>JAQSUU010000097.1:2555000-7355000 GCA_038087645.1 Saccharum hybrid cultivar R570
TTACATTGCATTACTATTATTGCACAAAATTAAAGCTGACACGCACAGAGTGTTATCCAACCAGCTGCTTCGTAAGGCTTCCTATTACTCTATTATTATGTGCTACTGCTACCTTTTCATGCAACTAGTACAGCCAACTTCCTCAAACACAGTGCTATATACAAGGAGCTGTCCAACTACTCCTGCAGAGTTTCGTCACTTTCGTGGTGGTGCCCCCTACCTGTCTGTTGACGTTGGATCACGACCAACGCCAGACACTGAGCACACAACGTGCAATCCACAAATGTGCCCCTCGCAGCTAATTTGCGCAAAAACCGGACACTACGGTAGTACGGTTTGTACAGGGGCGAATATATGATAAATGGTCGCTCGGGTCAGACTAGGGTTAAAGCCATAATTATAGTTGACAATAATCTAACACCGTGCATAAAAAAATAATATACTGTAAAAAGTAAGTATTCATTCAAGGATAAATGTGACGATAACATAATGCGACAAAAAAAACTATTTACAAAAGTGATTATCTCTTATAATTTCATCCTGCGAGTACGATCATCCATATTCTGAAAATGAACTATGATGTCATCATTTGGAATTGCATCAAGAAATTCTTACTCAACAAAGCAAATGACACAATCATTCATAAATCCATCGCCGATTCGGTTTCGGAGGTCCGTCTTCACAATTTTCACTACTGAAAACACCTTTCCACTAACGCCGTTGCAATAGGAAGAACTAGCACAAGTTTGAGGAGCCGATATACCAAAGGAAAATTAAGATTTTTGTTTGTATCCACCATCAGTTTACCAAGCTCAGAAATAGTGGCCACTTGGGCAAATCTAGCATCAGCTCGCACATTGTCGATGTAAATATTAAGCTCAATAATAAGATCATCTAGCTCCCTTGGATCAAAATCATCAGGATATGCCTTAGCCAATTCCATCAAACTCTCAATTTTGAATGCATCAAAAGAATTCTTTGGACTAAAAGCAGCAATGTTGGTAAGCAATTCAGAATTTACCTCGTTGAAACGGTCATTAAATTATGCAAGCTGTAAATCAATAACTGGGTTCAAGCAATCATATTTGTAGTGTTGATAGTTGGTGCGGTTGGTCTTCTTCCTTGGTTTGTGCCTATCAATGTACTGTTGATCCATGTCTAACTTTGGGATGCCATGTTGTTCACAAAAAGATAGCACATAATTTAGTAAGGAATCCCAACCATCATCTCTAATTTGCTGAAATTTCTGTTTTGTTAACTGCACTTCTGACATAGCCTCTAAGATGTCTTTATCTTTCCTTTGTAAGGACAATGACAAAGAATTTGCATGTCCCAATATAAGCAACATTAACTGTAAGTGGAACACAAAGTCAAAATCCTTGAGATAATCCATGAGACCATGGGCTTGACGTCTCTTAGCATCAGTGGGACCTTCTTTTTCAACATATTGGAATACTTCAATAATATCAGGGAACAAACTGTTTATCCTTTGAAGAGTTTTATAATGAGATGACCAACGAGTGTCACTGACTCTTCGAAGTGATTGTTCTTGATTTAATCCCGTTCCAGTACTAAGTTGTCCACTGCCTATTGCTTTACCAACTCTCTCTTGTTGACTTTCTCGAATCATATCCTTCCTGTTGTAAGAGGCTCTAGCAACATTTATTAATAGAGATACCATGTCAAAGAAATCACTAATATCATCATTCTTTTTAGCCACTGCAACAATGACTAACTGCAATTGATGAGCAAAACAGTGAATATAATATGTAGAGCTATTTTCTCTCATGATTAAAGCTCTCAAACCATTAAATTCGCCTCTCATGTTACTTGCTCCATCGTAGCCTTGGCCTCTAACTTGTTTTATGCTCAATCCATACTTACCAAATAGACTATCAATGCTAGATTTGAGACATGAAGCTGAGGTCTCGCTCACATGAACTATACCAATAAGTTCCTCTTTTATTAACCCACTCTTGTCCACATACCTCAAAACCACCGCCATTTGCTCCTTGCCAAAAACATCAGCTGAATCATCCACCAATAAACAAAACACATCGCCACCAATTTCTTCAACAATTGATTTCACTATGGTCTAAAAAAATAGACACCGTTAATACATCTGTATAAATAGTCTATGAGAGATATAATATTATATGTAACCAAACCAACAAATCATTCTTTTTCTTACCTCAGCAAAACAATTTGCAATATCTCTTTGGATGTCTGGAGCCACCATTTGAGCATTCCTCAAAATAAGCCTTTTGTTTTTCTCATTTTGATTTGCCAAAAGCCGCACCAACTCTCGGAAATTTCCCTTATTGTTGGATGCTTCTGATTCATTGTGACCACGAAAAGCTAAACCTTGATGCAACAAGAATCGAACAACATCAATAGAAGTATTCAATCTAATAAGATACTCTTTTTAGTGACATCTCTCTGGTTCTCGAGGGCATTGGCAATGGACCGATCAGGCTTCATCAAATTGTTACATCTTTTGACTGCTATGTTATGAAAACTATTAGGTTGGGTGCCTACATGATCTTGCAGCCTATCTAATTTGTTAAAGCCATCCCAACCATCTTTTACAAATGCATCATTCCCACCTTGGCCCTCATTGCTATCCCTAAATAAATAACAGTGTAAACAGAAGCATTTATCCACCTTCTCACTATACTCAAGCCAATCATATTTTGTGTACCATTCAACTCTAAACCGACGTGGATGACCTACTATGATTTTTTGTGGATAATTAAAACCAGGTGGTGGTATAAAAGGACCTCTAATCAAATACTTCCTTCTTATCTCATTTTGTAGCTTTTCGCCAATGTAATCTGAAATTCTTCTTCTATCTGCTGGATCGTATGGAAGCTCATCAAAATTTACCTCATGTCGCGAGATTCATGAAGAACGATGAGTTATATAGTTGGTATTTGCTGCATTTGCATCTCTTCTGGAAGTTCCTCTGTTAGGATTCTCACTGTCATCTCTTCTTGAAGTACCTCCATCAAGATTCTCCATTCTATCTCTTCTGGAGGTGCCTACATCTCCATCAACATTTTCATTATCACTTGTTGGGACTAATTTCCTTTTCAAAAAACGATCCATTGTGCTTTGATTGCCTATCAAATTATTCAATCAACAAAATTAAAGACACAAGTAGATATTGAATGCACAGTTAAAAAATCAGTAATTTACTATTTTACTGTCACACCCGGTTTTAAGGACAAAACCAGACATACACTATATGTGAAATAAAGACGACAAATCTCACATATAGCCACAGATAAATGTAATATCAAAAGACAAATGCTTAATATACATAACTCAATAGTATAAAGTATACCTTAGAGAATAACACAGCGGAAAGACAACTCCGAACACCGGGTGTAGACCTCACTCCAGGATCAAACTAACTGGTTGATCACAAGCCTAACAATTCCAGAATCTAACAGTCTGGTACCCTTCCTGAGATGTGGGGAAATAGCAAGAGTGAGTCCATGTCGAACTCAACAAATATAACATGGGGTTCATGAAGCTCAAAAAGTTTGACACGGGTTTACTGCAATAGCTTTTAGTGAGTCATCTTTTTAGCAGTTGAGTAGCAATAAGTTTACCACAATCCCAAATATCCTCATGATCATGTAAACGAGAATAATGTATAGCAAGAAACAATAATCATTAGTGAACATCAATATCATCAGTGTTATCATTATCATCAGCGTTCATCATTTATTCTGTAAGGGTCCAAGGCCACTCGTGACCGTGAGCACGGCTGTTATAACAGTTTTACACTCTGCAGAGGTTGTACACTTTCACTGTGAGTCGTGATTACCCATATGCCCGAGGCGGCCAATCCCCAAAACACTCCCAAGGTGAGCAGGCAGGGTTCACTATGAAGCCTTTCAAAGGTTCGTCTAACAAGTTAGGGCCGCTAGGTTTCCGAAGTCAGTCCGTGTGATACACCACGCAGGGATCCACAGTCTGCTTCACCCCATTTGCGCCACAAGGGTAACCTCTAACAAGCTAGAAAAGGTCCTCATACTGAGCTAAAGCCAGAGCCATATAGCCCTCACAGTTGTACTGTAAGTCCCGGATGTTCGCTTACAGATAAGTCCTTATGGAGAGAAATTAGAGCACCATAAAAACAACAAAATATGCTCTAGCCCTCTTGAGCCATATTGCTTTAAAGCATCTTTTAAATGTTTATTGCATATATCATTAGTCAAGTTACAGATCATAGTTATTTATCTTGAGCACTAGCATAAATACTACCCAATGCAATGTCCCATAGGTGTCAAGGTACAAGATACAAAAGCTAGGATATCCTTAATGGTAACAAGGTAGACACATGCACATGAATTAAGTATATTAAAGGTGAATAGGAAACAAGGATGATCCCATGCTATACTTGCCTTAAACACCGATCCTTCGGTAAGCTTTAATCTTCAACGTTCTTCTTCTTCTTGATAACCACGTATATCTCACCGACTGGACTTGATCAATAAATCACCACACAAGCATCAAGCAATCATACACGAAGCAAACAATGAATAATAATTAGAACAGTACACCAACATCAAGAAAACATGTTTAAAAGTCTATAAAAATATTCTACACGTCACTACGATCACATAGACATAAAGATCACGAAATTTGGATTTAAAACGTAAAAGTTATGAATTAAACCATATTTTCTTTAATAAAATAATAACTTAAATCTAACCATAAATTTTAAAAGTGATAAACATGTATAACAGTAGAAAAACACATGTGACAAGCTAAATGTAAGCATTTACTATTCATGTTTAAACTAAGAAGTCATAATTGAAAATGTCATTTAAGTTGATATTGATCATATCAACATCTATTATAGGATACCAGAAATTATACCTAAGTTGTTTTTAATAAATTAATAGTCATTAGATAAACATTAATCAACTTAATTATATGTTTCATATTTAATTAAACAAATTATAATTAACAAAGAAATATTTAAGTTGTTATTTTCCAAGTTATCATTTTATTATTTATAAAAGACAGGAGATAAACCTAAATTAACTTTAATTCAAAAAAAACATTGAATACATATTAATAAAAGTGCATCTAAATTGAATTTATATGAATCATGTTTAACTATGCAACTTATAGTTAATAAATACATATTTAAGTTGAAAGATGATCATAAAAGATCGATATTGTCCTTTATTGCTTTTATTTAGAAACAAATTTGTATAATCATTAATCAAATTAATAGGATTAATTTAATTAACAAGTGGCATGGTAAATATTGCCGCTAGCATGTAGGTTACATCGACACGGTTGCGTCACAACGATAACGAGATTATAACTCTATGTTGTTTTTAACAATAAAAATTATGCGCATATATTAATTAATTAAATATTCAAATATATATTCAAAAACATGTGACACAAAAAAAACAATGTTACTACTATGTAGAGCGCGTCGACACAAATCTAACGCAAGTTGAATGGGTCGAAACGGAGTTAAAACGTAAATGATATGGCCTAAACAAGATTATATGTATATACGTATTTTTATCGTATTTCAAGATTTGTTTTTCTAAAGGAAAACGGCCATAATGTGTGGGTGATGTCATGACGACATCATCAAGCTAGCAAGATGAGAACTGTGCACGCATGGCTGCTCTACTGGCTCTGCTTGCACGCGGTGTCGCGGCTGGCATGCTCGTTCAGCTGACTTGGATTCTAGTGTGCAGGTGGCGGCGCCATGGACGGAAGCTCGGCTCTTCTTTGAGTTCGGCAAAAACAATATAGAAGCCTCGGGTTTCTACGGAAGAGCACTGGAAGACAGATAGGAGGACGGTGATCTCACCACGGCACTTTGCATGGACGGACACGGAGCGGAGGCAACGCGAGTCTCGGCGGGGCAGACGGTGGCTCCCGGCGAAGGTTCTCGGCGGTGTCGTGTCTTCACGGACAAAGAGCTCCAGCGATGAACTAGAAGATCAATGACGTACAGCTCGACTTGGCGGCAACGGGCTTTCCTCGAGGCAGCAAACGGCAGCAGCGGAGCACGGGATCGATCAGCGGCGGCTCCTAATTCGGTTTGATCCCGAGCTAGGCGTAGGGCGCAGGGCTAACTAGGGCAAGGGCGGCGTGCTCTAGCGAGACGGCGGCTGGCACTGGGCTCGATGGATGGACGAGCTCGGCTACTCGGCAGCGGCGGCGTTAGGGTTGTGCGGCTGATGTGGCTATGCGAGCTAGGCGGCTGCGCTAGAGTTCAGGCTGGGCGCCGCAACACAGGGGTTCGACCTTTATAGGCCACGCAACTTGGGCTCACGTCAATCCCGCAAGAATCGGAATTCGTCGCTGGAACAGAGTCCTGCTCAGGAAAGAGAAAAGGAAGAATATGGCAACTAACCGCTGGGTCAAAGAAATCGGCGAGAGAGAGCAGGTCCGGTCGTCAGACAACCAGATACAGGGAGCGAGCGTCCGGGCGGGCTTCCAAGCTGGTAGGCCGGCCTGCTGGGGTGGCAGCGCATGAGAGGAGTTTTTTTTTTCTTAAACAATTTCCCAAAAACATTTCAAAAAGAGTTTTGAATCTTTTGAGTTTGAATTAAAACCACTCGTCACAACAAATAAAATGCAACAGCATGTATGCTCAATCATGTTTCTAAACCCTAAGATAAATTTTAATTCAACAAAAATTTTTATTTAGCCATATTCTCATGTGCACAAAAATTCAAAAATAACTCATTTTCCACCTATTTCAAAAGGAGCAAAATTTAGGGTGTTACAATTCTACCCCCTTAAAATGAATCTCGTCCCGAGATTCGGAAGATGATGATAAAAGAGATAATGACACTTTGTCTTTATTTGATCCTCATTTTCCAAATTACTCTTTTCGCTCAGAGTCATGAGACAGTTTCTCATATCCTGACTAACTAATCTGCCTAAGCATGATCATCTCTCCTATTGAGCTCCTCCAAAGTTATTTGTTCATCTGCTATGACTTCAGTAAACTCATGGTCCACTTTGCTATCCTTGGTGTACCTATCTTCTAATTGATCATTCTCATCTCCCTCAGGTAAAAGTCGACCACCTTGATACTCAATTCTTTTCCCTGACGGTGTTGTTAAGAGCATTGTGCACCGAGTACCATGAATCACTCCTTTGTGTGCACAGAGCCATCCATTACCAAGAACCACGCGAATTTTAAGTGACTCCAACACAATGAGTGTCGCGGTGAAGTTTTCCTTGTTTATAACAAGACTGACATTTGGGCATATCTGATCTGTCTGCATTTCTCCCACTGGGGTTTGAACTAGCAAAGGCCTCCTCATTGGACACTTCACCATCTTGCACGTCTCTACCATGTCGGCGGAAATGAAAGAATGCGAAGCACTAGGGTCAAATAAAGCAAAAACTTGTACTGAGCTTACTTGAATATAACCTCCCACCACTTTGGTAACTCCATGAATTTTATCCATATCCACATTGCTCAGTCTTCCATTGACATAGTTTTGCTGCGCTTTGCTTCCTTGAGCAGGCTTCTTATGGGCTTTCCTTTTTCGCTTTCGTTGTTGTGGATTCTGACTTAGTTCACTCCCAACTTGCTCTTCAACATTGTTGTTTTGATAGTGCTCGGCTTCATCATATCCATAACATCCTTCAATGACAGAAACATCAATCTTTTTCCACATATTAGTGCGAGACGTCATATAGGGCTCCTGAGTCATGAGACACTACACTTCCTGTTATCAAGTGACCAACATCAGCAACACGAGCAAGTATAGATGATCATAATCATGAACTATCCAAAAGGACAACTCTCGTCTCCATGGATCCAAAATTATCAACCTTGTTCACATAACATTTTTACTCAAGAGTGGTAACTCAATCATGGAGACTAACCAATACTTCCAACTAAAGAGTTCAATCCTAATAATCCTTCTTTACATTGGCTACCCCCCTTAAAATAAGAGACACTACCTAGGGTAGCTTGAACCCTTCTTCTAGATGATCCAACAAGTCACCAATTGTAAGCAAAGGGTACACACGCTTGATGAGGATCTCGCAACAATTGGGTTAACTGATACTTCCAAGTGAAGCACTCGAACATGTGAAACATTGGTCTCGCATCTTCATTAACTTGGCTACCCCCCATAAGAAAAGATCAGTCAGGGGATGCCAAGGGTAACTTGCATCATCTTTAGTATAAGTTAACTACCATCATGTCCTAATTCTTTAGAGGCTTGTGTATAGAAGTAGGAGCAAATAGCCTGAAGTTTCCTCGCGAGCAGAAAAACAGTAGCACAGTAAAACATCTATATCTCCAGTTCTGTTAATCCAATTAAGTTGCACCTTACACCGTTGGAAAGCTTTTAAAATTCTCTGCAACTTTCTTATAGAACACACTTCCAGATTCTGTAGTTAACTTGGTCGAAAACAGCACATAACAGATTCTGTTCCAGGTTTCAGACAGCACAGTTGCATCGTCTTGTGATTTTTGTATCTCCCAATCCAAAATAGCTATGAGGGTAGTTCTTGCATTTAGAGAGAGATGTTGAAGTCCACTCTTGTCCAGAATTTTCTCATGATTTTTGGTCTTTCAAGAACAGTGGCATAAGCTGAAGAAGACAGACTGCTCCGAAAAGACAGGATAAGGCAAAAACAACAAAACCAACCCGACTATTTATTTCATTAATCCTTATACCTTAGGCCTATAAACTAAATGAAATTGTGGGATCCACAAATTCATTGCAATCATTACAAAGTTCCAAATCAAGCAAAAGCATAATTATAATTCAACAAGCAATAAAGGTGCACAAAACAATCATTGACTCAACTTGCGATACTATCGTTCTCTTCATACCAAGGGTAAAGATCCTAAAGCTCCTCTTTCAATTTCGCAAGAAGGGGGTGAGGAATGGTTCTAAAAAGCATATCAAATCAAGGAGTGTAGATGAGATCAAAGGCTTAAAACAAGCATCATGAACAAGATGAATATCAAGGGTGGGGATATAGTGGAGAAGAAATATCAAGGTTTATAGACAAGGAAGTTATAGCAATTTTAAAACCTTAAAACGACCATTTTCTAACTAGGCTTGCGTCCTACAGTCAGCATTGCTCCGATACCAATCTGTCACACCCGGTTTTAAGGACAAAACCAGACATACACTATATGTGAAATAAAGACGACAAATCTCACATATAGCCACAGATAAATGTAATATCAAAAGACAAATGCTTAATATACATAACTCAATAGTATAAAGTATACCTTAGAGAATAACACAGCGGAAAGACAACTCCGAACACCGGGTGTAGACCTCACTCCAGGATCAAACTAACTGGTTGATCACAAGCCTAACAATTCCAGAATCTAACAGTCTGGTACCCTTCCTGAGATGTGGGGAAATAGCAAGAGTGAGTCCATGTCGAACTCAACAAATATAACATGGGGTTCATGAAGCTCAAAAAGTTTGACACGGGTTTACTGCAATAGCTTTTAGTGAGTCATCTTTTTAGCAGTTGAGTAGCAATAAGTTTACCACAATCCCAAATATCCTCATGATCATGTAAACGAGAATAATGTATAGCAAGAAACAATAATCATTAGTGAACATCAATATCATCAGTGTTATCATTATCATCAGCGTTCATCATTTATTCTGTAAGGGTCCAAGGCCACTCGTGACCGTGAGCACGGCTGTTATAACAGTTTTACACTCTGCAGAGGTTGTACACTTTCACTGTGAGTCGTGATTACCCATATGCCCGAGGCGGCCAATCCCCAAAACACTCCCAAGGTGAGCAGGCAGGGTTCACTATGAAGCCTTTCAAAGGTTCATCTAACAAGTTAGGGCCGCTAGGTTTCCGAAGTCAGTCCGTGTGATACACCACGCAGGGATCCACAGTCTGCTTCACCCCATTTGCGCCACAAGGGTAACCTCTAACAAGCTAGAAAAGGTCCTCATACTGAGCTAAAGCCAGAGCCATATAGCCCTCACAGTTGTACTGTAAGTCCCGGATGTTCGCTTACAGATAAGTCCTTATGGAGAGAAACTAGAGCACCATAAAAACAACAAAATATGCTCTAGCCCTCTTGAGCCATATTGCTTTAAAGCATCTTTTAAATGTTTATTGCATATATCATTAGTCAAGTTACAGATCATAGTTATTTATCTTGAGCACTAGCATAAATACTACCCAATGCAATGTCCCATAGGTGTCAAGGTACAAGATACAAAAGCTAGGATATCCTTAATGGTAACAAGGTAGACACATGCACATGAATTAAGTATATTAAAGGTGAATAGGAAACAAGGATGATCCCATGCTATACTTGCCTTAAACACCGATCCTTCGGTAAGCTTTAATCTTCAACGTTCTTCTTCTTCTTGATAACCACGTATATCTCACCGACTGGACTTGATCAATAAATCACCACACAAGCATCAAGCAATCATACACGAAGCAAACAATGAATAATAATTAGAACAGTACACCAACATCAAGAAAACATGTTTAAAAGTCTATAAAAATATTCTACACGTCACTACGATCACATAGACATAAAGATCACGAAATTTGGATTTAAAACGTAAAAGTTATGAATTAAACCATATTTTCTTTAATAAAATAATAACTTAAATCTAACCATAAATTTTAAAAGTGATAAACATGTATAACAGTAGAAAAACACATGTGACAAGCTAAATGTAAGCATTTACTATTCATGTTTAAACTAAGAAGTCATAATTGAAAATGTCATTTAAGTTGATATTGATCATATCAACATCTATTATAGGATACCAGAAATTATACCTAAGTTGTTTTTAATAAATTAATAGTCATTAGATAAACATTAATCAACTTAATTATATGTTTCATATTTAATTAAACAAATTATAATTAACAAAGAAATATTTAAGTTGTTATTTTCCAAGTTATCATTTTATTATTTATAAAAGACAGGAGATAAACCTAAATTAACTTTAATTCAAAAAAAACATTGAATACATATTAATAAAAGTGCATCTAAATTGAATTTATATGAATCATGTTTAACTATGCAACTTATAGTTAATAAATACATATTTAAGTTGAAAGATGATCATAAAAGATCGATATTGTCCTTTATTGCTTTTATTTAGAAACAAATTTGTATAATCATTAATCAAATTAATAGGATTAATTTAATTAACAAGTGGCATGGTAAATATTGCCGCTAGCATGTAGGTTACATCGACACGGTTGCGTCACAACGATAACGAGATTATAACTCTATGTTGTTTTTAACAATAAAAATTATGCGCATATATTAATTAATTAAATATTCAAATATATATTCAAAAACATGTGACACAAAAAAAACAATGTTACTACTATGTAGAGCGTGTCGACACAAATCTAACGCAAGTTGAATGGGTCGAAACGGAGTTAAAACGTAAATGATATGGCCTAAACAAGATTATATGTATATACGTATTTTTATCGTATTTCAAGATTTGTTTTTCTAAAGGAAAACGGCCATAATGTGTGGGTGATGTCATGACGACATCATCAAGCTAGCAAGATGAGAACTGTGCACGCATGGCTGCTCTACTGGCTCTGCTTGCACGCGGTGTCGCGGCTGGCATGCTCGTTCAGCTGACTTGGATTCTAGTGTGCAGGTGGCGGCGCCATGGACGGAAGCTCGGCTCTTCTTTGCGTTCGGCAAAAACAATATAGAAGCCTCGGGTTTCTACGGAAGAGCACTGGAAGACAGATAGGAGGACGGTGATCTCACCACGGCACTTTGCATGGACGGACACGGAGCGGAGGCAACGCGAGTCTCGGCGGGGCAGACGGTGGCTCCCGGCGAAGGTTCTCGGCGGTGTCGTGTCTTCACGGACAAAGAGCTCCAGCGATGAACTAGAAGATCAATGACGTACAGCTCGACTTGGCGGCAACGGGCTTTCCTCGAGGCAGCAAACGGCAGCAGCGGAGCACGGGATCGATCAGCGGCGGCTCCTAATTCGGTTCGATCCCGAGCTAGGCGTAGGGCGCAGGGCTAACTAGGGCAAGGGCGGCGTGCTCTAGCGAGACGGCGGCTGGCACTGGGCTCGATGGATGGACGAGCTCGGCTACTCGGCAGCGGCGGCGTTAGGGTTGTGCGGCTGATGTGGCTATGCGAGCTAGGCGGCTGCGCTAGAGTTCAGGCTGGGCGCCGCAACACAGGGGTTCGACCTTTATAGGCCACGCAACTTGGGCTCACGTCAATCCCGCAAGAATCGGAATTCGTCGCTGGAACAGAGTCCTGCTCAGGAAAGAGAAAAGGAAGAATATGGCAACTAACCGCTGGGTCAAAGAAATCGGCGAGAGAGAGCAGGTCCGGTCGTCAGACAACCAGATACAGGGAGCGAGCGTCCGGGCGGGCTTCCAAGCTGGTAGGCCGGCCTGCTGGGGTGGCAGCGCATGAGAGGAGTTTTTTTTTCTTAAACAATTTCCCAAAAACATTTCAAAAAGAGTTTTGAATCTTTTGAGTTTGAATTAAAACCACTCGTCACAACAAATAAAATGCAACAGCATGTATGCTCAATCATGTTTCTAAACCCTAAGATAAATTTTAATTCAACGAAAATTTTTATTTAGCCATATTCTCATGTGCACGAAAATTCAAAAATAACTCATTTTCCACCTATTTCAAAAGGAGCAAAATTTAGGGTGTTACATTTACTTACGTGACATGTTTGCTGGCAAGTGGCAAGATGAACAGATGATTCCTGAAAATATAAAAAAACATAAGCTGCAAGCATCTTGCAATTGTAGATTGGGGAGCAAAAAATAATTTTGAGATAGGATTTGGGATTTTAGGTTACCTATACCTCGATAGAATACAGTACAGGTAGGATTGAATCAGGATTCAGGAACGGAGACTCGGAGAGTCGGAGAGCAGCGGCAGCGACGCCGTTCGCCCGTCCGTCGTTGCTGTCAACACCGAGCGACGGTTGCGACTTGCGAGCCTGCGATCACGGAAGGGCGACGAGAGCGACGGCGCGACGACGGGAGAAGAAGAATCGTTGAATGTTTCGGCTTTCTGCGGGCTGCGGCTTCGGTAACTGAACGGAGTATACGTGACTTTTGGCCTTCTCTCTTGGGCTCTTAACTCTTGGGCTGCTATTCTTGCTGGTCCACCGGGGTCATGACTGGTGGAAAGTTATACGTATAAGAGATTCCTATGGAACCATCAGGGTCACGCGACCCCGGCGACTCCACGTAGATTCACCCCTGGGTTTGTAGAAACCGGAACCTCAACTAACAACGCATCTACTCAGCAGACACCCCATTAGGAGTTCAGGACAAATGCACCTTAGGTTTATTTATCATTGGTAGGACTGCCAGAGAGTCTTCCTGCGAACACAAGGTTGATATGTGCCCTTATATGTTGAGCTGTGATGAGTGATTGTTAGAAGATGATCAGCTTTAGTTGAGTTTAGAAACTAACCATGGCGTGAGTGTGTGAACATGTCTCTTGTCTGTGTTGGTCTGCAGGTGTGAAGCACTAAGACGGTCGACGGCTATGGAGAAGGTCAAGTAGAGACGTGCCATGTCGATGGACTGGGAGCTGTGAAGGACGAACGTGAGATGGACCGAGGGACCAAGGTGACCCGAAGATTGACAATGTGTGGCTGACACTTAGAGACATAGAAGAGTAAGAGCGCATGAGGAGGAGTAGACCGTATTGACCAAGTCAAGATGACGATTGACCAAGTCAAGCGGAGGCATAAGAGGACTTGGTGATCGGTCGGTCGAGGACAACAGTGACACATGTCAAGATAATGGAGGAGGCGTAACGAATACGCTTCTCTAGGGGGTTGGTCGTTTGGGCCTCAAAACCACCGACCGGGCAGTTTTCAGGTTTGGACCTCGAAACCTAGTTGGAGTTCTAGCAGGAATGGAAGGAGGCACGTGGCGTCGTCATGAAGTTTGCGTCGAGGCAAAGTAAAGTCGTGAAGAGCCTGTGGCCATAGGATGCTTGGATCTCAAGTTGGACCATTTTGATCCTAGGGTTAAGTGGTTCAACCAAAATATCTAAGGGCATGTTAGAGGTTGTGTAATAGCTCTATAAATAAGAGGATGATTGCTCCTAGCCAGTCCATCATTCCAACTTTCATTTCCCAGGCTTAGGTTTTCTAGTCTCCAGTTGAACTCTAGTTTTCATGTTGTTGAGATTCGTAGTGTAGAGGCTGATTCCTCTGCTGTGTTAATCATTTCTTTGTAAGAACATGATCTTTTTGGTGATAAAATAAAGCAATTATTCATGGTAGATCTGAGTTCTTGACTTCTATTCTTGAATCGTTCTACTTTTTCCTCTATCGAACCCTCTTCTCTTGGCTTTTGGGTTATTTCGTCTTTCGGGGGACTTGGGATCGATTGGGATGGTTGGATATGTGCTATGACACATGAGGAACATATTTGCAAGTTGATTTGACTAGATTCCTCATGAGCACAAGATTGGGGGATTTTGAGGAAAGTTTGGAAAACCTCAATCTGATCTGGAGATTTCTCGATCTACGAAGTTCCCTTCATATTTTGGCTTTGATCTTCTGGTAATACTTTCTTTACCTTCTCTCCCACCTCTGTGCTAAGTTTCATCTCGATCGAGTTCAGGTGATGTGCCCTTTTGGGAGAAAGTTTCGGGTACAGGATCTACAAAGTCGTCCTAGCTGGGTTGAAGGGTCAGTATGGCCATGTTATGTTGCAAAGGCGTTGCAATATCAGCCTTAGTCATGTTGCAAAATTGGCCTAGCCGGGTTTTCTAGTGAGGTTCACATTTTTGGTGGTTTTGAGCTTCTAGTCTCGTTTCTTCAATCCGTCTTTTCCATGGGGCTTCTAAGGTGGCCAAGAAGTTTTCCAAGTCACCAAACCACCAATTGGTTTATGTGATTTTGGTTTGGGCTCTTCCTTCATTTTGGTTGAAGTTGAGAGCTTCACTTTCAGATTTCAGGGAGTTTTGGTGTTGCGCTTGGTTTTTCGCCGAGGTGAGTGTCCCATTCTATTCTCTGGTCTTCACCAAGAACATCCAGCCACTAGCACTACAAGAAATGTGCCATCTTTTGACATTTCATATATGTCATAATACATGCAAAAATAAGTCAGAAATCACCATTTATGACACTAAGTTGACGAAAAATCAAATGTCAAAAGATGAGCATCTTTAATGACAACTTATGACATTTAAGTGTTCAGATCTTAATGTATTATGACATTAATTTTGGAGTCACAAACGTTTATGACCTATGCTTTCATGTCACAAGTTCTTAGACCTTGTCACATAGAATGGCTCATTGATTTGGCCCGATCCATAGCATCACTCTTGTGAGATTTGGTGTTTTTAGAGGGTTGTTTGGGACAATGGTCATTTCAGAAGAAATTTTGATTGGCTCTCATTCACCCCCCCTCTAGTCGCCTTTCTTGTTCCTTCAGTAGCTTCCACCGTCATTGAGATGAAGGAAAAGAGAGCTTTTATATGTTACTCAGAAATAAATACATTTGTGACCAATAATTTGTTCAACACATATACTAGCATATTGAATCGCCATAGCCACACCAATAAGTACTTATTCCCCTTTGCTAGTTGTGCGAGCTCATGTGCTACACAATTCCGCTCTCTTCGGATGGACGACCTTCCACTCTTGCAGCATATCTACAACTTCCAAGGATACTACTCATATAACAAAATTTAAGTATGATCTTAGCTTTCTCTTCTCAGCAACGTGCCCACCATTATATTGCAATACATCTCAAGTATTGAGTTGACACCATTCAATGTCAAAAAGAGAAGTACCCCTCTGCAAGCCAACACCTCCACTTTTCTCAGCACACATGTACGTAGTGACTCTGGTAGTGTTAGGACAATATTTGAACCTTCCCTACCTGATCCTGACTAATGACGCCCACATCGCCTTTCCTCGTCGCCTCATCACATGCCCCATCTATCTTGATGACTTTGGTCCATCTCGCAGGTGCAGTATCCCATCTTGGTTTTGATCGGCTTCCTTTGTCTCATCCCCTATAACTAATGAGTCACATACTGCGTTCTTACCTTTGGCATTGAATGGTCGATAGTGTTGTCGAAATCTACATAGCTCTACTCAATATTTCAAAGGAAATTCAATGACACTATAGATATTAGCTTCTCTATGTTATGGGTTAAATTTAACTTCTTCTTACCTACTCCATCCGTCTACAAAAGAATGCAATTCTTGCTTTTCAAGGAGTCAAATAGTTTGAACTTTGACTAAGGTTATATAAAAATACTAACATGCATTCATGATACAGAATAAATACCATTATATTAGTTATATAATATTTTTATAATAAGTTTATTTGGAGACATAAATGCTAATATTATTTCCTATTAACTTGGTCAAATTTGAGCTAGTTTGACTAGCATATTCCTCATCCAACAGACTCCAATGCTTCCCCATGGCCTCTCCATGGGTCATGGCATGGGAACACCCAACTAAAAGCATGCATTGCTAAATGCTAATTACCCTTCCATGCGACAAATCTTACAAGTGTCAGTAACCTTGATAGTTCTCTTCTTATTTGTATGGGTTGCCAAACCATCTTTCATTACCTATCCAAATATAAGAATCTTGTGTGAAAGAGTCAACTTCTGGTAGGCTTTCCAAATTGTCCTTCCAATCTAATTAGAAGAGGTGGTTTGGTACCTGGCGTGGCCATTGCCGGTTCCACCATATCGCAGTGATCGTCTATTCTGTAGTAGTGACAACAAACTAAAAGGCCCCGCTGCAACTTGTGCGCAAGAGCTATGGCATAAAGCTGTGAACCGTTGTAACAAACAAAATGCACCCTCTAGTAAGTAGTGTCAACAGTAGTAAATTTACGCTAACAGACAGTTCATATATCATTTAAGTTAAATTGAAAACTCTCTCTTAAGATAAAGAAAATCTCCCTTTGATGCCTCCAAAGAGGTGTTATCTTAACAAAGTACAATTTAGCCAAGAGGAACTGGACCGGAAGCCAAAAGTTTTGTTTTTGTGATTGCAATGAAACAATTAAGCATGCTTTTTTATTGTCGTCATGCTAAAGCTATTTGGAATATTGTCCATGTAGCTACTAGATTAACCCCACCTAGATGTACTACTAACATTCTTGGGGGTTGGCTCACAAGCATTGAGAGGGAGGATAAAAACTGTTTTTTATGGCTTGCTGCTATTATTTAGGAAATTTGGTGTACTCATAATGATATTGTTTTTGAGAAAAACAAAATATTCCTTTTATGCATGCTATAGGATTATATTGGTTGTGATTCCTACAACATGAAGATAAAGGGGAGAAGTTTCGATTGGCAAGCAAAGTGATGGAGGTTATCGCTTTTATATGTGTTTGCCAAGAATAGATGGCAAAGTAATTGTAGACTTCGCATATGATATTCTCCTATTTGAGTGCGCTTTCTCTCTCTCTACTTCTATTAACAAATAAACTGAAAATATTGCAAGATTTGGCTATGTGCGGTTATAGAGGCCGAAATTTTTCTATTTTCTAAAAAAATATACCCTTGAATTTACACATCAGCTTCTCTTTAGTTAACTACGTAGTGCTTGACAAAGTACAACTGATAGGTCAGTGGCCTGGTAGCTTACATAGTATAATTATATGTATATATACGTTCTTTATTACAAAATATCTTCATGTGTGTTACACGAGGCGGGGCCTGAGTCGTTCGGATGTTCATGCCACTGCTGTGCATCATGGGTGAACGTGTACCTATAAGAAGGGCAGGCTCGAATGATCTTTGGCTGTACATCAGCAAAAGAGTTCTGGGATGCCGTTCAAATTCAAACCGGCGTCGATTGGGAGGTTCAGAGACTGCAAGGCATTGATCCACCAATACATGTCCCTAGCAAACACTTCGGGACTTTCCTACTGCTGTGCTGTTGGCACATTTGGAAGAGAAGAAACAACAAGGTCTTTAAGAATGATGGAACTACTATACGTAGAGCTCTGTCAGCATGCAAATCCGAAGCAAGCTTGTGGAAAGCTCGGTTGCCAAAGATAGACAGAGAGATTGCGGATGCTTGGTGCTCCATTTTGGTTAACGCAATGTAAACTAAATTGTAAGCTTTGAACTAAATTGTTCAGCCAACCAATCAATACAATTTAGGTGGGGATCCTCTCCCCCCGTAGACTTATAAAAAAAATGCTCGATCGGCCTAGCTATAATTGCACTGCACGGCCGGCCTCTATTGCTTGAAATATGCTTCAGCGGCCCTGGTCCTGTCTCCAGCTCAAGGGCAGCAGAGAAAACAGCTGAGCTGACTGTGGATCTCATCCATATCGTACGAGAAAGTCCTGTTTGGATACCGTTTTGCTTCTCTTTGACCCTGTGGTCTCCTCGATCCCTGCTGTCTCCCTGCTATCAGCCAGAGCTTCCATGGATTCCACCCTCTTCATCATCGGCGTTATAGGTACGCATGTGTACATATATGGAGGATTATAACTAATTTGCTTTGTTAGTGTTATAATTGCTTTGTTATTAGTCTTCATTCATTCATCGATCCAGCTGCTTTATTTTCTTCTTTATTAATTTGTAGGGAACATCATCTCAGTTCTAGTCTTCATATCTCCTATGTAAGTGTGTCTTGATATATACTTAGTTTTCCGTCTGTCGTCGTCGTTGCTAGCTGCCTGCAAATTAAAAAGCTTTCTTTCCCAACACCATGGCCGGGCACCACACCATGCATACACAGCAAGACGTTCTGGAGGATCGTGCGGAGCGGGTCGACGGAGGAGTTCGAGCCGGCGCCGTACGTGTTCACGCTGCTCAACGCGCTGCTGTGGCTCTACTACGGCGTCACCAAGCCTGACGGCCTCCTCGTCGCCACCGTCAATGGCTTTGGGGCTGTCATGGAGGCCATCTACGTCGTCCTCTTCATCGTCTACGCCGCCAATCATGCCACAAGGGTGAGCTCGAGGGATCATCATACTTAACAGCTAGCATTTCTCTCTGGCTTCTTTGGTGGTGTTCAGTTCACTCACAATCCGTTGCTTGGCTTCCTAAGACTTGGCCGTTACTTCAGTCTCATAAGCTGCTATCCATACCATATGCTTGGTTTGAAAACCCTTTCTAGATGCGTGGTGCAAGAGTTCATCTTATGAATTCCGGTGAAATCACCTTGCTTCTTATGCTTATACTAGTTAAGCTAATGAGACGTGAGGTAGTGGAGGATCAAACAATTAAGTTCCACCAAATCAAACAAAAAAAAAGCGAGAACTTCATTGGTTTATTAAACCAAACACACCCTAAGAAAAAGAGTGCATCTTATTATTAGTACTAGTTATAGTTGCTTTATTGCAATTATAATTATGTAGGTTAAGACGGCAAAGCTGGCAGCAGCGTTGGACATTGGTGGCTTTGGAGTTGTGTTTGCGGTTACCACATTCGCCATCAATGAGTTAGACTTGAGAATCATGGTGATAGGAATGATATGTGCCTGCCTTAATGTGCTCATGTACGGGTCACCCCTTGCTGCCATGGTAAGTTTCACTCACTTTATTATATACAAATTAGTCCTCTTTTCTACCCCTTTTAATGAGACTTTATTTGTTTGCCGTGGATTTGAGATGCACCTTTACTATTTGTACTAATAATTAGGGATAGTGACATATTCTTGTAGTAGTTCATATTTTTTCTGGGGTGAATCATGTATCAGCAGGGATATTGTACAATAAAAAAATATTTTTTTAGTATGTAGATCCTCATCTTACCCTGTTTTTCTCTAATTTTTAGCAGATCCTCGATCCACTTCCACAATTCCACTTGCAGGAAGAGTATAAATATAATAGTATATGCAGTAGATAAACTGTATGTAAAATTAATATAATAAAATTAATATACGGCAATAAAATCATTTCTAAAGCTTTTTTTAGGTATAAAAGTAAAATTACATTCCGATACGTGTAGCTAATCGTGGGGCACGTGCATGCCAAATCGAATTGGTCCCTCCTTTACTATTTGTTAGAATTATATGAAACATTTTCCCACCAATATAGTTAGAGATCCAAATTCTGATACAAGAAACTAATGATGATTTACAAGCAGTTAATAATAAATAGATAAACAAATAAATAAAATGTTTAGATTTTAATTTTAAAGAAAAGAGAACATTACTTCGGTTCGATCCAGATTAACTTATAACAGTCTTCATATATAGATAGTGCAGGCATCATAAATAATTCTAGACTGCGATTTCGTGAGAGATAAGCAAGATTGGTCAACTTACAACTTGCTCTTTCTTGTACGGTATCTATTTCTTGCAAAAGCAAGTTTCCCTTAAGATTATTTTATCGTTATCTTTTTTCTAAAGATTATTAGCTGGTCATTGGTTCTCTTGGCAGTTAACGGGGTACAGTATTCCACAGAATAAATAATCATCATATAAGGAACACGCGTTATCTCTACATATGATTCTTTAGACCATCTCCAACAGTCTCCCTATCCACACACCAATGAGAAAAACATGTAGTTTGAGGAATTTGCAAAGCTCCAGCAGTCCTCCAATCCAGTCCCCAATGAGATTTTTTTTCTCATCCTCCTCAAAACCAGCCCTCCACCTGGCAAAAAAGGGGAACATCCCCTCCCCCACAAACCACCCCTCATACCCTGTAATTTTGGCGGGCGTGAAGTTTCACAAGCAACCGCCATCGATCTTAGTTGCCATGAGCACTAGATCGACCTCAGCCGCCAGCGAATGGAGCACCTACCTTGCCGGATGGACCTCTGCCAGGCACAAATCGAGGTACTTGGCCGTGGGTAGGGACAATCCCGCTGCAGCTCGGGGAGAGACCCTACCTCCCATGGCAGATTTGAGCTCCACCTCACAAGGGAGCCGCCACCATCGCCGCCGCCGGAGGTGGACAAGCCGCCGCCGTACACTGCTTGGGAGAGGAACCAGCCGTGGGTAGGGGAGGAGCCGGCCGCGGCCACCGCTGCTCGGCTAGAGAGAGAGAGAAAGGTGGGGAGCATGGGAGCGCCGCCATTGTTGGTCGGGTGGAGCCAGCATCGACAGTGCTCACTGCGATATGGGACGGAGAGGAAAGAGAGAGATAGCGTTGGGAGGAGGGGACGGTAAAAAATACAAGATTACCCACTGACAGATTGGTCCCACACGACATGGGTGATTCCCGTCTTTTTTGTTTTTTGGCCCTTTTTTTGAAAGATTCTCTCAAATAGGCCCCTGACGGAAAGATTTCAAAAAATGGACCCTCAGCTTGGCGCCATGGACCATGGCGCCAAGCTACAACGTCATGGCGCCATGTATCCTGGCGCCAAGAGGCATCCGACGTGGCTACACGGGGATCTACGTGGCGCGTAGGCTTGGCGCCATGCATCTTGGCGCCAAGCCTTGGCGCCACGGATCTTGGCGCCAAGACTTGGCGCCACGGATCTTGGCGCCAAGCCCCTTAATAACTGTCGGCCCTTCCTTTTCTTCTTCCTTCTCTTTCCTTTCTTCCTCATTTCTTCTTCCTCTTCCTCGCGCCCGACCCCGCCGCCACTCGCCGTCGCCGCCGCCGCTCCTCGCTCCGCCCGCCGCCGCCCGTACCACGCCGGCCGCCGCGCCCTCCGCCGGCTCCCGCCGCCGCCGGAGCCGCCCGTGCCGCGCGCGGCCACCGCCGGCCGTAGCGCCCGCGCCGCCGCCGGCCGGCGCCGCCACCGCCGGCCGCCGCCACTAGGCCCGGCGCGGCCCCCGCCGGCCGCCGCCGCCCCCTCCGCCGGCGCCGCATCACCCGCCGCCGGCCGCCGCCGGCCACAAGTAAGTTTTTTTTTTTAAATTAAGTTAGGATTATTGAAATTTAATATATTTTTGAAGTTATTATTTATTATTTAATTTAGTATGAAATTTAGTTAGGATTAGTGAAATTTAGTTTAAATATATATGTTAATATTGTTTAGATTGATTATATAATTTAGTTAGTTATTTAGTTAGCTAAGTAGTTAGATAATTATTTAGTTAGCTAATTATATATTCATTAGTTAGTTATTTAGTTAGCTAATTATTTTTTTAGTGTTAGTTAGTTTTTTTTTAGTTATTATTTTATTTCGATTTAGTTATTTAGTAAGTAAGTAGTAGTATACTAAATTCGTCATTTTTAGTTATAGTATGTAATTTTTAGTAGTTAGTAGTAGTTAATATCTTTTTTTAGTTAATTAATTAGTTAGTTAGTAGTGAATAATTAGTAGTTAGTAGTTAATTCATATTTATTAGAGACCTATTACTTATTATGTTTTAAATATACTGGAGTAAAATAATTATACTTAGTACGCTTAGTTATGTTTTCGAACTAGATGGACAACCTAGTGAGCATTTATTATGGAGGAACTGTAGAACGAGATCGCTATGGATATGTTGAGCTTGTGGACATGCAAAGTGTGCCTGTGCTATTCAATGAGAGGCCATCATTCAGTGAGTTGACTGCAAGAGCTCGTGAGGAGGTACATTGCCGGACGGATGATGGCATCATAGTTGATGGTGTACTTCACTTTGGTTACCCTCCCAACATGCTAAGGAAGATGATCCCAATAGGTTGTGCAGATCAGTGGGACAACTATGTGAGATCGGCTATGAAAAGCCAGTTCCAAAGTTTGGATGTGGTTGTGCAGCGGGTGCTCGTTGATCCAATCCCTCTTGGGTTGTCCCCGCCAATGGGTGAGCACGCATGTTTTGAACCTCCCGTCTTGGAACGTGATGTGGATGCGGAGGTCCCGCCTATGGTTCCCGATGCACAATCTGCCCCTTACGATGTGGCACATCCTCCTCAGGAGATCCCGTTGACACAGAATCATCCTAGTAAGTCTCAATTAGGTGTCCTATTTTTCTTTGAAACTTAAGTCTTTTCTTTTCATCCACTCTTCTTATCATCTCTTCTTCGTTGTTGCAATATTGCAGGAGATGTTCCCGATAATGAGGGCGCTCCTGCGGATGATGCTCAAGTCCAGATTGGAGATGGAATCCGCGCCTCCAATAGTGTTGAAATTATGAATGATTCAGAGCCATATGAGATCGCAAGGGCTGTTGATTCTGACGATGATCGTCCCGTTGGAGAGCTCACAGAGAGTGACGTTGAGATGCTTAGGCGTATTTTTCCCGGCCGTCGTGATCCTCTGATTCATGAGTTCAGTGATCTTACTCATTCAGATCAGGCGTTTGCAGAAGGACGTGATGATGAGCTGCAGGAAGCTCCAGAGGCTGGTCCTAGTATGGAGATAGAGAAGGGTAGGGTTTTCAATGACCTCCCTGCATTGAAGAGGTGGTTGCAAGCGTTTGCAGTGCTACGCAAGAGACCGTTTAAGGTCCTGCATTCCTATGTGGAGCGGCGTTACACGGTTGTGTGTGACAAGGAACGGTGTCCATGGAGAGTTTGTGCAAGGAAGCAAAAGGTTTCAGGAAAGTGGAAGATCACAAGAGTTGTTGGGCCGCATACCTGTTCCTCACATGACCTGAACACAAAGCATCGGCAGTTGACATCAACCCTCATTGCCAAGCGGTTGATGAAAGTATTACAGGGAGAGCCGAATATGAAGGTCAGGACAATTATCAAAATAGTTAATGAGGTATATGGAGGATATGACATAAGTTATGGCAAAGCCTGGAGGGCTAAGCAGCGTGCGTGGAAGATGATATATGGGGACTGGGAGGATGGCTACGAGCAGCTTCCAGTACTTCTCAATGCAATCCAAGCAGTGAATCCGGGCATGCATTACGAGTACATCCCTAGGCCAGACGCATGGAAAGATGGGAGGCAGATATTCTTTCGTGCTTTCTGGTGCTTCCCTCAGTGTGTCGAGGCCTTTAGGCACTGCCGTCCAGTCTTCTCCATTGATGGTACATTCTTGATTGGCAAGTACCATGGCACACTACTCATAGCCATATCATGTGACGCAAACAACAAACTTGTTCCTTTGGCATTTGGTTTGGTTGAGAGGGAGAATAATGATAGCTGGGTATGGTTCTTGAGGCTAGTCCGGATACATGTGGTTGGGCCTGGCAGGGAGGTGGGCGTCATATCGGATAGGCACCAGGGCATACTTCATGCTGTGCGAGAGGAGATAGAGGGGTACGCGCCTTTGCACCATCGTTGGTGTACTCGGCACCTTGCTGAGAATCTACTCCGAAAGGATGGTGTCAAGGATAATTTTGATCTTTTCCAGGAGGCTGCTAGACAGCTTGAGGATAAGTATTTTCGGAGGAAGTTAGAGGAAGTTAGAACCGCATCTAATGCAGAAGGTAGACAGTGGCTGACAGGTTTGATGAGAGATGTGGAGAAATGGACAAGAGCTCATGACGCAGGTGGTTGGAGGTACGAGTTTCAGTGCAGCAACATGGCAGAGTCATTTAACAAGCTGTTGCTGGGGATTCGTGGTATGCCCGTGAACGCTATCGTTCAATTCACATTCTATAAGCTTGTTGCATGGTTCAACGATCGGCACGCCCATGCATTGCAGTTGCAGAGTGAAGGTAAGATTTGGGCTCCAACACCTCAGGCACATTTAGAGAAGGCGAAGGAAAGGGCTGGGACACATGAGGTCACATGTTTTGACCATGCGACTGGAAGGTATGAGGTGAAGCATATCGGTGGTACTACATCTGATGGCGAGGTCCGAGATGCGAGGATTCATGTTGTAGTCCTCCAAGATTTCTCATGCACTTGTGGGAAACCAAGGCAGTATCACTTTGTATGCTCTCACCTTATAGCAGCTGGTAGGCATCGCAACTATGATATTGAGGCTAGGATACCTCATCAGTTCAGTGTCCACACGCTGGTCGAGACATGGAGGCCCCGCTTTGTGCCTTTCCGAGACCCTGGAGAGTGGCCTCCATACGACGGTCCAAGGTACGTCGCAGATCCAGCCTACCGTTGGGACAAGAGGGGCTCTAGAAAGAGGACGAGGCACAGGATGGTTATGGATCAGATACCTGGTAGAACGCGACGTGGTAGAGTGACGCCATTTCTTAATGACCCAGAGCAGTACGAGTGTGGCAAGTGCGGTAGACTTGGGCACAACTCCCGCACCTGCCATTGGCAAATTAGTGAGGTGCGACTTGTAGGTGTTTTTATTATTTAATACTTATCATATTGATTATTCGATTCTTACTTTACGTTTAATTGCTATTTATTTAATAAGTTACTGACACTAATTTCTTTAGGATGGCGCAATTCCACCTTCTGGATCCGGTGTACGACGAGACCCACCGAGGACGTCTCGTAGCGTCGGGGCAGGTAAGATTTGACAGTCTCATATCACATACTTCGAATTATAAGTGCATATATGTGTGCCTAGTAACATTTGTATTTTGTGTAAATGCAGAACCTTCCCCTCCTTCGTTCTAGAGTACATGGAGGGTTCTTGGAGATGCAGTACGACGACAGGTACACCCCGTACCTATCGAGAGCTGGCCTCGACGTCGTATCTTTTCAGTTGCTCGTCCGGTGATGTTGGCTCCGCGTGACTGGTTCCCAGTGCATAACGCACGTCTACAGCCGACGTGGGCGTACCTATGGGACCAGGTGACAGTCCCTCACGCGAGGATGGAGCGGGCGTATAAAGAGTACACGGACGAGCTAGACAGGCTAATGGCCTCTAGTGTAAGTACAAATTATTATATATGTTGGTTCGAAACTAAATTATATATTATGGTATCTAACTAATTGTTTCGACACGTTGCAGGTGACTTGGGACCCGTACGCGGACGAGGCCGCACTTCCTTTTGTGGTGAGCAACATATGTGACAGCGACAGCGATCTCTACAGGGTTAGGTGCCCTCTTATCTGCTTCTATGCTGTCGAGTACCACCTTCCACATCGAGTTGCACGTCAGTTTGGAGCAAGACAGCGTTCTCCACCATCTCCAATTTCGACAAGTGTTGACTTGCACAAGTATGTGTCCTCTTCTTCGTAATTCGACCTTTTCCAGAACTTGCACTTATCCATACCACATTATATATGTCGAGTAAGATGGATGAAATCTTTGTTGGTATGTTTGTATGTCTATGAAATGCATATATGATAGCTGGGTATGCTGCAACATATAAAGGAAACTCTGCCGAAATTTTTACCTTTACCATACATGTATGCTTCAACACGATGTTCACTAACTTGTATACACGTTGTGCAGGCTCGATCGTAAGAAAAACAGGAAAATCTTTGATTGGGCCCATCACCACCGAGACTTCATCGACATGTGGAATTTGTTCGATGGGAACGTGGACACCAACAACGAGGCGCACACAAACATAGACTACAGGCGGTACCAAGCTTGGTACCACCAAGCTACTCGTCCGAGGCTTAGGCTGCAGTGGACACAGGATGACTACGCTGACATCGAGTCATCAGAGGATGAGGACACGGCGTACGACACCTCTACTCGTACCGGTCGCCAGGTCGGAGCAGGACCCATCTTGGACAGAGTGGTATGTCTGTGCTCTACTTTTATATATCGATTACCGTAACAATGAATTACAACCTAAAACTTTGTTGTAGGGTAACTCACTCAAGATGTCTGTCCAAGAAATCGAACGGTTTCGTCCGAGGGTGAGGGACGACGAGACACGTAGTTTCCTCGATGTAAGTACCTATAAATATGCAAATATTACTGTACTAAAATGTTAAATTAATTGACTAAACATGATTTTGTGCACCAGAGATTGGCACGTCGGCTACGCCGTACCGCCGCGCGTTGTGGTTGCAGGACAGGCACGACGGAGGATGTGTTCGTGCCTTCTGCACCCAGAGGTGGCGTAGGCTCGTCTAGCCACCCACCTACAGGGTCGCGAGACCACGGCACCGAGGAGGACGACGACGAGGACGACGATGACGACGACGAGGACGAGGACGAGGACCAGGGCCACAAGGAGATTGGACCGTCTCAGCTAGACGATGCTCCCTGGACTCAGCCTACGCAGCCGGTCGGTACCAGGCGACGTCGACCACCTGACCCTTATACTCCAGGCACCCACGCTCTTGGACACAAGGGCAAGGGTAAGTCTAGGAGACAGTGAGGGACTGTAGGCTAATTTGGGACTGTATGGACTATTATTATGGACTTTTATATCCTATTCTTATGTACTGAATGAGCTTCAGATGGAGTATATGACATATGCACTTTAAACGTGGGTGCTGATGATGATCATATATTTGTTTAAGGTGAATGTCATAAATAATGGTTGATGACATGTTTATGTGATATCTGTGTTTGGATTGAATCAAAAACAGGGAAAACTCTGCCAAAATTTTATGAAACATGTCAAGTCGTGCGGTACACCGATAGCATATAGCCTTTTCAGTGATTTATCATGTCACTATCGTATGGTACATCCTCTTTTACAGATGAATTGATTGATCAAGGAATCTAGCCTTTACAGATGAGTTTTCAAATAGGCTTTTCAGTAATTCAAATAGGCTTTTCAGGGATAGCGTGTAGGCTTTTCAGGAGCGTTAAAGTCACAATACAGCGGCTCTCCACTACACTTCTGGCTATATATACACCTTCCTCCATACAATGCTAGTCACTTGAAACGAGAAGTTTGTTATCTACGAGTAGCAATGTCTGGAGGGTCATCTAGAGGGAAGGGAGCGGGGTGGAGTAAGGGTACTCCCATTGTGTGGGAGGGGTCTCTGGGTCCGGAAGACTTTGATGAGCCAGTGTATCATTTTCCTGTCGAGACCAAGAGAGATTTCACCAAAGAGTGTCCACTCCGAGGATATGATAACCGGAAAGAAGAATGGCCAAAATGTAGGCATGGTGAGGACTGCTTAGTGCAAATGTTCGTGGAGGGTTTGGATGGAGGTCGCCGATTCTTCAAATGTCCACGAGCAGAGGTAACTGGTTTTAATATTTGTTACTCAATTTTTTTCTCCATTATTTTGCATCTCATAGGCGTTACCAACTGCATGTTCAATGAAATCTTTGAAATGCAGTGTTCAGAGTCCAAAGAAAACTGTGGTTTCACTAGATGGGTCGATCCTAGACCAATCTATCCCCACGCACAGTACATCTACTACTTGCAAGACCGTATCTTCGAACTAGAAAGGGAAGTTAGCAACGGTTACAAGGACGAGGAACCAGACGATGCCAGTAGTGGTGCTGTTTCACAGGACGGACCATGCCATGATCCATATTGCAGCTGCCCTAACCACAAGAACAACGGGCCTCCACCACCACCCCCGCCACCTCCACCATCGAACATGGGAGGGTACTATGGAGAAGGGGCTACACAGTTCGCTATGTGGCCGCACTACTAGATAGAACGAAACTAGCATATGCATATGCCATGTAATGTACTTGTTGTTCGCTATAATTACCTAAGGCATGTTAGGTTTAGTCCAGGACATATGTGCCCTTGTTTGGTACAAGTTCTGACATGCCATGTCCTATGTTATGCGTGGTGAATTATGAAATCCAGTACTTCCTTATGTTATATGTGCAACTCGATAACTAGTTTCAGTAACTCAGGAACATTAAACATTACATATCACAACACCAAGCACGGTCCAAAAACTTAAAGTGCACATGACGTACATGACGACGAATTAAATAACAAAGAACATGTCCTAGGCACATGATATACCTAAAGTACATCGACCATGTTCTGGGCATACAAGTAGCATACTACTGAGTACAACGAGGCCACTTTCCCTTGTTCTGAGCATCGGGATTCTCCTCCATCGCTGCCTTCGCTCGGCGCACGCGCTCAAGCTTCCTCTCCCTCTCCTCCCTACAAGCAGCAACACGCCTCATTTCCTCCTCTTCCTTGTGCTCCTTCGCTGCTGCCTCCTCTCTACGTCTCTTCTCTAAGATCTCCAGGCGCTCCGCATCCCACTCCTTCAAGCCTTGTAGAAGCCGCATGTCAGCCTCCTTGATCTCAGTGTCAATCCACTGTTCAAAATCACATAGCGGTGGAGGGGTCTGCAGCAAATTCAATTGTTTGAAATCCAATTATTAAGCAGAACTTCATATGACACAAATTAATTAATAAACAAAAGCAGTTTCTCACAATAAATGTACTGCGGCGCTGACGCTCTGTTGGTTCCCATGCAAAATTAGAACACATCCAATATCTCTGCTTATATGTTGCCTCATCTTCGGAAATTTCAACCTTGCAAGGATCACCACAAAAACACATTGGTATTGGGACACCGCTAGGGAGCGGCTTTAGGACGTATGGACTTTCGGTCATCCGTCCATAGCTATAATTCAATAAATACGGTCAATATAACAAAACAATTAACAATAAATCTTAAAAATAAAGGTTTATTATACGATGAAACGAATGTACACATACCTTTGTTTTCTAGCTTTCCCACGCCTAGGCATCCTACGGTTCAACAATACATATGTATTTCAAAATTTTGAAGTTCATAGGTAAAAAATATGCCTTTATTTTACCAAATCGATTCGAATAAATTAAGGAAGGGTGACAGGATACCTACCTCTCGAAGATCCACGGATAAAATCCAACTTCTCACGGTCCAATTGCTCGATTATAGAGCAACGGAAAAGTGTCTAAATGAAAAAGCCGAAGAGAATGAGTAAGAAAACGGGAATGACTGGGGATAGGAAGGGGGTAGGCTATATTATGGGTGCTTGGCGCCATGCAGCATGGCTCCAAAGCTTGGCGCCATGGATCTTGGCGCCAAGGCTTGGCGCCATGCTCCATGGCGCCAAGCTACGCCACGTAGATTCCCGTGGAGCCACGTCGGATGCCTCTTGGCGCCAGGATACATGGCGCCATGACGTTGTAGCTTGGCGCCATGGTCCATGGCGCCAAGATGAGGGTCCATTTTTTGAAATCTTTCCGTCAGGGGCCTATTTGAGAGAATCTTTCAAAAAAAGGGCCAAAAAACAAAAAAGGCGGTGGGTGATTCTGGGAGAGAAATTTTCTCACTCTGCTGGAGCAGACACCTGTACAGACCCCTTAAAAAATTATTGGAGCTCCCAAATGACTGGTTTTGGGGTTAGGTTTTCTCCTACCGCTGAAGATGTTCTTATAATTTCAATTCTACATCACATTTCATGCAAGAATAGTAGCTATTCAAAAATATACATACAGAATACCGTTATCCAATACTTCGTACTCCCTATGTCCCTTTTTAAATGTCACTATAGGATGCAAGTCAGTCCTTGCCTAGATTTGTAAAAATATCAGCAACATTTACATCTCTAAATAATCATTTATCTAATGATATTAATTATGTATCATAAATATTACTATTTTTTGTATATATTTAGTCAAATTAAGTAATTTTATTTTGCGAATCGTCAGAGTTAAGTAATTTAATTTCTCAGAAAGGGAGAACGATGCTAAACAAGCAACAAAGGGAGTATGTGACGAGAAAAAAGCCTACTCCTTGTTGCTTGGATTAACCGAGAAGCACGTGAGTAAATTGGGTAGTACGACGAGTGCACGACATGACAGTATGTCTCCCAAGAGATTCCAAAGCCTTTCATTATCTGGCGAAATAAGGAGGGCATCGCGACATGCCATCATGGTCATGACCTTTGCTGGTTTGACAGGCCCGACCTGCTATTTGTGTACGCCCTGTTCTCGTGGGTCTCGTTGGATGGGGTTTCGCTATCTGAATTTTCTGATTGGTTTCATCGTACGTGGCGCCAAATTCAGCCAGACCACTCATCCCTTCCCACTTCCCGGGGTTATGGGCTTATGGCACGTACTGTTGCTTCACATGAGTTGATTAATAGTACTTTCATGCAGATTATACGGTGCAGACGTTTACTACAGTAGCCTCGTTTAGAGACGTCTCCAGGTGACAAATCACTTACCACCGGAAAAATAACGCCATTGAATTCTGAAAAATTCTAGAAAAATATAAGCAACCTATGGCAAGTCGAATACTTGAATCCAAGTGAGTTGATTTCACCTCAAGCAGAACAACTAACATAGACTAGAACAATACAAGACGAAATCACCCTGCAATGTAATGGATGTGTCATTAGTATATAACCAGCATCTCATTTTACCGTTTAACCCAATCTCTTTCCTTAGGTCGTCATCTCATTGTACCTACATTTTCAGCAACACGATACTAATAAGGTTGATTCAACAAAATGTATTTATTTGTATGAACAATGTGCATGGTGGCGTACAGAAAACGGTGATCACCACCAAGAGCGTGGAGTTCATGCCGTTCTTCCTATCCTTTTTCCTCTTCCTCAACGGAGGCATCTGGGCGACGTATGCGGTGCTTGACCGAGACATCTTCCTCGGGGTAATTTAAGCCTCTGTTACGCGTAACGGAGAGCAACTACTCATCACAAACCATCTGGCAGATTTATTTCCGACACTGATTGTTTCTCTTTCTGTGGGAATTACCCTCGCTCGCTCTGCATGCAGATCCCCAATGGGATAGGCTTCGTCCTTGGCACCATCCAGCTGATCACCTACGCGATCTACATGAACAGCAAGGCCTCCCAAAGCAGCAAAGAAACAGCGACGTCGCCTCTTCTGGCCTGCAACCATCAGGGAGAAGCATCTAGCCATGTCTGATGATGATCATCAGTGCGCTGGTGTATAGTAGCAGTCTGCTGTCAAAAGCAGGCGAACATCCCAAGCCTACGGTGTACACCGTACCTACCAGTAATACGCAAGAGATTACCAATTTTTATTATTTGAGAATGTAAAGTTTATATTCTTTGCTGATCCTTTATATATATATATATATATATATATATATATATATATATATATATATATATATTCCAAGATGCCCACGTCGACCCAGTTACATTTTAACTGTTAGCGGCATAATTTTGCCAGAGAAGGGCGCGGCAAATATTCATAAATTTGAGTATTTGACAATCGGCACTGCTACCGCCGGACGTCTAGACAAATCGGATCGTTGAAGGCTCCATCTATCCGTAAAAGTTATTTTTATACGTGTCTTGTTCATTATTTATATCCACAAAAATTATCTTCCTATGTACCCCGTTAATTATTCTTTTTTAATTCCGTGTCCTGAATACTCGTACGATCACATGTTCCTCTTTCCCTAACTCCACGAGGGGATGGCGTCATCGATCTCTCTAGTTAAATGTTATGTTGTCCAACTAATTAACGTTGCATCATTCACTATGGGTCTTGTATGGAAATGAACACATGTACACACGGGACCACCTGCACCTGCAATCACAAAACACTTGCAACATGAAAACACTTTCTATAACATACGTCTGAAGCAGATAAAACATTTTGGAACATATGCTTGCAACATATGTGTATAGCACTACAACATATGCTACATCCAGATAAAAACACTTGCAACGTACGTGTATAGTCATTGCAACATATATGACATCCAGATATACTTTTGCAACATCCATATCGCGCACGCAGGGACCACCTTCGCCTACGGGGATCGCCTGCGCCTACTCATAAAACACTTTCAATATGAAAGCACTTCCTGCAACATACGTTTGAAGCAGATGAAACATTTAAAGCTTACGCTTGCAACATATGTGTATAGCCACTGCAACATATGCAACATTCAGACAAAACACTTGTAACATGCGTATGAAGTAAATGAAACATTTTGAATAGATACTTGCAATATACGTGTATACCCATTGCAACAAATCCAACATCCATAACTATTTTTTTGTAACATCCATATAGAACACTTGTAACATACATCTAGAATATTTGAAACACTTGACACATATGTTTACAACATATGCTTTTAGTGCAACATGGGTGGGCGGCGTAACGAACTGGCACGGTGGAGGCGGCCCCGCGAGACGAATCCACGCGGGCTGAAGCAAGCAACGACACGGGTAGGCGGGGCGCGCGGAGTGGTCCATCCGAATGGACGGATGCCCGCTTCGTAGCATTACCGTTAAAGACATTGCATGATGAAAATTTGGCACAATGTTGACTATGGTTAATCAGGCAAAATAAATTATTAAGCCGACCATACAAATATTTTATGTGCGGCTCTAACATATTAGGGCCCATAAGGAAATTGTTGCTATTTATGTTAACCATCCAAAGTTGACTCGCAATATGATCAGGCTCACGTATATTTGTGGTCTATAATTATTTTTGGACCAAAGATATTTTTGTGCAATGCAAGTATAGACGGTGGCCATACATTGCTCTAGCTGGTCATTCATTATAGCTCTCCATGCACGTCGATTATGCCCTCTTCTGGTATACATACATGTCACGTATTCACATTCTGAACTTCTGATGAGGCCTTTCGTACATACGTGTACATGTATATACGTCTTACGTTGCATCCATGGATTAACGCTATGTTCGCTTGTCTTGTAAGCCGTACTTTTTCAGTCAACAAATAGTATTTTTCTCTCAGGATAAATCAGCGAACAGTACTTTCAGTCATACCTTTTCAGTCAAACGAACAGAGCCTAAAATATAATTGGGCCCATTGAGCATTCGGTATAGCCTAGCCTAGAGCAACGGCAAGGGCGAGGCGCGGCGCGCGAAAGAATCCGTTTAGACACTTTAAACAAATCAACCACATGACATGTGGATTTTAAAAAACACGGGCGCACCGCGCACGGAGCGGTCCGTCCATCCGTTTCCTAGCGTTACCGTTTCACAATTAGAGAAGGGTTGCGGCTCTGTAGTCTGTAGGGTTTCCCTGCCTAGGTGCGGCGGCTGGTGGTGGCCTGGGCCAGCTGGGTCATGCAGTGGGCTACGTGAAGCGGGCGGGGGAGAAACGTGGCCGCTTCATGGGCTTCGGTGCAGGATGGCCTAAGGTGGGCAAGCAGTGAAAGTTGTGAGGTGGGCAAGCGGTTGGGCCTACTGCCCTGCTGGGCTTGCGGAGTGGGCCTGGCAGATGTGAGAGGGGAGGGAGCTTGGCTGGAGGAACGAGGAAGCAAGAAGGGAGTTTTTCCTTTTTAATTCGAACGACCCAAAAAAATCCAAATCAAGCTCAATTAAGAGCCAAAGGCACACATGCATACTCATATGAAATGCATAGATTAATCTTATAAATATTGTTTGAAAAGGAGAGTTAGAGAGATAGGGTTTATTTTAAGTACAATATAAAATGTATGTGAAGTGGTCTTGCATTGAATTCGAGTGGCTCGAATTCGACTCAAAGTTTTAATTTATTCGGAGAGATTTTATTTAGAAAATCTCTTTGCCACGATGTTGACTTGGTCGACACCATAATAATAAGGAGTTTTTGTTGCAAAATAATTTTGAAATCATGATTTTGAGAATAGGGTGGGAAAGAAACACTAGTACAGAAAAGATTTTTAGCGGTGGACAAAATCGATCTTTAGAGCTGGTTTCAAAAACTGCTACTACGCCATCAATTATAAAGATAGGCCGTTTGTAGTGTCGGGCATCTAACCGCCCATGAAAAACCATTTCTAGGGTGGTTCTATTAACATATCCACCCCTAAAAATGGTATTTTTAAGGGCGGTTGCAATAGGAGAACCGCACCTAAAAAAATATTTTCAGGGGCAGTTTCAATAAGCGAACTGCCCTTGTAAACATATTTTCAGTGGCGGTGGACAGGGGCGAAGCCAGGTCAAAACCGACCCTGGTGCAAACTCTACATGAATGTATACATTTGAAAAGAAATACATGGAAAATTTGAGGCATATATTAGTAAACTTTCATTTTACCATGGTGCACGTGCACCAGGGAAAACCAACGTGGCTTCGCCCTTGGCGGTGGATGCACTGCAACCGTCCTCAAAACTGTTTTTTCAAGGACGGTTTTGGAAATGCAGCTGCTTCTAAAAACACATTTTCAGGTGCTGTTGGCTTGCTGAAACCACCCCTAAAAATAAATTTACAAGTGCGATCCTACTCAATCTGAACCGCTCCTAAAAATCATATTTAAATTTTTGAAATTTTCCACCATATTTGAAATCGCCCTGTTTCCCACCAAATTTCAGAGCCTATTGCAATTGATTCAAATTAGCTTCATATATACTAGTGAACTAATTAACTAATACAAACTTGATTTACAAAGTATTATAGCACACTATAATTTACATTACAAGCTAGTAAATAACATTGTGCTTCATGACAACAATGATTTGAAGGGACTGCAGCGCGAACAGCTTCAAACTTGGGATGTGTGGCATACTCCGAATCACGATCAAAGAATAAGCCTCCCTTGTGGAGAACCTCCTGCATCAAGAACTTACAAAAAATCATCTTGAACTTCTTAAATATCCTTTTGGTTAATTGCACAGGAAGGCGAAAACGCCGTTTGCTGCACGAAACAAAAAGGGGATAAATTAGCTAGATTCATATTAATGAACATATGCATATGATATGGTTCGACAGATCGATTTATGTCTTCAGGGTTAGTGTAGTACAACTCGTTGGTTCTCATCCATTGCATTAGCATACAAAGTAGCCACAAAGCATGTTTCCGGGAGGCTACCTCACGCACCGCAGGTCGGTGATATGACAAAAAAAAACAATACAGTGAAACATTGTTCTATATAATATGCTCGCTATTTGGGTTAGAAAAGTGGTCATACCCGTAGATGTAGAGAAACAGTCATCTTATCCGGCTTCTTCGGGTTATGCACTCCACCTTCTGCAACGTAATATCCGTAGGCACTGTTTAATGGACGAAAAATTCAGTTTCGCTATAACAACAACTGGATGCAACAATTAGTCTCACAAGTAATAAACTATGTTGCCTTCAAAAGAGTAATAAACTACGATTACTTACGTCTGTAAAATGCTGATGAAATTTTAGAACTTTTTTTTTATCTTTTCTCATCGAGTCAAAGATCAAAATGCTGCCAAATCTCAAATTGATGCTTGGTAAGATGAAGTGATCGCTGCTTTAGTACAAAAAGATAATGGTGTCAACGTAAACCAAATTGCATGAAAAATCAATGGGCCAACGTAAACCAAATAATATGAAAAATGATAGTGGTCGACCTTACCCGAAATAGTATGGGGCGTATATATATTGGAACCTCTGATAAGCTAGCATAACTTCTGACCTTGCTTCTTTGTGTGCAGCCTTCCTAATTTTTTTCTCTTGCCTTGCCCTTGGCACCCGTCACTCGTTAATGCAGGATGATCGTCTATCCACATTAGAGGTCCAGCGTCTCGTGCCTCCTTAATGAGACATGGGTCAAGGTATGCGTTCCTCACATCCAACTTGACCGCATCCACCCACTCTTCGCTACACAAAAGTACGGCACATGTGTGGTTAAAAGGATAGTACATGCACAAATAACCAAATTTGAGGATGAGTTTAAGGAAACACTACTTTAATGCACCACAGGGAAATCTGACTCATGTCGAGTCTCTTCTGGCAGAATAACAATTGCATCTCCTCAAAAGATATAGTCAAGGGTGATATTCGACACCGGTGTTGTAAGGATGAAAACGGTCGAAAAACCCCTCAACCGTTTTCTACTTCAACATTTGAATACAAAAACAAAAGCAAAAACAGTAAAGCCGGACACGAAAACAAACGCGAACTTAAGGAAAATCGAGTATTTCGAAAACGAACCAATTCGAGCAGAATTATGTCGAACACTGTCGGTATACGAAAAGTAAATACGGAATACCGCCGTATAGTACCAAGTGCATAACAATTAACAAGTGCATGACCCTTGATCTTAAGTATTAACACAATCGCCTCAGGCTGGGCATTCGGTTAACCGAAACCGATCAGTTCGGTTCTTCAGTTTTTACTGAAATTCAGTTATCTAAGAAATAGGGACCGATCGGTTCTTCTGAAAACGTGGAACCGAGCAAATTCGGGTTCGGTTCTTTCGGTTCGGTTTCGGTTATAACCGAAAAAACCGAGAAAATATTAGCACAGAGAAAAAGGAAAAGGAAAAAAATGAAAAATGAAAAAAAGGATGTCGTCGTGGTGACCCCGTCCACTAGAAGGCCGCGCGCCACCGCTGGATATTGGAAGCCACCGCAGCCACTGGATCTTGGAAGGCCAAGCTGCCATCGACGAGGGGACTAGGGGCAGCGTGGAGGAGAGGACGACGGAGCAAGGGCGTCGGGCACCGCCGCTGTAGGAAGGGAAGGAGCCGGGGCGCCGAGCATCGTCGCGCCGGCTACCGGGTAGGGAAGGAGATGGGTGGTGCTACGTGTGGGAGAAGAGAGCAGGGATGGGGTCGGGAAGGAGAAAGGAGGAGGGCGTGCGGTGAGGCGCGCCTATGTGAGAAGGAAGCGCCGCTGCGTGTTGGGGATTGCCGGTGGTGGCTGGAAGGGAGGAGTGGAGTGGGCTTTAGGGTTTGGAGAGGTTGCATATATACCAAGGCATGTTGGGCTGGGCCTTTTCTTTCTAATTACTGGGCCTCATTACTCACTTCGGTTATTTCAGGTAACCGAGCCCAAGAACCGAACTAACCGCAGTAATTTCGGTTACTTAGAAATGGGAACCGAATTAGGAACCGAAATATTTGGTTTTGATTAATTCGGTTTCAGTTTCGGTTCCGGTTAGTTTGGTTCGGTTCCGGTTCTCGGTTATTTTTGCCCAGACTGGCAATCGCCGACACACAAATACATGTCTAGAATAAGCAATTGAGTTGGTTACGAATATTTCTCTGGATATTGAGTAAAACCAACATCTATATATATAACATGTGTTGCAGTCACTTGACCACTCTATGAGTACTATTTACAACTCGATTATATGTGTACAAGCAAATTATCAATAGTTCATACACAATTCACATTGTTTTTTTTTAAAGTTGAGTTGCATTGTCATAGCTTACATAGCTTATGCATACCTAAGCCAATGTTTTTTGAGCACGAAATATTAAACTTATACATACAAAAATCATACAAACAATAAAAAAAGAAAAATATGGTGGTAAATATAAAATAATTAAACTTGACCGAGCACCAAGCAGGCAGCACACTCGGCTGTTATGTGCTTCATGGGCTTCGGCCAACCACATTGGGCCTGTGCGGATGGGGACTCAGACTAAGCAAATATAACCAGTGTGTGAGTATGCTAGTTTTTTAGTACCACCTCGACGTCCCAACCTGCGACAAAGGAGCAAGCTGCTTATATATAACGCCACAACACGAGTGAGGGATGACACAACCACACAGCAGCTGGGTTACGCTGAGGCCTGAGGGCACAACCAGTGAGTGGACTGGGCTGTGTGTAGTGGGCTAAATTCGGTTCAAACTGAATTTTGAATTTGGGATATTTTGAATTATTAAAAGTAGAAAACGGTTGAAAAAAATGTCTAAATTGGTTTTAATGTGATTTTGAATTTGTTGTAAATTTTGAACCTAATTTGATTTGAATTTGTTGGAAAATATGGATTCGATTGGATTAAATGTAGAAAATGATGCGGTTTAGTTCAGGATATACACAGACCACTGCCTCTAAGCTAAACTAGTTGGGCCCCATGCAGGTACCACTTTTGAAAGACGTGACAATCTTTTGGATTCTAGTGCAAAATCAGGAATTCCTTGCCTAATACAAATTCGGGGCAACTGGGGTGGTCTTGACTCATCAAGTCTTAACGAACTCCATGCCCACCACGGCTTTGCTCATATGGGACTAGCCAAAGCTAGTTGCAGATGCTGCTTCCTTGGCCTTGCCTTCGATGCAGATGCTTCCTCCTTGCCCTTGGTCGCAGAAGCTTCGTTGGCATTCTTTTTGCAGAGCGACCGAAACATAGCCAATAGGTCAACATCCAGCGGGTCGGTATCCTTCTCAAATGCTCTCACCTTCTTAGGAACCATTTATAGCTGCGGTGGCGGTGGTGGCGCAGCCGTTTGTAGCTGCGATGGCGGTGGTGGGGTAGTGCTGCCCCCTTTCACTTGTTGCCTTCCTGCTTGAGTCTGACCCTGATGTGCCTCTTCATTGCCGCATGTGAGACTTGTAGTGCCTGGTGCCTCGAACCTATGTACTTGCACCCCTACGATGAGCGCTAACATCTCTTCTTCAAAGTTGTCGAAGGACCCTGGATCTTGCTGGGCTACTATCTCCTCTAGGATCGATGGCATCTGTTGATCATATGTCTGTAACGACTGCTCACATGCTTCGCTCGTGGAGCCTATTTCTACTTGTTCCTCTACCTGAGTTAATTGCAACTGAGAAGTAGAAGGTAGAGTCGACGGGTTGGTTGACAGCACAATGTCTCGTTGTTGCCAAGCAATGAAATACCCTACAAGGTTGCCCAAGATCATCTCACCATCAGGAGCAGAGAGGTCAACTTCATAATCTTGATGTTTTGGGGAAAGCGAGAGAACTTCAACCCTTGCTTACTCGTCCGGAAGTAAGCAAAACCTCTCCCCTCTCTTTTGCAATTTCTCGCCTACAAGTGAGCTCAACAATGACACGAACAGCTAGTCACGAGGAAGAAGAAGGATACTTGTACCAGGTTATTTTTAGGGGCTGTGAACTAAGTGGACCATCCTTGTAAATATATATCAGACATGGTTCTCTTGACGCAACCGTCCCTGATAATCGGGTTCTTCTAGAGACGTTTCCGTAAAGACGACCGTCCCCAAAAATCGTATTTTCAAGGATGGTTCTCTTAACTAAACCACACTAGAATGGATACATTTCTAGGGTGATTTTCTTAACCGAATCGCCCTTGAAAATTGATTTCCAGCAACGGTTGTATAGCTACAGTGTCTGCTGTAATGGTTAGAGACGGTTTACTAAGTGGACTGCCTCTATTAGAAAAGAGAGCCGTTTGTAAAAATATTTCCTGTACTAGTGTTGGGAGACATAAATTTTGTGACCGCCTCTCAAAAATCTTTTTAGTAGTAGTGTCGGGTACCACAATTAGGGGTACCCAAATTGTGATGGAAAACCACCCATTTAAGGGAATAAATCAACGAAGGAGAAGCGGGCTAAACTCCCCCTTGCTAGGCCTCCAGCAAAACGCGTGAGCAAGCCGGCCCATATCCCCACCTCATCCGAGGCCTCACTCAGAGGGGTCTCGGAACACCTCCGGTTCGCCCGAGGCCTCTGCCCTCAGGTCTCGGACACATACCGACCCCCGGCAACATCACCGCCTCGCCCGAGCCCCAGAGGCCGCATTATCCGTCTCCGACTCGCCTGAGGCCGACCTCTAATGCCGCTCCCCCATTGGCGCGCTCGAGACCCCCTGTGACATCACCCACGTTCTCGCGTCTGCCCAACCGGACAGGCCGGGAATGACTGGGGTCAAATCACCACGCCTTCGACTGTCACAGGCATGGGGAAGAGCTGCTGACCACTCTGCCACCCATACTGGCACTATACGCACGATTCGTGTGTGCGCAGTGTACGGAGCAACTGCTCTGGGCTACTATTCCCACGATCGAATAAGATTGCACCACATTTCCTGCCTCCGAGGCCTCGAAGCTCTACGCTGGGTCATACTACAAGGACAAATACGCCACGTCGGGTACAGAACCAGGCATGACAAAGCACGTTGCTACAATGCCAAAAGACAGAGACCACTCCTTCAACAGTGGTGCACGTACCAGAACACGTAGCAGCAGTACTAGAAGTACTGACGCCATGCCTCTATAGTGCAGATCATGCCGCCACCAGATAAGGCCCTTCTGAGGCCTCCAGGTTCCTCCACCTCCAAAGACACACCAAACACCCACATCATGTAACCCTGCACCTCCTTGAGACTATAAAAGGAGCATGCAGGGATCATTCGAGAGAGGAGAAGGTAGAGGACAACTCAACTGAACCACCATAGCAACACAACGCGAGATACAAGTAGGCTACTCTCCCGGACCTTGCGAGATAACCAGTAGAGTCGCACACACCACCACGACCATCGTCACCGCTTATGCCGTGAGACTTGGGAACTCTTCCCTCTCTCATGTCCGCTTGTAACCCCTACTACAAGCACTTTGGTGCAAGATAATACAGAACTCTCCCCCCCTCACTGGACGTAGGGCATTTCTCGGCCCGAACCAATATAAATCGTCTGTGTCCATCTTGCACACCATCCAGACTCCCGACGCGCAAACACTCATTACTCGTTGGTGCTAGGACCGTCGTTTCTTACACCGACAAGTAGTGTAAGACAAAGCAGTATTGTTACACCTAGCTTCAACCGGTTCCTCTTCTATAAAATAAGCTAAGCATGCACATGGAGTCCACATCACCCAGAGCATGCAATGCCTTATGAAGCATATCATAGCATGCTTTTCACTCGAAAGAAACATAGAGATTGCACCATGATGGTAGCAAACATGCAATTAACAAGGAAACACACGAACATTTGACGATGACCAATTCTTTAGTAGTCATGCACGAAAGCTAAAAAAAGAAAGAGTCGGCATGATCCTACTACATAGTCTTATGATGAGCTTGTAAGGGCCGCCGGTTCAGTACAGCTCCGCTGCTCCTAGTTTTCTTTCGTTTTCTTTTCGGAATGTTCATCCAACAAGGCGTGTATGGAAAAGCTGATTTTATATATGCGTGTTGCCCAGCGATTTGATGATAGTACGTGGGGCACATGTTGCCCAAATCTTGGACCTTTGAGCTGTTTAGGTCATAGGCAAATCCTCTACCTCTACTCAAAGAGCTATTGAGGAATGCAGTCTCCTTGAACGGATGAAATCCAAGCAAAGTAACATACGAGTGCTGAGTTGAGATTGATCCACATGTTCTTCGTCGGCGCCATTGTTATCTTCGTGCCAGTAAGCGTGACGGTTAATATCCTCAAAGGTCCAGTCTCCATCAGCTTCTTGATAAAAGTCCGGATTGCCAGCACGCGCGCAAGGTTGTTTTCATGCTTTAGCACCCACTCCATCTGGCCACAAGATTCTTGAATGATCCACACCCGAAGTCGGAACTTAAGATCAAGTATTGCACAATAGACCCTACTTCCCCAGATAAGCTCGGTGAGGTCCGTCCTGCAGATTACTTGTCACTGCAGGTGGTTTAGGGTGTGTTTAGTTCGCGATTTTTTTTTGACTTTGGCTACCATAGCACTTTCGTTTGTATTTGTCAATTAGTGTCCAATCATAGACTAATTAGGCTTAAAAAATTCATCTCGTGGTTTTCTACCTAACTTTGTAATTAGTTTTTTTTCATTTACATTCAATGCTCCATGCATGTGTCCAAACATTCGATGTGACGGGGAATCTTGAAAATTTTTGGGAACATGGCCTTAATGACTTGGTACTTACTGTCCGTCACTGATATTTTGCAGAAGAAGTCATTCTGGCAATGTATGTAAAGTGCCTCACGACAATATACACTGTAGCGCTTCCTGCTTGTGTGTGCTTGTTGTATGACCGCGGTGGTTCCTGCAGGATCTCCTTCCCTAACAAATGATCTCTCCTCCCAGCACCATGTCGTCCTTGATGAGAAGACATGTGTCTCACACAGCAACGGTGGCCACTCGGACTCCGCTGTTGAGCGGTCGAGCTCTGCGCATGGGTGAACAACAGGCGTCAAGAACACCTCGTACTCGTAGTAGGGAGAGATGGCTGGATCAAACACGAGGTATGGTTCTTCATAGATCACGTCGTCCTCTGTAGTACCCATGCGCATGCGCGGAGGTGGTTGCCGGGGCAAGCGTGACCAGTGCCGTGTAGCAGGGTTCGCCACGGTTTGAGAAAGAATAGCAGGCCGTTGCAGTGGCCGTCCACGGGGATGTTTGGACGTGGCAGGTAGCCAAGGTTGCCGGAGACCGCAGCACAGCAGCCTGGCCCATTAGGTGAGGAACTCGGTGCGCCCCAGCATGTTGAAACCGATCATTATGCCACCGAACGAGAGGGGGAGGAGGTCCGCGCGCATCAGCTTGTGAACGTCGACGATGGCATGCCAAGCCTTGCAGACGCAGCGGGACACGGCAAGGCTGCGAGGCGGCAGGCGGCGGAGCACATCCGCGAGCAGGTCCTCGGGCAGCATCTGCAGGTGGCTCTTCCGCTGCCGCTTCATGATCGGCTCGATTTGGTCCAGGAAGCAGAAGCAGGCGACGATTCTGGCCTTTTTTTTTGGTTGTGGTTACCTCCTCCATCAGGCGGACGGGTTAGCTACTTAATTTAAAGGCGAAAGGATGGGCCATTGTCCGACTCGGGATTTGGTTCAGGTTAGGTAGGATCGACGGACCGCTAGCCGTGGATTGCTTCTTCCCGAAACGGGTTCGGGGCAATATGTAACCATTTTCCGAATCTAAAGTACGAGGCCGCGCCGGCGGCCTCCAATGTATCAAGTATCCTTTATTTTCGTAGCCGTTGGATGAGGGTAGATAAATCCATGTTGGTTTGTTCCTCGCGACTTCGTGGACCTCCTATTTAATTTTCCGCAGAACCTCTTGAATCATGCGTGCGTGGGCCAGGAGCTTGATGAATGTGATGATGACTTATGCATGCATGCATGCAACTGAAAGGCTGAGACGTGATAAATGATGTGAAGAATTGACGGGCCGTTGGATGAGGGTAGATGAATCCGTGTTGGTTTGTTCCTCGTGGCTTCCTGGACCTCCCATTTAATTTTCCGCAGAACCTCTTGAATCATGCATGCGTGGGCCAGGAGCTTGATGAATGTGATGATGACCTATGCATGCATGCAACTGAAAGGCTGAGACGTGATAAATGATCTGAAGAATTGACGGTGCTTGTATGGAGTAGTATGTGTTGGATTCATACGTGCAGCTGAAAGCCTAGAGGTGATGCACGTGGTGCATTAATGCAGCGCCACCAATGGTCACTTGTCCATGCAACATTCATTTACTTTCATTTACTATGGCTGTGTTTACATACAAAATTTTTTGTAAAATGCTTCTGTAGCATTTTTCGTTGTTATTTGGCAATTAGTGTCCAATCATGAACTAATTAGACTTAAAAGATTTGTCTCGTGAATTTCGTCTAAACTGTGTAATTAGTTTTATTTTTTTATCTATATTTAATGTTTTATGCATGTGTCCAAAGATTTTGTGTGATGGAGAATCTTGAAAATTTTTGCAAAATTTTTTCCATCTAAATTGGGCCTATGTGTATAGTCATTGCCATCCATGAAACCATAGGTCCAGTTAATATGATGAGACTTGATACACATAGACGTCCGTGCGAGCTTGTTCTTTGCTCCTTGCTCTGAGCTCCACGCTAGACCCTGATTAGTCCACTTACTGATACATGCATCGGCGTGAGCCACGACAGGTGCCTGCCCCCGCCTTGGCCCTCACTTGATGTGCCAACACTTAGCAAAATTGTTTCTTTATCGATCCATAGTTATTCACTTTTTCTCTATTAGCCTTTTTTCTTCTGTGCTGCACCATACGATGTGATGTATCCTAATGTGATGAAATCTCGTAATTAAAGCTCTTTGTCATGTCCCTTTGTTAGCATTTACTCTTACTCTGTCCTTCGCGTTTGGCTCATATATGGATGTTCAGGGTTGCATGTTTTCATGGTGCATGTGTGTCCCTATTTATAGCCTCCTAGGTCATCTTTCATCACCATCCTCGCCATTGCACATACACCAGCACTAGGCTATTCTCTGCGTCCTGAGAGACTACAATTATATGGTTGTGAAGGCCCTTGTTGCCTAGCGTTTAGTCACTGATATATCATGGTGCGCAATTGATTATTTGCATGTGCAAATGATATATCTTTAGGTGATTGGAATTTTATTAGAACATACAAACTTATTTTCCTTTCGAGTATATTTTTAAATCATTTTTTGACCTTCACGTGTGCAATACAAAGTAAACGTGAAGAAAAATATTTTTTCTTTAAAGATAGCCTTCCAGAAAGAGGCCATGAAATAATGTTAAAATTTATATTTCTTTATACCTGTTGTGGTCTTATGTACAGGTATAGGCATGGACTATGGAAAGTGCGCCTTCTACTAGCCGGGCTAGAAAGAGGCGGCGTGGCAAGGGAGCGGCTGCAGCACCAGGTGCCCTTGCCTAACCTCGCGTTCCTTTTCGGGTTGTCTACCTTCATGTGATTTTATATTATAGATGGAAATAATTTTCTGCCGTAATAAACCTGTAATCGTAAGATTGTTGAGTTATACTGGAACGTTATATATGTTTCATACAAGGTACTAATAAAAATTAGTATAGTTTTCGTCAGAGTCAATTCTAGAGCTCAATTTTTATAGCATTTCATTGATGGTTAGACGAGCAGTGATTAACATACGTGGTCAGACAAATAATAATATAATAATAATATAAAATAATAATATGCTATTGTTATTATTTATTTGTCTACTTGTGTTGGCTACCTGGCTTAGAGCCCGGCATATTATAGATGGAAATAATTTTCTGCCGTAATAAACCTGTAATCTTAAGATTGTTGAGTTATACTGGAACATTATATATGTTTCATACAAGGTACTAACAAAAATTGGTATAGTTTTCGTCAAAGTCAATTCTAGAGCTCAATCTTTATAGCATTCCATTGATGGTTAGACGAGCAGTGATTAACATACGTGGTCAGACAAATAATAATATAAAATAATAATATGCTATTGTTATTATTTATTTGTCTACTTGTGTTGGCTACCCGGCTTAGAGCCCGGCAAACAACTCGCTTCCTGTTGCGCTCTGGCTGCAACGAAATAATTTTATGCCGTAATAAACCTGTAATCGTAAGATTGTTGAGTTATACTGAAACGTTATATATGTTTCATACAAGGTACTAACAAAAATTAGTATAGTTTTCGTCAGAGTCAATTCTGGAGCTCAATCTTTATAGAATTCCATTGATGGTTAGACGAGCAGTGATTAACATACGTGGTCAGACAAATAATAATATAATAATAATAATATAAAATAATAATATGCTATTGTTATTATTTATTTGTCTACTTGTGTTGGCTACCCGGCTTAGAGCCCGGCAAACAACTCGCTTCCTGTTGCGCTCTGGCTGCAACAAAATAATTTTCTGCCGTAATAAACCTGTAGTCATAAGATTGTTAAGTTATACTGAAACGTTATATATGTTTCATACAAGGTACTAACAAAAATTAGTATAGTTTTCGTCAGAGTCAATTCTAGAGCTCAATATTTATAGAATTCCATTGATGGTTAGACGAGCGGTGATTAACACAAATAATAATATAATAATAATAATATAAAATAATAATATGCTATTGTTATTATTTATTTGTCTACTTGTGTTGGCTACCCGGCTTAGAGCCCGGCAAACAACTCGCTTCCTGTTGCGCTCTGGCTGCAACGAAAAGGACCGACCCCCCGGACTCCCGGTTCGGCCTACCCGAACCCGACCCAAACGCCTAGCTCGAATCCTCCTTGTCCGTGCTCGCCTTCCTCCTCCGATCTGTATTTGTCTCCCGTCAGGCCTGGCCCCGGGCTTCTAATCCTTTCGGAGTAGGCAAAGGGATCGGTCGCAGAAGCGGCATCGCCGGCGAGATTTGCCCACCGACAGCCGCGATGGACGATATGGTCGGAGGAGGCAGCGCGCCAGGTCTGGGCCGGCGCCGTGCCGCTCCAGGTCCACCTCCATAGCACTGGCTGCCAGCGCCCCGTATAGCGAGTCCACATGGTCAGAGGAGGTCTGGTTTCCCTCTTGTTCCTGCCTGCTCCCAGTTCTTTGCCTCGCTTGACTGTTAATTAAGTGCTAACTAATACCATAGCTGCTTAATTTATAGTGGTCACACCACGATAAATAATCAATTTACCGCTTGGAGTTGTATCTGTTTCTAGAGAGATTAATAAAGTAAAATGTTTTCCGTTAGTTCAAATATAAATCTGATTTTTTTGGCACTGGATGGAATGTTAGTCGAGCTAGGTATTGGCATGCATGGACAAGGTATTATTTGGAGCCCCCGGGGCCCTAAGAGTAGATAAAGAGCATTGCATACACAAATAGATTTATCTGGCTGTATAGTGCCTCATCTCTCATATTACATAAATATTGTCTTTAAGTCTCATGGATATAATGGATATTGTTTTTTGTTTTCAGCCCTACCTGTAGCTGCACTGACAATACGTGAGCGACAGACACTTCGCAGATTCATAAGGGAGGCAAAGAAGAAAGGTGCCCTGTTTGCTTCCCCTTCCTCAAAATATAGTCAGTTTTATCCAAGGGGTTACAGTATGTACCTGTTGCTAACATGTGAGATTTATTCCTTATGTAGGACCCAGCGCTGGGCAGCAAAATACTCCAGGTCAGTGTAAGATATGTTGGGGTTAGAGGGCTGGTGTAGGCCAATACTCCAGGTGATCAGTCTGGTTACTTGTCCCTCCTGCAGTATCCTCTGCGGAACAAACTTCTTACTACGGCCCTCCTGCGCACGAGTGCCAGTACTGTGGTGCACAGTTCTGGTATCAAGAACGTGTTAAAAGGACATATCCAGGTGAAGTGGGTAGTGTTCAGTTTCATCTTTGCTGCAGGGGAGGTAAGGTCAGCTTGCCATTCCAAGAAAGCCCGCCTCCCTTCCTGGATAAACTATTGGACCCAGGGGGTGATGTTTTATCTAAGTACTTTATCAGGTCTATTCGTTCTTATAATTCGATGTTTACTTTTACATCACTGGGAGCCAAAATTGATACAGGCATAAACAGGCCCCCGGGCCATATGTATTCAAAATTAATGGGCAGGTTCATCATTGAATTGGGTCTTTGTTGCCAGATGAGGGTAGACCTCCCGTGTACGCGCAGCTGTATATTTATGATACTGAGAACGAAGTCTAGAATTGAATATCAATTTTCGATAGAGATAGGGAATGTGATAGCGATAGCCAAGTTGACAAAACAATTGTGGAGGGCCCGGTAAGAATGTTTGATCAGTCTAACGGGCTGGTCAAATCATTTAGGATGGCTAGAGACCTTTTGTGGCATGGGCAGTGCCAATCTTTGTGTCTTAGGTTGTTGCACGATAGGTCCAGAGTCGCACCCTAGTATAGCGCGCCAACAGGGTCAGAGATAGCTGCTTTGATAGTGGGGGATTTCTCAGAGGAGAAGAAGACCCCCGACGTAATCATTCAAGATAGAGGAGGTGGGCTTAGAAGAATTAGCAACCTACATGCTAACTATATGGCCCTGCAATACCCAATTTTGTTCCCTTATGGGGAGCAGGGGTTCAAGTTAGGAATTAAATATAGCCAATCAGGAGCCTTACCCGTTAGGACTAGAGATGAGGTTACTATGCTTGAGTATTATGCTTTCCGGTTACAACAGCGTAGATGTGAGGCAACAACACTGATACGTGGCGACAGGTTATTCCAACAATACATTGTTGATGCCTTTGCCTCCATAGAGGAGAACAGACTCAGGTTTATAGTAAAGAACAATAAAAACTTGCGATCTGAGGTGTACAAAGGCATTGAAGATGCACTACATAAGGGTGATGTTGATGGAAATAGCATTGGCAAAAGGGTTATTTTGCCCGCTAGCTTTACAGGGAGCAAAAGATACATGGTCCAGAACTACTAGGATGCCATGGCCATCTGTCGATTCTATGGACCTCCGGACCTGTTTATTACTTTTACATGTAATCCAAAGTGGCAGGAAATAGCTGGTGCTCTTGCGTTTGTTCCAGGGCAGAGGCCTGACGCTAGACCTGACATAGTTAGCCGAGTCTTCAAGCTAAAGGTGGACGAACTTGTTTCTGAGCTGAAGAAAGGGACTTATTTTGGGAAAACGTGAGCAGGTACAACCCCTTTTTTGTGCCAAGGCTGCCTCTCGGCTTTGAAAAAATGATTGTTACCATGCATGCCTGGTTCTAATGATGGTGTTCGTAATTTGTTGCAGTCCTCTACACTGTTGAATTCCAGAAACGCGGTCTGCCCCACGTCCATATCTTGGTTTGGCTTCAAGGTAACACTAGAGACCCACACCCCTCTTTTATTGACTCAATCATATGTGCAGAGGTACCAGATAAACAATCGGATCTTATCGGTTATAACCTTGTTGATGAATTTATGGTGCATGGTCCTTGTGGCGAGATTAACCAAAAATGCCCATGTATGAAAAATAGCAAGTGTTCTAAATTCTTTCCAAAAGACTACCAGGCAAACACACTTGTCGGTGAGGATGGGTTTGTGCGGTATAGGCGTCGTCCCGATACTGGGCATTTTGTGGAGCGGTATGGGGTTAGACTTGACAATAGGTGGGTTGTTCCATACAATTTGGCACTTTTAAAGCGATTCATGGCACACATAAATGTGGAGTGGTGCAATAAAACACACCTTATCAAGTACCTGTTTAAGTATATTACCAAAGGCCCAGATCGCGCTAGAGCGGTGATTGAATCATTTGGCACCCAAGTCCCCGATGGCAATTCACATGATGTTCCTGTTGGTACCACCAGTGTTTCCCAACCATTGGAGTCACTAGATGCCCAAAGACAGTCTGTAGATGTGGATGAGGTTAAAGAGTACCTTGACTGTCGTTACTTATCCTCCCATGAAGCCGTATGGCGTATGTTTGAATTTGATATACACTATAGGACCCCTGTAGTGGACAGGTTAGCTGTGCATCTCCCTTGGATGAATACTGTCATGTATCCAGCTAGGCAGCCATTAGCTGACATTGTAGATGACCCTCGTCACATGCGAACAACATTGACTGAGTGGTTTTCTGCTAACAGGATGTTTCCATGCGCACGAGAGCTAACATACATAGAATTCCCCACGAAATGGGTTTGGGATAGGAAGGACAAGGCATGGCGTCCACACAAGGGACCTACAAAAATCGGTAGAGCCATATACATTAACCCTAGCTGTGGTGAGCTTTACTACCTCCGTATGCTTTTGAATGTTGTCAAGGGCGCTACGTCATATGAAGATCTTAGAACGGTTAGTGGTGTCCTGTATCCTACATTCAAGGATGCCTGCCAGGCTATGGGCCTCCTTGGCGACGATAGTGAGTGGCGTGAGGCTCTAAGGGAAGCATCCGTGTGGGGTTCAGTTGCTCAGATGCGACAACTTCTTGTTACTATAATTCTTTTTTGCTCTGTTTGCGATGTAGTGTCTCTATTCCATGAGTTTTACACATATTTCACTGATGATATAGAGTATAAAATAAAGAAGCTGATGTAGTTGCCTTTCTACAAAGTTCCTGACCATCATCTAAGGAATCAGGTCCTGATTGAGCTTGATAACCTATTTGTCAAAAATGGTGCTTCAATGACGGATCATGGTTTGCCTAAACCTGACCTTAGCACTAGCAATAAGATGAAAAATAGATTACTAGCTGAGGAACTGGCTTATGACTCTGCAAATCTCTGACATATGCATGATACCCTTGCCAACGAGTTGACCTCTGAACAGCGACATATATATGATGTTGTGCTCCAGTCAGTCTATGAAAATTCAGGGCATTGTTTCTTTGTGTATGGGTATGGTGGAACTGGGAAGACCTTTCTCTGGAATGTGCTCATTTCACGTTTGCGCTCAGAAAAGCATATTGTCCTAGCTGTAGCATCTTCTGGTGTCGCCTCACTCTTGCTCCCTGGAGGTCGTACTGCGCATTCTCGTTTTAAAATTCCTATAGTTATTGATGAGTCGTCCATGTGTGATATTAAAAGGGGATCTTTTCTTGCTGACTTAATTGTGCAGAGCTCTTTGATTATATGGGATGAGGCCCCCATGACTCATCGGCATTGTTTTGAGTCCTTAGACCGTAGCATGCGTGACATCCTTGGACAAATAGACTCTTCCAGCTTTCATAGGGTGTTTGGTGGGAAAACTGTGTTACTGGGTGGAGATTTCTGCCAAGTGATACCTGTAGTTGAGGGTGGTACTAGATTAGATACAGTTGATGCATCCATTACTAGCCATGTTAGGATCCTAAGGCTTACAATCAATATGCGTTTGCTTGGGATGGCGAGTGCTGGGTTACCAACTGAACAAATCAAATCATTCAATGATTGGGTGTTGAGCATTGGTGATGGAACTACAGAAGGTACTGCCCATAATGAGGATGATGGTTCTGCCCTTATCGAAATACCACGCGATATACTGGTTCCAAGGATTGGTTCTGCTGTTGATGACATTGTGAGATCTACTTACCCTAACCTAGAAACCTCATATTCTGACCCAGTATATCTAAGGGAACGGGCTATTGTTTCTCCAAAAAATGACACAATTGATGAAATTAATACCCATGTGCTTTCCTTAATCCCAGGCCATGAAAGGATATACCTCAGCTCAGATAGTTTGGTTGATTCGTCAAAGGAGCACGGTAACTTGGACCTGCTTTATCCTGTCGAGTTCCTAAATTCTCTGCAATTCAAAGGAATCCCTCCCCATAAGCTTATTCTAAAGATTGGTTCCCCCGTAATGCTTCTGCGCAATTTAAACCAGAGTGCTGGCCTCGATAATGGTACATGTCTTATAATAACACAGCTAGGAGATCGTGTGTTGGAAGCTCAAATAATAACTGGTTCGCATATTGGTGATAAGGTCCTCCTTCCTCGAATTTCCTTGCACGTATCCAACACTAAATGGCCATTTGTACTTAGTAGACGTCAATTCCCAGTGCGACTGTGTTATGCAATGACTATAAATAAGAGCTAGGGACAGACTTTGCATAGTGTTGGCCTATACTTGCCCCGTCCAGTATTTTCTCATGGACAGCTCTATGTTGCTATATCTCGTGTTACATCTAGAGATGGACATAGGGTTCTAATTGATGATGACAGCGATCCAGACTCCAACCTCACTGAGAACATTGTTTATAGAGAAATCCTCCAAGCCCTATGGTATTGTTTCTTCTACTGTCATGTGTGTTCCATACTTGCTCAAATTGTTATGGCATCTTTCATGTCACCCATACACCCCTGCAATTGTTTGTTGTATTTTTCTCGTTTTTTTGTGCTTTATTTGACTCCTGCTTCCCTTCCCATGTTTGCCTGTTGCCAGATGTCGTACAGCTTGCTATCCCATATTAATCCAACAAGGCACAATTGGTGCATCAAGGTTAGAGTTGCTAGGATGTGGCACTCATCTAGGACTTCTAAGGGAAATGGTGCTACTGCCATGGAGCTTGCAATGGTTGACGAACAGGTGACTACCTGACACGTGTGCCTATATTGTTTTACTCCATGGTTAGTATGGACCTTTGAATCTTTGTGCATCAGGGTGTTGGCATTACAGCCTGCATTGCCCAGAAGGACGTTAACAAGTTCGCCGATGCTCTAGTGGAAGGGCATTCATACATGATAAAAAATTTCAAGTTAGCAAGCAAGCAAGGAAGTACAATGCCGTGCCCAACACACACACGATCTTTTTTACGCCATGGATTGTTGTTGAGGATGTCCCTGTGGAGCTATCCAACAATCTTCCACTCTATGTTTTTAATTTCATGGACTTTGAGGACTTAGATCGCAGGGCAAGAGGCAAGCATGTTGTGCATGGTTTAGTAGGTATGTGTTGAGCCTCATGGTCCAGATTTCCGTAGCCTCTTTGGCAATGTAATGTTGATACCATGTTATGTTGAGGAATTTTCAACAGATGTTATTGGACAACTTACGGTCATCCATCCAGTCATACAGTCTAGTGGTCTAAATGGGATGACTGTCAGGCGTTTGGTGGACCTACGTGATTTAAGGTTGGTTTCCGTATTTGTTTATACATTTGTTGGTAATTATTATTGTTTTCCTAACCCTTCACTATGTTGTAGTGACCGGCTTTTGCAAGTAACCTTGTGGGTTGAGCATGCCACAACCTTTGAGGATGAGTTCCTTGCTGAAACTGCCGATAAAGATGAACCAGTCGTAATCGTTTTTGCTGGAATGCATGTGAGGCAATACTTGGGTGGGTGTTAGCATCGTGTTCCTCAATACTAAATATATGCCCATCATGCATCCTGATCTGCCCGTTTAAATGCTAACCTAGGTAATCCAACATGTGGGAGTGGTGATGCAACAAAATGGTACATGAACATTGACATACCTGAGGTCAATGCTTTCCGTGCTAGATAACCTATTACACAGCCTTTTTCTTGTTAAGTTATGCATATGCCTTTGTGGGTGTGCTCACGTGGTTTGTCCTGTCCTCAGCCTACAGGGGAGAGGTTCTGAGGTCGTGCTCCTACCAGGGGATGGTGCATCTGATGCCGGTGCTATCGATGACCCAGGTTCTAATAGGAAGACTGTGTTGGAGCTCCTCTCATTGGATCCTCATGAGAATAATGTACTTCCTTCCTATCAACTCATCATATTTGTGCCTATTGTTGCATGGTGTAGTTTAACCTTTATTATGTTCTAGGGCGTACGCTTTACTTGTGATGCAAGGATACGGGAAGTCGACGTTTCCAATGGGTGGTGGTACAAGGGATGTGCTACATGCAAGAGAGGGCTAAAGCCAACTTTTGATGGCTTCGAGTGTACTAACTGTGATGAGACGCAGCCAACGGTCATCCCTAGGTATCCCTTGCTCGCCATTGGTTCCCTTCCAGTATCCAGGCCTATCAGCTGATCTTAGTAATTGTCTTCCCTGCAAACACAGCTACAAGCTGAGTGTGGTGATTGATGATGGTACTGGCCGCGTCAAAATATTTCTATTCGGTGGTGTAGCAGAGCAGGTTGTCCGGCGCACTGCTGCTGATCTTGTGGAAGAAAGCTCATCTAATCAGATTCTGCTTCCAGCTTCCCTTCGCAGTCTTGTTGGATGGAGCTATGTGTTCCAGGTGGTTGTCAGTGAGCAGACATTTAGAACTGGACAGCTGACTTTCTTGGCAAGGAGGGTGTTTGCGTCCCCAGCGGACGCTGATGGCCAGCGTGGTGGTCCTCGTGCTTCTATTGGTGGCTGTCCTCTAGGTCCATCGCCGAGTAAAACCTCAACCCAACCAAAGGAACCTAGTGTTGGGACAACGATTGAGACAACAAATACTACCTCAACCCAACCAAAGGAACCTAGTGTTGGGACAATGATTGAGACAACAAATACTACCTCTACTAAAGAAAACGGTGGCACCGATTCCACCTTGGCTAAAGTCCCCACCTATGTAGAAAGCGCTTCCACTCCACCTCCAGAGGCTGTTGTAGTTGCTGATGGCAAAAACTTGGCAAATGAAAAAGGGGTGCTCTCTAGTGCTCGTGAGGATACTGGGTATGCACATTTTCTCTCGATACAATTACCTATTGCTCTTGCGTGTTACTTAGTATTCCAATTAAAGATGCTACCCATTTCCATGGCATAAATGAATGAAATAATTATATATTGGGACGGAACCTGTTGATGATGTATTTGTGTGATGCAGGAGCCATCTGGGCAAAAGATCAAGATCTGCTCGGAAGGAGCTATCCTTTCCAAAATAAGAGGAGGCAAGGTATATTCTCTATCGTGTTGGTTCTCTGTGCACCTTGAACAACTAAATGATTTTTTCTTTAATTTTCCAGTGACGAGTAGGCCTGCGTCGGTGTGTTGCACCGTCAACCTACCACCGCTACGCCTCCTGTCTAGACCACACATGTGGTTACCGTGTGCCCGTGTTGGTGTCCTAATAACCAGCAATATATGCACATGGAAGAATAAATAGTGCTTGTTGCACTTATGCTTTGCTGTGACGTTGTCTGCTATCTGTGTTAGCCTTTTGTGTTCGTTTAGGGACCGTGTACTCCGTACTCTAGACTCTTCTACATCAGTTCATTCAATAAGGTCCTATGTATGCCTACCTGTTCCAGTGTAGCATATGTATTAGGCCATTTGCTGTTGTCTCGCCTGGCATCGTGCCATGTTACTACTACCATGTGAGATATTGTATTCCAAGATAATTTGTATGGTCATGTTCACCGATTTGAATAGATATATATCTGCCGTTTCGTTTGCATATGGTACCCACGTCCACGTGCTTGTACTCGTGATTTGTCTATCCTTTGGTGTAGGAGCAACTTTCTGCGGTACCCAGTTGGCCAGGCTCCTCTGAAACAGCTTACCGTCATCTATATGTATAGGTGAACCGAGGCGTATAATGCACCTTGGAAATAGTTTTATTAGATTAGTTCTAAGTAGTAGATGATGTGACCTTGTATGCAAACTTGATAGCAGTAGGAAATTACATTGGCCAAGCACAGTACGCGGCACTTAGCTTGGAACCTAATGAGTTGGTTGTCTCCAAGGAACACATACACCTAATAATCAGATAATTTGTATGTGCGTCCATAGTACCTTGTTCTATCATTCCTTATCGGCTAGATTCGTCAGCACGTACATCCCTGTTCGTCATCGTTCCTTCTTGCAGAGAATCACGTACTTTCCATCTCCGTTCCCGAGTGTCGAGGCTGCCGACGTGCTGCTCACCAGCGTGCGAGCTGTTCGCATAGTTGTATGCGAGGGTGCGCACGGTGCATATCCGTCGTGCTCTTAGAACTCGCCTCTTTTGAGCTAGCATCCGTCGTGCTCTTAGAACTCGTCTCTTTTGAGCTAGCTTATGTTCCCGGCCAGGAAAAGGTAAGGGCGCCATGCATGGACGCTGGTCGCCAAAAAACACACAACAGTTGTCTGCTGGCTCTGGAACCATGAGTGCATATGAAGGCTTAAATGCGATCAATGCATGTAGCCGGTGCCTGATGAAAGTAGCGACGACACATGCATGCATGCGGCTGAAAGGTTGATACTTTCAATACCCATAGCATGTTGAATTTTATGATTGGGCAGTTCACCTAATATCTTAAAATTTTAGGGAAATTTTGATGAAGTAACCGAACAAAAACCGAACAAAAACACTTCAATCAGCACCATCAATCAAACTAACACATAAACCGAGACAAAAACCGAACATAAACCGAACATGTGCACTTCAATCAAACTAACACATAAACCGAACAAAAACACTTGCACCGAATCAATTACAAAGGATGGCCTCCACTGAGATTACTTACAGATCAAAATCCTGACATTGGTGCTATTAACCAGCACCATCAGTTTTGCACAATCCTCTGAAAATACAAAAAAAAGAATAATAAATACTTTGATCAGATCAATCTCCTAGGGATTAATTATACCTCCCAAGACGATTGGCATCGTATCTGACTGAAATGGAACGATCGGCCACCGTGGCCCATGGCCATGGTCGACTGCGTGAGCGACGTGAATCGTGCCAGCTTTGCGCTTCTAGGTTCTGGCTGAAACAAAACGTGGGGGCTGGGAAGGGTGGCGGCGGGGCAGAGAGAGACGATCTGGGCGAGTTTATTTATGGTTTTTTTTTAACGGAGCGATTAATAGTCCGACCCAAATTAGGGGGTCGATCGTTTTGCAAATATTAGGATACGGTTAGCAAACGACCTAAAATAGTGTTCTACGTGATGTATGCGTATACACTACTAAAGGATGCCTTGGACGTGATGACCTCTGTGGGATTATTGCACTGCCGCATGCGAGCAATTAGGGGCATGCTATATAGTTTAGACGAAAAAAATGCACGCAACATCGGCTGGAACCTTGTTTAAGGTAGCCCCAACGACATGGGTGGTGCGCCATTAGGATTACATACCCATAATATACATACCCTGGGGTTCTACTTATACATTACAAATACGCGGTACAAGGAAACTAAATATAGTTGGATAGTTTTATGCCACTGGATTGCATGTACCCTCCTCCTCAGACGGTATTCATGGCTTAGTAGAATGGCGCGCGTGTCGGTCTCCCTTTACGTGGGCTTTTAGGCAATGCACCCTCCTTATTGAGTGAGCATATAGATGGGGTAGCATCATCTAGGCTCTTAGGCAGTGCAGCCTCCTTGTTGAGTGAGCACATAGATGCCGTACCATTTTGCATCCTGAGTGAGCTAGAGGCTGCAACATTCTCCATCTTGAGGGAACGCTTGGGTTCCACGAGTAGCTTCTTCTGCATTACAACTCGAGTAGCATGGTACATGTCGCACAAGGATCGGTACTTGCCGATGCCTTCCGAGTCTCCAGTAGGATCCGGGGTGCTACGTGCCTCCGTTTCTACCTGCACGCAGGAAATAAAAGACCGATCACGAGGTGTGTCACATTTTGGTGACCATGGAATGTCTTAGTCTGCATTAATAGGTAGAATGATGAATTCACCTTGCATTCGACTGAACAGAAGCAGGCCGCACCCATTAGCCACTGTTTGCACAACAGACATTCAGAGATTCTATGCCCACGCTTGAATCCCACACGTCCATTGGTGGTCCACCTGGTCAGATGTACTACCTGAGATTGGTTGATGGAATGCTGTTGTACTCCTGTTATGTCAACCAATCCCATGATATCTTCAGTCTGTACCACTTCTTTGAATGATACTTTGCGCACCTAGGTGATGATTTATGTGGTGTTACATACAATGTTAGTAATAAATAGAAGGACATGGTTGTTTTATTAAGTGTGATAACATTTGGAAACCTGTAAAATCCGATGAGACAGATGATTTTCTCGGCAGAGGGAGCACAGAGCCTCTTGTCGTAGATCCCGACAGTCTAGACAAAAGAAGCTGCACCGACTGTGCCTGTCTACTGTTGTTGAACTATGCATGGGGCAGGGGTGACCAAACTTGTTGCCAAGCAGTGCTGCCATACGCTCAGCGCTTATGCCCGTAGCAGCCATTACGGCCAACTTAATACGCTGAGCGAGCAACAGTTACACTTGCCACCTAGTGTTTTTTGATCGGTGTTATACTTTACCCTATCTGACAGTATGTGTAAATGCACGTACCCACTACTACATGCCAGGTAGCATTGTTATGGTTTAGTTCTTTGGAAATAGAAGACAAGCTCAGGTGATATGAGGATTCACTTCTTTGGATTGAAGGCAGATTCAAGTAGCAACGGTTTCAAGTATCTATGAGAAGGCGCATGGGAGCGGAGGTTTTGTGAAAAGTCAGATACCCCACCTGCGCGTCGGGAAGTACCTAGGTGGTGTGTAGGTGCTGGGACACATTTCATAAGTTGCAGCCATGCATAGCTATGAGCAAGGCTCTAGTGGACGAAACGGGGCACAACTAATAATAATGGGCAACTGGAGCAATCATTACAGTGTGGCTATTTCTCACCTTGCTTTTCTTTCTAAAGACACGATCAGCAGGTTTGTGGGTTATAGTATCTACACTAGGCTGCTACTTGGGGCTGGAGAGCATGGAAGGGCAAGGTGTGGCCTGGAAGGTATATATAGGGATGGTCTATTTAAGGGACCTTTCGGTGGGTAGCCCCTATAAGTTGCTCTAACAGCCTGATCCGGTTGTGCTTATTTGGCCATGGCTGACGCTGTTTACGGCAATCTTATGCCATGATTATAGAGAATGACACCAATAATCATGCTATAGGCAGGTTCTGTGTCAAAAAACATGTTATCTGGGTTACCTACTGCTCAGCACTCGGTGCCCCGAATATTCTAATGATCCTAAATGCACATATGCCTTGAATCCGTATATGGAACGATAGACATTTACCATCTCCAATTTTGATAAATACGTACAGTCGGAAATCATATTTGAGGCAACTTTTGGAAATGTGAATCCTTAATTACCAATAAACTTCGGTATATTTGATTCCGGTGGCAAGATGGCGTCCGTATGTTTAGCGCAAGGAGAGGATGTTGTCATTACGTTACAATCTTGTCAAAATAGCTAAAGTCTCGTTTGGTTGCTTCTGTTTTTTTAACACACATCACATCGAATGTTGTGGCACATGCATGGAGTACTAAATATAGACTAATTATATGCATGTCGGTACAGATTAAAAATAATTTACGAGACGAATCTATTAAGCCTAATTAGTCCATAATTAGACACTAATTACTAAATAAGACGAAAATGCTACAGTACATGTTAAACTTTAACAGGGCAAACCAAACACCCCTAAACTGGTGGTTGCATGTTGTAGGCTTTGGTCTGGACACTTGTTGTCACGTTGTGGTACCAGCTGCTGCCTGGTGATGCACTTGCAATAAATTGGCGCCTGGTTGCTGCTGGCTGCTGCTTGGTAGGTGGAAAAGACAAGACCCTGCTTTGGTGCTTCCGTATCTGCATCCCTGAGTGTACAACATGGACCAGTGCAGCGGCGGCGTGCAACCATGTGCACGCTAGGCTCATGCTGATGGGTACCATCTATAATTACTGCTCTATATTGTTGTGCACACAGGCACACAGCTATGACAGCAGCAACAATGAAAGCCTCGGACCGCTCCAAATGTACAGCCAACACATGGGAGAATTGTGGTCATCCCTTATCCCTGGCCTACGTTGCACTGGTAGACACTTTTTTTGTTTACATATGCAGACTGCATTTATTTGATTGGCTTCGTGAAATATGTTCTATCCTGTCACATTTGTACAGCAGTGCGTGTCTCATACTCTCTTGGATCAGATTAACTTGTCTCTTACTCCCTCCCTCCAATAATACATGCAACTCTGGGTTGCGTATCAGATAAAATTATTCATGTTTGATCAAGTGTTTAGTGCATAATATTCATAGCTATGACTCTAAATTAATTTATTATAAAATTATATTCCATATTTAATCTAATGATATTTATTTGGTATTATAAATATTTATAGTTTTTTTATCTATAATTAGTTAAACATAATATACTAAAACATGCTACTGTGCTAGAATTGTATGTTTTCTTGGACGGAGGGACTTCTACCTTCGTCCCATAGGGATTGTCCTTTTTTGACTCCCAAAAATAAATATTTCCAATTCTATCTAGGCATAGACAAGGGGTAGTACTAATATTTACGGTACCTAATAATATGGAATTAAACAAATTAGCATGCATTGCTCATAAATATAACATGTGTAGCACCATTCCACAGTCGTTCATATATCACTTCACACAATATAATACAGGAGTAAGAAGACAACAACAGATTGTCCACAATCAGTTGTTGCTCTTATGTTTGTGTGGGCCTAATTTCGAACAAGGTACCTACGCACAATCGCTAAAGTTGCGATGAGTATTACTCTCGCTATGGCTTGCTGCTATTACAGCATGCAATGAGCCGTGTGTGTAGCTCAAGTTTTACAAACACTAGCACCATGAGCCGTTGCCACAATGCCATGCTCGAGTTGTCGAGCTGCCACCTACTCCACACGATTACCGCATGAGTCGCCGATGGTCCACTGCACGGGAGCTGCCACCTAGGCGCCCTGTGCGAAACACTTCCTATGCGTAGCGCCGGTCCGTCGCACGTGAGCTGTTTCTGGTCAAGAAGCAAAAAGAGACCTTCTACTTTGCTGCTTTGAGAGAGACAAACCCCATGTTGTCGTGTGCTTTGTCACAGTTGCGTCTTACGTACATAGTTATATTGTTTTCACTCTTACATACGATTTTGTAGTTACTCTTTGGTTATTAATATAGATAATGTTACAGTCTTGTGGATGAAAATGCACATCATCTAATAGCGCCGGAGATGAAACCTTCATAGCCAAGGGTGAGGATGACATATTGTGTATCAGATGGCAAGGTGTGTCTCCACAGCAGTTGCCTGATATTTTGCATAAGCTTCAGTCATCTTCGACCTCTTGCTCTACCGAGAGTGCCCCCGTTGAAAGCTAGCCAGCCCTTGGTGCCGTGCTGCCTCGTCGTGCAAGTGTGCGACTGCAGCCGCAACAGCATCGCTTGCTGAGCCACGCGCTAGGCCGCCGGCCCTTCCTTGCTTGCTTGACCTAGCTATACCTACCTGCCTGTGCACCCTGCACTGCCCCGCACAGGAACCCCCGATGTGCAAACGCACTGAGCTATCTATAGCGGCGTCAGTGGACCGGCACGCGGTGCCTAGCTGGGAGAGATCGCCGGGCGGCCGGTGCCTGGCTTAGTCAAACCGGTCATCTTCTTGTGAGCCCGTCGACTGACGGATAAGCAGATTATCAGGCAACTGTGCTTGAGTATTTCTCAAAAATAAAATACACAATTAATAATGGCTCAATGCAAAGTATTGAAGAAATTACAGACAATTTATTATAATATCTATCTATTTAACTGTCCATTTTCGGATTACAAGACCTTAAAGACGGTGGGTTGCCTGTAGGCTGGTGAACTGCCCTAAGCTTCCATCTTCTCCACCGGTGTTGGTTTCATCTAGCTACCTTCACCCCACTAGACACAGCCTTACCAGGCTAGCTATTTGCCTTCCCCATAGCGGGCCATCTCCCTCTCAAGTTCCGTTATTTTAGCTTTCAACCTAGCATTCTCTGTGAGTAACTTGCCTTGTCTACTTTGTAGTCGTGAACAGGTCCATTCAAGGTCCTCCCTTTCTTCAGCAACTTCCTTACATATTTTTGCGACGCCCATCACCCTCGCCTTCCATACATCCAGTTTCCTACTGCTAAAATCATTGATTTTAACAAGGCCACATTTCTCTAGCATGGTGACGGCATCAAGAGCCGACTTTCTGCTGGCTTTTCTTGCAGAAATCGATGAGGTGGCTGTGAACTCTCGTGGACCACGGTATCCCATGGAGACCCAGTTAAGAAGATCCACTTCTATGATAGCATAGAACTTCGTGTCCTCCCTCTGCTTGCATGTAATTCTTGGTTCATTCAGTCCAAGCCGACGCACAATCCATGCGAGGCTCCTCAAGTAGTTGATGGTTAGCTTTGCCATGTAGATCACCTGGGATGGTAACTAAGGAATAAAATTACAGTATGTTAGGGTAAGTGGAGACGCAGAAGAATATTTCGCTCAGCTTATACAAGAAGTGAATACTAATAAGTGTTCTATCTAAATATCGAGCCAAGTGCAATTATTCCATGCACTGACCTAGCACGTACGATGTCTAATTATTCTTAGGCTTAGTGAATGAGAAGTGGGAATTGATAAACATATTTCTTGTCAGCCATACCTCGCCCCCTATGGCTTCCTTCTTGCACGTATAGGATGCCTATGATGGCATAGACTTTGTGTCCCCTTTTATAGACTCCTAGAAACTATGGCTCGCACAAACGCAGGTGAAGGAAAGGGGTACTCTAGGGATATAGGTTCATCATTTTAGGGTCCGTTTGGATTAAATTTAGCTACTAAAACTATTTTAGCTACTCTTGGGTGATAGAGGGACTAAACTATTTTAGCTCTCTTTTTAGTCAGTGTTTTAGAAAATTTAGCTACTAAAGTGACTAAAATTTAGCTGGCTAAAATTTAGCAAGGGGAACCAAACAGGTGTTTTAGCTCTCTTTTTAGTCCGTGTGTTTGAAAATTTAACTACTAAAGTGACTAAAATCTAGCTGGCTAAAATTTAGCCGGGGGAACAAAAAAGGCCCTAGTGTATGTTGTCGTTTTCCCCATCCCGTTACGCGTTTTGACCTCAAACTGATAGCCGAGCATGGGCGTCGATATTGATAGATATGGGAAGCAGTTTAAAAATGGGTTCACGTGGGTCTATTATTGCCACCCATGTTATAATTAGACTCAGACATGAATATCTACGCTTTCTCTAAAATAAATACTCCGTCGGTTCAGAAGAGAACATAATTATAACTTTCCAGTAAAATAAATGATTTTAGATTTCGCTAGATCTATACAAAATATTACTAACATTATATTTTATGATACCAAATAGGCGTTATTACACTAACTATGGGGTGTATTTTATATAGAAAATTTATTTGTAGAGGCAATTGTTAATATTACTTGTGTTTTCTTGACCAAAATTTGTAAAAAAATTGCTTATTCTAAATCTAGAATTGAACAGGTAACGCCTACACTTGTCATTTGAATTTTGCATCAGGACCCATCTCTATCCTTATGTTCCATCATATGATGTAGATTGATTCGACCCATGAGACAGTCAGCCAGTCACCCACCTTGCCAATTGTGACGGGACAAAACATGCTTCAGAGTCTATGAAAATTAAATGCTAGCCTGCATGCTTAGCCATAGTGTATGCATGCAACTGAAAGGCTGAGACGTGATAAATGATGTGAAGAATTGACTGTGCTTGTATAGAGTAGTATGTGTTGGATTCATGCGTGCAGCTGAAAGCCTAGAGGTGCATTAATGCAGCACCACCAATGGTCACTTGTCCATGCAACATTCATTTACTTTCATTTACTATGACTGTGTTTACATACAAAAATTTTTGCAAAATTGTCACACCCCAAAATTTTCAATTTTGGGTTGTGCATAGGAAACACTAAATAAAATAAATAATTTTAATATCTGAATAAATTTATTAGATAAGTTAAGTTGCTGCTAATTTAAATATAGAAAATTATGGTTTTAAACTTTCTCATATTAATTTGATAATGTGGTGTTTGTGTGATGCTTGTCTTTGGTGTTGGTGAGTGCTATTATTTTCAAAATATCATAGGACGACATTTACTTCTCATCGGAAAACTTTTTGGTATTTTCTGGATTTAAAATTTTAATTTCCGTGAGCTTAATCTTTTCCCTTGATCTCTTCATCCATGTTTTCATGAGTTCAAACCTATTTAGTTGAGTTCCTTATCTCTCTAAGAGTCTCCAGGATTTTTTCGGTGATTTTTCTGAGCTCTGTGCTATTTTTTTGTGGCTTAAAAGGAAATTCTGGATATTCTATAATTATTTTAATTCCGAAATCAATTAATTCTAAAAATAATAAAATATCTCATGTTTCCAAAAGTTTCCAAACCCTACAACTATATATATGCCGGCGTAGCCCTCGACGCCCTAGTCTCAGAAGTACAACCCTTATCGCGAGCCGCCGCTCGTAGCTCCCTCCACCCCTCGCCGAAGTTCTTCATCTACAGCTTGCGTTCCGGCGAACTTCCGGCGATGGTTCGGCAAGCTTTTTCGGCCACCTCGGACATCTCCGGCGAATTCCGCTTCCACTCCGAGGTTCGTCTCGTCGTCCTCTTCACCGGCACATCTTTATTTTCGCGAATCCATCATCCGTTCGTCGTTTCCCTAACCTTCCTCCTCTTTTCCGGTGACAAGCACCATGGCCGGCCATCTTCATTGTCTTTTCCGACCAACTCGCAACCGTACGTCGCCATAGTCACAAAGTTTCTGGGTCGATGGGGTCGAGGTACGGGGTCGTGGTACGTGGTACGCTACTTGTGAGAGACTTTTACACTTCGGGTCGAAAATGAACCCGTGAACCCGGGTCGGGGTCGACGAACCCGGGTCGAGGGTCGAAGGTGGTGAATCCGTTTTATGTGACTATGTACGTCGCTACCCGGAGGGGCCTCATCCGCAGGAACCTTCCGCGCGACCCTGGAGCCTCGCGCCGCCCTGCTCACGCTCGGCCCCTGTCCTCGAACGGGAGCAGTCGGTGCTGCTCGGCCATGGCAGGCCACCGCCGCCTCCGCGCGTCGTGTAGGCTAGCCACTAGGCGTCCTGCCCTGCGCCGCTGCGACCTAGGCGCCGCGCCACGCACCTGGCCGGCCAAGCCTCGGCCATGTCCTCCATCCGGCGCAAGAGCAGCAGCCGGCCGTCTCCACGGCCATGACGTTCGTACATGCCAAACAAAGAAGATGACGATATTTACAGAACTGTCACTCATCTTTTAATGCGCGCCGTTTATTCGTTTTAAGTCCGATTCGAGTCGTTCCGATTGCATTAGGTTCGTGTAATCGAGCTCTACGCGATAGTACCAAAGTTTTTATAGCACATGTTTTTTTTCTATATATCACTAAATATTATATTGATTAATATGTTTGTACTAGTTTTATAATTAAAAGTAACCTAGGGTTATAATTTTGCTCTTGATGTGTTGCGACCATGTCAACATGAACTACATGTTAGGAATGATGTTTAACCTGTTACATGTTTATGAAATTAATCCTATTAATTTGACTAATGATTACGCAGTTTGTCTCTAAATGGAAGCAACATAGGATAATCTCGATCTTTTTATAATTACTTAAATATGTATTTGTTAATTTGTCTAGTTTAAACATGATAAATATAAAGTTATAATACATGCAATTTTATTAATATTTATACAATGCCTTTTTAATTAAAAGTAATTTAGGTTTTATATCTGGTCTTTTATAAACAAATGTTAACTCGATCGATAGCAATTTGAATATTCTTTACTAGTCATAACTTGGTTAGTACCGAAATTAATGTCTCTTTATTAATTATAATTTGTTTCTATAATTCTAAAACTAGTCTAGATGCTCACTTGTTTACTTTCTTTTCATAAAAGAAATGTGTTTGCTTATATGTTTATGAATAATATATGGCTAGATTTAACTTGGTATATTAATAATATAGGTTTATCGCGTAGGTCCTTTGTAATTAAGCATGAAGGATGTATCTAATAGCAACTTGAATATGTTTTAAATTATGATTTGCTTAGCTCAAGCATGATATATATCATAAACTCGTCTTAGTGTTCACTGGGTACATTGTTCAGCAAGTTAAAGTTTAACTAGCATGATGTCAAATTTGTATGAATAAATGTGATCTGCTTCAACATGTATCGTGTACCAATTGAATAGATGTTCTCACCTGTTCTTTTATTTTGATAAGTTAAAGTTTGCTTTGATTGAATGATATATGCATGTTAATATTTAAAATATGATTAGTTTAATTCAACTCTTCTAAAATAAAAAGATATGATAATGACTAATCTGAATTGTAGTTCTCATTATTTTATTTAACTAAAATATCCTTTAATTGATTGTTTTATTTTATAGCATAGAACTCCCGATAGTCGTTTCTTTTTAATGATAGTTTTGTTATTGGCGTGACCCTAGTAGTTAGCTTTCTTTTAGTACGCTGTTATCTCTTGTGTGGTGTATTGTTCTTAGTTGTCCCTATTTGTTTGCTTGTATGTCTGTTAGTGTGCTGGGTTGCTATGATCTACGAGTAGAAGAAAAACTATCTGTGAGCACCGAAGATCCGAAGATGAAGACCAGAAGCTGAGTGCCAGAAGTTGCAAATGAAAGATTAAGTTGAGGTTTTTCAGAGCAAGTTGCTTTGGGCATAAAGCAAGTTCTAAGGCAAGTATAGTATGGGATTATCCTTGTTGTCCTATTCACAATAAGCAAATAATATCATTATGCATATGTTTCCTTGTTAAGGATGACTTAGTGTTGATCTTATTCCTTGATACCTATTATATTGCATGGATTAGTATGGCTAGTGCTTAACATGAACTATGATCATGTAATTTGACTAATGGAATATGCAATAAACATTAAAAGATGACTTTTTATTACTGTTTAAAGGGGACTAGAGCATGGGGATTACTTTGGTGCTCTTGTTACTCTCCATAAGGACTCATCTATAAGCGAAAATCCGGGATTTACAGTATAACTGTGAGGGCTAAAATGGCTCTGGCTTTAGTCATATAGAAAGACCTTTTCTAGCTTGTTAGAGGTATTCCTTTATGGCGTAAGAATGGCTTGACGAATCGGGTATAGTGCGGCCTCTGTCCTCATGTGTATAGGCTGCGTGTTATTGTGCCATCAGGAAGGGGGGCTCTACATCTGTTTGCCGAGTAAAATCTAATGGGCCTAACTTGTTAGACGAACCTTCAAAAGACTTCATAGTGAACCCTGCCGACCTTCCTTGGTAGTGGGTCAAGAGGCTGATCACCTCGGGCGAAAGGGTAAATCACGACTCACAGTGAAAGTGTACAACCTCTGCAGAGTGTAAAACTGTTATAACAGCCATGCTCACGGTCACGAGTGGCCTTGGACCCTTATGGAATAGTGGATCATTAATAATGAATATGTTTTTGCTATTCGTTAATCATTTCACATGGATCATATGTTTATTGTTACATTGAGACACTTTGATATTATTGATATATTGAAATAATGCTAATTAAAAGCTACATGCTGATAAACCTATGTTATGCCTTTGAGCCTCATGAACCCCATGTTATATTTGTTGAGTTCGACATGGACTCACTCTTGCTATTTCCACCACACTCCAGTGTGTAGTAAGATGCTGCTTAGAAGAAGAATAAAGGTGTAGTGGAGTTTCCAGAAGTCTATAAGAAGTGTTTGGCATATGGAACCCCCAGTCAGTCGTCCCTGTGATGTTGGAGCCTGAAGAAAAGATTAGTGACCGTTCCGCGACACTCTGATAGTTGTAAGTGTTAATATAGTATGTTTTCCGCTTTATATAAACATTGTTTTGATACTTTTTCATTCTGACATATGTGTGGACTTCCTGGGCACACATATGATTAGCCTGGTTTTGTTCTTTAGAAAACCGGGTGTGACAAAAATGATTCTGTAGCACTTTTTGTTATTATTTGGCAATTAGTGTCTAATCATAAACTAATTAGACTTAAAAGATTTATCTCGTGAATTTCATCTAAACTGTGTAATTAGTTTTATTTTTTATCTATATTTAATGCTTCATGCATGTGTCCAAAGATTTGGTGTGATAGAGAATCTTGAAAATTTTTGTAAAATTTTTTGCATCTAAACTGGGCCTTGGCCCTCACTTGATATGCCAACACTTAGGCTACGTTTAGATGCAAATTTTTTTGTAAAACGGAAAATAATATCCAATTATAGTCTAATTAGGCTTAAAAGATTTGTCTAATTAGGCTTAAAAGATTTGTCTCGTCCATTTTGTCTAAACTGTGTAATTAGTTTTATTTTTTATCTATATTTAATGCTTCATGCATGTTTTATTTTTTATCTATATTTAATGCTTCATGCATGTGTCAAAGATTCGATGTGATGGGGAATCTAAAAAATTTTGCAAAATTTTCAAGGAACTAAACAGGGCCTTAGCAGAATTGTTTCTTTATCGATCCATAGTTATTCACTTTTTCTCTATTGGCCTTTTTCCTTCTATGCTGCACCATACGATGTGATGTATCCTAATGTGGTGAAATCTCGTAATTAAAGCTCTTTGTCCTGTCCCTTTGTTAGCATTTACTCTTACTCTGTCCTTCGCGTTTGGCTCATGTATGGATGTTCAGGGTTGCATGTTTTTATGGTGCATGTGCGTCCCTATTTATAGCCTCTAGGCCACCTATCCATTGATGGTTAGACAAGCAGTAATTAACATACGTGGTCAGACAAATAATAATATAATAATGATAATAATATAAAATAATAATATGTCAAACAAGATTTATTATGAAAAAACATTCCATCATTGGTCAAAGTTGAAATTCGTTGACTTCTCGGGAAACGAGAATTGCATTCTTTTTGGGACCGAGGGAGCACATCGTTGTAGACGTGCGTGGTCATATCATTTTCTCCGTAGTTTATTCTTGATAGAAATATTCTTCCGTTCACAAAAATATATATAGTCTCATTTTTTTGAGAATGAAACAGTTTAAACTTTCATTGAATTATATAAAATAGCAGCAATGTTCGTAATATACAATAGGTACTATTAGATTAGTTATATTAGTTATATAATATATTTTCGTAGTATTTTTTGGTAGGTGTAGATGCTGGTATTATTTATTATGAACTTAGACGGACATGTGAGCTAATTATTTGATCGGCGAGGATACTGTGGTTACATTCTTGGAGCAAGTGATTTTGTCCACACCTTGCCAGGCATGACTCAATTTATATCTCTGTTTAAGTGGTCACACTACGGTCACTGTTTAAGTGGTCACATGTCTCGTCTTGCTGGATTTACACTTTACAGTGACGAGTGCCGCTACAGACACACTGCTAGTGTTATCACGTCAATATTTATTTGGTTCCTAGTCCTGGTCACATACATGCTGCGTCTCCATCCAGACGCGCGCCCCAGGCGATGCGTGTGTGTGTCTACTTATACCGGCAGACCAATGCAAGACCACACATTCTAGATCAGCTACTCGCGGGCAGGCAAAGACTAACGCATAGGTAAATAAGCCTCCCAACATTTTCGCGTTCGTTCCCACCAACAAAAGTGCACTATTTGTGCCACATGCCCACGTGTATAGGCCAAGCTAGGCATAGGTTTCTCTGCCTAGCATTCTATTCATTTTTATACTTCGAATCTCCTTAGTTCATCAGTGCTACATATATTTTTGCATAAGCATGGGAATCGGTAGCTCTGAATAAACAACTGGATACAAGTGAAATGTGGTCATGCGTTGTTTCCTTTAGATGATAGCGAGTGGAATATATATGCGTGTTTTAATCGTGTACACCTTTCCTTCAGAAATATGCTCATCATAATAATTCGTTGTTACATACGTCTGACAAATGGCAGAACGAGTATCGGTAACATGGACAGGGGGAAGAGCATGAACGGGGAGCCAATGCCACAGGGCTCCCAGAGAGTACAGTCTAGTGATTTCGTAACCTAGGTACACTTTAATTTTAAGAGGGGTACACTTTAACATTATTAGGCACAACTAACACCGTTTCTACCCACATTTTTATTAGCTATTATTTCATGCATAGCACATGTTCTTGTTAGTGATCACCTAGCATGTAAATGGCTAAGCGTATGGTAGGTGGTAATTATTTTCATGATTTCATAGCCTATCCGTGTATGTAGCTCATCTATATATACACTTTTTTGTTCTTTTTAGGAACCTCTTGTAGTGGTTATCTCGCACAAGGACATCCTGCGCCAAATCATTACCAGCATAGGCGCAACTATTCGTACTGCAGGGGTGGTAAAGATGGAGGACTGCAAAAGGATGGCCTGGCTTAGCATTGAAGTCCCATCTAAAAATGGTACAAGAGGCATGGTGCTTGAGAACTTCCGAGGTGCTCCTTGCATGACCGATTATGGGGCAGAAGAAAATGTTTGTGAACTAGCAATTCTCCACCTCATGTCACGTTTAGATATATGGGTCAAGGATATAAGTTATGATCCACTCATAGAAACAAGTAGGCAGTTACACTATTATATGTACTGGTCACAATACCTTCTCACCACATATCGAGAATTGAGTGCGGAGAAGGATGCCTTATTCAATGCCCACAAGTCTCTTTTGGAGCGTCTGGGCTCCATCTGTGTAAGATACAGTGACATCCTTCCCCTAGCGTCTAGTGCTGCAGCGACAAGCGTACAAAGTCAACCAGTTACGTGCACAGGAGCAGAAGCACCAGAGCTACGATATGGAGGGCTTGCTCGCGAGCTAACTAGCGTTTTGCAGGATAACACCATTGGTGTTAATCTGGCAAATGTTAATTGAGTGGTACGCATATCCAATTATAGTTTCATGTTACATACCTCTTTGAATTTAGCAATCCATTTACATGTATTTGTGTACCCTCTCGCAGGAATTCAGTCAAACGAGGAATCCACTCTGCACCATCCAGTTCAGTCCAGTGCGTATGGGGCCTTAGGCTACCTAATAATCTCCTTCAATTATATTTCTCACACCTATATCTATCACAAACCATGTACCACCTAGCGAATTTACCTCGTACTAGCATGCATATGGCTCCCTCTACAGGGGGACATCTTAGTCCATCTGGAATGTTGGGTCACACAGATGGCACTATATATTATGATATCCAGAATTGTCCTGCCCTATAATGTAATTTCTATGTGTTTCAAGTCTGTGCCTTCCCACCATCTAGGTTGCATAATAAATAATATTGTGTGCTTTGACCTAATATTGGCTCAGCTACTGTGTTAATATAACTACATGCATTCTGCATGTGAAATTATATACACGTATGAACGCGCGCACACACAGTGTGTGTCTATATGCTCCTTATAAATATTGTGCCAGTGTGTATGGCACTATTTGATAAGTAATTTCATCTCCAGCACAGGATAGATTAGCATATTTAGTCAGCTAGGTAAATCGCATCCATCTCAACTATAATTAACGGTGTATGAACATAGTCCCTAGTGTACCCGACTAGCATCGAGTGGTCAACTACACAATCAACGAGTATAAATTAGCACACAAATTGATGATGAGGATTTTTTTATAGATGGCTACTTCCTTGCATAATTCATCATAAAGAGGATGGAACGTTAAGGTACATACAACCATACAAAACATTACCGCTGCCCCCATAGATTAATACAACGGTAGGTAAAATGCTTCCATATATACAGCATAATACTACAAGTCCAGGTCTCAAGGGGGTGATTCAGGCAGCAGTCCATGCTTTGGCTACCAGAGGCCACCACCTTAATTACTTGATAATGAATTATGGGGAGGAAGTGGCAAGCATATGCATCTTAGTTTGTGTGCACTGGTACTGGCTCTGATGAACTCAAAGCATCAAATATGCAAGAAATCATTAATGGTGGTAATAGCAGGGAGACTGACGTAGTGTTCCCATATTATGTCCTCTACAATTTGGCTTGATCCATTGAGACGTGCACGCATGGCTTCTGTGGCATCTAGGGCACGAACAGGCCAACCCCAAACACCGGCAATGCGGCAGATCTTTCTAGTTTGTGCTCTCGCAAGGGCTTGCGTATTCACCTTCATCTCATCTATGCAGGTAGAAAGCCCCCTATGTCCACTAAAATAATCCTTTAGTTCTCGCACGCCAATTGCCCTGGCCAACCCATTGTGGCCATCGATCTTGCCAATGGACATAGTATCATAATACTCTTTGATTTCCTCAACTAAGCCATGTTGAACCATATCATCAATACGGCAATTCAGATATTCATTGAGAACCAACTCATCAGCATGGAGCCACAAGAGGCAGCTCTTGAACCTCAAGTTTGGCCGATACCTCGCAAGTGCGAAGGGATCACCAATGGAGGGATCAAATTGTTCAGCGAGAAACCCATGGATTAGTGAGTTGGACCCACCTACCAAAACTGGCACCCAGCCACGCCTTGCAATAGACATCGAAGTTGTAGTTGCAATAGATCGAAACCAAGGTACGGATAAATCATCACTAATTGCTGAAACCATTCCGATAAGGTGCTGAGGAATACCGTGTTGGTCATTTAGATTGACCTTGTTTGTTGCAATGTTGAGGCCAGCATAGATTTGCATCTTGTCGGTGTTTACCACTTTGCCACCGATCGCCTTGCATACATCGATTGATAGCTTCGTCTTTCCCGTACCCGTGGCGCCTAGAATCACCACTGGTTTAATCGACAACATCTGGAGTCTATGGCAAGGGGAAAGAGTATGGGGGATGCAATCGGGGGGAGGAGGGGAAAGTGTCGCCGGTGGTGCCAATTGTTGCTCACCGTTGGTGTGTACTATATTAACGCATCTTACTACTTCTACCACTGTTTATGTGAACTTCCACATGGCAACCTTACAAAGAAATACAATGTCCTTAAGGACATGATAAGTGTTTCCACTAATTCATTTCTGGTTACATCTAGTTGCTAAGGTAGGTTACAAACACAAACTATACGTGTGCTCATTTCTCATGTGGTAATGAACCATATTTAACTCATTTTCGGTTAGAGGATAAGTATTTGGTGCATTTTTTAGTTTGTCCCTTCATGGGTGCCTTCTTTCACATTGTTTCTATATGAGGTAAATGTTGCTAGGCCATACCTTCTTATGTTTATGTTTAGACATTGATTAGACCGGGTGTCTCCTATTGGCAATAACGACACCATCTATTGCATCATTATTGTTGTGTGAGGTGCGTATAGCGACATCCTAGGTCTTGTTTGTTTGTCAAGTGAACAAATTTTATTTTTGGTCTAGTGCTTAAATATAAACCACGCGCCCAGCTTGTAATTTTTGTAAAATTCTTGACCTCATTAGTGTCCCCTAGCCATATAATTGCACTATGTCTCCACCTTGCTACACCATTTCCATTTCTATCATCATGTTGTATCTGTGCATCATACATAAAGGCACTCATGCCCACGAATAATGGAGAAAGCCCCTAAGGCATCTCGCAACTACTGACTGACCATACCACTACACAGCTCCACGCGCATGTGATCTAAACGCAGCCTAAGTGTTGGCATATCAAGTGAGGACCTGCCAGCCCGATGTTTGAGCTTGTCCCTGCATGGGTGTTTCGCATTGTTTCTATATGAGGTAAATGTTGTTAGGCCATGCTTTCTTATGTTTAGACGTTCATCAGACCGGGTGTCGCCTATTGGCAAAATAACGACACCATCTATTGCATCATTATTGTTGTGTGAAGTGTGTATAGGGACATCCTAGGTCTTGTTTGTTTGTCAAGTGAACAAATTTTCTTTTCAATCTAGCGCTTGAATATAAACTGCGTGCCCAACTTGTAATTTTTGGAAAATTCATGACCTCATTTGTGTCGCCTGGTAATATAATTGCAGTATGTCTCTAGCTTGCTACACCATTTCTGTTTCTATCATCATATTGTCTCTGTACATCGTACATAAAGGCACTCATGCCCGTGAATAACGGAGAAAGCCCCTAAGGCATCTGGCAACTACTGCCACTTTATCAGTCGCCATCGACCATACCACTACACAGCTCCACCCGCATGCGATACCACGGTCCCTAACATTAAAGAATACCATCGGGCTGGCAGGTCCTGCCCATGAGTAATGGATAATGTCCGTTAAGCACCCAATAGCTACTCCCATGTTGTCACATCGCCACCGCCTATGCCACTACACAACACTACCCGCGTGCGCTAACACAGTCTCTCACATTAAAGAAGGTCCTTGGACTGGTGGACACAGCTCCATCCTTCTATCTATAAGATGTGGCAATGAAGAGCCCCTCCACATCATGAGATCTCGCACGTTCTCGCACAACATCCTTTCCATCAAGAATCCCTAACATTAAAGAATACCATCGGGCTGGCAGGTCCTGCCCATGAGTAATGGATAATGTCCGTTAAGCACCCAACAACTACTCCCATGTTGTCACATCACCACCGCCTATGCCACTACACAACACTACCCACGTGCGCTAACACAGTCTCTCACATTAAAGAAGGTCCTTGGACTGGTGGACACAGCTCCATCCTTCTATCTATAAGATGTGGCAATGAAGAGCCCCTCCACATCACGAGATCTCGCACGTTCTAGCACAACATCCTTTCCATCAAGAATCATACCTCCAATTCCTCCCTTTTTCTACTTTCTTATACAAGTTGTGCTACGTTGCTTCTCGGTGCCCTTAGCAAGGTAACCAAGTCATTATCGTATCTATAGAAATCTTACCCTCTCCTAAATGTTGAAAATGACTTTCCTCATTTTCCTCGCAGATGGCAGATGAAGGGTGGACCACCAGCTATTGCCTGAACAAGGACGGCTTCCCCAAGCTCCTGTATGCCACTATGGTCAGGCTAGGTATTTTGGATCACCCAGAATATGTAGGAAGGGAGTATGAGGAGTATGGCACTAAGAGGTGTGAGGTGATCATCTATGTTGGAGCAAGTAGGGATTTCCCTGACATAAATCCTTGGGTGGTGTCCACCACAGGGTTTCGGTTTGCGGACACTTACCAAGCTGTCACTTGCAAAGCTTTGAGGTACCTATGCCAGATTTTTGAGAAGCCAATATGTCATACACCCATGAGATTCTTCCCCCCTTTTGTAAAGAACAACCCTGTGTGGGTAGCCCGAATGAAGACCCTAGAAGGCCCTGAACTTCGTGAACGTGATCCAACTACGGTTTTTATGTCTGACTACTTGCTTTCCTTGGATAAGCAGTATGATAGGCAGGCTAAGCATTTGAGGAAGTGCATTCGTAGGGCATAGGAGGCAGAGAAGCAGATTAGAGTGCTCCAACTGCAGCTTGCGAATGCTAAGGTGCAGGTCGCTGAGGCGGAGAGCCGTGAGGCAGCAGCAATTGAAGCCTTCAAATAAGCCGAAGATTGGCACACTCAGCAACTGAAGAATATCTATCTTGTCAATAGGGCCAAGAGAAGGATTGCCACCCTCGAAGATAGAGAGTGCCCAATACTAGATGGAATCCCAATTGCAACCATGGAAGAAATCCAAGGGGAAATAGTGGATACACCGCCTGCACCTCCCCCAACCGAGGCCTCCCATGGAATTCCTGAGATAGGGCCACCAGATGGAGAAGAGATTCTCCCACTCACTCAACCACCACTAGGAGATGGTGCATGTGCTCATGCCATCCTTTCAGAGGATTCCTCAAGCTCCGAGGCATGATCTAAGTGGTCACATGGCCCCCTCAGGGAATGAGGCTAATATGGTCCGAAGCTAGACCCATAAAAGTGGTTTTAGCGATGCGCCCTTACGCCTAAGGGGAGTGAATCCTGATTCACTTGTAGTGTTTGCTCTTTCCATCTACAATGTAATCCCCACCTGAAAGCCCAAGTTTGGTTTTGGTAATTAATGACACCAAGTTGCTAATGCCATGTGTTAAGTGTTTTGAGTTAGGCACAAGCAACACATGAGATGAAGGTGTATGTGGCAAGGAGTGGTGGCCACAAGATCACAAAGAGATGGTGCATGGACATAAAATGATGATCATGGTGGAGATGCACATAAAAGGAAGGACATGATGATCAAGTGAAAGAGAAGGATCTAAAAGCGCAAGGCAAAGGTATAATCATAGGGGTTTTCCTTTTGCCGGTCTAAGATGAGTAGAGAAGTGATTGACCGGGTTTAGGATACATAGCCGACTATGAAGAGGGGCAATCACGGTTAGCCCGGAAACCAAGTGCCACTAGATCAATGTCTTAAGCATATGCATTAGGATCTAGTAAAGAGCTAACATAACGCCTTGGAAAATGATTGTGAAATGCTAACACACATGCACATGGTGGTGTACACTTGGTGGTGTTAGCACATTTGCGAAGGCGGTGGAGTTCAAGCGGTAGAGAGGGGTTTGGGTTCCTCTCTCCCTCCCACCGAGCTTGCGAGGCGGGATTCGACGCTTTTTAGAGAAGTGAAATGCCTATTTTCTATTGCGCCGGAAGTCGGAATAGAAACGGAGGTGAACGGAGGTCACTGTGGTGACCGGACGCTGCACCGGACGCGGTCACGGTATGACCGGACGCGTCCGGTCAGTGTTCAGTGTCTGCGCGGTTTTTAGTTTGATGATCGGACGCGCAGCGCGTCTGTTCACTGACGACCGGACACGTCCGGTCATCCAGAGAGCTTACTGGACTCTAATCGGACACGGGCACTGTCACGTCCGGTCATTGCGAGAGGCGCGTCCGGTCGTTGTTTAGTTGTGCGCTACTCAAGTTGACCAGCGCGTCCGGTCAGTTGCGGGACCAGCACGTCCGGTCACACCCGGCGCGTCCGGTCAGTACGACCAGCGCGTCCGGTCGGTGTTTCAGAATTTAGCCGTTGCGCGACCGACGCGTCCGGTCAGTTTGACCAGCGCGTCCGGTCAGCACGACTTCAGCTGGTTAAAGTTCCTAACGGCTATATTCAAAGGGGTACGCTATAAATAGAGGTTGGCTGGGGTTTGAGGGCAACTCTTGCACATTTTGAGACCTAGAGACATCCTTTGAGCTAGAGAACAACCCCTCCACTCATCTCTTTGCATAGTTGCACATCTTGAGTGAGATTGAGTTAGATTCAAGTGCATTGCTTAAGAGTTGCATTCTAGAGGCACTTGATCTTTGAGTTGCTGCGGATTTCTTGTTACTCTTCCGTGTTTCCCGACATGGTAGACGGCTTGGAGCAGCGGAAGTGATTGAGCTCGCAATTGGAGATTGTTGGAGCCTTCACCAAGTGTTGTAAGGGGTTCTTGATCCTTCCCCGCGGGAGTTCGTGAATTGGATACTCTAGTGGAGCTCGTGGCTTGGAGGATCCCCATCTTGTGTGCGGTTGTGCGGCGCCCGCCGAGGGCTCGACTCTTGATAGTCGATTAGCTCGTGAACCGACAAGTGGGTGTATCGCCACAACGGGGAGTAGCTTGCCGGGAAGCAAGTGAACCTCGGGATAAATTCTTATGTCATTCTCTTCCCGAGGATTTCTCTTGTATGATTGATTGATTGGCATTTCTCTTCTCTTCACGGCGGTATAATCACTCAAAGCTCTTCTCTCGTATTACTTCTTGTTTCTAGCTTGTAGTTGTTGTTGTGTTTAGTGAATAGCCTTGTACTAGACTTGTGTAGGTGGCTTGCTTAATTAGTTAGAGCTAGTGCATTTGCTTCGCCACCTTTCGTACTAACTTGTGGTTAAGTAATTCTTGTAGAAGTTTTAATTAGGCTATTCAACCCCCCTCTAGCCTATTTGGACCTTACACCACCTACTGTTGTGCTTTAAATTAGTAGTTCTAGCTAGGTTCGCTTACACGCTCGCGTGAGATGTACCCGTATTTTAGTGTTTGCCTTTTCCACCTATAATGTAATCCCCACCCAGTGTTGTGCTCTGAATTAGTATTTCTAGTGCTGAATCCTAATTCACTTCTTTGTAAACCCTCGCGTGAGGTGATGTACTTGTATTGCAGTGCTTTCTTTTTCCAAGTATGGTGTAATATAATCCTACCATGTAATCACTCCAGTAAATGTTTCTTTGAGCTAGCATGCCATTGATTTTATTAACAAATAGTAGCTTCCTTGGATGTATTTTTCCAAGATTCAATGTATCAAACAAGCCCTTCCATATAACACATAATGGAAAAGACACCTTAGCCTTTACTAACATGTTTTCCCAAGGTTTGATATACCAAACAGATCACCCGCAGCGAAGCGCGGGCATCAGTGGCTAGTACAAATAAAAGCTTTGTCTTCGGAGGACGTCCGGATGCGGCGTCCATCCGCACGCCCACGCCCGTACGCCCCACACCTATCCCCAGCACTAGAGGCAACATTCGTTGGGACGGAGCTTCCTACGTCTACGCCCAACACACGCAGCATGGAGGCCACGTCCCATCCCGTCCGATGTGCGGCGTCCACGCCCATCTCGCTCAACGTCCCAGTCGATCCACTGCGGCATCCCGTCCCTGCACGCTCTCGTGTTCATGGCCTCCATCTTCGCCACACTAGGGAGCCACAGCGGCTAGACCACCAAAGGTTTAGGTTTCCTCCACACATATATCTAGATCTACACTAATATAATAATCTTTATGGAGGCGGGCATTTTAGATTTTCGGAGGCAGACAAAGCAACCACCTCCATTCAAAGGTCTCCGTTAATGCGCAGATAATGAAGGCGGGCGCTTTGTCCGCCTCGGTTAATCAATAAAAAAACAAAAAAAGAAAAACCCATTGATGAGCCCATCGAGCCCATCCACGGGCCCGGCGAGCCATTCCACGCGCTGCTGCCACCGCACTCCCTCGCCGGTGCCTACATCCTTGTCGGACAGCGCGCCGGATCCAGCCTCCTACGGCCACATCCGACCTCCGCCCGCCGGGATTCAGCCTTCGTCACTAGGATCCGACCGCACGCTGCCAGATCGGGCCGCCAGCCGCCGCACGCCGCCACATCCGCGTTGATCCGCCGCCGAAGCTTGCGGAGCCGCCCTTAAACCACCGGAGCTCGCAGCGCCTGCCGCCAGGGCACGCGACTAACGTCGCTGGAGCTCGAGTGGCGCCTGCTGCAGGCCCCCGCCGCCGAGGCCGCGACTCTCGCCGCTGGAGCTCGGAGGGAGAGGGAGAGGGAGGAGGAGCGCCGGTGGAGGGAGGAGGGGCTCCACACGGAGGGAGGAGGTCTCGGAGAAAGGAGGGGCGCCGCTCGCGGTACGTCGTAGGGAGACGGAGGTCACGAGGACAGGCGGCGCTGGGTTTCAGAGGCGTGAGGAAGTGGATTGAAAGAGAAACCTAAGTGTCTGTATTTATACTCGAAACCGCTATGGGCCTCGCCTAGGCCTGTTGGGTCTCGGCCTTTCTGGAGGCAGGCTTCTTTAGACAACCGCCTCCAGAAATAGAGCATTTTTAGAGGTGGTTGTCTTAAAACGACCGTCTCCGTAAATCGATTTTAAGAGGCGGTTATTTTTTGACCGCATCTGTTAATCAATTTTAGAAGGCGCGCAAATTTGACCGTCTCTGGAAATAAAAATGACCACCTCCATTAATCGTCCGGTAGTTTTGGAAGCGGTCAAATTTTATGACCGCCTCGATTAATATATGGGCACTGTCTTGCAAAATCATTTGTGTAGTAGTGTTACTTTTGCAACATTCAGATGAAACAATTGCAACGTACGTCTGAAACAGATAAAACATTTGGATCATACACTTGCAACATAGTCATCTGCAACATCCAGATAAAACACTTGTAACATACGTCTGAAAACAGATGAAACACTTGAAACATGCTCTTAAAACATGCGTGTGTAGCCATAGTAACGTATGCAACATCCAGATCTACTTTTGCAACATGCAGACAAAACCTTGCAACATGTGTAAAGCATAAACATACTTTTGAAACATGCATGTATAGCCATAGCAGCGTATGCAAACATCTAGATGAAACACTTGAACACATAGGTTTAAAACACTTGAAACATAGGCTTGCAATATGATATTTGGATTTCTTAATATATCTCCAATTATATGCACAATGTTTATCTCCTTGAATTTGTTACTTTACATCTGCAGCTTTCAGTTCAGTGAAATCAGGTCACGATGATCTGCAGCTTTCAGTTCAGTGAAATCAGTCCACACATGCCTCAGCCGTCACTACCACCAGAATACCAGATTATATCGTCGTATATTCAACAATTTATACCACTGGTCTCAGAGCAAGTGGAAAACAAAACCATAGATGTTGCATAAATAGAAGGAGTTTAATAGAGGCCGCGTGCGCAAGCGGATCGCCTGCACGCCTCTTCCCGCCCCGTACTATTCCTCTTCCCTGCAGTCCCGTCTCCCCGACGCCTCCGCCCCTGCCTTCTTCTCTCCCCGACACCTCCTCTCCTGCCGCCCCTCGCCGCCGGCTGCGTGAGTGACCCCACATCCAGATCCGGCAAGCCCCTGCCTCCAGCACCTCCCACCGCCCTGCCGCCGGCAGTAGGGTCTCATCGATGAGACCCTACTATCGGTGGCGACCTCCTCCTTCCCCTCCCCTCCCCCTCCCTCCCCTCCCCCTCCCGCATGCTGCCATGGCGAACTTCAGCGAGCTCCGACGAACTCCGGCCATGGCGTCCCAGCCTCGACCTGGCCCAGCCGCCACAACCGTCGCCAGCTCCCCTAAACCGCACGTCGACCATCCCCACCGCTTGGCCTACCTGCCTCCCCCTAGCTGGCCATTCTATAACCCACCAGATTTGGGGAAGAGGGTGGGGCGCAGCTCGCCGAAACCCTAGCGCCGACGTCTTCTTCGCCGGAGTCGGCGTAGGCGCGGTCGGGCACGGGTGAGTGGGGCGCAGCGTGTGGTGGGGTGTTGGCAATGCCTTATCTGGCGGCGGTGGCGTCGAACGAACCCCAGCGTGCGTCTTCTCTAGCCTGGCGTCGAGCGCATCGGACGGCCACGCGGGTGTGCGCGCCGAGCCTCTAGATCCTGCATGCGCAGAGTTAAGCATTTCTGTAAATAAAAATGCTGTAGCCTGGAGCATATAGCCTCTTCCTCACTGATAGAGGAAAATGGATGAGAGTGGGCTGGAACGCTAGGTTAGCTTTGGGCCGGGATGGAAAAGAGGCTGATTGCAAGATTCCAGCCCATGAAAAATAATTAAGTTTAAATATGGTAATGTCTTTTCCTCAAAATAAAATTAGTAATGTCCTTTTGGCGGCCTAAATGGTTAATTTTACGTGATTATAAGAAAATCCAGAGTTCGTTTTAAAAAAAATCCAGAGTTCGAGTTTATGTTCGAAGATAGAGATAAAACATTTAAGTCAAGTCGATTATTTCAGGTTATTTGCTTGCCCTAAACGCTGCTTATTTAGAAACTGACAGGACATTCTTTAACTGCTTTTACTAGAATGTACTCCGTATGATTTACTGTAGGATGTTACAGCATTTCCAACGGTATTTAGAAGCTCCTAAAAGCTTTGGTTTTGGAACCTTTTTCAAAAACCAAGTACAAAAAGCACACCACACTAGCAGTTTTTTTTTTCACGACGGTAGTTTATTTTTATTGTTCAGTAAAAAAAATGTACATGTCGTCGTCTCCGTGGATACTAAGCCGCCACAACTCGTCATCGTGGCTGGCCATACACGACATCCTAGCTCACATTCAAACCCTTAAATATATTTTCTGTTCTACCTTCTAATATTCTCATATCTGAAAATAGTGGTCGCAATTCCGATGAACCTCCCAGACGAGCCATGGATAGACATCTCTATCACCATAACTCACACTAGAACCTCCAATACATGATCTTCATTGGCTTCTGCATATCCTAATACTCTTAGATCTGAAAATAGTAGCAATAGATCCAATTGTGGTATACATCTAGACGATAGCAGGGGCAGCGGGCAGGGATGGCTGGAGTGCCAAGGAAAAAAACGCCGCCAAAGGCACCGACACGATAGGGAGTTTCGGTCGTCCATGTATCTTTACACGTTGGTGGCCCCTGTTTTTCTGAAGGAGCTAGATTGAGAGTAAGGATAAGGAATTGTTAGAGTGCTTGTTTTTTTTCCACATTGCCAAAAAAAACACAAGTTTGGGATCGGAATGTGTTTTACCAAACTATTAGATATGCTTTTTACGTTAAACTAGAGGATTCCCCGCGCGTTGCCGCGGGTATGAAGGATAAATATAAATATGTTAGAATGTTAACTAATAAGAATTAGGAAATGTATACGTACGGTGTTGGTAATGCAGAAATATAATATAATATAATATATGTATAGATTTATTAGTATAATCGTGGAGATTGTATCCACAGTGGATGATGTGTCTCGCTGACGTGGATATCACAATTCTTGTGCCAGTGAACTTTAATTGCAAATGATAGTGGACTGCTGAGGTGGACACCTTGCATGTTAAGAGAAATTGCTTGTGGCAAATGATAGTGGACTGCTAAGGTAGACGCCTTATATGTTAAGAGAAATAGGTAGTGGGATGATAGTGGACTAGTGAGGTAGACGTCTTACATGTCAAGAGAAATAGGTAGTGGAGTTTTACTTTATAAGAGTTATAGATATGGACTTTTACTTTGCACTCGCTCCTTGTCAAATAATAGAAATATATACTATTATTCATCTAATAATATTTGTTATACATCATAAATATTAGTACGTTCTTTTATATATTTGGTCTAAATGATTTCTTAAAAAACGAGAATAATATATTTCTTTAGAACGAAGGTACTCCCTTCATTCTAAATTATAAGACGTTTTTATTTTTTTAGATTTATAGTTTTTGATGTGCACCTTAGATATATGTTATGTCTGTATACGTAACAAATGAAATGTCAAAACTTATAATTTTGAGATAGAGGTAGTACGTTGGAGCACTTCCTATAGCTATTATGCCTCAAAGATACAGCACCGTTATGCTCTAGGCCCAAGCGATCGATCAACGAGCGCATCAAATCCAAAAGCCATCGAGTTAAACCAGCTGGACTGCCGCTAGATTGATTTAGTTGGCGACCCTCTGCGTGAGCAGCCTGGCGCGAAGCTCCGCCGCGTCCACCTCCTTGGCGCCACCCGCCGGGCGGTAGTAGCCGGTGACGGGGTCTGGCACCCACGGGGTCTTCTCCGCCGACACCGAGGCCGCAGCCGCGGTGTTCACCTCTTTGCCCAGCATCATGCGCTTGGCCACCTTCTCCCCGGCCTTCCGCCCGCCGGTCCCCTTCACCACGGCCGCGGCCACGGAGTAGCCCCTCCTGCACCATCGCACGCATCCCCAAGACATACATACAATTCGTTCAGAACGACGTACGGCGCGGGTTCAGAACCATCGCACAGTGCAGCTGTCTGACCTTTGTGCTAGGAGGCTGGCGCAGCTTGACGCAACTCTCTCCATGGAATCGATCAGAAGCTAGTAGTTTGAGGACGAAGAAGCGCAGCTAGCTCGATCTCTCTAGCTACTTCTGAAGTCTCTTCTGACGATCTCTCTGATGCTGTGCAAATATAATTGCAATGCTGTCTGAGGACTTGTGAGCTTAGATGCTGCAGGGTGGCTTCTTTTATAGAGTGGTAGCGCGCACGCGGGAGATGATGATGGCACGAACGGGCACGGAAGGGACCAAATGATGATGGCCACGGAATCAAGCAGGAAGAAGGCTCTTGGAACATGTCCAAGGGGCACACGCCAGATGGCCACAAATCAAAAGCTAGCTGCCTTTGCTTGATACGTGTAGGTGTAGCACTGCGCAGAGAGCAAGAGCCGCACGCTTCCTTGTGTGTGACCGTAGCGCGCGGCGCCCTGCCGGCCGGTAGGTCTCGTCTCGGCTAGCATGAGGACGAAGCATCTGGATTGCCGGAGTTTGTGGGTGCCAGGGCGTGATTGCGATGTTCGTTCGGCTGGGGCGGCTGAGTGGAGGCGACAAAGGTTATCATCTGATTTGATTTGAGAAGTGGATTATGATGGCGCCCGGCGCCCGCGCCTCCCGTCTAAAGAAGATGGTGGAGCGCGTCTGTATAGGGACATGGATGCATGTCTGGAGATCAAAAGATGCAGCCGGCGCCACATGCCTATACACGGCCGACGATTATCAGCCGTGCCACCTCTTGGTAATGCAGATTAGGTTTCTGTCTGCCCGTAATTTCCGTTCAGATCCTAATAATATGTGGCGGGCCTTGCTAAGGTACACCCATTACTCTATAGGAGGTAAGATCTCAAACAAATCTTAACCCTTGATTTTTAAAATACATGCAATAATTAAATATTATTAATAAACTAAAATATTTATAAAAAGAAAGAAACAAAAGGAAACAAACCAAATCAACATCAAAAGTTTGTTCGTTGCCATATATAGGTGCACCTGCACAGCATGCAACAGCGGCATATACCAGTGCATGCAACAGCGGCATACGTGCCAGACGTGACATAATACGTAGAGGTACTAGTGGAAAGTGTGCCCTTGCGCGCGAGGGCAAAGGGTCATGGTCAAAATTATGCATGTATGATGCTCATCTGAAAAACATTTGCGGTGACATGTGAGGCGTACAGCGGTCAAGAGATAACATTGCTTGTTATCAGGGAGAGGTCGCAGTCGGTGGTTCAGTATTTTACAGCAGTACATTGGTTCTGAGAACATATTACACAAATATAGCATAATATCTTGTTAGCGGTTTAGAAGTCTTGGTCATATGCATCGATAAAGTGGCTGGTTAGCCCCAACTGATGTGTAGGTCTGACACAGCGAAAGGGAAGTCCATGGTGGTAGGAAGTGGACCAAAACGCCGGGCACCATACAAAAGACACCATCCGTTGCGTTCATGTCCTAACCGCACTGCACCTGTAGTATACAATTTGGCAAACTGTTACAGTTGGAAGGATTGGGTTGAGTCTGCAGTAAATATCGGATTGTCAAATATGCAACGGTACAGACAGATAATTTACAAAACAACCAGAAAAGTAGTATATTACCTGGGATGGGAGTAGATGGGGAAAACAGTCTTCGCTGTCACGGCCTGTGCAAGATTTCCCGGACTGTTATGACTTGAGAACTGGTTATGCAGTGCAGGAATAGGAGTTACAATTTTTAACTGGGTTGTTGTGGCGCACTCCTAGTCGAAGCACTCCATGTTTTTTTTTTTTTTGAGTAAAGCCATCTGGCGCACTTTATTGATTATGCAAAACAGTTACATCGTTCACCAGGGCTCCTAGTATGAAACTAGGGGGTTCAGTAACCCAATTACAAGTCATCTTCTCTTGACTAGCTACTCTAGCTAACTCATGAGCTACACAATTCGCTTCACGATTACAATGTTCTAAGGAGATAAAGACAAAATCGTGCCACATCATATCGCATTGTTCATAGACCGGACCACTGATGGTAGCTGTGAATCCACCTTGTCTCATTGTCTCCACTACCTTCAGACAGTCTGATTGAATTCTAATTCTGTTGCAGCCCATAGTTTGAGCTAGGACCAATCCTTCTCTGAGTGCAGATACCTCAGCAGTAGCAGCATCAGACATGAACTCGTAAAAGCTTACTCTGGCCCCCACGAAGGAACCAGTTGAGTCTCTTATAATTGCACCTGTTCCTCCTGATCCACGTTCAGGTGAGTAGCTCGCATCAACGTTCAATAATAGCTCACCCTCAGGTGGTCTTTTCCAGCCTTGCTCCTTCTTGGTATTATTCTTCACCTTCTTCATTGATCTCTGAAAATTCGTCGTCAGTGTAGCAATGGACAGCGCCGCTCTTGTCGGATTTTGAACAGGTTCCCCATGGACATACTGACGACGCTGCCACCAGATATACCAGCTGCCCGTGAGGATCAGTTCTGCAAACCCAATGTGATTCAGCTCATCAATCTGTTTTGGTCTTGTGATCATCTCAGCAACCACAACTGACCCCGAATGGTGAATAGCCAATGCCGTGTTGATCTTGTCCTCTATCCCTAGGATTCGCCAGATCTCTTTTGCTTGACTGCACCCAAACAGAACATGCTTGATGTCCTCACAGTTAGAGTGACAGGCAGGGCAACTGCTAGAATTATCAATGTGCCGATTTGCAAGTACCCCTTTACACGGGAGTAGCCCATGCAACACCCTCCAGCCAAAAATTTTGATCTTCGCTGGCACTTCAAGCCCCCAGAGCTGGGACCATACTTTATCATCTCCCACCCCGCTTGCTTGTTCATTGATTCTATTTTCACCAAACTTATATAGCCACTGTAGGTGATAAGCCGATCCTACAGAGAACAAACTATTCTTTGTGAAATGCCATGCCACAACATCTTCTCTTCCATGCCTTAAAGGGATTTGTAAAATTCTGTTTGCATCCACCTCCCAAAATATTGACCTGATTAACTGAACATCCCAAACACCTGTGATAGGATTAATGAGCTCTTCCACTCTTGTGATCAGATTATTTCCTCTAGGTGTTTGGATTTTCATATTATGGCTCGATGGAATCCAATTATCTTCCCATATCTTGATCTGGGATCCATCCCCGACCCTCCAAATACACCCTTTTTTGAAACACTCCAAACCTGCAAACACGCTTTGCCAGGTAAAAGAGCTACCACTTTTCAATTTTGCATCCAGTAACTTGCCATCGGGATAGTATTTAGCTCTTAATACTCTGGCACATAGAGATTCAGGTTCCAACAGTAATCTCCAAACTTGTTTCGCCAACAGCGCTTTGTTAAAAGCTTCCAAATCTCTAAAACCCATACCTCCCTTACTCTTCGGAATGCAGAGTTTCCACCAGGCTTTCCAATGAATTCTTTTATGATCATCGTCATCACCCCACCAAAATTGGGAAATGGCATCTGTGATCCCTTTGCATATGTTTTTCGGGATTCTGAACACCATCATCGCAAATACTGGTACGGCTTGAGCAACTGATTTTATAAGGACTTCTTTTCCTCCCATGCTTAGTAGCTTCTCTTTCCATCCTTTGGTCTTGCCCCTCACTCTGTCCACCAAATATTGGAAGCAGTCGCTTCGGTCTGCGCCCACCAGCGCTGGCAGCCCCAAATATTTATCTGTCAGGGACTCAGTCATAATATTCAGTGTTTCACACACCTCCACCTTGGTCTCCACTTCAGTATTTGGACTAAAGAATATACTCGACTTTGCATCACTAATCATTTGCCCCGAGTTTGAACAATACCGATCAAGCAAATTCTTTAGAGTTTCAGCATTACTCTTATCCGCTTGCATCAGTATCATAGAGTCATCAGCAAACAATAAATGGGATACTGGAGGTGCGTCTCTGCATACATGAACCCCCTGTAATTCCCCTCTATTCTCAGCACCTTTCAGCATACTTGACAACCCTTGTGCTACAAATAAGAAAAGATAGGGTGACAGGGGATCACCCTGTCTTAAACCCCTTGTTGGTATGAAGGTGTCAGTTTCACTTGAATTTACTCTAACCTTGTACTTAACAGATTTCACACAGGCCATTATCAAAGTAACCCATCTTCTATCAAAGCCCATCTTCCACATAATTTTCTCCAGAAAGCTCCATTCTACTCTATCATATGCCTTGTGCATATCCAACTTTACAGCACATAAGCCTTTTTTTCCTTGCTTCTTCTTAATCCGATGTATACATTCATAAGCTAGCAAAATGTTATCTGTAATGAGTCTTCCCGGTACAAATGCACTTTGGTGGTCACTAATAACATCAGGCAGAATTCCCCGGATTCGGTTTGCTAGCATCTTCGATATTACTTTATACACAACATTGCAGAGACTTATTGGACGAAATTGAGATACCAGTGTTGGATCATTTATCTTGGGGATCAAAACAATTGTCGTGTCATTCCACCCATCAGGGATATGAGCTGAGTTAACAGCTGCCAAAACCTCCTTCACCAAATCATCCCCCACAAGTCCCCAAAATCTTTTAAAGAAAACTGCATGCATGCCATCCGGCCCTGGGGCTTTATAATCCCCAATTTGGAATAGCGCCTTCTTCACTTCTTCTGCCGTAAACGGAGCCATCAACCCCATATTCATGTCCTGGGTGACTGCTCGGTTAACATCTGCCAGAACACTAGGATCTGGCTCTCCTACTTCAGAGGTAAAGAGATTTTCAAAGTAGTTCTGTACAATATTTCGCATCGCTAGTTCCTTCTCCTGTCTTTGTCCATTCTCATCTATCAAACTTTTTATTGTGTTTTTCTTCCTTCTCTTTGTAGCGAAGTTGTGAAAGAAACTGGTGTTTCTATCTCCTTGTCTGAGCCAATTTGCTCTCGCTCTTTGGAACCAATGGATCTCCTCCTGCTCCAGCATCAATTCTAGCCGGACCATGATTTCCTTCTGAGCTTCAGTATTTGCTTCGGTCATCGGTCCCCTCTTCAACCTTTCCAGCTCTTTCTTGAGGTCAGAAATCCTCCTTGTCGGGGCCTTAAGGACCTCTCGATCCCAGCTATGTAATTCTTCATGAACTTCATTCACCTTTTCTGAAAACGATGGGCCTTCACCCCTCGCTTTTGCCCTCGCCCATGCTGCTTTAATCATCTCCTCCACCGTGTCCTCCTGAAGCCATCTTGCCTCAAATCGTTTCTTGGCACTTCTGTCAGGTGGATCAAGGTATTTGGTGTCCATCATAATTGGTCGATGGTCCGACCGAATGCTTTCACTATTAACGAGCATTGATTGGGGATATAGTTGCGCCCATTGCATGTTAGCAACTGCCCTATCCAAACGCTCTCTTATCTGACCTCTCCTCCATGTTGACCTATGGAAAAAGATGGCAATGCATACAGAAACGAAGGTAGAATATGTTGGACTCTATAATAAAAAAATGATCTTAACACGTACCGAAGGAAGAGACCTGTATCTCTAGAAACAAACTTCTTATTAACAAACGTGCTCCATCGGGTGGATAAGAGATGCCTTGGTGGCTGGCCTATGACAAGCAGGGCGATGAGGAACTCAGGACCAGAAATGGTTAACTATATTTATTCAAAATCCAATAGCATCCAGCCTCCTCTATCTTTCATACAGAGAGTAACATCAGTTTCGCTGTTCGTAGGTTGCACGATTTTTTTACTGAAGTATCAATTGATTTTCATAACCACGTAGATTAGTTGGAAGACAATTATTTTGAGAAATGCAAACACAACAGACTCCATTACTTGGAAACTAAAGGAAACATTCGGTCACTTATTATTACTGAAAATGCAGACCATCAAATGAGCACAACCGATGTCCTCCTAAACTGAGTCTTCGGCACTCAAGTAAACACAATCAAAAGGACAGTGCAACCATGCTAATTTCATAAACAGAAGCAGAACTACAATCTTATTACTTTGTTGTGCTATAAACACATAGGATTAGAAGCATAGTTAATACGGTTATATTTCAATTCACTAAGCTGTAGAAAGCAGGCTCTTACATTTGAATGAGAGTAGTAGTGACCAAAATATTGAACCCTTTGAAGGGAGGGCTGATGAGGAGACTGCCTTATACATGCTATGCCTGCAATCACACACATGAATAAAAAAAAGTAGATTAGATACTATATATTGAAGCAAGAAACATATGTACTATAATTGTGTGTAAGGTCCTTGCGAGGCAATTTGGTGAGGTCAAGGTGGCCTTTGTCATTCATATATAAAATAGAATTTGAATATGCAGGATACATGGTATGCAAGCAAAGAAAATATTGGACAGGTTGCACATCATGTTACTTTCATATGGAAAATGAATGGTGGGTCATTGGCAAAGTGGCTTATTGCAGCAAATTCTATCCAAACTAACCTCTAGCAAATGATTTCCTATTTGCTGGTGCCAAATATGTTTAGAGGCAGTCCTACGATATTTTTTTGGGAGGTGGATGTTGAATACATATATACCACCATGGGTTGGGAACACTGCATGCTTCGAGGATGATGATACCATTAATGTCGCTAGTCATGGAGAGGCTAATCTTAGAGAAGAACACAAGCTTGTTAAGAAAAAAATATTAGCAAGATCTTGAAGCTGTTTTTAACCTGCGTATTACCATGAAGATGCATGTACCAAAAGTGTTTGTGACATGAGTACAGGACATTGTAGTACATTGACTGCAGCATAAGGGGAAAAAAAGATGAAATTTACAGACAGATGTATGTACAATATGTAGAAGTAATAGAGGAATACCCAAGTACATAAATATTGATGTTTTAATCTCTACACACATATATATACTTATCCAAAAATTCTAAACGTATATATCTGAGGGTCCAGATGTCCAACTACTAAATGTACTGACACAATCATCATTTGGCTAAGTCCAATGATGAATGAAGTAATTGATCACTCCATTTGAATAACCTGAACACAACATGACAGAGAGGGAGGGGGACTGCTACCTAACTTGGTGGGCTACGCTGTTAGAGCATCCATCTCACAGACAGCTGGAGCATTGTAAAAACAAGGTGACTATTACATACCTGATCGATATTGCTATTTACTTATAAATTCTGAAGTTGGTACAAACAGGTAGCGCTATTCTATCATCTTAACTACCTTATGTGTTTTGCAGGAAAGATTATGCCTCCCCTGTGTGCTGTAAAAAACACTTAACCATCTATAATTGGCACTGATACAAGGAAGACAATACTAATATGCACAGGTTAGGACACAGTGGAAATGTATGGACTAAAATAAATTTATTAGTGTAGTTCATTTATAATTGTCATTTAAAACAGGAAGAGTACAGCAATGTGCAGAGATTAGAACACACCATGAGGTATTGAGGTGTGTACAGATTTGCAGACCAATAGGACAGGTCATTGAAGCATGCTAGAACCGGGTATTGCCAGCTAATGGAGATACAAATTTCATGTCAAAAATCACAACAGGTTAAAAGGCAATTTAATAATTTACAGGTATGTAGAAGCATTCACGTTCACATGACAGAACGTATGTAAAAGCTGCATGTTTATATGGCCAATTGTATTTTACATGCTGCATGGCTCTTTGAAGACGATAACCAGCAATGTAGCAACAGCGACGGAACCTGCAACAGAAAAGGACACATGGAAATGCAATCAAAGTCAGAGTAGAAATCCATTCAGAAATTAATCTCCCATAAAATTTATCTACAAATACCAAAGAAATTCGGTAAAGCACCATAAGTTGAACCGGATGACCAAACCCTAGAGTAGGAAACCAAATCAATTTGTGGACACAAATAACAAAACTCATGGGGAAGAAAAGAAAACGACGTGAGCGAAGGGAGCCACCGCTGCGGGGCGCTGAGAGCGGCGCGACGGACTGGGCGTGGCACAAGGAAGAGGCGAGGCGGAGCAGGCGGTGGTGGAGGATCCCATGCGGCGCGAAGCGGAGGAGGCGATGCGGCAGCCGCCGGGGACGCAGGGGGAGGGGGCCGCTGGTGCCGCTGCGGCGTGCGTCGAGGGCGCTGAGTGCGGGGCGACGGACTGGGCGTGGCACAAGGGAGAGGCGGAGGCGCAGCGGGCGGTGGTGGAGGAGCCCATGCGGCGCATGGATTCTGGGACCCGGCCCCGCCGGTGCGCCGCCTCGTTGAAGCCGCCAGAGCGGGGGCCCGGCCGGTGCGCCGCGACACCGAGAGAGGGGAGAGAGAGAGGCGCGACGGCGGCGCGCCCACGTCGGGACTCACCTGCGAGGGGAACGGAGGGGGAGAGGGCCGCCGTGCGCCGCCTGCCGGGAGCGCCGTTGCCTCGGCCACCGCCGCCTCGGAAGAGACCGAGTGAGAGAGGACGGAGAGTCAATTTGGAGCGTTGATCGCAGAATCGGACGGCTGAAGGAATTCTGGGTGACGTGGCCGGGCTGCCCATGCGGGAAGGCCCCACGGCTTATCAGTCCTAAACACCACGTACGTGAATATGCATCTCTATGGGTTGTATTTTTGGATCTAATAAAACATGAAAAGTTGTGTTCCGATAACTAACAGTAGAACTTGTTATCAACATTCATTTACAAAATACGTGCCGAAAATACTAGTGTTAGGATTATGAATTAAAATAAATAAATAATTTAAATACCAATACGTTCGAGACAATGTTCTCGTTACCAACACGTTGATGGTCCAATTTAATAAATAAATAAAGTACACCTCTAATTGTCACGTTATAAAAAAAAAGCTAACGTTACAACTCCACATAGATCAATTCGTTAAAAAAAACATTACATGTCACGCTCCAAACCATCCATACAAATGCACGTCCCATGCTGTTGCACGCATGTTAGATATGTTGATAGATATTCTACTTAAAATTGTGCTTGCTTTCCTATTTTTTCAAAATAACAAATATATTTATTCAATTACCTCTTACGAGGTAAAATATGATTTTTGATGTCCAGATCGACGGTCCACAGTTATTTGAGAGTACCATAGCAAAAGCCATATGTGGCGCTACTAGCGCCCGGACGCCCGCGCCTGCACGCCTGCTTCTTTCCCGTGCTCGTCCCGCCCCCGCCCGTCCTCCTGCGCCTGCGCCTGAATGCTCCTCCCCCGCCCGCCACGGCGCGGTAGGGTTCCGGAGCTCCGACGCCGCGGCCACGGCCACGGCCACGGAACACCAGCGAGACCATACCAAGCCCGCAGCGGCCTCCTCCTTCCCCTTCCTGCTTCCCGCCTCCCGCTGCTACCATCTTCTCCGACTCTGGCGAGCACAGTCACGGCTCTCCCGCCCCGACCTGGCCCGGCCGCCGCCACCGCCGCCAGGGCCCCTAACCGCCCAGGCACCGTCCGCACCGCCTGGCCGGCTTGCCTCCCTCGGCCAACCCCTTCTATAGCCGCCGCAGTTGGAGAAGAAAGAGGGGGAGTGGGCGGAGAGGGAGGGCGCCGCCGCCGACATCGAAACCCTAGCCAAAGCGGGCGCAGAGGTGGAGGTGGCGTGGGAACAGGCACGGAGGCCAGAGCAGGCGCGGGAGAGGCAGCACATGGAGGTGGAGGAGGTGTCTGGACTCAGCGTCCGTTCGGACACTCGAGTCGTCCCATCATTACCGTTCTATATGATGTTACAAATAGCACGTATGGAAATGTCTAGTTGAGAATTTGCTAATATTTTGAAGTTAAGGTTTTAGTCACCATCGTCAATCGCCTACCACCTCGGCAGGTTAGTTGATTTCTATGGCTGAAAATCTGGAATTTCTTAGTGAAATTTGGCATATTCTGTAGGACTTTGATGATAAATATAATTCAAGTTACTATATTGTATTATATGTCACCCCTGACCCCTGTATGTAAGAGTTCAATATTGTATTATATATGTCACCCCTGACCCCTGTATGTAAGAGTTCAATGGTTTTGTAATTAACTGGCAGTCATATGCATGTCAATAAGAATAGCACTATATTCATATCATATATAGTATTATATTACAAGAAAAAGTATGAGACGTATGGGTTTGCAACAAAAGCAGATCAAGCTGACCAACCAGAAACAGAATCAGAACCACACAAAGCAAGTAGGAGTCGGACAAAAGATCAGGAAGCGAGACCGAATCCGTGGCAGGCAACTTGAGTTGGGGCAGGATTTATTCCTCGACGTGCGAATTTGTCCATGTGTTTTTGACCAAATCCTGAGGTGACTGATGATGATTTATCATCAAAGTCTAAATACTGCAGCTAATAAGCATGATGATACCAAGTCTAACCATTTCAGATTTTATTAAAAATTATATAAAAATATGAAGTCATAAACCATTTCAGCTTTTGATAAATCATCAGTCACAATCTTCTTTCCTTCTTTGCGGGTGATTAATCGAACTGGACTTTGTATACTGCGTGACGTCTAGTCTAGATAAAGGTCTTTTGCGCACAGCATCGCCGTCACGGACCCAAGAAAATACATGAACGAGCTAGAAGCCGTGAAACGGTGAACGCCGGCCGACAAGCATCGCATGCATGCAGGTCACTCCATACCATGCGGATGCATACCAATACCATACGTTAGGTACCTTACTATACATACCTTGTTGATGCTGCCGAGTGCCCAGCCATGTTATAAAGTAGCCGTACTTTTTCAACGAACGAACAATGTTTTTTTTCTCACGATAAATCTGCGAACAGTACTTTCAGTCATGGCTTATCAGCCAAGCGAACAGGACGAGAGCTTTTTTCTATTCATGGCTCATGGGCACCATGATTCAAGAGAGTAGTTAGCTAGCTGCCTTTAATTGTTAGGTCAGATCTTCTTTACTATTTTTGATCATACGCATCATGTGGTGTGCCATAACACCGGACCATGATGTTTGTTCTAAACACTAAAAATATATGGAGGATTGTAGGAATGGAGCTTGCCTAACGTAGGGATCGGTTTGGACCTCTACTCCCTCTCTCTCTCTCCTCAAATATAAGGTTTATATTAAGTATTCAAAATTTATCCTAAATTATAAGGTATTTTAGGTGAATTAACATCCCCGGACAATCACGTTAAGAGAAGGTTGCATATGTCATTTGCGTTACTCCATAATTTGTTCTAAAATTCCTGGACCTTATATTCCAGGACGGAAAGAATATATATTATATACATATATAAATAAATGAAGCTCCCAATATTCTTGTCAAGTTATATGCAGGGACAAGTATTCGAAATGTACTCCACTTCTGCTTTTGATACGAAAAGCTGTGATTGCAACAGCGCCTCTGAACAAATGGGCAAAAGCAGATATATACATATATATGTAAGTGCTCTGCAAGGTCACCTGACCAGCCGTATAGATATCTATGTGAATTATGCACTACATAAAAATGATACGTTGAAAGAGAGAGATGGGCAAGGCCAAGCCACACACGAAAGCAAATTTGCTTTGCTATCCATGCTTTATACAGAGTTGGCAGGACCGATATGGATATGCACATATATATGTTGAATTCCCGATAACAAACTTGTGTACTGCAACCTTCTCTGCCTAATATTTTCTTCGTAGACAAATACTCCCTTCGTTCCAAATTATAAGTCACTTTAACTTTTTTATACATAGATTATGCTATATATCTAAATATATATTATATCAGGATACATAGCAAAATCGATAAGTGACTTATAATTTAGAAAGGAGAAAGTATATATAATATATATTGAGAGTGACTAGTTTGCAGTAAACGTGTGTGTGTCAACGATCTTTCTTGTATGTTTGCAGTTCCTTGAAGATTAAGGCTATGTTTGGTTAGAGAAGGTAAAATTTAACCTGATAAAGTTTAACCTATTAAAGTTTAACCTCCATGTTTGGTTTGCATTGAATGCACTTGTTAAACCTGACACATACCTGGAAATAGACCACAATGCCCTTGCGCCTGTTACCTCCATTCCAGCACTTGGCGCCCCCACTGCCTAGTTTTGGCGCCAACAGCAGTTGGTGCGCGCGCCAAGCGCTCCTGAAGGAAAACTTGTTCATCTTTATTACAAATTGCTCACAAAATTGTTCATTACAATTACAAATTGTTCATCTTTATTACACATCACGGAAATAGTCACACAAAAATGTTCATCACAATTACAAATTACAAAATGTTCAACACAATTATCTACTCATCAAACCATTTGCAATCCAATCTCGAAATGCATTCATTTCAGCATCTTCATCTGCAGGGGCAGTGTTGGGCATCATGTGTGTGCCAGAGGTTTCCTCATCATTAGGATCAAAGTTTTCATCTTGATCACATCTTTCAAACAGGGAGTCCATATAGCCACTCTGCCTAATGAAATTGTGCAATGCCATGCAAGCCATAATGATTTTGCTTTGTTTTTCTTCTGGGAAACTAGCCAAGTCTAATAGAATTCTCCACTTCATCTTAAGTACTCTGAATGATCTCTCAATTACATTTCTAAGAGATGCATGATGGAAGTTGAAAACCTCACGTTTACCTTGTGGTGCTGGTGCATCATGCCACTCTGGAACATGGTACTTAGAGCCCCTGAAAGGTGCTAAGTACCTAGGACTGTTTGGAAACCCAGAATCCACAAGATAGAATTTACCTACATAGCAATGATGAATGTATGAATATCAGGGTATTTCTACTAGAATTCCTCAAAGTGATTCACAAAAGGCACTATTACAGTTTACACATGGAGTGGATAAGTACCTTGAGGAGGAAATGGGAATGTCTCCTTGAACTTGTCAACTGCATCATTGAACACCCTCATGTCATGTACAGAACCAGGCCATCCAGCAACCACAAAAGTAAACCTCATATCAAAGTCACAGATTGCTAACACATTCTGTGATGTGTAAGTCTTCCTTCCTGTGTACTGAATGACCTTGTCTGTAGGGACTGTTATAGGAACATGAGTGCCATCTATAGCTCCAATGCAATTGTCAAAAATAGGGAGCAAACCTAGCTGCTCTGAGCCTCTGATGCACTGTTCTGAACTGAGGGTCTCTAGGCTTAATGATATCTCCAGCTAACCTGACCACACACCCTAGAACTTTGTCAAATTTCCTACTGATAGTTTCTAGGGACCTTTCAAACCTATTATCAGCTTGTCTCATTGACTGCTGACCCCCACACATCCATAAAAATATTGCTAATGCCTCAACTGAAGTCATCCTCCTAGTGGAAGCCAATCCATATCTATGTGACAATATGTTATGCAAGCTATCAAACACATCTTTGTGCATCCTGAACATTCTATAATATTGTGTCTTGTTGCCTAAAGTCCTAATTGTCTAGTCATACCCACTGACACCATGAATTCTATAGGGAGTTTTGTTAATGTACTTGGAAAAATGGGCCATACCTAACTTGCATACTTCTGAGACAATGTCTATTCTCCTCTGTAAACTTTCCATTACATGCAACTTAATTGCCTGAGCACATCCCATTAGAAGCTCTGTTATGATGTCTTCTTCCTCATCATCACTGAAAGAGTCAGTAGAACTGCCCTCATTCCATGCATTTCCAATCAGATTCCCATCAGCAATGTCTGTTGTCAAGTTAGGAGCACAGCTTGCACTAGGAAGATACTCAGCTATAGTCCCACTTGGAGCACATTTAGAATTTGGAAAAACCCCAAAAGTTCCAGGAATATCCTCACCAATACTTCCTGCAGCTACTGCTGACCAAGTAGGAGCAGACCCAACATCTGGTGCATCCTCATGCATTTCATCAACCTATACCACCATCAGTTCAAGGGCATCAGTACCAGTTTTTTTCACAAAAAATTATGACAGAAGCAAACATTCATCACATCAACATAATAGAATTGACCACAAAAGGAAGCATCACATTACATTGGAAAAGCATCAAATTGTTCAAACAAATTACATGCATCACATAGTTCACACAATAGTACAAACAGGTCCAGCAATATTACAAATAAAGTGCTTCAACAAGATAACTTAATGAGTTCATGCATCATGCATGGAGTATTAAAAGGCACAACCCCTGAGCCAGCCCATCATCTCTTCAGGTGTTTCACACATCTTGAAGTTAGTCCTGTTGTAGGTGTGACCAAACACCCTCTGAGCATCATACCAAGGCCTGGTGTTCCTTTGTATCCCTAGAGACTCTACCATCCTCAGGCACTCAGTGGCCTCAGCAAATTTGTCTTTCTTCTCCTTCTGTAGTTTCTCAGTTCTCATGTTGGCATACCCAATGAGATTGTCTGCAACATTGACCATGCTTGTCTTGCCCTCCTCCTGGACAATCTCAAGTCTGTCAAGAAAAGACTGTATCAGACCAGCAACACCTGAAGTTGTTTTCTTTGTGATACGGCCTCTACTTGGGCTTGTTGCAGTGTCTTGTGAGCTGGAAGTTATCTTCCCCAGACTAGTACAGCTGCGTGGTGTCCGCAAGGAGTCCTTGTCTGTACCAGATCCATCACCTACGTTGTCATCCACATGGATTGGTGCACCACCAGAACCTTGGCCACCATGAGTAGGAGTGGTAGACAAGGAGCCATCTACAACTATCTTTTCAAAGAGCTGATCCATGAGTGGCCAGAACCTAGGCAAGGAAAACTGCAATCTCTTGCAATCTGACCTTCCCTGCAACAAACGAGACAAACAGGTGAATCAATTATCAGCAAAAAAAACAGGGCACATTTTGTAAGTGAAATTCAGTAGCTGAAACATATGAGAAATTACCTTTGTGTTGTCTGCCCACCATCCTGGATCAGCATTGATTTTGTCCATCTGGTCCAAGAGTCACACCAGTACTTTTGGAATGTTGCTTATACCAACTGTACATACGCTGGAGTTGATTCCACCTGTTCCTCAGCTGCTCCCACTCATGCTTCCATCCGGTTTGTTGCAGGAACAAAGGTTCCATGGCCTGAAAGCCCCTCTTTTGCAGTCTAACGTTAGAAGCATATCCCTGATCCCTCAGTTGCAGACAGAGATTAAGGAAAACCTTGGTGTGCTGGTCATTCCAATGAGCCTTGACATTTTCCTTTTTGGTCAGCAAGGAAATAAGCATGCATACATAGACAACGAAGATATTGGAGCACAATACTTGAAAAAAAACACATTCACTGCATTCAAATAGTACATGGCATACGTGTGCACAATTCAAGCATCAAAACAAACACATTCACTGCATCAAAATAGCAATATACTTGAAAGAAAACCAGATCCACTGCATCACTATAGCAGCACACATGTCTACATACAGATCCACTTCATCATCTGAAACAATACACTTCAATTTGCCTAGATCCACTTCATGCATGATCCACATTGTAAAGTAGGAACAAGCTTATCTCTTCGTCGTCGTTGCCAGTGACGGAGTTTGAGTCCTCCGTGTGGACTGTTGCGCGGCTGCGCTGGCCACCTCCATGGCCCCTTCTACCTCGACGCCCGCCGACTTGTCCAGCCCCCATGTGTCCAGATGGCCCGTCGCCTTGCTGCACGCTGGGAGGAACGAAGTGACCCCCAACGAAGGGGGGTGGCATCCGAAGCTGAGGATACGCCATGCCGCCGGGGAAGCCGCTGGACTGGAGGATGTGCTGGCACACTGGGAGGTGGGGGAATACTTCCCTGTTTCCCTACAGATCTGCCGCCCCCACTGCTCCTGCGAGGTACTGCGGACCGAACGCTTGAGCACCGAGGTAGCCGACGAAGTTGACGGGGCGAGGCGGCATGGATGAGCTCGACGCCGTTAGAAGCGGGGTGGATGGCTCTGGCCCGGAGCATTGGGGTCCATGGTGGTTGCGGGGTTGCTGGCGGCGGGCGCGAGCTGCTGATGCCGCCGGACAAGAGGCGGCGGCAGCGGATGCAGCGAGGGCAGCGGCGGTGTGAGATAGGAATGGAGAGGACTGGCTATGGTGTAAGGTGGGAGAGAGCGAGTGAGAGAAGGGATTGGGTGAGTGCGGACACGCGAGGGGGCAATAATTGAGGGGCATTCGATGTCCATGCCCTATTTCCTGTTAAACTGTACACATTTGGGTTCATGGACCACCTGCCACATGTCACAAAAGCTGACAGATTTTAACAGGTTAAACTTTAACCATCTCTAACCAAACACGGCCTAAACTATAAAATCTTTAGTCACCGCATATTGTTTACGGTAATGCTATGCGTCTTACGTCCGATACTAGTAAATCGTCGGATGCTCCCGCAGGCCCACTGCCTCGTTGCTTATGCTTTTACCCCGTCGCTCGCTCTGTCCACGAGTTTATTAAAAAAATCACCCATCCTTATCTCTTTCGCTTCCTCATCCTCTGTCGCAGCGCCTTGCGGCTGCCCCATCTAGACACGGACGCACACTTCCCTCGCTGCTGCCATGCACCCTATCCACCACCGCTCGCTCGCGCCCCATGGCGCGCGCCTCTCGCCCCCTCCCGCCGCGCTGTGCCGCTCGCTTCCTCTCGTTGTGCGCGCTGGTGCTGGTGCTGCTCGCTCCGCCCGTCGCGCGCACCGCCCGCCCGGTTGGCCCAAGCCCGATGACGGTGGCGCTGGTGCTCGCGCACTCCGCTGGTGCTAGATGCTAGTGGTGCTCGCGCGATGCCACTCGCCGCTGGCTCCCACCTCAGTGGCTGGAATTGATCGACACAGTTGCAAATATATGTTTCAAGTGTTTCAGACGTTTTAAAGGTATGTTGCAGTTGTTTCATATGGATGTTGCACATGTTGCAAATGTTTTAGAGACATGTTGCAAGAGTTGGTTCAAAATGTTTCATCTGTTCCCGACGTATGTTGCAAGCATTTTGATCTGGATGTTGCATATGTTTCACACATATGTTGCAGCAGTATGTTCCAAATGTTTCATCTGTTCCAGTCTTCCGTCGCAAAAGTGTTTTCATGTTGCAAGTTGCAAGTGTTCGACCTGGATGTTGCATATGTTTTCACATATATGTTGCAAGTGTATGTTACAGATGTTTTATTTGTTTCAGACGTATGTTGCATTCAAATGTTTCATGTTGCATGTGTTTCATGCTATTCGAAAGTCAGGGGACGCGGGGGAGTGATGGTGGTACGACACGGGCGCCGGGGAATAGAGCGTAGTGAGCCGGTGGCTGGCGGACGTGGCGCGCGATGCGCGATGCGCTAGGGGCTGGCTGTCGGGGGCACGACGGGGCGGGCGAATGGATGGGGGGCGGGGTGTGCGGATTGGGGTGGGGTCTTGCACACAGATGCATTTAAAATCGAACTCTGGGATTTTTAGATCTGGATGTGAAAAAAAAATAAACACTTTATTACGCTGTATATCTTATTTATGGTACGTGTCCTTCGTCACATCATCCAGGAAAAATTTGACATGGGCAAAGTCAAATCATGAACATGTCTAAGTGCTTGGGATCTGTCCTGTTCTATTTTATTGCCAAGAACTAGAACGTGAAAGTCAGACAAGATGGTTGGAGGTACAGTACAAAATTCAGTTGCATGTGACCAGGTTATTTCTCAACGGCTTATTAGCTTATGGCCCACAAATATACAAGGTTATCCTAAATTCTGGTGGACAGAATATTTGCATCCGTCATAAGATGGCTCTAGGAAAGAATATTTTTAGGCTATATGATACACCGGTGGTCAGGGGGACTCACCAAGTTTTCCACCTTTTGGCAAATGGCAGAAGAAGGGCACCATCTAAACATAGGGACTGAACACTGAACAGAGAATAAATGGTGAACAAAGCGATAATATGGATCATGTGGTAGGTTTCTATAAGAACCTATTTGGGGACACTGACCATAGACAAATCACAAAATCTTTCTAAAAAGTAACTTCTGGAACGACAATCAAATCCTCCTAGCTAGAGGAGAGTAAAGAAGGTTTAATCAAATCTTTTAAGTAACAGGAAGTTTACATCGTTGACATGGAATCAGATTCTCCACCTGACACAAATGGATATGGAGTCACTTTCTTCAAGAAGTTATGAGAGACCATTAAACCTGATTACATGCACATGTTCTAGGATTTTCACCAGAGATGTATTGCATTGAAATCAAACAGCTAAATTTTGGAGTCATTACTTTGGTTCCCAAGATCAAGGAGGCTAATACAATTTTGGAGTCAATCTGTTTAGTCAATGTGGACTATAAGGGGTGTGTAATTGAGATCACCACCAAGGAAAGAGGCCGCTTGCGTCGCTTCTCAGGGGCGATTCAGGCGGAACCCTAGCGCCGCCGCCGCACTCCTCATCCTCGCCACTCCTCCTCGCCACCACTCGAGCGCACCACTGGTAGCCGCACTACCGCAAGGAAGGTGGCGGCGAGGCGCTGCTCAGCTCGCTCCATTTCTTCCCCTCCCCATATCCCTGTCCCACGGCGGGCAATGCGCTGCCTATGGTGGCAGCCGGCGGGGTAGATTCCGCCCCCCCGGCCATGGATCCGCTATCTCCGCCGCCGAATCCGCGTGGTGCAGCGACTGGTCTAGCTCCCCTCCTTCCCTCGTCGCTCCTCCTCCACCACCACTTCACCCTCTTCCTTGGCGATGTATGGCAGCGTACGGCCGGATCCGGACACTCTTGGCCGGATCCATCGCTTGCAAGCCAAGCCCGGCCAACAACGCCCCCACCCCTTCCTCGGCGGCGCCAGGCAATGGTGTCATCCGGGCAGCCTGAAGCAGCTCCGGGGCCACGCGCCCCTGGATCAGAGGTCGACTGGCCGAACCCGGTTCCCCGGTTGCCGGATCTGGCTCCTCGACGGTGCCAACCCCCTTCCCACGCTTCTCTGGTGAGTTGATGTTGTGGCTCTCGTCTCCGTCCATGCGGACGGGGCCACGGGCACCTGTGCCGGTGCGTCGGTGCTACGGCGCAAGAGGGAGGCAGCCAGACGGCGCTCGCCGCAATCAGTCCTTCCCCGCGCACAATGGAGCTACTGGCCAAGGCGGCCGGGCTGGGCTGCGCCGAGAAGTTGCAGCGGCTGCGGCAACGGGGTCTGCTATGAACTCCTTCGTCGCGGGCGTGCAAAGCTGGTGGATTTGACCCACGACTTCACCAGCTCTCGGCTTGACATCTTCTGGCAACAGAAGTGGCGAAGGAGCTGGGCATATGGCGCAAGAGTGGGGCTATGAGTGCACACCTCCCATCATCGTCGGTGAGTCCGAATGGCTCCGCAAGGTGTGGCGGCGACTGGCATTGCCGGTGCGCGACTCCCATCATTGCGAGCGAGTCTGAATGGCTCCGCGAGGTGTGGCGGTGACTGGCACTACCGATGCGCGCCTCCCATCTTTGCGGGCAGGTCTGAACGACTCTGTGAGGTGTGGCGGCGACTAGCATGCCGGTGCACGCCCCCATCATCGCGGGCGAGTCCGAACAGCTGCGTGAGGTGTGGTGGCAGCTGGCACTACCGGTGCGCACCTCCCATCGTCATGGGCGAGTTCATACGGCTCTGCGAGGTGTGGTGGCGACTGGCATGACGGTGCGCGCCTCCCATCATCGCGGGTGAGTCCGAACGGCTCTGCGAGGTGTGACAGCGGCTGGCACTGCCGATGCGCGCCTCCCATTGTCGCAGCCTCGTGGGCAAGTCCGAACGGCTCCACGAAGTGTGGCGGCGACTGGCATTACCGGTGAGCACTAGCAAAGGTTCTGAGCTCAAGCTCAAGCTCAGATCAGTCTGGCCAGTGACGAGAACTCTTTCTCGAAGGCGTCACTGAAGAACCTCTTGTGCTGCTTCTGCATGATACCCGACCTGTTCAACCCCTCGCAGCACAAGACTCGGGCAAAAGTCTTACCAAGCTTCTATGGCGTCGTCTCTTGTTGCTTGGCTGACGATGATTACGTTATGGTGTCATCCACCTCCCTGGATGCATCATCAAAGAGTTCATGTGCTTTGGTGCTGTAATTTTCTCTCTTTTTTTGTTGTATGTGTGGACATGGCACAATCTAGCCCTTATGCTGGGGTGTTGTATTGGTTTTCGTTCGGTTTTTCAAAATTAACCAAACAATTATGTTTTTTTTGACTCGTTCCCTAAAAACGTGGCAGTTGATGATAAATCAATATATCCAGGCAGAGAAGCTCCCCCGTCCGTAGTTTGTGTAAAAAAATGTGGACTATAAAGGCTCTATTGTGTGTTTTTTTTTTGAATCGTGAGCTCTATTGTTTATAATCTGAAGTTCCCTCTTCATCCGGCTATCCACCCGGTCTTTCGTATCTCTTTGATAAAGAAGGTGATGGGTAACAGGATCTTCAATATTTCCTTTTACCACCGAGTCACCAACCCTCCTTGTATGTTGGAACCAGAGCTAGCGCTTAACCACCGGGTGACACGTAAAGGCAACTATGTTCTTCATCAACAACCATCTACTCGCCTGTGCTGTAGAGCCTAGATCCGCAGCTGTTTGCGCCACCTACATCAAGGATATGTCGATTTTTATACCAAGCTATCACACCCATGGCCACCGGTGTCTTGTCGTCAATGTGAACCCTCGAGTAAGACCTCAGACAGTGATACTTAGGGAAGGAGGTCGCCTTTAGCTTAGTTTAATGTAACCACTAACCAATTACGGATGCTTGACTTACAGTTTAAGGGCCTGTTTTGATTCATTAGCATTAAAAATGAGTAGCTAAAATTAATACTAGTGGATCCAAATATACTTGCTAATAAATCTGCTAATTATTAGCTAAAGAGCTGCTAACTATGAGTTCCATTAGCAGGTTTAGAGTTACTAATAGGTGTTAATAGTTTATATCCACCTTCAACTCACTATTCAACCACCTATTAGCAGTTGAATCCAAATAGCCCCCAGCTAAAAATTAGCTAGCTAAAATTAACAACTATTAGTTATTAGCTAACTAATTTTTAGTGCTAATGGATGTAACAGGCCCTAGGAGCATCTTCCAGAGTTTCCTAAATCTCTTTCTAATCCTTGGTTTTTAGCAAGATAAAAAATCTCTCCAACAACTCCTAATCCATCCTCCTAATCTTTTTGAACTTCTTACCTGTTCCGCGTAAAGTTACGCGCTTCCGAGTCACGCGTATCTTCTCCCTCCCGCGCGTGTTTGTCGGCCAATCTAAAGGTGGAAGGATGTGGAAAAAATAAAGAGTAGGAAAAGGCTCCTAATGCAAATGTACAAGAGAGAAATAATATATAAAAGTGGTTAGAATAATTTAAAGATAATATAGAATTTCTGATGTAAAATTATCTTCTATATTTTAGGAGTGGATTATTAGAAACTCTTGGAGATGGACTTCTTTATTCCTTGCAATATCTTTTTAGAGTGATAAACTTATGTTTGCAGGAAGAAAATATTGGTTACTCACGGAGATGCTCTAACTCCTCATAGAGCAGGCGCAGCGTGGGATTCTAAAGGATGGTATCAAAAGATTCTGGGGCAGTTTGGCAGGGCTCCGTGAGCGGCTCCGGCTCCGGCTCCTGCCGAAGCCCTGCCAAACGCACACCCGAAGAACAGCTCCGCCGGCGAAGCCGCAAAGGAGCCGGAGCCCTTTTTCTACTGCGCCAACGGAGCCACAAAAACGAGCTTCTCCGGGCTCCTCCTTCGTCAGGGCGTGAAAGGACGCGGTGGTCCTCCGCTGGTCGAGCGTCGGTCACTGCGAGGCCGGCCAGTTTTCGTGTGTGCGCAAGCTGTCCTGTGCGTGAGAAGGAGCTGCTAGCAAGAATAGGAGAAAAGATAGGGTTCCTAATGTAAAAATACAAGAGAGAAAGAAAAATAAAGAATGACTCCAATAATTTAGAATAGACCAGGGTTCCCAATAAAAAAGCAACTGTTAGCTTTCTTTAGAAATGGACCAAATCACCTTATCCTTGTAAAATACCTAATAAATCACATAAATATCAAAAAAATAGTAAACCTACTTTTTCGACGTTGTGTTTAACTAGATCTGCACCATAGTAAAATAATACGTAGGGGTATTATAGACATTTACCATCTTTCATTCATTCCAGAAAAACAGGAGGAGCTGTTTTGCCAAACGTTTTTTCAAAACGGCTTCAGCTCCTTCAGAAGAGCCACTTCTTCAGAGGAGCCAGAGCCGGAGCTGTTTTTGGAGGAGCCGGAGCCCTGCCAAACAGGCCCTCTGTAGGTGTCGAACGCTGGAGCATATGGTGCTGGGAAGCACCACATTGGCTTGGGTGCTTGTTTGAGCACCTGGTGCTACAAATTGAATATTATTTTTTTTATATTTATCCTCTTTATTTCTTAATGGAAAGTTGAAGAGCCTTTTATAGTTTGGGCTCTAAGCTTAGACTATAAGTTCATACTCTGGAGCAAATTTATCCATAACACTGTCAGCTGATGTGTCTTACTTAGCAATTTCTAGAGAACATAGAAAATTCAGTAGCAATGGCCCTCACAGGATGTGCAGCTGACACGTGGATCATGGGACATCTGATTTGTCATACATGCGGTTAAAATGATACGGTGACCCACGTGTCAGCCAAGCAGGCCGCACCATGAGCTGGTAGGATGGTCCTCACCTATTTTTTTTTAAGCTGCAGCTGCTCTTACAAGCAGGTCCCGCGGACCATTTAACTCACACGCCACACACAAGTGGACACGCATCGTCAACTCACCCACGAGCTGTCGCTTCCCGCGCTACGCTCCCGATGCAGACGGCGTGACACCTGGGCGCCACCTGAGACGAGCGCGCTGCGGCGGCGTTTAGTGCTGCATGCCTGCGTGACGTACCTACGCAAGTCTTGGAGAAAGCGGATTCGGGCCCTGTTTAGTTTCTCCAAAATTTCTAAAAAAAATATACTATACAAAAAGAAGATTTTCCGTCACATTAAACTTGCGATACATGTATAGAGTACTAAATGTAGATGAAATCAAAAACTAATTGCACAGTTTGGTTGTACTTTGCGAGACGAACGTTTTGAGCCTAATTAGTCAACAGTTAAACAATTATTATCAAATACAAATGAAATACTACAGTGTTTCTACAGTAATTTGGCACTCCAAATCCGGCGAACTAAACAAGGCCCCGGTCATCGACGGCCCGCGTCGATCACGTCGGCGACGGCCGACAGGAATGCAACCAGAGTGGGTTGCGAGCGAGGGAAGACAAGGAGGGAGAAAGACGCGGAGAGGTGCGAGCGCGCGTGGAAGCCAATGTGGCTTTGTCTCTGATGACCAGTCACGGTCGGTGGTTTTTTTCGAGGAATCAGAAGGAGCCGGAGGCTCCTACTGCAAATTTATTGAAAATAAAAGAGAAAGCAAAGTGTCAAAGATTACAGGGAAAACAGGAAACAACGAGCAAAACACTCCCATTCTCACTCTCAGCGGAGAGAGATTTCAGGGAACACAGAAGGAGAGAAAGAAAATTAAGAGAATTACAAATTGGAGTTGATCCATGCTTCTAAGTTGGGGGGTGATTGTAGCCTTTGTTCTGTGCAACAGCAAGAGTGATTCCACCGTGATAGTCCTTTTGCAATCAGCAATTGTGGGGTTTTTGTTTCTGAAGATAATATCATTTCTCATCACCCATATAGCCCAACAGACCAGTATGAATATGTCAAGTGAAAAGCTAGCATTGTGAAGGATTTGCCATTCTCGAAATATTTCAGGAATTGTGAGTTGATCTGCATACTGAAAATTAAACAGTCCCCAACAATCCTTGGAAAAAGGGCAGTAGAAGAGGAGGTGCATTATTGTTTCTTCCGAAGGTTGCTGACAAAGCACACAGTAATAATCATCTAAGTGCATTCTTCTTCTTCTCAGTATGCTTTTTGTGCTTAGTCTGTCTTTGAGTACCAACCAGAAAAATACTTTATGTTTGCTTTGACACGAAGTCTTCCAAAGCCATTTGAAGATAGGGTCAATCTCAGAGTGGCATGTTAAAATTTTATAAGCCTTGGAGGAGGAGAAGTGGGAGGAGCCCCAAATGTATGTCCAACTGTCATTCACATTGTCCAGTGTTAAATCTGATAGTTTAACCTGAAGTTCTTGCATCTGATTGTAAGCTTCTATTGATAATGGTAAGTGGAACAGATCACGGAAATAATCTGTATCATGGGCTGTGCTTAGGCTTATCCTTTTATTTTTTGCAAAGGAATGGAGCTCTGGGTACTGTATCCTTCTTACTTGATCATTCCAGACATCATCCTAAAAAAGACATGTTTTGCCATTAAAGACCAGCACACTTGCCATACCTTTGTACTTATCCAGTAGCTTCAAGATATCACGCCACCAGAAAGATCCTCTTGTGGCTGTAGAGTTTGGCAGCCTGTCATTCCTGTAGTGTTTATCCTAGATCAGGTTCACCCATGGCAGATCTTTTCTATTAAAGAATTTGTCTAGATGTTTAAGTAGTAGTGCTTCATTCTGGGTTTGGAGGTTTAGCACACCTAATCCTCCTTCACATTTTGGTAAGCTGACTAAAGACCAGGCTGCTTTTGCCATTTTTCTTGTATTTTCCTCTGCACCTCTCCAAAGACAATATTTCTTGTATTTGTCAATCTGTTTGATCACTGTTTTTGGCAAAGCAATTGAGCACATTGTATAAGTTGGGAGGGCTGTCAGGACTGAATTAGTGAGTTCAAGCCTACCAGCTTGGCTGAGGAAAGGTGAGACATAACTCAGTCTTTTTCACATTTACTGATGAGAGGAAGAAAATCATCTACTTTTAATCTGCTTAAACCCATGGGCAGGCCTAAGTAAGTGAAAGGGAAAGAACCAGTTGCACAACCAAAGGTTCTAGCAAGGTGATTTAGTTTTTCATTGCTCACATGGATGGGCACCATCATTGATGTAGAGAAATTGATCTTCAGACCTGTTGAGTCACTGAAAGCTTGTAGGATCCCTTTCAGAAAGAAGAGTTGTGTGGCGGAGGCTTCCATGATGATCAAGGTATCATCAGCATATTGTATGATAGGAAAATCCAATGTTGGGGCTGGAATTGGTAGCCTTAAATGACCAAGCTGTTTTACCTTGTTAACGATGGACTGGAGCAAGTCGGCTGCTAAGACAAAGAGCAGAGGGGAGAGAGGGTCCCCTGTCTAACCCCTCTTTTATAATGGAAGGTTTTGCCAAGGACTCCATTTAACAGAATTGTAGATGTCCCAAAACTTAGAATGGAATTAATCCAGGATCTCCATTTCATGCCAAAACCCTTATGTGCCAGTGGCGGATCTAGGAATCAAAACCTGTGGGGCCAGCCAGCAGAAGCTATGGGACCAAACCATATATACTACAGTAAAATTGCACTAGATTCGTCAAAACCTGTGGGGCCAGGTGGCCCCACAGCTTCTACCTACGTCCGCCACTGTTATGTGCCATTACCTCCAAAATCACTTTATGCTCTATTTTATCGAAAGCTTTCTCGAAATCAAGTTTCAAGACTATAAACTCCTTTTTTGAGTGGTGGCATAAGTGGAGACATTCAAATGACCATACAATGCAGTCCTAGATGGTCCTTGTCCTGATGAAACCATATTGATTTTGGTGTATTAACTGAAGAATCACACTCTGTAGTATGTTTGCTAGAAGTTTTGGTGACTGCCCGAACTAGAGTTGGGTGGTGGCCGCGGCGCACACGAGCTGTTGCCCATGAAGGGCGAGTTGGGTGGTCGGTTTCTAAAGCTTGCGGATTTGTAGTTCCTTCTAATTTGTGCTGCTTATATATCTAGCTAGCTCGCCTAATTATCATTGAGGACCTATTCTTTTCAGATCATGCAAGACTTGCTGCGTAGGTATGCATATATCAGCAGCCGATGTATGTCAACCACCACTCGGCGCGACCTTGATAATACGGTACGTCTCATATCTCTTTGTCGTGTGTACTAGTATTTAATTAGTTGTAGACTCTTTGTCCAGGTCAACGTATAAAGTTATATATTCATATAGAAGAGATAAACATCAGTACAGTACAGGATTAAAAAAAATCAGACATGCATGCATTCAGCTGCTGAAGTTAACTGCACGGATCAAACTGAAATGTATATATTTAACCATATGGGCTATGAAACAAAACGAAAACTGAAATTAACCATGAACCTTGCAATGTTCTGTTCTGTCCTTCTGGACTGTAGCCAAGAAGGTGGTGGTCAGACAAGAAGGAAAATGCTTATTATATACGTATGTATCATTCAGATACATGATGTGCAGATAATCAGGGATTTAGTATATTGTAAGGCTTGGACGTGTATGGGTGTAGAAGCGGCCGGTTCTATTCCGTCTTCTTATTAAAAAGAAGATGGAGCACTTTGCGGACAATACTATACTCTGCTGACTGCAAAGAACAGACGATACACAGCACCCTCATGCGCTAGGCCAAGGAGCCCGGCGATCAACGAGCGCGTATCTTAAAGCAAGATAAGCTAGGCGTGGACAGCCAACTCATGCTCGAGCTCGACAAGGTGACTGTTTGATTAATCATCAGTTGGCCGAAGCCTCCGGCAGCAGCTTGGCGCGCAGCTCCGCCGCGTCCACCTCCTTGGCAGCGCTACCTGCTGGGCGATAGTAGCCGGTCACAGGGTCCGGCACCCACGCCCTCTTCTCCTCTGCCGCAGCAGCGGCTGCGGTGTTCACCTCCTTCTTGCCCATCACGCGCTTGGTCGCCGCCGCCGCCGCCGCCTTCTTATCGTCGGCCCTCCGTGATGCGGCTCCCTTCGCCATGGCCGCGGCCACAGAGTACGCCCTCCTGCACGTACACGTACCGCCAGAATAACTCGTCAATACAGACAAAAAGGAACATGGCAGAAAAGAGACAAGTTAAAGCTTCATGGCAGAGCTCTACAGCTAACTAGCTGACCTTTGTGCTAGGAGGCTGACGCAGCTTGATGCAACTCTCTCCATGGAAGCTAGCTGGGTTGACAATCCTCCGTAGCTCTCTCGCTCTTTGCCTCTCTGAATCTGTTGAAAATATGTCTTCCAGCCAGCTGTTTCTGTTTCAGATGTGAGAAGAGATGGTGCAGGGTGGCTTGTTATATAGAGCAAGCTAGAGAGGAGACGGAAGCAAGGGAACAAATGAAGATGGCTGCGGGATTAACGAAGGCTCTTGGAACATGTCCAAGGGGCGGGCGATGCCAGATGGATGGCCATACAAATCTCAAACGCTGGCTTGCCTGCCAGGTGTAGTAGCTCCAGCATCCGAGAGCCCGAGCCGCGCACGCTTCATTGTGCCTGTCGTCTGTCGATGGCAAAGCCAGGACCTTGCCGGCCGGCTGGTTAGGTCGTCTCGGCTGGGATCTGGAGTTCTGGACGGGGTCTTGGCTTCAAGAGTTTGTGCGCGATTGCGATGTTTGTTCGGTTCGGGTGGGCCGACGCTGAGTGCAATGTGGAGAGATAAGATATGCTCCGTGCGTGAATTATACGATGGCCTATTGGCGCAAAGCTGCCACAAAAAAAAAAAGATGTATACTCAGTAGTACAATAAAGCCGAGACTGTACACGTATCCGTGGCGGGCAAGTTGTGCTTATTTGGGGCTGGATTCCGTGAGGAGCCACCTTGGCCAATGGGCATGCATCCGTGTTGACTTGTATATTATCAAAGCTACCACGGCTCAGCGCTTGCTTGGATCTCAAACCCTCCCTTCTTCATGACTGAATCCAAGTTTGCTTTTGGTACACTCCGATCCAGCTGGTTGCCTAATGTTGTGGCTAACGTCCAAAAGGTTCTACGCGCCAAACGCCAACACGGATTGCTTGCATGCATGAATGAATGAAGCGGTGAAGGGCATGCAAAATATAATGCCAAACGCCGGCGACAGAGCTAGCATAGCATGCATCATGCAGGTCCACTCGGCGGCACCAAACATTCGGTAGGGGACTAGCATATATATTGCAAAACCAGATGTAGCCTTTTGTTCATGCATGTGCACATCATGATTTAAGAGAGTATATGAAAGCTGTTTTATTATAATAAATATAATAATGAGTTCCTTTCATTTTGGGTCCATCATATGTATGTGCGATACCAAATAAAATTACTACCTATACGTATATATACAACTAGATGCATTATTCCCCGCACATTGCTGCGGGTATCAAGATAGATGAATGGATTTAGACATTAACCACTAAATAATAAGAGTATGTATATATATGATATTGGTAATGTAGGAGCACTTATGAACTGATGATGTAATATGATGAATTACCACAATCATACAGAATTTATCCACCAAATGGTAGACGTGCAAAAGGAAGATATGATTCCATGGCCGATGTGGTGCTAGGAAGGTAGCAGCGGTGGCGGTAAGAGTGTGAACAGGAGGGAAATGGTGGCGATGTGGCAGTTTGGAGTAGCGCATGAATGTGGGGCATGGGAGGAGAGCACCAAGCACATGCAATGAGAGTCAACACTAGGGGGAAGAAGTGGAGGCGAAGGGCACTACGTGGAACACGTACTAGAGCAGCAGGCGCTTTCTTTTCCTTTTTTCCGTGGGTGGTGTTTCTCCAAGACGGGATAATGTAAGAAGTGCGGAGGTGGCGGCGTGAGTAATTGTTTTGCTTTTTTGCATCTACTACTTAATAGTGTAGGGTCAAGTGGTTCATTTAGACTTGTAATGCGTGGGGACCTATAAATTAAGAAATGGATTGCGAATAGGTGAACGGATATATGAGCAGATGGATTTGTTGACAAATCTGATTAAACGGAATATACTAGGTGATGATGTGAATCGTTGTGGAATCAGATAGACTCTCTAGTGGGATTTTATTTTATAAGAGATAGAGATTGTTTTGGCCATGTATTGTTTGTGAAGCTAGAAGTTGGCACGCTAGAACTTAGAAATAAAAGCTTGAAGGTCAGGCGCAAAGGTATATATTACTTCTATCTCACAGGCATACAACTATGACTATGCTAATAACCAATACAACACAACTAGGTATGTTGCAATAAAGTAAAACACTAAGGCAAAGTATATAAGATAACTCAAAGTCCTACAAAGAAGGAAAGGGTACAAGAGCTTTACCATACCTCCATGAAGACTAGATCGAGAAACCTGAGACTAAGCTCAACTCACTCTAACTCCCAACTATACTATTACTACTACTATATCTTGAGAGTGTGGAGAGGTTTGCACCTTATGTTGTGTGTTACATGTGAGAGGAGCACCTCCTATGTAAATCCCACGGCTAGAGATGTCCACAACTATGTTTTCTTGCATGTCCAAAAGATTGAGGCTGTATAGTGCAACTTGACCATCGGCCGACCATACGGTACATCAGCCAATGCCCCACTGACGCCTAGGACCGCCATCATCTGCGTGGTTGTTCTTAGCATGATTGTAGATGTGGGTTAGGATAGGAATTGGTGTGTTGATCTCGTTCAATTGCCTTGTGGGCCCATGGATCCATGTGACACTTCATTCGACCCATTGATCCACCACTGACTTAATCCTGATGGTGGGATGTGATTCCTATTGTGTTTCTTCACCATGGACCAAAGTTGGGGCCACTAGGCCTAGTTGATCGTCAGATGACCCCCTACTGGGCCCATTTTGCCCATCTTTTGCAAGTAGACCCTTGGAGGTGCGAGTCTTCCAAAAAGTATGGATTTTCTATTATAGGGTATTTTAAGTATATATGATGTGCGTTTTCCATCTCAAATGTGAACTCTATTGACAGTAGAATTGGGATTTAATTATTATCAACAGTTTCCTACACCAAATAAACTTCATGTACATATGAAACTTGTCATTTGAATAAAATATATTCATGCTATGCTCATTTCCTTATGTTTGCATGGCAAAGTTGACAGTTTTGACTACAAAATCATACTAAAATGACTATCAATACTTGTTAACCAAATGCTTTCAAAATATGAGCCGCTATATCTGATCCCATGGAACATAACACAACCTTATTGATTAGGTGTGTGATTCCTTTTTGGAGCATCTACTTGGATTAGAGGTGGTATTTTGCCAACCAATATCATGGAATAAACTTGCGTCTATGAGGTTTTGCCTTTTGTTGCTCATGCCTTACTCCAATTATGCCTCTTCATTACTTCTTGTTGCATGTATTCGCCATTCCTAGATTAGCTAATAGGCTAGTTGATAGTACTTGTACTTGGTTATAGGGAGTGCAACTTTTTTGTGGGGGGTAAGTAGAGCACTAGATTATTCCTAGCTGCACTTATTTATAACACGTTTAACGAAAAAAAGTAGAGTTCATAAATTATTTCGGTGATGCAATTTAACTCCCCACTTTTCATTTCGTGACCACATGCATCAAGGCACCTTGGTACCTCCTACAATGGACTTGTTCGTTGCAGTTATTATTGTAGCTTCTATTATTGTTTGCACAGTAGCAGGTGAGAGGCAGCTGCAGCAACAGCCATGACCACAACAACAACCACTTATAAAGGCTTCTTAATAGGCCCAGTGTTGTGGAACAAACCAGCTACAATGCGTTACGCTTTGTTTCCATCTCAAGATAAAACTACTATGCCATGGTGATGTTTGTTTTGTTTTCAATATATAGGCAAGCACGCATAGGCCTAGTAGGCTTTTATCTAGTAACGTGCCCGTGCTAATGCCACGGCAACATTCGGGGTGCAATTTAAAACCACCAAAAGATATCACAGACTGATACTCTCTAATTATATTCCAACGTTTTCCTTTATAAATTATTACATTGCAACTCCACTGAGGAAGGGGCATGCCTTGCGTTGGTGGTGCGCAGGCAGCACGCGCTGAAGAGCGTGGCCGTGGCCGCCCTGGATCGCGACGCGCCGGAAGTCGAGGTCGGCCGTCGAGGCGTGTGCTGCCGCGGGGATCTCGCGCGGGCGGAGGATCGCGCGTGGTGGGTGCGTCGCTTGCTGCCGCAGGGATCAGCGCCGCGCGGAGGGAGAAGGCGTTCAAGGGCGTGGCCACGCCGGCCACTGGATCGCGGCGTGCGGGGCGTCCTTGCCTTCCCGTTTGTGGCTGAGGACGCTTGGATGAGGTCGCCGCCAGCGCCCCTGTACGTCGCTCGGCTAAGGTCACCGCGAGGCCCTATGTGCAACGTCGACGGGTTTCAGGCAGTTTTTCCTTTTCTTTTTTCCCTCTTCCCGAACGGAGTAAGGGATTCGAAGGGCACCGGTATCGCGTTTTCTTTTTTCGGAGGAAGCAGGGATTTGATTGCTGGTTGCCTCGGGTTGCCACGTGTTGAAGCCTGTGCGGTGCCGCGCGTTTGAAGGCTGGCATCAAACAAATAACGTGGGCCATTGGATTGGGTTTGAAGCCTATGAGGGTGTTTTTTTAGCCCTTGATTTTAATGGAGACGAATTTCTGTGTGTAATTTTTTAGGTGCACGATGGTTGGAAGCTCTGAGCGGGGGACGTTTTCGTTGGTAGACCTAGTATAATTTAAGTGTTCTATTATAGTAGAGATAAAGCTTATTATTTTTTATAAACTTTTTTATAGTGTTACCCCGGGATGAAAACGGATCGAATACGGACGGATATCACTGATATCATATTTGTTTTCATATTTATGTCCGGATTCGGATTCGAATACGGATAGTATAAAAAATGTCGGATATGATACGATTGGATATCGACATCATAAATATGTGATTTAAATATTCGGATACGAATACGGTATCGGATGTTAAATATCCGGACTTGGATATGGACGGATTAAAACCCCTCTAAACGGATTCGGTCTCGAATACGGTCGGAAAATATCCGTACCATTTTCATCCCTATGTTACCTATTTAGCTTAAATGATATTTTATTTAATAAGATTAAAACTCTTAAAAATTGCACTAGGAAACGAGAAAAAGGCCTACATGTGCTGTAACTGTAACTACCTGGTGCCACGGCCGCCTCCTTTTTCTTTGGAAAATTTGCAAGTTTACTGTTCCCTCAACCTCGAATAGCTGGGAAACTTTATACCGAAAACCTTGAATTGCAAATAAGGTACTCACCTGTATTAAATTATGAGTTATTCTAATTTTCTAAATGTATATTATTTCTACATGTATAGTAAAAGCTATTTACCTAAAAAAATAAAATAATTTATAAATTCATAACTTAGAATGGTGGAAGTACTCCGTTCGTTTCTTTACCTATCGTACTAACTTTGTCCTAATTTAAAAATGTGTCTTTGAACATTGATTTCAAAAATTTTGTATAGGTTGTTCATGATATAAGATTTATCTTTTTAGATTCACCGTGAAAAATCATTCATAATATATGATTTATATGTTATGAAACTATAAGGATTGTTTGAAATAAACAGTTAAAGATAGTAATGTTTAATTTACGACAAAACTAATACTCCCTATAACAATAAACGGTGGAGTATTTAAATAAACACAACTTCCGTTTACTATTGGACATTCATACTTCATAGCCCGCTCTGGCCCTCTCTGAAGCATATTAACTTTTGGTCGGGAAAAAGATTTCAGAAAACTGAATGGCAAATACACGTAGATATAAAAGACAATGTTGCCCTGACCTTATCCACTAACTTTTCTGCTCGAAACGAAACGAAGCATTCTCTCGTCCGATTCCCCGTTCGCTGTCGCTTACTCTCCCCCTCCTCTGAAACGAAGCATCAAATCAAATGCGATATATGGATTGAAACACCTGGGTCGTGAAATGGATTGAAATACCTGGGGCTTGAGCGTGGTATATTGATTTGGAAGCAGCAGAGAGGGTGTAAGAGACCAAGCGGCGTTGGGCGAGCGGCGCCGCCATGGATTCGTTGGTCCCTTCGCCGGTGACGCCGTGACGAGCATCCGCCAGGTACGCTCATCCCTCCTCTCCCCTTCCAGCCGTGCGAAAACGTGCACCCCATACCCTAATGTAAGCTACTATTTGTATTCAGATGATCAGATCTGACCCAATTGCAGGTATATGCTAGTACTAGCTAGTATGCCAACTAACTTCGTTTTTTTTCCCCGCAAAATTTCTGAAAATTCAATCAGCTATGCCACCAATTTATTTATCGATTCGTTCACTCGGCTGTGCTCTTTCCTCCACATTGCAGATACAAGAATGAGCAACATTGTCTAAGCACCTCGTCCAGGCATCTAGGGCAAAGCAATGCTGCACCTTCACCACCACAGTGCACCTGTCTCTCCGCACCGTGCGATTTTTCCACCCACTAGTCTTGCTTGTTCTTGCATATGTAACAAGGCAAACAGCAGAACCACCGCTTCGCAATCAACCAACGATGCAAAGTTGCTCCTTCTGCGGGGGTGCTCTTCTACAAGGCGGCGAATCACCACTGTTGCCAGTGGCCAGTCAGTACCAGGATACACACCTGATGATGGCGGTCAATGCCTTGAAACAGACAACAACATCTCTTTCGCTACTGTAAAGGAGGTTGTCATGTAAGACTATATATTCCACTATGACTCTATAATAGTCGCTTTGGTTTTGAAGTGTCCCTTGTTCTTTAGACTGGTAGGCTGCAGCTATGTTGCTCTGTATCGTAATGTCTTACATTTCAAATGATATAGTGTGCCTTTTCTAACAATCAGATGAATAAACAGCAGCCTGAATTCTGTGGGTGTCAGAAGTGAGCTAATTCTTCTAGCTCTACCAGCAGTCTTGGGTCAAGCTATTGATCCAATGGCGCAACTTATGGAGACTGCATACATTGGTAGATTAGGTACCTCCTTACTGTTATATCTTGCTTATTTTCAAAGACTATCAGATTGTAAGTTCATTGCTTAAGTTTATTGCCATGAGCCATCCAATGTTCTTAATTCTCAGTACTTCTGTTTCATTGGAAGTAGATTCTGTACCTTATGTAAGATAATATGGTAGTGACACCCAACTCGGTGGCATTATTTCTAAAAAGAAAAAAATCTGGTATTTCTTTAAAGAAAAAAGAAAAAAAATCTGGTAGAAACTTACTGTAACTGAAACATTAGCAAGATTACAGCATGACTGAACTCAAAGAACATTACTGTTTCCTTCTCTATTAAGAAGACTATTTGGAATGTCACAATTGTGCTGTATAATTAATCCATTTAATGCCTGTTAGTATCTATTTTGATTTTTATGGAGTGGGCATAATTCATCACTAGAATACTGCTATAGATCTCCTGCATGATAACTGCTCACTTGAAACAACAGATATTCTGGCCCTAGCTTGGCAGTTACAGATGCACATCACATTATATGTGGAAATGCACATGAGCCTGTCCTTATTCTCTAGAAGTTTGTGCATTCTGTAAACTGCATGCAGACCTAGGCATGTTAAAGAATACCCTACACACTTGGCTGTCCTACTGGAAAAATGTTTGTACTCTTTACTTACTGCATGAAAGCATCAATTACCTCTTTTCTTTCTCACCTTTTGCATATTTTCTGAAAGGTGCATTGGAATTGGCATCTGCTGGTATTGGTATATCAATTTTTAATATTGTGTCAAAGATCTTCAATATTCCACTGTTGAGCATTGCAACCTCATTTGTGGCAGAGGATATTTCTAGGAGTGCTACCAAGCATCCTAGTTCAGGTAGCTGAATCGTCAGATAAATGCTGATTTTTTAACCTCACATATAGTTATGTATTGTTATGTGCTTGCTTTATAATTCAGGGTTTTTATCTGACTTCTGATATCATTGTAGGCAAATTGGAGCTGGCATCTGTATCATCTGCCCTGATCTTAGCTGCTGGAATTGGTATAATGGAAGCATTAGCATTGTTCCTAGGATCAGGATTGTTTCTTAAACTAATGGGCGTGTCACCTGTATGTTTAAATTATGATTCTTATTTTCATGCTTTCACTTCGTGTTATAGGGAATAACATTTTATATTGCTTTTTCTACTACATTATTGGCAATGACTCTTGAACTGGATACAAAAATAAGTAATTTTGCCCCTGTTGCAGTTAGATATCTCATACTAGTATTTATACAGGTCTCTCCAATGCATAGACCTGCAAAACTCTTTCTTTCATTGAGAGCTCTCGGAGCGCCTGCAAATGTGATTATGTTGGCGGTCCAAGGTATCTTTCGGGGATTCAAGGATACAAAGACTCCGGTGTTTTATATAGGTAACTACCAAGAAATACTATATAAGTATATATTGCAATTGCATCACCTTTCCCCTTTTTTCTATGGGAAAATTGGTAAAGCCACCTCATATGTCACTGATTTTGAGATTTCTCCAAAAGGTGGTGTTGCGAAAGCCCACCCCTGCACTTGGCCCCACTGCAGAAAACACCCCACCGTGCCCATGCTCGGTCGATTCGACTCATGGGGTTGACTCAGCTACCTTGGCCTGTACTTTCTCCATGTTGACGAAAACAAGCGGAATCAGTTGAACGCATGCGTGGTGGGGTGGTTTTTGTTTTTACATTTGATCTGGGTAGGGGGGGTGGGCGTGGGCCTTTGCAACAAAATGCCGGGAACCAAACTGGTGTGGAGTGGCTTTTGAAATTTTCTCATTTTTATATTCGCACATGAGCACTGCGAAGTATGTTGTGATGCAAGTAACAGCGTGTTGCCATGTAGCCAAGTTGACATATTGTTTTACTGTTCTTACCTGATATTCTGAGTAGTTCTGTCTATTGTGCTGTGGAATATCTTATGATTCTCCCGGCAGTGGGGCACTGCTATTAGAGGTCTCCCTAAGGAGATGCTCCAAGACCTTAACTCTCTAATCATTGTTGTTGCCTGGGAGATATGGAAACACAGGAATGCCATTGCCTTTGAAGGTGCTAGACCAAACATTCAGACTCTCCTCCTCACAATGGCTAATGAAAGCAGCCTGTGGATTGGCTGGAGCCTCAGCCTTCCACGAGCTCCTCTTTAGGTCGCTAGACCCTGACCCTTAGGGTGGTTGCAGGTGGGCTGGTTGTGGTCGTGTTTGTGTCCCTTAGCTTGGCACATCTTTTTGTAGTCTCATGTGTGTCGGTGTGTTGGGAGGGGCTTCCTTTAGCCTCTCCCTTTTATGTATACAGTTTGTACCTTTTTCCTTCTTATAATGGAATGACATGCAGCTCTCTTGCGTTGTTCGAGAAAAAAGAATATCTTATAATGTTCCATTCTCAGTATTGTAAATCATGTTATTCCTTTTATGCTTTAAATGTGGATGCTGTTTATTTGCAAAGTTCCATTTGAACTTTATTCTTCCATGCCAAATCCCTGTATTTCCACTTCATGATTCCTGTATCATTTTCATACACTATAGGTTTGGGCAATCTTTCCGCCGTAGCCCTTCTTCCTCTACTTATATATGGCTTTCAGCTAGGCATAACTGGTGCTGCAATTTCTACAGTTGCATCCCAGTAAGTTCCTATCAGTGGTATTATGCAGTCATAAATTTGGTACTATGCAGTCCTAAATTTGGATCACTGACAGAACTTTTGCTAGTTACAATTTGAGTTTATCTAACAACGTTTCCATTCACGATGCAGGTACATTATTACAGTTCTTCTTCTTCGGTCTCTAAGTAAAAGAGCTGTTTTGCTTCCTCCAGGAATAGATCAGTTAGAGTTTGGTGGATATCTAAAATCTGGTGAATGTCTGATGCAGCCACTCCACTAATTAATTTTATTCAGTTGTGGATTTCTGGTGCATTCTATATGAAACTTCTTCCTGACGTGTTTTTATAGGCTTTCGTAGCATCTTCTGGTATACATTGTCCGGTTTGCCAGAGTTTGGATCTTTCTTGCTTGGAGCTTTCAGCTATTTTGGTTAATTTAGAAGTTTGACCCATTGATAATTCCATTTCTGCCAGCCTGATGCATTTAATTTGGTCCAACTCGACTCTGAAAAGCAGAAAAAGGGCACTGAATGTCTATGTTCTAGGTTTCTAGCTAAAAACCACATTGTCCTTCATGAAGTCCTCATTCTCTAGCCACTTGTATATCTTCACCATCAGTCAATCAATTCGCTAACATATGGGCATTGTGTTATTTTAAATTAGTTATCTGTTTTTAGGGGGAATATTTATTGGATCTGATTCTTTTTCTTTTTGCAACTCAATTAGATCTGATTCATGCAATTAGGGAAAAAGAGAACCAGTATTTGCAGACACCATAAAGTTCGCCGTAAGTGGTAGAGGCTAATCTATAGTGTATGGGGGTGCAAAAGGCCTTAGAAGCATTTGGCCATGATTTTGTTGGTTGCTGGTTGAGGTTTTTTTTGTTTGTTTTTGGCTTTTTTTTTCTCTTACTTTTTTGGACCTTGCCCTAATGGGCTTGTGTGAGTCTTCTTAGCTCCTCTTTTCTTCGTAATATAATGATGCACAACTCTCTTGCGCGTTTGAGAAAAAAAGTAAGTTGTAAAAATCCATGCCTACAGTGTACAGTCCTTTGAGATCTCATGTCAACCTTCTGGGCACTAGTACACTCATGTTCTGTTTTCCTATTTTATTCTTGTTTTCCTTATTGTTTTGGTATCTTTACTGTTATCATCTATGTATGCTTGGATCTGTAGGTGGCATGCTGTTGGGAAGAACTCTTTCAATTCTGTTAACTATGACCATTGGTACATCAATGGCTGCTCGGCAAGGCCCAACAGCGATGGCCGCTCATCAGATTTGTTTGCAAGTATGGCTTGCTGTATCTTTGCTTGCAGATGCTTTAGCTGTTTCTGCCCAGGTATGTATGTTCAGTTCTAGAAGTCATCCACCCGCTAAAATTTGTTTCTCTAAACTCTGCTGGTCAACTATACTATATATGCAGAGCCTGCAAACTTCTAGAATGTACTATTATATACTGAGATTGTTCCAGCTCGATGATCTGATCATGATCTATCAGTTGTTACAGTCCAACTAACTTTTCTTCCTCTTTTAGGCGCTGATAGCAAGCTCTTATGCAATATTGGACTACAAAAGGGTTCAAAAGATAGCAATGTTTGCGTTGCAGGTGAAATGTATTTCACTTCTTTCTATTTAAAGTTTAATTTGTCCATATGGATGCACGTTTTCACTATTTTTTGTATGCTTTCTCTCTCTTCCAGATAGGAGTATTTAGTGGATTAGCTTTGGCCATTGGATTGTATGCCTCATTTGGCAATATAACTAGACTATTTACCAGTGACCCAGAGGTCCTAATGGTTGTCAAATCTTGTGCATTGGTAAATCCTCCAACATTATGTTAATTTATGTCATTTGTCTTTTTCTAATTTTAAATTTCGTTTCAGTTTGTCTGTGCCAGTCAACCAATTAATGCCCTGGCCTTCATCTTTGACGGTCTACATTATGGTGTATCAGATTTTGACTATGTTGCTCAAGCTACTGTATGTTAACTAGTCCTCCAGCCTTTTTGTATCCTTTGTTTTTGAATTGTTTATTCATTTCTCGATTTTCTTTCTATAGATTGTGGTTGGTGTTACGTCTTCACTCGTCCTGTTATGGGCTCCATCTGTATTTGGCCTGGCTGGAGTTTGGGCTGGTTTGACTACACTCATGGGGTTGCGTATGGCTGCAGGCATTCTGAGGTGATTATGTGTTTATTATTATTATACCTTGTACCTTGCACAATGCATTTGTGATCCTGCAATTTATTTTTTTTCTATTCTATTTGATAATAATAAAAATCATATTATGTTGTTCTGTAATCATAGGCATGTAACTATCCCCCTTTTTTTCTGCGTGTGTGTGGGGTTTAACTAATTTCATAAGGTTTGATATGACTTAGCAGTAAAATTGACAATAATAGATGTTGAAGGCTATTACTGCTGCTCATACTGGTTAGATTTTCCACTTGTCATCGTGACTTCATTTGTGCAACATGTTTGCTGATCATCAGGAACAGATTACATCAATGCCAGAAAGCATTGTTTTTCGGTGATCTTTCGGAGATCCTCACTGTTTGTGACACTTTTCTTAGCTTTACCTAGATAGGTGAAATTTATGCCATCTGCTGTGTATCAACTGGTAGCATATAGAGTTTCTTCATGAACATGACGCTCTGGCTGGTAAAAAGGCGCATTGCTTGTTAAATAAACACCCTGACATCTATGCTTTTTTTAGCTGATGCAATGCATGCTCTGTTATGCTCTGATATTAATTAGTGAACTTACTGGGAAAAAAAAAACCTCAGGTTGCTATGGAAATCGGGGCCTTGGTCATTTTTGCATGAGGACCCATAAGGCGAGGTTTATCAACTACCAGCCTGTGCAGTTTGGAGTTGTTGACTTATTGCTGGGAATTTACATCAGTGCAAATATTACCCGAGTGTCATGGACTCACTGAAGCTGTTACCTTGGCACTCCTCTGGCTCAGAACAAAATCTGGCTCCACTGCGATACTTGTCGAGAGAATAAAATCAGTCTGCTAGATGGCATGGTTTAGTGAACCGTTGGTGCGACCTTTTGCCGACTCCTTTTTCTGCTAGCAGCTGTGCAGTTTCTCTAGAAGAAAAGATAAAAAGGATGATGAATTGCATTGATATATGTAACTCAACTGATGTGTTTGCATCGTTTCGTAATTGTTGATTTTGTTGCCAGATGGGCGAACGATGGGCAGTTTGGACTCTCTGATCAGATAGAGCGATTGAGGTGCCTCCGAATGGTACCCAGTGTAAATTATTTTAGAACCTTGTCGTTGATTATTAGGTACTACATGCATGTTCCATACTTTACATATATTGCGCGTGCGAATGTGGTGTTCATGCGTGTAACGTGTACGTGCCCGTAGCTCGCGGTCCACGGCTCCAACGAATTACCAGAATACCAGGCACACGAGTGCTCCGAACCGTAGGATTCGGTTGGCCTGGTGTCCGAACTCCGAATCGATGACTGGGCCTCGTCTAGAAGCCCGTCCGGCGTCCGCTACCAACCCCAGGAACGGAACGGAGCTGCAGCCGCGTCCCAAGTCCGAATCCAGAAGGGCGGGGGGTCCTGCGCCCGCTAATGCAGTGCCCTTGCTTGCCGTGCCCGTGCACCCCCCAGCTTTATTACAAAAATCAGACGCCTCTCGCGCCTGACCTCGGTTCTTCTCACCAGCAGCACCTGCAGTGCCGCCCTTCTTCTCGATCTCTTCCACCCCTTCTCGTCACGCACGCCTCGACGGGGCGCGGCGGCCGTGGAGCGGACATGGAGATCGAATACCACGAGGTGAGGGTGAGAGGAGTCTTCTGCTCCGCGCATTGCGGTGGGCGACTGGTTGTTGGTTGATTTTCCTTCTCCTTTTTTTTCGCCGGGCCTTCATTTCGTCCTTGCCGATCTCCGTTAATTTGGTGCGCTGCTTCTTCTTCTTCATCCTCCTTGGTCGCGGAACGCCATGGATCGGACGGCGGACTAGCAGGAGTACGTGCGGAACTGGAGGGGCGTGCAGCTCTTCACCTGCGGCTGGCTGCCCGTCGCCACATCGCCCAAGGCGCTCGTCTTCCTCTGCCACGGTAATAATTACGTCACGCGGAGTAATGAGCTTAATTAGCTGTTTCTTGTTTCATCAGTTACTCCACGGTTAGCTCTGCACTAGAATACAGAAACATACAAACCGTCGTCACTAACAGCTCTTTCAGTTACTACTCGTTCTCATTTGTGTTGGTGTTTTCTCGCCTCAGGCTACGGCATGGAGTGCAGTGGCTTCATGAGAGGTACGTAGCATCTACTCCTTCACTTTCTTTTCCACATTTTTCTCAGAAAAGATCAGCATATGTGTACTTTTCTCTCTGAAAAGTTCATGTTCCTTTTCTTACTTTGCATTATATTGGCAATGCTTTTTTTATTATTGTTATTCGATCCCACGGTTTCACCCTCATCTACCGATGAAATAAAAATCCACATATCCTGCTAGTATTGTTCTCATAAAATTAAAGTAGTCGTAAATGCGTCGCCTTTTATTCAATTCTCTGCCTTTGTAGGCAATTGATTGATGAGCGTAGTACTCGCTAGTAGCTATTTCAGCGCTGCTATAAGTAGTACTTAGATGTGTGTGTACATTGGCTCGTGCATACAGTAAGGACCTTTTGTATTTTTGTGTTTAACGTCCTAGGTATATATATATATACCTTGGCCTCTGTTTGCCGCCCGGCATTCAGTAAAAGTAGTTAGTATCAGCTGAACAAATACTACCAAGGACAATATATAGTAGTTCGTTCGTATGTACTTTCTTGTAAACAAAAGGTGTACGTACTATACTATTAAACATATATACGTGTCTTGATTAGCAAACCACATCTTGCTGCCGCTATGTGTTGGGTAGTGTTCCTTAGTCGTCGCCGGGGTTCAAACAGTTGACCTGCCGACAGAAACAGCAGCAGCTGTTCTGTTAACTATGTACGTACGTACTAGCTCAAAAGCAGCAGCGTGTTACTTTAGCGTTAACAGATATGTATATATATAGTAATTTAATTAATGCGTCCCGGTTCACGGATGTTGATAACTAGGAGTACATCACATTACATTAAACTGCACGGCGAGGAGTAAACATCGTGCAAGTACCCCCGCTACCCGAAAGGGAAGACCGAAGACATGAGCAGGTACTCCTCGCTAGTGCCGCTGCCTGCCTGCCTCGGCTCATCTCCTCCGCATTCAAACGCCGTCCCGGGTAGGTCGTCTCAATTCAAGGCACCTGCCTGCACCGCTCGCTGGCTCGCTGCTGCATGTACGTCCTCCGATTCTGCTTCCTGCCTAATCAATCGTGGCTGTGTTTAGTTCCTAAAAAAAAGCACTATATAGAAAAAAGATTTTCCGTCACATCAAACTTGCGATACATGTATGGAGTACTAAATGTAGATGAAATTAAAAACTAATTGTACAGCTTGGTTGTACTTTGCGAGACGAACGTTTTGAACCTAATTAGTCAATGGTTGGATACTATTTACCAAATAAAGCCAAAACGTGCTACAGTGCATTTTTCGCCCTTTGTCAGAGACTAAACACACCCCGTGTCGATTTCGTTGCCTGACCAGCCCAGCCGAGCCCAGGACGTCTCTCACCAATCTCTCCACTACTGTTGCTTCTTCTGAGGTTTTGCATTTAATTTAGTTGATTCATGCATGGTTAACACTGGAGTATAACAGTGAGACGGAGACAATGCGTTGCACGTGCTCGTGTTCTGGAACGGTCATGCATTGCCTAGCTGTTCACACTTGTCAACCTCCTTAATTAATGAATTCACTGTTGGCTGGCAAAAACCTCGGATTGCCTTACTAGTTACTACAGATAAAACTAACTGACTGCAAATAATTAACATGCTGCTCGATTACTTGTACGTTTGGCATACATATCACGTCCTGAATCCTGATCGACCTGACGGATGCTTGCTTCTCGCCGGAGCTTTCGCCGGCCACTTTCCCCATCTAGCCAGTAGACGTTGTTGTTGTTGATGAGCCACCAGCCCACCAAACCTACATGCACCAAACCAACACCATTTTCTTTTCTCGCCGTACTTGTAACACGACCACCGATCAGCTGGCCGCCGTACGTCGCCGGCGAGAGGGGGCGCTTGGACGGGTGAGCTACCCCCGACCAACCACCACCGCCCAGCCCGGCCGGGTTGCCATCACCCACGCAGTAAGCGCCTGCTTCGTGTGTAGGAGTACTTGGTTCAGGCGCTATATGAGGGCTGGATGGAGTCAGATCATTTCATTATGATAGTTAGCCGTGTGGTGGACTGGTGGATGGTGGTCAGTGCTCACTAGTCACCACTCATCAGTACCTGTATTGCAAATCCCTAATTATGTACACCCAACCTAACTGAAAATTGTAAAACCATATAGAAATATTAAAGATTCTCTAAACCAAGCATGTGTGCTTGAGTTTTGTCTGTTAGTATATCTGGATTGTACGTAGAATATTTCTCCTCTTTTTATGTTTTGATGAGGTGATGATTGAAGTACATATATCATATCGCCTGCTTCGTCAACGTAACCTCATTTTCTGGATGGATTTGGTTGATACATGGAACTCAGTTGGACGGGCATAGTACTTGGTAACATCCAAGTTCTTCTGGTTTTAATAATCGTATAGTATTATATAACGAAAGGTTAGGCATTTAGACTCTTGAAGAACGAGAACTTTTAGAAGCTAGCTCATCATGATCGACGATGGCCTCATCAGAGCATCGTATAGAGCGGTGGCCACCACCACCGGCCGTCCGGCCCCAAGGCTTCGTGCAGGTCGGCTTGATGGCGCCGATCGAGCCTTAACTGCGTGGAGGTCGTTGCAGTGATGATGGATGCACACAACAGCACAGCAATGGCGGGAATGGCCGAACATGTGGAGTACTTGTAGGGTGGACAGGCCTCATTTATAGTGGATTGAAGGCGTTGTCAAGAATTTAGGCCTCCTCCACCTTCTTCCCTATTGCTATGTTAGGATGCTTGTTTTCAAGGCGCTTCCACAACTCCCATCTGCATTGCAATTTTCTGGGATTGGAAATGTTCTGTAGCTGGCAAAGTAAAGCACAGCACAAGCACAACAAGTTCAAGTTAGAGACTGTACAAATGCTTGGGGTCAGGTTGTAGTTTAGATTTAACAGATGGGAGATGGAGAACAGAACTGACCCCGCCGTAGTGTTCGTTCACTTGGCTTGTCTTATTTAGTCAGTTGATGAGTGGAAATCTTACCGACAAACTAACCTGAATAACACTCTCTATGTGAAGTAAACGGTTTATCATTATAGTTGACAAAAATTGACCTGCGTAATGTGTATTCACTCACTAATCCTCATTGTTTCTCAATAATACGAATGCGTGGACGATCATTGAATGCAGAATGCGGCGTGCGGCTGGCTGCGGCCGGCTACGGCGTGTTCGGGATGGACTACGAGGGCCACGGCAAGTCGATGGGCGCCCGGTGCTACATCCGCAGCTTCCGCCGCCTCGTCGACGACTGCAGCCATTTCTTCAAGTCCATCTGCGGTGGGTGAGCCGTGAGCTAGGCCAGGCTGCAGCATCGTTGATTACCTTCTCCATCTGCCATTCCTATTTCCTGACCAGATCGCTTTCTGAAATCTCTGATGAACCTGTTCCTATGCCTTGGTGCAGAGCTTGAGGAGTACCGGGGCAAGAGCCGGTTCCTGTACGGCGAGTCCATGGGCGGCGCGGTGGCGCTGCTGCTGCACAGGAAGGACCCCGCCTTCTGGGACGGCGCCGTCCTCGTCGCGCCGATGTGCAAGGTCAGTCAGTGGGTCCTCGTCTCAATCTTCTGCTTCGTCTGCATGATCAGTCGCATGCTTGTGCTTGCCTGAACTGAAAACTCTTGTCCGGCCTGTTGCGTTGCCGGTGAACGCAACCAAATTTGTTTGTTTGCAGATATCAGAGAAGGTGAAGCCGCACCCTGTGGTGATCACGCTCCTGACGCAGGTGGAGGACGTGATCCCCAAGTGGAAGATCGTGCCCACCAAGCAGGACGTCATCGACGCCGCCTTCAAGGACCCGGTCAAGCGTGAAAAGGTCAGTTATCTCGTCGACGACTGCCTTGCTTTTTGACAAAATGGTCTTGTCTGAAAGAAACACTCTTATGATGCTCCTGACATGCCAAGCAGATCAGGAGAAACAAGCTGATCTACCAGGACAAGCCGCGTCTCAAGACTGCGCTGGAGATGCTCAGGACCAGCATGTACATAGAAGACAGCTTGTCACAGGTACCACCAGGCTTACCTGATGAGCACGTTTTTTTCAGTCTCAATGTTGCATTAGTTTGCTGAGGCTATTCAAAACTATTCGACGACGGTAAAAACCTGTCAGTCACAGCAGCTCAACTCCGGTTCTGAACTTTTTCTGAGATGTTTTTTGGTCAGGTGAAGCTGCCGTTCTTCGTGCTGCACGGCGAGGCCGACACGGTGACGGACCCGGAGGTGAGCCGCGCCCTGTACGAGCGCGCGGCCAGCACCGACAAGACCATCAAGCTCTACCCGGGGATGTGGCACGGCCTCACCGCTGGGGAGCCCGACGAGAACGTGGAGGCCATCTTCTCCGACATCGTCTCCTGGCTCAACCAGCGCAGCCGGAGCTGGACCATGGAGGACCGCTTTAGGAAGCTGGTGCCAGCGCCGCCCAAGTTCATCGATGGTGACGACGCCATGGACGGCAAAGCGCAGACACAAGTGCGTCCTCGGCGGCGGCGCCCGGGCCTCCTCTGCGGGCTTGCCGGCCGGACGCATCACCATGCAGAAATGTGAATACAGAATTACTGCCCCGGTCCCGGATCAGATGGGCTCCTGCTTCAACAATGGCAAATAAGGAAGTGATGATGTGCAAATTTGTAATATATAGGTCTTATGCTCGTCAAAGTTATGTAAGACCAATCATTCCCTTCCCTCCATTGCTGTGAACATTTGCTCGATCTTGTGTTCCATTGCAGACTGAAACTCATCATGCTCAAATACATGTAAGCTTATAACGCTATGACCTTGAGATGTTATTAGCATTCCGGATAATCCATTAACGATGCCATTACAAAAACTAGGTTGTTACATAGTATATAGCATTACATCCAAATTAGGAAAGAACAGCAGTACAGCAGTGCCAGGATATTTTCGTACTTGGTAACAAACATTTGTATATTCCTATATATAAGAACTACGTACGCAGCCATGACCTTTTTGTCCGTGTTGTATAGAGCAACCGAAGAGCATACCACCAAAACTGTCCAGATCTTGCTCCCGCCCTCTTTTGTATCAAGTGATCATACAAACTGAACAAACGTGTCGCTTTAAGAAGTTGATTGAAGACTAAGAAAGGCCACCAGCTGCCTCAGTGGATTCTCCCTGGTCCCCGAAGATACGTTTGCGGAAGTCAGTGACCATGCGGGGAAGACCCTCACGAAGGGGAACCTTGGGCTCCCAGCCAAGGAGCTCTTTTGCGCGGCTGATGTCAGGCTTGCGCTTGTGCGGATCATCTGCAGTGTTTGGACGGAACTCGATGCGCGCGTCTGGGTCGATGGTGTCCTGAACCACCTTGGCCAGCTCCAGCATGGTGAATTCTCCAGGATTACCGAGGTTGAATGGTCCAATGTGATCCCCTTCCATGAGCTTCATCAGCCCTTCCACCTGCGGAAAATGTGACACCAGTTTAGTATACCTATAGAATCAACAAAATTGGATAGTAGAACAAATGACTAATACTCATCACCAAGCATGATTTCTGAATAACTGGATGTCTTGGCGAGAAATGACTGAAAAACGTATCTTTGGTGGATCATAAATATGCACTCCCATCTCTGATGAGCAATGAAGCATGGGATATATTTAGCATATGGATCTTTTCAAGGATGCTGGTATTTATCAACATGTTTGAGATACCAAGTTTGTAGATAGTTTCTCTGGTATGCCTAAGATACTATGCAAATAAGATTAAGCACTCATATGACGCAAATTGTATATGTCAGGGCATTTGGTATTGGCAGGTTTGTTCAAATGCCCCTTTAAGAGTGATAGAGGGACCCACCAAATCTGAGACATATTGAAAGCTCCTAGTCTGCTTGCCATCACCATAGACTGTCAAAGGCTCCTTCCTCAGCGCCTGAAAAACATAATTCATGATGAGCATCTTATTACCAAAAATACAAAGTGCATATGCATTAAGGTGTTCAAAGAGGAGGCTGCAACTGGTGGCTACCTGAGCAACGAAATTACTGACAACACGGCCGTCATCAATGCACATGCGAGGACCATATGTGTTAAAGATCCGGGCAATCCTTACCTAAATAAAAAAACAAGCTAACATATTTGTACTATAGCCCACAAAAATTAATCCGAATGCTATTGATATCAAGCATTTGGATGGCATAAAACCTCAAGGTTGGCACCACGATGGTAGTCCATGGTTAATGTTTCAGCTGTACGCTTGCCCTCATCATAGCAGCTCCTGACACCTATATCATTAAAACAGAAGTATTTTCATTAATAAAAATGCTTTAAGAGTATATGAAATCAAACAGTACATAACAAAATACGAAAAGGCTCCCATTAGGGTATGATCAGACGTTCCTGTCAAGATCAACTATTTTTCTTAGTTCTTTTCATCCTCTTGATTCCTCTCTCATGCTCATTGGTTGCACTAGTTTGGTTAAACTAAGCTGACCTAGTGTGGTTTTATCCTATTCTTCCTTTATTAGGGAGGGATCCACATAGTGGCTGTCCTGCTTGGAACTAATTCTACCAACCAAAAGTGTCCACTTGTGCACAAGAAAGATCCAAAGCATGTACGTCAAACATTGAATCCGCAATCAACAATTCCCAGCATTTCTAATTCCAGCCAAACATCTCTTTGCCCAACAGTTCATAGGAGCAGTAGCTTCACAACCAATGAGCAAATAATAGTGCTATCTAATAATGGCACATTTAATATCGTGATCCAAAGAAAAGAAACACTTGCTAAAAGAGAAACACAAATACTGTGTTGATAATCGGGTGACCAGAATTAATGCCAGCAATGAGGATATCCCTGTACTTTCCACTAATCTCCTATGATCGACTGAATCGATCTATTTGACGGAACTATTGCATTACAGAATTCACAAAAAATAATATTATGAAGAAGAGTTGTTACCTATAGGGTTGACATTGCCCCAATAAGTTTCCACCTGAGGGTGCTGGAGGGGATCACCATAGACCTCACTGGTGCTTGTAAGTAGGAACCTTGCCCCAATCCTCTTGGCCAATCCAAGCATGTTCAGTGTCCCAACAACATTCGTCTTGTGCCATCTCAAAAGTTAAAGTTCACAATAACATTTCAAAAAGATAGAGCAAGCACTAACATGTCAAACAGCTTTCTTCTTGGACGTTCTGACTATTTGAGGATCTAGTTTGGTAGCTAAGCACTTAGGCTTCACCTCCCCTAAGCACACCAGCACTAGTCGATGGAAAAAAGAAAGTCATATGACAGTGAAGTGATAGATACGCAACACTATTATGAAGAAAGGCCACAGCCTCGACCTATATTTTTTGCAGCTACAATCCAAACTTTTCAACAGCTTAACTAGGTCCAAAGTCTGCTTGCAGCTTTGACCTTTACTCCTGGTACAAGTTAGGAAAACATGAAGCAATCATGTTCATCAAAACTAGAATTAGCAGGCAACCCAATCCGAGATCACCAGATCCAAGAACCTTTCTTCAGAGCAATCCAACCATAGAATTTTGTATGCAGGAAGGAGACACTGACTTAAAAGTATGAAAACCATATAAAAAACTGTGAACCACACATTTCCTACAAAAAAAAACAACATTTCCTACGAAACAACATATGAAATTCGTTCAAATACTCTATTTCTACCAAAACTCATTCTAAAATGTATCTTTACCTTCAAAAAAAAAAATTAAACCCATATAATACATCAGGAACAAACAAAATTAAACCATAAAGAAAAGATAACACAAAACAACTTAGCAATGAGTTGAGTCACAGCCATCAATCATTAAAATCATAACAATAAAACGAAAGTAAATTTGGATTATAGCATTCAGATTCAGATGAGCAACTGAGTGAGGATATGATGGTCTTGATGGGGTTGTACTTGTAGTGCACGGGGCTGGCTGGGCAGGCAAGGTGGTAGATCTGGTCGACCTCGAGCAGTATGGGCTCGACGACGTCGTGGCGGATCACCTCGAACCTGGGGTTCTGGAGATGGTGCGCCACGTTGCCCTTGCGCCCCGTGAAGAAGTTGTCCACCACGATCACGCTGTCGCCGCGCTCCACGAGCCGGTCCACAAGGTGGCTCCCCACGAACCCGGCGCCGCCCGTCACGAGCACCCGCAGCGCGCGCCGGCGCAGCCCCAGGGGCACCTTGCCGCCGACGGACCCGCGGAAGGACGGGTGCCCGGCAACGGCAAGGTGGTTGAATCCGACCGAAGCGGCGGGTTCGGACGGCGATGAGGTGGAGGGGGAGGAGAAGGTGAAGAGGGCGGCAGCGAAGAGCATGCCGGCGAGGGCGAAGACGGGGCGGTGCTCGGCGGCGGCGTAGCGCGCGGCGCGGGAGAGCCAGGAGAGCGGCTTGGAGGGCTTCGGGGAGTACTCCCCGCCGTTGGAGGCGGAGCCTGGCGCCGCGCTGCCGCCACGGTACGTCAGCTCCGACGCCATCTCCGGCGAAGGGCCTGGATGTAAATTTCAGTTGGGACTTTGGACCAGATCGTGAAGTGGTAGTATGGAGGAGTCGGCACTCGGCAGTGAAGAAATGGTTTATATCGTTGTGCGATGCGAGAGGCGAACGACCTGTTCGTTGAAAATGATATGAGACGTCGGATCGGTGATGGACGGTAGACCGGTAGATTTGCCGGTGCTGCAAGCCACCTCGTGAGTCGTCAACGTCCCCCGGCTTTCCACATCACCTTCACGAGTCACGACCTCACCTGCAACGAAACAGAGTTGCCAAATAACTGAAGTTGGATTTCAGCTAACCAAACGTCCAAACATGTTGTGCGAGAATCACGGAGGTTTTCACATTATTTATGTGAGAATTAAGCGCACGTAAATTAAATATTAGGTTAGACCAACTCCACTATATCGAGAGGACTCAATCCACTTATGCTACACTAACCAGTAAAAAGGAGGATCAGGGGATTATTACTTGATACTAAGGGTTAATTACGTAGCTAAAAGTTACAACTTAGCTTTAACCTATCTAAACAGGGAGCTAATAGATGAGTTAATTTTGTTAGAAGTGAATGTAAATGAACAATATTGGAAGAAGTGTCAATTCCATTGATCTCTCGGATATATATACATGTGAAGGGGTGTGTAGAAGAGACATAACTGTTTCCCAAAGGACATGCCCTTTGGAACTAAAACTAATTGTCTAATTCTATCTATTAATCCTATAATTGATGGATGAGATCACTTCGTGAAGAGACATATGTTCATCTGTAAACGCCCGTTCGTGTGTAGATGTCGTTTCACAACAAATTTGTTGCTCAAACCTTCAACTAGTTGTTAGTCAATCTTAACTGATTTAGATTAATTTTTAGTCGAACTAATAACTAGTCCTACCAATCTTAACTGATTTGGATTAATTTTTAGTCTCACTAATAACTAGCCCTAACTGGTCCAAACAAACTCTAGATAGAAAACCAAGCTCCAACATATCTATTTATTTAATTTCATTCTAAATTAGAAGAAAACGTACACCAATCACTTTTCCATCCCACATTATATGGGATCTCCACACCGACAGCCATGTTCTAAAATGTTATGTCAAGTTGGAAGTGCAATCAAGCCCTAAGTGAGTTCTGGTAATGATGGTCCTACAATTAAGGGACTGCTAGTTTTTATTAGATGTTGACAGCAAATTAATCATTGTGGGTGTATGACATGTGAAAAGAGAACCCCCACCCCTCCCCCAAATTCAAAAGGGATGGCTTGGAAGCCCAAAGGGCGAGTTTAAATTCATTTATCTTTTGAAATTGAGTTTGGGACAAGCCGTACTATAAAAGAGAGGACACCATTGGTAAGTTAGGATGAACCAAGTGCTCAGAATTCTATATAATACACAAAAACATCTAGCCTACCTTTAGCCATGAGCATACTTTCCCTATCTTCTCTGGCTATCATGGAACCATGTGGAACCTCTGCGCCGCAGATCCTCTATGTGCTATGGGCGGAGCCTCTGTGCTCTGCCTGGTCGAATGTTTTTATAGGGCATATGGATATAAATGATATCTCCCCTCTCCCCCAGCGGTCATCTTCTCCGCTCATTCTTTCCATCTAACTAGCTACTCCCTCTCCTCCATTGATGCTCCTAGCCACCTAAGTTTCAATCTTAGCGATTCCTTGTGGTGTTTGGCCTTGAGAGAGGAGTGAGAAGCTAGAGAAGAGCATGCTTCATCACTCTAGAGCACTTGGTGAAGCCCTAGCCGACACGTGGTGTTTGTTACTCTTGAAGCAAGACTTCTAGCCGGCAAGATATTGCTCGTGTAGCACTCCAAGCCTTGTGAGGTGCTCTAAGAAGTTTGTATTGTCATTATTTGATTAGTGGAACCCTCAAGCCTACTACTTGGTAATGGCCTTGAGAAGAGGTAGGAGTTAAAAGAAACTCCAAGACTTTGTGGCTCTCTTAACAATGTGACTTGGGCAAGCCTTGGTAGCGAGCTGAACCATGGGATAAATCTTGTATCTCTTGTGTATTGTGCTTGTATTACTTTCATTTGTGTTTGTGTTAAAATTCTAGGGTTTGGACTCGGTTTACTTTCTCCACAAATTCTAGGTGCAACCACTGGTTCAGATAGCTCAACACAACCTCCAGGAAGGCTAGTATAAAAGTCGATTCAAGTTTCATACATTATATTTCGCTGTAACTCGATTTGTAATCTGCTACGTCGAGCCTCCACGCATCTGTTCGGAACCTCCACGGAGCATCCATAGTCTGTTAATCAGTTTGAATTAATTACCTATGATTTTCAGAACTAGGCCTATTCACCCCTCTCTAGGTCTTGCTAAATCCTTTCACAAGCACACTGCACCCGCTGGCCGTCGCATTGCTGCATAAGTCAAGGACGCTGCCACAAATAAAGGAGACAACCCCCTCTCCCCTATCCCTAATGAAATATAGGAGACAAGTTTAGACAATCTGCTATAGCAGTACTCTCTTATATCCTAAATTGATTTTAGGTTACTCTCTTAAACCAACTTATAGGAGATACAATATAAGATATCTGGTGGAGATGCTCTTACATATGCAGACATTATGATCCGAATCTAATGTCAAATGTAGGTTGTAGCACATTTCAGTGTTTGATTACTACCAACTCCTAATTTTAGTTGTCAAGTCTGTGAATATCAATGACAAACGTAAAAGTCTGCATTGCTCCAAAACAATCATAAGTCCAACTGAGACTGAATACTGATGTCTGGTTACTATGGCCTAAAATGATTAACCTATTTCTTTTAAAGAAAATCAAGGAGTACCATTTGACCTGACACTTGTTTTGCTGTTCAAAATTCATGATGTGTTGCTTGTCTCATGAATCTAGCTTTGTTCATGGAATCATGATCATGTACGGCATGCTCGGTTCTTGGCCCTAAGAAACCATGGCAAATTTTATCCTGCCACAGAAATTTGTTATTTACTTGGTTTAAGACCAAAATTTGTCCGGCCAACAAAAATTTGTCACTAATCAGCTTTAGTCAATAGCTAAAGTTGCTCTCCCGCAGACCAACAATTTGGTCGCCTGAAATTGCTTGTAGCTGTTAAAGTTGAGGTGTCAAGCCAGAGTTTGCCCGTCAACAGCCAAAGTTGCTCTCCCACGCAGGCTGCAGGCCAACCGTTCATCGTTATTTAGGGCCTGTGGATGAGGTGTCAACCATAAACCATTTGCATGCACGTAGATTGGAACTTTAAGATAATCGAGCTTCAAATGCTAATGTTTTTGCTTAATGTATGTACGATTTGCAATTTGTTTTCACCATGATATTCCTTAAGATTTTATCTACAAAATAAGATCCCACATGGCAATACTTCTTTGAAGGAAAAAATGATATGTGGACCCTACATGTCATACTTATAGCTCTGACATTGTCTCATGACTGCCATCCAAACACACTTTACCACTCCAGATTTCGGCATTCGCTAAATTTCGGCTCTATCATAAGCCAAACATCATTTTTAGGACTAATATTAACTTTAGTATAGTCTAGTCCATGCTCTACAACCGTTGCATTTGTCAATCACAACGTAATGTTATTAATGTTTTTTTTGTGTAAGTATTGTTATTAATGTTTGGCATTACCCTCTGGTCTCAATAATTTTATTACAATATATGAATTCTATCTCGCAGGTAACCAATTTTGGGGAATTAGTTGTCATAATTACACAATCAGTGCCAGCAGCACAGTAGGGCAACCATAACCAGAGGCTTTGTACCAATCTGCTCCTTAAGATCAAATTGACATAATGTGTTCTCAAGTTAATTTCTAAATCCGATTTTGAACTCTTGGATCGCTTTATCATGCAAAAAATCTGACAGCCTTTGCTCTCTGCGGTGGAAATGAAATGCGGTTATTTGCAGCTATAAAATGTGGCGGCAACCGTGTGATCACCGTGACACTGACTTGACATGCACACTGGAAAGGATCAAAGGAAGAAACAAGGAGAATCTAATCAACTTTCTAAATTTTCGGAAAACAATACAAGTTCGACTTGTTTGTCTTCAAATATAAAAGCATCTCAAGCAACTTGTTCACCCAATTAGTTAAAGTTTATTTCAATGCGTCGAGCACGCGACATATCCAGTAGAATAATTGGGCACACAAGATCCGAGGTCACTATTATTTATTTATATTAATAATAAACTAACAGTCCTTATTACCGTTGAACCTGTTGATCTTGAAGTGGCCGAGTTCCACGCCGGCCTCCGCTGCAGTCCTCGCCTCGCCGTCGAGGGCCATCTCAGCCAGAATCCTCCCCACCGCCGGCCCCATCTTGAAGCCGTGGCCAGAGAACCCGGCCCCGACCACCACGTCCTCCCCGAACTCCCCACCCAGCCAGTCGATGACGAAGTCCTTGTCTGGCGTCATGGAGCATATGCACGACTGCCGGATGACCGGCCCGCCGGCGGAGTCCACGTGGCCCGGCATGAACTCCTGGATCCACCTAGCCACCCGGTCGGTGATCTCTCTGTCGCCGGAGGCCCAGTCGCGGTTGTCCGGGTCGCAGGGCGGCCCGCCGTCGCAGCTGATCTTGATGAGGCCCGGGAGCTCAAGCGACGGCGTGCCGTAGACGGGCGTGTCGCCGTAGCTGGAGAACGTCGGGAAGCCAGCCTTGGCCGTCAGGCCGCGCTCGCGGCCGGGCTTGATGCGCCAGTAGAGGGTCAGCGTGTGCAGCGGCTGGATGGGGATCGCCACGCCGGCGACGGACCTGAGAAGCTTGCTCGTCCACGCGCCCACCGTCACGACGCACTTGGCGCCGCGGAACACCTCGCCGGCGCTCGTCGTCACCACGACGCCTCCCTCCGGCCCCGGCCCCTTGCTGATGTCCACGACCTCGGCGTTGTCCCTGACCACGGCGCCCATCTTGACGGCGAGCGCCTGGAACATGGCCACCGCCTTGGTCGCGTTGAGCACGCCGCCGCCGCGCTCGCTCACCGCGGTCACCCACCCTTCCGCCGGTGCCTGGAACGCGCCTCCCCACATCTGGCTAGGTCCACCTCCTCCGCGCCGGCGCTCTTGACGGCGGCGAGGAGCGCGGCGTTGCCGCGCGGGCCCATGGAGAGGTGCGGGGCAGGGGTGAGCACGCGGTACCCGGACTCCGCCTCCGCGTCCGCCCACAGGCGACGGGCGAGGCGCACCATGGGTGGGTACTGCGCCTTCACGTAGGCGTCGCGGATGATGCGGGAGTCGCCGTGCGAGGAGCCGAGCTGGTGCAGCAGGTCGAAGCGCTCCAGGAGCAGGGTGTGCGCCCCGCGGGACGCGGCCGCATGCGCCGCGCAGCTTCCCATGATGCCCGCGCCCACCACGATGACATCGTAGTCCAGGCGGAGGCCCGCGGCAGCGGCGGCGGCGGCGTCATGAGCTTCCGCGGGGGCAGTCATGGCCACGACTCCACGAGGCGGACGACACTTGACACTGGGTTTCCGTGTCCTTAAGCAGATGCGGATGATTTTATATAGAGAGAGAGTGGATATGCAGAGGCCGAAGCTTGTTACGCTGGTCTGTGGAGCAGCAATGGTGAGGGGATGAACCGATCCTTTGTCGCAGGTCACGGCTCTTTTTATGATCTTATTATACTTATATTTTTCCATTTGGCACTACCACTGCGGGCTGGCCCGAGCATGACACGAAAAAGCACGGCCCAAGCACAGCCCGGCCCACTACGCGTCGTGCCCGTGCCTGGCACGGGCCGGCTGTAGTGCCGTGCCTGGGCCGCCATCTCGGCCCGCGGTACCGGCCCAGGCACGACACGGCTAAAGGGGCTGGCACGGCTGCGGCACGACTCAGCACAAAGGAGCTGTTGGATCCCCCCCCTCCATCTGACCGTTGGTTTCGACCGTTGTGGGGAGAGCTATATAAGCCGCAGCGCCCCCTGGGAGGGTTGGCAACCCTAACCCTAGTTCATTTCCACCCTCCCCCGCCGCGGCTTCTGTCTCGCTCTCGTCTCCGCTACGGCGCTGTGATGACTCTCTTCTTCTCCCCTTTCGGTGGCATCCTGAGCCACCGGTGGCCGGCACGGGCACACGACACGACATCAAACACCCCTCTTCTTGATCTCACATCGTCGATATAGCCTCGTCCTCTCGTTGTCATCCTCGTCGTCTTCTTCGTCGACCTCACCGGAACCGGATGCCGGCGATTCTGGTGCTCCGGATTCTAATCCGTTGAGGAACCAGGGTCGTCCACGTCGCCGACGATTCAGGTGCTCCAGCTGCGAAGGTAAAGCTAACCCTAACCCTAACCCTAACCCTAACTTGCTAACCCTAAATCTTTACTGACCGCTTCTTTGCTTGCTTGTTTTGTGTAGTCGTCGAGGAACCTGGACGCCGGCGAGTGACGATGCCGGGCTACGAAGAGGAAACTGTTGAGGTCGACAGCAACGAAGAGAGGCGGCTGTGCGGGTTGGCCGGAGATGACGACGAGGAGGACCTGCGCGAGGATGCTGAGGAGCTGTTCGGCCGTTCATCTCAGGCGCCCATTGATGTCGGCGATGGTCAAGAAGGAGGAGGGACAGCAAACAAGAAGGAAGGTGAAGAGGATGAGAACAGTGCCAAGCGCTCTCATGCTTCTACCTCGACCGTCTGACTTGATTTCAAGAAGCTCTTCAAAACTGTCAAAGGTAAGAAGGTAAGGTACGCTGCTAAGTGCATCCATTGCTCTAAGCAATATTTTGCTCTCTCTAGCGGTGGCACTGGTCACCTCACCCGGCATAGGGATAAATGTCCAAGGAGGCATGAAAAAAATCGTATGTCTCAGTCTCAGATTTCGTTTAATCCTGATGGTAGTATGCGTAATTGGAGTACTGTCCTCTTCGTGCCCGTGTTGAACTTGTTCGATTGCTTGATAGGCTAGATGTTCCTATCCGTATGGGGGGAATCTAATGCTTTTGAAGACTATATTAGATCTGCTCATAACCCTGCATATGTTCTTGTCTCTAGGCAAACCACCACTAGAGACATGGTTAAATATTTCACTGATAGGAAGGCTAAGTTTACTGAGACTTTATCTTCTTCTGCTGTTAATGGTGTGTGCTTGACCTCTGATATCTGGTCTGGTAATGCCAAAGAGGACTACCTTAGTGTTGTTGCTCATTACATTAACTCTGATTGGCAACTAGAGAAGAGGGTGCTTGGTCTTGTGCTCATGATGTGTCCCATAATGGCAAAATATTGTTGACCATGTTGTTTCAGTGCTATCTGATTATGGACTTACTGAAAAGGTGTTTGCTGTTACTCTTGACAATGCATCATCTAATGTTTCTGCCATGCGTCTACTTAGGCCTTTGCTGTCTAGATATCTTGGTTTTGAGGTAGTTGATGATCCTAATGAATATGAGAATGCACCATCTAATGTTTCTGCTGTTAATTCTATGTTTCTGCATCAGCGCTGTGCATGTTTAGATAGTTATATATCTCTTTTTATGCTTTGATTTTGTTCATGTCGAAATTTCTTTCTCTTCTCCCATGCTTAAATTTGGCTTACCCATCCTAAATTTTGTAGTAAAATTAGCCTCTGAGACACCTTTCATCAATAAAAAGGGAGACTTCGTTTTTTTTAAAAAAGGAGACTTGTACACATATTCATTGTTTCTAATTTTTAGGCTGCAGCTGTGGCTGTTTCCTATTCTAGCTACAGCGCAAAGCAATTTACTATGTGCAGCCACAGCCACAGCCACAGCCATAGCTGCAATCAAAAGTAGTTTTGAGGTAGTTGATGATCCTAATGAATATGAGAATGCACCATCTAATGTTTCTGCTGTTAATTCTATGTTTCTGTATCAGCGCTGTGCATGTTTAGATAGTTATATATCTCTTTTTATGCTTTGATTTTGTTCATGTCGAAATTTCTTTCTCTTCTCCCATGCTTAAATTTGGCTTACCCATCCTAAATTTTGTAGTAAAATTAGCCTCTGAGACACCTTTCATCAATAAAAAGGAGACTTCGTTTTTTTTTAAAAAAGGAGACTTGTACACATATTCATTGTTTCTAATTTTTAGGCTGCAGCTGTGGCTGTTTCCTATTCTAGCTACAGCGCAAAGCAATTTACTATGTGCAGCCACAGCCACAGCCACAGCCACAGCCATAGCTGCAATCAAAAGTAGCAGCAGCGAGCACAGCCATATGCTCATAATCATGGATGCAAAACGATCTAAAAAAATAGAAAACCGATTTTTTAGGATAAACATGCACAAAATGGCATGAACATAGGCGATTCTGTAGCCAGCATTCTCCTCGACTATTTGATGGACCAGTGTACTACAGAGTTTGAAGGAAGAAGACAAACGAGGTAAAGTTCAAGTTCCGTAACTAGAGTGAATAGTGGAAACGGGAAATTTGATCGACCAGTGTACTAGAGAGTACAAATCTTGTGTAGTGGAATACTTTATAAGCTACTGCTAGCGATGTCCAGACGGACGCCCGTGGTGCTGGCCTGCTACGCCTGCCCGCCTGTTGTCCTTGCTTGCTCGCCTGCCTGCATGCCTGCTTGCTCGCGTGCTTGTCCACCTGCTCGCCTGGGCCTGCTGCTACGTGCCCGCACCATTCTGTGGGGACCGTCTGCGCCCGCCTCGTTTCTCGTGCGCACGTGCAGACCGCCTGCGGCCGCGGGACTGCCTCCGCCTGCGTCCGCTTTCACGAAACACTTCCAATATAAAAAATTTGTTGTAACATATGTCTGAAACAGATAAAATAATTGGAAGATACGCTTGAGAAATATGTGTATAATCACTGCCACATATACAACATCCAGATAAAACACTTGCAACATACGTCTGAAACAACTGAAACATTTGAAACGTACACTTGAAGCATACATGTATAGCCATTGCAACATGTGCAACATTCAAATCTACTTTTACAATATTCAGATAAAACACATACAATATATGTCAGGAGCAGCTAAAATACTTGCAACATACGTCCGAGACACTTGCAAAAACATCTAAAAAACACTTGAAAACCATTGCAAATATACATAACATCTAGATAAAACACTTGCAACATATGTGTAAAACATATGCAGCATCCACATAAACACACTTGCAACATACGTCCGAAACATTTACAAAAATAACTGAAAACATTTGAAAACCATTGCAAACATACGCAACATCTAGATAAAATACTTGCAACATATGTGTGAAACATATGCAACATCCATATAAACACACTTGCAACATACGTCTGAAAAATAGATAAAACATTAGGAACAGATGCTTATAACATACATGTACAACCATTGCAACATATGCAACATCCGTATGAAACACTTTGAAATATACATCTAAAACAACTCAAACCTTGAAACATAGGCTTGGAACATGTCTGAAAACGCATGAAACACTTAAACACAGCGTCGTCGGCGGCCATGGCCTACTTGGTGGAGGATTGCGGTAGCCAGCAAGCTCGAGCCAGGAGGACGTGAAGAACAACAGTCCAGCGTACACCTCCGCTGCAGGACTTCCCTTCCTGCCATGGTGTCTTCCGCTGGCCGCAGGACATGATGTCTCAGCCGGTGATGATCTCCGCCCGGTGACGCCGCGGCTGTGACGGGTGAGGTGGAGTGGAGCGCGGCAAGTAAGGGACGTGGCGTGGCCAGCGATGTGGTACGACGCGGTAGGGGAAGCGCACAACACGGCGAGGGACGGGCGCATGGTGGGGGAAGGGGGGCGCGACGGGACGGAGTGGGGCCGGCGGATGCGAGTCTAAAGAAGAGACATAGCAGGAGACAGTGTCGGTCGAGGCTGAGAAATCAGTGGATAAGAATTAACAATAACTAGTTAAGATGAGCCTAGAATCCGTCCGATATTTTTGGGAGCGTCGAACACTCAGGTCGGAGCGTTTCCAATACTTATATAGCCAATTTCACGACAAATTTGGAGCTGTTTATACTAGAATTATAATAAGGAATTGTACATTTATTTAAAAGTTGTTACGGCATACACTACTTAAAAATCCATGGTCCAATCATTCAATAAAAAAACTTTGGTCCAACTTTTTTTTTTAAAAAAAGATCTATGGTCCGGAGCAGACATGTGTAGATGCGTGGATCCATTGCGATTTCAAACTGCAATTACAGCACCAGGAACGAACCAGAGCCAACCCTGGCCCCTGGAGGCTGGAGCAATGGTGCGCCGCTCAGAATTCACATGGCCAAGAACATGCATGGTATCCACTCAAAAAACAAACATGCATGGTAAACTAAAACCGTAAAAGGGGCATCAGATCAGATCAGAGTGTCCTTGTGTTTCTGACGAGTGAAATACTCACCACCAATCGTTACAGAACGTTAGCAAGCTCAGCCTGACAAGGTACATTAGCAACGTTTTAATATGGTTCATCTAAAAAAAAATAACCATTGTTTACCAGTCCTTCTACCAAAGACTTCACATAGGCTGTTTTGCTGGAGAGATCAACCATATCAAAGCGCCTCTTGAAAAAGAGCGGGAGTCCAGGCAAATTACACTATGCCAAAAAAAAAAACACATCAGTGACGCGTCCAGACGACCTTTAGTGACGCGGAAAAGACGCGTCACCTATGTTGCGTCACTGATATGGAAATACCAGTGACGCATAATCGTTACATGCGTCACTGTTGTGATAATACTAGTGACGCGCCTTGTTTACACGCGTCACTTATTTGATAATAGGAGTGGCACATATTGTATACATGTGTCACTAAGTTGATAATAGGAGTGACGTGTATTGTCTACACGCGTCACTAAGTTGATAATAGGAGTGACGCTTATTTTCTACACGCGTCACTTGTAAGGGTAATGCGCGTCACTAATAAGAATATGCGCAATAGGGTTCGAGTGACACGCATTGATAATACGCGTCACTCATAGCATGTATACAAGTGACGCGTGTTAATAGGACATGTCACATATAGCGTGTTACAAGTGACGCGTTTACATTTTCATGCCACTCATCGGAGAGCATAATGTTCATACGAGGTCAAAAGAAGCTCTTCAAATATCAACGGATTCACATATATATATATATATATATATATATATATATATATATATATATATATATATATATATATATATATATATATATATATATATATATATCGAATTCATTCACAGGTTCACAATATTTGTTCCAAATCCACTTAACTTATACATTCACAGGTTCACAATTTGTTCACACACACACACACTACATCACCGGACCCATATTAATAATGGCAATCACACTCAGTGGTGATGACCCATATTAACTAGGATGATGGAACTCTCCTTTCTTATTGATGACTTGTTCCACTAGGAAATCAGCCAACTTGTCTCTGATCATGCGCCCAGAGAAGGGCGTTGTCAACACTTCAAACTCCTGTGTCAAGAATGAACTTTAGTAAAAAACAAAACATAGTACAGTAATAGAAGATGTAAGATAAGGATCCACATATTCGATATATAGCTACAACATATTGCTTTGCAACCACATAGCATAATCTGCAATAGTAGGAATGCTGACAATATGAATAGTGAATACATCTATAGCTACTGTGCCGGACAGTAAGATAATAGGAGTTAAGAAAATCTAGTGAACATGTAGAACTGCTGCACTGAAAATCTTGTTTCAAAATTAAAAAAATGCAAGAACCTTAACGAGGAATCATCAAACAACAATAACCTATGGTTGCCACACCTGTTAGTATACCACACTTGATAGTATAGAATACACGCTGCTCAGATCTATAGAAATCACTTAGCACATAAATAATCGATAAATCAAGATTCAAATACATCTCTAATCCCAAGTCTGAATTAAAACTCAGAATAACTTACTTGTCTAGTGCGTGCCACTTCGGCAATATGACTATGGTAGGATTAAAACTCAGAATAGGTACTCTCATTCTCATTGCTTGAAGCAAATGGGCTCATCATAGATGAGAGAATTCATACCAGAGAACCAACATGAAAGGATTCACATCACATATTAAACAACGGTTTTAAGTCGGTACAGATCACAGAAGAAGCTGATACCTATGCAAACTATATTTGGACAACAGTCGAAACTGATAAAAAACAGTATATATCACAACTGACTCTAAAGCCCAAAAATGTTACTACCAATTTTTAGAACACTTCAGAAGAGAGTTACTACCAGTTAGTGGAGTTAGGTTGCAACTATAGCCTTTGTTCAGACCATTCATTTTTCAGATAATAAACATACACTTCTCAGATAATAAACAGATCACCACCATCCATTTTTCAGATAATAAACAGACTTATCAGTGCTGCATCTAGAGAGTACACAATGGCCACCACTCAATTAACAGATCAACACACTATGATAGCATAATGCCATCCAACAAGGTAGATCATAGTAGATAGTTGAACATGTTCATATCACACTCAGAAACCGCTATGCAGTTCAGAACATATAAGGAGAATGCCATCCTGTGCACAGAGAGGCTCTAACACATTCAGTTTGGTATAATACAGAGAAGCTCTAACACATTCTCTTTTTTTGCGACAGAAGCTCTAACACATTCAGTTAATAAATAACATATATAGCAGCACTGTCACATGTTAAGGAATTAGGTGGACAGTGATCCATAGTTTAAGAAAAACAAAGATTCAGATAAGTTTTAAGATTTTTGGGAATGGGCCATTTGGAAACATGAAACTGAAACAGTGAATATGTTGCTTCTTCCATGGAGTCACGAATTTTCTCACAGAATATTCATGTAAAAATATCACCATTTCTCATGAATATGAAAATGGAACCTATAGCTACAACCTAACTCCACTATATTCAAAAAAGCTAGTCTTTCTGTTACTATGAGAAAAAATCACCATGCCAGACAAAGACCCATATGCAAAATCCTGTTTGTTTCTTCTTCCATGAGATGTTCACTTTTTTCTATGACTGCACATGAATATTATAGTATCATTCATCTCAACTTAAAACTATATTATCCTAAATCTAAAATATTATTACGCTGAGTCATAGAACCTTTTTTTGAAGATGTAACATTATACTGTGAAGCTGCCATAAATGAGAAAAGAAATAAACAAAGAGATGAAATCAAGTGGTTTACAGAAATACTTTAGCTGCAACCTAACTCCACTAACTAGTCCTATGGAGTCTTTTATATTTCAAAAAGGTGGTCACCATTTCTCATGGAAAAATATCACATACTAACTAAACACAGCTGCACAACTATAGAATAAGAACATCAGTTAACAAACCATTAACCTGCCTAACAGCCCACAGAAAAAATGCAAGACATGACACAGTCAAACACAACCATGGACCATTATATTTGCACATCCAAAGATTAGATGTGAATACCTCTAGGCATTCCAAGCTTGTCTTTCCCGCGCCTACAATCAAGTGGTGTGCAGCAAAGAAGCTAGATCCCTTGCCGGAAGTAGATTGTTGTTGGCACTGCAACAAATATATATAGAACATAATACACTTGATGAATTAGATGTGAATACACATAATTATTTGACAATGGAAGTTGAATATACTAGAGCCACAATACTGAATTTCATTTTGGAAGCACTTACCGCATATTTAAGAGCATGTGTCAATGGCTTTGGTTTGTCTTTCATCTTGCTTGTGTGTGCTGCAAAAGCCCTACATGAAAGAGTGCAGCACACATATATATGCCTCATTATGTTCATTCAATTACATTGGCATTTATGAAACAAGTCAAGTAGGTTAGCAAAGAACTCACTCGTCAATCAACAATTTTAACATACTAAAATCATGGTTTCTAGATTTGTTGGAATCGAGGTAGATGACCTTGTCCCACTTTTGAATTACTATCACAACGATCCAGTGTTTACTAGAGTTGTAGGCAAACATTATGTAGTCTTTCTTGGTATATTTGGTGAAGGCCTTTTGCACATAGTGAAGAACAGCCGCTCTATCAAACTTTATGCTGTCCAATGACATCAGTTGTGGATCAAGAAAGCCCACAGGAATGTTCTTAGCCTTAGCTTCTACAACTAGGGATCTAAAAATAAGAAAGAACATGTAGAGAAGATGAGTATAGAAACCAAAAAAGATATGCCAAGGAGTAAAGACACATGAAGAGCTCACATCAGAAATATGCCTCTACATTATGAACCAACAGTCAACTAGTAATCTGCTTCTACAATTGAGATGTTAATACCCAAAGATGGCAGAATGACGGAGGAAACTAATACACTACATACTGCAGACTTTGTTTAGCAGGAGCCAAAGATGGCAGAATGATGGAGGAAACTTAATATCCCATAAACAAGATGATTTGGTAACCAACTAGACCACAAGAGAAAATGACATGCTCAACTTTGTTTAGCTACATACTACAGACTTTATAGCTTGAACGTTACAATACTTTCATGTTGAGAAGTAAGAACTCTAAATGAATATTGTCAGTTTGTTAAATGAACTAACAGAAAATGATGTATTAAGAATGTTAGGATCACACAAATGTTAGGATCATTTGTAACTTACAATGTCAAGCATTGAAGAAGGGAGGAATCCAATGCGACAAAGTTGAAGAGGTCATATAGATGATTGTATCTGACAAGCCCAACCTCAAAATCTGAAGAACTCAACATGTACATACCCCTGAACCTAACCAGTATCCCATTCTTCTGATTGTCGACACAATCTTTCATGTAATGAGCATGAAGAGCAGTGCATTTAGGTCCTATCGCCTTGAGGTCCATTGCTGGGAGAAGTGGCTGACCAACTTTGTACTTAGCATTCCATTTTTGGTGTTGCTATGGTTTTAGATGTGTGGTCGCCTTTCCACTCTCTCCAGCAACATTACTAGGCACCTTTTGCTGTGTGGGTGGCTTTACATTCGCTCCAACATCCTTACTAGCCCCTTTGTGTTGCATGGGCGGCTTTCCACTCCCTCCAACAGCCTCATTACCCACTTTTGGGTGTGTGGGCAGCATAGTGTTAGCAACAACCCCACTCTCTGAGCTCTTTGGATTGGTTGCATTAGGCTCCTTTGGCACACTCTTTGATGCATCAGATGTGGCAGGAGATTGATGATTTGAAGAAGTTGACTTGGCGCCCAAAAGTAGCTTTGTAGAAATAATAGCATTAGTGCCCTTCGAAGCACTCTTGCAACTCTTTGTGATCTCATTTGGCTGAGATAGGGTTGGCTGGGTCTCTGTACTGTTGACTAGAATGTGTAGCCTCCTCCATTGTATTCTCTTTAGTAGAGCTTCTCCAAGTGTGTTTGTATCATCATCAGGGGGTGGCTGCAACACATAATTCTCATGACCCGAATGTACATATTCCACTTGGAATACTGCATGGTCGTAGTCTATTGGGACTGATCTTAGCTCAGTTTCCTTTGGGAACACTCGACCCTCTGCAACCACAGCTTGATAGCCTCTAAGGTTCGCTATAAGGGAACACTGGGTTGGCTCTTGAAGAAGATCAATGGTATCTGACTCAATTGAAATGTTGTCCAACTCCACTTCATTTGCAACATCGGAGGCAGAGGCACAACTGCTCCTCCGTCCACAAGCAGGACTAGGGGTCCTAGAAGGTGGTGGTTTGAGCTGTATTCCTTGATCTGCAAGAAAGGACATGATATCCTTAGTGACCTTGGCTGTCACTTCTTCTATGACTTGAGCTGTAACTTCTTGTCTGACTTGAGCTGTTATCGCTTGCACATCAACATTAGACCTCTTCCTATTTCTGTACATGCCAGAACACTCAGGCCATCCGTGCTTCTAGCTAGTGTAACTTGAAACAGCGAGCACATGACCTGGCTGTTCACGGCCCAAACATGCAGCTAGCACATCTTTCTCCCTGACACAAGTGATGCCCGAGGATTCTGCAGCTGCTTGCTTCTTTTGCATGTCTTCGAAGATTTTCTCTATTGATTCATGTGACCAGATGATCTCAGCTTTATCTTCTGACACAACAAGCTTACTCCTTGCTCGCAGCCACAACTTATAGCGACCTTCGGGGTAGTCGTCCCATGGGTTATAGATGCCTTTACTGGATAAATCTGCATCCTCCTTCGCCCACTGTTTCAATTTCCCTTCATACCCTGCTGTGCCCAGAAGATGGTTGTGCACATTCTTTTGCCGAAGCTCTCTGTATTTGTCACGTGTCGCTACTGCTTCTGTGGACTGCTTCAATGCCACAAATTCTGCATAATCTTCAGGATCAAGCCACGAGTACTTCTTTAATGGACAGAGGTCTTTCTCGATAAAATTGGTTACTAGCCTATTTTTGTGGGTTCTCCAACTCTTAGATATCACCTTAATTATAGCCCTAAACCCCTCAAACTTCATGTTATCTAGGAACACCAAATGAGGCAGGACATGTTTATCAAACAAATTCCACTTGTCCACATCAGTAAGGTTTTTGAATGATGGCATAACTAAGGATAGCTTTTCCCTAGCAATCAAACCAGCAAGCAACCTCAATCTTTGTCGTGCTCTCACCTCAGTTGGCATCCCATCTGGACTAATCTCGGTGACAACAATCTTGTCAGTCGACCACTTAGATGGTGTCCTTGGTTTTTGGGGTCAACGCACAGGCACAGGCACAGGCTGCTGCTGCTCGTCGTCATCATCATCATCAATAGGTGATTCTACTTCCTCAGAAAAAGTTTGTCCCCCCGTTTTATCATCACCACTTGATGAAGATTCCTTGGAAGACACCTATCAATCAAATTCAAGAAAGATGTGGTTCAACATATTGTGCAAGACTAAATTAGATGCTAGAAATCTGCTAAACACTTGAATGATTGTGGGCGGTGATAGCTTACCATTTTGATGTGGAACTAGATTCAACAGCACCCACAATACCAACGATTTAGTATATCATACATGGGTTTGTTCACATGTAAAAAAGTAACCATCAGCATATTGTAATTGTACTGTACATAATGCACATTAAATTGCCAGATTGGATAATGACTAGATGAAGAAAGGGCAAACACAAATCACACATAAGAAATATTTCTGGTTATCTAGGAATGTGGACAGAGCAAATTACTGAATGACAAAAAAAACACTAATAGAACCTGCTCATAATAAAAAGAAACCATCAAAATTGGGGTAGGGCTGAAGGAGCTGTGGCAAATGTTTTAGCATCAAGACATGTGCATACAAGATCAGAACTCTAGGAAGAAAACATTAAAAGGCCACCTAATGGTATTGATGAATGATCAGAATTACATGCCCTGATGCCAATTGTATTGTCAATTTATATATAAAGGAGGATATAGCAGACAGAGCTACAATAAAAATTGTCAGCTCATCTAGATCAGTAAACACATTCATTCATTCATTCATTCATAAAAAGAGGAAAATAGGTGAGGATATAGTATAGAATGAATTGTGTACTATGAGGAAATAAAGAGCAGTATCTCCTAATCCTATATATGCAGGAGCAAAAATGTCTTGGAATGAAGCAAATTAAGTGAGGATATATGCAAGAGCAACAATGCCTAGTAGGTAAATAAGAACACTTAGTCATGAAAAAATGACATGGCTGAAAATTTTAAGACAAAGCTATTTCAACAGAAATGTCATGGTATAGGACTAACTCAACAAGGCTGAACTATAAATCACTTGATATGCAGCTAAACTTCACAAATCAGTTCACAAATGAGAGTAGGGGGCCGCACCTGAACGACGAGGCCGACGATGGTTGTCCTGGTCTTCTAGAATCCCAGGAGCTTGCGCCCGTTCTTCTCTGTTGTTCCGGCGGCACAGGTCGACGAAGTCCGGGGTTCCAACTCAGCCCGCCGCCGACGAAGCCACAATGGGTGCCCTTCGCCTCCTCCTGCGCCCTGCGCCGACGCACCCTCCTCCTGCGTCGCCTACACCATCCTCACCTCCTGACCTAACCAAATCAGCGCAATGAGAAACAAGATACGCCAACCCAACCCAAAGCCGGGCAAAATGAATCAGTGCAAGGAGCATCTATTACCTTGCGTCCTGCTCGCGAATGGCTGCTGGAGAGTCGAGGGCAGGAGAGACGGCGGCGCACGGGAGAGAGGCAGCGCACGGGAGAGAGGCAGCGCAAGGCAGCGCACGGGAGAGGCGGCGCTCGTGATTTGGTTAGGTCAGGAGAGGGAGGAGGGATGCGGGTACATGTTAAATTGGGCCTGTAGGTTTCCGGCCCAGTTGCCTCTGTCCTGGGGAGTCTTGACGATTTTGAGAGCAGCTTGCCAACTGAATAAAGAACAGAGCTGGAGATGTGCAATTCATATGACAGACAAGATAGTGCATAGTTGGCTTCGATTTGACTAGTGGCAAGATCATCAAGTTTTTTGATCTTGAACTCCGTATTTTTGTCTCCAATAGTCCAGCTCCATACTTGTTCTGCACACTGCAGTAGCATGGGACACATGACTGAGTACATACTGAAACCACTCAGTATCAGCAACTCTTCCTTCTTCTACTGCTACAAGCAACTACGAGAATCAGCATATCAAATTTAATATATATTCCATGAAAGCATAACACAAACTGAGAAATGCTTTGGTAATAATTACCATGTTACTCTATATAATCAGCATATCAAATTTAATATATATTTTGAGGCATCTGGTGTGACCTATGGAGAAAAAGAGAGATATCTTCAACTTCTACCATGCGACAGTAAGCTGGTAGATTGTAATTGTAACCCAACACTTAGCTGTAAAATTCACAAAAGACAGACCAGATTATACCAAGAGGAACCAAAGAAAATCCTGCATTTAAAATGAAAGAAAACCTAGTTTAGTTCCCCATTCATAGTAGATAGTAATAAAAAATTACAAACAACAGCATGCAAATTGAAAGTGCAAAATGCTCACCAGCACAGCGCTAATTCTCGTTTGCAAATACCGGCGAGCAAAACATATGAGACATCCATCTGTGAACATATAGTGAACTGCTATATTCAGCAGCAGTAAACTAACCAACTGACCAATGAGAGCATCAGTCCAATAAAACATCACATGTGCATCAGTTTTTGCGTACTTGTCGTTTTCGGGGACCTTTTGCCACAGTGGCCTCTTCTACATGACCTTGTCGTAAGTATGGAGTTGTCTCACTCTCCAGAATCACAGGAAGGATCCAATCACCAAAAGGAGGGACTTCATCAAACTGATTGTACTCTTCCTCGTCCACGACATTTTCAACTCTGACGACCCATTTTTTATCGGGGAGAGCTACGAGGCGTTTCTTGTTTCTTGTGTCAAGCACATAAAAGACTTGGGAAGCCTGAGATGCAAGCATGAATGGTTCTTCCTTGTATCCAACATGTTCAAAGTCAACCGTGGTGAATCCATATATGTCTTTCGTGACGCCCCTTGTGCCCTTAACCCAACGACACCAAAAAATGGGGATCTTGAAGCTATGCTCTTTGAGGCCAGGATATGTGAGCTCCCAAATCTCCTCGATTTGACCATAGTATGCATCCTTCTCCACATCATTGTTGTCAAGGGCATCTATACAAACACCACTATTTTGGTAGATGCATTTCTGGTCTTGAGCCAAGGTGTAAAATGTGTAGCAGTTTATGTCATATCCTTGGTAACTTGTGTAACACCCCAGGTGTTGATCACCAATTAAGTAGTGGGTTTAAGCTCAAACATGATAAATTAGTGGAGATGACGATGCCAAAGTCAAACCTATGGAGATGAGCGTGACCTAAAGTTGGATGTTGCATCATTGCTTTACATATAGGTCCCTTTTCAAAGATATATGCTTGGATGGTGTTATGGCAATATCTTCATGTGTCTCACCTTAGTACCTATCTATATTGATCTCTGAAAAATTTTCATGGAGTTTGGAATCAAAAAGTCACATGAAATGATAAGTTCCATTCCTATTGGAACTTGCATCATTAAGTGAATGGAATTGTAGAACACCAACCAAACCTTGCAAATTGTCCAAATGACTCTAGATGAACTCTACAATACCTTAACTACACTTAGGGCACTTAATGAAACAATGTTCATGATGATCATTTTGCCTAAATGTGCTTCTAAGTGATGGTTGACCATGTATGGACCCTAGAACCCTTTCGTTTGACCATTTCAAAGGTCTGACCTAGAAGCTTTGCATGACTGTGCACCCTTTTACAAAGTTGTAGAGAATTTTATAAGGAACAAACTTTGTTTAAGAGTCAAGTCATGAAAATGTGTGGGGAGTGCTAAAAAAGGGCCCACAAGTCAGATTGAGGGCTGTTTCCAGCACTTAGCATATTCTAAGTCCCCTAATCGGCAGCATCAAGTCAACTTGTTCACGACATTTTATCTTCCAATTTCATATAGTGGCTCAATTAGGTTCCTTAATATGAGTTGGAGTACTGTTCATGAGGGACGCAATGAATCCAGTGTCATCACAATTGAAGTATATTTGGATCTCCAAAATCAGTTGCTAAAACTGTATGTTTGCAACTTTGTCGCTCAAATGACCTTGAGTTTGGCATGTCGCGTTCCCCAAAATGTGTTAAGTAACTTGAGTTGGTCCAAAAATAAAAGTTGGAGCTTACCTGTTGGGGAAGAACATATAGGAAGATGGCACCAGTTGCAATTCATTTTTGACCCTCAAATTGGATTATTGCCGCTGCTTTCAAATCACTGACATTGGCAACTTTGAGGCCAATTATCTCCTAACCTGTTGCCCTAATAGCCTAAGTGTCTTAACGAAAATTGTAGAGCATAAGGAGTAGAGCAAACTTCATTTGGGGCCCAAGTCCAAACTCAACCCAGAAATGGCCCAAAGTTTGCTCCCACGTTGGTCACTCTGTTGCCCGCCACGTGCTTGGAGGAATGACTCAACGGGTGCCGGGTGTCCTGGGCGTGGCAAGCATGCGCGCTGGTGTGCCCCCACCTCCTCGCCAGACGCCGGTGTCCCCTCTAGAGAGGATGCCAAGCATTCCATTCCTCCCAGGCGCTCACCCATTGCCCTTGCTCACCCTCGTCGCTCTCCGTCGTCCCTCCCTCACTATATCGCGCGTGCCAGAGCGCGCCACCATGGGCGCCCGCCGAGCTCCAGGGCCGCTGGCACAGCATGGTCGCGCCCCATTCCTTTTCCTTCTCCCACCGCCGGCCGCACCACCACCTCTACCTCTCCTTGCTGTAACCACCACGCCTATCCCCGACCGCTCATCGCCACCGTGTCATCCGGCCACCGACGCCATGTCTGCCGCCGAGGGGCTCGCACGTGGCCAGGGGGCCAGGGGCCACCTCCGGCCGAGCTATGACTGCTTGAAGATGCGCCCGGAACTGGGGATGCTCACTGCCACTAATCATCCGTCGTCATGGACCACCGTGCCGGAAATCGAATTTTTTTTGGAGTCCTCTGCTCCGTCCCGTCGTAGGCCGCCGCGAGCAGAACCGAGCCGCCACCAGCTGCGTGTGGTCGAGCAACACCGCCCCGGCATGCGCCTGACCCTCCTGTCCCCGCGCATCACCACTACGGCCGCCGGCGTCCACCTCGCCGACGGGAGCGGCAGGAGCCCGGTCTCCCCTGCTCTGCCGACGGTATGGAGAAGAAGACCGCGCCTCTTCTCTCTGTCTCTCTCCGGCGGATGACAAGCGGGCCCAGCGAAACAGCAGGTCCCACATGACAGTTTAAGAAGTGGCTCAGTTGGGGTACACGTTCGGGTGCGCCTAGCGATTTCAATAGGGCTGAGTAATTCCGATTTTTTAATTTCAGATTTTATGTAAATCTTCTAAAATGCATATCTCTTGATAGGTAAATCTAAAAATAGCAAAAGTGGACTTTTTGGAAACCTTGAGAAAAGATCTATGCAGTGGAGTCATAATATGTTACATGTTTGTAGGTATTTTCTAATGTCTTTATTTAAGTTTTAAAAATGCTCTAAAAATTCCTTTAAACCTAACCAGAGCAAGATCTGGAGTTTTAGAACTCCAAAAATAGTGATTATTGTTTTGTAAATTTTGTGATGACATGTACTTGCTAGTAAAAATATTAAACACACTAATTGTTCACTGTTTTCTTAAGGTTTTGATTTGACCTTGTTAAATAAGGAAATCTGCATCATATTGCTTGTCATTTTATATCTTGAGTTGTGTTGCTCCATTTGGTGTGAAATTTTTATGGTAGGCTTGTCATGCTATGGATGTACTGTTGTATAAAGTTCATGGCCATTGCTTACTGTATGCTCAAGTTATTGAGTTAACTTGTTTATGGCTTACTAAATAGCTTATAAATAATATATAAATGATAAAATAGAAAATGTTGTTCCATTACCTTAGTATGATGTTTCTCTATCATATTGATTCATAATATGGCCTTGTGTTCACAGAAAATATGGAGTTTTGGAATTTACTTGCCCTCACATGAATTCTTGCTTTAGTAACTTGTCTTTTTCATAGAGGTTGCTATACATATCCAAATGGAGTGAAATTTGTATAGTAGACTATTGAGAGGATATGTGAGCCACTGTAATTTTTGTAGAGTTTATTGTATACTTTTGGTATATGTTCATTAAGTCACCTTATTATCTAAAATAAATTAAGAAATGCATTAAAAGAATTTAGTTGGTCATGGACACTAGGTTTTCTGGTGTTCTTTAGTCATGTGTGACATGTTGGTAAAGTTGGTTTTGTCTAATTATATGTTTGCAACATAAGTTAATAATTATTTCTTGCAAATGAGGTTTCTGGATAGATCTAGAAACTTAGCAAAGTTCTTCATGATAATGTGCTTTGTTGTGAAACTTATTTATACAAAAGTTGTAGATAATTCATGTATCTAGCTTCTGTTAAAATTTGGTATCATTTGGTCAAGTAGTTTTTGAGTTATAGATGTTTAAAGTCAGATCCCAGATTTGGTTGCTCTCTGTTTGGAGCAGACCAGATTCTGTAGTTTCATCTTGTAGACCTATTAAACTTGGGAATCAGGCTTAGGTGATATTAAATGAATTGTAGAAAATTTCATAAGCTTTCTATAATGTCTTCTTGCAAGTCATTTGGATTTGTAGAACTCCAGATATGATTGATTTACTAAGCTACTGCATGTATGTCTAGAATTGTTGAAAATACATGGATGCTTGGTTACTTTGCTTGCTTGTTGTTAAGTGTGGTTCATGTCCATGGTGGTGAAGTTAGTACACTTGAGGCTTTGTAAATCTTGAGTTATGTTTGGTATTGTGTCCCTTGCTATCTTAGCATAATATGTGGAGTGATGTTTATTTGAGCAATGTGAAGTGCTTATGTGTATTTAGCGTAACCTTGTACTTGCCTTGTTTAGTGTGTGATACATCATCTATTGCATTCCCTTATATTCATACACTTGCATCTTGCATCTCATTTAGGTACGCTAGATGCACCACATGAATGACGTGAGGTGGAGCTAACCAGAAGATGGTGTTGGTGGACCTATCTCGGAGATGGAATGATCGGACAAGTGCTAGAATGAGGGAATGCTCGCCAAGCGGGTTTCACTTGACAAACTCTAACTTGAGTCGGATCCCAGGCAAGCCCCGGAGCATTATAAGCCTCCTATCTTCAAAGCAATTAATTCTATATATGTTATAAGTATTGTTGCATTAAGTGATAGGAGTTGGTTGGAAACTCTTGCTGCATTATATCATTCCTTGTCCAGATATATGAATCCTTGAATCCTACATAGACTAGGATCGAGTAGATGCTTAGCCTTGATTTAAGCGGTAGAAGTCAGGTGATTTCCTGTCACCTGCGAGATATAGGGATATTCATATATGGCACGGTTGGCTATATTTGCTATCGTGGAATGGAACCATGTGTTAATAAAATGAAATGAGACCGGGCGGGATGATGATAGTGAAGCGACAAGGCATGGAGGTCTTGGGTGTGGATCTATCCCCGTCTGAGTCGTTTAAGGACCGATTCGCTGTACGTCCTTGAGTCATGTTGAACGCAGTCTAACACTTAGTTGGCCGGATAAGCCGTTCCGACCGCGAAGCCGAGTAATGTGGTTCAGGCCGGGAATCGAATGGTAGGTTGCTTCTTGGAGGAGAGAAAGGATGTGCTTGGGGACATTGGCGTGAGACCAAGGGGGGGTTAGAGTCCCTATCACCTGGCAGAGTGTCGCCCTTGGGGTCGCGACATCATTCGGACCCGCGATTCCTGAATCATATGAAAAGGTGGCTTGTGCGACCCTGGCAGGGGCCTGCGCGGTGAGTGTTAGAAATACCCCTCCAGCTGGATAGGAATTCGATTCGAATCGCCGTCGCTCCCGGTTAGTGAGCACTTGACTTGAGCAGCGGCAACGTAGATTCAATTAAATTGAACGAATGGTTAATTGGATCATGATGAAAAGGTTGCCTCAATTTATACCTGCTATGGTTAATATTGTTTGCTCCTAATAAAGTGAGTGCTCTAGTACAGGTTCTAATATAGATGATAGGTTAATGATAATTAACTTGATGCTTAAGCATTAATGATTGATCATCTATATTAAGCTTTTATGCAAAATGTTGTCAAGCTAGCCCCACTTTATATCAGCCTTGCATGATCCTTGGTGTCACGTTATTTCTGGTTTCTGACGGGTAAGTCTAGCTGAGTACCTTCTTGTACTCAGGGTTTTATCCTCACTTGTTGCAGGTTGTGATGTATCATGGCGTCTGCAAGAGTTGGTTGGCTCCTGCCGTAGTGGCAGAGTGTGATCACGGGCATGATCCTTCTGAGTTATCTTCTCTCTAATGCTTTTGTTGGAAGTCGACCTTCGTACTGGCATGTATTTGAAATAAGGGTGTTGTTGGTTTCAAATTACTTTGCTTCCGCTACTTTTGAACTTAAGTTATAAGAACTATGTTGAACTCCGATGTATATTGAACTACTTGTGAAATGGTGGTAACATGTGACTTGTTATGTTGAATCACTACGATCCTGGCTTGTATGTTGGTTGGTTTGAATTCCCTCGTGATTTCATTGGACTACCGGAGTTATATGGGCTCAAGTGCGAGAATTTGATCCTTTCGGTGATTGTTTTTGTACTTGTGCTCTTATAATTTGGACGGTTCTGTTACAGCTGGTATCGGAGCAAGATTCAACATTAAACTTGTCATATGTGTATTTAAAACAAAGGTTTTATTTTATAAAATCAGTTTTATCAACTTATAGCTATATATAGGTTTGTCAAATCTAAATTTTAAACCTAAGTATGCCAGTGGTCAATTTCCTTACGCCCATATAAGGATTATTAGGTGGCTTATATAAGTACTAACTTGGGGGGTTTTTAATTTTGCATCTACGCCCAGGCCAAGGTATGTATGTGTGATGACTCTCCCACACTATGCTACCCGGTGTGTCAGATTAGAGGTAGCCTTCATATATGAAATAGCCATATATGTTGCTAGTTTACTTTTATGCAACGTCGCACCTACGCTCAGGTAAGTGTGAGTTGTGAGAGCATGACCGTCCAACCCTCGGTCTAGGGGAGAGCTAGTTTTGGTTACTGGATTATTTACATGTTACACACATGTATATATGAAGGTACTTAATTGTGGGTGATCGAATGATTCGGGTAGTTTTGGTACTACATGTACGTATACAGGGGTATATGTATATGGGAGTACTTAGAATTTCACCTTTCTGTTTTCATTGTGTGCTATATTGGGAAATGTTGGGCTGCAATGAAACTTTTCTGCAGGTATGCTAACCACGAATGCGTAAGTCGAATGTAGCTGTCGACTAGATATATATCGAGAGAGTGCGTGTTATGCCACCGACATAGAACGTGATCGCCACTTTAGATTGGCAATCTTGTGAGGACGAATAGGACGAAGCATGCATCATCATGTTGTTGCATTATGCATGGCTATACTCTTCTCACCCTTGTTCTATAGTGTGTAACTTGTGATCAATGTGTTACACTATCTTTCTTGAGTGAAGTAAAACAAAAATGCCTTGTTCCATGTTGCTTGAGAAAAATATGTGCTTAGCCTTACTAGAAATAAGTGTGGCTACATGCCTGAACCTATAGATGTCCTCTAGTTGAGCCAAGTAGTGGATGGGTTATTCATACAAGCAATTGTAAATGCTTTAGACCTTATTTCAGTAATTATGGATTCTCATGAATGAATTAAATTAGTGCTGGTCTAAGGTAACAAAATTTAGAGCTACTAGAATAACATTTTGGTGTGCTCTCTTGTTAAGTAGAACAAAGGCAAGCTTTATTTTGCTTGTTGAATGTTGGCTGCTAGAACAATTTCTGTTGTAGTGATGCTTTTGTGGCCATCATGGTGTTTTCTATAGTTATGAAGAATACTAAAGTTGTAGCTAACTTACTTATATAGCTTGTCCTAAAATTTCATGACCCTAGGTCTTATGGTTTGAGAGTTATGAATTTTAGAAGTTTACTGTCAGGTTTTGATTATGCTCTGAATAGGTCTGAATGTTTGGTTTGTTTGACCTATGTGCATATGGAATCATGTCTTGGAAATAATAGAAGAAGTGTAGTACTTTTTCTAAGATTTCCAAAGTGTCCTATAGCACTAATTTTTGTGGTCGAAATTTCTAGTTATGAGCTTGCCAAGTGGAATGACAGAATCTGTCCACATCTGGGCAGAGATGTCTTCTGTGTCTTGTTTGGCCTTGTTAGCTATAAAATCATCTTAATATGATAATAAGAAAGTTATAGACAACTTAATAAGCTTTACATAAAGTTAAGGTTCAGCCTTGTTGGACCCCTAGAACTCCAGTTATGCAATTTTGAAGTTCTTGTCAGTTTTCTGTCCATATTGGTACAGATCTGAAACATCAGCATGTTTGACCATGCTAACCTATGATTTAGCTTTTGGTATGAATAACTAATGTGTAGCCATCTTTCTAAGCTTTCTAGAAAGTCTCAGGATGTTTATCGATCTTGATCTCATGTTGTTGCCCAACATGAATGAATCTCCTATTAATCTTCTATCTGGAACTCACCTTGGTGGACGCAAGTCGTGCATAGAATTTAAGCAAGAGTCCATTGATCAGTTGTCTTTAGGAATTGAGCTATGATCTCTTGTGAGGTGTTTGATCTACGGATCTCCTCCTCATTGATTTTAAACCTTATGACTACCTTTACTTGCTATATCTCCTTGTATAATGCTTGTTTTTACCACCCAAATTGTGTCACTTGAAATTTCACCTTGGTGGTGTGATCGGTAATGGTGTTATGAGTAGCAGCTAACGGTGCCGCGACGAAACCTAGGGCCTCCTTGTGACCGGCCGGCACATGGTTGTGCTACTGGGCACGCGCTGGTATCGTGGTTTCTAGTCATGACCCATTGCGAAACAATATCTACGTGTTATTCTTAGGTGAACTCTTCCTTGGTTATCTCCCCATATCATATCGTAAGATCCATATCTTAGACCGAAAGTAGTGGAGTTTCCTTCTGAAGTTGCTAAGAAGATAACCTTTGAAGAACAGGTCACCGACATAAACATTAACAGACTGCAATAGGTGGTAGACAAGTGACTCTACTTAGTTATCCCAGTATTGACGAACGTCATCTAGTGAGCAAAGTATCTCATCTCGGTTTGATAAAAAGGACACACAACACTTACTATTGGACAAGTTATTCGTTGGATAAGAATCAATCGTCACATTATGCAAATCTTAACCTTTGTATGCATAATGACCACACCATCGAAATCAACCATCTCTGGTGTGACTCCTTATTTGCTAACTTCGATGGCAACCATCTGTTCTGCATCAACCACAGTTGTTGTGGTCAAGAGTGATGATTTGGAACTTTTTAGTGTTGAAAGACAACTGATTAGTTACTGATAGGAAGGTTAATCTCCAGCTAGGTAATGACTCTTTGGTAGCTACGAAGGCTATGTCTTACAGAGCAATAACCAACAAGAAGTTAATCAACTAGCCAACAACTTGAGTGATATTCTGATATTCTATCTTCCACAACCATTGTGACCAAGTCAATTCCGTCTTGGACAATCACACAGATAGTGCAAGGTGTTCTATCAGCTAAAGCGAAGAATTAGAGAAAGCATGACCTAGTTTCAATTAGCATCCTTGTGCCCTTAGGTGCCACAAATGGTTTGTTCATTACTCTATTGGACGATCTCTTAAGTGGTCTTAAGGATCCTGTTGGACACCCTTTCTCTTTGCTTTTATGTTCTCTCATCAATAATTATTGGGACAATCAAGGGTTCTACGAGTAAATTGGCAAATCAAAAGCAATTTGAAAAGTGTCAAACAACAGATTTCCCATCTTAGAGCTGCTATATGACCCTAAAGAGAAAGTCTCATGGTGAAAGGTTGGCTTGACAAAGTTGTTATGCTGCAAGTCAACTCAACTTACAGTACAACTAAGTCACCAAGGAAAATTTTATTCAATCACTTGGTGGTAGACTACTCCCCGCGGTTAAGTGAATAATTACAACTTTTGTTGTCCTTAAGGCCTCGCTACATTTTGCTTTGGTACTAATTTTTCAATGATGACATACTTTAGTACCTTATAAATGTTTTTACCCAAGAGGTTGTATCTGCTTCAACCCAGATAACTGTTACCTTTGGATAAGAGAATCTTCTTAGGTAACATTTGGCAGAAATACGAAGCCGACAGAGTCAGCTATCACATTCACTAACCCTTCGCCAGACTCAGATAATACAGTGTTGTCATCAGAGAAAGAGAACTGCACACATGGAACCTCGAGTAGTTTTTCATTAGTTGGTGTCTAAATGAATGAACATTTATGACCAACATAGACCCTGTCTATTGGTTAGCCAGTATCCTATAACCTCAGAGGATGTTTGTCATCTATGATCTCATCCCATTTGGAAGGTTGCGCTCAAGCCATTCTGGTAGAGGGCTACTTTTCAAATTTTGTGGACATAGAGTCATTTCAACGAGTATACTTCTGAAGATTTCGGTCTAGTGTAAAGTTCATATGGCCTATGCTGTGATTCACTAAAGAATCAGATACTTGTGAGTGGTTCACTCATGGACCAAATGATCTCCGTACACTGAGAATGCAGTATGTGCTATCTTGGATTCCTCCCAAAGTAACAATGCTGCATGGAAGTCAATGAAGGAAATTCTTCAGACAAATTTTACCATAAAGAGTAAGTATCAAATAGTGCCTTTGACCCAATTGTTCACCGACGTTGAAGCTTTTAGCTGAATGCTATAGCAGATGTTGGAAACTAGATAACGTGTCTCTCTTCCTTAAAAGATCTTCCATTCTGAATCTCGGGACGCGATTCTTTTAAGGGGGGAGGGCTGTAACACCCCAGGTGTTGATCACCAATTAAGTAGTGGGTTTAAGCTCAAACATGATAAATTAGTGGAGATGACGATGCCAAAGTCAAACCTATGGAGATGAGCGTGACCTAAAGTTGGATGTTGCATCATTGCTTTACATATAGGTCCCTTTTCAAAGATATATGCTTGGATGGTGTTATGGCAATATCTTCATGTGTCTCACCTTAGTACCTATCTATATTGATCTCTGAAAAAGTTTCATGGAGTTTGGAATCAAAAAGTCACATGAAATGATAAGTTCCATTCCTATTGGAACTTGCATCATTAAGTGAATGGAATTGTAGAACACCAACCAAACCTTGCAAATTGTCCAAATGACTCTAGATGAACTCTACAATACCTTAACTACACTTAGGGCACTTAATGAAACAATGTTCATGATGATCATTTTGCCTAAATGTGCTTCTAAGTGATGGTTGACCATGTATGGACCCTAGAACCCTTTCGTTTGACCATTTCAAAGGTCTGACCTAGAAGCTTTGCATGACTGTGCACCCTTTTACAAAGTTGTAGAGAATTTTATAAGGAACAAACTTTGTTTAAGAGTCAAGTCATGAAAATGTGTGGGGAGTGCTCAAAAAGGGCCCACAAGTCAGATTGAGGGCTGTTTCCAGCACTTAGCATATTCTAAGTCCCCTAATCGGCAGCATCAAGTCAACTTGTTCACGACATTTTATCTTCCAATTTCATATAGTGGCTCAATTAGGTTCCTTAATATGAGTTGGAGTACTGTTCATGAGGGACGCAATGAATCCAGTGTCATCACAATTGAAGTATATTTGGATCTCCAAAATCAGTTGCTAAAACTGTATGTTTGCAACTTTGTCGCTCAAATGACCTTGAGTTTGGCATGTCGCGTTCCCCAAAATGTGTTAAGTAACTTGAGTTGGTCCAAAAATAAAAGTTGGAGCTTACCTGTTGGGGAAGAACATATAGGAAGATGGCACCAGTTGCAATTCATTTTTGACCCTCAAATTGGATTATTGCCGCTGCTTTCAAATCACTGACATTGGCAACTTTGAGGCCAATTATCTCCTAACCTGTTGCCCTAATAGCCTAAGTGTCTTAACGAAAATTGTAGAGCATAAGGAGTAGAGCAAACTTCATTTGGGGCCCAAGTCCAAACTCAACCCAGAAATGGCCCAAAGTTTGCTCCCACGTTGGTCACTCTGTTGCCCGCCACGTGCTTGGAGGAATGACTCAACGGGTGCCGGGTGTCCTGGGCGTGGCAAGCATGCGCGCTGGTGTGCCCCCACCTCCTCGCCAGACGCCGGTGTCCCCTCTAGAGAGGATGCCAAGCATTCCATTCCTCCCAGGCGCTCACCCATTGCCCTTGCTCACCCTCGTCGCTCTCCGTCGTCCCTCCCTCACTATATCGCGCGTGCCAGAGCGCGCCACCATGGGCGCCCGCCGAGCTCCAGGGCCGCCGGCACAGCATGGTCGCGCCCCATTCCTTTTCCTTCTCCCACCGCCGGCCGCACCACCACCTCTACCTCTCCTTGCTGTAACCACCACGCCTATCCCCGACCGCTCATCGCCACCGTGTCATCCGGCCACCGACGCCATGTCTGCCGCCGAGGGGCTCGCACGTGGCCAGGGGGCCAGGGGCCACCTCCGGCCGAGCTGTGACTGCTTGAAGATGCGCCCGGAACTGGGGATGCTCACTGCCACTAATCATCCGTCGTCATGGACCACCGTGCCGGAAATCGAATTTTTTTTTGGAGTCCTCTGCTCCGTCCCGTCGTAGGCCGCCGCGAGCAGAACCGAGCCGCCACCAGCTGCATGTGGTCGAGCAACACCGCCCCGGCATGCGCCTGACCCTCCTGTCCCCGCGCATCACCACTACGGCCGCCGGCGTCCACCTCGCCGACGGGAGCGGCAGGAGCCCGGTCTCCCCTGCTCTGCCGACGGTATGGAGAAGAAGACCGCGCCTCTCCTCTCTGTCTCTCTCCGGCGGATGACAAGCGGGCCCAGCGAAACAGCAGGTCCCACATGACAGTTTAAGAAGTGGCTCAGTTGGGGTACACGTTCGGGTGCGCCTAGCGATTTCAATAGGGCTGAGTAATTCCGATTTTTTAATTTCAGATTTTATGTAAATCTTCTAAAATGCATATCTCTTGATAGGTAAATCTAAAAATAGCAAAAGTGGACTTTTTGGAAACCTTGAGAAAAGATCTATGCAGTGGAGTCATAATATGTTACATGTTTGTAGGTATTTTCTAATGTCTTTATTTAAGTTTTAAAAATGCTCTAAAAATGCCTTTAAACCTAACCAGAGCAAGATCTGGAGTTTTAGAACTCCAAAAATAGTGATTATTGTTTTGTAAATTTTGTGATGACATGTACTTGCTAGTAAAAATATTAAACACACTAATTGTTCACTGTTTTCTTAAGGTTTTGATTTGACCTTGTTAAATAAGGAAATCTGCATCATATTGCTTGTCATTTTATATCTTGAGTTGTGTTGCTCCATTTGGTGTGAAATTTTTATGGTAGGCTTGTCATGCTATGGATGTACTGTTGTATAAAGTTCATGGCCATTGCTTACTGTATGCTCAAGTTATTGAGTTAACTTGTTTATGGCTTACTAAATAGCTTATAAATAATATATAAATGATAAAATAGAAAATGTTGTTCCATTACCTTAGTATGATGTTTCTCTATCATATTGATTCATAATATGGCCTTGTGTTCACAGAAAATATGGAGTTTTGGAATTTACTTGCCCTCACATGAATTCTTGCTTTAGTAACTTGTCTTTTTCATAGAGGTTGCTATACATATCCAAATGGAGTGAAATTTGTATAGTAGACTATTGAGAGGATATGTGAGCCACTGTAATTTTTGTAGAGTTTATTGTATACTTTTGGTATATGTTCATTAAGTCACCTTATTATCTAAAATAAATTAAGAAATGCATTAAAAGAATTTAGTTGGTCATGGACACTAGGTTTTCTGGTGTTCTTTAGTCATGTGTGACATGTTGGTAAAGTTGGTTTTGTCTAATTATATGTTTGCAACATAAGTTAATAATTATTTCTTGCAAATGAGGTTTCTGGATAGATCTAGAAACTTAGCAAAGTTCTTCATGATAATGTGCTTTGTTGTGAAACTTATTTATACAAAAGTTGTAGATAATTCATGTATCTAGCTTCTGTTAAAATTTGGTATCATTTGGTCAAGTAGTTTTTGAGTTATAGATGTTTAAAGTCAGGTCCCAGATTTGGTTGCTCTCTGTTTGGAGCAGACCAGATTCTGTAGTTTCATCTTGTAGACCTATTAAACTTGGGAATCAGGCTTAGGTGATATTAAATGAATTGTAGAAAATTTCATAAGCTTTCTATAATGTCTTCTTGCAAGTCATTTGGATTTGTAGAACTCCAGATATGATTGATTTACTAAGCTACTGCATGTATGTCTAGAATTGTTGAAAATACATGGATGCTTGGTTACTTTGCTTGCTTGTTGTTAAGTGTGGTTCATGTCCATGGTGGTGAAGTTAGTACACTTGAGGCTTTGTAAATCTTGAGTTATGTTTGGTATTGTGTCCCTTGCTATCTTAGCATAATATGTGGAGTGATGTTTATTTGAGCAATGTGAAGTGCTTATGTGTATTTAGCGTAACCTTGTACTTGCCTTGTTTAGTGTGTGATACATCATCTATTGCATTCCCTTATATTCATACACTTGCATCTTGCATCTCATTTAGGTACGCTAGATGCACCACATGAATGACGTGAGGTGGAGCTAACCAGAAGATGGTGTTGGTGGACCTATCTCGGAGATGGAATGATCGGACAAGTGCTAGAATGAGGGAATGCTCGCCAAGCGGGTTTCACTTGACAAACTCTAACTTGAGTCGGATCCCAGGCAAGCCCCGGAGCATTATAAGCCTCCTATCTTCAAAGCAATTAATTCTATATATGTTATAAGTATTGTTGCATTAAGTGATAGGAGTTGGTTGGAAACTCTTGCTGCATTATATCATTCCTTGTCCAGATATATGAATCCTTGAATCCTACATAGACTAGGATCGAGTAGATGCTTAGCCTTGATTTAAGCGGTAGAAGTCAGGTGATTTCCTGTCACCTGCGAGATATAGGGATATTCATATATGGCACGGTTGGCTATATTTGCTATCGTGGAATGGAACCATGTGTTAATAAAATGAAATGAGACCGGGCGGGATGATGATAGTGAAGCGACAAGGCATGGAGGTCTTGGGTGTGGATCTATCCCCGTCTGAGTCGTTTAAGGACCGATTCGCTGTACGTCCTTGAGTCATGTTGAACGCAGTCTAACACTTAGTTGGCCGGATAAGCCGTTCCGACCGCGAAGCCGAGTAATGTGGTTCAGGCCGGGAATCGAATGGTAGGTTGCTTCTTGGAGGAGAGAAAGGATGTGCTTGGGGACATTGGCGTGAGACCAAGGGGGGGTTAGAGTCCCTATCACCTGGCAGAGTGTCGCCCTTGGGGTCGCGACATCATTCGGACCCGCGATTCCTGAATCATATGAAAAGGTGGCTTGTGCGACCCTGGCAGGGGCCTGCGCGGTGAGTGTTAGAAATACCCCTCCAGCTGGATAGGAATTCGATTCGAATCGCCGTCGCTCCCGGTTAGTGAGCACTTGACTTGAGCAGCGGCAACGTAGATTCAATTAAATTGAACGAATGGTTAATTGGATCACGATGAAAAGGTTGCCTCAATTTATACCTGCTATGGTTAATATTGTTTGCTCCTAATAAAGTGAGTGCTCTAGTACAGGTTCTAATATAGATGATAGGTTAGTGATAATTAACTTGATGCTTAAGCATCAATGATTGATCATCTATATTAAGCTTTTATGCAAAATGTTGTCAAGCTATCCCCACTTTATATCAGCCTTGCATGATCCTTGGTGTCACGTTATTTCTGGTTTCTGACGGGTAAGTCTAGCTGAGTACCTTCTTGTACTCAGGGTTTTATCCCCACTTGTTGCAGGTTGTGATGTATCATGGCGTCTGCAAGAGTTGGTTGGCTCCTGCCGTAGTGGCAGAGTGTGATCACGGGCATGATCCTTCTGAGTTATCTTCTCTCTAATGCTTTTGTTGGAAGTCGACCTTCGTACTGGCATGTATTTGAAATAAGGGTGTTGTTGGTTTCAAATTACTTTGCTTCCGCTACTTTTGAACTTAAGTTGTAAGAACTATGTTGAACTCCGATGTATATTGAACTACTTGTGAAATGGTGGTAACATGTGACTTGTTATGTTGAATCACTACGATCCTGGCTTGTATGTTGGTTGGTTTGAATTCCCTCGTGATTTCATTGGACTACCGGAGTTATATGGGCTCAAGTGCGAGAATTTGATCCTTTCGGTGATTGTTTTTGTACTTGTGCTCTTATAATTTGGACGGTTCTGTTACAACTTGTGACTGTGGACAAAGGGCCTTCTGCTAGGTTCTGAAGCCCTTCATCCGTGCAAGAGCTCAAATTGTGGATCCATTTTTTGAACCAAAAGTTGAATCCCTTCATATGTTCCCTAGCTATCCATGCTTCGCTCCAACCTAGATTCGCTTGACGCAACTGCTCCTTATGCTCATCGATGTAAGGACCAACTTCTGTTGTGTGTTCCAATACGAGAAAGTGAGCTCGTCGAAAGTCCTCCCGATTTGGATTAAGTGTCTTCTTCCCAAGAGTCCCTATCCCCGCTAGCCTTCCCTCGTGGCGGGACTTATATATGCCAATTGGATTTGTAGGATCAATGTAACCAAGGCACCAATCAACTACCTCCTCGGCCGAGTAACCCTAGACCATGCTTCCCTCAGGATGTGCCTGACTCTTTGTGTAGCTGTTCAAAGTACTCATGAATCTCTCATAAGGATACATATGATGGAGGAACACGTGACCAAGGTACCTTATTTCCTTTACCAAATGAGCAATGAGATGAATGGATACATCAAAGAATGTCGGTGGGAAATACGCCTCTAGTAGACACATTGTCTCAAAAATGTTCTTCTCAAGCTTGTCCAATGACCTCTCATCAAGAACCTTCTGAGATATTGCGTTGAAGAAGAAGCATAGGCTCATGGTTGCCTTTCGGACTTTTTCTGGCAAAATGTTCCTGATCCCGACCACAAGCATTGTTGTGAGCATGACATCACAGTCATGGGCCTTCATTGGGAGCATCTTGTTCTCTTTTGCTGCCACAAGTTTCCTTATGTCTGTTGAGTATCCGGAGGGAACTTTCACGCTACGAAAGAAGTCGCACAACTCCTGCTTCTCTTCCCTAGTCAGATTTATGGCAGACAATGGTAATTGGGCACCTGGGCCCTCAGGACGCAACTCGGGCCTTATATCCAATTCTTCCATATCTGCTCGTGCATTCGCATGGTCCTTGGTTTTCCCCTTGCTGTTCAAGAGTGTTCCGAGCAGGCTCCCACAAACATTCTTCTTCACATGCATGACATTGATGCTATGGCGAACTGCTAAGTCTTTCCAGTAAGGTAGTTCCCATAGAATCGACATCTTCTTCCACCTCTTATCAGCAACTTCCTCCGTGCGCTTTCTCTTTCCAAGGGCACTCTTTTTGTTCTTCCCGAATGTAACATTGACATCCTTTACCTGGTCATAAACATCACGCCCAGTGAAATGCCTTAGAGCAGATCATGTCTCAATCGTGCCATCAAACTGGCATTTCATGCACCGGTAAGGATGGGACCGGGGAAGGAAACGGCGATGCCTTATGTACACCCTCTTCTTTAAATTGTTCAGCCAAAGAGACTCAGTGTCATCTAAGCAATAAAAGCAATCTTTGTCCCCTTTGGACTGCCTAGATAAGCAGCGGTGTCCTGGGACATCAGTGATGGTGCTTAACACCATGGCATGCAACTTGAATGATTCTCGTTTGAACCCATCGTATACCTTGACGCCGTCTGACTAGAGCTGCTTGAGCTCATCCACAACCGGCCTCAAATAGACGTCGATGTCATTCCCTGGCTGGTGCGGGCCTGAGATCAAAAGGGGCATCATCATGTATTTCCTCTTGTTACAGTACCACGGTGGAATGTTATAGATGGACAACAACACCGGCCAGACACTATGTGAGCAACTCATGTTTTCGAATGGGTTCATGCCATCTATGCTGAGTGCAAAGCGAATGTTCCTAGGTTCATCTTTGAAAAATCGATGCTTGGAATCGATGACGCGCCACTGAATAGCATCAGCTAGATGCCATAGGTAACCATCAATCTTGCGTCCCTCCTGGTGCCAACTCAACAGCCGTGCGTCCTTGGCAGTTGCAAACAAATGCTTCAGGCGGGGAATTATAGGAAAGTATCATACCACCTTCCGAGGAGCTCCATGTTTCTTTTTGTCATCACCCCCGTCATATCTTCGTTTGTACCAAGAGGTTCCACACTCGGGGCATTCAGTTAGTTCAGTGTTTTTGCCAAGGAATAGGACACAGTCATTCTTACAAGCATGGATTTTCTCGACCTCCAATCCCATAGGACAAACAATCTGCTTGGCCTCATATGTGGTCTTGGGTAACTCATTCCCTTCAGGCAGCATGTCTCGCAATAGATCTAGCAATTCATCGAAGCTCCGGTTAGTCCAATGATGTGTCGCCTTCAACTAGAGAAGCTTGAGAGTAGCAAACAACTTTGTATAGCTCTCCTTGTAACTCAGATAGAGCGACATCTTCATATCTGCCACCAGCCTTTTCAACTTCTCCAAATCCTTCTCGGTGAACTCATCAAACCCCATGGCATCCCGCACCATCTCCTCGATATTCTCTGCCTTTTGGACATAATTTACACTAATATCTACTATCTTGTCATCAGTGAGATCTGGACTGCAGAAGGGTCCTTCCTCGTTGTCCTGACTAGCAGCATGAGTTCCATCATCCTGACGTATGTTACTAGAGAATCCCTGGTCCATACGACCAGCTTGCGAGTCTCCAATATTAACTCCTTCTTCTCCATGCTTGTTCCAACATCTGTAGTCACCCATGAATCCTCGCATGACCAGGTGGCCAAAGACTGATATTGATTTTGAGTTCTGCTTTTCATTCTTACAATCAATGCATGGACACCATATAGACGTCTTGTTCTCATTCGACATATCCTTTTCTACTGCACTTATGAATGATTTTAGACCATCTAAGTACTCAGCACATGTATGATTGCGAAGAGACATCCAGCTCCGATCCTCCATATCTACGAAAAAGGACTGAACCTCTGAAACTCTGAAACTCTAAAACTCTGAATCTCTAAAACTCTGAATCTCTGAAAGAGGCGGGCGTGCAACTGAACAGAAGCACCGATAAACCTGAGCTCTCCAACTACACAAGCAAGCACTGAACCTCTGAACCTATGTGTGCCAGACAGCTATCCGCGTGAAAACTAAAATCTGCATATAAAAAACAGAAGTATCAAATTGAGAAGTTGGTGTCACGTTAATCAAGAAGTCACTACAGCTCATTGAAAGGTCTTGATGGCTAGAGGGGGGGTGAATAGCCTTTTAAAATATTCTACAAAGATAAGCTAAATAAGTTTATCAATATAACAAATAGAGAGATGCGAGTTTTGCTTAGCCTACGAGGTGTTTGCAAGCCACCTAACCAATTCACAATTCTAGTATTTGCACTCAACCGCACAAGTCAAACCGAGAATGTAACTACAACTACAACTAGCAAGTTACACAAAGGAGCTACTATAGCAAAGCTAACTAGCTAGCAAAGATAACTAAGAAAGTAATGCGAAGTTGAGTTGGGAGAGTTTCACCGAGGGGCGAAGTATTGAGCCAACCAATATGATCAACAATGAATACCAAGATAACCAAACACCGGGATCAATCAATCACAATATGAAAGTGATAACATGAAGATTTATCCCGAGATTCACGTGCTTGCCGGCACGCTAGTCCCCGTTGTGTCCCTCTTCACCACGTGATTCGGTGGCTAATCGGTCACACACCGAGCCTCTCAAAAGGCACCACAAGAACCTACCAAATGACAAAAGGTTGCAAATGACACGAGCAATTCACTAACGTTGCCTTTGGTGCTTCGCCAAGGTAGGCACAAACCCCTCACAATCACTGGAGGTGGCCAAGAACAATCACCAACTCTTGCCAACGCCTCCAAGCTGCTCCAAGCCATCTAGGTGGCGGCAACCACCAAGAGAAACAAGAATCCCACAGCAAATCAACCACCAAGTGCCAACTAGATGCAATCTCACAATGCAAATGCACTTGGATCACTCAATCTCACTTCGAATATGCAAAGAAGCAAGAGAGATGAGTGAGAGGGGAGTTGCTTAGCTCAAAGTGCTCACAAGTATGTCAAATGTTCAAGAGAGAGAGCCTTGAGCCGACCAACGAGTATTTATAGACGTACCCCTTCGAATATAGCCGTTAGGAACTTGAAATAGCCGAAGTCGCGCTGACCGGACGCGCTGGTCAAACTGACCGGACGCGACGATCACATAGCGACTACGCTCGCAAACCACCGACCGGACGCGCTCCACGCAATGACCGGACGTGCGAAGCTCGACCAGACGCGTTGGTCAAGACTGACAAGACGCCACAGTGCCAACGTCTAGTTGGAGTCCAGTAAGCTCCCTCAACGACCGGACGCGATAGTGACCGGACGCGCTGCGCGTCCGATCAATAAACTAAAACACGCGCATACACTGAACGCTGACCGGACGCGTCCGGTCAAACAGAGACCGCGTCCGGTCACCTCTGTGACCTCCGTTCACCTCCGTTTCTTTTTCGACTTCCGGCGTAGTGGAAAATAGTCGTTTCAACTCCTCGAAAACACCTGAATCCCACCTCGCAAGCTCAGCGGGAGGGAGAGAGGACCCCAAACCCTCTCTACCGCTCAAACTCCACCGCCATCGCAAATGTGCTAACACCACCAAGTGATCACGTCATGTGCGAGTGTGTTAACATTTTCACAATCATTTTTCGAGGTGATATTAGTTCTATCCAAATGCATATGATTATGAAATGCACACCTAGAGGCACTTAGGAGTTCAATAGCCGCGTCATTCCCCTCTTTATAGTACGGCTATCTAACCTATAATGTAACCACACCCACTAGGTGTCTTGGTTACTAAAACATAACCCTTAAGCATATACCTTTGCCTTGATCACATAGGGTTGCGTCCAAATCCAAGTGTGGCCATCATGATCACCATGTCCATCTTGCCACCAACCTTAGAATGTACTAATCCTCATATGCTACATACAACTTAGGCATAGGGTTAGTACTTAGGCATTGTCACTAATTACCAACACCAAACATAGGACTTTCACTCATTCACATTACCCATCCTTTCATGATGTGTACATAAACACTGACTAAACACCATTTTGGAGTGCCCATTACACTCAATCAGTTAAGCAATTTGACAAGTGCATATAAGAAGAATAGAAATCACCATTTTGGAGCTTATGTCAAGCAGCAATTCAGACTGTAAGTTTGACAATGGATCATCTCAGAAAAAAAAGATATGGTAGTAGTACATGGATTTTACTTACTGAGCACTACAATATATTTACAAAAAATCTATGAATTTCAAAGGATATGTTGCCTATACGTATCTCTGAATGAGAAACACAGAAAATACAGAAAATCACCTCATGATCCAGAAGCACTAGTGCACTACTCACTCATAATATAGTTGGAAAAAAGTTCACAAAATGACCATTTTTACTGATCACATTGCTAACTAAAATACTTAACAACTAGGGACAAAGATACATTCAGACTGCAAATCCCTGCATTTAAAATGAAAGAAAACCTTGTTTAGTTCCCCATTCATTGTAGATAGAAATAAAAATTACAAACAACATCAGGTTATCAGATCAGTGTAAAAATCATTCCCCACCCTAAAAACCCATATTCCATCTTACATGAGCTAGGACACATAGTACCAGATGATAGAAATAAACATTGAGCAATCAAGACCCAGAAACAAAATAGAGAGTATGACTAATTTCTTTACTACGGAGATTAGCTCCAAAGCACGACCTGAAAAATCCACATGCACTGCAGTCTAAATGTGCAATTGCCGACCTGGACATTTCATCAAACACCATTACAACATTGAAGAAGAAGAACTCAAGGAGAGCTTCAACCTTGCAGAGCAAGATGACGGCGTCATCAGTGAACAAGGAGAGAAAGGCCAGAGCAGCAGCTTACCATGTGGCTGGACCTCACGCTGGGGCTAGGTGCGAGTGAATCACCCTCGCCGGACACGGCCATGCTCTAGGCTGACGACGCCGTGCGCTAGAGGCCGCGACCAACACGCTACCGTCGAGGCCGGGGCTGGTGTGATGGGGCGGCGACAAGGTGGGTAGCGGCACCGGCCGGAGCTGCAGGTGCCTAGGTGGGCGGCGGCGATGGCCAGAGCTGGAGGTGCCGGGGTCAGCGGCGGCGACTACCGGAGTGGGAGGTGCTGGGGTACGGGGCGGTGCAGGCCGGGATGCAGGTGTCGGGGTGGGGGCTGCCACGATCGGAGCTTCACGAAGATGGGCAGCAGCGGGTTCTTCGTATTTTTATTTCGTATACGGAGCTTCACGGTCAGAGCTTCACGTACGATTTGTTTTGTTAATTTTCTGACCAGATAGTTAGTGACGCGGCTCAACAGGAAGAGTCACTACTAGGTATATCTATGAGTGACGCGTCTGGACGTCACGCGTCACACTTATTATTGGTGACACGTTTTGTTTCGAAGAGTCACTAATATGTTCCCATATGAGTGACGCGTCTACATAAAATGCGTCACTAGTAGTAACCGTGACACGTTTTGTTGGGACGAGTCACTAATATGCATCCATAAAAGTGACGCGCCTAGTTAAAACGCGTCACATATATTGTCAGTGACGCGTTTTCTTGGGACGAGTCACTGGTATCTTATTATTAGTGACGCGTCTTGCTTTTTGGGCATTGGCTACAACTTACAAGTGACGCGTTTCACTTACCCGCGTCACTAATGATGTTGTTAGTGACGCATTTTAATTTTGAGTCACAAATGAAGTGTCTCCTTTGTGCTGTTTTGGCATAGTGTTACGCGGTGAAGGCTTAGAGATGCAGAACGAGCCAAGTTGCAATTACATGGCATAGTTTTCTCCTCCTTTTTCTCCTATATTCGATGGATGCAGCGCAACAAGACAATTGTTAATTTGGCATCCGAGAAGACAAGCGCACGAGCAACCAACCAACGACCATGAGAGTCGGAATTCTTTTTACTGAAGCAGGCGAGGCATCATGTATTGGATTGGATGGCGAATTGGCCCACCAACTTGTGCGGCTAGAGAGACGTTGCAGATCAGCCAATGCCGTTGTTCTGTAGGAGTATTTTGCATTTGAGATTGACTAAGAATATATGGGCTAATTATGGGTGTATAGCAAAGTTGGATTTATAAAGAAAGACAATATATATAGGTATAAAGAGCAACCACTATTGTTCTTGTACGTCTTGCTTGGAATTTATAAAGAAAGACAATACGGAGTATATGGGTACAAAGAGCAACCACCGTTATCAGAAATTGCCCATTAGGGAATGCTTTGTTGATAAGCTTAGCCGTTCCAGGCAAAAGGAAGGGTGATCATATTCCGCTTTTCTTGAGCGAAAGAGATTGATTGCTACTGATCCTAAGTCCTTTATTTCTCAGTTTGCAGACGGACGCTAAGTGACGAAACGAAGGCTGGCTGTTTGGAAAGTTCCGTTACATGAATCGCTCTCGATTGGCCGTGCCGAGTGGGCGATTGGCGACCATTGCAGCACTGCAAATATCGAATATCTGAAACCGAAAGTGATGCACATGCATCATGTAGAGTAGTTGTAGTCATGTTGACGATTGTGAATTAGCGATGTTCATTCATGTTCTCGACAAGTTTGTATCGTGTCTGACAATCTTTCTTGCCTGATTGAACGATGCCACTATCGTATACGAATCACATTGATTGAGATTTGAGAATACGACTGGACTGACTATGAGAAACAGTTGCTCATCACTCCTGTTTTACCGCATGCTCTGGTCCACGGACTCGTTGTAGCGGTAGGCGAGTCGGTCAGACACTATTGTTTATTTGTTTTACGGACTTGCCAGGGCGCTAGCGTCCAGATGTTGTCGAGCGTATAGCGCATCAGGCTTGAATGAGTGCACTAGCAGGAGGCCTGCGCCGCCCACGCCGTCCCGGACGCCGCGCCGCCCGCTGTTTTCCACGCGTATACCATGTGCAACGTTCTTTCTATGATTGAAACATTCAGATGTAATAGTTGCAACATACAAAAGAAGGCAAATAAACCATTTGATACAAATGTCTGAAACACTTGTGGAAACGCCTCAAAAACATTTGAAACCATTACAAATATATGCAACATTCAGATGAAATACTCGCAAACATATGTATGAAATACCTGAAAACACTTAAAACATATGTTTGCAACATGTATATGTAACATTCAGGTAAAAGACTTGCAACATTCATCTAAAATAGATAAAACATTTGAAACATACACTTGAAATATACGGGTATAGCCATTACAACATGTGTAACATCCCAGTCTATTTTTACAACATTGATATACAACACTTGCAACATACATCTGAAACACTTGAAATATACTATTGTAACATGTACTTTTAGCATAGCATCTGCTCGCTGCTTGGACGAATGGAGGCTCGTCGATGCGGAGCTCGACGCCGGCGCAAAGCTAGATGCCACGGAGTGGCGCGGAGGACACCGGTGTAGAGCTCATCGGCGGCACGAACCTCGGCAGGGGCAGGGCAGGCGGATGGAGCGTGGAGCTCACCTGGTCAGATAAAATGCATGTTGCATGACTTTGCTTTATACAAAGCAAAATAAGAAACAAAGTATTTGTATTGGGATTTCCAGCTTACATTACCGCTGTACCTGGCTTTTCAAGCGCAAAACAGACGTGCACTACCACCATTTGGGAATTTCTAATTTATTCTATGATGTCATGATGTTTCTATGAATTGGTTTTTGGCTGTGTTCACTTGGCATGCGAACCCAAAATATTTCCTCTTCCACCCATCACATCGAATCTTTGAACACATGCATGGAGCATTAAATGTAGGTAAAAAAAATAACTAATTGCATAGTTTGTCTGTAAAGTTCGAGACGAATCTTTTGAGTCTAATTAATCCATGGTTGGACAAATTTCACCAAATAACAACGAAAAGTGCTACAGTAACTTTTCACCCAATTTTTCTCAACTAAACACACCCTTTGTTTCTTTGTCAGCTTCCTGCCACACACGTTACAGTTTGTTGGATCCTGCATGCACTTTGCTATGAGCTTGAATTGGCCTGGTTGTCTGAAAAATGGAATTACATATCCCCATAATTGGTACCATGGAACATATATGGTAGATCCGTTCAGAGGTGAATATTGCATGATGTTGCCAATAGCATTGGTGATTGGTTCTAACTTCTAAGGCATTACCCATTTCTCTCCACCACAAATTTTCACTGAAAAGATCTTGAGGAAAGTACTGGTACTCATGGTCGAGTACTGATTCCAGCATTGAAGTCATGCTATTGCAAAGTTGTCGCTTCCCTTCCCCTATTCACTTGGCTTCAAACATGGTTGAAAGTACTGTTCGCTGATTTATTGTAAGAGAAAAATACTGTTCGTTGGCTGAAAAAGTGCGGCTTATAAGACAAGCGAACATGACCATTGTAATGTAGTAAAGGCGTAAAGCATGTGTTTCAGCAAAATTGCCTCTCCCTTCTCTATGTAGTACAGTACTGTACAGTGGCACATGTACTCGTGGTCGTGGCAGAGCTTGCCGACTCACTCAAGCACGCAGACTCCCGTGGCATATGGCAGCAGCAGCAGCAGCACACACGGATTTAGAAACTTGTAACTTGTTCATCATAAACTTATTTCAATTCATACCAATACATTAAAATTCAGAAGAAAATCACACGGACATACAGTAGGACACAACACATGACCATATCCATGAACGACCTTACTAATCCATGGCATTTCCCATGGGGTCAATCTCGAACCGGTTGATCCTGAAGTGGCCGAGCTCCACGCCGGCCTCCGCCGCAGTCCTCGCCTCACTGTCCAAAGCCATCTCTGCCAGGATCGCCTTGACGAAAGGAGCGGAGCGGCTCGGAAGAGTGCAGCCGGAGGCATCACGTCATTTCGAGCTATTCGCCTGGGCGAATAGTCTTTGGTGACTCAAGTGGTTGGTTTTGCAGGTTTCGTCGGAGCTGTGGCCGGTCGTCTTTGTGGTGCCGACAGCTTCCGTTCGCTAGGACCCGCGCTGTCGGCTAGGGGACGACATGAGGCGAGGCCGGTTGGGAGCCCTAGGGCGGCGTTACCTAAGGCAGGCATCGACTCCGAATGGCAGGCAAGCCCTTGGTTTCGGGGAATATTCCCTGAATGTGTAGCAGTTGGAAGGGTATTCTTGTTCAGAGGAAAATCTACAAGGCTACAAGCATGTATAAATAGCCCCTATTGGGGGAGTGTAAAAGAGAGGAAAATTGTATATTCTCGTTTCGCATACACCTTTTTCTCGCTTCCTTTCGCATCTGAGTTCGCTCGTGCGACGGTCCGGTGTTCAAGGGTTTGGGCCTTGAACAACAGGAGGCATGCAGCAGCTAAGCAGTCTTACAGAGGAAACAACGAAAAAAGTTACATCCTGGCGAGAGTGAAGGATGTGCAACGTTTTGAGCTAACTATATATGCATTATTTTTGTAACTTGACGGCTTCTAGAATCATTTGCTACAGCATCCCGCTCAGCGCTCCTAAGGTGAAGGGGCGAGGATCTGGATAGTGCTACAAGGTGTGCAATTGTTAGGAGCAGACGAATTCACATATGTACATTCCTGATGCCACCGAAAACAGTCCAGACTCGAGAGGCATACACACAAGACTCAAATTCACCGCCATTAACCGGGCAATGTTATAAATCAGTACTCATAAAACAAGTCGCCAGTGCAGTGCTGCATAAAACAGATTTTGATTGAGCCATCTGTTCATGGGTAAATCACTGAGATTGAAGGATATAGAAAAATCAACTATTAGCATTACCTTGGATCGGACCCCGTGCGAAGTATCCGGCCTCAAAGTTCTGGACTTTCGGCCAGTCCCAAGACCCCCGTGGGATGTATGTTCCAGCTGCAGTTGGAGTCCGTCAATCCGCGGCCGCGCCCAGCTGCCGTGATAACTTGATGAGCATGTACGGAGACTAGGAGGAGGGCTGCGCGGTGTAGTACGTCGGGCCGCTGGCTGCCGCTGTAGTGGCGGCCTGGCGGGGTCTATGATGATGACGGCGGTGAACCAGCGCGTGGAGGATGATGGGGGCGGGCGAAGCCGATTCATCAGAGCTGGGCCGGAACACATGAAGAGGCACGATGGCAGGTGGACAGAGGGGTTGGCTGGGCCTGGGGAGGGCACACCCGTCATCGTCCATCACCCGCGTTGGGCTGGGGCGTTCGGCTGAACAGGGTCGGAGGGGCGCACGCCGAAACGTGGGTGTTACGATTCCTCGTGTATATATATCTCTTCTCTCACAGCTAAAAAGACTAAAGTAGACACTGTTTTGGTATGACAAAATTTCACCTCACCTTCGTCCTACCGGCCCGTGCGATCCCACGTCCACGAAGGAAAGATGTCGGTCCTGTGCGATCCGTTCTGCCGCGTTGTTGCCTTATTGGCCTCAAATGCCCGTGAGGAACGCGTAGGCCGTCCGCTTGGAACGACACCTTACCAAACTAACGGAGTCAATCACGGCAAAATAGGAAGTATTAGAAAACTATTGTGCTATCCATGTACGGATTGCATGTTTGCATGCAACACTCACTATGCCAGAAAAGCTTATCAGTGACGTCTCGATTAGTGACTCAGAAACGAAACGCGTCACTAATTACTATATTAGTGACGCGGGTGAACCAGACACGTCACTGATTAGTTGTTACCCATGCCCCAGGAACCAGACGCGTCACTAATTACAAGATATCAGTGACTCTTCGTAAGAAAACGCGTCACTAATAACATCTGTGACGCGTATTATCCAGGCACGTCACTGATATGTGGCCGTATTAGTGACTCCTCTCAACAAGACGCGTCACTAATAAGAAAAGTAACGCGTGTTCTTATGACGCGTCACTGATAGAAAAACATATCAGTGACTCTTCTCAACAAAACGCGTCACTGGTAAGAAAAGTGACGCGTGTTGTCTAGACGCGTCACTGATATAAAGACATATCTCCTCCTCTCCTCTCTCTCCCTAGGAACCAGGCCGATAAATATCTCCTCCTCTCCTCCCCTCTCTCTCCGAACAATACGCGTCACTCCCCCCTCATCTACAGTACACCGATAAAAATATCTCCCATTCCCCTCCCCCTCCCCTCTCTCTCCCCTCGTCACTTCTCTTCCCCTTCCTCCCTCCCGATCCCTCCCGAAACTGACACGGCGGCGGCGCGAGCGCACCTCAGCGGTGGACCTCGGCGCGGCGGCGCATCCAGGCGGATAGGGCGAGGCGGCGGCGCACCGGCCAGCCAGCGGCGCCTCTCTCTCCGTCTCCGTCTCCCTCTCCCTCTCTCCAGATCTGTGACCCCACCGCTCGGCCCCCCGTGGTGGCCGGCCTCCGGCGCGCCGGCGTGGCCAGGCCCCGGCGGTGGCCGCAGCCGCCTTCCCCGCCCCCCTCTAGCAGCGCCGCACCTCTGCCGCTCCCACCCCACCCCACGCCGGCACTGCCTCCGGCATTCCTCTCGGCGACGCCGTACTGCCGACGGCCGCATGCCCCCTCCCCCGAGGTCGCGACGGCGCTGCTCCTAGCCATGAAGCCATCGGCGCCGCCACTTCGCCCTCGCCGCCTCGGATTCACGGCGGGCTCCGCATCTCCTAGTGCCGTGCGACTCGTCCCTCCCTCTTCCTGGCTCGCCCGACCCGGCTCTGTGTCGCACCACCACCGGTGCCCAAGCGTGGCCAAACCCTAGCGGCGCCACTCGGATTCCTGTGCGTGCGAAGCCTCTATAGCCAGCATCTCCAGGTTTTGCCGACTCTCCCTTCTCTGCTCTTTATCTACTTCCTGCTTGCGTTGAGTACCTGACTGTTAATCTGATTATATGTGCGCCTTCTTTCCCTGAAGCTGATGGATGATGGGGTCACCCAGGTTTCCTTCCATAGCCTTCATCCTTCGTTTGTTGCAGCTAAGTTCCACATGTCCGTATGTTTTCTCCTTACAATAGCATATTTGTGTGCAGGTTGACACACCAGGATGAACTCAAGCTACCTGTTGGATATTTAAGCACCTGAAAATGTGACAACCTCCCAAAAAGCTGCGTATTTATTGTCATGTTTACACTTCTTTATTTACTTCTGAAATTTTCTGACCAGCAGGTTGTAATACATCTTCAGGTTCAGAGATAAGGTTTAGGTTGCCCCTGTAACTTATCAATCTGTTATGTAGTGATGTTTGTATGTTTTCTCAGTAAAGTCGTTCGAATAACTCCAGGTTATTAATTGAACTATTATATTCGATTTGATGGATACTAGCTACTAGGTTGCTTTATCCTAACTGCATGAATTAAAGGTAAGTGGTAATTTGCCTGCGATTCATACATGTTCAGTTTAAGAGATAAGGTTTAGGTTGCCCCTGTAACTTACCAATGTGTTATGTAGTCATGTTTAACAGTACATTCTAATTGTCTCAATTTCATATGTAGGGGCATGTACCAGATTTAAACTATTCAAACTCAGTGACTACAGAAATAGTTTCATGCCTTGCTAATATAGAAGAGAAACAGTTTAATGTTGAAATATGGAGCATTATTCATATTCTACGACTAAATTATTTTTGCCACCTGATCAGATTATTACCTCTACTTTTATTGTGTAGTATGAAGGCTTCTATCTCAAATTTGACGAAAATGGAATTGTAACAAGACAACATGTGCTCTTAAAAAGGTAATGCTTCTTTCAGTGTTATGTGGAGCGCATGAAGTTTTGATAATGCTTTGTACGAAAGCACCTGACAATGAACACTGATATGCACCACCTCCTCTACATATCATACTTAAATGGTTCTGCTAATTGAGACAAAGAAACACAACTTAGCTTGCCTACCTAAATAGTGTCACAGCACGCTTTTACAGTTGCTAGCACCATAAGTCCATGAAACCTCTATTCTCATTGGAAGGGACCATCTAATAAGGTATATAGATGATACATTGTTGCTTTACAGTTCACACAAACTTCCTGTTTAGTTCTTCTTGCTTCTATGCAATATGAGGTCTGCAGCCATCTAAACCTCTATGCAATGGCACAAGTCTCATAGTCACTCAGTTAACTCACTATAGGGCTTAGGTTGTACCTACTATACATAATCTGTTCATAGACAATTTTGACTTCTTGATGATTTCTATTTTGTAATACTTTGACCATTAATTATTAATTTCGATTACAGAATATATATTTATGTGATTGTTGTTCTGATGCTCCTTTTAGACAATAATAATGAACGAATCTGTCCATCCTACCAAGCTACCAGTTATTTTGTACCTAGCGCCCGCGGCATTTGCCGCGGGTTCCTGCTAGTTATATATATTCTGTTAGATAGCAAAGAAGATATGAAAAGCAGATTGAATGTGTTGCAAATTTTTTTGAGGGTTATCAATAGTTGCTCCCTGCTGTTTATTATATATTTGAAGAAGCTGCAGATCATGCTCTTGTATGGATCAATAGGTTGAGAAAGCCACTGAATTTCTGATGTGTTGTATTCCTTGTATCTAAAAAGTTTGTAAGGAATTGATTATTGAATATTGGAACACGTCTGATGTGTATGTGTGTGTGTGTGTGTGTGTGTATATATATATATATATATATATATATATATATATATATATATATATATATATATATATATATATATATGATCATTGTAGATGTATATAGGATCATCATTTTTTTTGTTTTTCTGAAATAGTTATCAGTGACGCGTTTTGGCTGGACATGTCGCTGCTTAATGATTATCAGTGACGCGTATTGGCTAGAAACGTCACTGATAGAGGATTATCAGTGACGCGTGTTGGCTAGAAGCGTCACTGATAGAGGATTATCAGTGACGCGTCTTGGATACACGCGTCACTGGTAGAGGGTTATCAGTGACGCGTTTTTACGCGTCACTGATTTGCCCTTATCACAGACGCAAGAATAGTGACGCGTCTTTTCCGCGTCACTAATGACTGTCTGGACGCGTCACTGATAAGGTTTTCTGGCATAGTGACTGACGTGTCAGATGGCTAACACGCATGGACGCCAAGCGGCATCAGCGGCACCGGCATACATGGCAACGAGCCTCTGGTTACGACGCTAATTAACCCAACCCAACACTACTAACAAAAACATACCGTGAATCGAGCACCAGAACACGCTACTCCAATCGTGTTCAAGGCCGACGTGTCGGACCCTGACGCGGCCACCTCGTGATGTGGAGCAAGGACGACGAGCAAGCTCGCCTGCGCCTGGGACGACATCACCTGCGACGCGCGCACCTGCTGCGCCTCCGCGCTCTCCCTCGCTGGGCCAGGATGCCATGATCGCTCAAGCCTCGCGGCGGGCGGTGTGTGGACTAGGGCGGTGTGGTGGGGCGGGGCTGGACAACGACGTGCTGGGGCTGATCGTGTTCAAGGCCGACATGTCGGATCCTGGTGGCTGCCTCGCGATGTGGAGCGAGGACGACGAGCGGCCCTGCGCCTGGGACGGTGTCACCTGCGACGCGCGCACCTGTGTCTCCGCGCTCTCCCTCGCCGGGTTAATCGCGCTCCACGTCCAGCGGCTCCTTGCATACTCCTCGTCATCGTCGTTGGAACATCCATGCCGTTCGCTGGCATAGGGCGTGGCAGCCCAGGGCACCCGCAAACGCATCGTCGACGTCCCATTTGGCACCTCGCCGGCAAATGTGTCGTCGGCGTCCTCTTCGGCACCTCGCCGGTAAGCGTGTCGTCGGCGTCCTCCTCGCCACCTCCTCCCGCGGCTCGACGTATTCAACTCCTACGCCGGTGAACCTCCCAACCCCCGCCTCTTGTTTCTCTGTCCATCACTAGGGTTTGTGTAGCTTAAGGTGCACGGCACGGATCGACTGCTCTCCCTAGTCCTGCGGATCTGTAGATCGATTCATACGCGGGCTCGGTCCGCTCCGGCGGCTGCCCCACCGTTGCCCTTGCATGGCTTGCAGTAACATGAATTAAAATTGTATTAATATAAAATCGGTCCGCTCCGGCGACCGGCATTGATGGTTGCTTAAAATGAATTAGGCAAATACATATTTTGATTTAGCACAAGTGTCTCGAGTAAAACCACTGTGCATAGCACATAGATAGCCTACATAGGATGCCAGTAAGCTATCCATTTGAAGAGGGTAAAAAGATACTCTTCAAAGTCCATGTGCCGGCAAGATATTCATTTGAAGACCGAGTGACCGACACAATCACACAAATGAGTTAAGATTTTGGCATACACAATACAAACATACCCATCACAGTTGGTACTAAATAGTTAAGGCCAATTCTTATGTATACACGAAAACAAACGTGTCCAACTAACGATGGGGAAATGGTAAGTTGCATCATAAAAATGAAAAATGACCATGCATAAACAAGACATGAAAATTTTCCTTCGGCTGTGCTTGAGCATCGTATTTCAGAATTCATGAGCATCGCGTGAAACTCCATTGTAGGAATGAAAGTTCTCCCTACAAAGAGGAAAAGTATTATTCCAATATTTCTAATACAAAAGATTAATACCAGTAGGAAACAACATTAATTTAAAAGGGGCGACACAAGAGATAATACAATTTCATGTTATCTCCATTTACTATGTGCAGGAAACCATGGAATTGAAGAACATGTCCCCACTGGACAAAGTAATGATAGGGATGAGGCACCTGGTGAGGAGGCAAATTATGATATGGAGATGTTAGGACTAAAGGGTTCCGCAGGTGATGATATAGGTACAACCAATATGGAGCACACAGAGTGCGGTGATCGAGGCGATTAAGCACACTATGAGGTGAAGCTCATGCTAGACATGTAAAACAAGGATTTTTTTTCAGCTCCTTGCGTTTGGAGGTTACAATCATAAAGAATTGTATTACATGTGGCACCCTTGTTTTTGCAATATACAGTGCTCAGGTAGCCGACCGTAGTGACACAAGCCATATGCAGAGTATAAGGCGGACAAGAGCATGATGAAAAACACTGCAAAAGACGAATGGAAGGATGCAATGGGCTTACAGTTGAAGGACGGTACTGCCAAGGAAGACACTAATGTGACAAAGGTTGATGTTCACAAGCCAGCTCAAAGAGATTCTCTAGATGCGGATCCATCAAAAGAAAAAGAATTGTTACGTAATGATTTGATAGAGGGTTTGATTCATAACAAACCTAAAAAATCATCGTCGGCTCACATTATGCCAGAAGGTACTGCACTTTTCATCCATTACGCTATTCATTTGTTATCTATTTTTAATAATAATTAATATGTGCAATAGTATTAATTAATCCTACTATAAGATTAATCTTACAAGTATGTTGTCTTTTTAGATTATGTTTGTACTAAAAGTGATAGAGCCATAATTGTATCAGTCAAAAAATAAAATTCCATCTTCACCTAGGAAGGAGCAGCTTATGCTCATCGATGATGTTCTAGTGTTGAGAAAGCACATGGAATGTCTTTTTCAGCCATATGAATTCTTGTGTGACGTGGTAATAGATGCAAGTTGAAAGCATCTAGGCCCCGGTGTTGGTTTCGGCAATTAATGACAACACATAATTACCATGACTAACGTGTGTTTTGCAGAAACATCGGTAAGTTAGGTCATGGAGATGATAATTGCTTTGAGCAATATGGCAGTCATGTCCCTTGATGGAAATTGTTTCGGTTTTCAAAGGATCAACGATAAGATTAAGGATGGTTAGTTCCGGATGTCAAGGTGTTGAGATACATCTGGAATAGTCGTTAGGATCTTTGTTTCTTCCTTTGACCGTACTATGAAGAGGGGCATGAGCGAGTAGCTTGACCTAGGTGAGTCTTATGTTTAGGTGTGGTGCACACTTGTCAAACTTAGCACTAGGTAGCTCGAGAAAAGCTCAGAGTACAGTTAGAAGCGACTTGGTTCAAGTTGCATTGCGTTTAGAAGACGTTTGATCCGTTTACCTATGACTGGACGCGGTCCTGGTCATGACCGGACGCGTTCGGTCAGTACAAAGTCTTAACTGCGTTTTCAGCTGACTGACCGGACGCGGTCTTTGAGAGGACCGGACGCGGTGGTCAGGCTAACATGTGTTCCAGAGGGTAAACAGCAAAGATCGGACGCGACTGTGAAAAAGACCGGTGTGTCCGGTCATGTTCCAGTAAGGTCCAGCGTAGACCTGACGCGTCCGGTCACCTATGAACGGACGCGGTCGTGCGTCCGGTCTTGTTCCAGTAAGGTCCCGTGGTGACCTGACGCGTCCGGTCACCTATGATCGGACGCGGTGTTGCGTCAGGTCAAATTTCCAGAGAGCTCTTGCATGATCGGACGCGTCCGATCATCCCTGATCGGACGCGTCCGATCATCCCTGATCAGCGCGTCCGGTCATCTCAGACCGGCGCGTCCGGTCAGCACAGATCAGCACTTCCGGTCTCTCAGTACAGGTTTCCGTTTTCGACCATTACAACTGACCGGCGCGTCCGGTCATATCGACAGGCGCGTCCGGTCAGTGCGCGTCTGGCTGTTTCGAAAGGTAACGGTTGGATTTGTCTGAGGGGTCTATAAATACAACCCCTCCACCTCTTTTAGAGGTCTCTTGCTCATTTGTTTAGCTGAGAAACACCTTTGAAGTGCAAGGGAGTGCAAGAGCCATAGTGAGGATTGAGATTTGCGAATCAAAGTTTGAGAATCCTCTCTAGTGACAAGAGTCTAGCAAGTGTGCATCCATCTTCTCATTAGACTTGTTGTGGTTGTAACAGAACCGACCAAATTATAAGAGCACAAGTACAAAAACAAGTACCGAAGCGCTCAAATTTTCGAACTTGAGCCCATATAATCCCGGTAGTCAATCGAAACCACGAAGGATTTCAAACCAACTCGCTTACAACCAGGATCGCATCATTCAACATACAACATCATACGTTACATTTCACAAATAGTGCTGAAATAAGTTTACACAAACGGAGTAGCAATTATTACAAACCAAGTTTGAAAGTAGCGGAAGCATAACACACACTAGTTAATTAAGTACTGCCAGTCTGGATGATCGACAACCCGCAAAAGCATGAGGAAAGTACATAAAGATGATCACGCCCTTGTGATCTAGTCATCATCACCCGCAGGGTGGAGACACGTCTTGCAGAAGCCCTGATAAAGCATGTCATCTGCAACAGGAGGGAATAAACCCTGAGTACTGGAATGTACTCAGCTAGACTTACCCGTCGAAAACCAGAAATAAAGTGACACCAAGGATTATGCAAGGTTTACACAAGAGGCTAGCTGACATAACATTTTTGCATAAAGGCATAAGTAATTGAAACTCTTATAATCTGTACTAGCAGTTATTTTTAGCATTTACCTGTCATCTATCTTAGCACCTGTACTAAACATGCACTTGATTATAATCAAACAACATTATTATTATATCCATAGCAGGTATATCATTATGGCAACATTGTATCATTCCCTTAACCACCAGTTCATTTAATGAGTTCTACGTTGCCGCTGCTCAAGTCAAGTGCTCACTAACCGGGAGCGACGACGATTCGAATCGAATTCCTATCCAGCTGGAGGGGTATTTCTAACACTCACCGCGCAGGCCCCTGCCAGGGTCGCACAAGCCACCGTTTCATATGATTCAGGAATCGCGGGTCCGAATAATGTCGCGACCCCAAGGGCGACACTCTGCCAGGTGATAGGGACTCTAACCCCCCCTTGGTCTCACGCCAATGTCCCCAAGCACATCCTTTCTCTCCTCCAAGAAGCAACCTACCATTCGATTCCCGGCCTGAACCACATTACTCGGCTTCGCGGTCGGAACGACTTATCCGGCCAACTAAGTGTTAGACTGCGTTCAACATGACTCAAGGACGTACAGCGAATCGGTCCTTAAACGACTCAGACGGGCATAGCTCCACACCCAAGACGTGAAGTGTCTTGCGGCTGTACTATCGAACTCCCGTCCGGTCTCGATTTCATTATTAAGCATGGTTCCATCACGATAGCCATAAGCCACTCGCGACTCCTTCCTACATCTCGCGGATGACCGGAAATCACCCGACTTCTACCGTACTAAGCAGGGCTAAGCATTGACACGTGCCTACACCTAATATAGGATTCAGTACGATATCTGGACAAGGACAGGTATAATGCAACAAGTGTTTTCATATAACTCCTACAACTTAATGCAGTAAACAATTAAAAGTACTCAAGATTAATTTATAAACCAGTAGGTTCAGCATGCACCGGGGCTTGCCTTTCAGAAACGTCGAGGGCCGGTGGTCTGGACACTCAGGAAGGTCGTCTGCGGGCACTCCTTCGCCTGCTGGATCCTCGGGCTCCTGCTGCTCCTGGTCCTCCTCCGGAATCACAGGCTCGAATTCGAGGAGTGTTACCCCCTCCGGTGCACCTATTGCATGAATGCACAATAAATATAATGGATGCATAAATGGGTGCAACATGCTCGGAATGAAATGCATTTCAGAATAAAATACTCTATTCAAGTTATTTTACTAGTACGTGCAAATCTCTTCTCTAGTAGAGAAGTACTCACCTAATCTACTTAACCTAAGATAAAGCTGCTCATCCTCAGTTAAGGCCCTAACACCTAACAATTACAAAAGTAGCATGTCTTAGGATAATACACCATATCAATCAGCAAAACACCACAGAAAGCATTCTGGACAGCAGCTACTTGTTTTTACCACAACTGGAGATTTACAATTCCAAAAGATATGATTTAAGACAATCTGGAAAGCCTAAGAAATGTACTACAATTCATTTTCAGACCTCAACTCCAAACTCCTAAGTTTTCCATGTCAAACTTCACAAGTTCCAGAATCTGTCCTCTCCAAAACAGAGAGTAGCAGATTTTGAACTGCCACTTTAAACAACAGAAACTCTCAAACTACTAAGCCAAATGCTTCCAAATTTTTACACCAGCTAGTTCATCAAGTTTAATCCAACTTTGGTATTTACAAGTTTTCCAGCAACCAATTTTATCAAAGCCAAATTTAGAATTACTACTAGCTGTCCAGAAAACCTAAATTACCAAGGTTAAATATTTATTGATGTGACCAACATTCTCTAAGACCAAACTAATACTACTACAAGTTCACAAATGTCACAAAAACACCAGAAAGTAAGGTGTTCCCACCTAGAATATTTATTTAAACCCATTTCTTAATTTACTTAAGTAATTAAGTGAAATTTCAAACATATATATAAACTGCTCCTAAAATTCTACAAAAATTACAGGGGACTCTCTGACCCAAAAAGAGACCACAGTAAAAATTTGAACAAGTTTTATTCACAGAAACTCCCTACACAAAATTCACAAGCTAATAAGGCTGATTTTTGCATAAATAGGAAACCCTATTGAAAAGTGTCAAACAACAGATTTCATATTTTTCTTAGACAGTCTAGGGTACCAAGACATTCTCCAAAAAGTTATATGAACATTGCACATGTAGAAAAATTACAAAAATTCATTTAAGTATTTCCTAGAATAACAAGATAGCATTATAACTTGGAAATTAATTAAGCACTGATGCCCAAATTTTTACCAGAGCTAGGGCTAGCATAGAGTAACCTACCCACCAAATTTCCTGATTTATGGAACACTACAGCTCAAGTTATAAATTTAACAAATTTGCATGCATTCCAAAACACATTTAAGGGATCTATTAAATTCTTACAGAATTTAAACATCTCATGCCAGATCCATATTTTTATAAAATACTACACATCATGTAGACCCCAACAAAATTTATCTCATGATTTTTGGATCATTAAAACCCTAGATTTATATTTTTCCAACTTGTACAAAAATCAGTGACAAAATAATAAAAACGAATTTCATTTCGGATGAACTGGGCCGGCCCGGCTTGCTAGCGCGGCCCAGCCAGCGCGCGGCCTGTCTTGGCGCCCCGCCCACGCGCGCGACGCTGACAGGCGGGCCCCCGCAGTCAGGGACAGAGGGACAGGGGAGGCGGAGACCCGCGAGCTCCGACGAGCTCGAGCTCGCCGGAGAAGAGCTCGCTCGGCCGAGTGAGCTCCACCTCGTGTTCTCCGTCACCCGGTGCGTCGATTGGTGCTCGTGGAATGGGTGGGGATGGGGTGGAAGGGGCTTGCCACCGCGAGCGGCGGCCGGTGATGTCCGGTGGCGGCGCGCCGTCGCCGGTGAAGATGCACGGTGCGGTCTAGGCTCGGTGCGAGCTTCACCGCAGCTAGGCGGATCCATTTTGCTAAGAAGGGAGGACGGAGAGAGACCCGAAGCACCCCGACCACGGTGAGGTCCCATGGCGGGCTCCGGCGACCTCTCGGAGATGGGGAAGAAGGAGATGCGGCTCACCTCGAGTCAAATCACGGGCTTCGGTGGGTCAAGGAGATGGAGGGTGGTGAGGCGGAGGGAGTGGCGAGGTCTGGTGGACTGCGATGCGGTGGTGAGCGGGCACGAGCTTCGCCGGAGAGGAGCGGCAATGGCGGCCCGGTTTTCTCCGCTCTGGAAATGAGAGAGAAAAGGAGGGCGATGGAATGGAGGGGGAAGCGGGTCGTCCTGGTCTTCATGCTGAGCTCGCAGGCGACGTGGGGCGTCGGCAGAACACGCGCGCCACGCGGCCACCGGGCTCTGCCCGAGCGCCACGACGCGGTCGGCCGCGGCCGTCGGTGTCTGAACGTTCCGTTTCAGAGCTCAAAGGCATCGACTGACAGGACAAGTTCAACACCGATTTTCTCCCAAACCAGTTCGAATTAGAAGAAGATGATAATACCAAAATTGTAGAGCTACATGAGGACTACAAGTTTGTCAATTGGAGTTCGGGCTGGTTCGGCCTAGATTTGAAACTACAGATCTCCAAAGTGGTGCCCCTTGAAACTGAAATGCAGTTTCAGAGATCAATGCCGACTGAAACCCTAACTTCTTGACACTATATCTCCTAAACTATTGAGAACCAGGTGATGGTGATATTGACAAAGTTGTAGAGCTATGTGTGGACAACAACTTTGTCAATTGGCTCAAAGACTGGTTTGGCCTAGTTGGTGAGTTACAAGTTGCTAAAGTGAGGTACAGTGAAACTGAAAAGTCCAATTTCCAGACTTAGAATTTTTCTAAGTGTTGATTCCCACTCAAGCTGACTTGTGGGCCATTTTTGAGCATGCTCTGGTCATTTTCATGAGATGGCCATATTAGAACTTTTGTTCCTTATGAAATTCTCTACAACTTTGCTTAAGGTTGCTCCTCCATGCAAGATTTCTAAGCTGGACTTTTTGACTGGTCAAACTAGGGCCTTCTAGGGTCAAATGGTGGTCAAACTTTTCTTGGAGGGCAATTTTATAATTTTGGTCAACATGAACCTTGTTCCAAATGTTACCCTAAGTATAACTAAGGTGTTGTAGGTCATGATTGGCTACCTTACCTTTTTGTTACACCAACTATCAAATACTTCATGAAATAAATCAAACAAACCCTAGAATAATTACATGTGTTGCATCACATAAAATAACAAACATGAATGATGCATGCTTATGTTTATGCCATGCAAATGCAATGCAATTAAGAACTAAACACATGAAGTGTTACAGCCCTCCCCCCTTATAAAAATCTCGTCCCGAGATTTGGAAAGCGTACCATTTTTCATAGAATTCCTTATAACCATCCTGCAAGTAATCCTCCCGTTCCCACGTAGCATCACTCTCACTTCCCTGATTACTCCACATCACTTTGTACCACTTAACCACTTTACTTCTAGTTACTCGTTCCTGAGTATCGATCACTCGGACTGGCTTTTCTTCATAGGTTAGGTCGGATTCCAGTCTGATATCACCTAAAGGAACTTGTTCCTCAGGAACCCGAAGACACTTTTTAAGCTGAGATACATGGAAAACGTTGAATATGGCTCTCATCTCAGGAGGCAACTGGATTTTGTACGCAACAGCTCCACTCTTGCCTATGATCTGGAAAGGACCCACGTATCTTGGTGCAAGTTTCCGTTTAACACCAAAACGTTGGACACTCTTCATTGGAGAAACTTTCAAATAAACGAAGTCTCCAACTTCAAATTCGAGTGGTTTTCTGCGACGATCAGCATAGCTTTTCTGTCTCACTTGTGCTGCAGCCATGTGTTTCTGGATGGTACGGACTTGTTCCTCGGCTTCCTGGACAAAATCAATGCCATAATACCTTCTTTCCCCAGCTTCTATCCAGTTTAGTGGAGTTCGACACTTTCGACCGTATAAGGCTTCGAATGGGGCCATCTTAATACTCTCTTGATAACTGTTATTGTACGAGAATTCGGCTAAAGGTAACCATTTTTCCCAAGAACCCTTGGATGAAATGACGCATGCTCGCAACAGATCTTCCAAGATTTGGTTAACTCGTTCTGTCTGACCCGATGTCTGGGGGTGATAAGCAGAGCTTCTCACTAACTTGGTTCCCAGAAGGTGATGCAAATGCTCCCAAAAGCGAGCAGTGAACTGGGGACCACGGTCAGATATGATAGTACGAGGTATCCCATGAAGCCGGACTATCTGATTGAAGTACAACTCAGCATAGTCAGTGGGACGATAGTCCACTCTAACTGGAATGAAGTGAGCTGATTTGGTCAAACGATCCACAATTACCCAGATGGAATTATGATTTTTGACAGTAGGAGGAAGGCCGACAATGAAATCCATACTTATCTCTTCCCATTTCTAGCCTGGAATGGAAAGTGGCTGAAGCAACCCAGCTTTCATGTGCACAGCTTTAACTCTACAGCAGGTGTCACACCTAGCCACATATGCAGCTATTTCTTTCCGCATCTTGGTCCACCAATAAAGGGGTTTCAAATCATAATACATCTTATTGCTACCCGGATGGATGGACAACTTGGACGAATGTGCTTCGGACAGGATCTGATCTCTAAGCTCTCGGTCCTTAGGTACCACTAACCTATCCTTAAACCACAGCACACCTTCGTCATCTAACCTGAAATGCTTAGTCTCTCCTTCATTCATCTTCCGTTTTATGTGAAAGATACCCGGATCAGTCTTTTGGAGCTCAATGATTCTATTTCTGAGAGTACCACGGACAGTGATGTTGTACAGGACTGCCGGATGTAACAGGCGAGATTGGTAAAAATCGGTTTCAATTAAGGAATGGCAATGAGACTTACGGCTTAAAGCGTCCGCAACCACATTTGCCTTGCCTGGGTGATAGTGTACTTGAAGATTATAATCTTTAATCAACTCGAGCCATCTTCTCTGACGCATATTTAGCTCGGGTTGAGTGAAGATGTATTTGAGGCTTTTATGATCGGTGTAGATATTGCAGACATTTCCCAGCAGATAATGCCGCCATACTTTCAAAGCATGAACAACCGCAGCCAGTTCTAAGTCATGCGTTGGATAATTCACCTCATGCTTCCGAAGTTGCCGCGAGGTATATGCAATTACTCGGCCTTCCTGCATCAAAACGCCTCCCAAACCTATGCCTGAGGCATCACAATAAACATCAAATGGTTTCTCGATATTCGGTTGTGCCAAAACCGGAGCCGAGGTTAGGAGGGTTCGCAGTTGGTGAAAAGCCGCATCACACTCAGGAGTCCAGACAAACCTGGTGTCTTTTTGCAGCAACCGAGTCATGGGTTTGGCTATTTTGGAGAAATCCGGGATGAAGCGACGATAATAGCCAGCCAAACCAAGAAAACTTCGGACCTCGTGAACCGAGATAGGAGCCTTCCAGTTTAGTACTTCCTGTACCTTGGCGGGATCCACCATAATTCCTCCATCGGACAACACATGCCCAAGGAAAGGTACTTCACGAAGCCAGAATTCGCACTTACTGAACTTTGCATATAGTTGATGTTCACGCAGTCTTGTGAGGACTATACGCAGATGTTCAGCGTGATCCTCCTCATTCACAGAATATACCAAGATGTCATCAATAAATACCACCACAAACTTGTCCAATTCAGGCATAAACACCGAATTCATCAAGTACATGAAGTGTGCGGGGGCATTTGTCAAGCCGAAAGACATAACAAGATACTCATAAAGACCATATCTGGTAGAAAAGGCTGTCTTTGGAACATCTTCCGGGCGGATTTTAATTTGATGGTAGCCAGACCTTAGATCGATCTTGGAAAATACTTTAGCCTTGGACAACTGATCGAACAAAATGTCGATTCGCGGTAGAGGGTACTTATTTTTGACAGTGACTGCATTGAGAGGTCTATAATCTACGCACATCCGCAACGACTGATCCTTCTTCTTTACAAAGATAGCAGGACATCCCCACGGCGATGAACTAGGACGAATCAACCCTTTCTTCAAAAGTTCATTCAATTGTGCCTTAAGTTCAGCGAGTTCATTTGGAGGCATCCTATAGGGTCTCCTAGAGATGGGTGCCGTGCCAGGCAACAACTCAATTTTAAACTCCACATCCCGATCCGGAGGGAGTCCCGGCAAATCATCGGGAAAAACGTCCGGAAACTCATTTACTACTGGAATTTCGGCCAACGCCTTTGCTTGCACAGCATGAATTTCCCTCGACAATTCAACCTTTCTGGGAAGTTGTACTAGAAAACCTTTTTGATCTGTAGGATCTCTGAGCATAACTACCCGAGCGGATGTGTCAATGAGTACCCCGTTCTGACTCATCCAATTCATGCCCAAGATAACATCTATGTCTAAACCAGGTAAAACCAATAGGGCAAGCGAATAACTTCGCCCTTCGATCTCAAACTTAAGGTTCCCCACTACTTTGTTTGTGGAAATATTCCCACTTGCAGCGCTAATACAATAACCCACACCTTCAACAGTATGCAACTTATGTGCAAATTTAGATGCAAACTTAGGACTGATAAAGGAATGCGAAGCACCTGAATCAAAAAGTACCACTGCGGGGTGTTGGTCAACTAGAAACTTACCAGCGGTGACCACCTCACCAGATGGAATTTCCTCAATGCTGTTATAATGGGCGTGTCCCTGACGACTACCTTGGTTGACATTTTTCTTCGGGTACGGACAATTCCTGGACCAATGGCCTGGCTTGTTACAGTTCCAGCAAGGCATGTTGCTAGGGGGAACACTGGAGCTGCCTTGGCCCGCATTACTCTTTGGCAGAGCCACTGTATATGCCTTACGAAACCCAGTTTTCATTGGCACCTTCTTTTGTGGAGGACGGAACCTAGCATTTGTGGCAGGAGGGCGAGGGGAAGACCTCGGTATCGCTGAGGCCCTTGACTGAGAAGCACTTGCCTCAAGGGCCCTTTTACGGCTCTTAGAGGCCGAATAAATAGTATTGTTGTTCTCCTGGGTCAAAGCATCACTGATGAAATCATTGAAAGTAGTACATTTGCTAGTGCCCATTGTTTTCATCAGTTTTGGGCCGAGGCCCCTTTTGAAGCTAGCAATCTTTTTGGCATCGGTATCCACAAACTCAGTGGCATACCTTGCCAGGTTGTTGAAGGACTGCAAGTATTCAGTCAGGCTTTTGTTTCCTTGCGACAGCCTCATAAACTCCGTGTGCTTGATTGCCATAAGACCGGGAGGAATATAATTTCCCCGGAATGCCGCCTTAAACTGATCCCAAGCAATCGGGACATTTGCAGGCAGTGTGGAATGATAGTGGCTCCACCAAATACCCGCTGGACCATGCAATTGATGAGAAGCATATTCAGTCTTTAGCTCATCAGTGAGGCGAAGCAGACGAAACTTTTGCTCAATAGTATTTAACCACTCATCAGCTTGCAGTGGTTCCTCCGCCTCTTTAAAGAGCGGGGGCTTAGTATCAAGAAAGTCCTTGAAATCACTGTATTGATTGGGTTCTGGGCCCTGGCGGCCAGGACGAGCTTCCCGGTTAGCCAGCTGGCGCATAGCATCAGCCAACATGTGCTGCCCTTCGACCACTGTCTGCATCAGCTCAGCCGGGGTAGGTGGTGGCGGAGGGGGTGGCTGTTCCTCATCCTCATTGCCACGACCCCGGCGTAGATTGTACGACATCTGCAAAATGCATAGCCAATGAGCACTGATGATGTGGGAAATTTGTAGATGAATTATTGCGAAATGTCAACCTGACTGTATGAATAGATTTCTCATAATAATTAAGGCACAATAATTCATCACAACCGCACAATCCATTCTAGTGCATCATTTGACGAGATCATACTTGGTAATCCAACAAGATGCTCTTTGATAAAGGCTCACTCACGGGGAGCACAACGGTTACCGGACCGTTTACGTTGCTATCTACGTGATTTTTGACCTTTTGTACGGTACCTGGATTCGATCTCAAGATTTTTAATTGACTGTGAAAGGCTACTTCAAACTGATCACAAAGAGACTCCTCAATGAAGAGTTCCATGGTGGATCATGACTAGCCACCTCGATACCTGCGCGTGCCAAGCAGCACAGCCTTATGTCGCGCGCCATAGGAGGCCCTCGGTTTCGTCGCGGCACCGAAGGGTGCTAATCGTGACACCATCATCGAACGCAACATAATAAGACATCAAGTTGTGATCGAAATTAACGGGTTCAAACTACATTCAGGAAACATACGGTTCAACCTTACATCCCAAAGTCAAGTTATTACAAGGCCTCACTCCTTCACAGGGAGGGCACAAAAGACGATCCTAACATTATAGGCACGTGATGACTACTCTAAGCATCATCCTCCGAGTCGGTGTCATGGATCTCCCCGCCATCCTCATCACTAACAGGCTCTAACTCCTCATCTTCTTCTTCTGGTTCGGCATCTTGGGATCCGTTGACCTCCACTTCATCATCATTTTCAGACATGAAGATTCCCGAACCCATGTCCTCATCGATGTTGTTGTTTCGAGGCAGCAGGGGATTAAGCTCGTTGTTCAGGCGGTGCACTTCTTCATGAAGATTGTCATTGTATTCTTCAGCATTTTCCAATTGCTGTTCGAGCTCAAACTGACGAGCCCTCAGAACGTTCTCCTCGTGCCAGGCTTCATCCCTCTGTTCCATCACACGGACCAACATGCGTTGACAGTTGCGATTTGCCACTGTCAACCTCTGGACTGCAAGCGTTTCTTGATCACGATCATGAATCACTTGTTCCAGTTGTTGCCGTGCTGCATCCCTAGCAGCAGTCACCTCTGCCAGCTCTGCCCTCAGCCTTTCCACCTCAGTAGGCTCAGGGCGGGGCTCACGTGGAGCGAGCTGGTGACGCGGTGCCCTTCCCCCAGTGGACTTACGAGCGGTCCTCTTGGTACGTGCCATCTGTAGCAACAAGATAAGATACGACTTACAGTGAGGATCATTTAGGGGATACGAAATTTACTTTAGTCGGGAGTATAGAAATTTTTAAGGAGGGGGTAAATGATATGTATGATATAATTAAACATGATGCATGCACGTTTCGTACGTCCTCTCACCTTAGTAGAAACCTAAAGTTCTAACGCTAGGCGGTGGCATACATACGTTCTCTCATATAAGCGAAACTAGCGGTCTACTCGTTACGCTGTTAGTGTACCTGCAGAAAATTTCATTGCAGCCCAACAGTTTCCCAATATTAGCACACAAGAAAGCCGTACTTTAAATACTTTCCATATACACATCCCCAGATGTATATACTTCAGTATCAAAGCTACCCGATAATAAAGTTCCCACAATTAAGTGCTTACATAATTACATGGTTTAAACACGTAAGTATGCAAGTCACCAAAACTACTCTCCCCTAGACCGCCGGTTAGACGATCATGCTCTCACAACTCACACTTACCAGAGCGTCGAGGTAATTGGTCCATACATTACCACCCAAGTGGATGGCATCCATACAATTTCACGCCGTATGGACGACGAAACAGAAACAAACAAGGCCCCCAAGTTAGTCTTTATAATAAGCCACCTAAGAGTCCTTATTTGGGCTAAGGGTTGTGATCACTGGCATACCTATAAAATAATTTTTAGAGTTTAACCCTTTTCGCAAACAAATACTTTTGTTTTTAATTACCCGTAAGATGTGTTTAATGTTGAATTATGCTCCGGTACCAGCTGTAACAGAACCGACCAAATTATAAGAGCACAAGTACAAAAACAAGCACCGAAGCGCTCAAATTTTCGAACTTGAGCCCATATAATCCCGGTAGTCAATCGAAACCACGAAGGATTTCAAACCAACTCGCTTACAACCAGGATCGCATCATTCAACATACAACATCATACGTTACATTTCACAAATAGTGCTGAAATAAGTTTACACAAACGGAGTAGCAATTATTACAAACCAAGTTTGAAAGTAGCGGAAGCATAACACACACTAGTTAATTAAGTACTGCCAGTCTGGATGATCGACAACCCGCAAAAGCATGAGGAAAGTACATAAAGATGATCACGCCCTTGTGATCTAGTCATCATCACCCACAGGATGGAGACACGTCTTGCAGAAGCCCTGATAAAGCATGTCATCTGCAACAGGAGGGAATAAACCCTGAGTACTGGAATGTACTCAGCTAGACTTACCCGTCGAAAACCAGAAATAAAGTGACACCAAGGATTATGCAAGGTTTACACAAGAGGCTAGCTGACATAACATTTTTGCATAAAGGCATAAGTAATTGAAACTCTTATAATCTGTACTAGCAGTTATTTTTAGCATTTACCTGTCATCTATCTTAGCACCTGTACTAAACATGCACTTGATTATAATCAAACAACATTATTATTATATCCATAGCAGGTATATCATTATGGCAACATTGTATCATTCCCTTAACCACCAGTTCATTTAATGAGTTCTACGTTGCCGCTGCTCAAGTCAAGTGCTCACTAACCGGGAGCGACGGCGATTCGAATCGAATTCCTATCCAGCTGGAGGGGTATTTCTAACACTCACCGCGCAGGCCCCTGCCAGGGTCGCACAAGCCACCGTTTCATATGATTCAGGAATCGCGGGTCCGAATAATGTCGCGACCCCAAGGGCGACACTCTGCCAGGTGATAGGGACTCTAACCCCCCCTTGGTCTCACGCCAATGTCCCCAAGCACATCCTTTCTCTCCTCCAAGAAGCAACCTACCATTCGATTCCCGGCCTGAACCACATTACTCGGCTTCGCGGTCGGAACGACTTATCCGGCCAACTAAGTGTTAGACTGCGTTCAACATGACTCAAGGACGTACAGCGAATCGGTCCTTAAACGACTCAGACGGGCATAGCTCCACACCCAAGACGTGAAGTGTCTTGCGGCTGTACTATCGAACTCCCGTCCGGTCTCGATTTCATTATTAAGCATGGTTCCATCACGATAGCCATAAGCCACTCGCGACTCCTTCCTACATCTCGCGGATGACCGGAAATCACCCGACTTCTACCGTACTAAGCAGGGCTAAGCATTGACACGTGCCTACACCTAATATAGGATTCAGTACGATATCTGGACAAGGACAGGTATAATGCAACAAGTGTTTTCATATAACTCCTACAACTTAATGCAGTAAACAATTAAAAGTACTCAAGATTAATTTATAAACCAGTAGGTTCAGCATGCACCGGGGCTTGCCTTTCAGAAACGTCGAGGGCCGGTGGTCTGGACACTCAGGAAGGTCGTCTGCGGGCACTCCTTCGCCTGTTGGATCCTCGGGCTCCTGCTGCTCCTGGTCCTCCTCCGGAATCACAGGCTCGAATTCGAGGAGTGTTACCCCCTCCGGTGCACCTATTGCATGAATGCACAATAAATATAATGGATGCATAAATGGGTGCAACATGCTCGGAATGAAATGCATTTCAGAATAAAATACTCTATTCAAGTTATTTTACTAGTACGTGCAAATCTCTTCTCTAGTAGAGAAGTACTCACCTAATCTACTTAACCTAAGATAAAGCTGCTCATCCTCAGTTAAGGCCCTAACACCTAACAATTACAAAAGTAGCATGTCTTAGGATAATACACCATATCAATCAGCAAAACACCACAGAAAGCATTCTGGACAGCAGCTACTTGTTTTTATCACAACTGGAGATTTACAATTCCAAAAGATATGATTTAAGACAATCTGGAAAGCCTAAGAAATGTACTACAATTCATTTTCAGACCTCAACTCCAAACTCCTAAGTTTTCCATGTCAAACTTCACAAGTTCCAGAATCTGTCCTCTCCAAAACAGAGAGTAGCAGATTTTGAACTGCCACTTTAAACAACAGAAACTCTCAAACTACTAAGCCAAATGCTTCCAAATTTTTACACCAGCTAGTTCATCAAGTTTACTCCAACTTTGGTATTTACAAGTTTTCCAGCAACCAATTTTATCAAAGCCAAATTTAGAATTACTACTAGCTGTCCAGAAAACCTAAATTACCAAGGTTAAATATTTATTGATGTGACCAACATTCTCTAAGACCAAACTAATACTACTACAAGTTCACAAATGTCACAAAAACACCAGAAAGTAAGGTGTTCCCACCTAGAATATTTATTTAAACCCATTTCTTAATTTACTTAAGTAATTAAGTGAAATTTCAAACATATATATAAACTGCTCCTAAAATTCTACAAAAATTACAGGGGACTCTCTGACCCAAAAAGAGACCACAGTAAAAATTTGAACAAGTTTTATTCACAGAAACTCCCTACACAAAATTCACAAGCTAATAAGGCTGATTTTTGCATAAATAGGAAACCCTATTGAAAAGTGTCAAACAACAGATTTCATATTTTTCTTAGACAGTCTAGGGTACCAAGACATTCTCCAAAAAGTTATATGAACATTGCACATGTAGAAAAATTACAAAAATTCATTTAAGTATTTCCTAGAATAACAAGATAGCATTATAACTTGGAAATTAATTAAGCACTGATGCCCAAATTTTTACCAGAGCTAGGGCTAGCATAGAGTAACCTACCCACCAAATTTCCTGATTTATGGAACACTACAGCTCAAGTTATAAATTTAACAAATTTGCATGCATTCCAAAACACATTTAAGGGATCTATTAAATTCTTACAGAATTTAAACATCTCATGCCAGATCCATATTTTTATAAAATACTACACATCATGTAGACCCCAACAAAATTTATCTCATGATTTTTGGATCATTAAAACCCTAGATTTATATTTTTCCAACTTGTACAAAAATCAGTGACAAAATAATAAAAACGAATTTCATTTCGGATGAACTGGGCCGGCCCGGCTTGCTAGCGCGGCCCAGCCAGCGCGCGGCCTGTCTTGGCGCCCCGCCCGCGCGCGCGACGCTGACAGGCGGGCCCCCGCAGTCAGGGACAGAGGGACAGGGGAGGCGGAGACCCGCGAGCTCCGACGAGCTCGAGCTCGCCGGAGAAGAGCTCGCTCGGCCGAGTGAGCTCCACCTCGTGTTCTCCATCACCCGGTGCGTCGATTGGTGCTCGTGGAATGGGTGGGGATGGGGTGGAAGGGGCTTGCCACCGCGAGCGGCGGCCGGTGATGTCCGGTGGCGGCGCGCCGTCGCCGGTGAAGATGCACGGTGCGGTCTAGGCTCGGTGCAAGCTTCACCGCAGCTAGGCGGATCCATTTTGCTAAGAAGGGAGGACGGAGAGAGACCCGAAGCACCCCGACCACGGTGAGGTCCCATGGTGGGCTCCGGCGACCTCTCGGAGATGGGGAAGAAGGAGATGCGGCTCACCTCGAGTCAAATCACGGGCTTCGGTGGGTCAAGGAGATGGAGGGTGGTGAGGCGGAGGGAGTGGCGAGGTCTGGTGGACTGCGATGCGGTGGTGAGCGGGCACGAGCTTCGCCGGAGAGGAGCGGCAATGGCGGCCCGGTTTTCTCCGCTCTGGAAATGAGAGAGAAAAGGAGGGCGATGGAATGGAGGGGGAAGCGGGTCGTCCTGGTCTTCATGCTGAGCTCGCAGGCGACGTGGGGCGTCGGCAGAACACGCGCGCCACGCGGCCACCGGGCTCTGCCCGAGCGCCACGACGCGGTCGGCCGCGGCCGTCGGTGTCTGAACGTTCCGTTTCAGAGCTCAAAGGCATCGACTGACAGGACAAGTTCAACACCGATTTTCTCCCAAACCAGTTCGAATTAGAAGAAGATGATAATACCAAAATTGTAGAGCTACATGAGGACTACAAGTTTGTCAATTGGAGTTCGGGCTGGTTCGGCCTAGATTTGAAACTACAGATCTCCAAAGTGGTGCCCCTTGAAACTGAAATGCAGTTTCAGAGATCAATGCCGACTAAAACCCTAACTTCTTGACACTATATCTCCTAAACTATTGAGAACCAGGTGATGGTGATATTGACAAAGTTGTAGAGCTATGTGTGGACAACAACTTTGTCAATTGGCTCAAAGACTGGTTTGGCCTAGTTGGTGAGTTACAAGTTGCTAAAGTGAGGTACAGTGAAACTGAAAAGTCCAATTTCCAGACTTAGAATTTTTCTAAGTGTTGATTCCCACTCAAGCTGACTTGTGGGCCATTTTTGAGCATGCTCTGGTCATTTTCATGAGATGGCCATATTAGAACTTTTGTTCCTTATGAAATTCTCTACAACTTTGCTTAAGGTTGCTCCTCCATGCAAGATTTCTAAGCTGGACTTTTTGACTGGTCAAACTAGGGCCTTCTAGGGTCAAATGGTGGTCAAACTTTTCTTGGAGGGCAATTTTATAATTTTGGTCAACATGAACCTTGTTCCAAATGTTACCCTAAGTATAACTAAGGTGTTGTAGGTCATGATTGGCTACCTTACCTTTTTGTTACACCAACTATCAAATACTTCATGAAATAAATCAAACAAACCCTAGAATAATTACATGTGTTGCATCACATAAAATAACAAACATGAATGATGCATGCTTATGTTTATGCCATGCAAATGCAATGCAATTAAGGACTAAACACATGAAGTGTTACAGCGGTCAAGTGAGAGTTCTAGCTTGTTACTCTTGGTGATCGCCATCACCTAGATGGTTTGGTGGTGATTGGGAGTTCGGTGATCATCCGACAAGATTGTGGGTGACCCAACTCAAGTTGTGAGCGATTTTGGGTGATTCGCCGTGACGGAGTGTCGAAGAATCAACCCGTAGAGAGCACTTGATCCTTGCGCGGATCAAGGAGGAGCTACACCCTTGCGCGGGTGCTCCAACGAGGACTAGTGGGGAGTGGCGACTCTCCGATACCTCGGCAAAACATCACCGTGTTGCTATCCCTTATTTTCAAGCATTTACTTTCTTGCATTACTTTCATTGCTTGATTACTTTTCTAGAATTGCCTTGCTAGTCTAGGATTGAAACTTAGGGTGCATTACTTTTATCGGTAGAAACATAAGGAACACAAGTAGGCACTAGGGGTGAAGTTTGGCTTGTAGGATTTAATTCTTGCAATTAATTTTTAGAAAAGCCCAATTCACCCCCCCTCTTGGGCATCTTGATCCTTTCAATTGGTACCAGAGCTGTGTTGCTCTAAATTTAGGCTTTACCGCCTAGAGCAAGATGTCTAATGGGGAAGGACCACCTCCCACCTTTGAGGGAGACGATTTTCCATATTGGAAAATTCGTATGGAGGCGTACCTCGAAGCCATAGATGTTGGGTGCCTTAGAGCCGCAACCAAAGGGCTTCCCCCCATAAGGGATCCCGCTAATCCAAGTGGTGACGAGGAGAAATACGACCGGTGGAATGCAAAAGCAAAAAATGCAATCTACCGGGCACTAGGCAAAGATATCTTCAATCGTGTGCGTAATGCCAAAAACGCTCATGAATTGTGGGAGAATCTTTGTGCTCTCCATGAGAGAACTAAGAGTGAGCGTGAGGAATGCTATCATATTGCTTTAAAGAAAATTAATTCTTTTGAGATGCTTCCTAAAGAAAGTGCTAATGAAATGTACACTCGCTTGAATGTTCTTGTAGAAGATCTCAATGCTCTTGGACTCACTAAAATGAGTAAATCGGATGTTGCAAGGAGGATCTTGAGTGTTCTCCCTGTTGAGAAGTATGGATATATTGTCACCGTACTTCACCAAAGTGATCTCTCCGCCGCAACACCGACTCAAGTATTGGGAAAGATCAATGCACATGAGATGTACATGCACATCACTCCGGAAGAGGGTTCATCATCTTCCAAGAAGAAGGACTTGGCCTTCAAAGCTAGCTATGAAAAGAAAAAGAAGAAGGGCCAAGCCATGATAGTGCAAGAGAGCACAAGTGAGAGTGATATTGATGATGAATCACTTGCACTCATGGTGAGAAGAACCACCAAGATGCTAAAGAAGCTCAACAAGAGTGGCATCAAGTTCGATGGCAAGAAGAAGAAATTCTTCACTAGTACCAAAAGGAAGCCAATCTTCGAAATGGATTGCTTCAATTGTGGAGAACTTGGCCATCTAGCTCATCAATGCCCAAAGCCTCCAAAAGACAAAAACAAGAATAAGTACAAGGGCAAGAAAGATGATTCAAGTGAAGAAGAAGATGATAAAAGAAAGAACAAACCATACAAGAAGAAAGATGGCAAGAAAAGAGAGTTCTACAAGAAGAAGAAGGGAGGCAAGGCTTATATTGTTGGTGATTGGCTCACCGACATTGAATCATCATGTGAGTCCTCCAGCGATGAAAGTGATGATGAAAAAGAGAAGATCGCCGCACTTGTGGTTGGGCCATCACCATCGTCATCAACGTCTTCATCACCATCTTCATCGCCATCCTCACCATCATCATCCACTTCCCACCTATGTCTCATGGCTAAAGGTGATCGAAAGGTACAAAATAGTGATAGTGATGATAGTGATAGTGATGATGAATATGATGCACCTTCTTATGATGAATAAGTAAAATTATTAAACAAATATTCTAAAATCATAAGGAGGACTAGAAATGAAAATGATGAGCTTCAACATGAAAATGAAACACTCTCATCTAAGCTTGAAAGTGCACATGAGACTAGGGATGGGCTCATAGATCAAAATGAAACTATGTCTTCTTCTCTCAAGGAGCTCAAAACCTCTAACAAGGAGCTTAGAGATAAACTTGATAAAATTGAGAAGAAGCATGGTGAACTCATGACTAGACTCAACTCTCTAAAAGAAGAATATACTACATTGAAAATCAACTACGATACTCTTATTGTTGCTAATGAGCTTGCTCTTGAGACACATGATGCTACTAACCAAATTGTTAAGATTGATATAGCTACATTATGTGATGATTTGATTATTGAGAACCTTGAGCAAGGCTCTAGCGACAAAGGCAAGAGTGTGGTTGAGGCCAATGACTATGATGAGTATGTCAAGCTCAAGAGTGAAAATGAGATGCTTAAAGTTGAGAACAAGAAGTTGTTGGCTCTTGAAAAGCAAGCTTCAAATGAGTCACTTATTGAAGAAAACAAGAAGCTCAAGCAAGAGAAAGAGCATCTCAAGACCAGCCTAAGCAAGTTCACAAGAGGCCAACATTTGCAAAGTGAGCTACTCATGAACACCGTCATGAAGTTGGATAGGAGTGGCATTGACTATTTAGCAAATCAAGAGAAGAAGGTCAAAACTCAACAACAACAAAGCAAGTTAAAGCCCAAGCCAAAGAGATGTGTTGAGTGTGGACAAGAAGGTCATTTTGCTCATGAGTGCAAAACTCCACCACCACAACCCTTGCCCAAGCATGCTAGACCCTTTGCTTTCAATGCTCACTACATGCTTAGAAAGGACTCTAGTGGAAAGATGAAAGTTATGTTCTTGGGTCCTCCTAACAAGAATAGGCCAAAGAAAATTTAGGTTGCCAAGTCACTAGTTGAAAAAGTTAAGGGTCCCTCTCAAGTTTGGGTCCCTAAACAAAAGGCTTGATCTCTTGTGTGCAGGTGAACTACAAGACCGGTGGATCTCATTGGGTGATTGATAGTGGTTGCACACAACACATGACCGGTGATCCTCGTATGTTCACCTCACTTGAAGAGGATGGGGTATGCCAAGACAAGATCACATTTGGGGATAATTCCAAGAGCAAAGTCAAGGGTATAGCTAAGGTTGCAATATCAAATGATCATTCTCTCTCCAATGTGCTCTATGTTGCTTCATTGAGTTTCAATTTACTATCCGTTGGGCAACTTTGTGATCTTGGCTACCAATGCTTGTTTGGTCCAAATGAAGTGGTTGTTACCAAGATAGATGACAAGCAAGTGATTTTCAAGAGTTTTAGATACAACAATCTTTATCTTGTTGACTTCACCTCCGAAGATGCAAACTTGATGACATGTTTGTTCACCAAGACCACACTTGGATGGCTTTGGCATAGGAGGCTTGCTCATATTGGAATGAACACTCTCAACAAGCTATTGAAGAAAGAACTAGTAAGAGGCTTAAAGGATGTAAAGTTTGAAAAGGACAAACCTTGTAGTGCATGTCAAGCCGGCAAACAAGTTGTAAACACTCATCCAGCCAAAGCCTACATGTCAACATCAAGAGTGCTAGAACTCCTTCACATGGATTTGTTTGGTCCTACAACTTACAAGAGTTTGGGTGGAAATCTTTATTATCTTGTGATTGTGGATGACTTCTCAAGATACACTTGGACTTTCTTTCTTCATGACAAATCCGAAGTGGCAAGTTGCTTCAAGAAGTTTGCAAAGAGAGCTCAAAATGAATTTGAAGTCAAGATAAAGAAGATTAGAAGTGACAATGGAAAAGAGTTTGACAACACCAACATTGAAGCCTATTGTGATGAAATTGGAATCAAGCATGAAGTGTCATCAACCTACACTCCTCAACAAAATGGTGTAGTTGAGAGGAAGAACCGGACCTTGGTCACTCTTGCAAGAACAATGCTAGATGAGTACAATACACCGGAAAAATTGTGGGCCGAGGCAATCAACACCACATGCTATGCTTCAAATCGTCTCTTCCTACAAAAGTTCCTTTGCAAGACCCCTTATGAGTTGCTAAATGGGAAGAAGCCGGACGTCTCATTCTTCCGGGTGTTTGGTTGCAAATGCTACATCTACAAGAAGTGTCAACACCTAGGGAAGTTCCAAAGACGTTGTGATATTGGTTTTCTTGTTGGCTACTCATCAAAGTCCAAAGCATATAGAGTATTTAACCACGCCACCGGTTTAGTTGAAGAAACATATGATGTAGAATTTGATGAGTCTAACGGCTCCCAAGGAGCACTTGAGAATTGTGATGATGTAGGTGATGAACCATTAAGGGAGGCCATGAAGAACATGCCGGTAGGTGACATCAAGCCTAAAGATGATGAAGACGATGTACAAATTGTCAATCCACCATCATTGTCATATGTGCCTCAAGATGATGACAAGAATGAGAGAGTTGAAAATGAAGACACCCATGTCTCTCATCATCAAGCCAAGGCACAAGCACAAGACGTTGATGCTCCTCATCCCACCCCTCAAATGGTTGATCGAAGAAACTCACCTCTACTTCAAGCACATCCACAAGATCTCATCATAGGGAGTCCTACAAAGGGTGTAATGACTCAATCTCAAAAATTTAATTCTTTTGTTGAATATCACTCTTTTGTCTCCTGTCTTGAACCTAAGAATGTAGAAGAAGCTCTTCAAGATCTAGATTGGGTGAATGCCATGCATGAAGAATTGAACAACTTCGCCCGAAATCAAGTATGGACACTTGAAGAATATCCAAAAGGTGCAAGAGTCATTGGAACCAAGTGGGTGTTCCGCAATAAGCAAGATGATCAAGGGGTAGTGGTAAGAAACAAGGCAAGACTAGTGGCAAAAGGGTTCTCTCAAGTTGAAGGTCTTGATTTTGGAGAGACTTTTGCACCCGTTGCAAGACTTGAAGCCATCCGTATCCTACTTGCATATGCATCACATCATGAAATGAAACTATATCAAATGGATGTGAAAAGTGCATTCTTAAATGACTTTATAAATGAACTAGTCTTTGTTGAACAACCTCCCGGGTTTGAAGACCCTAGATATCCTAATCATGTTTATAGGTTGTCCAAGGCGCTATATGGGCTTAAGCAAGCCCCTAGAGCGTGGTATGAGCGCCTTCGGGGCTTCCTCATTGAGAAGGGCTTTACCATTGGGAAGGTTGACACCACACTATTCACTAAGAAATTCAAAGAAGAGATCTTCATTTGTCAAGTATATGTTGATGATATCATCTTCGGGTCAACAAATGAAGACTATTGCAAAGAATTTGGTGAATTGATGTCAAAAGAGTTCGAGATGTCAATGATTGGTGAGCTAACATTCTTCCTTGGGTTTCAAGTCAAGCAAATGAGAGAAGGGATCTTTATCTCTCAAGAGAAGTATACCAAGGATCTTCTCAAAAGATTCAAGATGGAAGAATGCAAGCCAATCAAGACCCCAATGCCAACTAATGGACATCTCGACCTAGATGAGGGAGGTAAACCAATCGATCAAACTCTTTACCGTTCTATGATTGGTAGCTTGTTATACCTTACCGCATCTAGGCCCGACATCATGTTTAGTGTGTGCATGTGTGCCCGCTTTCAAGCGTGCCCTAAAGAACCTCACTTAAGTGCTGTAAAAAGAATCCTAAGATATCTTAAGTATACTCCAAGCATCGGACTATGGTACCCCAAAGGAGCTAGATTCCAACTAGTTGGCTACTCCGATTCGGATTATGCCAGTTGCAAAATTGATAGAAAAAGCACATCCGGAGGGTGCCATTTACTTGGGAGATCCTTAGTATCATGGTCATCGAAAAAGCAAAATAGTGTGGCTTTGTCCACCGCCGAGGCGGAATACATTGCCACGGGGGCTTGTTGTGCACAAATCCTATACATGAAACAAACCCTTCTAGACTACGGAGTTGTTCTTAAAAAGGTGCCGCTTTTATGTGACAATGAAAGTGCGGTTAAAATTGCTAATAATCCGGTACAACACTCTCGCACCAAGCACATTGATATCCGCCACCACTTTCTAAGAGATCACGTTGCTAAAAATGACATATCACTAGAAGGTGTAAGAAGTGAGAATCAATTAGCGGATATCTTCACTAAACCTTTGGATGAAGCTACTTTTTGTAGATTGAGAAGTGAACTAAATGTGCTTGATTCTAGTAACTTTAAAAGATGAGCTTGTGTTGTCCCTTGCATTGCATTTGTATTATATGTCATGTTTAATTACCCGCAATGCATCTAGGGCTTGACTAACATGGTTACGATAACCCTCCTTTGGAGGAGTGAAGAAGCCTAACCGTGGATCAAACTTGACAAGCAACCTAGCTTTACTTACTTGTTTTGCATTGCATATGCATGGTTGTTGTTTTGTCATTCCTTTTCGGTTAAGTTTTGAGCAACCTCTATGTTCGTCCATGGGTAGAGAGAGCATTTTGACGCTCCCAAGGGTTCAAAAGCTCTATTGCATGGCCATACGTTGCTCCTCGGGTGTTTGTTGCCTATTTTCCTAAAAATAATATTAGCCTAAGGCAAACTATTTTGAGAAACTTGAGGGTTTGAGTGAGGTCACTCATATCTTGTTCCAATTGGTGTTTATCTGTGTCTCTTTGAATTGGAACTTGATTGGAAGAAGTCGCGTCTAAGTTCGGTATGAAAAAGGGTGAAAAACAGTGACCGGACACTGGACCGGACGCTGCACCGGACGCAGTGTTGCTTCACCACCGCGTCCGGTCCTGGCGACCACCAGCGCGTCCAGTCATCCTGAAGACCGTCTCCTGATCTAGTGATCGGACGCTGCACCGGACGCGGCCCTGTTGACCACCACGTCCGGTCCCGGTAACCACCACCGCGTCCGGTCATCCGTCTTAGTTTTCCGGGCAAATCAAAACCAGACGCTGTCAGCGTCCGATCGCGAATAATCGGACGCGTCTGGTCATTCCAGGAGCTTACTGGAATGTGACCGGACGCTGCCTCTCCGTGTCCGGTCATATCGACCACCGCGTCTGGTCATCGCGTATCGAGCGGATCTAACCCCTCATATAATCTTTCGCGTTCCTTCTTTTTCTTCGCCCGTACAACTCGCAACCACCGCCTCCGTGCCCTAACGCGCCGCACCACCACACGCCGGAGCTCCGCTCGCGCAGCCGCCGTTCACTGCGCCGCCATCTCCGCCGCCGCCGCCGCCGTGAGCCGCTGCTGCTGCTGCCAGTGACCGTGCACGACCTTCGACCAGTCCCTGCCATCGCTTTCATCCTCGATCTTCAGCCATCGCGCGTCGCCCTAACCCTAGGGTTTGTTCTGTAGTGTCTCCTTTGTTCGTCGTCGAAACGTCCCTCACGCGACGTCTTCGCTCGAGGTTGCTTCGCACTTCCTTGATCTTCATATTAGGGTTTGTCAAAATTTTATCTTCGCTAACTCTAATCGACTTCTGTTTCGGCGAATCAGCGCTCGTCCGGTGCGTCGGGAAGTCTCGCGACCTAGGTCATCTCATCTCATCACCGCTTTCTCGTCGATCCGAGGTAGCCATCGCGTTTCATTTCACGTCTTATCTTATATGCTTGCTATCTCTAGGGTTTCGTACCTTTAGATCATATATGTTGCTTATAGTATATCCATCTATTCTGTCTTTTCAGCGAGTTTGTCGGTGTGTTGGGGTAACTGCTGTTCTGTTGATTGAATCCGAGGCCAAGCCTGCGGATACAGATTGAGGCCAAGCCTCTCGAGTGTCAGTACATCATCTTTCAGAGGGTTTCCAATAGTGTGATAGTATGGTTCGTTGCAAGAATGCTGGTGGTGCTCCTAGTGATGGGGACGATAGTCCTCCTCGTCTGTCTGAGGTTGCGTGTGGAAAGCGCATAAAGATCATGGCCAGAAAAAAGAAGAAGACTCTCACTGATGCAGAGATAGCTCAGGCAGTGGAAGAAGCAGCAGATGCAGTAGAAAGGGGTGGCAGGAGCAGTGGTATACGCATTGGAGACAGTCGTTTTCATCTTGAAGGACGACAGCTTGGTACAGAGACCACTGAGACCACTGAGGGCACAGAAGTGCAAATGGATGCAGATACTATGTCAGTTGATCCACCTGCAGCACCTTCAGAGGGGACAGCGGAACAGCCAGCTCAGACTCCATCACATCGCCGCTCCACACGCACACGGACTCAGGTGACTCCTAGGCCAGAGGGCTAGCGTCGTGGAGGACGTCCACCTCCGAGAGTTAGAGGTACACCCCTAGTTGAGCACTTTGACTTGAGAGGTGCTACTGCACGACAGGTGCAAAGTTTAAGATTTGTTGAGGTCAGCCGGTGGTTCCCACCTCAGAGGGACTCCAGAGCTTCAGAGGGATTCTATACTCCTCTCCAGGAGGACTTTTACAGAGCTCTTGTTGACAGTGGCATTGCTTTTCGACCACAGAGGGTCTGTCACATTGAGTCACTTATTGAGGTAGTGGGTGAGCAGCTACATCCGCACCTGTCCTATCTACCAGGCCTGTCAGATTTTCTTGGACGGACAGGTGCATACTGCGACACTTGGGTTAGGGAGTTCTATGCTTCATTATGGATTGATCCAGCCTATGAGTTCATACACTTTGCATTCAGAGGCCGCGACCGCAGACTGTACAGCTCCAGAGTACGGGAGATTCTCAGACTCCTAGCTTTAGACACGAAGATTCACCAGCTCTGCTTTGGTCAGACAGCTCCACCTAGACGCCCTCATGGCGGTTCTATGCCACCTACAGACCTGATTCGACCCTGTTTTCATGAGCCTTTTGGCGAAGGGTCTCGTCACACACCTGCCAGTCTGACACCGATTGCCCGAGTCTTGGATGCTATTATCAGACGCACTCTTCTTCCCAGACTTGGTTACAGAGAGGGACTCACCAGGATGCAGCTTTGGGTAGTTCACCACCTTCTTTCACAAACACCTTTTGACATTTGGGATCTTATGGTCAGTGAGATGGAGGACACCCTGGCAGAAGGCTTCAAGGGACACCGTCAGCTGCCCTATGCTCATTGGATTTGTTTCATCATCAGATCTGCACTTGAGCTGCCTTCAGAAATAAGTGCTGAGATAACTGAAACCACTACTGCTTTTCCTGAGTATGATATTCGTCAGCTATGGGCTTCAGTTACTAGAGAGCAGGCCCCTGCACCAGGACAGAGAGAGACCTAAGGTGCCCGAGACAGCGGCTGAGCAGGATGCGACCATACAGGGTCTTGCTGAGGCAAAACTTGCAGATCTAGATGCTCAGCCCGCTGATATAGCTGAGGATGAGGCCTCTGACAGCACTGACGAGGACTATCAGCCCATCCCCAGGTATCGATCTCCTCGGCCTCACGACCACGAGGCCAGTGGCTCTGGTTCAGCCTCCCGCTCAGACCCAGCCATGGTGGCTATACTTGAGAGGCTGACCTAGGCACAGGAGCAATAGGAGCTTCAGCTACACAGACAGGCTTAGGACACAGCTGCTGTGTTTGCACAGATACAAGCTCGATAGGATGAGTTCCAAAAACAGCAGCTTGAGATACAGCGCCAATAGGTCGAGATGCAGCGTCAGCAGTATGAGATGCAGCGACAGAGTGCATCTAGCCAGCAGCGGTACTTGGAGCTTCTGCGTCACCTAGTCACAGTTGGGGCTCCTCCACCTGCATCTATCCTGACTTCAGCTTTACCATTCAGTGGACCTTCAAGTCAAGATCAGCCGAGCTTTCAGTTCACATCTCCACAGCTGCAGGTTCCTCAGTCATTCCAGTCCCTGAGCTACACGCCCATTCAGACGGGGTTTACTCCTTCAGACCAGCCTCGCTCTCACATGTTGACCAGCACACCGTTCATTGATCTGAGTGCCACATATAGCGAGTTGACTAGTCAGCCGACACCCTCGCACACCACATTTGCTACTTCTTCAGGGTTGTCAGGTTCAGAGGCAGTTTTCCTTCTAGTGACAGGGACAGGCACTACAGAGACTGTTCCGTCGTTCGTTGCCTCGACAGATCCCCCAGCTTTTGGCTCACTTCAGGCTCAGGTCACAGAGACTGCTTCACTTATCGCTACTTCGGCAGCACCTGTTCCTATTGATCAGACCCAGACCGCTTCATAGCCGCGTGCTTCTTCAGAGGGTTAGCCAGATAGCTCCGAGTCCGAGGGAGACATCTCTCAGTTTGTGATTACTCCGTGCTCCTCGGCACCCGACTCGACTCCGTCTGTTCCCCCGTCAGATCCTTAGATTAGCTTTTGGCGTTTGATGCCAAAGGGGAAGAGAGAGTAGATTCAGGGGGAGCTTTTGTTAGAGGGTTTTTCGTTCTTTTCTTGTGTGCTACTCTCATGCATCATGTTTACTTTACAGTAATTGCATTCGTGTGACATGTGATCTTATGAGATATCTTAAGTCTATATGGTTTATCTAATCACAGCTTTAAAACATGTCACTTGTTTGTTTTTTAGCTCATAAGGTTGTGCTTCCGTGCCTTACTCCGATTTCATATGAGCTTTGTTTTATGTGTACTAACTCTTCATGTTTTATCCTATGAGTACACTCAGTTGGCTTGGAACACATAAGCATTGACTAACCCCTTGTGCTTACAGCTTTATGCTTATGTGAACCAAGCATGATCAAAAACCTCAACTCATATCTTCTGAATCTAAGTGTTGTTATCAATCACCAAAAAGGGGGAGATTGAAAGCATCTAGGCCCCGGTGTTGGTTTCGACAATTAATGACAACACATAATTACCATGACTAACGTGTGTTTTGCAGAAACATCGGTAAGTTAGGTCATGGAGATGATAACTGCTTTGAGCAATATGGCAGTCATGTCCCTTGATGGAAATCGTTTCGGTTTTCAAAGGATCAACGATAAGATTAAGGACGGTTAGTTCAGGATGTCAAGGTGTTGAGATACATCTGGAATAGTCGTTAGGATCTTTGTTTCTTCCTTTGACCATACTATGAAGAGGGGCATGAGCGAGTAGCTTGACCTAGGTGAGTCTTATGTTTAGATGTGGTGCACACTTGTCAAACTTAGCACTAGGTAGCTCAAGAAAAGCTCAGAGTACAGTTAGAAGCGACTTGGTTCAAGTTGCATTGCGTTTAGAAGACGTTTGAGCCGTTTACCTATGACTGGACGCGGTCCTGGTCATGACCGGACGCGTCCGGTCAGTACAAAGTCTTAACTGCGTTTTCGGCTGACTGACCGGACGCGGTCCTTGAGAGGACCGGACGCGGTGGTCAGGCTGACACGTGTTCCAAAGGGTAAACAGCAAAGATCGGACGCGACTGTGAAAAAGACCGGTGCGTCCGGTCATGTTCCAGTAAGGTCCAGCGGAGACCTGACGCGTCCGGTCACCTATGAACGGACGCGGTCGTGCGTCCGGTCTTGTTCCAGTAAGGTCCCGTGGTGACCTAACACGTCCGGTCACCTATGATCGGACGCGGTGTTGCGTCAGGTCAAATTTCCAGAGAGCTCTTGCATGATTGGACGCGTCCGATCATCCCTGATCGGCGCGTCCGGTCATCTCAGACCGGCGCATCCGGTCAGCACAGATCGGCGCGTCCAGTCTCTCAGTACAGGTTTCCGTTTTCGACCGTTACAACTGACCGGCGCGTCCGGTCATATCGACAGGCGCGTCCGGTCAGTGCGCGTCTGGCTGTTTCGAAAGGTAACGGTTGGATTTGTCTGAGGGGTCTATAAATACAACCCCTCTACCTCTTTTAGAGGTCTCTTGCTCATTTGTTTAGCTGAGAAACACCTTTGAAGTGCAAGGGAGTACAAGAGCCATAGTGATGATTGAGATTTGCGAATCAAAGTTTGAGAATCCTCTCTAGTGAGAAGAGTCTAGCAAGTGTGTATCCATCTTCTCATTAGACTTGTTGTGGTCAAGTGAGAGTTCTAGCTTGTTACTCTTGGTGATCGCCATCACCTAGACGGTTTGGTGGTGATTGGGAGTTCGGTGATCATCCGACGAGATTGTGGGTGACCCAACTCAAGTTGTGAGCGGTTTTGGGTGATTCGCCGCGACGGAGTGTCGAAGAATCTACCCGTAGAGAGCACTTGATCCTTGCGCGGATCAAGGGGGAGCTACACCCTTGCGCGGGTGCTCCAACGAGGACTAGTGGGGAGTGGCGACTCTCCGATACCTCGGCAAAACATCGCCGTGTTCCTATCCCTTATTTTCAAGCATTTACTTTCTTGCATTACTTTCATTGCTTATTACTTTTCTAGAATTGCCTTGCTAATCTAGGATTGAAACTTAGGGTGCATAACTTTTATCGGTAGAAACACAAGGAACATAAGTAGGCACTAGGGGTGAAGTTTGGCTTGTAAGATTTAATTCTTGCAATTAATTTTTAGAAAAGCACAATTCAACCCCCTCTTGGGTATCTTGATCCTTTCACAAGTCATAATACTCAATGAAACATATGCAACTTCAATGTCCTCCTTTTTTATTGGCTCAATGTATGCAAATCATAGATGCTTATATTAAGCTGCTGAAGGTCCACGAGAGTTTGATAAAGAGGCCAGGAGGTACCATATATTTTGAAAGTGCGTGCATAACTGTAACCATGAAGCGGGATGGAGAAAAGGATGAGACCATTGAAGCCGATTATTGTGGCACTTCCCAGTGTCCAGTGTACATGATGGTAACTTATTCATGGATTCAATGGCGTACAAAAGAAATTGATATCAGAGATTTCTTTCTGACGATATAAAATATTATCTTAGCGTATCACGGTATACAGTAGAGTTTGAGAGCCTGCGACGGCGCGCTCTCCGTGACTGTGTTAATTTTATGAACTTTGTTTTTTGGATTAAATGTCACTTTAACGTCGGTATTTAATTTTACAGTATTATTATCTTATCATGCAATTTATATGTTTTTAGTATAAAAGTTTAGCTGTATCCCCAGTAGAGAGAAAAGAATAGAGATAGCCAGGTAGGTTAACCCCGCGAGAAAGAATAGAGATAGCCAAGTAGGTTAACCGCGCGTCGTCTTGTTTGTTTCTATCCAAGAACTTGTTACCTAGGAGGCTAGGAGTACACACGTACCGCAGCATGGGAAAGGAGGCGGCGGCGAGGCCAAGCAAGAAGGCGCGCAGGGCCGCCGCTTCTGGTCTGACGGCGTTCGCGCTCCGCCTGGCGAAGCGTCTCGCTGACGACACTGATGATGAGGGCGCCGGCGTCGTCGACGGCGGCGGCCAAAACATCGTCTTCTCGCCGGTGTCCATCTACGCGGCGCTAGCCCTGATGTCGGCCGGCGCACGTGGTACCACCCTGGACGAGGTGCTGACCGTGCTCGGCGCGGCGTCGCGCGACGGGATCGCCGAGTTCGTCCGTGGCGTGGTGGAGCGCGCACTTGCGGACCGTTCCGAGTCCGGTGCGCCGCTTGTCGCGTTCGCGTGCGCGCTCTGGCACGAGAGGACGCTGGCTCTGAAGCCAGCTTACAGCGCAGCCGCCGTTGAATCCTACAAGGCCGAGACGCACGCCGCCGATTTCGAGAACAAGGTTCAGTTCAGTCCCCTGATCTTTCTATCTACTACATAACAACAAAAAGAATTAATTAGATCTGTAGATTGCTTCAGCTAATGCGTCCAGTCCGTGGTAAGCCGTAAGCTAATCGATCTATGCATATAATAATTAATAATGCATGCAGGCGGAGGAGGCAAGAGAGGAAATCAACACATGGGTTTCCAAAGCCACGAAGGATCTCATCACCTCAATCCTTCCTCCAGATTCTGTAAACTCTGACACCGGCCTAGTGCTCGCCAACGCCATCTACTTCAAGGGCAGGTGGTCCATGCCCTTCGCCAAGAAGGACACCGAGACCAGGCGCTTCCAGCGGCTCGACGGCAGCCACGTGCGCACGCCCTTCATGCGCGGCCGTCAGGATCAGGCGGTGGCGGAGTACGACGGGTTCAAGGTGCTCAAGCTAGCCTACCATAAGTGGCGGATGCAGCATAAGAATCAAGGGGGCTAAAACAATGGAGATGTTGATTTGCATGAAGATTTAACGGTGATTGATGTTTTTGCTACAGTATTTTTAGTGGTAAATCCAGTCATTAGGACTACCCCACTGGGAAGACAAATATGGGAGCGGCCATAATCGTCATGCTAAGCAGCAAGACGGGCAGGGCTCCAGGTTCTCGATGTGTGTTGGGAATTTAACTTCATCCAAAAAAAACTCAAGCCTAAACTTTGGAGTCAAAAAAGATAAAAAATATTCTGATAAAATTCACTTGCAGAAAAAATACAGCGAAGAATGTATTTTGACTTCGTCGCCAAGAATTCAACTTCGCCTATCGACTTCGTCGTCAGAAGTTCAACTTTGGCTATCGACTTCGTCGCCAAGAATTTAACTTCGCCTATCGACTTCGTCGTCAGAAGTGCAACTTCGCATATCGACTTCGTCGCCAAGAATTCAACTTCGCCTATCGACTTCGTCGTCAGAAGTTCAACTTTGACTGTCGACTTCGTCGTCACGAATTCAACTTCGCCTATCGACTTCGTCGTCAGAAGTTCAACTTCGACTGTCGACTTCGTCGTCAAGAATTTAACTTCGCTGGACAGAGAAGTGAACAAGAAACATAAGATGATATGAAGAAAACAAATTCATTGAAGGAAAAGAGGATCGGATGCGAAAAAGAAGACTGAATTAGGAGAAAATGACCACATCGCCCTTACATAAATAAAGGGTTGTAAATAGTTAGGTCAGGGGTAAAATAGTCATTTCATGTAAAATACGAAGGCTAGGGCCCTATAAATACCCCCTCTGACATGTATGGAAGGGTCATGAAATAAATGCAACTTTGCATGTAATTTTACCTTGGATAAAATTTCTCTGATGATTGTGTGAATCGTGTCATCTGAGCTGAACTTTTCACCCAACATCTGGCACCCACCGCTCGTGCGTGCATCTAAAGATCTTCACGACCACAAGAAATAAAATGGCACGACCAAACAAGAAAACCGTCAATGAAGAAACCGAAGACGAACAACTACTCGGAGAAGACAGAGGTCTTACAAAAGAAGTCTCTCAAGGTGCAAATTCTTCAAGAACGACCGAAGCTGAAGAACAAAGACTTAAAGAACTTGAAGAACAAGTTTTACGAAGGCAAAAAAAAAACTTGAAGAATATCGCGCAAGAGCACGAGAAAAGACACTCAAACAAAGAATAGAAGAGGCCGAAGTTATCCTTCGCAATTTAAACGAGCAACTATAAAATACAAATTATGAAGTTATAAATCAAGAAAAATCGCATCCAGCAACAAGAATCTCTCAAGAGAGAAATATTCAGAAAGCATTCATATCAATTGATACAAGCTCCCCACTATCAACAAATTTGCAGCTAGCTCAATGGCCTATAGAGTACAGGTTCAACATGATACCAACATTTGATGGTGAATCAGACCCGAGGCAATTCCTAATGAGTTTTGAAGCCGCAGTAATTGCAGGCGGGGGGATGCAACCACACTTGCAAAGTCATTTGTCATGGCAGTAAAAGGTCTAGCACAACACTGATATTCATCTCTGAAAGCAAGATCCATATATTCATGGGAACAATTAAAGACAAATCTACTTGTTGACTTACAAGGATTTCAACCAACTGGTCTTACAGACATGGATTTATTCAACTGCAAACAACAGCCCAAATAAACCTCTAAGTTAATATTACAAGAGATTCATTCAAATCAAATCTCAAATCACAAATATCCCAAACGAAATTGTCATAATTGCAGCAATCAAGGGACTTCGGGCAGGACAATGTGCAGCACACCTTACTCGAGAAAAGCCAACTTCATTGGCTCAGCTTTACGAAGAAATCCAAAAGTACTGCAAGTCCGATGAAGATTACAGAAAAAGAATTGAGGAAGAAAATAGCTTTAGAAATCAAAATAAAAGCAGCAATTTTCAACCACCAAAGCAAAAACAACTTTGAGCGAAGACACTTCACCCAAGTCAATCAAGTTGAAAATAGCAATTCAGCTACTGAAAACACTTTCTCACCTCAAAATCAGTACAGCAGTCAGTACAACCAAAGGACATTCGAAAGAGGTGGCTTCAATTCAAGAGGAAGAGGAGGACGAGGAAGAGGAAGAACACCCCTAAGACCAGAAGATATGTATTGCATCATTCATGGCAAAGGGGCTGGACACACATAAAAAATATGTCCAAAAGTAAAGAAAATCATCGAAGAAATACAAGAAGAAAACAAAATCTCAAGTCAATAAAAAACTGTCAATCATATGATTCAAGGCCAACAAAACTCTTATTACCCAATTCAGTTTGGACACTCCCAAACAATAATCCCAGGTTCATCATCATATAACTATGGACCAGTGGCAATATACGACCCAAATTAATGGAGGCAAAATCAACAACAAACAAATTTTCAAATACAGCCCGAATCCTCTGTGGCAAATAGCAACCCACAAGGAAACAACAAACAAGACAACTCTCCATCAACTTCAATGGCAAGCAAAGGAAGAATCATGATAATCATCGAAGGAAATAGTATTGATCATGAAAACAACAATCAAAAGAAGAATTACTTTCGAAGAGTAAACTCTATCTCAACAGAAGGCCCATATAAAAAGACAAGATGGTCTCATCAACCAATTACATTCTCAGAAAAAAGATTTGCAACTGAAATACTATCTATATATGGATGCAATGGTAGTTGAAGCAAATATTGATGGATGAGCTATCTCAAAAATTCTAGTTGACGGTGGAAGTTCTGCAGATATTATATTCACAGCAACAATTGATGCCATGAAAATTGATCGCAAACTTTTAGGAAGAGCTGAGCACCCACTCTACGGCTTCGGGGGGAAGCCAATTCACTCAATAGGAAGAATAGTTCTTCCTGTATCATTTGGAACAGTAAACAATGCAAGAACAGAGTAAATTGCATTTGATGTGGTGGACATCCATTATCCCTATAACGCACTTTTTGGAAGGGGAACTCTGAATGCATTTGAAGCAGTAATAATCTACTCTTACTTATGTATAAAGATGCCTGCAATCAATGGAGTTATCACATTCCATGGAGATCAAACCGAAGCAATAAACATTGAAAAAGAATACACTCCTGGTTGGAAAAATGTACATACAATCAAAGAAGAAGAGAAAGAAGAAACAGAAAATACGAAGCCACAAGAAAAAGCTCAAGCAGTCGAAGAAACAAAGAAAGTACCCCATTGACTCATTAGTCCTAGACAAACAAGTAATCATAGGGACATGATTTTCTCAAGAAAAAGAAAATAGACTCATAGAGTTTCTTCAAAGTAACAAGGATGTCTTCGCATGGACATCCAATAATTTAGGAGGAGTCAGCAGAGATATAATTGAGCACAAACTCGACATCAATCAAAATTTTAGACCCAAAAAGCAAAAACTAAGAAAATTAGCTGAAAACAGAATACAAGCTGTAAAAGCCGAAGTCCAAAGGTTGCTAGATGCAAAAGTTATAAGAGAAGTCCAATTCACAACTTGGCTAGCAAATATCGTCATGGTCAAGAAAAAGAACAGAAAATGGTGAATGTGTATCGATTTTACAGATCTCAACAAAGCATGCCCAAAAGATAATTTCCCACTACCCAGAATCGACACATTAGTTGATCAAGCGGCTGGAAGTGAAATGCTAAGTTTCCTGGATTGTTTCTCAGGATATCATCAAATCTGGATGAGAAAAGAAGATGAAGAATTTACAAGTTTCATCACACCATTTAGAACATACTGCTTTGTAAGAATGGCAGAGAGGCTTCACAATGTAGGCACAACATTTATCAGAATGACTTCAACAGTGCTCAAAAGTCAGATTGGCAAAAACTTGCTAGCTTATGTCGATGATATAGTTGTCAAGAGCAAGAAAAGACAAGATCATATTCAAGACCTTCAAGAAACATTCTCAAATCTGATAAAAGGAAATTTGAAACTAAATCCCGAAAAATATACCTTCGAAGTACAAAAAAGAAAAATTCTAGGCTGCATTGTATCAGCAAAAGGGATAGATCCAAACCCAGACAAAGTTCAAGCAATTTTGAACATGAGAATTCCTGCAAATATAAAAGATGTTTAAAAATTGACTGGAAGACTTGCAGCTTTAAACAGATTTATCTCAAAATCAGCAGAACGAAGCTTACCAATATTTCAGGCACTCAAAGGATCCAAAAGAGACTTCGTATGGGGACCTTCACAGCAACATGCATTTGAAGAGATAAAAAAATATCTACTGCAGCCAAACACATTGATTTCACCAACACCAGGAGCAGATTTACTATTATATGTCTCAGTCACAGAAACAGCAGTAAGTGCAGTACTAGTCCAAGAACAAGAAACAAATCATTCAAAATATCAAGTACCAGTCTACTATGTTTCAGAAGCATTATCTGGATCAAAAGTATACTACTCTGAGATTGAGAAAATCGCATACACAGTTTTAACAGCATCAAGAAAGTTGAAGCACTACTTTTAGGCCTACAAAATCAAAGTTCTCACAAATTACCCTCTGAAAGAAGTATTACAAAGTTGCAGAACAACAGGAAGATTGAAAAAATGGGCAGCAAAATTATCTCAACATTTTACAGAATTTAAAAAAAGAACATCAATAAAATTCCAAGTCCTAGCAGACTTCTTAGCAGATTGGACACCCTCCCAAAGTTTAAGAGAAGACAAGAAGCAACCAGAATGTACAATATATTGCGATGGCGCATGGGGCTTCGCAGGGGCTAGAGCAGCTGCAATAATCACCTCACCTTCAGGCATAAAGATGAAATATGCTGCAAGACTAGAACTTCAGTGCACAAACAACATAGCAGAATACGAAGCCGTTTTATTGGGACTTCGCAAAGCAAAAGCAATGGGAATCCAAAGATTGGTAATCAAAACAGATTCACAAACTATAGCAGGACACATTGAAAAAGACTACAAAGCAAGAGATCCCGAATTAGCAAAATACTTGCAATTTCTCAGAGATCAAGAGAAATATTTTGAAGGTTTCACAGTCAAAAACATCTCAAGAAATGACAATTCAGATGCAGACAAACTAGCAAAAGCTACAGCACAAAATTCAGGTCTCCCTCAAGATGTTTTCTATCAAATCTTGAAATAAGCATCCATCAAAGCATTGCAAGCTACACCCAGAGAAGTCCATATAATACAAAGTGAAAACTAGAGAGCTCCAATTATGGCTTACCTTCGTGGGCACTATGAGTCTGAAAATGAAGTCAACAACATAAGAATAAAGCAAAGAACAAGAAATTACAAGATCATCAACAATCAGCTATACAAGCAAGGAATATGTGCACCATTACTCAAATGTATATCAGTAGAAGAGAGAAAAAAGCTATTATCAGAAATACACGAAGGAATTTGCGGCACACATCTTAGAGCAAGAACAATGGCAGGAAAAGCATTCCGCCAGGGATTTTATTGCCCATCAGCCCAAAATGACAACAAAGAAATTGTCAAATCTTGCCATAATTGTCAAATATCTGCAAGCAAAGTAAAGGCTCCAGTAATAAATGTACAAACAATTGAACCAACTTGGCCATTGACGAGATGGAGAATTAATATCATTGGAAAGCTATCTACAGCACAAGGAAACCTTCAATATGCAGTAGTAGCAGTGGAATATTTCACTAAGTGGATCGAAGCTAAACCAGTGACAAACATGCCATCTTTCACAATGAAGAAATTTCTTCAGCAAAACATCATTTGTTGTTTCGGAGTTCCAAGATACATAACAGTAGATAATAGAACTCAATTTGACAGCCAAAATTTCAGAGAATATTGTGAAAGTCTAGGAATTCAATTATGTTTCTCATCAGTAAAACACCCACAGTCAAACGGTGCAGTCGAACGAGCAAATGAAATTATATGCATAGGTATATCAAAATACCTCGTGGGACTACCAAAAGGCAAATGGGTGGATGAGTTACCTAAAGTTGTTTGGGTACATAACACCACAGTCTCAAGATCAACAAATTTCTCCCCTTTCAAATTGCTTTATGGAGAAGAAGCGATGACACCTGAAGAGATACAATTTTAAGGACCAAGAACAAATATTAAAATAATAGATGAAGACCAACAAATGACAAGCAAAGATTTACTAGAGGAAGAAAGAATGAAGGCGATTCAGAACCTTGAGAAATATCAAAAGGAAACAGAAAGTTGATACAATAAAAAAATCAAACCAAGACAATTATCACCAGGAGACTTTGTCTTGAAAAGAAAAAGAAATAAAGACACAGTCAGAAAATTTTAGCAAAAATGGGAAGGACCGTTCCTCATCATAAGAACCAACAAGCCAGGAGCATTTCACCTGGCAGACATGAATGGGAAGGAAATTGATCACACATTCAATATCCAAGACTTACGAAGATACTATCCCTAGATTTTGCTTTCATCTTTGTACAAAATAGATTAGCTTTTACATTCTGAGAAATTTCAATTCAAATGTAAACGAGCTGCACTCTTTTTCCACTCAAGGGGAACCCTTCGTAGGGTGAGTGGTTTTTTAACGAGGCAGTCTCCATTGTAAATTCTCATCAAAGTATAAATGAGAAAGCTAGTTCCCCTAAAAAACAATTTTATCAACAGCCGAAGAGTATACTTTAAATATACTCATGTATCGACAAAACACCCAAAGTAGGTAGCATCAATTTTCGAACAAGCAAAAAATGATGCTAACCTATCAAAAGAATTATAAAATATATTCACTAAGGTGAATTTCTTCGCCAAAAGAGCGAACAATATTTCAAATTCACTAAGGTGAATTTCGACTTCAAAAAAGAAGTCTGCATATTATCTTCGCCAAAAAGAGCGAACAATATTTCAAATTCACTAAGGTGAATTTCGACTTCAAAAAAGAAGTCTACATATTATCTTCGCCAAAAAGAGCGAATAATATTTCAAATTCACTAAGGTGAATTTTGACTTAAAAAAAGAAGTCTGCATATTATCTTCGCCAAAAAGAGCGAACAATATTTCAAATTCACTAAGGTGAATTTCGACTTCAAAAAAGAAGTCTGCATATTATCTTCGCCAAAAAGAGCGAATAATATTTCAAATTCACTAAGGTGAATTTCGACTTCAAAAAAGAAGTCTGCATATTATCTTTGCAAAAAAAAAACGAACAATATTTCAAATTCATTGAGGTGAATTTCGACTTCAAAAAAGAAGTATGCGTATTATCTTCGCCAAAAAGAACGAACAATATTTCATCGTCTTCGCTTAGAAAGTAAGGGGACGATGTTTTCAAATTTACCAAAAGTAAAATTTGATTTCAGAAAATACAAAGTCAATTTATTGTCTTCGCTTAAAAAATAAGGGGATGATGTTTTCAAATTTACCAAAAGTAAAATTTGATTTCAGAAAATACGAAGTCAATTCATCGTCTTCGCTTAAAAAATAAGGGGACAGTGTTTTTAAATTTACCAAAAGTAAAATTTGATTTCAGAAAATACGAAGTCAATTCATCGTCTTCGCTTAAAAAAATAAGGGGACGGTGTTTTTAAATTTACCAAAAGTAAAATTTGATTTCAGAAAATACGAAGTCAAATCATCGTCTTCGCTTAAAAAGTAAGGGGACGGTGTTTTCAAATTTACCAAAAGTGAAATTTGATTTCAGAAAATACGAAGTCAATTCATCGTCTTCGCTTAAAAAGTGAGGGGATGATGTTTTCAAATTTACCAAAAGTAAAATTTGATTTCAGAAAATACGAAGTCAATTCATCGTCTTCGCTTAAAAAGTGAGGGGACAGTGTTTTCAAATTTACTAAGGCAAAATTTGACTTCACAAAATACGAAGCTTAGACATTGCCTTCATTAGAGAATGATGTTCTCAGATTCATCAACAGAAAATCTGACTTCACCAAATACGAAGTCAACACACTACCTTTACTTAAGACTGTCTTCAGAAAATAACAAAGTATATAAGTTGCCTTCGCTTAATAAAAAAAACTGTGTTTCGCTCTCGCTAAAAAATAAGGGAACATCATTCATTTCACTTAATAAATCATATTACATAAAAATATCTGCACAAATACACACATAAAATTTATTTTTATTGTGTCAACAAATATATATATCAAACTTTTTCTAAAGCAACAATAGCTGCTACTTCATCAATCAAATCTTCAACAACTCTATCTAAAACTTGATCTACCTCCAAACTAAGATAGTCTTCGGAAATAAAGTTTGGCGAAGCACTTGAACACGAAGACTGAAAACACATAAGGAAAATGCCATCAAAATTCACTTTACAAATGTCTCCACATCACAACAAAACCACAAATACCTGAGAAAATTTGCTGCAATCAACAACACGAGGCAAACATCTCCCATTTTCAGCAATAGAGAAATCAGTCTCAAATTCTAGAAACAATCACGTCCAAATCAGGATATATATATATATATATATATATATATATATATATATATATATATATATATATATATATATATATATATATATATATATATATATATCACAAACAGAAAAATTATGTTTGCTTACGTTTCACAAACACATCAAAATAAGATTTCGCTTCTTCAGTACCATACTCTAACCATAAAGTAGGCTCAGCAACAAAGTTACCTTTACACATTAACAAGGGCATAACCATAACTCCATCCTATCCAAAGTTCAACATTTACAAAAACGTTAAAGGATTATCAAGACCTCACCCCTCGAAGCTAAAATCTAAACTACGACAAACTAAAGTACATGATCACGAGCATCATCGTCCCTCGCCCTCTCTTGTTCAATTCTATATTGCCTCCTCTCCGCCTCCATATTAGAAGCAATTCTCTTTTCAAGCTGCTACAAAACAAAATAAAACAACAGATAAGAAAAAAAACACAAGAAAAAAACAACGAATCAAAAAAACACATATAAATAACATACTTTTTTCATCTTTTGTTTAGCTTTCATAAATACATGCTCCCTTCCACCTTGATTCCAGTATTCATGAAAATACTTTTTGCAAAGCATTTGAGTACGAGAAGAAATTTGGTTAAGAGATTCCACTGACGGAAACTTGTAACTCTTGTCATATAGTTTCTCATACAAGGGATCATTAGCCTCCTTCATTAAGTGAAAAATGGCACGACTTGAATACATACAGCTTAAATCAGCAGAAGTCTGTAAAACAGTTGGCAAATCTTCATATTGCCGACAAAGCCAAGCAAAGAACGGATCGAATTCTCCAACCCCCAACAAAGATCTTCTGGCTTCGTACCAAATTTATCATAGCAATTTTTGCAAAGTTCCCACGAACGATTGCACTTATTATGAAAATTATGATCCTTTTCAAGAGATTTCTTCTCAAGATAATTCTTCTCTCTCACAACTTTCTCAATATCTTTCTTTAAATTATCATATTCTTCGGTCTTCGCTTCAAGTTTAGTTCCAACAGAAATACATCTAGATTCCATATTATGAAGAGCTTCAACTGTCTCTATTCTTTCCTTCTCCTTAGCAGCAAGTTGAGATTTCAGAGAATTAATCTCTTCAACCAATTTTTTTTCACGAAGTGCAATATTTTTTTTGCATCATCTTCAATTGACTTACGCAAACTCCTTTGCAAAAGAGCATTCTACATGCGAAGTCAAAAATATATTATAAATTAAAATAACAAATCTAAAATAAAATTTAAGCAAAAAAAGATAAAAATTCAAAATGATCCAACCTTGTAAATCATAGAAACACTGGCATCAGCCAATTCAAGCGAAGACTTGCCAACAAGTTCGGCCTCCGCATCAGGAACTACGAAGGCATCATCAATGCACTTTGACAATTTTAATTCTGGTTTCTTCGGCATAATACGAAGTTTGTCCAAACCAATCCCAACAAATTTGAAAGTATCTAAGTTCACACCTTGAGCCTGGCAGTACTCCATATAACGTTTATAAGCTTCAAGATTCACACCATCAGGAACTGTTTCTAAAATTTCAGCTGGAGTCGCAGGTTCTTGGACAACTTCTTTCATCTTTCCAACATCAACAGTTGCCTTCCTCTGAGAGGAAGAATCAGGGAAAAATTTCTCTGCGAAGACAAACATCAAAACATTAAAAAAACACAAAAACAAACAAAACAAAAATACACGAAGTGAAAAAAACCTGTAGAAACATCCTTTTCAAGCTGGAAGGACACCCTCTCATCAGTAATCACATTGATAGTAGACTCAAAAAGACGAGAAACACGATCGTGTTCAGCCTCCTCGTCATGAACTTCATCATCAGATTCATCAAAATCAAGGGCGAGAGTTGTGGTACCCTTAATTTTTTGTGCCTTCGCAATCGACACAACAACTTCAGAAGCACCTTTTTCACCAACAACTATAGCATCTTGTTCGACCCACAAAACATTCTCTACTCCAGACGAAATCACAGCTTCACTCTCATCATCAAAATTTCCTGCCTCATCTTGGAGAGTTTCAATAGAAAATCTTTGAGAGGATGGCCCAGTAGTCTCCTGCGAAGCCAACACTTCACCTTCTCCTTGTGAACCACCAATAGTGGCGGCCACAGTAACCAGAGAAAAAACCAGATTAACTAGATCAGAAACAATATCTTCGCCAACATTTTATTGTGACGAAGTCAAGATAGCTTCAACACCACCACCATGGAAAATGTTGGCCATCAAATTCTAAAAATAATTTTCAAGTGGAGTCAACATAGGAGGAGTCAACCCATCAGAATCAAAAACTAAACTAAACATTCTCACCTCTTCATCACAAGACATTTTTTCAAAGCTTCGTCAACAAAACCTTCTGATAATTCAGAATCAGAAAAGCCAGCAGTCTTCGCCCTCTTCTTTGAAACTTTTTTAATAAGTGGAGGCCCACCCCTCTTTTTCCCTGTAACATTATCGATACTAGGCTTCGCACTTCTAGCATAAGCGGGACCTGACCTTTCACCATATTCTATCTAAGCAATATCAAAAACTCTATTCAATCTCTTGTAATCTGAACCAAGGATTTTATCCATCAAATCCTTTTCTTTCTTCAAAAATTTCCCAAGAGTTTCAACGGCTTTAATTTTAACAGCAGAAACAAATTCTTTGTCTTCGGTATATTTCTTTGGACGAGAAACTTCATTATCTGGAAAGATATAGGTTTTTCCTCTAACAACCTTTTCATGAAATCGAACAAAGCTCTAACCTTTCTTCAAAGGCCAAATCCGAGTAGCAATATACTCTTCGCAAAGATCTCGAGCACTTTGAATACTTACAGCAAGCTTATAAAATTTCTCACATGATTTAGAACTTCTTTAACTTTGAAATTCAGGTTTACAATCAAAACTGTTCTTGTGCATCCTTGTAGCCAAAGGATATCTTATAACAACCCTGTTAGTTTCATTCTTCTCTTCGACTAAAGGAACTTTATGATAAAACCAAAATCGATACTAATTTTCAACCCACTTATTTTTCGAAGCAGGAGCAATCTGTTTAGCACCACGAGCTGGCTTAAAACTGCAATATCTAAAATATTTGATGACACTTTTTCCATCAACCATTTTACTCTGAAATTAAGTATGCATCTCATGAATAGAACAAAAAGCTCCAATATCCAGATTTCCTCTCTGAGATTTCACTGCCCAAATAAAGAGAGCAATTTTTGCTATACCATTTGGAGTCAAATGATGCATCTCAATATTATAAGCTTTCAAAATTTCTTCCACAAAATCTTGACATGGCATACGAAGACCAGCCGCAAAATGGTCACGAAACACAACACATTCATCAGGTTCTGGCTTGGGAATTGTCTCATTCTGTGTAGGTAATCTAACATCAGCTTTTTCAAGCATTCTATTTTTTACCATCCACTGCAATTCAGACTCATCAAACAAAGATTTTCCAAAGATCAGATACTTCGTATCATCACCAACAAGCTCCGACTCCGATGCAGAAACATTAGATAGATCTTCACCAGAAACAGAATGTTTAGTTTTAGCAGGCGAATTTTTAGAAGAATTCTTCTCCATGTCTGACATCTGAATAAAAAATATATATATACATAAAAATTTACATATACAAAACAATATATAAACACAAAATAAGCATATGAAAGTTCAAAACAACTTCACAAAAATTACCTTCGCAACAAAAGAAGAAACGAAAGAATAAAAGTGACTTCGACAAAAATCGACTTCGTGAAAACTTGAAATGTCAGAAACACCTCCCCGTCTTCGACTGCGTACCCTCAAGAAGGGAACACATCGCAGTATATATAGGCAGCTTCGGAAAATAACCGTTACAAACACTGTTCATATCATAACGGTCATAAACGACCAACTCTAAAGTTCGGGACGATGTTTTTTGTGACTTCGCTTCATAAAATTCAAAATTCACGAATTTCAGACCTTTGGAGTAGACCTTCATTCGCGAAGGGCTACTGTTGGGAATTTAACTTCGTCCAAAAAACTCAAGCCCAAACTTTGGAGTTTAAAAAGATAAAAAATATTCTGATGAAATTCACTTGCAGAAAAAATACAGCGAAGAATGTATTTTGACTTCGTCGCCAAGAATTCAACTTCGCCTATTGACTTCGTCGTCAGAAGTTCAACTTTGACTATCGACTTCGTCGCCAAGAATTCAACTTCGCCTATCGACTTCGTCGTCAGAAGTGCAACTTCGCATATCGACTTCGTCGCCAAGAATTCAACTTCGCCTATCGACTTCGTCGTCAGAAGTTTAACTTTGACTGTCGACTTCGTCGTCACGAATTCAACTTCGCCTATCGACTTCGTCGTCAGAAGTTCAACTTTGACTGTCGACTTCGTCGTCAAGAATTCAACTTCGCTGGACAGAGAAGTGAACAAGAAACATAAGATGATCTGAAGAAAACAAATTCATTGAAGGAAAAGAGGATCGGATGCGAAAAAGAAGACTGAATTAGGAGAAAATGACAACTTCGCCCTTACGTAAATAAAGTGTTATAAATAGTTAGGTCAGGTGTAAAATAGTCATTTTATGTAAAATACGAAAGTTAGGGCCCTATAAATACCACCTCTGACATGTATGGAAGGGTCGTGAAATAAATGCAACTTTGCATGTAATTTTGCCTTGGATAAAATTTCTCTGATAATTGTGTGAATCGTGTCATCTGACCTGAACTTTTCACCCGACAATGTGCGTCTTCCTCCCGGATGCCCACGACGGCTTGCCGAGCCTTGTGGACAAGATGGCCTCCTGCCCCAGCTTCCTATGGGACCACATGCCGAGTGAACGCGTCAAGGTTGGACAGTTGTGGTTGCCCAAGTTCAAGCTCTCTTTCTCCAGCAGAATCAATGGCGTTCTCAAGGCGATGGGGATCAAGGCCGCCTTCAAGGAAGACGTTGCCGACCTGTCAGACATGCTGGAGGGTGGGAGTAGGACTGACCTGGTGTTGGAGCATGTTTTCCACAAGGCGGTCATCGAGGTGAACGAGGAAGGCACAGAAGCAGCGGCCTCTTCTGCTTGCGTGATGAGATTGATCTGTTATAGGCGCCCTGTCAATTTTGTCGCCGATCATCCGTTTGCGTTCTTTGTGGTCGAGGAGGTGTCTGGTGTCGTCGTCTTCATGGGACACGTTCTCGACCCCATGAAATCAGAGAGTTTTGTGGTACAAGTAGAACGGTAGAAGCCGCTCGATGTGGAGGAGTTGCTCCACGAAGAATAAAAGCTCAATGTATTTTTGTGCTACCTAAGTGCTAATCTTAAGTTCAACGATGTTTTATGATAAATTGAAAACCAATAGGAATTGTCCAGCTTCCAAGATTGCGATGTTTTACTTTGCAGACAACATATATATCCAGCATTGAACGTCTTCTGGAACAAAAAACAAGTCCTTTCATTTCATTGCTCGGTTATTGATCTGAGAAGTTTCTATCTTTTGTTATATCATAGATTGTTTCTCTCACCTGAAAATTTTAAGTTGCTAGTTTTTATTTGTCATTATGATGGTGACAATATTCTATCATTGGCATCCTTCTGGGAACTGCTCCTTGCATTGAGGAGCTGGAGGTGGATGTAAGTATCTTCTTCTGTGCCGTGCTCTGCTTTTAGTGATTGCATAATTTAGTTACTTCAGTTGCTCATGCCCTTCTTTGATCTTGATTCTTAACTATGTCCTCAGTAGTTACAGCTAATAATTTATATTTATTCAAATTCAAATAGAGCACGTCTAAAACGTTGACCTCATTTTTTTTATAGAACTTGATACTTGCTCATACCCCTTTTTTTTTTTAGATATAAGGGTCCCATTAGATCAAATATAGAACAATGCAAATACATAACCTATAGAACAAAGAAAAGACACGTGAAAACAACAAAGTTCTTATTCATCGCCGAGCTAGCTTGGGCGCAGGAGCTGGAACCACAGAGTTGGAATCATAGACCGTAATTGACGAGGTTGGGCCTTTGGAGGCCAATAAATGGTTTCAGAGCTACCATGAGTAGTGTCTCATAATGGAGACACTATAAGACAGACGAATGCATCGAGCAACCTCGTAGGCCATAGAAGAAACCGGCACTGTAAATGAAGAGGTTTTAGAGCTATCATGAGCAGCAGCTTCTCGTTACGAATAGCTACAAGGCAGATGAATGCATTGAGCAACCTCGCAGGTTTTGTAGAAGAAACCAGCACCTTCGATCAAGCCAGTAACCTGGACAGGAAGGCCCCCCGCCCCCGGCACCTCCAAATTCGAATCAAATTCATCTTATCAAAATCGGAGGAGGAATACTACTGTACTAGAAAGTTTGTCACGTTGACCATCAAATAGAGGGCATTAAATATGAATAAATAGATGATCATTTTCTTTTTGCAAAAATGCCTCTGCCACGTTTTTTCCATGAAAGAGGAACAATAGATTTTGTAACGGCCAGACCTTTCACCACAAAGTACAACCAGACCACAAGTTCACCACACAAGTTGGACATATTTTAACAGTACTAGGAGTTACAGCATAGCAAGACGCAAGACAAACATATTGCGACAGCAACAACAAAACACATTATTTTCCTTCCTTTTCTGCTTCAGATTGCTCTATTGTAGTTTCTTCGCAACCAGTGCAAATAAGATTGCGAGAACCTCAAGTGGATATATCATAGGTCACTTGGTTCCAACAGTATTCTTTACAACCAAACCGCTCCAAACTGAACATTTACAGAACCGGTATCATCGTACAGGTCCATTGTAGCAGCACAGTTATAGTTCAAGCACATATAGCATATTAGCGCAACATGCTTGTCACAGTAGAACTAAAACCAAGCTTTTTCAAAACTATCACTTGATATGCTATATAGCCTACCATTATTAATCGTTTCCTTCAATAGAAAATGCTAAGAATGGCAGGGAGCCTCTTATCCATCACTATTCGTGCTATCTTGCAGACAGTTTGACTTGGACAGAAGGACCAAGGACAGCCAATGATCTAAAAGATAAAAGCTGATCTATATATGCTATACAAAACGCTGTTGATTGTATACCCAATGCAAAGAATCAATGCTACTCCTGTTCTTTGATGTACAATTTGTATTCATTCTCTTCTTTTAGAGCGATAGTTCAACCTGCAAAGGAAACAAGAAATTTTAATTAGAAAATTAGAAACTCAGAAGAAATTAGGCATCAAGCCAATAACACGACCTAACTAAGACATGCATACACCAGTTGCAAATGAATGGAATTTAGCACAATAATTGTTGGCATCAAAGCTGGTGTGATATTATTTACTTGCCTGAGCTTCTGAAGAACCATCTGGCATAGCCATACAACGATGGCCTCTTGGGTGTTGGCGTAGCGGCCTCAAGATCCCACCTCCTGGACCATGTGTCAGTTTCGCTGTGTCCACTTGATGCCAGGGTCTCTGTGACATGCCTCGAAGTCACCGGCAACCCCATCTCAGAAGAATAGCTGCTGGAGCACCCACTCCAGCTGCCAGAGAGCGTGGCCAAAGATCTCAGCCACCCGATAGAGCCCCTGACAGCCTCTGGCACCTCCTTACCATCTGGAACTGGCAGCGGCTTCTGTACCATAGCACAATCTGAGTCATTGTCGAGTCGGCCACTCGAGCCCTGGCTCCAACTTCCAGTGGTGCGACGTGAGGACACTGGCACAACCGCTGCAGTGGCACAATTGCTGGAGCGTCCTCTCCAGCTGCCAGATAATCTGTCCAGGGAAGAGCGCAGCCACCCATGAGATCCTCCAACAGCCTCTGCTACTGCCTCGCCAGGTGGAGTCGGCATTAGCATCTGAGACTCAATGTCGTATTCAACTGAGCAGAAGGTCGGAGCAACTTTAGTCTTGTTAGAGCCAGGGATGGTGATAGAGGCATGGCAGGACGGGCAGCATGACGGTGTGGTGCGGCGTAGCCAGCTGATGATGCATGACTGATGGAACATGTGCGAGCACACTGGCAGTATGAGGAGCACATCAGTAGGTAGAAACTCTTTGCACATTGCACAATCGCTCCCAGGCTTCATCGGCACTGCAGGTAGCAAGAGCAACTCCAATATCAAACGCTCCACCTCTGGAAGATACGGCGCCGATGGCACCAGTGTGTCCATCCCACCCTTTGGCATCTCAGCAGAGACAGGCAACTTCACTGGCACTTCTGCAGAATGTGCCACAGACGACACAGCTGAGGCAACAGCTGCTGATGCAGCTGACCGCATTCCAGACTCAGAACTGTAGCAAGAGAGGGATGAGATGGACAAACGGCCCTGGCGATGGAGACAACCTCGGCGCAGGAGCACGACGCAAGTAGTCAAGGTGATTGTGGCAATTACGACAATGAAAATAATGGCAACACTGGCCCCAATCGATGAAGACGGCGGACTTGGTGATCCTGTAAACACCGAAGGCAGAGGTGGAGGTGGGAGAACGGGGCCTGGAAGCATATCTGCAAAATTAAAACACAACAACTGTGCTTAATAAGGCAAAGATATTCAAATACGGATCTAATCCATTCTCGAAAAAAAGTAAGGCAAAGATATTCTGCTAATTCAATAAACATAGTAAATGGAGATTATAGCAAACATATAATAATCCAACAACCAATGGAAGGTAAAATGTAACCAAGCATGTTGTGGACGCTTGTATTTTGCTGGCTCAGTCTGCATGTTGCACAAAGAAAGAGCTTGGTCTGGAATTGACATCCCTTCCCTTTTGATAAGACAGGGACATGTTTCATGCTTCAACTTTGGTCACAGCGAGAAAGGGAATACAGTTTGGTTCTGGTTCTCAAATTGGATTTAAGTGAGTGCACCTAGAAACATTGGTGCACTGCTATTCAAAAAGGCAAAGAGGAAGAAAATCTCGGTGGAAATAGCTCTGGAAAACAGACGGTGCGTTAGGCAATTACTTCAAGTATCTGTCAACACCGGTTGAGACACAAGAGTTTGTATTACTCTAGGAAGCTATCCGTAGGATCCAGAGATTGAGAGATTCAAGGTCAAATAGGCTAGCGATAGACATCTCATGGAGTATATACAACCTGCAGTGTGTATCTAATACAATTCATGTGGGGACTCTAATAAACTTAGTATCAGCCCAATTTGGTGGCCCAAGGGTGCAACCAGAATGTAATTTTTTCACTTGGAATTATTGCTTAAAAAGATTGACTGCTGAAAACCTAAAAAGAAAATGGCTAGCGAAATAACCCTATTTGCATATTGTGTAACTATGTGCCGGAGATTTCCACTAACTTGTGCAAAGACCGTCCTTAAACAAGACAGGTATGGAATACCTTGCTACACAGGAGCAACCTATCTGTGCTACAAAACATCAACCATGGTGTATTAATTTGTAGTTGGTGGTGCGGTGGTGCGGTGGTGGAGATGCAGGGCAAAGATTGTTAAGGCTATGAGTAGGAATTTTGATGCCATGGTGATATTCTTCTGGTGAATATCTGGAATAAGCACAATTGGAGTACCTTTCACCACCTCAACAAAGCAGCCTCTGGAAGTTGTGTTCTTGATTAAGGAGTCGGTTCATCAATATAGTTTAGCTTAAGTCAAAGTTTACTCATGGTGTGTAACTTTTCTATCTCTTTTGGTAGTTTGTGTGGGCCTTTTCTCTCATTTTGATGTCGCTCTCTCTTGGTTTCGCCAGTCGGGTGGAGGAGAAAGTTGCAGTGGTGCAAGTGTTGTTTTCTATTTTTTTTGGTTTTATTTTCTACAAATAAAAATAGAAGTTAACCTCTTGCGGGCGCGTGAGCATAGTAGAAAATTCAAAATACAGCAACCTGATCCCTGCGCCACCGCCCCTCCCCAACCCAGTAACCCCCAATGAAAATTTGTTATCTACTATACCTAAATAGGAGAACCCCACCATCACATTTCTCTGCGATTCTGTGAAACAACGTCATCTAGGCCCACTTCTCTTCTCCTTTGGTCAAGGCAGCTGATTGGTCATCAAGATGACATGCACTAGCATCTGTTCTAATTCTGTGTCCATCCACAAGAACCCCTCAATGTTACGTTTCTTCTCCTTCCAAAAGAAAACGGTCAGGCACCAAGCCACTAATTAAGCAAGGTTTCTCCTTCCCAAAGAAAACGGTCAGACACCAATCCATTAATTAAGCAAGGCCCTCCACTACATGATGGCCTTATTAATCACCCTCCAGGCCTCCACATAAAGCTGTTGTCCAATCATCTCCTATAATCGTTGACCGGCCTATTTATCAGAAGAGCGATAGAGCATCCCAGATTTGCTTCCATGCACGCCATTCCGCCCTCTACACGACCTTGATGCCCAGCTGTGCTTGCGCAATGCATGCACCAACTGGTGGTGGCTATCCACGACAACGGCGATGTGACCATCTCTCCACCTTGCAGTCGCACAGCGCTAATTACTTTACCATTGTCTCATGGCACCAATTACCTCATCATCACAAAAACTGCAGCCATGTTTCGTTCCAATCGTGGTCGTCCCCAATCCAAGCATTCTATGAAGCTGGTCGGGACTGCCTTCTATTATTAGGAGATCCACCGTCATGAGCTCTATCCAGGTATTTTCTCTCTTTCATGGATGCATGATCTCAATGTGTTGTTAATTTATTTAAACCAAGTAGCATCCTACGACCTACGCACTTTGGAAGGGTTATGCCATTCTGCATCTGTATAATATGAAAATTTGAAATGAGACTATTTTCTACATTCCCTCCATCATTAACTTTCCTCTCTGTTTGTTATGTTGTCTTCTAGATGATGCAAGCCCTATAATTCTACTCAATCTCAATCATATAAATAAAAAGAGATGATTCAATTGCAGATTTCAGTCTTAAGGACTCTATGCTATCGTAAAGAATATCGAGGAATATATTTACTGCTACAGTAATACTGCGATATTTATTATTCAATATGCTTAGATATCTACTTGGCAGTCTCATCAAGCAAAAAGCAAGAGAGATGCATCTATCACAGTCACAACTATTGCTTTTTATTTTTATGTCTCCATTTATTTATTATGTCTTTTGAGTTCTGAAGGCAATGATCATGTTTTTTATTCTGTATGATCCTCCAGATTCTTTAATTATATTTTAGGAAGTGTTTATTATATTAATTAGTATTTTACATATATACTTCGTACTGTAATTTCACATTTAATCTCGCAGCAACGCGTGGGGTATATCATCTAGTTGAATTGTAGAGGTAAATACACAGGCCACCGGACATCATTACAAGTTACGATCTTATAAATGAAGTTTACAGAAAAGAAACGACAACTGAGAAGGCACATAGGCTCCTATAAGAACAATGGAATTCAAAAGTCTTTCTAAGAATAAATTTATGCTCAGGAAGATTCCCAGAAAAATTGTGGTTTACGAATTCAGTTTCAAAGTTTGGGTAAAGGGTGACAAAGTCATCTATGTTGATCTGTAATATGCCTATACATACACGTACAATACTGAGCACGAAATTATTGATTCCACAAAAAAAAAAAGAAGTTGATCTGTAGGTAAGAATTGGTTGTTCACATCAACAGCTCTAGTTCAGCAAATGTGCCCCTGCACCCCCCCCCCCCCCCCCCCCCCCCCCCCCCCCCAAAAAAAAAAGAATTTGGCTGCAACAACCTAATTGCAATTGGCGTAACTGATCCAATTGGGTGATCGCGTCCTGCTTCTACCCCGACACACGACTGAATCGAACCAGTTCAATTTTCTCATGTGCAGCAAGCGGACTGGGAGCTAGGAGCTGGGTAGAAGAGACACAGACACCGATACGCACCTCGAACGTCACGAGGCGGGGACGTTGGGCGACGCAGCGGTGGTGGCGGAGCCTTTTCGATCCTCGGCACTCGCGATGAACCTGTAGGAGAAGGAGGACGACGATTGGTCGAGGGCTAGGGTTTCGCAGCGAAGAGAAACGGGGGCGGAGGAAAGCAGCAGTGCTAGCGCGATACGGGGGCATACCCGGCGATGTACGGCAGCGGGGCAGGGTCCGCGGCGAAGAGTTGCGACCGTAGCCGCGGCCCGAGGTTTTGCCGGCGAGGTCGCGGAGGGGAGGCGGTGGTGGTGGCGGTACCGGTAGCGGTGGCGTTGGTGGGGAATGGTAGGCGGGGAGGGGGAGGGGTTTTGGCGTGGGGTTTGGAAATGGTGCGGTACGCGGGAGGGAGAGGAGCAGGGAAGCAGGGGCAAGGAAGAAAAGGCGAAGAAGAGGAGGGAAGCGTCAGGTTTGAGGGCCCACATGTCGGTCACACGGCTGTGCTGCCGCTGCCTGCTGGTTGGTCGGGGAGAGTTTTTGAGCGGCTTTCCGCCGCCCGATTGTTCCGGCGCAAGACGCTAGTACGACGACGACGACGTAGGATTGGTAATTTGGAATTGATGCTCAGTCGTCTCCCATGGTCTAACTTAGAACTAGCTAAATTATTTATTGGTCTTAGAACTAGCTAATTCATTTGTTTTACTTATTGAATAGTAAAAAAAGAAGCTAACATGGAGTCTAGAGAAGTAGAGATAGTCCGTACATTTCATGATGCCTCTCTCTCTCACAACACGATATGTGTATGGCTATCTCTCTCTTCCACGTTTGCTAGCTAGCTTAGAGCTAGTGTTAGCTCACATTGTTGTTGGACACACATAACAAGACGTAGGATTTGTATCCATGTACATGTTGTTGTATAGGTGCTAAAAGGCATTGTATCTCTTTTGAAACATCTAATTTAGGTGCAACTATAGCATAATATCTTATGCAATTGGTAACCAGACAACATCATTGTTGAGAGGCTAAATATATGGATGCCGAGGAATCAAATATGTCTACTGAGGGATAACCCTGCTAGTTAGAAACAGATCATATCATGCCGGATGTCGCTGATGATTCCTTTGATGGCGACGGTGGTGATGAAGAAAGCGGTGACGATAACGAATAAGCATAATTATTCGTGGCATTATTCGGAGCCCTCAGTGTTACTTATGAAGGGTATAGAGGCCTTGAAGAAAGCAGTGAGACGCCTTCATACGAAGAGTCAAAGAGTTGTACCAGTGAGTGGATGGTATTTCGATTTGTTCTTCAATTGTTGATGCTAAAAGCTTGATAAGGTTGGTCTGATGCTAGCTTTAACGATTTGTTGCATCTTCTAGCAAACCTCCAGTACAGGGGCTGAGCTAGAGCGGAAACGAGGGGGGTGCACCGCTTCAACACTAAATTGCCATATAAAATGTTATGCTAAATAGTGATAAAATGTTAGATTTCTCCTATTATTTTAATTAAATATGTGGAGACAATATGATACTAGTACATGACATAATAATTAATAATTGTCATACGATTTTTGAGAGGCCATTTACGAAACAAAATACTACCTCACTGTTGAATCGCACTCACATTACAAATACCTAAACATAAATCAAAATTCAGATTGACTTTTGATATTTTTATAATAGTGACTCAAACAAGTTTTTCTAGATCCTGTAGCTCTAGATACAACCCGGACCTACATTGAAGTTGCCCACGGAGGCCTTTACTTTGGTTGATATATCTCTTAATTATGCCTAATCTCTTAGATAATTCACCAAGTGCCACATTAACAAGATGGGAATCAACAAGAATCGCATAATTAAAATCTAATTAGGGTGCTCAATTAACTTGATGGGCATCGAAAATAATTGAAAATATAATTAATTTTGCTTCCCTTATTTTCGGAATGATGATCGGTGAGTGAGGAAGATCATGGACTTTTCTCAGATGGTTGCATGTACTGTGGCTGCCGTCAACCAGCGCGGCTGCAAGGGACCATACTCGGTTGCAGTGGCCTGATTTTCTGCACTGGAGACTGGAATCGGAATTGGATATTCAAGGGGTGCAAGCGTGCAACCATGCATGGACATGCAGAGAGATGTGTAGTTGGAATCTAGGGATGGCTTCTCTGCAGCTGCAAGCGATTAAGCGAAGCAAAATGATTATAGCACTGGGTGCGATGCTTTGGATTTGGGGGGTGCAAATGAGGTGGAAAATCAGGATTAACAACTGGTTTTCACCTTTTTCCTGGGTGCGGCTGCACCCACGAGTGACGATATGGATCCGCCCGTACTCCAGTAGAACGAGAACGAAGTGCCTACAAATATGTACCATGCAAAGAAATTTATCAGTTGTCACACTCGAGAACAAAATCAAATGTACACCGTATGTGTACCAGGATCAACATCCACACATGCAACAACGTCAGAAGTATAAAACAATGTTTATTAAATATATGAACAATACATATTTTATTGTCCCAAAATATTTTATCCCCATAAATTATAACACATTGGAAAATAAGCATCTTGCAAACGAGTCTTGTGATAATTTCGCAGATTGACTCACTACATACATCCACGTTTCATAGAATTGTTATTTAGTGTCTTAGAGATGTGCAAGGTTCACCGGAAGTTCTCTCCTGAATAATAACATTTCAAACATCATGTTGTAGTCTTTTTCCTCTATGGATTTTCCTTCCGCACAAAGTTTTCTCATAAAAGGTTTTTAACGAGGCAATATCAATACAAAAATATGCCATATATCCTATTTTCTCATCAGGGTTTTTAAAGGGGATATTCTAGACATCTAGTATGTCATATCTTCTATTTTTCCCAAAGAGGTTTTTGAGAGGATATCAAAGACGTACATCCCTCCTCATATTTTTTCCATTGGGTTTTAGAGGATGTTATTCCCATTATGATCCACATATCATACTATTATTCTCTAAACTTATTTATGAGTTTTCCTGTTAAGATTTTCTCACGTGAGTTTACAATGAGGCAATAAAAATATATGTTGTATCATTTTCTCATGACTTTTCCATTGGGTTTTACAAGAGTTTTAACAGCATGTCAATATATCATTCTTCTCATATTTTCGAAAGGTTTTGGAGGAGTTTTTATATTACATGTTGTATCTCTAATTTCTTTTTCTCACATGGGCTTTTAAATGGGATACTGAAGACATAGTGATTTACAAATCACACCTATTGTTCTTTAAACTCATTTATGGTTTTTCTTTCACCCGTATAAGTTTAAATTGACCAATAATATACACACACACACACCATACTATTTAATTCTTATTTTTCCTACTGGGTTTAAGAGTTCAAATGGAACATCAACATATTCTTCAGATTTTTTTCCATAGGTTTTTTTAGGAATTTAAGCTACATAATTTCACCTGCATTGATCTCAAAGGAAGATTCGATCAAGGAGGAGCATTGTGAAACATGTGCCTTTTTGAATAAACATCTCTTCAAGATGCCTCCCCAAATAGACACCTCTCTAGGAATGCATCAAAATTAGATTAGGCATTAGTTTAATATGGCCACCAAAGGGGCAGATGTCCGTCTTGTCCTTTTATGACTTGACACGCTTTTTCCGCACCACTTCACCTTGTATATATTCGGTCCTCATATCAATGCTAAGACTTCTTCTTTTCTATTATCACATTTACATTTCATACTTTAACAACACTTACCCACCCGAACTGATATTCAAGGTGCGATAACCTGCTACACAAACATGCAAACATTAACCATTGAAGCCTACATCTCTAGTGCGACCAATTTCTTGTCATCTCTGAAACAGTCAGCTCTAGTTGCGGGAGGCCCTATATCTCACGTACTCCGCAGCTCTGTCCAATGTCTAGTTGGAACAAAACAGATGTTGCCAGCAAGAGGCTGCGGCAGCCTAGCTCGCACACCAGATCTAGACCAAATCACCCAATCACCATCCACTATTATACCAAGTGTTGGAAGGTACATCAAGGTGATTCCATTGGAAGCTTCATACACTTCAGTCAACAGCAAACAGTACAGATGAGAAGGCATAGGCAATTCTACCATCGGGTGTGAGCACGGCATAAGATTCTACCTATGGGTATAGATGCGGGTACGTAGCTTCACCCATTAATGCTAAAAATACAAATAATTTTATTTATTGTAGTGATAATCTAACTCACGGGTGAAGGTACTGTCGACGAGATATGGTCGGCAGTCTACCGAGGGGTATGCCCACGGCAGTAGATGAATCGGTGAAGGTGCGCATGAGGGAATCGGACGGTGACACAGAACACAAGAGACATCGATTAGGCAGGTTCGGACCGCTGACTTGGCATAATACCCTACGTTCTATGTCTTTCGGTGGGTTGTACTACGTATGATCAGATGAAAACGAGGGGGTCCCTACCCGCCTTATATAGTCTGGGGTAGGGTTACAGATTAGTTGTTTTTGTCCTGGTTAGTTTATAAGATAGGAAGTTACAGATATTACGGGATCTAGCATATCCGAGCAGGATTCCTAGATCACTGAAGATCTTCACGCAGTCTTGCGAGGCACGCCGACTTGTGCCGTGCTTCACATAGCGTCGTCTTGTAAGCTAGGCCTCCATTAGTGGTGCGGCCCATGCGCAGTCTTATGGGCTGGGCCTCCCCTAGCGGCTCGGCCCATGTAGAGCCCTATGGGTATCGGGGGTCATACCCTCACAGCTAGTCCCCGAGCACCTTGCATCCTCTGAGCAACACCATCCTGAGCTTGTCTGAGCCGACCAACACGCCGCTAATTATCAGGAACAAGCTTTCGACCTGTCTGACTGGGAGCCGAGTTGTTGAAGAAGATGTCCGAGCAATTAGTCAGGCGTCCGAGCCGTTGGAGCGAGCATCCGAGCGGTTAGAATTGATGTTCAAGCTGCTCAACCGAGAGCCGAGCTCAGACATATGCGAAGCCGAGGTTTGTCAGAAAGATGTAAGGAGCTCAAGTTAAAAAAATTTGAAATCTCCATCTTCGATGAAGTGTGCCCACTTAGGTTTCGGGCGTCACAGTTAGCCGCGCGGCGTCCTTAGTTATCGCGGAGGAACTTAGCCGCTTTGAAGAAATCTAAGTCAAAGAAGTAAGCACATTCACCGCAAGGTGAAGTGTGCCCACTTAGTCCCCGAGCCTGGCACTAGGTGAAGCAGTCTCGTGGTGCCAGGGTCCAAAGTAGTAGTCTTCAGGTGCTGAACCAGTTCCCAGCTTAGCTGAGAAAAACAGTACAATCATCACCAGATGACGTGTACACACGTAGTCCCTGAGCCTGCTAGAAGATTATGAAGGTATCTTGTAGAAGGGTCAGAAAATATCTTGACATAAATGTCTAAAAAACTCCATCGAAGCAACGCTTAGCATTGAACTCCGTTTCATCATTTCATGTTAGACGCGGCGGCCCACCAGCCCATTCAGCGGCCCATCGACGCACGAAGATTTTGGGAGAGAATGCGGCGGGGCAGGCACGGTTTCCCAAAAACCCTAGAAGGCGGAGGGTCAGGGGTCAAACTGTTATAAGAGCGCCGCGGCCCCGGTGCACATTGCCCACCATATCTTCGCCACTTCATCTTCCTCCTTGCCCCCACACCGCTGCACCTGGGAACTGCTCCATCATTAGAGCAACCGTAAGCGCGTAATCTCCTCCAGGCCACAGATCTGTTAGTTGGCGCCCAAAAGAAACCGCGGTGGCTCTAGTAGAGCATCGCGCGAGCTCAATCGCACCGAGGAATGGTTGGAGTCCGTCAGCAATGAGGCGATGCTCAATTAGTTGGTGGTGCATAGCGTGCTGCCCGATAGGGTGCCAGCGGGATGGTGTCCGACTCACAGTGAGAGCTTTCCTACTCCTCGCAGCGATGAATTAGTAGTTTTTGAAGATTATTTCTATCGTGGATTTCGTGTTCCGATCCATCCGTTCCTCCGTGGGTTGATTGACTATTATGGGATTAGTCTTTGCAATCTGGGCCTAAATTCCATTCTTCATGTCTTTGTCTTCATCCATTTCTGCGAAGCCTATCTTGAAATTCTTCCACATTTTGATCTCTTCCGCCACTTCTTCTGTTTGAAAGCCCGGAGGGGATCTGGATCTAGGATCATAGGCAGTGCGTACTTGCAGCTTCAGGACGGGATGGTTGGCCAATACATCGCCACCCTGTTGAACACAAATGTGAAGTATTGGGCACAGCGATGGTTCTGCATGCTCAAGGGGGACACTATGTGGCATGCGACATTGATCAGATTCCCATGAGCAATGCCAAGTGGTCGAAGAGACCTGGTGTCAATGGAATGGAGTAAGTGACGAAGTTCTTAGCACTGATCGACCAGAGAAGGGTGGATGGGGTCATAGTGGCGATGAATATCACTTTCCAGCGATGGCAGCCTAACAAGGAGAGGGCACATCCTGGGTATGAATTCCGGGGGGATACTGATGGGGCCCGTGAGGTGCCTGAGCCGATTGACCAGGACGAAGTCATGTGGCGAATTGGATTGTTGTTTAACCTCGTGGGGCATTGTAGAATCGACAATCAGTAGAGGGCCTTCAGTGTAGGGACCCTCCCACCACAGGTAAGAGTCTTCTTTTAGTTTCACTTGATCCCTTATCTGTTGCAACATAGTCATTCGTGTTTCTAAAGACTCATGGGTAGGACCAGGCGGTGTACTTCTTGGCGGTGCTGTCGGCTGACTGGTCAAGGGGTGTTGATGCCCGGCCGAGCAGTCCCCCATGTTGAACCAGCTCGAAGGCTGGTGGGGACAGCTCGGCCGACCTTGATGACGGGGATGAAGACGAGCGAATGTCGTATGTCCGCGAGAAGCTCCGAGAGAAGCGGCTAGCTAGCAAGGAGCTGTCCTCGAAAAGATGAAAAATAGCTGGGTCGTCTCACCTTGAGGAGAGGCTGGCAAGCATTAGAGCATCCACCCAGCCTAGGAGACGACGGGTGGTGCTGTCGAGCTCATCGGATGACAATGGACCAGCGGCGCCTCCTTCACCGAGGGTCGTGATGCCTCCGCCGTCTGCGCTGGCTGGGGCAGAGATGCGCGAGAGGCGGTGTGGCAGAACTGCCCAAAATAGCACGCTCCCAGAGGCACTTGTCTTCCACTAGACACTAAGTACCTTGAAAGCAACTAATTCGAGCAGTTCTGTCGAGCACACCCAACGGGAGAACTCGAAATAATCCACATTTTATATCTAGGATCCAATAACGAGTACGAGCTTACAATATTTAGTCTATTTCATACAACATAGAGTATTAGAAATTATTTATTACAATACCAGAGTTTAGAGTGCGATAATAAAATAATAGAACTAAAATAAACAGCTAACAGAGCGATACAAAGATCTGTCTGTGCCCACCAGAAGAATCCTACACACAAGAGCTAACTTCTCATGCTGCACCTGTAATAAGGGTAAATAAACCCTGAGTACACAATGTACTCACAAGACTTATCTGACCAGGGGAATATATTTTCCGACTCTCAAGGATATGATATGCCATATGGCTTGCTGGTTCTTTTGTTTTGCAGAAAGCATTACTAGCCGTTCGTCTTTAGGATCAAATTTTATTTAGCAGTAGTTTTACAATTCATTGGCTAACCATTCTAGATAAGCACCTGTACTACTTTCAAGCAAGAGTTGAACAATCAGATTCCTTTCCCATCTTTTATATTTCAGTTCTCACTACGGTGCTAGATCGTAGCAAAATCGTACTGTCACGTAGAAATAGCGATTCGCTAATCAATGTAGCTTAGCTGGGTACCCAAAAAACGCACGCCTCATTTGTATCCCAGACACAAATGAGACCAACCCATTCCACTCCTGTCGAGAGGTCTAGGTTGTCGTCCAAACTTGGACTCTAAGCTCCCACACTTGAGGCCCGACCTCAATGTGGTGTTTAGACCTCCACCTATCCCCGCCTCCAATCAGTTGGTCCAAAAAGAGCCAGAACCCACGACAAGAGAGTAACGAGCTTTTCCACTCCCATAAGCAAGTATGTGCTCGGGATAATAAATCTATGACCTGACTAGAATCCACAGCAACGGACGGTCCTTAATCGACATGGACAGAAAAAACAGTGCAACCAAGCCATGCCCGTGGCCATGGAACATAACCTGTTACACCCACCAATACCCATACCATATCCCTGCCCAGTCACTATTTCCCCTTCCATCGTTTATCATGAGAGTTATAATAATAATAGCCACCTATTGTGAGTAACGATAGGTTACTCATGCTACCGATAAACCTAAGCAAAGCAACTATGTGATCCTGCACTAGTAAGACTCATAAGTAGGTATATATATGCAAGTGGGTATCATAAAATTCTTGCAACGTAAATGCACAATATATATATATATATATATATATATATATATATATATATATATATATATATATATATATATATATATATATATATATATATGTCAGAAACTGAGTCAGTCACGGGTGGCTCCGGAACTCCCTCTGGCACGAGGATCTCCTCCTCGTACTCTTCGATGATCTCCTCGTACTCCCGATCATCAACAGTCGCAATCTCCACCAGATCGTTCTCTACATGCATGCAATGATGATGATGTAACAATTTAGCATTTTGGCAACATCAACTCTTAAAACAAGAACATATATGTTAAGCTACTAAGCTAGCTCTAATGACTAAGATAGTAAGCTATCTATCATCTTCATGAAGCAAGATATCAAACTCATCTTACAAGTGCTTCATTTTACAAATCAATATTATGCTTTTATTCATATTAGTTTTGGTGGATATTTAGTTACCTTAACAAATAGTCTAATTTAGGGCTACAAAAATTACAAAGATCACACAATAATACAATGAGACTACTATAAAAATTTCAGGTTCAAATCATGCACCAATTTACCACAAGAATTCTTACAAAAAACAAACTAATAATATCAAACTCTTCCAATTGACTTAATAAGTCTTAATATTATCATAGACATGTATGAACTAATTGCACCATCAGATAGATCACAATTTTAGGAATCTAACAAAACTAGTTTCACAATTTTTGGACACCTACACGATTCTATATTAAATACCAAAGATAAGCCCAGAAATTAAATAGGAAAGCTATTTCCTAATTCCAGAAAAAGAAAAAGCCGAATCGGCCCAACTCAGGCCGTGGCCCACGCATGGAAACAGCCCACGCAGGGGAACCCGTGTGCACTGGCGCATTTTGCAGAAAGAACCCCTACACCACGCCTTATTACAGTACAACTATACGCACTATTCTAGGAGTTGAGATTATGCACGAAGGCCCTCCAACTTCTTCATCTTCACAATGGGACGTCCCCAGCACCCCCATGCTTGCCAGCGCGACGCCGACCAGTATCGTGCAATTACACCGGCCAACTGGGGTCCGCGCTAGCCAAACCAAGGAGCCGACCTCCATCTAAGGTGCGTGCAGTGACACTGGGCCACGGTTGGGAGTCAGGGAAGGCGTTAACATGTGCTGCAATGGCAAGGGGCGGTTCATGGCGGCGGCGTAGCTGTTCCGGCGAGCTACGGCGACTGGAGGTGCAACCGGCTAGGGCTTGAGCTCCAAGGACTTACCACGAACCTAGCCGAAGTGACGGTTGGAGGAGCGGGGTGGTGGAGGTGGTCTGGCCGCGTGCGCGTAGGCACGGCGGCGGCGCTCCGCGGCGGGCACGATCGTGTCAGCGGCGTCGGTGGGGCGGTAGCGTTTTAGCAGGAGCACGCGGGGTGGAGAGTGGATCGAGGTGAGTCTAATGGCGTAGCTGATTAAAGGCGAATGGCTCTGAAGAGGGGTTATTACCCATATGACCGATCGCGACCCAACAGTGACAGTTGTGGGGGAAGCTCCAAATTAGAGCTCGACCGGGCTCGGTTCTAAGCGAGGTGGGGACGGGCAGCTAGATGACTTGAAAGCGGAGTCTAGGTCGCAGTGAATCGGGTGATGGTGACCTCAACCATGCCGTCTTGATGATGTAGGTCCGGCGACCACGGTGGCAGAGGAAAGGGGAAAGAGGAGAGAGAGAGAGAGGTCAGGCTTGGCTCACCCTTTGTTAGGGCGCAGCGCAGCAGTGTGGCACCCGTGCGGATGCTGGGGTCTCGGTTCAGGACGTACGTGCGCGCGCAGAGCCATAAATGGCAAGGTGATGTTGGCACTGCCATGCACGCGCAGCAGCTGTAGGCGCGGCAGCAGGGCAGGGTGCAGGCGGACATGAGCGCGAAGCAATGGGAGCCACAGCGTCGCGATGCCAAACAGAGACGACTGCAGCAGCACAGCGCAGAGCAGAGTGGGAGGCAGCGGCACGCGACGCACGAACATGGTTGCACAACACTACAGAGCAGCCGCGGCAAGGGGCAGGGCACAGCGGGGCAACGACATTGCCACAACGCGAGGTGGGGAGGGCAACGTGGTTTCGCGCGGGCGTAGCAGCAACAATAGCCAGCCGGCAACCGCGCGGAAGCGGCAGGCACTGGACGACCAAGCCACAACCAAGCCATAGCTGGCCACGGCCAGGCTGCAGTCAGCCGCGGCCAGGCCAGAGGCAAGTCTGGCCGGCTAGATAGGCTGAGGTGGCTTCGGTGCATTAATTTTAAAGCATCGACCACGACTAAACCGTTACTTCTAACCCTAAACCGACTGCACTACACTCAAGGTGGTATATGAGGCTGCTACACCGAGCTAAAACACTACACCACTCTCTAACCCAATCTCTCTAAATAAATTGCTAAACCAAGGTATGTCTAGCTGTCCACGAACTTGGAATTTTTCTAAGTTATTGAGCTGAACCCTATTTCCAATTGCATTTTTAGGCTAATAGAAATATTGGTTAGCAATATTATTTTTGAACAACAAGTATTTCATTGTCATCTACAAGGTTTGTACTTCAAACTTTGTTAAGATGCCATAAATATGTTCTAAAGCATTTTTGTTCAATAAAAATTGGTTTACACCCCTACTTGGTATAATATACAATATCAAATAACTTTGCATTTTTACCATTTTATTGATTATTTTGGATTACAAGACTTTATCTACACAATTGATCCCATGCAATAACACATAACATGATGCTTATGAAATGGTTATTGAGTCATTTTACGCGGTAACACCGAGGGTGTTACAGGTAGCGGACGCGGGAGGCTGCAGTGACGATGCCCGATAGCACGTGGGCGGCACCAGCAGCGGTAGCTCGGGTGGCGCTATCAATGATAGCCCAGGCAACTACCACAGTCCCCAAGACCGCCCGGATGACTCTAGTGGCGTCTGCGCAGGCGACCACCGTAGTCACCGAGACCATGCGGGCGACTCCGGTGGCGGCGGTGAAGACACCGGGTGGTTCGGCTACTGGGTACATCAGTTCAAGGCAGGGATGCCGGTTCTGAGCTGCGTAGCGGGTATCCTAGTTGTAAGTAAGGATGAAAACGGTCGGAAACGGTCGAAAATGGACTTATGAAATAGAAAACGAAAACGGTTAGTTCAGTACATTTCTATATTTTAGAATTAAAGAATACAAAAAAATGGTTGTGAAACCAATTGAAACTGACAATTTTTTATGTTTAAAAATGGAATCATAATATAGAAAACGAAAACAGTCGCTTCGGGATATTTCTATTCCGTTTTCATCCTTAGTTGTAAGTGCCTTATTTATTTGCCATATTTCTTCAGTGCGAAGGTTTGTTTCTTGACAGATTTTTTGCTTGTTGAAGTGCGGAGTTAGCGGAGGTCCTGCAACCATCAGCTGCTGATGATGAAAGGCATGTGAAGGAGTTGGCAGCTCCCCACGCTGAGCAAGTGCAAGCAAGAGCGGATTTGGTTGCCCCCACCATGGAACAACTGATGGTTGCGGAACTGATCGCCCCTACTATGGAGGAGCCCTCAACAACTGGACCGACCTCGCCTGGCAGCGGATTGCATGATGAGGGTGATCCTGGTGTAGAGGAGGTGTGGGATGTTGCGGCGACATTAAGTGGCCTTGCCGGAGCAGGTACGAAGCCCACGGGGGACGCGGCGTGCAGTGCGGCGCAAGGTCCACCCACGAAGAGGTTGACCAAAGATGTTGAGCTATTCGGTGAAGGGGGAGCAATGCTTCGTAGACTAGAAAAAACTCATGTTGAATCATTGTACAAAAGTGCCTAGCAACTTTTGTTGAACACTTGTTGTTATGGTATGTTTGTGTTTATATTTGATATAAACCATCCGATCAGTAGTGTATAGCTGAGTCCCCAGCCCTAGCTAGCCTATTAACTGTAACACGGGGCACAGGGGCCATGTGCGTGTGGGAAGAACAGGGCATCGCTAAGGGTGTGTTTAGATGCCTGCATATGAGTGAGCCAGGCCCGCAGGATGCAGTGGGCACCTGTTTGGTTTCCTGGACCACCCTCCCAGCTAGGCTCCGCTTGTGCAAAAGGAGTCCCTGGGCCAAGCTTCGTAGAAACATGGGAGGCAAGCGTTTCTAGCAGGCCTGGCTCACGAGGTGCAGCTACCGTCGCGCGCGCGGCGAAAAATTGGCCGGCAGGAGCTCGCGCCATCTCACTAGGGTTACCGCTCCTTTTCTCGCCATTCACCATGTATATATCCCCTTCCCCACCACCTTCCTTCTTGGTTGCTCACCATTTGCCCAACTCCAATAGTAGGTGTTCATCTCCTCCTTTCTACTCCCTTTTTTGTGTCGTTCTTCATCGATTCAAGCCGGCCTAATCCCTTTCCTCCATCGTTGTTTTGCAGCCTTCGTCGTTGTGGATCTGAGCATGTGCACAGGCAAGTGAATCTGGTTCTCCCCAGTGCCTCTCCCTCTATTTCTTTCTTCTTGTAACCCTAGGTTTTAGGGGAATAGATCGATTCCTACTGATTTCATCTCATACTTGATGCAGGCACACCAGATCTGTCATCCCTTGTTTGTTCATCTGCTTTTGATTGGGGTGCTATTAGGAGATTTGTGTGGTATAAGCAATCCTCCTTTCTTCAATCCCCCCTTATTCTAATTACTGCGGTAGTGCTTCATGGATGATTTCGGTGTTGTCTGTTTATATCTAGATCTATGAATGAAATATACTTCTGAGCTCATGTCCAAGTCAGTGATGATGTTGTTTTGATTGGAGCATTTGTCCAATGCCAATGATGATTGTCCCATGATTTTCTTGTTTTCTTCCAATAAATCTGAGCAGTGTCCATTGCCAAAGATTTTTGTCCATGCCTTACATGTTTGTCTTCAGTATATCTGAGCAATTGTTCAATGTCAATGATGTGTTTCATGTAGTACTAAAGATTGAACAGTGAGCATTTCCTGTTGTTTATATGTCTAGGAAACAAAACACACCCTTTTTTCATAGCTTTGTTGTGTTGTTGTGTTCATTGCACCTTTGTTGCTTTGGCTTTGGAGGACCAGTGACGATTGTTGATTGCTCGAGCCACTGCTCTTATCACTGCTATGTATGCACTATTTTTTAGTACGCTTAGAATGCAACATGATTCAAGGCCTCAAATCAGTTACGGTCCTTTGAGAATCATGGATGAGGAAAAGCAAAAAAAAACTTGGATTTAATTTACAATTGCAATGATGTTGAGTGTGTCAACATGCTCCATATGAGAAGAGCACCTTTTTTTAGGCTATGCCAACTGCTTAGACAAAGAAACTTACTCACAGATAGCTTACATAGTTGTGTAGAAGAGCAAGTAGCTATGTTTCTTCATATTATTGGCCATAATCAATGCTTTAGAGTTATTCACCAAAACTGGAGGTCTATAGAGATAATGCATAGATATTTCAAAGAGGTCTTGTATGCTATTGGTGAACTAAGGCAGGACATGATTAAAGCTCCATCTAATGAAACACCACTTAAGATAAGCAACAGCCCAAGATGGTACCCATATTTGAAGGTAATGAACAAGTCATAAAGTTTGTAGGTTGTTCCTGCATATTTGGATAAATATATAGTAACAAATAAATGTTGGGTTTGGATGTAGGATTGTGTTGGGGCAATAGATGGAACTCATATCCATGCTAGAGTCCCAGCAAGGATACAAGCAGCATTTAGGGGCAGGAAGCACTATCCCACCCAAAATGTTCTTGCTGCTGTTGACTTTGATTTGAAATTTACCTACATGTTGGCCTGCTGGGAGGGTTCAACACATGATGCTACCATCCTTGCTGATGCACTAGAGAGGGAGGATGGGTTAAGGGTTCCACCAGGTAATCAACTACATTAGGTAGCTACATAAAATCTATAAATGTATAACACTGAACCTAATACATCTGTGTACTTGTTTTAGGGAAATTTTACCTAGTAGATGCTGGATATGCTTGCTGTCCTGGATTTCTCCCTCCTTATCATGGCACTAGGTACCATTTGAAAGAGTATAGTAGGAGGAACTACCCAACCAACCCAAGAGAATTGTTTAATTTGAGGCATTCAAGTTTAAGAGTAACTGTTGAAAGGGATTTTAGGGCTTTGAAGAATCGTTTTCGTATCCTTGACAATAAACCATTCCATCCCTTCAAGACACAAGTAAAGTTAGTACTTTCTTGTTGCATATTGCATAATTGGATCCTTGGCCATGGGGTGGATGAGGTAGTTCCTGCTGAGTTCTCTTGGGTGCCCAACAACAACCCAACTGCTAGCCATGGGTTGCATTTGGATGACAATGCTGCTTGGGCTCAAACTAGGGATGAAATTGCTAATCACATGTGGGCAAACAGGGGAAACTCTCACATCTAGTCTGTACTATAGTGTGTTTGTTCTATGTACTCCTCTATATCTGCTAGTGTTGTAGTGAATAAAAGCAACTGCTACTGTTCTATCTATGTTGAACAATGTTTGTCATATGAGTTGAGGCATTGAACAATGTGCTATGATGATTTATTTTTTGATCTACACTTCACATGAGGCATTGGCCATATGCTATGATGATTTATTTTTTGATCTACACTTGACATGAGGCATTGGACATATGCTATGATGATTTATTTTTTGATACTACACTTGACCTGAGGCTTTAGAAATGAGTAATGATGTTTTTTTGTTATTCTGATTTAACTGAGGCTGGAGGCATGTCCAATGATGTTTGTTTCTTATCCTAATTTAACTGAGGCTAGAGGCATGTGTAATGATGTTTATTTCTTATTCTAATTTACCTGAGGCAATAGATGTAACACCCTAGGTGTTGGCTCCCATAATTTCACATGCATTTCATAAGCATGAGCATCATTCCATTCATTTATGCATTTGTTTGGCTTGCAACATGAGTGTGCAACATACTCTATTAAGTTTGTTTCAAAATTGGTAGCTTATGAAATGTGAGTAGTGCAACATGTATATGCAACATGGGTGTCTCATACTTTTAAACATGGCAATGTTGGTAGTATAACATGATAAGATTACTTGTTGCAACAAGAGCTTGAAACATATGTAACATGGTGTTGCAACATTTTAGTTGAAATACTTGTTTTGTTTGTTTCAACCTATGTGACATTTGAAAGTTGGTGTAACCAAGTTGTACTATGGTCAATTATGTCTTATCATACCATAATCACACTTAGGATCATTAGTGGTACAATGTTCATGTTGACCAAAACGACCAAAATGCCCTCCTAAGTGATGTTGACCAAGTCTTAAGCTCTAGGATGCTTTAGTTTGACTATTTAAAAAGTCTAGCTTAGAGATCTTGCATGGAGGAGCACCCTGAATCAAAGTTGTAGATAATTTCATAAGGAACAAAAGTTTCAATATGGCCATCTTATGAAAATGATCAGAACACCTTCAAAAGTGGCCCACAAGTCAGTGGTAGTAGCTGTTTTGGGACTTAGCAAAAATTGGCTAAGTCAAACACTGAAACTGTTTCAAAGTACCCACCTTGGGAAGCTTGTAACTCACAAACAATGCCGAACCAGCCCAAGCTCCAATTGACAAAGTTGTAGTCCTATCATAGCTCTACAACTTTGCTGTTGTCACCTACCACTAATTCGAGCCAGATTAGGAGATATGGAGGCTCAAACTTTGGGTGTCAATCACCACATTGGACATCGATTCAGTTTCTTCAGTCAAGCCGTGGCCGACCGACGCCAGAGTCCGGCCACCGCGCGTCTCGCTCAAGCGTGCGTAGGATGCCATGGCATCGTGCTTGCATGCCTGTGAAAGTAAAATGCCGCTCCCTCATCGGGTTTTCCATTTCCTTTCTCCTCTTCCTCCCTCTGTCATCGCCAAAGCGGATGACCGATCCACTGCCGTTGCAGCAAACTCTGCCATGGCCATGTGCGCTCGCCACCGCACCACCAGCCACTACACCATGTCCACAGCTCTGCCACACTGCCTCGTACCTCCTTGACCACCTCTTGGCCTCCATCGAACCCTAGGTGAGCGACATTGGGGATGCCGTCACCATGCGGGCCTCGCCGGAGCTGAGCGCCACCATGGCCAGCCTCCACTGGGCCATCCCCAACCCGCGCGTTAGGTGTCTTAGGTTTGCTCAAGGTTGGTGAAGCTCATACCAAGCTTGGCTTGGCCGGAGATGGCCAGAGTCGGCTGGCGCAGCGCCGCCCGCTCACCGCCGTCCGCCACCGCCGCGGCCAGCCCTCCCCAAGCCGGTAGAAATAGGAAAAATGGGGTGCCTAGGTTCAGGGTGGCACGGGGAGCGCGTTGGTGCATTCATCTTCACCGGACAGGGTCACCAGCGGCGAGATACGCCGGCCGAAGCTCCTTCCCTGTTTGGGTGTGGATGACGTGTGGGTCTAGCCTGTCGGTCGCGCGGGTGGGATTCAACCGCGGGTCGGGCAGGCCTCACGGGCCACGCGCGTAAGCGAGCCGCACTGGTGTCTTGGGCCGCGCATTGGTTAGTCGGCCCAGTGACCGATTTCTGTTTCCATTTTGTTTTTCCTTTTATTCTTTTCACATATTTATATGTTGTTTTGTAAATTACATATCTCAAGCAATATAGATCCAAATAAGGTGATTCCAATTGTGTTTAGTTCTATATAAAGTGTAGTATTTAGAAAAAATATCAAATGTGTATGTGCTGTTTAGATTCTGGAAGATGTAAATAGATATTGGAAATGTGTTTTAAAATACATGCAAAATTGTTAATTTGATAACTTGAGTTCTAGTGCTCCAAAAAATAGGAAATTTGGTGGGTGTGCTATTTCATGTCTATGGTAGCTCTGGTAAAAATTTTGATGCTATTGCGTGAGTAATTTTCAAGTTATGTTATTGTCCTTTTATATTAGGAGATACTTGAATGATTTTTCATAATTTTTCCTATATATCCAATGATCATGAAATTTTGTAGAGAGTGTCCTGGTATATTATGATTGTTAAGAGAAATATTGTTTCTGTTGTTTGACACTTTTCATTATATTTGTTAATTATGCAAAAATCAGCTTTTCTGGCTTGTGAATTTTGTGTAGGGAGTTTCTCTGAATAACTTTGGCTCAAATTTTTACAGTAGCCTTTTGGTAGGGTATAGAGTCCCCTATAATTTTTGTAGAATTTTCTAAGTAGTTTGCATATAAGTTTAATTTCCCACTTAATTAATTAATTAAATTAAGAAAGTGATTAAAATAAGTGACTTGGGTGAACATACCTTACTTTCTAGTGGTTTCATGACATGTGTTGCTTGATTAGATTAGAATTGTGATAAGCTTAAGTAATATTGTTCTTGTTGATTGTTTAGGTGTTCGGTCTTTAACTGAGGAAGAGCAACTATACATTAGGTTGAGTAGATTGGGTAAGTAGTTCTCTACCGGATAAGAGAATTGCACATGTTGCAAAGTGATTTGAATAGAGCATTAATGTTGTGGTAGTTCACATTGCATTCTTTAAACATGTTGCATTCATTCTTATGCATCCATGAGATTCATTGTGCATTCATGCAATAGGTGTTTTCGGAGGGGGTGACACTCTTGGAATTTGAGGGAGCTCTTCCGGAGGAGGATCAGGAGCAGCCGAGGGAGCCTGAGGAACTAGCCGGCGAAGGAGTTCCCAAAGACGAGCTATCTGAGTGTCCGAACCATCGCCCTTCTTCATTCCTAAAAGGCAAGCCCCGGTGTATGCTAACCCATCTTTTGGATACACAAATATTTGGGTACTTGTTTACTGTATTAAGTTGTAGGAGTTGAGTGAAAACACTTGTTGCATTATATCTACCTTGTCCACATATAGAACTTGAATCCCAATTTAAGTTTAGGCACGTGTTAATGCTTAGCCATGCTTAGTGCGGTAGAAGTCGGGTGATTTACGGTCATTCGCGAGCTTTAGGATGAAGTGGGTCATGGTTGGCTATATTTGCTATCGTGGATGGAACCATGCTTAAAAATGAATTTGAGACCGGGAGGGAGTTCGATAGTGCAGCCGCAAGACACTTCATATCTTAGGTGCGAAGCTATGCCCGTCTGAGTCGTTTAAGAACTGATTCGTTGTACATCCTTGAGTCATGTTGAACGCAGTCTAACACTTAGTTGGCCGGATAAGCCGTTCCGACCGTGAAGCCGAGTAATACAGTTCAGGTCGGGAATCGAAGGGTAGATCGCATCTTAGAGGAAGTAAGGATGTGCTTGGGGACATTGGCGTGAGACCAAGGGGGGGTTAGAGTCCCTATCACCAGACAGAATGTCACCCTTGGGGATGCAGCATCAGTCGAACCCATGACTCCTGAATTGTACTAAAGGTGGCTTGTGTGACCCTAGCAAGGGCCTACGCGGTGAGTGTAGAAGTACCCCTCCAGCTGGATAGGAATTTGATTTGAATCGCCGTCGCTCCCTGTTAGTGAGCACTTGACTTGAGCAGCTGTAACGTAGATTTCATTAATTGAACAGATGGTTAATTGGATGATGAAGTACATGTTGCCTCAAATTTATACCTACTATGGTTATTATTGTTTGCTTAATCATCAGATGATTATTTAGTACAGGTGCTAAGATAACTGATAGGTTAATGCTAAAAATAATTGCTAGTACAGGTTAAAAGAGTTATTAATACTTATGCTTTTCCACAAAACATGATGTCAGCCAGCTCCACTTTAAGAAAGTCTTGCATGATCCTTGGTGTCTTTTATTTTCTGTTTCGATGGGTAAGTCCAGCTGAGTACATTCTCGTACTTAGGGTTTATTCCCTCTTGTTGCAGATGACATGCTATATCAGGGCTTCTGCAAGAATTGCCTCCACCCGGCGGGTGACGAGGACTAGATCACTCGGGAGTGATCATCTTTTAGTTTACTTCCCTTAATGCTTTTGTGGGATGTTGATCTATAAGACTGACAATAGCATTTGAACTAAGTGTGTGTGTTTATGCTTCCGCTACTTTATAAACTTGGTTTGTAATAATTACGACTCCATGGTGTTGTAAGCTTATTTCTGAACTACTTGTGAAATGTAACGTGTGATGTGTTATGTTGAATGATGCGATATTGGTTGTAAGCGAGTTGGTTTGAAATCCTTCATGATTTTGATTGACTACCGGGATTATATGGGCTCAAGTTCAAAAATTTGAGCGTTTCGGGCGCTTATTTTTGTACTTGTGCTCTTATAATTTGGTCGGTTCTGTTACAGCTGGTATCAGAGCAGAATTCAACATTAAACACATCGTACGGATATTTAAAAATAAAAGTTTTTGGTTGTGAAAAGTGTTAAAAATCTGAAATTATTTCTATAGTATGCTAGTGATCACATCCCTTAGCACAAATAAGGACTCTTAGGTGGCTTATTAAAGTACTAACTTGGGGGTTGTTGACAGTAGATAAGTATCATTTTTAACCGTCAACATAGCATGAGAAAAGATCTAAACATAAATACTATTTAGATATAGGGGTTACACTGACAGAATTCTATGAGTTTTGGTGAATATCTATTTCTACAGGGGGTTATCAGGAAAGAACTAAAGGAGGTCCACATGTTAGATTTACATAGAGAGAAACTAACCATACTATGAAAAAGAATAATCTAGAAGACTCGAGAAGGCACCCCCTCGAAGGGGAGGGCCATTTGGGCTGATAGGTGGGGTGCCCGCCCCCACCTCATGGGCGGCCGCCCAGGCCACAGAGCCAATCAGGTGCAACCTCACGGATCCTGCCTCCACCGCCTTTGAAGATCAATAAAAAGTCATTGATGAAGGTCGGTTTGATCCAAGGGCTGTGGTGCTTCCTAGAGGGCTATATAAGCAAGGCCTCTGAACTCAGGAGAAACCCTAATTCATTCAATTCATTAAGAGAGAAGCCTCTGATCAAGCCCTAGAGCCACCATCTCAATTAGATCTTTAGTTTAGCATAGCTACATAGGATTAGAACTAGAAGGAGCCAAGCATTGCTTGATTTCTGGATCTATCAAGAGAGTTTTTGGTAATTCTCTCCTACTCTTGTATTTGTTCTTATATTATTCATCTAGTTCATCATTTGTATGAATATGACTTTAGTCTATTCTATCATATTGGATATGACTTTGCTCTATTTGATTATGTTCTAAATTATATTGTTCTTAGTCTACTTTGATTATATGCTTGGCATAGTTCGATCAGAATTATATTTAAGTATAGGATCGTATAGCGCTTGCTCATTGATATCATGGGTGAGTGGTAAACATTGTGTAGGCATGGTGCCTATACCGTATTTACCTGTGATTGCACCCTATATTCCGGATTGTGTGGTAGATCGCGGGAGTGACAGTCCTGTTGAGTCCTTTGTAGTCCACCTCCCGAGTATAGGGCAGGCAGAGCACAACTATTATGGGGAAGTGACGACTATGTTCCATATCTTCCTTAGTAATATCAATATGCATAGATATAACCTTTTCTTGCTATGATTGCCAAGTGTAATTGCACTAATCATCGTATGCTATGATTGTATAGTTAGAATAACTTAGGATTTATCCTTATAGTTCGTCCTAATCCATGCTAGTGCTATATACTTAGAGTAATCTATTGAGATGTTTATCATTATATGTGGCTATGTGCTTATTAGTTATCTCTTATTATTCTTTATTCATATATATATATATATATATATATATATATATATATATATATATATATATATATATATATTTATCTTGTGACACTTACCCTGTATGAGAAGATCGATAAAGATATGGTTATGCTCTCCATTATCACAAGCAGTGATGCTCATTGCTCAATATCCTTAGCATCCCTTCCCAGTGGTAAAAATATAAATAACGATACCTGGATTACTCCCGGTTAAAATGCTACATCGGTATTATCTGTGCGCTTGCGGATTTCTTATTTATTTCAGAGGGGCATTTGCATATTTTAGTATCAGCACCTTTAGTGTCATGCTGGGGATGACAACCTAGCTTAGGTGGCATTATAGGTGTCAACAGGGGTCTTGTTTGTTTCTGTTTCGTCGTCCATACGACGTGATATTGTATGGATGCCATCCGCTTGGGTGGTAATGTATAGATCAAATACCTCGATGCTCTAGTAAGTGTGAGTTGTGAGAGTATGACCGTCCAACTGTTGGTCTAGGGGAGAGTAGTTGTGGTTACTTGCATACTTACATGTTCAATCATGTATTTATGAAAGTACTTAATTATGAGTATATCTGTCGGGTAGTTGTGATACTGAAGTATATACATCGGGGGATGTGTATATGAAAAGTATTTAGTTTACTGCTTACTTGCATGCTTATATTGGGAAACTGTTGGGCTGAAATGAGATTTTCTGCAGGTACACTAATAGCGCAAATGAGTAGACCGATAGTTTCGCTTATATGAGAGAGTGTATGTATGCCACCGCATAGCGTTAGAAGTTTATGATTCTACTAGGGTGAGAGGGTGTACGGAATGTGCATGCATCATGTTTAATTCATGTCATACATTTCATATTACTCCCTCCTTAAAATTTTGATTGTCCCGACTAAATTAAATTTTGTATCCCCTAAATTGTCCTCACTTTAAGTTATACCTTGTTGCCACAGATGGCTCGCACCAAGAGGACCGCTCGCAAGTTCGCTGGAGGCAGGGCTCCTCGACACTAGCTCGCTCCACATGAGCCCCGCCCTGAGCCCACCGAGGCGGAAAGGTTGAGGGCTGAGTTGGCCGAGGTGACTGCTGTTAGAGATGCGGCCCAACAACGTCTGGAGCAAGTGATACATGAAAGAGATCAGGAAACACTTGTGGTTCAGAGGTTGTCAGTGGCTCATCGCAACTGTGAGCGCATGCTGGTCCACGTGTTGAACCAGCGGAATGAAGCCTGACATGAAGAGGACATCCTGAGAGCTCGCCAGGTGGAGCTTGAGCAACAGTTAGCAGCTACAGAAGAATACAACGACAATCTTCATGAGGAAGTGCACCGGCTAAACAATCAGCTTAATCCTCTGCTCCCTTATGACAATGACGATGATGAGGAGATGGGCTCGAGTGTCATCATTGCTGAAGGTGATGACGACATTGAGATCGATGGGCCAGAGGATGTCCCGCCTGAAGAAGAAGAAGATGAGGAGCTAGAGCCTGCTAGTGATGAAGACGGCGGGGAGATCTTCGATACTGACTCAGAGGACGATGCTTAGTTTACCTCATCGCATAGCTACTGTGCTAGAGTTATCTTCTGTGCCTTGCATGTGTGGGAGAGAGGCTTTGTAATAAATTGACCTTTGGGATGTAACATCAAACCCTATGTTGTCCTAGATGTTTGTTTAAACATGCTGAATTTCGGTCATAAGGGATGTCTCATTGTGTTGTGTTCGGTGATGGTGTCATGATTAGTACCCTCCGGTGCTGCGATGAAACCGAGGGCCTCCTGTGGTGCGTGACATAAGGTTATGCTGCTTGGCACGCACTGGTATCGAGGTGGCTAGTCATGATCCATCATGGAACTCCACCAATGTGTTGTCTCCTCGTGATCATTTCCTTAGGTATCCTTTCCTATTTTGGGTTAGAAGGTTAGAGCAAATCAGGACACCCCTGTTATGTAAGGTTGGAACTCCGTTGGTATGGATGTAACCTATCAGACACGTTTGTGCTCCATGTATATGAGCCTTTAATAAATTCCATCTTTTCATTGGAAGATATTATTGTTTAAGTACATCGCATGAATGTGTCAATTGATGTGCTTGATGAGGTTCTGTGGTTGTGATGAATTATTGTGCATCGGTTGTTGTGTGAATTCATTTCCCCAATGAAATCAGTTCAGCATATTTACACAATTCATCTACAAAATTCCCACATCGTCAGTGCTCATTGGCTATGCATTTTGCAAATGGCGTACAACCTCCGTCGTGGTCTTGGCGTTGAGGATGAGGAACAGCCGCCACCACCTTCGCCACCACCCACCCTAGCATAATTGATGTAGACGGTGGTTGAAGGTTAGCGCCTGTTAGCAGACGCTATGCGCCAGTTAGTCAACCGGGATGCTCGGCATGGTCATCAGGGACCAGAACCAAATCAACACAGTGATTTTAAGGACTTTCTTGACACCAAGCCCCTACTCTTTAAGGAGGTGAAGGAACCTCTACAAGCTGATGAGTGGTTAAACACCATTGAGCAGAAGTTCCATCTGCTTCATCTGACCAATGAGTTGAAGACCGAGTATGCTTCCCACCAATTGCTTGGTCCAGCCGGTAGTTGGTGGAGTCATTACCGCTCTACGCTGCCTCCTAATGTCCCGATCACTTGTGTCCAGTTCAAGGTGGCTTTCCGTGGGAATTATATTCCTCTAGGTTTGATGGCAATGAAGCACACTGAGTTCATGAGGTTAACTCAAGGCAATAAGAGTTTGACGGAATACCTGCAAGCCTTCAACAACCTTGCAAGGTATGCAACTGAGTTTATGGATACTAATGCAAAGAAGATTGCTAGCTTCAAGCGTGGCCTCAGCCCAAAGTTGATGAAGACCATGGGTACTAGCAAGTGTGCTACTTTCAATGAATTTATCAGTGATGTCCTGACCCAAGAGAACAACAATTCTATCTATGCTGCTTCTAAGAGCCGCAAGAGGGCCTTTGAGGCGGGTGTTTCATAGTCCTGAGCTCCAGTTGCACCAAGGGCTCCTTCTCATCCTCCTGCAACGAGTGCTAAGTTCCATCCCTTGCAGAAGAAAGCTCCAGCCAAGACTAGTTTTCGCAAGGCGTATACAGTTTCACTTCCAAAGAGTAGTTCTAGTCAAGGCAGCTCCAGTGTGCCTCCCAGTAACATGCCTTGCTAGAACTGCAATAAGCCCGGTCATTGGTCCAGGAATTGCCCGTATCCGAAGAAGAATGCAAACCAAGGTGTCCGGCAGGGGCAATCTCATTACAATAGCATTGAAGAAATTCCATCTGGTGAGGTAGTCACTGCCGGTAAGTTCCTAGTTGACCAACATTCTGCAGTGGTGCTGTTTGATTTAGGTGCTTCGCATTCCTTTATTAGTCCTATGTTTACATCAAAGTTTGCACACAAACTACACACTTTTGAAGGTGGGGGTTATTGCATTAGAGCTGCGAGTGGTGATATTTCCACAAATCAAGTAGTTAGTGATGTAGAATTTGAAATAGAAGGGCGAAAGTACTTGCTTACCTTAGTGGTTTTGCCTATACTAGGCATAGATGTTATTTTGGGCATGAATTGGATGAGTCAGAATGGGGTAATCATTGATACATCAACCCGGGTAGTTTTGCTCAGAGATCCTATTCATCAGAAAGGTTTTCTAGTGCAACTTCCCCGGAAAATTGATCTTTCTGGTGAAGTTCATGCGGTGCAAGCGAAGTCAATAGCTGATATTCTCATAGTATGCGAGTTCCATGACATCTTTCTTGATGATTTATCGGGATTGCCTCTGGATCGAGATGTGGAGTTTAAAATATAGTTGTTGCCTAGCACGGCACCAATCTCTAGAAGACCCTATAGGATGCCTCTGAATGAACTAGCTGAACTTAAGATACAGTTGAATAAACTTTTGAAGAAGGGGTTGATTCATCCTAGTTCATCTCCGTGGGGCTATCTTGCTATCTTTGTGAAGAACAAAGATCAGTCGTTGCGGATGTATGTAGATTATAGACCTCTGAATGCAGTTACTGTCAAGAATAAGTATCCTCTACCCCGCATTGACATCTTGTTTGATCAGTTGTCTAAAGCTAAAGTCTTTTTCAAGATTGATCTGAGGTTTGGCTATTATCAAATTAAAATTTGTCCTGAAGATGTTCCAAAAACTACTTTCTCTACAAGATATGGTCTCTATGAGTATCTTGTTATGTCCTTCGGCTTGACCAACGCCCCCGCACACTTCATGTACTTGATGAATTCAGTGTTTATGCTCAAATTAGACAAGTTCATGGTGGTGTTTATAGATGACATCTTGGTGTATTCTAAGAATGAGGAAGATCACGCTGAACATCAGCGTATAGTCCTCACAAGACTGCGTGAACATTAGTTGTATGCAAAATTCAGTAAGTGCAAATTCTAGCTTCGTGAAGTACCTTTCCTTGGGCATGTGTTGTCTGATGGTGGAATTATGGTGGATCCCACCAAGGTATAAGCAGTATTGTACTAGAAGGCTCCTATCTCAGTCCATGAGGTTCGGAGTTTTTCTAGGATTGGCTAGCTATTATCGTCGCTTTATCCTGGATTTCTCTAAAATAGCCAAGCCAATGACTCGGTTGCTGTAAAAAGATACTAGGTTTGTCTGGACTCCTGAGTGTGATGTAGCTTTTCACAAACTACGAACCCTCCTAACCTCAGCTCTAGTTTTGGCACAACCAGATATCAAGAAACCTTTTGATGTGTATTGTGATGCCTCAGGCATAGGTTTGGGAGGTGTTCTGATGCAGAAAGGCTGAGTGGTTGCATATACATCTCGTCAACTTCGAAAACATGAGGTGAATTATCCAACGCATGACTTAGAACTCGCTATAGTTGTTCATGCTTTGAAAGTCTGGCGACATTATCTGTTGGGCAATGTTTGCAATATCTATACTGACCATAAAAGCCTCAAATATATCTTCACCCAACCCGAGTTGAATATGCGTTAAAGGAGATGGCTTGAGTTGATTAAAGATTATAATCTCCAAGTGCACTTTCATCCTAGCAAGGCAAACATGGTCGCTGATGCTTTAAGCCGTACGTCTCATTGCCATTCCTTAGTTGAAAGTGATTTTCATCTGTCTCGCCTTCTACACCCAGTAGTTTTGCACCACACCACTATCAGTTGTACTCTCAAGAGTAGAATTATTGAGCTCTAAAAGACTGACACTGGTATATTCCACATCAAGCATAAGATGAAAGAGCAAGAAACTAAACATTTCAGGGTAGATGAAGAGGGTATGTTGTGGTTTAAGGATAGGTTAGTTATGCCTAAGGACCGAGAGCTTAGGAATCGTATTATGTCTTAAGCACATTCCTCTAAGTTGTCCATCCATCCTGGTAGCAGTAAGATGTATCACGATCTGAAGCCATACTATTGATGGACCAAGATGCGAAAAGAGATAGCTGCATATGTTGCTAGGTGTGATACTTGTCGTAGAGTTAAAGCTGTGCACATGAAAGCTAGATTGCTTCAGCCACTTTCTATCCTAGGTTGGAAATGGGAGGAGATAAGTATGGATTTCATTGTTGGACTCCCTCCTACCGTGAAGAATCATAACTCTATTTGGGTAATTGTAGACCGCCTAACCAAGTCGGCTCACTTCATTCCTGTCCGAGCAGACTATTGTCCTACTAACTATGCTGAGCTGTACTTCAATTAGATAGTCCGACTCCATGGGATCTCTCATACTATTGTTTCTGACCGAGGTCCGCAGTTCACTGCTCATTTTTGGAGTACTTGCATCATCTTTTGGGAAGCAAGCTAGTGAGAAGCTCCGCTTATCATCCCTAGACGTCAGGTCAGACTGAATGAGTTAACTAAATCTTAGAAGATATGTTGAGGGTGTGTATTTTTTTCCAAGGGTTCATGGGAGAAATGGTTGCCCTTAGCTGAGTTTTCATATAATAATAGCTATCAAGAGAGTATTAAGATGGTCCCATTCGAAGCATTGTACGGTCGTAAGTGTAGAACACCGCTTAATTGGGTAGAAGCTAGAGAAAGAAGGTATTATGGCATTGATTTTATTGAGCAAGCTGAGGAACAAGTTCGTACCATCAAAATACATATGGCTACTACCCAATCTAGACAGAAAAGTTATGCTGATCGCCGTAGAAAACCGATTGAGTTTGAAGTTAGAGACTTCGTATATCTGAAGTTTCACCTATGAAGAGTGTAAAGCGTTTTGGTGTGAAGCGAAAGCTTGCACTGAGATACGTGGGTCCTTTCTAGATCATAGGAAAAAGTGGAGCTATTGCATATAAGATCTAGTTACCACCTAAAATGAGCGCTATTTTCAATGTCTTCCATGTATCTCAGTTAAAGAAATGTCTTCGGGTTCCTAAAGAGAGAGTTTCGTTAGGGGATATCAAGCTAGAATCTGATCAAACTTATGAAGAAAAGCCAGTTCGTGTGATTGACACTCGAGAGCGGGTAACTCGAAGTCGAGTGGTTAAGTGGTATAAAGTAATGTGGAGTAATCAAGGTAGTAAGAGTGATGCTACTTGGGAGAGAGAAGATTATTTATGAGAGGGTTATAAGGGATTCTATCAACAATGGTATGCTTTCCAAATCTCGGGACAAGATTTTTATAAGGGGGAGGGTTGTAACACCCCAGGTGTTTAGCTCCCATAATTGCACCTGCATTTCATAATCATGAGCATGATTCCATTCATTTATGCATTTGTTTGGCTTGCAACATGAGTGTGCAACATACTCTATTAAGTTTGTTTCAAAATGAGTAGCTTATCAAATGTGAGTAGTGCAACATGTATATGCAACATGGGTGTCTCATACTTTTAAACATGGCAATGTTGGTAGTATAACATGATAACATTACTTGTTGCAACAAGAGCTTGAAACATATGCAACATGGTGTTGCAACATTTTAGTTGAAATACTTGTTTTGTTTGTTTCAACCTATGTGACATTTGAAAGTTGGTGTAACCAAGTTGTACTATGGTCAATTATGTATTATCATACCTTAATCACACTTAGGATCATTAGTGGGACAATGACCAAAATGACCAAAATGTCCTCCTAAGTGATGTTGACCAAGTCTTGAGCTCTAGGATGCTTTAGTTTGACTGTTTAAAAAGTCTAGCTTAGAGATCTTGCATGGAGGAGCACCCTGAATCAAAGTTGTAGAGAATTTCATAAGTAACAAAAGTCTCAATATTGTCATCTTATGAAAATGACCAGAACACCCTCAAAAGTGGCCCACAAGTCAGTGGTAGTAGCTGTTTTGGGACTTAGCAAAAATTGACTAAGTCAAACACTGAAACCATTTTAAAGTACCCACCTTGGGAAGCTTGTAACTCACAAACCATGCCAAACCAGCCCAAGCTCCAATTGATAAAGTTGTAGTCCTATCATAGCCCTACAACTTCGCCGTTATCACCTACCACTAATTCGAGCCAGATTAGGAGATATGGAGGCTCAAACTTCGGATGTCAGTCACCACAATTGACATCGATTCAGTTTCTTCAGTCAAGCCGTGGCCGACCGATGCTAGAGTCCGGCTGTCGCGTGTCTCGCCCAAGTGCGCGTAGGATGCCACGGTATCATGCTTGCATGCCTATGAAAGTAAAATGCCGCTCCCTCGTCGAGTTTTCCATTTCCTTTCTCCTCTTCCTCCCTCTATCATCGTCAAAGCGGACGACCAAGCCACTGCCGTTGCAGCGAACTCTGCCGTGGCCGGTCGCGCGGGCGGGATTCAACCGCGGGTCGGGCAGGCCTAATGGGCCACGCGCGTAAGCAGGCCGCACTGGTGTCATGGGCCGCGTGTTGGTTAGTCGGCCCAGTGACCGGTTTCAGTTTCCATTTTGTTTTTCCTTTTATTCTTTTCACAGATTTATATGTTGTTTTGTAAATTTCATATCTCAAGCAATATAGATCCAAATGAGGTGATTCCAATTGTGTTTAGTTCTATATAAAGTGTAGTATTTAGAAAAAAAAATATCAAATGTATATGTGCTATTTAGATTCTGGAAGATGTAAATAGATATTGAAAATGTGTTTTAAAATACATGCAAACTTGTTAATTTGATAACTTGTGTTATAGTACTCCAAAAATTAGAAAATTTGGTGGGTGTGCTATTTCATGTCTATGGTAGCTCTGGTAAAAATTTGGATGCTATTGCGTGAGTAGTTTTCAAGTTATGTTATTGTCATTTTATATTAGGAGATACTTGAATGATTTTTCATAATTTTTTCCTATATGTCCAATGATCATGAAATTTTGTAGAGAGTGTCCTGGTATGTTATGATTGTTAAGAGAAATATTGTTTCTGTTGTTTGACACTTTTCATTATATTTGTTAATTATGCAAAAATCAGCTTTTCTGGCTTGTGAATTTTGTGTAGGGAGTTTCTGTGAATAACTTTGGCTCAACTTTTTACAGTAGCCTTCTGGTAGGGCATAGAGTCCCCTGTAATTTTTGTAGAATTTTCTGAGTAGTTAGCATATAAGTTTAATTTTCTGCTTAATTAATTAATTAAATTAAGAAAGGGATTAAAATAAGTGACTTGGGTGAACATACCTTACTTTCTAGTGGTTTCATGTCATGTGTGACTTAGTAGTGTCATTAGTTTGGTCAGAAGGGTAGTTTGACACATGAGTAAATATTTAATTTTTACATTTCTAGGTTCTCTGGACAGCTGGTAGCATTTTTTGGTTGACCTTGATAGAAGTGTTTGCTAGGAATCTTGTGATTACCAAAGTGGTAGTAAACTTGTTAAACTAGCTTGTGTCAAAATTTGATGGCATTTGCCCTAGAAGTTTAGGAGTTATAGATGTTTAAAGTGGCTGTCCAGAAATGACTGCTCTCTGTTTGGAGAGTGCAGAGTTCTGGAACTTTGGGAATTCAACTAGGTAAACTTTGGAATTCGACTAGAGCATTTTATATGCTTTCTAGATTGTCTTGTATCATGTCTTTTGGAGTTATATATCTCCAGTTATGGTTGAAAAACCAAACTGCTGTCCAGATTTATGTGTTGCTAGATTAGGTTAGAATTATGATAAGCTTAAGTAATGTTGTTCTTGTTGATTGTTTAGGTGTTAGGTCTTTAACTGAGGAAGAGCAACTATACATTAGGTTGAGTAGATTGGGTAAGTACTTCTCTATCGGAGAAGAGAATTGCACATGTTGCAAAGTGATTTGAATAGAGCGTTAATGTTGCGGTAGTTCACATTGCATTCTTTGAACATGTTGCATTCATTCTTATGCATCCATGAGATTCATTGTGCATTCATGCAATAGGTGTTCCAGAGGGGGTGACACTCTTGGAATTCGAGGGAGCTCTTTCGGAGGAGGATCAGGAGCAGCCAAGGGACCCCGAGGAACCAGTCGGCAAAGGAGTTCCCAAAGACGAGCTACCTGAGTGCCCGGACCATCGCCCTTCTTCATTCCTGAAAGGCAAGCCCCGGTGCATGCTAACCCATCTTTTGGATACACAAATATTGGAGTACTTTACTTGTTTACTACATTAAGTTGTAGGAGTTGAGTGAAAACACTTGTTGCATTATATCTACCTTGTCTAGATATAGAACTTGAATCTCAATTTAAGCTTAGGCATGTGTTAATGCTTAGCCATATTTAGTGCGGTAGAAGTCGGGTGATTTATGGTCATTCACGAGCTTTAGGATGAAGTGGGTCACGGTTGGCTATATTTGCTATCGTGGATGGAACCATGCTTAAAAATGAATTTGAGACCGTGTGGGAGTTCGATAGTGCAGCCGCAAGACACTTCATGTCTTGGGTGCGAAGCTATGCCCGTCTGAGTCGTTTAAGGACCGATTCGATGTACGTCCTTGAGTCATGTTGAACACAGTCTAACACTTAGTTGGTCGGATAAGCCGTTCTGACCGTGAAGCTGAGTAATACAGTTCAGGCCGGGAATCGAAGGGTAGGTCGCATCTTGGAGGAAGTAAGGATATGCTTGGGGACATTGGTGTGAGACCAGGGGGGGTTAGAGTCCCTATCTCCTGGCAGAGTGTCGCCCTTGGGGATACGGCATCAGTCGAACTCGCAACTCTTAAATTGTACCAAAGGTGGCTTGTGCGACCCTAGCAAGGGCCTGCGCGGTGAGTGTTAGAAGTACCCCCCAGATGGATAGGAATTCGATTCAAATCGCCGTCGCTCCCAGTTAGTGAGCACTTGACTTGAGCAGCGGTAACGTAGATTTCATTAATTGAACAGATGGTTAATTAGATGACGAAGTACATGTTGCCTCAAATTTATACCTACTATGGTTATTATTGTTTGCTTAATCATCAGATGATTGTTTAGTACAGGTGCTAAGATAGCTGACAGGTTAATGCTAAAAATAACTGCTAGTATAGGTTAAAAGAGTTATTAATACTTATGCTTTTCTACAAAACATGATGTCAGTCAGCTCCACTTTAAGAAAGTCTTGAATGTCCTTGGTGTCTTTTATTTTCCATTTCGATGGGTAAGTCTAGCTGAGTACATTATCGTACTCAGGGTTTATTCCCTCCTGTTGCAGATGACATGCTATATCAAGGCAGCTGCAAGAATTGCCTCCACCCGGCGGGTGATGAGGACTAGATCACTCGGGCGTGATCGTCTTTTAGTTTACTTCCCTTAATACTTTTGTGGGATGTTGATCTGTAAGACTGGCAATAGTATTTGAACTAAGTGTGTGTGTTTATGCTTCCGCTACTTTATAAACTTGGTTTGTAATAATTGCGACTCCGTGGTGTTGTGAGCTTATTTCCGAACTACTTGTGAAATGTAACGTGTGATGTGTTATGTTGAATGATGCGATCTTGGTTGTAAGCGAGTTGGTTTAAAATCCTTTGTGATTTCGATTGACTATCGGGATTATATGAGCTCAAGTTCGAAAATTTTAGAATTTCGGGTGCTTGTTTTTATACTTGTGCTCTTATAATTTGGGCGGTTCTGTTACAATAGACATGTGCAATGATGATTATTTGCTCCTATTACAATCTGAGTGGGGTGTGCTGCCAACTAACTTAGGGTATGCTGAGGACATGAACCTTAACATAATTGCACCTGATGAGCTTGTGTTCCCTGGGCTTGGTGTGGCTGTTGGGGCTGGACTGCTTGCTAGGGCTAGTGCTGCTACTAGGGCTGGACTGCCTGCTAGGGCTGGACTGCCTACTGGAGCTGGTGTTGCTGCTAGGGCTGGACTACCTACTTGGGCTATTGCACCTAGGGCTGGTGGTGGTGCTCAAAGGACTGCTATGAGGTGGACAAATGTGAGCTCTTGTTTTGTCGTTCGTTGTATGTGCCAGTTGATTGAATCTGGTGTGAGGACTAATAAAGGATTCAAGGAGGTTCACCTCAACCAGGATGCTAAGGCACCTCAGGAATTCAGTGGGAGTGATGTGACTGGTACATAGATCTACAACCACTTGAGGAAGTGGAGGGTAAAGTGGATTAGGATCTCCAAACTAAGGGAGCTTAGTGGTGCTTTGTGGAATAAGGACCATTCCATGATTGTGCTTGAAGAAGAGCACTACAATGGCCACATCAAGGTATTGGCTTTGCATCTTTTTTCATGTTATTGCATAGAACCTAACAATGTGTAAAACTGATACTAACCCCATTTGTTGTCCTTGTAGGCACACCCCAAGGATGCTGAGTACCTTAACAAGCCCATTCAGCACTACAAGCAGATGCAGATCATCTTTAGTAATGGCCAGGCATCAGGCAAATATGGTATGGGGTCTAGTGAGCCTCTTGGCACTCCCTCTGACTTTGCTGAAAGCTCAATAAAGATTGATGCACCTGAGGATAACAGGGGTGGCAAGATTGAGAGAGCTGAGGTAGCTAAGTCAGAACCAGGTGTTGGAGGTAAGAGGAAGATGTCAGTGTTGTCTGAGGAGGATGTTATCCTATTCACTAGGATGACTGAAGCAATTAACAATGTTGCTGATGCTATTCGTGAGACTAAGGTTGAGGATTCCCACCCAGATCTATATGATGCTGTCATGTTCATGCCTGGGTTCACTGATGAGACACTGTTGTGTGCATATGGGCACCTTCTTGACAACAAGGCCCAGGGATCTGCTTTTGTGAAGATGAATGCATCTCATCATGTGCTACGGCTGAGAACCTTCTTGGCTAAGCACTACTTCTGCTTGCTGGTCATTATGTTTGATCCATCTTTTATGTGCAGTGCCTGCCCTCTCCTGGTGGTATTTTGTGTGTATGGTTTGGTGCAGTGGCTGCCCTCTCATGGTGGATGCATCTGGTCTTCTCTGGTGGCTTCTTTTGTGCATAACTTCCTCCTTCTAGTGGCCTTGGTTGTGCAGTGGGCTTACCTATCTATGTGTAGTTGACTTGATCCTGCAATTTTTTGTGCAGTTAACCTGCTACTCTCTACTAACTATGGCTAACTGTAGCCTATAGTTAGTGACTTAGATATGGCACTATACACCTGCATTCCTCTTTGGGTAACCACCTGATGCTAGTATGTGTATTTGTTGCCTTGGTAGCTGGTCATGTGTCCCTGCCAATGATTTGAACATGTTACTCTAAACTATTGTAATTCCTCTTGTTGCCTGAGACTATTATTCTGAGCACATGTTTGTTACCTGTGATGTGTTTCTCATATAACTGAGCACATGGTAATTGCCTGTGATGAGTTTTCGATAAAACTGAGCACATGCCTCCTTGCCAATGATGAACTTTTTGGTACTTTTTTAAAATCTGCTACACTTAACTTTGAATTGTTGTTTATATACCTAAGCACATGGTACTAGCCTTATTTGTTTATATACTTGATGAACATTTTGGTACTTTTTAAAATCTGCTGCTGTTAACTATGATGTCCTTATTTGTTCTTTCTCAAGTTATGGCATGGTATGTCGTGCACTGTGGGCGCAAACCTGGTGTGTACGCAAGCTGGGACATTGCACATGCTCAAGTGGATGGTTTCAAGGGAGCCTGCTACAAAAAATTCAAGTCAAAAGAGGAAGCTGATCAAACCTTCTATGATCATGGAAAAGTGGAGAAACAACCCTAATGTGAGGCTGACATGCATGATAAGCCTCCTATGCGGCAAAGCTCATTTGAAGTTACTCATGTAATTATTTTAGTTCAAGCTGTAATAATTGGTTTTCTAATTTGGAAGTTGATGTCCACTTAGAGTTAGCATTGCTTGTAAAATTCTGCAACTGAACTTGTTAGTGGTAATGTTACCACTTCATGCAAGAGGTAAGTGCAACCAGTTCTATGCAGCCAACCAAATACACTCCCCTACATCTCTTTTTGAATCTTGGAGCACATACAAGCAACCAAGCACCGTCTGGTACTAGCCTGGCTGGGTGCATGCAGGCAACAAACAAGCAGCCTTGCATGCTGTTGGCCTATCCATGGTGAGCCTAGATGGCTGGTACGAGCCAGGCTCGGTACCTATAGGCATCCAAACACGCCCTAAGGAATCGCTACTGACCACCCATGACATAGAGGGCAGACGCTCATGCACATGTAGGGAGAAGTCGGAAACAGGTCGTCTCTAGAGGCGTCCGAGTGTCAACGTGTTTGATGGGGTATTTGCCATAGGCGTAGTTGGCGTGTCATCTTTAAGATATTGTACACAGAAACAGAATCACTTAGCAGAAAAAGCACGAAGATAACAATATGGGGAAACATTAGAACAAAAAATTTATTGAATTCTTGAATATGAAAGGTATATATCTTTGAAAGAGACCATTCAAGGGTAGAAACACCTAAGAAGATCGATGTGACAAGAATTTGGGACATCTCTTTCGTCCATGCCGCATAGTCTGTAGAAACCTGGTTGGGTGATCGCCCTGATGATGAAGGGGCTCTCCCAGGGTGAAGATAGCTTGTGCATTCTATCGGTCTTCTACTTCTTGCAAAGCACTAGGTCTCTGACCACGAAGAATCGATCGTTGACATTGCAGTTGTAGTATCTTCGCATGCTGTAAAGGTACTTTGCCATCTGAACACACGAAACCAGGCGCTCCTCCTCTAGGCTGTCCAACTCAATGAGGCAGGCTTGGTCAGAGTTTTCTTCATTGTAGTTCTCCACTCTGGGTGCTTGGAAAGCGATGTTGGCCGGTAAAATGGCCTCGGAGCCAAAAAAAACCATGAAGTACGGAGAGACGCCGGTGTTACGACTAGGTTGGGTCCTTAGTCCTGAGACCACAGCTAGTAGTTCCTTGAGCCATTTGCTCGGGTGTTTCTGTTCCTTCTCATAGAGCCACTTCTTCAACGCATCCAAGATCATACCGTTGGCGCGCTCGACTTGGCTATTGGCCCTTGTGTGTGCCACGGAGACATACTTTACTAAGATGCATCTTTCGTCACAGAAATCCTTGAAGTCACTACTAGTGAACGTGGAACCTAGGTCAGTGATGATGCTGTTCAGGAGGCTAAACCTGTGAATGATGTTGTTGAGCAGCTTGGCTACCTTTTTTGCTAGAGCTTGGACCAGGGGTTTGTACTTGATCCACTTGGAAAATTTGTCGATGTAGATGTTGACCCAGCGGAATCCTCCTAGGGCAGGCTTGAAGGGCCCAATCATATCCAGTCCCCAGCATGTGAAGGGCCAAGATGCAGGAATCATTTGTAAGGCCTGGGCCAGGACGTGGATTTGCTTAGCAAAAAACTAACAATTCTCACACCGGCGAACAAGTGCCTCAGCATCGGTAACTGCTGAAGGCCAATAGAAACTAGCTCGGAAGGCTTTGCCGACCAGTGTTCTAGAGGTTGCGTGATTGCCACAAGTTCCAACATGGATCTCCTTGAGTATCTTCTTGCCCTCTTCCACGGAGACACACTTCTAGAGTAGCTTTCCCTTGGTGTTCTTGTGATATAACTTCCCATCGACTAGGACGTAATGCTTGCTGCGATGGGTGAGGCGTTCTCTCTTTGTGTTGTCAGCCAAGATGTCTGTAGTGGTGAGGTATTTGATGAAAGGCTCCTTCCAATCACTGCTCGGGATAGGGACCGCTGCGGCTAATGGCTCGACAGGTGGCTTTTCTTCAACACCTTCTTGCCCTTGCTTGATGGATGGTGTCGGGTACCACAATTAGGGGTACCCAAATTGTGGTGAAAAATCACCTAGCCTCCCTATTTAAGGGAAAGATTAACAAAAGAGAGACGGGCTAAACTCCCCCTTACTGGGCCTCCAGCTAGACATATGAGCCAACTCCCCACTTCATCCGAGGCCTCACTCAGAGGGGGCTCGGAACACCTCCAATTCACCCAAGGCCTCCGCCCTAGGGTATCGGACACATGCCAACCCCCCGCAACATCACTGTCTCGCCCGAGCCCCAGAGGCGGCATTGTCCGACTCCGACTCGCCCGAGACCGGCCTCTGACGCCGCTCCCCCATTGACATGCTCAAGACCCCCTATGACGTCACCCATGTTCTTGCGTCTGCCCAACCGGACAAGCCAGGAATGACTAGGGTCAAATCACCACGCCATCGTCTATAACAGACATGGGAAAGAGTTGCTGACTACTATGCCACCCATACTAGCACTATACACACGATTCGTGCCTACACAGTGTACCAAACAACTGCCCTGGGCCACTATTCCCACGATCGGGATAAGATTGCACCACATTTCCCACTTCCGAGGCCTCGGGCCTCTACGCCAAGTCAAACTAAAAGGACAAATACGCCACGACGGCTATAGGACCAGGTATGACAAGGCACGTCGCTACAATCACAAAAGACAAAAACCACTCCTTCAGCAGTGGCACACATAGCAGCAATGCCAGAAGTACCGACGCCATGCCTCTACAGTGCAGACCACGCCGCCACCGGATAAGGCCCTTCTGAGGCCTCTAGGCTCCTTCACCAGAAAGGGTCACACCATACACCAACATCATGTAACCCTGCACCTCCTTGAGACTATAAAGGGAGCATGCAGGGATCATTCCAAAGGGGAAGAAAACAACATAACCCAACCAAACACAACGCCATAGCAACGTGACGCAAGATACGAGCAAGCAACTCTCCTGGACCTTGCGAGGTCACCAGCAGAGTCACACACACCCACTTTCTCCACCCACGCCCTGAGACTTGGGAGCTCCTCCCTCTCTCTTATAACCCCTACTATAAGCATTTTGGTGTAAGATAATATAGAACTCTTCTCCCCCACTAGACGTAGGGCATTTCTCAGCCCAAACCAGTATAAATCATCTATGTTCTGCTTGCACACCATTCGGACTCTCGATGCATAGACACTCATTACTCGTTGGTGCTAGGACCGCCATTTCTTACACCGACAGTTGACACGCCAGGTAGGGGACGTTTGCGCGTCACCGCCACCATTCCTCATGAGTTTTGTATGGCAACTCCACTTCCTCTCGGTACGGTGATCTAGTTTGGGAGCCTGGAGTTCATGTCTTTGGGTCACGCCTATGACATGGTTCTCCTCCCACCTAGAGCTCCGTCCGACGACAACTCCTCCCCGCGCTGCCAGAAGCGTGGGAGATAGCTAGGACATCATGGTCACCATTCTCATCGTGCTTGTCGCATGCAGTGGGTCCGAAAGAACCCTCACCCTTGCTTAGGGACCGAGGGTGACTCACCAAGCTTTGCTAAGTCCTCTTGCCTGACTGCCAGGATAGGCTCCCTTGCGAGGGACCTACCTGGCATGCACCTGGCCACGAGAAAAGCACCATTGGCTTAGGGCGCGTCGGTAGGACGATGCTTTGGTGGACCGTCTCGTTTCGTTGGGTCCGCGTCGGAGACTAGAGGGCCCACGACAGCTCCGTCATCATTTCCCTATGGACTCATAATGCCGCCATGGGTTACTCCCACTCGATGCGCCCTACCGTGAGCTCCTACATGGGGCTTCCCGAGCATCATCTACGCACCCCCTTGAGCTCTTTACGACCATGTCGGCGACATCCACCACTAACTCCACGGAGGATAGCGACGGGTGGGCCGGAGTAGACTCCTCTGGGCCTCATAGCTCGGAGGATCTTCGCTAGTTTATGACCGTGGACGACTACCTCTTTGGTTACCACATGTCTGATGAGGATAACTACGACCCCTCACACGAACGCTTTCACGTGGAGGTCGAGGAGATAGCACCGGGGGACGCCATCCCCGTAGAGCAGGGCACCCATGCTCCACATCAACAGGTGTTTCCCGTGGGGACCCCGTGGGGGTGGGTTGCGGTGTCAGCCCCCGAGGGGTCTCAGCGAGCCGAGCTCGAGCAGCTGAAAGTCCCTAGTTTGGTTTTGGCTAATTGATGAAACCTAGGACTAACCTTTGTATCTAAGTGGATGATTTAGATAAAGGTGGTCATTGCATATGAGACATGACATTGACTCATATGACCAAGATGGTGAAGACCAAGATGAGGCTTGGCTCGATGGACCGGTTGTGAGGGTGAAGGGCAAGTCGAGGCTTCGAAGCGAGGGACCATGCGATGGTGAAGCTTGAGCGAGACTTGGCGCCGACGGACCGATGCAACGGTGAAGAGCAAGTGAAGTCAAGGTCGATGGATCGAGACGGTCATGTGATGATATGAAGTGGATCATATCATTTGGAGAAACAAAATGGGCTCAAGGCAAAGGTATAACCATAGGGCCATTTTGTTTTACACTCAAGACACCATAGAGGGTGTGAGTGGTTTAGGATCGATAGCCGAACTATTAAGAGGGGAAGTCTTATCGGTTATTCGACGCACGGGTGCCACTAGGTGAATTCATGAAGTGCATTGCATGTAGGGCCTAGTGAGCTAATTGGAAAACCTTTGAAAATGATTGAGAAAATGCTAACACACAAGCACATGGAGATGTACACTTGATGGTGTTGGCACATTTGCAAAGGTGGCGTTGGTCACGCTGTGGTTTGTGGGTAGAGAGGGGTTTGGGTTCCTCTCTCCCTCCCGCCGAGCGTGCGAGCGCGGGATTCAGGCGATTTCGGGGAAATGAAATGCCTATTTTCCACTACGCCGAAAGTCGGAAAAGAAACGGAGGTGAACGGGGTCACTGAGGTGATCGGACGCTGCACCGGACGCTGCACCGGACGCTGCACCGGACGCGGTCACGATGTGACCGGACGCGTCCGGTCAGTACAGCGCGGTTTCTGGCGCGCGGGTGCTAGGGTTTGCCACCGGCGCGTCCGGTGACTCGCGGGACCGGCGCGTCCGGTCATGCACCCAGAAGGAACTGAGGTTCACAGAGGACGATCGGACGCGAGGCGCGTCCGGTCATACACGATCGGACGCGTCCGGTCGTCAAAGGAGCTTACTGGACTCACACCGGACGCGGGCACTGTCGCGTCCGGTCGTTGCGAGGAGCGCGTCCGGTCGTTGTTTCGCGGGCGCGGGTGCTGTGCGGATCGGCGCGTCCGGTCGTTCGACAGGCGCGTCCGGTCATCGGGACCGGCGCGTCCGGTCGTTGCGACCAGCGCGTCCGGTCGTTGCTTCGCGCGCGCGGTGCTGAGCGACCGGCGCGTCCGGTCTGTTGAGAGGCGCGTCCGGTCATGGGATTTGACCGTTGGCGCAGTAACCGTTGGAGGACCGGACGCGGTTGAGCGCGTCCGGTCAGTTTCGACCGGCGCGTCCGGTCGTCCTGAAAAAAACGGTCAGTGGAGTTGCAACGGCTCTATTTGTTTGGGGTGCTTATAAATACTCGTTGGCCGGCCCTTGGGGAGGCAGCTTGGCATTTCTAACACTCTTGTGCATCCTTTGAGCTAGAACAACTCCTCCCACTCATCTCCCTTGCTTGATTGCAAATCAAAAGTGAGATTGAGTGATCCCAAAGTGCATTGCATAGCTTGAGGGCATCTAGTGGCACTTGTGGGTGGTTTAGCCGGTGGATTTCTTGTTACTCTTGGAGAGTACCGCTCCTAGCCGGCTTGGAGTTTGTTGGAGGCGTTGGCAAGAGAAGGTGATTGTTCTTGGCCACCTCCGGTTGTTTGTAAGAGGTTCTTGTGCTTTCCTCGGCGGGACGCCAAAAGCAACTCTATTACATTGCGCGTGTCATTGAGTTACCTCACTTGAGAGTGGAGTCTTGCGGTGCCTTGCGGGGCGTGCCTTGAGGGGCAAGTGACTTGAGGGTCACACCGAGGAACCATCTAAGTGTTGGTCGACACAACCGGTGACGTAGCTTGTCGGTGCACAAGTGAACACCGGGTGAACAAAAATATTGTGTCTCTTGTCTCCCGGTGATTGGTCTACATATTGTGTTGTTGTCAATATTAATTGATTGTATATCATCTTGGTGATTGGCAACATCTTCACTCCACCGTCGGTATAAGATTCACAATCCTATCTCTTGCACTTATCTTTACTAGATTATCTTGTGTTGCTCTAGTAGTAGCTTGGCTAGTAGTGGTGTTAGCTTGTTCTCTAGTGTAAAATTAGTGACATAGCTCTTGTGTGAACTAGAGATCATAATCTACTAGACTTGTGGATAGGAGGCTTGCATCACAACCTTTGGCTAAGCAAAACTCGCTTTACGCCGTTTGTTATTCTAACAAGTTTGCTTAGTGGTGCTTGTAGAATTTTTATAGGCTATTCACCCCCCCTCTAGCCATCTAGGACCTTTCAAGTGGTATCGGAGCCGTGGTCACCGTTTTAATCAAGGCTTAACATCCTTCGGTGTGAAAAATGGCTCAAATTGTGTTCAATCATGTTGGGGGCAAGCCACCGTTCTTTGATGGTGTTAGTTCTTTTGCTCATTGGAAGAGAAAGATGACAATGTACCTTGGTTCTATTCATGAGAGAGTATTGCAAGTCACTGAGAATGATTTTGCTATCATTGATCCCAATCATCTCACCGATGAAGATAGAGCAAATAGAACATGCAATAGAATGGCTCTCAATACACTCTATAATGGTATTGACACAAAAGTGTTTGAGGGCATCAAAGATTTGGAATTGGCTAGTGAAGTATGGACAAGGTTGAGTGAGACATATGAAGGCACTAAGGTTGTGAAGAGTGCCAAGCTATATGGGCTCAAGAGTGAGTTTGAGAACTTCAAGAAAAAGGATGATGAAACAATCATTGAAATGTTTCATAGATTGCAAGTGATAGTCAATGATCTCAAGAGCTTAGGGCACAAGACTCAAGATCAAGATTTTTGTCACAAGTTCTTATTGAGCTTACCTAGAAGATTCAAGATGTTGATCATGATGTTGCAAAGAGATGGGCTTGAAGCAATGAAGCCTAATGATTTGCTTGGTGAAGTATTAACCTATGACAAATATGATCAAGATGTTGATGACAAGGAAAAGGTGGAAGATGAAAAGAAGAAGAAGACCGTGGCGTTCAAGGCCATCTCCTCCAAGGGCAAAGCTACCATCATTGAAGAAGAAGACAATAGTGAAGATGAAGATTATGAAATTGATGATGAGGCATTTGCTTTTGTAGTCAAGAAAATGGGTCACATGTTCATTAAGAGAAGAGGCTTCAAAAAGAGAAATGACAACTTCAAGAGCAATGAGCAACAAAGGAGGTGCTTCAATTGTGATAGCACCGAACATCTTCAAGCCGAATGTCCCTATGATAAGAAGAAGAACAACAAGAGGGGCAAGTTTGAGAAGAAAAAGAAAGAAGCCAAGATAACATTCAAGAAAGGCAAGAATGGAGTCTATGTGGCCACTTGGGAAAGTGATGATGATGATGAAGAAGAAGAATCATCCAACAAGGCTTTTGCTTCCATTGCTATCAACAAGAAGCCTTTACTATTTGATTCATCCTCTTCATGCTTCATGGCCAAAGAAGCTAAGGTATTATATGATGAAAGTGATGATGAAAGTGAAATGGAATATGTTCATGATAGTGATAATGATAAATATGATAATGAAAATGATGATGATGATGAACCAACTAAGGAACAACTATATGACTTGTTGCAACAAACTAGAGACATAGCTATTGCCAAGAACAAGGAGTGCAAGAAGCTTTCAATGAAAGTAGCAATACTTGAGAAAGTTCTTGGTGAGCTTAAGACCACTCATGAGAGTCTAGTGGAAGACCATGAGGATCTTGGTAAGGCTCATTCCAAGCTTGAAAAGGCTCACTCATTGCTACTTGAGCAACAAGAAAAGAAGGAGGTTGTTGTATCATGTGATATAGGTGTTACTTGTGATATAATTGATGAATCCTTTAATGAACCTATCATCATGTCAAATACTAACCCTTCTTGTAGCTCTTCATCCACCACCACCAACTCTACCTCTACTACTAGTGATGGTTTCACTTGTGATGCCTCACTAATGGTTGAGAATGAGACTCTCAAGAGAGAGGTGGATGAGCTCACTCACGCCCTAGGCAAGGCCTATGGTGGTGAGGCCCGCTTGCTTAAGTGCTTGGGTAGCCAAAGGTTCTCTCTTAACAAAGAGGGATTGGGCTACACCCCCAAGAAAGGCAAGTCGGCCTTTGCAACTCCAAAACCTAGTTTTGTAAAGAGCAATGGTCGGTTTTGCAATAGATGCAAGCAAGTTGGGCACCTAGAGCATAATTGCAATAAAAAGAAGCAAAGCAAGAACCTTGTTAATGCTATACCTTTTGATTCTTGCTATGTGCTTACCAAAGGTGTGAAGGGTGTGCAAGCTAAGTTTATTGGTACACCCATTGTTGGCCCAAAGAAGAAGGCTATTTGGGTACCAAAGAGCTTAGTTACTAACCTACAAGGACCCAAGCAAAAATGGGTACCTAAGCTTCATTGATTTGCTTGTAGGTCAATTACAAAGCCGGAGGAAGGCATTGGATCATTGATAGTGGGTGCACTCAACACATGACCGGTACATCAAGAATGTTTGACTCAATCAATGACAATAATAGTGGTGTTGATTCTATCACATTTGGCAATAACAAGAAAGGCAAGGTTATTGGCTTGGGCAAGATCGCAATATCAAATGACATGAGTATCTCAAATGTGTTGCTAGTTGAAAGCTTGGATTTCAATCTTCTATCCGTGGCACAAATATGTGATCTAGGCTACAAATGCATCTTTGGGGTTGATGATGTAGAAGTTATTAGTGTGGATGGTTCAAATGTGGCATTCAAGGGCTTTAGATATGAGAATCTCTACCTAGTTGACTTCAATGCTAGAGAAACTTCTTTGACAACTTGCTTAGTCTCCAAATCAAGCATGGGTTGGCTTTGGCATAGAAGGCTTGGTCATGTTGGTATGAAACAATTGAAGAAGCTTACAACTCATAATCTTGTCAATGGTTTGAAAGATGTTGAATTTGAGAAGAATAAGCTTTGTAGTGCATGTCAAGCCGGGAAGCAAGTTGGAAGCTCACATCCAAAGAAGAGTACAATGAGCACATGCAAAGCATTTGAGTTGATGCACATGGATCTATTTGGACCAACAACATATACAAGCATAGGCGGTAACAAGTATGGCTTTGTCATAGTGGATGACTTCACAAGATTCACATGGGTATTCTTTCTTAGTGACAAAAGTGAAGTGTTCGACACCTTCAAGACATTTCTCACTAGAGTTCACAATGAGTTTGAGATTAGAATCAAGAAAGTGAGAAGTGACAATGGAAGTGAGTTTAAGAATACAAGAATTGAAGAACTTTGTGATCATTATGGTATTGGACATCAATTCTCGGCCAAGTACACTCCACAATCAAATGGCCTAGTTGAGAGGAAGAATAGAACATTGCTTGATATGGCTAGATCAATGCTTCATGAGTACAATGTGAGTCAATCATTTTGGGATGAAGCAATCAATACCGCTTGCTACTACATCAATAGACTATATTGTCATCCATTGCTAGAGAAGACCCCATATGAGTTACTTCATGGAAGAAAGCCCAATATTTCTTACTTTAGGGTGTTTGGTTGCAAATGCTATATCTTGAAGAAGGGCACTAGATTGGGGAAGTTTGACAAGAGATGTGATGAGGGGTTCCTACTTGGTTATTCAACTACAAGCAAAGCTTATAGAGTTTGGAACAACTCAAGTGGCATTCTAGAAGAAGTCCATGATGTGCAATTTGATGAAACCAATGGGTCACAAGATGAAGAAGAGAATCTAGATGATGTTAGTGGAACTCTATTGGTGGAAGCAATGAAGAACATGGACATTGGGGACATTAGAGCAAAGCAAGTTATTGATATTCAAGATGATGATAAAGACCAAGTGCTCAATTCTCCATTCAAGCTAGCTAGTGACTCTCAAGTGCAAGATCAAGGTGCTAGTTCATCTCATCAAGATACATCAAGTGATCAACCAAGCTCAAGCAATCAAGTGCAAGTACTCCAACCACAACATGTTGCAAGAGATCACCCCATTAATAGTATTATTGGTGATATTAGAAGTGGTGTGCAAACAAGATCAAGATTGACTATGTTTTGTGAGCATGCATCATTTGTGTCAACCATAGAACCAAAGAAGATAGAAGAAGCTTTGAGGGATGCCGATTGGATCATGGCTATGCAAGAAGAGTTAAACAATTTCACAAGAAATGATGTTTGGGAATTGGTAGAAAGGCCAAACGACTACAATGTGATTGGAACCAAGTGGGTGTTTAAAAACAAGCAAGATCAAGATGGCATTGTAGTGAGAAACAAAGCAAGACTAGTTGCTCAAGGTTACACTCAAGTTGAAGGTCTTGACTATGATGAAACATATGCTCCCGTGGCAAGATTGGAGGCAATAAGGATTCTATTGGCTTATGCTTGTGCACACAATATCAAACTATATCAAATGGATGTCAAAAGTGCATTTCTCAATGGGATCATCAATGAGTTAGTATTTGTTGAGCAACCGCCCGGATTTGAAGATGACAAGAAACCCAACCATGTCTATAAGTTGAAGAAGGCTTTATATGGCTTAAAGCAAGCACCTAGAGCATGGTATGAGAGGCTAAGGGATTTCCTTCTCTCTAAGGGATTCAAAATGGGCAAGGTTGATACTACTCTATTCACCAAGAAGATTGGAAATGATCTATTCATAGTGCAAATATATGTTGATGACATCATCTTTGGATCAACCGATCAAGCTTATTGTGAAGAATTTGGTGCTATGATGGCCAAAGAGTTTGAAATGTCTATGATTGGTGAACTTAGCTACTTCCTTGGTCTCCAAGTCAAGCAATTGAAGAATGGAACATTTGTGAGTCAAGGGAAATACATAAGGGACATGTTGAAGAAGTTTGGAATGCAAGATGCAAAGCCAATTTCAACTCCAATGGGTACAAATGGAAATTTGGATAGTGATCTTGATGGCAAAATGGTGAATCAAAAGGAATATCGGTCTTTGATTGGAAGTCTACTCTATGTCACCGCATCAAGGCCGGATGTCATGTTTAGTGTTTGCATGTGTGCTAGATATCAAGCCTCACCTAGAGAGAGTCATCTCACGGCCGCAAAGAGAATATTGAGGTACTTAAAGCAAACAAGAGATGTTGGACTATGGTATCCCAAGGGGTCAAAGTTTGAATTGATTGGATATTCGGACTCCGACTATGGGGGTTGCAAGATCAATAGAAAGAGCACAAGTGGCACATGTCAATTACTTGGAAGATCACTCGTGTCATGGTCCTCAAAGAAACAAAATAGTGTGGCAATCTCTACCGCCGAAGCCGAATATGTGAGTGCGGGGAGTTGTTGTGCACAATTGCTATGGATGAAATCAACTTTGAAGGATTATGGCCTCAATTTCAAGAATGTGCCGTTGCTATGTGATAATGAGAGTGCAATCAAGATGATACAAAACCCGGTTCAACATGGAAGAACAAAGCATATTGACATAAGACACCATTTCATTAGAGATCATCAACAAAAGGGAGATATTGCCATTGAAAGTGTTGGCACCGATGATCAACTTGCCGATATTCTCACTAAGCCACTTGATGAAAAGAGGTTTTGCAAGCTAAGGAATGAATTGAACATTCTTGATTTCTCAAACATGAGTTGAATGCACCCCACCCACTTATTGACATGCCTCTCCTTCGACATTGCAAGGTAAAATTGATTGACATGTTTTTCATCCTATGCTAAGGACTTGATAGAGCATGTAGACATAATAAGTGGTACGGATAAGCATTCATGATAAATCAAATGAATTTTATGGATATATGTTACCACTATTGCTTCTATGCTTATTTTGATCTAGTGGTGGCATATGACATGTTTGTGAGCTTGTAAACCTAGTGTTGAATCTAGAAGATTTGCTATAAGTGTTTAATTCAACATAGGCAAGATAACCCTTATTTTTGAGGAGTGAAGAAGCTTGTCTTTGGTTCAAATCGAATTAAAAATCTTTGGCAAGTATTCTAGGTTAAACCAAATTTGATAAATTTTTTTTAACCTTACATATGGTATCGAATTAATTTCAAGCTACTCCATCAAACATTTTTCTTCTCTCCACAATTTGATCCCTTTTTGGGTAAGTTGTTGACAAAGGGGGAGAGAAAAAGATGATTCAACTTGATAAAGGGGTAAATAAAATTTATGATGAGAAAAAGATGATTCAACTTGATAAAGGGGTAAATAAAATTTATGATGAGAAAAAGATGATTCAACTTGATAAAGGGGTAAATAAAATTTGTTGATGCACACAAGTAGGGGGAGCAAGCTCATAAACAAAGTTGTTGCATTTGTTTGTGCATTCTCATATGACTTGCTCATTGCACATGTATTTAAATTCAATATACATGCTTGTGTGGTGCAATGCTAGTATAGAAATTGGATGATGAAATGATCTACTAGCATGCATAGGAATAGTTTACATGTGGTATCTAGACTTGCCTAAAGCTTTATAAGTGGTTAGCTTTACAAGTAGTCCAAGAACCTTTGCATATAATGTTGATCTCACGGGGTTCTTGAGTTTTGATGGATGTCTAGTTACTTCATGATGCTAAGGATGGTGTAAAAGGCAACTCCGATTGGTATCACGCTTCAAAGGTCCATTTCTTACACCTTAGCATCATTTTGGTAGAATTACTCTCCCAACATTTCTATCCATGCATATGTGCAAAGCTTTCAATCCAAACTCTATGCACATATGTAGGGGGAGCTAATGCTACCAAAACCGAGCTTGTGATAATTGTCCAAACTTTACTTATGAGCAAAATGATTGGACAAGTATGACAAGTTCAAAACTTTTATTATCAAAATCATCTTTGTGAGGGTTGTCATCAATTACCAAAAAGGGGGAGATTGAAAGTCCCTAGTTTGGTTTTGGCTAATTGATGAAACCTAGGACTAACCTTTGTATCTAAGTGGATGATTTAGATAAAGGTGGTCATTGCATATGAGACATGACATTGACTCATATGACCAAGATGGTGAAGACCAAGATGAGGCTTGGCTCGATGGACCGGTTGTGAGGGTGAAGGGCAAGTCGAGGCTTCGAAGCGAGGGACCATGCGATGGTGAAGCTTGAGCGAGACTTGGCGCCGACGGACCGATGCAACGGTGAAGAGCAAGTGAAGTCAAGGTCGATGGATCGAGACGGTCATGTGATGATATGAAGTGGATCATATCATTTGGAGAAACAAAATGGGCTCAAGGCAAAGGTATAACCATAGGGCCATTTTGTTTTACACTCAAGACACCATAGAGGGTGTGAGTGGTTTAGGATCGATAGCCGAACTATTAAGAGGGGAAGTCTTATCGGTTATTCGACGCACGGGTGCCACTAGGTGAATTCATGAAGTGCATTGCATGTAGGGCCTAGTGAGCTAATTGGAAAACCTTTGAAAATGATTGAGAAAATGCTAACACACAAGCACATGGAGATGTACACTTGATGGTGTTGGCACATTTGCAAAGGTGGCGTTGGTCACGCTGTGGTTTGTGGGTAGAGAGGGGTTTGGGTTCCTCTCTCCCTCCCGCCGAGCGTGCGAGCGCGGGATTCAGGCGATTTCGGGGAAATGAAATGCCTATTTTCCACTACGCCGAAAGTCGGAAAAGAAACGGAGGTGAACGGGGTCACTGAGGTGATCGGACGCTGCACCGGACGCTGCACCGGACGCTGCACCGGACGCGGTCACGATGTGACCGGACGCGTCCGGTCAGTACAGCGCGGTTTCTGGCGCGCGGGTGCTAGGGTTTGCCACCGGCGCGTCCGGTGACTCGCGGGACCGGCGCGTCCGGTCATGCACCCAGAAGGAACTGATGTTCACAGAGGACGATCGGACGCGAGGCGCGTCCGGTCATACACGATCGGACGCGTCCGGTCGTCAAAGGAGCTTACTGGACTCACACCGGACGTGGGCACTGTCGCGTCCGGTCGTTGCGAGGAGCGCGTCCGGTCGTTGTTTCGCGGGCGCGGGTGCTGTGCGGATCGGCGCGTCCGGTCGTTCGACAGGCGCGTCCGGTCATCGGGACCGGCGCGTCCGGTCGTTGCGACCAGCGCGTCCGGTCGTTGCTTCGCGCGCGCGGTGCTGAGCGACCGGCGCGTCCGGTCTGTTGAGAGGCGCGTCCGGTCATGGGATTTGACCGTTGGCGCAGTAACCGTTGGAGGACCGGACGCGGTTGAGCGCGTCCGGTCAGTTTCGACCGGCGCGTCCGGTCGTCCTGAAAAAAACGGTCAGTGGAGTTGCAACGGCTCTATTTGTTTGGGGTGCTTATAAATACTCGTTGGCCGGCCCTTGGGGAGGCAGCTTGGCATTTCTAACACTCTTGTGCATCCTTTGAGCTAGAACAACTCCTCCCACTCATCTCCCTTGCTTGATTGCAAATCAAAAGTGAGATTGAGTGATCCCAAAGTGCATTGCATAGCTTGAGGGCATCTAGTGGCACTTGTGGGTGGTTTAGCCGGTGGATTTCTTGTTACTCTTGGAGAGTACCGCTCCTAGCCGGCTTGGAGTTTGTTGGAGGCGTTGGCAAGAGAAGGTGATTGTTCTTGGCCACCTCCGGTTGTTTGTAAGAGGTTCTTGTGCTTTCCTCGGCGGGACGCCAAAAGCAACTCTATTACATTGCGCGTGTCATTGAGTTACCTCACTTGAGAGTGGAGTCTTGCGGTGCCTTGCGGGGCGTGCCTTGAGGGGCAAGTGACTTGAGGGTCACACCGAGGAACCATCTAAGTGTTGGTCGACACAACCGGTGACGTAGCTTGTCGGTGCACAAGTGAACACCGGGTGAACAAAAATATTGTGTCTCTTGTCTCCCGGTGATTGGTCTACATATTGTGTTGTTGTCAATATTAATTGATTGTATATCATCTTGGTGATTGGCAACATCTTCACTCCACCGTCGGTATAAGATTCACAATCCTATCTCTTGCACTTATCTTTACTAGATTATCTTGTGTTGCTCTGTAGTAGCTTGGCTAGTAGTGGTGTTAGCTTGTTCTCTAGTGTAAAATTAGTGACATAGCTCTTGTGTGAACTAGAGATCATAATCTACTAGACTTGTGGATAGGAGGCTTGCATCACAACCTTTGGCTAAGCAAAACTCGCTTTACGCCGTTTGTTATTCTAACAAGTTTGCTTAGTGGTGCTTGTAGAATTTTTATAGGCTATTCACCCCTCCTCTAGCCATCTAGGACCTTTCAGCAGCTTCGAGAACTCGAGGCCAAGATCGAAGAGGACCACCGGCAGCTGGTGCACCTCTGGGCCACCCTCTAGCAGGAGCACTCAGGCTAGGGAGATGGTGGATTAGCCCGGCGCAGGGCCCATGATGTCTACCGTCGCATCAACAACGATGAGGGGGACAAACAACCTCCTCCTCCCTTCGCCAGTGCTAGTTAGAATGTCATTGCAGCGGCAATCCTCCTTCGGACAATGCCAGCGCCATCCACCGTGGAGGGGCGACAAGTCCACGACGAGCTTCGTGGGCTCCTTGAGTGTGCTGCAGTTGTGGCAGAACCGCTTAATCTAATGTCCTTCCAAGGGTACTCGTCTTCCATTAGACACTAAGTACCCCAGGAAGAACACTAAACGACGTGATTCTGTCGAGCACACCGCGAGGGAGAACTTGAAGATCCACATTTTTACATCAGGATCACAAATGAGAGAGTAAAGCTTACAACATCCTTACCATTTCTTACATCACTTTTAGTACAATATCAGAGTAAACCATTAAGTAGTTATAACAGCGGAATATAAAACATTATCAGAGTTCAGCGGAAATAAAATCATTTAATGACAAGTTAAACATTTACATGAAGGACGTTTAAATGCATGAAATGATAATAGATTAATAGGATTTTCCTTGTAAAACTTTTGGTGAGAGTTTCAATAAATAACTCTACTCCGCATCGCAAAGGAAATCCTCGCTGAGCCCACCAGGAGGTTTCCACACACAAGTGTCAGCTTATCAGCACCTGTCACCTGCAACAGGGTAGAACAAACCCTGAGTACTCAATTGTACTCCGCAAGACTTACCCGTCAAGAGGAAAGAAAAAGACTCCAAGGATTATGCAAGGCTTTCTGGCTTGTGGATTCTTGTTTGCGAGAAGCAGCACTAAGAGTGTGCCCTTAATTTCTTACTTTTAATAGTCGTATTTTATTTCTTATCCAACCTTCTGTGTAAGCACCTAGTCTATAATCAAGTAGGGTTGAGCAAACAGAACCATTTCTTCATCTTTCAACTACCAGTTCTTACTACGATGCCAGAGCGTAGTCAAGCCGTACCGTCACGCAGAAACGGCGATTCGCGAATCAATATGCCCAGCTGGGTACCCCGAAAAAACACACGCCTCACTTGTACCCTAGGCACAAGCAAGACCAACCCGTTCCCCTCCTGTCACGAGTTTCCAGGTCCCCGTCCAAACTTGGACTCCTAGCTCCCGTACTTGAGGCCCGGCCTCAATACGGTGCTAAGACCTCCACCTATCCCCGCCTCCAATCAGTCGGTCCGGAAAGAGCTGGAGCCCATGACAAAAGAGTAACAAGTCTTCCTAGCCCCCATCCGCTAGTATATGCTCGGAATAAGAAGATCTGTGACTTGACCAGGGTCCATGCAACGAACGGTCCTTAATTGACATAGGCGGAACAAATGCAACCAGAGCCCCGCTCTGTTGCCCAACCCGGTCCAAGTCCATCCAATCCGTTCCGCCCGGTCTCCAATTATCCATGTACATTTATATTCCATGTGATAGTGGCATGATAATAGTAACAATATTATAAATCCTATCTCTCACGAGTGACAGACAATCACTCGGCTTCTACCAGAGTCCTGTAGCATAGCACTCTACATGATCCTGTCATACTAGTAAGACTCATGGGATCAGGATATATATATATATGCAAGTGGGTTTCATTCAACTCCTTTAAACTTAATGCACAAGCATAAAATAAAGTGCAGAATAATAGGGGTTATGCACCAGGGCTTGCCTTGGGTAGGCACGACGTTAATAAGGTTAGTTGGTGGCTCGGGAACCTCCTCCGCTGCGAGAATCTCCTCCTCGACCACCTCCACAACCTCCTCGTAGTCCTGGTCGTCGAAGGTCACCACGTCTGCCTCCAACTCGTTCACTATATGCATGCAATGATGGTGATGCAACAATTTAGCATTTATGCAACAACAACTCTTAAAAATAAACTCATATGACAAGCTATCAGCTAGTTCTAATGGCTAAGGTACTAAACTAATTATCATCTCTCAAAGTCATTCAATACTTACCTTAATTACCCTAATACGATTACCGCTTATTTTTATTTAAGTTTCAGTGAATAATTAACTACCCTACTAGACAACATCAAATGAGGCTACAAAAATTTACAGTAAGCACATAACAATCTCATTAGTCTACCATAAAATTTTCAGAGTCATAGTATTCACCAATTTACCACGAAAATTCATGCAAGTATGATTCTAATAATAATAAGTACTTACAACTATTTTAATATACCCTAATATCATCACAGAAACATATAAACTAATGTCACTAACAGCTAGATCATGATTTTAGAAATCTAACAAAATTGGTTTCACTATTTTTGGACATCTACACAAGTCTACACAATTTATCAAAGTTTGGTTCAAAAACTAAATTAATAAAGCATTTCTACTTCACTTGAAAAAGGAAAAGCCAATCTCCCTCAGTCCGGCCCACTCGCGCCCGAAACCGGCCTAGCAACGCGGCGAGCCAGCCCAGCAACGCGTGGCCTGCCCGGCGCCCACGCGCGCGGTGGCCAATTTGCTAAAGAGCCCTCAGCTATTTAGATAACTAACCCGCAGTCCATCTACTGTTCCTATGTGTCACTGACACTTCACACTTACCCCCCTGCGATGCTTTGAATTCCCGACGCGCGGTCCCCGAGCCGAAGAACACGACGGCGTCTCGACCGCCGGCGCTCAGCGGCTGCGCCGGCCTCCCGGGACCCGCGCCGGTGATCTCGAGCGGCTGGGCTCCATCTCCGGCCTGCTCCGCACCTCTGGGAGGCAGAAGAAGGGACCCGGAGCGGTTAGCAAGCGCGGCAGCGGTGAGTGGCGGCTTCCAACGGCGGCGCACGCGTTCTGGTGAGGTGGAGGGGTCAACTACGTCGTTTTCTAGCCGGTAAGCATCAGTGGGTTGCGTGGGACTTTGCTGTGGTGCTGGTTGAGCTGGGACGTGGTGGAGGAAGGCTGGCCACGTGCGACCGAGAGGAGGCGGCGGCGCTCTGCGGCGGCGATGCGGTGGCCAGTCATGGAACGGGCAGTAGAGGTTCGGGGGCGTGTAGGGGAGTTGCGCGAGGTTAACCCGAAGCTCACGAAACCCTCAATTTGTAGAGTGAGGCGGTGGAGAGATCACCCGTGGTGTTTCTCCCTTTTCGGCCGTGGTGGGGCAGTGAAGGGGAAAACTCCAAATTGGAGTAGTGGTTGTCACGGCTTGGGCCAAGGGCGAGTCAGGAAGCTGCGTGGCTCTCCTGCGGAGCTGTGGACATGATCACGGCGCCAGAGACGGCCTCCACCTACCGCACTTAAGGAGGCGGATCCTGGCATCCATGGCGGCAGAGGACAGAGGACGAGACGGGGCTCTGGCTGTCCTTGTTCTGGCACGTAGCGGTTGGGCGGAGAATGTGCACGATCAGAGCCTTAATGGCTAAACGACGGCGGTTGCTAGACGACGACGGTGATGGCGGCCACAGTGGCGCACAGCAAACGCGACGCGGCAACGCAAGGCAGCAGCACAACGGCTCAGCGTGGCAGTGCACGGTCGGCACGGTGCGGCGGCAGCGAAGCAGCGGCGCAGCGCGACGCGACGCGAGCCGAGGCAACCCACGCGGACCGCAGGAGCAGGGCGGCACGGCAGCGCGTGGCTCAGCGTCACTCCGATGGGATGCGGCTGCCCGCTAGCGGGGAACAAGCATGGCAAGGGCGGCACGCACCGGCTTACGACCAGTTGCAGTCACACCGGAGGCCCGATTCGATGGTCGGCGGCAACAGCACGGCTGGACAGTGGGGCAGGCAAGCGGCCTCTACCAGCCGGGCACGGCCAAATCGTTGAAGGCGTGGTGACCACAGCCAACGGCTAAACCGGTGGTTTGCCAATGCTTTGGTGAATTTAAGTGACGACCAAAACGAATTCCAACAAACCAACCCTCACACCAACGCAAAGTCCTCACCTTGATGCAACCAATCACGCAAAATCAAGAAGTCGGTGATAAAACATTTTTGGTTAGAAATTAAATGCCAAAATGGCGATGTCTAACGCCGGTTCCAACTAGACGAGGTCCCGAGTCAAGGTCGGAATGAATTCCGAATTCGATGTTTGAGCTCGCGACACTACTTAACAATACTCGTTTTCCAAAACCAAAGTTGTATTTTCATCTACCCTTGCTCGTCAATCATTTCTTAAGCGCGACCCACCAGTCATATTTTTATTTATGTTCATAAAAATTGTTTTTCACATCAATTACTTCAACAACTTAGACCGCACTCACATGATCTTACGGGAAACAACTAACTTACCTTATTCGTTTATCATTTCTGATGAGGTAAAATTGTAAAACTTGAGAACTTGTTTATTTAATTTCTTTTAAGTTTTAAAGTGAGGCGCTAAGCGGCTCGTAACACCAGGGTGTTACAGCAGTGCAGCAGGCTGAGAGCTCTGCGTCTCGATGATGCGAGCCCGAGGCCGAGTCATCCGCGGCACCCTCTCGATAAGAAAGGGAACCCTCAGTTCATCCCAAACCGCGAGGGGCGCCAGAACGCAACAAGGCTCCATTAGTACGCGCCTGTATCGGTGACGACCCCAACGAGCAGGGAAATCAGACCACCCGTGAAAAGGCACTGGACCAGTTAGACGAGGCTCGAGATGTTGCGCTATTACACTCGGCTAAATACTAGCAAGCTTTACGGTGTTACCATTCCCGACGCATCCAAGGCCGAGCTCTTAATGTCAGAGATTTGGTGCTAAGGCTAGAACAATCCAATAAAGGACGTCACAAGCTCACGCCACCATGGGAAGGCCCGTTCATCGTCACCGAGGTGCTAAAGCCTGGAACCTACAAGCTAGCCAACAAGAATGGCGAAATCTTCACCAATGCCTAGAACATCAAGCAACTACTTCACTTTTACCCTTAAGCTCCCAAGCTTTGTACATATTTTTATCTCAAAAGCAATAAAGAAATGTTCTTTACTAATCACACTTTCGAGAATCGATCTTGACTCGCTAGCAGGGACGGAAGCATCTCTCCTTAACCGCGCGAAACGAGCGAGGCTCGACCCTGCCACTGGTAGGGCTGAGCCTCCCTCGGGGGCTAAGGGGGGGACCCCCAAGGTCCTAATGATTTTTTACCACCTTTTCGAAAAAGACTCCGTCCTAGTCTCTCTCGTGCTTCAGCAGAAAAAATTGTGAAATCCAAAAGAGCAAGAGAACGTACCGAAGCCAGGGTCGGTCGAGCCGTGAGACCGCCTACACCCCTGGGCTACGGCACCTCCACTCACCACTCCTTGCCTAAGGAACAACTCACGCTCTAGAAAGACTTCATGCGCATTCGCCCAAGTGCAGAACGAGAGACAAGGGTTCAGGAGACACAACTAAAAAACGCTCATAAAACTTACTCTCGGAGGCACGCACGAGTGTGGGAACTCAGAAGAGAATGACACACAAGAATAATGAGCGTCTTAGGATGTACCATTGCTAAGAAAGAGGACAACCTTTGGATGCTCCACCTCGATCTTGATGGCGCTCCCTAGGCGCTCCTCCACCCCTGACGTTCCCCCTAGGCGTTCATCCCTCCCTCGGTGTTTCATCCATGGATTCCCCTCCTGCATCTGAGGTGCTTTCCAGCCCCCACTCTTCTGCCTTCGATGGATCTTCCTGCTGAATTGGCGGCCAAGTTGGATTTCTCCCATGGGAAGAAATTCCGCAAAGAGGTGCTGCAACTTTTTGGTTCCTCGGTTCATCATGTTGAGGCCACTCCTTCGGGATCTTTTTTCCTGCTTGTCATGTTTCGATGTTTCACTTTCCTCTTGACTGAGGATTCTGTTGCGTTTGCTCTTGCATCTTGTTTGGGTGGTGCCTCTGCGGGGTTCCATGTTCAATTTTTGAGTGACCGTCACTTCAGATTCTCGGTTGCCAATAACTCAGTGGATTTTCATGTTTATAATCTTCGTCGTTTCATTGGTGATCACTTTGATGCCTACTTCCATCTCTGGAGTAATGGTGCTGCCCATTGGGAACGTGAGAAACGCCTGTGGGATTGGAACAGGAGAAAGAGTGGTCTAAAGTTCTTTCTAGAAGTCAGAAACGCATTGCAAAATCAAACAAAAAGGTTCATTTTGCATCAATAGTTTCTCAACCTTCAGCGTTCAAACGTCCTGAGGTGCAGCCTGCTTCATTGTTTTTTGGTCAGTTCAAAGTTCCCATTCCAAATCAGTTCCCTGCTAAGATGAGTTTTGGTTCTCACACTCGTTCTGATCCAGCATGTTCTTCGGGTGAACGTTCGAATTTTGGATTGGCATGCAGTGATCTAATCAGGAGCGATTCTCGTGGCTCTTTTTTAGGAGGCAAATCTCCTGCTTGTTCAAACTGTTTGGTCCCAGGTCATACGGCTGCTCTTTGCAATGGGTCAGTTCGCTGCAGAATTTGTTTCTATTATGGTCATAAGGCTCGCTTGTGTCTAATGCGAACGAAGCCCACTCTGTGTTGGAGGCCCAAGATGAGTACAGAAAGGAAACATCCTCAAAGCAATCAATCTACTAATCTCGAAAAAAGTGCTGCTCCTCCACCTTCCTTTTGCACTCTAGAAAACCCCAACCCCGACCAATCTACAGTGCAACTCCACCAAGTGCCACCTGTGCATGATCCCAACCTAAACGACGATGAACTCATGGCCAACTTTGAGGTTGATCCAGCACCATACACAGTGACGAAGCCAGGAATCGACGAAGCCAGGGCTGGCTTCCTCTTCTTCTTCCTCCAGCCCCTCCTTGCCTTCTTCTTCCTCCTCATGGCGGTAGCCCGGGCTCCATGTAAATCATGGCCGTAGGGGGGGCTGGAGCACGGGTAGCCCCCCCGCTGGCTTCGTCGCTGACCATACATCCCAACTGGTTTTGACATTGAGCAGTGGGCTTGTCCAGCAAGAGGAAGAGTGATTGTGGCAGATTTACCTCTGGTCCAGAACCGTCATGCAGTGGTACCTTTTTTAATAATAGAATGGATAAAGAATGTGATTATCCCATCTTTCAGTTGGCAAAAACCATGAATCTGCATCAAGTTTTTGGTCCTTCTCCTTCAGCTCAAATGCTTATTCAGGATATCCTGCATGCAGTTTCACTAACTCACCATGACAGGTATATTCAGAGGCCTCTGAGCATTGGCTTACCACAGTTTGGTTTTGTCAGGACCTTGGAACAGATAAATGTTGATCCTTTCCCAGGCTTCAAAATTAATTGGCGTAAGCACCCACCTGTCATCTCAGTTGATCCCAACTGGGGGAATAATTGGGAAGCTTCTTCTTCCTTAGCTCCACTTCGCCCCAAGCTACAGCTTATCCAATAGTTTGCAACCGGTGATACAACTCTGTTTCAGAGTTCTTCAGATTTGGCAAGTCTTGTCCCCAATCAAACTCAACAGCAGAATAGTGTGGAGAGTTTTGTTATCAACCAAGCTCAGCAGCAGCCTACTGTGGAGAATCTTGTTGCCAATGAGAATCTTGTTGCCAACCAAGGACAACAGCAGGCTACTATGGAACAGCTTCCCTCTGATGCTGGGGATCCTACTACTCTTATCATTGAGTCTAATCTGCCTACAGCGGCTAAGCGTAAGAGGCAAAGCAGGAAGGCTAGTACGCCAATAGTTGATGACATGGTCCGAAGAAGCACTAGGAGATTCAAGCCCCCTGGCTTCAAGCACACAATTCCTAGGCGTATATATGGGGAGCTAAGTATACCTCTAGTAATTTCTATAATCAGGCTTTTGCTACTCTGTCCCCCCAGTACCTTTTGCTTGGATCTAGAAAACCAAATGCATGCCGAAAATCAATTTTTTTGGCTGGCTACTGCTCGGTGATCGTTTGAACGCAAGAAACATCCTAAGGAGAAGAAAGAAGCACTTAGAGGAAGGCTACAACTGTGTTCTCTGCCATGATGACATTGAGGAAACGGTAATGCATCTGTTTTTCGAGTGTACATCTAGTGTTACTCGTTGGTTTTTACTGGGAATTCAGTGGGATGTGCAAGACAGTGTTTGTCAGATGCTTACCACCAAGAGAGAGCAAATTCGGCTGCCATTTTTCATGGACCTCTTCCTCATCGCTGCCTGGTGTATTTAGACAGAAAGGAATGATTTCATATTCAGCAATCATGTGCCATCTACTGCTACGTGGAAAGCTAGATTTATAAGTGAAGTTAGGCTTCATTTATGTCGCTACCTCCCCAATTGTCAAAATGTAATAGTTTTATGGTTAGAATCTTTGTATTAGTTTGTTCCGCGTTTGCAAGGTAAGTCCTTGCTCCTTGTTAGCTCCTAGCTAACAATCTGTAACCTTTCCATGTTTTTTTATATTAATATATTCCTTGGGGAGCTCTGCTCCACAGTTTCAGTCAAAAAAAATAATGAGTGTCTTCATTGCAAGGGCCTCGAAGGGCCGCACACTTGTTTCGCCATAAGAGCTAACCTATTACACGGGCACAATGGCCTAGACTTCTTCATAGGTCAAGAGGAGGGGGAACGACTTCGTCCTCAAAACGGGCCGCTAAGACGGCGCCAGGAGCCTCGGCTGCGTCAACAAGCTTCTCCAGCTCGGGGTCGGGCATGTCAACGAAACCTTTGCTGATGCGCTGGAGGTTGAGACCGACATAGTGCGAAGTCATCACCGCTAGAGCCCGCTTTATGCCAGTATGGAGGGCGTCACGTACTCGCTCACGTACACCGCCATAGAGGGCAGTAAGGTGGCTCTGAAGGGAACTGCTCGACTGGACCCCCTCTTGGGTCTCGAGAGTGTCACATACCACCCTCGTGGCATTCTACAGGGCAGCATGCTCACTGGTCTCGGCATCCAAGGCTGTCTGCAGCACAACAGAGGACGTGGTGGCGTTGGGCAGATCTGTCTCCAAGCCTGCTCCGAACAAGCGAAATCAAAGGGATAAGCGCTAACACAGCGGTCAACACTCGGAGTACAGTCAAAGGAACATTACCTTCCGCTTTCTGCTTCCACTACAGAGTCTCTGCCCAGGCCGCCTCGGCCGATTGGACAGCCTGAGCCACGGCACCCTTGTTCTGCTGGAGCTCGGTCTTCATCTTCACCACCTTAGCGCAGAGGCTCTAGGCAGCAGCAACCTCTCGCTCCACCTCAACCTTTAGGGCATCTTGTTCTATGCTCACCCGAGCAAGCCCATCCTCTAACCCTCGCGTTTTCTCTGCTAGGGAAGTGATTTCCCCCTGAGCTACGGCTAACTCCACCTTCAAGTCAAAGCAGCGCACACGGACATCCGCCATCTCAGCGCTCCTCTTGGCCAGCAGCCCATTCTCCCTGGCAAGGGACTCCCTCTACCGGTCAAGCTGAACTTGGAGACCTTCCTTTTCGCAGAGGAGCTTGGCTTTAGCTCGAGACCTCTCCCTGAGTTCCTGAAACGAGGAGAGCAAGTCTCAGGGCCTTCTGCGAGGACTCAGAGGCAAGAGGAAGCGTTTTGGGAAAAGAGAAAGGGACTTACCTTGATAGTGTTAGGAAGATCTTGGGTGAGGATGCGGAGCACCATCCTCAAAGACCGCTCAGCCAGTCTCCCAAACCCACCTAGGACCGCCCAATGCGCCTCCTCCGTCTCCTCGGAGTTTCCCATAAAAATAGACACTGGGTCGGCCCATGGGTCGGTCCCAACGAGGACGATAGCCAAACTCCCCTCGACTTCTGGCCCCTCCGGCGCCGACAGGACGGCCATCTTCGCCGTACTAGACACCTCAGCGTCCAGCACCCCCTTCCCATGTGGCCTAGGAGGCTCGCCCGAGGAGATGGTGTGGATTTTCCTCTCCCCGCTACTACCGCCTGGGTGGTCTCCCGTCTAGGGCAACGCTGAGGTCGTCTCAGCCACCACCTTCCCCACGTCGACAAGCGTCGCTTCCTTGGAGGACTTGGCCGCCTTGGCCTTGTCGGTTTCAGCTGCCAAGGCCCCGCCAATCATGGCCGCTCCAGCCTCTTGCTTCTTGGTAGCTTTAGCCTCGGCAGCTGTCTTGTCTGCGCGGCTCGCGCCGCCTCATCAGCGTGGACTAAGGCGGCTCCGCGCTGTAGGGCGGCTCCGACAGCAGCCGCCCACTAGGCCATTCGACTGGCCTCGCCAGGAGAGGAGAGCGCCCCCGACTTGGGCGCCTTATGGGGCACCAAGGGAGGCACTTCGGCCCTCTAGCGCACGCTGCAAGAAGAGGTGGGATAACTTGGTCAAGAGAATTAGAAAGAGTCATAACAGAACACAACGTTATCTTGTCGCACATACCTCGACTTGGGGAAGACCATCTTCCTCTTCTTCGTCATCGTGACGACCGCCATGGCTGCCCCCGCCCCGGGCTCCTGTTGTTGGGGGCAGCGGCGGTGACGACGATGGCAAGGCAACAGAGACCTCTACCGTGGAAGACCCTAGGTCAAGCGATGCTAGGGCATCATGAACCGGAGGCCGACCTCCGGTAGTCGCGTCCACCTCCTCAGTCCTTTGAGGGGGGGCGGAGGTACCTCCTCGAAGGATTTGCCTGTCACCCCTGCCTCGGGTGCAGACATCGACGTCCTAGAGGGGGCAGCCCTCTGCTCTGAGGCGTCTCCACCTCCTTCCGGTAGCGTCGGGCTCCCCCCGGGCCTACTGGGCCTCAGTGCCAAGTTAGCTCCCCCCTTAGCACCATCATCTCACTGGGGCTCAGGGGCCAGACCCTCGCCCTCTCTTCCGGGAGCACGGAGCTCCCCTGAGGTCCCCAGAAGGAGCACCTTGTGGGGGCACCAGGCCCCTAAAGCCCTGCTCCTCCTCCTCATCCAAAAAGATATCAAAGTCCTCGTCGTCCGAGTTTGGCTCTGATGGGGACTCTTCCCGGGGAAGTCTGTCGTGCTCCTGCTGCTGACGGCGCTTCTCCAAGGCCTCCCTCGCATGGATAGTTTCACCATGCTTCCTCTTTGTGGCATCCTTTTTCTACTTCTGTTCCTCGGCCAGGAGGCGATTCCGCTCCCGCCGCTCGCAGTCCTCCGGGACCGGGGGCTCGAAATCCTTCACCGCCCTCTCCAATCCCTAACAATGAGACCACATTAATAATAGAAGAGGAAACCCATAAAGAATCGAGGATGTACAAGGAGGATAACCGTACTCACCAGTGAAATGTATCCTTAGGTGGGACGCATCTTGACCCGGTTCAAGTCCGCTAGGGTGAACCCCACGGACACCGTGTAGGTCACCCTCCTGGTAACCTCGATCACCGTAAGAGAAGTGTCAGACATCTGACACCCCCCCAACGGCGCTCCCTCCTCCATCTCATCCAAGCACAGCCGTCGTGCCATCAGCGACAGCACACGTCGCTGATGAAAGGCAGCAACGACCCCGGCTACGGTCAGACTACCATCCCTTAGCCTCTTCAGGGCATCAAGCAGGGGCTGTAGCCTAGGCTGCTCAGCATTGGGGACTCCCCATCTCCACTTGGATAGCCTCTCCGTCATGACGTGGCCCATGAATGGAGGCAACCGGGCGTCATCATTACGGAGGAAGAACCAGCCCTCCTGCCATCCCCTATTCGACGATGCAAGCTAGGCAGGGATGTACGAGCTCGAACGCTCCTGCGCACTTGCAGGGTGCATCCTCCAACCCTCACCATCTTCCATGAGCCCCCACTCTTAGCTGCCTTGGTGAAGTGCTCCGCCTTGAAGAGGTGGAGCCAGAGATTCCAATGGGGAGGAATGCCCAAGTACCCCTCGCACACGGCAGTGAAGATGGCCGCCTACGCGATGGAGTTGGGGTTGAAATTGTGGAACTCTACCTCATACTAGAAGGGGAGCACCCACAGGAACCGGCTCGATGGGACCCCCATCCCCCCGCTCATGGAACGCCACAAGCTGAGGACATAGCCCGCGGGTGGATTCAGCACGTCGGTGCCCTCCTCCAGCGCAATCCACTCCGATGCAATGGCACTGGTGATGGGACAGAGAAGGCCCTTCTCGACGAGCTCCTCCAACCGCCCCTGGGTCACGAAAGAGAGACTCCAGGGCTCCATGGGCAAAGCGGCGGCGGCCACAGGATTGACGGCGATGGGGCGATGGCAGCGAGGGTGTTTCTTCCCTTTTATCTTCTCTCTCTCCTTGCTCTGGTTTTCCTTGTTCACGGCTGCAGTTTGGGAACAAAGGAGGCAAGAACAGATGGCAAGATAAGGAGACACAGCGCCTGGCGCGTGTTTATATAGCAAAAACGGGAAGGCGAACCAGTGAATCTAAGGAGGCAACCGAATCCTACGCATTTAATGCTAAAACTGCGGAAACTACCATGATTGCTTTCTCTTTCTTCTTGCCAGCCATGCATGCGCATACACCTCATTAGCTACACCTGGCCATGGGCGTAACATCCCATCTCACCACGGCCATCGTAGTGCCCGTTCTGCCTCCCCGAGAAAACCGCCTAAAAAGGCACGCCCGTCCTCTACGCGCAGCAGATGACTGACCCCCTCGCTAGGTGCTTTCTTCGAGAAGGAACCGTGGGTGTAAAACCCTCTATGACCTAAGGGTTCAAGCACTGGCAGGCCATACCCAAGACCCTATAGGCATCAACCAATGGAATCCCATCGGAGGGAGGCACCGAGCCCTCAAAGCCCATCAAACAGTTCTGAGGCCCACTGAATGACCCTCCGATAACCTGGAGCAAGCCTTTGACCGACCTCTCGCCATGAGCAGAGGCTCGGGGGCTACCCTTGGACTACGGCTGAGGCCTCGGACTTACACTCCACTCTAGATCAAGACCTTGGAAGCATATCCTATCCTTCCAAGGCCTCGGGGGCTACACCCGATGGGTGCACTCGCGTGCACCCCCTAGAAAAAAGCAATACAAAAGCAAGTTGAGGCCCCGATGACAACCTGGCTAGAAGCCTAGCAAAGAGAAAAACCCGACGTATAGCCTCTGAAGGAGTATTCCTACTCCTCCATAGTCTCGGGGGCTATTGTCAGGTACCACAATTAGGGGTATCCAAATTATGGCGGAAAATCACCCGGCCTCCCCATTTAAGGGAAAAGATCAACAAAAGAGAGGCGGGCTAAACTCCCCCTTACTGGGCCTCTGGCTAGACATAAGATCCAACCAGCCCATCTCCCCACTTCATCCGAGGCCTCACTCAGAGGAGTCTTGGAACACCTCTGATTCACCCGAGGCCTCCGCCCTAGGGTCTCGAACATAGGCCGACCCCCCGCAACATCACTGTCTCGCCCGAGCCCCAGAGGTGGCATTGTCCGACTCTGACTCGCCCGAGACCGGCCTCTGACATCGCTCCCCCATTGGCACGCTCGAGACCCCCTATGACGTCACCCATGTTCTTGTGTCTGCCCAACCAGACAGGCCGGGAATGATCGGGGTCAAATCACCATGCCATCATCTATAACAGACATGGGAAAGAGTTGCTGACCACTATGCCACCCATACTAGCACTATACGCACGATTCGTGCCTGTGTAGTGTACCGAACAACTACCCTAGGCCACTATTCCCACGATCGGCATAAGATTGCACCGCATTTCCCGCTTCTGAGGCCTCGGCCCTCTATGCCAAGTCAAACTACAAGGACAAATACGGCACGTCGCTACAATCCTAAAAGATAGAAACCACTCCTTCAGCAGTGGCACACGTAGCAGCAGTGCCAGAAGTACCAACCCCATGCCTCTACAGTGCAGACCACGCCACCACCAGATAAGGCCCTTCTGAGGCCTCCAGGCTCCTTCACCAGAAAGGGTCACACCATACGCCAACATCATGTAACCCTGCACCTCCTTGAGACTATAAAAGGAGCATGCAGGGATCATTCCAAAGGGAAAGAAAACAACATAACCCAACCAAACACAACGCCACAGCAACGCAACGCAAGATACGAGCAAGCAACTCTCCTAAACCTTGCGAGGTCACCAGCAGAGTCACACACACCCACTGTCTCCACCCATGCCCTGAGACTTGGGAGCTCCTCCCTCTCTCACGTTCGCTTGTAACCCCTACTACAAGCATTTCGGTGCAAGATAATACAGAACTCTCCTCCCCCACTGGACATAGGGCATTTCTCGGCCCAAACCAGTATAAATCGCCTGTGTTCTGCTTGCACACCATCTGGACTCCTGATGCGCAAACACTCATTACTCATTGGTGCTAGGACCACCGGTTCTTACACCGACATATGGTGTCACCAGGTCTTGGATGAACACTCCGGCTGGAACTTTGGCTCGGGTTGACCCTAACTTTGATAGCTCATCGGCTGCTTGGTTATCAGCCCGGACCATGTGGTGGTACTCGATGCCATAGAACTTGTCTTCTAACTTTCTTATCACGGCGTAGTAAGCATCCATCTTATCATTGGTGCAATTCCAATCCTTGTTGAGCCAAGTGATCACAAGTGCGGAGTTACCGTACACCTAGAGGCATTTAACACTAAGCTCGATAGCTATACGAAGACCATGAAGTGCCGCCTTGTATTCAGCAGTATTATTGGATGCTCAAAAGTGTAGGCGAAGGACATAGCGAAGCTTATCCCCTGATGGCGAGATGAAATATATGCCTACCCTAGCGCCATCGAGGTTAAGAGACTCATCGAAGTACGTGGTCCAATGCTCGGGGTGGTCGATCGGGACAGGAGTCTGCATATCCGTCCACTCGGCAATGAAGTCGACGAGCGCCTATGACTTGATTGTGTGGAGAGGCCTGAAGTCGATGGTATAGGTGCCGAGCTCGACCACCCATTTAATGATGTGGCCACTGGCTTCCTTATTGCGGAGGATGTCACCTAGTGGGTACTCAGTGACTACCGCTATGTGGTAGGCGTCAAAGTAGTGATGGAGCTTCCAGGATGTGATCAGGATAGCGTACAACATCTTCTAGACCTAGGGGTAGCGAGTCTTAGACTCATTTAGGACCTTGCTAATGAAGTAGACTTGGCATTATACTTTGTATGCGTGTCCGGCCTCTTCTCGTTCAACAACGATGGCGGTGCTGACTACCCGGTTGGTCGCTGCGATGTAGATTAGCAGGGTTTCATCTTTTTGGGGGCAGTCATGATCAAAGTTGTGGTGAGGAACTGCTTAAGCTTAGCGAATGCCTTGTTAGCATCCTCTGACCAGACAAATTTCTCTTGAGCCTTGAGTAGCTTGAAGAAGGGGAGTCCCTTTTCACCCAAATAGGATATGAAACGACTTAAAGCCGCCATGCACCCCGTTAGCTTCTGGACGCCCTTGACGTAGGTTGGTGGCTTCATGTTGGTCATCGCAGCTATCTTCTCTAGGTTGGCTTCGATGTTGCGATGATTGATGATGTTGCCTAGCAGGATACCGGATGAAACGCTAAAAATTCACTTAGTGGGATTCAACTTCCATCGGTATACTTTTAGGGCTTTGAAAACTATGGTGAGGTCCGCGATGAGGGTGTCAATAGTCTTAGACTTAACCACTACGTCATCGATGTAAGCCTCGACGTTCTTCCCGATCTGGTCCTTGAGGCAGCACTGGATGGCTCTTTGATACGTCACACCCGCCTGAAGGACATGGTCATGTAGCAGTAGGCACCGAAGGCGTAATGAATGACATCTTGATCTGGTCTTCTTCCTTCAGCGTGATCTAGTGATAACCAGAGTAGCAATCTAAAAAGCATAAGAGCTTGCAACTAGCTATGGAATCTATGACCTCGTCAATGCGAGGTAGGCTGAAAGGGTCTTTAGGGCAGTGTTTGTTGAGATCGGTGTAATCAACGCACATTCTCCATTTTTTATTCTTTTTTCTTACAAGAACCGGGTTGGCTAACCACTCCGGATGATACACCTCTTTAATAAAACCGGCAGCTAAGAGCCGGATTATTTCTACCTTAATATCCTCCTTTTTATCCTGCATGAATCGTTGAAACTTCTGCTTGATCGGCTTGGCGGTCGCTGAGATGTTTAAGGAGTGCTCGATCAGCTCCCAAGGCATGCCGAGCATGTTCATAGGTTTCCGCGTGAACATGTCGACATGCTCCCTTAGGAAGTTGATGAGCGCATCTTCCTATTTAGGTTCATGGCTAGCCTCGATCCGAGCAGTCTTAGATTGGTCGCTAGGGACGAGAGCCACTTCCTTCACTTCCTTGGACTTGGTTGATGCTCGAGCGGCCTCCATGGTTGGGATCTCTAGGTCCTCTGGAGATATCTATAGTGAAGTTGCGATGCAGTCCTGCATGCGGATGGAGATGTCAGTTGCCTTGGTGACCATGAAGCTTTCCTTATCGTAGGAGTAGGCGACGTCGAGGATGGTGTGTAGGGAGAGGACCCCTACTCTGTTGGCATCTTCAGTACCAGGTACATGTAGTGTGGCACAACCATAAACTTGGCAATAGCTGGTCGGCCAAGGATGGCATGGTACGCCGTGTTGAAGTAGGCAACCAGGAAGTTGATGTAGTCGACGCGGAAGTGCTTGGTGGTGCCGAACTGTACCTGTAGTGTGATCTGTCCCAGAGGCAGGGACGCTTTTTTGGGAATGATCCTAGAATAGAGAGTCCATGGGGTGAGATCTTCCTTCTTGAGCCCTAGCTCCTCTAGGGATCTAGCGAACAGGATGTTAAGGGGGCTCCCACCGTCGATGAGGACCTTTTGGAAGCGCACGTCCTTGATTATGGGATCTAGGATGAGTGGGAAATGCCCTAGGTATGGGATATCCGACCACTGATCGGCCCTAGAGAAGGTGATCGGGTATTTCGACCAGTTGAGGTACTTGGGATCAGCAACGTAGCCGTCAATGTAGCGACTGACATGACATGTTGGGCTACAAGCTTCTGCTCCCGCTTGTCTTTGGAGATAGCTCTCCCACCAAAGATGGTGGCGATGGTCTTAGTGAGGTCTTGGTAGAGGGTCCCTTTTTCTTGCCTCGTTCTCCGTCTTGATCGTCTTCAGTCTCATCATCGTCACGCCATGGCTTCTTTGATGATTCGCCACCGTGTGCTGTCTTTAGGCCTCTGCACTCTCACATGGTGTGCTTGGCATCCTTATGGATAGGGCATGGGCTGTCTAGCAGCTTACCAAAGTCAGCGTCATAGGTGCGCTTGGCACGGGTGTTGACGATGTTGATGGAGTTATCAGGCCAGTGACGGCGGCCTTGTCTACCTCTCGAGCTATCCAGGCGGTCATCACATCGGGGCTCGTGGTCATCTTGGTGGCGGTCGCGGTCGTCGTGGCGGTCTTGATCGTCATAGCAGCAGTCGCGGTCGTTGTAGCGCCTGTCTTCACGACGGTCATCGTTGCGGCATTGGTGGTGAGCGGAGCAGGCAGCCCGTTCGGCTTCTTCGGCATTGGTGTATCCATTTGCTGTTTGTATCAGTTTGCCGATGGTTGTGGACCTCTTACGGTACAACTTGCCATGGAGCTGCTCGTGCTGGAGCCCTTTGGTGAAAGCGGCAATGGCCCCGGTGCAAGTGATGTTGGGAATGAAATTTCTTGTCTCCAAGACGCGCCTAATGAAGTCACACAGGCTGAAAGCGGCAATTGTCAGTGAAGACTTTCTTGTGGTCATCCCAAGATCAGATGGAGTTCTCCCATAGGCTGAGGAGCTAGTTGTTTGCAGACTAGTTAAGCATGATGGGAAGATAGTTTTCCATGACATATTTGTCTCTGCCCATGGCTTTCATGACGATCTTGTATAGAGTTAGCCACTGAGCGGGGTTGGCCTTTCTGTCATAGATGTTAACACCAATAACCTTGAAACCCATAGGCCACCGGACGGCTCGGAGCCTTTCTGTGAAGGGGTGAAGTCCTAATGCGCCGGCAAGGAGTGGTGCTTGATGGGTAGCAAATCCCTCGTGTTCGACGTCGAATTGCCGGCGACGCTCCATCTCTACTTCGTAGCGTGTGAACCTACTATTTTCGATGCGGCCACGGACATCTGCACCGGCGTTGATGTGGTCTCGAAGGTCGCAAGGGGGGTTGATTGACCTCCTGGTTGCGGTTGCCACCCCGACCTCCCTAGGGGCGCGAAGGGCGGCCGTCGTGGCGTGAATGAGCTTCATAATTGCCTCTGGATCCTCTATAGAGGTAGGGACCTCTAGCATGAGGTCGGGGGCCCTCGGCGCCATGATGCTGGCCTCCTCCATCACGGCGGGAGTGGTGGCTACGAGCTGATGCGGTGGAATAAGATGGGGTGTCATTCTGAAACTCGTTGACTTGGACTTGCGCAGCTATGATATGTGCTCAGACCTTCTCGACCTCTGGAGTGTGAGGGAGTTTGTTGAGCTCATTGAAAGCGACGGCTAGATTGGCGCTTGGAGTCTGGTAGACTGGCTGGTCGCCCACCATGTCAAATGCCTCCTCCAGATTACATTGATGGCAGGGCAGGCTGCGGCCATCCCCGTCAGCCCCTTGGGCTGCTTCTACATCTCAGTGACATTGGCGATTGGCCTTCTTCGCTAGACAAGCTTCGTGCTCTTTAGCGGTTTCGCCATCCTTGGTGATGTTGTCGTGGCTGACGTGGAAAATCATACCCCCGAACCCCAGAGGGAAAGTAGGGCAGCTTGATACAGTCTTGGTTAAGCTCTCAGAATAATCGTTGGGGCTCTCATTTAGAATGTTGTGGAGAGATTCGGTCAGAAGAGGGGAATCATCCGAGAGCTCATGAATAGCCACCATATTGACCATGGGCACGGGCTAACCGGAGTCAGTCAGGTCGATCATGTAGAGGTCGGTGGCATGGTCATGCTCGACGTGGTCGACGAAGAGGTGGTGGACGGCGTTCTGGTACGCAGATCTCACACCCTCTAGCCCGAAGGGATAGGGCTTCGGTGGGTCCTCCATTGGGGCCTCGTATTCGGCCAGACATAGGCCGGTAGCGGGAAGTGATCGGTGCCACGCCGTGCGCCCCTCTGGAGTGGTCGTGATCACCAGATTGGAATCTGGCTGCCTCGAACGATGTGGCCGAGTAGGTCGCTCGGTTTCAGTGGCTTGGTGATCTTGGAGTATGGGAAATTCGTCGCTCGCCCTAGATTGATCAAAGACCGAATCCACAAGGAGCTGGCATTCCGCTAAGCGGTTTGTGACCCGATTGATGGATGCGCTGATGGATCTCCTAACCCAGCGGCGGGGCACGAGATCGGAGATGTTGTTGCAAGTGTTGGCGCGATCAGCGCAGGGTGATCCTGCACCACCTCCACGATCTCCCCGTTGCCGTCAGGGCCGATGACCCAGGTCATGGATCTGACCGTGAAGATCTGGCCTAGCTTGGGAAGGGCCATAGAGCTCAGAAAGGTGACCATCTGGCTCGCCATGAATTTAGCACACACATCCACTACCTGGCGTGCCATTGTCGATGAGATATGAATGGCAGTCTACCGAGGGGTATGCCCACGATAGTAGATGAATCAGTGGAGGTGCGCGTGAGGGAACCGGATGGTGACACAGAACGTAAGAGACAACGATTAGGCAGTTTTAGGCCGCCGACTTGGCATAATACCCTACGTCATGTATCTTTTGGTGGGTTGTATTGCGTATGATCAGATGAAAACGAGAGGGTTCCTACCCGTCTTATATAGCCCGGGGGGTAGGGTTACAGATCGGTTGTTTCTATCCTGGTCGGTTTACAAGATAGGAAGTTATAGATATTACGGGATCTAGCATATCCGAGCAGGTTTCCTAGATCACCGAAGATCTTCACGCAGTCTTGCGAGGCACGCGACCTGTGCCATGCTTCACACACATCATCATCTTGTAAGCTGGGCCTCCACTAGTGGCGTGGCCCATGTGCAGTCTTGTGGGCTAGGCCTCCCCTAGCGGCTCGGCCCATGTAAAGCCCTGTGGGTATCGGGGATCATAGCCTCACAGGTACCCATGGGTATCGTACCCAACATGTGAGGGTACAAGTTTAAAATTTTATCCGCGCGTAGGGGTGCGGGTATCAATTTTACGCAATATGCAATTTGCCATAGGCGGCTATTTACTCCACCCACAACTGATCCGACCCGCTTGCCCCCCTACATCTAGTTCCTCGAGCTGCATGCCTGCATCAAACTCCACCACAACCTCTGCTGGATTAGTTACAAAAAAAAACCTCTGCTGGATTTTTTTAAATTTTTATTTTTAGTTCTGTCAGCAGCTTTGACAATACCAATTATCTTAACCCTGACAATGTCATAAATGGAAGCAAAAATGAAAACATCAGATAGCAGGACGTCAAACCATCAAACAATTTCATTGTCTTCTGAGTAGCTACTAGATAGGACGGAAAAAGTCATCTAACTTCTGTAGTCCATCAATGACAACATTTGTGTTTCTGTTTCCCAAGATGCAAAAGTGTAATAGTAAGATAAGCGTTCAGTGCAATGTGATGTTTTCCGGTCAACTCAAAGTTCAGTTTCAGAGCCAAAATCATCATTGTGCAATTGAAAGGATGCAAGTGAACTATTATTGTTCAATGATTCAGAAAATGGTTGCACCAACAATCTCTAAGAAATCACGTAAACACCATGGCCTACAAATTAATGTTGAAATTTGATTTTCCAACGTAACTAGGGAACAAAAAAGGTTTGTCAAATTCCATTGTTAGTTTCACCCATTTTCCTTGCTGTTTGTGCCACCCAACTATAGATGGCCATCGGGCTGGCCCGGCTCGGCACGGCACGAGCACGGCCAGCACGGCCCGCAGGGTGTCGGGCTGGCACGACACGCCGTGCCTCCCGGGCCGTGCCTCTACGTGCCTCGTGCCTGGCCTTCGGCCCAAGCACGGCACTACGGGCTGAAATTCGTGCCGTGCTGACCCGTTGAGCACGGCCAAAACTACGGGCCGTGCCAGCCCACAACCCAGTGACATCAAAACACCTCAAAAAAATCCACTCATCAAACACTTATCAAATTTCACATATGTTGTCACAGAAAAGTCTTATCAAATTTCACATATGTTGTCACAGAAAAGTTACAGAGATTGAATTCTCTCATTCATTCACAAGTCAGAACTCAAACAAAAGAACAATCTGTGATTGGAGTCGGAGCAGCAGAGCCGCTACCGACATCGATACCAAACAACGCAGCAGCGTCCTCTCCGGTGTCATCGTCGTCCTCAGGGGCCAGGCCTGCCGTGATCAAGTCGTCGTTGCCGGTGAGCGGCCAGACGATATCGTCATCAACAACCGCCATGGCAGACGGCTCTCCAGCACCGTTCCTCAATGGTGCGCGGGGCCGCCTTGGTCGCTCTATGCCACAGCTAGAGGATGATGCATCAGCTACCGACCTATGCAAAGAGATGGAGGAGGATGAAAAGATTAGATCAGAATAGATCAACGGAAGAAGAGGAGGGTTAGGGTTAGGGTTAGGATTAGGGTTAGGGTTTTACCTGCGCAATCGGAGCCCGGTACCGGAGAAGACAAGGGCCATCTAGAGAAGACGACACACCGGTTAGCAAGGACGGCGAGCGGCGGAGGAGGGACAAACAGTGACACAAACTCACATAATCACTGAGATCTAGAGGGGGACGGGAGAGACAGAGAGGGAGGACTGGAGGAGGAGAAGGGAGCGGCTCGCCGGCAGCAGGCAGATCGAGGTCACCGGAGTCAGGTAGGACGGAAGCTAGTCGCCAGCAGAGGAGTCGGAGAGGCGAGGCGAGAGAGCGGCGCGGCGGGTGGAGTGGACTGAAATGGATTAGGGTTCGGGGTGAGGGGGAGGGCGTTGCATCCGCTCGATTATATACGAGGTGGGGGGGAGGCGCTGCTGGTGCTGGGTCGTTGAGAGGTAGGGAGGGGAGGTGGGGAGGCCGGGCTGCTCCCGGGCCGTAGCCTAAAAGCCGGGCCGTGTCGGGCTGGCACGTCGTGCCTGGGGTAAGGCCCAGGCACAGCTAGCACTACTTAGCCGTGCCAGCCTGGGCCCGCACACCACCGAGCCGGGCCGTGCTTGGGCTAGGCCAAATTTGCGGGCTTCGTGCCGGGCCTCGGGCTGCATGGACATTTATACACCCAGCCAGTGGTCTAGATTCCAGCCCCCCCCCTTTTTTGAAAGGCCAGATTCCCAGTTGCCATGCCCGTGAGCGTGAGTCTGCGACCAACGTTCGTCCTCCGCCAGACCGCCACACTCGCGATGGTTGTCCTCCAGGGGTGAGTTCCTTCCCTAGACATTAGTAGATTCTTCGGTAGGTTCTTTCTGTTGCTTGATTTTCTTTTCTCCCCTTCGTGATCTACTTGTTTCCCTCTTCTGTGATTCCATCAACGGCTTCTCCAAATCTGGCTAGGGCTACTGCTAGTGCACGCTGAAGTGCCACGCGCATCTGTCGTGGCTTGCTATGCTAGAGTTCAAGCTCATTTCCTCATCAGGGAGTAAATGTCCAATTGTTACATATGAAATGCTCAGAGAGATGCTTCCAACCTTGCTTGCAAGATAATTTACTGCTTTTAGAATTTTAGAATATGAATTATTATTTTTATTAAAAATAGTAAAAGGTATCTGCGTATAACCGCATCTGTCGATACTGATACATATACATGTATCCATATCTGTGTTGTATAGCTGTCGTTGCTTCTGTGCACAAGAAATATTTTTCTTTCGTGCACACTACGGGGCAGATCCAGAGTCCAGGCCCTAGTCGTTGGCCCACTAACCCCTCATTCCCATGGGACTTTTAGCCCATAACTGAAGCCCCCAACATCCCTTCGGTCCCTTCTGGTTTGCGTCGCTTCGCTCACCCGACAGGTTTGCGTCGCTTCGCTCACCCGACACTGCTCACCGCTGCTGCACGCACAGGAGAAGGCACCGTGCCAGACTCCCTCCGTGGCTCCGTGGCTTCGAGCAGCACCACGCCGGCCGCCGGCCGCCCTTCGCAGCTCCGCGCAGCTTGGTTTCCAGTTGGGCGGTAACAAATCGGGATAGCCATCGGCAGCGATTCTAGTGGCAGGCTACACTCTCGGCCTCTCGTCCTCTCGCTCTCTGATCGTGAACTCGTCCACAAGAGGAACATGTACCGGACTATGGGTACTCGTTTTTGCTCTTGCACTGCCCCGCCCCGTGTCAACGCTAACATGAAACAGAACAAATTATGAGCTTCAAGTACATTATTTGGCTAACGATGAACACTTGAAATTTCCATTTTTTTCATAATACGAATGTATTGCTCTCAAATAGGTTATTCGTTCAGAGGCAGTAGTATGATCAAACAATCAGTCAATACTCATCTGTAGTACGGAATCAGCAACCAACGAGACAAATCAGATTCAACGAGTACCTAATGATATAAGAATGGTATATAACATCTTTCTTTCTTTGGAAATCATAAAATGGATGGTTATTTTAGAAGAAAGCAAGAAACCATGAGTGCCAAAGTTTACATATTCAAAAGGAGAAGGCAAGGAAGACTACAGCCTCAAAGAATCAATAACCCAAGGCAGACTTTCCCTTTCATCATGCACCTGGATGTCGAACAATAGATAAGCAACACGACTATGTACACAATAGGAGGATTAGCAGGCGATGTGAGTGATTGGCATAGCATGGCAATCTAATTTGGTGGCAGTGGAGTGGCGGATCTAGGTTTTACTCAAGACTAAGGCCTCTATGTAGCAGCGAAAAATACCCATTATACATCTACCATAATACCCAACCCAACAATCTAGCATGAGCCCATTAATCATGCACAGAAATAACTAAGATGAAGATAAAATTTCTAATTGATCTGATGACTGAACTAAAATTGCTAAAAAATTGTACGATATACATAATGAGAAGAAAATAAATACCTAGTGTCTAATGATATAGTGTATTCACATCTTCCATGACCTCGTCAAGTACTAATGAGATAAAAATAAATTGGCATCTTGGTTCATAAATCGAACGGGTTACGGTGAATATACAGTACATCTACATTAGATCATTTAGATAACCACATGATTAAATTCAGTGCAAGAGCAAAAACGACTACCCGTAGTCCTGTACATGTTCCTGTTGTGGACGAGTTTAGTGATTCACAATCAGAGAGCGAGAGGACGAGAGGCCAAGAGTGTAGCCTGCCACTAGAATCGCTGCCGATGGCCTATCCCGATTTGCAACCGCCCAACTGGCAACCACGCTGCACGGAGCCACGGAGGGCGACCGGCGGCCGGCGTGGTGCTGCTCGAAGCCACGTACGTAGCCGCGGAGGGAGTCCAGCGCGGTGCCTTTTCCTATGCGGGCAGCGGCGGTGAGCAGTGTCGGGTGAGCGAAGCGACGCAAACTAGAAGGGACCGAGGGGATATTTGGGGCTTCAGTTATGGGCTAAAAGTTCCATGGGTATGAGGGATTAGTGGGCCAACAACTAGGGCTTGGGCCCTGGATCTGCCCCATAGTGCGCACGAAAGAAAAATATTTCTTGTGCACAGAAGCAACGACAGCTATATAGCATAGATATGGATACATGTATATGTATCGGTATCGATAGATACGGTTATACGCAGATACCTTTTACTATTTTTAATAAAAATAATAATTCATATTCTAAAATTCTAAAAGCAGTAAATTATCTTGCAAGCAAGGTTGGAAGCATCTCTCAGAGCATTTCATATGTAACGTTTGGACATTTACTCCATGATGAGCAAATGTGCTTCAACTCTAGCATAACAAGCCACGACAGACAGCCTGGCACTTCAGCGTGCAGTAACAGTAGCCTTAGCCAGATTTGGAGAAGCCGTTGACGGAATCACGGAAGAGGGAAACAAGTAGATCACGAAGGGGAGAAAAGAAAATCGAGTAACAGAAAGAACCTACTGAAGAATCTACTAATGTCTGGCAAAGGTACTCACCGCCGACGGACAGCCGTCGTGGGTGTGGCGGTCTGGCGGAGGACGAACGTTGGTCGCAGACTCACGCTCACGGGCATGGGCTGCGCTTCGTCCGCCTTCGCCCGGTACCCTACCGGCCAACGTCTGCCCTACCACGCTGGTTGTTGCACTTGCTCCGACCCCTGCGTGCGACTCGACTGTGGCAATGCCTCGCGTGCCTCCGGTGATGGTGGCCTCCGGCAACGGTGACTTTCGCTGTGGCACACGCCGAACTACGTCGAGGTAGGGAGTTGGGGAGATGGCCGGTGACACCTCCGCATCAGAGGCGTCAAGGTCCTCCTTTGCCCACCGACGAGCCTTGGAAAGCCCCATCATGCTCCCGCCTGGTTGGAAGGGCGAGGCGAGGGGGAGAGCGAGGACGAAGTCGAGGTAGACAAGTTGGGGGCGGAAGGGCGAACGAGGAAGATATCGATCCCTGACAATGGAGGGTGTCGCCACGACGAGTTGGGCACCGAGTTTGCCGTCTCAGGCCCAGCTGCGGTTGACGGCAGCGGAGAGGCCTCCATGGGCACCTCCCGAATCGCCGATGATGGGGGACGGGGGCTTCCCGCGCTGGATCCGGCCGTCCCCACCGTGGATGGGGCCTACTGCGCATCTAGCGAGACACTGGATGCAGCGGCGCTGGCATCCGGTCGCGGCGGAGCAGGGGGCAGGGCCGTGGAGGGCTCACCGGCCAGGCAGCTGGCATCTGAGCAGGGGCCCGCAGGGCCTACCTCGACAGAGTCGACGACGGGATTTGGAGCTGTTGAGGTGTCACGGCGATAGCATGAAGACGCTGGAGGCGTTTCCCTAAACGGAAGGCGTAATCTACTTTTATGTATCTATTCTATGTATGACTTGTGGAGCCCTTGGGGCAGTAGGCCTTCGAGCCTTATATTCAGAACTATGTCTGTAAGAGAGACATCGAACCATTTTATTAAGTAATAGAAAGGGCGAGCGAACCAGAGGTTCCTCTGCTCCCGGCCGATTCCGGCGAACCACCGTGCTTCTCACGTCGTCGGCTCACCGCCGGCGGCCAAGGGTTGTTACAAGTGGTATCAAAGGCGGTCTTTCCTCGGACACTACCCACCCACCCTATCCCCATCTAGTTACTGCAACGCTCTCCGTTGCTCCCACCCCTCATCTCCGACAGCCCGGCGGCGGATCCAGTGCTCGGGCGTCACCACCACCACCCAAGGTGCTCAGCTGTTCCGGGGTACGTTCCACCACCGCGTGCTTCGATCTGCAGTTCGTAATTCCGGTCGGCAGGTGATCTCAAGTCACGCCCTTGTGGTGTTCGACGTGAGATCCCATAGGTCCCTCCTTGGGTTGAACTGGGTCAGCACCGGCAGCGGCACTACCCAGCTTGAGCTCCACCATATCCACCTCCACCACACAACAATTCACTCCATCTACGACTTCATCCACTCAGCTGGGGGACTACATCGACAAACCGGTTCGGCGGTGAGGAACCACAGTGAGCACACACCCAATTGCTCACCTTTATTTTCATCTAGCATGCTTTGAACACTGAACAAGGGTTGCGGGGCGCCTGTCCTCGTGTAAAATTCCGGAGTTTTGTGTTCTCTGTCGGTGCGATGGCGAACGGCGGGGAGTGTCCTTCGATTTGGGTTGCAAAACCTCGTGTTTCTGTGTAAAATCCCTCGATCGAGCCTCACTCCAGAAGTTGGGTTTGCGTGGAACACGTGATAGGGGAGGTTCTGACCGAGCCTGTTGTTCCACCAAGAAGCTGATTTCGATTTCAAGCAATTCTGTCAAGACGGCTCCTCCAAAGCCCTCCAAGCAGACTCAGATCCTACTGGACGAGATGAATCGCAGTCAGGATGATGACAAATCACGCTGGGATCAAGTAATGGAACACTTTGATATGTTGTTTACTCGCGTGAATGACATTGGTGAAATCCAGCAAGACATGAAAAAACAGTTGAATGACAATAGTGCCAAAGTGGACAATTGCACTGCCGAACAGAAGTTCATCGCCCAGCAAGTGCGCGCCAATGGGCAGGCCGTGGCTCAATTGACTCTCAGACAGTTTGAAGAAGACGACAAGTATGTCAGTGATACTCAAGAGTCAATGATCTTTGAGGAGGAAGAGAATCCATTCGCCACTGCATATGCCAAAAACAAAGGTACTGGCAAGTCTCATTTCCCTAAACATTACAAGCACAGACCTGATCCCCACAGATCTGAAACTCTACCACATCATACACTTCCAAAAATGCAGTTTCCCACATTTGATGGAACTCACCCAAAAATCTGGATAGACAATTGCCTCAATTACTTCTCTATCTATTCCATCCCTGAGCATCTATGGGTCCAGGCTGCAGCTATGCATCTCAAAGAGAATGCAGCTAAGTGGTGGCAAGCTTATAAAATCACTCACAAAAATATAGCATGGCAGCCTTTCTGTGACACCATACAAGCTGAATTTGGTAGTGATGATTACAGAACTGCAATTACTGAGCTCATAGCATTAAAGCAAACAGGATCTGTGGAAGAATACACAGCCAAGTTCCAAGCTTTGCAATTTGATGTCAATATGCACAGTTGTCAGTATGATGATCTCTATTTTGCTTCTCAGTATGTGGAAGGTCTCAAAGACGAGATTAGAGCTGCTGTGGAGCCTCAGGTGCCCACAACAGTCAACAGAGCTATGGTGATTGCAAAAATTCAGCAACGAATGCTGGAAAGAAACAAACAAAAGCATCAGAGACACAACATCACCAATAAAGGCCAACCAATCAAACCTGAGCACAAGGCAGCAACCTCATATGGTAATCTATGGCGAGATAAACAACTAAGAGATTATCGCAGAGCTAATAATCTCTGTTTTCACTGTGGTGAAAAGTTTGAGCCTGGTCATACTGAAATCTGCACCAAAAGAAACAAGCCACACCTCAATGCTATGATAGTCAATGACTTGGACAAGGAGATCAGTGAAGAGGTACTGAATGAGATGGCAATAGAAGAATTACTCAATGAAGATTTTTGCCAGTTATCTATCAATGCTTTGGCCGGCACTGACTCTCCAGACTGCATCCAATTGAAGAGCACAGTGGGAAAGAAAACCATGTTAATTCTGGTGGATACTGGGAGCACCCATAGTTTTGTCAGTGCACATTTTGTTCAAGTTGCCAAACTCCACACAGTACCAATACCAGAACAAAAAGTGAAACTAGCCAATGGGCAGTGGATGCAAACTACTGAGCAAGTCAAAAATCTCCCATGGTATATACAAGGCCATACTTTTGTCACAGACATGATAGTGTTGAACAAACTGCCATATGATGCAATACTAGGGTATGACTGGCTTAAGGCCAACAGTCCAATGGCTTGTGATTGGACAGCCAAAACAATAAAGTTCACTCATCAGGGCCGGACAGTAACTCTGCAGGGTGTCCAGACTCCTACAGATCAAGTACAGTCCATCTCTGCCAAGCAGCTATACAAATCAACTAAGGGCAATTCTGTTTGGGCATATGTGATGTTGGACACAGCTACAACCATTGAGACTACAAACAAGTCCACGACTCATATAACATCTGACATGCACGATTTGCTCACTCTGTATGCCGATGTCTTCCAAGATCCTCAGGAGCTGCCACCAACTCGATGTTATGACCATGCCATACCTCTCCTTCCTGACACAGTGCCGGTGAATTCCAGACCTTATCACTATAGTCCTCAACACAAGACGGAGATTGAGAATCAGGTGACAAAATTGCTGGAGAAAGGTCTCATTACACACAGTCATAGTCCATTTGCCTCACCTGTCCTCTTGGTGAAAAAAAAAGGACGGCACCTGGAGATTCTGTGTTGATTATAGAAAGTTGAACGCACTGACTATCAAAAATAGATTTCCAATGCCCATAATTGATGAGATTTTGGATGAGTTGGCTGGATCAAAATTCTATACAAAGCTGGACATGCGATCTGGTTATCACCAAGTGCGAATGCTGCCCCAGGATGAATACAAGACTGCCTTCAAGACTCATCATGGTCATTACCAGTTTAAGGTCATGCCCTTTGGCCTTACAAATGCTCCTGCTACATTCCACTGTATTATGAATCATGTGCTCAGTCCTTTCCTTAGAAAATTTGTCATGGTGTTCCTCGATGATATTCTTATCTATAGTGCTACCATGGAAGAGCATTTAGAGCATGTACAGCAAGTACTTGAGACCCTAAGAGCTCACAAGTTGTATCTCAAACAGTCCAAGTGCAGTTTTGCTCAAAGCAGTTTGGAATATTTAGGCCATATTATCTCTGATACAGGAGTAGCTACAGATCCCTCCAAAATTCAGGCAATGATCAACTGGCCAGTTCCAGCAACAATGACTGAGCTCAGAGCCTTTTTAGGCCTAACTGGATACTATAGAAAATTTGTCCAGAATTATGGTATTATTGCAAAACCACTCACCAATTTGTTGAGACTCAAGAACTTCCACTGGTCTGACATAGCCCAACAAGCATTTGATCAATTGAAACAAGCAATGACAACCACCCCAGTGTTGGCCCTCCCAAATTTTCAAGAGCAATTTACCATAGAGACAGATGCTTGCATGGATGGCATAGGGGCAGTATTGATGCAGAAAGCTCAACCCATAGCTTATCTGAGTAAAGCTTTAGGGGAGAAACACAAGAATCTCTCTATTTATGAAAAAGAGTTCTTAGCTCTTATTATGGCAGTTGAAAAGTGGCGCCCTTATTTGCTCAGACAGGAATTCATAGTTCTCACTGATCACAAATCCTTGGCTTATTTAAAGGAGCAAAACCTGCATTCAGAGCTTCAGAGAAAAGCCATGACAAGGATGATGGGACTGACATTCAAAATTGTGTACAAACAAGGCAAAGACAATTTAGCTGCAGATGCTTTGTCCAGGGTGGCCCACATGTTGGCTGTGCAAGCTGTCTCCCTCTTACAGCCACAATGGATCCAAGAGGTCCTTAATTCCTATGCTACTGATCCTCAAGCACAAGAGTTCTTAACACAGTTAGCCATACACAGCCCCAATGAGAAAGGATTCAGTCTGGACAATGGGTTGATCAGAAAAGGCAATCTTATATGGATTGGCAGCAATTCAGCTCTGCAAACAAGGCTCATCACAGCTTTTCATTCAAGTCCAATTGGGGGACACTCAGGAGTCAATGCCACCTACCACAGACTCAAACAAAATTTTACATGGAAAGGTATGAGATCACACATTGACAGCTACATTAAGCAATGTGCTATATGCCAACACACTAAACACTCTCATCAGCACCCCACTGGACTGCTACAGCCTCTACCCATTCCAGCAGGCGTTTGGACTGATCTGTCAATGGACTTTATTGAAGGCTTGCCCAAGTCTGATAGTTATTCTGTGATTCTAGTGGTTGTTGACAGATTAACTAAGTTTGCGCATTTTCTTCCGGTCAAGCATCCCTACAGTGCAATCACCATTGCTACACTGTTTATGGATAATGTGGTGAAGCTCCATGGGTTACCTCAGTCTATAGTCACCGATAGAGACACGGTGTTTGTCAGTGCCTTTTGGAAGGAGTTATTCAAACTCTATAAAGTCCAACTCAACTTTAGCACTGCTTATCATCCCCAAACGGATGGTCAAACCGAGAGAGTGAACCAATGTGTCGAGATGTATTTGAGATGTGCTGTCCAGGACTCACCTAAACAGTGGAAGGCTTGGCTGTCTCTAGCTGAACTCTGGTACAATTCTGCATTCCATAGCTCCCTTGGCTGTTCTCCTTTCAAAGCATTGTATGGGTACGATCCTCAGTTGGGAGCTGCACCACTGCTACCACCAGATGCTTCACCATCAGTCACTCAGATCATTGAGGACAGAGAGCTCCACCTCCAGATGCTTAAACAGAGGCTACAACAGGCACAGAACAGAATGAAACTGTATGCTGACAGAAACCGCACTGCCAAAGAGTTTGCAGTGGGCGATCAAGTGCTCCTTCATCTACAACCTTACACTCAGTCGTCAGTGGCCAACCGCCCCTTTCCCAAGCTGGCATACAAGTTCTTTGGCCCATATACAATATTGGAGAAAATTGGTGCTGTGGCCTATAGACTGAACCTACCTGAGGAGAGCCATGTGCATCCTGTGTTTCACATTTCCCAGCTCAAACCTTTCCACAAGGATTACACACCCGTCTTCTCCACGTTACCTGTACTTACTGACTTGCAGGCTTCTAATGCGTTGCCAGCAGAGATTCAAGATCGTCGCTTGGTGCGCAAAGGTAACAACGCCATACCTCAAGTTCTTGTGACATGGACGGGCTTGCCAGTTACTTCAGCAACCTGGGAGGACTATCATGTGCTGAAGGCGCGTTTTCCATCTGCACCTGCTTGGGGACAAGCACAATCTTTGGCGGGGGGAGATGTCACGGCGATAGCATGAAGACGCTGGAGGCGTTTCCCTGAACGGAAGGCGTAATCTACTTTTATGTATCTATTCTATGTATGACTTGTGGAGCCCTTGGGGCAGTAGGCCTTCGAGCCTTATATTCAGAACTATGTCTGTAAGAGAGACATCGAACCATTTTATTAAGTAATAGAAAGGGCGAGCGAACCAGAGGTTCCTCTGCTCCCGGCCGATTCCGGCGAACCACCGTGCTTCTCACGTCGTCGGCTCACCGCCGGCGGCCAAGGGTTGTTACATGAGGCAGCCGCCGCGCGCTGGCGGTAGCGCATCGGCGCCCGTGCGAGTCCGGGGAGGTGGGGAAAGGGAGGGGCTGGAGGTAGATCTAGAGAGGGGAGGCAAGGAGGGGGCGGACTCCAGCACCGGCGGTGACCACGCAGTTGTGCTCGCGCGCGCACGGGCAGAGGGGGGAAGGGAGGAGCTGCTGGTGGATCTGTGGAGGGGAGAGAGGGGAGATGCGGGCGGCATGGGGTCGGCGAAGAAGCAGGGTTAGGGACGGGGTCGGAAAGTATCCCGATATATGGCTATCGTCCACTTGAGCAATCTCAAGTAGTTCATTGCATTCTGAAATGGTGGAAGGACAATGCTACAAGATTGTCCATATTGTCTCGTATCATCCACACCACAGTACTGATTAGGACCCTGACATAATTATGTCAATTCTAAAGAAGGGGACCATAATTCTTGGTACATATTGCTTCAGCAAATAAAGACCCCACATCCTGCCCTGCCCTTGTTGTGCTTAGGTTGCTTACCAATGCCAAGAGGCCAAAGAAGCCCTTTGAAACCACAGTTACACAATGTGACTTTTTTCCAGAAAAGGAATGGAGGGGGTATTCCTTTGTGTGCCATCAGTACATAAACACATTCAGATAATACTCAAAAATCACATTGTATTCCTGGATTGAGAAGTGCATGAAACTAATGCTTATATACGTAAAAACAGCAGTGCTGGGAGGCATAATGCTCAAGGACAATTATGTTTCTCAAGATGCCAAAACTTGTCATGTTAGCAGAGTACAAGACTACACTAGGAACTTCAGTCAGATACAGATCTTAGCTCATCTCCTGTTCCAGTAGAAAAGTTCTGTAAGGTGTTCAAGCTTCTCTCAATTCGCTCCTCAATACATGCGAGTCTCCTCTCAAGTTTTAACACACTAATATGCATGATACGAATATCAATTTCTGCAAGCTTTGCAAAAGCACGTAGCAACATGTAATAATCAGCATGTGCAACATAAATAAAGTCACCGCTTAACCTCTTCCTCCTATAACGAAGATAACCATCTGATTTCCTTGGTTTCCTAGGTGCCATATAATGAAATCCATGATCTTGCATCTCTGACTTGAGCATTTGAATTGCATCATGGCCTGAAGATGCAGAAAAGGAACTTGCTTCAACAAAAGCTCCATCTCGATAGCGCTTCTTCACTCCATCTGTAATTGGAATGTCTTCAACAGAATGAGACTGGGATTTTACATGATCTTTTGGATTATCATCCTGCAATGAAACACCATAAGCATCGAAATAATTTACAGTTCGAAAAAGTTTGTGCAAGCCAGCAAGAATGGTGCTATCATAATAAAATCTTACCAGGATCCTATACCAAACAAAATTTCAAGGTTCAAGGTCTAACTCAATTTGTGCTTATAACCAAGTGCCGCAAAGTTCTGCAAATAGAAGTCCCCACTCCATTCCTCTCTGGTTTTTTTTCCCTTTTTTCAAATATGGAGATTAATAGTTTACCGTAAAATTTACCTGATGTGCTACACCTTCTTATCAAGTCGTTTAAAGCTTACATAATTACCTAGCAAGGACAGGAAGAACTGCGCAAGAGTATGATAAGGGAAAGCGATTGATCCATAATGGGCACAATTTAACAGTTACATATACGATATTTTATCCACCTCATGCAAAAGGAAAATAGGTAAGAATTAACAATATTGCCAATCAGAAGTGCAGTACCTCTCTGGCTTTGTACATATCCCAAAAGATCTCTATTAGATGATTCTCTTCATCTGAAAATGTAATCCCAGTAAAAATAACTTCCTTGCAGTATTTGAGATAAGAGCGCAGATCACTCGAGTAGTCTGCAAAATAAGAAAACTTCAAGTCAGTGTCCTACCATTAAGAAGTATTCCCACCAGACACAAAATGTCAACCAAGATCAGGAATATGTCCAGTCAACCCTTGAGAACTTTTATCAAAGATATCAATTCAAATATAGACTACTCCCTCCGTCCCATTGAAAGTGTTGTTTTTTACTTTTAGACTTCTTATTTGACTGTTTGTCTTATTCAAAAAATTTATATAAATATTATTTATTTTGTTATGACTTATTTTATCATTAGAGATACTTTAATAATGATTTATTTATTTTATTATTTGTATTAAAAATTTGAATAAGACTAACGGTCAAACAAGAAGTCTAAAAGTTAAAAACGACACTTTCAATGGGACGAAGGGAGTAGAATACAATGAAGTCAGTAATTTATTCGTAATAATCTTTCACAAAAAATCCCATACTATTTTATTCATGAAATAGCATCTTATTGACTTTGCAAAGTTCTACTTTCTGTAACTCAAAACCATAGAAAGATTCTTGCACTTCCCATTCCAATGCTGAAACAAAGTTACTCAACATCTTTAGAAAGAAAAAAAAAGACAAGTAAAACTTTGTCTTAATTGAAGAACATGGCAAAGTGGTTCAATGTTCTTTGTTCTCCATCAGTTTGCCCTGTTTGTGCATGGCAAAAGTTCATGCTAATTGCTCTATGTTAGGGTATTACTAGAGGAGTTAATAATCATGTAGTGTAGGACAGTTATGCATATTTTGTTAAGTTTTGAAACACAGAATGATTGACAGAAAAAGACATAGGTTACAGTCTTGGGTTCAACAGACGTGAAATATGCAATCGACAATTCTTACATTTAGTATAGTGTATAGCAAGTTGAATATAAACTACCGACAGTCAGCATAAGCATGCCACAAACTACCATGTGTACTACAAGATAAACATAATGTATTAATGTGTACACAAGGCAATGAAATTCAAATTTACCATGTGTCGTATTGATTTTATCATAGGCAGCTGCAATAGCACACAACAGTTCTCTTGTGCCAAACTCACTGTTACTAGCCTCAAGCTTCCTGGAAGTTGATGAATTTGTATCATGGTGAGATTCACTTGGGTTTCTTCCTTCCTCACAAATCTTCTGCAAAGAAAGGTTACTTCAGAACATATGCATTTATCAAGGACCTAAGATGTTTTGAAGAAAGGTAATCAATGTGACAAACCCACCTCCCATATCCCTTGACCGTTGATGTTATAAAGAAGTCGTAGGGCCACAATTAGGATAGCCATCACACAAACCCGTGTAGGGACTCTTGCAGGATTACTAGACAACCATAATTCTGCAGGCATTGCCCACTCATAAATTCGGCATGCGTGGGGGATGATTATATCTATAGGCAGTAACAAGTCCTTCAAACAACGTTGAGCAATTGCATAGAAGTTAACTGAAGGAAGCCTCAAGCCTACTTTTTGTGCTATGGATCCAGCTGCAGCTTCCAGTTGCCATGCTCCGATAACTCGCACCGGCCTGAACAGCTGCCTTGCATCCAAAGGGCAGTCTTGGAAAGAGCTCCCAAGGAACCTGTCTACTTCGGTAAATGCAGCCACATAAGGGATATTCCCCTCCATTGCCCACCTGTAAATGTCGCTTGGCAGGATGGCTTCACGGGCAATATGACAGGCCAAGAAACAAACAGCCAACGTCGAGTAAACCGGTAGCATCTTCCTCAACGAGCGCAAAAAGGCAAACTCCACCTTGCGCCTGTCTTTTCGTTGCAGCAACATATCATCATCCGATTCATACTTCACCTCATCAGGTTTCTTGTTATCTGCAACAAGAGATGTATGTCAGAGTCTGTTCAGTTCTTCTGATGGCAATGACTAACAAGGGATAGCATAACGGCTCACCTCCACTGCCAGAACAATTCTCTCTCCCCGCGGCCTTGTGGTCCTCGAGCACCTGGGGCGCCCAGATTCCGTCAAACACCCTGGATGCAGCAACCCACCGCACCCAAACAATGCCGGCGACAGCACACACAAACGCGCCTACCTGGTGCCGCTCCACCAGCACCTCCAGCTGCCGCTGCAGGATCACCTGGAGACCCCGTACATAGCGCCAGCGGACCCGCACTGCCAAATCCTCGGGCTGCCCCCACGTTCCAGATCCAGGAGCAAAGTCCCGCGGCTCACTCAGCTCCGTGAAGTCGTCAAAAGCGGCAGCAGCAGGCACGGGAGCAGCCTGAGGGGTCCTCGGGTAGGGGGCGGGTGTGCGGGCACCAAGCTTGGGGGTGGGCTGGGTGGCAACACGGCGGACAGAGATGTTGCCAGTGACAGGGAAGTCATGAGGGTCAGCAGCAGTTGCTTGCGTGGTGTGCACAGCAGAGCACGTACGGCACGTGAATTGGCCATCATCAGCGTCGTCGGTGTTGTAGTTGTCACTGGTGCCGCAATGATCACACACTAAGTGGATGCTTCCACCACCGACACCGTAGGGATCGGGGGAGGTGCCACCAAGGTTGTAATCCATGTTTTCACCTGAAGAAGGTGCACAAATTTAGAGTTATTTTACCTGGAAAAAAGGTGTTACAGACAGAGATTCCAATTTCCAATAAAAGATTCAAGACAAAACAAGGAAACCAACACTTTTGGCATATGATAAAATTGAAATTAAAATATAGTGAAAGCATGCTCAGCTATCCTCCACACTCCACAGTACCACACATATTCACTCCAATTCAACAACCCTAACCTGAGAGCAGAAGCTATAAACATGCATAATCTCCCAATTAAACCAACCAAATAAATAATTGAAGCAACTAGCATTAAGATAAAATTGGATCCACCATTAGTTTAAACATTTTTCTATTAATTGCTGATCAAAGCACATATAAACTATGATAAGTGTTTCTTTTTTAATTAAATAGTGGCATGGTACCAGCTCCATCCAGAAGCCTGTTTCAAAATCAAAACAGGGGGCGGGGCAGTGTCAACGCTAACATGAAACAGAACAAATTATGAGCTTCAAGTACATTATTTGGCTAATGATGAACACTTGAAATTTCCATTTTTTCATAATACGAATGTCTTGCTTTCAAATAGGTTATTTGTTCAGAGGCAGTAGTATGATCAAACAATCAGTCAATACTCATCTGTAGTACGGAATCAGCAACCAACGAGACAAATCAGATTCAACGAGTACCTAATGATATAAGAATGGTGTATAACATCTTTCTTTTTTTGGAAGTCATAAAATGGATGGTTATTTTAGAAGAAAGCAAGAAACCATAAGTGCCAAAGTTTACAGATTCAAAAGGAGAAGGCAAGGAAGACTACAGCCTCAAAGAATCAATAACCCAAGGCAGACTTTCCCTTTCATCATGCACCTAGATATCGAACAATAGATAAGCAACACGATATGTACACAATAGGAGGATTAGCAGGCGATGCGAGTGATTGGCATAGCATGGCAATCTAATCTGGCGGTAGTGGAGTGGCGGATCTAGGTTTTACTCAAGACTAGGGCCTCTATGTAGCAGCGAAAAATACCCATTATACATCTACCATAATACCCAACCCAACAATCTAGCATGAGCCCAAATCATACACAGAAATAACTAATAAGGGCAGACCCAGTGCCAGAGGCTCCCACACGAGTGGGGTCTGGGGAAAGGAATAACCGAAGCAAAGTCTTACCCCCGCAGAAATTCTGCAGAGAGACGGCTTCGAACCCAGGACCTGGTGACTCGGCGAGCTAGCACTCACCAACTGCACCAGGCCTGCCCTTCTATACACAGAAATAACTAAGACGAAGATAAAATTTCTAATTGATCTGATAATTGAACTAAAATTGCTAAAAAAATTGTACGATATACATGATGAGATGAAAATAAATACCTAGTGTCTAATGATATGGTGTATTCACATCTTCCATGACCTCGTCAAGTACTAATGAGATGAAAATAAATTGGCATCCTGATTCATAAATCGAAAGGCTATGTTGTTTGGGACAAAAGGCTATGTTGTTGTTGTATTCATAAATCGAACGGGTTACGGGTGAATATACAGTACATCTACACAGTGGCGGATCCAGGTTTTACTCAAGAGTCAAGACTAGGGCCTCTAAGAAGCTAAGAATGTTGAACGATACACATGATGAGATGAAAATAAATACCTAGCGTCTACATATCCCATATCCTCGGCTCTGCATATGAATATGATCAAAATATAAAAAGAAAACGTCATAAAAAGGATTAATTATTGAACATACATTTGTATAGCATACCATTCTAACGAATATAGCATACATTTGTAATCCGAATGTAGCATCGAATCAAAATATTGAATCTGAATAAAATTCAGTACAGACACATATTGCCTCACCTCGGTCTCACAGTCGGACGGCCACAGACAGGCAGTGAGGGCCAGGGCCAGAGGTCTGGACCCTGGAGGGCAGCTGGCAGCCGGCGCGGAGCTGCGGTCCGCGGAAGTCGGCCGGCGCCCTGCGCGGCACCTGAACTGCGGAGCGGGATGGGTGGCTTGGTGCGCTACGCGGCGACGGGATGGGCGGCCGGCTCCAGCCTCTGGCGGCGTGCGGCGCAGCGGTGGCCGGCGGGGTGGCGCCCGCAGAGCTCCTCACCTCCTCCGTCTCTCGCCCTCACCTCCTCGGCTCCTCGCCCTCCTCTCGTGCGTTGCGGGTGCGGCCGCGCGCTCGTGCGGGGATTCGGCGAGCAGGGAGACGGACAGGCGAGCAGAGAGACGGACAAAGACCTGAGGACTCGTTATTGGGCTGAAAATCTAGAGGGGGTACGTAGTTTAACTGGGCCGACGACTAGGGCCTGGGCCCTAGGGGCCTGGGCTGCAGATCCGCCCCTTGATTAGATCATTTAGATAACCACATGATTAAATTCAGTCCAAGAGCAAAAACGAGTACCCGTAATCCTGTACCTGTTCCTGTTGTGCACGAGTTCAGCCAGTCACGATCAGAGAGCGAGAGATCCAGAGGCCGAGAGCCCTGCCACTAGAATCGCTGTGGATGGCCTATCCCGATTTGCAACCGTCCAACTGGCAACCATGCTACGCGGAGCCGCGGAGGGCGGCCGGCGTGGTGCTGCTCGAAGCCACGGAGCCGCGGAGGGAGTCCAGCGTAGTGCCTGCTCCTGTGCAGCGGCGGCGGTGAGCAGTGTCAGGTGAGCGAAGTGACGCAAACCAGAAGGGACCAAAGGGATGTTGGGGGCTGCAGTTATGGGCTAAGGTCTGTTTTTGAAGGGTGTAAAGTTTTGTGGTGTCACATCGGATGTTTCGTAGATGTCGGAAGGACTGTTCGGATACTAATAAAAAAACTAATTACAGAACTCGCATGTAAACTGTGAGACAAATTTATTAAGACTAATTAATCTGTCATTAGCACATAATTAGGTTTTAAAAATTCTTCTCGCAAAATACACGCAATCTATGCAATTAGTTATTTTTTAGTCTACATTTAATACTCACTTCATGTATCAAACATCCGATGTGATGTGATAGGATGTAAAGTTTTGGAGAAGTAACTAACCAAGGCCTAAAAGTTCCATGGGTATGAGGGGTTAGTGGGCCGATGACTAGGGCCTAGGCCCTAGATCCGCCCCGTATAAGCACGAAAGAAAAATATTTTTTGTGCACAGTAACGACAACTCAGATTACGTAGATACCTTTTACTATTTTTAATAAAAATAATAATTCATATTCTAAAATTTTAAAAGCAGTAAATTATCTTGCAAGCGAGGTTGGAAGCATCTCTCTGAGCATTTCATATGTAACGCATGAACATTTACTTCCTGATGAGCAAATGAGCTTCAACTCTAGCATAGCGAATTCGCCCCCGCGTTGCTCCCACGCGAGCGACACGGGAGGCGACCAGAACCGCGTCGCCGCTCCCCTCCCTTCCTCCTGCCCGCCGCGCCGCCGCCAGAGTAGGCCGTCGGCACGGCCGTGCGGCTTGCCGGGAGGGCGGCGGCGGGACCTTTTCTCGCGGTGGTGGGTGCGGTGGTCGAGGAGGTGCTCGCTCATGGAGTCCTGGGCGGATGATGGGATTGCAGTGGTAGAGATCACAGTTCCTCCTCTTAGTGATGCTCCGGAGTGGGATAGCTGACACTTGGAGTTTGAGGGTGACACTCCTGTCGAGGGTGCAGAGGGAGCGGCTTTCCGTGTCATCAGAGACATCATGAGCAGATTTTCCAATGAGCTTGTAGCAGCACTAGCTGACACTTTTCCTAGGGATGATCTTCGTGATGCTATTTGGGTTCGGCCTCAAAGAAGTGCCTTAGTCTGAGGTTTAGATGAGGGATAGGCAAGTGACAACCATGCTATGAGTGCTATGTTTGCAGCTATCAGAGCTTATGAGGGTCTTGAGTGCACCTACTGGACTTTGACTGGCTTGCGTGGTGATGATAAGCTCAAGGCAAGGAGGCAGAAGAAGAAGCAGGCATGTGCGATAGCAAGTTTGCAGGAGCAGTTGGCTAATATGACCTTGTAGCGAGACCAGGCTATAGAAAGAGGTGATGGTGCTATGTAGCGGGTGCATACGTTGACTCAGGCCAACAACAATGCAGACCGCATGATGGAGCATTTGGTTTAGGAGAGGAATAAAGCCTAAGACGAGAGGGACCTTCTGAGGCAGAGGGTCGATGAGCTAGAGGAGTACAACATCAACTTGCACGAGGAGTTTCACGCGCTCTACAATGGGGTTGCCCCGTATGCTCCTTCAGACGCCGCTGGCATGGACGACGAGGACGAGGACGAGCCTGCAGCTTCACCTGGTGACGATGGTGACGTCTTCGACCTCGACGACAGCCCTGAGGAGTAGGCTAGTTGCCTTGCGCTAGTGATTAGGTCCTGTCGCGATGACTTTTCTTTTGTCGGCATGTAACTTGATGTATCCCGATTCGAACTTCTCAGACTTGGCATGATGATGGAACTTGGTTAGTAATGTGAGATCTGAACGCATAAAAGTCCGATGTATGTATGCTGGCAATTTCGCTAAAATGGACGTGATGTTTGTATTTGAAGTAATTTAATTAGCAATGTTGTTTTTATTGGGATACGATTATTGCGCTTCTGTTTTATTATATGAATTTATTATCTCTAGTGAATTCAGTACGACATAATTTTTCATTCACTCACAATTATTACAGCTTCGCTCAATAATTACTTATTGTTGAAATATGCAGATGGCAAACACTCGTCGTACCACTTATGAGGCCGCTAAGACAGGTGGTAACGGTGCTGGGGCAGGTGGTAGTGGTGAAAACAACGTCAACAATAATGAGCCCCACCCTGAACCGCATCTGCCACCTCCTCCCCCGCTCACTCCAGAGATGTTCTTTGCACAGTTTCTCGGAAGTCAGCGTAATACGGAACAATCCTAGAAAAACATGGAGGATTTTCTGCGTACTATTGCCAATAATGTTCAACGTGGTAACCACCAGGGCGGTGGTAATGGGGTGAATCAGTATAGCAACTTTAAGGATTTTATGGACACCAGGCCTCCAATATTCAAAGAAGCGGCAGAACCACTTGATGCTGAAGAATGGATCAACACCATGAAAGATAAGTTCCATGTGTTGAGGCTAACTGAAGTAATGAAAACTGAATATGCTGCACATCAGTTACAAGGACCAGCTGAAATATGGTGGAAGCATCATCGCACCACCTTTCCTTCGAATGCCTAAATTTCATGGAGAGAGTTCATTGATGCATTCCATGAAGTTTATATCCCACCAGGGCTGACCGAAATGAAGTTGGAAGAGTTCTTAGCGTTGAATCAAGGCACCAAAACCGTGACTCAGTATTTACATGCTTTCAACAATTTGTACAGTTATGCTCTTGATATGGTTGACACAGATGCTAAGAAAATTGTCAGTTTTAAGAGAGGACTAAATCCAAAGATGATGAAGCATATGGGTACCAATACAAGAACAAGGTTCAATGACTTTATCCGTGATTGCCTAAAACAAGAGAAGAATAATAATATGTACACTGCATCCAAGACTCACAAAAGGGCCTTTGAGTCAGGTCCATCACAACCAAGAATCCTCATGGCTAATCGTTTGGCTTATCGTTCGCCCGCACCTGGTACAAGGTTCAGGCCACCACAGCAAAAAAATTAGAACTACAAGGGACCACAAAAGTCTTATAAGATGGTAGTGCAGCCAGCTAAGACAGCCGTAATTGCGGGATAGGGCAGCTCTAAGGGAGCTGTGGGATCTGCTGGTACAGTGAGGGGACCATGCTACAATTGTGATCAACCAGACCACTTTTTAAGGTTCTGTCCTTATTCGCCCAGGAAGAAACAACAGACCTATCTTGCTAGTGTGCACAACACCACTATTGATGAGATTTCTGAGGGAGAGCCCGTGATCGCTGATAAGTTTCCTATTAACCAACACCCTGTAGTTATTCTATTTGAGTCTAGATCATCGTATTATTTTATGAGTCAAGCATTTGCACAGAAGTATAATCAACCATGCATGGAACTAGGTTGTGGTTACCGTATAAGTTCAGCGGGGGCTGATGTTTTGACCAATCAGATGGTTCAAGGGACAACCCTTGATTTAGGTAACAGAAAGTTTAGAGTGAACTTGATAGTTATGACTAGACTATTTCTGGATGTGATTATAGGGATGAATTGGATGAAAGATTGGGGAGCAGTCATAGATACAGGAAGTCGAGTACTTACCCTTAAGGATCCTCAGGGTGAGCATACTTTCCAAGTACCATTGTCTCGGAGAACGGACCTCATAAGTGTGACATGTGCTACAGAAGTTACTCCTATTCACCAGATTCCGATAGTGTGTGAGTTTCTGGATGTGTTCCCAGATGAGTTACCTGGTCTTCTGCCAGATAGGGATATTGAGTTTGGAATTGAGTTAGTTCCGGGACAACTCCAATTTTGAGGAGGCCCTATCGGATGCCTCCGGATGAATTAGCTGAGTTGAAGAAACAACTAGAGGAATTATTAAAAAAGGGGTTTATCCGACCAAATAAGTCTGAATGGGGATGTCCCACCTTGTTTGTGAAGAAGAAGGAGGGCACATTGAGAATGTGCGTGGACTATAGGCCACTTAATGTTGTAACCATCAAGAATAAGTATCCCTTGCCTCATATTGATGTTCTGTTTAACCAGTTAGCCAAGACTAAAGTGTTTTCCAAGATTTGTGATTCGGTTACCATCAAATCAAGATTAGGCCACAAGATATACCAAAAACCATATTTTCTACCAGATATGGGTTGTACAAGTATCTTGTCATGTTCTTTGGTTTGATAAATGCTCCTGCATACTTTATGTTTCTAATGAATATGGTCTTCATGCCAGAACTAGATAAGTTTGTTGTTTTGTTCATTAATGATATTCTGGTGTACTCAGAAAATGAGAAGGGTCATGAAGAGCATCTGAGAATCGTCTTAATCAGACTTAGAGATCATAAGTTGTATGCCAAGTTTAGCAAGTATGAATTTTGGTTGAAGAAAGTTCCTTTTCTTGGTCATATCTTGTCAGAAAATGGAGTTTCAGTAGATCCAAGTAAGGTGCAAGAGGTTATGGATTAGAAGGCACTGACCATAGTTCCTGAGGTTTGGAGTTTCATAGGATTAGCTGGTTACTATCGCCGTTTCATACCAGATTTCTCGAAGATTGACAAGCCAATGACAAGTCTGCTATAGAAAGATCACAAGTTCGTTTGGACAGAAGAGTTTGAAGCAGCTTTCCACACCTTATAGAAACTGTTAACCACTGCTCATGTTCTAGCACAACCGGACATAGAGAAACCTTTTGATGTGTTTTACGACGCATCAAAAACTAGATTGGGCTATGTTCTTATGCAAGAAGGAATAGTCATTGTTTATGCCTCGCGTCAGTTGAGAAAGCACGAGGCCAACTATCCGACACATGATCTTGAGCTCACTGCGGTTGTACATGCACTAAAAATTTGAAGACATTATCTGCTTGGTAATGTGTGCAATATTTTCACAGATCATAAGAGTCTCAAGTATATCTTTACCTAACCAGAGCTGAACATGAGACAACAAAGATAGTTAAAATTAATCAAATATTACAATTTAAATGTGTAGTATCATCCTGGAAAAGTCAATGTAGTGGCAGATTCTTTGAGTAGGAAGTCACATTACCTGAATGCGCAACCATTGCTCGAAGATGGATTCAATCTGATGCACGCTACTGTGTTACATAGTATTTAGACTAGTTGTTCGTTGGAAAGTAAGATAATAGAAGACCAAAAAACAGACAAAGGGATATTCCACATCAAAAAGAAAATTGAAGAAGAGTCATCTAAGCACTTTAGAGTGGATGAACAGGGGTGTGTTATGGTTTGATGACCATCTTGTTGTTCCCAAGGATCAAGAGCTTAAGAATAAACTCATGGATGAAGCTCACTTTTCTAAGCTATTCATCCATCCGGGAAGTAGTAAGATATACCAAGAGCTAAGATCTCGTTATTGGTGGACAAAGATGAAGAAAGAGATTGTAGCCTATGTTGTTAGATGTGACACGTGTTGTAGAGTGAAAGCTATTCATATGAAACCTACCGGTTTATTGCAACCCTTGTCCATACCTAGTTAGAAATGGGATGATAGAAGTAGGGATTTCATCTCAGGTTTGCCCACTACTCAGAAGGAACATGATTCAATTTAGGTAATCGTGGATCGTCTCACCAAAATACCTGTCAAGATAGATTTCCGACCACCTCAATATGCCACAAAATACATTATAGAAATTGTGAGATTACATGGTATACCGAAGAATATAGTGTCTGATAGAGGGTCACAATTCACGGCTCACTTTTGGGAACATTTGCACAAAAGGCTTGGAAACTAGTTTGATCCGTAGTACTGCTTAACACCCCCAGACAGATGGTCAGACTGAATGAATTAATGCTGTTTTAGAGGATATATTAAGAGCATGTATTTTTTCTTTCAAGGGTTTATGGGAGTCATAGTTACCCTTAGCTGAGTTTGCTTACAATAATAGTTATCAAGAAAGTATCAAGATGGCCCCATTTGAAGCTTTGTATGGCAGAAAATGCAGAACACCACTGAATTGGATCGAGTAAGGGGAAAGAAGGCATTATGGTATTGACTTTGTAGAAGAGGCCGAGAAGAAAGTTTATATTATTCAACAAAATATGAAAGCGGCCCAATCACGTCAGAAAAGTTATGCAGATAGGAGAAGCAGACCGCTTGTGTTTGAAGTTAGTGACTATGTGTATCTGAAGGTCACGCCAATGAAGAAGAAACGGTTTGAAGTCCGAAGAAAGCTTGCCACTAGATTTGTGGGACCATACAAGATATTGGAAAGAAGGAGTCCAGTAGCTTACAAGTTAGAGTTACCTAAAACAATGAGTACCGTCTTCCCAGTTTTCCATGTATCCCAACTCAAGAAATGCTTGCGTGTTTCGGAATAAAGAATAGAACCTTAAGGCATTAAACTCAAGTAAAATTTGGTTTACCGTGAGCAACCGGTCCGAGTTTTGGACACTAAAGAACGTGCCACTCAAAATAGTGTGGTGAAAAGCTACAAGAAACAGTTAAGTCATCATGATGAGGGTGATGCAACTTGGGAAACGGGAGAATATCTACAAAAAGCTTATGAAGATTTTTATAACAAATGGTTCATAAACTCAAAATCTCGGGAGGAGATTTTTATAAGGGGGAGGGCTATAACACCCTGATGTTACGCATGCATTTAGCACCTGCAAACCATAAGCATAAGCATTGTCATGCATTCATTAGCATTACATGAAATAATGAATGAAACATGACCTTAAAACATATTAGTGAAACATGCTTGTTGCATTGTTTGTTTAAAAAGAATTATGCCATCACTATGCTTGTTAGGTTAATAAACATGCTTGTTTGTTAGTGCAAATCATTTAGAAATGTTTGGCATAAAATTTGGAGCAAAGTTTGTATTCAAACGTTTGTCAAAATATGCTTTTAAAAATATTCCTGAAAATGGTCAAAAATTCTTTTGATTTAGCTTTTAACTTCCATCTTAAAATCTGTTTGGATTTAGACTTTGCACCTTATGACAAAGTTGTAGAGTTTAAATTTCTAAACAACTTTTATTTTTATCCCAAATCCTGAAAATAGTTTTTGTTTGCTCAAAAATGTGATTCAAATCATTTGGAGAAAAGAAATTTAAAAAAAGGCTCTCCTCACCTTGTTGGGCCGGCGCCTCCCTTTCGGCCCGCTCCGTGAAGCCGGCCCGGCCCAACTGCGCGCTCGCCCGCTCCACCCCACCTACCTCCCTCTCCCGCGCGTGGCACGCCCGACCGCGCTCAGGAGCCGCGCGCCCCGTGGCCGCCATGCACCGGCGACGGCGGCACCTGGCATCCGGTGGCCCCCTCCCACGCGCGCGCTCGCCTGTCTTCAAGCCGGCCGCAGCGCCCCCCTCCCTCTCCATTTGCTCTCTCTCCCATTTTGAAAAGTCCGAGCGGCTCCTTCCACTCGCCGTCGCGCGCCGTAGCCCTGCCGGTGGTCCACCTCCGCTTGCACGCATGTGCAGCCCGCTTTGCCTCGTGCCGCGCTTGCTTTGGCACTGCTCGCGCTGTCATCTTCCGCCAGGGTAAGGCCCCATTTGAGCGTTCCTTCCCCACGTCTAGCGTGAGCACCGCCGCGGCCGCGTGACTCACCTCGCCGCCGGCTTGCCTTCTTCCTCTTTCTCCCTTCTCTTGCGCGCATCATCTCCGCCTCGGCTCGGTGGACCTCATGCGCGCTTCTTCACCCCTCGCCATGGCCGGAGTCGGCATACGCCGATGAGCCGAGCGGCCGCCCCGCCAAGCACGCGGGCGGAGCTCACCGCCGTGCATCCCCACGCAGCTTAGCCTACCCCTAGGTTCGCCTCGCCAGGGGGGAAGATGCTGTTGGCGACCACACCGGCGGCGAGCTCATCGGCGACGAGAGCCGGGTGGTCAGCGCTGCCCGCTGCTCGGGGTGGCTAGCCGATGGGTCCGGTTTGACCCCTGGGCCCGCATGGCAGTGGCTTCGGGGGAAAAGAGTGGGGTGCAACCAGCATTTTCAAAAGGGTTTTTAGAAAAAGGATTAATGAAAATGATTTCCAGAAAATATGAAAAAGATTCCAAAAATAAAATCTTGGTGTATAGTGCTCCAAATTGAATGAAACAAATTTTGGTAGACTTCTTATGACTAGATCTATAGTTTAAAAGTATTGCATGTCAAATTTGTGATATTTTTGTATAGGGTTTTATTTAATTCTTGTAATTGTTGTTTTCTTAGAAAATGCATAGTAAATCATGTATTGCTCAGAAAAATATGGTTCTAGTTTTGTTAGTATTCTTGTGTGATGCACTTTGTATGAAAAATATATGGCATGCCTATTCTGTAGAAAAATATATAGGTTTAGTTCAAGTGTCTTTATTTTCTTATATTTGTTATTTTTGCTAGAGAGAAAAATATGTATAAAACATGGGCATGATAATTTTTGTACAGTGTTTATTTACTATGTAGAACATAGAAAAAATGATAAATCTATTGTTTGATACTTTTCATAGTACAAAGTATTTTTATGTGCAATTTTGTCATGTCTTTTGTCTTTTTTGTGTAAGCTATTGTAGTAGTCCAAATATAGTGAAATTTTTGTGGTATGCTATGTTTGGCACTAGCAAGTTATTGTAAGTTTCTCAGATTTTTCTGTGCTGTCAAAATAGATGTTGCTATTCAAACCTAGTGTTAATTAGGGTTTAATTAAATCTGACTTTATGCATGAATAGCTAATTTGTTTTTTTTGGTGTATTTTTGAAGCATTTTTACTTGATGTGGTGACTTGGCATGTTAATGCAGTGGTTGTACTATTAGTGTAGCAGTACTTATGTGTGGCTATAGTGTAGTTAGTAGTAGAAGAGAATACAGTAGATGACAGGTACTTATAGTACATGTTCTTGGATGATGTTGACTACCTTGTAGAAGAATTTTACTTCTACTCTACCTAATAAAGAGAATCATGTTCATCTACCTTGCATGCAATCATAATCATTATGTGCCCTTTCATCCGATGCACCTTTTGCATAAGCACTTTCGCGCATGCATCATACAGGATCGCAAACAGAGAATCCAGTTGTCATACCCAAGGAGCCAGAAGAGCAACTCGAGGTGCAGCCGCATGAGGTGCCCGAGGCCGACGAGGAGGACGTTGAGGAGCTTCAGGAGTGCCATGATCACCGCCCGAGTTCCTTCGAAAGAGGCAAGCCCCGGAGCATTTCTCCCCCTGTTTGCAATATTTAATTAATGCTTTACTAAAATTGATGCATTACGTTCAGGAGTTGTTTGAAAATGTTGCTGCATTATACCTTGTTACCTTTGTTATACTATATCCTTGTTACTCTGGTATTCGCAGTCGAGTAAATGCTTAGCTTGTTTAGATCGGTAGAAGTCGGGTGATCTCCTGTCACCTGCGAGCTATAGGCGGTTACCTGGATCTTGCTTGGCTAATTATGTCATTCTGGGATAACTAAGTGTTAATTGGAAGTTGAGACTGGACGAAAACTTACAGAGTTTTGGACTGTAGTGATTTATGTCTGTGTTGATTAAGGACCAACGGTTGATGGGCTTTGGGTCATGTTGAATGCATGTCTCACATTTAACTGGCCGAATAACGTACCTTTCAATCGCGAAACTAGGAGATTATTCGAACTGAGTGGATTGCCCGCAGCGCATTGTACCGAAGACGGTGTGGTAGGACACGGGGGCGCGATGATAAGACCGAAAAACAGTCGGTCCCCCCTCCCCGAGTACATGTGGTTCCTAGCAAACTCGAGACTTTACCTGGATAGTTGACTCGGTGACCAATATCTCACTTTAGCGGGTGAGTGAGGTCTGTGTGAGGAATAAATTATCAGCCGGTTAACAATCAATTTGAATCACCATTGTTCACTGTATAGTGAACACTTGACTTGAGTTACTTCATCGCAGTAATGTTGATGGAACACTTGGATGGTTATAATGGGTATGACATTATGGAAGTTGCTAATAATCATTGGTTATTATTAATTGCTTAATCATGTGCTTGCTCTAGTATATGTGCAAATGTAGCCGACAGGTTAATAATGATTAACTTGATATAATGCTTTTGGAAAAGATTCTTAAAATGCTAGTATAGGAGCAAGTATTATTATACTGACGTTGATGAGTAGAAATATTTCTAATGAACCAATCAATCAAAGCAATCATAATCACAAGATGAAATCCTCGGCAAAGAGATGACACAAGATTTTTTACCGAGGTTCACTTGCTTCCGGGCAATTTAGTCCTTGTTGTGGCGATGCACCCACTTGATGGATCGCGAGCTAATTGACTATCAAGAGTCAAACTCTCAGCGGGTGCCGCACATCCACTCACAAGATGGGAATCCTCCAAACCACGAGCTCCACTAGAGTAGCCAATTTGCGAACTCCCGCGGGAAAGGCTTAAAAACCCCTCACAATCACTTGGTGAGGCTCGAAACAATCTCCAATCATGATCTCAACACCACCGCTGCTCCAAGCCGTCTAGGATGTCAGGAAACACCCAAGAGTAACAAGAAATCCGTAGCCAACTCGAGGATCAAGTGCCACTAGATGCTAATCACTAAGCAATGCACTTGAATCTCACTCAATCTCACTAGAGTATGCAACCAAGCAAGGAGATGAGTGAAAGAGATGTTCTCTAGCTCAAAGTATGTCTCAAGTGTTTAAAGAGTCAGAGAGAGACTTCCAAGGCTGGCCAAACGAGTATTTAAAAGCCACTCCAAAGAATATAGCCGTTAGGAACAAAGAAACTGCTCTACGCGCGCTGACCGAACACGCAGGTCAGATCAACCGACGCGGCCACAGCGTCTGATCGCACCTGCGCGACATCGCCGAAAGCAAGACGGACGTGACGCTAGAGTTGACCGGTCACGTTACACCCGGCGTCCAGTTTGAGTCGAGTAAGGGTCCAGAGAGTGATTTCGTCAACCGGATGCATCTGGTCGCACGTGACCGGACACACCACCACGTTCGATCAGCTCTGAGACTCGCGATGTTCTCTAGATGCGTGACCGGACGCTCCGATTTCACAAGGGACCGGACGCACCGGTCGAACTGACCTCACCCGCGCCGCGCGCTGCTCTGCCACTGACCGAACGCGTTCGGTCAAACCGAGACAGTGTCTGGTCACTACCAGTGACCTCCGTTCGCCTCCATTTCTATCCACGATGACTTAGAGAAAATCTCTGTCACCGACGTAGTGGAAAATAGACATTTTATTTCCTCGAAAATGTCTCTCTACCGCTCAAACTCCACCACCTTCGCAAATGTGCTAATACCATCAAGTGTACATCACCATGTGTATGTATGTTAGCATTTTCATAATTATTTTCTTCAAAGGAGTTAGCAACTCACTAGATCCTAAATGCATATGCTCAAGAATATGGACCTAGTAGCACTTGATTCATGAGATGACCGTGATTGCCCCTCTTGATAGTCGGCTATCAATTCTAAACCCGGTCAATCACTTCTCTACTCGTCTTTAGACCGGCAAATGAGAATCATATGATTATACATTTGCCTTAATCATCTCATTCCTTGTCCATCATCTTTATCTCCATGCACTTGTGATCTTATGGCCATCACTATCAGGCTCCTTGCTTCTTCATCACATGTGTTGCTACGTCTAACTTAATTCACTTGACACGATGACATTAGCAACTTGGTGTCATTAATTACCAAAACCAAACTTAGGCTTTCAGGTCTTCTACTTCGGGTTGTCAGTTTCACATCTTAGTTGGGTCGTCTGTAAGCTGCCATGGGAAGTCGAAGCTGCTGGCTGGTTTGCAACCATGCTCGGCAACGATGACTCATGGTAGTGTGCACTCTGTCATGTTTGTGTGGGTGGGCTTCGCCTTTCGTGGTGCTTGACGTCAAGTTTGGCTGCCCTTGTACATTAAATTGCTCTTCTCTTATCGATGAAAGCCGGTAAAACGGATCTTTCGGAGAAAAAAACTCTAGCATAGCAAGCCACGACAGACGGCCTGGCACTTCAGCATGCACTAATAGTAGCCCTAGCTAGATTTGGAGAAGCCGTTGATGGAATCACGGAAGAGAGAAACAAGTAGATCACGAAGGAGAGAAAAGAAAATCAAGCAACAGAAAGAACCTACTGAAGAATCTACTAATGTCTAGGGAAGAAACTCACCGTCGAAGGACAGCCGTCGTGGGCGTGACGGTCTGGCGGAGGACGAACGTTGGTCGCAGACTCACGCTCACGAGCATGGCGGCCAGAGGAGATTCGTTGCTGGCGGCTAGTAGGCAGTGACTCTCATACGTGTGACCATGCGTGCTTGCGCGGGTGGAGGCAGTGTGATTTCAGCGTGTGGGACAGTGGGTAAAGGCTGATAGGGCGTCCCGTGAGCAGAGGTTCGTCGCCAGTGGCTGGCAAGCGGCGGCACTCCTCCGTCCTACGTCGGCGGTGGCTCAGTGCTCGTGCGTGCGGGAGGCGGAGCGACGAGCGCTAGGGCGTTGGTGGGGCTGGTAAGGAGAGCTCGCCTCTCCTGGGCTAGGCCTTGTGGATTTGGCACTATTGGGCCCTAACAGCCCGGGCCGTACCCTGCGGCTGCGGCCGAGCACGGAGTACGTCAGAAACTGGCCGGAAGCAGGAAACGAAAGGCATGTCGTCGTCCAAGGATGCTCCCCTGAGCCCTCGATCCTAGGTACGCCCCCCTCCTCCCTCTCACGATCTCACTCCCAATTTCTCTTGATCCGCGATCTGACCGATAAACATCCCGGCGCCGGCAGCTGGCGCGAAGTTGCTTCGAGGAGTTCCTCAATTGCGCCGTGGCGGACGTCGCGGCGGAGTGCCACCGCATCGCGCGCCTCGGCCTGGACCGCAGCGTCGACGCCGAGGAGGAGCTCCGCCTCTGGGCGGCACGTGCGGCGACCGCCGCCGCCGCCGGGGGCGACCACCACCACCCCGGTAGAGGCGGGGCTGCCGAGGAGGGCGGGAGCAAGGGCGGGGTCGACGTGTTCGGCCAGACGCACCCCGCCATCGCCGCCGATGTCGTCGAGACGTCGAGTGTATGAACTGCGGTCGCCCTGTCGTCGCCGGCCGCTTCGCCCCGCACCTCGAGAAATGCATGGGCAAGGTAAATCAATCCACCACCGTTGCCGGTCCCGTCCCGTTGGATCTCGGCTACCTCATATTTGTTTAGTCCCTTTTGCTCCTAGCGTTCGTATGTCTAGGCCGTTGAACTGAGTCCGAAAGAGAGGGGGCGAATTGGACTTTCCCAGGAATTAAATGGATTGTGCTGCTGCTGTGTCGTCTGGTTTAGGCTTATCTGAGTGATGCCACTATGTCTAGTTCGTTGGTTCGTGAGAATATTTGTTGTGATGTTCCAATAATTTTATTGTTGGCAACAACCCTTGCAATTGTGGGGGTGATTGTTGCAGGTGTTCACTGCAATTGTATTACCTGTGAGGTGTGAGCTGAGGTCAGTGCCCGAAAAAGATGTAAGCAGGCAGTTAGTTCAGTTTCGTATATGTTGTAAAGCACAATAGTAGGTAAAATAACAGCTACATTGGGCCCTTGAACTTTCAAAATCAGTTGAGTTCAGCCGTATGAGCTCTGTTCTTTTTTCATTCTAACCGTGAACCTGGATTTGAGTCAAGCCTATTATCTGTAAGGTCTAGCTTCTTTCTAGTGTTATGCCCATGTGGCTAATTATGTACTTTCTTCTATGTATAGCTGTAGGATACTTTTTCTTTTTGGAAATCCTATGTTGTGCACACTGCCAGGTGGCTAGATAGTCGCTAGAAGTAGTTTGCCTTCCCCCCGCCCCCGACCATTACATTAACTTCAGAGCTAAAGTGATATTATCTAGTACATGATTTCAAACCGTTTAACTTCAATGTATTTAAATTGGACACTTATACCTTTTAAGTCAAACGATGTGATAATGTAGAATTATTTCTACACTTAAACAGGTTAACGATTGGTTGCTCACCAATTTTTACTTGTCATTTAAGACAGTTACACAGTCTCCAGTAGTTTTAATAAATATTTTGCAGTGAAAATTTCTAAAAAAAATTAATGCTACAATTTTCTTTATGGATTTACTAGTATCATTTCCATGTACTAAATTCTAAAAATATGTGTGTATTCTTGGTCAAAGTTTTTAGGTTTGACCGCACCTTCTAATGTAACTATTACATTTCAGAACAAAGAAAGCAGAATTTAGTCTGTGGAATTATCATTACAAACTGGTTTTTTATGCCATGTAGGGAAAATCACTAGCCCCGATATATTAGAAATGTTATAGCTACATCATAATCATTCTTGCGGACCACGATCAGGCTGTAGACTCGATTCTAGAATGGTATGCTAATGTGGTGTGAATCCAATTAAAATATTTTGAAACTCCATTCTTATTCCTAAAATTCTGTAAAGTTCTGGGTTGATCTGGAAGAAAGAGATAATCCCTTTATACAGTACTTTGAATGCCAATCACTTATCTACCTTCAATCTTGGCATTCAGGCTTTGCTAGCTAAGATCCCTTACAGATGGTGATCAGATGTTAAGTAATAGTGCTGAAAATACTACCTAGCTTTCGAAAGCCATGTGCCTACATTTGGCATTGACTAGGTTGTTGACACAAAATAGAAGGGGTGTTTTTTTCCACAAAATTTTGTTAAGACCTATCCTTTCATGCCATTTTGACTAGTTTGCCAGTTGCCGCAGTCTGCAACACTAATATGACACCTACGCCATTGAAAATACAAACACTCCTGTCTTTCCAAGTTTCCCATGTCACTAGAATAATAAGGGAGTTGAGCCCTTTTCTGATTTCCTTTTGCTCCTACTTGATTGCACAGCACCACCAGCTTGAGAAATGGCTGGCGTTGGGCTGTGACGAGATGGAAATCAAACCCGTCCTCTGAAAGATCAAGGACCATACTTGCCAGGCAAAGACGCAGTGGACTAGAATGTGTTGGATTGATTCTTGAGCTCGGTCACAATGGGGCAGGCATCTGGGTGGTGTGGCAACCTTCGCTTATCGAGGCAATCTGCAGTCCAGCAGCGGTTATTAATGGCGAGCCAAATGAAGAACTCGCAGCGTAAAGGAGTCTAACTTTTCCAAATTCACTTGATCTCTTCCATGAAGCGAAATGCTTTGTCCTGAGGAAGAAGGTATTGTAGGCTGATTTGCTAGAATAAGTGCCCAACCTTGAAAGCCTCCATCGATGTTGATCCTCTATGCCTTGCTGCAGGTTCAAGCCATCCACCAAATGCCAGATAAATAGGTATTCTCTCAGGATAGGAACAGTGAGCGCCCCTTTGATACCACCAACATAACTGCCATTATCTAAAGCCTGAGCCACAGTGCACCATTTGATGGTTCTTTTGGGGATATTTTTTATGAGATTTGGGGCTAATTCAGAGATTGTTCTGTCATCTATCTATCTGACCAGAACAGGGTGGATTGATCATTACCAACAATTAATTCCATGGCCACCTTGAATAAAGCTTGGGCATTGCACAGCACGTGAATGGGTAAACCTGCCCATGGTCACGAAGCATCAGTTTTCTCCAACCAAAGCCACCGTATGCGAAGAGACTAGCCCAGGACCTCAAGGTTATGAATACCAAGAGTCCAAGACCCCTATATTTGGGGTGACCGATTCAACTTGTTCCCAAGAGACAAGGCAATTGCCACCATTTGCCTTCTCCTGTGCAGTCCATAGAAACCTTCCATCTCTTGTCGATGGTTCTAGTCACCAATTTGGGGAGATCCATTGCAATCATGAGACAGGTGGGGACAGCAGTCAGCACTACCCGCACTGTAATAAGACGACCAACACGGTTCATGAGAGACGCTTTCCAGTTTAGAGGGTTATCGGCCACTTTAGATTGAAGTATGCAACTCAGCTTTAGATGGTTTTCTGATGTTCAGTAGAAGACCAATTTAAGTGCATGGGAGCTCCTTCTCACAAGCTAGCCTGCTATCCTCTTGCTTGCCCTGAAGAGGTGTTTTTGCAAGAAAAAAAAAGTGATCACCCAGCACCTGTTACATAGATTGGCTACTGATTAAGCAATTCAATTGAATTAGTAGGTTTCTGTGCTCAGGTAAAATTATGATCACTGTCAGATCTATTCGTAATCAGAAGTTTGGGCACCTGATTCAATTTTGTTCATGGTAGTTCAGGCTTCAATATTATGTACTCCGTACTTGATTTTGGTGCAAACCCTACATTATGACATGACAATGTATAAAGCAATCCAAGAGGCTAATTGAACTCATGGTATTGGAATAAGATGACACAAATTTATCAAGCAGTTGGTATGAATTGGACTTAATGCTGAAGGGGAACATGAATTTTCATGTTAAGTTGTTACCATATTTTATGTTGACCCCAGATGGAACCTAACCACATTCCTCTAGCATGCTCAACTATAAGGGTAAGGTCTTAAAAAAAATCTTAAGACCACCCATGCAGAACTTGAGTTTGTCAGCATCTCAAAAAGAATCATCTCCTATACCACAATAATAGATTTGAGGATTGATGCTCTTGTCCAGCTTTTGAATGGGGCTCATGGATTGATGTTGACATGTAACCAGTTCCCAACTATCGAGGTGAACTTTTATCCTTTGCTGCCCCAACCAGTCAATTTGCCTTAGAATGGTCAGTCTTCTTTGTTTGGGTTAATTTTGGGAAGCTCTTCATCTTGGGTGTACATTTGCAGTGGTTGGGATAATTTCTTTTCCCTTTCTGTAGACTTGGGTTGACTAATATCCTGGTTTCCCCTGTCTGGGCCTTGTTTGGAAAGTTCATTTAATCTAGTTTACTAGTTGGAGAATGGAGTATTGGAAATAACTTCATGAAGATGCAGCAATTTTGTCATGATAATGATTGTCTTATCATCCTATCATTTATGTGTCAACTATACCTACTCTCTAGTTGGAACTTGGAACTAGTATTTCTTGCATAAAGAAAATACATTTTATTGTTTGTCCTTCGGATCCATTGATTGTAAGGCCCTGGTTCACTGACACCTGATCATTTGCTATTTCAGGGGCGGAGAGCTCGAACGAAAATTACAAGGAGCAGTACAGCTGGGCGCACGAGAAGCAGCAACGGCAGCGCTGCTACTTCCTACTCTCCATACTCCACCACGGCAAACCCTAATAGGGCAAGCATCCCTAATGGTGTGACTGACGGTGGCAGCGGCGGCGCAAGGGGAGATTACAGCAACCATGCGCCATAGGGGTGCTGACTGAGCCTGTTCTCAGGTTTGGTTGTGCGGTTGTGCCATAGGAGGTGCTGACTCAGCCTGTACTCAGGTTGGAGGTTGCCTTGTCGTGGATGGCATGGAACACGTTTCGTTGGTAAGTGTGGTCTATGAACCGCGAGTACCACTCTGGTGATCAGTGAAGGTCAGGAGCCATGGGCGAAGGTTGAATCCTGCTTTGAAAACCCGTCGAGAAGATCACCTGTTGGTCAGTGGATTTCACCTTTTGTACAGCTTGTTGCTTCATCAGTATTCAGTACTGCTTCCTCCATCCCAAATTATAAGGTATTTCAAGAATCTTGGAGAGTCAAAGGATCTCAAGTTTGACCAAATTTATGTGATAACCCCTTGTTTAGTTCCCCCAATTCTCCCCAAATTCCACTATGCAAAAAGAAGATTCCCCATCACATCAAAATGTCGGCAAATACATGGAGTACTAAATGTTGATGAAATCAAAAACTAATTGCACAATTTTGTTGTACTTTGCGAGACGAACATTTTAAGCCTAGTTAGTTAAAATTTGGATAATTTTTACCAAATACAAATGAAATGCTACAGGAATTCTGATACAGTGTTTTTCTCCCCAATTCTCTGAACTAAACGAGGTCTAAGATAATAATATTTATGACACTAATTAAGTATCATTAGATTTTTCATTAATTATATTTTCATAGTATACCTATTTAATGTTATAAATTTTTGTAATTTTATCAATAATTTTGGTCAAACTTAAGATGTTTTGACTCTCAAGATTCTTGAAATGCCTTATAATTTGGAACGGAGGGAGTAGTTTGTTACGGTACCTTTTGTAGAGCATTTTGTATGTCTATGGCATATATCTGGATTAGCGAGAAGAAAAGTGAGACGGACTGAGCAAGCTGCTGAGCTGCGTGCCATCATCGCTCACGTGAATAAGGCCTTGTTTAGATTTCAAAGTTTACCTCTCAAATTCACTATTTTCCGTCACATCAAAATACTGGCACATATATGGAGTACTAAATATAGATGAAATCAAAAACTAATTACACAGTTTTATTGTACTTTGCGAGACGAACATTTTAAGTCTAATTAATCAATATTTGGATAATTATTACCAAATAAAAATAAAATTGCTACAGTGTGACGAGAAACTTACTATGCAAACTTTGCCTCCAAAATTTGCCATCTAAACCAGGCCTAAGCGAATTGCAGGCCTGCCATTGCTGCTTATGGTGGCGAACAAATTAGGTTTTCTTTTCTTTTTATTGTCCTTTGTGCCTGCTCACAGGCCTTGCCGTGCTGTACAATGTCGGCCAGTTCCCAGGCTCCCCGCAAGATATTTCTGGTTGGGAATTCGCCAACACCAACAAGATGCATGCGTATCCTAAATCCTTAAAGAAAATATACGCGCGTACGTACATACGGTTTCTTCTCATGATCCGAGAAGAGGGGCATGTGCTTCTCAACTTTCTCAGTTTGTACACTGCAGCAGTGCGTGCTGCTAGAGTATCTTTCTGCGTTGAATATGATAGTCCAAATTGGAATTTCCCGTAAAGGTAGTTATCCGAACTAATGACCCGCTGTTTCACGTGGCACGGTTGCGAGGAGCAAAGTCAGGAGTCAGGACCATGCATGCTTGCCGTCGTCATACTCTCTCTTTTCTGCGATTACACCAACTGTTTGATTGCACAAACATAAGAGTGATCACCCAGAGCACTCGTTGCTCTGTTTGATCTCCTAGGAATCCACACAAGGATAGAGCAAGCACTATATTTTCCCTTTTCCTTACTGTCTAACATTTAGGGTTTTTTTTCGCAAATACGCATGAGTGTGCGTACCTTTGTATTAGGAAGGTAGAAGTTCGAAAATTACAAGAGTGGCCGTGCCCGGCCCTGCCGGATCCAAAAAGAGCTACATTTTTTAAAATAACAACCCTGTGATCCAAAAGGATCAACCTAGAACACTCGTTCACCGAACCCTCCCCCTACAAGCTGGGAAGATCGCGTCGAGCGCCTCAGCGTCTGCGTCCGGAATGTCGGCCTCGAAGGACTCGTACGAGTGCTTAGCCGCAGAGGAGGGCGGTGCTGAAGGTTCCAGGAACCCCATCTTCCTCATGAGGAGCACTTCGCCGCGTTTGGACGTCGGGATGTGGTCCATCCGCTGAGCGGCAATCCGCCTGCTCCTCTTGGGCGGGGTCCGCCTAGGCACCGCCTTTTGCCTGGGGGAGAACTGATGAAGGGTGGTGGCCTCACCACCCAGACCACCTCAGTGAACTTGGCCATCCGCCGAGCTGCCTCCCCGGGAGAAGGGGAAGGCGACTCGTCCTCCGACAGCGTCGTAGTGCCCGCCAAAGGCGCCGAAGGCACACCTGGCACAGGCGACGCCGGAGGGTCAGCCGTGCACTAGGGAGCTGTCGTAGGGCCCCTCGACGAAACCTGACCCGTCGGTGCGTCCCCCGGAGAAGGAGGGTACTCCTCCGAAGGCGCCGCAGCAGACGTCGGCGCGCCCCGCACGGGAGACGACGGAGGCGACTCCGCCGTGCACTGAGGAGCCGTCGACGTAGGGTCCACAGCGAGGTCTGGCCCTCCAGAGACCGGCAGACCGAAGCCGGTGCGGCCGCTGACCGGGTGACTGTAACACCCCTAGGTGTTAAGCATGCATTAACATCCCAAAGCATGAGCATTAGTATCACATACATGTTCATCATCACATGCAATATAAGTTGAAATTAAATTGAAGTGTGAAAAACATCTGTTTGAACCCTAAATTATTGCATTTGCTTGCTAAGAGTGGTAAAACTTGTTTGGCTATAACTTTAAATGACTTAGAATTAATTAGCATGATTTTTAGAGGAACTTTTGTATTCAAAATCTCCCCAAATTTTACTTTTAAAAATATTCTAGAAAAATAAGTTTTTATTTAAAAATTGGACTTTAAATCACTAATTCAAAATCTGTTTAGAATTTTAAAAAGTTCCATAAATGAAAGTTGTAGAGAATTAAATTTTGAACAACTTTTGTTTTGGGGACAACTTGTGAAAATACCTTTTTCATCTTCAAATTTGAAATTTAATCAATTTAGAAAAAAAATCTGTAAATTATTTATAAAAGGAAAAAGGGGTTTCCGGCCTTAACGGGCCGCCGCCTCCCTTTTGGCCTGCTGGCCAAAGCGGCCCAGCTCCTCTCGCGCGCGCGCCCGCAGCTGCTCGCTCGCCCATGCGCGACCGCGGCCTGGCCCACGCCGCGCGGCCTCCTTCTCCCTCCCGCCCGCGCGCACCGCTGGCGACAGCGACAGAGCACGCCCGCCGCGTGGCGGCCGCATGCCGGCGACGCCCAGCGTGTGGCCGCTGTGGCCCCCGTCGCTCGCGCTTACCCCCGCCCAGAGCCGCCTCCTCCACTCTCCACAGCCGCAGCACAGCAACAGCGGCGGTTCCGCCACCGACACCGCGCGCCATCGCCGGCGTTGCCGTTCCGGCCACGCTAGCTCACCGCGAGCCACTCCATCTTGCCCCGAGCTCCGCCTCTCCCTCACGCAGCCCGTGCTCGCACCAGTTCCCCGTGGTAAGGCCCCCTTCGACGAGTATTGCTCGCCGGAGCATGGCCAAGCTTGCCGGAGATTTCCGCTCCGTGGGCCACTCCTCTCCGCTCCACCTTTTGCCTTTCTTGCACGCGCGTCTTGTTCGCCTCGACTGGCCGGTGCTCGAGCACCCTTCCGGTGACCGTATCATGGTCGGGGATGGCCGGCCGGCGACCACCCGCGCCACCGTTCCGCCATGGGAGACGGTGACCGGTCCTCCGAGCTCCGTTGGCCACCGCGTGTGTGCCATCGAGTTCGCGAGATCGAGGTGGTCCGCATGGTGACCTTGGCCTGGCCGGAGACCTCACCGCGGCGAGCTGTGGCTGCCGGCGTCTTTCTCTCTCTCCCTGTGACTGACCCGTGGGGTCGTGGGCCCACCTGTTTGTCTCCTCTCATGCGCGGGTGTGCACTGCACCGGGTGCACCTAGCGTTTTCAGCGGCTGATGTTTAAAAGGAATTTGAAAATGATTTTTCAGAAAAGATGAAAATGGTTTAGAAATTCATAACTTGATCATTTTGTCTCCAAAAATTATGAAACGACTTTTGGTAAACTTCTTATAACCAGATCTATGATCTAAAAATATTGCATGTCAAGTTTGAAATACTTTTCTGTAGGGTTTTTATTTAATTACTGAAATTGTTGTTTTCTTATTAAATCTGTAATAAATCATAGAAAGCTCAGAAAAATATGGTTCTACTTGCAATAATTTTCTTTTGTAATGTACTTTCTAGGAAAAATATGTGCTATGCATGTTCTGTAGAAAAAATTTGATGTGTAGTACAAGTGCTTATTATTGTTAATAATTGCTATTTTTGATAGAGAGAAAAATATGAATAAAACATGCATATAATAATTTTTCTATAGTGATTGTCTATTGTGTAGAATGTAGGAAAAATGCTAAATCTGTTGTTTGACACTTTTCATAGTACAAAGTATTTTTATGCTCATTTTTAGGCCCTAGCTTGTTATTTTTGTGTAGACAGTTCTACTAATCCAAATACAATGAAATTTTTGTGGCATGCTAGATTATATGATAGTAAGCTACTGTATTTTTCTTAGATTTTTCTGTGCTACCAAAATAGGTGTTGCTGTTCAAACCTAGTTGCAATTAGGGTTTAATTAACATTGTTAATGCATGACTAATTAATAAGATTTGCTTTGGTGTATCTTTGAAGCATCTTAGATTTCTGTGGTGACTTGGCATAGTAGGGAATGTTTGTAGTAGTATATGAGTATATGTTCTTGGATGATGTAGACTATCTTGTAGAAGAGTTGTATTTCCACTTTATGCAATAAAGTAAACATATTCATCTATATCTCATTCATCGTGATCATTACATGTCATCTCTGCAATGCACCTAGGCATGAGCACTTATACATTTGCATCATACAGGATCACAAGAAGTAACTCCGGTAGCAGTTCCCGAGGAGCCGGAAGAGTAGCCCGAGGTGCAAGAGCAGGAGGTGCCCGAAGCCAACGAGGAGGTCGGTGAGGATCTTCCAGAGTATCCCGACCACCGCCCAAGCTCTTTTGAAAGAGGCAAGCCCCGGAGCATTTCTCTCCCGGTTTGCAAATATTTTATTAATGCTTTTACTTTAACTGATGCATTACGTTTAGGAGTTGTTTGCAACCATTGCTGCATTATACCTTGTTTACCATGTTCTACCATATCCTTGTTACATTGGTATTCGTAGTCAAAAAATGCTTAGCTTGCTCAGATCGATAGATTTTGGGTGATTTCTTGTCACCTGTGAGCTATAGGTGGTTACCTGGATCTGCTTGAATAAGTATGTCATCATAGAATAACTAAGTGTTAATGTGAAATTGAGACCGGACGGAGACTTGCAGGGATTCAGACTATAGTATTTTCTGTCTATGTCGATTAAGGACCGACCGTTGTTAGGCCTCGAGTCATGTTGAACGCATGCCTTACATTTAGCTGGCCGAATAATGTACCTTTCGACCACGAAGCTGGGAGATTATTCGGGCCGAGTGGATTGCCTGTAACGCACTGTACCAGAGCAGGTGTGGTAGGACACGGGGGCGCGATGATAAGGCCAAAGAGCAGTCGGACGACCCCCGGGTACATGTGGTTTCTGGCAAACTCGAGACTTTACCTGAATGGTTGACTCGATAACCAATATCTCACTTTAGCGGGTGAGTGAGGTTTGTGTGAGGAATAAATTATCAGCTGGTTAATAATCGATTCGAATCGCCATTGTTCACTGGATAGTGAACACTTGACTTAAGTTATTTCATCATAGTAATCTTGATGGAACACTTGAATAGTTATATATACTATGACATGATGAGAGTTGTTAATGATCATTGGTTATCCTTACCTGTTTAATTACATGTTACTCTAGTACAGGTGCAAATGTAGTTGACAGGTTAATAAAGATTTAACTTGATGCAAAGCTTCTGGAAAAGATTCTTTAAATGCTAAAAATGCCTTTTGCAAATGAGTCAGCTACCCTACCATAAAGTCTGTCATGATCCTTGGTGTCATTTATTTTCGATTATGTTGGGTAAGTCTAGCTAAATACCTTCTCGTACTCAGAGTTTTGTTCCCACTTGTTGCAGATGGGCAGATGTATTACGGCTACTATATCAACTGCCTTTATCCTGCGATGGGTGAAGCTTAGGATCATGGGCAATGGTCATTCCCTACGTCTCGTCTAATGCTTTTGTTAGAGATGATCAACAGTTGACACTTTATTTCAAACTCTTTGTGAGTGTGTGTGGTTTGAACTAAATGATTCTGCTACTTTTATTTGAACTTGGTTTGTAATAACTATGTTTAAACTCCGATGTATTTACGACATGAACTTTTATGTAACTTGTGATGGTGACCGCTAAACTTATTACGATCTTGGCTGATATGTAAGTTGGTTTGAAATCCGTCGTGATTTCACAGACTACCGGGTTATACGGGCTTAAGTTTGCTAAATCGTCTGCTCGGTGGATGATTTTCTTACTTAATCTCATATAATTAGTCGGTTCTGTTACAGCTGGCATCGGAGCATGGTTTAGCATGTTTACTGTTCACACGTGTATTTAAAATAAAAATGTGTTTGAAAAATGTGATTTCTAAACCAAAAGTGTGACAGTGGTCATATCCTTTATGCCCAGTAAGTACTCTAGGTGGCTTATTTAAGTACTGACTTGGGGTTCTTGCACCATATTTCTCTTTCATTGCTCATACGGCGTGCTATTTTATGAGTGTCACTTAATTGAGTGGTAATGTATGGATCAGCTGCCTCTACGCCTCGGTAAGTGTGAGATATGAGAGCATGATCGGATACACCGCCGATCTAGGAAGAGTGCTTATATGATATTGGAGTAATTACATATTATATGCATGTTTTTATAAAAGTGTCGCATGTGTGGTTGTTCCATCTGTTGAGACGATGCCGTCAATAGGATGATGTTTTGGGTAGTTACTACCGTTATACGCGTATCTGGGGATTCGTGTAGAGCGTGTAGGTAAATTTACTGCTTTCATGCATCCATAGGGAATTGGGCTGAAATGAATTTTCTGCAGGTACATAACAATGTTTCTCGTGTAGAACGTATTAGTTACGTATATGAGAGATCGCTTGTATACCACCGAATTCATCGCTAGATATTATTTATTTCATAAGTTTGTGAGAACATAAGAAATGTACATACATCATATTATTTGTGCATTTCATTCATGTCATGCATTCCTCCCCTTATAAAGTTATTATCCCCTTTTGATAAAAATTATATCAACTTAAAATATGTTCTCACTGGGTAATCAAAACTTTTGCTACAGATGGCCCGCACGAAGGAGACTGCCCGTAAGTCCACAGGCGGAAGAGCACCCCGACACGAGTTGGCCCCACGGGAGCGCCATAGCACGAACACCTTTCTGAGCGAGTTTGGCATGTCAACCTTGCTTTGGAGAGTGCTCCATGATGTGGGGTACCCAGAGGGTCAGGAGCCGGTGTACTCTTGGAGTGAGAGCCAGTTAGCTGAGGATGGACTTGCAGTAGTGGAGATCACAGTCCTTGCTATTGGTGATGCTCCAGAGTGGGATGGTTGGCACTTAGAGTTTGAGGGACGCACCCCGGTTGAGGGTGCAGAGAGAGCAGCTTTCCGTGTCATCAAAGACATAATGAGCAGATTTCTCAACGAGCTGGCAGCAGCCTTGGCTGGCACTTTTCCGAGGGATGATCCTCGCGATGTCATTTGGGTGCAACCGCAAGGAAGCGCCTTGGTCAGAGGCCTAAACGAAGGACAGGCTAGCGATAACTATGCTATGAGTGCGATGTATGCAGCTATTAGAGCATACTAGGGTCTTGAGTGTACCTATTGGACGTTGACTGGTTTGCATGGTGATGATCGGCTCAAAGCAAGAAAACAGAAGAAGAAGCAGGCATATGCTATAGCTAGTTTGCAGGAGCAGTTGGCTGATATGAGCTTGTAGCAAGACCAGGCTCTAGAGAGAGGTGATAGTGCTCTGCAGCGGGTGCATACGTTGACTCAGGCCAACAATAATGCAGACCGCATGATTAGACAGTTGGTTCAGGAGAGGAATGAAGCCTGGGACGAGAGGGACCTTCTGAGGCAAAGGGTCGAGGAGCTAGAGGAGTACAACGTCAACTTTCATGAGGAGTTTCACGCGCTCTACAACGGGATTGGCTCGTATGCTCCTCCAGACGCCGCCGATATGGACGTCGATGACGACGAGGATGAGCCTGCAGTTGCACCTATCGACGACGATGATGTCGCTACTGATGGTAGCGATGGTGACGTCTCCGACCCCGACGATGGCCCCGAGGAGTAGGCTAGTTGCTTTGCGTTAGCTACTAGGCCCTGTCGCGATGACCTTTCTTTTGGCTTCATGTACCTTGGTGTATCTCGTTCGAACCTTGAGACTTAGTAGTATATTGGAACTTGGTTGGTCATGCGATATCTGAGCGCATAAAAGTCCAGTATATGTATACTGACAATCTGGTTGTATGGACGTGATGTTTGCATTCAAAGTAATTTAATTAGTGGTGTTGTTTTAATTGGAATGTGATTATTGTGCCTCTATTTTATTGTATGACTTGTTCTCTCTAATGAATTTAGTACGGCATAATTTTTCATTCACTCACAATTACTACAGCTTCACTTAATCATTACTTGTTGCTGAAATATACAGATGGCAAACACTTGTCGCGCCACGTATGAGGCTGCTGAAACTGGTGGTAATGGTGTCAGGGCAGGTGGGAGTGGTGAAAACAACGTCAACCACAATGAGCCACACCCGAAACCACATTTGCCGCCTCCTCCACCGCTCACTGCAGAGGTATTCTTTGCACAGTTTCTTGGAAGTCAGCGCAATGCCGAGCAATCGCAGAAGAACATGGAAGATTTTCTGTGTACCATTGCCAACAATGTTCAACGTGGTAACAACCAAGGTGGTGGCAATGGGGTGAATCAGTACAGCAACTTCAAGGATTTCATGGACACCAGACCACCAATTTTTAAGGAAGCAACAGAGCCACTTGACGCTAAAAAATGGATCAACACCATGGAAGATAAGTTTCGTGTGTTGAGGCTGACTGAAGTACTGAAGACAGAATATGCTGCACATCAGTTACAAGGACCCGTAGGGATGTGGTGGAAGCATCATCGCACCACCTTCCCTCCAAATGCCCAGATCTCATGGAGAGAGTTCACTGAAGCCTTTCGTGGAGTTTATATTCTACCAGGGCTGGTTGAGATGAAGTTGGGAGAGTTCTTGGCTTTAAATCAGGGCACCCAAACCATGATGCAGTACTTGCATGCCTTCAACAACTTGTGTTGTTATGCTCCCGACATGGTTGACACAGATGCTAAGAGAATTGGTAGTTTTAAGAGAGGGTTAAGTCCGAAGATGATGAAGCATGTGGGTACCAATACCCGCGCCAGATTCAATGACTTCATCAGTGATTGTCTGAAACAAGAGAAGAATAATAATGCGTACACTGCATCCAAGACTCGCAAGAGGGCCTTTGAGTCAGGACCATCATAGCCAAGAGTTCTCACTGCTAATCGTTCTGCCTATCGTCCGTCTGCACCAGGTGCAAGGTTTAGGCCACCACAGCATAAAACCCAGAACTACAAGGGATCGCAGAAGCCGTACAAGATGGCCGTGCCACCAGCAAGGATAGCTGCAGCTGCGGGACAAGGCAACTCTAAGGGAGCTATAGGATCTGCTGGTACAGTGAAGGGACCCTGCTACAATTGTGATCAGCCAGGCCACTTTTCAAAGTTTTGTCCTTACCTGCCCAGAAAGAAGCAACAGACCTATACTGCTCGGGTACACCACACCACCGTGGATGAGATTCCTGAGAGAGAGCCCGTAACCATTGGTAAGTTTCCTATTAACCAACACCCTGCAGTTATTCTATTTGATTCTAGATCATCGCATTTTTTCATGAGTCAAGCATTTGCACGGAAACATGAACAAGTATGCATAGATTTGAGTTATGGTTACCGTATAAGTTTAGCAGGGGCTAATGTTTTAACCAACCAGATGGTTAGAGGGACAACCCTTGAATTAGGTAGTCGAAAGTTTCGAGTGAACTTGATAGTTATGCCTGGACTAGTTCTGGATGTCATCATAGGGATGAATTGGATGAAGGATTGGGGAGCAGTTACAGATACAGAAAGTCGGGTACTTACCCTTAAGGATCCCTAGGATGAGGGTACTTCTTAGGTACCATTTCCTAGAAGAACAGACCTTGTGAGTGTGACATGTGCTATGGAAGTCATTCCTATTCATCAGATTCTGGTAGTGTGTGAGTTTTCGGATGTGTTCCCAGATGAGTTACCTGGTCTTCCGCCAGATAGGGATGTTGAGTTTGGAATTGAGTTGATCCTCGGGACAGCTCCAATTTCAAGGAGACCTTATCGGATGCCTCCGGATGAGTTAGCTGAACTGAAGAAGCAACTAGAGGAATTGTTGAAAAAGGGGTTTATCCGGCCAAGTAAGTATGAATGGGGATGTCCTGCCTTGTTTGTGAAGAAAAAGAAAGAGGGTACTTTAAGAATGTGTGCGGATTATAGGCCTCTTAATGCTGTAACTATTAAGAATAAGTATCCCTTGCCTCATATTGATGTTTTGTTTGATCAGTTAGCCAAAGCCAGAGTGTTCTCCAAGATAGATTTAAGATCGGGTTACCATCAGATAAAGATTAGGCCATAAGATACACCGAAAACCGCTTTTTCCACCAGATACGGGTTGTACGATTATCTTGTTATGTCCTTTGGCTTAACAAATACTCCTACATACTTTATGTATCTGATGAATACGGTTTTCATGCCAGAATTAGATAAGTTTGTGGTAGTGTTTATTGATGATATTCTAGTGTACTCCGAGAACGAGAAAGATCATGAAGAGCATCTGAGAATTGTCTTGACCAGACTTAGAGATCATAAGTTGTATGCTAAGTTTAGCAAGTGTGAATTTTGGTTGAAGAAAGTTCCTTTCCTTGGTCACATTCTATCAGAAAATGGAGTTTCTATAGATCCGAGTAAAGTGCAAGAAGTTATGGACTGGAAGACACCAACCACAGTTTCAAAAGTTAGAAGTTTCTTAGGATTAGCTGGTTACTATCGTCGTTTTATACCAGATTTCTCAAAGATTGCCAAGCCAATGACAAGTCTGCTACAGAAAGATCACAAGTCTGTGTGGACAGAGGAGTGTGAGACAGCTTTCCACACCTTGCGGAAACTGTTGACCACTGCTCCAGTTCTAGCACAACTGGACATTAAGAAACCTTTTGATGTGTTTTGTGATGCATCAAAAACAGGATTAGGTTGTGTTCTTATGTAAGAAGGAAGAGTCATTGCTTATGCCTCCCGCCAGTTGAGAAAGCATGAGATCAACTATCCGACACATGATCTTGAACTTGCTGCCGTAGTGCATGCATTAAAAATTTGGAGACATTACTTACTTGGTAATGTGTGCAATATTTTCATTGATCACAAGAGTCTTAAGTATATTTTCACCCAACCAGAGTTGAACATGAGACAGCGAAGATGGTTAGAATTGATTAAAGATTACAACTTGAATGTGCAGTATCATCCTGGAAAGGCCAATGTAGTGGCAGATTCTTTGAGTAGAAAGTCACATTGCCTGAATGCGCAACCTTTGCTCGAAGGTGGTTTTGATCTGATGCACCCTGCTGTGTTACATAGTATTCAGATTAGTTGCTCTTTGGAGAGTAAGATAATAGAATGCCAGAAAACTGACAAAGGGATATTCCACATCAAAGAGAAAATTAAAGAAGAACCATCCAAGCACTTTAGAGTGGATGAATAGGACGTGTTATGGTTTGACGACCGTCTTTGTTCCCAAGGATTGGGAGCTTAAGAATAAACTTATGGATGAGGCTCACCTTTCTAAGCTATCTATCCATCCTGGAAGTAGCAAGATGTACCAAGAACTGAGACCTCGTTGTTGGTGGACAAAAATGAAGAAAGAGATTGCAGCATATGTGGCCAGATGTGACACATGTTGTAGGGTAAAAGCCATTCATATGAGACCTGCTGGATTGTTGCAACCTTTGTCTGTACCTAGTTGGAAGTGGGATGATATAAGTATGGATTTCATCACAGGTTTGCCCACTACTCAGAAAGGACATGATTCGATTTGGGTTACCGTGGATCGTCTTACAAAGACAGCTCACTTTTTACCTGTCAAGACAGATTATAGACCACCTCAATATGCCGAGAAGTATATTGCTGAGATTTTGAGATTGCATGGCATACCGAAGACTATAGTGTCTGACAGAGGGTCACAATTCACTGCCCACTTTTGAGAACACTTACACAAAGGATTGGGAACTAGTTTGATCCGTAGTACTGCCTATCATCCTGAGACAGATGGTCAGACCAAAAGAGTTAATGCTGTTCTGGAGGATATGTTGAGAGCCTGTGTGTTGTCTTCTAGGGGTTCATGGGAGTCATGGTTACCCTTAGCAGAGTTTGCTTACAATAATAGTTATCAAGAAAGTATCAAAATGGCCCCATTCGAAGCTTTGTATGGCAGAAAGTGTAGAACACCACTAAATTGGATCGAGCCAGGAGAAAGAAGATATTATGGTATTGACTTCGTAGAAAAAGCCGAGAAGAAAGTTCATATCATTCAGCAAAATATGAAAGCCGCTCAATCACGTCAGAAAAGCTATGTGGATAGACGGAGGAGACCGCTTGTGTTCGAAGTTGGTGACTATGTTTATCTGAAAGTCACGCCAATGAAGAAGAAACGGTTTGGAGTACGCAGAAAGCTTGTAGCCAGATTTGTGGGACCATACAAGATCTTGGAAACAAAAGGTCCAATAGCTTATAAGTTAGAGTTACCTGAGACAATGGGTGCTATATTCCCAGTTTTTCATGTATCGCATCTCAAGAAGTGTTTGCGCGTTCTAGAGGAAAGAATCAAACCCCCGAGGCATAAAGCTCAAGTCAGATTTGGTATATCGTGAGCAACCAGTTCGAATTTTGGACTCTAAAGAGAGGGCTACTCAAAACAGTGTGGTGAAAACATATAAGATACAGTGGAGTCATCATGATGAAGGAGATGCAACTTGGGAAACAGGTGAATATCTATAAAAAGCTTATGAGGATTTTTATAACAACCGGTTTGTAACCCAAATCTCAGGATGAAATTTTTATAAGGGGGGAGGGCTGTAACACCCCTGGGTGTTAAGCATGCATTAACATCCCAAAGCATGAACATTAGCATCACATACATGTTCATCATCACATGCAATATACGTTGAAATTAAATTGAAGTGTGAAAAACATCTGTTTGAACCCTAAATTATTGCATTTGCTTGCTAAGAGTGGTAAAACTTGTTTGGCTATAACTTTAAATGACTTAGAATTAATTAGCAATATTTTTGGAGTAACTTTTGTATTCAAAATCTCCCCAAATTTTGCTTTTAAAAATATTCTAGAAAAATGAGTTTTTATTTAAAAATTGGACTTTAAATCACTAATTCAAAATCTGTTTAGAATTTTGAAAAGTGCCCTAAATGAAAGTTGTAGAGAATTAAATTTTGAACAACTTTTGTTTTGGGGACAACTTGTGAAAATGCCTTTTTCATCTTCAAATTTGAAATTTAATCAATTTAGAAAAAAAATCTGTAAATTATTTATAAAAGGAAAAAGGGTTTTTCGGCCTTAACGGGCCGCCGCCTCCCTTTTGGCCCGCTGGCCAAAGCAGCCCAGCTCCTCTCGCGCGTGCGCCCGCAGCCGCTCGCTCGCCCATGCGCGACCGTGGCCCGGCCCACGCCGCGCGGCCTCCTTCTCCCTCTCGCCCGCGCGCACCGCTGGCGACCGCGACAGAGCACGCCAGCCACGTGGCGGCCGCATGCCGGCGACGCCCAGCGCGTGGCCGCTGTGGCCCCCGCCGCCCGCGCTTACCCCAGCCCAGAGCTGCCTCCTCCCGCTCCACTCACCCATTCCTTCCCTCCACTCTCCACAGCCGCAGCGCAGCAGCAGCGGCGGTTCCGCCATCGACACCGCGCGCCATCGTCGGCGTTGCCGTTCCGGCCATGCTAGCTCACCGCGAGCCGCTCCATCTTGCCCCGAGCTCCATCTCTCCCTCGTGTAGCCCGTGCTCGCACCAGTTCCCCATGGTAAGGTCCCCTTCGACGGGTTTGCTCGCCAGAGCATGGCCGAGCTTGCCGGAGATTTCTGCTCCGTGGGCCACTCCTCTCCGCTCTACCTTTTGCCTTTCTTGCGCGCGCGTCTTGTTCGCCTCGACTGGCCGGTGCTCGAGCACCCTTCCGGTGACCGTATCATGGTCGGGGATGGCCGCCGGTGACCACCCATGCCACCGTTCCACCATGGGCGACGGTGACCAGTCCTCCGAGCTCCGTTGGCCACCGCGTGTGTGCCATCGAGTTCGCGAGATCGAGGTGGTCCGCATGGTGACCTTGGTCTGGCCGGAGACCTCACCGCCGGCGAGCTGTGGCCGCCGGCATCTTTCTCCCTCTCCCTGTGACTGACCCGTGGGGTCGATGATGAGGACATCACCACGCTGGACACACCGACGTTATGGTCTTTCCTAAGTTGCAATTCGTCTCCAACTCAGCTGCCACGTCACCCTCGGATTCAGCAGACACGTCGTCACTGTTTTGGTCATAACTCTCTCATAGGACATCAAAACGGGGCGTTCTTGGATGTGTTGGAAAGGGGACGACGACGCCATCATTTTGGATCTGGTCCTAGCTCCAGAAGGTCCGTGGATCATTCTGTGTGACCACGGCAAGGTGTTGCGTCACCTATTTGGGCCAACTTGGCCATGTATCGTGTCGAGCCTTAAGCCCAAGTTGTGGGTGCCTAAACCCTAGGTCGAGTCTTAGACTATAAACACAGCCACCGCCGCTGTTAGACAATTGAGTTTTGTTTAGAGTTTAGTTTTCTATCGAGAAACTGAATCGTTCATTGTAACTGTGGTGACAAATCCTTTTACAGTGATCTAGGGCCCCTGTTCTTGATCTCCTCCACTATGTCGATTAGTCCTTTGGAACCGAGTTCTTGAACCCTCTATTGATATTCACATCATTCATATTTGCAATTTCAGATTACGTGTTTTTACCTTCTTGCTTGTGCTCTTCGATTCGCTTGCAGCAAAAGCCTTCTTGGCGACGTCAATCAAGTTGTGCTTGGTTGATAACCAACGGAGCAGTGGTGTAACGGTTGCAGGGTTTGAATCGTGTCTGATTTGAAGCCAGATCACCAACGTCGAGATCTCCATAAATCAAACTTACCGGTTACCTCTCGGAAGATCGGGCATGTACTCATCAATTGGTATCGGAGCTTTTAGGTTTACCGCGAGGTATAATCTCGTTTGCCTTAGATTTATATTTGTTCATTACCTAGAGTCCACAAAAAGCCAATAATATTTTAATTTCTGCTGTCCTATCACCTTTGTGTCTTTGCAATTGTGTTTCAGATTCGCGTTGTTGAGTTTGTGTCCATGGTCGAGTCTTGTTGCTGGTTTAGGATTGTGTTCGTAGTCGTAGCTCAATCGCCCGTTGCTATGATTTTTGTTTTCCGCCGCTATCCCATCCACCATTTCCAAACAACAAGTCAAAGCCACCACATTACTCGACTTGCCCCTCTAGCCGCTTTGTGTAACTTCTCGCCACCGCGCAAACCCTAGATAGGTTGCCAGCCGCTCTTATTTTGCCTGCATCGCAGCCCTCTTTACATCATCAGGCGAATACCTACTGTTGTTAGTCATAGGAACCATCTTGTGATCGGTGTTGGAGTTTAGAGACGCTTTGCCCTAACTGCCGCTGCCGTCTTGTGCCTTCCGAAAAACATAACTTGAGATACCTTTGGTAAAACAGGCATAACTTTTCGCTCGTTTATCAGAAAAATCTAAATTTTTTACAGCAGCTTCTTCGCCCTGTTTGGTTTCATCAAAATTGCCACAAAAAAAATTAGGAAAATAAAGAAAAAAATTGTCAAAGTTTTTGCACGCTTTTCAGAGAACGTGTTGTATTTTTGTAGACCACATCCCATCTCAGTTGTAGGTGCCAATTTTTGTGGTCGCATCTTTTTTTATCCTTGTTCAGAGAAAAATATAAAAAAATTGTAAAAAATTTAAAAAGTTTGATTCCTACTAGTGCCTTTTGGAAAATTCCTGGAAAAATTCAGAAAAAGGGAAAAAATTGGGTTATTTGCTTGTTCTGTGAGTTCTTTCCATCATCCTTTGTTTTCACCTTGTTGCGCTGTGTCTCCACACGTCTTAGCCAGCACCTGTGATTTGTACTTTGGATCCGGATTGAACAATCGTTAATCTACATTCGTTAATTGCTAATCATTGCTGTCATATTGTGTGCCTACCCATAGCTCCACATATTCTTCTGTCAGCACAGGTTCATCTTGCAACTATTACCCACGCTCAACAACAGATTACTTCGCCACTTTGGTTTGGCTCCTGTTTGGCGTTGGTAAGAATACAGGCAAGACGGTGATAAGCCGCTTGTGATTTTGCATTCCACTTTCTTCACCACCACTTGTTTCCTTTTAGTTGTAGGGATAATACTTTGGTGTTGTCTTTTTCTATCTTCTAACCATGGCAGGATCTCCGACGGACTTCAATGAGTGTGTGTCCAAGGGCGAGCTTACAACGTTCATTATTGAACAACACAATCTTATGACCGAGCTGACACGCAATGTGAACAATCTGGTCACCCGCATTGAACAACTCAAGCAACACCCTCCACCTCATCGTGCTGATGATAAAGATGCGGATGATTTTGGTGATGAAGATGCGGATGCTGACGGTTATGCCCGTCGCCACCTCAACTTCAACCGTCGCGGTATGGGAGGTCATATTCAAGGTAATAATGATCCTTTCGCTAAAATTAAATTTAGTCTTCCTCCTTTTGCTAGTAATGTTGATCCAGAGGCTTATTTAGATTGGGAGCTTGATGTTCAACAAAAATTTGATTCTCATAATGTTCCTGCTGAGCATAGAGTTAGACTTGCTACTAGTGAGTTTACTAATTTTGCTTTGTTCTGGTGGAGTGATCTTTGCAATGCTAATAATGCTGCTGTTGTGCCTCAAACTTGGAATGCTTTAAAGCAACGTATGAAATCTCGTCTTGTTCCTCCTTATTACCAACGTGATTTACGTTTGAAACTACAAACTTTAAAACAAGGTGATAAAGGAGTAGAAGCATACTATTAGGAATTGTTTATTGGTTTAGCCCATTGTGGTATAAATGAAGATGATAATGATTCTAGTGCTAGAATTTTTGGTGGTTTAAACCATGATATACAAAAAAAATACTAGATTACAAAGAATGGCATAATTTTCCCAATTGTATCATCTTGCTATTAAGGCAGAACGTGAAGTACAGGGCCGTAAACAACACCAGCCTTTCAGGTCTAACAATGGGAGGACTTTTCAGCAGCGTTTAGAGCCAGAGACGCCCAAGCTTTCTGTTGCATCACAGCTGTCTACACCTCCATTTTCTTCCGGGGTAAGTAAATTGTCTAATGTGCAGAAGAAAAGTGCCACTCCAGGTGCTTCTCCTAGCTCCTCCTCGTCCAGCTCTAAAATCATTTGCCATCGATGCAAAGGCATGGGACATATCATGAAGGATTGCCCCAGTCGTCGTGCTTTCATTGCTATCGAGGATGGATATGTAAGTGCTAGTGATGTTGAAGATGATTTAGCCCTTGTTGCTAACATTGATGCAGATCAAGACAAGGAGGCCATCATCATTGACTCCATGGCTGCTGCCACAGCCTACCCTAGCCTTCTTGTGCAGCATGTGTTCAGTACACGTGTGGGACATGAAGAAGAGATGACGATCCAACGTCACAATTTGTTCCACATGTATTTCATTGTGCAGGGTTATCGTGTTCTCACAATCATTGATAGCGGGAGTTGCAATAACTTGGTGAGTTCAGATTTGGTTGACAAGCTTGGTTTGACCACACGACAACATTCGTATCCATATAAACTTCAATGGTTCAATAATAGTGGTAAGACTAAGGTAACTAAATCAACACGCATTAGCTTTTTCACAGGCTCTTATTATGATACTGCTGATTTTGATGTTGTCCCTATGCAAGCTTGTTCCATTTTATTAGGTCGCCCATGGGAATTTGATAATGATGCTTTACACCATGGTAGAACTAATACATACACTATCATACATAAGGACAAGAAAATTACATTGCTACCTTTGTCTCCTACAGATATTATTAAACATGCTAATGAGATTAAAAATAAACCTCCAACTCAAATTGCTAAAAATAATGGGATTAAGTTAAAAGGAGGTACTTTTCTTGCTACAACTTCTGCTACTGCTGAGTTATGTGATAATCTTGATGCGCCATGTTATACTATGTTTTATCAACCTATTATGTCTGGTGCATTGCCTGCTTATTTAGATTTAGGATATATAGTCGACTATCAAGAGGGGCAATCACGGTTAGCTCGGAAATCAAGTGCCACAAGATAAATGTCTTGAGCATATACATTAGAATCTAGTAGAGAGCTCACTTATCGCCTTGAAAATGTTTGTGAAATGCTAACACACATGCACATGGCAGTGTACACTTGGTGGTGTTAACACTTTTGCGAAGTTAGAGAAGAAACAGAGGCGAACGGTGGTCACCGTGGTGACCGGACGCTGCACCGGACGCGGTCCCGGTTTGACCGGACGCGTCCGGTCAGTTCAACACAATGCGCCTAGGGTTTGTGATCAGACGCTGGTCCGGCCTGACTAGCGCGTCCGGTCAGTTCACCTGGGGCGCAGAAGAAGAGTGCGCAACCGACGCGTCCGGTCCCTCACGGAACCAGAGCGTCCGGTCAGGCACCGAGAAACGCAGTGCTTGACGTAAAGCCAATCAGACGCGTGGCGCGTCCGGTCATGTGCGATCGGATGCGTTCGGTCACGGTGGGAGCTCTCTGGACTCCGACCGGACGCCGGGTGCAGCGCGTCCGGTCAAACACTGAAGCTCGTCCGGTCACGGCAACGGCTACTTCTGACGCGCACTGTTCTCGCTTGTCCTGTAGTGATCGGACGCGTCCGGTCACCCTCACTGGTGCGTCCGGTCAGCATGTTTTGCAGTACGTCATCCGGTAACGGCTAGCTGTGTACCCCTTCGCTTTAAATAGAAGTTGGCCGGGGTTTGAAGGTAACTCTTGCACATTTTGAGACCTAGAGACATCCTTTGAGCTAGAGAACAACCCCTCCACTCATCTCTTTGCTTGGTTGCACATCTTGAGTGAGATTGAGTAAGATTCAAGTGCATTGCTTGAGAGTTGCATTCTAGAGGCACTTGATCTTCGTGTTGCTGTGGATTTCTTATTACTCTTCCGTGTTTCCCGACACGGTAGATGGCTTGGAGCAGCAGAGGTGATTGAGCTCGCAATTGGAGATTGTTGGAGCCCTCACCAAGTGTTGTAAGGGGTTCTTGATCCTTCCCCGCAGGAGTTCATGAATTGGATACTCTAGTGGAGCTCGTGGCTTGGAGGATCCCCATCTTGTGTGCGGTTGTGCGGTGCCCGCCGAGGGCTCGACTCTTGATAGTCGATTAGCTCGTGAACCGACAAGTGGGTGTATCGCCACAACGGGGAGTATCTACCGGGAAGCAAGTGAACCTCGATAAAAATCTTATGTCATCTATTTGCTGAGGATTTCTCTTATAATTGCTAATTGTGATTGATTCTTCAAGTGCATTACTTCTCTACATCGTTGGTATAATAATCAAGTCACTTGCTCTTTACTTTCTTGTACTAGTCCTAGTGAAGTTTGCTTAGTGTAGCCTTTATCACATAGGAGTAAGTAGCTTAGTGACTTAGTCTTGTTGGTGTGTATTAAAGATCATAGCCTTGTTTCACTAGAATTATTTAGGTGGCTTGCATAGTGTAGTTGAGCTAGTGCTAGAATTAGCTTAGCCATCTTTTATACTAACATGGTTGTTTAGTGAAGCTTGTAGATTTTTAAATAGGCTATTCACCCCCTAGCCATTTGGACCTTACAAGTGGTATCGGAGCCGAGGCACCGTTTATTTGAGGCTTAACAACCTACGGTGAAAAAGAAATGGCTCAATTAAGCTTGCACATCAACAAGACCAAGAAGGCACCTCACTTTGATGGCACAAATTATGCATATTAGAAAGTTAAGATGACCGCACACCTCAAGTCAATCAATAGAGAAGTGTGGAAGGTCACCAAAACAAAATTTGAGGTTGCTAATCCAGAAGCACCTACACCGGTGGAAGAGAAGAAGCTCCAATATAATGACATTACCATTAGTGCTCTTCATGAGGCACTAGATGACAAGACATTTGAGCAAGTGAAGAACATTGAAATTGCTCATGATGCTTGGGCCAAGCTAGAAGAAACATTTGAGTGTACCGAAGGCACAAAGACCGCTAAAGCATATATCTTGCAAGAAAAATTTTCAAGCTTCAAGATGCAAGATTATAAGAGTGTACCAGAAATGTTTTATAGGTTGCAAGTCATTATCAATGAGCTCAAAGCACTTGGTGAGGAGGTCAAAGACAACCTATTCTCTATGAAGTTCTTGAGAAGCTTGCCTAAGAGGTTTGATACATTGATCACCGTGCTAGTGAGGACTACATTGAAGGATTCAACTCCTCAACAAGTATTTCAAGAAGTGATGATTCATATAGAGAAGATGATGAGAAGGATGAGTTGGTCAAGAAGAAGAAGAAGAAAAATGAGAAGAAAGATGATGAAAAGAAGAAGAATGTGTCATTCAAAGCCACCACATCCAAGGGCAAGTCTAAGATTGAATCATCAAGTAAAGAAGACTCAAGCTCTTGTGATAGTGAGACATTGATGAGAAGATGGCTCTCTTTGTTAAGCAATTTGGCAAATTCATAAAGAAAAAGGGCTATCATGCAAGGAGGAGGAAGAACTCATCCAAGAAGAATGAGCATACCATGAGATGCTTTAGATGCCATGGCAAGGACCATCTCATTGCAAAGTGTCCTTATGATAGTGATAATGAAGATGCTATCAAGGAGAGGAAGAAGCAAACGAAGCAAGAAAAGAAGGAGAGCTCTCATAAAAAGAAGAATAATTATCATGTTGCTACATGGGATAATGATGATTCCTCAAGTGATGATGAGGATGACAACAAGAGCAAGAAGAAGAGACATGCTAGTATTGCCATCCAAGAGAAGGTCTCCCTCTTCGACACTCCATCGTGCTTTATGGCTAAGGCTGCTAAGGTATCATCCGACGATGAGAGTGATCATGATAATGCTAGTGATAGTGATAGTGATGATGATTATCTAACTAAAGATGAACTAATCACTATGCTAGAAGATTGCACTCAATATTTCAAAGAATCTAGAAAGGAGTGTAAGAGCTTGCTTAAGGAAAAGAAAAACCTTATGCAAGAACTTGATGAGCTTAGGGCATCTTATGAGAGTCTAAAGGTAGACCATAAGAAGCTTCAAAAGTCTCACACTAAGCTTGAACAAGCTCATTCCTCTCTAGTTGAAAATGTGAAAACATGCCAACTAATGTTGAGAAAGCTAAAACTTGCAACATAGGCATATCATGTGATATAATTGATGAATCCTTTTATAAGCCTATTGTTGTTGCTCCCACTAACCCTTCATATAGTGCATCTACATCATCCTCATCTAGTAGTGACATTTCACTTGTGACTTCACACTTATAGTTGAGAATGAAAATCTTAAGAATGAGGTAAAAGAGCTCAATCACACCTTAGCCAAGGCTTATGGTGGTGAGGACCGCTTGCTTATATGCTTGGATTGCTAAAGAGCTTCTCTCTACAAAGAGGGATTGGGCTATAACCCCAAGAAAGGCAAGGCCGCTTTTGCTCCTCACAAGACTCGCTTTGTGAAGAACAATGGTAGCTATTGCAAAAGTTACAAGCAAGTTGGTCACATAGAGTAACATTGCATGAACAATAAATCCAATGCTAATATATCCTCAATTAAGTTTGATTCTTTCTATATGCTTACCAAGGGTACAAATGGTGTTCATGCTAAGTTCATTGGTACACCATGGATGGGCTCAAAGAAGAAAGTCATTTGGGTACCAAAGAGCTTAGTCACTAACCTTGGAGGACCCAAACAAGTTTGGGTACCTAAAAAGAATTGATCTTGTCTTGTAGGTCAATTACAAAGCCAGAGGAAGGCATTGGGTGCTTGATAGTGGGTGCACTCAACATATGACCGGGGATTCTTGTATGTTCAAATCAATTGATACAAGTCAAAATGGTGGTTTTGATGTTATCACGTTTGGCAACAACAAGAAAGTCAAAGTCAAGGGGCTTGGTAAAATTGCTATCTCAAATGACATGAGCATATCTAATGTGTTGCTAGTTGAGAGCTTGGATTTCAATCTTTTGTCGGTGGCATAACTTTGTGATCTTAGCTTTAAGTGCATATTTGGTAGTGATGATGTTGAAGTCATAAATGTTGATGGATCAAATTTGATATTCAAAGAATTTAGACATGGTAGTTTATACTTGGTTGACTTCAATGATAGTGAGAAACAATTGACATCATGCTTGCTTAGCAAATCTAGTATGGGTTAGTTGTGGCATAGAAGACTCGGTCATGTTGGAATGAAACAATTGAACAAACTTTTAAAGAATGACTTAGTTAGAGGCTTGAAGGATGTCACCTTTGAGAAGGATAAACCTTGTAGTGCTTGTCAAGCCGACAAACAAGTTGGAAATGCACATCCTAGTAAGAGTGAAATGAGCACTTCTAAGGCATTTAAGTTATTACACATGGACTTGTTTGGACCAACAACATACACTAGTATTGGTGGGAACAAGTATGGTTTTGTGATAGTGGATGATTACACTAGATACACGTGGGTGTTCTTTCTTTATGACAAGAGTGATGTTTATGATCTATTCAGATCTTTTGTCAAGAGGGTGCAAAATGAGTTTAAGACTACCATCAAGAAGATTAGAAGTGACAATGGTAGTGAGTTCAAGAACACAAGAATTAAAGATTTATGTGATGATCTTGGTATTGGACATCAATTCTCACCAACATACACTCCTCAATCCAATGGTGTAGTTGAAAGAAAAAATAGAACCTTGATTGATATGGCTAGATCAATGCTTAGTGAATACAATGTGAGTCATTCATTTTGGAGTGAAGCCATTAACACGGCTTGCTATTGTAGCAACCATCTCTATTGCCATGGGAAGCTTGGGAAGACACCATATGAGCTATTGAATGGAAGAAAGCCCAACATTGCATACTTTAGAGTGTTTGGTTGCAAATGCTATATTCTCAAGAAAGGCACTAGATTGAGCAAGTTCGAAAAGAAATGTGATGAAGGGTTCTTACTTGGTTATTCTACCACAAGCAAAGCATATAGAGTTTAGAATCTCACAAATGGCACCTTGGAAGAAGTTCATGATGTTGAGTTTGATGAAACCCAAGGATCTTAAAATGAAGTTCAAAACCTTGATGATGTGAGAGGAGATCAATTGTCAAATGCAATGAAGAACATGGACATTGGTGACATAAGGCCGAGGCAAATTGATGATGATGGTGATATACATATGATTAATCAAAATGTGCAAATTGATACAAATCAAGCAAGCTCTAGTGGTTCTAATGATGAATTGCAAGATCAAGGTCAAGCTAGTGGAAGCAACCAACTCCCAATACTCCAACCTACCAATATTGCAAGAGATCATTTATTGGACCAAATCATTGGTGGAATTTAAAGTGGTGTGCAAACTAGATCGAGACTAGCATCATTTTATGAGTATTACTCATTTGTCTCATTAGAAGAACCAAAGAAAATAGAAGATGCATTGAAAGATTCTAATTGTATAAATGCTATACATGAAGAGCTAAACAACTTCACTAGAAATCATGTTTGGGAACTTGTTGAAATGCCAAAGAACTATAATGTGATTGGTACTAAGTGGGTCTTTAAAAACAAGCAAGATCAAGATGGTGTAGTTGTGAGAAACAAAGCAAGATTGGTAGCACAAGATTACACATAAGTTGAAGGTCTTGACTTTGGAGAGACATATGCACCGGTTGCAAGATTGGAGGCAATTAGAATCTTATTAGCATATGCTTGTGCACACAACATCAAGCTCTATCAAATGGATGTCAAGAGTGCATTTCTCAATGGCTACATCAACGAAGAAGTTTATGTTGAGCAACCACCCGGTTTTGAAGATGACAAGAAGCTCGACCATGTTTTCAAGCTAAAGAAGGCATTGTATAGTTTGAATCAAGCACCTAGAGCATGGTATGAGAGATTGAGAGACTTTCTTATCTCTAAAGGGTTCAAGATGGGAAAGGTTGATACCACTCTCTTCACCAAGAATCTTGAAAATAACTTGTTTGTGTTACAAATCTATGTTGATGATATTATTTTTGGATCAATAAATCAAGACTTTTGTGAAGAGTTTAAAAAAATGATGGCAAATGAGTTTGAGATGTCTATGATTGGAGAGCTTAGTTACTTCCTTGGACTTGAAATCAAGCAAATGAAGAATGGCACTTTTGTAAGTCAAGGCAAGTATATCAAGGACATGATCAAGAAGTTTGGATTGCAAGATGCTAAGCCAATGAGTACACCAATGGGCACAAATGATCAATTGGGTGTTGATGCTAGTGGCAACATGGTAGATCAAAAGCAATACTAGTCTATGATTGGAAGTTTGCTCTATGTCACCGCTTCTAGACCGGATGTGATGTTTAGTGTGTGCAAGTGTGCAAGATATCAAGCTTCACCTAGAGAAAGTCACTTGAAAGCAACCAAGAGGATATTAAGATATCTTAAAGGCACTCATAATGTTGGATTATGGTTTCCAAAGGGGTCTCATTTTGAGTTGATTGGATATTTGGACTCCGACTATGGTGGATGCAAGATTGATAGAATGAGCATAAGTGGCACTTGTCAATTGCTTGGAAGGTCTCTTGTTTCATGGTCATCAAAGAAACAAAATAGTGTTGCACTATCTACCGCCGAGGCCGAATACATTAGTGTCGGTAGTTGTTGTGCATAATTGCTTTGGATGAAAGCAACCTTGAATGACTTTGGAATCAAATTCAAGAATGTGCCATTATTTTGTGACAATGAAAGTGCTATCAAGATGACTCAAAATTTGGCTCAACATTCAAGAACTAAGCACATTGACATAAGGCATCACTTCATCAGAGACCATCAACAAAAGGGTGATATTTGTATACAAGGCATTGGCACCGAAGATCAACTAGCCGATATCTTTACAAAGCCACTTGATGAAAAAAGGTTTTACAAGTTGAAGAATGAATTGAACATACTTGACTTATCCAACTTAAAATGAGTGCACCCCCACATTCTTATATGACATGCCTCCCCTTCGACAATGCAAGGTAAAGTTGTTTGGTATATCATTCATACTTTGCCAAGGACATGGTTAGAACATATAGACATGTTTGCATGATAAATAGGCTCATTCATGAAAATCAAATGATTTTGATGTATATATGGTACCACTATTGCTTCTATATGATATGTTTGTGGGCTTGCAAATCTAGTGTTAAATCTAGAAAATGAGCTCATGATGTGTAATTCAACATGGTCAAGATAACCCTTATACTTTATGAGGTGTGAAGAAGCTTATCCTTGGATCAAACCAAATTACATCTTCTAGGCAAGTGATCTAGATTGAACCATAATTTGGACTCCCTCATATTAATTGACTTAACTAAAATTGACACCTTTTTGGTGATTGTTGACAAAGGGGGAGAGAAAAGTCACAAAAATAAAAAGTTAAGTTACAAAGGGGGAGAAGTAAGTCACAAAGGTATAGTAAAGGGGAGAGAAAGCAAAGATATGACATTGGAAATGGATCAATTAAAATTGAGCATACAAGTAGGGGGAACAAGCTCATGAATTATTTGTTGCATTTGTATGTGCATTAACATGACAAATTGTTACATTGTAAAGCTTAAATTCATATTCATGATTGTATGGTGTTTGCTAGAAATAGAACTTAAATGATGAATTGTTGAGAGTAGCTTTACAAGTGGTATCTAGACACCTTTGCTTATAATGTTGATCTCACGAGGTATTTTAGTGTTTGTGATCTTTACAAGTGATGTATTACAAGTGGTGTCTAGCTACATCGATGCTAAGGATGGTATATAAAGGCAACTCTGATTGGTATCACGCTTCAAAGGTCCATTCTATATACCTTAGCATCAATTTGATAGTAGTAACTCTCCCAAAATTCAAATCCATACATATGTGCACAATTGAACCAAACTCATGGAAGCACATATGTAGGGGGAGCTAATACTATCGAAATTGAAAATTGATTTCATTTCATATCTTTGTGATGGTTGTCATCAATTACCAAAAAGAGGGAGATTGAAATCCTAAGTTTGGTTTTGGTAATTAATGACACCGAGTTGCTAATGCCATTGTGTCAAGTGGTTTGAAGGAGGCATAAGCAACACACGTGATAAAGGAGCAAATGGCATAGAGAGATGGCCACAAGACCACATGTTTTGGTGCATAAAATGATGAGCAATATTATAAAGGAATGCACATAAAATGATGGACATGATGATCAAGTGGAGGAGAAGAAACTAAGAGCACAAGGCAAAGGTATAACCATAGGGCTTTCCTTTTGCCGGTCTAAGATGAGTAGAGAAGTGATTGATCGGATTTAGGATATATAGTCGACTATCAAGAGGGGCAATCATGGTTAGCTCAGAAATCAAGTGCCACTAGATAAATGTCTTGAGCATATGCATTAGAATCTAGTAGAGAGCTAACTTATCGCCTTGAAAATGTTTGTGAAATGCTAACACACATGCACATGGCGGTGTACACTTGGTGGTGTTAGCACTTTTGCAAAGTCGGAGAAGAAACGGAGGCGAACGGTGGTCACCGTGGTGACCGGACGCTGCACTGGACGTGGTCCCGGTTTGACCGGACGCGTCCGGTCAGTTCAACACAGCACGCCTAGGGTTTGTGACCGAACGCTGGTCTGGCCTGACCAGCGCGTCCGGTCGGTTCACCTGGGGCGCAGAAGAAGAGTGCGCAACCGACGCGTCTGGTCCCTCACGGAACCGGAGCATCTGGTCAGGCGCCCAGAAGTGTAGTGCTTGATGTAAAGCCAATCGGATGCATGGCGCATCCGGTCACATGCGATCGGACGCGTCTGATCGCGGTGGGAGCTCTCTGGACTCTGACCAGACACCGGGTGCAGTGTGTCCGGTCAAACACTAAAGCGCGTCCGGTCATGGCAACGGCTACTTCTGACATGCACTGTTCTCGCTTGTCCTGTAGTGACCGGACGCACCCGGTCACCCTGACCGAAGCATCCGGTCAGTACGTTTTGCATTGCGTCGTCCGGTAACGGCTAGCTGCGTACCCCTTCGCTTTAAATAGAAGTTGGCCAGGGTTTGAAGGTAACTCTTGCACATTTTGAGATCTAGAGACATCCTTTGAGCTAGAAAACAACCCCTCCACTCATCTCTTTGCTTGGTTGCACATCTTGAGTGAGATTGAGTGAGATTCAAGTGTATTACTTGAGAGTTGCATTCTAGAGGCACTTGATCTTCGTGTTGCTGTGGATTTCTTGTTACTCTTCCGTGTTTCCCGACACGGTAGATGACTTCGAGCAGTGGAGGTGATTGAGCTTGCAATTAGAGATTGTTGGAGCCCTCACCAAGTGTTGTAAGGGGTTCTTGATCCTTCCCCGTGGGAGTTCACGAATTGGATACTCTAGTGGAGCTCGTGGCTTGGAGGATCCCCATCTTGTGTGCGGTTATGCGGTGCCCGCCGAGGGCTCGACTCTTGATAGTCGATTAGCTCGCGAACTGACAAGTGGGTGTATCGCCACAACGGGGAGTAGCTTGCCGGGAAGCAAGTGAACCTCGGTAAAAATCTTGTGTCATCTCTTTGCCGAGAATTTCTCTTATGATTGCTAATTATGATTGATTCTTTGAGTGCATTACTTCTCTACATCGTTGGTATAAGAATCAAGTCACTTACTCTTTACTTTCTTGTACTAGTCCTAGTGAAGTTTGCTTAGTGTAGCCTTTATCACATAGGAGTAAGTAGTTTAGTGACTTAGTCTTGTTGGTGTGTATTAGAGATCATAGCCTTGTTTCACTAGAATTGTTTAGGTGGCTTGCATAGTGTAGTTGAGCTAGTGCTAGAATTAGCTTAGCCATCTTTTATAATAACGTGGTTGTTTAGTGAAGCTTGTAGATTTTTAAATAGGCTATTCACCCCCCTCTAGCCATTTGGACCTTACACCATGCCACCTGTTCACTACTAGGTGTGGAATTCCACACAAGGCCTCCACCAACCAAAGATAGTGTCATGAGTCACCAAGTCTCATAGTTGCCATGGCTGTCACCCAATTCGATCACAGTGCCAAATGCAAACCAAAGGCAGGTGTGAGTCACACAATCTCACTACCTTCACCTGATCATGCGCACAAATGTATCCACTAGTACAAACTGCCTTTTAAGAGGCAGACAAATAACATTTCCATAGGAGAGAGGCTCATTTGCCTCTAGATGATGGTCACTCTAAATCACAATTTATAGAGTTGACGTCTCTAGAAATGAATTTTGAGAATAAAAAAGAAATCTCGATGAGCCAGTTGTACAGGCCTACTGAGCCTAAGCCCATGGAGGAAGCCGATACTGGCCCGTCGAGAAGCCTACCGACCACCATGGAGCTTGTGGAGCTCATGCTCCATCACCACATGTTTCGCAGGATCTACAAGCCTTAGCATTGGATCTAAGGCTTTCTCGTTGATGTTGACCCACACAATGCCCCTAAGCTCTGGTTTATCGCTAGAATTGCATGCCTTGCCGTCGACAGCAGATCTAGGATAGGGAGAGAGTGAGCGCGAGCTAGAGAGGAAAGGATGAGGGAGGGAAGAAATGAGCACTCACCTTGTGAATCTAAATTAAAGAAGATGGATTCGGATTCAATATCGATCTAGGCAGTAGAATCACTACTAGAAATATCCACTTCTATGATGAAAATCTTAATGATGAATCTAAAACTATCATAGAATATCACTTTTTATGACGAATATTTATGTTTCATCATAGATCAGTGGTGATGATCCTCAAAGCCTCCCTATCTGTGGAGAAATCAGGTATAGTAACAAGAAATGTCATAGAATAGAATAGGGTTTCATCACAGATCACTCACGTGACTCATCTGTGACGATCTTCTTTAATACTGTGACAACTAGGGCTTCATCATTGAACTAATTACACATCTGTGATGAAGTTTTTGATCTATAACGAACAACACTTCGTCATAAATCTCCACATGGTCCTTTCTCCATCCGACGTGTACTTGTGGAACCTGCAGTTACTCATCCATGATGCTTGCAATTCGTCATAAAAGTCTCAACTCAGTCCTTTCTCCATCCGATGTGTACCTATGGGATCCTTCTTCTCCATCCAACGTGTACCTATGAGATAGCCCTGTTACTCATCCGTGACGCTTGCAATTCATCATAAAAGTCTCTACTCAGTCCTTTCTCCATCCGACGTGTACCTACGGGACCCTTCTGCATCTGACCTGTGGGACCAGATGTCCGACATGTACCTGTGGGACCTGTAGTTACTCATTTATGACGCTTGCAATTCATCATAAAAGTTTCTGCTCGGTCCTTTTATCCATCCGACGTGTACATGCGAGACCCTTCTGCATCTGACCTGTGGAACCCAACCCTATGGGACCCTTCTGTATCCGACATGTGGGACTCGACGGCTTACATGTCACATCTACTTGTGGGACCTTTCTCCATCTCCATCCAACCTGTGGGACCCGACTGTCTTCACCATTGCGCTAGATGCTTGGTTGTGTTGACCTATCTTTGAAGTCCTTATAGTAGTATATTCTCTGTGTGAATGCCCTATAGGTTGACCTATATATCGGATATCCACTGCAAGTGGAAACAAATTTGTGCCTATTGAACTTATGACGGTGGCGGCAGCGGAGGATCTCCAGTGTGCTGTGCTGGCTCAGGCATCCTTTTGGAGGCTAGGCATGGGGCTTCTCGGTGGAGCACAGTGGCATTGGCGTCCGTGTCCGTTGTGTGCCATGGCAGAGATAATAGATCTGATCTGTAGGTCCCCTTTCTTGCCTTTTCCTATTCGCTTCACTATTTTGGTCCTTACTTGAACATAAGCTATACAAGAAACATTCTAGCATTTAAGATCTGGTTAGGCCAATGATGATGAAAAGAACTAGAAGGTGGCACTGGTTGGTTTTCTGCTGATGTCTTGGTTTTCTGCATATGTTCAGTGTTCTTACTGTAAATGCCTGTGCAACTAGGCATGTTAATTGTCAAGTGCTTGCTTGATTATACCTATTTCTCTTGGCAAACAAACAGACCCATTGGTTCTGCCTTCAAAACTGCTATAATTGTCATCCTCTTAATCTTTGTTAGTCTCCTATGAAAAAGAAGCTCTGAGGTCGTGTACTAATTGTAAGTGTGATGGTTAGACTTGATTTAGCTGGAATTGTAATGGTTATAGCTCCATTAACTGCTACTCTAGTACCATAAAAATTGTTAATGGTTGTTAAAGTTACACTTTGGTATGAGTTGAGGACTTCACTGATGGATCTTTGTTGGATTATTTTCCTCTTAAGTGATCTCATGACCGAGCAAGCTCTCAACAAATGAAATGGAGGAGGCCCCAAAAAGAGGAACGCACTAGCCAGCCTCACGGACGATGTCATTATCGAGGTCCTCAGCCACCTCCCCGCCTGCTCCTTGTTCTGCTGCAAATGTGTCTGTCGCTCCTAGAACCACCTCATCTCAGACTACAACAACCATAAGATGTTGTCCCGGACTCTGGCCGGCTTCTTCTATGACACCCACCAAGGCCATCGACACTACGCTAATGTCACCAGTGAAAACCCCCTTGTCCTTCTTGCCCTTCACCTTGGTTATTGTAGTTGTCTCAGATATCTACAACGTCCTCATCCTATGCTGGTGCCGAGGGGCTGATGGTTTATACCGCCATGTTGTCTACAATCTAGCAACCAAGAAGTTCAAGGAACTACCGCCTAGCATCCATTCTGTTGGTGAGGCTCGATTAGGGTTCAATCTAATAGCCTCCTCGCACTTCCATGTGATTGAATATATAGAAGAGGAGCAGGATGATGAGTGCATGGGTGTGGAAAATCTACTCATCTAAAACAGCAGCACCGATCTATAAGGAATCTAAATGGGAACCGAATACTTGTGTGACATTTGAGAGATCAGAAACTGTGTATCTTAACGGTTGTCTGCACATTATGAACTACTCGTAGTGTTACATACTACTATGAATATGGAGGGAGAGATATGAAGGAAAATTCCTAGGTTGCGTGGTTCTTTACCCTCCATCCATCAAGCTCAGGGTCACTTGTATGTATGTACTCTTCATGGTCGCAATATGTCCAATCTTAAAACCTGGATCTTTAAAGACTATGGTACTAATAAATAGACATTGAAGTATACTGTCAGGACTCTGTAGGTGTTTGCGAAGACTAACATTGAATTTAGTTACTTGGATATTGTTGATTACTACTCAACGGTTCACCCAGAATGAAATTTGCTTCTCTTTGTTGGGGTTGAGCAGGAAAATGACATCGTCGCATATAACATGTACAACAAAAAAAGTTCATGTCATCACTACACGCTACATGTTACAGTGCATTTTTGAAACATGGTGTCCTGCCACAAATCAACGACAGACCTTAATATCTTCCCTATGTTCCATTGTTCTCAGAGTTGGAGTTATTAGCAGAGGAGTAAATAAAGTTTCATGATGTATCTCTCTGCCATGAAATGTTTAAATGGATCAATGTTGTTTGATTGTCTATGCATATGTTCAGTGTTGTTACTATAAATGCCTGTGTGCAACTAGGCCTGTTAATTATCAAGTGCTTTCTTGATTATGCCTATCTGTCTAGGCAAACAAACAGACCCATTGCTTCTGCCTTCAAAACTGTTGTAATTGTCGTCCTCTTAATCTTTGCATGTCTCCTATGGAAGAAGCTATGAGCTCATATACTGATTGTAAGTGTGATGGATAGACTTGATTTAGCTGAAATTGTAATGGTTACAACTCCATTAACTGCTACTCTAGTTTGAGTTATATATATCTATGTGGTGCTACTCTAAATGTGTTGGATTATTTTCCTCTTCAGTGATCTTATTACTGAGGAAGATCTCATCATACTACACACTGACAAAATGGAGGAGGCTCCCAATAAGAGAACACACTAGTCAGACTCACAGAGGATGTTGTTTTTGAGATCCTCCACCGCCTCCTCGTCCGCTCCTTGTTCTGCTGCAAATGTGTCTGTCGCTCCTAGAGAAACCTCATCTTGGACTCCAACAAACATAAGAATCTACCCCAGACTATGGCTGGCTTCTTCTATGATAGTGAGGACAACAATTGACACTTTACCAGTGTCCCTGGTGTATGCCCCCTCCTTGGAATTCTTGCCCTTCAACATTGACAATGTAGCTATCTCATATTGCTGCAACGGCCTCATCCTATGCTGGTGCCTTGGGGCTGATGGATACCGCTATGTAGTCTGCAATCCAATGACCCAGAAGTTTAATATACTGTCGCCTAGCACCCATGATGTTGGCCATTCTATTGGTGAGGCTCGCTTGGGGTTCGATCCGACAGCCTCCTCGCACTTCCATGTGATTGAATATGTGGATGTCGACGTTGTGTGCGCAGGTGTGTGCGATCATACTGAAGTGACATTTTATAGATCATCAAGTGTGTTTCTTAATGGTTGTCTGCACATTATGAGGCACTCTGGGCAGTACTCTATGATACTTGTTGTGGATACGAAGGAAAACACATGGAGGAAAATTGATAGGCCTAGTGGTCTTCAACACTCCATGCATCAAGCTCAGGGTCACTTGTGTGTATGTACTGTTGTTGGTCCCAATAATTTTAAGCTTTCAATCTAGATCCTTGAAGACCATGGTACTAATAATTGGACATTGAAGCATATGGTCAGCACGCGGATCCTATTTGGAAGGATTAATATTAGATTTGGTTACATGGAAGGTATGGAGCTATGGAAGCAGAACTTGTTGCTAATGGGCAGCAACCAATGACCAGTGCTGATGTTGTTTCCAAGGTTCTCTGCCTCTCCTAGGGAAAGCCCCTCTCCCAACCAAGCAGAAAAAACCTTTTTTTAAAAGAATGCTGGTATCCTGAGAAGCTTCACCAGAGAAGAGACATCGGCGGAGTTGACACTTTGTGAGCAGCTTGCTGGTGAATAGGAAAGTACTGCTGCCCTTATCGAACTAGTGGATGAACTGAAGAGGAAGACAGAAGAGTCTGAAAGGGAGTTTGAGGAATTCAAGAAACGATAATAGGAGGAGTACAATAGGCTCTGTGAGCAAGTCATGCGCTTAAGCTCTCTTGGTAATTAACTCTCAGTCTTCAACTCCTGCGGCTTGATGTGGTGAACATTTGTGGTCTATTATATGGACTCATGTGATGGTTTGTTGTGGTGATACTCTGTCAGTGGCTTACTGCTGACGTGTGAAATGTTAATTGTTGGTATTTGATTGCCACCTTGAATAATTATATTGTCAATCTATGTAGTAGTGATGATCTCGAATTACTTTTATGATGTAATTAGTCCTGCATGCGGTAGAACCAGGACAGGATACGTGATCAAATAAAAATGCGACACATGGACCAACTAGTGCATGACACGTGAATTGGCCAGGGCATGACACGTGGTCTATTAAAAATCCGACACGTGGAAGGAAATCATCAAGCCACGTGGACGTATAAAAATACGACACCTGGACGAACAACATCGTGACATGTGGTCAGATAAGAAATGGACACGTGGACCAATAATAATATGACACGTGGTCCAGTGAAGAAGTGACACATGATCCAATGGCAACATGACACATGTGCCAGTAGAAAACTGACATGTGGAAGAACAGGGAACCGACACGTGGTCCAGTAAGAACCTGAAACGTGCAAGAACCAGAGATAACCATGTTGTGCAATAAGAAGGTGACACGTACCCGAACCATCTCTAATGCAACTGACTATAGCATGCACACGTGAAAAGTGTCTCCAACAGAAGCACCCACCAACGTGGCAGCCCCCCTGCCATGCATGCCAAAATAGTTTTATGACGTTCTGTTTTTCATCATAGATCAAGCCACTTCTATGATGATTTGCGAAAATTGTCATAGAAGTTCAAGTATGACGCGACTTCTATGACAAACTGGTTTTCGTCATAAATTCGTCACATAATTGAAATTATGACGAATTTGTCTCCTTCTATGACAAAAGCAATTTGGCTCCTTCTGTGACGAAAGCTGATCATCATAGAAGTGGATATTCCTAGTAGTGAATCTTTGGAGAAGATGGACTCGTGTGGATCTGGTGTCCACTGTTCGCCTAAACGGTCGTTTAGTCCGTTTAAACATCATTTAAACGGTAAACAGAAGTCAACCATGTTGTTTAGGCTTTAAACAGTGAATTAAACGGTTGGGCCGTTTAAACCCGTTTAAACCGTTCAATCCCGTCTAAACAGTCTAAATAAAATCAGATTAAACGTGATTAAATGAGCTAAACAACCATTTAATCCATAATTAAGTGAATTAAAGGACTACGTTTATCACAATCAACATAAAACTAATTAACATTGTAATTATATGAAGTGTTGTGGGATTTAGATTTCTTCCAACAAGATTATTTGGTAGAATATTTGATTTTTACATGTGTAAATATGTATGGGTTCTAGCAAATTTTATTTTTACCTACATAAATATGTATATTTTATTGTTATTGTACAAAACCGTTTAGGCCGTTTAACCCTGTTTAAACACTGTTTAAACGGTCTAAACGCTAAACGAAGGGTGACCGACTGTTTACCGTTTAGCGTTTAGGAAAACATTATCTGGTGAACTCAGGCACATGTAGACCTAGGCGGTGGATGCAATGGTGGTGATGTTGTGAAGGTTAGCCTCGCCCTTGTCGAAGGTAGAGGATGGGAAGAATTCACAAAACCTGCTGGAGGCACCGAGGAAGGTCCAAGACGCCACAGCATGGTCGGTGTTGAACTCATTGCTGATGATGGTGTGATGCCCCAGAGGTTGGCCTCGCCCTCGAAGGAGGTGGAGGAGAGGGGAAGAACACGAGGAACCTGTTAACCTGAGGAAGGGTAGTGGCAATAGTGGTATCTTGGTGGGGATTTTATGGGGAGAGATGGGAGAGATAGATAGGGGGAGGGGTAGTGGCTGATAGAGAATGAGAGTGGGGAGAGGCGGCACTGGGTTGATGGGAATGGGCTTGGGCCTCTCTTAAGAGGTTTGCTCTAAAAATAGTTCTTAGTTTTAGAGACGGACCCATTAAGATGCTCGTCTCTATTAATTGATTTTAGGAGGCAATGGATTGTTGGACCGCCTCCGTACATAGACCTGCTCTAAAAATAGCTAGGTATTTTTGGAAATGGTGTTAACTTTTGTCTGCCTTTATAAATGAAATGGATTGTCTCCTATAATCAATATTGCGATAGTGATACACTTGTCATATGCATTTAACAAGATCACCATTGCAAATATTTATCACGTATATCATGCTAATTTTATGGGGAGAGAGATGGAAGAGATGAGCACTCACCCCATTGGATCTACACTTCTGACTTTGAAGAAGATGGATGCGATATCAATCTAGGTAGTAGAATCTTCAGAGAAGATGGACTCGTGTGGATCTGGCGAACTCAAGGCGAACGTAGACCTAGGCGGAAGACACAATTGTGGTGATGTTGTGTAGGCTAGCCTCGCCCTTGTTGGAGGTAGAGGACGGTAAGAATTCATCAAACCCGCTGGAGGCACTGAGGAAGGACCCAAGACACCACAGCGTGGTCGGTGTTGAACTCGTGCCAATGATGGTGATGCCATAGAGGTTGGCCTCGCCCTCGAAGGAGGTGGAGGATGGGAAGAGGACGAGGAACCTGTTGGAGCTAAGGAAGGGTAGTGGAGGCAGTGGTATGGTGGGGATTTTATGGGGGGAGATGGGAGATAGATTGGGGGAGGGGCAACGGCTGATAGAAAATGAGAGTGGGGAGAGGCGGCGTTGGGTTATGGTTCTTGATAGTTTTATATGTGAGCAGTTATATTGGGCCCATGAGTGCTGTCGCATGAGAATGGGCTTGGGCCTCTCTTAATAGGTCTGCTCTAAAAATGACCCTTATTTTTAGAGACGGGCCCATTAAGATGCTCGTTTTGATTAATTGATTTTATGAGGCGATGGATTGTTGGATTGCCTCCGTAAATAGATCGACCTGCTCTTATAGCTAGGTATTTTTGGAAACAATGTTAATTTTTGCCATCTTTGTAAATAAAATGGATCGTCTCCTAAAATCAATATTGTAGTAGTGATTCAGTCGTCATATGCATTTAACAAGATCACCGTTGCAAATATTTATCACGTATATCATGCTAATTTTCTAGATTAAGATATGTCATAATTTGTCTAAATTTGTACCATATATAGTGGCTATGAAAACTAATGGAGACAAAATAAAGAGCAACACGTAACATAAAAAAATCTGCGGGTAATCTGCAATCATCATGAGATAAATATATTCGAAGGGTCTTCGACCACACATAGGCTACGTTTTTTTTTGGTGGAGACACATTAGGCTGTGATTTTTTTATGAAGACACACAGGATGTGGTACCTTGCATAAATAAAAGATCAAACTTGGAATCCCATGTAAATAGGCGCGGTATGCGTAGCGGGACTCAAACCGGAGCAGGAGTTCCTGGGAAGAAATTAAACCGTTTCCGCGTTCTCTCTTTTCATGCCTATTCATCGTCAGCTTCAGCTACAAACATTTGCTCGTTCCCAATGCATTTCTCCACTGTCTCTCTCCATCGGAGCTTTTGCGGGTAGCGTAGTATACTTTTTTTTTCTCTCTCTCCACTATGTCCACGAGTATCTGTCACGTAACTCGAACTGTATATCCATTTTGTAACAAACAAAACAGACCTACACATCAACAAGCTGAACTGTCCCTACGTACCACGCCCAAAGACACATATAAAATTCATATTATTTTTGCACATTTTTAAGACCAGCAAACATGTTCGTGCATTGCATGAAACTCACTAAGAAGTATGAGTCTAAGAGCATCTCCAAGAGATTAGCCCAAAAAACTAGCTAAATTTACTGATTTAGTTACTTTCTAAAATAGATTTAACAAGAGTACTCCAACAAACTCTGTAAAACCAAGAAAACGGATGGCTAGTAAGGTAGGCTATCTAAAAGTAGAGAGCGAATGAGGTAGGATGAAGAGCTACTAAATTTGGAGAGTCATTTACAGAGTCTATTAGAGATGTTTTTCCTCTAATAATAGCCAAATTTACTTCTAGAAAACGATTTGGCTAATCTCTTGAAGATCGAGATGCTTGTCGATGTTTTACCACCGATAGCCTGTCACGGGGGTACCCAGGACAGTTGTTCGGGCTTCGGCGTATACATAACTCGACGGTTAACGCAAAATACACTCGATTTATACTGGTTTGGGCCCTCGTGATCGAGTAATAGTCTTTACGTCCAGTCGGCGTTAGCCTTTGTGTTGGATTGATTGTTATGATCGTGTGTTCTTACAGGGGTGCTCATAGCCTCTCTTTATATAGGTAGAGACGGCTATTGTGCTATTTCAGTCTTAGTCAGATCCAAAGAAGGTGTCCTGATCTAATTAGAGAAGGTACTTTCTATTAGGAGTCCGGCTAGTTTTGTCTGTTCTACTCGGAATCAGCGTCGTTTGTCATCACGCCTCTTCTGTCTAGCGGTGGGCCAGGCCATGGCTCATTGCCAGTAATTGTTCTGATGGTGATCACCTCAGGATGCTCGTCTTAGAAAATCATACCGTCATTTTAAGGGTCCATCTGAAAGCTCTATGTTTAGTGTTGGTAATTAGTGACAATGCCTAAGTACTAATCATATGCCTAAGTTGTATATAGCATATGAGGATTAGTACATTCCAAGGTTGGTGGCAAGATGGACATGGTGATCATGATGGCCACACTTGAATTTGGACGCAACCCTACGTGATCAAGGCAAAGGTATATGTTTAAGGGTTGTGTTTTAGTAACCAAGACACCTAGTGGGTGTGGTTACATTATAGGATAGATAGCCGTACTATAAAAAGGGGAATGACGCGGCTATTGAACTCCTAAGTGCCTCTAGGTGTGCATTTCATAACCATATGTATTTGGATAGAACTAATAACGCCTCGAAAAATAATTATGGAAATGCTAACACACTCGCACATGACGTGATCACTTGGTGGTGTTAGCACATTTGCGATGGCGCTGGAGTTTGAGCGGTAGAGAGGGTTTGGGGCCTCTCTCCCTCCCACCGAGCTTGCGAGGTGGGATTCAGGCATTTTCGAGGAATTGAAACGCCTATTTTCCTTTACGCCAATGTTGAGATTTGGAGGCGTTGTCACATGTTGTTTCACGAGCTAAAACATGTGCTAAAGTGACACACATACTTAGTCTAGCTCATATGTGAAAGGGTGAATCAAACGGATGCGAACGGAGGTCACAGAGGTGATCGGACGCTGTACCGGACGCTGTCTCTGTTTGACCAGACGCGTCCGGTCAGTGTTCAGCGTTTGCGCGTGTCTCGGTTTTCTGATCGGATGCGGTGGCGCGTCCGGTCACGATCGACCGGACGCGTCCGGTCATTGTGGGAGCTTACTGGACTCCAACCAGACGCTGGCACTGTGGCGTCCGGTTCATCTAGCGTGCGCGTCCGGTCGCTGCTTCGCTGGAGCGTTGCTCGGCTTGACCAGCGCGTCTGGTTAGTTACGGGACCAGCGCGTCCAGTCGAGCGTCGCGCGTCCGGTCAATTTCAACCAGCGCGTCTGATCGTGCTTCGCGCATGGGTGGTGTACGCACCTGCGCGTCCGGTCAGTTTGACCAGTGTGTCCGGTCAACGCGACTGCAGCGTTTTCAAGTGTCTAACGGCTCTGTTCGAAGGGGTACGTCTATATATACTCGTTGGACGGCTCAAGGCTCTCACCCTTGTATTCTTTGACATACTTGTGAGTACTTTAAGCTAAGCAACTCCCCTTTCACTCATCTCTCTTGCTTCTTTGCACAGTACTATGAAATACTGAATAATACTGAAACGCGACTACTGAAAATAACTCGGTGTAGAATAGTATATAGTGTACTATTTTAATAAGTTTAGTGATTTTTATAATTTATTTAAGAATTAGATAAGAGGTAGTATAGTAAATGCTAGAAATTTTTATTGTATAGTTATAGAAGTGTCTACGTATCATTTTCGTGCTGTGCCGGCCCAAGCATAGCATAAGATGCGGGCTGGGTCATGTAGTCCGCCGTGCTGAGATACTGGGACATTCTTTTGTTATGTTAGATAATTTTGATTATAAACTCACTTCATGTCTCTTGTTAAGCTATAATATTTTTCTCCGAGTCTGGAACAATTTTCTGAGCGGAGATATTTCTTCATTTTTCATGACTTACAACCGCTCAATAGGGTTCCGGCAGACCTTATCTCCCTCGTGCCCATACAAGTTAGGGTATCATGCCCAAGCACGGTATAGAGTTCGGTTCTAAAATAAATTGGAATACAAAGCGTTTCTGTGGTCTGCCGCTCTATAATGTGCCTGTACAGTTAGAGCAGAGTGTTCACACATGAGGAATCTAGCCCATAACCAATTGCAAAGCATGACGTGACCATTGATATAAATCTCTAAGGATGAATTAAAATGCATGACATAATCGCTAAATAAATTTCTAAACTACAAGTCATCCAAGTAACCATACAACATGTTAAACGTCCTGTTGTAATGCACGCGTAACAAGCTGATGCACATATATATTTACAAACGCCGATATATTTTCACTAGTAAATAAGAAATTGGGACACCAACCAAGGATTACTATAGAGAGGCACGACAGGTCCAAATCATCGAACCACGACTATAGGATGGAATAAGGCATATAGGGGCCGGAGAATAGCAAGACACCAAAGGACCTTTGAGAAGCGGTTCCAAAGAGGAACAACAGGTGTTCAAAGTAGGAAAACACAAAGAATTCGTGTAATCAATGGCAGCATTAACCACTGCACTTTCCTACACAACTTCTGTAAATACATTGCTTTTGCTACTCACTAGATATGTATCTATAAAAGCTGGAACAACTTAATTTGAATACATTGCTTTTGCTACTCACTAGATATGTATCTAGAAAAGCCAGAACAACTTAATTTGAAGCGGCAAGAGTACCTGACTGATGCCTACTACAGATCATAGTCAACTCAAAATGGAGAACGACAGACCAGCACCGACTGCATGTTAACAAATGTACCAACAAACAGAAGACAGATGGAAGAACGACAGACCAGCACCAACTGCATGTTAAGTTGTTAACAAATGTACCAACAAACAGAAGACACAGATGGTCTTAGCACATTGCCACATTCGTTACTCTTTAAGTTTTCATTGACAAACTCATGGAAAATCCTCACCCAGAAACTAGAGAACTACAACCAGAAAACATCTGTGCACCAAAAAAAAAAACAAATCACTGGTAACTAGTTGCCTGCTCTATCAGAGCACGCTACAACAAAGACATGCTATCCGTTAACAGCTGCTGCTAGTGAAGCAACACTACAGCATAGACGCTTCACCACATACAGCACTACATAATTCTTCACCTCAAAGAATCCAACATCCTCACATCATGCTTCTTGCGCCTGCAACGGTGATGACTCTTTTGCTCCCCAAAGTTATTGTCACCAATGATTCTCATTTTATTCATATCTGCAAAGGAGGGGAAAAGAACCATCAGCAAAGCTAGGAGCACACGGATAAAGAGCATACATTGCAACATAAGAATATCATCAAGAACGTTTCCGGTAGTGGTAGCTGCAGGAAACCAATACCAGGGCCACGAGTTCATGATGGAATGATCACAGTTGCACCAGACAACCACCAATTTTAGTAGTAATAAAAAGTGCAGCAAACATAAAGACTGCCCATCCATCAAGTTCACACATAATAGCACCACTTGATGGCAATGAAGTTAATGTAGTACAAGTTAATCTTTGCAAAAGGACAATATTTCCAATTCTTAAAGTATGGTCAAAAAGATCTTTTTTCCTTAAAATCCTAAATCAAGAACTAATGTGTCAGCATCGCTGCTTCACCAGGTGCAGACAACGCCTCTGCATCAGACCAAGAGTCGTTGTCGGACAGACTACAGAACTCTCCTTCGCGTGAGCTGCAGAGCAAGAGGCCGCAGCGGGCCGCTATCAGGAACCCGCGAGTCTATGGGCCGGACTGGAAGAATCCTTGAGGAGCCGTCATCAGATAGCTTAGACATATGCTTGTAAGAGGGGTATGAAATCTTGTAACAAACTATTTCTAAACTCTAATAGCAGACCTCGTCTTGCCTAGCTCTTCCTGCTAACCTTCCCCAATTCTGATTCCGTGCTATCGTACCTAACATAATCTAGAAATTTTGATTTTTTTTAATTCCTACTCTACTGTACAAGCACATTGAGTTACAAAGGTATATGCGATAAGATATTAAACATGCATGGAACACCAATATTTCACATTGTAAAAAAAAAGATGTTACAGCAACCCTTCCAAGTCTGGAGGTACTACAGCTGTACAGCAATAGCCAGTACACTCATGGGTAATGCTACCTCATCACGTTGGGCTGACCATATCAGATCAGAATCGCATATATGATATGAGGACCTGGTCTCTGCACAGTCGTGGAAGAGTTGTTTCTTACTTGTTTCCTCAAAATAAACTAGGAACACATGGAAAATTAAATATATTCCCTCAAAGGGAGGTCAAATTTGATTGTTATGGCTTCACATGTATACAAAATATGGCATTATCATTCACTAGGCAATCAAGTAGCCAAGCTAGCGAACAACAGATCAGAAACAGAGTAAAGGGGAGGCTAAATAATGAAAGGCCAAAAATCTTAGTAGCATTAAACTAAATGGTATAATAGATGTAACAAGGAACAAAACCAATAATATTAATCTAAAATGATCAAACAACATTTATTAGAACACCTTTGTGGGTAGGAAAATACCAAAAACAATTTGATGCAACCCCAGTTGCTCGATGCATGAAATTGCTTTCTCATCAACTTTCCCAGAATTTATTCCATTCCAGAACATATTTGAACAAAAATTGCTAAGAAAACTGAAGACTCGAGAAAAATTCCCAAACACCTAACTGATGGATTAGCCAATTCTGTTATTTTAATTAACACCGCACAAGGGAGAGAAGTTGCAGCTCCCAAGCCGAGCAAATTCCAGAGCTCCTAATTCCAAGAATGAAACAACAGAATAACTTGGAAGGGAGCAGCGGAATCTTGAGTGTAGCAGAGATGCGTATGTTGCGTTGGTGTTGTGGGCACACAAGGAGGGATAGAGTCCGGAACGACGATATTCGGGATAGGGTTGGGGTGGCTCCAATTGAGGAGAAATTGATTCAACATCGGTTGAGATGGTTTGGACATGTCCAACGGAGGCCTCCTGAGGCGCCGGTGCGTAGTGGAGTTCTAAAGCGGGCCGATAATGTAAAGAGCGGTAGAGGTCGACCTAAACTAACTTGGGACGAGTCCGTTAAGAGAGATCTTAAGGAGTGGAATATCCCCAAGGATTTAGCTATGGATAGGAGCGCTTGGAGATTGGCAATCAACGTGCCTGAACCGTGACCTCTTTTTGTCTTGTGCTCTTTTTGTCCCTTTATGTGTCTCCCTGTTTTCTCGTCTCTTTTGGGTTTCATCTCTAGCCTACCCCAACTTGCTTGGGACAAAAGGCTATGTTGTTGTTGTTGTTGTTGTTGTTTGATCCGCTGGAGCCCTGAGCCCTTTCCCGTGACAACATGTCAATACCGGTGCATGTGCCCTGAAGGCTGCAGCTGAAAGCCAGAGGCCTGCTTGGGGCCTTGTCGCTGCGGTTCTGCCTGTAGGGCCGCATGGTGCCTCGCCTAGCGGTATCTCAATGGGTGGGGTCTGGGAGCAAGGGCACTGCTGCCCGCAACATGAAAAAGAAGCGCCTACAATGGTGAAGACAAATCGAAGCACCAAGAGTGGCACAAGCCTTTGCCTGTACAAGCTAAGCTAGGGCTGGGCCTCCTTCGATGGGCTAACACTACATAGATATATTAAGTGCTACTTCGACTGGACCCGAGCAGCAATCCACCCCCCCCCCCCCCCAACACAGGCGCTACAGCGGCCCCTGAACCTACCTCCCTTCCTCAGCCATGTGCTTGGACTTTGCTGTGCTGCCACCATAACACCACCCGAGCCAGTGGTCCAGACTTCAAACCACAAATTTCACACAATTACCCTATCAGATCTTTGGCGCATGCAATAACTTGGTCCATTTCTTCTGAAAGATTCATGGTTTAGCAGCCTCAGCAAATGCTGTGTTTCCGAAACTAAATAAGTGGACAAATAAAACAAAAGGATCCATGAGGATTCAAACTGAAACATGAAACCAGACTTACACACTACTCTTTCAGATGAATCTACCATGAACAATACTTACCCTAAGCCAGCTCGCTAAATGTTACGTGCAAAAAAATAGTTGATGAGATATGTCGAATGTTAAAACGTAAATGAGATTCCATGCATACCAAAGCTAAATCTTGAAACAAATGGAAACATTGGAAAAAAGGTATCAACAAAAAGACACCCAAGATAAGAAATCCATATTAAAATTAAACATATTGCAAACGGAATATTTGGTCAAATTGCAGTATTGCACAAAGCCATGAGGAGTATCCGTGCTACCAGTTCCAAACAGGGTCAGCTTTGACCTGATTACAATTGCAGTATCACAGGATCAATCTCAGTTATTTTGACAGAAAGGGACAAAAATGTGCATGTTAAGGACATAAAATGTACAAGCCAGACTAGACAAGAAATCATGTTTGGACATTCATTGTGATTTGTTTACATCAGTATAATCTGAAGCTCACAGTTCCCTTCTAAAAATCGAAATAGCTGGAATATAAAATAAGTCTAGCGATACTATACATGTACTCACATGCAGGCATATAGAAAGCATGCCCCTCAACAGACCAAATCATCCCAGGTAACATTATACTACTTCCTCCATCGTAAATATAAGTCATTTTAAGGTTTGTCCCAAGTCAAACGTTTTTAGCTTTGACCATCCATAGCTAAAAATCATAGACTGATAAAATAACATTGCTATTACTATTTGAAAAATATTCCCATAATATATACTCACTACGTCCCAGACTGATAAGCGTATTTTGTACAGGGAATAGTCAAATTTTACAAACTGTGATCAACAATTGGCCGCGTTATATAGAAGTTTAGGACATAAACTTGCATTGATATTTTAAAAAAAAAGTGCCTCTGAGATGATATTGATTCTTTAGCAAATGACAACATATTGTAAGAGAAATAGAGAAATTAAGGGTCAAAATCTATTTTGTATGACTTTTCCCTGGTCAAAATACACTTATCATTCTGGTATAGAGGTAGTAACTCCTTATATTCGAAACAACATTTTTATAGATACTTATAGTCAAAGTTCCATCTTGTAGGCCACATCAATGTCATGAACAACAAATATTTGTGATCTTGTTATAAAAGGAAACAAATATTTGTGATCGGAATGAGTAAAAACTAAAAAGGAATATTAATCAGGCAGAGTCATTTTGTTAGCCATACCACTACAAGCATATTGTATGGATAAACAAATGCATTTCCCCTAAAAACTATTTTGACTCAACTAATCCACTGCAAATATTTATGGTCAAACATCAACAGCAACGAACAAGACTTACGACACATTACGAGAACCAAGAACAGAGGAGCTCGATGCCCTATAATCATTTGATCCCGAATAAGAAATATCCATCAACACCAGAATCTCAATCTACAAAGTACAAAGTTAACAAACTAAGTTGTTCCAACAAAATTATACTAAATCAAAGAAGTGCACACAGTAATGCTGCCAATAGCTCAGATCTATGTTGAGAGTCGGGAATACTAAAAGCTAAAACCAGTGACTATCCAAAGAATTGAATTCAAGGACGCTCATCACCTCCAATAACCCTGCCCCAGAACAGCTGCTGCCTCCCATCCTCCTCCTCTTCCTCTTCGTCGATCTCATCACCGTATCCCAGCTCCACGTCGCCACGGTACCCAGGTTCGCTCCCGTACCCAGAATCGGCGATCGTCGCCTCCGCTGCCGCGCCTACCCCACCGCTCGCGGCACCAACCCCACCAACGGGAGCCGGGCCGAACTCCGTCGCTATCGGCACATCCCTCATCCGCACCTCCCCGACATCGGACGCCCACATCTCCCCGCTGGAGTCAGTGGCGCCGCACGTGAAATGGAAATCGGAACACGTGCCGGATCTCCGGCGGTCGCTGCTGCGGCCGGACACGGACCGCGAGCCCGCACCGCGGCGGCGGCGCTTGCGGAGCCCGAGCCACCGGAAGGATCCGCCGCTACCGCCCCCCGAGGGGGCAGGCGTTGGAGTCTCCGCATCAGGGAGGTGGGCCGAGGAGTGGGGAGCGGTGGAGCGGTCTGAGAGACAGGGCTTCTTGTGGAAGGGATGCCAGGAGGCGACGGCCTCGGCGAGGAGGAGGTGCGGCGGGTGGTGCCGCAGCTGCGGGGCGCGTGGTGTCATCGGCGCCGGAGGCGGGGGACGCATCGGGGTTGGGAAGTGAGCAGGGTGATCTCATTTTTGTCTCGGCGGGGAAGGAATGTCTGAATTTTTTTCTCAATTAGAAACATAATAATAATGTATCAGACTATCAGCTATTCAAATCAAATATTAAAAAAGAAGGCAAAATTGGAGTATATAAATAATATAAATAAATAGGATAAGATAAAAAAATAGATTACAGTATAGATATAGATTTTCTATGAATCAAGTAAAACTTTCAAAGAGTGAGACGTGCAATTATTTTAGGAATAGAGTATTGGTATATATATTGATTTTTAGGCATACTCTAGGTTCGTCACCGGTAGTTATGCCTATTTACTACAACTCAGCTTCACTGGTGAAATAATTTTTATTAGTTTTGGCTCAAAAAGCAACTTTACCGGTAAAACTGGAACTACTTTGGAGAATTGTTTGACAAAGAGTAAAATGCACTGTAGACCCGTGGACTTGTCTCGTTGTGTCAAATAGATCCATGGACTCTCAAAATACACATTTGGCCCCATAAACTTATTGTTGGGTTCATCGCAGGCCCAATCTTGTCTGGTCAGCTATATTTTTTGCCAACGTGGGGTGGCCAGCGTGGCCCAACCCGTCGCCCAGGGCACGTGAGGCAGCTTTGGCCCCTAGATTTTTGCATCTTGGCCCCCTGATCTCCTTCCCCTCTCATTTGTGGTCTTGCTTTACTGCCTAGTTTTCATCGCGCGTGGGAAGGCAAGGGTTGGCGGACGCGGGCGACTGAGCGGGAGCGGTAGGGGTGTTAATCGGCGGCGATCGACGGCTTCGCTTTAGGAGAGAGAGGTGAAGTCGGCTCCTACATCCGATTTGGAGGCAAAGGTGTCGCGGCGTCAGCGTTTGGAGCACCACGATGGTGCTGAAACCGCGGCGGCAAGGGGAGCCGCCCCAGATTATGGTTAGTTCATCCAAGATCTAATCTTGAGTGCATTTGTGTTGATTGGAGTGTAGATTTTCGTGATGGGTTGTCGATTGCGCCATTTCTTTGCAGTTTTGGGTAGCCTAGGGTTTCTGAGTTCGTAATGTAATTGATTGGACTATACGAGTTGGTTCAGCTTTAAAATTGTTGACTTCAATCAAATGTAGGTGATGATAGTGACAAGATCTCAGTGGAGGTACATCATTCTGGGATTCTTATAGGTCATGGCAAGCACCGTGTTTATGCAAATGAGAAAGTGACAGTGTTCGACAATCTCTCAGCACGTTCTTGGTCTCTTTTGTGGTTTGAAAAGTTGAATTTTGCTCTTCATTATCCCAAGAACCCTGCTCTGCATGTGTACTGGTTGCTTCCTGGAAAAGATTTTCCAGATAGACTCAGACTGATTGTAACAGAAAAAGAGGCATCAATTATGGCAGGTGTTGTGGACAGGGTAAAGACTTTAGTGTTGTATTTTGATCATGAAGGTTGTGCATCCAAATCAGACTTTTGGGATGATGTAGTTATTAACCCTGTTGCATCCCTGCCCAAAGTGATTAGCCCCTCCAAATTTGGCAGTACACATGATAATAGTGAGGCAGGAACCAATGTGAATGAGCATTCATCTGATGATAGTGATAGCACTAGTCTCAGTGAGTTTTATGACAGTGACTATGAAATAGGAGACGATGATGGCATATTTGATGACTATGTGGATGATGATGTCAGGGATGGAGTTGTAGGCAGAGGGAAGAAAAGAGGTAGAGGGACCAAGAAGACATATGGTACAACATATGAGGGTAAAAAAGTCATTGTGCCTATGACAATGAAGATGAGGAGTCAACTGATGATGAGGAAGATGGATGAGGAGTCAACTGATGATGAGGAAGATGGGCTGCAATTACCTGAGTCAGATGGTGAATTAAATCTAGGTTTGATGTTCAAGTCTTTCAGGCCAGAAGACATGCACAATCTAGTGTTCAAAGTTGGGATGATGTTTGATTCAGTTCAATTGTTAAGACAAGTTGTGAAAGAATATGGTCTGATCCACAGAGTAGAGGTCAGCATGCCCAGGAATGAGAAGGACAGGATCACAGTTGTGTGCTGCAAAGGAAAATGTCCTTGGAAGTTACATGCTTCACATGACAAGAGAGTTAATTCAATGGTGATTAAGACTTACAGTGCAAAACACAATTGTCAAAAGCAATGGGTGTTGAAGACTTGCACTGCTAAATGGCTTGCTGACAAGTATACTAAATGTTTCAGAGCTGATAAGAAAATGTCTATAGCCAACTTTGCAAGAGTAGTGCAGAAAGAATGGAATTTGACACCTTCTAGGTCCAAGCTAGCTCGAGCAAAAAGGCTGGCTATGAAAGAAATCAATGGTGATGAAGAAAAGCAGTACAACATGCTATGGAAGTATGCACATGAGTTGAGGAAATCAAACCCATAAAGTTTCTTCTTCCTAAATCTTGATGGCAACCTATTCAAATCTATGTATGTTTCTCTTGGAGCCTGCAAAATGGGTTTCCTAGCTGCATGTAGGCCTCTCATTTGCTTGGATGGGTGTCACTTGAAGACTAAGTATGGGAGAATCATGCTCACAGCTGTTGGTATTGATCCAAATGACTGCATCTACCCCATTGCATATGGTGTTGTTGAGGTAGAGTGCTTGGACTCTTGGAAATGGTTCCTGGAAACATTGAAGGAGGACCTAGGCATACATAACACATTTCCTTGGACAATTATGACTGACAAGCAAAAGGTGAGATTTAAAACTTATCTGATGACTAACACATATTTATTTGACAACACACTTGTACATTACTAATAGTAATTTGTACTTATGCAGGGACTGATTAAAGTTGTGGCTGCAGTTTTCCAAGAATCTGAACACAGATTCTGTGTTAGGCATTCAGCAGAACTACAAAGGTGAGAATCTCAAAAACCAACTATGGGCTTGTGCTAGATCAACTACTCCACTGCAGTTCATAAGAACATGGAGAAAATGAAAGTACTAAATGTGAAAGCATTTCAGTGGTTAGAAAAAATGCCCCTAATACATGGTGTAGAGCATTCTTTAGCACATACTATAAGTGTGACTTGCTGCTGAACAATAGTTGTGAGGTGTTCAATAATTTTATCCTAGAAGCCAAAGAATTGCCTGTGCTGACTATGTTAGAAGAAATTAAGGGGAAGTTAATGGCAAGACACTATTTGAAAGAAAAAGAACCTGGAGAAATGTGGCAAGGTCCTATCTGTCCTAAGATTAGGAAAAAGGTTAACAAGATAACTCAGTGGTCTAACACATGCTATCCCATATCCAAGTGATGGATAGGAACCACTCCTTTGTTGTTGACATAGGAGAAAGAAAATATGAGTGTAGGAGATGGGACCTAACAGGGATACCTTGTTCACATGCCATCTCATGTCTTAGACATGAAAGAATACCAACTGAGACTATGGTGCATGATTGCTATAGTTCTGCAAGATTTCTGTTAGCATATGGGCCCAAAATCAAGCCTTGCAGTGATCCCACCACTTGGAAGAATGTTCCTGGACCAGAGGTGCTGCCCCCAAGTACGAGAAAAGGGTTGGAAGGCCCCCCAAGAATAGAAAGAAGCAACCAATAGAAATTGAAACAGCTCAGGGAACAAGAGTATCAAGGCATGGGGTTAGCATGACATGCAGCTATTGTGGAAAGGAGGGTCACAACAAGAAAGGATGTGCTCTCAGAAAGTCTGGGGTGCAACCAGAGGGCAATGTGCCTAGTGCTAGTGTGGAACCAACAGAAGAAGATGCACCAACTGGACAACATTCTGGATTTCATTATGATGAAAACATTTATGCAGAGGAACCAATTTCTCAGGTACTTGCATAGGGACAGTAGTTTTTTGGCATTACTTTCACTACTTGCTATTCTGATGTTTTTTTGTAGTATTCAATGCGTTTTGAAGATGGGACACAACAACTACCATTCTATATGCTGGTAAGAGGAAGCCAGCCCCTTTTGACACAACTCATAGAAGACAATCACCTACCTTTGTCACAGCTAGTTGGAGACACCCTCATTTCAAGGCTGGATGCAGAGGTGAACACATTTTCATCATTATTAGTGTTTGTGCATGTAGCTATTGCTCTAACTGGTTGGACATGACACAGGCTTCACAGGTTGTACCAAGGAGGACTTCACCACTTGGTCTACCTGATTCAAGCTTTATCATGTCAAACTTACCAGCTAAAAGACTAGTGGCCCCATCAACTGCTACAGAAAGAGGTCAAGCTGCTTTGGGAAAAGGCCAGGCCAAAGCCTCAACTACAAAAAAGGCAAAGAAGACCAAGAAACAAGATGAAGAAAAAGCTTGATCAAAATGTGTGATGCCACTGTGTGTGTAGGCATATATTTTGGACAAGGAACTTATATAGACAGTACATGTATTTTGTACAGAAATGCACCAAAGACAACTGCATGGGTGCTTTCTAACCTTTTGCAAGATAGATAGGGCTAAGGTAGAAGTTTGAAACTACCTGTTGGATGGCTGGTCTCTAATCTTTTGTATGTATGATATATGATGCATCAAACTGTGATGCTTCTCTTGCTCAAATGTGCAATTTGAAACTGTCAGAATGCAGTTGCACTCTTTTATATATATATATATATATATATATATATATATATATATATATATATATATATATATATATATATATATGTGTGTGTGTGTGTGTGTGTGTGTGTGTGTGTGTGTGTGTGTGTGTGTGTGTGTGTGTGTGTGTGTGTGTGTGTGTGTGTGTGTGTGTGTGTGTGTGTGTTGTGTGTGTGTGTGTGTGTGTGTGTGTGTGTGTGTGTGTGTGTGGCCTTATATCATTTCTGTGAAAATGTAATGCCCACACCACCTAGCATCACTATGAAAATGTCATGCTCACACCACATTGCCTTATCTCATTTGTGTCAAAACTGTGAAAATTTAGGAGGGCTTGAACAACAGAACACTTGTATTAAACATAGAGGTCCAAAATACATTTGTTACTCCAACTCACACCACCTAGCATCACTAACACACCACAAGTCTCATGCTCACTTCACCAACAAACTGGACACACAGGATTGCAACACACACAAAGACATATAGCTCGCAGCAGCATCAATCCTTCTTGTCCACCAGGGACACATACTAGCTCCTTCTTCACCATTGCTGCCCCAGATGGACAAGTATCTTCAAATTGTGATGCTTCTGGTTCGACATTGATGGCTGAACTGTTGCATTCCCCATCTTTTCCTCCCAACAGGGCCGCCAGCTCTCCCTTCCTAGCCAAGTCCCTGAGGTGATCCATGTACTCATCTTCCCAGTAGAAAAAAGGACACCCATAGTTCCTCTGCAAACGAATTGAAACCACGGTGAAGAACCAACTAAAATCCATCAATGAATCACAAAACCCTAACTGACCTTATGGAAGGGGCAACAGTAGAATACTTTTCCCAAGCTCGTCATCACCGTGGACACACGCCGCACCACACGCCGCCGCCTGCATTCTGAGCAGATGATGAGGGGAGCACTCCATTAGGCGCTGCGCCACTCCCTTGCTGTGCCATGGAGGAGATCGAAGGAGGGAGACAGAGAAGAGCAGGTGGCAGGGAGAAAGAGGCCACCGCGAACAGGAGGATGAACGACCTCTGGCTAAATGAGAGGGGAAGGAGATCGGGGGGCCAAGATGCAAAAATCTAGGGGCCAAAGCTGCCTCACGCGCACATCACGTGCCCTGGGCGACGGGTTGGGCCACGCTGGCCACCCCACGTTGGCAAAAATAGCTGACCAGGCAAGATTGGGCCTGCGGTGAACCCAACAAGTTCATGGGGCCAAATGTGCATTTTGAGAGTCCATGGACCTATTTGACACAGCGAGACAAGTCCATGGGCCTACAATGCATTTTACTCTTTGACAAAACAGCATCTCCTCGTTGACAAAATGAATAAAATAATCATAATATTATTTTCTTTCTTACTTTTCCTCTTTTTTTCTTTCTTTTCCTTCTCTTCTCTTTCTTTCCCGTGTCGACCTCTCTTTCCTTCCTTCTCTCTTTCTTATCGGAATGCTCCATCGTCTCCATCTCTCTTACCTCCTCTCCTTCGCCCCGTCCTTGCTCTGATGACCGACGCTCACGCTCAGACATGTTTCAACTCTGTCCTCTTCGCACAGTAGTGACCCACCCCGGCTCCGTGTCGCCTGTGTCGCCTCGCCCTAGAGCTCCGCATCACCCTGCCCCCACCCCCTCTGCCACCAGCGTCCCAGGGAGCTAGGGGCAGCGTGCCTGACGTGGCAGTGCCTCAGCGCCCGTACGGCCCCGTCCACCCCTCACCAACCCGGGGTCAAATCCGGCGGTGGCGGTGCTAGGGCCCGTCAAAGCGGCAGTGAACGAGGAGAAGGTTCTTCCCGCATACATTCCACGTGAGAACGCGATTTCATTGATTATACGGTGAAATTGTTTGGAAATCACCGGTTTGGTGGGTGAAGCAAGAAAACAGTTTCATAAGCCGTCCAAAATTCCCTACCAATTACCAAACGGGCGTCAGATAGCTGTTATTTCTTTTGTTTTTGCAAAGGCTAAACAAAAACGGTCCATCAGATCAGCACCGCTGAAACCCACGGCGGCCCACGAGGCCCCAACACGCCCGCAACGTCGCGGTTCATCGCACTCCGCACGAATCTCGAAGCGCCCCGCCGCCACATTCGCCAGAGCTATATCACCAGGACCACGGGCTCCTGTCGCAGGTTCGAGTATTCCACCACGCGGCGTCGCCTCCCGACCCCCGAACCTTCTCGAGGTCGAGGACCCTCTCCCTCTCTCCCCTCGCTCCAGGAGGTGCGCCAGACTAATCCCCACACTGGCTTTTTTTCCCTGTTTGCTCCGATTTTGTATCGATGGTAATCGCCGCCCGTTCCTCTCGTCGTCTCGTCCGGTCGTCCTTACCTTTCCTTTGATTTGCGAGGGATCTCTAGTCAAAATCTCTCTTTATGTAGCCGTTCAGTTCGTTGCGGTTTTGTTTGACGAGTAGTTGAGTAGACCCACCCCTAGCAATACACCCTTGCATGGTTCGATTAGGTTTTTGTTCATCTTTTCCAGCTGCCATTCTGCCTAAATTGTTGAACCGAACCTCCTCCGGGGCTCTCTTTGTTGAAGTTCGTCACGGTGCCCCCCATGTCAGTGTGTTGTAAGGTTGGAGCTGCAATGATACTTAAAACCATAGAAGCCTTGATGCATGATTGAACACGGTACAAGTTGTTAGGTTTGAAATACCCGTGTAGTTTGATTACCTGCATATCAGTGGGTGACACACGTTGCAGAATTGTACAGTGCCTTTTGAAATAATAGTATAAATAAATAAATAAAAAGGAAGATAGAGAATATGTTATGGACTCATAGTGCCCTTTGTTAAAATTTCCGATGATGAAGCATCATTTCTTTCTTGGTCAAGGTCTCAAGGACGCTGCTACTTCATTTTTTTTAATAATGCTTAGCGTATAGTCATGGCCCATCATGTTCTTCCTGTTGAGGATATTTTAAATAAAATTCTGGCTCTTGCTATTACCATGGTATGACTGTCTCCTTAGAAAATTGGTGTAGGGTTTTTGGTAAATGACACATTCTTGGAGAACTATATTCTTTGGTGACCCTACTATCTTTTGCATGCTAAAATTGTGTCGTGCTTTGCCCCAACATTTTTCCCATTTATGAGACAATGATGTACTTACCCATGTTGGACTGCAGAAAACAATGAGCAGACGCAACAGCCGTACCATCTATGTAGGCAATCTCCCTGGGGACATCCGTGAGAGGGAGGTTGAGGATCTCTTCTACAAGGTGGGTTGCAATTGTTTTACATGTATACCTTTGTCTGACTTTTCATTTTGCAAGCAAGTGTTAGATTGGTCAGGGCATATGCTAATTCCTGCCCAGTCAATAACATTTTCTGTCTCAGCAAGACAGCAATTTCAGTATCCTATTAATGTGAGAATGTAGTATGGAGCTGAATGTTTACTTTTTTTATTTATGACATTAACTACTTCTTCCGATTCCAAAATATAAGTCCATCTAGTATTCTCTTAGATCACCAATTATAAGTCCATCACAACTTCGTGACATCTTTTACTCTCATTCTTCCATGTCTACACCTGCTTAAAGGCGCCTAATCAATGCAGTACACTTGTTATCTACCTTAACTGTATGGCAACCGGGTCATTGTACTCCTTACATTACTCTTGTGCCAAAGTCCAAATGGACCATCAGAGGGAGTAGTATATTATCTAAAATTTGGTTGGAATTTTATTTGAGTTCAATACGTGTTTTTTATTGAGTTGTGTCAACTAAAGAAATGTCATATATGTAGTTCTCTGTCTGAAGTGAACAATATTATCTGTTTTGCAATGACGCCAGATACCTTTTATTTTGTCTCTGCATCACCTATGCTTTTATTGAACCGTTATGACAATGCGACTTTTTTTCCCCTTCAATGTATGATTGTGCAGTATGGTCGTATTTTGGATATCGACTTGAAAATACCTCCAAGACCCCCTGGATACGCTTTCGTTGAGGTGAGCATATTTTGCTATGGTCTGATTCTGTAAGAATAGTATTCTTTTATGGGGCCTGCTTTTAAATACGTACAACTGCTCTATTACTCTGTTCAGTTTTAAAACCTATTTTAGATCATGCTTTAACCATTCAAATCAAACTGACTGATATAATTTGTTTTGATGTCACCAAACATTTGGTGCTAACAAAAAAAAATGATGCTTTTTATAGTTTGAGGATCCATGTGATGCTGATGATGCAATTTATGGCCGTGATGGGTATAACTTTGATGGCTACAGGTTGCGGGTATGTATAACAAGCTTTTATTTAATGATTCTCCCAGAAGATAGGACTGGTTTGGGTTTTCTTGCATTTGCTGAAAATGCATTTTCTACTCAGGTTGAATTAGCTCATGGTGGCAGAGGTCAGTCTTATTCTTATGATCGTTCAAGCAGCTATAGCAGTGCACGCCATGGAGGTGTTTCTAGGCGCTCTGATTTCCGTGGTTGGTACTTTTGTCATATGAGAAAGTTTCCTAGCTCCTTACACAGACTTTCAAGTTTCATTTCCTGAATCGTGCAGTTATGGTCACTGGTTTACCTTCATCGGCATCGTGGCAAGATCTGAAGGTAATTTCTTTATAATTCACTTCTTCCAGGACTTGTGCTGGAAAGAACTCATTTACTACATTTCAGGACCACATGCGGCGCGCCGGCGATGTCTGTTTCTCTGATGTATACCGTGAAGCCGGAGGTTAGCTATTTGAGCACTCCTGAACACATTTTCTGCTATCTCATTGCAGCATATGGTTGTAAACATAATCCCTGATTTTGTAATTATGTTTCCTGACTTATTGCTTCACTGCCCCTTTGAAGTATGAAATATTCAGGCTTTATCCTGAATTTCTACATATTGATGATATCTGCTCCTTCTTTCTTGTGCTGCAGAAACTATTGGAATTGTGGATTATACAAATTATGACGATATGAAATACGCGGTGGGTTTAGCATGTCGTTTACTCATTTCTTTTCTTCTAATGTGAATTTAAAATCATTTTCTCTCATCTATTACTGTTTCAGAGGGTCTGTTTTACTGTTGAAGAGAGTGCTCTAATTAAATGTCTGTTCTTTCCTGTTTCATGTGTCATGATTTTATTCATGCATTTCCTCTTGCCATCGTGTAGATTAGGAAGCTTGATGACTCACAGTTCAGGAATGCATTTTCAAGGGCGTATATCAGGGTATGTATTCTCATGTTTGCCCCAGTTTAGTTTTGGAAATTGTTACAATGCCTTGGATCATGTCTATTTGATTATGAATTATGTTGATTCTTGTTCTATTATAGGTGAGGGAGTATGATGCTAGATCACGAAGCAGAAGCCGTAGCCGCTCGTACTCAAGAAGCCCCAGTTACAGCAGGAGCAGGAGTCCAAAGTATGTAACTATACATACATGCTGACAAATTTGATATCCAAGTCTTATGGCAGCATTAATTAGTATTTGTTGTTACTTAGATCTCTTTCTCGGTCACCCTCACCTGTGGATGAAAGGTACGTGAATCTATGTCAACAAGAAATGTACATTTGCGAAACTGAAAGTGCTAATATTGTTTGAAGAAAACAGATTGTCAAATAAATGGTGAAACCAATCAGATCTTGTCCTGAATCATCTTTAACGTATGCTAAAAAAATATTGAAACCTGACTTACATGTCATCATTTTGTAGACTAGCTTAAAGCAGGGCCAGGGCAAATGTAACAACTGATAGGAGAGTGCCACATTAACTTAATTATTTCCTACTATCTGATATACTCTTGTCGAACAAACAAAATGCCCGAGCTGAGAGACTGCATTGTACATACTTCTGCAAATGCAGCTCTGAATTTTTAAGCATGTTCTTTACACCTTATAGAACATGCTGAAGGTTTGGCTCTATCACAAACTTCTAGATAAATCTTTCAATGTTGTAGCAGGGAGTATTGGATCCTTCAGAGCATGTCAAATTGAGAGGGTATAGAAAGAGGTGTTACCAGAATTTTACCTTCTTTCAAAACAAAACTTTTGTCACCTTTTCCTGCCATACCAGTCATCTCCATAGCATGGCAGAACCTCTTTGTTTCCTTTTCCTCATGGAAAAGCTTCAGCCCTCTCCTTATTTATCAACTTCATACATCATTAACCCAGAGCTCCTTTTTTCTGAGTTTAACAACAAATTTTTCCTGCTTTATATTTTAAAAGTAGAAAAAGACTACAGATAAAATTCACATATATTCACCTCAGATTTTAATAATAATAACATATTTCAAAAGAAAATATGTTTCTGCTTTTTGTTAAAGCAAGAGGAAGAAACAAAGTTCGGTGCCAGAACACCTCCTGAAATCACCTGTGATATGTTTTTTTGGTGTACCGATTTCTCTTTAAATTAGCATAACTTTTTGTGATGTACTGATTTCTCTTTAAATTAGTATGACTTCAATTTGCTCTGTGGTTCAATGATTAAACATATAGAGCTTGCTGGCTAACCTCCACTGTTCAAGGTTTGCTTTTGTTTTTCCTAGATTTGGCCATGCGGCGATCTGGGGACTGCATTGATATAATATTGGATGTTTTGAGAATTGGAGTGGATGGTTTGGGACTTTGGATAATAGAGCTGGATTGTGATGCATGTATGACAAGTGGGCTACGACCAGTCCTAGGAGCAAGATAGGACTGACAGTAAGAAAATGTGAAGTGAATCTTGTGGTGTTATTAAAACAAATGTCTACTATTAAGTTCAATGACTCCATATAAATGAACCTTAATTTGTAAGTTTGCGTTTTTGTTTAACTAATGCTGCCATCTTAGTAAAAATTCCTATGGTGCCTTTTGCATTATGGCTCTCTGTAGCCATTTCCTTGTCAAGGTTCGCACTAGCCAAAGAAGTTGGCATTAACAACAAAATTCAATATACACCTTGCTTTGTTTGCTTATTTGCATTCCAGTTATGACCTAAGTACTTGATAGGCTCAAAACTATTTTATTTTTCTGGGAGTATTAAGCATAAACACCAAAATGTGTACTTACATTGCAGCTTCCCTCCTGTTTCAGTTCATTCATATGTTGTGGAATGTTGCCTCTTTATGCACATCTCAAGTTGCCAGCTTAGTTTTGATTGCAATTTTATATCACAGATTAGAGTGATACTAACGCATCATTAAGTAATGGAATTTGTTTCTGGTACCTTTTGCAGATCGCTATTGAGATCTCGATCCCCAGTTTCTTCTGTAAGTATCCCAAACTCATTATAACCGAGTTTGTCATAATTGTCTTGTTCAATGCAATTGATTTAACTCTTTTGCAGCCTTCTCATGCAAGATCTGCGAGCAGGAGCCCTAGGAGCAGAAGCACATCCCGTTCTCGGTCTCCTGTAATTGCAAGCTTCCAAAACAATCACTTATTATGTTGCTATATTAACTTTCATGCTTATTTAGTATGTTCTTGCTGGCAGGTGAGGTCCGATTGAACTTGGGAGCCCTTGAAGCAGTGAGCAGCTCCAGGGAGAAGAAAGGAACTTTAGAACATGCCGTGCCATCACAATGGTCCGAGTGATTATGTTGTTGCCAGTGCTCCCCCACATTTGGGAGGTCTCCTCTTATTTACACGGAGCATTTAATAATTACATTATATTGCTAAAGAGAGACTTATGATGCGTAGCATACCGGTGTAGACTGAACTTGTCTGTGCTCGTGTTATTGGCTCCTGGAACTCAAGTTTTATCATTTTTTTACAAGACTCTGGTGGGAGCCTCAGGCACTGGGTCTGCCCTTACTCTGGTTTTATCATTGTACCCATAGTAAAACCTATAGATATAGTACGGGTATGACGTATGCGTCTATGTTCAATTGGTTGCATGTAAACCTGGATGCATGTACCCAGAGCTGTTTGGTTCCATGGTGTGTTGTTACAATGTTCCAAATTTGAGATTCTTTGGAACATGTAGCATCGTTGTGCAACTTCGATCAGATTTGGCTGGATTCTGGTAGTTTTGTTCCTTTCCCTATTGAGCCGAAGTGGGTGTGCAAAGAGTTTGCTCAGCCCTGTTCGCTTGAACTCAGTCTGCCTTTTCAGCAAAGCGAACAGGGCTGGCTCTGTATCATTTTGAATTTGGAATTGTTTGGATTTCAAGTAAAACTAACAAATATGTCTATCTGTGGGTTGGCAAATATGTCCGTGTGGTGCATTTGGGAAAAAAGTCTAACTACAAGTCTAACCCAACTAACATGGTCTAAAAGAAATCAAACATGCTGTTGGGTCTTAATTTATCAATAATCAATCATTGTGTATGCATTACTCCCTCTGTCCTAAATTATTAGTCGTTTTTTGTTTCCGTGTTACAAGTTTGACTCGATTTGTAGAAAATATATGCTAACATTTATATCTTTAAATAAATTTATTAAAAAACTAGATTTAAAAATCTTTCTAATGATACTAATTATGTACCATAAATATTAATATTTTTTAATATATATTTTGTCAAAGTTGTTTCTCGGAAGCGAAAGCGATAGATATTTTGGGACGGAGGGAGTAGGTTTTACCATTATTCGATCATTATGTACGGATAGGTTATAGGATACCTGATTAAAGTACATTTTGTCAAAACATCACTCTAAGACATGACTCCCTAAACTCCCTCCCCTTCGCGGACGGGCCTGTGGCCTAGTGGCTTGCTCCCAAGGGTGGGAAGCAGCCGGCAGGGGTTCAAACCCCCGCACCGCGCGTGGCCTCCGAGAGAGGCTGCGCCAAGGTGGCGTCTTTCTAAACTCCCTCCCCTTCCAAAGCGCTCAAATGTGCTCTAGTTCTGCCCCCTCCGTTCCGTCCTCCGGCAGCCTTGGCAGCGGTGAGAGAGAGAGGTAGGCGGGCCTCCCGTCTTCTAGATGAGTGCTATGTCAAAGACAATGGATATCCTCCTCTCCTTCGCCCTGCTGGTGGCGGGTGGACCCCTAGCCGACGAGGTTGCTTTTTTTTGACGCCTCTCATCTAGGTACATCTGTAGCATCTGTTCATGAACATACACACGCTAACACCGTACAAAATGGTCTCCGCTGGCACGACAAGGTGAGTAAAAGAATAAATGTTTATTTTTTATATCGTTTTGTACCCTTGTTTTTTAGCATCTTTGTATGAGTCCCTGTGCTGGCTCATCTTATTTTCTTGGGAGGTAGACATGTTTTTCTTAGGAGCTATCCTTCCAAAACTTTGCAATACGCTCATTTTATTTTATTATATATTAGTCTTTATAAAAACAATTACATTCCACCAACCATAAAAACGATGGTGGGCCTACTGATGCTTGTGTTGGATGATTCGAGAGCCAGGCTATGTCACAGTGGATGCGAATCCAAAGAGCCCGACTGTGTATATGAACTATAAGATCAAACACAAATTGCCAAACTACAAGATTAAGCACGAGTCAGCGAGTGAGATGAGTGGCTGATAAGGAGTTGCTCCATTGGTGTGGACGACGTCCCTCTAAGGTCTTATTTGGATGTGTACGTATTCATTTCAATCCATATGTATTGAAGTGGATTGCACACATCCAAACACCCTTATTGTCAGTTGGCGCTGTTGGCCCCGCCGGCTGCGGCTAAACAACGGCTGCTGCAGCTGCGCTACAATTCCTTGCTGAGACATTTTCAGCCGCAACCTGCAGCAACTGTATAGCTCAGCCGAACAGTTTTGTATATGAGCTTGCGGGGTAGAAGAATAGGCATTGGCAAAGAGGATTTGGGTATAATTGGTAGGTGCGAGAGACTGCTGCTGAAACTGCTCATCAATAATGGCTTCCGCCATGGTGTTAACCTGTGCTCTAGATATGGCGGGCTGTTGTTGGTTCTTGTATCGCCGACGTTCATTATGGTGCTGACCTAGGCCATGCGGTGGATTGTGGCGGCTCTCTGTTTGTGCTAGCGCTTATTGCAGTGTTTGTTGGTGTTGGCCTTGGATGATGGTGGTCGCTTCTACTTGTTCTTGGTGGCATTCACTTCGACCTTGACTTTATTTTCATTCCACACGGACATATGCAGCGGTTGCTTTCTTATTGATGTTCACGAGGCGGCTCGTGCAAAGTCAACCTTGGCAATGGCACATGTGTTGCCAGGATCACTGCTCTCCGAGCTAGAGCATGAGGGCATTGGCGCTAGGCTTCAAAGCTACTATGTTAGGTGACGGGGCTAGTCAATCCTAGCTATCAGGCCCTGATTAGTTCTAAAAAATTTTGCAAAATTTTTCAGATTTTCCGTCACATCGAATCTTTGGACACATACATGAAGCATTAAATATAGATAAAAAAATAAAACTAATTACACAGTTTAGACAAAATAGACGAGACGAATCTTTTAAGTCTAATTAGACCAGGATTGGACACTAATTGCCAAATAACAACGAAATTTGCTACAGTATCATTTTACAAAAAAAAATTGCAATTAAACATGCCCTCAGCATTAATCGGTGGTCGATAACCAAAAACTGATGATGTGACGGCCAGTCAACGAGATCACAAAGACAGAACCATTTGCTTGTTTTTGGTCTGGATTAGATTAGAAGCCGTCGGTCGAACTTGGACGTAAGAGTTGTGGGTGGAAGGATGATGCCGTGTCGGCATGCCTCGAGGCGGACTCGAGTCATGGCATGCCGACCCGCAAAGGAAAAATCTTATTAAGAGGTAGATTAGATCAACTAAAAGATTGAGAGATCAACCTAAAGGTTCAGGGTAAATTAACATTTTGTTGGGGGCGTAATAACATTGTGTTTGGTAGGTATTGGAAAGGGACATGGAATGAGTGATGAAAACTGATGGAGGAGAACTAAGATATAGGAATTTTTTTTACTCCATGTTTGGTTTGGGGAGGAAATATAGAGAATTCTAGTGGGAATTCATATTCTGTGTTTGATGCGTGTTTTTTATATAAAATTATATCACATATCATGGTCAACGGTGCCGATCATTCATCTTTTGTAAAAGTACAATTCCTATTTCATTACTACCTTTTTCCTGGAAAGTGATCGATGGGAGTTGGGCCTATAAAACTCATTTCTCTTCTCACAGTAGCTCCTACTTTTACGGAACAAACAACGTACTACCTCCACCCCTAAAAAGAGCACAATTTTAGCATAATACCTGGTTAAAGTATCTTGACTGTGAGCAACTATATATAAAAATATTAATATGTAATATGAAAATAAGTATATAAGATTTGTCATGAGATATATTTTATACCATACCTATTTAGTGTCATATATATTTGGTCAAACTTTAGATACTTTAACAAAAAAAAAGCATCAGAATTGGATTTGTTTTGGGATGGAGTTAGTATTTCTAAACTACCGTTCCATTCTTCCAATTGCCACATGTTTTGTATGGCAACTATTCAAGGAGGGGCATGAAAATTAGTGGCGGAAATTGATGGAGGGATTTAAGGTTGGAATCTGATTTTTATTCACAACGTCCTGTTTGTTTGTGGAGGAAAATAAGAAAGGAAGTTTAAGAGAGAATCTATAAACCCTATTTGATCTGCCTGTTTTGAGTAAGAACTATTTGATAAGAAAGGCAGTTGAGAGAATCTATATATACCCTGTTTGATCTGCCTGTTTTGAGTAGGAACTATTTGATAAGTCATGATGTACAGCGAGGATACACTTATCTTTTAAAGCATCTCCAAGAATACCCAATATTTTCTTTATAAAAACATGAAGTTTTATAGATCTAAAAAATATCAGAAGGAATAAAGAAGGCCATCTCCAAATGTTTCTAATAATCCACTCATAAAATATAGAACACAATTTTACATCAGGAATCATATACTATTTCTAAATTATCCTAACCACTTTTATATATTCTTTCTCTCCTGTACATTTGCATAAGGAATCATTTCCTACTCTTTATTCTTTCCACGGTATTTCACCTTTAGATTGCTCGATAAACACGCGCGGGATAGAGAAGATACACGTAACTTGGAAGTGCGTAACTTTACGCGGAATAGAGTGACTTTTCCGAAGTTTTAAAAGATTAGGAGTTGTTGGGGATGGATATTTTCTCATCTTGCTAAAAACTAAGGATCAGAAAGGGATTTAGAAAACTCTTGGAGATGCTCTTACTAACCAAACTATTACCACCTCTTTGTTTTAAAAAAAATGGTTAAGAAAAACTATTACCACCTTCCTAGGAAGCCATTAGTGGAAGTTGGCCGCATAACGGAACCCTTTTCAACTAAACTTCCACTCTCACAAAACAAATAAGATATATCTTGACTCTTACATCTAAACTTTCATTTGTACCACCCAAGTCAAACGAGCTCTAAGTTAAACTTTTTTCTACTTTTTATATTCTATAATGCTTCCACGCCGGCGTTTGTTCGTTCGGACGGCGCGCGCCACCCTTCGCCTTGCCACTTCCGTCCGCGCTGCTCGCTCCCGCCTGTAGCGCGCACCTCGCCTACAACACTTGCTCCCTCCCATCGCGCGCTCGGCCCGCGTGCATTCGACCCGCGTGCCCTGCCTCTACTCTCCCCATCTATCGCTCTCTATCTCACATCCGCTGACAGCAGAGCGCCTCTCCGTCCTCTTCCCAACTCCCAACGCCGCCGGAATGCCTTGGCACTGCCGATGGCCGCTAGGCGCACATGCCGGGGCGCCTCGGGTCGTCCTCGGCCGAGCCAAGGGCACCCACAGTCAGGGGCGGATCCAAAGGGGGGGGGCTGGGGGGCTCCAGCCCCCCCTAATTTCTTGATTTCAATGCTAATTACTGTAGCAAAAACTTGATTTCACCGTTAAATCTTCGTGCAAATCAACATCTCTGTTGTTTTAGCCCACCTTATCCCGCATCCCACATCCGCCACTGCCCACAGTAGCCATATGCTAGTGTTGCCCGCGCGCCGCCACTCGCCCCTGGCTTTCACCTTGACATCCGAAATCGACCGGCCCAGATCTCTCCTCCCCTATGCTGTAAATGCATGTTTCAAGTGTTTCAGATGTTTCAAAGGTATATTGTAGTTGCGTTCATATGAATGTTGTAAAAGTAGATCGGGGATGTTGCATATGTTGCAAGTGTTTCAGAGGCATGTTGCAAACGTTTGTTCAAGATGTTTCACTGTTCCAGACGTATGTTGTAAGTGTTTTGACCTAGATGTTGCATATGTTTCACACATATGTTGCAACAGTATGTTCCAAATGTTTCATCTGTTTCAGCCTTATGTTACAGCAAGTGTTTTCATATTGCAAGTTGCAAGTGTTTTTATTTAGATGTTACATATGTTACGAGTGTATGTTAAAGATGTTTTATCTGTTTCAGACGTATGTCACATTTAAGTGTTTAATATTGTTCGGAGAGTCATGGAGCATGTGAAGTGATGATGGCACGGCATGGGCGCTAGGGAATGGGCATAGCGAGCCGGGGGGCTGGCGGACATGGTGCACGGTGTGGTAGGGGCGCGACGAGGCGACGTGCACGTGCGAGGTGGGGCGAATAGCCAGACGGTGAGGGTGAGGGTGGGTTGAATCGAGGCGGACGGGGCAGACTGTGCGTGCGAGGCGAGTCGTTCGAACGCGCGGGCACAGTGACCAAGGCGGGGTGTGCGTGCGGGCGGAGCAAATTAGCGTGTGAGGGCAGGCTGTGCGCGTCTGGACATCCGGACGATAGGCATGCCGTTTTAAATTAGGAACAGTGCTGGGATTTTGGTAAAATGTTTGAATTACGGATCCTACTAGAGCACGAGCAGTACCGGCCCGGCCCTTTATCTTGGCCCCGCCTTATGTTCTCCCGTTCCCAACGCATACTGGTTCTTCCGTGTTCTTCGCGTGCGTTCTGTCTCTATAGCAGCGTACGCGACCGCCGTTCGCTAGGTTTCCAGATCTCCATCTTCTTGCTCGGGCCCTTCACCGGCGGCGAGCACCCACCAGGTACGCCCACCCCATCTCTTCCGTTCCTTCTGTGCGAAACCGAGCACCCAAACCCTAGCTATTTGTAACCGTATCTGATCTGATCCAATTAGTGTTGCGAGTCCCGATGGCGGAACCAGCGAAGCCCGAGGTGACGGAGGAAGCTAAGATGGACCTGCTCGAGGACGACGACGAGTTCGAGGAGTTTGAGATCGATCAAGGTATGGTTACTCGTCCAATCCCCGGTTCTTCCTGGTCATCTGCTAGGTGGCGCCGTTGTCAGAGATCTGGTTAGGATTCGTGACATATTAGCTCAGGTGTTTTTGTGTCACATAGAGGTGTGAAACTATTATCTGTTACTGTCACTTGTGCAATATATGGTTGTGCCCAAACTATTGTCCGTTATTGTGCTTCGGTAGTACACACGCTGGACATTCAGGTCTTGTGTATCTTGTGGACTGGAGTCTTATCTTTCTGTATAGTAGCTAACATTTGTGGCTAACCGGCTGCTCCAAAATTGATGATCTTAGGTGGGTTTGCTCTTTCTGCACTGGAAAATGTATAAAAACATTTGTCTGCTGTGGCATGTTATGAAATTCTGTCCACAACCTGAGATATTTCACTATAGATGACATTTGGGCTATCGTGTTGAGTCAGTTCGAACTTGAATTGTGGTTTATCTATCTGTATGAATTACTAGATTCATTTATCAATTGCTCACCCTAGTCGCAAGCAAGCACCAATAATAATGAAGCCTTCAGGAAAAAAAAACTGCGACAGTGAGTTTCTGTGGCAACATCGACGCAAACTAACAGTTCTTATATCGAGATAGTATTTTTCTAGATTGATTTGCATCATGTTTTGTGTGTGCAGTCCATGAATGTTCATAGAGGGATTGGTTCTTACATGCACGACACATTACTGCCATGGGTGCATTCAGCCCATTTTTTGTGCTTAAAAATCCCTCATTTTATTTAGACAATCTATACATGCCTATATGCTAGATCAAGTTGAAAGATAAGTCCCAGATCCATTTATGCTTGCTTTGCATTAGAAGCTTAGAAGACACATCACAAATCACAACATTGATGTTGCATTTGAGTGTTCTGGTGTTGTTTCTTAATTAATATGTTCATCATGTCTCATTTGGATAATCTTGTTTTTTTTTAGTTTCCTCTTTGTAATACCATTGTTTCTTTTGGTTGTGTAATGTAATGACCTGTTCAATTCGACAAGATATCAAACTTGTTTATGAAACTATTACAGACAAAAACAATGCTTGCATTACCTAAATACCAGTCTGATACTAACTTCTGAATTACAGAGTGGGATGACAAGGAAGAAGGCAATGAAGCACTTCAGCAATGGGAGGATGACTGGGATGATGACGATGTCAATGATGACTTCTCGCTGCAGCTGAGGAAAGAGCTGGAGAGCAATGCGTCCAAGAACTAGCTAGCATTTGCATTTTGCAACTGTTATTTGTTCTGGACCTTGGCATGGCCACTTTGGTGTAGTCACTGCATATGCTGTCGTTAATGCCTTGATTACTGAAAGAACTATTTTCCAAGTTATATTAACCTGCTTTCATCATCTGATAATAATCCCAAATTTGATCGGTCTATTGAGAAGTCTGCAAGGCACTGTTGTTTGCATATCATCTATCTTTGCCATCCAAACCGTGATCAGAGCGCCCCAGGTCAGACGCTACAGTCTCTAGGTAAAGGAAGATAATTGTGTTGACCCAGCAATGTTGTGATTCAACTTGTCTTGAAGGGAAATTTTAGTTGCTCCATATTGTTACCGTGTCTATCAGTTTACTTCTGAGCAGATTAAACCAGTAATGTTGAGTACTATCGCTCAACCCTTCAGCCAGTAACGTAGAGTGCTACAGTATTGCTAAACATTAGTTTTTTTTTTGAAGGATTTGTCTAGATAACAATTGAGTGATTTAAGGGCAGCCATTAGTCAATTTTTTACGCTTATATCCTACTATAAAAGAGCGAGTTTTTTTAGGGGATCTCCCTGCATATTAACTGTTGGATTTGGATTTCGTGCTATATGAGCTCTCCGTCATACGTGATCTTACATCACTTCGTGCTATATGAGCTCTTCGTCATACGTGATGTTACATCTTACCGTTCGGAACTCAATCTCATCCCACGTCCCCCTAACCGTGTCCAACATGGACACGCTACCCAGAGATGGACGCTGTAGCGGCGCTTGCACTCTCATCGTACAAGTCTCGGTCACGTAGGCCTCATGGAGTTTCGGTTGCGCCTACGCGATACAATCCGTGAGCCATACACGGGGCTACTTTGATTTGCTCGCTGATCGATCGCTAGTTTGGGTCCTGCTATACAGAATTAGTTAGGGATGCTATATACAGAATTAGTTAGCCCATACTGACACATTGTGCTAGGGTCACCGTCCAGGCATGACCTTTACTTGGGTCGGGCTGACACAGGTCCAACAACACCCATCATGCCATGTGCCATGTCGTGTCTAGGCCGGGTCAAAACCCTGTACCATGCGCCACTTTTATTCATTCGAATCTTTGTCTTTATTTACAGTCTAAACATGTTTGTTCCTCAAAACTAAAAAATAAATAATGAAAAAAAGGTCATGCAAAAAGGAAAAACATAAGGTTACGTAGGTAAAAAACATAAAGTTATGTTTAAGTCATAATAATTATTTTGCATCTAAAGATGCTTGTTTATTTATATCTCTTCATTTAATAAAGTCATAATCTCTCACATTGTTTGTACGTGTCTACAATAAACGTTGGGTAGCCAAGTATGAAAATGATAACTGCTGACTCCAAGATGAGGCTCTCTTCTTCGACCTCAATATACTCTGTGGTAGCACAACTGATATTACGCAAGATTCTCCACCCTTACGAGGACGGAGGTTCTCCACCCATATAAGGATGGATATAGGATAACATAGGGGCAAAGCGAGCCGCTCAAATAGGTGTCAAGTCAAAGTACATCAATATATGCAGCTGGAGCATCCTAATTAACGAACTAATAATTTGAACCTTGTTCTACAAGACCCGATCAAATCGATCAAGCACTTACCATCTACCTTTATTGTATATCGAAAATTCAATTAACATTTCTATTGCATTTCAAATAGTTTTTAGAAACACGTGCGTGTCGCACGTGCATATTTGCTAGTAGATATAAAATAGAGGGTTGAGATCAAATCTCTCTCCACTCTATCTTCTTGTGTTCTCCCTCCACGTGCATGCCCCTAACTCCAACCCGACCCTGACGAGCCACTCGCCTTCGCCGCCTTTCGGCCTTTGCCTCCCTGCTTGGCCTTCTCCCTCGCTACTAGATTCGCTACCCTCCACCATGGCCCGACCCGGTCCTAAAATCCATTGCATATGCCTTCTCCTTGTTGTCTTCTTCATCTTCGGTCGAGACCCCGCTGCCATGCTAACCCGGTGGAGGTTGTCGAGATATCTCCATCACGCCTCCACCCTTGCCCTACCCAACCGCCTTCCTTCACTTCCCAGCTGGCGGTGCCACCGCCGCCTCACCCCTTGCCAGCCCCGTGCCTGCAACCACCACTAGGGCAGCCTTTTCCCAGGAATCCATCTAAGCCTGCCGGATTCAAGTAACACCCCAAATCCCAAACCCTAACCCTAACCTTGCCAACCTAGCCAACCTCCTTGGGACAACACCCATAGTTAGTTGTTACAATCATATCTCAACTATAAAAGGATTTACATAAGTCTCCTTAGGTGGGTACCACCTAGCCAACCTCCTTGGGACAACACCCATAGTGTTGATTGACCATGGTAATATTGTTATGATGTTGGGTTATAGTTCTTATGATGTGCAAAGATGGTGTATGCCATAATAGTCCTTGTTATGCAACTACAACTTTATAGAATATTACATTAAATACTAGGTTAATTAAATATGAGAATAGTCTATATAATCACATACCAGCTTTGTTTTCATAAGTTAGATATCGTCAAGTTCAATAGTAGGTGAGAAATAAGGTAATAAATGAGCACAAAAAAACCAAAATAGTTGGTACACTTTACATAATGGAAATATAATGGAGGCATGTATGATTACACTAGGATTGCATCTTGTGCGATGCATGATTTCAATATGACATCCTCTATCAATTCGCAATCACTACACCATCATTGCCAACAAATCCTACGAGGGACATAACAAGACCAAATCATAAACTACCAAGCGCAACAATTAAATCTCGATTTTGCTACTAAGAACAAGGAGTCAATGTGAGATTTGCCACTATACTACACGCTTTAGGAAGAGTTACTTTGCCAAGAATTGTGATGTCATAGCATATGTTATTTTATTGCTAGAAGATATCTAGTTGTCTAATAAGTTATCTCTTAGATGTCACTGAGTTGGATGAGTATTATATGTGAGTAAAATCCTGGTTGTCAATTATGTTGCCATCTAGTTGGCTAGTAGTTGTCATGTAGTTGTACATGAATCGTGTACAACTTTGGAGCCTATAAACAGATGCAATTAATATTTTATAGTTTTTGGGATTCATTCACTCTGCTATATATTAACTTGATGATGTTTTTATTATAGATTTGTTTTAAGATCTACTATTTGATGAATTCAGTTTCCCTTATTAGGGCATTATCTGCTAGTATGTTAAAGTTGTTCCTCTAAAAACTTTGTTTTATATCTCTTACCAAGACCTTGGAGTGGCACTGCTATAGATTGACCTATCACCAATACCTCTATTACCGTCGGTATCATTAAAACCGTTGCTTATGCTTATCACCAACGGTTCGTAATAGGAACCATTGGTGATGGGAGTATCACCGCCGGTTCGTAAGAACGTCCTGGTTGATAACTATCACCGTCGCTTCGTCTTACCAACCGACGGTGATAGTCCATCATCACAGCCAGTTTGCACCACCAACTGGCAGTGATGATGTGCTCCTCATCACTGCCGCCTCGCTATATGAACCGGTGGTGAAGACGTTTTTCACCACCAGCTTGTTGAATGATACAGCGGTGATAACCATGCTGCAACATAATAAAATTCATAACTTTTTCGAATAAAGTTGGATGAAAACAAACTTTATATCAAAGTTGTAGATCTCGACGAGACCGACAACTTTGTAGTTGATGACTTTTTCATTTGGAATCACTTAGATGGAAAAATTCTATTTGAAGCACTTAAACTTTGAAATTAAATTTTTTTGAATTGTACAAACGACCTTAGATGAAAAAATAACCAAAACCAAAGTTGTAGATCTCGAGTTGACAACTATTTCATTAGAAATCATTTATAGTCTCAAATTTATATTTGAAGTTTTAAATTTTAAAAAAAACTAAATTTTTGAAACAATCTCAGATGGAAAATCGATCAAAACTAAAGTTGTAGATCTCAATGAGAACAACTTTGTAGCTGATGAGTTTTTCATTTGAAATCATTTGAGGTCCCAAAAGTCTGGCTGAATTTTTAACATTTTAAAATTTAAATTTGTCAAATGACTTCGGATGGTAAAACAACCAAAATCAAAGTTGTAGATCTTAATTAGAACAACAAATTTGTAGTTTATAAGTTTTTCATTTGAAGTTGTTTAGGGTCCTAAGTATTTATTTTAAATCTTGAAAAGTGAATACTAGGAGAATGAATATGCTATATATAGACACAAGTGACTTAGGGGTGGAGTGGTTAGAAGAGCTACGCGTAAGAACAAAGGTCTCAGGTTCGAATCCCAGCACCACGTGGAAAAATCGCGTGGAGCTGGAGCAGCTTCTCAGAACCATGGAGCTGGAGCTGCAGCAGGGGGGCTTGCTGGGATTAAAACAAATTTTTTTGCTATTTTTTAGCCTATTTTTGAAATTTCTAAAAATTCAAATCATCGTCAGCCGGTAATACGAATCGACTGTGATAAACTAATATCACCGCCGGTTCAAAAATTGACTGTGATGAGAATGTCATCACCAACGACAGCTTACTGCCGAGGCCGAAATGTGGCTGTGATGGAGGTTACGACGTGGCTGTGAAAGGTTTGAGTGTAGTAGTGTGGTTCCTCCAATGCTAGTGTGTTACATCATATACCTTGTGACACAAACCCTACACTGGGCAAATGAAAAGATCACAGGATCATAGAAGAACTTACAAATAGGAATCGGACATGGAGTGAGAACAAGCATTAACAGAAGTTATTAGAAACCTACAATACTAGTTTACAGTAAGATATAGTCAGTGACATAACACTTCTGCAAGATCATAGGAAACCATGAAACAAATCTTCCAACAAAAAAAATATTAGCAAGAAGAAGGCAAGAACACAAAAGTGACATCACAATTATGAGTTACACACTAACATGAATCGACACATTTGCTCTTTTTTGTTCCAAAAATGCATACCAAGTTGTTGATAAAAAAACAAGTCATTTCAAGTTAGAGGGATAAACCCAAGCTTGACAAGAAATAGAGGACTAGAAAAAAAGTAGGGGTAATAGTGTGGAAGCGATGCAAACTCCCAAGGACTATACCCATTGCATGCTTGGATTCTTAGGATAGAGATTCTTAGAAGGGGGACAAACTAGTTTGCTTAAAGCATCTCCAAGAGCTCCTTCAAACTATTCTCAAAATTGTTTTTTAGCCAAAAACAAAAAAAATTGGCCCTCCAACAACTCCTAGTCTACACTTCCAATCCTTTATCGGTTCCTGAATCTCTCAATCAACTCCTCATCTTTCCCATGTTCCCTACCTTCCCAACCACTCTTCTGGCATTGCATTTTTGTTTTCTCATGCAGCTATTTGTTTCCCTCACGTGTTTTTGTTTCTCTAGAGCGGTTTTTTGATCCTCCATCGCCCACTACTGGCTACCCTTGTCGCGCCTAACCAATCTTGGTCATCCCTGACCGCTCACTGGCCAACTAGGGAAGTTGTTGGTTGGCGACGATATTAGAAGGCCAAGCAGCTCTCAGTAATAAAGTGGATAGGACACATAGGTAAGGATTTGATATTTTAGAAACAAATGTAGAAGGGTCTGTTCTTCTATACCAAATAGTGTTTGTGAGCTTCCAAAATCATAATTTTTTGGAATGATTTTTTGTTATAACTCATGGATATTCTCTTAGGATAGACTAAGGGAGCGTTTGGTTCGCGTCCAAAGAATGCCAAAACGTGCCGCAGCTTCGGTGCCGCAGCTGCGCATGGCATTTGGTTGGCTGCCCCATTTGCGGCATGCTGCAGCCCTGTTGTGGTCTTCTAGTGCATTTTAGGTGCCAAAACGTGCCGGAAGTGCGGTGGCCGTTTTCTACACCGCATGTTTGGCATGCCAAGGACTCTAGCACAGCATCTCGTGGTCATAATCTAAACGAGCCCTAAAGCACATTGTTGGGATTTACTTTTTATAACCCAATCCCCCCTTCAATCACCATTCGTCAAAAAAATCTTGTGTTGTCACATAGGTGGAAAAGACTTGTCCTTTGTATGAGGTTTTATAGTCATCTCTGAATATTTGCCATCTCCGAATATTTTTTATTTTATTTTTCTATGATATGTCTTTCTATATCAAAATTAGTTATTTACGATGTACGATGATCTTTTTTAGGCATCCATGGCTGAATGGTTAAAGCCCCAACTCATAATTGGTAAATTTGCGAGTTCAATTCTTGTTGGATGCACGCGAACGGGAACATTCCATAAGTCTATTGGAATTGGCTCTCTATCCATGGAATCTCATCCATCATCCGTACATAACGAATTGGTATGGTATACTCATACCATAATATCGAATTCTTATCGATACTAGAACTTAGAGCATAGGAGGGAAAGTCGATTTATGGATGGAATCAAATACGTAGTATTTAGAAGAAGGCCCAACTCAAAGGTCAGATACAAGCCACTATGACAAAGATAAAAGGACGACGGTTTGAATCAAAGTCTTGATACAAAGAAAGAATCCAATTCAAAGGAGCCTAGGGAGAAAGACCCCATGTTGAAGGCCAAACCCATAGCCCTAGAGCAAAGAGTCAATGTGCAGTAAAAGATTGGCTTGGTATACATGACTATCGAAGCAACCTTATCTTATGTTGTAATTTTAAAGTAGTGTGTAGATGCGTAAAGACTATTTCACACAAATATTCTTGGAATATAGTTGCTGAGTTGGGGACAAGAACATCTTTAGCGGTTGACCAAAAATCCATCTCCAAAAAGGTAGTATTATGACTACCCTAATATTATTTACTGGGGATGATGCTTTTGCATTTCCTCAATAATCCATTGTGTTTTGTTTGTCTCTATACTTGCACATAAACACTGTGAAAAAATCCATTTTCACATCACAATAATTCAAATTAGTATCTTTCTACTGCACACAATCCAAATCAAACAATTTCAAAAATTTAAGCATGTCACATGGTCCAAAACTCCAAATGCATAAGATAAACTAAATTCAAGCATAACATATGATCCAACATAGATCATCACAGCTCCCATTTCCACTACCATTCCCATTCCCTCCCATCCTTCATGCTAGAATTTATGCATGCATTAATTCCATGTTGGCTCTTTATGCACATGATGCATTGTGCGCACATAAAAACTCCACTTGTTTGTTTTTGCAAGAGGTTCTCACAGCAAATCAGAATTTTAATTCTAGTTGTCATAATTGACATAATGAGTTTATTTCTTTTATTGAATTTTTCATATGATTTAGATGCATTGTGTTAGTTCTTGACTTCTTTGCTTTTTCTTTACCATGGGCAAGAATGCAACCATGATAATGTTACATGCTGGGTAAGAATGTCAATTCTTGTGCAAAAATCCAACAAAAAATCTCAAATGAGTCTAGCTAGCTTGTGAAATGTATCATTAGAACTTAGATTTGCTCATCCTGGCTGCCCACACTTACCAAGCCACGAGATATAAAGGAAACCAGTCGCCACCTTGTGCACTAGGGTGAGGTGCTCGAGTACTAGATAGCCGCATTTTAGGAAACAGGAGTAAGAAAACTATCATTGTAAAAAAATCCATCTCATACAATACAAGGATTAGACATGCCAAAAATATGATGTAACTCTTCTTATTTAGCTCCTTTTTTCTATTATATCAACATTAAACAACACTTCATTAAAAGATATCTAGTAGACATGTCACTAAGATTTAATTTCACGCGCCAAGAGGGAAAGGGTTTCCCCATCTTTCTTTCACGTACATGAGTAAACACATACACTAACATCACACACATCTAAATCAATGAACTTTACATATTTTGATGATTGCAACACTAGTAAATTTAGTGGAACTTACTACCTACCACAACTTTGGAGGTTAACGAGGGGTGAGACTTGTGCAACTCTGGTGATCTAACCTATACTAGTAAGGCATGTTCTTCTTACTCCATGGTCTAAGGGTTTGTTTAGCTTATCTCCTCAGCTCACCACTGTGCAGGTGTGGCACCCCAAAGCCGCAACACATGGTTTGTTCGCCAACTGCCAAGTGCTGCAAATGGTGTTGTATTGTAAGCTGAAGAGAAAAGTTTGATAAGCCAAACTTGTAGGAGACTATGGAAGCTAGACAAATAGAGGCTCTCTTGCGAGCTTTTTGCAGATTAGGAACCAGTCCAAACACACCCTAAGGTCAGGGTCAACGATACACTCTAGATGGAAGTTCTAGGCTCCACATCTGCATTTAATATCAAACCAGCATGAACAGTGGTTCCATAGAGCATCAGGGCTTCTCCAACACACAAGCTGTCGTACTGCCTATTAGTCTCCACATCGCCATCAAGCATCCATGTCACCAAGGATGGTGGTCTTGCATACTGTTAGAATGATTCATAGAAGTAGCGTGGTTCTCGCTTGACATAAAGCAGAAGCAACACTAGACTCATGTTGCGGAGAAGGCTGTAGGAGCCTAGGAAGATGGAGGGAAAATGGGAAAGCTGTAATGTCCGTAGAAACTGCATGCATATAGTAGGCCCAAATAAAGTAGTTTCCTTTTGGCCATACTGTAAGACTATTGGTCTCAACTCCTCATCTATATGGACTACAACTTTTGGTTGGAGCTAACAAAAGCTGGCATCTTGATTTGCTCGCAAGGCATTGTTTGACACGCGTCGAAGGCGCTCATAGGGGTACGGTGTGGTGTACGTAAGTGCGTTCATGAGGATGGGTGTGCGCTTGTGTATATTGATCAGCGTCTGCATCTATACCGGGTCTCAAAAAAATGAAACCTTGTGATAGACTCTACCCATCTACTGAGAGGAGAGAGAGAGCACCGGAATTAGAGGGAGGCAAAGCTTGTATAACAACATTAGCATTAGCTTGTGCTAAACCATTAGTAGCTTCACTGCTTTTGTCTTATGAGGACAACACCTCAGTTAGCCTATGTTGATAATGGTCTAAAAGCAACTCTAAGAGCCTATTTATATCATTCCATATTAATATGGATTTTCGTGAAAAAATTCCTACCAACAATTTCTTCAACTCCCTGTTCGGCTGGTGAAAGTCCTATGTTTGGTGTTGGTAATTAGTGACAATGCCTAAGTACTAATCCTATGCCTAAGTTGTATGTAGCATATGAGGATTAGTACATTTCAAGGTTGGTGGCAAGATGGACATGGTGATCATGATGGCCACACTTGGATTTGGACGCAACCCTATGTGATCAAGGCAAAGGTATATGTTTAAGGGTTGTGTTTTAGTAACCAAGACACCTAGTGGGTGTGGTTACATTATAGGTTAGATAGTCGTACTATAAAGAGGGGAATGATACGACTATTGAACTCCTAAGTGCCTCTAGGTGTGCATTTCATAATCATATGCATTTGGATAGAACTAATAACGCCTCGAAAAATGATTGTGAAAATGCTAACACACTCACACATGACGAAGATCACTTGGTGGTGTTAGCACATTTGCGAAGGCGGTGGAGTTTGAGCGGTAGAGAGGGTTTGGGGTCCTCTCTCCCTCCCGCCGAGCTTGCGAGGCGGGATTCAGGCGTTTTCGAGGAGTTGAAACGACTATTTTCCACTATGCCGGAAGTCGGAAAAGAAACGGAGGCGAACGGAGGTCACAGAGGTGACCGGACGCTGAACCAGACGCGGTCTTTGCATGACCGGACGCGTCCGGTCAGTGTTCAGTGTCTACGCGTATTTTAGTTTGATGATCGGACGCGCAGCGCGTCCGGTCACTGATGATCGGACGTGTCCGGTCGTTCAGGGAGCTTACTGGACTCTAACCGGACGCTGGCACTGTCGCGTCCGGTCATGTTTCTTCAGCGCGTCCGGTCGTTGTTTCGTTGGGCGCTGCTCAGGCGACCAACGCGTCCGGTCATGTTTCTTCAGCGCGTCCGGTCGTTCGCAGCGCGTCCGGTCTGCGCGATGGGCGCGTCCGGTCGTTGCTTCGCAGTTAGCCGTTGGGCGATCGGCGCGTCCGGTCGTTTGGACCAGCGCGTCCGATTAGTACTTCATGAGTTAGCCGTTGGGCGACCGGTGCGTCCGGTCAGTTGGACCAGCGCGTCCGGTCAGCGTGATTTCGGCTGTTTAAGTTTCTAACGACTCTATTCGAAGGGGTACGTCTATAAATACTCGTTGGCTGGCTCAAGGCTCTCTCTCTCGAACATTTGACATACTTGTGAGCACTTTGAGCTAAGCAACTCCTCTTCCACTCATCTCTCTTGCTTCTTTGCATATTCGAAGTGAGATTGAGTGATCCAAGTGCATTTGTATTGTGAGATTGCATCTAGTTGGCACTTGGTGGTTGATTTGCTGTTGGATTCTTGTTTCTCTTGGTGGTTGCCGCCACCTAGACGGCTTGGAGCAGTTTGGAGGCGTTGGCAAGAGTTGGTGATTGTTCTTGGCCACCTCCGGTGATTGTGAGGGGTTTGTGCCTACCTCGGCGAAGCGCCAAAGGCAACGTTAGTGAATTGCTCATGTTAATTGCAACCTTTTGCCATTTGGTAGGTTCTTGTGGCGCCTTTTGAGAGGCTCGGTGTGAGACCGATTAGCCACCGAACCACGTGGTGAAGAGGGACACAACGGGGACTAGCGTGCCGGCAAGCACGTGAACCTCGGGATAAATCTTCGTGTCATCACTTTTATATTGTGATCGATTGATCCCGGTGTTCGGTTATCTTGGTATTCATTGTTGATCATATTGGTTGGCTCATTACTTCGTCCCTCGGCGAAACTCTCCTAACTCAACTCCGCATTACTTTCTTAGTTATCTTTGCTAGCTAGTTAGCTTTGCTTTAGTAGCTCCTTTATGTAGCTTGCTAGTTGTAGTTGTAGTTACCTTCTCGGTTTGACTTGTGCGGTTGATTGCAAATATACTAGAATTGTGAATTGGTTAGGTGGCTTGCAAACACCCCGTAGGCTAAGCAAAACTCGCATCTCGCTATTTGTTATATTGATAAACTTGTTTAGCTTATCTTTGTAGAAAAATTTAAAAGGCTATTCACCCCCCTCTAGCCATCAAGACCTTTCAAGTGGTATCAGAGCCGTGGTCACCATTTTCAAGGCTTAACAACCTCGGTGTAAGATGGCTCAAGTTGTGTTCAACCATGTCGGGGGCAAGCCTCTATTCTTTGATGGTGTCACATCTTTTGATCATTGGAAAAGAAAGATGAAGCAATATCTTGGCTCTATTCATGAGAACGTTTGGAAGGTAACACACCATGATTATGCTATCATTGATCCCGACAACCTCATCAACAATGATCGCATCAATAACCAATGCAACACTATGGCTCTCAATACTCTCTACAATGGGATTGATGCAAAGGTCTTTGAGCAAATCAAGGATCTTGAGATGGCAAGTGAAGTGTGGACAAGATTAGAGGAAACATATGAGGGCACTTCAACGGTAAAGAGTGCCAAACTCTATATGCTCAAGGATAAGTTTGCAAGCTTTAAGATGAAGGATGATGAGTCTATACCGGAGATGTTCTATAGGCTACAAGTTATTGTCAATGATCTCAAGAGCCTAGGAGAAGATGTCAAGGACAAGGACTTCTCATATAAGTTCTTGATGAACTTACCTAAGAAGTTTGCTATCTTGAGAAAGATGATCCAAAGAGAGGGTTTGGACAAGGTGACTCCAAACCAAGTGCTTGGAGATGTCATGACCGATGCTCAATATGATGATGATGAAGATGAAGATGAGAAGAAGGAGATCAAGGTCAAGCAAGATAAGACCACCGCATTCAAGACTTCTTCTTCCAAGGGCAAGAGCAAGGTTGATGATGATGATCCATTTGATGATGAGACCATGGCCCTTCTAGTGCAAAAGATGGGTCAGTTCATGAAGAAGAGAGGCTATGGTGCAAGAAAGAGAAGGGACTTCATGAAGGCAAAGGAGGTGCTTTGCTATAATTGCAATAGCCCCGATCATGTAGTGGCAAAGTGCCCCTATGAAGACAAAAGATATCATGATGGGGAGTTGAAGTTGAAGAAGAACAAGAAGGAGAAGAAAGCAAAGAGGAGCTTCACATTCAACAAGAAGAAAAAGGGTTATGGCTATGTGGTCACTTGGGATAGTGATAACTCCGATAGTGATGATGATAGCTCTAGTGATGATGAGAAGACCACTCGACGAGCCATTGCAAACATCGCTCTCTCCAACAAGCCATCCATCTTCGACACTACATCAACATGCCTTATGACCAAGCCTACAAAGGTAAAATATAATGATAGTGATGATGATTCTTGTGCTAGTGATGATTGTAGGAGTGATGATGAGGAGGATGAGGACTACTCCAAGGATGATCTATTGGGCATAATAGATCAAATGAGCAAGGGCTACAAGAGGACAACCAAGAAATACAAAATCTTGGAACAAGAGCTCATTGCCAAGAGCAATAAAAATGATGCCTTGATGGAGGAGCTTATTGCTCTCAAAAAGAGTAAGGAGTGCAAAGGAATTGAACAAGAGCTCAAAGCTCTTAGGAAATCCTTTGATGAGCTAGAGGTCTCTCGTGAGTGTCTAAAGGAAGACCACGAGGATCTTGAAATTGCTCACACTAGGCTTAAGGAAGCCCACTCCACTCTACTTGAGCTCATCAAGGAGAAGGACCTCAAGTTGGAGAAGCTCATGAAGGAAGCTAAGGAGGAGCAAGTGATTATCACTTGTAATATTGGACTAACATGTGATATTATTGATGATTCTTTATTTGTTGGTCCTACTAATGCTTCATGTAGCTCATCATCATCCACCACAACCAACTCTATCTCTACTACTAGTGATTCATCACTTATGGTTGAGAATGAGACTCAAGAGAGAGGTGGATGATCTCACCCGCGCATTAGGCAATGCCTATGGTGGGGATGACCGCTTGCTAAAATGCTTGGGTAGCCAAAGGTTCTCTCTTAATAAAAAGGGTTTGGGCTATACTCCCAAAAAGGGCAAGGCGGCCTTTGCTACTCTAAAGCCTCGCTTTGTGAAGGGCAATGGTCGTTATTGCAATAGATGCAAGCAAGTTGGGCATCTAGAGATTAATTGCAACAAAATGAACAAGAACAAGAAAAATGCTAATGTACCTTATATTCCTTTTGATTCTTGTTATGTGCTTACCAAGGGTGAGAAAGGTGTGCATGCTAGGTTTGTTGGTACACCAATTATGGGCCCAAAGAAGAAGGCCATTTGGGTACCAAAGAGCTTAGTGACTAACCTCCAAGGACCTAAGCAAGTATGGGTACCTAAGAAACATTAATTTGTTTTGTAGGTAAATTATAAGGCCGGAGGAAGGCATTAGGTGCTTGATAGTGGGTGCTCTCAATATATGACCGGTGATTCAAGAATGTTCAACTCTCTTAAATCAAATGATAGTGGCATTAATAGTATCACATTTGGTGACAATAGCAAGGGTGATGTAAAGGCTCTTGGAAGGATTGTAATCTCTAATGATCATAGCATTTCTAATGTGCTCTTAGTTGAAAAGTTAAACTTTAATCTTCTCTCGGTTGCTCAATTGTGTGATCTCGGGTTCAAATGCATATTTGGTGTTGATGATGTGGAGATAGTTAGTGTTGATGGCTCTAACTTGATCTTCAAAGGCTTTAGATATGAGAATCTATACTTGGTTGATTTCAATGCTAGTGACACTCACTTTCAACATGCTTGCTCACCAAATCAAGTATGGGTTGGTTATGGCATAGAAGACTTGGTCATGTTGGCATGAAGCAATTGAACAAGTTAGTGAAGCATGACTTAGTTAGAGGCTTGAAGGATGTCACATTTGAGAAAGATAAGCTATGTAGTGCATGTCAAGCCGGAAAGCAAGTAGGCAACACTCATCTATTAAAAAGCATCATGAGTACTTCCAAGGCATTTGAGTTGTTGCACATGGATCTATTTGGGCCAACTACATACACAAGCATTGGTGGCAATAAGTATGGCTTTATGATTGTGGATGATTTCACTAGATATACATGGGTATTCTTTCTTGGGGACAAAAGTGATGTATTTGACATATTCAAGAAGTTCATCAAGAGAATACAAACTGAGTTTGAAACCACAATCAAGAAAGTGAGAAGTGACAATAGAAGTGAGTTTAGAAACACAAGAGTTGATGAGCTATGTGATGAGCTTGGAATCAAGCATCAATTCTCGGCCAAGTATACACCTCAATCAAATGGCCTAGTTGAGAGGAAGAATAGAACCTTAATTGATATGGCAAGATCAATGTTGAATGAGTATAATGTGAGTCATTCATTTTGGGCCGAAGCAATCAACACGGCATGCTTCTATAGCAACCGCCTCTATTGCCACAAGTTTCTAGAGAAGACACCATATGAGATCTTAAATGGAAGAAAGCCTAACATTGCATACTTTTGGGTATTTGGTTGCAAATGCTACATCTTGAAGAAGGGTACTAGATTGAGCAAGTTTGAGAAGAAATGTGATGAAGGATTCTTACTTGGTTACTCAACTACTAGCAAAGCTTATAGAGTTTGGAACTTGGCTAGTGGTCAACTTGAAGAAGTGCATGATGTTGAATTTGATGAAACAAATGGCTCTCAAGATGAGAAAGATAACTTGGATGATGTGAGAGGAACTTAATTGACCAATGCTATGAAAGAGATGGATATTGATGATATTAGACCAAAGCAAGTAATTGATGTGGATGATGACAAAGATCAAGTGCTCCAAAGCCCAATCACTTAAGCTAGTGGTTCTCTAATGCAAAATCAAGCTAGTACATCATCTCAAGTGCAACAAGATCAACAAGTGGCTAGTTCATCATCTCCAACTCATGATCAACATCAACATCCAAGCAATTAAGTCCAAGTGCTTCAACCAACTAACATTGCAAGAGGCCATTCATTGGATTCCATCATTGGTGACATACAAAGAGAAGTTCAAACTAGATCAAGATTGACATCTTTTTGTGCTTACTCTTCTTTTGTGTCAATGGAAGAACCCAAGGACATTGATAAAAGCATTGAGAGATCCGGATTGGATAAATGTAATGCATGAAGAGCTCAACAACTTCAAGAGAAATGAAGTATGGGAATTAGTTGAGAGGCCTAAGGATCACAATATCATTAGAACAAGATAGGTCTTTCGTAACAAGCAAGATCAAGATGGGATAGTAGTAAGAAACAAAGCAAGACTAGTAGCTCAAGGTTACACATAAATAGAGGGTCTTGACTTTGGTGAAACTTATGCCCCGGTTGCAAGATTGGAAGCAATTAGGATCTTACTTGCCTATGCTTGTGCTCACAATATCAAGCTATATCAAATGGATGTGAAGAGTGCATTTCTCAATGGGTACATCCAAGAGGAGGTGTATGTGGAGCAACCTCCCAGTTTTGAAGATGACAAGAAACCCAATCATGTCTACAAATTGAGAAAAGCTTTGTATGGATTGAAGCAAGCACCTAGAGCATGGTATAAAATATTAAGGGTTTTCTTGCTATCCAAAGGATTTGTCATGGGCAAAGTGGATACTATACTATTCACCAAGAAGATTGGGAAAGACTTGTTTGTGTTGCAAATATATGTTGATGATATCATATTCGGTTCAACCAATCAAGATTATTGTGATGAGTTTGGAAAAATGATGGCAAAGGAATTTGAAATATCAATGATCGGTGAACTTAGTTTCTTTCTTGGACTTCAAATCAAACAAATGAAGGAAGGAACATTTGTGAGTCAAACCAAGTACATCAAAGATATGCTCAAGAAGTTTGGCATAAAAGATGCAAAGGGCATTACAACCCCAATGAGCACTAATAGAAGCTTGGATAGTGACAAAAGTGGCAACATGGTGGATCAAAAACTATATAGATCAATGATTGGTAGCCTACTCTATGTAACGACATCAAGGCCCGATGTGATGTTTAGTGTATGCATGTGTGCAAGATTTCAAGCCTCACCAAGAGAAAGTCATTTGAAAGCAACAAAGAGAATATTGAGGTACTTAAAGCATACACAAGATGTTGGATTATGGTATCCCAAAGGTGCAAGCTTTGAGCTAGTTGGATATTCGGATTCCGACTATGCCGGTGACAAAGTGGAGAGAAAGAGCACTTCCGGGACTTATCAATTGTTGGGAAGATCACTTGTCTCATGGTCATCCAAGAAGCAAAATAGTATTGCACTATCTATCGCCGAAGCCGAATACATCGCCACGGGTAGTTGTTGTGCACAAATCTTGTGGATGAAGGCAACATTAAAAGATTTTAGAATCAACTTCAAGAATGTACCATTGTTATGTGACAATGAAAGTGCCATGAAGCTAACCAACAATCCGGTTCAACATCAAAGAACAAAGCATATTGATGTTCGCCATCACTTTATTAGAGATCATCAACAAAAGGGTGACATTGCTATTGAGAGTGTGGGCACCGAAGATCAATTAGCCGATCTATTCACCAAGCCACTTGATGAGAAGAGATTTCACAAGCTAAAGAATGAGTTGAACATACTTGACTTCTCCAACATGAGTTGATGCACCCCATATATGACATGCCTCTCCTTTGAGCCCCAAGGTATAATTGATTGACATGTCATACATTCTATGCTAAGGACTTGTTTAGTGCATCTAGTCATAATTTACATATTCTAGGCTCATTCATGAAAATCAAATGAATTTGAAGTTTATATGGTGCCACTATTGTTTCCATGACTTGTATGATCTAGTGGTAGCATATAACTTGTTTAAGTAGCTTGTGATCCTAAGTATTTAATCTAGATCACTTGTCTAAATATTTGCTTCAACATGGTGCATGATAACCCTTCTATTGAGGTGTGAAGAAGCATGCCCTTGGATCAAACCGAAGCATTTTATTTGTGCAAGCAATCTAGGTTAAATCACAAACTTGATCCTCACCCCATATTTCAACATGATAATCTATCTAAAATTGATCCCTTGTGGTCATTGGTATCAAAGGGGGAGAAATTGTTGTTCACAAAGATAGAACTCAAAGGAGGAGAAGCACAAATGGGGAGAAAAATATTATTCACAAAGATAATTTTGAGAACACAAGTAGGGGGAGCAAGCTCTTAAACATGAATGATGTTGCATTTACCTGTGCACTTCATATGTATAATGCATAGTTATGCATTTCTTTTACTCCGATACTTTGCTTGTATGGTGACTTGCTAGTATAATTTGAATGGTATATTGAGGTACTAGCATAAATAGGAAGTAGTTAGATTTTTCTTGCTTCATGTTTTTCATAGTGGTACTAGAGCCTTGCTTATAATGTTGATCTCACGAGGTTTCTAGTTATGTTTGTGCTTTTCCAAGTGGTATCTAACTACACAAGGTGCTAAGATGGTGTTTATCGCTACTCCGATGGTATCACGCTTCAAAGGTCTATAATCTTAAACACTTAGCACCTATTGATAGTCAATGCTCCTAATTTTTCCTATCTAACATGTATGCTTCCAAAATCCAAACATATAGCATACATGTAGGGGGAGCCATTGCTATCAATTTGAATTCATGATCACATGTCCATAATTCTTACACATGGTAATACACTTGGACAATGTGACATGGGTTCAATCAAAATTTTATCATAATATCTTTGTGAAAGGTTTGTCACCAATTACCAACAAGGGGAAGATTGAAAGTCCTATGTTTGGTGTTGGTAATTAGTGACAATGCCTAAGTACTAATCCTATGCCTAAGTTGTATGTAGCATATGAGGATTAGTACATTCCAAGGTTGGTGGCAGGATGGACATGGTGATCATGATGATCACACTTGGATTTAGACGCAACCCTATGTGATCAAGGCAAAGGTATATGTTTAAGGGTTGTGTTTTAGTAACCAAGATACCTAGTGGGTGTGGTTACATTATAGGTTAGATAGCCATACTATAAAGAGGGGAATGACACGGCTATTGAACTCCTAAGTGCCTCTAGGTGTACATTTCATAATCATATGCATTTGGATAGAACTAATAACGCCTCGAAAAATGATTGTGAAAATGCTAACACACTCACACATGACGAAGATCGCTTGGTGGTGTTAGCACGTTTGCGAAGGTAGTGGAGTTTGAGCGGTAGAGAGGGTTTGGGGGTCCTCTCTCCCTCCTGCCGAACTTGCGAGGCGGGATTCAGGCGTTTTCGAGGAGTTGAAACGACTATTTTCCACTACGCCGGAAAGTCGGAAAAGAAATGGAGGCGAACGGATATCACAGAGGTGACCGGACGCTGAACCGAACACGGTCTTTGCATGACCGGACGCGTCCGGTCAGTGTTCAGTGTCTACGCGTATTTCAGTTTGACGATCGGACGCGCAGCGCGTCCGGTCACTGACGATCGGACACGTCCGGTCATTCAGGGAGCTTACTGACTCTAACCGGACGCTGGCACTGTCGCGTCCGGTCATGTTTCTTCAGCGCGTCCGGTCGTTGTTTCGTTGAGCGCTGCTCAGGCGACCAACACGTCCGGTCATTCATGGGACCAACGCGTCCGGTCGTTCGCAGCGCGTCCGGTCTACGCGATGAGCGCGTCCGGTCGTTGCTTCGCAGTTAGCCGTTGGGCGACCGGCGCGTCCGGTCGTTTGGACCAGCGCGTCCGGTCAGTACTTCATGAGTTAGCCGTTGGGTGACCGGCGCGTTCGGTCAGTTGGACCAGCGCGTCCGGTCAACGCGATTTCGGCTGTTTAAGTTTCTAACGGCTCTATTCGAAGGGGTACGTCTATAAATACTCGTTGGCCGGCTCAAGGCTCTCTCTCTCGAACATTTGACATACTTGTGAGCACTTTAAGCTAAACAACTCCTCTCCCACTCATCTCTCTTGCTTCTTTGCATATTCAAAGTGAGATTGAGTGATCCAAGTGCATTTGCATTATGAGATTGCATCTAGTTGGCACTTGGTGGTTGATTTGCTGTGGGATTCTTGTTTCTCTTGGTGGTTGCCGCCACCTAGACGGCTTGGAGCAGCTTGGAGGCGTTGGCAAGAGTTGGTGATTGTTCTTGGCCACCTCCGGTGATTGTGAGGGGTTTGTGCCTATCTCGGTGAAGCGCCAAAGGCAACGTTAGTGAATTGCTCGTGTCAATTGCAACATTTTGCCATTTGGTAGGTTCTTGTGGCGCCTTTTGAGAGGCTCGGTATGAGACCGATTAGCCACCGAACCACGTGGTGAAGAGGGACACAACGGGGACTAGCGTGCCGGCAAGCACGTGAACCTCGGGATAAATCTTCGTGTCATCACTTTCATATTGTGATTGATTGATCCCGGTGTTCGGTTATCTTGGTATTCATTGTTGATCATATTGGTTGGCTCATTACTTCGTCCCTCGGTGAAACTCTCCTAACTCAACTCCGCATTACTTTCTTAGTTATCTTTGCTAGCTAGTTAGCTTTGCTTTAGTTGCTCCTTTGTGTAGCTTGCTAGTTGTAGTTGTAGTTACCTTCTCGGTTTGACTTGTGCGGTTGAGTGCAAATATACTAGAATTGTGAATTGGTTAGGTGGCTTGCAAACACCCCGTAGGCTAAGCAAAACTCGCATCTCGCTATTTGTTATATTGATAAACTTGTTTAGCTTATCTTTGTAGAAAATTTTAAAAGGCTATTCACCCCCCTCTAGCCATAAGACCTTTCAGCTGGCTGTAAAAGCGGCTGATGCTGATGCTGATTTGTTGTGAGAGAAAAATACTGTTGAATGGCTGGCTGATTCTGGCTGATAAGTTCAAGCGAACAGGGCCTAGATCTCTAAATATTTTCATCTCCCTATTTTTGATTTTTTTTGAAAGGCTATTTCCCAATGATAGAGAGCCGCTCTCCAAGATTGTGAACAAAATAGGGAGAAATCGTATAGACAGCGATTTTTATTAGAATGACTCTTAAAATAAGAATATAAAGGGTTAGTTTAAGAAAAAAGTTGGTGATACTGTAAACACCAAACATTGTGGTTACTTGGGTTTGGGCGAGTATGATCCAAGCGCAGCATCTCACGTGCAATCTGAGCCGTCGATCGCCACGACCCCTCTGTTCACACGACCACAGGTCAGACAGGAAAGGAATTGGGGCAAATCAAGGCGGGCCCATCGCATCGCATCCAGAGGCCCAAAGGGCAAAAGGCGCTGAGGCGACGAGAGAGACGCGAGCGAGTCGGAGCGGTCGGTCGTCTCTCCCGTTGGGTTCCATGGACAACGGACGGGAGGTGGCGTGGTGGACACAGCTCGCCGGGCGGTGCGAACAGCGTGACGCCCGCTGCCGCGATTGGAATTGGAAACTAGTAACGCCCCCTCCCCTCCTCACGAGGCCCTCCTCCCCCCAGCCTTCGTCTTCTTCCTCCCCCTCCTCCCCTCCCCCTCCCCGCGTTTTTCATTCATCATTCATCAGAATAAAAAGGCCCAGATTCATGGGTGCTTCCTCCCCTCGCCCTCGCCTTCGCGTTTGAGCCACAGACCCGAGCGATCGTGCCCCGATCCCGATTACCCACCAATCTTTCTCCTCCTCCATGGCGATCCGTCCGGACTAATGCCTGATTCTCCGTCTGACGATCCTCGGTAAGCCCTCGCCCCCCGCTGGTTTGGTCCTGCGTGGTTCACATGGCTCGTCAGGTTCTTGCGGGTTCCTTTGCGGTGTCTTTTTTTGTTGCGGATTCGTCTTGCGTATGAGTGTTCCGCGGATTCCCTTGTTGCTTGCTCGAGTATTTGTATTTTTCATCCGCCCATTCGCTACAATTTTCTTGCGTTCCTTCTTGTTTTGTTTAGTCATTCGTAGGAATCCTCCCGTTCTATAGGGTTCTGTTACGAATCCGTGGGTTTTCTGTTGCAGAATTGAGCTTTTTCCTGCGGAGGCTTGGGCCATTCTCGTGCGCTCCTTTGATTCTCTTCGACCCCTGCGAATTTCGTTGCTGAACATCATCTGTCCGCCCGCAGGGTCTTCTCGTGGAGGAAGATTGGGGGCAATTCTGGTGGGGTTCGTGTGGGCGCGTAGGGCCCCTGACGGCCTGACCTGACGCATCAGCGGCGAGCCATGGCTCCCGCTCCTGTTCCCGTTCCAGCTCTACCCCCAGCCATGGATACTAAGGACGAGGGCGACGGTGGCGCCAAGAACCAGAGCAGCATGGTGGCGGACGAGGGCGACGGTGGCGCCAAGAACCAGAGCAGGATGGTGGTGGACGAGGGCGACGGTGGCGCCAAGAACCAGAACAGCATGGTGGTGGTGAAATCCGAGGCTGTCTGCACGAATGGCGGCCCTCTGGTGGTTGGTACTGAGCTTGTGAAATACGAGGGAGGCGATACCACTGAATGCTCGAGCTCGTTTGGGGACACCTGCTCTGGATTCGAAGGTGAGGCAGACAATGGTGAACCAGAAGTGAATTCTGGCCTGTCCGCTCATGCCGATGGTGTTGGACCCTCAAAGCCCCCTAGGTGAGTCCTCCATAGTTTGCCCTGAATGCTACTGATCTCATTATTGTGCACTCCTGGTTCATGGAAGAATGAACAGGTGTAAGATTATGCTAGGTTGTTATGTGCTTTTGTGTTTCAGTGTTTGGTTTTCCCTCCCGCGCTCCTGGTGACAAAACGGAAGGTTGTAGTAGGGTTTCGACTGTTATACTATGTTGTAATTATTGCACCTTCCTGACTGCGGAAGCGACAAGAAACGTAGGACCATCGTTGTACCTAAAACAGAAAGATATGATTCAGTAACGTAATGCGGTGTCTTGTATGCTTGTTGATTAGTACCTTCTCATCGAAATTTTCCTTTTCTGGGCTACATGTTCATCATTTATAAATGAAATGTTAAAAACTTAGAAGGTGATAATAACATTTAGATTAGGACAGGTATAATTTCTGCATAATTCTTATATGCCAAATAGAAGCAGGTAGCAACAGCCAGAAAAAAATATGTGTTCTGTCCTATGAAGTGCCGTACCACTTATGCGAAGTATGCCAATCACGGTCAGAAGAGGCAATTACCAGATAACCCTGTGATCTTATATTTTTCAGGTACCTATTTAGAAAGACAATTAAGCAAATGGTAGCTTAATCAAAAGCATTGTGAATTTACCGTTTTGGTTGTTCAACCAGGACTTTGTTTCAGCTACCAGGTAGATTAATTCCATTATAATTGGCATGGATTCATGGGTGACCATATGTCTGTCAATCCAGTAGTATGCCAAAACACAAAATATTGACACAAAGAGCACCAATATCCTTCTGGTTAGAGAGTCCTTGGGTCAGTGTTGCCTTTTTCTTCTTTAGCTTATTGGAGAAGTATACATGACAGTTTGAATTTGCAAAAGGAATTTCCAGCTTGGGATTCAAAACCATGCCAGCATTGATGATTTTTTTATTGCTGTAGACTGCCTTTCAGGAGACATTATATTTTTATGCTTATTGCCTTTCTTTGAAAGTATGGTTCTGATTTGTGTCCAACATCGGTTGAGGTGGTTTGACCATGTCCAAAGGAGACCATCAGAGGCACCAGTGCATTGTGGAGTCCTAAGCCAAGCTAATAATGTGAGGAGAGGTAGAGGTAGACCGAAATTGACATGGGGAGAGGCAATAAAAAGAGATTTGAAAGCTTGGGATATACCTAGAGATCTATGTTTGAATAGGAGTGCTTGGAAAGCAGCTATTGATGTGCCTGAACCGTGACTAGGGGCTCTTGGTGGGTTTCAACTCTAGCCTACCCCAACTTGTTTGGGGCTGACAGGCTTTGTTGTTGTTGTTGTTGTTGTTGTTGTTGTTATGGTTCTGATTTGTGCATGCTTATTTCTGATATCCATGCTTTAATAAAAAAAAACTATAATGTGCAGTCATGAACAAGGAAATCGATAATTGAGCTACTCTTATGAATGCCTCAAAGTGTTAGCTTACCTGTCATTTTATGTGTTATGGTGGGAAATGTATATCGCCGCCGTGGTGGCTGAAAGCCGGCCGGTGGCTGGAAGGCGCTAGGCGCATGATCACCAGCCACGTCGGCAAGATAGAGTTTAAGTTTGTTAAGAGTCTGAGTTGTTAGATTGGGTAGTTCAGTTGAGTCCTTAAAAGTAGGAGTTAGTTATCAAGTTGTTATCGAGTCATGTATAAGTGCAAACAGTTTGGCATGAATACGGCTCTTGGTGGCTACTTATCAAGTGGACCGGCCTCGATGATTCGGAAGCTACGATTAGCCTGGGATTGAGATATATTCTCCCCTGGGCGCCCAGGCGCCTGCTCTTCTCCTCCCTGTTGTCGCACAGCCCTAACGCCGGCCACGGCTCCTCCTGTGCGACGACGATCCTTCAAGCCTCGCCCCCCAATTCGCCACCAATACAACCTCTGAAGCCTAAGCTCTAACAATCTGGTATCAGACTTCATGTCGACCTCGGCTCCTTCCGCTCCTGTTGTGCCGTCCACGGGTGCGCCGCCGCTGCCGACCCCATCCACAGGACCGCTGGCCCAGGCGAGCACGACGGCACCAGTGCCATCGGCTGGAATCCCTGCTCCTTCGCCGCCTTCCGTTGAAGAGTCCTTGGCGGTTCTCACGCAGGGACAACGACAACTTACGGCGCTACTCAATGGCATGCAGCGCCAGATGGGGGAGCTTTCCCTCCGACTCTCCTCTGTCGAAGGCGCCGCGGGCCAGTTTGCTGCCCTGCCATACGCAGCGCCCCTAGCGCTGCCCTACGGCATGCCAGGGTACGGGGGCATCCCGGCACTGCCGGCCTCTGGGCCGGTCATCTCGGAGATCATGTCTACGCCCTCTCTCTCGGCAGCAGCACCGACGGCAGCAGGCACCTCCTTGTCCCAGCCGGCCGTAGATTCATCTTCCGGTTTCACGCCGTCTCCTCCATCAACGGGGCTACCGATCCAGAGCATCCCCTTTCCGCACTCGCCGTCCCCCGTGCTAACGTTCTCGTCGATCATGGGCACTGCCATCACGACATCCTCCACGGTGGTGCACCATGAACGCGTCAACAGATCGCAGCCACACCATCAACACCAAGAAGATTATGGCGAAGGCCAGGGCGTTCCAAAGTTTCACAAGCTCTCCTTTCCGCTCTATGACGGCAAAGAGGACCCCTTGGGATGGCTCAACCGGTGTGAGTCCTTCCGTGGCCAGCTTACCAGGGAGGTGGACAAGGTGTGGCTGGCTTCGTTCCACATGACCGGCGACGCGCAGTAGTGGTATTACATCCTCGAACGTGACGCCGGCCGACCATCGTGGGACAACTTTCGGCTTCTGTGTCATCAGCGCTTCGGACCGGCATTGTCGACTAATCACTTGGCCGACCTTGCTCGCCTTCCCTTCACGTCGACGGTGGACGCGTATATGTCGGCGTTCCAGGCTCGCTTGGCACACGCCGGCCGATTGGAACCACTCCAGCAAGCCCAGCTTTTCACCGGTGGACTGCCGGAACACATCCGAGTGGACGTTGAGCTTCACGAGCCGGCAGATCTTCACCGTGCCATGCGGTTGGCCAGGGCGTTTGAACGTCGTAACGCCGCCAAGGCCCCTGCCCTCCAGCCTGCACCTCCGCGTTCCTCGCGCCGTGCTGTGACCGGCCAACTTGGGGGCACATCGTCGCCTGCATCACCGACTCCTCAATCGTCCAGCCGGCCCTTTAAATATTTGACACCATCAGAGATGGCTGAACGCAGGAAGCAGGGATTGTGCTATAATTGCGATGAACCTTATGTTCAAGGGCACAAGTGTGCTCGGTTGTTCTACTTGGAGGCTGCAGATTATATTGTGGAACAGCCGGACACTGATTCTGAGGACGATGAGCCCAGTGCCGACGCCGATTCGCCAAAGCCTACGATCTCCTTGGCGGCTATCGCCGGCATCCCAACAGCCACGACCATGCAAGTTTACGTCCAGGTGGGCAGCCAACAGTGCGTCGCCTTGCTGGATTCGGGATCGACTCACAACTTCATCAGTGGCACTGTGGCCCGTCGTGCGGGGATCTGTTTCCAACCATGCCCGGGCGCCGGCGTGACAGTCGCGAATGGAGACCGCTTGGACTGCCGTGGCATGGCTCGGGATGTGGGCATCCGCATCGCTGATGAGGTGTTCGCTGTGGACTGCTACACGATTCCGCTCGACCGTTGGGACATGGTGTTGGGCATCACATTCTTGCGGACCTTGGGGCCGATCTTGTGGGACTTTGATGATTTGTGCATGGCTTTCACACGTGGTGGTCACCGCGTGTTCTGGCGTGGCCTTGGCTCCCAACGGTTCGACGTCCAGTCCACCCGTCTCTACGCTGTACAGGCGGAGCAGCCACTGCTGGATACTCTCCTCGCCTCCTATGATGATGTGTTTGCCGAACCACAAGGGTTTCCGCCGGCGCGCCATGTGACCACCGCATTCATTTGCTGCCCAATACAGCGCCGGTGGCGGTGCGTCCGTATAGGTACGCCCAGTTACAGAAGGATGAATTGGAGACTCAATGCGCGTCTATGTTACAGCAAGGGATCATTCGGCCCAGCACATCAGCCTTCTCTGCGCCGGTGCTTTTAGTAAAAAAGCACGATGGGTCGTGGCGGTTTTGTGTCGATTACCGCGCACTCAATCAACAGACTGTTAAGGACAAGTTTCCCATTCCCGTGGTTGAGGAGTTGCTTGATGAACTCAAGGGTGCCAAGTATTTCACAAAGTTGGATTTACGCTCGGGCTACCACCAAGTTCGGATGCACGTCGACGACATTGAGAAGACGGCATTCCGCACCCATGAGGGCCACTTTGAGTTTTTGGTTATGCCCTTTGGATTGACAAACGCGCCGGCCACTTTTCAAAGTTTGATGAACTCCGTCCTGCGACCGTTTCTTCAGAAGTTTGTTCTTGTCTTCTTTGATGATATACTCATTTATAGCCCCAATTGGTCGACGCATCTGCAGCATCTTAACGCAGTCCTGTCAGCTCTTCGGTTGCACCAGCTCCGTCTCAAGTTGTCCAAGTGTTCGTTCGCGCAACCGAAGGTGGCCTATCTTGGCCATGTCATATCAGCCGATGGGGTCGCCGTGGATCAAGATAAGGTCAGCGCTATCACGTCTTGGCCACAGCCACGTGCAGTCCGTGGTCTCCGTGGTTTTTTGGGATTAGCTGGATACTACCGCCGCTTCATACAGGGTTTCGCCGCCATTGCCGCCCCGCTCACCAAGCTGTTGAAAAGTGGCGGATTCACGTGGACAGATGAAGCAACAGCAGCCTTCGATGCTCTCAAACGGGCCCTGTCCTCAGCGCCTGTGCTGCAGCTACCGGCTTTTGATCAGCCTTTCTTGGTCGATTGTGATGCGTCCGGTTCTGGGTTTGGGGCAGATCTTCATCAAGGCGACGACGCTCTAGCATTCTTCAGCCGTCCGTTTGCTGCACGCCACTTAAAGTTGGCGGCCTATGAGCGGGAACTCATTGGATTGGTTCAAGCGGTGCGACATTGGCGACCATATCTGTGGGGAAGACACTTCACCGTGCGCACGGACCATTTTGCGCTCAAGTTCTTGCTCGACCAACGGTTGTCCACAGTACCCCAACATCAGTGGGTAAGCAAGCTTTTTGGCTTTGATTTCAGTGTGGAGTATCGGCCCGGGCGCCTTAATGGCGTTGCAGATGCCTTGTCTCGTCGTGGTGATGAGACTGTGCTTCAGGACGCGCCAGATTCGATTCTGCTGGCACTTAGCGGACCTTCATTCCAGCTGTATGACGTGCTGCGCCGCGAGCTCCAGGATGATCCGGCTCTTCGTTCGTTCCGTGACACAGTGGTGGCTACCCACGGCGACCCTTGGCGTGTGGTGGATGGCCTTGTCCTCCATGGCGCTCAGGTCTTCGTACCGGCATCTTCTCCGCTGGTGCCGACGGTCCTGGAGCTGGCTCACTCCGTGGGTCACGAAGGGATTCAGAAAACCTTGCAGCGGCTTCGCCAACACTTCGTTGTGGATCATGACCGTCGTCTGGTGGAGGAGTTTGTGCGTTCTTGCGTTACCTGCCAGCGAAACAAGACGGAGTCTCTCCACCCGGCAGGTCTTCTCCAACCCTTGGAAGTGCCTTCTTCGGTTTGGTCTGATATTGCCATGGATTTCGTGGAAGGCCTGCCCCGTGTCAATGGCAAGAGCGTAATATTGACGGTGGTGGATCGTTTTTCCAAACATGCGCACTTCATAGCGCTCAGTCATCCCTACACTGCGGCCTCGGTAGCTAAGGCCTTCTTCAAAGCAATTGTCCGGCTCCATGGATTCCCTCGCTCCATAGTAAGCGATCGCGATCCGGTCTTTACAGGCAATGTATGGAAGGATCTTTTCAAGCTGGCCGGGGTGCAGCTTTGCATGAGCACTGCGTTTCATCCGCAAACTGACGGTCAATCTGAGATTGTCAACAAGACCATTGCTATGTACTTACGTTGCATCACTGGTGACCGCCCGCGTGCTTGGTTAGATTGGCTGCCGTGGGCCGAGTATTGTTACAACACTTCCTATCATTCAGCAATCAAGGCGACGCCGTTTGAGGTGGTGTTTGGACGGTCACCCCCTGCACTTCTGCCCTACACTGAGGGTTCGGCTGCTACAGACACAGTGGACATCATGCTCCGTGATAGGGATGCTTTCCTGCAGGATGTGCGGGAGCGTCTTCTTCAAGCTTAGGCTTATGCTAAGCGCCATTATGACGGCCACCATCGTGCCTTGGAGTTCGCTGTGGGTGATTGGGTGCTTCTTCGCCTGCTTCATAGGCCGGCTCAGTCTTTAGTCCCTGGAAGACACAGCAAACTCAGTCCACGCTATGCAGGTCCTTACCAGGTGCTTGAGCGCATTGGTGCGGTGGCCTATCGGCTTCAGCTTCCTGACGGCGCAAGAATTCATGACGTCTTCCATATTGGAGTCCTCAAGCCGTTCCGAGGGACGCCACCGGCAACATTGCCGGCCCTTCCTCTTCGCCATGGTCGTCTTCTTCTTCAGCCGGAACGGGCTGTTAAGGCTCAGCTGCGCCGTGGCTCTTGGTGGCTACTTATCAAGTGGACCGGCCTCGATGATTCGGAAGCTACCTGGGAACCGGTTGAAGACTTCAAGAGTCGCTTTCCTGACTTCCAGCTCGAGGACGAGCTGTTTGACGGGGAGGGGAGAGATGTTATGGTGGGAAATGTATATCGCCGCCGTGGTGGCTGAAAGCCGGCCGGTGGCTGGAAGGCGCTAGGCGCATGATCACCAGCCACGTCAGCAAGATAGAGTTTAAGTTTGTTAAGAGTCTGAGTTGTTAGATTGGGTAGTTCAGTTGAGTCCTTAAAAGTAGGAGTTAGTTATCAAGTTGTTATCGAGTCATGTATAAGTGCAAACAGTTTGGCATGAATACGGCTCTTGGTGGCTACTTAGCAAGTGGACCGGCCTCGATGATTCGGAAGCTACCTGGGAACCGGTTGAAGACTTCAAGAGTCGCTTTCCTGACTTCCAGCTCGAGGACGAGCTGTTTGACGGGGAGGGGAGAGATGTTATGGTGGGAAATGTATATCGCCGCCGTGGTGGCTGGAAGGCGCTAGGCGCATGATCACCAGCCACGTCGGCAAGATAGAGTTTAAGTTTGTTAAGAGTCTGAGTTGTTAGATTGGGTAGTTCAGTTGAGTCCTTAAAAGTAGGAGTTAGTTATCAAGTTGTTATCGAGTCATGTATAAGTGCAAACAGTTTGGCATGAATACGATTAGCCTGGGATTGAGATATATTCTCCCCTGGGCGCCCAGGCGCCTGCTCTTCTCCTCCCTGTTGTCGCACAGCCCTAACGCCGGCCACGGCTCCTCCTGTGCGACGACGATCCTTCAAGCCTCGCCCCCCAATTCGCCACCAATACAACCTCCGAAGCCTAAGCTCTAACATTATGGGTATGGCTAGGATATAATTTGAACAGGCAACTACAGTACTTGCTATATTCTTATTATATCTTGTTGTAATGTTTTATTCTGGCATGCTTCATTTTTATACAAATTTTGTGACATGTGATTACTCTTCAGAAGGAAAAAGGTGATGGCTGAGTGGAGCAATTCTGTTCGTCCAATTCAATGGAGATGCCACTGGTTAGAGTTGCGAATGAGGGAGCTTTCATCTCAAGTATCGAAGTATGACAGAGAGCTTGCTCTAATAAAGAAACAAAAGGAATCACAACAGGTAGTAAGCAAAGCAAATGGTACTATGTCAGAATCGATGCAGATTCACAAAGACAAAGGCCATGGAAACAGTATCATGAAGAGGAGAAAGAGGAAGAGGCATGAAGAAAATGTGGATGCGTCCTTGTACATCAACAAGCACCGGATATTGTCATTCTACCATGGTCTGGCATCCAAATATGTCATTTTCTTTTTCGTAGGGATAGGACATCAATTTATCTGTGTTTATGTTAATTTTGCACCCGGTTTCGTCCTTAATGACAATAATTCTTTCAATATTTTGCAGATAAACAAAATAAGGGAGCTGAAACTAATGGTGTCTTAGTTGATGACGATTGTGGCACAGGTATGAATGTATCTATCCGGTATCTTGTCAAACCTTTCAGTGAAGTTAAAATGGAAAACATAGTATCTAGCAAAGGTACACCATTAGACAGAATTAGCTCTTGACTCAGTTGTGACAAAAAAGTTGCTTTTGTTACACCATATGGCTATCAAAGGAAACCAAGATATCTAATATAACCTTTGTACCCCAGTTTTTTTCTTTAACACAAAGTAGACCTGCACATCTTTGTATTAAGAAGAAAAAGGGGCAAGAACCCTTGCATTTCACACTGACACACCCATGATTTTAAGAAAACATAAGCGCCCTTTTTGTACAACAAACACAATCTTGACCAAAACTAGAAACTAGACACCATCCCATTTTTGCTTTTTCGTTTTAGACTACACCAGTCTCCTACACACACCTTCAATTTTACTTTATTAGAATATATATGTCAATAAAAGTATAAAACTTACAGTTGCTTGAAAGCACATTACATGGCAATTTTTTAATGTCATTTTATGTGACAAATCTTAATGCTTACATGTACTTTTGTGGTCTTGGTTTTTAAAGTTGTAAAGTATCCAAGCAAATATTCTCTCTATCCAAGTATGTAGGGTGTATTTTATTTTGGCACAGTGTTCAAAATTGGACCTTTTTTTAACCAGGATTGAAAACTAGACTTTGATCATTCTTTTCTCGCAATACTGTTTACACATTACAGCTATAACACGAATTTAGTGTGAAAGCACTTTGAAATATTTATGCAGCTGTATAGTTCATACACAAGTAATACATAATTTGACTAAGCTTAAATCAGATATATGATCTTTGAATTTCCAGAAACATGTATACCTTACATAATTTGACAGAGTTAGTTTATATAGCCATATGATAAAATATGCCAACATCTTCCTGACCCTCTATGGTTTTATTGGATATTATGGTAGCTTTCCCATTTTTTGATAGATCAATGAAGGACATACATAACCACTTGAGGTTTAGTTAAATTGGCCATGCAGAAACTGTGATTCATCTTTATTCTCTGCCTAAGTAATTGTCATGCAAGTGCTAACTGTGTATTTGGTTCATTCTGATTGCAGTTGATGGTAGTATGAGAGGTGGACTTGACACTGCTACATTGCTTGATTCCGAGGATTATGATATGATTTGCGAGCAACGTACTTTACAGGATATTCTCTTGACAATTGATGGGGTTCAGTCTCGAGTTCATCTGCTGCAAGATCGTCTCACCAAGGCTCATTCTGAAGGAGAAAATTTGGCATTTTCTGGGGGCGATACTCATGTCAGGGTGGCTCGGAAGAGGCAGCGTACTCAAAAGCACTCATTCTCTTATACAAAGTCTCGACATACTAAACCACAGAAAAAGAAGAATCTAAACATTTTGCTGAAGGATGATGATGGACAAGCTCTTGCAGGAGGATCTGCTTTGCCTGACAGGGAGACTGATGCTCATATAATAGGTACAGGTAGGAGTAGTGAAGAAAGAAGTGGAGAGTGCAATCACTTGAGGGACAAAGCCATCACATTGGACCTACTGTTGGGTACTGGCAATTCCATAACAAATAGTGATATTGGGGATTTATACAAAGTAGTAAGTCTTTGGCCCTTTGCTTATTCTTATTCCTAATTTAATAATTCATTGCTTGTTTGGAGTTGGGTTGATACTCTGAGAATTGCTGCTTACACATTGGAATTTGGATCATCTTATATGCACATTAAGCTTGGGATGTATAAATTCCCCCATTTACTATTTCTAGAGAAAATAGTCGAACATTATACTGCATTTCTAAAAATATTGCAGGGATGGCTGCTTTACTTGACTACGTTTAAATAAAAAAGCATAATACCCATGTAAACAGATATTGTTTCCCCGTAGGAACCTGGATCTGTAGTTATGTCTTGGATATGAGGTAGGGTTTTAAAAATTATTAGGATGTTTGTAAATTAGATCCATACAGAATTCTATATCTACTTTGTTAGCATAGATAGAAGATATCACTATATCTACTTTGTTAGCATAGATAGAAGATATCTCTAGTGAAATTTGCAGGTTATAAGATTGAAGCCATCAGGAAAGCAATGTGATGAATCAAGTTATTTTTAAATTTGTTTTTACAAACACACAAATACTAGTAATATAGTATGTTATGTTTCTATGACTAGGGGGAGGATGTTTTGAACTTCGCGCTGGCCTATGACTTGTTGATAGCGAACACCCTCTTTAGGAAGAGGGAATCTCATCTAGTAACCTTTCGTAGTGGACAACACTCGAGCCAGATCGACTTTATCCTTGCAAGGAGGGAGGATAGACGTGCTTGCTTTGATTGTAAGGTGTTACCTGGGGAGTGTGTTGTCCCTCAACATAAGCTTGTGGTGGCGGACTTTCGCTTTCGGGTACGTGTCCACCGGGACAAACGGGCCAAGATTGCGAGAACGAAGTGGTGGAAGCTTAGAGGGGAAGCAGCGCAGACGTTTAAGGAGAGGATGCTAGACGAGGGACCTTGGGAAGAAGGAGAAGATGCCGATGACATGTGGCTAAAGATGGCAACATGTGTCCGGAAGGTGGCTTCGGAAGTGTTTGGCGTGAGTAGGGGAGACAAACGGGAAGCGAAAGACACATGGTGGTGGAATGACGAGGTGCAAAGGGCTATTAGGGAGAAGAAGGAGTGTTTCAAGCGTCTCCACCATGACAAGAGTGTAGCCAACATCGAGGGTTATAAAATAGCGAAGAGGGTTGCAAAGCGAGCTGTGAGTGTAGCAAAAGGTCAGGCGTATGATGGCCTTTATCAGCGGCTAGGCACGAAGGAAGGGGAGAAGGACATTTATAGGATGGCTAGAATCCGCGAGAGGAAGACAAGGGACATCAACCAAATAAAATGCATCAAGGATGGGACAGATCGACTTCTGGTGAAGGATGAGGAGATCAAGGACAGATGGAGAGAGTACTTCGACAAGCTGTTTAATGGGGAGAATGAGGGTCCTGCCCTTGAGTTGGACGACTCATTTGACGATACCAACAGACGCTTTGTGAGGAGAATTCAGGAGGCAGAGATAGGAGAGGCTTTGAAGAGGATGAAGGGAGGTAAAGCGATGGGCCCTGATGGTATCCCCATTGAGGTGTGGAGATACCTAGGCGCCAGAGCGATAGTATGGTTAACTAAGCTTTTTAACCTTATTTTTCGGTCAAACAAGATGCCTGAAGAATGGAGGAGAAGTATATTAGTACCTATCTTCAAGAACAAGGGAGATGTTCAAAGTTGTACTAACTACCGTGGGATTAAGTTAATGAGTCATACGATGAAGCTCTGGGAGAGGGTTATCGAGCATCGCCTAAGGAGAGTGACACATGTGACCCAAAATCAGTTTGGGTTCATGCCTGGTAGGTCGACTATGGAGGCGATTTTCTTATTACGACAATTGATGGAGAGATATAGGGAGCAGAAGAAGGACTTGCACATGGTCTTTATTGACCTCGAGAAGGCATATGACAAAGTACCGAGAAATGTCATGTGGTGGGCCTTGGAAAAGCACAAAGTCCCAACTAAGTACGTTACCCTCATCAAGGATATGTACAGGGATGTGGTGACGTTTGTCCGTACATGTGATGGCGACACCAGTGACTTTCCAATTAAAATAGGACTGCATCAGGGGTCAGCTTTGAGCCCTTATTTATTTGCTTTGGTGATGGATGAGGTCACAAGGGACATACAAGGTGATATCCCTTGGTGTATGCTCTTTGCTGATGATGTGGTGCTAGTTGACGACAGTAGGGCGGGGGTTAATAGGAAGTTAGAACTATGGAGGCACATGTTAGAGTCGAAAGGGTTCAGACTTAGTAGGACTAAGACCGAGTACATGAGGTGCGATTTCAGCGCGACTAGGCACGAGGAGGGAGACGTTAGCCTCGATGGGCAAGTGGTGGCCAAGAAGGATACTTTTCGGTATTTAGGGTCGATGCTACAAAAGGATGGAGACATTGATGAAGATGTTAGGCATAGAATTTCAGCCGGCTGGTTGAAATGGCGTCAAGCTTCTGGCGTTCTCTGTGACAAAAGGGTGCCTCAGAAGCTAAAAGGTAAGTTCTATAGGACGGCGATTCGTCCGGCGATGTTATATGGTGCTGAGTGTTGGCCTACAAAAAGGCGACATGTCCAGCAATTGAGTGTAGCGGAGATGCGTATGTTGCGTTGGTGTTGTGGGCACACAAGGAGGGATAGAGTACGGAACGACAATATTCGAGATAGGGTTGGGGTGGCACCAATTGAGGAGAAATTGATTCAACATCGGTTAAGATGGTTTGGACATGTCCAACGGAGGCCTCCTGAGGCGCCGGTGCGTAGTGGAGTTCTAAAGCGGGCCGATAATGTAAAGAACGGTAGAGGTCGACCTAAACTAACTTGGGACGAGTCCGTTAAGAGAGATCTTAAGGAGTGGAATATCCCCAAGGATTTAGCTATGGACAGGAGCGCTTGGAGATTAGCAATCAACGTGCCTGAACCGTGACCTTTTTTGTCTTGTGCCCTTTATGTCCCTTTATGTGTCTCCCTGTTTCTCGTCTCTTTTGGGTTTCATCTCTAGCCTACCCCAACTTGCTTGGGACAAAAGGCTATGTTGTTGTTGTTGTTGATGTTTCTATGACTACATTTTGAAAGCTTAATGATAGTTGTGCATCTACAACTATTTCACTGATTTTGAACCACTCCCCTTAAAATAGTGAACGTGTTAGCTGATTGGGCAATATATTTGCGCTGGCATTTAGTTGATACTACTGTATCTTTTCGTTTTCTGTAGAACACTGATGATATCCTCATAGACAATCAAGGAGCCAATGAAGCTTGTGAGCAGTTTTATAAGGCCAAGCAGCCTTCTGGAAGTTCTTCCAAAGACCAGAACATTTCTACTCCAGCAGAAATGAAGAATAATTCTCCACCAGTGGAAGTGAAGAACACTTGTGCTGCAGTAAAAGTTGAGAGCATTTGTGCTCCAGTTGAAGTAGATAGCACTTCTGCTCCAGCATTGGAGCAAGAATCATTCCTTGAAAAGTCACCCTCGAGGAAGCCTGTCTCCCCTGGGAACAAGCAGGAGCTGGAACCTAAGAAAAGGCAGAAGAAGAAAGTCTCTTTCTTTACCAAGAAGCAGAGGAAAGAGGCCTCCAAAACACCTGATGCAAAGGAAAAAACTGAGGGCATGTCCTCAGCTGCAAAGAACCAAAGGAGCACGCCCTCTGATGTAGCAAAGGAGAAAACTAAAAGCACACTCTCTGCTGCAACAGGGCCGGGTGGAAAGAAGCGTAAATCTGGAAATGAACCTGCAGATGCAAAGATGCATAGATCTTTGAACTCATCCTTGGCATCGAAGGAGCAGAAAACTGGGAAGCCATCCTCAGCAGTGAAGAAGCAGAAAACTGAAAAGACGGCCGCAGCTGCAAAGGCGCCAAAGGCTGAAAATGCGGGCTCAGCAACAAAGAAGCAGGAGACTGAAAGCTCATCCTCCACAGAGAAGAAGCTAGAGACCGCGAGTGCCTCCCTGAAGTTGCAGGTTGAGAAGGCTGTACTGGTTGTAAATAGCAGGAGGAGCCAAAGGGTCCGTAAGCCCAAAGTTTTTGCTGAATGAAGAAGCAGATAGAAACGTCTTAGGCTATCTGATGTGTATGTATCTTGTAGCCTCGCCACCAAAATCGGTGGCCATATCATCAACATAGGAAGTGCTGGATCGCAGCACAAGTTAGACTTTAGTGTACATATATCAGCTCTGCCTAGGTGGAAGAAAGTCTCACCCAAATTGTAGATTTGTTGGTTGGTTGTTCTTAACCCTTCTCTTCTGGGGTACCAGATTAACAATGTCATGCTGCCTTTCAAAAAAAAAAAACAATGTCATGCTGTGTTACAGTTATATCGAAAAGGAAAAAAAGGAGAAAAATATGCCATGCAACTGCAACTTCGCTTGTCGCATCTTTGTGCCTTTGACTTATGGTGTTTCGGTATAGTTCGTCTTTGCAGCTAAACAGTCTCTGCGTTTTCAACCTTGAAAGCAAGATTGGCAGCAGTGGTGTCGAGGAAGACTGAACAGAGAAGAGGCATGGCTCGTACATTGCCAGGCTGAGCTTGCTATAGCTAAGCAGTGGTAGGTCGTGACTGGATACTGGTACAGTGGTACTCCATTAACGAACACTAGGACTCTGTTACACCTAACCATGTCCTTGGTCCTTGCCATGTGACCTCTGAACTCGCACCATTTCTCCTGATCAGACATTGGCCATCTCTTGTGATGCTGCAATTGCAGTTTGCAGGATACCATGAATCGATCCAGCTTCTTTAGTACTTCACCACTGCATCATACGTGGGACATGGCTGTCTGGTGTGAAGCAGCTGATGCAGCGAGCTGCCAGCCTGTGCAGCTGTGCTTGATGGATGAAGCTGTAATTTTGCAGTTATATACTCCTATATGGAATGTGGATGGGCCAAAGTGAAGATGCGACTGCCAGTTGATTGGCCATGTTTGGAACGCCAACTGTTCTCTTTATCACACTAACTATATCTGTACTATAAGCAATTGAACTTTCTCGATTCAGACAACCGATGCGATCTGAACTCACCAGTGATGGAGTTCGTAGCTGTTGGAGGATGGCCAGTGGCCAATGGACGACGTCGATCTGAACTTCACTGCCTTGAAGGCGAGTTAGCATGGCAGAAGGCCACTGGAGGCCGAGGAGCCCAGTGTGGCGAGGAATTGTCAATCTATGTTTTGCATTATTAGGAAGAGAATTCAATTTCCAATCTCCAAATCGGATCACGCTGGTCGACTACTGGAAGTGGGATTTCCTAGCGATTGAAAAGTATCAATCCTTTTGTTTACAACACTTGGGCCTTGTTTAGATCTTAAAACTTTTCACGAAAAACTACAGTAATGAATCTTACGGCACATGCATTGAGCATTAAATATAGATGAAAAAAACTAATTGCACAGTTTGGTTAAAAATCATGAGATGAACGTTTTGAGCCTAATTAGTCTGTGATTTGACACTAAAATGCTACAGTAACAAATGTGCTAATGACGGATTAATTAAGCTTAATAAATTCGTCTCGCGGTTTACAGCCAAGCTATGTAATTAGTTTTTTATTAATATTTGAAAACCCCTTTCAACATCGCACGGAATATCCGATGTGATATTTTCACCGAAAACTTTTCATATCTAAACAAGGCCTTGGCCAACGGACGAAAGTTTGAAAAATGGGACACTGAGTCTCCTCCATTGATCCTGCATGCCTGACGGATGGCATTTCTCCATAGATCCTCCGTAGACGCTGAGTATCACCTGCTCACGTACCTGCATCCCTGCCTGCTCTGAGCATCGTCCAACAGCCTTCACGTCGCACTACACGCCTTGCTGGAATCATGATGCATCAAAGGAAGTAGTGAAAAACAGCTGAAACAAAATGGTAAAAAAGAAAGGAACGGCCTTTTGTTACTCCTTCAGTCCAAAAAAAAATGCTACTCTTTTTTCTTGGGAAATCAAATAATTTCAAGTTTAACTAAATTTATATAAAAAAATATTAATATTTATGATGTCAAATAAATATTATTAGATTAATCATATAATATATTTTTATAATAAACTTGTTTGAAAATATAAACATTTATATTATTTTATATAAATTTAGTTAAATGTAAGAAAGTTTAGGGGCTCCTTCTGAGTCCGCCACGCCCATGCATGCATCTTCAGCGCCGCTGGATCTATCGGTCTTGAGAAAACCCCTCGCCATCTTGCCTCTCCGGCTGCCGTGCATCCATGGAGGGAGGATGGAGCAGCTCTCCAATGCAGAATTATTTCCTGTATGAATTCCGTTGCCCATCTCTATCATGGGCCATACCAGCTTCGTCAATCGTCACAGGCTGTACTGTTCAAAAAAAAATTCACCGTCACATCAAACTTGCGATACATACATGGAGTACTAAATGTAGATGAAATCAAAAACTAATTGTACAGTTTGGTTGTACTTTACGAGACGAACGTTTTGAACCTAATTAGTCAACGGTTAGATACTATTTATCAAATAAAGACAAAACATGTTACAATACTTTTTTTCGCCCTTTTCGGTCAAACTAAATACACCCACAGTTCGTCTCGGTACCTTCCTGCTCCTCGGCCCCGGACCCTGGGTAGTTGGGAGAAACAAAAGCCTGACGCTGACGGACAGGCATTGAATGCCAGCCCATTTGCTACCTGTACTTTGAAACATCATACTGTACAGTACATTCTTTATAGTAGTTCCCCGTCTAGCAATATTATTATTAGAATAAAAAAGTCATCAGGAATAGGATCTTGCTCATCCATTTATCTTCCATCGTATTATAAATTGCTACATTTCGACACCATGTCCAAAGAATTTTAATATCAATTTATCCATGTATGTAGTTTGTGAATTGAAGATGCATGTAGTTTAAATAAAGCTTTTAGTCAAAATTTATATAACTTGAATTTTTTCTAAAATAACATACTGATAGTAGTAACTATTTATAAGAGTCGTCGCAGTCGAAGTGATATGTGACCATTTTCGTTTCTTGGCAATTTCAACCACCGTTTGGGCTAGCTTGGGTCTAACAAAATAATAATAATAATAACAGTGTGCAAGCCCAATAAATCCTCACCGTCGCAGTGTCGGCTGCCAGTGCCAGGCCAGAGGAAGAGAAAATGAGAAGGGTCAAAAAAAAAAAAAAACACACACACACGGATACGGGATACCGGCCTTGTTCGGCTGGCTGGTTGCCAGCCAGCCAGTAGTGTTTTTCTCTCACACTGCTGTTTCACTTCGCAAGCGCAGCACAAGGATTTTGTAACTCGTACCCCTGCCCTGCCCATTCCCACCGTCCACCACAGAGGAGAGATACGCAGCACGAAACGGATACTGTTATTGTGATATCAAAATGATACGGATACATGGATATGACAACTTTTTAAAAAAAACGACACGTGGATATGTTTGAGTCTTTTTTAATATAAAATAAACAGCAATATATATTAAATTTTCAATACATAACTGCATAGTAGTGCATACATTACAGTGATACACCAAATTCACAGATCTCTATACTAGAGTTCACAGGTCAGGAAGATCATTGACAAATAAGCAACATATCTATAATTGATTAAATTAAATATATTTTCACCTATCCGACGATCCTGACAAGAAGCATCCGTGTGCTGCGTAGCATGAGAGTGCAATAAAAGTGGCGCCGGCGCCTGCCCTCCATTATTTCCATCCCGCACCGGGGGCGCAGGCAGGTGGGCGGTCCGATACCCGGCCAACGCCTCCCCTCTCCTCCTCTCCCCTTGTTTCCACCTCCCTCTACAAACACCGGAACGGACGAGCGTAGAGCAGCAGCAACCAGCAACGAGCAAGATGGTGCACCCGATTGCGGAGGCCGACGAGCGGAGCCCCTTCGGGCGCCTGACTCCGGACGAGTTCTACGCGCGGCACGGCGTGACCCACTCCACCTCCTCCTTCGTCAACCCTCGGGGCCTCCGCATCTTCACCCAGCGCTGGGTGCCCCGCGGGGACAACGGCCCCGTCCTGGGCGCCGTCGCCGTCGTGCACGGATTCACCGGCGAGTCCAGCTGGATGCTGCAGCTCACGGCCGTCCACCTCGCCGCCGCGGGCTTCGCCGTGGCCGCGCTCGACCACCAGGGCCACGGCTTCTCCGAGGGCCTGCAGGGCCACCTCCCCGACATCGAGCCGGTCCTCGACGACTGCGACGCCGCCTTCGCGCCGTTCCGCGCCGACTACCCGCCCCCGCTCCCCTGCTTCCTCTACGGGGAGTCGCTGGGCGGCGCCATCGCGCTGCTGCTCCACCTCCGGAACAGGGACCTGTGGCGGGACGGCGCGGTGCTCAACGGCGCCATGTGCGGCATCAGCCCCAGGTTCAAGCCGCCGTGGCCGCTCGAGCACCTGCTGGCGGCCGCAGCCAAGGTCGTCCCCACCTGGCGCGTCGCCTTCACGAGGGGGAACATCCCCGAGCGGTCCTTCAAGGTGGACTGGAAGCGCGCGCTCGCGCTCGCCTCCCCGCGCCGCACCACGGCGCCGCCCAGGGCCGCCACGGCGCTCGAGCTCCTCCGCGTCTGCCGCGACCTGCAGCAGCGGTTCGAGGACGTGCGCCTGCCGCTCCTCGTCGTGCACGGCGCCGAGGACACCGTCTGCGACCCGGCCTGCGTCGAGGAGCTCTACAGCCGCGCCGGGAGCAGCGACAAGACGCTCCGCGTCTACCCCGGGATGTGGCACCAGATCATCGGCGAGCCCGAGGAGAACGTCGAGAAGGTGTTCGGCGAAATCATCGACTGGCTCAAGGCACGCGCCGCCACCGCCACCGCTACAGCCGCGGGCGCGCACCACGGTGAGCAGTAGTTTGGGCACGCCTCCTGCGTGCCGGCGTGCCTGCCCATGGTCTTCATCCGCGCGTGGTCCATGACGGGATTCTATGGAGTATCGAGTACGGGTCCAGCAATAAACTTGTACTACTGATTACAGAATTTGTTTTGGCTTCAATGCTTGCTGTAATGACATCTCTTCTGATAGTCCCGGCCTACCATCCGCAACCGATTCAGATGCCGTACCGCCATGCCTACGGATGATGGATCTGGCAGCTTTGCTTCTTGTCCCCACATTTCGGCCATGTCCGCTTCTTGACTTGTCCCCACCCACCCAAGATGATGTATACGGTCTAGTACTGCAGTTTAGGGGTTGTTTAGTTGGTGAAAAAGTTTGGGTTCGGCTACTGTAGCATTTTTTGTTTTATTTGGTAATTTGTGTCTAATCGTGGACTAATTAGGCTCAAAAGATTTGTCTCGTGATTTACAACTAAACTGCGTAATTAGTTTTTTCTTTCATCTACATTTAGTACTTCATGCATGTGCCGTAAGATTTGATGTGACAGATACTGTAGCACTTGTTGGATTCACTTTTTTGAACTAAACAGGCTCTTAATATAAGTGGTTGTGAGTTGTCAGTTGGGAGTTGGGAATGGGACCTGGGAGTGTAAATGTAAGGCCTCGTTTAGTTCGGTGAATTGGGGGAGAAAAATACTGTATCAGAATTCCTGTAGCATTTCGTTTGTATTTGGTAAAAAATATCTAAATTTTGACTAACTAGGCTTAAAATGTTCATCTCGCAAAGTACAACAAAACTGTGCAATTAGTTTTTGATTTCATCAAAATTTAGTACTCCATGCATTTGCCGACATTTTAATGTGACAGGGAATCTTTTTTTCCATAGTGAAATTTGGGGAGAATTGGGGGAACTAAACAAGGGCTAATAAGGGCCGTGTTTAGTTGGCCAGATTTGGCTCCGTCCAAAACACTGTAGAACACTGTGTGACACTGTAGCATTTTGTTTTTATTTGGTAAAAATTGTCCAAACATTGACTAATTAGGCTCAAAACATTCGTCTCGCAAAGTACAACAAAACTGTGTAATTAGTTTTTAATTTCATCTACATTTAGTACTCAATGCATGTGCCGACATTTTGATGTGATGGAGAATCTTCTTTTTGCATAGTAGAATTTGGGGAAATATTTAGGATCTAAACAGGGCCAAAGCTGTGTTTAGTTACCTGAAAAAAGCATTATAAAAAAAAGATTTCTCGTCACATCAAACTTGCGACACATGTATGGAGTACTAAATGTAGATGAAATCAAAAACTAATTGTACAGTTTGGTTGTACTTTGCGAGACGAACGTTTTGAACCTAATTAGTCAATGGTTGGACACTATTTGCCAAATAAAACTAAAACGTGCTACAATATACTTTTTATCCTTCTCAAGACAACTAAACACAGCCTAAATTAAAATGTGCTGCCTTTTTTATATATAACAAAAATGTGCTGCCCTTGTTGCAGGTCAAACGCTCACTGATCAGCGGCAGCTGTGGAAAATAAACCACATCTAATTTTTTATATGTAATAAGATGTCGTCATGTCTAGTCCGGGTATTGTTAAGAGGAGGAGCAATTTTACGGCGACCAAAATTCCCAGCCCAGCTAACCATTCTGGAGGAACGCGAAAGTTCAGCTACTATGACAACACTCTACTACTGGCAGAATGAACCACAGCGTATGAGGCCAGTCCCAACGTGTTGCCCTGTTTGGCACGTTCGTTTCACTAGTGAAGTTTTTTTTACTGCAACTTCATAAATAACTTCGTCGATGGAGCTGGAACTATTTTGATAAACTATTTGACAAAATATGAGAATAAGGGCATGTTTGGGTCCCCTCCTCTAAACTTTAAAGCTCTAAAAATTTTAGAGCACTTTAGCTCGGTTTTGAGGTCTAAAGCTCTAATATAAGATGTGCTAAAGTGTATAACTAACTTTAGACAACATGTTTGGAGACTTTACCTCTAAATTATAGAGGAGGGATCAAAACAAGCCCTAAGTTTGCAGAAAGTATTCATGAAGAAGCTTTAGTATTCATGAAGAAGCTTTAGTCACTAAATTGGAAAACAAATTATAGAAAAGACTAATGAAAATCTAGGGGAAATGCATCCTCTTATAAACATATATTTTGAAAAAAATAATTACATGCATATGCACCAAACAGGACCAACAAAAAACTCATAAATAAAAAACCCTAAAAAATTATTTTTTAAAAAAAATAGAAAATTACATTTTTCTCTAACTAAATTGTCAAATAATTTAAATAAATCTTGAAATATTTTAAAAAATATTAAAACATTTGTTTTGTTTGATGTTTTCTATTCACATACCAAATTGAAATTCTAGAGTGTGGTATGTGCCTTGCTGGCTTGCTTGAGTGTCTATCCAAGCATAGGGTTAGCCTCATCATGCCTGTGCTTGCTTTATGCCGTGCTTTTTTTTTTAGCAGCGAACTTCACTTTATGCCGTGCTTGTGCTGGGCCAACATTTGTGTGGTATGTGCTAGCCCATTTGGCCATTTGGACAGGTCTATCGCAGACGCGTTGGGACGCGGTGAGGCTGCGCGCCACCAGCACGTCCTGTTTATCTCGGGATTGTTGGTCCCTGAAGCTGGGAGGAGTGGGCCTGTCTTACTCTTATCAGGCCCAACATTCCTTTCTTTACTCCGTGACCGCCTGACCGGCCTTCCTAATGGTCCATGACCAGAGCCCGTTACTGATGAATCCATCCCATAGTTGCTTACGCTCCCTTCGGAACAAAGGGAATTTTTCATGTTTCCCGCGTCCTATGAAAATGAACTTATTCCTATGAAAACCCTGTACAGATCCTGTATAATTCATGCGTTCCAAAGGATCCCTAGATTTGTTACGGGCCTCCCAGCTCTTTAGAGACCTCGTCTATTTGACTGCATTTGATCCATTGTAGGCAGTTGCAGGCTCATGAGAATTATGTTTGGCTTGCTTTCCTTTTCCTATATTAAAAACATCATCCACTTACTAAAAAAACAAAATCCACAATGACTGATTAACAACCTAACCTCACTGAGCTGCTTTGAACTCTTACCTCAAGAAAAGTTGATATATTCCTTATAAATATAATGAAAAGAAAAGCTAGTTTGAATTCTAGACAAAATACGTCCTATTAGATGTCTAATTGCCCAAAGTATGCATCATGACGACTCGGCGTAGACTGAGTCTACGGTTTAGTACAAATGTTGATGCCCACAAACATATACATTCCCTATAAGAATGCACGCACACGCGCGCACGCACACGCGCGCGCGCACACACAAATTTTACGTTTATAAATACCTTAGAAAACTAATAAGACGGTAGATCCTGAAATTTTGCCTCATTATCAACAGGCATACATGCCTATCATTGGAAGAATAACCGATAAAATCACGAGATTACATCTTGTTATCGATGGGTACGTTGCCTACCACTGGAGAAATAATGTCATTAAATCATGTAATAAGTTCATAAAAATGCGAGCAACCCATATCCTCGAGAATTTAAATTCGAATGGATAGGTTGCACCACAAAATATCTAACCAGCTGAGGTACAATTTTTTTTAAACCAGCTTAGGTACACTTAATCACAAGCTTATGGCTCCTACTCCATCCATTCCAAAATAAGTGTCGCTATGGTATTCATTCAGTCAAATTTTTCTAAGTTTGACTGAGTTTGTAGAAAATATAAACAACATAAGTTTATTATGAAAACAGATTTAACGATCTATCTAATGATACTAATTATGTACTATAAATATTAATATTTTCTTGTATATATTTGGTCTAAGTTAAAGGCGTTTAACTCTTCGGGAAGTGAGAATGACATTTTTTCGGGGTCGATGGACTATTAATATACCAGAAAAAGTGAACAGGACGAGTTCAAGTGTGCATGACCTCATTTTACAAAAAGAAAGAAAGAAAGAAAAGCATTGAGAATGTAATTTAGAAGATTGTTTCATACTACTACTTTTTTTTTGATAATCATACTACTACTTTCTAGTACGTGAGGAACCAGCCAATGACTAGGTCCCACGTCGACCTGGAAAGCTTCCTGGTCAGAAAAGTTAGTCATTACTTCGTCCGGGTTGGTCGGCCTAGCTGCGTCAGCACATACAAAAGTTATACGTAGACATTTCGATGTTGGAACGTGGACACAAATCTCGTATCAATCTCACAGGGAACTATTCAATCCCGATGGAATTAACGGATGGGGACTTTTGCTTTCCAAACGTGAAACCTGTGCATAGGCTTCTAGAATCTAGATTGAAGCTAAACAAAATATAGACGAATTGATGGATGCTAGGCAGACTAAACCAAGTTGGTTTGGAGCAAAAAAAAAAGCTAAGGAAACTGGTCATCATTGGTTTTCCATGTTCGCAACCATTGGTTTTGACTTTTGATGAGGCCTGGAATTTGAACTTAAGGAGAATTGAGGGAAGATAAAAAAAATTAAATCATTTAGATCAACATTTATTCTCTTTTCAAAATATATGAACTGGCGTAGTACTCCCTTAGTATACAATTTTTGTCGTTTTGAACAAGGTGGAGACAATTTTTTTCAAAAAAACTCTAACTATCAATAACTACAAAAACAATTAGTTTTGAGCACTAAAATAACAGATATTGATTAGTTTTTAAAATTAAATTATAAACAAAACTATTTAGCAAAATTATTTTTAAGTAAGAAAATAGAAATAATATAATGAAAAAGCTACCTATCCACGCTGTTTACACGTGACACCATACTAGTTGTACATAATATAATATAGAAATTATAGATATAGTTTTGTTTGGATATCCTAAAATTGATGAGAATAGAATCCAAATAGTCAGATTCTTGCAAATCGACCACCAAATTATGAGAATTATATTATACACCTCTATCCTACTATTGGAGATGTTGGATGTGAAACACTTATTATTGAACCATCTATCATTCATGTCTATAAAACAGGTTTCATTTTTTTATTACAAAATCCAGATTTTTACAATAACTATCAAGAGTAATAATCTTTAGTAGATCTAAATAGACTTAGGCCTCGTTCGGTTGGTTCGGAATAATTCCCAGCCAAAGGTTTCCTTCAGTAATTTACGTAACATCAAAATGGTTCTAGCCCAGAACGGCGCTAACCAAACGGAGCCTTATAGTGTTTCCTTTTGCAAAGATATTAGGATTGTCAAAAACAAAATTCCTCTTTCACCCCTAGCCTTGAAGTCATTTGATCTAGGATCCTTTCTAAGCGGCTGCTGAATTTATTTCAAGACAACAGTTGACTCTCCATGAGGAAGCAACATACTTAAGGAGAAAGGAAAAAAACATATAATAATGGTAAACCGCTAGTGGTATGGCTTGATGACTCTTGTCTGTATGCTATGCCCGAATTCAATAACCAACGCCCGTATCCATCTGCATGTCACTTTTTTTTTAATTGAAACGCTCCATCTGCATGTCCTTGACCATATCCGATCTCTCTCTCTCCTTCTCTCTCTTCCTGTCTACCGTTGACCCACCGCTCATGGTAGCTAGCCACGGTTCTGCAGCAAAACACGTGCGCAAAACCACTAACCACGTGTACGAACGAACCTAGGCTGTACTACTTTGCATAGCCTTTTTTTGTGAGTAGTTTTTTTTTTGGCGACGTGAGTAGTTTTTTTTTGAGTAGTTGCTAAAAGGCCCTGTGTGTTTGAATAATTTTTATAATCTTATGACTTTAGTTTCCGTAGTATCCATAATCCATCTCACGCTCGCTTAGAATTATTATTAGAATCCTCTATAGGGACGGAGCTAGGAATTTTATTTAGGGGGGCAAGCCAATGAGCTCAATATTGTTTGCCGTTAAATAATTGAACGAGAAAGATAAAACATGCGTTTAAAAAGGAGGATGCACGTTATTTGGTGATTTACTAAGCCGTGCTCACCAATTTTTTCGTTGCAAATCATTTATAAAATAAGTGTTGCAATTGTGAAGTTGATAGCTATGTACGTGGTGATGCTCGATGACACTCTATCAGATCTATACAACATGAAAACAACTTTAATTTGGCGTACAATTATATTAACTCAATCATTCAACAGTACGTCTAAGAATGAATTAGATACATATAAGGTTTACCATTCTTTATAAGTATGTGAGAGTTCTTGACTATTTGTCTAACTTTATTTTCATATGTATGAGTTTTGTCTTTTACGGCGTATTCGGTTTGCAGAAGCAAACCATACGGAACCATCCGATCCTCTATCCCAACCTAAAAGCAGTGTTTTTTTTGAGTGTTTTTGTTTGATGCATAGATAGACCAGTTCGCCACCAGCCCATTATTCCCTCCACCAGTACAAACAAGTCGTAGACTCATTCCATCAAAACCCACCGGACGACACCGTTCATGTATAGCGCCTCTACGAGCGAGTTCTCTTAAAAGAACCTAGACAGAGTGTAGCAGTGGTGAGTCACGCGACATCAACAAAGAATCATCTAAACCTATATATAGGTAATCAAGTCATGCTAGATCAGGTGATTCCAAATGGGGTCACTCACCTAAACCAAACACATTGTTAGTGTGTGTGTGTGTGAGAGAGAGAGAGAGAAGTGGAAAGCCTGGTATATTTATGTGAAACATAAAAACATGTAGTGATCTTAGATGTTATGCCCTATCTAGCAGAAATAGAAGGTTTCTAACGTAAGTAGATCATCATATGTGTCATTTTATATGGTTACATCAACAAATTAACCTAACATAAGATTAAAAAGGTTTCAAAAAGTTTTAGCTCGAGTAAAGGGGCAAGGCCTTGCTGCCCCTAGCTAGCTCCATCCATGATCCTCCAGCCAACATTCATCACTGCATCCTCATCGTTAGGAGTGCCTTCTTCATCAACTATTTTCGCCTCCCTCCTGGCTTCGGACGTTGCTGGCAAAAGGCCATGCCTTGAGCTCGATTTATAAGGCTTGTTGTAGCTAGAATTCATCCTAGAAGAGCGAGTGGCAACAACAGGGGAGAGGGACGATGATGAAGAATGAAGAGAAGTATTTTATTTCGTGGGAGCTAGTTCCAAGTACAGGAGTGGGTTGTTTGTTTTTCAGTATAGGAATGACCCTCACGATGTATAGGAGCAAGTTCCATCAATATAGGACATGCATAGAATCATCCATTACAGACGTTTGGATGGCCTAAGTAGGAGTAGCTGAAGAATGTTACCTTAGCAAAGTATATCACGACGAGCAAAAAGCATGCCACGTTGGTATGAAATTATAAAATAATGCAGGAGGCAACAATTTATAGATTTGTTGGCCGCTAATAGTAACTTTGGTACATTGCCATTTGCCCCTATATATACAAATAAAAACCAATGCAACCCATGTGATAGAGAAACGTAGAAGGATCACCATACGACTGCAGCAGAAAGCATGCCGAGTTGGAGAGCCTCGAATGGGGGCGGGTTCTTTCCATGATAAGAAAGTAAATATGTACATGCTATGCTTTTGTCCCATGTTTTTTTGTTGCACTAACCGAACCGTGTCACAATTATCAATAGCCATCATGATTGACATAGTAAACCAATGGTCGAGCTCAAAAAACATGAGACGACACTGTTGACGTATCGTGCCTTCACATGTGAATGCTCTTAAAACATAGAGTGAATGTTGTAGCGGTGGATCACACGACATCAACAAAGAATCATCCAAATTAAACCTACAGGTAATCAAGTCATGCTAGATCAGGTGATTTTGGATGCGATCGCTCCCAAAACTAAACACGTTGTTTTTTTGTGTGTGTGTGAAGTGAAGAGGTTGGTATATTTCTTGAAACATAGAAACATGTAGTGATCTTACATGCTAGGTTTCTTACGTAAGTAGATCATCATATGTGTCATTTTATATGCTTACAAGAACAAATTAATCTAACATAAGATCAAAATGGGTTTCAAAATTTTTTAGGTGTAGGAAAAGGGGGCAAGGCCTTGCTGACCCAGCTAGCTCCGTCCATGATCCTTTGGTCAGCATCCACCGCTGCATCCTCGTCAGCAGGAGTCCTTCTTCATCGACCATTTGCCTCCCTCCTAGCCTCGACCACTGCCAGCAAAAAGCCTGTCTTGAGCTTGATTTGTAGAGCTTGTTGCCGTTGGAGTTCATCCTACAAGCACGAGAGGCAACAGCAGGAGAGAGAGAGACGACGATGAAGAATGAAGAGAGGTATTTTATTTCATGGGAGCCAATTCCAAATATGGGAGTAGGTTCTTCGTTTGCAGGTATAGGAACAAGCTCAGTGTATAGGAGCAAGTTACATCAATATAGGATTTGTTATATAATCACCTATTGCGGATGGCCATATGCCCTAAGTAGAGTAGCTAGAAGAATGTTGCCTCAACAAAGTGTATCATGACGAGCGAAAAGCATGCCACGTGGGTATGGAAGTATACAACAATTCAGAAGGCAACAATTTACAGATTCGCTGGCCGCTAGTAGTAAATTTGGTACATTGCCTCGTATATATACAAACAAAGAACCAATGCAACCATGAGACAGAGAAGCGTAGAACGACTACTACCACGTAGCAGAAAAAGCATGCAGAGTTGGAGAGCCTCAAGTTGGGGGGGTGTTTCCCGATAAGGAAGTAGATTTGTACATGCTACGCTTTTGTCTCATGTTTTTTTGTTGCATTAACTGAACCGTGCCATAATTATCTGTACCCGCCATGAATGACACATTAAACCAACGGTTGAGCCAGAGCTAAAATTAATGGTCCAAGCCATTTAAGCAAATAGGGCAGTATTGATTCTTAGTTTCTTACAAAATAGTAGCAAAAAGTGATAGTGGTTCAAAACACCTGCTATAACTTCATCATATTATACAAAGCATCCGTAAGGTGAGTGTACTCTCGTCAAATAAGCATGCCGTTTCCCCAAAGAAAATAATATACATTCTTAATAATCAATTGTCGATCGGAGCGTCAAGCTTATCTAGCTTGAGGTAGTATGGAACTTCACATAACCATGATGTGAACCGCCAAGCCCATGAAGTTATATCATGAACATTATGCCTGTCTCATCTAGGTACATCGACAATGAGTTCACTACCACAACCTACAAAAATTTGGCAAAAGTCAAAATTATACATAGTTTTTTGGTCAGCCCAAATGTAGGAGTCCGGAGGGAAGATTTCATATTCATCGTGGCATCAGAAGACGTTGAGACAGATGTGATAGCGAACGGCGAGTACAACTTGTGAAGCAACCGTAGCAGAACCTTACAAACGGTTGACAAGGTCAACGTGACTGTCACTTGCAGGTTGACCACTGCATGAAAAATAGCCACCCCAACCCAACCAGTCAACCACAGTATTAGGTCCATCCAACAGTGGGGTCTTTTCTGTAATCGCGTTCTCAAAAGAAACTGAAAGAGGGAGAAATGAAAAAACAGTGGGTTCCGGTAAAACCAAAACCAGCGGCAGCCGGCAGCCCACTCCGGGCAGCTGTTTCGCTCGCAGCCCAGTGGTCCGTCCTCCACAGGAGGTATCGGATCTTGTGTGCACAGTGCACGCCTGACACCCCCAACCAACCGAAACAGTAGCACGCGCACGTAGAAGCGGGGGTGAGAGCCGCGGCGCAGGGGATCCCAGGCGGTTTTGCGGGACTGTGGGCTCCCACCGCTGGAAACGGTGAGACGCTGGCGGCAAAACCGGGTACCCGTGCCGCTGCCGCGCCCGGAGGCGGTCGCAGCCGCACGGGCGAAACCGGCGGCGATCGCCCACACAGCTCCCCCCATATAAACCGCACCCACCTCGCTGCCGTTTTCCCACGGCGCATCGTACAACAGCGGCAGCACGAGCGAGAGTGACAAGTGGTTTCTAGACCTGGTAGGGTAGAGATTGGCGGTTTGCCGATGGAGAGGGGCGACGGGGGAGGAGGGATGGCGCCGCGGGGCGGCGGGGTGGGGTCGGCGGCAATGCTGGGGCTGGACATGCACCTGGCCCCGCAGCAGATGCACCCGGCCGCCGCGTTCCAGCACCAGCAGCAGGGTGGGTTCCAGGTGCAGCAGCCGGCGCCGGTGGCGGTGGCGGTGAGGCAGCAGCAGGCGCCGCCGTCGTTCTCGCCCTACTCCAACACGTCGTCGTCCAGGGTCGTGGTGAGCGCGGCGGCGGTGGGGCACGACGACGACATGGTGGGCAACAACAAGGGAGGAGTGGTGGTGTCGCAGCAGCCGCAGCAGATGGCGTCGGCGGCGTGCCCTTGGACGAGGATGAAGTGGACGGACGCCATGGTGCGCCTGCTCATCGGGGTGGTGTACAGCGTCGGGGACGACGGCGAGGGCGTGGCGACGGCTGGCGGCGCGGGGGCAGGCAAGGCGGGCAGGGCGGGCTCGTCGGGGCACGGCCACGGCCACGCGGCGGCGGCGCAGCAGCAGAAGAAGGGCAAGTGGAAGTCGGTGTCGCACGCCATGATGGACAAGGGCTTCGTGGTGTCGCCGCAGCAGTGCGAGGACAAGTTCAACGACCTCAACAAGCGGTACAAGCGCGTGGTGGACCTGCTGGGCCGCGGCCGCGCCTGCCGCGTGGTCGAGAACCACGCGCTGCTCGACACCCTCGACGACCTCACGCCCAAGGCCAAGGACGAGGCGCGCAAGCTGCTCAGCTCCAAGCACCTCTTCTTCCGCGAGATGTGCACCTACCACAACAACCTGCCGCCGCACGCCGGCGGCGGCGCGGGGGGCGACGCCGCCTGCCTCCACCACCCGCCGCCGGCGCCCATGGCCACCGCAGCCTCGTCCGCCGCTCGCCACCCCTACGCGCAGCAGCAGGCGGCCCCGTCCCCGCCGGGGATGAAGGACTCCTCCGCCGACGTCGCGGACGACGACGAGGACGACGACAGCGACGACGCCGTGAGCGACAACGGCGACGAGGACGAGGACGACTACGACGACGAGGAGGACGGCGGCCACATGTACCACAGCAACAACCGCCCCAGTCGTCAGCACAGCGGCGGCGGGCGCAGCAAGCGCGGGCGTGGCGAGAATGGCGCCGCGGACGAGGACCTCGACGACGAGGCGGAAGGCGGTGGGAGAGGGAGACGCGCGAGGAGGAGGACGGCGGCGCGGGTGGCACCCGACCCATCGGCGATGCTGCGGCAGGTGAAGAGCGAGCTCGCGTCCGCGGCGATGGACCCGCAGCAGGCCCGAAGCTGGGTGCGCCGCCGCGCGGTGGAGGTGGAGGAGCAGCAGATCCGCCTGGACTCCCACGCGTGCTACCTGGATGGGCAGCGGCTGAAATGGGAGCGGTTCCGCGGCGACAAGGAGCGCGACATGGAACGCGCGCGCCTGCAGAACGACCGCCTCCGCATGGAGAGCCGGCGCTTGCTGCTCATGCTCCGCCACAAGGACATCGAGCTCGACATGGCCGAGGCCAACTCTTCCTCCGTCGACCACCAACCCGGCGCGTCGCCGCTCGCAGCACACCAGCAGCCGATCGGGTCCAGCCCCAGCCCGTCCACCGCCGGCCACCCAAACTAGCTGCCGTGCGTGCCTTTCCATTCCATTACCGGTAGCGGTAGCAGTCAGTACTCGTTAGCTGTTCTTTTTTAAAAAGGAAAACTTTTGTTCTATATCATTAGTAGTAAACTTTACATCTACTATGTGTGTGTTTAGATGGGTGTAAAGGTTCTGTAAAGTTTCTGTAGCACTTTTCGTTGTTATTTGGTAAAATTTATCCAATCATGGACTAACTAGGCTCAAAAGATTCGTCTCGACATTTACAGATAAACTGTGCAATTAGTTATTTTTTTACCTACATTTAATGCTCCATGCATGCGTCCAAAGATTTGATGTGACGGGAAATCTTGTAAATTTTTTGGAATTTTGAAGAAACTAAACACTGGGTGTGTTTAGGCTATCCGCACTCATGGACCTCTATATTCATCCTCTATACGTCTTAGTCAGCAAGATTCTCTCCTCTATACTTAATTCTTCCGCACCCATCCATCCTCTATATCATCCTCTATCCACTCTATCCATTGTGGGACTCACTTGTCACTTTATCTAAATATATCCATGTGTGATCTAGTTTTGAAGGATTTATTGAGACGAATTTAATGGTGCAATCAAAATTTAATTTGGATTTTTGGTTTGTGAGTTATAATATTTTTTTAGTAACTTGAACATGTGGGACCCGCCGCTGCAGCTTTCTCCTCTCTCCCCATTCTGTGCCTCGCGGACGTCGGCTAAACCGCTCCGTTCCCTCTATATTTGGCGCAGAGACTCCCGGTACCGGACACTTTAACGGAACCGGTGCGGCTCTCTTCTCCGGTAAAAGATGAGGTGGACAGGTAGCGTACGTTTTACAGTACTCGAGTGCGGTTCGTCTTAGTTCTACGAAAAGGTGTAAAAAAATATTGTAGCACGTTTTGGCTTTATTTGGTAAATAGTGTCCAACTGTTGACTAATTAGGTTCAAAATGTTCGTCTTGCAAAGTATAACCAAGCTGTACAATTAGTTTTTGATTTCATCTACATTTAGTACTCTATGAATATATCACAAGTTTAATGTGACGGGGAATCTTTTATTTGCACCGTACTTTTTTTTTAAGGAAGTAAACACAGCCACTGCCTATATCAGTAGTAGCAGTAGTTCTCTTCCTCTAGGTGTGTTCACTTCGCGAAAAGCAGCTGAAAAGTTACTGTAGCATCTTTCGTTGTTATTTGACAAAATTTGTCCAATTATGGACTAACTAGGCTCAAAAGATTCGTCCCGACATTTACAGACAAACTATGCAATTAGTTATCTTTTTTACCTATATTTAATACTCCATACATGCGTCGAAAGATTTGATGTGATGGATAGAAGAGGAAATATTTTGGGTTGGGAAGGGGAAGTGAACAAGACCCTAGGACAAATGGACAGTAGCGCTAAGTTTCAGGGTTTCTGATTGTACTCCATGTCAGGGTTTCAGTGTAGCATGTTCATAGTGCGCTTGTTTTTGCATCTAAACAGGTCCTTAGTTCCCAGGCCCTGTTTAGATGCCAAATATTTCCCTAAATTTCACTATACAAAAAGAAGATTCCCCATCACATCAAAATGCTGGCATATGTATGGAGTACTAAATGTAGATGAAATTAAAAACTAATTGCACAGTTTTATTGTACTTTGCGAGATGAACATTTTGAACCTAATTAATCAATGTTTGGATAATTATTACCAAATAAAAACAAAAATGCTACAGTGCCAAACAATAATTTGGTCTTCCCCAGTTTGGGGAACTAAACACGGCCTCAATTCCACCCCAAATTGCACTATGCAAAAAGGAGATTCCCCATCACATCAAAATGTCGGCAAATGCATGGAGTATTAAATGTAGATAAAATCAAAAACTAATTGCACAGTTTTGTTGTACTTTACGAGACGAACATTTTGAGTCTAATTAATCATTTTTTGGATAATTTTTTTGCACTAAAAACAAAAGTTGCTACAGTGTTCCGATTCGGGCACTGTACCTACGGTGCCCGAATCGGGTTCCGAATTCGGGAACTGAACGAGGCCAGTACTATAGGGTGTGTTTAGATGAAAAAGTTGGGGTGAAAAGTTACTGTAGCACTTTTCGTTGTTATTTGGTAAAATTTGTCCAACCATGGATTAATTAGACTCAAAAGATTCGTCTCGAACTTTACAGACAAACTATGCAATTAGTTTTTTTTACCTATATTTAATGTTTCATGCATGCGTTTAAAGATTTGATGTGACGGGTGGAAGAGGAAATATTTTGGGTTTCTGTAGTAAGTGAACGCGGCCTATGTGCGCTGTGTGCATGTACGGAGTACTCAGTTGAACTTTAATCAATGTTTCTGTGGAGACGATGGTGTGGTACAACTGCACGCACAGAAACTGAGAAACGTTGCCTTTAGCTGTGAGACAGCAAGGGGCAGGCCGACAATCTACTCCGTCGCGAATCGCAACAGGAGTATCCTTCCTTCGCATCGAAAGTGACGGCCTCACGGGCATGTCTGCTGTAGAGGATAGAAGCTCGAGCTCCCAGCGTAGCGCCGGCGAGCAATGGTCATTTTTCCAGCAGAAGCAGCAGCGGCTCAGGCACCATCCTCCAATGGCAGCTCTGCAAGGTTGACAGGAAAAGACAAAACAGTCTTAGATAGGATTACTTTTTATTTGACAGTATTTAACATACGAATAATGATTTTGAGAAATAGATATATTTATTAATTGATTAAATCCAACTTTAAATATATTCCTAAAAAAGTTGAGTCTATAATATAATGCCGTTTTTTTTGATAAATTTATTAAATTTTCTGTAAACTCGAGTCCACAAATTATGCCGATCTCACTCCAACTTAATTTTAGACATTATACTCATAATTAAATTACTTAACATGGCACTGCATATAGAAAATGATATCAAATTATTAAACTGATAGAACATAATTACTCCTACTCAAAGATATTACTCAATTTTATATGTTGATTTTTTTTTAATTTTTACATTTGGATTAGGATTCGATGAGATCCTTACCTCATAGGATCCAGCACTTGGGATCATGCTACACTATAGCATAGCATTATAAGACCTTCCGCAACGTGCGAGTAGCGCAATCGGACCCACCTTAAATAGTGGGCACCAAATTTTGAACCAAGCCATCTGTACTGGCTGGGACCCACCAAAAATAAAGTAAGGTCACTGTTCTCCTTTTCCACCTTACTGGTTCTCTTTTGGCTGAACTGAAGAGAAGCAATAGAATAATTTTTTATTGTTTGGGCATCGGTGCATGTAGTTGTCTCGCTCTCAATTTTTTAAGCATCACTAGAAACGGGCATCGGCCTCTGCAATGTGTCGAATGATGCTCTGTTCTTCTCTCCTCTTTGGGCATCACTCGGGGAACACATTGTGGAGGGCCTAAGATGCACGATGCGGGATCCGCATTGTTTCGGCTTATCTAAAGATGTGGGATTCTATGTCTTAGGATTGGGATCCTAACGATCTTTCTTGCAAAAACTAGTAGGTAAGGGCATTGTTACCGGGGTGCCTAACTGTCAATTCTTCTGTACTTATTTAGGCTATCAGGTATTGAGGTACATGGAGAGACATACGTTGACACCGAGTTGGATCTTGGATCAGACACCAGCTCGAGCTAGAGCGCCCGGGGTCGCACATGACCATGCACATCAGTATTACGATAAAGGGCCACGTCCCTTTAGAATTTATCAATTAGAAAATCGATGAACAACAAGGCCTTTGTTTAGATGGAAAATTGGGCTTGTTTGATCCTATGGTCTAAAGTTTAGTTGGCTAAAGTTAACAACTAAAACTTACACCATTTTAGCTCACTTGTATGGTCTAACATTTTTATGAGGTTAGCTAAACTTTAGACAACACTTTAGACTTTCTGTTTGGAGCCTCAAGAGCTAAAAATAGGGTCTAATTAATTTTCCACCCTAATTCCTCCCAAACTATGTTGATTTGGATGGATTAGAGTGCATCTAAACAAGCCCTAAGGGGAAATAGAATGTAACATACCACTATTTAACTAGAGACCCTAAAATTCAGCTATGACACATTTGACATTTTGATTTTTTTCTCTTATATATAATATACTCTTGTACAAATGGATGGTTAGGTTTTGCCTATTCACGTTGCTATGAAGGACATGTTTATTTATGATCCCATGTTGGACATGACAATTGACAAAAGGTGTCCAACATGCATGTAACAAGAGGCGTTTCTTCCTTTCACAATTTTTCCATGCAACTAGATATCATTCTTTGTTTCATCATATCATCTGCGAGAATTAAACTTCCCTTTCACACTCTCCATCTCGACATGCTAATCTCGCCTCCAATACTACTCTCACAAAAGGATATAAACTCATACCATCATCATCGGACCTACATATCCATCTACTTATTATGTTATCCATATAAACCCAATCTTTGGCGCTTCTTCCTTTGGTGCACGGATGGAGAGGACTAGGCCATAGCAACATTTTTGTTTCTTTTGGAGGTGATGCCTCCTAGATGACTAGGTGTTTCCAGTAAGCAGTAAGGCTTGTGGAGTGTCGCGGAAGAGTTTGTGAAGGTTGTGATCTTGCCTCCACAAGGGAAAAGATCATCTAGTGTATTCAAGGAAAGTGGTTGAAAGAGACCCGGGTAGTGCTCAACCTTTGGCGATCGTTCATGGCCTCCTCAATCGAAACGTAGGGTCCAAGTAGTGGGTCTGAACATCACGAAACAAATCTTCATGACTTCGGTTGGTTTACCTCACTATTGCATTTTTATTAGTTATTTGAGCTTTTGTGTCAATCTTCATGGTGGTACTTGTTTGTAAGTGCAAGGGATTCATGAACATGTCAAGGAACAGCTAAAGAAGCAAACACACTGGATTTTGTTCATGATAGAAGTGGTTTGGGGGAGTTCTATTATTATTTGAAGGGTTTCTAGTGAAACTGGCTGGGTGGTTTTTGCAGTTTCTATGCAAATTAGTTTTAATTGTAGATTTGCAAAAATGATGAGAATTGGATGCATCCTGTCATCAAAATCGGTAGGAAAACAAATAGGGTAGTTGATAATCTTGCAAACAAATAAAGGTTGGTTTCCATTCCTATCTCTTGCTTGTTCTCTTGTGAATCGATGCATTCCAAAATGTGTACTATCCAAATGGCTCTAGAGAGCTTTCAATGGTGCATTCTATGCCTTTAAGCAATTAATGAATTTTACCCCTTCAAAAATAAAAGGTGGTTTCTTTGTTTCATGCTCTTCATTTTCATGCAATTATATATTGTTTCCTTATTTCACATTATCATTCACAAGACTAAATTTTTATTCTACCATTCTCTATTTACATGTGATACATTGCCTCCAAGGCTACCCTCACAAAGATAATCTAAAGCCATACCAACAACATTGAACTTGCATGTCTAACCATTACTCTCTATTGTCCATCTACATCTATCATTAGTGCCTTTTCCTTGGGGCATGAACGAATAGGACTAGGCTGTCATGAACTCGAGCTATGAATCACACTGGATATGTGCTAATGCAATAGAATTGCGGCATATTAGTTACGTGATGATCACCCTGATAGGTGGCTAGTTAGCAGTCTTTAGTGTCTTCAAGCAATGTCCCACCAGCAATTAGGGGTATGTGTGGTCCACTACATAGCCCTTCCCTTAAGGGTTTGGCTATGTTGTGGTCATGCATGTGAATTGACATCAAAGCCTAAGTAGAAAAGTTGATGCCAATGACGTTGAAACTGCCAACTTCATTGCAAAGCATCCAAAGTAGCTAAGCCTCACTAATTGTCTACTCATAGCTATGCATCAAATGTCCTTATGCTTTTTCAAGTGCACGGACAACATTGACATTGAAGCTTCAAGCTCTCCTACACCTACAACATTGACTTCACCATCTACATATAATCAGTTAAGTGACTAGGCATGAAATGCCATCATTTAGGTTGTGGTCGTCCACACCTAATAGGTGAAGTCATGACCTCCCTTGTCTTGAGTAGGGCCAGTTTGTGTTATGTGCCAATGTTGACAAGGTGTCAAACATGTATGCAACAAAGAGTTGGTTTGTTCTTGTTTTATGCTCATGATTTTTCATGCAATTAGATAATGTTCCTTTATTTCATGTTGTCATTCACAAGGTTAGTACTTCCCTTTCATGCTCTCCATCTCCATGTGATATGTCGCCTCCAAGGCAGTCCTCACGAGAAGATCTAAACCAATACAAGCAACATCAAACATGAACTTCTAACTAATACTTGGTATCCATCTACAGCCGATCATCAGCGCCTCTGAAAGGCCTAGTTTGGTTTTGGATAATTGATGAAACCTAAGTGTACTAACCTTTGTCATGACTGAAATGCAAAGCTAGGTTAGTACAGACCAAGTGATGGAGCTAGATGATGGTCATGGTGATGGAGGTGACCAAAAGATGATGATATGTGCTCCAACTTGAAAAAAAGAAAGAGAAAAACAAAATGGGCTCAAGGCAAATGTATATTTAAAAGGGCCATTTTGCTTTGCCACTCTAGACACCATAGAGGGTGTGAGTGGATTTCGGATAGATAGTCGTACTATAAAGAGGGGAAATCTTTAATTGCAATGGTTATCTAGTGCCACTAAGTGTGAGTCTCATTTGCATATGCATTGCGCTTAGTGACATGGTGAGATGCATGAGAAAGTCGGTGAAAAAAATATTTGTGAAAAGCTAACTTAAGTGTCAAATTTACTTTGGAATATTTTTGATGAAGTTAGCACTTGAATAGGGCTTGTGCAACGTTGACCAGAATTTCTTGGTCACAAAACATAATTGCTTGCCGAGGGTGTTCTGTTGAAAAGCTTGTGCATCTAGCAATTAACCAGCAATTCTAGCCGCTCAGCAAGAATTTCTTGTTGAGGAACAGTGGACCGCTGCATGTGTTCAGAGAGAGAATGGCGTGAGAAAAAGAGTCTCAACAAGCAATTCTCTTGGCTCAACCAGAATTTCTTGGTGAGGAATAGTGTTCTCTGCATGTGTCAGACCAGAGAGAGAAGCGCGTGAGAGGGAGGCCTATTATGCAGCACCGTTTCCCGTGCTCTAGTTGACTGTGAGCTAGAGAGCCTGTCGCGTGGGGCTGCCTGCCCTGCTGGCCTATGCGTCAGCTGCCTGTGGTGGAGGGTGCGCCTGTCCACTAGAAAGAGAGGAGTGCTAGGAGGCCAGGCAGCTTCCTAGAAGGTTCGTGTGCGCGTGCTGGCACAGGAGACCGTTGTTGTCTACTACCCGTTGCCTATGACTATGAGAGAGCCGTTGTGTGCAGCTGGTCCGACCGTTTCCACCTGTTGGAGCCTTGCTGGTTGGGCTAGAATAGCTCGCGTGTGGGTGGCCTGGCTGGCTAGGGAGGATAAGGCAGTGCCTTCCCCTTCCTTTCCCCTCTCTCACTCACTTCTTCTCCTTCCTTGAAACTCTGAGATCCAAAACGAGAAGAACAAGCTCTCCTCTCCTCCTCTCTCACTCACAAGCTTTGTGCTCCATTCAAGTGAGGGATTGAGCTCTCGTGATTGATCTTGAGAGCTTCAAGAGCATCCCCTCCATCTCCTCTCCTTCTCCAAAGCTTAGTGCTCATTTGAGAGAGGATTTGGGGAAACCCTAGTGTGCATTTGAGGTTGCATATTTGGTGGCACTAGATGGTAATTGCTGAAAGCATCTAGGCCCCTAGAGTTGGTTTCGATGATTGATGACAACGGTTAATTACCATGACTAACGTGTGTTTTGCAGAGACGGTAGAATGTTAGGTCATGGTAATAGCAATTATGGGCAATATGGTTTTCATGCCCCTTATCGATGGAAATCGTTTCAGTTTTCAAAGGATGGATGACAAGGTTAAGGACGGTTAGTTCCGGACGTCGAAGGTGTTGGGTGACGTTCGGATTAGTCGTTAGGACTTTTGTTTTCTCCTTTGGCTGTACTATTAAGGGGGGCGTGAATGGGTAGCTTGACCTAGGTGAGTCTAGTGGTTAAGTGTGGTGCACACTTGTCAAACTTAGTACTAGGTAGCCCCAAGATAGCCCTGAGATTGCTTGGAGTCAAAGCCGTTCACAAAGTGTTTGAATCAGAAGTGAAATTAGGCTTCAAAGTTGCATCGGACACTGAAGGTGTGAGCATCAGATGCTGACGTCAGCGTCTGTCTAGTGTAGCGCGCGTGCCACTGGATCTTCTCTGTGTAACAGACATGACGACGGTTTGGCGTTGGACGCGTCCCCTCCTGACACGTTGGCAGTGACTCAGCACAGCAAGCGACGGACGCAGCTAGCGTTAGCCACCAGACACGTCTGGTGACAAACAGACGCAGCACAGATGCAACATACGCTGACCAGCGTCAGGTGAGTCTCTAACAGCTAGTTGGCTTGGCAGCGTGTTTACATGCATCGGACATGTCCTATGGTGATCGACAGACGCGTCTGGTTCCCCTAAAAATTGCAGATTTTAAAGGTAACGATTGGGGGAGTTGAGGGGGAGTAGAAATACAACCCCTACCCTTTCATTTGAGATCTCTTGCTCATTTGTTCAGCTGAGAAACACCTTTCATGTGCAAGGGAGTGCAAGAGCCTAGTGAGGAGATTGTGATTTGAGAATCCAAGATTAAGGACCTCATTAGTGCATAGGGAGTAGCAAGTGTGCATCTACCTTTCTCATTAGGCTTTCCATGGTCAAGTGAGAGTTCTTACTTGTTACTCTTGGTGATCGCCATCACCTAGACGGCTCAGTGGTGATTGAGAGTTCGGTGATCATCTGGTGGAGCTTGTGAGTGACCCAACTCATCTTGTGAGCGGTTTTGGGTGATTCACCGTGACAGAGTGTCTAAGAATCAGTCCGTAAAGAGCACTTGATCCTTACGCGGATCAAAGGAGAGCTACACCCTTGCGCGGGTGCTCCAACGAGGATTAGTGGGGAGTGGTGACTCTTTGATACCTTGAGAAAATATCGCCGTGTTCCTTGCCCTTTACTTTCAAGCATTTACTTTCTAGCACTTCAATTCTTGCTTATTTACATTCCTAGAATTGCCATGCTAGAATAGGATTTAGAACCTAGGGTTTAAAACTTTTACCGGTAGAATCATCATAAACACTCTTAGGCCCTGAGGGGTGAACATGGGCTAGTAGGATTTAATTCTTGCAACTAATTTTAGAAAAGCCCAATTCACCCACCTCTTAGGCATCTTAATTCTTTCAATTGCAATTGTGGATTTCTTGTTACTCTTGGTGATTGTGGTCACCTAGACAATTGGTGACTTGGTGATTGGTGAGGGGATTTGGTGATTGTGTTCTCCCCAATCAAGAATTATATTTGTGAGGGGTTCTTGACCTTTTTCCCGCGGGAGATCGCAAAAGGTACTCTAGCAGATTGCTCGTGTCATTGAGTTACCTCACTTGTGGGTAGGTTCTTGTGGCGCCCTTATGGTTGGACTAGGTTTGTGAAATACCTATTAGCCACTAAACCATCAAGTGTTGGTCGATATAATGGGGACTAGCGTGTCGGCAAGCATGTGAACCTCGAGAGAAAAATCATGTGTCATCTTGTGATTGGATTTCCCCTGATGATTGATTGGCTTCACATTGTGTTTGGTTCATTCCTCGACACGGTGGCATAATCACCCTACTCACTCCTTTATATTCTTACAAACTAGTTGTGTAGCAAGCTCTTTAGTATAGCTAGTTTTGAGAGCTTGCTTGCTAGTTTAGTATCACCTAGTAGAGCTTTTTAGTGTAGTCTCTTTGAAAGCTCTTAGTGAGTAGCAACTTAGCCTCTTGTGTGCCTAGTGATTATAGCAACTAGAATTGTTGGGATAGGTGGCTTACAACCCTTGTAGAGCTATAGCAAAATTGCATTTCGCTATTTAGGTGTCTAATAACACTTGGCTCTAGTGTTTTGTAGAGTTTTTTATAGGCTATTCACCCTCCTCTAACCATTTAGAACCTTTCAAGTGGTATTAGAGTCATGGTCATTGTTTGATTGAAGGCTTAACTACCTCGGTGTCAAAATATGGCCCAAACTGTGTTCAACTATGTGATCAGCAAACCACCGTTCTTTGATGGTACAAGCTGACTTTTGGAAGGGAAAGATGAAGATGTATCTTGATTCAATCAAAGATCAAGTGTGGGATGTGACCGAGATTGATTATGTGATTCTTGATCCCACCAATCTCACCAACCAAGATCAGGCCAACAAATAATGCAACACAATAGCTCTCAACACCATCTACAATGCTATTGATTCAAAGTTGTTTGAGCAAATCAAAGATCTTGATAGAGCAAATGAAGTTTGGATGAGATTGGAAGAAACATATGAGGGCACAACGGCAGTGAAGAGTGCCAAATTGTATATTCTCAAGGACTAGTTGACAAGCTTCAAGATGAAGGATGATGAGAGCATTCTAGAAATGTTCTATAGATTGCAAGTGATTGTTAATGACTTGAAGGCTTTGGGTGAGAAGATTAATGATAATGATATCTCTCATTGGTTCTTGATGTGCTTACCTTCGAGACATGAGATGTTGAGAATGCTCATCATAAGAGGAGGATTGAAGGAGCTTACCCCTAACCAAGTACTAGGTGATGTCATGATACAAGAGACATACCGTGTAGAAAGAAAAGAGATTGACAAAGATGAGAAGAAGGAAGATGAGGAAAAGAAGAACAAAAGTGTGGTATTCAAGGCTAGCACCTCATCCAAGAGTAAGGGCAAAGCAAGGAAAGAAGAATCAAGTTGTGATGAAGAAGCTAGTGACTTTGATGATGAAGCTATGGCTCTCTTTGTGCGTAAGATGGGTAAATTTATGAAGAAGGGCTATGGTGCAAGAAAGAGAAGAGATCACAACAAGGAGTATGTGAGAAGATGCTACAAGTGCAAGAGCCTAGATCACGTTGTAGCAGATTGTCCCTACAATTGTGACAATGATGAGGATGAGAAGAAGAAGAAGAAGAAGGAGAAGAAGGAAAAGAAAGAGAAGAAGGAGAAGAAAATGACCTTCACAAAGAAGAAGAGAAGTGGCTATGTGGTCACTTGGGATAGTGATGACACCTCCGATGATGATGATGATGATGACTCTAGTGATGATGACAAGAAAACAATCAAGAAGGCACTAGAAAGCATCGCCATCAACAACAAGTCTTCTCTCTTCGACACTTCTTCGATATGCCTTATGGCAAAGCCACTAAGGTAAAATATGATGAAAGTGATGATGAATGTGAAAGTGATGATTGTAGGAGTGATGATAAGGAGGAGGAGTCCAAGGAGGAGCTCATATACATGTTGGAGCAAACCCACACATGTCTTGAGGTGAAGAGAAAGAAGTGCAAAGAGTTACGAAAAGAGCTCAAAGCTCTCAAGCAATCCTTTGATGAGCTCCAAGCCTCTCATGAGAGTCTAAAGGAAGACCATGAGAAGCTTGACATTTCTCACACTAAACTTGAAAAAGCTCACTCCTCTCTCCTTGAGCAAGCCAAGAAGGAGAAAGTCATCGTGACATGCGACAAGGGCTGTACTTGTGATTTAATTAATGAATCTTTCTTTAAGCCTATTGTTGTTGCTCCTACTAATCCTTCTTATAGCACTTCCACTTCTATCTCATCTAGTAGTGATGCTTTCACTTGTAATGCCTCACTAATGGTTGAGAATGAGACCCTCAAGAAGGAGATCAATGAGCTTACTCGCGCCCTAGGCAAGGCCTATGGTGATGAGGACCACTTGCTGATGTGCTTGGGTAGCCAAAGAGCATCTCTCTACAAAGAGGGATTGGGCTATACCCCAAAAAAAGGCAAGGCCGCCTTTGCTCCTCATAAGACTAGTTTTGTGAAGAATAATGACCGGTATTGCTATAGTTGCAAGCAAGTTGGTCACAAATAGCATGATTACAAGAACAATAAATCACATACTAATGTATCCTCAATTAAGTTTGATTCTTGTTATTTGCTTTCAAAGGGTACCAATGGTATGAAGGCTAAGTTTGTTGTTACATCCTTATTGGGCCCAAATAAGAAGGCCATTTAGGTACCAAAAAGCTTAGTGACTAACCTTTAAGGACTCAAGCAAGTTTGGGTACCTAAAAAGAATTGATCTTCTTTTGTAGGTCAATTATAAAGTCGAAGGAAGGCATTGGGTGCTTGATAGTGGGTGCACATAACACATGACCGGTGATTCAAGAATATTCAATTCAATCAACTCAAATGACAGTGATGGTATTCATAGTATCATATTTGGTGATAATGGCAAAGACAAGGTCAAAGGGCTTGGTAATATTGTAATATCCAATGATTTGAGCATTTTCAATGTGCTACTAGTAGAGAGCTTGAACTTCAACCTATTGTCGGTAGCTCAATTATATGATCTTGATTTCAAGTGCATATTTGGTGTGGATGATGTAGAAATCATAAGTGTAGATGGCTCTAACTTGATATTCAAAGGATTTAGATATGAGAATCTATACTTGGTTGATTTCAATGCTAGTGAAACTCAATTGTTAACATGTTTGTTCACTAAATCTAGCATGAGTTGGTTATGACATAGAAGGCTTGGTCATGTTAGAATCAAATAATTGAAAAGATTGATAAAGCATGATCTAGATAGAGGTTTGAAAGATGCCACATTTGAGAATGATAAGCTATTTAGTGCATGTCAAGCCAGAAAGTAAGTTGGCAACACACATCCTAAGAAGAGTATTATGAGCACATCTAAGGCATTTGAGTTATTACACATGGATTTGTTTAGGTAAACAACATATACTAGCATTGGTGAAAACAAATATAGTTTTGTGATAGTGGATGATTTCACAAGATATAAATGGATAGTCTTTCTTGTTGACAAAAGTGATGTGTTTGCTATTTTCAAGTCATTCATCAAGAGAGTTTACAATAAATTTGAAACAACAATCAAGAAAGTTAGAAGTGACAATAGTAGTGAATTAAAAAATATAAGAATAATTGATGATCTATATGATGAGTTTGGCATTAGGCATCAATTCTCAGCTAAGTACACTTCACAATCAAATAGCCTAGTTGAGAGAAAGAATAGAACTTTAATTGACTTCGCAAGATCAATGCTAAGGGAATACAATATTAGTCATTTATTTTAGGCCGAACCAATCAACACGGCTTGCTACTATAGCAACCGCCTCTATTGTCATCCTATGTTAGAGAAGACACTATATGAGATCTTGAATGGTAGAAAGCTCAATATTGCATAATTTTGGGTCTTTGATTGCAAATGCTACATATTAAAGAAATGCACTAGATTGAGCAAGTTTGAGAAGAAATGTGACGAAGGATTTTTAATTGGTTACTCCACTACTAGCAAGGCTATATAGAGTTTAGAATTTGGCAAGTTGTACTTTTGAAAAAGTTCATGATGTTGAATTTGATGAAACCAAGGGTTTCTAAGAAGAAGATGAGAATCTTGATGATGTGAGATACACTCATTTGTTCAATGCTGTTGACACCAAAATTTAGTAAAATTACCCTGGACAGGAAGAAATTAGCTGATGGTGTCAAATAGCGAGAAAATCTCCAAAGTAAAAGATATTTGCAAGCTGACCAGAAGAATTATTAGAAATATGCTTGTGGACGGTTGATTATTATATTCGGCCACGTAAGGTTACAAGTCTGGAAAAGGTGAAGGAAAGATGACAAAGTATTCATCATCTTATGAGATTAGCATCATGGCTGAAATATTTTATTCATGCATGATGTGATCAGGAAACTTGCTAGTTTCATGCATTTGAGAATTGAGATACACCAAGCTCTGCAATAAATCGGTTCTGTACAGACCAGCCTGGAAAGGAGTCCAACATGTTCATCAATTGAAAAGGGAACAAGTCTCCAAACTTCGGCATATCACGTTACTTGCCTGAATCTCGATGGTGTGCATACATGAAGGAAAGGAAAGATAGCCAGGATCAGAAGTTGGTTTATGCGTGCATGAGGGAGAATAAAACAACAGAGATATCATTGGTAGTATGATGGATTTTGGAAGCTCCAAGTGCATCACGTATGTGCAAGAAAGGAAAGGGAATATTATTTTATTCGGAAAAATATTGTGTCCAGGTGCACATTTGCAATAAAAGAAGCAAGGACTATACTTGTATATACATGCCCGATTGGATGTCGAAGAAGCAAGGATTATACGTGTATACACATAGCCGGCTAGATGTTGCGGCAAGGTAACGAATCTACGAACAGGGCCTGTGCCGGTTGAACCCAGCAAGATAAGGACGCGAATCAAACAGGGAAGCTTCATCAGCATGGACTCTACATAAGGAAAATTAGAGTCTATGTGTCCTAATATTTTTTTCTTTATTTAGATATATCTTGTGAGGCAAGTCTTGTATGGGTCACGTAGCTAATCAGAATCATCGAGTTCAGGATATAAATATGTACTCCCTGCTATTGTAAAGACATCTCACATCGATCAACCAAATCCAGTACCTTTGATGAGGACATCCTCCACTATTACCCGCTGGCAAAGACGCAACAAAAAAGGGCCAAGTGGCCTAGTTGTAGTCGGGCGGTGACCGTATGAGCCTCTGAATAATCCCACCTTGCTTAGCTTGGGAGGAGGAAGCCACCTTAAAAGAGAGAGCCACCCTTCCCCTATCAGACTAGTCTTTTAGGGACATTGGACCTTTCTCCGAGTGGGTGTGCATAAGAACTGTTGGGGTCCGGGCAACCTTAATTTATTGGGCCTCGGCCAACCCCACCTGGGCCGGATGTATCAACCTTTACTTTTTGACTCTGGCCATCCCTTATGAGTAGGAGTAGAGTACATTTTGACAAGTTCTTTGGACAAGCAGGGCTGCTTCGGACGACCTGACCTCCGGCTTGTTTATGAGTATCCGTCATGACTTATATTGTTACTTGCAAGGCTGCAACAGACGACTGATCTCTTGCGAGTCGTGGTATAAGTTAGTTATCGATCTATATTGTTGTTTATAAGGCTGTAACAGACGACTGATCTCTTACAAATCGCGGTATAGATTAGTTATCGATTTGTATAAACTTTTGCAAGGCTACAACAGACGATTGATCTCTTGTAGACGTTGGTATTAATCAAAGTTATCGATACTGTGTTAGATAGTTTACTGTTTAATACAATATCACCAATTGCCCGATCTAGATTGAGATTCGTTGGTCCTATCTATTTTGATGCATCGTCTGCTGATTACTATCATAGTTGAATTCAATTCTTGACGTTAGATCCTGTTTTGATGACTAATCTATCTCAATCTTGATCGTACATGGCGGGTGTTTGAAGTCATGTTTCATTAGGAGATACATCCATTGATCGCTAGTATTCGGTGTGACCCCGCTATCAATGCTGCATCAGATGACTCACCTGTTGATAGCGTGTCAGATTAGAAATTGGCGGTTAATAGATCTATCTGTTAAGAAGAGCATGGCGTTAACCACCCGCTATGTCTCCATCGGCTAACGCGTATGACATGCTTTTAAAATTTCTTTGCGATGTAAATTGATCTATCAATTGCTGGTCTCTGATCTAGGGTCCTACCGTCAATGCTGCATTAGACGACTCGACCTGTTGACGGTACAATAGATTGAGTCTAGTCGTTTGTAGATTTATTTGTATCCAATAGATGAGTGATCGTATGTCGTACAACACGATCACCGGAATCGGCTATTTTAGCCGATAGCCCGCTTTGTTGAGAATGTACGTGTTGTTTATATGCTTTTACTTCTGAATTTTTTACTATTCGGCCCTTTTTCTGAAAAAAATTCACGTTTAGACCCCTGGGCGAAGTAAACTCAACTTTGGACCGTGGGGGTCGACGCCATGATTCATGGCGTCGAGGTTACACGTCTCGACGCCGTGACTCACGGCGTCGAGCTTCGTGGTCCTATTTGACGTGGCAGATGATCTGGCGTCGAGCTCGGCGCCGTAGATCACGGCGTCGAGCTCGGCGCCGTGATCTACGGCGTCGAGCCTGGATTCATCTGATTACTTTGCTGGGGCTTCACTAGCTAGTAGTGTATAGAAGTAGTACTTTAGATCAAACCCTGCCATCTCAATTTGTAATAGTAATCAATAGTTGTTGGGTGGTGGTGATCCATTGAGCTGCTACCATATGACCAGGCTGTAAAATCAGTTGATAATTAGTTAGAAATAGAACGTGAATATAATGGCCTGTTCGGAAGCCGTAAAAAAACGGCTTTTCAACTTGTTCCCCCTTTTTCCTCCAACACATAGAGAACTTTTCTTTAACTTGCCGGTATTTCTCTATTTTGATTGCAATTTAATTAAGTGAGGGGGGGTTTGGTGTTAAGTTGCATTGGGAAACAATAGTCTTTCCCCTGTTCCTTTCATCACCTGTAACTAGTGCCTCTCCTACTACAGCCAACAATACTAGGATGATTTTACGAGATTATCGATGCTGGAGCTAGTAATTTAGTAATTATATATTAATGTAATATATGATTTGATTCTTTTTGTTTCTCATGTCATGTTTATTACATCCCGGCGTTCGTTCGTTGTCGTCAAACTTTTATAGAAAGTTACCAAACGTATGTACTAGACAACGACAAGTAGAATAGGGGCCGGTTTAGTTCCAAAAATTTTTGCAAAATGATCCTGTAGCACGTTTCGTTGTTATTTGGCAAATATTATCCAATCATGGTCTAATTAGGCTTAAAAGATTTGTCTCGTCCATTTTGTCTAAACTGTGTAATTAGTTTTATTTTTTATCTATATTTAATGCTTCATGCATGTGTCCAAAGATTCGATGTGACGGGGAATCTGAAAAATTTTGTAAAATTTTCTGAGAACTAAACAGGGCCTAGGTAAAAGCTAGGGCCAGGACGAAGACGATATAGTCACTCTATTTGCACGTACGTACAGCGGTATACGTCGGCCGACGTGCCACGCCATGCTTACATGCACGTACACCTTTAGCTAGGCGCAGTGTACCAGTACCGGCCGCAAGCTAGCCCTAGCTGGCTAGGCTGGGTGGGTGCACCACCGGCGTGTCTCCCTTTTCCTGTTTCCCATTATGAGAATCGAGAGAGTGAGGCTACATACGGTCTATGTCTGTTGACGCCCCGGCCTAGCCAGCTAGGGCTAGCTTAGCCAGTAACAGGGCTAGCCAGCTAGGGCCAGCTTGCGGCCGGTACTGGTACACTGTGCCTAGCTAGAGGTGTACGTGCATGTAAGCATGGCGTGACACGTCTGTAACACCTCAAGTGTTTAGCTCCATAATTGCATTGCATTTGTATTTGCATAAGCATAAGCATGCATCATTCATGTTTGTTATTTCATGTGATGCAACACATGTGATTGTTCTGGGGTTTATTTGAATTATTTCATGAAGTATTTGATAGTTGGTGTAACAAAAAGGTAAGGTAGCCAATCATGACCTACAACACCTTAGTTATACTTAGGGTAACATTTGGAACAAGGTTCATGTTGACCAAAATTACAAAATTGCCCTCCAAGAGATGTTTGACCACCATTTGACCCTAAAAGGCTCTAGTTTGACCAATTAAAAAGTCTAATTTAGAGACCTTGCATGGAAGAGCACCCTTAAGCAAAGTTGTAAAGAAATTCATGGGGAACAAAAGTCTCAATATGACCATCTCATGAAATTGACCCTAACATGCTCAAAAGTGGCCCACAAGTCAGTTAGAGAGGTAGCTCCAAGACTTAGAATTTTTCTAAGTCTCGAATCTGACCCTACAGTTTTACTGATGCCTACTTTAGGAGCTTTTAGTTTGCAAACCAGGCCAAACCAGTCTTTGAGCCAATTGACAAAGTTGTTGTCCACATATAGCTCTACAACATTGTCAATATCACCATCACCTGGTTCTCAATAGTTTAGGAGATATAGTGTCAAGAAGTTAGGGTTTCAGTCGGCGTTATCTCTGAAACTGCATTTCAGTTTCAAGGGGCACCACTTTGGAGCTCTGTAGTTTCAAATCTAGGCTGAACCAGCCCAAACTCCAATTGACAAACTTGTAGTCCTCATGTAGCTCTACAACTTTGCCAACATCACCCACGTCTGGTTCTCACTGGTTTGGGAGTTAATCATCGTGGAAGTCGCTCTGTCAGTCGGTCGTCGGTGTCACCATTCACCGCGATTCAGTTTCGTCAGCAGGGGGAGTGGCCGACCGGCCACAGGGTCTCGCCGACGCGTGGAGGCACGGTGGCGCCCGTACGCCGGCCCTGGCCCCACCAGTCAGGCCGCGACGCCTTCAAGACGCCACGACGCGCGAGCCGGTCTCCATTCCTCCGCCCCCTCCCTTCCAGTTGCAAAAACACTGAAACCGAGCCGCCATTGCCGTTCTTCTCCGGCGAGCTCAAGCGCGAGCTACACCGCATCACCGGCCGCCAGACCTCGCCACTCCCTTCGCCTCACCACCCTCCATCCCCTTAACCCACCGAAGCCCGCGATTTGACTCAAGGTGAGCCGCATTGCTTTCTTCCCCGTCTCCGAGAGGTCGCCGGAGCCCGCCATGGGACCTCACCATGGTCGGGGTGCTTCGGGTCTCTCTCCATCCTCCCTTCCTATCAAAATGGATCCGCCTAGCTTCGGTGAAGCTCGTACCGAGCCTAGACCGCACCGTACATCCTCACCGGCGACGGTGCGCCGCCACCGGACATCACCGGCCGCCGCTCGCGGTGACAAGCCCCTTCCACCTCATCCCCATCCATTCCACGAGCACCAATCGACGCACCGGGTGACGGAGAACACGAGGCGGTGTTCGATTGGCCGAGCGAGCTCTTCTCCGGCGAGCTCGAGCTCGTCGGAGCTCGCGGGTCTCCGCCTCCCCTGCCTCCGGTCACTGACCGCGGGGGCCCGCCCGTCAGTGTCGCGCGCGGGCGGGAGCGCTGAGCGGGCCGCGCGCGCGCGAGTGTGTGGGCCGAGTTTTCCGGGCCGGCCCAGTTCATCCGAAATGAAATTCATTTTTATTATTTTGTCACTGATTTTTGTACAAGTTGGAAAAATATAGATCTAGGGTTTTACTTGCTCAAAAATCATGAGATAAATTTTGTTAGGATCTACATGATGTGTAGTATTTTAGAAAAATATGGATCTGGCATGAGATGTTTAAATTCTGTAAGAATTTAATAGATCCTTTAAATGTGTTTTGGAATGCATGCAAATTTGTTAAATTTATAACTTGAGCTGTAGTGTTCCATAAATCATGAAATTTGGTGGGTAGGTTACTCTATGCTAGCCCTAGCTCTGGTAAAAATTTGGACATCAGTGCTTAAGTAATTTCCAAGTTATAAGGCTATCATTTTATTCTAGGAGATAATTGAAGGAATTTTTGTAATTTTTCTACATGTGCAATGTTCTTGTAACTTCTTGGAGAATGTCTTGGTACCCTATAGTGTCTAAGAAAAATAAGAAATCTGTTGTTTGATACTTTTTAATATGATTTATTAATTATACAAAAATCAGCCTTTTTGACTGGTGAATTTTGTATAGAGAATTTCTGTGAATAAAACTTGTTCAAATTTTTACTGTGGTCTCTTTTTGGGTCAGAGAGTCCCCTGTAATTTTTGTAGAATTTTAGGAGCAGTTTACATATATGTTTAAAATTCCACCTAATTAATTAAGTAAAATAAGAAATGAGTATAAATAAATGTTCTAGGTAGTCACACCCTACTTTCTGGTGTTGTTATACCCCACGTGAACTTTGGAAATCTTAGTTTGGTTTTAAGGGTCTTTGGCCACATCAATAAATGTTTAACCTTTATAATTTTAGGTTTTCTGGACAGCTAGTAGTAATTCTAAATTTGGCTTTGATAAAATTGGTTGCTGGAAAACTTGTAAATACCAAAGTTGGAGTAAACTTGATGAACTAGCTTGTGTCAAAATTTGGAAGCATTTGGCTTAGTAGTTTGAGAGTTACTGTTGTTTAAAGTGGCAGTTCAAAATCTGCTACTCTCTGTTTTGAGAGGACAGATTCTGGAACTTGTGAAGTTTGACATGGAAAACTTAGGAGTTTGGAGTTGAGGTCTGAAAATGAATTGTAGTGCATTTCTTAGGCTTTCCAGATTGTCTTAGATCATATCTTTTGGAATTGTAAATCTCCAGTTATGTTAGAATCTTTGAGCTGCTGTCCAGGATGTCTTACTGTGGTAACCTAAGTAATATTACTCTTGTATTGTTAGGTGTTAGGGCCTTAACCGAAGAAGAACAGCTGTATCTTAGGTTGAGTAGCTTAGGTAAGTACTTCTCCACCGGAGAAGAGATTTGCACGTACTAATAAAATAACTTGAATAGAGTATTTTATTTCTGAAATGCATTTCATTCCGAGCATGTTGCACCCATTTATGCATCCATGGTATTTATTGTGCATTCATGCAATAGGTGTACCGGAGGGAGTAACTCTCCTCGAATTCGAGCCTGTAATTCCGGAGGAGAACCAGGAGCAGCAGGAGCCCGAGGATCCAGCAGGCGAAGGAGACGCCGCTGAAGACTTGCCGGAGTGCCCTGACCACCGGCCTTCAACTTTTCTGAAAGGCAAGCCCCGGTGCATGCTGAACCTACTGTTTTATAAATTAATCTTGAGTACTTTTAATTGTTTACTGCATTAAGTTATAGGAGTTATATGAAAACACTTGTTGCATTATACCTGTCCTTGTCCAGATATCGTACTTACTCCTATATTAGGTTTAGGCACGTGTCAATGCTTAGCCCTGCTTAGTTCGGTAGAAGTCGGGTGATTTCCGGTCATCCGCGAGATGTAGGAAGGAGTCACGAGTGGCTTTATGGCTATCGTGGATGGAACCATGCCTTAAAATGAATTTGAGACCGGGCGGGAGTTCGATAGTACAGCCGCAAGACACTTCACGTCTTGGGTGTGGAGCTATGCCCGTCTGAGTCGTTTAAGGACCGATTCGCTGTACGTCCTTGAGTCATGTTGAACGCAGTCTAACACTTAGTTGGCCGGATAAGTCATTCCGACCGCGAAGTCGAGTAGTATGGTTCAGGCCGGGAATCGAATGGTAGGTTGTATCTTGGAGGAGAGAAAGGATGTGCTTGGGGACATTGGCGTGAGACCAAGGGGGGGTTAGAGTCCCTATCACCTGGCAGAGTGTCGCCCTTGGGGACGCGACATTATTCGGGCCCGCGATTCCTGAACTGTACAAAAGATGACCTGAGCAGCCTTCGCCAGGCGTGACTCGGTGAGTGTTAGAAATACCCCTCCAGCTGGATAGGAATTCGATTCGAATCGCCGTCGCTCCCGGTTAGTGAGCACTTGACTTGAGCAGCGGCAACGTAGAACTCATTAAATGAACTGGTGGTTAAGGGAATGATACAATGTTGCCATAATGATATACCTGCTATGGATATAATAATAATGTTGTTTGATTATAATCAAGTGCATGTTTAGTATAGGTGCTAAGATAGATGACAGGTAAATGCTAAAAATAACTGCTAGTACAGGTTATAAGAGTTTCAATTACTTATGCCTTTATGCAAAAGGTTATGTCAGCTAGCCTCTTGTGACAGCCTTGCATAATCCTTGGTGTCATCTTATTTCTGGTTTTCGACGGGTAAGTCTAGCTGAGTACATTCCAGTACTCAGGGTTTATTCCCTCCTGTTGCAGATGACATGCTTTATCAGGGATTCTGCAAGACGTGTCTCCACCCTGCGGGTGAAGAAGACTAGATCACTTGGGCGTGATCATCTTTTATGTACTTTCCTCATGCTTTTGCGGGTTGTTGATCATCCAGACTGGCAGTAGTTAACAACTGGTGTGTGTTATGCTTCCGCTACTTTATAAACTTGGTTTGTAATAATTGCGACTCCGTGTGTGTGTAAACTTATTTCAGAACTACTTGTGAAATGTAACGTATGATGTTGTATGTTGAATGATGCGATCCTGGTTGTAAGCAAGTTGGTTTGAAATCCTTCGTGGTTTCGATTGACTACCGGGATTATATGGGCTCAAGTTCGAAAATTTGAGCGCTTCGGTGCTTGTTTTTGTACTTGTGCTCTTATAATTTGGTCGGTTCTGTTACAGCTGGTACCGGAGCATAATTCAACATTAAACACATCTTACGGGTAATTAAAAACAAAAGTATTTGTTTATAAAAAGGGTTAAAAACTATAAAAATTATTTTTTTTGGTATGCCAGTGATCACAACCCTTAGCCCAAATAAGGACTCTTAGGTGGCTTATTATAAAGACTAACTTGGGGGCCTTGTTTGTTTTTGTTTCGTCGTCCATACGGCGTGATATTGTATGGATGCCATCCATTTGGGTGGTAATGTATGGATCAAGTGCCTCGACGCTCTGGTAAGTGTGAGTTGTGAGAGCATGATCGTCCAACCGGTGATCTAGGGGAGAGTAGTTTTGGTGACTTGCATACTTACATGTTTAAACCATGTAATTACGTAAGCACTTAATTGTGGGAACCTTATTATCGGGTAGCTTTGATACTGAAGTATATACATCTGGGGATGTGTATATGGAAAGTATTTAATTTACTGCTTTCTTGTGTGCATATATTGGGAAACTGTTGGGCTGAAATGAGTTTTTCTGCAGGTACACTAACAGCGTAACGAGTAGACCGATAGTTTCGCTTATATGAGAGAACGTATGTATGCCACCGCCTAGCGTTAGAACTTTAGGTTTCTACTAAGGTGAGAGGGCGTACGAAACGTGCATGCATCATGTTTAATTATATCATACATATCATTTACTCCCTCCTTAAAAATTTTCAGTACTCCCGACTAAAGTAAATTTCGTATCCCCTAAATGATCCTCACTTTAAGTCGTATCTTATCTGTTGCTACAGATGGCACGTACCAAGAGGACCGCTCGTAAATCCACTGAAGGCAGGGCACCGCGACACCAGCTCGCTCCACGTGAGCCCCGCCCTGAGCCTACTGAGGTGGAAAGGCTGAGGGCAGAGTTGGCTGAAGTGACGGCTGCCAGGAATGCAGCGCGTCAGCAACTGGAGCAAGTGATTCGTGATCGTGACCAGGAAACCCTTGCAGTTCAGAGGTTGACAGTAGCAAACCGCAACTATCAACGCATGCTGGTCCGTGTCATGAACCAGAGGGATGAAGCCTGGCACGAGGAGAATGTTCTGAGAGCTCGTCAGTTTGAGCTCGAGCAACAGTTGGAGAACGCTGAAGAATACAATGATAATCTTCATGAAGAAGTGCACCGCCTGAACAACGAGCTTAATCCCCTGCTGCCTCGAAACAACAACGTCGATGAGGACATGGGTTCGGGAATCTTCATGGCTGAGGATGATGATGAAGTGGAGGTTGATGGACCACATGATGCCCCACCTGCAGAAGCACCAGAGGAAGAGCCAGAAGAAGAAGAAGACAAGGAGTTAGAGCCTGTCAGTGATGAGGACGGCGGGGAGATCCTTGACACTGACTCGGAGGATGATGCTTAGAGTAGTCATCACGTGCCTATAATGTTCGGATCGTCTTTTGTGCCCTCCCTGTGAAGGAGTGAGGCCTTGTAATAACTTGACTTTGGGATGTAAGGTTGAACCGTATGTCTCCTGAATATAGTTTGAACCTATTAATTTCGATCACAACTTGATGTCTTATTATGTTGCGTTCGATGATGGTGTCACGATTAGCACCCTTCGGTGCCGCGACGAAACCGAGGGCCTCCTATGGCGCGCGACATAAGGCTGTGCTGCTTGGCACGCGCAGGTATCGAGGTGGCTAGTCATGATCCACCATAGAACTCTTCATTGAGAAGTCTCTTTGTGGTCAGTTTGAAGTAGCCTTTCACAGTCAACTAAAAATCTTGAGATCGAATCCAAGTACCGTGCAAAAGGTCAAAAATCACGTAGATAGCAACGTAAACGGTCCGGTAACCGTTGTGCTCCCTGTGAGTGAGCCTTTATCAAAGAGCATCTTGTTGGGTTACCAAGTATGATCTCGTCAAATGATGCGCTAGAATGGATTGTGCGGTTGTGATGAATTATTGTGTATTAATTATTATGAGAAATCTATTCATACAGTCAGATTGACATTTCGCAATAATTCATCTACAAATTTCCCACATCGTCAGTGCTCATTGGCTATGCATTTTGCAGATGTCGTACAATCTACGCCGGGGTCGTGGAAATGAGGAGGAGGAACAGCCGCCCCCTCCGCCACCACCTACTCCGGCTGAGCTGATGCAGACAGTGGTCGAAGGGCAGCACATGTTGGCAGATGCTATGCGCCAGCTGGCTAACCGGGAAGCTCGTCCTGGCCGTCAGGGCCCAGAGCCAAATCAGTACAGCGATTTCAAGGACTTTCTGGATACAAAGCCCCCGCTCTTCAAGGAAGCGGAAGAACCACTGCAGGCTGACGAGTGGTTGAATACCATTGAACAAAAGTTTCGTCTGCTACGCCTGACTGATGAGCTGAAAACTGAGTATGCTTCCCATCAGTTGCATGGTCCGGCGGGCATTTGGTGGAGCCACTACCGTTCCACACTGCCTGCCAATGTCCCGATTGCTTGGGATCAGTTTAAGGCGGCATTCCGTGGAAATTATATCCCTCCCGGTCTTATGGCAATCAAGCACACAGAGTTTATGAGGCTGTCGCAAGGAAACAAAAGCCTGACTGAATACTTGCAGTCCTTCAACAACCTGGCAAGGTATGCCACAGAGTTTGTGGATACCGATGCCAAAAAGATTGCTAGCTTCAAAAGGGGCCTTGGCCCAAAACTGATGAAAACTATGGGCACTAGCAAATGTACTACTTTCAATGATTTCATCAGCGATGCTTTGACCCAGGAGAACAACAATACTATTTATTCTGCCTCTAAGAGCCGTAAAAGGGCCCTTGAGGCGAGTGCTTCTCAGTCAAGGGCCTCAGCGGCACCGAGGTCTTCCCCTCGCCCACCTGCTCAGAATACAAAGTTTCGTCCGCCGCAGAAGAAGCCTGCTGCAAAAATGGGGTTCCGTAAGGCTTATACCGTCGCTCTGCCAAAGGGGACTTCTGGATAGAGCAGCTCTAGTGTTCCTCCTAGCAATATGCCTTGCTGGAATTGCAACAAGCCAGGTCATTGGGCCCGGAACTGTCCGTACCCTAAGAAAAATGTCAACCAAGGTAGTCGTCAGGGACACGCCCATTATAACAGCATTGAGGAAATTCCATCTGGTGAGGTGGTCACCGCTGGTAAGTTTCTAGTTGACCAACACCCCGCAGTGGTACTTTTTGATTCAGGTGCTTCGCATTCCTTTATCAGTCCTAAGTTTGCATCTAAATTTGCACACAAGTTGCATACTGTTGAAGGTGTGGGTTATTGTATTAGTGCTGCAAGTGGGAATATTTCCACAAACAAAGTAGTGGGGAATCTTAAGTTTGAGATAGAAGGGCGAAGTTATTCGCTTGCCCTATTGGTTTTACCTGGTTTAGACATAGATGTTATCTTGGGCATGAATTGGATGAGTCAGAATGGGGTACTCATTGACACATCCGCTCGGGTAGTTATGCTCAGAGATCCTACAGATCAAAAGGGTTTTCTAGTACAACTTCCCAGAAAGGTTGAATTGTCGGGGGAAATTCATGCTGTGCAAGCAAAGGTGTTGGCTGAAATTTCCGTAGTGAATGAATTTCCGGACGTTTTTCCCGATGAATTGCCGGGACTCCCTCCGGATCGGGATGTGGAGTTTAAAATCGAGTTGTTGCCTGGCACCGCACCCATCTCTAGGAGACCCTATAGGATGCCTCCAAATGAGTTAGCTGAACTTAAGGTGCAATTGAATGAACTTTTGAAGAAGGGGTTGATTCGTCCTAGTTCATCGCCGTGGGGATGTACTGCTATCTTTGTAAAGAAGAAGGATCAGTCGTTGCGGATGTGCGTAGATTATAGACCTCTCAATGCAGTCACTGTCAAAAATAAGTACCCTCTACCGCGAATCGACATCTTGTTCGATCAGTTGTCTAAAGCTAAAGTTTTCTCCAAGATCGATCTAAGATCTGGCTACCATCAAATTAAAATTCGCCCGGAAGATGTTCCAAAGACAGCCTTTTCTACCAGATACGGTCTTTATGAGTATCTTGTTATGTCTTTCGGCTTGACAAATGCCCCCGCACACTTCATGTACTTGATGAATTCGGTGTTTATGCCTGAATTGGACAAGTTTGTGGTGGTATTTATTGATGACATCCTGGTATATTCTGTGAATGAGGAGGATCACGCTGAACATCTGCGTATAGTCCTCACAAGACTGCGTGAACATCAACTTTATGCGAAGTTCAGTAAGTGCGAATTCTGGCTTCATGAAGTACCTTTCCTTGGGCATGTGTTGTCCGATGGAGGAATTATGGTGGACCAAGATGCGGAAAGAGATAGCAGCATATGTTGCTAGATGTGACACCTGTTGTAGAGTTAAAGCGGTACACCTGAAAGCTGGGTTACTGCAACCACTGTCTATCCCAGGTTGGAAATGGGAAGAGATAAGTATGGATTTCATTGTCGGTCTTCCTCCTACTGTCAAAAATCATAATTCCATCTGGGTAATTGTGGATCGTTTGACCAAATCAGCTCACTTCATTCCAGTTAGAGTGGACTATCGTCCCACTGACTATGCTGAGTTGTACTTCAATCAGATAGTCCGGCTTCATGGGATGCCTCGTACTATCATATCTGACCGTGGTCCCTAGTTCACTGCTCGCTTTTGGGAGCACTTGCATCACCTTCTGGGAACCAAGTTAGTGAGAAGCTCTGCTTATCACCCCCAGACATCAGGACAGACGGAACGGGTTAACCAAATCTTGGAAGATCTGTTGCGGGCATGTGTCATTTCATCCAAGGGTTCTTGGGAAAAATGGTTACCTCTAGCCGAGTTTTCGTATAATAATAGTTATCAAGAGAGTATTAAGATGGCTCCATTCGAAGCTTTGTACGGTCGCAAGTGTAGAACTCCACTAAACTGGGTAGAAGCTGGGGAAAGAAGGTATTATGGCATTGATTTTGTCCAGGAAGCCAAGGAACAAGTCCGTACCATCCAGAAACACATGGCTGTAGCACAAGCGAGACAGAAAAGCTATGCGGATCGTCGTAGAAAACCACTCGAATTTGAAGTTGGAGACTTCGTTTATTTGAAAGTTTCTCCAATGAAGAGTGTCCAACGTTTTGGTGTTAAGCGGAAACTTGCACCAAGATACGTGGGTCCTTTCCAGATCATAGGCAAGAGTGGAGCTGTTGCGTACAAAATCCAGTTGCCTCCTGAGATGAGAGCCATATTCAACGTTTTCCATATATCTCAGCTTAAAAAGTGTCTTCGAGTTCCTGAGGAACAAGTTCCTTTAGGTGATATCAGGCTGGAATCCGACCTAACCTATGAAGAAAAGTCAGTCCGAGTGATCGATACTCAGGAACGAGTAACTAGAAGTAAAGTGGTTAAGTGATACAAAGTGATGTGGAGTAATCAGGGAAGTGAGAGTGATGCTACGTGGGAACGGGAGGATTATTTGCGGGATGGTTATAAAGAATTCTATGAAAAATGGTACGCTTTCCAAATCTCGGGACAAGATTTTTATAAGGGGGGAGGGCTGTAACACCTCAAGTGTTTAGCTCCATAATTGCATTGCATTTGCATTTGCATTTGCATAAGCATAAGCATGCATCATTCATGTTTGTTATTTCATGTGATGCAACACATGTGATTGTTCTGGGGTTTATTTGAATTATTTCATGAAGTATTTGATAGTTGGTGTAACAAAAAGGTAAGGTAGCCAATCATGACCTACAACACCTTAGTTATACTTAGGGTAACATTTGGAACAAGGTTCATGTTGACCAAAATTACAAAATTGCCCTCCAAGAGATGTTTGACCACCATTTGACCCTAAAAGGCTCTAGTTTGACCAATTAAAAAGTCTAATTTAGAGACCTTGCATGGAAGAGCACCCTTAAGCAAAGTTGTAAAGAAATTCATGGGGAACAAAAGTCTCAATATGACCATATCATGAAATTGACCCTAACATGCTCAAAAGTGGCCCACAAGTCAGTTAGAGAGGTAGCTCCAAGACTTAGAATTTTTCTAAGTCTGGAATCTGACCCTACAGTTTTACTGATGCCTACTTTAGGAGCTTTTAGTTTGCAAACCAGGCCAAACCAGTCTTTGAGCCAATTGACAAAGTTGTTGTCCACACATAGCTCTACAACATTGTCAATATCACCATCACCTGGTTCTCAATAGTTTAGGAGATATAGTGTCAAGAAGTTAGGGTTTCAGTCGGCGTTATCTCTGAAACTGCATTTCAGTTTCAAGGGGCACCACTTTGGAGCTCTGTAGTTTCAAATCTAGGCCGAACCAGCCCAAACTCCAATTGACAAACTTGTAGTCCTCATGTAGCTCTACAACTTTGCCAACATCACCCACGTCTGGTTCTCACTGGTTTGGGAGTTAATCATCGTGGAAGTCGCTCTGTCAGTCGGTCGTCGGTGTCACCATTCACCGCGATTCAGTTTCGTCAGCAGGGGGAGTGGCTGACCGGCCACAGGGTCTCGCCGACGCGTGGAGGCGCGGTGGCGCCCGCACGCCGGCCCTGGCCCCACCAGTCAGGCCGCGACGCCTTCAAGACGCCACGACGCGCGAGCCGGCCTCCATTCCTCCGCCCCCTCCCTTCCAGTTGCAAAAACACCGAAACCGAGCCGCCATTGCCGTTCTTCTCCGGCGAGCTCAAGCGCGAGCTACACCGCATCACCGGCCGCCAGACCTCGCCACTCCCTCCGCCTCACCACCCTCCATCCCCTTGACCCACCGAAGCCCGCGATTTGACTCAAGGTGAGCCGCATTGCTTTCTTCCCCGTCTCTGAGAGGTCGCCGGAGCCCGCCATGGGACCTCACCGTGGTCGGGGTGCTTCGGGTCTCTCTCCATCCTCCCTTCCTATCAAAATGGATCCGCCTAGCTTCGGTGAAGCTCGTACCGAGCCTAGACCGCACCGTACATCCTCACCGGCGACGGTGCACCGCCACCGGACATCACCGGCCGCCGCTCGCGGTGACAAGCCCCTTCCACCCCATCCCCATCCATTCCACGAGCACCAATCGACGCACCGGGTGACGGAGAACACGAGGCGGTGTTCGATTGGCCGAGCGAGCTCTTCTCCGGCGAGCTCGAGCTCGTCGGAGCTCGCGGGTCTCCGCCTCCCCTGCCTCCGGTCACTGACCGCGGGGGCCCGCCCGTCAGTGTCACGCGCGGGCGGGAGCGCTGAGCGGGCCGCGCGCGCGCGAGTGTGTGGGCCGAGTTTTCCGGGCCGGCCCAGTTCATCCGAAATGAAATTCATTTTTATTATTTTGTCACTGATTTTTGTACAAGTTGGAAAAATATAGATCTAGGGTTTTACTTGCTCAAAAATCATGAGATAAATTTTGTTAGGATCTACATGATGTGTAGTATTTTAGAAAAATATGGATCTGGCATGAGATGTTTAAATTCTGTAAGAATTTAATAGATCCTTTAAATGTGTTTTGGAATGCATGCAAATTTGTTAAATTTATAACTTGAGCTGTATTGTTCCATAAATCATGAAATTTGGTGGGTAGGTTACTCTATGCTAGCCCTAGCTCTGGTCAAAATTTGGGCATCAGTGCTTAAGTAATTTCCAAGTTATAAGGCTATCATTTTATTCTAGGAGATAATTGAAGGAATTTTTGTAATTTTTCTACATGTTCAATGTTCTTTTAACTTCTTGGAGAATGTCTTGGTACCCTAGAGTGTCTAAGAAAAATATGAAATCTGTTGTTTGATACTTTTTAATATGATTTATTAATTATACAAAAATCAGCCTTTTTGACTGGTGAATTTTGTATAGAGAATTTCTGTGAATAAAACTTGTTCAAATTTTTACTGTGGTCTCTTTTTGGGTCAGAGAGTCCCCTGTAATTTTTGTAGAATTTTAGGAGCAGTTTACATATATGTTTAAAATTCCACCTAATTAATTAAGTAAAATAAGAAATGAGTATAAATAAATGTTCTAGGTAGTCACACCCTACTTTCTGGTGTTGTTATACCCCACGTGAACTTTGGAAATCTTAGTTTGGTTTTAAGGGTCTTTGGCCACATCAATAAATGTTTAACCTTTGTAATTTTAGGTTTTCTGGACAGCTAGTAGTAATTCTAAATTTGGCTTTGATAAAATTGGTTGCTGGAAAACTTGTAAATACCAAAGTTGGAGTAAACTTGATGAACTAGCTTGTGTCAAAATTTGGAAGCATTTGGCTTAGTAGTTTGAGAGTTACTGTTGTTTAAAGTGGCAGTTCAAAATCTGCTACTCTCTGTTTTGAGAGGACAGATTCTAGAACTTGTGAAGTTTGACATGGAAAACTTAGGAGTTTAGAGTTGAGGTCTGAAAATGAATTGTAGTGCATTTCTTAGGCTTTCCAGATTGTCTTAGATCATATCTTTTGGAATTGTAAATCTCCAGTTATATTAGAATCTTTGAGCTGCTGTCCAGGATGTCTTACTGTGGTAACCTAAGTAATATTACTCTTGTATTGTTAGGTGTTAGGGCCTTAACCGAAGAAGAACAGCTGTATCTTAGGTTGAGTAGCTTAGGTAAGTACTTCTCCACCGGAGAAGAGATTTGCACGTACTAATAAAATAACTTGAATAGAGTATTTTATTTCTGAAATGCATTTCATTCCGAGCATGTTGCACCCATTTATGCATCCATGGTATTTATTGTGCATTCATGCAATAGGTGTACCGGAGGGAGTAACTCTCCTCGAATTCGAGCCTGTAATTCCGGAGGAGAACCAGGAGCAGCAGGAGCCCGAGGATCCAGCAGGCGAAGGAGACGCCGCTGAAGACTTGCCGGAGTGCCCTGACCACCGGCCTTCAACTTTTCTGAAAGGCAAGCCCCGGTGCATGCTGAACCTACTGTTTTATAAATTAATCTTGAGTACTTTTAATTGTTTACTGCATTAAGTTGTAGGAGTTATATGAAAACACTTGTTGCATTATACCTGTCCTTGTCCAGATATCGTACTTACTCCTATATTAGGTTTAGGCACGTGTCAATGCTTAGCCCTGCTTAGTTCGGTAGAAGTCGGGTGATTTCCGGTCATCCGCGAGATGTAGGAAGGAGTCACGAGTGGCTTTATGGCTATCGTGGATGGAACCATGCCTTAAAATGAATTTGAGACCGGGCGGGAGTTCGATAGTACAGCCGCAAGACACTTCACGTCTTGGGTGTGGAGCTATGCCCGTCTGAGTCGTTTAAGGACCGATTCGCTGTACGTCCTTGAGTCATGTTGAACGCAGTCTAACACTTAGTTGGCCGGATAAGTCGTTCCGACCGCGAAGTCGAGTAGTATGGTTCAGGCCGGGAATCGAATGGTAGGTTGTATCTTGGAGGAGAGAAAGGATGTGCTTGGGGACATTGGCGTGAGACCAAGGGGGGGTTAGAGTCCCTATCACCTGGCAGAGTGTCGCCCTTGGGGACGCGACATTATTCGGGCCCGCGATTCCTGAACTGTACAAAAGATGACCTGAGCAGCCTTCGCCAGGCGTGACTCGGTGAGTGTTAGAAATACCCCTCCAGCTGGATAGGAATTCGATTCGAATCGCCGTCGCTCCCGGTTAATGAGCACTTGACTTGAGCAGCGGCAACGTAGAACTCATTAAATGAACTGGTGGTTAAGGGAATGATACAATGTTGCCATAATGATATACCTGCTATGGATATAATAATAATGTTGTTTGATTATAATCAAGTGCATGTTTAGTACAGGTGCTAAGATAGATGACAGGTAAATGCTAAAAATAACTGCTAGTACAGGTTATAAGAGTTTCAATTACTTATGCCTTTATGCAAAAGGTTATGTCAGCTAGCCTCTTGTGACAGCCTTGCATAATCCTTGGTGTCATCTTATTTCTGGTTTTCGACGGGTAAGTCTAGCTGAGTACATTCCAGTACTCAGGGTTTATTCCCTCCTGTTGCAGATGACATGCTTTATCAAGGATTCTGCAAGACGTGTCTCCACCCTGCGGGTGAAGAAGACTAGATCACTTGGGCGTGATCATCTTTTATGTACTTTCCTCATGCTTTTGCGGGTTGTTGATCATCCAGACTGGCAGTAGTTAACAACTGGTGTGTGTTATGCTTCCGCTACTTTATAAACTTGGTTTGTAATAATTGCGACTCCGTGTGTGTGTAAACTTATTTCGGAACTACTTGTGAAATGTAACGTATGATGTTGTATGTTGAATGATGCGATCCTGATTGTAAGCAAGTTGGTTTGAAATCCTTCGTGGTTTCGATTGACTACCGGGATTATATGGGCTCAAGTTCGAAAATTTGAGCACTTCGGTGCTTGTTTTTGTACTTGTGCTCGACCGACGTATACCGCTGTACGTACGTGCAAACAGAGTGACTATAGTGTCTTTGTCCTGGCCCTAGCTTTTACCTATTCTACTTGTCGTTGTTTAGTACATACGTTTGGTAACTTTCTATAAAAGTTTGACGACAACGAACGAACGCCGGGATGTAATAAACATGACATGAGAAACAAAAAGAATCAAATCATATATTACATTAATATATAATTACTAAATTACTAGCTCCAGCATCGATAATCTCGTAAAATCATATTGTTGGCTGTAGCAGGAGAGGCACTAGTTACAGGTGATGAAAGGACCAGGGGAAAGACTATTGTTTCCCAATGCAACTTAACACCAAACCTCCCCCTCACTTAATTAAATTGCAATCAAAATGGAGAAATACCGGCAAGTTAAAGAAAAGTTCTCTATGTGTTGGAGGAAAAAGGGGGAACAAGTTGAAAAGCCGTTTTTTTACGGCTTCCGAACAGGCCATTATATTCACGTTCTATTTCTAACTAATTACCAACTGATTTTACAGCCTGGTCATATGGTAGCAGCTCAATGGATCACCACCACCCAACAACTATTGATTACTATTACAAATTGAGATGGCAGGGTTTGATCTAAAGTACTACTCCTATACACTACTAGCTAGTGAAGCCCCCAGCAAAGTAATCAAATGAATCCAGGCTCGACGCCGTGATCTACGGCGTCGAGCTGTCTGCCAGATCATCTGCCACGTCAAATAGGACCACGAAGCTCGACGCCGTGAGTCACGGCGTCGAAACGTGTAACCTCGACGCCATGCGACCCACAGGGTCCAAAGTTGAGTTTACTTCACCCAGGGGTCTAAACGTGAATTTTTTTTTCAGAAAAAGGGCTAAATAGTAAAAAATTCAGCTTTTACTTGTTCTCATTCTGGTTAAAAGCTAGTATGTCTCTCATATGTATGCTTACACATCTATCCTTACATTTTTCTCATGTTTCCATGATCATTGGCTAAGCTGGGTCCATGCAACCAAATTAATAATAATTGCTGATATACCTGTTTTGTTTACATTGCATTATGAACATGCTGGATATCGACTCTCTAGTCGATAGCCTTATCGTACTAGCCACTTGGCCGTATATTTGGAACTGTCTGGACGAATACCGGCATGTTCCACATTAAATTACTGATCAATTTTCTCTCCTTGTCAATTGTAGGGTCAAATTGACTGACACGCCCTCGGTCACGACCATCCGATCTAGCGCCCTTCATAAGTCCGGAGAGAGCTCGGGATCTGCTCTACGCGGTTTATCTCGGCTCGCTCGTGTTGGCGGCTCCCCGTCGCTTTTTGCCGTCGACACATATTGGGGTGAGACCACAATCGTTTGATCGGAAGTCGTATGCTTTCTGAATATTTTGTTAGCTTCTTGGTCCCGGTGGGCCGAATTTTTCATCGACAAGAAGAGTCCAGTATTAGCATTTATTGGGCCATCTATCGTTGCATAAAAAATCTTCTGGGATTTCAGCACAGCTGACAAGGCAGTCCTATCGCTAGCCGGACTTTCCAAAATTAATATGGCTGTCAGCACAAAAGATTCAACACAGCCATGCTCAGGTTATGTGATGCGGGTTAATCGGCAGCATCGGTATGGGTCAATCGGCGTTGTTGGTTAGCCGATAAATCCCAATCGAAAGGAGAAAAAGAGAAAAGAAAGAGTCCGGCTCGATGAATATTTGAGGAAGAAGCCTAACATTATTTGGCGAGCTGCGCAAGGGAATTAAATGACATATCTTTTGGAAAAGGGAAGTTGCATAACTCGGATTCTCCAGGTGCAACATGCATGATGTAAGACTACCCGCAGTGGTTACTCTAAAACGATACTCTAAAGCTTTAGAGTACGAATATAGAATAAAAACTGCTGCACTGGTTACTCTAAAACGATATTCTATCATTTCTCTCACTCTATATTCGTACTCAATAAACCAAAAAAATTTTAGAGTACCTAGTGGTTACTCTAAAAACTGCTGCACTGGGTTTGTGAGTTATAACAAAGGAAAAAAATGCTATAACTCACAAACCAAAAATTCAAATTAAATTTCGATTGCACCGTTAAATTCGTCTCAATAAATCATTCAAAACTAGATCACACATGGATATATTTAGATAAAGTGACAAAGTGGATCCCACAGTGGATAGAGTGGATAGAGGATGATATAGAGAATGAATGGGTGCGGAAGAATTAAGTATAGATGAGAGAATCTGGCTGACTAGGACGTATAGAGGATGAAATATAGAGATCCATGAGTGCGGGTAGTCTAAGGGGGTGTTTGGTTTGAGGTGTTAAAGTTTAACAAACACTGTAGCACTTTCGTCTTATTTGACAAAAAGTTTCCAATCTTGGACTAATTAGGCTTAATAGATTCGTCTCGTAAATTACTCCTAATCTGTGTCGACATGCATGCAATTAGTCTACATTTAGTACTCTATGTATTTGAGGAAACATTGATATGATGAGAGTTAAACTTTAACAGAACGTAACCAAACTGCGCCTAATTCCAAAAAGAGTCAAGCTAACAGAAGCCGACACGACGCGAGCATGGGAGAGTTTAAAAGCTGGTGCAAGACGTAGTCCACGTATCACTCACTTCCCAGATGCCACTCTGCTTAAAGAAAGAAAAGCCGATGGTATAGGAGCATATTCCATTCCATCGGCTAATACAAACATGTGTTCGTTCTTCCTGCCATACTGAATATGATGCGAAGGTGTTGGTTCAGGAAAGAGAAGAATTTCAGAAGATATTATATTATTAAGGCTTTTCAGCTGGTTCGTTTTGGCTGTCCATCAGGCTATGACAAGTTATGCACAGGGATCCGCTTGTTCAATCCGGGCGACATTAATCTGCTGCTGCTGGGGTCATTGAGCCAAAGTGCTCGGCTATCTCCATCGGCTCTAAGACCATATACACACAGATCAGCCGGAAACATTGAGGAAGCGTTGACGAAGGTTAGCAGCATAATGACCGATGGAATTAATGATGAGCCGATGAAATACATGTTATCTAAACCTCTTATAAAGCAAAGCCCCCACTAAGGCCCGTTTGACAGGGCTTCTCCAGCGGCTTCAGGAGCCGTTTGGAGCCGTTTTCTTCCAAACAGGGTAAAATAAAATGGTTCTATCGATGGAGCCCCTAAAATCATACTCTCACAGACCTTTTGGGTGGGAAGGAGCCAAAAATAGTGGCTTCTCTCCGGCTCCTTCTGCAGCTCCATGCGCCCTTGCCCTTAGTTCTTCACGAAATTACGTTCTTTGCCACTGGGTAAAGCCGCCGCACCCCTTCGTATCTGTCCGCGAACTCTTCCCTCTCGTACGACGCAACCCGCAGAAGAGCGCCGCTGCCGCCATGGAGCCTCCATCGGCGGACAAGAATGAAGGCGAGGGAGCGATGGAATCCGGTAGATCGGGCGTCAACGAAGATCCTTTCAGCGTTTCAGAACCAATCACGACGGTTGGCGGCTTCTCAGCTCTTCTCGCTAGGGGCGGCGACGACCATTGGAGCACACCTTGGCCTGGCGGTGGGCCTTGGTCCGGCGGTGGCAGCGGCGGCTACTGGCCCGGCGCGACTGGTGGAGGACTTGCCGGCGTTGGCCAGTGGCCTGGCGCGGCCGGCGCAGGACTCCCCGGTGGCGCCCCCTGGTCTGCCGCGGGCCGGCAAGGCCACTGGTTCTGCTTGGGCGGCGCAGGGCAGGCCGGCGTGCAAGGCTGGCCTGGCGCAGTCGGCCAAGTCGGTGCCGGTGGCCTGGCGCGGCTAGCCGTGGAGGCGCCTTGTCCGGCGCGTTTGCAGCACATGAAAGAAAAGAGCTCGTCACCGTTAAGGAGGAAATAGGAGAATACCAAAAATAAAAAAGCAAGGGTGTTATTGTTATTTTGTGCTTTTGATGTACTACGAGGAGCTGTTTTGCCAAACGGATTCTCAAAACGACTCCAGCTCCATCGAAAGAGCAGTTCGTGGAGCTAAAGAAAAAAAATGACTCCACAAGTAAAGTGGAGCCGTACCAAACGAGACCTAAGGGAATTCTCTGCGTTTTCGTTGCGCCACGTCAGATTGCTGACGTCATGTACCCACTAGCCCCCACTAGCAATATTTTTCTATCATCTCCCTCCGTTCGTTCACGGCGCATTTGTCACGGACGCCAAGATGTTCACGTAGTTAAGCAATCTTCAATTCTTCATCCCTACAGCCAGAACGTATTAAAATGATTTATCACCTAGCGCATTTCTCTGCATGCAGCCATGCAAGCAAGACACGCACACATCCTGTCTCGAGAAAAAAAAAAGGATGCGCAGGTTGGGCACAAAATGAACAGGCACGTCGATTCCTCTGTCTCCGTAAATGCTAATTGAACCATCGCTGCCATGCAAAAGATTAATTAAAAAAATGCATGCGAATAAGAAACTGATGGCATCATTGCTTTGTGTTTACATGCGTGTGATAACATAAGAATTTATGAGGAATCGAGGAGGCAACTGCTATATAGCACCGTAGCACCAGATGGCCGGACGGCAACGACGCTTACCGCCGTCCCCAAATACCACCAAGCTCCCGCGGCGGCCAGGGGGCGAGTGGCCATCGTGCAGCTCTACACTGACTGGAACTATCTCAGCTTCCAGTTTCAGTCCATCATCATTCTTCGATTTTCCATGGGCCGGGAACCGCTGCTTTGGCGTCAAAGTGTGGAGGCGCATGCGGAGTGGCCCGGCAACAACCATGGCTTTGAGTCGGCTAATGTTACGGTGCAGTGCTGGCCATGCGTGCAGCATCGTCGTCTTTTGGAGAGCTGACTGTGTCTACATGACCTCAATTGTTATGCTTAGCCGCGGTGTCGAGAGCTAGGTGAGAGCAGACCTCCGGACGACGTCAAGGTCCTACGCAGGCTCTCCAATAACAAGGACATGACCAGGGTGTCGACTACGAGCTTCTCAAACATGCCACAAATGTTTTTTTTTTTGCGAGAGCGGATGGTAGAGGATGTTGCTACTTTGTCTGTTTTACATTTTATTAATTTAGTCATTTCTATTTCTCCTACTTCTTAGAATCCACCATTTTGTAGTATCAATAATTATTCTAGCAGCATCTTCTTTCAGTTGTGTGTTTTGTATCGATCAAAAAAATTTATTAATCAATACTTACAATCCTTTTCATGTCACATTTATTCATGTTTTCCTTCTAAATATGGTTACCTTGGTAACCTGGCTTTTGTCATTGTTTACTACATGCGATTTTTATGACTTCCATATATCTTTCTAAGTTTTGTTTCATCGAATGTTCAAAGATATACATGTTATAAATTCCCGACTACTAATAATCTGGCTATATATAGGTGACACGGTACACTACAGTGAGACCATATTATATTTCTCCTTTGTACCCATGGCAACGCGCGGGGAATCCTTCGAGTTCAAATAAATCCAGTGCCAAGTTAATTAAGGGGGCATTAAATGTTGAAGCTATATCTTGAAATCTTTCATCGGCTATTGTTGCTTGGTATGATAGACAGCCGATGGAGGTAATAACGAAGGATAACCAATTACTCGTGGAATGCAGATTACAACTGAGATGTCACGGAAGAAATAAATCAAGAAGATGATTATCTGCTGTATAACAAAGACGACCATACCTCTCAAATATGTGTCCAAGTATAATTCATATAATATAGCTGAACATAAGTTTTGTTCGGCTGGGGGGCCACATACCAAGAAGAAACATCGGTCCTCAGAAATTGAAAACATGAAGTTGTCAGTATGCAAATCTTCAATTATCGGCATGCGTGTTGATGCTGTCTCGGTCAAGTCATCCAATCGTGACGATGAGCCTGTAGCCGGTCGGCAAAACCGTGACAGCCAACAAGGGTGAGACTAGTTCTTGCTGTGGATATCGGTGTTATTCATCAAGGCTGTAGCATCTGGCGTCAATCGGACTCCAAAGCCGATTTCCTGAAAATCACCGATCTATCTTCTTCTTAATCTATAATAAAGAGGCAAAATTTCTCACCCCCTGATTTTGGTTTGATCCGGCCATTCTAATTTAGCATAACTGTTTGCATCACTGACTCTCTCTACTCCGCTAGCTCTGGTCTTTTTTTTCGTCCAATAAATTCTATTTTGGCCTAACTATTCTGTCCACTCGCTTGACGGCCCACTGAAGTCGCGTCCGGCCCACCGCGCGCGGCCACCAGTCAACCACCTGTGCGCTCACGTCCGGCCCATCGTAGCCCACCAGCACAGCGCGGAAGAAAAGCTCGCGTCTGGCCCATACTTAGCCCACCAGCACAGGCGGAAGAAAAGCTGGAAAAAAAACCAAAAATACTATGCTGCACCGGTGGATTCGAACCGTGGTCTCCAAAGACCGGTGTTACGTGAAGTTTTCAATATTTATAGTCGCTAGCACCTTCAAACTTTTTACATTATGAAAACCACTCTTATGGTTTGGCAAGATAAAATAAATAAATAAAACTATTAAAATGTGGTATTGCATATATTAGAATCAAAACATTCTTATGGTTGGCATGACAACAAAATGAATAAATACAACTATGAAAATGTGGTTTGCATATATTATATGTAGTAAGGTTTTTTTGAGGAAACGAGTACTTGGGTGCAATTTGATAATCGATGGCGTGTTTGAGGTACAAATTCAAAGAAAAGTTGGATGATTCCGTTGCAACGTATGAATACATTGACCTTTTTAATATTAAAGGAGGATATTTCTTTCTGACATTGCTCACAGCTATCTATAGGGATCTGACAGACCAAATATCTCTCATGAATATACGAGTTAGAGTGACATGTTCAAACATAGTACTGAGTCCCATTTCAAAATGAATTAGATTACGCGAATTGATCATAGATCAGTTGGTTGGATTCCCTGTGGTGGAACCTGCCCACCCGGGTTCAAGTCCTTGACTTCACGGGTGCTCACATTTTTATGAATTTATTCCAGGATTTAACAGCGCTATGCTTTCAGTGGTAGGTGACGTTGTACCGTATAATTCTCAAAAAACAAATAAATTAGATTATTACCGAGTGTTTTCACCGTCTATCACCATACAATTAGGGTAGCATGTGACAAGACAGTACAAAGTCCGATTGCAAAGTGAATACAAACACATGATGCGATCGTTAAAATAAATCTTCTAGCCATAGGTGTTCTAAATAACCATAAAATAAGCCCTCGTTGCATTGCACGGGCATATTTCCTAGTAATAATAAAGAGGTAAAATTTCAGACTTTTTTTTCGTCCATCTATTTGTTTGGTCTGTCTCTCTTTAACTACTGAACGATGGAGAGTTTCTTCGGTCCGGACTTATATATATAATCCATGCCCAATGAGTCAGAATAGCATTTGTTCAGCGCAATACAAAGTCCGATTCCAAAACGTATTGGGTTAGCCCTCTGTTTTATATATGGAAATTGAATAAAAAACTATTTCTGAAGGCTGAGTCCAACACAAAATCAGACATAACGCTCTTGTTTAGCGCAATAAAGAGTCCGTTTCTAAAACATATTGGGTCAGCCCTCTGTTTTATATATGGAAATTAGATAAAGAACAATTTCTAAAGACTGAATCCAACACAAAATTGAACATAACACAGACGGAAAGAGGGCAAACTCGACATTGCATTAATTGACCAAACAAACAAAACACGAAACGTGAAGAAAGAGATGCTATTCCTAATAATAATCTAAGAAGCACATAATAGGTTCCAACAAATAATATATATTGGGATTCTAAAATAACCAATGCTCGGTCTATCCCGTCAAAACCAGTCACCATATAAAGCTAGCGGACACCGCTCACCAATACGGCCACCCACGCCGATTCACCGATTTCCTATGCGGCCAAAGATCTTCCCATGCCTAGGCCTATGTTTTTTCTCCCGTACATCAACTTAAAGGCCACCACCACCAGCGTGGGGGCAGCTACGATGGAGCTGAGGCCATCCTTACGTGACTCCATGATACGGAATACCACCATCGACAGGTTCCCCAACGACAACAACGAGAAATCCATCTCGGCCATCCGGTTCACCTCGCAGCACATTGATCGTCGTCGAGATGGACATGCAGCGGCAACACAGGTCCTCCAAGCTCGGCATGGAGGCTTTAGAGTCGTCTACAAGGGCATGCTCAGCTCCCCAATATGGCCTCGACATCGCTGTCAAGGTTGTGCATGAGCACATGGAGAACAAGGTCACGGAGCAGTAGTTCATGGCGTCGTCAGCAACGCTACCGGACAGACAACTGCTTATAGATTGGGATCGCACAGCCCGCTGCTCAGCCGGCCGGGCGGCCATGCCCGCCTCCATGCACGGCGCATGGCACCTTCGGCAACATGGCGCCCAAGGTGATCTATGTTGGCACGACGCTGATCACCGAGCGGTGCTACAACTTCGGCATGATGCTTTTCGAGGTCATCGGCTGGAGGAAGACGAACATGATTCACGTGGTTGCCGAGTTTGGATCCAAAACAAAACAAAACAAAACACATAGATGATGTGGCAAGTTTTGAATATAAAAAATGAAAAAAATTATAAAGGTTGTTGGAGTACTCATGTTTTTTAGAAGATTTTATTTTAGATAATGGTTAAATCATGAATATTGGATCCTATTTTTAGCTAACCTATATATCTATACCAACTATTAAGGAGCTAAAATTTCTCTTTAATTTTTTTTGTCTAGCTCTCCCTAACTACCCATGAGTATGGTGAAAATGGGATGAAGTAGTAGCGTGGAGTCATTCCGAGTCTTAAGATGAAAAATGAACTATGGGAGAGAAGGAGCCAGCGAAGCCACGGTGCCTATGGCTTCTCTAGCTTTGGCTTGCGTGTGCTACAACAGTAGTGGTACAGTGTGGAAGCTGGAACAACTATATTAAACAACCTTTAAATCGATATGGATATCAATGTCTGAAATCAAATTGATTCCATCTGAACCGAGTGGATCAAGATGCCTTGACGAGGGATTCAAATTGGGAAAGGAGAAAATAAATTGGATCTAAATAAATAATTTTGTTATAAAAGGCTCACTAGCACACTAACAGAAACATCGTTGAAGATGGGACCAAGCTAACTAAACCAACGCCGATACTAATACATTTAAATCATCAAGTGGCAGTTTGTTTTTCCTGTACATGCAACATAATTATATTGGATTTTGATTGTGTATTTTGACGTTATTTTTTTAGTTTGAGCCGATAAATACTATTACTCCCGATGCAACACATGGGCAATTTTGCTAGTCCTTATTAAAACAGAAATCAGAGGCAAAGTTGCGAAGAGTACGAGGCCATGTGCTGCTTTTCAGGAGCCTCTCGAGAAGATTCGATGTATCAGGATAGATTGATGAAGATTGGAGCTTTCATACAATATGAAGATGTTTCCAAGTGCATAGCCGATTCATCCCACTACTCGAGCTGATGTTCCATACAGCTCATCGGCTCGGTTATGTATTTCTACATCCAGCAGAGAACGGATGGCAGAGGTGAGAGGACCAAGTGTCGACGGATCCTTATTGAACAAGGGAAAATAATGAAAGACATGCGAGGGGTTTATAGCATGTTTGGCACGGCTCCTAGAGGCTCCAGCTCCTTCTAAACCAGCCACTGTGGAAACTAGGAGCCTGAAGAAGCCACGCTTTCTAGCTAGCATGAAGCCGGAGCCGGAAAGAACCCTACCAAAGAGGGCCTTACACGCACCATGCAGCCATGCAACATGCATAAGAACTGGAGCGTGTGCATGGAGGAAAACGTAAATTATTGCCGTTAGCCAAGATGGAGAAGATGCAAGCAAACAAGCGTGGAGACGTATAGGCGTCAAACTGTGAAGTGCATCAACCATCGGCTCAGAGATTATGAGTGCATCGTCCTATTTACCTGATGGCTACATGATGAAGGGAAAAGGGCTCGTGCTCCCTCACCTCCATCAGCTGCTCCTTCGCCTCCATCGGCTCGGTTCTGTGCTTCCACAAAAACAACAGAGTACCTTTTTTTTTTCAAGATCGTGTCTTGGCACGTTTTTCATTAAGCAGAAGTAGAAAGTTTTGTTATAGAACTATCAAGTTACAGTAATCCAAAGATTACCGTAACCCACAGCCCACAGCCACACCACTCATAACAACAGAGTACCTGAGATCACAAGGGAGGAGGGAGATTGACATGGTAGTGGTACAGCCTGTTTTACATCAGCAACTTGCCAGGATCGCACTTCTTCCCAAGCATTCACGTTGACCCACCGGTGTTCGTCACTAAGCTAGCTGCTTCTCGAATGAGCGCGTGAGACACAATGGTCCATCCGTCCATAGGCGACTTCGGCAAGAAGCACCTTCGCCTGCAGAACCGCATCAAAGATTCAATCTACAAACTCCATCGCCACATGCCACGACGCCAGGGCAAAGGTAAAGACTGGCACCACCGGCCACATGCCCGTCTCACTCGTCGCAATTGGCTCCGACGATGACGCCTTCGATAGTGATTCTGACGAGGCGTGGAGGTCTGCCCTGCTATTAGCTTGATGAAGCCATCATGACATCATGGATGTGTCATACACTCCCTTTTCTTCTTGGAAATAAAACTGAAAATACATAAATCATCGTCACCATGGCCAAGAAGACACACGCAAGGAGGCTCAGTGACGGTTTCGATTATATCACTGCGGAGCAGTAGCTAGTGGAGCTGATTGCAGGAGCCGATACGGTTGAGGGCAAACAGGAGCCGATCGGCCAAGAACGTGCGTCCGTATGATTAGAATAATGGGCACACGTCACTTGATCAGATGAGGTTTCTCGCGGTGGCAGAAATAAAGAGAAAGGGTGTGTTCACTTCGCGAAAAGTAGGTGAAAAGGTATTGTAGCATCTTTCGTTGTTATTTGGCAAAATTTATCCAATCATGGATTAACTAGACTTAAAAGATTCGTCTCGACATTTACAGACAAACTATGCAATTAGTTATCTTTTTTACCTACATTTAATGCTCTATGCATGTGTCGAAAGATTTGATGTGATGAGTGAAAGAGAAAATATTTTGGGTTGGGATGGGAAGTGAACAAGGCCAAAGTCGCAAAGATACTCATCGGCTCAGAGTTGGAAAGTCAAGGCATCAAACCGATGGGTTTGTTAAAGCCAGATCAGGTTTTTCTTCCATCAGCTATTATGATCGGCTGTTGAGAAGCAGCTTATTATTATAAAAATCAATGAGACTGGCTCTCGTTGTGGGTATCTAAGGTAGATCTTTATGCTGACTTTGTTCGAGGATCTGGGCATTGTCATCGGCCCCTTTGCGTGTTGACGACTTCATCGACTATTGGATTCTCTTGAGCATGAGGTATGCGCGTAGATCATGAAGCCGATGAAATCCAGCTGATATATAAATATTGGGAGAGAGTCGCAGCAGAGACGCTCCTCGGCTCAGAGTGGAGTATGTACGTGCGGATGTGAGGTATGCCTTTCTCTTATACCTGGCTTATTCCTATCACTTGTGAATAATTTATCATAGGGAAAGCATGTTATCTAAGTAGCTGATGAATGAGATATGGTATAATGAAGGAACCTTACTTCTTTTTACAAAGTACTTGGGAAATTTTCTTACAAAAATTCAAAATCAATAGCTGTCTCCTCAATGATGTTGAATTTCCTACCAAGGCTATATGTTATCATAAAAAAAACTTCCACACAAGCTGCTTGTTTTGTGTTGAGTTTTATCAGGTCTTGTTGACCCTTGCTGAAAGATTTATCATGCTCACAAGATCAAGATCACGTACAGACCACAAATATGAGCTGCTTCTACACTGAAAGTACGCAAAACATGCTTTTTGTCCATCCCAAAATGCTCTGCTCCTACATAGAGAGAAGGCAAAAAATATGTTTGTTAGGTTTTATCAAAATAAATGCTCAAGTTCTTGCTAATATTTCTCTCAAATTTTTTTTTGCAAAAGAGACATGGGTTATGCAAAAGTATATGAAAGAAAAATGGGCAGAAAGGTCCAAGGTAAAAAAAAGAAAAAGAAAAAGAAAAAAGAATAAAGATAGCTCATGTTCTCGCAAAATAGTCCACAAGAGAGGAATATGTTTCAAAGAGCATAATAGAATTATGTTAGCCACCAAATATTCCACACACATGCACATCTTGATCTAGGAGTATGACACTTCTCTCCTTAGATCCAGGATTTGACTTTACAATATATGCAAGGTAAGTATGCTACATATTTTGTCCAAACCTGAACTCTACATAAGCGTTTTAGAAGTAGGACGAGGAGAGACAAAATAATGCCATGGTGAGGAACTATACACATTGAGCAATTTGAGGGAATCATTTGAGGAGCAAAGCTATGTTTTAATTTAAAAATCTTTTTAAAAAACCAAGTTTTCTCAGCAGGAGAAGCAAGAATGACTGGATTCTAATCTGTTCCATTCCTCAACCACCTAAGATGGTGTGGCAGACGCTTCAAAGTTCACATGTGTGGGTAAGGCTTAGAATAAGATATTATTGTTGCCAGCAAATTCGCATGCTCCTTGGAAGTCAGAGCAGAAGAAGACAGAATAAAGTCGCCAACAGCTGGTGATTATCTTACTACTACGGCTGAGTTTAATTACTCTGGCCAATCGAAGAGCCGATCTCTTTCATTCTTGTGGGAATAAGAAGCTAGCCGATCAAGCTAAGGAGCAGCACTGATGAGAATACGGAAGGCTCTCTGGCTAATTTCATCAAGCGTCAGCAGATCAACCGATCAAGAAGAATTGACGATGGCTCTGCTGAGATGACCAATAAAAATACTAATGAGACTAAGATAAGTAAAGGAGGGAGCTTGATGTCTTATCTCTACTATACTATCAGTCAGCCGTTTGCAAGCCGAATACAGTAATTGCTAATTGGATGATGATGCGACAAGACTAGCTCTTATGGATTTCGGCTAAAATACATGAGTCACATATACAGATACTTAATGGTCAATAGCAGGGAAGAGGCCGATGTTCATGGTTATTGCCTCTAGAAAGCCGATTATAATTATAAGGCTCAGGGGTCTTGTTTCTAATTGGCTAAAGCAGATGAACGGTCGAGAGCTTAGAAAGATGGAATCCAAGCAGTCATCAAAGGTATCAGCTCATGAAAGTCGATTACAAGATGCACAGAAAGATTAAACTATCAAGACCAGGAAAGAAGATGATTGATATGGAACCTGCTGCCCTTAGCATTGTGATCAGATATCATCGATTCGGCAAAAAAGACCATTGGATCGAAATAGTTCAAAGCATGAAAATTCATACTCCAAACTAGGGGGGTCTGTGCTGACACCAAAATTTGGCAAGATTACCCTGGACAGGAAGAAATTAGCTGATGGTGTCAAAAAGCGAGAAAATCTCCAAAGTAAAAGATATTTGCAAGTTGACCAGAAGAATTATTAGAAATATGCTTGTGCACGATTGATTATTATATTCGGCCACGTACGGTTACAAGTCTGGGAAAGGTGAAGGAAAGATGACGAAGTATTCATCATCTGATGAGATTAGCATCATGGCCGAAATATTTTATTCATGCATGGTGTAATCAGGATACTTGCTAGTTTTGTGCATTTGAAAATTGAGATACACCAAGCTCTGCAATAAATCGGTTCTGTACAGACCAGCCTGGGAAGGAGTCCAACATGTTCATCAATTTAAAAGGGAACACGTCTCCAAACTCGAGGCATATCACGTTACTTGCCTGAATCTCGATGGTGTGCATACGTGAAGGAAAGGAAAGCTAGCCAGGATCAGAAGTTGGTTTATGCGCGCATGAGGGAGATTAAAACAAAAGAGAGATCATTGGCAGGATGATGGATTTTGGAAGCTCCAGGTGCATCACGTATGTGCAAGAAAGGAAAGGGAATATTATTTTATTCGAACAAATATAGTGTCCAAGTGCACATTTGCAATAAAAGAAGCAAGGACTATACGTGTATAGGGCCTATGCCGGTTGAACCTAGCAAGATAAGGACGCGAATCAAACAGGGAAGCTTCATCAGCATGGACTCTACATAAGGAAAATTAGAGTCTACGTGTCATAATATTTTTTTCTTTATTTAGATATATATATATCTTGTGAGACAAGTCTTGTATGGGTCACGTAGCTGATCAGAGTCATCAAGTCCAGGATATAAATATGTACTCCCTGGCTATTGTAAAGACATCTCACATCGATCAACCAAATCCAGTACATTTACTTTTCGGCTCCGGCCACCCCTTAGGAGGAGTAGAGTAGATTTTGACGAGTTCTTTGGACAAGCACGGCTGCATCGGACGACCTAACCTCCCGCTTGTTTATGAATATCTGTCACGACTTATGTTTTTACTTGCAAGGCTGCAACAGACGACTGATCTCTTGCAAGTCGCGGTATAAGTTAGTTATCGATCTATGTTGTTCTTTGTATGGCTGCAACAGACGACTGATCTCTTACAAATCACGGTATAGATTAGTTATTGATTTGTATCAACTTTTACAAGGCTGCAACAGACGACTGATCTCTTGTAGACGTTGGTATTAATCAAAGTTATCGATATTGTGTTAGATAGTTTACTGTTTAATACAATATCACCAATTGTCCGATCTAAATTGAGATTCGTTGGTCCTATCTATTTTGATCCGTCGTCTACTAATTACTATCATAGTTGAATTCAATTCTTGACGTCAGATCCTGTTTTGATGACTAATCTATCTCAATCTTGATCGTACATGGCAGGTGTTTGAAGTCATGTTCCATTAGAAGATAGATCCATTGATTGCAAGTATCTGTTGTGACCCCGCTATCAATGCTGCAACAGACGACTTGACCTGTTGATAGCGTGTCAGATTGGACATTGGCGGTTAATAAATCTATCTGTTAGGAAGAGCATGGCGTTAACCATCCACTACGTCTTCATCGGCTATTTAGCCGATGACTCATGCTTTAACGCGTATGACATGCTTTTATGATTTTTTTGCGATATAAGTAGATCTATCGATTGCTAGCCTCTGATCTAAGGTCCTACCGTTAATGCTGCATTAGACAACTCAACCTATTGACGGTACAATAGATTGAGTCTAGTCATTTGTAGATTTATTTGTATCCAATGAATGAATGATCGTATGCCGTACGACACGATCACTGAAATTGGCTGTTTTAGTCGATAGCCAACTTTGTTGAGGATGTACTGGCTATTTATATGATTTTACTTGTTCTTATCCTGGTTAAAAGCTAGTATGTCTCTCACATGTATGCTTACATGTCTACCTTTACATCTTTCGCATGTTTCCATGATCATGGGCTAAGCTAGATCCATGCAACCGAATAAATAATAATTGCCGATATGCCTGTTTTATTTACATTGCACCATGAACATGCTGGATATCGACTCTCTAGTCAATAGCCTTATCGTGCTGGCCACTTGGCCGTATATTTAGAACTGTCTGGACGAACACTAGCATGTTCCACCTTAAAAAACCGATCAATTTTCTCTCCTTGTCAATTGCAGGGTCAAATTGACTGGCATGCCCTTGGTCACGACCATCCGGTCCAGCGCCCTTCCTAGGTCCGGAGAGAGCTCGGGATCTGCTCTACGCAGTTTCTCTCAGCTTGCTCATGTCGATGGCTCCCCGTCCCTTTTTATCATCGATAAATGCTATGAAGAACATAGATATTGGTGATATAAGGCCTACAGAGGTGATTAATATTGAAGATGACAAGAATCAAGTGCTCTCTCCCTCAAATGTGCAAGCTAGTGGTTCTCATGATCAAAATCAAACTAGTACAAGTGATTCTTAAATGAAAGATCAACAAGTGGCTAGTTCATTATCTCAACCAAATGACCAACCATGTGCAAGCAATCTAGTTCTAGTGCTCTAACTAACTAATGTTGCAAGAGATCATCCATTGGACTCTATAATTAGAGATATTTCTAGAGGTGTACAAACTAGATCAAAATTAGCATCATTTTGTGAGCATTTCTCATTTGTATCATCCATTGAACCAAAGAAGATAGATGAAGCTTTGAATGATGTTGATTGGGTAAATATCATGCATGAAGAGCTAAATGACTTCACAAGAAATTAAGTATGGGAGTAAGTTGAGAGGCCTAAGGATCATAATGTGATTAGAACCAAGTGGGTGTTTCGGAACAAGCAAGATCAAGATGGGATAGTAGTAAGAAACAAAGCAAGATTGGTAGCTCAAGGGTACACACAAGTTGAAGGTCTTGATTTTAGAGAAACTTGTGTCCCGGTTGTAAGATTAAAAGCAATTAAGATCTTGTTAGGCTATGCTTGTGCCCACAATATCAAGGTCTATCAAATGGATGTGAGGAGTGTATTTCTCAATGACTACATCAATGAAGAAGTCTATGGTGAGCAACCTCCCGGTTTTAAAGACGATAAGAAGCCCAACTATGTGTATGAGTTGAAGAAGATATTATATGGTGGGAAACAAGCACCTAGAGCATGGTATGAGAGATTGAGGGATTTCTTACTCTCTAAAGGGCTCATTATAGAAAAGGTTGACACCACTCTTTTTACCAAGAAGATAGGCAAGGACTTGTTTGTGTTGCAAATCTATGTTCATGACATCACATTTGGATCAACCAATCAAGACTATTGTGAAGAGTTTGTGAAGATGACGACTAATGAGTTTAAGATGTGCATGATTGGAGAGCTTAGTTACTTCCTTGGTCTTTAAATCAAGCAATTAAAGAATGGTACATTTGTGAGTCAAGTCAAGTACATCAAAGACACGCTCAAGAAGTTTGGAATGGATGATGCAAAGGCAATTAGTACACCAATGGAGACTAATGGAAACTTGGATAGTGATGCAAGTGTAAATATGGTGGATCAAAACATGTATCGGTCAATGATTGGAAATGTACTCTATGTGACCGCAGCAAGACCGAATGTGATGTTTAGTGTATGCATGTGTACTAGATTTTAAGCCTCACCAAGAGAAGGTCATTTGAAGGCAATTAAAAGAATATTGAGGTATTTAAAGTGTACACAAAATGTTGAACTGTGGCATCTGTTGACGGTCACTAACATCAATTATAAACCGTCAACATAACTTGCATATGTGCTTAATTCCATCACCAAACATAGGTATAAGGGTTTACACTAATAAATTCCATGAGTTTTGATGAATCTGTGTTTTCAGTAAGGTTTATCTAGAAAACCACCAAGGGAGACCTATTCATCAAAGGAAACGACGGAATCCCACCACGAAACAACTCTAGAAGACTCCAGGAGGCAACCCCCGAGGTAGACCCCGAGAGGCTGTCAGGTGGTGCGGACTGGCCCGACCATGGTACCGCCCAGCCCCTTGTGGGCCCTGCTATTATCCCGCTTCCAGAATATTCCTCCACTGTCTCCTAGGGTTGCATCTACACCGTTCCTTAAGTCAGTTTGATCCAAGGGCTCATGTTTTACCCTTAGGGCTATATAAGCAGGCCCCTGCCCTCCTCCCTGGAGCCATCCTGAAACCCTAGTTCATATTCTCTAGTTAGGATCAATTGTGAGGGGTCCTATGAAAGGACCAACCTCTCGGAGCCAGTTATCAAGAGAAGATTAGTTCTCATTAGAATCTAGTCTTTGTATACAATAGAGAGAGACTAAGGGAACAGTTTGAAGGAAGTGTCGACCTATCGGTGCTACCTCTACGGCTTGTACTTTGGTGGATCTAGGTTTCTCCAAGTCTACATCTGAGAAACCTCTAGTAATTGATTTATGTTTAAAGTAAGTTTTGTGCTCTTTTGTTCATGGATTTACAGTTCTTTTGAGTGCTCTAGTTCTTGCTAGCTAGATTAGAGTAGTAATTGTTAGTGTAAGCGTGGTGCTTAGGCTATCGGTTACCTGTGTTTGCTCCCTGCTTTTTGGTTATGTGGTAGCAGCGGGTGGTGATAGCCCCGTCTATCCTTTGTAGTCCACACCGAATTGAGTAGGTTCTTAAATTAGTAGGACCGTAGTCACATTGGTAGAGTAATCTTTCAACAGTGCTTTACCATCTAGTGGCATCCCAAAGTGAACATAGAATCATAAGCTTTGCTTTGCATAGAGTCATAACTATAGGAATCATCTCTACTCATATCTTAAACCTTGATTGCTACCCCTAGATAAACTAGAGTTTAGACGACACATGTTTTCCTGTGGATTCGATACTTGGAATAGTTTTGGGTGAAAACTGCTTTGATACCCGTGCGCTTGCGGATATTATCTCTGTGTGCCTCCACAGGTGTCAACAAGTTTTTTGGCGCTGTTGCTGGGAAAATGGTTGCTATGATTTGTTGAACCAGGTTTGTCCTTGTATCTTTTCTTTTATTTATTTTTTATCATGGACAATATCACGCCTATCAATCAATTTGCTGCTCTCATGGGCGCACACCTACAGCCACCGGAATCATTGAAACCCATCCTTACACCGAGCTATGAGTTGCGTCCAAATTTAATAAACTTGGTCTAGGAACAATTGTTCTCAGGAGAAGGTGATGAAAACCCATGTACTCACCTACAAGAGTTTGAGCAAACTTGTGCATGCTTGCATATCGTGAGCATGTCACATGAAACCTTAAAGTGGAAGCTATTTTGGTTCTCTTTGACGGGAAGAGCTAAACACTGGTATATGTGAACCGTAGGGAGTGTATAAGGAGATTAGGAAGCTCTATGCTCTAGCTTTTGCTTATTTTTCTTTCCCATCTCTAGACTGGTTAGCCTTTGAATAGAGGTTCTATCTTTTAAACAAAAAGAAAAAGAATCACTTAGTGCGGCATGGGTGTGTTTTAATGACCTATTCAATTCTGGCCCCAACCTTGCCATTCAAGACCATATGCTTTTGCAACACTTCTATGTGGGTCTTAGTGGGGAGGCCGCACAGTTTCTTGATTCAGCTTCTGGAAGTTCCTTCTTACATTGCTCTACTAGTGAATGGAAAATATCCTTAGAAAAATCTTAGAAAACACCCCCTACACCAGCATTTGTGACGATAGCCCAGAAGACGTAGTTGAGAAAAATTCTGAGGAAGAACCTTTGATAGTTGAGTCTAAACATTTAGCTACACCACTTGAAGCCTTAGCTATCCTCCAAATTCCTGAGCCACCAAAGGAGGAAGAAATTCCACCTTTGGAAGACATGTCTGAATTCGAGGATGAACTTTTCTCCAATTTTAGAAACACCTCAAATTATTCTATAATAAGAAAATCTTTGGCAAAATCAGCACCTAACCAACATCTTCCTGACCCAACCGAAGAGAAGTTGCTTAAGAAGTATGTGAAGGAGTTGACAATGATCATAAGCAATGACTGGTTGGGAGAATCCAAGCTTTCTTCTGAAGTCATTCGTTTAGATTCTCCCTCTACTTCCATTCATTATCAGATTCATAAAACCTTCTTCGATGCCTTTTATAATCCGGTTATAGGAGTAAATATTATGTCTAAATCTTTTGCACATACCCTTCCTGAAAATTTTCAATTAACTCCAACAACCAAACTCTTAAAAAGTCTCTCTGGACAAATCCTTCCTAGTGAAGGAATTTTCTACCTCATCCCTATCAAATTAGATGAAAAAAGGTGTATCTTAATTTTTCTATGTTTTCGATATTTGGGAGTTTGATCTTCTGATAGGGCATCCAATAGAAAGACTTCTTCATCAAGGAAGAAAGGGGAGTATAAATGTAAGACTCGGGAAAAGCCTAAACTTTTCCATTCCCATCACTCGCTCAATACATGCTAAGACTGAGTTGAGTCTTGAGCAAATTCCAATGGAGGAGATTATGGCAGTTTCTCTCCTAGAAGCCTCTGACGAGAATTTCAAAGAAGTCACCTAGGATTTCATTCAAGACGAAGAAGAACCGCGAGATCCTTTTCCTCTAGATGAAACTCAAGAGCCACCAAAACCCCCCATTATCCTCAAACCCCTTCCCTCAGGTTTGAAATACGCTTTTCTAAACAATGATAGAGAGTCTCCTGTGAGTATTAGTGATAAACTCTCTAAGAATGAGACACTCCGGCTCCTTACTATTTTAGAAAAGCATCACTTTGCCTTCGGCTACTCGCTCAAAGACCTCAAGGGGATAAGTCCTGCCCTTTGCTCCCATTGCATTCCCATAGATTCAACATATCCACCTTCTAGGGAGCTCCAATGTAGGCATAACAATGTGATAAGAGAAGTTATTAAGAAAGAGGTTGTGAAACTTTTGCATGCAGGGATAATCTATCCCATGCCACATAGTGAGTGGGTAAGCCCGGTACAAGTTGTACCAAGGAAAGGGGGCATGACTATGGTAAACAACGAAAAAGTTGAATTAATCCCACAATGAACAGTCACAGGATGGCGGATGTGTATTGATTACCAAAATCTTAACAAGGCAACAAAGAAAGATCACTTCCCATTACCTTTCATCAATGAGATGTTGGAATGGCTTGCAAAGCATATTTTCTTTTATTTCCTTGATGGGTATTCTAGCTATCATCAAATCCTGATCCATCCTGATGACCAAAGCAAAATTACTTTTACTTGTCCCTATGAAACTTATGCTTATCAAAGAATGTCTTTTGGATTGTGCAATGCACCAGGTTTGTTCCAAAGGTGCATGATGTCTATATTTTCTGATATAATAGAAGAAATCATGGAAGTTTTTATGGATGGTTTTTCTGTTTATGGAAAAACTTTTGATGATCGCTTAGAAAATCTAGACAAAGTTTTGCAAAGATATGAGGAAAAGCACTTAGTCCATAATTAGGAAAAATGTTATTTTATGGTTAGAGAAGGCATAGTTCTTGGACACTTGGTGTCCGAAAATGAGATTGACATAGACCGAGCTAAGATATAAGTAATAGAACAACTACCTCCTCCTACAAATGTCAGAGGGGTAAGAAGTTTCCTTAGTCATGCGGGGTTCTATCACTGCTTTATAAAAAACTTTTCTCATATTGCTAGACCCCTTACAAGTTTGCTAGCCAAGGATGCTCCCTTTGAGTTTGATGATGAGTGATTAAATGCTTTTCAAATCCTTAAAAAAGCACTCATCTCTGCACTAATCATTGAACCCCTGATTGGTCGCTGCCTTTTGAAATCATGTGTGATGCTAGTGATTATGTTGTGGGGGCAGTTTTGGGTCAAACAAAAGATAGAAAGCATCATGCAATTTCTTATGCTAATAAAACTCTATCAGGACCTCAACTTAATTATGCAACAACTGAGAAAGAGCTCATGGCTATTGTTTTTGCTATTGACAAGTTTAGATCTTACTTAGTAGGAGCCAATGTTATGGTTTACACTGATCATGCTGCTCTTAAGTATCTCCTTACTAAGAAAGATGCTAAGCCACGGTTTATAAGATGGATCCTTTTGCTTCAAGAATTTGATTTAGAAATTAAAGATAAGAAAGGGATAGAAAATTCTGTAGCCGATCACTTGTCAAGAATGTAGTTCAAGAATCCATAGAAGCTACCCATCAATGATTTTCTGTGGGACGACATGCTCCTAAAGGTCGTAGGATTTGACCCATGGTACGCAAATATTGTTAATTTTATGATTGCAGGTTGTTGACGGTGGATAACGTCAACATTTTATATGTGAATAAATAAGAGAAATGGTTAAAATACAAGAATATGCATAGATCTAGAGTTTAAACTGATAAATTTCATAAGTTTTGGTGAATCTCTATTTTCCGAAGGGTTATTCCAGAAAATGTAGGAAGAGAGACCTAATTGAGAAAAAGGATGAAACTTGATCATGGCGAAGGATACGTTAGAAGACACAGGAACAAATGGGAGGACGAGAAGCTATCAGGTGGGGCCAGCCAGTCCTACCACCATGTCGCCCAACCCCTAGGCCAGCCCCACCACCATGCTGCCTGGCCTCCTTAGGGGATTCTCCACGAGCTTCTGGAGTATTCCTCCAACACCTCCTAGGATTCATCTCCACCCTTCGTCCAAGTCAGTTTGATCCAAGGGTTTATGTTCAACCCATCGGGCTATATAAGGACCCCTGTACCCCCCTTGAAGCATCAAGTCATTCAAGATATTCAGTTGAAGATCAACTCATCTAGAGCCAACCCTAGTTCCTCAGAGTTCCTTTAGATTAGAGCTTAGACAACTTAGATTAGGTCTAGAGGGAGATCAAGCAACGCTTGGATTTCCGACATTGGCAAGAGCGTGGTTCAGTATATATATTGTACTTTACTCTATTTCTTTATTTCATTTAAGATTGTATTGTTGCTACTATGTTTATGTCAACATTAAGCTTTATATTATTTATATTCATGAAAGCAATGTCCATTGTTTGTTCTAGTTTGATATTTGGTGTAGCTAAATTATGGAAACCATGCATATTTTCATATAGCGCCCACCCTATTGGACCATGGGTGAGTGATAGACATTATGTGAGCGTGGTACTTAGATATTTGTTTATCTGTGGATGCCCTTATATGCCAGGAGGTGGTAGATCGCATAGGTGACAGCTACGTTGAGTCCTTTGCAGTCCATCCCCCGTATATAGTGATGTTGGTAGAACCTGATTGCGAAGGTTAGGAGGACTACATTTCTGAATTTCCCTAGATGATGTTCCTTATGTGGCATAGTTGTGGTGATGATAACCAGATATAGTTAATTAAAACTACAGTGACTTATTAGTAAGACTACCTAGGAATTATCTTTCTAATATTTTAATTAGACTTTAATGTATTGCTTAACTAGAGTGCTCTTAGTTACTATTTATTTATTATGATGATTGATCAAGTGCTTATTATTTATATCTTTATTATTATCTTATGACTTATCCCTATTTTGAGTAGAGTATATGATATTGGTTCATTCTATCATGCATATTCATAAATTATCAATACTAGTGCATTGCATAGAATAGTCATACCTTCCCAGTGGTAAAATTATAAATTGACAACCCTGGAATACTCTTGGGTAAAATGCTACAATGGTATAATTATCTGTCCGCTTGCAAAATTATTCTTCCCATTCTTATCTTTATATTCTTTTTAGTCACATGAAATAATATATTCTTGTCTAGTGTTATTTTTTAGTAATGCTAGATAGAACCAAGAACATTTCTAAGTTCATCACTAAGGATGACAACCTAGTTAAATATTAGAGATAAAGGTTAATTGATAGGTGGCTACTATAACAGTGACAAGTTAATAATTACCATATCATTTCTGGCGCCATTGCTATTAGTAGAAGTAATTCTATTTTTAGTAATGGAGTTAAGAAATGCCAACACAGGTTATGTACCACCAGGGGAGAATAAACGGAAGCTAATCTATGAAAGTCGCCTCCATCTATGGGATGAATAGTACCTTTACCGAGTCTGCCTCGATGGACTGCTCAGGAGGTGTGTTCCAGCTGAGGAAGCAACCAAGATCATTGAAAGATGCCACTCATTACCATATGGAGGATATTATGGGGCATTCCACACTAATGCTAATATCTGGCAAAGTAGATTCTTCTAGCCAACCATGTACGAAGACACCAAAGACTTCATATGGAGGTGCATCCCATGTCAAAAATAAGGGAATGTCAATGCAAAAGACGCCATGCCACTCACCACCAGCCTCCAGTTAGAACTCTTTGATGTCTGGGGAATCGACTACATGGGACCATTTTCAAAATCTCGGCAGTGTGAATACATCTTGGTGGCAGTCGACTATGTCTCGAAATAGGTTAAAGTTTTGCCTTGTCGAGCTGCAGATTCCAATAACGCTAAGAGGATATTTTTAGAGACCATCTTTCCATGCTTTGAAGTTTCATGCATGGTAATAAGTGATGAAGGTCCTCACTTCATTGATAGAAGGTTTTGACGCTTCTTATCTGATCATGGGGTCTGTCATAACATCATGACACCATATCATCCTTAAACAAGCGGACAAGCAAAGACATCAAACAAGCAAATCAAGAAAATTCTACAGAAGACTGTCAATGAGATGGGGATAGCATGGAAAGATAAGTTATATGGAGCACTATGGGCTTATAGAACAGCCTATAAAGCACCTCTTGGGTGAGACTATGGGCTTACAAAATAGCCTATAAAACACCTCTTGGGATGTCACCATACCATCTTGTCTATGGGAAGATATGTCACTTACCTATCGAGTTGGAATTCAAAGCACATTAGGCCATAAAAAGGTGGAATATGGACTTTGAAGCAGCTGGGAAGAAGAGGCAGATGCAACTCTCTGAGCTAGAGGATTGGAGAGAAAAGGCAAATCATAATGCAAAACTCTACAAGGAGAGAACAAAAAGGTGGCATGATAAAAGATTGAAAAAGAATGAATTCAAACCAGGTGACAAGGTGTTGCTTTTCAACTCCAGAGTGAAATTGTTTGAACATGGAAAACTACAAAGCAAATGCGAAGGACCTTACAAGGTAATTAGCACATTGTCTCATGGGGCAGTTACACTTCAAAATGATGAATGTACGCTTTTCAAGGTAAATAGTCAATGTTTAAAAGTTTTCCATGACACACAATTGCCAAAATAAGAATTGGATATAATTAACTTCATAGAATTTAAATAACAATTTCAATTCAGCTCTTCTTCTTTACTCTGTGAAAAATCCTTAAAACCCATGTTTACCTGCTAAAGTATTGCCAAGATATTTCTAGTCTTTGTTGGTGCTTGTCTCCACATGTTGCTCATGCAAGGTAATAGAATTCAAGTGTGGGGAAGACAATCATCCCAAGCAAAGCATCATTCAAGCAACCACGACAACAACTAGCTTGGGGAGAAGGCATCTTCCATGTATCCAGGTAAGTATCTTTTCCCTGTTTATTTTATTGTTTTTAAGTTTTATATATATATATATATATATATATATATTAAAAAACTAAAAACAAAATAAATAGTTATAGTCATTTATATTAACAATGTGTAGAGTGTGTCTAGTTTGCTTTAATTTATTTTTAAGAGCTAATAAAATCAGAGGACTTAGAGTAATCTCTTAAATAGAAATGATGAATAGTTGCTCTATTGTAATTCCTTTCAAGTACCTAGTTTTCAGACTTGAATTCTCCCGAGTTTTGGATAAGACTGTTTTGATATAAGAATTTATTTTGAACTTGAAACCCGTGGGTAGCATATGCTTGATGTAAGTCTAGGTAATTGATAAATATGATATGAGAAGGTCTGAGCTGATGTTTATCTTGTTCCTAGTGAAACTAAAGTTCTGAAGATTTATCTTTTGAAAAACATAAAAATGCTACATGATGAGTTTCTATATGACAAAGCTTGAATTCCCACCAGAGCCATACATATTATTTAGGTTAGGAAAACTTCCACATATATGCTACTTGCTTTTGCATTGAGTGTTGTCAAGCTTTATTGATACCTTACGAGAGGTTTGTCATGCTCTTAAAATTAAGATCACATACACACCACCCACATATTCCTGCTACTCCTACACTGGGAGTACGCAAAAACATGCCTTTCATCTAGATGCACCCAAAAATATTCTACTCCTACATTGTGGGTGAACATAAAAACATGTTAGGTTTTCCATCCACTAAATAAATGCTCCAAGTTCATGTTGATATATGCATTGCAAGTATGCCCTTGTTTTCTCCCTACCTATGAACTCCACATAAGCTTTAGTTGTAGGGAAGGCAAACATCATTATTGCCTTGGTGAGGATCCACAAATACCACATAATTAAGAGACTTGAGAGTGTCATACAATAGAATCTCTAAGTTTTATTTTGAAAACTTATAAAAAACTCTGGAACAATAGTGGAGCAAAGAACTTGAGACATAGTGTTTGACTTGGTCGTTCTGTCTTTCAATTGCTCAAGATCCAAGTGAAGGCTAAGAAGCCCCATAGTTAAAGGTAATATGGGTAAGTTTGAAAGTCAGATCAGTTTATTCTAATCCGGAGGAGAATTTTTGATTGAACGCATGTGTACTTTTAAGGCGCGAAAATATTGAAGCAACTCCTGATCCATTTCTTTTCAAGTTTAGCTTTGCTCAGGGACTGGCAAAGGTTAAGCTTGGGAGAGCTTGTTGACGGTCACTAACATCAATTATAAATCGTCAACATAACCTGCATATGTGCTTAATTCCATCACCAAACATAGGTATAGGGGTTTAAACTAATAAATTATACGAGTTTTGGTGAATCTATGTTTTTAGCAGAGTTTATCTAGAAAACCGCCACCTATTCATCAAAGGAAACGATGGAATTCCACCGCGAAACCAACTCTAGATAACTCTAGGAGGCAACCCCCAAGAGGCTACCAGGTGGTGCCGCCCGGCCCCCTGTGGGCCCCACTATTATCCCGCTTTTAGAATGTTCCTCCACCGCCTTCTAGGGCTGCATCTATGCCGTTCCTTAAGTCGGTTCGATCCAAGAGCTCATGTTTCACCCTCAGGACTATATAAGCAGGCCCCTGCCCCCTCCTTGGAGCCATCCTGGAACTCTAATTCATATTCTCTAGTTAGAATCAATTGAGAGGGGTCCCATGAAAGGATCAACCTCTCGGAGCCAATTATCAAGAGAAGATTAGTCCTCATTAGGATCTAGTCTTTGTATACAAATAGAGAGAGAGTAAGGGAAGAGTTTGAAGGGAGTGTTGGCCTGTCGGTGCTACCTCTACGGCTTATACTTTGGTGGATCTAGGCTTCTCCAAGTCTACATCTGAGAAACCTCTAGTAATTAATTTCTATTTAAAGTAAGTTTTGTGCTCTTTTGTTCATGGATTCACAGTTCTTTTGAGTGCTCTAGTTCTTACTAGCTAGATTAGAGTAGTAATTGTTAGCGTAAGCGTGGTGCTTAGGCTATCAGTTACCTATGTTTGCTTCCTGCTTTCTAGTTCTGTGGTAGCAGCGGTGGTGACATCCCCGTCTATCCTTTGTAGTCCACACCGAATTGAGTAGATTCTTAAATTAGTAGGACCATAGTCACGTTGGTATAGTAATCTTTCAACAGTGCTTTACCATCTAGTGGCATCCCAAAGTGAACATTAGAATCATAAGCCTTGCTTTGCATAGGGTCATAACTATAGGAATCATCTCTACTCATATCTTAAACCGTGATTGCTACCCCAGGATAAACTAGAGTTTAGACGACACATAAGTTTCCCTGTGGATTCGACACTTAGAATACTTCTAGGTGAAAACTACTTCGATACCCGTGCACTTGCAGATATTATCTCTATGTGCCTCCACAGATGTCAACATTATCCCAAAGGAGCAAGATTTGAATTAATTGGATATTTGGACTCTGATTATGCGGGATGAAAGGTAGAGAGGAAGAGCACTTTGGGTACATGTCAATTATTGGGAAGATCACTTGTTTCTTGGTCATCAAAGAAGTAAAATAGTGTAGCACTTTCAACCACCGAAGCATAATACATTTTGGACAATAGTTGTTGTGCTCAATTACTTTGGATGAAGGCTACTTTGAATGATTTTAGAATCAAGTTCAAGTAAGTGACATTACTATGTGGCAATGAATTGCAATCAAGCTCACCAACAACCCGGTTCAACATTCTAGAACAAACACATAGATTTCCGTTATCATTTCATTAGAGATCACCAATAAAAAGGGGATATTTGCATCAAGAATGTGGGCACCAATGATTAACTTGCCGATATCTTCACCAAACCACTTGATGAGAAGAGATTTTGCAAGATAAGGAATGAATTGAACATACTTAACTTCTCAAATATGTGTTGATGCACCCCCATTATATGACATGCCTCTCCTTCGAGCAAAGCAAGGTAAAATTGATGGATATGTCATTCACCTTTTGCTAAGGACTTGTTTAGTGCATCTATTTATTCCTCATGTCTTATAGGCTCATTCATAAAAATCAAATGAATTTGATGCTTGTATGGTACCACTATTGCTTCTATGTTTGAAATGAACTAGTGGTAGCATATGACATGTTTGTGGGCTTGTGAGCCTAGTGTTTGATCTAGAAAATGAGCTATAAGTGTTTAACTCAATATGTGAGCTATAAGTGTTTAACTCAACATGGTACAAGATAACCCTTATTTTGAGGTGTGAAGAAGCTTGTCATTGGATCAAACCGAGTTAAATTTCTTTAGCAAGTAATCTAGATTGAACCAAATTTGAGAAATGATCCTTACTTAACATGGTCTCACACAACCTATCTAAAATTGTGCTCACCTTTTGTGGTCATCGATAATAAAGGGGGAGAGAGATTCACAAAGATAGTAAGATAAGGGGAGAAATGCTAAAAGAAGAGGATCAATTAAAATTTGAAGCACAAGTAGGGGGACCAAGCTCATAAACTTATATGTTGCATTTGAATATGCATTACATATGTTTGCTTTAATGCCATAAGTTTTTACATTCCCTATCCATGCTTGTGTGGTGTATGCTAGTTGTAGGTTTGAATGATGAAATGAAAAACTAGCATGCATAGGATAGCTAGACACTTGATTTGTTTTTCATAAGTGGTACTAGAGCCTTGCTTCTAATATTGATCTCCCGAGGTATCTAGTTTGTCTTTGTATTTTAGGTGGTATCTAGCAAACTATGGTGCAAAGGATGGTGTTCAAATGGCAACTTCGATTGGTATCATGCTTCAAAGGTCCATTCTTTGCACCTTAGCATCATTTGGTAGTCATTACTCTCCCACACTTTCTATCTGTGCATATGTGCAAGCTTTCAAAAACCAAACTCTTAGCACATATGTAGGGGAAGCTAATGCTACCAATTCGGATTTATAAAACTTGTCCATATCCTTTACACGTGGTAAAATGCTTGGACAAGCAACATAAATCCAAAAAGATTTTATTTGATATCTTTATGAAAAGGTTGTTATCAATTACCAAAAAGAGGGAGATTGAAAGCCCTAATTTGGTTTTGTATAATTGATGAAACCTAAATGTACTAACCTTTGTCATGACTGAAATGCAAAGCTAGGTTAGTACACACCAAGTGATGGAGCTAGATGGTGGTCATGATGATGGAGGTGACCAAAAGATGATGATATGTGCTCCAACTTGAAAAAAAAGAAAAAGAAAAATAAAATGGGCTCAAGGCAAAGGTATATTTGAAAGGGCCATTTTGTTTTGCCACTCTAGACACCATAGAGGGTGTGATTGGATTTAGGATAGATAACCGTACTATAAAAAGGGGAAATCTTTAATTGTAATGGTTATCTAGTGCCACTAAGTATGAGACCAAATTATAAGAGCACAAGTACAAAAACAAGCACCGAAGCGCTCAAATTTTCGAACTTGAGCCCATATAATCCCGGTAGTCAATCGAAACCACGAAGGATTTCAAACCAACCTACTTACAACTAGGATCGCATCATTCAACATACAACATCATACGTTACATTTCACAAGTAGTTCCGAAATAAGTTTACACACACGGAGTCGCAATTATTACAAACCAAGTTTATAAAGTAGCGGAAGCATAACACACACCAGATGTTAACTACTGCCAGTCTGGATGATCAACAACCCGCAAAAGCTTGAGGAAAGTACATAAAAGATGATCACACCCAAGTGATCTAGTCTTCTTCACCCGCAGGGTGGAGACAAGTTTTGCAGAAGCCTTGATAGAGCATATCATCTGCAACAGGAGGGAATAAACCCTGAGTACTGGAATGTACTCAGCTAGACTTACCCGTCGAAAACCAGAAATAAGATGACACCAAGGATTATGCAAGGCTTACACAAGAGGCTAGCTGACATCACATTTTTGCATAAAGGCATAAGTAATTAAGACCCTTATAACCTGTACTAGCAGTTATTTTTAGCATTTACCTGTCATCTATCTTAGCACCTGTACTAAACATGCACTTGATTATAATCAAACAACATTATTATTATATCCATAGCAGGTATATCATTATGGCAACATTGTATCATTCCCTTAACCACCAGTTCATTTAATGAGTTCTACGTTGCCGCTGCTCAAGTCAAGTGCTCACTAACCGGGAGCGACGGCGATTCGAATCGAATTCCTATCCAGCTGGAGGGGTATTTCTAACACTCACCGAGTCACGCCTGGCGAAGGCTGCTTAGGTCATCTTTTGTACAGTTCAGGAATCGCGGGTGAAAGGTCTTGATGGCTAGAGGGGGGGTGAATAGCCTATTAAAATTTTCTACAACGACAAGCTAAACAAGTTTATCAATATAACAAATAGCGAGATGCGAGTTTTGCTTAGCCTATGGGTGTTTGCAAGCCACCTATCCAATTCACAATTCTAGTATTTGCACTCAACCGCACAAGTCAAACCGAGAAGTTAAGTACAACTACAACTAGCAAGCTACACAAGAGAACTACTCTAGCTAAGTTAACTAGCTAGCAAAGATAACTAAGAAATTAATACAAGAGAGATAGGAGGGTATCACCGAGGGGCGAAGTATTGAGCCAACCAATATGATCAACAATGAATACCAAGATAACCAAACACCGGGATCAATCAATCACAATATGAAAGTGATGACATGAAGATTTATCCCGAGGTTCACGTGCTTGCCGGCACGCTAGTCCCCGTTGTGTCCCTCTTCACCACGTGGTTCGGTGGCTAATCGGTCTCACACTGAGCCTCTCAAAAGGCACCACAAGAACCTACCAAATGGCAAAAGGTTGCAATGACACGAGCAATATACTAACGTTGCCTTTGGCGCTTCGCCGAGGTAGGCACAAACCCCTCACAATCACCGGAGGTGGCCAAGAACAATCACCAACTCTTGCCAACGCCTCCAAGCTGCTCCAAGCCGTCTAGGTGGCGGCAACCACCAAGAGAAACAAGAATCCCGCAGCAAATCAACCACCAAGTGCCAACTAGATGCTATCTCACAATGCAAATGCACTTGGATCACTCAATCTCACTTCGAATATGCAAAGAAGCAAGAGAGATGAGTGGGAGGGGAGTTGCTTAGCTCAAAGTGCTCACAAGTATGTCAAATGTTCGAGAGAGAGAGAGCCTTGAGCCGGCCAACGAGTATTTATAGACGTACCCCTTCGAATATAGCCGTTAGAATCTTGAAACAGCCGAAGTCGCGTTGACCGGACGCGCTGGTCCAACTGACCGGACGCGCCGGTCGCGCAACGGCTAGTTTTGCGAAGCACCGACCGGACGCGCCGGTCGCAACGACCGGACGCGCCGGTCACGACCGGACGCACCGGTCCCGTAACTGACCGGACGCGCTGGTCAACCCTGAGCCGCGCACAACGAACCAGCGACCGGACGCGCTGAAGAACTGACCGGACGCCACAGTGCCCGCGTCCGGTTGGAGTCCAGTAAGCTCCCTGGACGACCGGACGCGTCCGGTCGCCTGTGACCAGACGCGCCTCGCGTCCGATCAAACAACTGAAAAACGCGCAGACACTAGACACTGACCGGACGCGTCCGGTCAAACAGTGACCGCGTCCGGTCCAGCGTCCGGTCACCACTGTGACCCCCGTTTGCCTCCGTTTCTTTTTCCGACTTCCGGCGTAGTGGAAAATAGGCATTTCATTTCCCCAAAATTGCCTGAATCCTACGCTCGCACGCTCGGCGGGAGGGAGAGATGACCCCAAACCCTCTCTACCGCTTAAACTCCAACGCCATCGCAAATGTGCTAACACCACCAAGTGATCACGTCATGTGTGAGTGTGTTAGCATTTTCACAATCATTTTTTGAGGCGATATTAGTTCTATCCAAATGCATATGATCATGAAATGCACATCTAGAGGCACTTAGGAGTTCAATAGCCGCGTCATTCCCCTCTTTATAGTACGGCTATCTATCCTATAATGTAACCACACCCACTAGGTGTCTTGGTTACTAAAACACAACCCTTAAGCATATACCTTTGCCTTGATCACATAGGGTTGCGTCCAAATCCAAGTGTGGCCACCATGATCACCATTTCCATCTTGCCACCAACCTTGGAATGTACTAATCCTCATATGCTACATACAACTTAGGCATATGATTAGTACTTAGGCATTGTCACTAATTACCAACACCAAACTTAGAGCTTTCAATCTCCCCCTTGTTGGTAATTGGTGACAACCCTTTCACAAAGATATTATGATAAAATTTTGATTGAACCCATGTCACATTGTCCAAGTATATTACCATGTGTAAGAAGTATGGACAAGTGATCATGAATTCAAATTGATAGCAATGGCTCCCCCTACATGTATGCTATATGTTTGGATTTTGAAAACATACATGTTTAGATAGGTAAATGTAGGAGCATTGACTACCAATAGGTGCTAAGTGTTTTAGATTATAGACCTTTGAAGCGTGATACCATCGGAGTAGCGATAAACACCATCTTAGCACCTTGTGTAGTTAGATTCCACTTGGAAAAGCACAAACATAACTAGAAACCTCGTGAGATCAACATTATAAGCAAGGCTCTAGTACCATTTTGAAAAACATGAAGCAAGAAAAAATCTAACTATTTCCTATTCATACTAGTACCTCAATGCATCATTCAAATTATACTAGCAAGTCACCACACAAGCAATATATCGGAGAAAACGAAATGCATAACTATGCATCATACATATGAGGTGCACATAGAAATGCAACATTCATGTTTAAAAGCTTGCTCCCCCTACTTGTGTGCTTCTTTTATCAATTCTCCCCCTTTAGGATCTTTGTGAAACATTTTCAAACATTTTCTCCCCCACAAATCTTTGTGAAACATTTTCAAACATTTTCTCCCCTACAACATTTTTGAGTTCTATCTTTGTGAACAACATTTTCTCCCCCTTTGGCACCAATTGACCACAAGGAGCAAACTTTAGATAGATTATCATGTTGAAATATGGGGTGAGGATCAAGTTTATGATTCAACCTAGATTGCTTGCATAAATAAAATACTTCGGTTTGATCCAAGGGCAAGCTTCTTCACACCTCACTAGAAGGGTTATCATGCATCATGTTGAAGCAAATATTTAGACAAGTTTTCTAGATTAAATACTTAGGATCACAAGCTACTTAAACAAGTTATATGCTACCACTAGATCATACAAGTCATGGAAACAATAGTGGCACCATATAAACTTCAAATTCATTTAATTTTCATGAATGATCCTAGAACATAAGAAATCATGACTAGATGCACTAAACATGTCCTTAGTATAGAATGTATGACATGTCAACCAATTGTACCTTGGGGCTCGAAGGAGAGGCATGTCATATCATGGGAGTGCATCAACTCATGTTGGAGAAATCAAGTATGTTCAACTCATTCTTTAGCTTGTGAAATCTCTTCTCATCAAGTGGCTTGGTGAATAGATCGGCTAATTGATCTTCGGTGCCCACACTTTCAATAGCAATGTCACCCTTTTGTTGATGATCTCTAATAAAGTGATGGCGAACATCAATATGCTTTGTTCTTTGATGTTGAATCGGATTGTTAGTTAGCTTCACGGCACTTTCATTGTCACATAGCAATGGCACATTCTTGAAATTAATTCCAAAATCCTTCAATGTTGCCTTCATCCACAAGATTTGTGCACAACAACTACCCGCGGCGATGTATTCGGCTTCGGCGGTAGATAGTGCAATACTATTTTGCTTCTTGGATGACCATGAGACAAGTGATCTTCCCAATAATTGACATGTCCCGGAAGTGCTCTTTCTCTCCACTTTATCACCGGCATAGTCGGAATCCGAATATCCAACTAGCTCAAAACTTGCACCTTTGGGATACCACAATCCAACATCTTGTGTATGCTTTAAGTACCTCAATATTCTCTTTGTTGCCTTTAAATGACTTTCTCTTGGTGAGGCTTGAAATCTTGCACACATACATACACTAAACATCACATCGGGCCTTGATGCCGTCACATAGAGTAGGCTACCAATCATTGATCTATATAGCTTTTGATCCACCATGTTGCCACTCTTGTCACTATCCAAACTTCCACTAGTGCCCATTGGAGTTGTAATACTCTTTGCATCTTCCATGCCAAACTTCTTGAGCATATCTTTGATGTACTTAGTTTGGCTCACAAATGTACCTTCTTTCATTTGTTTGATTTGAAGTCCAAGAAAGAAACTAAGTTCACCAATCATTGACATTTCAAATTCCTTTGCCATCATTTTCCCAAACTCATCACAATAATCTTGATTGGTTGAACCGAATATGATATCATCAACATATATTTGCAATACAAATAAGTCTTTCCCAATCTTCTTGGTGAATAGTGTTGTATCAACTTTGCCCATGACAAATCCTTTGGATAGCAAGAAGTCCCTCAATCTTTCATACCATGCTCTAGGTGCTTGCTTCAATCCATATAAAGCTTTTCTCAACTTGTATACATGATTGGGTTTCTTGTCATCTTCAAAACCGGGAGGTTGCTCCACATACACTTCCTCTTGAATGTACCCATTGAGAAATGCACTCTTCACATCCATTTGATATAGCTTGATATTGTGAGCACAAGCATAGGCAAGTAAGATCCTAATTGCTTCCAATCTTGCAACCGGGGCATAAGTTTCACCAAAGTCAAGACCCTCTATTTGTGTGTAACCTTGAGCCACTAGTCTTGCTTTGTTCCTTACTACTATCCCATCTTGATCTTGCTTGTTGCGAAAGACCCATCTTGTTCCAATGACATTGTGATCCTTAGGCCTCTCAACTAGTTCCCATACTTCATTTCTCTTGAAGTTGTTGAGCTCTTCATGCATTGCATTTACCCAATCCGGATCTCTCAATGCTTTATCAATGTCCTTGGGTTCTTCCATTGACACAAAAGAAGAGTGACCACAAAATGATGTCAATCTTGATCTAGTTTGAACTCCTCTTTGTATGTCACCAATGATGGAATCCAATGGATGGTCTCTTGCAATGTTAGTTGGTTGAAGCACTTGGACTTGATTGCTTGGATGTTGATGTTGATGATGAGTTGGAGATGATGAACTAGCCACTTGTTGATCTTGTTGCACTTGAGATGATGTACTAGCTTGATTTTGCATAGGAGAACCACTAGCTTGTGTAATTGGACTTTGGAGCACTTGATCTTTGTTGTCATCTACATTAATAACTTGCTTTGGTCTAATATCACCAATATCCATTTCTTTCATAGCATTACTCAATTGAGTTCCTCTCACATCATCCAAGTTATCTTCTTCATCTTGAGAGCCATTTGTTTCATCAAACTCAACATCATGCACTTCTTCAAGTAAACCACTAGCCAAATTCCAAACTCTATAAGCTTTGCTAGTAGTTGAGTAACCAAGTAGAAATCCTTCATCACATTTCTTCTCAAACTTGCTCAATCTAGTGCCCTTCTTCAAGATGTAGCATTTGCAACCAAATACCCGAAAGTATGCAATGTTGGGCTTTCTTCCATTTAAGATCTCATATGGTGTCTTCTCTAGAAACTTGTGGCAATAGAGGCGGTTGCTATAGAAGCAAGCCGTGTTGATTGCTTCGGCCCAAAATGAATGACTTACATTATACTCATTCAACATTGATCTTGCCATATCAATTAAGGTTCTATTCTTCCTTTCAACTAGGCCATTTGATTGAGGTGTATACTTGGCCGAGAATTGATGCTTGAATCCAAGCTCCTCACATAGCTCATCAACTCTTGTGTTTCTAAACTCACTTCCATTATCACTTCTTACTTTCTTAATTGTAGTCTCAAATTCATTTTGCACTCTCTTGATGAACTTCTTGAATATGTCAAATACATCACTTTTGTCCCCAAGAAAGAATACCCATGTATATCTAGTGAAATCATCCACAATCACAAAGCCATACTTGTTGCCACCAATGCTTGTGTATGTAGTTGGCCCAAATAGATCCATGTGCAACAACTCAAATGCCTTGGAAGTACTCATAATGCTCTTCAATGGATGAGTGTTGCCTACTTGCTTTCCGGCTTGACATGCACTACATAGCTTATCCTTCTCAAATGTGACATCCTTCAAGCCTCTAACTAAGTCATGCTTCACTAACTTGTTCAATTGCTTCATGCCAACATGACCAAGTCTTCTATGCCATAACCAACCCATACTTGATTTGGTGAGCAAGCATGTTGAAGGTTGAGTGTCACTAGCATTGAAATCAACCAAGTATAGATTCTCATATCTAAAGCCTTTGAAGATCAAGTTAGAGCCATCAACACTAACTATCTCCACATCATCAACACCAAATATGCACTTGAAACCGAGATCACATAATTGAGCAACCGACAACAAGTTGAAATTGAGCTTTTCAACTAGTAGCACATTGGAGATGCTATGATCATTTGAGATTGCAATCCTCCCAAGAGCCTTTACATCACCTTTGCTATTGTCACCAAATGTGATACTATCAATGCCACTATCATTTGATTTGAGAGAGTTGAACATTCTTGAATCACCGGTCATATGTTGAGAGCACCCACTATCAAGTACCCAATGCCTTCCTCCGGCCTTGTAATTAACCTACAAAACAATTTAATGTTTCTTAGGTACCCATACTTGCTTGGGTCCTTGGAGGTTAGTCACTAAGCTCTTTGGTACCCAAATGGCCTTCTTCTTTGGGCCCACAATTGGTGTACCAACAAACCTAGCATGCACACCTTTCTCACCCTTGGTAAGTACATAACAAGAATCAAAAGGAATGTAAGGTACATTAGTATTTTTCTTGTTCTTGTTCATTTTATTGCATTTAATCTCTAGATGCCCAATTTGCTTGCATCTATTGCAATAACGACCATTGCCCTTCACAAAGCGAGGCTTTGGAGTAGCAAAGGCCGCCTTGCCCTTCTTGGGAGTATAGCCCAATCCCTCTTTGTTAAGGGAGAACCTTTGGCTACCCAAGCATTTTAGCAAGCGGGCATCCCCACCATAGGCATTGCCTAATGCGCGGGTGAGATCATCCACCTCTCTCTTGAGAGTCTCAACCACAAGTGATGAATCACTAGTAGTAGAGGTAGAGTTGGTTGTGGTGGATGATGATGAGCTACATGAAGCATTAGTAGGACTAACAAATAAAGAATCATCAATAATATCACATGTTAGTCCAATATCACAAGTGATAATCACTTGCTCCTCCTTAGCTTCCTTCATGAACTTCTCCAACTTAAGGTCCTTTTCCTTGATGAGCTCAAGTAGAGTGGAGTGGGCTTCCTTAAGCCTAGTGTGAGCAATTTCAAGATCCTCGTGGTCTTCCTTTAGACACTCACGAGAAGCCTCTAGCTCATCAAAGGATTTCCTAAGAGCTTTGAGCTCTTGTTCAATTCCTTTGCACTCCTTACTCTTTTTGAGAGCAACAAGCTCCTCCATCAAGGCATTATTTTCATTGCTCTTGGCAATGAGCTCTTGTTCCAAGATTTTATATTTCTTGGTTGTCCTCTTGTAGCCCTTGCTCATTTGATCTATTATGCCTAATAGATCATCCTTGGAGTAGTCCTCATCCTCCTCATCATCACTCCTACAATCATCACTAGCACAAGAATCATCATCACTATCATCATGTTTTACCTTGGTAGGCTTGGCCATAAGGCATGTTGATGTAGTGTCGAAGATGGATGGCTTGTTGGAGAGGGCGATGTTTGCAGTGGCTCGTCGAGTGATCCTCTCATCATCACTAGAGCTTTCATCATCATCACTATCGGAGTTGTCACTATCCCAAGTGACTACATAACCACCACCCTTCTTCTTCTTGTTGAAAGTAAAGCTCTTCTTTGCTTTCTTCTCCTTCTTGTTCTTCTTCAACTTTAACTCCCCATCATTATATCTTTTGTCTTCATAGGGGCACTTTGCCACTACATGATCAGGGCTATTGCAATTGTAGCAAAGCACCTCCTTTGCCTTCATGAAGTCCCTTCTCTTTCTTGCACTATAGCCTTTCTTCTTTATGAACCGACCCATCTTTTGCACTAGAAGGGCCATGATCTCATCATCAAATGGATCATCATCATCATCATCAACCTTGCTCTTGCCCTTAGAGGATGAAGCCTTGAATGCAATGGGCTTCTCTTGCTTGACCTTGGTTTCCTTCTTCTCTTCTACCTCATCTTCATCATCATTGTATTGGGCATCAGTCATTATATCTCCAAGCACATTGGTTGGTTTGACCTTGTCCAATCCCTCTCTAAAGATCATTCTTCTCAAGGTGGCAAACTTCTTGGGTAAGCACATCAAGAACTTGTGTGAGAAGTCCTTGTCCTCAACCTTCTCCCCAAGCCCCTTGAGATCATTGACAATGACTTGGAGCCTATAGAACATCTCCGGGATGGATTCATCATCCTTCATCTTGAATGTGGAGAACTTGTCCTTGAGCATATATAGTTTGGCACTTTTTACCGTTGAAGTGCCTTCATATGTTTCTTCAAGCCTTATCCAAAGCTCATTTGCCTTTTCAAGATCTTTGATTTGCTCAAATACTTTATCATCAATGGCACGATAGATTGTGTCAAGTGCCGCCGTATTGCATTGTTTGTTGATGCGGTCATTGGGAGTGAGGTTTTCCTCATCAAGAATGACGTATCCTTCTTTGGTCACATCCCAAACCTTCTCATGTATATTGCCTAGATATTGCTTCATCTTCCTTTTCCAATGATCAAAGGAAGAGACGCCATCAAAGAATGGAGGCTTGCCATTAACATGATTAAACATAACTTGAGCCATCTTACACCGAGGTTGTTAAGCCTTACAAACGGTGACCACGGCTCTGATACCACTTGAAAGGTCTTGATGGCTAGAGGGGGGGTGAATAGCCTATTAAAATTTTCTACAACGACAAGCTAAACAAGTTTATCAATATAACAAATAGCGAGATGCGAGTTTTGCTTAGCCTATGGGTGTTTGCAAGCCACCTATCCAATTCACAATTCTAGTATTTGCACTCAACCGCACAAGTCAAACCGAGAAGTTAAGTACAACTACAACTAGCAAGCTACACAAGAGAACTACTCTAGCTAAGTTAACTAGCTAGCAAAGATAACTAAGAAATTAATACAAGAGAGATAGGAGGGTATCACCGAGGGGCGAAGTATTGAGCCAACCAATATGATCAACAATGAATACCAAGATAACCAAACACCGGGATCAATCAATCACAATATGAAAGTGATGACACGAAGATTTATCCCGAGGTTCACGTGCTTGCCGGCACGCTAGTCCCCGTTGTGTCCCTCTTCACCACGTGGTTCGGTGGCTAATCGGTCTCACACCGAGCCTCTCAAAAGGCACCACAAGAACCTACCAAATGGCAAAAGGTTGCAATGACACGAGCAATATACTAACGTTGCCTTTGGCGCTTCGCCGAGGTAGGCACAAACCCCTCACAATCACCGGAGGTGGCCAAGAACAATCACCAACTCTTGCCAACGCCTCCAAGCTGCTCCAAGCCGTCTAGGTGGCGGCAACCACCAAGAGAAACAAGAATCCCGCAGCAAATCAACCACCAAGTGCCAACTAGATGCTATCTCACAATGCAAATGCACTTGGATCACTCAATCTCACTTCGAATATGCAAAGAAGCAAGAGAGATGAGTGGGAGGGGAGTTGCTTAGCTCAAAGTGCTCACAAGTATGTCAAATGTTTGAGAGAGAGAGCCTTGAGCCGGCCAACGAGTATTTATAGACGTACCCCTTCGAATATAGCCGTTAGAATCTTGAAACAGCCGAAGTCGCGTTGACCGGACGCGCTGGTCCAACTGACCGGACGCGCCGGTCGCGCAACGGCTAGTTTCGCGAAGCACCGACCGGACGCGCCGGTCGCAACGACCGGACGCGCCGGTCACGACCGGACGCACCGGTCCCGTAACTGATCGGACGCGCTGGTTAACCCTGAGCCGCGCACAACGAACCAGCGACCGGACGCGCTGAAGAACTTACCGGACGCCACAGTGCCCGCGTCCGGTTGGAGTCCAGTAAGCTCCCTGGACGACCGGACGCGTCCGGTCGCCTGTGACCGGACGCGCCTCGCGTCCGATCAAACAACTGAAAAACGCGCAGACACTAGACACTGACCGGACGCGTCCGGTCAAACTGTGACCGCGTCCGGTCCAGCGTCCGGTCACCACTGTGACCCCCGTTTGCCTCCGTTTCTTTTTCCGACTTCCGGCGTAGTGGAAAATAGGCATTTCATTTCCCCAAAATTGCCTGAATCCTGCGCTCGCACGCTCGGCGGGAGGGAGAGATGACCCCAAACCCTCTCTACCGCTTAAACTCCAACGTCATCGCAAATGTGCTAACACCACCAAGTGATCACGTCATGTGTGAGTGTGTTAGCATTTTCACAATCATTTTTTGAGGCGATATTAGTTCTATCCAAATGCATATGATCATGAAATGCACATCTAGAGGCACTTAGGAGTTCAATAGCCGCGTCATTCCCCTCTTTATAGTACGGCTATCTATCCTATAATGTAACCACACCCACTAGGTGTCTTGGTTACTAAAACACAACCCTTAAGCATATACCTTTGCCTTGATCACATAGGGTTGCGTCCAAATCCAAGTGTGGCCATCATGATCACCATTTCCATCTTGCCACCAACCTTGGAATGTACTAATCCTCATATGCTACATACAACTTAGGCATATGATTAGTACTTAGGCATTGTCACTAATTACCAACACCAAACTTAGAGCTTTCAGCGGGCCCGAATAATGTCGCGTCCCCAAGGGCGACACTCTGCCAGGTGATAGGGACTCTAACCCCCCCTTGGTCTCACGCCAATATCCCCAAGCACATCCTTTCTCTCCTCCAAGATGCAACCTACCATTCGATTCCCAGCCTGAACCATACTACTCGACTTCGCGGTCGGAACAACTTATCCGGCCAACTAAGTGTTAGACTGCGTTCAACATGACTCAAGGACGTACAGCGAATCGGTCCTTAAACGACTCAGACGGGCATAGCTCCACACCCAAGACGTGAAGTGTCTTGCGGCTGTACTATCGAACTCCCGCCCGGTCTCAAATTCATTTTAAGGCATGGTTCCATCCACGATAGCCATAAAGCCACTCATGACTCCTTCCTACATCTCGCGGATGACCGGAAATCACCCGACTTCTACCGAACTAAGCAGGGCTAAGCATTGACACGTGCCTAAACCTAATATAGGAGTAAGTACGATATCTGGACAAGGACAGGTATAATGCAACAAGTGTTTTCATATAACTCCTACAACTTAATGCAGTAAACAATTAAAAGTACTCAAGATTAATTTATAAAACAGTAGGTTCAGCATGCACCGGGGCTTGCCTTTCAGAAAAGTTGAAGGCCGGTGGTCAGGGCACTCCGGCAAGTCTTCAGCGGTGTCTCCTTCGCCTGCTGGATCCTCGGGCTCCTGCTGCTCCTGGTTCTCCTCCGGAATTACAGGCTCGAATTCGAGGAGAGTTACTCCCTCCGGTACACCTATTGCATGAATGCATAATAAATACCATGGATGCATAAATGGGTGCAACATGCTCGGAATGAAATGCATTTCAGAAATAAAATACTCTATTCAAGTTATTTTATTAGTACGTGCAAATCTCTTCTCCGGTGGAGAAGTACTTACCTAATCTACCCAATCTAAGATATAGTTGTTCCTCTTCGGTTAAGGCCCTAACACCTAATAAACACAAGAGTAACATTATTTAGGTTACCACAGTAAGTTATTCTGGACAGCAGCTCAAAGATTCTAACATAACTAGGGATTCCTAACTCCAAAAGATATGATTTAAGACAATCTGGAAAGCTTATGAAATGCACCACAAAATGTTTTCAGACCACAGCACTTAATTCTAAAGTTTACCTAATCGAAATTCCAAAGTTCCAGAATCTGTTCTCTCTAAACAGAGAGCAGTCAATTCTGGACTGGCACTTTAAACAGCACTAACTCTCAAACTACTAAGCCAAATGCTCTCAAATTTTGACACAAGCTCATTTACAAATTTTACCACAACTTTGGTATTTATAAGTTTTCCAGCAACCACCTTTATCCAAGGTCAAGCCTAGAAATACTATCAGCTGTCCAGAAACCTAAAATTGCAAAGATTAAATATTTATTGATGTGGCAAACATTCTCTAAGACCAAACTAATACTACTACAAGTTTACAAATATCACAAAAACACCAGAAAGTAAGGTGTGCCCACCTAGAATATTTATTTAAACCCATTTCTTAATTTACTTAAGTAATTAAGTGGAATTTTAAACATATATGTAAACTGCTCCAAAAATTCTACAAAAATTACAGGGGACTCTCTGACCCAAAAAGAGACTACTGTACAAATTTGAACTCAATTTAATCACAGGAACTCTCTGAACAAAATTCACAAGACAAAAAGGCTGATTTTTGTATAAATAACAAAGCATAGTAAAAAGTGTCAAACAATAGATTTCTAAATTTTCTTGGACAGCCTAGGGTACCAAGACATTCTCCAAAAAGTTATATGAACATTGGACATGTAGAAAAATTACAAAAATTCATTTAAATATTTCCTAGAATAACAAGATAGCATAATAACTTGAAAAGTACTTAAGCACTACTGCCCAAATTTTTACCAGAGCTAGAGCAAGTATAAATTAGCCTACCCACCAAATTTCATAATTTTTGGAATACTGAAACTCAAGATATAATTTAAACAAGTTTGCATGTGATTTAAAACACATTTCAAAGACCTATTTAAATATCCCAGAAACTAAACATCACCTAGAAAACTCATATTTTTCTAAAATACTACACATCAAGTAGATCCTAACAAAATTTATCTCATGATTTTTGAGCAAGTAAAACCCTAGATCTACATTTTCCAAACTTAACCACATTTCCGTAGCAATATAAATAAAAATGAAAAAGATCTCATTTATACTGAGCCGGCCCGGAAGACGCGGCCCACGACTCGCACGCGCGTGGCCCGCTCAGCGCCCCCGCCCGCGCGCGACACTGACGGGCGGGCCCCCGTGGTCAGTGACCGGAGGCAGGGGAGGCGGAGACTCGCGAGCTCCGACGAGCTCGAGCTCGCCGGAGAAGAGCTCGCTCGGCCAATCGAACACCGCCTCGTGTTCTCCATCACCCGGTGCGTCGATTGGTGCTCGTGGAATGGATGGGGATGGGGTGGAAGGGGCTTGTCACCGCGAGCGGCGGCCGGTGATGTCCGGTGGCGGCGCACCGTCGCCGGTGAGGATGTACGGTGCGGTCTAGGCTCGGTACGAGCTTCACCGAAGCTAGGCGGATCCATTTTGATAGGAAAGGAGGATGGAGAGAGACCCGAAGCACCCCGACCACGGTGAGGTCCCATGGCAGGCTCCGGTGACCTCTCGGAGACGGGGAAGAAAGCAATGCGGCTCACCTTGAGTCAAATCGCGGGCTTCGGTGGGTCAAGGGGATGGAGGGTGGTGAGGCGGAGGGAGTGGCGAGGTCTGGCGGCCGGTGATGCGGTGTAGATCGCGCTTGAGCTCGCCGGAGAAGAACGGCAATGGCGGCTCGGTTTCGGTGTTTTTGCAACTGGAAGAGAGGGGGTGGAGGAATGGAGGCCGGCTCGCGCGTCGTGGCGTCTTGAAGGCGTCGCGGCCTGACTGGTGGGGCCAGGGCCGGCGTACGGGCGCCACCGCGCCTCCACGCGTCGGCGTTGCCCTGTGGTCGGTCGGCCACTGACGAAACTGAATCGCAGTTCATTGACGCCATCGGTAGTGACTGACAGAGTGATTTCGAACGTGATTAACTTCTAAACCAGCCTGTTTCAGTCCAAGGTGGCAACATCAAGTTTGTAGAGCTACGTTAGGTCAACAACTTTGTCAATTGGTGTTTGGGCTGGTTCAGCCTATATTTCAAACTACATGACCTCAAAGTAGTGCTTGATGAAACTGAAACCGGGGTTCAGTTAACGATGCCGACTGACAGCCTAAGTTCATGACACGATATCTCTTGAACCATTGAGAACCAGGCTTGGGTGATGTTGACAAAGTTGTAGGGTTACATGTGATCTACAAGTTTGTCAATATGAGTGAAAGCTGGTTTGGCCTGGTTTGCAAACTAAAAGCTCCTAAAGTAGGCATCAGTAAAACTGTAGGGTCAGATTCCAGACTTAGAAAAATTCTAAGTCTCGGAGCTACCTCTCTAACTGACTTGTGGGCCACTTTTGAGCATGTTAGGGTCAATTTCATGAGATGGTCATATTGAGACTTTTGTTCCCCATGAATTTCTTTACAACTTTGCTTAAGGGTGCTCTTCCATGCAAGGTCTCTAAATTAGACTTTTTAATTGGTCAAACTAGAGCCTTCTAGGGTCAAATGGTGGTCAAACTTCTCTTGGAGGGCAAATTTGTAATTTTGGTCAACATGAACCTTGTTCCAAATGTTACCCTAAGTATAACTAAGGTGTTGTAGGTCATGATTGGCTACCTTACCTTTTTGTTACACCAACTATCAAATACTTCATGAAATAAATCAAACAAACCCTAGAACAATCACATGTGTTGCATCACATAAAATAACAAACATGAATGATGCATGCTTATGCTTATGCAAATGCAAATGCAATGCAATTAAGGACTAAACACTTGAAGTGTTACAGCCCTCCCCCCTTATAAAAATCTCGTCCCGAGATTTGGAAAGCGTACCATTTTTCATAGAATTCTTTATAACCATCCCGCAAATAATCCTCCCGTTCCCACGTAGCATCACTCTCACTTCCCTGATTACTCCACATCACTTTGTACCACTTAACCACTTTACTTCTAGTTACTCGTTCCTGAGTATCGATCACTCGGACTTGCTTTTCTTCATAGGTTAGGTCGAATTCCAGTCTGATATCACCTAATGGAATTTGTTCCTCAGGAACTCGAAGACACTTTTTAAGCTGAGATACATGGAAAACGTTGAATATGGCTCTCATCTCAGGAGGCAACTGGATTTTGTACGCAACAGCTCCACTCTTGCCTATGATCTGGAAAGGACCCACGTATCTTGGTGCAAGTTTCCGCTTAACACCAAAACGTTGGACACTCTTCATTGGAGAAACTTTCAAATAAACGAAGTCTCCAACTTCAAATTCGAGTGGTTTTCTACGACGATCCGCATAGCTTTTCTGTCTCGCTTGTGCTGCAGCCATGTGTTTCTGGATGGTACGGACTTGTTCCTCGGCTTCCTGGACAAAATCAATGCCATAATACCTTCTTTCCCCAGCTTCTACCCAGTTTAGTGGAGTTCTACACTTGCGACCGTACAAAGCTTCGAATGGAGCCATCTTAATACTCTCTTGATAACTATTATTATACGAAAACTCAGCTAGAGGTAACCATTTTTCCCAAGAACCCTTGGATGAAATGACACATGCCCGCAACAGATCTTCCAAGATTTGGTTAACCCGTTCCGTCTGTCCTGATGTCTGGGGGTGATAAGCAGAGCTTCTCACTAACTTGGTTCCCAGAAGGTGATGCAAGTGCTCCCAAAAGCGAGCAGTGAACTGGGGACCACGGTCAGATATGATAGTACGAGGTATCCCATGAAGCCGGACTATCTGATTGAAGTACAACTCAGCATAGTCAGTGGGACGATAGTCCACTCTAACTGGAATGAAGTGAGCTGATTTGGTCAAACGATCCACAATTACCCAGATGGAATTATGATTTTTGACAGTAGGAGGAAGACCAACAATGAAATCCATACTTATCTCTTCCCATTTCCAACCTAGGATAGACAGTGGTTGAAGCAACCCAGCTTTCATATGCACAGCTTTAACTCTACAGCAGGTGTCACACCTAGCCACATATGCAGCTATTTCTTTCCGCATCTTGGTCCACCAATAGTATGGCTTCAAATCATAATACATCTTATTGCTACCAGGATGGATGGACAACTTAGAGGAGTGTGCTTCAGACATAATATCATTTCGAAGCTCCCGATCCTTAGGCACAACTAACCTATCCTTGAACCATAGTACACCCTCTTCATCTATCCTGAACTGTGTAGTTTCTTGTTCTTTCATCTTACGCTTGATGTGGAATATACCAGTGTCAGTCTTTTGGAGCTCAATAATTCTGCTTTTGAGAGTACAACTGACAGTGATGTTGTACAAGACTGCTGGATGTAGAAGGCGAGATCGATGAAAATCAGTTTCAACTAAGGAATGGCAATGAGACTTATGGCTTAAAGCATCCGCAACCACATTTGCCTTGCCAGGATGATAGTGCACTTGAAGGTTATAATCCTTAATCAACTTGAGCCATCTTCGTTGACGCATATTTAACTCGGGCTGGGTGAAGATGTATTTGAGGCTTTTGTGGTCTGTGTAGATATTGCAAACATTGCCCAACAGGTAGTGCCGCCAGGCTTTCAAAGCATGAACAACTGCGGCGAGTTCTAAGTCATGCGTTGGATAATTCGCCTCATGCTTCCGAAGTTGTCGAGAGGTATATGCAATTACTCGGCCTTCCTGCATCAACACACCTCCCAAACCTATGCCTGAGGCATCACAATAAACATCAAATGGTTTCTCGATATCCGGTTGTGCCAAAACCGGAGCTGAGGTTAGGAGGGTTCGCAGTTGGTGAAAAGCCGCATCACACTCAGGAGTCTAGACAAACCTGGTGTCTTTCTGCAGCAACCGAGTCATTGGCTTGGCTATTTTGGAGAAATCCGGGATGAAGCGACGATAATAGCCAGCCAAACCAAGAAAACTTCGGACCTCGTGAACCGAGATAGGAGCCTTCCAGTTCAGTACTTCCTGTACCTTGGCGGGATCCACCATAATTCCTCCATCAGACAACACATGCCCAAGGAAAGGTACTTCACAAAGCCAGAATTCGCACTTACTGAACTTTGCATATAGTTGATGTTCACGCAGTCTTGTGAGGACTATACGCAGATGTTCAGCGTGATCCTCCTCATTCACAGAGTATACCAGGATGTCATCAATAAATACCACCACAAACTTATCCAATACAGGCATAAACACCAAATTCATCAAGTACATGAAGTGTGCGGGGGCATTTGTCAAGCCGAAAGACATAACAAGATACTCATAAAGACCGTATCTGGTAGAAAAGGCTGTCTTTGGAACATCTTCCGGGCGGATTTTAATTTGATGGTAGCCAGATCTTAGATCGATTTTGGAGAAAACTTTAGCTTTAGACAACTGATCGAACAAGATGTCGATACGTGGTAGAGGGTACTTATTTTTGACAGTGACTGCATTGAGAGGTCTATAATCTACGCACATCCGCAACGACTGATCCTTCTTCTTTACAAAGATAGCAGGATATCCCCACGGCGATGAGCTAGGACGAATCAACCCTTTCTTCAAAAGTTCATTCAATTGCACCTTAAGTTCAGCTAGTTCATTTGGAGGCATCCTATAGGGTCTCCTAGAGATGGGCGCCGTGCCAGGCAACAACTCAATTTTAAACTCCACATCCCGATCCGGAGGGAGCCCCGGCAAATCATCGGGAAAAACGTCTGGAAACTCATTTACTACTGGAATTTCGGTCAACGCCTTTGCTTGCACGGCATGAACTTCCCAAGACAAATCAACTTTTCTGGGAAGTTGTACTAGAAAACCCTTTTGATCTGTAGGGTCTCTGAGCATAACTACCCGAGTGGATGTATCAATGAGTACCCCATTCTGACTCATCCAATTCATGCCCAAAATAACATCGATGCCTAAGCCCGGCAAAACCACTAAGGCAAAAGAGTACTTTCGCCCTTCTATCTCAAGCTCAAGATTCCCCACTACTTTATTTGTGGAAATATTTCCACTTGCTACGCTAATGCAATAACCCCCACCTTCAACAGTATGCAATTTGTGTGCAAACTCTGATGCAAACTTAGGACTGATAAAGGAATGCGAAGCACCCGAATCAAAAAGTACCACTGCAGGATGTTGGTCAACTAGGAACTTACGAGCAGTGACAACCTCTCCAGATGGAATTTCCTCAATACTGTTATAATGAGCGTGCCCTTGACGGCCACCTGGGTTGACATTCTTCTTAGGGTAAGGACAGTTCCTAGACCAATGGCCTGGCTTGTTGCAGTTCCAGCAAGGCATGTTGCTAGGGGGAACACTGGAGCTGCCTTGGCCCGCATTACTCTTTGGCAGAGCCACTGTATATGCCTTACGAAACCCAGTCTTCACTGGCACCTTCTTTTGTGGAGGACAGAACTTAGCATTTGTGGCAGGAGGGCGAGGAGGAGCCCTCGGGGCAGCTGGAGCTCGAGACTGTGAAACACTCGCCTCAATGGCCCTTTTGCGGCTCTTAGAGGCAGAATAGATAGCATTGTTGTTCTCTTGAGTCAGAGCATCACTGATAAATTCATTGAAAGTAGTGCACTTGCTAGTGCCCATAGTCTTCATTAGCTTCGGGCCTAGGCCTCTTTTAAAGCTAGCAATTTTCTTGGAATCGGTATCCACAAACTCAGTGGCATACCTTGCCAGGTTGTTGAAAGATTGCAGGTATTCAGTCAAGCTTTTATTGCCCTGCGACAGCCTCATGAATTCTGTGTGTTTGATAGCCATAAGACCTGGAGGAATATAATTCCCATGGAATGCAGCCTTAAACTGGTCCCAAGCAATCGGGACATTTGCAGGCAGCGTGGAACGATAGTGGCTCCACCAAATACCCGCTGGACCATGCAACTGGTGAGAAGCATATTCAGTCTTTAACTCATCAGTCAGGCGAAGCAGACGAAACTTTTGCTCAATAGTATTTAACCACTCATCAGCTTGCAGTGGTTCCTCCGCCTCCTTAAAGAGCGGGGGCTTAGTATCAAGAAAATCCTTGAAATCACTGTACTGATTCGGTTCTGGACCCTGGCGGCCAGGACGAGCTTCCCGGTTAGCCAGCTGGCGCATAGCATCTGCCAACATGCGCTGCCCTTCGACCACTATCTGCATCAGCTCAGCCGGGGTAGGTGGTGGCGGAGGGGGTGGCTGTTCCTCATCCTTATTGCCACGACCCCGACGAAGATTGTACGACATCTGCAAAATGCATAGCCAATGAGCACCGACGATGTGGGAAATTTGTAGATGAATTATTGTAATTATGTCAACTGACTTCATGAAATAGACTTTTCAAAATACTCATGACACAATACTTCATCACAACCGCACAATCTCTTCAAGCGGATCAAATGGCGCAATCATGCGAGAGAATCCAACAAGATGTTCTTTGATAAAGGCTCACACACGAGGAGCACAGCAGTTACTGAACTGTTTATGTTAAAATCTACGTGATTTTTGATCTTTTGCCCGGTACTTGGATTCAGTTTCAAAGTGTTTAGTTGACTGAGAAAGGCTACTTCAAACTGATCACAAAGAGACTTCTCAGCGTAGAGCTCCATGGTGGATCATGACTAGCCACCTCGATACCAGCGCGTGCCAAGCAGCACAACCTTATGTCGCGCGCCATAGGAGGCCCTCGGTTTTGTCGCGGCACCGAAGGGTGCTAATCGTGACATCATCATCGAACGCCACCCAATAAAACATCCAATTGCGATCGAAATTAATAGGCTCCAACTAAACATCCAGGAAACATAGGGTTCAACCTTACATCCCAAAAGTTAAGTTATTACAAAGCCTCACTCCATCACAGGGAGGGCACAAGGACGATCCTAACATCATAGCTACGTGATAACTACTCTAAGCATCGCCCTCAGAGTCGGTGTCATGGATCTCCCCGCCGTCCTCATCACTAACAGGCTCTAACTCCTCATCTTCTTCTTCTGGTTCTTCTTCTGGTTCGGCATCTTGGGGTCCGTTGACCTCCACTTCATCATCATTTTCAGCCATGAAGATTCCCGAACCCATGTCCTCATCTGCATTGATATTTCTAGGCAGCAGAGGATTTAGCTGGTTGTTCAGGCGGTGCACTTCTTCATGAAGATTGTCATTGTATTCTTTAGCATTCTATAACTGTTGCTCGAGCTCAAACTGACGAGCTCTCAGAACGTTCTCCTCGTACCAGGCTTCATCCCTCTGGTTCATGACACGAACCAACATGCGTTGACAGTTGCGGTTTGCTACTGTCAACCTCTGGACTGCAAGGGTTTCCTGGTCACGATCACGAATCACTTGCTCCAGTTGCTGACACGCTGCATTCCGGGCAGCCGTCACTTCAGCCAACTCTGCCCTCAGCCTTTCCACCTCAGTAGGCTCAGGGCGGGGCTCACGTGGAGCGAGCTGGTGTCGCGGTGCCCTGCCTCCAGTGGACTTACGAACGGTCCTCTTGGTACGTGCCATCTGTAGCAACAGATAAGATACGACTTAAAGTGAGGATCATTTAGGGGATACGAAATTTACTTTAGTCGGGAGTACTAAAATTTTTAAGGAGGGAGTAAATGATATGTATGATATAATTAAACATGATGCATGCACGTTCCGTACGCCCTCTCACCTTAGTAGAAACCTAAAGTTCTAACGCTAGGCGGTGGCATACATACGTTCTCTCATATAAGCGAAACTATCGGTCTACTCGTTACGCTGTTAGTGTACCTGCAGAAAACCTCATTTCAGCCCAATAGTTTCCCAATATATGCACACAAGAAAACAGTAATTTAAATACTTTCCATATACACATCCCTTGATGTATATACTTCAGTATCAAAGCTACCCGATATAAAGGTTCCCACAATTAAGTGCTTACGTAATTACATGGTTTAAACATGTAAGTATGCAAGTCACCAAAACTACTCTCCCCTAGATCGCCGGTTGGACGATCATGCTCTCACAACTCACACTTACCAGAGCGTCGAGGCAATTGATCCATACATTACCACCCAAGTGGATGGCATCCATACAATATCACGCCGTATGGACGACGAAACAAAAACAAACAAGGCCCCCAAGTTAGTCTTTATAATAAGCCACCTAAGAGTCCTTATTTGGGCTAAGGGATATGATCACTGGCATACCTAAAAAATAATTTTTAGTATTTTAACCCTTTTTCATAATCAAATATTTTTGTTTTTAAATACTCGTATGATGTTTTTAATGTTGAATTATGCTCCGATACCAGCTGTAACAGAACCGACCAAATTATAAGAGCACAAGTACAAAAACTAGCACCGAAGCGCTCAAATTTTCGAACTTGAGCCCATATAATCCCGGTAGTCAATCGAAACCACGAAGGATTTCAAACCAACCTGCTTACAACCAGGATCGCATCATTCAACATACAACATCATACGTTACATTTCACAAGTAGTTCCGAAATAAATTTACACACACGGAGTCGCAATTATTACAAACCAAGTTTATAAAGTAGCGGAAGCATAACACACACCAGATGTTAACTACTGCCAGTCTGGATGATCAACAACCCGCAAAAGCATGAGGAAAGTACATAAAAGATGATCACGCCCAAGTGATCTAGTCTTCTTCACCCGCAGGGTGGAGACAAGTTTTGCAGAAGCCTTGATAGAGCATATCATCTGCAACAGGAGGGAATAAACCCTGAGTACTGGAATGTACTCAGCTAGACTTACCCGTCGAAAACCAGAAATAAGATGACACCAAGGATTATGCAAGGCTTACACAAGAGGCTAGCTGACATCACATTTTTGCATAAAGGCATAAGTAATTAAGACCCTTATAACCTGTACTAGCAGTTATTTTTAGCATTTACCTGTCATCTATCTTAGCACCTGTACTAAACATGCACTTAATTATAATCAAACAACATTATTATTATATCCATAGCAGGTATATCATTATGGCAACATTGTATCATTCCCTTAACCACCAGTTCATTTAATGAGTTCTACGTTGCCGCTGCTCAAGTCAAGTGCTCACTAACCGGGAGCGACGGCGATTCGAATCGAATTCCTATCCAGCTGGAGGGGTATTTCTAACACTCACCGAGTCACGCCTGGCGAAGGCTGCTCAGGTCATCTTTTGTACAGTTCAGGAATCACGGGCCCAAATAATGTCGCGTCCCCAAGGGCGACACTCTGCCAGGTGATAGGGACTCTAACCCCCCCTTGGTCTCACGACAATGTCCCCAAGCACATCCTTTCTCTCCTCCAAGATGCAACCTACCATTCGATTCCCGGCCTGAACCATACTACTCGACTTCGCGGTCGGAACGACTTATCCGGTCAACTAAGTGTTAGACTGCGTTCAACATGACTCAAGGACGTACAGCGAATCGGTCCTTAAACGACTCAGACGGGCATAGCACCACACCCAAGACGTGAAGTGTCTTGCGGCTGTACTATCGAACTCCCGCCCGGTCTCAAATTCATTTTAAGGCATGGTTCCATCCACGATAGCCATAAAGCCACTCGTGACTCCTTCCTACATCTCGCGGATGACCGGAAATCACCCGACTTCTACCGAACTAAGCAGGGCTAAGCATTGACACGTGCCTAAACCTAATATAGGAGTAAGTACGATATCTGGACAAGGACAGGTATAATGCAACAAGTGTTTTCATATAACTCCTACAACTTAATGCAGTAAACAATTAAAAGTACTCAAGATTAATTTATAAAACAGTAGGTTCAGCATGCACCGGGGCTTGCCTTTCAGAAAAGTTGAAGGCCGGTGGTCAGGGCACTCCGGCAAGTCTTCAGCGGCGTCTCCTTCGCCTGCTGGATCCTCGGGCTCCTGCTGCTCCTGGTTCTCCTCCGGAATTACAGGCTCGAATTCGAGGAGAGTTACTCCCTCCGGTACACCTATTGCATGAATGCACAATAAATACCATGGATGCATAAATAGGTGCAACATGCTCGGAATGAAATGTATTTCAGAAATAAAATACTCTATTCAAGTTATTTTATTAGTACGTGCAAATCTCTTCTCCGGTGGAGAAGTACTTACCTAATCTACCCAACCTAAGATATAGTTGTTCCTCTTCGGTTAAGGCCCTAACACCTAATAAACACAAGAGTAACATTATTTAGGTTACCACAGTAAGTTATTCTGGACAGCAGTTCAAAGATTCTAACATAACTGTTATTCCTAACTCCAAAAGATATGATTTAAGACAATCTGGAAAGCTTATGAAATGCACCACAAAATGTTTTCAGACCACAGCACTTAATTCTAAAGTTTACCTAATCGAAATTCCAAAGTTCCAGAATCTGTTCTCTCTAAACAGAGAGCAGTCAATTCTGGACTGGCACTTTAAACAGCACTAACTCTCAAACTACTAAGCCAAATGCTCCCAAATTTTGACACAAGCTCATTTACAAATTTTACCACAACTTTGGTATTTACAAGTTTTCCAGCAACCACCTTTATCCAAGGTCAAGCCTAGAAATACTATCAGCTGTCCAGGAACCTAAAATTGCAAAGATTAAATATTTATTGATGTGGCAAACATTCTCTAAGACCAAACTAATACTACTACAAGTTCACAAATGTCACAAAAACACCAGAAAGTAAGGTGTGCCCACCTAGAATATTTATTTAAACCCATTTCTTAATTTACTTAAGTAATTAAGTGGAATTTTAAACATATATGTAAACTGCTCCAAAAATTCTACAAACATTACATGGGACTCTCTGACCCAAAAAGAGACCACTGTACAAATTTGAACTCAATTTAATCACAGGAACTCTCTGAACAAAATTCACAAGCCAAAAAGGCTGATTTTTGTATAAATAACAAAGCATAGTAAAAAGTGTCAAACAACAGATTTCTAAATTTTTTTGGACAGTATAGGGTACCAAGACATTCTCCAAAAAGTTATATGAACATTGCACATGTAGAAAAATTACAAAAATTCATTTAAATATTTCCTAGAATAATAAGATAGCATAATAACTTGAAAAGTACTTAAGCACTACTGCCCAAATTTTTACCAGAGCTAGAGCAAGTACAAATTAGCCTACCCACCAAATTTCATAATTTTTGGAACACTGAAACTCAAGATATAATTTAAACAAGTTTGCATGTGATTTAAAACACAATTCAAAGACCTATTTAAATATCCCAGAAACTAAACATCACCTAGCAAACTCATATTTTTCTAAAATACTACACATCAAGTAGATCCTAACAAAATTTATCTCATGATTTTTGAGCAAGTAAAACCCTAGATCTACATTTTCCAAACTTAACCACATTTCTGTAGCAATATAAATAAAAATGAAAAAGATCTCATTTATACTGGGCCGGCCCGGAAGACGCGGCCCACGACTCGCGCGCGCGCGGCCCGCTCAGCGCACCCGCCCGCGCGCGACACTGATGGGCGGGCCCCCGTGGTCAGTGACCAGAGGCAGGGGAGGCGGAGACCCGCGAGCTCCGACGAGCCCGAGCTCGCCGGAGAAGAGCTCGCTCGGCCAATCGAACACCGTCTCGTGTTCTCCGTCACCCGGTGCGTCGATTGGTGCTCGTGGAATGGATGGGGATGGGGTGGAAGGGGCTTGTCACCGCGAGCGGCGGCCGGTGATGTCCGGTGGCGGCGCACCGTCGCCGGTGAGGATGTACGGTGCGGTCTAGGCTCGGTACGAGCTTCACCGAAGCTAGGCGGATCCATTTTGATAGGAAAGGAGGATGGAGAGAGACCCGAAGCACCCCGACCACGGTGAGGTCCCATGGCGGGCTCCGGCGACCTCTCGGAGACGGGGAAGAAAGCAATGCGGCTCACCTTGAGTCAAATCGTGGGCTTCGGTGGGTCAAGGGGATGGAGGGTGGTGAGGCGGAGGGAGTGGCGAGGTCTGGCGGCCGGTGATGCGGTGTAGCTCGCGCTTGAGCTCGCCGGAGAAGAACGGCAATGGCGGCTCGGTTTCGGTGTTTTTGCAACTGGAAGAGAGGGGGCGGAGGAATGGAGGCCGGCTCGCGCGTCGTGGCGTCTTGAAGGTGTCGTGGCCTGACTGGTGGGGCCAGGGCCGGTGTACGGGCGCCACCGCGCCTCCACGCGTCGGCGTTGCCCTGTGGCCGGTCGACCACTGACGAAACGGAATCGCAGTTCATTGACGCCATCGGTAGTGACTGACAGAGTGATTTCGAACGTGATTAACTTCTAAACCAGCCTGTTTCAGTCCAAGGTGGCAACATCAAGTTTGTAGAGCTACGTTAGGTCAACAACTTTGTCAATTGGTGTTTGGGCTGGTTCAGCCTATATTTCAAACTACATGGCCTCAAAGTAGTGCTTGATGAAACTGAAACCGGGGTTCAGTTAACGATGCTGACTGACAGCCTAAGTTCATGACACGATATCTCTTGAACCATTGAGAACCAGGCTTGGGTGATGTTGACAAAGTTGTAGGGTTACATGTGATCTACAAGTTTGTCAATATGAGTGAAAGCTGGTTTGGCCTGGTTTGCAAACTAAAAGCTCCTAAAGTAGGCATCAGTAAAACTGTAGGGTCAGATTCCAGACTTAGAAAAATTCTAAGTCTCGGAGCTACCTCTCTAACTGACTTGTGGGCCACTTTTGAGCATGTTAGGGTCAATTTCATGAGATGGTCATATTGAGACTTTTGTTCCCCACGAATATCTTTACAACTTTGCTTAAGGGTGCTCTTCCATGCAAGGTCTCTAAATTAGACTTTTTAATTGGTCAAACTAGAGCCTTCTAGGGTCAAATGGTGGTCAAACTTCTCTTGGAGGGCAAATTTGTAATTTTGGTCAACATGAACCTTGTTCCAAATGTTACCCTAAGTATAACTAAGGTGTTGTAGGTCATGATTGGCTACCTTACCTTTTTGTTACACCAACTATCAAATACTTCATGAAATAAATCAAACAAACCCTAGAACAATCACATGTGTTGCATCACATAAAATAACAAACATGAATGATGCATGCTTATGCTTATGCAAATGCAAATGCAATGCAATTAAGGACTAAACACTTGAAGTGTTACAGTTAGCACTTGAAAAGGGCTTGTGTAACCTTGACCAGAATTTCTTGGTCACAAAACAGAATTGCTTGCTGAGGTGCTTTATTGAAAAGCTTGCGCATCTAGCAATTAACCGGCAATTCTTGCTGCTCAGCAAGAATTTCTTGTTGAGGAACAGTGGACTGCTACATGTGTGTCAGAGAGACAGAGAATGGCGTGAGAAAAAGAGTCTCAACAAGCAATTCTCTTGGCTCAACCAGAATTTCTTGGTGAGGAATAGTGTTCTCTACATGTGTCAGACCAGAGAGAAGCGTGTGAGAGGGAGCCGCTGCGCTATTATGTAGCTCTGTTTCCCATGCGCTAGTTGACCATGAGCTGCCTGTCGCATGGGGCCGCCTGCTCTACTGGCCCATGCATCAGCTGCCTACGGTGGAGGGTGCACCTGTCCACCAGAAAGAGAGGAGTGCTGGGAGGCCAGACAGCTTCCTAGAAGGTTCGCGTGCGCGTGCTGGCATAGGAGACCATTGTCGTCTGCTGCCCATTACCTATGACTATGAGAGAGCCATTGTGTTCAACTGGTCCAATCGTTTCCACCTGTTGGAGCCTTGCTGGTTGGGCTAGACCAGCTCGTGTGTGGGTAGCCTAGCTAGCTAGGGAGGATAAGGTAGTGCATTCCCCTTCCTTTCCCCTCTCTCACTCACTTCTTCTCCTTCCTTGCAACTCTGATATCCAAAATAAGAAGAACAAGCTCTCCTCCTCTCTCACTCCTAAGCTTTGTGCTCCATTCAAGTGAGGGATCGAGCTCTAGTGATTGATCTTGAGAGCTTCAAGAGCATCTCCTCCATCTCCTCTCCTTCTCCAAAGCTTAGTGCTCATTTGAGAGAGGATTTGGGGAAAACCTAGTGTGTGCATTTGAGGTTGCATATTTGGTGGCACTAGGTGGTAATTGCAATTGTAGATTTCTTGTTACTCTTGGTGATTGCCGTCACCTAGATGATTGGTAATTTGGTGATTGGTGAGGGGATTTGGTGATTGTGTTCGCCCCTAATCAAGGATTATATTTGTGAGGGGTTCTTGACCTTTTCCCCATGGGAGATCACAAAAGGTACTCTAGTGGATTGTTCGTGTCATTGAGTTAACTCACTTATGGGTAGGTTCTTGCGACGCTCTTGTGGTTGGGCCAGGTTTGTGAAACACCTATTAGCCGATGAACCACCAAGTGTTGGTCGACACAACGGGGACTAGCGTGTCGGCAAGTACGTGAACCTCAGGAGAAAAATCGTGTGTCATCTTGTGATTGGATTTCTCCTGGTGATTGATTGGCTTCACATTGTGATCGGTTCATTTCTCGATACGGCGGTATAATCACCCTACTCACTCCTTTACATTTTTGCAAACTAGTTGTGTTAGTTTTGAGATCTTGTTTGCTAGTTTAGTATCACCTAGTGGAGCTCTTTAGTGTAGTCTATTTGAGAGCTCTTAGTGAGTAGCAACTTAGCCTCTTGTGTACCTAGTGATTATAGTAACTAGAATTGTTATGATAGGTGGCTTGCAACCCTTGTAGAGCTAGAGCATAATTGCATTTCGCCATTTAGGTGTCTAACACTTGGCTCTAGTGTTTTTGTAGAGTTTTTTTTATAGGCTATTCATCCCCCTCTAGCCATTTAGGACCTTTCAGCCTCTACATTGGACACATGAATGGAGAGGACTAGGTCATCATGACCTCTAGCCATTACCTACTCTTAACATGTATTGATCTAATGGCGCACGGTGGAATATATAACATGGCGAGCACCCTGAGTAGTGGCTAGCCAACAATAGTTGGTGTCTTCAAGCACTGTCCATGTGAGAAATTAGGGGCATGGTTGGACCACTACTCATCCCATAAGGGAAATCACTTCAAGATGGATCGAGTACAAAGATCTTTAAGTCTCTGTTCTTTCGTTTGATAGCAAATATAGAAGTGACAAAGCGTTTAGTTTGCTACTGTTCGAGTTGACCTCCGACAACCGTCGCAGCTGGTCCTCAAATTTAACATTGGTAGACGTGGTGTCAGTTTATTGAGTCTAGTGAAGCTCCTTCTACATCTACGACTCAAGCTACCAAATCCTCGAAGACACAATCCGATTAGACAATTGAGGGGAAGCACCAGCTGGACCATCAGAGTACAACAATGAGGATCCCGATGTCTTTATCGTGGACACATCTCTCGAGACCCAGCTCCCCCGATGGAGACATCACCTGTATTTGCATCGGTAGAAGTACGGTTCTCTTCTAGCCAGACCAAGGTGTTGTGCTGTCATCGTGCTCTTTGGTTTGAGTTATTGTGTTGCCTCTTTTGTTGTAACCATAGAGTTACAAGTTAGTCCTTGGGATGGAAATTCCCAAAAGTTTGTACTTTGGTTTTAATGCTTAATATATTTGAATTCTTGTCAAAAAAATGATAAGAAAGGTAACTCACTGTTCCTCATTGCTCGTTAATTAGCCAGCTCACTATACAGTGTACACCTCGTCGTGGAGGCAACTAGACCACTGGTGGGCTTCGGCCTAGCTAACAAGCCACGTAGGCGGCCCATCATAAAGTGAAATTCACGAGGGGCCCAACACCAAGGGGTGCCGTGGCCGTGTTAGTCTCGCCGCGCCTGCCGCCTCCACGCAGCTCCTCTCTCTTCCTGGTCCAGGGGCCTCCACGCCTTCCCTTCCCATGGCGTCCAGGGATCTCCGGCGCCTGCTCGACGGCGTCGCTCTCGTCGCGCGCGTGGCCACGCGGGGCACCTCCCCGCGCGACGTCCTCAGGTCCGCGCTCCTTGCCGCCACAGACCTCGCCGGCCTCACCAGAGGCACCCCGCGCCGCCCGCCGCCCCCTCCAGGCGCAAGGCCGCTGCCCGCCACCGAATCCTCCCGCCCCTCCTCTGTCCTGTACTTCTCTCACGACGACGCCACGACAACGCCGCAAGATCATGCACTGGAGCGGCCCCCGCCCCCGCCGGTGCAAGATGCCCCGCACCCCGCGCGGACGCAGGAGACCGTCGGAACTGGTACAACCGCCGCCGTCGCAGCTGAACCTGCTGCCGTCGCGGTGGACAGGCCCGAACCCGCGGCGCCTCCTCCTGAGCCCTCGCCTTTGCCCCAACAGGCGCCCCCGTTGCCCTCAGCGGCTCCTGGGGAGAAGAGGCGGCGGCTGCGGGAACGGAAGGTTCCATCCACGCCCTTCACCAGAGCACTCGGGTAAGCTATCGATCTCATATCCGTCTCAACTGAAATTTAAAATAATGCACGTTCGTTTCAGTTTGAGACTATGCTCCATCTGAATTGGAGAGATGGTGAATGAATTTGTGTTGTTTTTTTGGTGATGTGCTGGAAAATTAAGGTTTGCAGGACTGGGCGCCGGGCTAGCGTGGGGTACTCTTCAGGAGTCAGCTCGTCGGGTGATGTATGGCACCCCGGTGGACACAGAGGGCAAGCGGTCAGCTCTCTCCCCATTCTTGTCTGATCAGAATGCCGAGCGTGTTGCGCTTGCGCTCTGCAGGATGCGGGGAGCAGCGCTCAAGGTGGGGCAGATGCTGAGCATCCAGGACGAATCCCTTGTACCTCCACCGGTAGTATCTCGATTCTGATGCCACAGTTTTGGTTCATCCTTTTGTTTGATGCTTCATTTGCCATAACCTTGTGATGTCCAAGTGTATTTTAATTGATCTTTGGCCAACTTAATGTAGGTGTTGGCAGCTCTTGATATTGTTCGTCAAGGTGCTGATGTTATGCCAAGGAAGCAGCTAAATTCAGTCCTTGATGCCGAGCTTGGTCCTGACTGGTCCTCCAAGTTAAGGAGTTTTGACTATGAACCGCTAGCTGCAGCTAGCATCGGGCAGGTTGGTTCAGCAGAGAAAGTTGCCCTATGTATGCTAAAAGGTTCACCAATTGTGAAATTTGAGCATTCACCTCAGCACTCTATTATACTAACTTCATCCCAAATTATAAGACGTTTTGGCATTTAATACATAGATTTTGCTATGCATCTAGATATACATTTATGTCTATATACATAGTAAAATCATTGCATCTAGAAAAGCCAAAACATCTTATAGTTTGAAATAGAGAAACACTAAATATGTGCTGGGTTCTGCTCTCACTGTTAAGCCATATCCTTTGCTTATATATCATTTCTTTTTAATTTCAACCAGGTCCATCGAGCGGTTTTGAAGGATGGATCAGATGTTGTCATGAAAATACAATACCCTGGGGTTGCAGATAGTATAGAAAGTGATATTGAAAATGTTAGGCTACTTCTAACTTACACAAATCTCATTCCTAAAGGTCTTTTTCTTGATAGAGCTATGAAGGTAAATATTTTTCTTCATTATTTTGATAGAAATATGGATTATTCTGTTCTTTTTTTTCCTCATCCTATTTCTGCATGCTGTCTTTTGCTTTTTTATTCTTTCTGTCAAAATATAATTGTTGTGCAAACATAGACTAGATTTTACTGTGAAGTGCTGCACATATGAGTATTTTAAGCTCTTTTCTGTATGACATGAAGTCATGAACAATGGTTGGTCTTTACTTAATATACAAATGAAAAGAAAAACCAAAAAGATTTATGAAATTTTCAATAGTCACATCAAGCAAGTTGCTGTCTTTACTATCTCTGCTCATAAATTATATAATCTTTTAACACCACACATTGATATTTTCTGTGTTTTTCTTATATTCTGGTAACAGAGTAAAAAGCACTTCGATGCACATTTATAAACATAAAGAAATAAGCTCTTTGATATTCATGTTATACAATTCAGGTGGCAAAGCAGGAGCTGGCACGGGAGTGTGATTATGTGCTAGAAGCAAGTAACCAGAAACGTTACAAAGAATTGCTATGTGATAGTGATGGCTATTATGTCCCAAAGGTCATTGATCAATTGTCTAGCAAGAAAGTGCTGACCTCAGAGTTTGTTCCAGGTATTTCTACTTCTTTTGAGCAATAATGCTATGATTTTTTTACCTTGTATTTATTGTTTGATGTTACTAGTTAATAACGATGACAATTTGCTGAGCTCTGCTCAACTGTTAATTGTAATAATCCCAGAAATTTGCATGGGATCCTTGTGAATGTGGCTTATCCATTTCAACCTCCTTGTGTAAACATTGAGCATGAGTGTGTGTGTGTGTGAGTTTTCCTACCTCTTCCATTGCCAACACTAACTGTACAACCAAAGAGAGAGGTGAGGATGTTTGTTATGGAGTTTATGAAGCCTGGATTATTTTGCAGTATGGATTCAAACATATATTTGTTGCTGTACTTTGTAATTCATAGTAGCTGTTTTTTCATGAATTGAATCAGTGTATGTTTACTGGAGATCCTAACAGCTTTGTCTACTTGCTGGTTCAGGGGTTCCTATCGATAAGGTGGCTCAATTAAGCCAGGAAACCCGCAATTATGTTGGTTGTAAACTGCTTGAGCTTACAATAAAGGAGTTGTTTGTCTTCAGATTCATGCAGGCATGTGCCAGCTCTCATCTCCCATTTGTTAAATTCCTAAATAACTAGTAGTTAGAGTTGTCTGGTTGTATAATTAGTGTCGTGGTAACATTCCATCAATTTATAACTTGTGGTGCTCATTGTCAACACTGAAAACCTTTGATTTAAACTACTCTTTTATGCGGATCTTTAATTACTACTACTTTGGTGCAGACTGATCCAAATTGGAGTAATTTTCTGTACGATGATGCTACAAGGAAATTCAATCTGATTGACTTTGGAGCAGCCCGTGATTTTTCAAAACACTTTGTAGATGATTATCTACGAATGGTATGAAATGACAATTAGTGCACACTTCAATTGTCTCAGAGTCCATTATCAGAATTTTTCCAAAACACTCTGTAGATGGTTGGTATCTGATTTGTTCTATTGTTTCTCAGGTAGTTGCCTGTGCAAATAGAGATCGGACCGGTGTCTTAGAGATGTCCCGCAGACTCGGATTCCTAACTGGTGAGGAGCCAGAAGTTATGCTGGATGCTCATGTCCAAGCAGCCTTCATTGTTGGTGTGCCATTCTCAAAGTCAGGCGGTCACGATTTTCGAGCGAATAATATCACACATAGTGTTTCCAATCTGGGGGCTACCATGTTGAAGCACAGGCTGACCCCACCGCCAGATGAAGTGTACAGCCTCCATAGAAAGCTGTCAGGTGCATTCCTTGCCTGCATCAAGATTGGGGCAGTTGTACCCTGCAGAGAGATCCTGTTCCAAGTTTACGAGCAATATAATTTCAGTGACGACCATTCAGATGTAGCATCTAGTGCTGGATAGTAGCATCAAAGAAATCTTCATTTTTTATGTCTTTTGTAACTGAAATAGTTCCTTGTCCACCGCAGCTCATTTTTCCGAGAGCTTGGCAGTCACCTCTCATTCATAATTGGTGTCAAAAGAATGTAAAAGACCTTATTCTGGGTTTGGATAGTCTATAGTGGTGGTATTATTTGCACAGTTTCTTTGTGGAGGAATAAAGAAATTGGAACAAAGTTTCTCTTTTGTTGAGTATTTTTAACAGAGTTTATGCTTTGACTGTGTTTTATAATATAATCATAGTCACAGAAAATAGTGTCGAAGGCATCGACCATGTAAAAACCTATTACAAGCAGTGGTACTACGTTTCTTGACCTCATTTTTCTACCTCGTTGATCTGGGAACTTTGTGACTGTTTATAATTCCTGAGAAATTGGTTGGTGAAAATACTTGCAGAGGCGATGAGTTCACTCGCATACTGTGTGTCTGAGCCTTCACGAACATGAACATTGACGACATTAATGTATTTGTTTTCATGTGATAATATAAAATAAATAAAATTGATAGGTAGACCAAACACAAGTTGTGGCTGTAGTTTAGTGGTAAGAATTCCACGTTGTGGCCGTGGAGACCTGGGCTCGAATCCCAGCAGCCACAAGTTACATTTTTTCTTTAATTTATTTTGTCTTAGAAACCCAACGCGCTTGGCTAGATGGCTCATTTCTCTATTTTTTTTTGGTTTTATATGTTTTGCAGAGTTGCTGTTTACTATTTTAGCTACTTCTTACATAAGTACTTCCTTTTTTTTTAACTTTAAGTACTTCCATTCCAGTTAACCTAGTACGGATCTCAGGAGGTTGCCTATGCAGCAAATATCTTATTCTGATTTTCTCGAGGCAACATTCTGCACTTAATAATTTATATATTGTATATGTGTGCTTGTGTTAGAGAGAGAGAGAGATTGTGTGCACATTTGTTAACGGCGAAAATGACACTCCAAACTACTGGTATAGAAGCATATATAGTTTACAGCGTTGGCGACTGTTTAATTACTCGTCGTGGATTTCTTGGCTGTCGTAGCGCAGCTAGCGTGCTATGAATATACGATGGTTCTTTGCTAGCTGCGTAGCTGTGGCTAGATATATATGCTGCTAGCTAGGTGCGTCATCCCCTTGCTATGCGCGCGTTAAATACGTAACATATATAAAGGCTTGCTGCTGGCTTAAGCTCCTTGGATACATAACATCGGCTTCGTTCCGCTTTCTTTAGGCGCGCTCGATCAGTCGTCTTCTCAGGTAATAAGCCAGCCGGCCGGCCGGCCTTTCCGAATTCCGATTGGCATCAGAGACGACGAGGAGAGGGTCGATGGGGGTTGTTGCCAAACCCTGCAGCAGGCGGCGGCGGCTTCTCCGCGCCGTTGCTGTACTCGTCGTCCTCGTCGGAAGTTGCTGCTGCGCCGACGCCGAGGCGGCCGCCGCTGCAGACTACGAGCAGGAGCAGCTGAGCAGCAAAAGTAAGGCTGGTGGCAGCCGGAGGAGGAGGAGGAGCAGGAGGCGGGCCGTGGCGGCCGACGCGGTGACGCCCGCCGCGCCCCTCATGGTGCCCATCACCATCCTCAAGTCCGCCGTCGACTCGGGAGCCGGTATGCATGCATGCTTCTCCTTCAATTCCTTCCTTCTCACTTTTCTCTCAGTCATATGGTACGTCTTTTGGACAGTACGACAAGATTTGAGTCAAATATTGAGAATATAAATCATCAATAACTTTTAAGTTGTTGAGTTTGCAAATGTAAAAATTATATGAATAGATTTATCTTGAAAAATACTTTCATAAAAGTATACATATATTACTTTTCATAAATATTTTTTATAAAAATAAGAGGTCAAAGTTGTGTTTTGGAGACCGTATCGCTATCCTAGATGACTTCTAAATCCGATACGGAGGGAATATATAGCTAAACGATCTGCTAGCTAGAGGTCGTCATTAATTGGTTTGTTCATGTATAGTAGTAGTAGTATATCACAGTTGCGACTTGCGATCGATCTCCTTTTGTCGAGTCGTGGCGGCGGATTAATTATTTGTTCACGGTCTCACGGAACACCACAGCATGCACGAGATGGATAGAGAGGACTTTAGCTGGCTTTTGCTGCACTGGCTGCTGTCCGTATAAGCCGCATGCATATGCATGAATCCGTGACCACGATCGGTGATCCGTCACTGGCATGCATGCACGGTGCCGTGTGTCGCCATGCGCGCACGGTGCATGCAATGGGTGGATCGTCGGTCCCTGCCTGCCATTTCGGTAGTGCGGTCGGCGCGGCGCGTGGACGATATGATACGGCCGGTCGCGCACGCGCGTGTGCTTCCAAAAAAGGCGTGGCGTTGCACGGCTGGTACACTACCCATATATATGTCACGAGCTAAATATGTACTGCAGCTACCGCCGCTGCCAGCATTTGGCCGGCTGCTCCTATCGACGATCCTTAGCTTTCACGGGCGCTTGTGTTACGTTCTCATCACTAGCTTGGTGAGCACTAATCGAGCAGAACAACGTTGCCGCACCCTGCATGTAAACGAAATGCGAGCCTTGACCCGCAGAACCAGGCCCCGATGTCAGCAATGAAAGCCTATCTTAATTTGTCCACTTCTCCTATCTCTATCTTAATTTGTCCCCTTCTGCTATATTTTTTTTAGAGTTAAATGCACCATAGATCCATTAACTTATGAGGAAGTTTCAGTTGAGTCCATCAACTTCCAAAGTGGCTTTTTGGGTCCATAAACTTTTAAAATGGTTCACTGCAGTCTATACTTATTTATTTAACCTTAAATTCAAAACATATTTATAGAAAACCTCTTCCCATACGCATGCAGTGCATGCGTCGCCGGGTTTAGTGCTTTACTTGCTCATGCCTTCCTCCACGTACGACCATCTCGGCAGTGGGTGGGAACGCCGGCCACCTGCACATCAATCGGTGAGCGCGACGGCGGCCTCGTGCACGAGCGGCTGGGTGGCGTGCGCGACGCCCTCGGCCTCGCGCTCCACCTGCTCCCGGCACGCCTCCCGTGCGCCCGGCTGGGACATGCGCTTGACGAAGGCGGCGAAGCGGCGCCAGTTGTCGGGCTGGAACAGATCGGGCCCCATGCGCAGGTACGTGAACGCCACCATGCGGTCCTCGGCAGCCCTGTCGGCGGCCGTGGCCACCACCTGGTCGTGCGCCGTCTCGTCGTAGCGTGGCAACGCGTTCTCCCCGGCCAGCCGGCCCGACACCGGCCTCCCACGCCGCGGCGGCCACCTACTGCACCAGCACCTCGGGGCGGCACTACGCGTCCTGCGGCTGCTCGTGGTCCCGCATCTCGACGCACGTGAAGTTGAGCACGGCGCCGTGGCGCGCCAGCATGCGCGCAATGGGCGCGTACCCGTTGTGCTGCCGGGTGTTGTAGTACCCCGCCGTCAGCTCCGCCGCGTGGGACCGGGTGCCGTAGTGCCAGTGGATCCCGGCCACCTTCACCGAGATCTTCACGCCGGGGGACCCCGTGAACACGCCCGTCGCCGCCGACAGGATGCGGTCGTCGTGCTCCAGCAGCATATGCGAGTACCAGCTCAGGAAGAACTGCCCGTACTCCGTGCTCCACCCGCCCTCACGACGGAAGAAGCCCGTGTCCTCCGGCCAGTCCTTGTAGCCGCCGGAGTCACCAGGACCCGCGTTGCCCCACTCCGGCTTGCCCACGGCCTCGGCAGCCGCCTTCAAGCTACTCAACATGTACTGCATGAATGCACATGGATATCGCAGCAGGTCAGTTACAAGCTCTGAGAGGGGTACAAAAAAAAAACGAACGAGCACGCATGCTGTACCCTGTCATAGCACTGGAACTCGCGAGAACTGCAAGAACTGCGCGAACATGAGCTTGCCGATCGCCGCGATGGCAAGCCTGGTGTTGTCCATCGACAAGCCGATGAGCGCGTACCTGTCCTGCTTCGGCTTCATCAGAGCCGATGAGCTTGCCGTTCATCACCTCGCAGAACACAGCGGACATGACCTCGGCGAGGACGGCGAGGACGTTCGCCTCGAAGAGCACGATCGACGCCAGCCCAGAGCCGACGGCCGTGCCGTTCACCGTGGCGAGCCCTTCCATGGGCTGCAGCTCGAAGAAGCCGTGCTGGATGCCGGCGATCTTGAACGCCTCCGCGGCGTCCACCTTCCTGCCGTCGGGTGCCACCGCCTTGGAGTTGGCCCGGCCGGTGACGAGTCCCGCGATGTAGGAGAGCGGGACCAGGTTGCCCGACGCGGTGATGGTGCGAACTGAATGAACTGATCAATACCACCTCAAATATACAAGCTGAAACTCAATCTTCGGCTCCCTCAAACTATCAAACCAGTCCGATCCAGTGAAAGGTGTAGTAACAAAAATTGTAGAGCTAGAAGCGATCTACAAGTTTGTTTACATGACTTTGGGATTATTCGGTTCGGTTTGCAAACTACACCCTCAACTGGTACTTCGGCAACAACCGAGAGCGCCGTGAAGAGCTGCGTGCACGCCGGCAACACCAGCAGCGTGCTCGACCAGCACCGACCGCATCTTCTGCATCAGCGGGTAGTTGGCGCTACAGGGGTCTACACGAACACCGCCTCGCGGTCGATCGCCGTGAGCAGGTCCTTCTCGCAGAACCGCGCGCTGTGGAGGCCCTCCGTGGCGCTGGTGCTCAGGGTCTTCTTGGCCACCGTCATCACGCAGCTCTTCACGGCGCTCTTCAGGTTCTCCTCCAGGTGGCGTAGGTCGACGGTCTGGCACAGCGCGATCAGGAACGTCGACGACATGAGCTTCAGCACGTCGACGGCCTCGGCGGCCAGATGCAGGGCTGCACCTTCACGCTCGGCCTCGGCGAGCCCAACCTCGCCGGCAAGCCCGTGCTCGAGTAGGACCCGCACGAGCTGCACGCGCTGGAGCCCAGGCCAGCGCCGGAGCCATGCATGCACCTGCATGCGTGTGGGGAGGGGTTTTCTGCAAATGTGTTTTGAATTTAAGGTTAAATAAATAGGTATGGACTGCAGTGAACTATTTTAAAAGTTTATAGACCCAAAAAGCCACTTTAGAAGTTGATGGACCCAACTGAAACTTCCTCATAAGTTAATGGATCTCTGGTGCATTTAACTCTTTTTTTACTATCGTACTGTTCAGAGAACATGTAATTTTGTTATTGTTGGTTGTACAAAAAAAAACTTATGAATTGTATATGTGAGTTGTCTTTTAAATTGTATTATTAGTTGATTGTATAATATTATATTGTCTGGAAAAGTTCCTAAAATTTCAGAAATATGGAACATAGCAATTCTCTAATTTTACCCCTATCCGTTGGCCAAACTTGAGTTGGTGCGCTGAAACAAGAGCCACCAGAGAACACGACCATCAGTGACGAAGCTAGCTAGGGGCCGTTAGCAGGGGGCCATGGCTCCATGAACATGCATATGTAAATGTTTTAGCTAATTAATAAAGTTACTCTAGTAGAGAAAAGATTATTTAATTTGGCCTGGCCGCCTGCAACTAATTGGTCACCTTCAAAAATATAATCCTACCTCCGTCCTTGACAAGCATATTTCAATAGCCTACACTTGTTTTTATCTTTCTCCTTTCTTTTTTTTTTTTTGGTCATCTTCAATCAAGCGCCATGTTTTCCGCTACTACTTGCTGGGAGTAAGTAACAACTAACAAGTAACGGTGTGTGCCATGATCTGTGGGTGCAGTGTGCATGGACGGAACGCCGCCTGCTTACCACCTGCACCCTGGCTCCGGGGCAGGGAACAATAGCTGGATCGTCAACCTGGAGGTCAGTCATCATCTCGGTTAAACTCAGATTATTATTTCACTAGCTGCCATGCATGCATCCTGCTGATTGGCTGATTGCTCATCAACTACTACATGATATGTATATTGTGGTAGGGCGGCGGTTGGTGCAACAACGTTCGGGCGTGCCAGTTCCGCAAGGCCAGCCGCCGCGGCTCGTCGGACCTCATGGAGAAGGAGATCCCCTTCGGCGGCATCATGAGCAGCAGCCCTGTCGACAACCCTGGTCCGTCCCGTCCCTAGCCTCGTCGTCGTCTTAACTTGAACCCCTCTCTCACATGCTGCACATCATCATTTACATACAGATTTTTACAACTGGAACCGGGTGAAGATCCGCTACTGCGACGGCGCGTCCTTCGCCGGCGAAGGCTTCGACAAGGCACGTACAACGCATGCATATCTTGCTTCCTTTCTGTTGCAGTAGCTGTTACAATTCCAATTTACAGATCGATAGTATCACACATTATATATTTAGTTGTGGGAGTAACAGATCGATTTGGTCAAACGAAACGATCGATTGACCTGACATGACACTGCTAGCTGCAGGAGAATGAGTTTTACTTCCGCGGGCAGCGCATCTGGGACGCCACGGTCCGGCACCTCCTCTCCATCGGGATGGCCTCCGCAGACCAGGTGCTGCTCACCGGCTGCTCCGCCGGCGGCCTGGCCGTCATACTGCACTGCGACCAGTTCCAGGCCTTCTTCCCGAGGTCGTCCAACGCCGGCGCCGGCACCACCACCGTCAAGTGCCTCGCCGACGCCGCCCTCTTCCTCGACGCGTACGTACGTGCCGGTGCCGCAGTGCCACCGTACCAACTAATTGACGAACCTTTTGTTAACAGAAATTGTTGCTCCATCTGCTGGTGCTTCGTTCATGCATCTTGACTTGAGCAGTGCATATATGCTTGCAGCTCCGATGTCTCCGGCGGGCGCAGCCTGCGGTCCTACTACTCCGACGTCGTGGCCATGCAGGGCGTGGGTCCCAACCTGCCGCCGGCTTGCACTGCCCGTTTGGACACCACCTCGGTGCGTCGCGTTGTTGCTCCTTGTCCAGTACCAAAATGCCAGTTAGTTGTACGTGTTGACAGAATGGAACTGAACCACCCGTTCGCGCTCGTGCATGGCAATGGCAAAGCAGTGCTTCTTCCCCCATAACGTAATCGATGGCATCAGCACCCCCATCTTCCTGCTAAACGCAGCGTACGACGCCTGGCAGGTAACTAGCTAGTAACTAATTTGCCAGCTTCCAAAGATTGTAAATTTTGTAATGGAGCTATGAATGGTCGCACGATCAGATACAGGAGAGCCTGGCACCTAGCGGAGCTGACCCCAGCGGAGCCTGGCGAGCCTGCAAGTCCAACCACTCTGCCTGCGACGCATCCCAGATGAAATTCCTGCAAGGTTACGAATTCAATCAATACACATTCATAATCACCCAAGGCCGGCCCTGAGGGAGGGCCAAACAATGTTCCCAAGGTTTATTTCTACGTACACTGGATCGATCAATTGCATGCAGATTTCAGAGACCAGATGGTAGCATCCGTGAACGACTTCGCCGGCTCCAGGAGCAACGGGCTCTTCATCAACTCCTGCTTCGCGCACTGCCAGTCCGAGCTGCCGGCGACATGGAGCGACGCGGCAGGTGGTGCCTCCCCGGCCATTCAAAGCAGGGTAACCATGACACCACCCACCGTTCATGCCATACATATAGATATATACATACATATAAAAGCGAAAGTTTGAGCCTGCTGTGTTGCGCATGAATGCAGGGGATTGCCAAGTTAGTGGGCGACTGGTACTTTGGTCGAGCTCAAGTGAAGGCGATCGACTGCCCCTACCCCTGCGACGGAACATGCCGTAACATCATATGATGACAACATCCTGCTGTTTTCTGCTGTGTGTGTGTGTGTGTGTGTGTGTGTGTGTGTGTGTGTGTGTGTGTGTGTGTGTGTGTGTGTGTGTGTGTGTCCTCAAGAGTTACGTACGTTGTACATCACATCAATTCAATATATGAAACACAGAGAAAGCAAATGAGTGTGCAACCATTATTAAGATTAATTGAACGATAACAATACAAGAAAGAGTAAAAAATGAACTGAATGTTCTTAGACTCCATTGGAGATTGTAAGTGACGGTTAAACTCGTTATTAAGTGATCCATACGTCCCCAAAAACCTAAGGGCCAGTTTATATTCTCTGGTCTAAACTTTAGTTGGCTAAAGTTGGGGAGGAAAACTTTAGACCACTTGCTGAGCCTCCCAGATAGAGTTAGCATGTTCTGCAGGACTAGTGCACTCATTTGTGAAACAGAGAAAGCAGATGAGCGTCTGTACTGTTTGTCTCGCACGGTGTACTGATGGCCTCCAAGTTTATCAAGATCTGATGATCCATTGCAAATTTTGGTAGCGGTAACGTGTTAGATGAGCGTGTGGACTGTTTGTACGGAATGCAGCACCGGATAAACCAGCCAATAGTGGCAATGTATTGTGCAACACTAAGGTTTTGTTTGGCTGCACCCAAACCATGTGGATTGAGGTGGATTTGTGTGCAACTAAACAAGCCCTAACCGGTCTAACTCCAATTACTTCTCCGGTGCACCATCACCACCAGAGAGTTCCGGTGCGTGTTAGATCATAGTGTGCACAAAAAACACCCTCACTAAACTGACCATATATATGGTGCATCTCTGGTGCCACACTGGAGAGTACTGGTGTGCACTGATAGGTAAGGGTTAACTCTTCTGTACTGAACTAAAACTCCGGCGAGCCAACAGAGAATTTTGGTGCATGTAAGATCCAATTGTGCAAAAAACATCGTCTTTGGACTGAAACTCTAGTGCATCTCTCTGGTGCACCATAGAGTTCCAATGCCCCCTTTTTGAATTGTTTTGTGTTCATGCACTGTTTCGAAACTCCGGTGCACCATCGGAAATTTGGGATCAACGTTCAATGAAGCATAGGTCAGGCACTGTTGGGTAACTCCGGTGGTGTGCACCACCAAAGAGTCCCTGTGACCTTAAGCCTTTTTCAAACACGCCAACTCCATATGGTCTCCCATGGGATGATTAACACCTTTAAGCCTTAGCATATTTCACATGTTTCAAAGGTTTGTCACCTGATTTATATGCAATGCAAAGATTGACCTCACAAGTGCCGCTAGATAACCATAGAGCAATCAAATTTTTTCCTCTTAACACAACTATCTATCCTATCAATCTGGTCATATTTCATCCTCTAATCATCTCATGGTGACAGGTAAAAACACAAATTCTATTTTATACCTTTGCCTTGAGCCCTTCACAATCCATACATGCCATCTTCCTCCATGGCATCCATGTTTGCTCAAGCACCCATGTGGACCAACTCGTTTAACCATCATATCTTCACATCAAATGTTAGTCCACAAATATTATCATTAATTACCAAAACCCAAATAGGGCCTAGATGCTTTCACCTTGGGAGTCAAGATGTGGAATTTCAACATAAATCTCTTGAGGTTTAGTAGATGTGCGGAGGTTGAATTCTTCAGAGGTTTTGCAAAAATGTGTTGAGCTTCACATCTCCGGAGGTTCCGTAAAAAAATGTATAGAGCTTCACATCTCCGGAGGTTTGTAAAAAATGTGGAGAGGTTCCATACTGATAGAATTCAGCCTCCTGAACCAAGAAAGTAAAATCCAAAATTCAATCAAACAGGATACAAAAATCATGGAATTTTACAAACACCTTTCCTAATCCACGGTGAAGGTATCCCCAAGGATCAAAATTTGGCCAGGAATTTTGGAAGTTATCTCTTAATTTGGGATTTTTATCAAGGATCCTCAAAATAACGATTTCATGGCGCTCGTTGTTAATTGGTTGAAGACAAATCCTAGGTATGTTTTCAAGACCTCATAGCACCTAAGGACCATCCAAGAACACCTCAAAAATCTCAGCACAAAGAACTTCAAGAATTTCACCAAAAGAAGAAAGAAAAGAGAGTTTTTAGAGAAAGAAACTTGAGAGATGAGGGCTGTGCTTCGAGCCATAATATGGACAAGTTCCAAAGGGTCTAAAAATACTCCAAGATTGTGCCAACCAAATCAGCATATAAAAAATACATTAAAATAGAGTCAAAAATCCCTGAAAAGGAGAAATCTTGGATGCAAGAGGAAGATATATGGAAGCACGAAATTGAATCAACAAACTTCAATAAAATCATGAGGCATTCACCTAAACAAACCAGGTTTAGCCTCCCCCCATCGTCCTTCCACTAGAAATTGAAAAACTAGATCAAGAGGATCTCAGCTCTCTCTAACATAGCATCCCTTTGCTTTGTGCACTTGGCTAACCTATAAAAATGAAATTGAGGTTGCAAGAGATGCCTCTCCCAACCAGTCACTTCCATATATAGGTTCTATGCAAAAGACTAAAATACCCATAGCAACTAATATTAGATACATACCCCAAGGGGTAAATCGGTCCAAATTGTTCTTTGTCCATCGGAATGGATCCGACCCCTTCACAACTTCCTTTTGTCTCAATGCAAACATCGTGATGGTGCCACGCATCCTTCGACTTGCCGCCCTTGATTTTGAGGCCGAAACCAAAAAACCCTCTATGTATATGGTTTTGAAGTCAAAACTACCAAACCACCCGATGTCGTGTACACTTCGTCCTCTGCCCGGTGATCTCCATGTCCTTCACGATCTGCACTTAGCTCTAGTCTTGGTCCCACCTTGATTTCAGTCAATGCATGCCGTCTTCATCCTTATATGTATATATATGTCCTCTTGTCGAAGGATATATACTATTCTACACCCTAGGTGTAGAATATTATTCTACACCACAAGTCAAAATTGACCTAAAAAAATAATGAGTACTATTGAACCGTGTTCAGTATCAGTCAGTACTACGTACAGTACCACGAAATACTGAATAATACTGAAACGCGACTACTGAACATTATTAAATTTTGTTCAGTATAACAGCTCGGTGTAAAATAGTATTCTACACCTAGGCAGGAACAAGTACATCACCAACCTTGCTTGATCCTCACCGTCGCCATCAATCGACCAAGAGACACGATGCACCGCCACCACTTCACCTCCAGTTAGTTTTAATAAGCAAGAGCAACTCAAACTGCAAGGACTTAGTATCCATGGCAATCACTCTTCATATATATATTTACAAGAACCCATCTCAACCTTGTTATCTCTTCGTCCCTAATCCCTGCGGATGAGCTGGCCGGACAGTGGCGAGGCGGAAGGGTGGGGGTAGTAGCTTGGGCGGAGGGCCGCGCAGTACAGTCACACAGACGACGGGCACGTTGCTCTACCCGCCCAATAATCTCTTTTGTTTAACCTGCTGCACTGCTCACATCACTGGCAAACTCAGATGGTCTACATGCATGTTGATCAGTTCATGTGCTGCGATGCATATATCGATGCAATACTTTTGTTGGTTGGCGGAGGTCTCGAAGCGTGGTGTGACTTCTCTCCTCTGATTCCCTGGCTAGTGCTCTGCAATGTGTGGAGTACTAGGCACGCACATGCCCATCCACCTCTCGCTTCGCGTGCGCTAATTATATATACGCACCTGATCCAGCTCGCTGTTTCATATGCTTGGCTGCAGGTGCGGCCGCGCAGCCTGCCTGTCGATCGATCTAGGGGTACCGAGATGACGGATCGGCCGTCGCTTCCGGCTCTCATTGCTCTCGCCGTTCTTGTGGGCAGCTACGGCTGCGTGGCGAGCTCGGCCGCCTCGCCGGCGGTAGAAGATGAGCTGCGCGGAGCCGGCGGTCGGACGATGCGGCGGCGCGCGGCGTCGGTGATGGTGCCCATCACCATCCTCAAGTCCGCAGTCAGCGACGGAGCTGGTATGTATGCTGCTGCATGTGTTGTTCCTCTGATCTTGGCCGGGGCTTGGTGGTCGAGAGATAGAGGTCTGGATTGAGATCATATTCATATCGCTGACATTTCGGTTGTTAGAGTGCGGTTCGTGCCACGCCGGATGCGATTGCGACCCACATTTTTCTTTGAACCAAGGCTCTAGGTAGTCTCCATTGTGACTCAAGCTATAGCTTTTGCTAATTATTACTAGTAGTTACAGTCCAGATTTGAGCTGTTTCTTGTGCTAAATATTGTAATCGTCTGAAGACTGCTTCTTTAGTTGCTAGTTTAAACTAAGGTTCAGACGTTCAGTATTGCTACTGGCGTTCATTTGTCAATTTGTCAAGGGTATCTGGTGAACAATGGCTCATGAATTAACAATGCAAATACCAGTAGATAATGGGAACTGATGAACTATGCATTATATGTAAAGCTAATATGCTGGAAATGTCATGGCACTGTCATCTTTTCCCAAAAATTAACAAAGAGCATTTTAAGAACTAAAGATGTATCATATATATTATATATACTACATTTACATACGCAGTGTGCATGGATGGAACGCCACCTGCTTACAACTTAGATCCTGGCTCCGGAGCGGGCAGCAATAGCTGGATTGTGAACTTAGAGGTCAGTTAATATATATACTACTACCATTTGAAATTTTAAAGCACAGTCGTGAGCTTAAACTTCTATATATGATTCATGTTGTTCTTATTAGTATTCATTAGTACTAATGTAAGAACTCCCCAATTTTTATTTGCATTTTCAGAGGTCTACTACTTTAGTTTCTTCGTAAGTACACTAACGGAGTAATAAGCTTATTATACATATGCCGGGCAATCGGGCACGGACGCATGCATGCAGGGAGGCGCATGGTGCAACAGCGCGAAGACATGCCAGCTTACCAAGAGCTCCGGGCGTGGCTCGTCGGACCACATGGATAAAGAGATCCCCTTCACCGGCATCATGAGCAGCAGCCCCGCCATCAATCCTGGTCTGCCTGTCCATCCACAGTTCCACGCTTCATCTTAGATTAAAGCTTATCCGTCCATGTCCATTACTCATCTCATCATCTCCGATGCTGATATATATGCGCAGATTTCTACAACTGGAACCGGGTAAAGATTCGCTACTGCGACGGTGGATCTTTTGCCGGGGAGGCCTTCGATAAGGTGCATACGTACACATACCCAAAGAATATTACTGCTCAGTAGAAGCATAGCTTTGTGAAAATGATTCTTAAAAGTGTAGTCTATATATATATATATATATATATATATATATATATATATATATATATATATATATTTTCAATCAGTGTAGTAGTTTGCAGACATTTTATTTTGCCATCTTCTAACTATGACTTTAACTAGTCGTATACGTATTGCTTGAGTTAACTTATAGGACACTGGGATTTATTTCCGAGGGCAGCGCATCTGGAACGCGGTCATCCGGCACCTCCTCTCCATTGGGATGGCCTCTGCTGATCAGGTATTTGTCGGTGACCTTTCTCACAGTTTAAAGTACCAACTGGCAACCGACTGCATCGAAAAAACGACAATGCTTGGCCACGGACGTCCGCCCCGTCTAGATGCGGCTCATCCTCATTCATTCATTTGTTCTCTCTTAAAAAAAATATCCACCGTGTTTATCCGCTTATCCGCCCATCTCGCGTGAATGCATGGACGCACATCCGCCCGCTCCACTCCACCCTACCATGCCGTCTTCCACCACCGCCGATGGCCGGAATTGACCGGTCACAGCCTTTCCCTTCCCTACGTTGCATATGTATGTCTCAAGTGTTTCAAACGTTTCAGATGTATGTTGTAATTGTTTCGTCTTGATGTTGCAAAAGTAGATAGGGGGATATTGCATATGTTGCAAGTATTCCGGAGGCCATATTGCAAGCGTTTGTTCAAAATATTCCATCTATTTTCCAGACGTATGTTGCAATCGTTTTTATCTAGATGTTGCATATATTTTCATATATGTTGTAACAGTATGTTCCAAATATTTCAGCTATTTCAATCTTAAGTTGCAGTAAATGGTTTTATGTTGCAAGTTGCAAGTGTTTTATTTTGGATGTTTCATGTGTTTGCCAAATATGTTGTAAGTGCATGTTCTAAATGTTTTATCTGTTTTCAGACATATGTTGCATTCAAATATTTTTCATGTTACAACTGTTTTATGTTATTTAGCCAGGGGCAAAGTCGGGGGCCGACGAACGGGGGTGCTGAGGCCAGGGCGCAGTGGGGCGTGCTCGTCCTCAGCCACTCATCCCGGCTCCCGAGTGTCGCACACATAGAGAATGGGGTAAGGGAAAGGACCAGTAGGTGCAGAGGCGGGACAGGGTGCGCACGTTGGGCGGGTCGGAGTCGGACGGGGTGGAGCGAAGGCGTACAGGGACAGGCTACGCGGGGCATCCAGGCGCTGGCCACGCCGAGTTGTAAAAAGAAGCGCGTGCGTATACGTGTCTTGTTCACTCTATCTTCTTCGCTCTGCTCATGCTGAATTGCTGATGGATGGATCAGGTGCTGCTCACCGGCTGCTCCTCGGGGGGTCTGGCGGTGATACTGCACTGCGACCAGTTGCGCGCCTTCTTCCCGTCCGGCACCACCTTCGTTAAGTGCATCTCCGACGGCGGCCTCTACCTAGACGCGTACGTACCTGTGCTGTGGTTTAAACCCTCCATCCTTCCGTGCTCTGGAATCTGGATCACACAAGAACGAAGCAACTGACTGACAGCAGCTTTTTGCTTTTGCCATGACCATCGGCTTGTCGCATGCAGCGTGGATGTCTCCGGAGGCCGCAACCTGAGATCCTACTTCGGCGACATCGTGGCCATGCAAGGGATAGCTCAGAACCTGCCGCCGGCTTGCACCGCCCGTCTCGACGCCACCTCGGTGCGTGCTCTCGCTCCTCTCCTATTTCAGTGTTGCTTCTGATGAAGTGATGGTTGCTCTGAAATCTCAATCTCGTGTGGGTGCAGTGCTTCTTCCCACAAAACATAATCGATGACATCAAGACGCCACTGTTCCTGCTAAATGCCGCATACGACTTCATTCAGGTGAACATTAATTTCGCTGTATGGAGCAGACACCCTAAACAGCAAATGTATTACCGGTGACACATACTTACCTGCATTGTTCCGTCAGATTGTGCTCAGCCTGGCACCAGACAGAGCTGACCCGAGCGGCGCTTGGCGAGCCTGCAAGTCGAACCGTACGGCCTGCAGTGCATCCCAGATGAGCTTCCTGCAAGGTTAACCTGGGCATCCATAAGTAAGTTCATCTTCATCAGGAAATGACGATCCGAATGACTAGAGCATATTCGTACAAGTGCAGATTTCAGGGACCAGATGGTAGCATCCGTCAACAAAGGCTTTTCCGGTTCCAGGAGCAATGGGCTCTTCATAAGCTCCTGCTTCGCGCATTGCCAGTCCGAGCAGCTGGGCACCTGGAACACAAAACCAGGTGGCTCCCCCACCATTCAAAACAAGGTAACAACTGATAATACACCATATAGTGGCTAGATACAAAAGAGACTATCTCTTTCCCGTGATGAAATTGATGGATGTTCATGAATTTTGATGTTCATGCGCAGGGGATTGCGAAATCCGTTGGTGACTGGTACTTCGATCGGGCTGAAGTGAAGGCAATCGACTGCCGATATCCCTGCGACAACACTTGCCACCATATCATATGAGAAGATCCACAATTTTATTTAGTTCGCTTAGTGAACAGCATACGCTTTCTCAACAGAGTGTAGATCATATTGATTTGGGAATGCAATTGAATACAGCCATTAAAGGAACACTAACACAAGAAATAAATGGTAATGACATGTTTCAGTAGATCATAGAGTGATTCTACAGCTGTTGTTTAACATGTGATGTGGAATAGCTCTGTCATTCTAGGCAGTTGGCAGTACCAGCAAATATTTTCTACTACTACATTCTGAATTCTGCGTACCTGCTCATGCTAATCCTGCAAAACTGTAAGAATGGAGCTTTCAGTAATTAGTGTCGATAAGAATCAATTACGTTATTATACAAAACCGTGGGTTGAGGAGCAAAAACTCTTTCATTGAGCAGGTACTATTTCTGTACAACTAGTAGGATTGATGCTATCCATTCTATGAACAACAATATGCTGAGGAACAGGATCTGCTGTAACATCAATAGCTCAAGAAAAGAAAATACTGGAAAGCTGTGTCCCAGTATGACGCTACCAAAATCAGCTGACTAACATCATGATACATTTCTCATACGTATCGACCATCTTTGTACATGTGGAGGCTGCAGCCACTGCAACTAAAAGCACCAACAACATTTCTCACAGGAAGATCATGACGCAGCTTGGGCAGCACCAAGTTTGTTAGCTCCTTTGTCCAGTTTCTTTTTTGACACCTTCTTTTGGGATGCTTCCTCTTCTTGGTTCTTCACTACTGGTTTGAACTGTTGAAAAAGAAAGGATAATTTTAGAAGAATCAGAATATATCTGAACTAAAGGATATTGATGAGTCAGAACTGATGATATCAGTGCTAAGTAATACCAAAAATATGCATTTGAAAACTAAGATGTGTTGGTTGCCTGTGTGAAGAAGCATGTGAACACTCAGTGGTCAGATCATGATGCTTCACCAGTTCGCGGTGCAAGATAGTCTGATAGCTAAAACCGCAAATTATTTATTATGTAGGTCTAGTTTATCCAACTATATTCATACCAAGTCTTTGCATCATGCATAAACTACACAAAGGGGAACTGTCTGCTAACTAAACATAAAACCTATCTTTCAAGGAAGTCACAATTACATCACTCCAAACTCAGTGGTTCAAATGTTACTTAAAACAAAAATTTAGCATGAAAGAAGACTTTTTTAGGACAGGTGGATGGAATTTTTTTTTGAACTTTAAATACAGCAGGGGAGACCCCCGCTGTAAGGATTTTATTAAAAAAACAAAACAAAAAGAACAACACCACTGTACAAAGAGGGAGAGGGGGACAAGAGGAGCCACGGACCTACAACTAAGAGAACTGCACAGGCTATACAAGCAGAAACAAGACCAACAAAGTTAAGACTTACCTGATATACAGAATAAATAACATTCCTCCTGATTTGGGCCATCATGTCTAAGAAAAGATTATATCCCTCAAGTTTATACTCAATAAGGGGATCTCGTTGGGCATAACCCCTTAAACCAACAGCTTGTTGGACAAACTTTAGTGCCTGCAGGTGTTCTTTCCACAGCCTATCAATATTGCTGAGAATTAGAAACCGCTCAGCTTCCTTCATCAATCCTGGAGCTTGCTTCTCCACAATTTCCTGACATACAAGTATAGAAGTTATGAAATGAGGAACTACATCTCACTATTTCTGGTGCTCCTGATATTTGGTTAATAGTTTATCAAAGCTATTGTACTGTTCTAGTCTGAAATACCATTGTGAAGAAAATAGCTTCTGATATTTTACCTGATTAGTTTTACACGGTTTAAAACAGGGAAATGCATTTGGACATCCAAACACATGAATGGGTTGCTCTTAATTGAAAAAAAAAGTACAGATTATTATATTCAGACTTGTCTTGCACATAAGATGCACTTGTTATAAACAAGAATATACATTTCAGAATCAGAAGACCTTTTTTCGTCATAGGCTCATAGCTCCTGTCAAGATGATCTACTGCTAAGATCTATCTTTGCCTTCGGCTCGGATTTGGTTTTACCTCAACTAAGAACCAAAGATAAATTGATAGGTGTAGTTCTTAAAGTGTGAAATACCTACTCAGACTCTCTCTTTGTTTGTAAGAAATATTTGCATTAAACTTCTTATAATATTTGAACCATGTGAAAATACGCTATCCATGGAAGCAAAAGGAGAAATAACTAACAGTTTTTTGGAAGTAAGCTTCACGCCCTCGCTTACGGAGGTACTCCCGCAAATCCTCATAGCTTGAGCTTTTGCCCTCCAACAATTCTGGTGTCAAGTCATCTAACAGATAGCAATACCTAGAAGAAAAGAAACGGAAACATTACAGTTTTGGTGACAGTACATCAGTCAACAGATCCGCAGAAACCCAATTGACCAAATACACATGTATATGTACTAACTGAAAACTTACTGTTGCAGCTTAGCTATAAGTTTGCTCAGGTCCCAATTTTCCTTTGGACTATCAGGGCCTATGTTAGCCTGCCAATGACAGAAGAATATTATAGCATCAGGACTTCAGAGAAATATAATCCTTTGTGTTCAGTTTTAATATCTAAGCGCAGCTGTCAGATGGTCACCATAACCAACCTCTAATATGTCGTCCATTGTCAACTCAGCATATTCCACAATAAGTGACTCAAGACTGTCAGATGCAAGAGCACGTCTTCTTTCTGCATATGCACGATCTCTCTGGCTATTCAATACCTCATCATACTCAAACAACTGCTTCCTGATGTCAAAAAAGTAGTTCTCAACTTTTCGTTGTGCTTCATCTAGAGCCCTTGTTAGCATTTTCGATTCAATAGGAAGATCTTCAACTCGAAATGCTTGCATCAGACCCTAGACGAGAAACCAAATGATATTAGTTACAGATTTATTCTTGTCTGTCAAGAAATGTTCAAATTGTTAGGAAATGTGTTTCTATATTGATTTGGGCTAACCCTAGAGGGGTAGCTATATAGGTAACCATACATGGGCCTCATGGGCCTAATACACACATATTCCAACACCCCCCGCAGTCTGAACTACCGGCGCAGCGGAGTTCCAGGCTGAACAAGAAGAAGAAAGAACACACACATGGCCCCCCACAGACGCAACTAGCCACTGGTGATGTTGAAGCTGAAGCGAAACTCGGTGAAGGTCGAGGACGGGAGGCCTTTGGTGAAGATGTCCGCGAACTGGGAGGTGGTCGGAACATGAAGGACCCGCACCTCGCCCATTGCCACACGATCACGGACAAAGTGTAGGTCGATCTCCATGTGCTTCGTCCGCTGGTGTTGGATGGGATTGGTGGAAAGGTAGACCGTACTTACATTGTCGCAGTAGATCAGTGTGCTCCGGGAGGACGGAGTGTGCAACTCAGCCAGAAGCTGCCGGAGCCAGGATGCCTCAGCCACGCCGTTAGCGACAGCGCGGTACTCCGCCTCGGCACTGGACCGGGAGACCACAGGCTGGCGCTTAGACGACCAGGACACCAGGTTGCCACCCAAGAAGATAGCGTAGCCGGAGGTGGACCGCCGATTGTCCAGACACCCGGCCCAGTCAGCGTCAGTGTAGACTGTAGACGACAAGGTCGGCTGAGGAGGACCGGTGAAGTAGGAGGCCGTAGTCGATCGTGCCCCGAAGGTAGCGGAGGAGGCGCTTGAGAGCCGTTAGGTGGGGCTCCCGGGGATCATGCATGTGAAACAGATCTGCTGAACTGCATAGGTGATGTCCGGCCGGGTGAAGGTGAGGTACTGAAGGGCACCAGCAAGACTCCTGTATGCAGTAGAATCAGACACTGGGGGGCCCTCAGCCTCTGACAGCTTGCCCTGAGTATCAACCGGAGTGGAGCATGGGTTGCAGTCAGTCATCCCAGTCCGCTCCAGGATATCCCGAGTGTACTACCGCTGGTGAAGAAGTAACCCGGCAGAACGAGGCTCAACAGTGACCCCGAGGAAATGGTGGAACACACCCAGATCCTTCATAGCAAACTCCTGTTGAAGAGCGGCAATGATCCGGCGGAGAAAGGGCTAACTAGAGGCTGTGAGGACAATGTCATCAACATAGAGCATCAAGTACGCAGTGTCAGCTCCATGGTGATAGATAAACAGAGATGTATCCGACTTGCCTCCACAAACCCCAGAGTCAGCAGGAAAGCAGCAAACCGATGGTTCCACGCCCGGGGTGCCTGCTTGAGGCCGTAGAGAGACCTGTTGAGCCGGCAGACCATGTCGGGACGGGAGGAATCAACGAACCCCGCCGGCTGACTGCAGTACACTGTCTCGGTGAGAAGGCCGTGCAGAAAGGCATTCTTGACGTCCAGCTGATGGTGCGGACGGTGGCAGGCTTGACCACCGGGCTGAAAGTCTCATCATAGTCGACCCCAGGGCGCTGAGTGAAGCCCCGGAGAACCCAGCGAGCCTTGTAGCGCTCGAGAGTGCCATCAGCCCGACGCTTGTGGGTCCAGATCCACTTGCCGGTGACGACGTTGGAGCCCGGCGGCCGGGGCACCAACTCCCACGTCTGGTTGGCGAGGAGTGCGGCGTACTCCTCTTCCATCGCGCGACGCCAGGGAGGATCCAACAGGGCGTCACGGACATAAGAGGGTACCGGGGAGACCGGCCCGTCGCCGATCGATGCCGCAAGGGCCCGGGGTGGCAGAGTGCCAGCCACGTGCCGTGCCACCATCGGGTGAACATGCCGCGGGTGTCGGTGAAGAAGCGGCGGGTGGTAGACCGGCGGTGCGTCACGGCCCAGCGAGGACTGAGGTGGTGGTGTCGGTGTCCCCGGCGGAGAAGGTACCGTGAGTGGCGGCGGCCGTGGCCTGCGCTGGTACACCCGTACCGGCGCTGCGTACCACGAAGGAGGTGCCGGGGCAGCACCGGGCGACGGCGACCGACATGGCCCCCCCGGGACCGTATCGGGGAGAGAGGGCCCCGGATCAGCGCCAGACGGAGAGGTCGGGGCCGCGCCAGAGGACGACGGGCCCAGACCCGCCGGGGAGCCGGGACAGGTGCCCGGCAAGGAGCGCGGCGAAGCAGTACCTGCAGGAGACCACGGAAAAGGTGGCTGGACCACCGTGTTAGCGGGAAAGAGGGAGGGTGGATCAGGAACAGGAGTGGTGGTGGGTGTGGTGGAGAAGGGAAAGACGGACTCATCGAACACCACATGGAGAGAGATGAGTACCCGTCGCGAGGTAAGGTCAAAGCACCGGTACCCCTTGTGATCCGGGGAGTACCCGAGGAAGACACAGAGAGTGGAGCGGGGGTCCAGCTTGTGAGAAGAAGTGGCAGCGGTGTTGGGGTAACACGCACACCCAAAGACGCGAAGGTGATCGTACCGCGGAGGGGTACCGAAAAGGGCGTGGTGTGGCGTAGGAGCGGGACAGGCAGTGGAAGAAAGACGGTTGAGGAGGTAGGTGGTGTGCAAGCCCTCAGCCCAGAAGCGAGCAGGGAGAGAGGCCTAAAACAGAAAGGTGCGCACGGTGTCGTTGGTGGTGCGAATCATGCGTTCAGCTTTGCCATTCTGTGAGGAGGTATATGGGCAAGACATGCGCAACTGAACACCGTGAGAGAGGAAGAAAGTCATGGAGGTGGAGTTATCAAACTCACGACCATTGTCACACTGGACGGCCTTGATGGTAAGGCCAAACTGTGTGGACACCCAAGTGAAGAAGTGAAGGAGCGTGGAAAACGTATCAGACTTCGCACGCAAGGGAAAGGTCCACGAATAATGTGAAAAATCATCGACAACCACAAGATAGTACTTATAGCCAGAAATACTGATAATAGATGTCCATAGGTCGCAATGTACAAGATCAAAAATGCGGGCCGCATGTGAAGAACTATGAAAAGAAAAACATGTCGGCCCAATTGGCACGCATGACACAAATGCTCAGCATGAGCCCGAATACACGGAATGTCGGAGCTACGACTGAGCTGCATCAGGGCATCACGTCTAGGATGGCCGAGACACCGATGCCAAGAAGATGAAGTAGCCGTCGGAAAGCGAAGAGTGTAAAGGGGCCCCGTGCTGTCACATCGGAGCAGAGGACGCCGGGAAGCCAAATCCTTTACAGTAAGACCAGAAGAGTCAAATTCCACATAACAAGAATTGTCAGCTGTAAAACGACGAATAGAAAGGAGGTTGTGAACCATAGAAGGAGCGACAAGAACATCAGGAAGACGAAGGAGCCATGAGCACCGGCGGTACCCACAGACGTTACAGGAAGACACGAACCATTTGCGACCATAATGGACGAAGGAAGAGAGAAAGAAGGAGAGTGGACAGAGGAGAGTATACCAGGGTCAGGGGTGGTGTGGTAGGTAGCACCCGAGTCGGCGATCCACTCTGGTCCGACAGGAGGTGTCAGGCTCATAGTGCTGAACAAGCGAGCCAAGGTCGCCTGGTCCCATCCCGCAACCCCAGGAGGGGTGCCGGAGGGTCCAGCCCACGGAGGCGTAGTGGAGACGCCGGGAGGTGGAGCACCAGTGAATATGGCCGCCGGTGGGCGAGGCGCACCTCCAGGAACGTGGAAGGACCACATAGAGATGCGCCCTGACCACGGGTTGTGGAACGAAGGCCATGGTGTCCCCCCCTGCGGTCCAACTAGTGCCTGCCCACCAGCCGGAGTCTGGGTGACACCACCGCGGCCGCCCCCGCGACCTCCAGCACGGCGACGACCGCCACGACCCCCCCCCACCCCCGCTCGGCCCGGAGGGAGGGGGACCCAGGAGAGACGACGGCGGTATATGCCACATCTAGTTAGCACTTGGTGATTGATTTGCTGCGGAATTCTTATTTCTCTTGGTGGTTGCCGCCACCTAGACGGCTTGAAGCAGCTTGGAGGCGTTAGCAAGAGTTGATGATTGTTCTTGGCCACCTTCGGTGATTGTGAGGGGTTTGTGCCTACCTCGGCGAAGTGCCAAAGGCAACGTCAGTGAATTGCTCGTGTCATTGTAACATTTTGCCATTTGGTAGGTTCTTGTGGCGCCTTTTGAAAAGCTCGGTGTGAGACCGATTACCCACCGAACCACGTGGTGAAGAGGGACACAACGAGGACTAGCATGCCGGCAAGCACGTGAACCTCGGGATAAATCTTCGTGTCATCACTTTCATATTGTGATTGATTGATCCCGGTGTTCGGTTGTCTTGGTATTCATTGTTGATCATATTGGTTGGCTCAATACTTCGCCCCTCGATGAAACTCTCCTAACTCAACTCCGCATTATCTTCTTAGTTATTTTTGCTAGCTAGTTAGCTTTGCTAGAGTAATTCTTTTGTGTAGCTTGCTAGTTGTAGTTGTAGTTACCTTCTCGGTTTGACTTGTGCGGTTGAGTGCAAATATACTAGAATTGTGAATTGGTTAGGTGGCTTGCAAACACCCTGTAGGCTAAGCAAAACTCGTATCTCGCTATTTGTTATATTGATAAACTTGTTTAGCTTGTCTTTGTAGAAATTTTTAAAAAGGCTATTCACCCCCCTCTAGCAATCAAGACCTTTCATACGGGTATACCAGCGCAGGCCGCGGCCGCCGCCACTCGCGATCCCTTCTCCGCCGGGGACACCGACACCACCGCCGCAGTCCCCGTCGGCCCGTGATGCACCGCCGGTCTACCACCCGCCGCTTCTTCACCGACACCCGCGGCATGTCCACCCGATGGTGACACGGCACGCGGCAGGCACACTGCCACCCCGGGCCCTTGCGGCATCGACTGGCGACTCGCTGGTCTCCCCGGTACCCTCTTCCGTCCGTGACGCCCTGGTGGATCCTCACTGGCGCCGCGCGATGGAAGAGGAGTACGCCGCGCTTCTCGCCAACCAGACGTGAGAGTTGGTGCCCCGGCCACCGGGCTCCAACGTCGTCACCGACAAGTGGATCTGGACCTACAAGCGTCGGGCTGATGGCACTCTCGAGCGCTACAAGGCTCGCTGGGTTCTCCGGGGCTTCACTCAGCGCCTTGGGGTCGACTATGATGAGACCTTCAGCCCGGTGGTCAAGACGGTCACCGTCCGCACTGTGCTCTCGTTGGCGCTTGCTCGGTCATGGCCCGTCCATCAGCTGGACGTCAAGAATGCTTTTCTACACGGCCTTCTCACCGAGACAGTGTACTGCAGTCAGCCGGCGGGGTTCGTTGATTCCTCCCGTCCTGACATGGTCTGCCGGCTCAACAGGTCTTTCTACGGCCTCAAGCAGGCACCCCGGGCGTGGAACCATCAGTTTGCTGCTTTCCTGCTGACACTGGGGTTTGTGGAGGCCAAGTCTGATACATCTCTGTTTATCTATCACCATGGAGCTGACACCGCGTACTTGTTGCTCTATGTTGATGACATTGTCCTCACAGCCTCTAGTGAGCCACTTCTCCGTTGGATCATTACCTCTCTCCAGCAGGAGTTTGCTATGAAGGATCTGGGTGTGCTCCACCATTTCCTCGGGGTCACTGTTGAGCCTCGTCATGCCGGGGTACTTCTTCACCAGCGGCAGTATACTCGAGATATCCTGGAGCGGGCTGGGATGACTGACTGCAACCCCTGCTCCACTCCGGTTGATACTCAGGGCAAGCTGTCAGAGGCTGAGGGCCCCCGGTGTCAGATCCCATGGCATACAGGAGTCTTGCTGGTGCCCTTCAGTACCTCACCTTCACCCGGCCGGACATCACCTATGCAGTTCAGCAGATCTGTCTTCACATGCATGATCCCCGGGAACCTCACCTCACGGCTCTTAAGCGCCTCCTCCGCTACCTCCGAGACACGATCGACTACGGCCTCCTACTTCACCGGTCCTCCTCCGCCGACCTTGTCGTCTACACTAACGCTGACTGGGCGGGGTGTCCGGACACTCGGTGCTCCACCTCCGGCTACGCTGTCTTCTTGGGCGGCAACCTAGTGTCCTGGTCGCCTAAGCGCCAGCCTGTGGTTTCCTGGTCCAGTGCTAAGGCGGAGTACCGCGCTGTCGCTAACGGCGTGGCTGAGGCCTCCTGGCTCCGGCAGCTTCTCGCTGAGCTGCACACTCCGCCCTCCCGAAGCACACTCATCTACTGCGACAATGTCAGTACGGTCTACCTCTCCACCAACCCCATCCAACACCAGCGGACGAAGCATGTGGAGATCAACCTACACTTTATCCGTGATCGGGTGGCCATGGGCGAGGTGCGGGTCCTTCATGTTCCGACCACCTCCCAGTTTGCGGACATCTTCACCAAAGGCCTCCCGTCCTCGACCTTCACCGAGTTTCGCTCCAGCCTCAACATCACCGGTGGCTAGTTGCGTCTGTGGGGGGACGTGTGTGTGGTCTTTCTTCTTTCTTGTTCTTCTTTCTTGTTCAGTCTGGAACTCCGCTGCGCCGGTAGTTCAGACTGCGGGGGGTGTTGGAATGTGAGTGTATTAGGCCCATGAGGCTAGGCCCATGTGGCCCATGTATGGTTACCTATATAGCTACCCTTCTAGGTTAGCCCAAATCAATTGAATCACTTTCCCTAACAGCAGGATATGGTTCAATGCACTTGGACCCACTATTAATAAAATGATGAGAGCATCACATTCTGTCCTTCAAAAAAAATGGTAGTGAATGGATTTGAGTACATTCTATTCCACTATTATGAACAAATATCTGCCATTATTTCAAAACATGACATGCAACTTGACATCATAGTCACATAAAACGGGTTCACCACCTTTGACCCTCGACCCAGGTTCGTCGACCCCGACCCGGGTTCACGGGTTTATTTTTGACCCGAAGTGTAAAAATCTCTCGCGAGTAGCGTACCACGTACCGCGACTCCGTACCTTGACCCCATCGACCCAGAAACTTTGTGACTATGCTTGAGATCAACATCTAACTTTGTCGGAGGCATTTAGTAAGGAATAATCAATAAGCCATATCATTAAAATTATGGAGAAACCAAAAGGAGGTGCTTTTTTATGCAATACATTACTTTTATGTAGTGAAGCCATTGGTATTATTTCTCATGTAAACAGTTATAAAACTAAAGAAAATAATACAAACCTGTATCCTGTCACCTCCAAAGATCCGGAAAATATTATCCTCGAGACTAAGAAAGAAGCGAGAGCTTCCAGGATCCCCTTGCCTTCCACTTCTACCACGAAGCTAAAGAAAGATAAACCAATTCAGTTATAATCATGCTATGTCATGATGAAACAAGCAGAAAAGATATCTTGGGTTCACCCTGCATATTAACAGCAATAGCTTCAATAGTATATTACCTGATTGTCAATTCTGCGCGATTCATGGCGCTCTGTTCCTACTACGTGAAGCCCGCCTGCTGTAATGACCTGAATAAAATTGAGCACATGAACACTATGCTACACTGAATAGCAATATATAGAGCTATCAATGTTTCTTTTATATGCAATATAACCTTCTTCTTTTCCTCCTCAGTGTAAACTTTATATTCGTCTGCTATCTTCATAAATGCATTTCTCAAATTTGCTATTACTTCATCACGTGTTGGTCCCTGAAATATAAAGAAACATAATTAAGTCCTCAAGACACGAAAACTTTTAACAGAATATTGAGACTGCAATGTGGAACACCAGTAGTTGTCTCACCCACACTAAAACTAATATTTGACCTCTCATGGTTGCTGAAATAGGCCTACCTTCTCACATGAGTAGGACAACCGCTCTTCTGCTTCCAGTTCAGTTAATGATTTCTCTCCCCATTCTTTGACAGCCATTTCAACTGTATCCTTGACGGATGATAATGTTTCTTTTGAAAGTTCACATGGGAACAAGCTTTCGTTCGTCTGAAGGCAAAATAAGTGCAGTAAGTCATTAGATAAACTTATATCAGAAGTTAAATCATAATACATCTCCCGATGCAAAAGTCCCAGAATCTCGAGACCATCAGTTGTTGATCATATCACTACTGAACCTATAGCCAGTTATGTACCTTCCATGTCTTTCTTGGTGGCATCTGCTTTTTGGATACAATAACGCCATCTATTGGATTGACGACTCTGCAGCATTCAGAATCAAAAGAGCCTATAAGAACAGCTGAACAACATTTACGCTACATATACACTGGGGAAAAAAGGTCTCTTTTGGAATATCATAGGCAACCCATAGAAGTCTGTTGCAAAGGCAAGGTAGTTCCATTGCAACTTATTATTTATTCAAGATAATGAAGATTCTGTAGTAATCGTGTTGAATGCTTGATTAAAAGATAAACAACCCCCTCCTCTTAAAAAACACTATCTCTGAGATCAAGGATGTAGATCACAACTCAAATCTTTATCGACAAATGTAAAAAACTGACTTATTTAGAAATAGGCATAAATGAACATTTTACGATTGTTGATACAGCACCGCGGATACAGAACTGCTGTTCATGTCAATCGACTCTAATTTAACTTCTAATTCATTGCAAATAACAGGCACATGAAGAACCAGATAATGAGAAGTTGCAGCGGTAGAATCAACATTCATTGCCATGAGCATTCAAGCCCCCCAAGCTTTGACGATCCTGCCGGTGAGCATTCAAGCCCCAGGCTTGAGCGTCTCACCAGGGGTTGTCCACAGATAAATTTTATAGAGTAAATTGCACTGTGGGTCCTTAAACTTTTCCCCACTTCTCACCAAGGTCCATGAACTTTTTTTTACTCATCTGGGTCCATGAACTTTGCTTACATCCTAGCCGCCACCCAAAGCAGGCCACATAGGACTCTGCTGCCTACGTGACCGCTGATGTGGCACCACGTGCTCCTTTTTTATTTCATAAATTGGCTGAAACTTTGAAAATGGTATAAAATCATAGAAAAAATCATAAAAAGGAAAATTCAGTTTTGCTAGGCAGCAGACTCCTATGTAGCCTGCATTGGATGGCGGCTAGGACGTAGACAAAGTTCATGGACCCAGATGAGCGGGAAAAAAATCATGGACCTAGGTGAGAAGTGGGAAAAGTTTTAAGGACTCACAGCGCTATTCACTCAATTTTATATATTGCCTCATGTGTGAACAATAGGAATGTGACATGCTCGTTCGCCTGAGGAGCCTTGTAGCGCTGTCATTATCCAATTCTAGCTGTAAATACTATGTAGTGTGTAGGTCTGAGTATGTGCATGAGGGGAGGGGGGTGCATGCGGGGTTGGAGTAAGTTAGTGTTAGAGATGTGTGTATTTTATATTTTCATATTGCACAAGGGTGCTTCTGCACATTGTACATGTACATATGGTGGTCTTTAGCCCCTTTCAGAAGTTAAGCTGTATTCTATCATGGTACCGGAGCCCAGGTTCTAGGGTTAGGTTTAGCCGCCGCCGTGCTCGTTCTGTCATGGCCGCCGCCATGCTTGCCTGCTACGCGTAGCCACCGTCGTGCTCGTCTGCACGGCCTCTTGCGCGCTCGCCGCCGGGGCACCTGGAAGGCCTCTGCTACCGCGTGTGCGCGCCCGCTCGCGGTGGCCTGCGTCGCCTCGCGCGGGGGCCTCTCCTTCTGGGCGTGTACGCCCGCTCGCGCCCCGCGCGGCCACTCGTGCCCGCGTGGCCGTCCGCACCGCCTCGTGCAGTCCCGCGCGGCTTCCTGCCCGCGCGACGCGCGGCCACCTCCTCTCCTCTGCTGGTTTTTCTCTCCTCCTCTGTTTCTTCCTCCTCTGCTTTCTCCCGGTGCACGTCTCTGGTGGTCGACGAGCACGCCCACCCACGACGTGCTTGTGTCACTCCGCTCTGCTCTGTGCACGGCTCGGCTCTACTTTTCTCTGCTTTGTTCTCTTGTGAACTGCTCTGTTCTTCTTCTCTATGGCATCTCCTTCTGTTCCTCCTTCTGGTGGTGCTCAAATTCCACGTTGTCCAGTGATTTTTGATGGCACCAATTATCATGAGTGGGTCCCACATATGCGGTGGCATATGCGTGGTCTCCGGCTTTGGGAGTTTCTCAGTGGTGAGCTACCTTGTCCAGTCTTGCCTGATCGTCCAGTGCAGCCGGTGATTCCTCCAGGAACAGCAGAAGATGAACAAAAGAAGTTGCGTGAAGCTTATGACGATGATATGGCCTCCTATATGTCCCATTTTCGGGCATATCGGACTTGGTTAGATGAAGATGCTCGTGTTGGGGCTGTTCTTGTTGCTAGTATGGAAAAACATCTGGCTGGAGAAGTTATTCGGCTTGATCATGCTGCTCAGATGTGGGCCTTTCTCCGCCAGCACTATGAGCCCTCTGGTCAGTCCACTTACATTGCCGCCTTACGTCAAGAGCAGTTGTTACAGCAGGGTGACAGTTCAGTTGAGGATTTCTTCCGACAGCTATCTGCAGTATGGCGTGAGCTTGACACTCTTAGTCCTCAGTTGTCTCCGGACACTTGTGATTCCTGCAGAAAGCAACAAAGCCACCTTGAGCTTCGTCGCACCTATGACTTCCTGACTCGTTTACGTGCCGAGTTTGAGCCTCTTCGTGCTCAGTTACTTGCTCGTGAGTCGTGTGTGTCCTTGATGGAGGCTCTTGCTGCTGTTCGTAATGAGGAGACTCGCCTTCGTTCTGCTGGTCTAATTCAGTCGACATCCTCCTCAGTTCTGGCATCCTCCTCAGTTCTAGCAGCTCGGTCTGGAATTCTTGGTTCTTCTCCCAAAGTGCCTGCTTCAGCAGCATCTGGTGGTCCTGGAACTCGTAGTTCAAGTGGCCTTCATTGTAATCACTGTCACAGAGATGGACATGATGAAGACCACTGTTACAAGAAGAAGCGACAGGCTCAGTCTCGCTGAGGCGGGCGTCCCTCGCAGGCTCAGTCTCAGCATACTGATACACAGCAGGAGATCCTCATGTTACTTCGTCGTCTTGCTGTCTCTGCACCTACTGGAGTTACTGGTTCTGTCACTGCTGGAGCTGCAGCTTCTGTCACTGCTCAGTCTCCTAACCCAGCACTCTCTGCTGCTACTTCTCAGTCTTCTATCGAGAGACCACCATCCACTTCAGGTATCTTGCCATGGATTCTTGACTCTGGTGCTTCTTTTCATACGACGCCTGATCGTACCCGTCTTTCTTCTATTTGCTCTCCTTCCATTCCTCTTACTGTTCAAACTGCGGATGGCTCACCTCTTTCGGTTGTTGGTCGTGGCACTCTTTCATCTTCTTCTTTTCATGTTCCCAATGTTTCTTATGTTCCTAACCTAACTATGCAACTTATTTCTGCTGGCCAGCTCACCGATCATGGTTGTCGTGTTATTTTTTATTCTGATTCTTGCCGTGTTCAGGATCTCAGCACGGGTCTCCTGGTTGGTACTGGCCCTCGCCGGCGTGATTCTCAGCGTCTTTGGGAGCTCGATTGGCTTCGTCTTCCTTCCGCTGCCTCTGTCAATCTTGTGGGCTCTGCTTCTCCTGCATCGGCTTCTTCCTCTTTTGCTCAGTGGCATCATCGCTTGGGACATCTATGTGGTTCCCGGCTGTCCACCCTTGTTCGTCGTGGTGTTTTGGGAAATGTCACTGGTGATGTTTCATTAGATCTGTGTCAGGGTTGTAAGCTTGGCAAACAGATTCAGCTTCCATATCCCTCTAGTGGATCTGTGTCACGGCGTCCTTTTGACCTTGTTCATTCAGATGTATGGGGTCCTACACCTTTTGTTTCAAAGGGAGGTCATCAATATTATGTCATATTTATCGATGACTTCTCTCGCTTCACATGGGTGTATTTCATGAAACATCGTAATGAGGTGTTATCTATATATAAGACATTTGCTCGAATGATTCGCACTCATTTTGATGCTCCTATTCGTGTTTTTCGTGCTGACTCTGCTGGAGAGTATCTATCGGGTGCTCTTCGCCAATTTCTTTCTGAGCAGGGGACACTTTCACAATTTTCTTGTCCTGGTGCGCACACTCAGAATGGTGTTGCTGAGCGCAAACATCGCCACCTTCTTGAAACTGCCCGTGCTCTTATGATTGCTTCTTCAGTCCCACCTCATTTCTGGGCTGAAGCAATCTCCACTGCCACCTATTTAACTAACATTCAGCCCTCGTCCGCTCTTAAAGGTGGTATTCCCTATGAGCGCCTTCTTGGACATCCACCTGATTACTCCAGTCTTCGCCTTTTTGGATGTTTGTGCTATGTTCTTCTTGCTCCCCGTGAACGCACTAAACTGGCCTCTCAATCTGTTGAGTGTGTTTTCTTAGGCTATAGTGCCGAGCACAAGGGCTATCGTTGTTGGGATCCGGTTGCTCGTCGTATGCGGATCTCTCGGGATGTTACTTTTGATGAGCCTCGCTCCTTCTATCCTCGACCCTCCTCTGATGTTTCTCCTCAGGCCCTTGTTGAGCCTCTGTCCTTCTTGACTTTTCCTGATACACCTATCTCCACTATGCTTCTTCCTCCACCATCTTCATCATCTCCACCTCCTTCACCATCTCCCCCGCTGCCCTCTGAGCCGCCTTCACATGCTCCTAGGTCCATTTATGATTTCAAACCTCCTGTGATTCACACCTACAGTCGTCGTCTCCAGGATCCCTCACCTCCTGTTGAGTTGTCTTCTGATGTTTCATCTCCTATTGAAACATCCTTGGTTGAGGATTCTTTCTCTCAGCCCTCACGTTATAATCTTCGCGATCGTGGCTCGCTGAAACCTGTCGATCGGTATGGTTTTGCTGGCACCGTCCTTTCTGAGCCGACCACCTACCATGATGCCCTTTGTCATCCAGAATGGCAACATGCCATGGCTGAGGAGATTGCTGCTCTCGAGCGCGCTGGTACTTGGGATCTTGTTCCTCTGCCTTCTCATGCTCGTCCTATCACATGCAAGTGGGTCTATAAGATCAAGACTCGCTCCGATGGCTCTCTCGAGCGTTACAAGGCCCGTCTTGTTGCTCGTGGTTTTCAGCAAGAGCATGACCGTGACTATGATGAGACATTTGCTCCTGTGGCACACATGACCACTGTTCGCACTCTCCTTGCTGTGGCCTCTGTTCGTGCTTGGTCCATTTCTCAACTTGATGTCAAAAATGCCTTTCTTAATGGTGAACTCCGTGAGGAGGTCTACATGCAACCACCTCTTGGGTATCTTGTTCCTGATGGCATGGTTTGTCGTCTTCGTCGCTCTCTTTATGGTCTGAAACAAGCCCCTCGTGCTTGGTTTCAGCGATTTGCCTCTGTGATCACTGCTGCTGTTTTTTCTCAGAGCGATCATGACCCCGCCTTGTTTATTCACGCCTCACCTCGTGGTCGCACTCTTCTTCTTCTTTATGTTGATGACATGCTTATCACTGGCGATGATTCTGAGTATATTGCCTTTGTCAAGGCACGTCTCAGTGAGCAATTCCTTATGTCCGATCTTGGTCCTCTTAGTTACTTTCTTGGGATTGAGGTTTCTTCCACCTCTAATGGCATTTATTTGTCTCAAGAAAAGTATATTCAAGATCTTCTTGCTCGCTCCTCCCTCACTGATCATCGTACTGTCGAAACTCCCATGGAGCTCAATCTTCAGCTTCGTGCCACTGATGGTGAACCTCTCCCTGATCCCACTCGGTATCGTCATATTGTTGGGAGCCTTGTCTATTTGGGTGTGACCCGTCCTGACATTTCTTATGCTGTTCACATTCTTAGCCAATTTGTTACTGCTCCCACCCAAATTCACTATAGCCATCTTCTTCGGGTTTTGCGTTATCTTCGTGGGACCATTACTCGTCGTCTATTCTTCCCGCGCTCTAGCTCTCTTCATCTCCAAGCCTACTCTGATGCTACTTGGGCTAGCGATCCCTCTGAACGTCACTCTCTCTCTGCCTACTGTATTTTCCTTGGTGGTTCTCTCATTGCTTGGAAGACTAAGAAGCAGACCGCGGTATCTCGTTCGAGTGCAGAGGCGGAGTTGCGAGCTATGGCTCTTGCTACAGCAGAGGTTACTTGGCTCCGATGGTTACTGGAGGATTTTGGTGTTTCTGTTTCTGTGCCCACTCCACTTTTGTCGGACAGTACCAGTGCCATCAACATAGCTCGTGATCCGGTGAAACATGAGCTCACCAAGCATATTGGAGTTGATGCATATTACACTCGGGCTCAAGTCCAAGATGATGTGATTGCTCTTCGCTATGTGCCCTCAGAGCTTCAGTTGGCCGATTTCCTCACCAAAGCACAAACAAGGGCTCAACATCGTTTCTTTCTTTCCAAACTCAGTTTTTGTGATCCACCCTGAGTTTGATGGGGGGTGTTAGAGATGTGTGTATTTTATATTTTCATATTGCACAAGGGTGCTTCTGCATATTGTACATGTACATATGGTGGCCTTTAGCCCCTTTCAGAAGTTAAGCTGTATTCTATCAGTTAGCACCTGTTCAGATACAACTGTACCCCATAGAGAGGCGTCAATAGAACCAGTTAATGAACCAAACATGCATTTTTCCCCAAAAACTACAACCATGTATTCAAAGCACTGTAAAAGATTATTTGGAATTCTGATAAGGAAAATTAGTACCTTGGCATAAGGATCTCACGCAACTTCAACCTGGCCATGAATTCTGCATTGCCACCAAGGATAATATCAGTTCCACGTCCCGCCATATTGGTGGCAATTGTCACAGCACCAAGGCGTCCACTCTGAGCTACAATCTCTGCCTCCCTCTCAACATTCTCTGGCTTAGCATTCAGGACCTTCAATAGAAATTAGAATAAAATTTAGACAGTTTTAGCACCTTAGGAAATGAGAAACTGATGTTGCAACTTTTTTTTGAACCTTAAATACAGCAGGGGAGGCAACTTTCAAACATGTTAGTATGAGCTAGATTCCTTTCAAATAGTTTATTTTACTATTATTTTCATTGGTTCCTTTCTGTGAGAGAATGAAAACTAATTTATTCAAAAACGTAAGTCAAAGATTTTATAGGCACAAATTTACCCACTTACCCTCAGCTAAATAAAATGTAGCTTCAAGCAGCCATAAAAATAAATTAAATAGTTAGAATTACAGAACAGAGTAGCGCACTGAATGGTAATAAACTATCTGTGGAGTCAAGAAAGACAGAAATCTGTTCGGAGACAAATGTTACTGTGAGTTAATTCTGTTGTGTTGCCTTATGTACATAAAATATCTACAGAATGATATATAACCATATCACACTAGAACAGAATTTTGTCAAGTATCAGCATTTTTTCTCTTTGAGCACTGAGCACAAATAACAGCATTCCTGAGTGTTAAAGAGGATTTATTGTTACCTCATGAGGAATCCCAGCTTCACGCAATTGCTCTGATAAAGATTCACTTTGCTCAACACTGGTGGTACCAACAAGCACAGGACGGCCAACTTTATTCATTCTTGATATCTCCACAAGAACAGCACGCCATTTTCCATTTGTTGCTCTAAAAACAACATCTGACTCATCCTGCAAAGGAAGAAGCAAAATCAAATTTTTGGCAGAAAATGGGATGAAATAAAAGGAAAGGTCTTTCACAGTTACAATATATTAAACAATCATTACAACAGAGTGCAAGTACCTTCCGTATCATTGGCTTGTTTGTTGGAACAACAGTAACTTTAAGTTTATATATGCTCTCAAACTCTTGGGTCTCTGTAGCTGCAGTTCCAGTCATGCCACAGAGTTTGGGAAACTGTCACAAAAGTCTGTTACTTTATTGACGAAGTAATAGATTTAACATAAAATAGAGATAAGATTAGGAGGAAGCTGTTCATCCAGCCAATGTTTTTAAGGCGGTAAAGCGAGGCGTGGCGGCCAACTACTGCCTTATGCTAAGGCGAGTAAGGCGTAAGGCGAGGCGACGCCTTACCAAATAAAGGAAAATTTAAAACAGCACCTCAGAGCAGTATATAGATGATAAAGAAAAAAGGAAAGGAAAAAAGAAAAAGAAAGGAGGAGTAAGAAGTGCTCTGGCCCAGCCCACGTGCACCAAGCAGCCCATGTGCTCCTCACCCTCGTAGCCCTAGCATGTCTTCAACTCTTCGTCTCTCTCTTGCGCCGCTCCGCCGACACAACACTTTGCTCTGCTCTGACTTCCCTCTATCTCTTGCTTCCCTCACCTTCCTGCTTTGGACGCTGCACATCGATGGAGGAAGAGGAACAGAGGAGGCGGGATGCTGTCCTGCTCGAGGGAAGACTAGAGGAGGCGGCTCGGGTCCTACTCGATGGAGGACCAGAGGAGGCGGCGGGGAAACCGCGGCCCGCCGGCGGCTGCCCCTCGCGTGGATGGGGAAGAGGGGAGGCGGAGGCTCGGCGGCAGTAGCTTCTCTCGGAGGCACGGGCGAGCAGGCAGGTCCATCTTCCCCGCGAGCGCTCCTCTCCCTACGCTCTGATTTCTCCCGCGCTCCTCTCTCCACGGTCCTAATTCTCCCGCGCGCTCCTCTCTCTATCTCTGCGCGCGACTGGCTTTCCCGCGCGCCTGCTCTTTCCCCGTCCTTTCTCCCGCGCTCCCGCGTTTTCCTGCCACGACCATCCCCGTATGGCGCCCGCCTTGCTCGATCTGGGACGAATCGGACGCCAAATCAACGACTTCCGGACGCCACAGTTGTAAGGCGGACGCCATACCAATCTGAGGCGAGTCGTCTGCCAGATCGTCTCGCCTGGAGCGCCTTGCCGATTAGGCGACGCCAAAGCGACGCCTTAAAAACATTGCATCCAGCACACTGAGCCATTTATTTGTTCATTAGTCTCTACCACTATCAACCAAAATGCTCAACAAGGGTTACTGGCCATTAGCATTAAAAAGCACCAGAAAAGATTTCGTTGGTGGATTCCAGTAATTTTTAAGCAACAGAAGCTCCAGACATAAGAGTTCGGCACTTGCCTGAAGAAAGAAGTTTTGGTAACTTATTGATGCAAGAGTTATGGTTTCATTTTGTATAGTTACACCTTCTTTTGCTTCAATTGCTTGATGGAGACCATCACTCCATCGCCTGCCCTGCCAAAAGCATCAAAACCTCAAATGTGAAAACTAGAATAATGAGATTCCTACTCAAACATCTGTCTTCATGCTACAAAAAGTGATGTGGACAAAAAAAGCCCTGTCATCCAGGGCATACAACGGGATGGCATTTAAAAATTCATCATGTGCCTCTCCCCCTCTTGCTTTCATTCCTTCTTATGTTCATATACCGTGTATGAATGTTAACATTTATGAACTGCATGTTTGTTATTACACATATGCCTATGCACAAACTTGGTATGTATGAACCTTGGCCAGAGTGCACTTGCATGATGTAATATTAGTTCAAGTATACAAGTCAAGGTTTGCCATAAAAACCAACCAGAAAACTATTACTTTACATGTATCACTGAGCCTGTCATCCATTTACTAGAATGGCAAAGGTATGTACTAACTGTTTTAGGATTTTGGATCCTATGGACAGTAACATGTCTTGCGCTACTGAGAATAATGATAAAATATACTCACCGGCATAACTCTGCCAGTAAACTCATCTACAATAAGCACTTCCTTGCTACGAACAATGTAATTGACATCTTTAAGGAAGAGCTCCTTAGCCTTGATTGCATTTAGAACATATGAAGCCCACTGTTCACGAGGATCATATAGATCATTTATGTCCAGTATTTCTTCAGCATCAGCGTAACCTTCTTCTGTAAGTAAAACATTTCTTTGCTTTTCATCCACCTGAAGAAATAGTCATTTTTAGATGGCAATTTATATTAAGTTAATTGAAGATACAAATAAACACAAATTATGGCTAGGCGATAGACACACATAAGTACTACTATATCTTTTACATTTCTAGAAAATGGTAATAGAATATTTGACATGTAATTTTTTATCTCGAAACAGAAGGTCGAATAAAAGTTTCAGAAATCAGGAGGCGAATACATTGAGCATGAGGGTATATTTTATTGTATAATCAACCCATAATAACAGATCAAATATCCATACAGAAGCTTATTGCTCACCGTGTAATGAATGTCTCGCTCAAAAGCGTCAGCTATTTTTGCTGCTTTGTAATACCGGTCGCTTGGCTTTTCAGCTAGGCCTGATATTATAAGAGGTGTTCTTGCTTCATCAATAAGAATTGAATCAACTTCATCTATCACACAGTAATTGAAGTTCCTCAAGACAAGTTCATCTACAGTCTGCAATAATGAAGACTCAGTCAATTGCAGGAGATGCAATGATCCATGTAGAGGAAATAACACTTATACCCCGTTTGGATGTCTGCATTGAGGCCATGGCATTGGAATTGGAAATGGCAGACCCGAATTCCACGTGTTTGGATGGTCATGGCATTGGAGTCTGGAAACTGGGCTCGTTTCCACTCGGCATTCCTTCACCTAGCGCGAGTCCGAAGCGATGCCGAGCCCAGACCCTCCGTATTGGCTGGAATCACATCCCCTCCAGCTCCGCTCGTCATCTCCAACTCTAGTTCCGCTCGTCGTCTCCATGTCCGGCGCCGGTCCCTCCATCCCCTCGCAGCCAACCCCTCCATCCTCCTCGCCGGAGCTCCTCCGCAGGGGGCAACACTTCCACCCTCCCGCACGCAGCACACGGGCGAAGCCCCAGCACCACAGCGGCGGCCCCTAACCCTAGCAGTGGCGGAGGCGGCTCCTCTGCACGGCAGCACGGGGGCGTGGAGCAGTGCATCTGCTCGGGGGATGGCCGGCGGGGAGCGGCGCATCCACCAAGCGGCGGCAGCGGCGGCGTCCAGCGGGCTAGGCGCGACTGCGAGGCCAAGCCAAGGCGCGGCGCAGCCAGGGAGCAACGCCCAGGCGTGATGACAAGGACTAGCAGCGGCGGCAACCAGCGGACCAGGTGTGCAGGTCCTCGCCGAGCTCCGTCCTTCATTTTCCCCCATGAGTTCCTTTCTCCCCCCGTCAGATCCACAAAGGCCTGCATCGAGGGAGCTTCTACTTCTTCCTCAGCTCCACCAGGGTCTACGATGTTGGGAGCTCCTTCTCAGCTCGGTCGTGCTGTGGTCGGCACAGCTACCGCCGGCAATGGGAGGAGCGGCGTGAGGGCTGGATTGCAGGTGCGGTGGAGAAATGCTGTGTATTTGCCAATACCATCGTATGAACCATCCAAACATGAATCGGTATTTGCCATGTCATTAGATTCCAACTAGCAATATCAGCTGCATCCAAACAATGGAATTGGTTTTGTAACTCATTTCCAATGCTAGTCTGATTTGGTATTGGAACCCAATTCAATTCCAGAAGCTCAATATCTGCATCCAAACGGAGCCTTAGATATTACTCTCCGTTCCAAATTGTAAGATGTTCTGGCTTTTCTAGATTCATAACTTTTATTATGTATCTAGACATAATGTATATAGAAAAGACAGAACGACTTACAATTTAAAATGGAGGGAGCAACTAATAACAAAGTATTTCCAACATAAGAAATGCATACCATTGCAAGGTTATCTCTTAGATAATCAAAACCAAGCTCACTGTTTGTGACATAAGTAATATCGCATGAGTAATTTTCCCTCCTTTGCTCAGGTGTCATGTTCTCTGTCAAAATAAAAACTCTGTTTAACAAACTATCACTAGCAACAAAGAAACAGAACCTATAAATAATGCCTGCACAAAGAAAAAATAATCAAAATGTAGTTGGGCTAGGACTGTAGGACGCATGAAGCTGAGGTGTGATAAGGCATGGAAGCATATGCTATGGTTCAGCTAAACATTCATAGTACTGTCAGTTTATTCATGGTTCAGTAGTTCAGCAAGCCATCCTCTTAGGCTTATGTAACATTATATTCAGATACATATCAGTACTTTGAATCATTCAGGTGCAGGTGCTAGAGCTTAAATTGGTAAATAAGGCCAATTAATATTTTCAATATTAATGTGGAAACTGAGGAATATGCGCAACTGGAGACGGCACAGCCAACAGGAATGAATAATGTGATGTGATGACATACGTTGAATTAAGCCAACCTGCAGTCCTAGAAATCGGGGAACTTGACCAACCCACTCACAATCACGTCTTGCAAGATAATCATTTACAGTGACAACATGCACTCCTTTCCCACTCAAAGCATTTAAGTATGCTGGCAGAATGGCCACAAGAGTCTTCCCCTCTCCAGTCTTCATTTCTGCAATTTCCCCCTTGTGCAGAACCATGCCACCAATCAACTGCACATCAAAGGGACGGAGACCTAGAACTCTCTTGGAAGCCTCCCTCACAACAGCAAATGCTTCCTGCACAAATAATGACAAAGATTCCACATTGCGAAGTTGAGATATCATTCTACAGGAGTCATGATTTAACATATCTTAGATCATCTTAAAGTGGCTAATGAAAAGGAACAATGAGTTGGTCTATTTGTTTATCTCTTGGTACATCATAGATATCTTTCATAATTTTGATGAAGGATATTTCCGCTCGGTTCACTAATTGTACATACACTCTGGACAGTGAATTGATTCTTCTCAGATGAAGCTCCAAAATTATACATGTTATAAGCATTATCCAAATGCAAAACGGAATGTTTACAGCCTTGTTCCTATTTTCTGCAATCTGATCCGAGAATAAATTGAAGGTGAAGTTGTTTTGATACAAATATACTCTAGTCACTCAGATAATCAAATTAAAATGTTGCTTTTAGTTAATAGAAGGCTATGGTTTTCCTAATTCTTCCTCGAAACATTATTCTCATGATCACAGACTGTAACCAGTGTAGTCACTAGTAAAGTCCATTTTAGATTCGACGTTCGACACATTGTACAGAAAGCATACGAGTGCCCGTTATATTTGGGTACGTACGGGGAGAAGGGAATCCAGGGATTCCCCGGAGCGAGCACGATCCTGGAGCGCGGCGGTGCGTGCGCGCAAGTCGGCGTCTGAGAGCGCGGAGACCTCGGGCTCCATGGAGTTGATGCGCGCCACGGTGTCGGCGTACTTCTTCCGCGTGGCCTCCCCATCGTCGCGGCCGCCCCCGCCGAATACGCTGCCCAGCAGGCCCCCCACGCTCGCCACGTGGGAGCCACCTTCTCGCCTCCCCTGCATACCCGGGCCGCGCCGGCTGGGGCGGAACCGAGCCCGGCAGCCGCTGCAGCCCCCAGCGAGAGGCGACGAGAGGCCCGTGGCGGACAAAGTGTGGGGAAAGCGCAGCGCCGGGGTAGCGGCTGCGGTGGCCGCCGAGGCGTGAGGCGCCATGGGCACGGCCGTGCGCGTGCGCTTGATGGCTTCCTCTGGCGCCTCGTGTGGTGGTGGCGCCGGCGCGCACGGCGACAAGCCGCCGCGTGCTCTGGGTGGTGGGCAACGGTTGTGGCGTGGCTGTGGAGTGTGGATGGAGGTGAAGGAGACGATGGATAAAGGAACTGGGTGGGCCGTCGACGGAGCCCAAAAAAAATCGTACTATGGGCTCGTTCCGAAAGGTGGATGAATGGACCAAGCAAAACTGCCCCGTGCTTCAAAAAAGCAAACAGAATGGATTTAAAAAAAAAAAGCCTCGCGTCTAGGTACCGCTGTAGCATCTGTTTATAAACAGAAATAGATTTTTTTAACATATAAACAGAATGGAATTGGTAGCATGTAAATACTAATGGCAGAGTTATGCTGCAAAGGCTTTGATCCTCCCAGGAAGACAAGGGCTGCGGCTTCCCCTGAGAAATGAATGGATCTCAAATAATATATAATGAGACCATCTGCAAAAAGGTTTGTATACATGTAACATCAGCGACAATCTTATTGTGTAAATTTCTCCGCCTGTATGACAATTGACAAGGGACTGTTTATGAAATTACTCTACCACATCAGGGTCAAAAGTTGAAAAAAAAAAGAATTATGCAAAATCATACAATTCCACCGCACCTAAATGGCTGTTCACCAAACCAAATGTGTGATCATCTCGGGCATGTCTGGCGATGCCACAATTTGGCTCATAAAGATCTCAGCTATCGTTTGGGCAAAATTCTATCAGATGCCATGCCATATCTTCTGTTGCTATCCACCGTTCGAAAATGTACTGCTCAGACTACATGTGTTAGCTTGGCTCTGGCGGGACCAATTTGAGGCTGCGCATCCACTCGCAAAAACTATGGTCGTCGAACTGGATGAAGCTGCTCTTTAGCCTAGCCCTTTGCTCAGGAGTAAGCGTCCGTAATTGTGGAAACCTTGACTCCTGAAACACACAAAAGTTCATCTGTCAACAAACTGGGCTGCAGCAGGACAACCCATTGACATTTAGACCACATAGGTGCGGTGAATTCAGATGAACCAAATTGTAAGGTTCACAGGAAGAAAATACCTGCTCATATGTAGGGTCCTTGTGAGCTGGGATCAGGCGTGAGACAAAATATCTAGCCTGAGAGCTTCCTTGCTGTGCCAAAATATAAGAACAAACAGTCAATTATAAAAGGAAAACATGCTCTGTGCAAGTGATCTTTCACTCTAGTTTACTTGATTGAGAAAGTATTATAAGACTCAATAATTTGAAAGATTTTTCCACATTGGTACTAAGAAAACTCCCATGCCACAGTTATCTTCAGTCCAATGTCATATAAACTATTAAGCACTTCAAAGCAAAAATTATTAAGCACTACAAAGCAAACTAAAGAATCAAATGGAAGTGAGCATACGTAGCAGGAGTCTAGCACCAAAATTTATAATCATAAGTTGCAATCCACCAGACATGGCCTACACTAGTTAAGACAATAAATCTATTGCTGAAATAGTAAATATTAGATGTATTCTGGTTAGGGCACTATAAAAGTGAGCTCACATCCAAATTTGCCCAGATATCATGAGAAAAAAAAGCAAACTGACTTTGAATGATAGTATCCTGGGAGCTGGAAAATGTTGCTCGCTGAGCTCTTCTGCCAGAGTACGGCATGCTACTAAAGCTGCTGCACTTTGTCCTTCTTGGGCTGCTAGCTCAGCACCCTGAAAAGACAAAGCAATGGTGTTTATATAAAAATATTGTTCTTTGGCAATAAACAAACAAGCTATAAAGGAAATGTCAAAAAAGATTCAAAAATAAATCTTTGATAAGTCCAAGTCTCAGATAAACTCATATACGTTTTTTTTAGTTTCTAAGTATGAACTAGTTTCCTATGTTTTGGGTATCTATCGGTGATAATTCAATAATTTCAGTTCCTTCGTTTTTACATTACATTCACACACTGTGGTTCGGAACTTCGGATTCTTAAGTACTTGTTGCATAAACCACATAACCCTGATGCAAGTTCCCATTTTCATTTTTGTTCATCTTACAGGACATGTAAATGGTTCAAATATGACAATCAGAACAAAGGCGTCCTAACAGATACAGTACATGCAGGGAAAAATGAGGATCGAGATTCATAAAAGATAACTATGTGGAAGAGTTGAAGTCAAATGTGAAAGGAGCAAGTAACATACCAACCAAATGAAAATATCTGTTCCATGGTCCAGTACCACTGCAGCATTAGATTGCATGACAAGATCATACGCTGGCAACTCCTCAAATGTACCACCTTCACGATGCATTATGCACCGAGGTGCCAGCATACGGAGTGAAAGGTCAAACGACGCATTCAGAAACAAATTCCTAAGTACAGATCTTTCATCTTCATGCCCAACTATGCTACCTAAAAGTGGTCCCCTTTTCAGATGAAACAAGCACTCCGGGAGTGATGCTAGTTCTTTTGGGAAGCGGTAAAGCTTTGATTTTGGGGCCTGAGTACCAAATTTGAGGGCTATGTCCTTTACTCTTTCATCAATTGAGAGCCTCATATCAATAGCATCAGAGGCAGTCCTCGCACGCAATACAGTTCTTTTACCGATGATAACTGACGCAACATCCTCCTGCACACTTGCCAGATATGCAGACAAACCATCAACGGTCTGCAGCCTCATAGTGATCACCCGAGTGATTTCTGTTTGATATATATTGGAATAATGGACTGCAAACTGAAAGAAAACAAAATCACTTTTGATATCACCCTTTGTCTCCATAGACACAGAAAAACTCTGGTTCTCCTCAACACTATGCATCTGGATACAAAAAGAACTATCATGCTTGAATGTTTCATGAGAATCAGGAGACGCCTCTTCACCAGGGCCAATAACTTGAGTAACAAGCATATTATCTGAACACCTGATCTCAAATAAACCATGGGAACCAGCTGCTCTAGTTGATGCTCTTTGCAAATTGACCCCAAAGGCCTCTCCAAAGTCATCATGAACTAAGAGCACACCTCCAGAACACTTTGCCAATGGTTGCAGGACAGGGACCCTCACAGGACATTGTCCAGCACAAAAGATATCAACAACAGTACTGTGTCTCTGTGCTTCATGACCAAGACTCTCCATCCACTTCATAGCTGTCTTCTCCAGATAAGCATAGTTTGGATGTTTAACCGAATGAGGCACTGATCCAGGTCCAAAGGTGCTAGGGCCACCAGCACACACCAAGATCCTGCAGTTGCCACCTGATCTCTTGATGATTCCACGAGACAACTCCACTGATGGCCCTTGAATAATACCAAGGGCAACCTCTACTGCTGCTCCAACACATCGATCCCTTGACACTTCTGGCACGCTCAGCTGATAGGGTCTCAGAGAGGAGAATATTGTGTGTGCAACAGGTAGCGAAGCATGTATAGGAGACAGATAAACACCTGTCCCATAGATTAGAGCCTTCAAAGACTCATGGGTAGGCGACTTGTTTCCGGGTAGCACATCCGCTGACACTGCTGCCCCCTCTGAGAAATCATACACTGAGACAGTTCTCCCATAGGTGATTATTCCAATCTTTGCGGTAGGAGGGAGAGAATCCACAAAGGCATGCAAGGAGCCCTGGAGATGCTGCAGGTGCGCCTCATCGAGGCATTCATCTATGAGGATAAAAATGGGGCCGGACACCCTTGTGTCGGACACTGGGACAAAGCCTGGCCGCCTGTTCCCCACCTGCACATAATCCACAGTCGTGGATGCGAGCTCTGGCCAAAGGAGCAGGTCCTGCTTGCTGGAGACCACAAATTCCCCCTCGCTGCCATTGAGCTTCTTGCAAATGACACACTGCCACTGCCCGGAGCCGACCTGGACATCACAGTACAAGTTCACATAGGCCCCGCAGTTCAAGCAACGGCGTGGATCACGCTCCACGACCTCTGGGCCAGGCGACACCTCCTTCCCTGGAGAAACCAGAGCTCCAAACCCCAAGCTAGGGGCATTGAGCAGCTTCTTCTGCTTCAGCACCTACAATAGCAAAAGGCAAACCAGAATCAGCGCTAGCTTTCAAAACCTTGTGAATGGGTGTGCGGGTGGAGGCATGCTTTGTATTGTATCCATGAACGGGGATGGATTCGCGATCCGATGTGCTTATTTGTACACACCACAGTTGAGGTGTAGGAGAAGGAAGGGCGATCATGGCTGCATCGGGGCGGCTAACTGTACCTTGTTTGCGGAGAACTGTACATAGGGGTTGTCGAGGCTGTCCCCCTGGAGCGGTGACGGCGCGGGGGCATGGTCCCCGTGAGGCGTGGCAGCGCCGTTGAGGAAGTGCGGCGCCGATGAGGTGGGGAGGGAGGCGGTGGTGGCGGCAGTGGCGGAGGAGGAGGAGGAGTAGCCCCCCGAGGCGGCGAAGGGCACGGGGTGGGGCGAGGCCGGGGTGGCGCGGAAGGGCACGGCCGCGGGGCGCAGCGGCGAGGAGAAGACGGGCGGGCCGGGTGGCGTGCTGAGGTGCGCCGTCGCGGGGCCGGGCCCCGAGCCGGGGCTGGGCGTGCCCCGCGCGGCGGCGAGGCCGGGCGAGAAGACGCGCGGCGGCGGAGTGAAGGGCGCCGGGGCGAACGGAGGAGACGCGTGCGCCGGCGGCGGCTGCAGCCGCTGCCCCGGCGGCGTCTCCTCCATGCCGGCTGCGGATCCGGTGGCGGCGCGCAGATCTGGAGCGGAGGGATGAGACCGGGGAGGAGGCGCACGGGTTGGGAGAATTGGAGATCCGGACGAGGAATGCGACGAGGAGGAAGAAGAGTTAATTTGCTGGAGATGGGAGATGGGCTTCCGGTGACACCGGATTTGCGCCTGCTCGGCTCGGGTTAATCGAAATCGACGTCACTACGGCTGCACCTCGGCTTCCTATTGGTCGGGGCTCGCGAGTTTCCTGTTTACGAGAAGAGCAGAACGCTTGCCGCCTGACGACGGCCTGACTCGCCGACTCGGGCTGGCCGGCTGGGTTCCTGCCGTTTGCAGATGCAGCCGGCCGGGGAAGATGGGTCAACTGTGGAGTCAACAGCGTCCTTGCTTTTCTGTGTGCAATGCAAAATGTGACGCAAGTCGCCCCCATACGCCATGATCTGTTCCTTTTAGGCCCTGTTTAGTTCTCAGAAAATTTTGCAAAATTTTTTAGATTCTCCGTCACATCGAATCTTTAGACACATGCATAAAGCATTAAATATATATAAAAAATAAAACTAATTACACAGTTTAGACGAAATGGACGAAACGAATATTTTAAGCCTAATTAGACCATGATTGGAAACTAATTACTAAATAACAAAGAAACGTGCTACAGTGTCATTTTGCAAAAAAATTTGCAACTAAACCGGCCCTTAGGCTATCCGCACACCCGGCACCGAACGCTAATAGTAGAGGCGCTCAGCCCGCAACGTTGAACTGGAAAAAGCGACGGTGCCCTTATGATTTGAACAGTTCCACGGCAATGGTGAAGGTGCTCCCATCGCACACTATCCTCGCCGCATCACCCCTCCGGCCTCTTCCCGCGTCCCCACGGACCCCGCCTTCATCCATGTCGCGGTCAGCCGCCGCCTTGGAACCCACCGACCCCGCCTCTGTCCCTGTCGCGGTCGGCCGCCGCCACGGACCCCGACGACCCCGCCTCTGCCCTTGTCGCGGTCGGCCACCGCCGCAGACCCCGCCGACCCCGCCTCCGCCCCCGCCACGGTCGGCTGCCGCCGCGCTCGCCCCCAACCCGCTACGGCCGCTGCCTTGCTCAGGGCCGCCGGCCCCTGCCGTCGCCTCCAAGGTCACCCCCGCCGGATCCGGGGACGAAGGGGAGGAAGCGGTCATGGAGGAGGACAGTGGGACGGCGAGGAGCCCGGCAAGGAGAACGGCGGGACGCGGCCGCCTCCTGCTCGAGCCCGACCAGATCTGGCGGGGATGGCGGGCCGGCGAGGAGGCGGGAGAGGGGAGGGCGCGACGGCCGACGGAGTAGGAGTGGGAGGCGGAGGCGGAGGCGGAGAGGAGAGGGCACAGCGGCTGGTGTTCGTCGGACAAGGCGGCGGCGCGTGGCGAGGGACGACGCCCGCTGCCCCGGATCCCGCCTCGCCCGCCGCCGAAGGACGCCGAGCTCGCCGCAAGTCCGGATCCAGTCGCGGAGAGGGGAGGGCGCAGCGACCGGCTGACCGGTCGTTGGAGGGAGCGAGGAGAAGTGGGAGGCGGAGGCGGAGGGAGCGTGGAGGAGAGGAGACAGCCAGACGGTCGTTGCTTTTGAGGGGCATATACAGGTCCCCGCGCGGCAGCTGCTCTCCCCATACCGTTTCTGCCAAGTGGGTCCCAGCCCTTTACCGTGCGTGTTCCAAACCGGGGCGGTGCGGTCAGCCTTAACCTTTTAGCCATGAGCACTCGTTGAGGACTTGAGCTAACCTGATCTATTGTTGCTTCTATATGATATACTCAGAATCGTAATTGTTATCTCCCGTGCCAGAAAAAACCCATTGATCAATCTTATATGTCTATAGCCATGTACTCGGAATAACGGTCGTTCTAGGAGTTGGGGAGTACCAAGGAAGTGAACAAATGATCATAGTTGTCCTATACTTGCAATCATTATATGAACAAAGGCTGCTGTGAATTGGCATGTTGAGTGGGTGAGTGCCGAGCGGGTGGACCTGTGGAGGGGGCAGGTTGCTGCTGCACCTGACGGGCTAGGTAGTGGGAGTAGTATGGTGGTAGTGTGGGAGTAGGCAGCGCTACTCTTTAAGAAACAAACGTTGAACTTCAAAACGACCGTTATTCTGGGACGGAGGGGTATGGTTTGAGGTGATCTAGATGGGATAGCACAAGATAGCTTGAGGAGGTAGGACCTCGCATGACAACTGCAAAAGAGCCTTAAGTTTGGAAACATATCCTATAGTTTCTATAAATACAAATACTCCTAACACTTTCACTTGTATAGAACAATAGTAGTTCACAAATTTGGAAAGGGTTCCCCTGGGTAAGTAGAGATCGCTTAAAAGGGATATAGATGGCGGGTTGGACATATGTAGATTTTTGGAAGACAACAGGATAGACTCCTATAGCTTGGCCATTTTGTTTTGGGTTCTATATGTGATAGCTAATTAGCAATCTACAGTAGATGTGAACATTTAGTGCGAGAATAATATGAAATGTACCCTTTTTATGCGTTGGTGGATTCCAAACTCATGAAACAATGGAATGACTTAGAGCAAATAACTTTTGCTCTAATGCTAAATACCGGGGATTACGGGATTATACGACAATATACTTGAGATTGAGTGTACTTTATTCATCCCAATCCCTTATAAGATTATGAATTTCTATGGTACGACTTAGTGTACACTCCTATGAAAATAAAAAACTGATGATCATGCCGGGAGTTCATAATTTCCCATGATTTCTCTCAAGAATAAACTTTGGACCCGAGATAGCCTAGCTTAACGGAGGAAGGTAGAGGATGATAGATGACTTTTGTGTGGAGAATTCAAAAGCATTATGCATCTAATAATTGAAATAATTTAACATGATATTGTGGTCTAGATTTATGTTACAATTATTAGATTCTTTAGAGAAAGAACATGGTATTTAATATGGTTATAAAGGGTGGGGTTTTGTAAGTCCTAAATGGCTAGAGGGGGTGAATAGCCTATTTAAAAATCTACAAGCTTCACTAGATAAGTGAGTTAGTAAAACAAACGGCGTAGCAATTCTAGCACTAGCTCACTAAGCTATACAAGCCACCTACACAAGTCTAGTTCAAGGCTAAACACTGACCACACCAACAACTAACTCTACTCCTAATCCAGAACAAAACTACACAAGCTAGAGACAAAGAATAACAAGCTACACAACTAGCAAGGTAGATAACTAAGTAAAGGAGTGAGCTAGAATTGTTATACCGACATTGATGAGTAGAAATATGTCCAATGAACCAATCAATCAACGCAATCACATACACAAGATGAAATCTTCGGCAAATAGATGACACAAGAATTTTTACCGAGGTTCACTTGCTTCTCGGTAAGCTAGTCCTCATTGTGGCGATGTACCCACTTGATGGATCGCGAGCTAATTGACTATCAAGAGTCAAACCTTCAACGGGTGCTGCACATCCACTCACAAGATGGAGATCCTCCAAGCCACGAGCTCTACTAAAGTAGTCAATTCGCGAACTCCTGCAGGGAAGGCTCAAGAACCCCTCACAATCACTTGGTGAGGCTTGAAACAATCTCTAATCATGAGCTCAACACCACCGCTGCTCCATGCCATCTAGGATGTCGAGAAACACCTAAGAGTAACAAGCAATCCATAGCCAACTCAATGGATCAAGTGCCACTAGATGTAACTCTCAAAGCAACGCACTTGAATCTCACTCAATCTCACTAGGATGCACAATCAAGCAAGGAGATGAGTGGAAGGGGATATGCTCAGTTCAAGAGGATGTTAGAGAGTCCAAATGTCCAAGAGAGAGTTCCCCAATCCAGTCAAACACATATTATAAGCCACTCCAAATAATAGAGCCGTTAGGAACAAAGAAACTGCTCTGCGCGCGCTGATCGGACGCGCATGTCAGATCGACCGAATGCGGCCATAGCGTCCGGTCGCACCTGCGCGACTTCGCCAATGCTCGCCACGTGTCCCATTTTAAATTTTGTTCGCTCGATCTCCAACGGTCACGAAACATTACCTTCTTAGTCAAAGCATGACCGGACATGACGCTAGAGTTGACCGGACGCGCTACACCTGGCGTTCGGTTTGAGTCCAATAAGGGTCCAGAGAGTGATTTCGTCGACCGGACACGTCCGATCGTGACTGACCGGACGCGCCACCGCGTTCGATCAAACCTTCCCTCTATGCTGCTCTCCTGGGTGCGTGACCGGACGCGCCGGTCCCACGAGGGATCGGACGCTTCGGTCACAAACCCTCGCACTTCGCCCCGCGCGCCTACTGGTAGAACTGACCGGACGCGCCAGACGCGTCCGATCCAGCGTCCGACCACGCGTTCGGTCACCTCAGTGACTTTCTTTTGCTTCCGGCGCAGTGAAAAATAGGCGTTTCACTTCCACAAAAGCGCCGAATCCCACCGAGCGAGCAAGCTCGGCGGGAGAGAGAGAGAGAGAGAGAGAGAGGAACCCAAACCCCTCTCTACCCCTCAAACTTCACCTCCTTCACAAATGTGCTAACACCACCAAGTGTTCACTATCTTGTGCTCGTGTGTTAGCATTTTCTCAAATATTTTTCAAGGAGTTAGCATCTCACTAGATCCTAAATGCATATGCTCAAGAATATGGACCTAGTAACACTTGATTCATGAGATGACCGTGATTGCCCCTCTTAATAGTCGGTTATCAATCCTAAACCCGGTCAATCACTTCTCTACTCGTCTTTAGACCGGCAAAAGAGAATCCTATGATTATACCTTTGCCTTGATCATCCCATTCCTTGTCCATCACCTATGTGCATGTTCACCATCATCTTTATCTTCATGCACTTGCGATCTTATGGCCATCACCATCATGCTCCTTGATCCTTCATCATATGTGTTGCTACCCCTAACTCAATTCACTTGACACAATGGCATTAGCAATTTGGTGTCATTAATTACCAAAATCAAACTTGGGCTTTTAGGTTTACTACTTCTCTTTCTCTCAGCCCATGCTATTAGGGGGTGTTTGGCACGTGAAAGGTCCTTGTTTGGTTTTGGTAATTGAGTGACAACTTAGATGGACTAATATGTGGTTATGTGAGATACACAGGAGATTAGTCCACAGGTGATGGTGTCATGAAGGAGCTCATTGCATATGAGACATGACATGGAGTCATGTGACCAAGGTGGAGAAGATCAAGATGAGGCTTGGCTCGACGGACCGGTTGCAAGTGTGAAGGGCAAGTTAGAGGCTTTGAAGTGAGGGACCGCTGAAAGTCCTATGTTTGGTGTTGGTAATTAGTGACAATGCCTATGTACTAATCCTATGCCTAAGTTGTATGTAGCATATGAGGATTAGTACACTCCAAGGTTGGTGGCAAGATGGATATGGTGATCATGATGGCCACACTTGGATTTGGACGCAACCCTATGTGATCAAGGCAAAGGTATATGCTTAAGGGTTGTGTTTTAGTAACCAAGACACCTAGTGGGTGTGGTTACATTATAGGATAGATAGCCGTACTATAAAGAGGGGAATGACGCGGCTATTGAACTCCTAAGTGCCTCTAGATGTGCATTTCATGATCATATGCATTTGGATAGAACTAATATCGCCTCGAAAAATGATTGTGAAAATGCTAACACACTCACACATGACGAGATCACTTGGTGATGTTAGCACGTTTGCGACGGCGGTGGAGTTTGAGCGGTAGAGAGGGTTTGGGTTCCTCTTTCCCTCCCACCGAGCTTGCGAGGCGGGATTCAGGCGTTTTCGAGAAGTTGAAACGATTATTTTCCACTACGCCGGAAGTCCGGAAAAGAAACGGAGGCGAACGAAGGTCACGGAGGTGACCGGACGCTGAACCGGACGCGGTCCTTGCATGACCGGACGCGTCCGGTCAGTGTTCAGTGTCTGCGTGTTTTTCAGTTCGATGATCGGACGCGAGGCGCGTCCGGTCACTGATGATCGGACGCGTCCGGTCGTTCAAGGAGCTTACTGGACTCTAACCGGACGCAGTCACTGTCGCGTCCAGTCATTTTCTTCAGCGCGTCTGGTCACTATTTTGTTGAGCGCTGCTCAGGCGACCAGCGCATCCGGTCCTTCACGGGACCAGCGCGTCTGGTCGTTCCCGGCGCGTCCGGTCAGTTGGACCAGCGCGTCCGGTCATTGCTTCGCAGTTAGCCGTTGGGCGACCGGCGCGTCCGGTCAGTTGGACCAGCGCGTCCGGTCAGCCCGATTTTGGCTGTTTAAGTTTCTAACGGCTATATTCGAAGGGGTACGTCTATAAATACTCGTTGGCCAGCTCAAGGCTCTCTCTCTCTCGAACATTTTGACATACTTGTGAGCACTTTGAGCTAAGCAACTCCCCTCCCACTCATCTCTCTTGCTTCTTTGCATATTCGAAGTGAGATTGAGTGATCCAAGTGCATTTGCATTGTGAGATAGCATCTAGTTGGCACTTGGTGGTTGATTTGCTGCGGGATTCTTGTTTCTCTTGGTGGTTGCCGCCACCTAGACGGCTTGGAGCAGCTTGGAGGCGTTGGCAAGAGTTGGTGATTGTTCTTGGCCACCTCCGGTGATTGTGAGGGGTTTGTGCCTACCTCGGCGAAGCGCCAAAGGCAACGTTAGTATATTGCTCGTGTCATTGCAACCTTTTGCCATTTGGTAGGTTCTTGTGGTGCCTTTTGAGAGGCTCGGTGTGTGACCGATTAGCCACCAAACCACGTGGTGAAGAGGGACACAACGGGGACTAGCGTGCCGGCAAGCACGTGAACCTCGGGATAAATCTTCGTGTCATCACTTTCATATTGTGATTGATTGATCCCAGTGTTCGGTTATCTTGGTATTCATTGTTGATCATATTGGTTGGCTCAATACTTCGCCCCTCGGTGATACCCTCCTAACTCAACTCCACATTACTTTCTTAGTTATCTTTGCTAGCTAGTTAGCTTTGCTAGAGTAGCTTCTTTGTGTAGCTTGCTAGTTGTAGTTTCCTTCTCGGTTTGACTTGTGCGGTTGAGTGCAATTACTAGAATTGTGAATTGGTTAGGTGGCTTGCAAACACTCCGTAGGCTAAGCAAAACTCGCATCTCGCTATTTGTTTATTGATAAACTTGTTTAGCTTGTCTTTGTAGAAAATTTTAATAGGCTATTCACCCCCCCTCTAGCCATCAAGACCTTTCAACCGCGTGTGACGGTGAAGCTTGAGCATGACTTGGCGCCGATGGACCGACGCAACGGTGAAGAGCAAGTGAGGTCAAGATCGATGGACCAAGGTCACATGATGATATGATATGGATCATATCATTTGTGATATGGTTGGTGCATGTGTTGCATCAACATCAGAGGAGACGGAGTGAAATGCGCAAGGCAAAGGTATAACCTAGGGCATTTCCATTTCACCGGTCATAGGTGTGTAGAGAAGTTTATGACCGGGTTTAGGATAGATGGCCGTACTATCAAGAGGGGCAAACTTGTTGGCATATCGGTCATCTAGTGCCACTTGAGCGATCTAACTGTGCATACATGTTAGGATCGAGTGGCGAGGCAAGTTGAGTGCCTAAAACCTTCGAAAATGATTATGAAAATGCTAACACACGTGCACAAGGTGGTGATCACTTGTTGGTGTTGGCACATTTACGAAGGCGATAAAGTTTGGGCAGTAGAGAGGGTTTGAGACTCTCTCTCTCCCTCCCGCTGAGCTTGCGAGCACGGGATTCAGGTGTTTTCGAGGAGTTGAAAAGCCTATTTTCCACTACGCCGGAAGTCAGAAAAGAAACGAAGACGAACGGAGGTCACAGAGGTGACCGGACGTTGCACCGGACGCGGTCATGGTATGACCGGACGCGTCCGGTCAGTACAGCGCAGACGCAGGTGTTAGGGTTTGTAACCGGCGCGTCCGGTCACTCGTGGGACTAGCGCGTCCGGTCATGCGCCTAGTGGGAATTGCAGAACGCAAGGATGATCGGACGCGAGGCGCGTCCGGTCACACATGATCGGACGCGTCCGATCGTTGAAGGTGCTTACTGGACTCTAACTGGACGCAGGCACTGTCGCGTTCGGTCGTTGCAAGGAGCGCATCCGGTCATGTCGTTGCGCGCGCGGTGCTGTAAGATCGGCGTGTCCGGTCGTTGCCAGGGGCGCGTCCGGTCATTGCTTCGCGGGCGCGCGGTATAGTGCGATCGGCGCGTCCGGTCGTTTGAGGGGCGCGTCCGGTCGTTTGACAGGCGCGTCCGGTCGTTGCCAGGGGCGCGTCCGGTCATTGGTGTGACCGTTGGGGTCAGTGACCGTTGGAGGATCGAACGCGGTTGAGCGCGCCCGATCAGTTCGATCGGCGCGTCCGGTCAGTTCGACCGGCGCGTCCGGTCATCCCGAAAAAGACCCAGTGAAGGAGTAACGGCTCTATTTGACCGTGGGGTTATAAATAGATGCCTTGGCTGGCCGTGGCCAGTAGCTGAGCACACTTTAGCCTTGGTGGCTTATGTGGTAGTGCTAGGGAGCCCTCTAACTCACTCATGCTTGATAGTGTTCATCGGATCGAGTGAGAGAGCGATTCTAGTGCGATTGCATCGTGAGGTTGCATCGAGTGGCACTAGGTGATCGTTGAAAGGATCAAGATGCCCAAGAGGGGGGGTGAATTGGGCTTTTCTAAAAATAAAAGCAAGGAATAAAACCTACAAGCTGGAATTCACCCCTAGTGACTACTTGTGTTCCTAGAGAGTCTATCGAAACAAAGTTTTGCACCCTAGTTTCCAATCCTAGTCTAGCATGGCAAGTCTAGGAATGTAAACAAGCAAAGTAAGTAAATACGAGAAAGTAAATGCTTGAATGTAAAGGGGCAAGGAACACGGCGATGTTTTTCCGAGGTATCGGAGAGTCGCCGCTCCCCACTAGTCCTCATTGGAGCACCCGCGCAAGGGTGTCGCTCCCCCTTGATCCGCGCAAGGATCAAGTGCTCTCTACGGGTTGATTCTTTGACACTCCGTCGCGGTGAATCACCCACAACCGCTCACAAGATGAGTTGGGTCATCCACAAGCTCCGCCGGATGAACACCAAACTCCCAATCACCACCAAGCCATCTAGGTGATGGCGATCACCAAGAGTAACAAGCTAGAACTCTCACTTGACCTCTACGAGCCTAGATGAGAAAGTGGATGCACACTTGTTACTCTCTAATCTCTAGTGAGGAACTCACAAGCTTTGATTCTCAAATCTCTATCCTCACTAGTGCTCTTGCACTACCTTGCACTTCAAAGGTGTTTATCAGCTGATCAAATGAGCAAGAGACCTCTAAAAGAGGTGGTGGGGATGTATTTATACACCCCACAGACGAAACGAACCGTTACCTGCTGACTCAGCAAAACTCGAGCTGACCGGACGCGCCGGTCGTACTGACCGGACGCGCCGGTCGCTCGTAACGGTCAAAAACCGAAAAACACCTAAATGACCGGACGCACCGGTCAGGGGTGACCGAACGCGTCCGATCGTGCATGGAGCTTACTGTATTCACACCGGACGCGCTACCGCGTCCGATCAGTGATGACCGGACGCGTCCGGTCGTCTCAGGACCTTACTGGACTATGACCGGACGCGCCGATCATACCCAGGTCGCGTCCGATCGGGTGTTTCCCTTAAGTGACACGTGTTGACTTCTGACCACCGCGTCCGGTCCTCGCGAGGACCGCGTCCGGTGCTCAGAGCTGGAACCCCAGCCGCGGAACTGAACTGACCGGACGCGTCCGGTCATGCCGAGGACCGCGTCCGGTCACTGGAAAAGACCTGAAACTCTTCGAAAAGGTTTACAACTTCAACTAAGTTGCTCTCAACTGAACTTTGAGCTATTCTAGAGCTGCCTAGCGCCAAGTTTAACAAGTGTGCACCACACCTAAACATAGGACTCGCCTAGGTCAAGCTACCCGCTCATGCCCCCCTTTATAGTACGGCCAAAAGAGAAAAAACGAATATCCTAACGACTATTCCAAATGTCTCTCAACACCTCGACATCCGGAACTAACCGTCCTTAATCTTGACGTCACTCTTTTGAAAACCGAAACGATTTCCATCAAGGGGCATGAATACCATGGTGCCCAAAGCAGTTAAAACCTCCATGACCTAACTTACCAAAGTTTCTGCAAAACACACGTTAGTCATGGTAATAAAGCGTTGTCATCAATTGCCGAAACCAAACTTCGGGGCCTAGATGCTTTCAATCTCCCCCTTTTTGGTGATTGATGACAATACTCAGATATGAAAGATTTGAGTTGAGGTTTTTGAACATGCATGGTACACATAAGCAACAAGCAATTAAGTAGAGAAGTGAAAGGAAATGCTTATGTGTCCCAAGCCAAAAGAGTGTACTCATAAGATAAGACAAAGGCGTTAGTACACAAACGGATATAGCTCGTAATTTTATCGGAGTAAGGCACGGAAGCACAACCTTAGAGCTATAATTAACAACGGTGACAAGAGATAACACTAACAGGATGAAACATTAAGACTTAGGGTTTATCTCACAACGACATGTCACACGAATGCAATGACTGAAAAGTAAATATGATGCATGAATGTAGCACACAAGAAAAACGAAGAAACCTTTCTCAAAAACTCCCCCTGAAACTACTCTCTCTCCCCCCTTTGGCATCAAGCGCCAAAAAACTAAACTAAGGATCTGACGGGGGGACAGACGAAGTCGTGCCGGGTGCCGAGGTGCGCGGAGTAATTATGAAGTGTAGAGAATCGCCCTCGGAATCTGAGCTATCTGGCTGACCCTCTGATGAAGCATGTGGTCGTGTAACTGTCTGGGTCTGAACGGCAGGAACAGGTACTGTCGTAGTAGTAATGATAGGATCCGTCTGAGTGACCTGAGCCTGTAGCGAGCCAGTAGCAGGAGGATCTGTGGAGGCAACTGACGAAGGTAGAGTCTCTGTAGTACCAGTTCCTGTTACTGGAGGAATAGCTGCCTCTGAAGCTGACACACCTGAAGAAGTGACAACTGTAGTATGCGAGGGCGTCGGCTGACCAGTCAACTCGCTGTAGGTAGCACTGAAATCACCGAAAGATGTGCCTGTCAGGAGGTGAGGGCGAGGCTGGTCTGATGGTGTAAACCCCGTGTGAATAGGAGTGAAGCTCGGGGACTGGAAAGACTGGGGAACCTGCCGCTGTGGAGATGTGAACTGGTGACCCGGCTGTCCCTGACTTGATGGAGCAGAAGCTGGTAAAGAAGAAGTCAGGACGGAAGTAGGCGGAGGAACCCCAACCGTGACTAGATGGCGCAGGAGATCCAAGTATTGCTGCTGACTAGCTGCAGTCTGTCGCTGAATCTCATATTGTTGTCGCTGCATTTCGACTTGCTGCCTCTGGATTTCAAGCTGCTGACGCTGAAACTCGTCCTGACGAGCCTGAATCTGTGCAAGTGCTGCAGCTGTGTCCTGAGCCTGTCGCTGTATTTGCTGTTGCTGTTGCTCCTGTGCCTGGGTCAACCTCTCAAGTATTGCCACCATGGCTGGGTCTGTGCGGGAGGCTGAACCAGAGCCACCGGCCTCGTGGTCGTGGGACCGAGGAGACCGGTACCTAGGGATGGGCTGGTAGTCCTCATCAGTGCTGTCAGATGTCCCATCCTCAGGAAGATTAGCAGGCTGAGCGTCAAGATCTGCAAGCTCTGCCTCTGCAAGCTCATCAACTGTGGCGTCCTGCTCAGCTGCTGTCTCAGGAACCTCAGGTCGTACACGCTGTCCGGGCACTGGGGCCTGATCTCTAGTAACTGACGTCCAAAGCTGACGGATATCATACTCAGGAAAGGCAGTGGTAGTATCTGATATCTCAGCTCGGATCTCTGCTGGCAGCTGAATAGATGATCTGATAAGGAAGCAGATCCAGTGTGCGTAGGGCAGCTGACGATTACCCTTGAAGCCCTCAGCTATGGTGTCCTCCATCTCACTAAGTATGAGATCCCATATATCAAACCGTGTCTGTGAGAGGAGGTGGTGAACAACCCATAACTGCATCCGAGTCAGTCCCTCTCTGTAGCCAAGTCTGGGAAGAAGTGTGCGTCTGACTATAGCATCCAAAACTCTGGCCAGTGGAGTCAAACTGGCGGGCGTGCGTCGAGACCCTTCACCAAAAGGCTCACGGAAGCAGGGTCGAACCAAGTCGGTAGGTGGCACTGTCCCGCCATGAGGGCGTCTCGGAGGAGGAGTCTGACCATAACACAGCTGATGTATCTTTGTGTCAAAAGCTGGGAGTCTGAGAATCTCCCGCACTCTGCTGCTGTATAGGCGGTGATCGCGGCCTCGGAATGCAAAGTGAATGAAATCATGGGCAGGATCAATCCATAGTGAAGCATAGAACTCTCTGACCCATGTGCCGCAGTATGCACCTGTCCGTCCAAGAAGATCTGACAAGCCTGGCAGAAAGGACAGGTGTGGACGTAGCTGCTCTCCCACAACCTCGACTAGTGACTCAAGTCGACAGACCCTCTGTGGTCGAAAAGCAATACCACTGTCAACTAGAGCTCTGTAGAAATCCTCCTGAAGAGGGGTATAGAATCCTTCTGAAGCTCTGGGATCCCTCACAGGTGGAAACCACCGACTGACCTCCACGAACCTCAACCCTTGCACCTGACGTGCTGTAGCACCCCTCAAGTCAAAGTGCTCGACCGGGGGTGAACCTCTAGCTCTGGGAGGAGGCCGTGCTCCACGTCGCTGACCCTCTGGCCGAGGAGACACCTGAGTACGGGCGCGTGTAGAGCGGCGACGTACTGGAGACTGAGCTGGCTGCTCCTCTGTATCTGCTGTAGCCTCTGGAGCCTCTGTGGTCTCTGTGGGTGGATCAACTGACATATCCTCTGCAGCTCTAGTATCCTCGGTGCCCTCAGTGGCCTCTGTGCCGAGCTGTCGACCTTCAAGATGAAAGCGACGCTCGCCTATGCGTATGCCACTGCTCCTGCCACCTCTCTCTGCCTGCTCTGCTGCATCTGCTACGGCCTGAGCAATCTCTACCTCTATGAGTGTCTTCTTCTTCTTTCTGGCCAAGACCTTGACACGCTTCCCACGTGCAATATCAGACCGACGAGGGGGACTGTCGTTCCCGTCACCAGGAGCACCACCGGCGTTCTTGCAACGCACCATACTGACACAGTGATTGAGAACCTCTGTAAGATGATGAACTGTCACTCAAGAGGCTTGGCCTCAATCCGTATCCGCAGGCTTGGCCTCGGATTTAGCAAACAGATCTCACCCGACACACGGACAGACTCGCTGCAACGACGGAATAGAGAGATCTACTATAAGCACATATACGACTAAAAGGTACGAAACCCTAGAGAAAGCAAGCATATGTGATACGATGAGAATCGAGACGTGAAGCTACCTCGGATCGACGAGACGACGGTGACAAGATGAGGTGACCTAGATCGCGAGATTTCCCGAATCCACCGGACGAGCTCTTCGCGAAGAAGACGACTCGCGACGAAACTCGTTGACGAACGAACGACCGATGAACCCTAGGGTTAGGGTTAGGGTTAGGGCAGATCGATGAAAAGCGATTGGAGACAAGCGCGAGTCGTACCAAAGTCGGAGACGAAGCTGGCTCGCAGGAGCGCGGCTCACCGGCGGTGGTGGCGCGGTCGGGCGACGGCGGCGCGGCGGTGGCGCGTTGGTGGCGGCGCGGCTGCGGGCGGCGCGGGAGCGGCAGTGAGCAGTGCGCGAGCGACGAGCGCGTGCGGGCGAGGAAGGAGCGGCACGTGCTCGACAGAAGGTCGCCGGCGGCCGGGAAGAAGTTGAGGAGCCGGCGGTGATGGCGAGTCGGCGAATAGGGCAAGGCGGCGGCGGGAGCGCGTGCGGGTGAAAAAGATTGGTCGGGGACGAATCGGTTTTATAAAGAGTTAGATCCGCGCGACATGCGATGACCGGACGCGGTGGTCGATATGACCGGACGCGGTGGTGCAGCGTCCGGTCATACTCCAGTAAGCTCCTGGAGTGACCTGACGCGTCCGGTGTGGACTGACCGGACGCGGTGTGAGTCCGGTCGTTGGAAGTTCGGGAATACATCACGAATGACCGGACGCAGTGGTGGTAACCGGGACCGGACGCGGTGGTCAAACAGAGGCGCGTCCGGTGCAGCGTCCGATCACTAGATCTGGAGTTGGTCTTCTGGATGACCGGACGCGCTGCTGGACGCCGGGACCGGACGCGGTGGTGAAGCACTACTGCGTCCGGTGCAGCGTCCGGTGCAGCGTCCGGTGTTTGTTCTTCGCCCTTCTTTGTTCCGAACAACGACGCGACTTCTCCCAATCAAGTTCCAATTCAAAGAGACACAAATAAACACCAATTGGAACACGAAATGAGAGACCTCACTCAAACCCTCAAAAATTCTAAAATAGATTGCCTTAGGCTAGTATTATTTTTAAGAAAATAGGCAATAAACACCCAAGGAGCAACATATGGCCACACAATAGAGTTTTTGAACCTTTAGGAGCGTCAAAATGCTCTCTCTATCCATGGACGAACACAGAGGTTGCTCAAAGCTTAACCGAAAAGAAACGACAAGAACAACAACCATGCATATGCAATGCAATACAAGAAGGTAAAACTAGAATGCTTGTCAAGTTTGATCCACGGTTAGGCTTTTTTACTCCTCCAAGGAAGGGTTATCGTAACCGTGTTAGCCAAGCCCTAGAAACAATGCGATAAAAATAAACATGGCATATTATACAATGCAATGCAAGGGACAACACACGCTCATTTTTTAAAGTTACTAGAATCAAGCACATTGAGCTCACTTCTTAACCTACAAAAGGTTGCCTCATCCAAAGGTTTAGTGAAAATATTCGCTAATTGATTTTCACTTCTTACACCTTCTAGTGATATGTCATTTTTAGCAACGTGATCTCTTAGAAAGTGATGGCGGATATCGATGTGCTTGGTGCGAGAGTGTTGTACCGGATTGTTAGCAATTTTAACGGCACTTTCGTTGTCACATAAAAGTGGCACCTTTTCAAGAACAATTCCATAGTCTAGGAGGGTTTGTTTCATATATAGGATTTGTGCACAACAAGCCCCCGCGGCAATGTATTCCGCCTCGGCGGTGGACAAAGCCACACTATTTTGCTTTTTAGATGACCAAGATACTAAAGATCTTCCAAGCAAATGGCACCCTCCGGATGTGCTTTTTCTATCAATCTTGCAACCGGCATAGTCCGAATCGGAATAGCCAACTAGTTGGAATCTAGCTCCTTTGGGATACCAAAGACCAATGCTTGGGGTGAGCTTAAGATATCTTAGGATTCTTTTTACGGCACTTAGGTGAGGTTCTTTAGGGCATGCTTGAAAGCGAGCACACATGCACACACTAAACATGATATCGGGCCTAGATGCGGTAAGGTATAACAAGCTACCAATCATAGAACGGTAGAGAGTTTGATCAACCGGTTTACCTCCCTCATCTAGGTCGAGATGTCCATTTGATGGCATTGGGGTCTTGATTGGTTTGCATTCTTCCATCTTGAATCTTTTGAGAAGATCCTTTGTATACTTTTCTTGAGAGATGAAAATCCCTTCTCTCATTTGCTTTACTTGAAAGCCAAGGAAGAATGTGAGCTCACCAATCATTGACATCTCGAATTCCTTTGACATCAATTCACCAAATTCCTTGCAATAATCTTCATTTGTTGATCCGAAGATGATATCATCAACATATACTTGACAAATGAAGATCTCCCCATTAAACTTCTTGGTGAATAGTGTGGTGTCGACCTTCCCAATGGTGAAGCCCTTCTCAATGAGGAAATCCCGGAGGCGTTCATACCACGCTCTAGGGGCTTGCTTGAGCCCATATAACGCCTTGGACAACCTATAAACATGATTAGGATATCTAGGGTCTTCAAACCCGGGAGGTTGATTAACATAGACTAGTTCATTTATAAAGCCATTTAAAAATGCACTTTTCACATCCATTTGATATAGTTTCATATCATGATGTGATGCATAAGCAAGGAGGATACGAATGGCTTCAAGTCTTGCAACGGGTGCAAAGGTTTCTCCAAAATCAAGACCTTCAACTTGAGAGAACCCCTTTGCAACTAGTCTTGCCTTGTTCCTCACCACTATGCCTTGGTCATCTTGCTTGTTTCGGAACACCCACTTGGTTCCAATGACTCTTGCACCTTTGGGATGCTCTTCAAGTGTCCATACTTGATTGCGAGTGAAGTTGTTCAATTCTTCATGCATTGCAATCACCCAATCCGGATCTTGAAGAGCTTCTTCTACATTCTTAGGTTCAACACAAGAGACAAAAGAGTGATGTTCGATAAAAGAAGCTAGCTTTTGGGATCGAGTCATTACTCCCTTTGTAGGACTCCCTATGATGAGATCTTGTGGATGTGCTTGAAGTAGTGGTGAATTTCTTTTATCAACCACTTGAGGGGGTGGATGAGGAGCATCAACATCTTGAGCTTGTGCCTTGGATTGTTCATGAGAGACATGAGTGTCTTCATTTTCAACTCTCTCATTCTTGTTATCATCTTGAGGCACACGTGATGAAGATGGTGGATCAACAATTTGTACATCGTCATCATCATCTTTTGGCTTGATGTCTCCCACCGGCATGTTCTTCATGGCCTCCCTCAAGGGTTCATCACCTACATCATCACAATTCTCAATTGCTCCTTGGGAGCCGTTAGATTCATCAAATTCCACATCATATGTTTCTTCAACCAAACCGGTGGCATGGTTAAATACTCTATATGCTTTGGACTTTGATGAGTAACCAACAAGAAAACCAATATCACAACGTCTTTGAAACTTCCCTAGGTGTTGACGCTTCTTGTAGATGTAACATTTGCAACCAAACACCCGGAAGAAGGAAACGTCCGGCTTCTTGCCATTGAGCAACTCATAGGGGGTCTTGCCAAGAAACTTTTGTAGGAAGAGGCGATTTGAAGCATAGCATGCGGTGTTGATTGCCTCGGCCCACAACTTCTCCGGAGTGTTGTACTCATCTAGCATTGTTCTTGCAAGGGTGATTAAAGTTCGGTTTTTTCTCTCAACTACACCATTTTGTTGAGGAGTGTAGGTTGAAGACACCTCATGCTTGATTCCAATTTCATCACAATAAGCTTCAATGTTGGTGTTGTCAAATTCTTTCCCATTGTCACTTCTAATCTTCTTTATCTTGACTTCAAATTCATTTTGAGCTCTCTTTGCAAACTTCTTGAAGCAATTTGCCACTTCGGATTTGTCATGAAGGAAGAAAGTCCATGTATACCTTGAGTAGTCATCCACTATCACAAGACAATAGAGATTACCACCCAAGCTCTTGTATGTTGTAGGCCCAAACAAATCCATGTGTAGAAGTTCTAACACTCTTGAAGTTGACATGAAAGCTTTGGTTGGATGAGTGTTTGCAACTTGTTTGCCCGCTTGACATGCACTACAAGGTTTGTCCTTTTCAAACTTCACATCCTTCAATCCTCTCACTAGTTCTTTCTTCAATAGCTTGTTGAGAGTGTTCATTCCAACATGAGCAAGCCTCCTATGCCAAAGCCAACCAAGTGAGGTCTTGGTGAACAAACATGTCATCAAGTTTGCATCTTCGGAGGTGAAGTCAACAAGATAAAGATTATTGTATCTAAAGCCTTTGAATATCACTTGCTTGTCATCTATCTTTGAAACTTCCACTTCATTTGGTGTGAACAAGCATTGGAAGCCAAGGTCACAAAGTTGCCCAACGGACAACAAGTTGAAACTCAATGAAGCAACATAAAGCACATTTGAGAGTGAGTGATCATGTGATATTGCAATCTTGCCTATACCCTTGACTTTGCTTTTTGAATTATCCCCAAATGTGATCTTCTCTTGACATATTCCATTCTCTTCAATGGTGGTGAACATACGAGGATCACCGGTCATGTGTTGAGTGCAACCACTATCAATAACCCAATGAGTTCCACCGGTCTTGTAGTTCACCTACACACAAGAGATCAAGCTTTTTGTTTAGGGACCCAAACTTGAGAGGGGCCCTTGACTTTATCCACTAGTGACTTGGCAACCCATATTTTCTTTGGCCTATTCTTGTTTGGGGGACCCAAAAACATGACTTTCATCTTTCCATTTGAATCTTTTCTTAGCATATAATGAGCATTGAAAGCGAAAGGTCTAGCATGCTTGGGCAAGGGTTGTGGTGGTGGAGTTTTGCATTCATGAGCAAAGTGACCTTCTTGACCACACTCAACACATCTCTTTGGCTTGGGCTTTGACTTGCTTTGTTGTTGTTGAGCTTTTGCTTTCTTCTCTTGATTTGCCAAGTACCCAATACCACTTCTATCCATCTTCATTACGGTGTTCATGAGGAGCTCACTTTGCAAATGTTGACCTCTTGTGAACTTGCTTAGGCCGGTCTTGAGATGCTCTTTTTCTTGCTTGAGCTTTTTGTTTTCTTCAATGAGTGACTCATTTGTTGGTTGCTTCTCAAGAGCCATCAAACCTTTTAGCTTCTTGTTCTCACTTGCAAGCTTCTCATTTTCACTCTTAATCTTGGCATAATCATCATGGTTGCTTGACTCAACCACACTCTTGCCTTTGCTACTAGAACCTCGCTCAATGCTTTCAATGATCAAGTCATCACATGATGTAGCTATATCACACTTAACAACATAGTTAGTAGCATCATGTGTCTCAAGAGCAAGTTCATTAGCAACCACAAGACTATCATAATCAATTTTTAATGTGGTATATTTGTCCTTTAGAGAATTGTGTCTAGTGATGAGCTCATCATGCTTCTTCTCAAGTTTATCATGTTGATCTTTAAGCTCTTTATAGGAGGTTTTGAGTTCCTTGAGAGTGGAAGACATCACTTCATTTTGAACTCTAAGCTCACCACTAGTCTTTTGAGTATTTTCAAGCTTTGATGAGAGTGATTCATTTTCATTTTGAAGATCATCATTTTCACTTCTAGTTCTTCTTATGATTTTAGTGTATTTGTTTAACAATTTTACAAGTTCATCATAAGAAGGTGAGTCATATTCATCATCACTATCACTATCGTCATCATCATCACTATCATGGTTTTGTACCTTTCGTTCACCCTTGGCCATAAGGCATAGGTGAGTAGTGGACGATGATGGTGAAAGAGACGGTGAAGGTGGTGATGAAGATGTTGGTGAAGATGATGGCCCCATCACAAATGCGGCAACCTTCTCTTTCTCATCATTGCTCTCATCTTCGGAGGACTCACATGATGATTCAATGTCGGTGAGCCAATCTCCAACAATGTATGCCTTTCCTCCCTTCTTTTTCTTGTGGAACTCCTTCTTTTTGCCATCCTTCTTCTTGTATGGCTTATTCCTCTTCTTCTCTTCTTCTTCATCACTTGAATCATTTTTCTTGCCCTTATTTTTGTTCTTGTACTTGTCTTTTGGTGGTCTAGGGCATTGATGAGCTAGATGACCAAGTTCACCACAATTGTAGCAATCCATCTCCGAGATTGGCTTTCTCTTGCTACTTGTGAAGAATTTCTTCTTCTTGCCATCGAACTTGATGCCACTCTTGTTAAGCTTCTTTAACATCTTGGTGGTCTTTCTCACCATGAGTGCAAGTGATTCATCATCAACATCACTATCACTTGAGCTTTCTTGCACCATCATGGCTTGGCCTTTCATCTTCTTCTTGTCATGACTAGCTTTGAAGGCCAAGTCTTTCTTCTTGGAAGATGATGAGCCCTCTTCCGGAGTGATATGCATGTACATCTCATGAGCATTGATTTTCCCCAAAACTTGCGTTGGTGTTGCGGTGGAAAGATCACTTTGGTGAAGCACGGTGACAATATATCCATACTTCTCAACGGGAAGCACACTCAAGATCTTCCTTGCAACATCCGATTGGCTCATTTTGGTGAGCCCAAGAGCATTGAGGTCCTCTACAAGAACATTCAAGCGAGTGTACATGTCATTAGCACTTTCTTTAGGAAGCATCTCAAAAGAATTAATTTTCTTTAAGGCTATGTGATAGCGTTCCTCACGCTCACTCTTAGTTCCCTCATGGAGAGCACAAAGATTTTCCCACAATTCATGAGCGTTCTTTGCATTACGCACGCGATTGAAGATATCTTTGCCTAAGCCCCGGTAGAGTGCATTTTTGGCCTTTGCATTCCACCGGTCGTACTTCTCCTCGTCACCACTTGGGTTAGCGGGATCCCTTATAGGGGGAAGCCCTTCGGTTGCGGCTCTAAGGCACCCAACATCTATGGCTTCGAGGTACGCCTCCATACGAATTTTCCAATATGGAAAATCGTCTCCATCAAAAGTGGGAGGTGGTCCTTCCCCATTAGACATCTTGCTCTAGGCGGTAAAGCCTAAAAGTAGAGCAACACGGCTCCGATACCAATTGAAAGGATCAAGATGCCCAAGAGGGGGGGTGAATTGGGCTTTTCTAAAAATAAAAGCAAGGAATAAAACCTACAAGCTGGAATTCACCCCTAGTGACTACTTGTGTTCCTAGAGAGTCTATCGAAACAAAGTTTTGCACCCTAGTTTCCAATCCTAGTCTAGCATGGCAAGTCTAGGAATGTAAACAAGCAAAGTAAGTAAATACGAGAAAGTAAATGCTTGAATGTAAAGGGGCAAGGAACACGGCGATGTTTTTCCGAGGTATCGGAGAGTCGCCGCTCCCCACTAGTCCTCGTTGGAGCACCCGCGCAAGGGTGTCGCTCCCCCTTGATCCGTGCAAGGATCAAGTGCTCTCTACGGGTTGATTCTTTGACACTCCGTCGCGGTGAATCACCCACAACCGCTCACAAGATGAGTTGGGTCATCCACAAGCTCCGCCGGATGAACACCAAACTCCCAATCACCACCAAGCCGTCTAGGTGATGGCGATCACCAAGAGTAACAAGCTAGAACTCTCACTTGACCTCTACGAGCCTAAATGAGAAAGTGGATGCACACTTGTTACTCTCTAATCTCTAGTGAGGAACTCACAAGCTTTGATTCTCAAATCTCTATCCTCACTAGTGCTCTTGCACTACCTTGCACTTCAAAGGTGTTTATCAGCTGATCAAATGAGCAAGAGACCTCTAAAAGAGGTGGTGGGGATGTATTTATACACCCCACAGACGAAACGAACCGTTACCTGCTGACTCAGCAAAACTCGAGCTGACCGGACGCGCCGGTCGTACTGACCGGACGCGCCGGTCGCTCGTAACGGTCAAAAACCGAAAAACACCTAAATGACCGGACGCACCGGTCAGGGGTGACCGGACGCGTCCGATCGTGCATGGAGCTTACTGTATTCACACCGGACGCGCTACCGCGTCCGATCGGTGATGACCGGACGCGTCCGGTCGTCTCAGGACCTTACTGGACTATGACCGGACGCGCCGATCATACCCAGGTCGCGTCCGATCGGGTGTTTCCCTTAAGTGACACGTGTTGACTTCTGACCACCGCGTCCGGTCCTCGCGAGGACCGCGTCCGGTGCTCAGAGCTGGAACCCCAGCCGCGGAACTGAACTGACCGGACGCGTCCGGTCATGCCGAGGACCGCGTCCGGTCACTGGAAAAAGACCCGAAACTCTTCGAAAAGGTTTACAACTTCAACTAAGTTGCTCTCAACTGAACTTTGAGCTATTCTAGAGCTGCCTAGCGTCAAGTTTAACAAGTGTGCACCACACCTAAACATAGGACTCGCCTAGGTCAAGCTACCCGCTCATGCCCCCCTTTATAGTACGGCCAAAAGAGAAAAAACGAAGATCCTAACGACTATTCCAAATGTCTCTCAACACCTCGACATCCGGAACTAACCGTCCTTAATCTTGACGTCACTCTTTTGAAAACCGAAACGATTTCCATCAAGGGGCATGAATACCATGGTGCCCAAAGCAGTTAAAACCTCCATGACCTAACTTACCAAAGTTTCTGCAAAACACACGTTAGTCATGGTAATAAAGCGTTGTCATCAATTGCCGAAACCAAACTTCGGGGCCTAGATGCTTTCAATCATGTTGCAAGCCAGTAGTGCTTGTTACTCTTAGAGGTTGTCACCTCCTAGACGGCTTGGTGGCTTGTGGCTCTGTTGAAGCTCGCAAGAAGATTGTGCGAGGCTCAGGAGAAGCTTTGTGAGGGGGATTATGCTAACCCCGTGGGGATCACGAAGAGCAACTCTAGTTGAGCGTGTCATTGAGTTACCTCACTTGAGAGTGGTGTCTTGCGGTGCCTTGCGGGACGTGCCTTGAGGGGCAAGTGACTTGAGAGTCACACCGAGGAACCATCTAAGTGTTGGTCGACACAACAGGGACGTAGCTTGGTGGCAACCAAGTGAACCTCGGGAGAAAATCACCGTGTCAACTTTGTCTACTCTTCTCGGTGGTTTGCCTTCGTGCAACACAAGCTTGTATTTACTTTCATATACTTGTGCTTGTGTAGTTGCTCTCGTAACTAGTTTGCTTGTGTAGCTTGCTAGTTGTCTTCTTGCTTGTGTAGCTAGAAGCTTCCCCTTGCATGACTAATTTAGTTTGTGTAACTTTGTTAGTCACATTGCTTAGTTTGTGTAGCTAAGTGATTTACGCTCTCTAATTTGGCATTAGTTGCCTTGTTATTGAGCATTGCTAGTGAGCTTAGGCTTTGTACGCTTTGCTTACTAAAATTGTGTAGGAGCTCCCTCTTGCTTGCAAAGTACTAGTGCATAGGTTTGTGTAACCTTGCTCTAGAATTAAATAGGAAAGCTCTTGCTAAGGAAAGCACCTTAGTTGCTTAATTAGGATCTTTATGAGGTGCTTGTGAACTTAGTTAGAGGGGTGTAGTCTTGGCTAGACCGATAAGTTTAATTTCGCATTTGTTTTGGTTAGCCAACACGTTTAAGTTTTAGAAAGGACTATTCACCCCTCCTCTAGTCCGCCATCTCGACCCTACAAGTGGTATCAGAGCCGGGTCTCTTATTTGTGGTCTTCACTGACCCGAGAGGATGTCGGGTTATGGGCTAGATGCTGAGTGTCCACACATTTTTGATGGCACACACTTTGCACGGTGGAGAAATTGGATGACATGCAATTTTAAATTTATTTCTCCTCAATTGTGGTGGATCGTAAATGCGGGCTTTTCCTTTGCAATTGATAAAAAGAATACAACTCAAGCGCAAAGTAAATGCCTACATCTCGATAGCCAAGCTACTAATGCTTTCTATCGATCTATGGATAGTAGCATACTTTGTGAGATCATAGACTTCGAGTCCACCCATGAAATTTGGGTGTTTCTAAATGAGAAATATGGGGTGATCTCCAATGATGATGAGCCCAAGGAAGAGGCGCATGAGGATGTTGAGCATGACCACAACAAGGTGGTTGTGGAGGATTGCTCCACCTCACGGTCAAGTGATGACAAAGATGATCATATCACAAGATCACTTGACAAGAAAAATGATAATGCCACAAGTGATGCAAGCAATGATTCTACTCCATGCACACTTGATGGTGAAAATGATGGCTATGAGAGTGATGCTTCAACAAGCCCTTCAACATCACCACATTGTTCCATGTCACATGGTGACACTAAGGTATCTATTGGTGGTTTTGTTGTTGATTGTGATGGTCCAAATTTTGAGCTTCTATATAAACTCTCAAAGGCCCTAAGAAATGAGATGGCAAAAACAAGTAAATTGAAAAATGAAAACTCATTTCTAAAAACCACATGTGAACAACAAAAGCATCTACTTTATGTTACTACTTGTTCACATGAGGAGCTAAAATTGGCTCATGAGAAACTTAGTGTTGCTCATGATAACTTGGCACAAGAACATGCTTTACTCACTAATAAGCTTTCTAATGAAGAACCCAAAACTAGTGAGAGCTCATCATTTGGGTCAAATGATCAATCACATATTACTAACCCTTGTGATGTAGGCAAGAAGCATGTATCCACCTCTTGTGATGATTTATTATATATGCCATATTCTTCACAATTAAATGCTTATTCTACTCCTATGTCTTGTGAGACTAACCTTTTGAAGGAGAACAATGAGCTTAAAAGTAAAGTGAAGAATTTGAGCAACAAGTTAGAGAGGTGCTACAATTCAAAAGTCACATTTGAGCACATGATGAAGACTCAAAGAAACGTTGGTGACAAAAGTGGCCTTGGCTTCAAGAAGAAAATGACAAAGGGCGAAAGAAAGCAAGAAAAGAGGATGAAGAGGCTACTCCAAAAGAAGCTCTCGCATTCCATGTGCTATCGATGCCATGAAGCGGGACATCTTGCTAATGGTTGCCTAAACATTGAGAAGCTCAAGAAGATGAAAGAAGAAGAAGAGAGGCTAAAGCATGTCAAGTGCTTCAAGTGCCGCACTTGGGGTCATCTCACCTCAATATGCCCAACCAAGCAATTGGTAAAGCAACAAATAAAGCCTCAACCAAAGCCACTAGTTGAGCAAGAGAAAACACCCCAAGAGCAAATCAAGATCAACCATGAAGATGATGGTGACTTGATGAAGAAGAAGAAAATAAGAAGGGGTGGAAGGGCAAGACATCCAATGCAAATTCAAGATGTCAAGATGATGAGCAAGAATCAAGATGAGAAGAAAGTACATGCTCACATCAAGTGCTTCAAATGTGGAGACATGGGACACTTCACCTCGGGGTGTCCTACCAAGCTTGAGAAGAAGGCTCAAGCAACTCATGAGAGACAAGGCAATGAAGAGCATCATATGAGCAAAGAAGAAAAGGCTCAATCAAAGAGAAGATGCTACTCATGCCGGGAAAGGGGACACATGGCACATTCATGTTCCCGAGGTAATAATTCTAAGCCTAGTTCAATTAATAATACTAATATGCTTAGAAAGGATGTAAATGGTATCTCCATGGTTGCTATTGCAAAACATCCCGCTACTCATACTAAGGCAATGCCTAAGTATGTTGCACCTAACTTGAGAGGACCCAAACTTGTTTGGGTACCATCAAAAAGTGGATGAATATGTGTAGGTACCATGGCATTGGAGGCTTGACTCAAATTGATTTCATATTTATCATTATATGTTGACTCAAGTATTGAAGCTTATTGTAATTCTATCCCAATGCTAAGTCAAAATGAGTGAAGTCCAAAGTACTATAACATACAAGTGTCATGATCAAGTTGTAGATGATTTGTTGGAATTATTTGATGGCTTGCAAATGTTCAAGTTGAAAGCTTGCTATGAATAATCATGAGCTAACCAAGGTATATCTCTTGTTGATTATTACATTTGGGTGCATATGAGTTGATTGAATTGGATAAATGTGCAATGTTGCTTGCTATGAGATGATTGAATGGATTAAATGCTTAGCAATCAAGTTTGGATTGATTTGGGTTGGATAAGTTCATGAGATGACCTTTAGTAAGTGGATTGAATGGATATATATCTTATGAAAGTATTCAAACAAGTTAGTTTCAAGTTTGATTCACTTTTGATGAAGAATAGCTCATGCATTGAAATCTGTCCTATATTAAAAATCTGAGCTAGCAGTGATCTTAGCCATGTTTGAGTGATCAAATCTATTTGGATTGGCTTGAATTTTGGTATACATGTTCTACACTTATGAAAGGAGATGCTGTAGAAATTTCATAAGAATTGGATAAGGGTTGCTTCGGCTTTGGAGTGCATCTTGTCAACTATAGTGCAGCAGTTTTTAGCATGTAGCAGTGGTGGAAGATTTGAAATCTAGTAGCAATCTAGAAGTCAAAAGAAGTTCAAATTTTTACAGTTGCTAGATGACTTAGTGAATCACATCTCCACCAAATTTCATGGCATTTAGATCCGTACATTGTGAGATATGAATTATTCTTTGAAGGGTACAGAATCTGCCAAGAAAAGTGACAATCATTGGATTAATCTAGAGTCACTTTAATTAAAAGGTCCTCAAGTTGGAAACTTATTTATAAGTGGTTGAGGTACCTAAGTTTGGTTTTGGATTGATCTAGAAGCATGAAAAGCAATGAGTACAAGAACATTTGTTTGTGGAATGTACTTGGTGTACTTATTTGGTACTCAATTTGAAGATCAAGATCAAACTTAAGATGAAGATAAAGTTTAAGTTCTAGTGATGATTAGAGATCATTTGGTAGAAAGAAAATGACTTAAACAAGTAGAAAGAGTTGGAATCAAATGTAGATTCAAGGATTATTCATCATGATTGAGTTCATCATTTGGATCAATCAAACTATATCATTTCAAGTGAGTATCAAGAGTGGTTCTTTGGAGAAAGGTCACTTCTCCCTAGTGAGGGGATTGCCGCCGTGTGTAGGTGAAACCAAGTTTGGGACTTGGAAGGCTAACATAGAAGTGGTGATCCGAGGAACTTGTGATGCTTAGTTGAAGCAATCAAAAGGGTTGATCAAGAAAAGCAAGCAACACCCAAAAGAGAGCTAGTCATGTATTTCAAGTGGTATTCTAAGTAATTCGCTCATACAAGCAAAGATAATATAATGAAGCAAGCCAACCACAACAAGAAAGTGCACTTGATCATAAGTGGTTTTCATTTCATATGGGTGAAGAATGGTTTTATCTATGATAATTGGTCTTCACCAAGCTTATAAATTGGACTTCACATTGCTATTGAAGTAATGAATTAGAATCTATATGACTATCCTCTACTTCAACATAGCAAAGGTATCATTGAAATATGCATGATCATCTCATTCCTTACTAGTATGCGGTTAGTACATATAGTACATGCTTATTAGGATCATGCATAACAAATGAAAAGTTTTAAATTCATAGCCTACCATTATTGCTTGATTGATTAATTGATCTAGTGGTATGGATATGAGTTTTGTTCATGAGCTAGTGAATCTAAGTACTTGATCTAGTTTGGATTGCTAACAAGTGACAAGTACAACATTGACAAGATAACCCTTAGCATGAGGTGTGAAGAAGCTTGTCAATGGATCAAACCGGACTTGGAATCTTAGACAAATCAACTTAGTTCAAGTCATACAAGAAGCTCATGACAATGATAAGAGTACAAGCACAAGACAACAATGAAAATGGATATATAGTTTGTTTTAAGTGGTATCTAGACTCAAATTGATCTTCCAAGCGGTATTCACTAGTGGTGTCTAGATCATGATCTACAAGTGATATCTTACAAGTGGTATTCATAAAGATAGCAAATGTTCAAGAAGTGAATATTATTGTCAAATCCTTTAAAGTGGTTCCATACTAGAAAAATATCTTCACATGGTATCATTCATGCAAGACAATAGTTTCACAAGTGATCCTCAACTTTAAGTGATCAAATCAAGAAATGCTACCCTCATCCTCAAAGTGGTACCTCAAGTGAATGACACATGCTATGACATAGGGGGAGAAGCCCCATCGATTGGTATCAAGGTCAAAGATCCTATGTGAAATCTTAAGAGCAACCATAAAGTTTGTCATTCCAACATATGTGGTAATGTCCATCAAAAATGCAATATTCAAGTCTCAACCATCTATCCCAATGCAAGCCTTTGTATCAAGTGAGAAGATCACCTTTTATGGAAATTGATGACAAAGGGGGAGAAGTTGGACAAAGATATGCAAGATTTTCTTTTGAGGAGAGATTGCTTTGGGAGAGAGATAGATGATATTGGACATAGACATGGACAAAGAGGGAGCAACATTGAAGAATGTAAGGGGATCAAAAACATTCTTGGACAAAGAAAGCACACAATATTTTTGATGTCTAGCTACTCATGATGCTAAGGATGGTGGCAAACTTGTGCTTTCCAAATGATATTGAGCTATCAAATGGTATCAAACTACAAAGGTTTATTCTATACACCTTAGCATCACTTAGTAGTGATAACCTTCCCACAAATTTCATATTTATGCATATGTGCAAGCTTGAAACCAAACCATTTGTGCACATATGTAGGGGGAGTTATCACTACCAAGTTGGATTTTATGGTGCTTATCCAAATCTTGACATAGAGCTTAAAAGTTGGATAAGTAACATTAAATCTAAAACAAGTTAGCAATTTACACTTGTGTGAAGTGCTAGCTTGAAAAAGCATATTTTCCATATCTTTGTAGAGTTGTCATCAATTACCAAAAAGGGGGAGATTGAAAGGTCCTTGTTTGGTTTTGGTAATTGAGTGACAACTTAGATGGACTAATATGTGGTTAAGTGAGATACACAGGAGATTAGTCCACAGGTGATGGTGTCATGAAGGAGCTCATTGCATATGAGACATGACATGGAGTCATGTGACCAAGGTGGAGAAGATCAAGATGAGGCTTGGCTCGACGGACCGGTTGCAAGTGTGAAGGGCAAGTTAGAGGCTTTGAAGTGAGGGACCACATGTGACGGTGAAGCTTGAGCATGACTTGGTGCCGATGGACCGACGCAACGGTGAAGAGCAAGTGAGGTCAAGATCGATGGACCAAGGTCACATGATGATATGATGTGGATCATATCATTTGTGATATGGTTGGTGCATGTGTTGCATCAACGTCGGAGGAGATGGAGTGGAATGCGCAAGGCAAAGGTATAACCTAGGGCATTTCTATTTCACCGGTCATAGGTGTGTAGAGAAGTTTATGACCGGGTTTAGGATAGATGGTCGTACTATCAAGAGGGACAAACTTGTTTGCATATCGGTCATCTAGTGCCACTTGAGCGATCTAACTGTGCATACATGTTAGGATCGAGTGGCGAGGCAAGTTGAGTGCCTAAAACCTTCAAAAATGATTATGAAAATGCTAACACACGTGCACAAGGTGGTGATCACTTATTGGTGTTGGCACATTTACGAAGGCGATAAAGTTTGGGCAGTAGAGAGGGTTTGTGACTCTCTCTCTCCCTCCCACCGAGCTTGCGAGCGCGGGATTCAGAAGTTTTTGAGGAGTTGAAAAGCCTATTTTCTACTACGCCGGAAGTCGGAAAAGAAACGGAGGCGAACGGAGGTCACAGAGGTGACCGGACGCGGTCATGGTATGACCGGACGCGTCCGGTCAGTACAGCGCAGACGCGGGTGTTAGGGTTTGTAACCGGCACGTCCGGTCACTCGCGGGACCAGCACGTCCGATCATGCGCCCAGTGGGAATTGCAGAACGCAAGGATGATCGGACGCGAGGCGCGTCCGGTCACACATGATCGGACACGTCCGATCGTTGAAGGTGCTTACTGGACTCTAACCGGACGCGGGCACTGTCACGTTCGGTCGTTGCAAGGAGCACGTCCGGTCATGTCGTTGCGCACGCGATGCTGTGCGATTGACGCGTCCGGTCGTTGCCAGGGGCGCGTCCGGTCATTGCTTCGCGGGCGCGCGGTATAGTGCAATCGGCGCGTCCGGTCGTTTGAGGGGCTCGTCCGGTCGTTTGACAGGCACATCCAGTCGTTGCCAGGGGCGCGTCTGGTCATTGGTGTGACCGTTGGGGTCAGTGACCGTTGGAGGATCGGACGCGGTTGAGCGCGTCCGGTCAGTTCGACCGGCGCGTCCGGTCATCCCGAAAAAGACCCAGTGAAGGGGTAACGGCTCTATTTGACTGTGGGGTTATAAATAGATGCCTTGGCCGGTAGCTGAGCACACTTTAGCCTTGGTGGCTTATGTGGTAGTGCTAGGGAGCCCTCTAACTCACTCATGCTTGATAGTGTTCATCGGATCGAGTGAGAGAGCGATTCTAGTGCGATTGCATCGTGAGGTTGCATAGAGTGGCACTAGGTGATCGTGTTGCAAGCCGGTAGTGCTTGTTACTCTTGGAGGTTGCCACCTCCTAGACGGCTTGGTGGCTTGTGGCTCCGTTGAAGCTCGCAAGAAGATTGTGCGAGGCTCAGGAGAAGCTTTGTGAGGGGGATTGTGCTCACCCCGCGGGGATCACGAAGAGCAACTCTAGTTGAGCGTGTCATTGAGTTACCTCACTTGAGAGTGGTGTCTTGCGGTGCCTTGCGGGGCGTGCCTTGAGGGGCAAGTGACTTGAGGGTCACATCGAGGAACCATCTAAGTGTTGGTCGACACAACGGGGACGTAGCTTGGTGGCAACCAAGTGAACCTTGGGAGAAAATCACCATGTCAACTTTGTCTACTCTTCTCGATGGTTTGCCTTCGTGCAACACAAACTTGTATTTACTTTCATATACTTGTGCTTGTGTAGTTGCTCTCGTAACTAGTTTGCTTATGTAGCTTGCTAGTTGTCTTCTTGCTTGTGTAGCTAGAAGCTTCCCCTTGCGTGACTAATTTAGTTTGTGTAACCTTGTTAGTCACATTGCTTAGTTTGTGTAGCTAAGTGATTTGTGCTCTCTAATTTGACATTAGTTGCCTTGTTATTGAGCATTGCTAGTGAGCTTAGACTTTGTGCGCTTTGCTTACTAAAATTGTGTAGGAGCTCCCTCTTGCTTGCAAAGTACTAGTGCATAGGTTTGTGTAACCTTGCTCTAGAATTAAATAGAAAAGCTCTTGCTAAGAAAAGCACCTTAGTTGCTTAATTAGGATCTTTGTGAGGTGCTTGTGAACTTAGTTAGAGGGGTGTAGTCTTGGCTAGACCGATAAGTTTAATTCCGCATTTGTTTTGGTTAGCCAACACGTTTAAGTTTTAGAAAGGACTATTCACCCCCCCTCTAGTCCGCCATCTCGACCCTACAGCACGGCTCCTCCTGAGGGGCTCCTTCGGAGGAGCCACAATTTGTGGCTTCTCCAAAACTGCTCTGACTCCTTTGTTTTTTACTGAAAAATGGTTTCTTCATGAAAACATTTGGCAGAGGAGCCCTGCCAAATAGGCCTACTCATCGGCTGAATGATGGAGGGAGCCGATCCTCTAATGTGTTCCAAGTTGCAAAGAGATGACCACTTCAATGTGTGTTACTGTTTGATGATGATGTCATCCTTGTTATTTTTGTTGGTAGAAATAATAATACAAATGCTTAAAACTTATCTCGTAGCTATGCAATGGATATAGCATGTCTCTGATATTTGAAAAAACAATGGGTCCATGAAAGGTCCTAATATGGCTAGAGAGGAGTGAATAGCCTATTAAAATCTACAAGATCACTAGAGCAATTTGATTAGTATGAAAAATGGCTCCTCCATCTTGACTTGCTTTAGAAGAGAAGAGTGAGCTTTTTCAAGCTTTGGGTGAGCAAGGTCAAGCTCCTCATGGTTTTCCTTTAGACACTCATAAGATGCTTGAAGCTTCCCAAAGGATTGCTTGAGAGCTTTGAGCTCTTTTTGCAATGCTTTGCACTCCTTTCTCTTCTTCTCGAAGCCGGAGCTAAGTTGATCACACATATCGATGAGCTCCTCCTTGGAGTAGTTCTCCTCATCATCACTTCTACAATCATCACTATCACATTTATCATCACTTTCATCATATTTTACCTTAGTGGGCTTTGCTATAAGGCATGTCAAAGGAGTGTCAAAAAGGAAAGACTTGTTTGTGGATGGCGATGCTTGCAAGTGCCTTCTTGATTGACTTCTTGTCATCATCACTTGAGTCATCATCATCACTATCTTCGATGCAATCACTATCCCAAGTGACCACATAGCCACTTCCCTTCTTCTTCTTTTTGAAGGTCATCTTCTTCTCCTTATTTTCCTTCTTGTCCTTCTTCTTTTTCTTCTCATCCTCCCCATTATCACTATTTTAGGGACAATCCGCTACAATATGATCTGGGTTCTTACATTTGTAACACAATCTCACATGCTCCTTCATGTGATCTCTTCTCTTTTTTACACAATAGCCTCTCTTTTTTATGAATTTGCTCATCTTGCGCACTAGAAGAACCATGGCCTCATCATCAATGTCACTTGCATCTTTATCTTCACTTGATGCTTCTTTCTTTGCTTTGCCCTTGCTCTTGGATGAGGTGGATGTCTTGAAAGCCACACTTTCTTCTTCTTATCATCATCCTTCTTTTCAACTTCTTCATTATCACTATCATTGTATTGAGCATCGGTCATAATATCTACAAGTACCTCATTGGGAGTTACACCAGTCAATCCTCCTCTAAAGATGATGGTTCTCAATGTCTTGAACTTCTTTGGCAAGCACATCAAGAACTTATGAGAGAAGTCCTCATCTTTCACCTTCTCACCCAAACTCTTGAGATCATTGATGATAACTTGAAGCCTATAGAATATCTCCAGAATAGACTCATCATCCTTCATCTTGAAGTTGGATAGCTTGTCCTTGAGCATATAGAGTTTGGCACTTTTTACTGTTGTAGTGCCTTCATATGTATCCTCTAATCTTGACCACACTTCACTAGCCTTTTCAAGGTCCTTGACTTGCTCAAACACTTTTGCATTAATGCCATTGTAAATAGTGGAGTGCTATTGTGTTGTATTGCTTGTTTGCTCTCTCATTGTCGGTGAGGTTAGCGAGATTAAGAATCACAAAATCATGCTCGGTCACTTCCCACACTCTATCATTGATTGAACTAAGATACATCTTCATCTTTCTTTTTCAATAGTCAAAGAAACTAGTGCCATCAAAAAAAGGTGGTTTGCCCCCAACATGGTTGAACACAATTTGAGCCATATCTTGTACACCAAGGTTGTTAAGCCTTTAATAAATGGTGACCACGGCTCTGATACCACTTGAAAGGTCCTAATATAGCTAGGGGAGTGAATAGCCTATTAAAATCTACAAGATCACTAAAGCAATTTGATTAGTATGACCAACGGCGTAATACAAATTTGCTCTAGCTCTACAAGGGCTGCAAGCCACCTATCCAAATAATCTAGTTGCTATAATCACTAAGCACTCACAAGAACTAAGTTGCTACTCACTAAGAGCTCTCAAACTTGCAACACTAAAGAGCTCCACTAGATGAACTTAAGCTACAAAGCAAGCTCTCAATATTAGCTACTTAAAAGCTTGCTACAACTAGTTTGCGGAAAGTAACGGAGAGGGTGAGGTGATTATACTGTCGCGTCGAGGGATGAACCAATCACAATGTAGACAACCAATCACCGGGAGAAAATCTAATTAATCACAAGATGGACACAAGATTTTTCTCCCGAGGTTCACGTGCTTACCGACACACTAGTTCCCGTTGTGTCGACCAACACTTGGTGGTTCGACGGCTATGAGGTGTTGCACGAACCTCATCCACACGTTGGGCACCGCAAGAATCGACCCACAAGTGAGATAGCTCAATGACACGCTGAAAGGTCTTGATGGCTAGAGGGGGGTGAATAGCCTATTAAAATTTTCAACAAAGACAAGCTAAACAAGTTTATCAATAAAACAAATAGCGAGATGTGAGTTTTGCTTAGCCTACGGGGTGTTTGCAAGCCACCTAACCAAATCACAATTCTAGTGTATTTGCACTCAACCGCGCAATTCAAACCGAGAAGGAAACTACAACTAGCAAGCTATACAAGGAAACTACTCTAGCAAAGCTAACTCGCTAGCAAAGATAACTAAGAAATTAATACAAGAGAGAGAGAGTTAGGAGGGTATCACCGAGGGGCGAAGAATTGAGCCAACCAATCAATATAATCAAGAGATGAATACCAAGATAACCGAACACCGGGATCAATCAATCACAATATGAAAGTGATGACACGAAGATTTATCCCGAGGTTCACGTGCTTGCCGGCACGCTAGTCCCCGTTGTGTCCCTCTTCACCACGTGGTTCGGTGGCTAATCGGTCACACACCAAGCCTCTCAAAAGGCGCCACAAGAACCTACCAAATGGCAAAAGGTTGCAATGACATGAAGCAATTTACTAATGTTGCCTTTGGCGCTTCGCCGAGGTAGGCACAAACCCCTCACAATCACCGGAGGTGGCCAAGAACAAACATCAACTCTTGCCAAAGCCTCCAAGCTGCTCCAAGCCGTCTAGGTGGCGGCAACCACCAAGAGAAACAAGAATCCCGTAGCAAATCAACCACCAAGTGCCAACTAGATGCAATCTCACAATGCAAATGCACTTGGATCACTCAATCTCACTTCGAATATGCAAGGAAGCAAGAGAGATGAGTGAGAGGGGAGTTGCTTAGCTCAAAGTGCTCACAAGTATGTCAAAAGTTCAAGAGATTGAGCCTTGAGCCGGCCAATGAGTATTTATAGACGTATCCCTTTGAATAGAGTCGTTAGAAACTTAAACAGCTGAAATCACGCTGACCGGACACGCTGGTCCAACTGACCGGACGCGCCGGTCGCGCAATAGCTAAGTCACGAAGCACTGATCGGACGCGCTGGTCCAACTGACCGGACGCGCTGGTCGCCCAACGGCTAACTGCGAAACAACGACTAGACGCGCTCATCGCGCAGACCGGACGCGCTGCGAACGACCGGACGCGCTAGTCCCGTGAATGACTGGACGCGCTGGTCGCCTGAGCAGCGCTCAACGAAACAATGACCGGACGCGCTAAAGAAACATGACCAGATGCGACAGTGCCAGCGTCCGATTAGAGTCCAGTAAGCTCCCTGAACGACCGGACGCGTCCGATCATCAGTGACCAGACGCGCCTCGCGTCCGATCATCGAACTGAAAAACGCGCAGACACTGAACACTGACCAGACGCGTCCGGTCATGCAAAGACCGCGTCCGGTTCAGCGTCCGGTCACCTCTGTGACCTCCGTTCACCTCCGTTTCTTTTCCGGACTTCCGGCGTAGTGGAAAATAGTCGTTTCAACTTCTCGAAAACGCCTGAATCCCGCCTCGCAAGCTCGACGGGAGGGAGAGAGGATCCCAAACCCTCTCTACCGCTCAAACTCCACCGCCATCGCAAACGTGCTAACACCACCAAGTGATCTCGTCATGTGTGAGTGTGTTAGCATTTTCACAATTATTTTTCGAGGCGATATTAGTTCTATCCAAATGCATATGATCATGAAATGCACATCTAGAGGCACTTAGGAGTTTAATAGCCGCGTCATTCCCCTCTTTATAGTACGGCTATCTATCCTATAGTGTAACCACACCCACTAGGTGTCTTGGTTACTAAAACACAACCCTTAAGCATATACCTTTGCCTTGATCACGTAGGGTTGCGTCCTAATCCAAGTGTGACCATCATGATCACCATATCCATCTTGCCACCAACCTTGGAATGAACTAATCCTCATATGCTACATACAACTTAGGCATAGGATTAGTACTTAGGCATTGTCACTAATTACCAACACCAAACATAGGACTTTCACACGCGCAATCCACTAGAGTTGCCTTTGGTGCTCCGCTGGGGAAGGCATAAGAACCCCTCACACTCACCGGGAGGTGGCCAAGAACAATCACCAACTCTTGTCACAACTCCTCCGCTGCTCCAAGCCGTCTAGGTGGCGGCAACCACCAAGAGTAACAAGAACTCCGCAGCCACAACGATCCCCAAGTGCCACTAGATGAAATTGCTCAAGCAAATGCACTATGAATCACTCCCAATCTCACTTTGATAATGAATCAAGGATGGAGATAAGTGGGAGGTGTTTGCATAGGCTCACAAAGATGTTAAGAATGTCAAAGTGCCAAGAGAGTGAGCCCCAAACTGGTACCTTTCTATTTATAGAGCCCGAAGACTCAGAGAACCGTTGGGAGCTTGCGGGGTGACCGAACACACCCCAACGTCCGATCACTCCAGGCCGTCCATGTTTCCCCGTTTGAATTACATTCATTCGATTCCAATGGTCAAAACACTGAGTCAGCGCTGTTAAAGATCGACCGGACGCACTGTAGAACGTGACCAGACTTGCCACCACGCGAAGTCCGATCGATTACAGAAAGCATCTAGAGCGGCGAAAACACAACTGGACGCGTCAGGTCAATGTCGACATGACGTGTCCTAGCGTCCGGTCTTCTTACTGTTCATGTGCGCGCGAGCCACAGTGACGTTAACGTTTGTCATCCTCGATCGGACGCACCGCTTGCGCGTCCGATCACAAGTCGACGCCAGCGTCCAGTCGAAACTTGGCCTCTTCGGCCGCGCTCAACACTGACCGGACGCATCCAGGGTGAGTCCGGTCAACCCGGCGCCAGCGTCTGGTCACATACTTTTGCCTACTTTTCATTTTCTAAGTTTTTGACCGCTTCACTCTTGCTTCCAACTTACTAACTACAAAGTGTAGAACTTGTGTGCACATTTGTTAGCATTTTTCAAAGCATTTTACAAGGGTCACATGTTAGCACACTAGGTTCCTAAATGCAATGTATGAATTATGTTATCTAGTGGCACTCGATAAACTGTTTAGCCAAAGATTTTCTCTCTTTATAGTACGATTATCGATCCTAAGTCACTCACACTCTCTATGATGTCTTGAGTGCAAAACAAAAATGGCCCTATCACATATACCTTTGTCTTGAGCCTATTTTTATTTTTTTTCTTTCTTCTTTTTCTAAATGTGAAGCACTTGATCATCTTTTGGTCACCTCCATCACCATGACCATCATTTAGCTCTATCACTTACATGGAACTTATCATTTCATGTCTACACACTTAGCACAATGATTAGTCTCTAAGTTTTATCAATTATTCAAAACCAAACTAGGACTTTCACTTCACACCTACAAAATATGGGCACCTCTAGTATAAAATTGATGTTGCTCAACAAAAACACTAGTGCATCAAAAACTTTGATGCCCACTAGTGAGCATGTGCTCACGGTGCTGCTACTTTTGTTTCTTTCTCCACGTGTAAGCTATCTAGTGCTACCTCGCTACTGAGAGATTATTTTTTATCTGACTTGATTTGACTTGTCTGCAAGGGCTGTGTTTAGTTGAGAAAATTTGGTTGAAAAGTTACTGTAGCACTTTTCGTTGTTATTTTGGTAAAATTTGTTCAACCATGGATTAATTAGACTCAAAAGATTCGTCTCGAACTTTACAGACGAACTATGCAATTAGTTATTTTTTACCTATATTTAATGCTTCATGCATACGTCTAAAGATTCGATGTGATGGGTGGAAGAGGAAATATTTTGGGTATGCATGACAAGTGAACGCGGCCAAGATTTAATTTCACGTCTGACACTTATGGTTCCTGAGCCACAATGTGCTCGGTTTGATTTTTCACCGCTATAGTTCGATTCTCATGTATGCTGGAGTTGCTTCAAGAGACCCAATTATTATCCTCGACACCTTATATCTACAACAATAGTACTAGCATGCTTATATCTCTTCTCATTAAGGGGGTAAACAATTTTGTGTTATAGTTTATAGTTTTTTTAACTTCGCGTCCAAGGCTGTGCAAAGTCATATGCAATAAAACACTATCCTCCACTTTAGTTTAGCTAGCAACGATAAAAAGAAATAGTATAGCAATTTTGACCACACCGTTTTCCGACAAAATATGCATATAAATACTAATAAAAGTACAGTTCATAAATAAATTTACAAGAAAAATTTTAAGTATTTGTATGTTTTTTAGCAAAAAGACAAGCGGTCAAAATTACTACGAATGGAAAGCATTTTGAGACGGTGAATAATATTTTTGAGCGGATGTACAGATATACGGCTATACCGTGCATATCATCATCCAACGGCGTCGTGAGGCCGATTGGGTTTTCTTTTGTATGGCCTAGTTTAGATTCCAAATTCTCCCTCAAAATTCTACTATGCAAAAAGAAGATTTCTCATTACATCAAAATGCCGGCAAATGCATGAAGTACTAAATGTAGATGAAATCAAAAACTAATTACACAGTTTTATTGTACTTTACGAGACGAATATTTTGAGTCTAATTAATCAATTTTTGGACAATTTTTCCATAAAAAACAAAATTTGCTACACAGTAGCCGAATCGGGACACCGAAAGTGAACACGGCCTGTGTCGGCTCAAAAAAAAAACTACTAGAACGACAACGGGAACAGCGATACTGAGAGGTAGAACGTGGTGGTGACAGTTTCAAAAAAAAAGAACGTGGTGGTGACGAGAAAAAAAAAAACCGGCGGCGAGACAATGGCTGGGAAGGAGATGACGCCGAGCTCGAAGGCGACGGCGCCACCGGCGACGATACGCCTCGTGAACTTCATCTCCGAGGACCAGGCAAGGCCCCGAACAATTGCCTCCCCCCTCTTCCCCTCCCTCGCTCGCGAGCTCGTTGGCCGGGTACTTAGAATTGGAAGGGCAAAACCTAGGAAGAAAATTAGCTGAGCTTTCTGGGAGGTTCTCTGAAATTTCGTGGTTCGAAATAAATTGCAGCTCGATGAGGTGAAGCGGACACGAGGGGAGCGGGTGGAGGACGGCACCGCGCAAGCGCGACAAACCCCTCTTCCAGGTGAGGTCACCCCCTCATAATCCTTTTAGACCCGTTGGTTTGGAGCTAATGCGGATTTTCGTCATGCGCTGTGCAGATCCTACAGGAGAACAAGGAGAAGAAGGACGCCGAGTTCAACGAGCGTTTCAAGCACAGTATGTATTGTCACAATGATACCCTGATACCATATTATGCTCTGTGTCTGCGCACTGTGAGCAGAGTTTCTATCATTCGGATTTAGGTGTAGTTTTCTGTGCTAGTACTCATAAGGATGTGATCATGAAGAACTTGGACAAATTTACTCAAGAACTGTGATTTTGTCGCGTTAGCTGCAAGTTCAAGTTGCAGCAAGATCTGTACAGGCTTTACTTTCTAATCACTGAAGCTTGTGGGTAGTAGTAGTATGAATAAACAACTGCAGTTTGACTATTTGCCTTGCCTTCATTTGAAATTATATGGAGTAACAGAAGATTTATTCTTGTTTTAGCGTGATTTGATTGGAAGAAAGTTTGCAGCTATGCTGAACAACCTTTGTGATCATCCACCTGTTCGATGCTATTACTATTTCTGGGAAAAATGAGTAAAGTACAAGGCTAGGAATAGTGAAGTTTGATTTTTTTTATTAAATTTGGCTTCTTGTTTGATTTTAATTGTTATCTATTCTATCCAGGACCTCCAAAGGCTTTGGATGAGGATGAGACAGAGTTTCTTGATAAATTGGCTTCGGTAAGCATTTAATGTAAACTAGTTGTCTTTGAAAATCACTACTTCAAGATGTAAAACAAAATGGTGTATTGCTGCCTGTCAGCATCCTCACGAAGGGTGAAATATTTAACAACAATAAAATTTTATTTGCCATGTTCCCTGATGTATCTTTATTTGTATACCTGCTTAAGGGTCCTTTTTCCTCACTCCTTATTACCAACTGCTGGGAGCACAAAATCAGGGTGTGGATGGCTAGATCCGTCATGTGTTGTGTACTTTAATAATAAGAAACCCGGTCCATTTATTCACTCATAGCATATGAAGGCTTTGCTTCATAGTTTTTCTGACGTCACTTTCCCCCTTTCCTTTACTAAAGACTAAAACTAAAAACCCTCACTCAGAAGTGTTCTAAACCTGCAGGTCCCAAAGTTTAACAAAGTATAGTCATCATAGGTTTAAGTGGAACTAAAACCAGGTTACAGCGCTTAGTTTAGGAAAAGGAAAATTGACTACTTGAGCTGCTGCAAAACCATTTCGATTGAGTCTCATGTCAACCCCTTTATCCCTGATAGTATACTACATTCTGTATACCAAATTTGTAATAGGACAATGGCTAGACTTGATAGTTGTAGCCTCAGGCATAAGCTGTATTAGTGGAGGCTTGCAAACCAGCTACAATAAAATATTTAAAAACTGCATTACAAGAAACATTGTCTGCCCAACTGTTTGTCACAATCTCAGATGTATGTTAATATTATAAACCATGCATGATTTGGTATAAATCAATGTGTCTTATTGAGACAGTTTAGAAGTTTCTTTGAGTATCTATTGCAAACATAATGTTCAATTGTTCATATTCCTTATAATGCAAACATAATGGTTGACTAGACATAATGTTTCTTAATATTTACCACTTTGATTAACTTTACGAGAAACAGGAACTTTTGGTTAACATTATGAGGACCAGGAATTATATTATTTATGTTCTAGAAAGGAACTTTGGGTGAGCATGTTAAGGGGGAACAAGAAATTACTACATGCTTTTATTTTTTCCACTGGATGAGTATGGTTATTTCTTATTTACAAATCATAAAACAGTATGTCCGTGGCGTTCAGTATTATTGTGTTGAAATTCGGAAGAGTAGGAAAATAATCTTAAATCCAATCCTAGGGTAGCTTGGTAATCTTCTTAGTCATTAATACTCACATTTTACTAGGAATAGATAAGAGTTACGAACATAAAACATATGGGATCTAAATTATATTATTATTAGTGGTATCGTATAGTCCATGTCTTCTGCAACATTCTTAGTTCCTTGTTTTATGTTACTTGGGCACAGTCAAGAAAGGAATATGAACAGCAGGTGGCCAATGAAGAAGCGGAACAGCTCCGCAGTTTCCATGTGAGTAGCATACTGACAAGTAACAGTTACTACGTCTTGCCCTAACTTTATTGTTTTCGGATGAACTACTTATTTCAACACTGCCAGTATTTGTATCTTCCAAATAGAATCACAATGAAACATGAAATCTTTACTTTAGCTTCAGCCCAGCAGTCTTACTTGTTGCATTTGGATTGCTTGTATGGCATTGTAGCTTAGTCTATCAGATTCATTTTTTCATTAAAAAGGACTAGATGGAAGCATAGAATTTTGTTTATTGTGATGTATCATCTGAATGTTATTGCATAGAATAACAAATGTGGAGCTCTTAGATGCTCCATATGTGATCTCATTTTTATCTTAAGCTAGTAAACTTTAGCAATCGTTTTTTGTACTATGAGACAGCTTGCTACAATTGTGTTTCAGGAGTAGTTAAGATGACTAATTGATTATCTGGTCTCATCCACCTACCATGGGTCACATGACTGACCGAATGAGTATTTGTGTTTCAGGAGGCTGTAGCTGCACGGTCCAATATTGTTCATGAACTCGAGACTCCAACAGTATCTAGACCTGAGGTAATGATTCACAGATTCAACATTTAAGACAGGATTAAAGGAAAGCACGCGCATACATTAGTGCTTATTAAGCGCACTCCCCTACCATTTAATAATTGAATTTCTCATCATGATGCTATCAATGGAACATCAAAATATCTGTTCCACCAATGTGTCCAGCTGAAGCTGAACTATGCTTGCACCTACCCTTGTTCAGGAGAGCAGACCTAAGCCACCTACGAAGAGGAGCCAGCCCGCACTCCTGAAGAACGTAATAATTTCCATGAAGCCGCAAGCCAAGAAACCAAAGGTTGAGGCGGAAGCTAAGCCTGCTCCGGAGGAGCGGCCTTCAAATGGGCATGACGCAGATCAGAAGCAACCAGATGACACAAAAGCAACACTGGGCTCTCTGGTGTCTTATGACGACGAGGACGCCGAAAGTGGTGAGGACGAAGACTGACAGTGGCGTTGGAGAGTTCAGGTGTGGATACCGCAAGATGACTGACAGTGGCAATCGAGAGCTCAGGTATGGATACCGCAGAGCTTACTGAAAGAGATGCCAATGGAGCTGCAGCCAGTGGGGTTTCCTGGAGGAGAGGCAAAATTGGCTTCTCTTACATTCGAAAGCCTTTGCGGCAATTTTCTTGTATGTATTGTACAATTCGAACATGATCTGGGAACAGTACTAATGATTGGTAGCACGTTGTCTTACGAAGGAACCCTGTAGCAAGCAGTAGTTGCAATTTATCTGATGAGCGTGTTTTCCTAACCCATGGACGTGTAGAAAACTGGTGATAGGTTTACCTAACCCCATCAGTTGGTTGCTGGCCCAAGCCACCTAGCAGATTGGAACATGTAGCGAAAAGGAGAAGGAAATGATGTAACATTTCACAGCTCTATATCTTCGGAGAAGACGCTACGCGTTTTGGAAGCAACTTATGAAAGTGACAGAAATCGGACTGGAAAGCTTGAAGATGTACGACATGACTGCTGCTGCTGCGGTACGTACTACAAGCGGGGCATGGCTTGGGTTGTTGGGTGTGAAAGTGTGTGCAGTACGCGTTGTACTGACGGCACGTTGTGTACTCCGGCAATATCAGGCGCATCGGCGTACTGAGTACAGACGAACGCCGGCAGGCGGCAGCTTGAATCCCTGCTTCTCTAGCAGTACCGTACTGCACTTGGCTGCGGTGAGCCGGCACAAGTATATATAGATCTCCAAACTCCAATGTTCCATGGAGGTGATGGCATTAGCATTAGAGGTAGTTTGGCAATGGCAGCGGCCACCAGGTTTCCAGGTTTGGCATAAACACAGACACAGGTAAAGAGAGCGAGAGATGGAAGGTATGTTTGATTGGAGACAGGGACGAGGCAGAGCATGGGATGGGGCCATCAACAAAATTTCCAATTTCCGTTTGCTTGCTCACAAAACGAAGGTGCCTGCCTCCCTGGTGATGGCCTGACCTGAGAGGGCTGAGAGCTCAGCTGGTGTCCTGGTGTTGTTGCTTCCACCCCTGCACTGCCTCTTCCCTGGCTCCCCACCGTTGCCCTTGCCCATCATCTCTCTCGTTATGCTCTTGTATGTTTTTTTGCCTGCATTCTTTTCTCAGTAGCAGTATTACTTTTAGTTGTCTTTACAATAGTTCTAATAAAAACTGCAGGTCTGCAGCAGATTTGCAATAGTTCTAATAAAAACTAAGCACTGTACGACATTTATTCCACCACGACGGGCTACCGTGGCAAATTATCCCTTGTTTTCTGCTAACCAAACTCAAGAATCTTCTGTCTAGAGTGTACTTTCAGGAAGGGGAAAAAAATATTCGGTCTGCATCTTCGGGGAGCCTGCATGGACAATTGGACATCACGTCGCTCCTATTATCCACAGAGCTCGACGCTCAAGGACTAAGGAGAAGGGCCAAGGTGCCAGCGATCCTCACCATGCCAGACCGGAGACCGAACGTGAGCTTCCGATGCCTCGGTGCCCAAAGAACAGGAAGAAAGGCGAGAAACAAAGGATCCCATCAGCGCTCCCCAAGATTACACGTCGAAGTTTGTCAACAACCAAAGATGGCTTCTGACAAAAATGATTAGGAGGGGCAAAGTGGTCATAGACTCGTGGATTGAGATGAATACGAATAAAATCAATTAAGTCTCAGTACAATTCTATTCTTTAGCTTTAATGTAGATCTACTTCCTGGGCTACTAATTTTTTGTTATTGCCCGCAACTTAGTTCCTCTGAATTGGTTCCAATCCTTCTATATAGTCGAATGGAGGACTCTCGTTATTCCCAAACGCTGTACAATCTCTCTGTATATAATGCTGAAATCCGGTGTTGAGTGCAAACATGATGTGAGCTAGTACTTGAGCAATTAAGTGCTGCTTTAATCTTTGCATTAACATGGACTCCTGCAGTTATTAGTATTTCTGTATTCGCAGTTGCAATGTCATGCTTACAACAGCTATTACAATAGACACTTACGTTTCTTCGTACCTGGCGACTAATCTTACAGCGTGCCTTCTCCAGGATTGTTGTCAGTTCATGACAACCTTATCCTGTTCTGAAACTGCAATGTTAAGTAATTCTGGATTTCAGCAAACCTGACATGCAGCAAACTGTGGTTGTCTTCAACTATAACACCTAATTTTCTGACTGCTCTGTGCTTGCGGACACAATCGGCATCCAGCGTGATATAACCAACAACAACAACAATGCAGCCTTTTGTCCCAAGCAAGTTAGGGTAGGCTAATCCAGCGTGATATAACCAAATTAAAAAAAATATATGAACTTTAGCGTAGTAAGCTTTGTGTTTACACCATTGAAAGATCCCTAAAACTAGTACAGGATACAATGGTAGCAAGACATGGGGCAACATAAGCACCAAGGAGTCCATAACTATTTAGCAGCTATCAGTTATCTAAATTGCAAAACAAATTACGGCCTATTTAATCAGCGGTTCAAAGACAAAGGTGGATAAGTATACTACCTAAACGTACAGGACTGATACATAAGAAACGTTGCTTTTTTAAAAAAAATCAAGGCTTCCATATTTTCATCATACAATCCTCAGCAATGGTGGCTACTAAGTTCCTGTGAGGATGGTGCGTAATGCCTATGACATCCTTCTCATGGACCTGCGAAATCCAGGGTAGCATGTCAAGGTACTTAGTTATATTGGTTAACTTGGTAGTTGATAAATCACAGTGACGAGGAACAAAAGGATTAACAAATTCGCAGGATCTTGGGCATACCTTCATCAGATGCTCTAGTTTACCAGATTGGTAGCTAAAGCAATACATGTTCCTGCAAAACAATAACTCCCATTTAGATGCCACTATAGACCAAGATAACAAACAAAAATCAAACCATTAGTGATATCCTCACATGTCTTCACCAACACAATATATCCATTCTCCTTTTGGGGAAACTGAAGCTGCAACAAAATCTCCCCCTTCTCGCTTACCTGATGAGAAACTCTTTACAACCTGAAACAAATTTTCAAGGTAATCATAACCAAGCACTAGAAATAACAGCTAAAATGGCTGTCATATCCTTGCCTTGCTTATCTTCTTCAGCCTTTTGTTAAACAAATTAAAACAAAATTTGCACAATTTGGTTAATTTCAATTTCACCTTTTTTCTTTTTTTAAGGTAAGTGCGACTACCCCAACTTGCTTGGGACAAAAGGCTATGTTGTTGTTGTTGTTGTTGTTGTAAGGTAAGTGCGAACCATCTAATGAACAGAGGATGTTATTGCTATTAGAAAATGTGCTATATATTGCTTTATTTAACATTAACAGTGAAGCTAACAATAATTCAAAAGATCATCCAGCAAGCATAATAAAAAAATTGCTGACAGATAAGGCCAGATGGTAAATTATGTTTCCAAACAATATAGAGGTGAACTAGATTCCAATAGATAACCCTCCATTTTGCAGGCAGAAAAAATAGGCCAAATAAAAAATAGAATGTGCATTCAGAGTACCTGTCCTTGTAAAGTCATGATGAATATCGATGAAGTCTTATTGCAGACAACAATGTGATCAGTATTTTTTGGAAATAAATGGACAGAATTAACAGATGCATCTCCTCCCTGGAAATAAAAGGACACATGGGTAAACATGCATTTACTAAAGGTTATACAATATTAAGTCACACTTGGAGAGCGTGAGAAGTCAGTACCCTCAAAGGAGGTGGTGGCTTGAAAGTATGCAAGCAATCTGTTGTTTTAGTATCCCAGACCTACAATGAGGAACAATAAATGAATAAAAATGGCTGTGAATTGTCGAACAATTGAAACTTGAACTGTAAATATGAGACAAGAAGATCAGCACCTTAACAGTACAATCACTGGAAGCTGTAATGACACGGCTACCGTCAGTAGTGAAGATGGCATAATTCACATAGGAAGTATGCCCTCGAAATTCTTTTAGCATCTTTCCAGACTTGAGACCATGTACCCTGGCAAAGAGGGAGGAAGAATAAGCCTTTAATTCTTTTCAGGATATAAAACTGCATGGAACATGAATGAATGCATGAAAACTGAAATCTGAACCCAATCCAAAAGAAAGAAAACAACAACAACAACAACAACAACAACAACAACAACAACAACAACAACAACAACAACAACAACAACAACAACAACATAGCCTTTTGTCCCAAGCAAGTTGGGGTAGGCTAGAGATGAAACCCAAAAGAGACGAGAAACAGGGAGACACATAAAGGGACATAAAGGGCACAAGACAAAAGAGGTCACGGTTCAGGCACGTTGATTGCTAATCTCCAAGCGCTCCTGTCCATAGCTAAATCCTTGGGGATATTCCACTCCTTAAGATCTCTCTTAACGGACTCGTCCCAAGTTAGTTTAGGTCGACCTCTACCGCTCTTTACATTATCGGCCCGCTTTAGAACTCCACTACGCACTGGCGCCTCAGGAGGCCTCCGTTGGACATGTCCAAACCATCTCAACCGATGTTGAATCAATTTCTCCTCAATTGGTGCCACCCCAACCCTATCCCGAATATCGTCGTTCCGTACTCTATCCCTCCTTGTGTGCCCACAACACCAACGCAACATACGCATCTCCGCTACACTCAATTGCTGGACATGTCGCCTTTTTGTAGGCCAACACTCAGCACCAATTCAGTGCAGAAATAGCAGCCTGCAGGGCGTTGCAGAAACAAACACAATTCAGTGCAGAAAAAATCTCATAGTTCAAATTTGTGAAAAATCACCTGGTTGTTTGATCACTCTTAGTACAAACCTACTTAGGGCAATCCTTATGAATTTATCTATGCAAAAGTCCAAGCTTAGATTTTTGTTTAAGCTTGATAAATGGCAACACAAACTTATTAACACAGATGGAGATGAAGACTGCAAACAGAAGCTGGATACTTTAAAATTCAGTTGCAAATTTTAAATTGGGAAATTTGGCTTGCTTCCATTTCCCCAGTTCAGGCAAGGAAAAATTAGTTTCAATCAACAGTCTTAATGAGTAGGCTTTTTGTTTTTCAAATTTAAGTTTATCTTATAGCAAATGGGCCCACTACTTAAGTATGTAGCTCAATTCTTTTAAAAAAAATCCCAACCTATACTGTAGATTGATTGGATTATCTTAAAAAGGACTCAAAGGAAGGGCTGATAAAACAATTGCAGCAATGACTAGGATACTGCACCAAGATACAAAAGCCATCAAACAAAATGGGAAAAACATGAAACTTGCTCAAACTAGCAGTATCATCAACTCTTTGTTCCCAAGAGAATGAAAGAAGTAAAATATGACGAATGATATTTCAACAGTAAAATTAGGCTGGTAGTTTATGGTTATATGAAACCTCGCGGTAGTGTCAAAGGATGTACTCAATATTTGGGTTCCATCTCGTGAAAATGTAACACTTGTAACACCTTTCGAATGTGCACGCTCAAGGCGCCGCAAGCACTGACCAGTCCGTATACGCCAAACCTGGGAATTGATGGAAGGAGAAGATTAACATGGAGTTAATTGTAAAGATTACACCAAAATGATTATGGTGAGATGCTGACCAATAATGCATAAAATTTACCAAATTCCGTTGGTCAGACCAACTTACGTTGTTATATTATACCGGATGATTATAGTCACACTCATATATGATCAACGCATTTACTAGTAATCAAATTTTGTTAAGTGTAGTCTATGTAAAAACTCGATCTGCGGGGGGTAAGACAGCCCCTGAGCACTGCATTTCAGAAGAAGACCTTCTCACTCAAGTCGACAAAACCCCCGAACCCCTACCCCACCCATACACAGCGGCACTGTAGCCCATGTGAGAACAACCACGACCGGGGCCAGACCTTAGACCTGTGATTTCACATGGGACAGACGAGGGGATTTTTTTCAACCCCAGCTCCAGGACCTAAGGAGTGCTACTCAAGCCACCAAACCAACTCTATGTAGAAATGTATTAAATGATATTATAGTACTACACTATCAATACAACAGCAATATACACCACGACACCTTAGTCAACCAGAACTTAAGAAAAAACATTTTTGATAATATAATAAATTTTGTGAGCAATCTGAAATCAAACTCACATGAGCAACAAGTTCAAACTTTCAAGGAGTGCATGAGTTATTACAATATGAAGAAAAATATTTAAAATGTAACACATATTGGTAAGGGACTATTCTCCTTTAGTGAAACAAAATATAGGATTTGATAGCAAGGGCACCTTAATCATTCCATCCTGTGCTCCAGATGCCAGCATTTCAGAATCCCTACTAAAATCAACACACAGCACAGGTTCTTCGTGCATCATAAAGCTTTCCTGAAGTGTTCATCCAGCAGACAGTACATAAAAAGTTAGCACCTTATCCATGTCTGATTAAATAGAATGTGCATATTTAAGTCCTATAATAAACTTAAAAGCACTTACATCAGCTTGGTATTGAAGATCCTTTTTAAGCTTTCCACTAAGATAATCCCAGACCTGAAAATTTAGAGAACTTAAGTCAAGCTACATCAATGGAGCTGGCATGCAAAGGCAGAATAGAAAGCCACTTACTTCAATTATTCCATCCACTGAGCATGAAACAAGGTACTGACCATCAGGTGAAAATCGAGCACATTCAGGATGAGTTTTCTTCCCAAACTACAAAAACAATGCAAGGTTATAAACCTTAGTAAACAAAGGCTTGATAAGAATACTCACTTGACATCATGTGAACTATATTCTGTCTTTCAGCATGCGACTGAAGATGAAGAACCTCAAACTACATCTTAATAGAGGATTATTCATCTTGCGGATAACAAATCACAAGCAAGTATAAAGCAGATGTTCAGTGTTCTTACTTCTATTATTTCATTTTATGACAACCCAAGTTCAAACGTGTAGAAATCATCACATGTTAAAGCCCACCCGATTAGTCTAATGTAACAATCGGTATCAATGTTTCCAGTACCTTCTTTTTTGCGTTACTAAGATTACGCCTTTACTCTTTGGAGCTGCTAGATACTAAAAAAACTCGGCCCGGCAGGGGAAAGACCTCCCCCACGGCATTCCACTTAAGAAGAAACTTCTCAGTAGCCCGAACCGAGAAACCCCCCGAACCCTGGCCCCGCCCTGACACTAGGACGGTTGACCGTGGGCCCCGTAACCTGGGCCGGTCCACAGACCGTCGCCGCAGGCTGGAAACGGGCCGTCACACTAGTGCTTTGGCACACGGGACCAGCGAGGGAGGTTTTTTACCCTCAGCCGGAAATTCGCTCCCACTGGGATTCGAACTCCGGACCTGAGGGGTGCCGCCGGAGTGCTAGACCAGCTGATCTAGACACCCTTTGGCGAGCTGCTAGATACTAAATACCTTAACTCAGCAACTTAGCTTTTCATGTTTCTAAAGTTCATATTAATTACTTCTTACTATCAAGTAAAAAAGAGGCAATATAAGAAGAAAAGTAAATACTATCAGAAGCTAAATCACCTTTATTTGATGAGATAAGGAAGTAGGATATGTCTCTTCTTCATCTTGCTTCATTGCAGCAGTTCCTCTAAATAAATCAAACTGTGTGCCAGGAGGCAACAATCCTACGCAATAGGAAAAAGATTGAGAAACTCATGACTATTTCATAACAATTATATATATACACGGTAGCAGCCCTTTAATAGTGTGCAGCAAAGAGAATACCTTGGTGCTGTTGCCACTTCAAAGCCTGACCAATCAGTGCCATAAGACGAGATGGCGGTACTACTGAGACTTCAGAAGCAACAGCTGAAATTAGCACAGCAGAGGAACAACAAATGGTTAAAAATTAGGATTGCAAAGAACAAAATTCCCAGGGTAGCTAATACTGAATAAAAGTAGGACCAACTTATTTACGTCATCTAAGATATTAATCAGGAATCTCTTAACTTTCAGATCTCAAAATTTGCTTATAAGTGCTGAAATAATTATGGTACATTAATTATGAACATCGGTTCCAAACTCTGAAGAAATAAAAACACAGCATCGGCAAATAAGACATTCAGCAAGCTCACCTTGAGCAATCAGTGCTCGCCGCTTCTCCTTGGTGGATTCTTGGTAGGCCTGTTGGCAGAGTGATATTCCAGTATTTCAACATTAAGATCAGGGAGGAGTACAAACAACATAACAAAAATAACATAGCAAGATAAACTTGCCAACCTCATTGGGGTCGAAGTATGTGCGAACAAGGAGGTGCTCAAGGCGGAGGTACCGCTCAGGCTGCTCCTGCTTCATGACACCCATGACCTGCGTCTGACGGAGGATGGCACGGGCCGTGTCAAGCTCACGGAGCTCAGCCATCTCCAACACAATCTGCTCGTAGAGGTCCTCGAGCTTCTTGCGCGGCAGCTTGAGCTGTGCAACCTGGGGAAGCACAGCGTCCCAGCGCCCGGCATTGATGTCGGCGATGAAGGTGTCGATGCTGTCGACAGTGTTGAGGGAGACCTGGCACTCGTTCTGCAGGGTCTGGAACGTCTGCTGCAGCGAGTTCTCCTTGCAGAACTGCAGCACTATCTTAACCACGCTGCGCACAACAACAACAAAAGCATCGCGCTCAAATCCTTTGTCGACCTCAAGCCACTAGTGCTACAGCAAGTCAGGCGGTGCTCGGATAGATTCAATAATAAGGTGTGTAATTCCCAAAATAAAATTCCATCGATTTATTGCGACACTGAAAGGTAGTAATCGGCCGCGGACGGACGGATTCAAGAAACAAGCTGAAGCACCCTAGTAGGGTTTAGGGATTCATCGGGTTGCTTCTCTCGTGGGTTCGCTAGTACAAAGGGGGCCTTTAAGGCATGGAATGGGTTTGTACGTACTCGCGGGCCTCGATTTCGAGGGTCGACGCCGACGACGCCATCTTCGGCTTCTGCGGGAGGCGGCGGCTACTACGGCACCAGGTAAGGCAGGTAAGTCGGGAGCGGCTGCCGGAGAGGGAGAGGAACAGGAGAGGAGAGGCGCTTTGGTGACTTTGGGTGGGATGGGCTTCTGCGATTGGGCCACGGAAGAAAGGGCCACTAGATGTATCGATCTATGCTTTTTCTACGCGGGCCTTATGGGTCTCATTTGGGCGGAGCACAGTTTTTGTGGTTTGCTTTTCTATTTGGGCTCATTTGGTTTGGTGACAAATGGGCTGACAAGCCTGGTGGCCTGCCTTGGTTTTTTTTTTAGAGGAAACAGAACTTTCCATTACTCAACGATGCTGAATCGTCAGCAATTACAGAGACCAGAATTGGTCCTCCTTCGGATTGCTTGAGCTACCTAGGACAGCCAACTCATACGCTACCGTATTACAAGATCGTGGTCATTGCTGGACTAAAAAGGAATTAAATTTTAAAACCAACAGATGCTGCAAGGTGATCGTTTCCCTAGAGCAATTAACAGGAGGTATTTGAAAAAATATTTTTCAAATGTTTGGCAAGAAGACTAAAGTGCTTCTCAGATACATGTTGATAATCAAAAGTGGCCTATGCCTAAAAATGACTTCATGATAATGTTCCTAATGTTGAAACAATCAAGAAACACATTTGGAACACCGCATTCAAAGTTTGGAAGGCAAAGAAGAGTGAAATCGGGGCTAGCCTGCCCGAACCGGTGTGACCGCTTTCCCAAACCCGGCCACGCCAGTTTCCCTGTGACCGGCCCAACCAAGGTGGCCAGGCCCATGAAAACCAGCCAGGCCGGTTTCCTGTCCTTTTTCGAACCAATTTGTTTCTAAATCGGTTTTGAACCTATTTTCTACATGGCAAACTTGAAGATTGCATTTTGGACTTGTTTAATATTGGGATAAGACCACTCCCTTTATATAAATAAGGGGATCACTGCCGTTTGAGGGATCCAACATCCAATCGACTTTTTACATCTACGGCTCCTTTTTGCTTAGCTTTTCCAGTCTCTTGTTGTTCGTTGCATCTTTCCACAAGATCTAGCAGCGTTTTAGGTGGCCTTGCCGACCTTAGGACAACCTCAAACGCGCACCTTCCCAACAGGTCTTCCTTGGAGGTGTTCCCGAGTTCTTGTGATGAAGGACGGGTTTCAAATCGGCTTAACTGATCCCATAAATCGGTCTCACTAATTTTGAAGTTGCTTGCGGCATGTGATAGGTCGTGTGTGACCTCGGACGTGCTTGGCTGCTTGCTCTTGCCGTATGATCCGATTGGCGAGGCTGCTTGCTCTTGCCGTATGATCCGATTGGCGACAACAGGGGAAGTTGGTCTTCAAATCGTAACTAAGTCCATAAAAAATATTCTAATATTTATAAAAGAAAACAGATAATGCACTAGCCAAGTTTCATGGTACATTTATTAAAAATAATTTGACACTGCATATGTTTATGCATTTCTCTATAAATAAACTGAATTAAATTTAAAGAAATTTACTTACATACATACAGCAAAACTAAAAGCAGCACACACGCGCGCGCGTATAGATGCAGTAATGCACACGAGTTGTCCGTGGATGGGATGGGACTTGCGACGTAGGAATCAAGTTGATGCACACGTACGCTTGACTCCACGACGACAACCGCAAAGCCGCTGTCCACGTACGCCGAGCGTGATCATCACCTATATTTGTGTGCTCACGTACGATCCTACCGAAAGCGTGCATGCCAGCAGGATGGCGAAAACCACGCTGCAACAACCTACTCCTACTGCATGTATGTGTGTCTGTACGTGTACAACTACCTTGTTTCTTCCTTTGCTTGGGCCTTTAATTTGCTCTTTCCGGCCGCGTACCTTGAAACCTACACTCGAAGTCTTGAACCATCAACAACTGCTATACTCCCTCCCTGCCGCCTGCAATGCCAATATTTGTGACATCTGACGTTACGGGTGTGTTTAGTTCCGCGAAAAGGTGTAAAAAAAGTAATGTAGCATGTTTTGGCTTTATTTGGTAAATAGTATCCATTACCGTTGACTAATTAGGTTCAAAACGTTCGTCTCGCAAAGTACAATCAAACTGTACAATTAGTTTTTTATTTCATCTACATTTAGTACTTTATGCATGTATCGTAAGTTTGATGTGACGGAGAATCTTTTGTTTGCACAGTACTTTTTTAGGAAGTAAACATAGCCTACGTCCACTGATCGAGCACTGGCGTATATGCATGCATATATCAGTTGCAAGTTGCCTCATGCTTTTTGCACCTTGTTGTTCCAACAAATTTAGGAAATTGTAGCTCTCGAGCGAGCACCGTACCGCACTACCGCATGCAATTTTTCATGAGTATAGCACCACTTACTGATGTAGCGCACACTATAGGAAAAGTTGCATGAAAAGATTAGCAATGCTGTCGGTCATTCACATTTTTAGCTGGCTGGGGGCCCACAACTAGAGTTTGAAGATAATTTGAGATTTTTGGGTAATAATAATATATATTTTTATGTTTTTCTTTTTTATTGTAAGATGCTTCTTCCCTATTAATATATGTCCCGTATGCTCTTGTCGTCGGCTCTTCGAAAAAAAAAACTTTTATAATATATAGTGACGACACTGATTTTCTGAAAATTTGGAACACAAATCAATTAATTTAATCAGGGCTATCTGTATTGTTGTATTGTGTATAATTTGACAAGTCCACATCCACGGTTTTACTTAAGGGAGACGTTCCTCAGTCTCTTGTGCGTAGGCAAAATTAAAGGACACTGATGTACTGATTTGTTCCAAAAATATTGTAGCAAGTTGATTACTCTCTTTGCAACAGGTCAGGTAGATGCGTGCGACTATGCGCTCAACAACCATATACAGCCATACATACAGGGACAGGGAGCATCAGCACTGTATATATGTGCACGTACGTATTCACCTACGGCATCGATTTCGGCCGGGGCGGTCGCCGGACAACTCTCCATGACCCCACCACTGCAATGCAAGCGGCGCGCGCAGTCCCACGTCCGCAGCCAGCGGCGGTTTCTGAATTCTGGTACGAACTTAGGCCTCGTTTAGTTCGCTGAATTGAGGAGAAAAACACTGTATCAGAATTCCTGTAGCATTTCATTTGTATTTGGTAAAAATTATCCAAATTTTGACTAACTAGGCTTAAAATGTTCATCTCGCAAAGTACAATAAAACTGTGCAATTAGTTTTTGATTTCATCAACATTTAGTACTCCATGCATTTGCCGATATTTTGATGTGACAGAGAATCTTCTTTTTGCATAGTGAAATTTGGGAAGAATTGGAGGAACTAAACAAGGGCTTAAACAAATACTCCCTCCGTCCAACAAAACAAGCAATTATGGGAAGCGTGCCAGTCAAACTGACTCAAGTTTGACCAAGTTTATAGTAAATAGTATTAACATTTATGTCTCCAAATAAATTTATTAAAAAAATATATTCTATAACTAATCTAATGATACTTATTTTGTATTATAAATATTAGTATTTTTTTATATAAATTTAGTCAAAGTTCAAACTGTTTGACTTCTCGAAAAGCGAGAATTGCATGTTTTTATGGACGGAGGGAGTATTTATTAGGGCTCATTGGCGGGGTATGAGCCCTCGAATCATTTCGGTTTGCTGAAGCATATGCATATATAAGACCCTGTTTAGTTTTCACATAAATTTTTTTATCCCGTCACATCAAATGTTTGGACATATGCAAGAATATTAAATGTAGATAAAAAAACTAATTGCACAGTTTGCATGAAAACCGCGAGACGAATCTTTTGAGCCTAATTAGTTCATGATTAGCCATATTGCTACAGTAACACACATGTTGCTACAACAACCCACATGTGCTAATGACGGATTAATTATGCTTCATAAATTCGTCTCGTGGTTTCTATACGAGTTATGTAATTAGTTTTTTTTATTACTATCCGAACACCCCTTCTGACCTCACAAGAAACATCTGATGTGACACCTAAAAACTTTTCATCCACGAACTAAATGAACCCTAAATTACGTAACCTCCTGAAGATGATTTTGTCGAGAACCGAACGAGCCCTTAGTGTGTATTGGCATTCAATTTAAGCAGCAGAGAGGACGTAAGACGACCAAGTAAAGCCCTGTTTGATTTCTGAATCATTTAGTTTAACTCTCGTCACATCAATGTTACGGTAAATACATGGAGTACTAAATGTAGACTAATTACATGCATGTCGGCACAGATTATGAGTAATTTACGAGACGAATCTATTAAACCTAATTAGTTCAAAATTAAAAACTTTTTATTAAATAAGACGAAAATGTTACAGTATTTATTAAACTTTAACACCTCTCACCGACCATGCCCTGACAAGGCACGTAGCTTTCGTTGTTCCGGTGCCACCTCCCCATCCTCCGCGCGCGGGCCATGGGCCATCATGGGCCATGGCAGCTGCGAGCTGCCGGCCGGCGCGCGCGGCTGCGACGTGGCTTTCCGCGTCCAGTCGTTGTTACCGTGCCCCACACCTTGGGCCGGGCCCTTTCCGTCGTTGCTGCACTGCACCTCCGACGTCCGCACGATCTGTCGCTACCTGACTACCTGAGCGAGATAGCACTAGCAGCAAGGCAACTATGCAAGTCATCACATCGCGCTCGCGCAAGTCAATCGTCACATCTCATGCATCCATCTACATATAATAATGGACTCTTGGACATGCATATATATGACTGACAGTAATATTGAAAAAAGTATGAGAGTGCGCTTACCACGTAGACATGATCTCTACCGGGATCCTTTTTCTTTACTTGGCTTTATATTAATTATATATATATATTTCTTTGCTACGTAAGACCAAATACAAGATACTCTTTATACTCTTCATAATTGATACAAATAGAGATTTTGATGAAAATTTTTTCATCCCAATAACTTCTTTAATTAGATTTTCAAATATTATCGTCCTTTATGCCGGATTTCTCGCTAGCTAAAGATCGAAACTCTCTAGAGTAAGGACAAGGTATAGATAAGGTATCAGGGTGCAGAAAAGGTATAGAGAGCGATTTTTATTCATGACTCTCTAAATGATAATTTAGAGAGTAAGTTTAAAAAAGACTCTTGGAGATGCTCTGATTACGTCCTTTTTAGTGGAGTTTTGGCCGACTCAACATTGGCTCTTCTGCACTGTAGCTACACTACAACATTGAGCCGAGCAATTTTTCTCTCTCTTTTCAAAGTAAGCTAGAAGCTAGTAAATCTTTTTTACTTCACCGGCTTTGGATCCTCGACGTATTGTAGCAAGAAACTAGAGCCAGAACCGGTAAAACTATGCCAGAGAAACCCTTAACAATTTAAGTCCCTCCTTGACGGGTGGATTCTGGTCTTGTTTAATATTATGCATGCCTTGTTTTTTCTTTCAAACCATAGAAAAATCCTTACATTTTACATGTGAACAGAGCATATCTTAATATATCCAATCAGATTCAAAGTACTACATTTAGACATGGGTGCTTGTATTTTTTTTCTAAATTATTACAGTTTTATTTTATTTTTTATTTGGTTTTAGGGAAGGATCACATTATTAACTGGTCCTAGAAATATAATCGATTTCTTGAGGTTCCCAACTATCCGTAGAAATTAATTTATAGGGACGAATGACCTTACCAACTGTCTCTATAAATCAATTTTTAGATGTAGTTGCTAAAACACTCAATTTTCAGAGATCATTTAGATAGCAACGATTGCAAACACAACCTCTATAGATCAATTTTGACCGTTGATGTGCTGCAAAAAATGATTTGTGCAGTAATAATTAGAAGGACAAAAAGAAAGAATGTACGAACTTAATTTAACCTCCAGCTGCCTATACCTAAAAATCCAAACAAAAAGTTGACAATAAACAGTCTAGAATTGGTTAGCTTGAACAATTGAAAAGCCAATGGTGGGATGAGTCTTAGGAACGAAGACCGCCAAAGCTACGATTCATTAAGCACATTTATATTAATTTAAAGAATTTTCTTCTTTTGGTGGTGTCTAGTCTCTTCTGGACCAGATATGATGATACTAGCACCATATCATATCCCAGCCCATCCCTTTCAGCAAACAGACAGGCTAACCAACCTGATAGTGCGCAGTTAGTTCGGGCCGATCAAACGCGCCACCACCGTGATGTTGGCAGATGGATTCTCTCAAACATCTATCTATCTCGTTTTGCACAAGGCTTCTACTACCTCTCTGACTCTGAGTAGTGAGGAGGCAAAGGCAACACATGTTTTACACAACAAATGAGGTGAGAAGATCACTGTGGATGATGACCAGTCACCTGCAGATTATTAGTAAGCTGCAAGGCATGCTTGCTTGCTTGCTATCTGCAACGATTTGGTTGGCTGGAGGCAAGACCCTGGCAGGCATAGTGCCTTCTTTGACTGGCACGAAAGTTTGTCCTTTTCACCACTGGGCCAAGCAACATCTAACAAAGTGGAAACGGTCCTCATCCTTCAAGAAAGCTGGAGCTGTTCTTGTCTTTATTTCGTTTCAGCTCCTTTGGGCTTTGGGAGACGATAGATAGATCGATGGATCTAGCTAGGGTGTTGGGTACGGCGTGTGTTTTCATTTTCAACATGTTTTGTTAGGAAAAGCCGAAAAAGTGAGCCCTCTTCCTTTCGGTCCTTAGTTTAGGACAATAGAAAGCTTTATTTTAATTTATTTATTTTACTTCTTGGATGTTTACAAAAACTTCAACAAGCGGTCATTATATTCATTGTTTATTATTGCTATGACATGGTACAAACAATCCCTAACTTAAAATTACAGTGCTAGCGCCCGGACGTCTGGACGCCCGCGTCTGCACTCCGTTTTGCGTGTCACCTGCCCCCACGTGGGGACCACTTGTGCCCCCTCCGCTTCCCATGTCTGGACGCCTGCACTCGGTCGTCGGTGCCCCTGCAACTACAGCAGGCGGGCAGGTGGGTTCCCAACAGCAACACCCGATCTACTTTTGAAACATCAAGATGAAACATTTGCAACATCGTCTGAAGATAGATGAAACATTTAAAACATGCGTATGAAACATTGTAAAAACACTTGAAAAAGCCATTGCAAAATATATGTAACATTGAGAAAAATACACTTGCAAGATATGTGTGAAACATATGCAACATCCAAATAAACACACTTGCAACATATGTTTGAAAAAAATAAATGAAACATTTGGAATAAACGCTTGCAACATACGCGTATAACCGTTGCAACATGTGCAACATCCCGATCTACTTTTGCAACATCCATATAAAACACTTGCAACATACCTCTAAAACATCTAAAACACTTGAAATATACGTTGCAACATGCGATTTAAACGCACTTCTCCTTGTTTGGGAGAATGGAGGCTCGTCAGCCTATGGAGTTCACAGGTGTAGAGCTCGCCGGTGGCGTGGAGCTCGCCACTCCGGTGGAGAAGACCGCGGCAGGTCTCCACACTGTGTGGGTGCGTGGGTGAGTTCCATTCCGACCGTCACGAGGTGCGTGCGAGTGAGTTCCGTCCCAGCCATGATAAACTGGGCAGGCGGAGCGTGAGATGTTCGTGGGCGGGCTGCTATGAGCTGCACGAGGCGAGCTCCACCACGTCTATGGCGAGAAGAGCAGCCTCCGTCCCGACCGAGATGAGCGCGGGCAGCCTCCACCCTGATCAGCCGCCCCGAGCTGCGCGGGTGGAGCATGTGCTGTGTGTGGTATTTCTTTTTTTAAAAAAGTTGCGGTGACGAGCAAATAAGAGGACGTCATTTGAGCTGGTCACAATGCACCAGCGGGAGCGGACCAACGTCCTGTTGCAAGAATTACTGAACTTGAAAAGAGCCTACTCAGCATTTTTCTTCTACTCATCGTTTCCTGTCAGTACTGTACTATGTAAGGAATGGGCTCCCATAAATCACTGCCGGAAACGCGTGCTTTGCCGAGAGCCTGAGCCTTTGCCGAGAGCCAAATCTCGGGCACTCGACAAAAACACTCTTTGCCGAAGGCTACTCCCAGGAGCCCTCGGCAAAGAACGGCCCTCGGCAAAGAGAACTTTGCCGAGGGCCGGACCCTCGGCAAAGACAGGCCCTCGGCAAAACAAATCTTTGCCGAGGGCCGTGACCCTCGGCAAAGATGCCCTCGGCAAATTAGGCCCGTTAGGTCACGGCGGCCACTCCCGTCAGGCTTTGCCGAGGGCCAGCCGTTAGGCCCTCGGCAAAGTTTTTTTCACCCAGTTTTCTCACCAATTTTTTTTAAAAAAATAGTCTTTGCCAAGGGCCTGAGGCCAGGCCCTCGACAAAGATTTTTTGTTTTTTTGTTTTTTGAGCCCAGTTTTTTGTGGTGCTATAATACATTGTTTTAAACTCAATTTTAAAATTTAGGCCAATTTTGAATTTTTTTTTCTTTATATTTTTTCTTAATTTATTTCGATTTGTTGATTTTTTCCCGAATATTTTAAATTTGAACTGCAGGTGCATGGAATAATGCAATGTAGTTTTTTGAAAAATGTTATTCATCGTATTCGGTGTATGTTGAGTCCCTATCTATGAACTCGCATCAAATTTCGCGCACCCTCTTCGCGTAACATGACGAGCCACTTGTCGGAAAAGTGTTTTAAAATTATATAAAATCCATACGAAGTCCGAAAATTACGAAACTTGTCGAGGTGTCATGTTATCGCACGTGTAGGATGTGGAAAAAAAATTGAGAAGATTTCGAGCGAGTTGCGATGTCGGATGCCTAAAACCCAGACATCTCCACTTGTGATCACTTGTGGTCACATGTGGAGACGTCTGAGTTTTAGGCATCTGACTTCGCAACTTGCTTGAAACATTCTCAATTTTTTACCACAGCCTACACATGCGATAACATGACACCTCGGCAAGTTTCGTGATTTTCGGACTTCGTATGAATTTTATATAATTTTAAAACACTTTTTCAGCAAGATGCTCGTCATGTTACGTGAACAAGATGCTCGAAATTTGATGCAAGTTCCTGGATAGGGACTCAACATACACCAAATATCATGAATAATATTTTTCGAAACACTACATTGCATTATTCGATGCACCTGCAGTTCAAATTTCAAATATTCAAAAAAAAATCAATGAAACAAAATAAATTAAAGAAATATATAAAAAAGTCAAAATTGGCCCAAATTTTAAAATTGAGTTTAAAACAATGTATTATAGCGCAAAAAAAACTAGGCTCAAAAAATAAAAAACACAAAAAATCTTTGCCGAGGGCCAGGCTGGGCCCTCGGCATAGGGGATCTTTGCCGAGGGCCTGGCCCATGGCCCTCGGCAAAGAATTCGGCCCATCGCTGACTCAGCCCATCATAGCCCATGTCGTTTCTGGCCCATCAAAACACAAGCCAGACTGCCACCCCCTTAACCCTAACTCCTTTCCTCCTCCCCTTCTCTCCCGTACAGAGCAGTGGCGGCGGCGGCGGCTGAGCGCCGAGCGCTCTCGCGCACGCGCGCGCCGTTTCGCGCTCGCCCACGACAGGGCCGGGGTGGAGCTCTTGTGCTCGCCCGTGCGTGCTCGGGAGAGGGTCGGCCAGGGCAGCAGCGGCTGGGCGCAGTGCCCGTGCTCACGCGCTCGCCCTCGTGGAGGGGACGGCCAGAGGCCGAGGCAGCGGCAGGACGGGTCCGCGCTCGCGCACCCGAGCCGGCACACCGCGCTCATCCATTTCCCCAAATCTACTGCGAGCGGGCTGGTTGGTGATACTACGGTCGCTACCTCGCCGGGCGGGCGGGGGCCGTTGGATGCGTCGACCGGCGCCAGCTACTGCTATTGCGCCAACCGGCGGTGGCGTTCTCAGCTCTTGACGGCTGCTGCTGTTAGCCGGCAAGCAGCTGTGACTTGCAAGCTGCCGTCTTCGATGTGCGACTGGCTGGCTGCGGGCAACGAGTAGCTTCGATTGGGGAACGGTGAGCTAGCTTCGATTGGCTGTGACAACTTATGAATTTTTGTACTGCACTACTACTATTGTCGAATGGTTTACAGTAAGCATTATGTAATTAGATTTCTAATTCATAGGAAAGAATACTATTGGGAAGATGCTCGATACATGTTTGATGAAATATGTGCGTGCCATGTTTTAGTGCCTGCATATTGTTCAGATCATAATGTAGTTGTCCATCAATACATTTTTGAAAAGGTCTAACAAAGCTTGGGGCTGACATGAATCTCTCCTTCGAAATAGGTTGCCAATGCTAAAGTACTGAAACTTGGTTTTATCACCAATATGTAAGATGCAAAGGGTTGGGACACTATAAGCAGCGGTCATATTCCTGTGCAGATGTCGATGTTTGAGGCATGATGTACTAGGTAGAAGGATATTTTTTTTCCTGATCTCCTGTAATTCTCAGTTTTGCACTTTGGTATAATGTCCAAGTGACATTAGTCTAGCTCTAAGTAGTGTTTATGGTTATCCATTTTAGCTTGCAAATTACTATACAAAATTGATAGAATTTGTGGGTTATTGGTTCAGAATATGAGTAGCAGTAATTTTCTCAAATTTACAGAATTGTTGTGCTTGAGAGCTATTGCTTTCTATGCCCCGTCGAAGGTTTTCTTTGCTACTAATTTAGTCTCATGGCTATGACTTAAGAAGCTCACATTCTATAGGCAAGTTAAAATTCTTGTGAGTTTAGTACTTACAATAAGTCCTCATACTTGTCATATCTTTTTGATCATTGAGCAGGATGACTAATAAGTTGTGAGAAAAGTTTCTTTTGGGGGCATCATTAAAATCAAGCCTACGAAGAAAAGAAGGTAGACTATGAATCATTTCCTCTTCCATGTTGTATCTTTATGGTTATGATACAAGGTTGGGACAATAGTGAACTCATCTCACATTTGCACTTGTGTTATTTATGTATAATTCTATTTGCATGTTGCCAACGATTTGATTAAATTCCAGGCAGTACATATGTGCGCGTGCATTACTGAATTGTTAAAATTATATCATAAGAGTTGGCAGTTAGCTATTCTTTAACAACAATAGTTGTAGCTATCTGCTTTCTTCACCTTTAGTCTTGGCTCTGTTTATGTTACTTTCAGCAACTCGATTATCTTATTTGAAATGCAATAGTGAAGATAATTGTCACTTGCAGGCACACTCGGTTGCATGCTGGTAGTTAGTAATAGTTTTACCTATATTCTTTTAGCTATCAGTTTAGTGTTAAACCTTTCAGCTTAGCTGTTTGCTTGCCTTGGTTCAGTACAGTAGCAGTAGTACAGTTCGCCTGTAGGTAAAATTTCAGATTTATTGGCTAATTTGGATAAATTCTGTACATGTTTATTAGCTGCAGTTTAAGAGATCAAGCTTAGCATGCCTTTTATCATCTCATTTAGCAAGTGGTGAAGCTGCTGTTCAGCATCAATAACAGCAAAAATTTGATAAGTTCAGAGACCGGCTCTGCTTTCAGGTTTGTTCGTTGCTCCCGGCAGCCTGCTCCTTTCTCTCTTTGCCTCTCTAGATGTAATTGATTCCGTTTAACGTTACCATCCCAAAACAGGACTCATGAGTCGTCCTTGAGGACCGATTGACCCCTCATCACAATTTTTTAGTAACTTCTTCAGCACATATCTTCAGCTTGAAGTCCAGAGCTTCAGATTAACTGTATGTGCATCAGTTGGTAGAATATAATAGGATTGCAATGATCATGAACTCATATGAAGATGTGACCTGTTATGATGAGAAATGGAGTGACATTATGGGTTTTTTTGCACTATATTGCCTCAGAATCCTCTTATCATACTAAGAGACCAAGAATGGCCTGAGCATTTTACTATGATTAGCGGCCAGCACCCATCCTGATGTATGCAGGAGGCAGGCTATGATAGATAGCAGAGTTTTTTTTAAAAAAATAATAGATTTTTTAAAAAAACAAAAATTAATTTCTTTGCCGAGTGTCAGGCCTGGCAGCACTCGGCAAAGAATTTATTTAAAAAAAATTAATTTCTTTGCCGAGTGCCAGACATGGCGGCACTCGGCAAAGAATTTAAAATAAAAATAAAAAAATCTTTGCCGAGTGTCGGCCAGGCTGGCACTCGGCAAAGTCGCTGTCACCGGAGCCGGCGCCGTGACTGTAACACCCCAGGTGTTGATCACCAATTAGGCAGTGGGTTTAAGCTCAAACACGACAAATTAAGTGGAGATGACAATGTCAAGGTCAACCTATGGAGATGAGCCTAACCTAAAGTGGATGTTGCATCATTGCTTTACATATAGGTCCCTTTTCAAAGATATATGTTTGGATGGTGTTATTGCCATATCTTCATGTGTCTCACCTTGGTACCTATCTATATTGATCCCTAGAAAAGCTTCATAAAGTTTGGAATCAAAAAGTCACATGAAATGATAAGTTAGATGCTTGTTTGGATTATAACTAAAACCTGCCTTACATCCTATGGGAACTAGTGTTGAGCAACATACAAATGCAATATGTGCAACACATCTTGGACACATGTGGAACACCCTAGTGGAACATGTGTAGCATGTATCTTGAAACAAGCACTATAATTATAGTGACTTCTATGTTTCAGTGCATGTGAGGCCTACACTTTTGTGCAACCTATGCATGGTGTGTATGTTTGGCCTCTACAACACCTTAACTACACTTAGGGCACTTAATGGAACAATGTTCATGTTGATCATTTTGCCTAATTATGCTTCTAATTGGTGGTTGACCATGTATGGACCCTGGAGCCCTGTGGTTTGACCATTTCAAAAGTGTGACCTAGAAGCTTTGCATGAGTGTGCACCCTTTGACAAAGTTGTAGGGAATTTTATAAGGAACAAACTTTGTTTAAGAGTAAAGTCATGAAAATATGTGGAACATGCTCAAAAAGGGCCCACAAGTTAGAAATGGGGCTGAATTCAGCACTTAGAAATTTAGAGCCCGATTTCAGTGTCTTCGACATTGGCATTCCGCGTTCTCAAGTTTTTGTTAAGCGACTTGGTTTGACCCCTTAATAAAAGTTGGTGTAGACATTATAGAGAAGAGCATGTAAAAGTATGGCATCAATTTGACTTAGTGTTGACCTTCAATTTTGGATGTTTGCTTTTCGCGGTCAAATCGCTGACACTACCAAGTTTGGTACTAATTATCTGCTAATCCAATAGTCGAATGGCTGAGCACCCTTAATCAAAGTTGTAGAGCTTTAGGAGGAGAGCAAACTTTATTTTAGGCCCAAGACCCAGATCAGCTCGGAAATGGCCCAAATCGGCGTCCCAACCGACCCACAGCAGCACCTGCCACGCGCTCGGTGAAATGCCTCAACGGGCGGCACCTGTCCGTGGACGTGGCGACCATGCACCGCGCGTCTTCGCCATGGACGCCGCGCGTCCGCTTACCTGCCGCGTGCCTGAGCCTTGCTCGGCTTGGTAGATCACCAGAGCGACCAGCCGAGCCCCTCCCTTTCTCCTCACTTCCTCTCCACTCCCCTCTGTCTCCCTGCTGCTCTCGCACAGAGAGCGCCCGAGCGGGTCGCCATTGGCGGCCGAGCGGAGCTCCTGCCATCGCTCCTCCTCCTCCGTCGAGTGCCTTCCCCAGCTCTGCAGCTCGCCTCGCGCAACCTCCGCGCTCACCCACGGGTGCTGCAAGTCGTCGGCGTGCCTCTAGCACAGGGCTATGACCGCGTCACCGCCATGGCCGCCATGGCCGAGCTCCGAGCCGCCACCGCCATTCTTGGCCTCCGGCCTCCCTCCACCAGAACTGACCATGCCATCACATTCCCCGTACCACGCCACACCTCGGGGACTCCTCGCTTCACCGGCTCTGCCCCCGCTGCTTTCTGCCGCCGGAGCATCGGCCGACGGGCCGCCGGCGCACGTGGCCAAGCCGCTGCCGACCGCCTTCCGCCATTCCTCGGCCACCCCCGGATGTGAAATGGCACGGCGGTGCCCGCGCTGCCCTTTCCCGCCGCTGGAGCCGACCTCACCGGCCGGAGGATGGCCGGCCGGCAAGCCTCCTCTGTTTTTTTCCCTGACACGCGGAGAAGGAGATCGTCTCCTGTCTCTCTGTCTCTCTCCGGTGGATGACAAGCGGGTCCAGCGAAACAGCAGGTCCCACATGACAGTTTAAGAAGTGGCTCAGTTGGGGTACACGTTCGGGTGCGCCTAGCGATTTCAATAGGGCTGAGTAATTCCGATTTTTAATTTCAGATTTTATGTAAATCTTCTAAAATGCATATCTCTTGATAGGTAAATCTAAAAATAGCAAAAGTGGACTTTTTGGAAACCTTGAGAAAAGATCTATGTAGTGGAGTCATAATATGTTACATGTTTGTAGGTATTTTTCTAATGTCTTTATTTAAGTTTTAAAAATGCTCTAAAAATGCCTTTAAACCTAACCAGAGCAAGATCTGGAGTTTTAGAACTCCAAAAATGATGATTCTTGTTTTGTTAATTTTGTGATGACATGTACTTGCTAGGAAAAATATTAAACACATTAATTGTTCACTGTTTTCTTAGGGTTTTGAGTGGACCTTGATAAGTAAGGAAATCTATATTATTTTGCTTGTCATTTTATATCTTGAGTTGTGATGCTCCAAATGATGTGAAATTTTTATGGTAGGTTTTTCATGATATGAATGTACTGTGGTATAAATTTCATGGTCATTGCTTATGGTATGATCTAGTTATTGATTTAACTTGTTTAGGGCTTGATAAATAGCTTATAAATAATATATAAATGATAAAATAGAAAATGTTGTTCCATTACCTTAGTATGATGTTTCTCTATCATATTAATTCATAATATGGCCTTGTGTTCACAGAAAATATTAAGTGTTAAGTTTAACTTGCCCTCACATGAGTTATTGCAATAGCAATTTGTCTTTTTCATAGAGGTCGATATACAGGTACAAATGGTTTCAAATTTGGACAGTAGACTTTTGGGAGCATATGTAGATCACTGTATTTTTGGTAGAATTTATTGTGCACTTTTCGTAGGTGTTCATAATTCCACCTAATTATCTAAATAAATTAAGAAAATGCATTAAAAGAAATTATTTAGGAATGGACACTAGGTTTTCTGGTGTTCCTTAGTCATGTATGAAATGTTGGTAAAGTTAGTTTTGTCCAAGTATATGTTTGAAACATAAGTTAATAATTATTTCTTGTAAATGAGGTTTCTGGACAGATATGGAAACTTAGCAAAGTTCTTCATGATAATGTGCTTTGTTGTGAAACTTATTTATACAAAAGTTGTAGGTAATTTATGTATCTAGAGGTTGTTAAAATTTGGTGACATTTGGCCATGTGGTTTAGGAGTTATAGCTGTTTAAAGTTGGGGTACAGAATTGCTCGCTCTCTGTCTTGTTAGATCAGTTGCTGTGTTTATGTAAATTTGACATGTTAAACTTTGGAATCATGCTATGATGATGATAAATGAAATATAGATAATTTCATAAGCTTTCCATAATGTCTTCTTGCAAGTCATTTGGAGTTGTAGATCTCTAGTTATGATTAAATTACTCAGCTGTTGGTCTGATGTCCAGAGGGTAGCAATTTCTAGTTCTAGTACTTTGATTAACTTTGTCATGCTTGGGTATTGAAGTGTGACTCATATCTTTGATGATGCTTGGGTGGTACCCTGTGATCTTGTGAGACTTGTTTCTTGATTGTTGTGCTTGCCCTCTTCTATGTTATGTCTTAATGAGGATTAAGTTAATTAGATCTAGGGTTTATGTGAACTTTGGTATGCTTGCATGATTATTTTGTTTATTGCATTTCTATGCATTCATACATATGCATTATTGCACCTCATTTAGGTACGCTAGCTGAAGCACGTGAAGGACCTGATGTGGAGCCAAACCCGAAGACGGTGTTTGGTGGAACCATCCCGAAGATAGAAGGACCGGACAAGTGATAGTTTGGAGGATGTTCGCCAAGTGAATTCATCTGACATACTCTAACTTGAGTCGAATCCCAGGCAAGCCCCGGAGCATTATAAGCCTCCTATCTTTAAAGCAATTAATTATATATATGTTATAAGTATTGTTGCATTAAGTGATAGGAGTTGGTTGGAAACCCTTGCTGCATTATATCATTCCTTGTCCAGATATATGAATCCTTAAATCCTACATAGACTAGGATCGAGTAGATGCTTAGCCCTGCTTTAAGCGGTAGAAGTCAGGTGATTTCCTGTCACCTGCGAGATATAGGGATATTCATATATGGCACGGTTGGCTATATTTGCTATCGTGAAATGGAACCATGTGTTAATAAAATGAAATGAGACTGGGCGGGATGACGATAGTGAAGCAACAAGATATGGAGGTCTTGGGTGTGAATCTATCCCCGTCTGAGTCATTTAAGGACCGATTCGCTGTACGTCCTTGAGTCATGTTGAACGCAGTCTAACACTTAGTTGGCCGGATAAGTCGTTCCGACCGCGAAGCCGAGTAATGTGATTCAGGCCGGGAATCGAATGGTAGGTTGCTTCTTGGAGGAGAGAAAGGATGTGCTTGGGGACATTGGCGTGAGACCAAGGGGGGGTTAGAGTCCCTATCACCTGGCAGAGTGTCGCCCTTGGGGTCGCGACATCATTCGGACCCGCGATTCCTGAATCATATGAAAAGGTGGCTTGTGCGACCCTGGCAGGGGCCTGCGCGGTGGGTGTTAGAAATACCCCTCCAGCTGGATAGGAATTCGATTCGAATCGCCGTCGCTCCCGGTTAGTGAGCACTTGACTTGAGCAGCGGCAACGTAGATTCCATTAAATTGAACGGATGGTTAATTGGATAACGATGGAAAGATTACCTCAATTTATACCTGCTATGGTTAATATTGTTTGCTCCTAATAAAGTGAGTGCTCTAGTACAGGTTCTAATATAGATGATAGGTTAATGATAATTAACTTGATGCTTAAGCATTAATGATTGATCATCTATATTAAGCTTTTATGCAAAATGTTGTCAAGCTAGCCCCACTTTATATCAGCCTTGCATAATCCTTGGTGTCACCTTATTTCTGGTTTCTGACGGGTAAGTCTAGCTGAGTACCTTGTCGTACTCAGGGTTTTATCCCCACTTGTTGCAGGTTGTGATGTATCATGGCGACTGCAAGAGTTGGTTGGCTCCTGCCTTAGTGGTGGAGTGTGATCATGGGCATGATCCTTCTGAGCTACCTTATCTCTAATGCTTTTGTTGGAAGTCGACTGTGGCACTGGCATATATTTGAAATAAGAATAATGTTAGTTTCAAATTACTTTGCTTCCGCTACTTTTGAACTTAAGTTGTAATAACTATGTTGAACTCCGATGTATATTGAATTACTTGTGAAATGGTTGTAACATGTGACTTGTTATGTTGAATCACTACGATCTTGGCTTGTATGTTGTTTGGTTTGAAATCCCTCGTGATTTCATTGGACTACCGGAGTTATATGGGCTCAAGTGCGAGAATTTGATCATTTCGGTGATTGTTTTTGTACTTGTGCTCTTATAATTTGGACGGTTCTGTTATAGCTGGCATCGGAGCAAGATTCAACATTAAACTTGTCGTATGTGTATTTAAAACAAAGGATTTGTTTTATAAAATCAGTTTTATCAACTTATAGCTATATATAGGTTTGTGAAAACTGAATTCTAAATCTAAGTATGCCAGTGGTCAATTTCCTTATGCCCATATAAGGATTATTAGGTGGCTTATATAAGTACTAACTTGGGGGTTTTTCATTTATGCATCTACGCCCAGGCCAAGGTATGTATGTGTGATGACCCTCCCACACTATGCTACTCGGTGTGTCAGATTAGAGGTAGCCTTCATATATGAAATAGCCATATATGTTGCTAGTTTACTTTTATGCAACATCGCACCTACGCTCAGGTAAGTGTGAGTTGTGAGAGCATGACCGTACAAACTGCGGTCTAGGGGAGAGCTAGTTTTGGTTACTGGATTATCTACATGTTACACACATGTATATATGAAGGTACTTAATTGTGGGTGATCGAATGATTCGGGTAGTTTTGGTGCTACATGTATATATACGGGGGTATATGTACATGGAAGTACTTAGAATTTTACTTCTCTGCTTTCATTGTGTGCTATATTGGAAAATGTTGGGCTGCAATGAAAATTTTCTGCAGGTACGCTAACCACGAATGCGTAAGTCGAATGTAGCTGACGACTAGCTATATATCGAGAGAGTGTGTGTTATGCCACCGACATAGAACGTGATCGCCACCTTAGATTGGCAATCTTGTGAGGACGAATAGGACGAAGCATGCATCATCATGTTGCTTAATACATAACTATGCTCCTCTCACCCTTGTTCTATAGTAAGTAACTTGTGAGTGATGTGATACACTATCTTTCTTGTGTAGAGTAAAACAAGAATGTCTTACTCCATGTTGTTTGAGAAAAGTGTGTGTTTAGCCTTGCAAGAAATAATTGTGGATTCTCATGAATGAATTAAATTAGTTGGTCTAAGCCTCTAAGGTAATAATAATTAGAGCTACTAGAATAACATGTTTGTGTGCTCTCTTGTTAAGTAGAACAAATGCAAGTTTAGATGTGCTTGTCGAATGTTGGATGCTAGAACGTTTTCTGTTGTAGTGATGCTTTCGTGATCATAATGGTGTTTTCTGTAGTTATGGGGAATACCAAAGTTAGAGCTAACTTACTTATCTAGCTTGTCCTAAAATTTCGTGACCCTAGGTCTTATGTTTTGGGAGTTATAAAATTTTAGAAGTTTGTTATCAGAATCTGCTCATGTTCAGAATAGATCTGAATGTTTGCTTTATTTGACCTATGTGCTTATGGAATCATGCATTGGAGATAATAGAAGAAGTGTAGTACTTTTTCTAAGCTTTCCAAAGTGTCCTATATCACAAATTTTGGTGGTCCAACATAACCAAATCTCATGGTAATCTTTCGTTTTTGTCCTCATAGTGGTGAATGCTAGGCGTAAGTGGAATTAAGCAAAAATCTCGCGCTTAATCGCATTCGACAATTTGGCTATGTTCTCTTGTGAGGTGTTTTGATCTGCGAATAATTTCCCTGTTAGTTCTAAGCCTTGTGACTACCTTTGCTTGCTATCCCTCCTTGTATGGTACTTGTTCGGACCACCAATCTGTGTCATTTGAAATTCCTCATCGGGCGTCTGTTTGGTAATGGTGTTACGATTAGTATTCTACGGTGCCGCGACGAAACCTAGGGCCTCCCTGTGACCGGCCGGCACATGGTAGTGCTGCTAGGCACGCGCTGGTATCGATGTTGCTAGTCATAGCCCATTATGGAACTACATCGATGTGGGCTTTCTTGTGAGATGTTCCTTGGTTATCTTCCCATATCGTATCGTAAGATCCATATCTTAGACCGAAAGTAGTGGAGTTCCTTCTAAAGTTGCTAAGAGGATAACCTTTGAAGAATAGGTCACCGACATAAATATTAACAGACTGCAATAGGTGGTAGACAAGTGACTCTACTTAGTTGTCAGACTATTGACGAACGTCATCTAGTAAGCAAGTATCTCATCTCTATTGGATAAAAAGGACACACAACACTTAATGTTGGACAAGTTATCTGTGGGATGAGAATCGATTGTCGCATTGTGCATATGACCGGAGCTATCCCAGTCGCAATCTTGGGTGCATAATGACCATACAATCAAAATCAACCATCTCTAGAATAACTTCGTATTTGCTAATTTCGATGGCAACCATCTGTTCTGTTTCAACCACAGTTGTTGTGGTCAAGAGTGAAGATTTGGAACTTTTTAGTGTTGAGAGACAACTAATTAGTTACCAATAGGAAGGTTAATCTCTAGCTAGGTAATGATTCTTTGGTAGCTACGAAGGCTAGGTCTTACAGAGCAATAACCAACAAGAAGTTAATCAACTTGCCAATAACTGGAGTGATACTCTGGCGTCCAGAGTCATTGCGACCAAGTCAATTCCATCTTGGACAATCACACAGATAGTGCAAGATGTTCTATCAGCTAAGGTGAAGAAGTAGAGAAAGTATGTGTTTTGCCTTGCAAAAGTAACCCGCAAGTTCAAAGCGTGTGCATCCTCGAATTGATATGTAATTTAATAGTCGAGATCTGCTGTTGGATGACCCTTTTGAGGTCTCACAGATACTAGTTTACACTCTTTCATTTGCTTTTGCTTTCTCGTATCCCTAATGTACGAGCAGCCTTGGTTTCTGCAAATCAATGTATGCCATCGTGAATCAAAAGCAATTTGAAAAGTGTCAAACAACAGATTTCCCATCTTAGAGCTGTTGTTTGATCCTAAAAAGGAAGCCTCAAGGTGAAAGTTGGCCTGACAAAGTTGTTATGCTGCAAGTCAACTCAACTTATAGTACAACTAAGTCACCAAGGAAAATTTTACTCAATCGCTTGGTGGTAGACTGCTTCCCGCGGTTTAGTAAATATTACAACTTTTGTTGTCCTTAAGGCCTCGTTACATCTTTCTTTGTGAATTATTTTCCAATGATGACATACTTTGGTACCTTATACATGTTTTTACCAAGAGGTTGCATCTGATTCAACCCAGATAACTGTTATCTTTGGATAAAAGAATCTTTAAGATAACTGTTGGCAGAAATACGAAGCCGACAGAGTCAGCTATCACATTCAATAACCCATCGATAGACTCAGATAATATAGTGTTGTCATCAGAGAAAGAGAACTGCACACATGGAACCTCAAGTAGTTTTCCATTAGTTGATATCGGAATGTTTGAACATTTACGACCAACCTAGACCCTGTCTATTGGTTAGTCAGTATCCTATAGCCTCAGAGAATGTTTGTCATCTATGATCTCACCCTTTTGGAAGGTTGTACTCAAGCCATTTTGGTAAAGAACTGCTTTTCAAAACCGTGTGGATATAGAGTCATTTCAACGAGTATACTTCTGAAGACTTTAGTTTGATGTAAAGTTCATACGGCCCATACTATGTTCACTAGAGAAGAAGAGATACTTGTGTATGGTTAGCTTATGGACCAATTGATCTCTGTATAATGAGGACGAAGTACTGCGTTGTCTTGGATTCCTCCCAAAGTAACAATGCTTCATGGAAGTCAATGAAGGAAATTCTTCAGACAAATTTTACCATGAAGAGTACGTATCAGAAAGTGCCTTTGACCGAACTGTTCACCGATGTTGAAGCTTTATAGCTGAACGCTATAGCAATTGTTTGGAACTTGATAACGTGTCTCTCTTTCTTAAGAGATCTTCCATTCCGAATCTCGGGACGCGATTCTTTTAAGGGGGGAGGGCTGTAACACCCCAGGTGTTGATCACCAATTAGGCAGTGGGTTTAAGCTCAAACACGACAAATTAAGTGGAGATGACAATGTCAAGGTCAACCTATGGAGATGAGCCTAACCTAAAGTGGATGTTGCATCATTGCTTTACATATAGGTCCCTTTTCAAAGATATATGTTTGGATGGTGTTATTGCCATATCTTCATGTGTCTCACCTTGGTACCTATCTATATTGATCCCTAGAAAAGCTTCATAAAGTTTGGAATCAAAAAGTCACATGAAATGATAAGTTAGATGCTTGTTTGGATTATAACTAAAACCTGCCTTACATCCTATGGGAACTAGTGTTGAGCAACATACAAATGCAATATGTGCAACACATCTTGGACACATGTGGAACACCCTAGTGGAACATGTGTAGCATGTATCTTGAAACAAGCACTATAATTATAGTGACTTCTATGTTTCAGTGCATGTGAGGCCTACACTTTTGTGCAACCTATGCATGGTGTGTATGTTTGGCCTCTACAACACCTTAACTACACTTAGGGCACTTAATGGAACAATGTTCATGTTGATCATTTTGCCTAATTATGCTTCTAATTGGTGGTTGACCATGTATGGACCCTGGAGCCCTGTGATTTGACCATTTCAAAAGTGTGACCTAGAAGCTTTGCATGACTGTGCACCCTTTGACAAAGTTGTAGGGAATTTTATAAGGAACAAACTTTGTTTAAGAGTCAAGTCATGAAAATATGTGGAACATGCTCAAAAAGGGCCCACAAGTTAGAAATGGGGCTGAATTCAGCACTTAGAAATTTAGAGCCCGATTTCAGTGTCTTCGACATTGGCATTCCGCGTTCTCAAGTTTTTGTTAAGCGACTTGGTTTGACCCCTTAATAAAAGTTGGTGTAGACATTATAGAGAAGAGCATGTAAAAGTATGGCATCAATTTGACTTAGTGTTGACCTTCAATTTTGGATGTTTGCTTTTCGCGGTCAAATCGCTGACACTACCAAGTTTGGTACTAATTATCTGCTAATCCAATAGCCAAATGGCCGAGCACCCTTAATCAAAGTTGTAGAGCTTTAGGAGGAGAGCAAACTTTATTTTAGGCCCAAGACCCAGATCAGCTCGGAAATGGCCCAAATCGGCGTCCCAACCGACCCACAGCAGCACCTGCCACGCGCTCGGTGAAATGCCTCAACGGGCGGCACCTGTCCGTGGACGTGGCGACCATGCACCGCGCGTCTTCGCCATGGACGCCACGCGTCCGCTTACCTGCCGCGTGCCTGAGCCTTGCTTGGCTTGGTAGATCACCAGAGCGACCAGCCGAGCCCCTCCCTTTCTCCTCACTTCCTCTCCACTCCCCTCTGTCTCCCTGCTGCTCTCGCACAGAGAGCGCCCGAGCGGGTCGCCATTGGCGGCCGAGCGGAGCTCCTGCCATCGCTCCTCCTCCTCCGTCGAGTGCCTTCCCCAGCTCTACAGCTCGTCTCGCGCAACCTCCGCGCTCACCCACGGGTGCTGCAAGTCGTCGGCGTGCCTCCAGCACAGGGCTATGACCGCGTCACCGCCATGGCCGCCATGGCCGAGCTCCGAGCCGCCACCGCCATTCTTGGCCTCCGGCCTCCCTCCACCAGAACTGACCATGCCATCACATTCCCCGTACCACGCCACACCTCGGGGACTCCTCGCTTCACCGGCTCTGCCCCCGCTGCTTTCTGCCGCCGGAGCATCGGCCGACGGGCCGCCGGCGCACGTGGCCAAGCCGCTGCCGACCGCCTTCCGCCATTCCTCGGCCACCCCCGGATGTGAAATGGCACGGCGGTGCCCGCGCTGCCCTTTCCCGCCGCTGGAGCCGACCTCACCGGCCGGAGGATGGCCGGCCGGCAAGCCTCCTCTGTTTTTTTTCCCCGACGCGCGGAGAAGGAGATCGTCTCCTGTCTCTCTGTCTCTCTCCGGTGGATGACAAGCGGGTCCAGCGAAACAGCAGGTCCCACATGACAGTTTAAGAAGTGGCTCAGTTGGGGTACACGTTCGGGTGCGCCTAGCGATTTCAATAGGGCTGAGTAATTCCGATTTTTAATTTCAGATTTTATGTAAATCTTCTAAAATGCATATCTCTTGATAGGTAAATCTAAAAATAGCAAAAGTGGACTTTTTGGAAACCTTGAGAAAAGATCTATGTAGTGGAGTCATAATATGTTACATGTTTGTAGGTATTTTTCTAATGTCTTTATTTAAGTTTTAAAAATGCTCTAAAAATGCCTTTAAACCTAACCAGAGCAAGATCTGGAGTTTTAGAACTCCAAAAATGATGATTCTTGTTTTGTTAATTTTGTGATGACATGTACTTGCTAGGAAAAATATTAAACACATTAATTGTTCACTGTTTTCTTAGGGTTTTGAGTGGACCTTGATAAGTAAGGAAATCTATATTATTTTGCTTGTCATTTTATATCTTGAGTTGTGATGCTCCAAATGATGTGAAAATTTTATGGTAGGTTTGTCATGATATGAATGTACTGTGGTATAAATTTCATGGTCATTGCTTATGGTATGATCTAGTTATTGATTTAACTTGTTTAGGGCTTGATAAATAGCTTATAAATAATATATAAATGATAAAATAGAAAATGTTGTTCCATTACCTTAGTATGATGTTTGTCTATCATATTAATTCATAATATGGCCTTGTGTTCACAGAAAATATTGAGTGTTAAGTTTAACTTGCCCTCACATGAGTTATTCCAATAGCAATTTGTCGTTTTCATAGAGGTCGATATACAGGTCCAAATGGTTTCAAATTTGGACAGTAGACTTTTGGGAGCATATGTAGGCCACTGTATTTTTGGTAGAATTTATTGTGCACTTTTCATAGGTGTTCATAATTCCACCTAATTATCTAAATAAATTAAGAAAATGCATTAAAAGAAATTATTTAGGAATGGACACTAGGTTTTCTGGTGTTCCTTAGTCATGTATGAAATGTTGGTAAAGTTAGTTTTGTCCAAGTATATGTTTGCAACATAAGTTAATAATTATTTCTTGTAAATGAGGTTTCTGGACAGATCTGGAAACTTAGCAAAGTTCTTCATGATAATGTGCTTTGTTGTGAAACTTATTTATACAAAAGTTGTAGGTAATTTATGTATCTAGAGGCTGTTAAAATTTGGTGACATTTGGCCATGTGGTTTAGGAGTTATAGCTGTTTAAAGTTGGGGTACAGAATTACTCGCTCTCTGTCTTGTTAGATCAGTTGCTGTGTTTATGTAAATTTGACATGTTAAACTTTGGAATCATGCTATGATGATGATAAATGAAATATAGATAATTTCATAAGCTTTCCATAATGTCTTCTTGCAAGTCATTTGGAGTTGTAGATCTCTAGTTATGATTAAATTACTCAGCTGTTGGTCTGATGTCCAGAGGGTAGCAATTTCTAGTTCTAGTACTTTGTTTAACTTTGTCATGCTTGGGTATTGAAGTGTGACTCATATCTTTGATGATGCTTGGGTGGTACCCTGTGATCTTGTGAGACTTGTTTCTTGATTGTTGTGCTTGCCCTCTTCTATGTTATGTCTTAATGAGGATTAAGTTAATTAGATCTAGGGTTTATGTGAACTTTGGTATGCTTGCATGATTATTTTGTTTATTGCATTTCTATGCATTCATACATATGTATTATTGCACCTCATTTTGGTACGCTAGCTGAAGCACGTGAAGGACCTGATGTGGAGCCAAACCCGAAGACGGTGTTTGGTGGAACCATCCCGAAGATAGAAGGACCGGACAAGTGATAGTTTGGAGGATGTTCACCAAGTGAATTCATCTGACATACTCTAACTTGAGTCGGATCCCAGGCAAGCCCCGGAGCATTATAAGCCTCCTATCTTTAAAGCAATTAATTCTATATATGTTATAAGTATTGTTGCATTAAGTGATAGGAGTTGGTTGGAAATCCTTGCTGCATTATATCATTCCTTGTCCAGATATATGAATCCTTAAATCCTACATAGACTAGGATCGAGTAGATGCTTAGCCCTGCTTTAAGCGGTAGAAGTCAGGTGATTTCCTGTCACCTGCGAGATATAGGGATATTCATATATGGCACGGTTGGCTATATTTGCTATCGTGAAATGGAACCATGTGTTAATAAAATGAAATGAGACTGGGCGGGATGACGATAGTGAAGCAACAAGATATGGAGGTCTTGGGTGTGAATCTATCCCCGTCTGAGTCGTTTAAGGACCGATTCGCTGTACGTCCTTGAGTCATGTTGAACGCAGTCTAACACTTAGTTGGCCGGATAAGTCGTTCCGACCGCGAAGCCGAGTAATGTGATTCAGGCCGGGAATCGAATGGTAGGTTGCTTCTTGGAGGAGAGAAAGGATGTGCTTGGGGACATTGGCGTGAGACCAAGGGGGGGTTAGAGTCCCTATCACCTGGCAGAGTGTCGCCCTTGGGGTCGCGACATCATTCGGACCCGCGATTCCTGAATCATATGAAAAGGTGGCTTGTGCGACCCTGGCAGGGGCCTGCGCGGTGAGTGTTAGAAATACCCCTCCAGCTGGATAGGAATTCGATTCGAATCGCCGTCGCTCCCGGTTAGTGAGCACTTGACTTGAGCAGCGGCAACGTAGATTCCATTAAATTGAACGGATGGTTAATTGGATAACGATGGAAAGATTACCTCAATTTATACCTGCTATGGTTAATATTGTTTGCTCCTAATAAAGTGAGTGCTCTAGTACAGGTTCTAATATAGATGATAGGTTAATGATAATTAACTTGATGCTTAAGCATTAATGATTGATCATCTATATTAAGCTTTTATGCAAAATATTGTCAAGCTAGCCCCACTTTATATCAGCCTTGCATAATCCTTGGTGTCACCTTATTTCTGGTTTCTGACGGGTAAGTCTAGCTGAGTACCTTGTCGTACTCAGGGTTTTATCCCCACTTGTTGCAGGTTGTGATGTATCATGGCGACTGCAAGAGTTGGTTGGCTCTTGCCTTAGTGGTGGAGTGTGATCATGGGCATGATCCTTCTGAGCTACCTTATCTCTAATGCTTTTGTTGGAAGTCGACCGTGGCACTGGCATATATTTGAAATAAGAATAATGTTAGTTTCAAATTACTTTGCTTCCGCTACTTTTGAACTTAAGTTGTAATAACTATGTTGAACTCCGATGTATATTGAATTACTTGTGAAATGGTTGTAACATGTGACTTGTTATGTTGAATCACTACGATCTTGGCTTGTATGTTGGTTGGTTTGAAATCCCTCGTGATTTCATTGGACTACCGGAGTTATATGGGCTCAAGTGCGAGAATTTAATCATTTCGGTGATTGTTTTTGTACTTGTGCTCTTATAATTTGGACGGTTCTGTTACAGTGACGACTACTTTTCTTTGCCGAGTGCTAGCCAGCTTGGCACTCGGCAAAGCCTTTGCCGAGTGCCCGATAAAAGGCACTCGGCAAAGACACCTTTGCCGACCAAAATTTTACCGAGGGCTCTTTGCCGAGTGCGGCACTCGGCAAAGCCTTTGCCGAGTGCAAAATGGCCTTTGCCGAGTGTCTCCGGCACTCGGCAAAGAACCTGATTCCAGTAGTGAATTTAGGAACAATAGACAACGTGGACATCAAGCTAATAAGGTGCGTTCTTAAACCATGCTATTATTTTGACAGCAAAATCTAGAATTTATTATATGCAGATCTACTGAAAAACAAGACTACTGAAATAGTTCAAGAAACATTTCAACAAAGAGGATTTAAGCATATATAAAGATATGGTTTCGTTTTTTTGTAAAATAAATAGAAAAGAAGTGTCACCGGAAGAGTTCGTCGTTCGTAAAGAAAGCTGGAGCTGCTCTCGTCTTCATTTCATTTCAATTCCACGTGAAAATGATAGATTTAGGTGTTTGGGTGTGTGTAAATGTGCGCTCACTACGTCCATGTCCGTAGTTTAGGACAGTGGCGAGTTTTTTCCATTTTAGTTTGGAGATTTTGTGAGCATTTCAACAAAAGGAGTCATTACTTTATTTGACTAATGTTGCTATGCTTTGGTACAAACGAACCCCAACGAAGAAAAACAGAGCTACCTCTGCATTTTCTCCTACTTAATACTCACTATATATTGCTTCTTTGATATTGTACTTGAAGGAGTTGGTTCCCATATTTTAAGGGCTATGACGTGCGCCTCTAAGAATCTTCTTGCTTAAGGCCTCGTTTAGTTCACAGAATAGAGGAGAAAAACACTGTATCAGAATTCCTGTAGCATTTCGTTTGTATTTGGTAAAAATTATCCAAATTTTGACTAACTAGGCTTAAAATGTTCGTCTCGCAAAGTACAACAAAACTGTGCAATTAGTTTTTGATTTCATCAACATTTAGTACTCCATGCATTTACCGACATTTTGATGTGACGAAAAATCTTCTTTTTGCATAGTAGAATTTAAGGGAGAATTGGGGAACTAAACAATGCCTAAATATATGGAAACCACGGAGCGGCACTAACATCGTGTTTGGTTCACGTTTTTTTGCCTCATTATCGGTTTACAATGGAACTGGATCAAGTTACTTCTCGTTTGGTTTGGCTGTCACATAATTTGTTGACGTGGTATGCAATATAAGCCTTGGGAAGCATGGTATCGTCCGTCTCTCGGCGCTAACGGTTACTCCCTCCATTCCAAATTATAAGGCATTCCTGGAGAGTCAAAGCATCCTAAGTTTGACCAAAATTATAGAGAAAATTACAAAAAATTATAACATCAAATAGGTATACTATGAAAATATAATTAATGAAGAATTTAATGATACTTAATTTGTGTCATAAATATTATTATCTTATCATATAAATTTGGTCAAACTTATATCCTTTAACTCTCTAAGATTCTTGGAATACCTTATAATTTTGGGATCGAGTGAGTACGTCCTTCACATCTCTCTTTGCAAAAGCCAACCAAGCAAAATTGGTTTCCAATAGATCGCAACCGATAGCAGTGTCACCCATTTGCATTAACATTCCCGCTCCTCCAAATGAACCAAAACAACTGTTGTGATACGGAAAAGCCGTGGTTACAACTTTGAGAGCAATATACATAAGTCACATACTCACAGTGGAGATGCGGACCCTTCGGGCAAGATTTCAGGGCCTGTTTGGTTTGGGTGTTAAAGTTTAACCAACAATGTAGTACTTTCGTCTTATTTGATAAAAAATTTTCAATCTTAGACTAATTAGGCTTAATAGATTCGTCTCATAAATTACTCCTAATCTGTGCCGACATGCATGAAATTAGTCACATTTAGTACTCTATGCATTTGCTGTGATAGGAGCCAAACAGGGCCTTGGGATATGCAGTTGTTGATGAAAACAATGTTCTCCCTGGTGTTATTATCATCGTGCAAATTTGCCGCTGACAGCAGCAACTGAAAAGACACTCACTGGCATCACATGCCATGTCACTGCAGCTCAGGTGCTATTCAGTCTCCGTGCCACATGTATTTCGCTGTCCGGTGGGGCCCGCTCACCGACCCCGAAACTCCACGTCACATGAACGGTCGCTAATCCGCCACCTGCCCGTTTTAACCCCTTCCCCTAACCCCCCACTAATCCACCACCTTTTTAGCTTTTTTTTATTCACACAAGCGCCGCGCCGCTCGCGGCGAAAACAAGCAGAAGCAGCAAAAGAAAAGGAGCAGTCACCTGCTGCTCCTGTTCTGCTCAACCTCCCTCGCCCTCCTCTCCTCTGCGTTTTGTGCCGTCGCCATTTGCGATTTCTTTGGAGGAAAAAGGGAAGCGAGCGAGCGCGGAAAATACTCCACAGATACCACTCACCTACCGCTCCTCCAATCCGTCGTCCACCAAGCACAAGAAGCTTTGCATATCTCCCTCGTCCCTCCCTTTCCTTTTCTCCCTCCTCCGTCCGCACAGCGCACGCGCAGGCAGGAGGCCGCCGCCCGCCAGGAGCTCCGTCTCTATCGCTCTCCGCTGGATCCTCCGGCCTCTCGCGGTCCGGTGGAGCGGAGATCCGGCCGCTCGGGCGTCGGCTGCTTCGTCGTTCTGCCGGTGAGTGAGTTGGCCTTCCTTTGTTGGAATTGGAATCTTGGTGGGTTATTCTTATTCCCTCTGCCTCTGTGAGCTGTTCTTGTTCCCAGTCAGATCCAAATGTCCCCCCTTCCCTTCCTCTATCTCTCTGCCCATTCAGTTTGCTGTGGATTTACCTGTAGCGCGGACTGGTGTGATTAGCTTCTTGTGCTTGTTCCACAGCGTTCAGGATCATGCCATTCGGCCCCCCTTTTTGGACCAAATTGAGGTTGCTAGTGCATCTTGTTATTTTGAAAAACACACACACACACAAAATAATTCTTGATGGCTTATTTCCCACAGCCGCCACAGCCGCAAACACGATGGATGGAAACTAAAATGTGCTAGCTGTTGATCCTTGCGTGTACCGGTACCCGTACCGCCATCGCCATCGCTGGAATTTATTACCCCCTGTACACGCATCGGACTGGATTGGAGCACAGCTGGGAGTTCACCTTCCCTTGCTTCCCTTCCAGCCCAAGATAATGTACTCCCGTGTACTGCCCACCTTAACTGCTCCCATTTAGTCCAGGCAGCTGTCCTTCCTATGTGCATGTTCCGTGGATCCAGATTCATGCATTTGCATTTTGCTGCGTGCAGTTGATATTTCCTGCATTGTGTGATGTCATTTCTTGGCCTACATGGGCAGCTAACTCGTTCGTCTGTTTTTTTTTTCTTTCCCTTTGGTCTGTAGGAGCAAGAAGCTGGCATCCCGCCATGTCGTCACCGATGCCCTCCCCTACTCTGAAGGATCATCTCTCCACGCCTACAGGCCCCTTGCATCTCAAAATATGGGAGGTCATATGCATTGCCTTGGGGGCTTTCATGGTGCTCGTCTTGTTTGTCACCGTGTGGCTCACGATCAGGAGCAAGAAGAGGGTAAGGCGGCGTGCATCCGCAAATATCCCGATCACCCAAATCCCTGCAATTTCCAAGGAAATCAAGGAGGTGAGGGTGGAGCAAGTGCCGGCAAGCGACTTTGTGGCGCATGATGGCGTCCTCCTGACGATCCAGGACAAGTCCAGCGACCGGGATTCGGACAAGGTCATGGCCCATTTGGGTGTTAGCAAATCGAGGCGTGGTGATGAGAGCCATTCGGGGTCATTTCGCTACATGGACAAGGATGCGGGATTCCAGTCAGCTGAGGAAGGCGGCTCTGGAACGTTTCGGCAGGCTTCAGCTAATGCCATAACTGCTCCTTCACCTCTGGTTGGCTTGCCCGAGTTTTCATACCTTGGTTGGGGTCACTGGTTCACGCTGAGGGATCTGGAGCTTGCTACCAATCGCTTTTCAAAGGACAACATTATCGGTGAGGGTGGATATGGTGTAGTTTATCGTGGCCAGCTGATCAATGGCTCCCCTGTTGCTGTCAAAAAGCTTCTCAATAACCTGTAAGCCTTCCTTACCTAATCTCAGTTTGTTTTTTTCCTGTTTGTTCTCCCCACATCTTGTCTTCCTTAGCCATCATCGTACACCAATAGTGCATTTAGTTCCTCCAATTGATGTTTTGTGAATCTATAGAGGTCAAGCTGAGAAGGAATTCAGAGTAGAAGTTGAGGCTATTGGTCATGTTCGACACAAGAACTTGGTCCGGCTTCTTGGTTATTGCGTGGAGGGTACCCAAAGGTAATTCCTATTACAGCTGCAATAAGCATGGCATTTTCTGACACCATTTTTAACTTGAAATGCAATTTTCAGGATGCTTGTCTATGAGTATGTGAACAATGGAAACCTAGAGCAATGGCTTCATGGAGCTATGAGTCAACGTGGCTCCCTTACATGGGAGGCCCGCATAAAGATTCTTCTTGGGACTGCTAAAGCGTTAGTGCAAAATACACTTTAACCTTTTGTTACCATTGTCTCTTGCATTATTTTCTCAGACCACCTTAGGATATTAACGCTGTAAAAGTTCTTTAAAGCTCATTATCTTTCTACACGGGGATAATTCTGTTATAGGAATTAAACTATATCATAACACCCCTCAATTCAAAATGATTAAGCGTAACTGAGATTCAGCTAAAAACTTCTAATTACTATTTGCATTGCCTTAATTGTTGCTAAACTTGCATAATATGTTTTCTCCTTTCGGTTTTGTCATGTGTGAATGATTGAAATGAAAACAAGAATTTTTTAATATTTGTCCGCAGGCTTGCTTACTTGCATGAGGCGATTGAACCCAAAGTTGTGCACCGTGATATCAAATCCAGCAATATTTTGATTGATGATGAGTTCGAGTCCAAAGTATCAGATTTTGGTCTAGCCAAGCTTCTTGGTGCTGGAAAGAGTCATGTCACCACTAGGGTTATGGGTACCTTTGGGTATGTTCCACTATTCGTGAACAAGGTTCCATGAAATTATGTTAGTACAAGGTTATGATGCTGTGAATTGACTCACTGTAGGTATGTGGCGCCAGAGTATGCAAACACTGGACTCTTGAACGAAAAGAGTGACATTTACAGCTTTGGAGTTGTTCTCCTAGAAGCAATCACCGGAAGGGATCCTGTTGACTATGGCCGCCCACCAAATGAGGTATTGATAAATTGGTCAATATTCTTTGCTTTAGTGCTAACCTATATGTTAGACCTTGCTTGTGTAGTTAGATATGATTTGGTTTGAAGCATTAGGAGACATCTCACCAAATTGAGTGATACTCTAAAGTTCTGTTCTGTTTCTGTTGGCACTGGAATGCTTTGTGTTGGCTAAGAAATTGCTCTATACATCCATTACATAGTTCATTTTGTGGCTGCCTGTGGATCCTTCATTCCTTCTCATAATTCATGAGAGAACGTTCATGACAGAATGTAATGTTGACTGGATTCAGTATTTGCTGTTTCCTTCATGTGAACCTTCTGATCAACCTGCTCTGTTTTTTTGCTTACTAAAGTATGTGCATGATGCTTGACATAAAAGGCATTTTTTTTAGAAAAAAGATGTAAAAGGCAAATGAGAGCTTACTGTTGAAATGGTTGTTGGCGTGTTCCTTTAAGAATTTTCTGACAACACTTTGTGGTTGGTCATGTATAAATATGCATTGTGTCCATCCATATTGCTTGTTCGAACTGATAGCTTTGCCACTGTTTTACATAATTGGCATATTAATTTATTCAGATGAAGTGGCTGGCTATCCTAGAATTGGAAAAGGCTACTGGCAGTGTTATTAGTTGTGTCAGCCTTCCAGATCATCGTAGCTAATACAAATCTCAAGGGCCAATTTATGTCAACTATTTTCTTGATACAATCAGCCTAAAGTAGTAATGTTTCCATATATTGCTATCAGTAACCATTCTTTAATGAATATATTACTGTGTCGTTTAGAGGTCATAATAGTATATGTGTAAATAGCACAAACGCTAAAGTGTTGTCCACAATTTCAGTGAGAACTTAACAATGGCCATGTCTATTTCACCTCCATGATGCATTCTTTCATGAAAATAGGAAATGCTATCTTCCACTTGAACATATTTTTGCCATTTGCAGGTGAATCTAGTTGACTGGCTAAAAATGATGGTTGCCAGCAGGCGGTCAGAAGAAGTAGTGGATCCCACCATAGAAACACGACCTTCGACGAGAGCTCTAAAGCGTGCACTTTTGACAGCTCTGAGGTGTGTGGATCCAGATTCAGAGAAGAGACCGAAGATGGGTCAAGTTGTCCGGATGCTGGAATCGGATGATCCAATTCCTCGAGGGGTATGTCCTAGCAAAAACAAACAAACAAATAAATAAGAGATCTCAATAAATAAATAAAATGGAAATCCTTGTTTAGTTCATAGTTCATATACTGCTGGTTTCCATTATACTTACTTCAACTGTCATACTGAAAATGTAAATTCTCCCAAGCAGGACAGAAGATCTAAGCACCACCGTGGAGGGAGCACAGAAATGGATTCGCAAAGGGACAACAACTCCGACACAGAGAAGAGCGACAATCCAGATTCGAAACCTAGCAGGAGCAGAGCATCCTCGTCCAAATGAGCACACCAGCATTTCACCTATTACAGTCTTCGGTACATTGCATGGTCCAGACTACTTCCATTTTACATTGCTGACGAATTGGTAACTGAAAGCTCTGAAGCTTGAATACACGAGCTGAAGAAAGAAGATCTACTTTTCTTTTCTTTTCTTTTTGTTGTAACGATTTATGATTTATTTGTAGAGAAGGTATTGGTTTTTTACTTATCAATGTGTACTTACCGGTGATCTTGACAATTACTGCTGTAAGTTTTTAACATTGTGTACAGGCGTAGCATCATGAATACTGGCGGAATCCCGGTAATATTTGTAATGATAATGTTTCAATTGAAAGCCTCCCTCCCATTTGAGCCAATAACATATGGTCAATTTACCCAGAACAATCATAAAAGGAAAAAAAAACCAAAGAGGTAGTCCAGTGCAATACTAGATGTCTTTAGTTCAATCATGTCTCAACGAGGGAAATTGAGCCACTTGTTACTAACGTAACTTTTCTAGATTTATTTAGCTCTAAGACCTAATTGTCAGGAGAAAAGTAATATTTCATAGAATAAATTAGTCATCACATAGGGTATAAACCTTTCCGTATTCATACCCCTTGCATATTTGTGGAAACGAAATTTTGAAAGTCCTCAAAGAAGGTTTAAAATTCTATTTTGAATAACCCCACAAAGCTTCAAAATTCCCTAAACTCAGCTTGGGCTGAATCTCGGCCTATCTCTTTTTCCTTTCTCAACCCATGTCTCCTATCGGGTACGGAGCTGTTTCTAGCCCAGCCTTGATGGCCGTCCTCCTTTTTGCATATGTTGAGTTGGCCCATTTCCTAGTGTCAGGCTGGCGTGTCATCCATGGGGCCCGCATGTCATCCATGTCTTTTTTTTACGGAAGGGCTAGCGCCCGGACGTCCGGACGCAGCTCCCCCGCCCGCGTCCCATCCCATGCCCCGTGTTCGCATCCCGCACCACGGCCCTGCATCCGCATCCCGTCCAGCACCGGCGCCCGAGTCCGTCGTAGGACCATGCCCCTACGCCTACTCCGCTCTCACATAGGGAACCCACGTGGGTTGACCCACGGCTGCGCCCCAGCAGCAGCAACATGCGGCTGTGGCAAGCCGCTGTCCGCCAGGTACCGACGCCGTGCAACACCCCGATCTACTTTTGAAACATATGAAATATTTGCAATATATGTTCGGAACAGATGAAACACTTGAATATGCGTTTACAACATGCGTATATAGGCATAGCAACATATGCAACATCCAGATCTACTTTTACAATATCTAGATGAAACACTTGCAACATAAGTATGAAACATATGAAACACACGCTTGAATCATGCGGGTAGAGCCATAGCAACATATGCAACATCCAGATGGAACACTTGAAACATACGTCTGAAAACACCTAAAACAGTTGAAACATAGGCTTGCAACATGCTATATTATCATTGTAACAAATACAACATCCCAGATTTACTTTTGCAACATCCAGATGAAACACTTGAAACATAAGTCTGAAACGTTTGAAACACTTGAAACACAACGTCACCGATGACCACGACCTACCTGGTAGGGAACCACGGTAGCCAGCAAACTCGGGTCAGGGGGATGTCGAGAGTTGCCCATCATACACCCAGGCGTAGACGCATGCCTCCCCTTCTTACTACGTTGTCTTCAGCAAGCCACGATGCATGCCATGGCCCGACGGTGCGAGGTAGATAGGGGCGCGGTGCGGGGCACAGAGGAGCGCGGGATGGGGGCTAGGTGCGGGCATCCACATTGGAGAAGGACATGGCGGCCGGAGAAGGCAAGTTGCGGGCAAGTGGTGTGGTGATGCGCCAGTGGCGGTCGCATGTGTCGGTGAGAAAAGAAGATGTCACAGCCTTTTTCGAGAAACTGTGAAACACTTACTGTCGGTACCAACAGTACGGGGGTACCCGCACCTATCGCCAAAAAAATAACACGACCGAAACCGCAATAAAAGATAGCCCGCCTCAACCGCGTACCCAGTGAGTCTCGTACGAGGCCCGCTCGACGGGGCGCCTCGACCGTGCCCCGGCTCTGACTCGTACGAGGCCCGCTCGACGGGGCGCCTCGACCGCGCCCCATCCCGTGCCGCAGGGTACCTCGACAGCGCTTCAACCCGCGCGAGGCTCGACCGCCCGCTGGGGAGAACTCTGACTCGCGTGAGCCCGGACCGAGCACCTCGACACCTTTTCTTTGCCTACCCTAGGACAAAAGCCATAGCATTCAATGCGGTTACCCGCTACCACCTATCGGCATGGCTGCGGCCAGGATCGACGTGGGAACAATACCCGTGTCAGATCTCACTGTTTTACCGCCCATCCCGTGATGGGAGGTCAAACCCGTCACTATACCCACCTTACCGCGCACTGTTCACCATCAATCACCCTCGAGGGAGGATAAGACAAGGCCCGTTCTCCGCGATATCGGGGATTCGGCCTTATCCATCCGACCTCGACCCGGCCTCGACCCAGCCCTGACGCTCGACTTAGTTCAAAGGACGGTATGGCATGGCGCTCTGGGTCATTTCGCCATCTTGTCTCCCATAACGTCAGGGTGTCCAGGGATGGCCGGCCATTCCCAAGGCACGTCACTACAGTCAACTCAACAGGAATCGACAAAACATCACCTCAAGGCTCCCCGTCGTCTTGGCCTCCCCTCACCCTATAAAAGGGCAGGCCAGGGTTCAACGGAGGGGAGGGAAACGAAGACGGAACGAAAAACACAAAACAGAAGATCGACATCTCAAGCAACCGCCTTTTTCCTCTTTTCTCTTTGAGACTTGGGCTCGACACCCTCTCTCGCATGCTTGTAACCCCTACACGAGCACCTCGGTGCAAGGAAATACAAACATCTCCCCCCGCTGGACGTAGGGCCTTCTTTTGCCCGAACCAGGATAAACCCCCGTGTGTTCTCCTTGCATCACCATCCAGGAAAGAGACACGCAGCATTTACTCGTTGGTTTAGGACCCCCTCGGGTCCGAACACCGACAGTTGGCGCGCCAGGTAGGGGTTCGCTGCGTGAAAACGTCGCTTTCTCGCCTTTCTTCCTGGATGGCTAACCCCGAACGCCCTATCCCATTGGCCACGGTGATCTGGTTCGGGAGTTTGGAGTTCATGTCGCTCGGCTCTGGCTACGACATGGTCCTACTTCCGCCTAGGCACCCAACCGACGAGGACTACGAGCTCTCCCAGCCCGGGGGAGCAATCCACCGGCACCGTCGCTCCAGGCGGGCGCGGGCCGCCCGACGACGACGAGCCCGGTACAGCCACCGTCTTCACCCCGCGGAGGGCGATGGGGTCCCCCGGTCTGGCACCCCCAGCCAGGCGCCAGCCTAGATCTCCTTTTGGAAGGTTTGGGAAGGACGAGCTTGGCTGAGGGTGACATGCCGACGGAAAATCCCGCCGCTCCCCCGTCCGATGAAACACCACTGTCCGGAGCATCCATTTCAGCACGGACAGCGACATCTTCATCACCATTCCCGTTTGGGCTAGACTCGGCTGCCCGGGTCTACGCATCCTCCGTGAGCACCCGCATGAGTGCTTATGAGGAACTCCCCGGGCACCATCTACGCTCCACTCTGGACCTCGTTGCATCCACACCGGCTTCTGATTATCGGGACTCTACGGAGACACCGGAAACAGAGCCCCGTGTGACTGCTTCTTTACGTCACCGCCTCAGTGACAATTGGCAACGGCCACACATTCCCCCATCATATTACTACTTTGGCGCTCCTGACTCCGACTCGGCTGATGACACCTATGATCCGACCTGCGAGTGCTTCAACATCGACGTTGAAAGCACTTCAGAGTCAGAGGACAAAGAGCCAGTCGAAGGAAGGCACACGCCACCTCATGTCGAGCTTCCTGCCGAGCGAGACGAGCCTCAGTTCCTTGCGAATCAAGGAGCGCAGCTCAAACAGATTCGCGAGTTGCAGGACAGGCTTGACGAGGAACGAGAAAACCTGGATCTACTCCAACAAACCCTCGAGCGTGAGCGTGCAGAACACGCACTTGGCGGGAGAGCTCGCGAGAGAGCTCGCGACGTCAACCGTCGCATTGACGAGGACCGGGCGGACGACCCCCCCGGTTTTCGCCCGAGCCAGCCAGAACGTCGTCGCCGCCGCCATGCTCCTCCGCAACATGCCCGAGCCATAAAACCCCGATGCCCGTCGGGCTCGAGATGAAATCCGAGAACTCCTCGAGACCACCGCCATGCAGCAGGCCGAGAGCTCTGCCTCGAGGCGACGCGAGGCAGCCTCGGAGCGGATCCTCGAGCCTTCCCGACAGGGGAGAGAAGCCTCGGTTCACCCCAAGCCTGCCCAGCAAAACCGGGTAGCACCGGCCCCTCGAGACACCCGTGGCAACATCGTCGAGCGCCGCACGCGCAAGCACAGTGACGATGTGGCTCGAGGCTACCACGTGCACAGGGGCGGACGCTACGACAGCTCGGAAGATCATAGCCCTTCACCCGAGCCCCCGGGTCCTCGGGTCTTCAGTAAGGCAATCCGTGAGACGGTGCCCCCGGCTCGGTTCCGCCCCCCCCACGACTCTCACCAAGTACAACGGCGAAACCAAACCCGAGCTTTGGCTCGCCGATTTCCGCTTGGCGTGTCAGTTGGGCGGGGCCACCGACGACCGGGTCATCATTCGACAACTCCCCCTGTTCCTCTCTGACACCGCCCGAGCCTGGCTCGAGGATCTCCCACCTCGGCAGATCCACGACTAGGACGATCTCGTGAGGGTGTTCGAGGGAAATTTCAAGGGGACCTACATGCGCCCCGGCAACTCATGGGACCTCCGGAGCTGCAAGCAGAAACCAGATGAATCCCTCCGAGACTACCTCCGACGCTTCTCCCGGCAGCGTACCGAGCTCCCCAACATCACCGACTCCGACGTAATTACGGCCTTCCTCTCCGGCACCACCTGTAAGGAGTTGGTCCGAGAATTAGGCCGTAACACCCCACTCACTGCCAACAGATTGATGGACATCGTCATCAACTTCGCCGCCGGCGAGGAGGCGGTTGGTGCAATCTTTGGCGGCGACTCGGAAAGGGGGGAGCAGAAGGTTGACGATCCCGCGAGTTCCACCCGAGACCCCAAGAGAAACAACCGCAAGAAGAAGAAAGGCCAGCAGGGCAAGCTCGAGGCCCCGGCCGACGAGCTCGTCGCTGCTACCGAGCACAAGAAACCTCGAGGCCCCCCCGGCGGGGGCGTCTTCGACAAAATGCTCAAAGAGCCGTGTCCCTACCACAAGGGACTCACTAACCATAACCTCGAGGATTGTCACATGCTGCGCAGGTACTTCGGGGGTGCCGGCGCCAAGAAGGACGACAAGGAGGGCCCTAAGGGTGACGACAAGGACGGGGAATTTCCCGAGATCCACGACTGCTTCATGATCTACGGAGGGCCCTCGACCTGCCTCTCTGCGCGCCAGCGCAATCGAGAACGGCGTGAGGTCTTCTCCGTACAATCGGCAGTACCCCGCTTCCTTGATTGGTCCGTGGTGGCCATCACTTTCGACCGTGATGACCACCCAGACTACATCCCCAACCCGGGGGTCTATCCGCTCGTTGTCGACCCCATCATCGCCAACACACGCCTCACCAAGGTGCTCATGGACGGCGGAAGCAGCCTCAACATCATCTACTCCTAGACCCTCGACCTTCTGGGGGTCGAGAGAGCGCGCCTCCAACCTAGCGTCGGGGGCTTCCACGGAGTCGTGCCAGGGAAACGGGCGGAACCCCTCGGGCGGGTCGACCTGCCTGTTTGTTTTGGCACACCGGCCAACTTCAGAAAGGAGACTCTCACTTTCGAAGTGGTCGGATTCCGTGGAACATACCACGCTATCCTAGGGCGCCCATGCTACGCCAGGTTCATGGCAATTCCGAACTACACCTACCTCAAGCTCAAGATGCCAGGCCCAAACGGTGTCATCACTGTAGGGCCCTCATATGAACATGCCTATGAGTGCGACGTCGAGTGCGTCGAGCACGGCGAGGCTGTTTTGGAGTCGGCGATCTTGGCTGTAGACCTCGACGGTCTCGCCAATACGATTCCCGACCCAAAACGCCATGCCGGCTGCTTCGAGCCCGCCGAAGATGTCAAACTCGTATCCCTCGACCCCGCTGGTCCCAAGGGAAAGGCACTGAGCATCAGTGCCACCCTCGATCCTAAATAGGAAGCAGTGCTCGTCGACTTTCTCCGCGCAAACGTCGACATCTTTGCGTGGAGTCCCTCGGATATGCCAGGCATACCCAGGGAAGTCGCCGAGCACGCCTTGGAGATCCGGGCCGGATCCAAACCGGTGAAGCAACGCCTGCGTCGCTTCGATGAGGAGAAGCGCAGGGTCATCGGCGAGGAGATACACAAACTGTTGGAGGCCGGGTTCATCAAGGAGGTTCATCATCCCGAGTGGCTAGCTAATCCTGTATTGGTTAGGAAAAAGAATGGGAAATGGAGGATGTGCGTAGACTATACCGGTTTAAATAAAGCATGTCCGAAAGTTCCCTTTCCTTTGCCACGCATTGACCAAATCGTTGATTCCACTGCGGGATGCGAAACTCTCTCATTCTTAGATGCATACTCCGGCTACCACCAAATCAAAATGAAGGAGTCCGACCAGCTCGCGACTTCATTCATCACCCCATTCGGCATGTATTGCTATGTTACGATGCCCTTCAGTCTCCAGAACGCGGGGGCGACGTACCAGCGATGCATGCACACATGTTTTCGGGAAGCACATTGGGTCGACCGTCGAAGCTTACGTCGACGACATCGTGGTCAAAACCCAACAAGCCGATGATCTGGTCAGCGACCTCGACGTTGCATTCAAGTGCCTCAGGGCAAAAAACATCAGACTCAATCCAGAGAAATGTGTCTTCGGCGTCCCACGAGGTATGCTTTTAGGGTTTATCGTATCCAAATGCGGCATCGAGGCCAACCCTAAAAAAATCTCTGCGATAACCAAGATGGGCCCCATCCGAGATCTAAAAGGCGTACAGAGGGTCACAGGTTGCTTGGCGGCACTCAGCCGTTTCATTTTGCGCCTCAGCGAAAAAGCACTCCCTCTGTACCGTCTCTTGAAGAAATCGGACCATTTTTCCTGGAACCTTGAGGCTGAGGAGGCTCTCACGAAACTCAAAGCCACCCTCTCTAACTCACCGATCCTCGTCCCTCCAACCCCGGGGGAACCACTCCTACTCTATGTCGCCGCGACATCACAAGTAGTCAGTGCTGCCCTGGTTGTCGAGCGGGCCGAGGAGGCACGTACCTTGCTCGTCCAGAGGCTGGTCTATTTCGTTAGCGAGGTGCTCTCAGAAACAAAGTGTCGATACCCACAGATCCAGAAACTGCTATATGCTGTCATCTTGACGCGGCGCAAGCTCCGACACTACTTCGAGGGTCACCCGATTACTGTGGTTTCTTCTTTCCCCTTGGGAGAGATAGCCTAGAACCGGGAAGCCTCGGGTAGGGTTGCCAAATGGGCGGTCGAACTCATGGGTGAGACATTGTCCTATGCGCCGCGAAAAGCTATCAAGTCATAGGTGTTAGCAGATTTTCTGGCTGAGTGGACTGACACACAACTCCCCCCTGCACAGCTTTAGGCGGAGCTGTGGACCATGTACTTCAATGGGTCATTAATGAAAACGGGAGCAGGCGCGGGCTTGCTCTTCGTCTCACCCTTCGGGATTCACATGCGCTACGTCGTCTGGCTTCATTTCCCTGCGTCTAACAATGTCGCCGAGTACGAAGCACTCGTCACGGGGTTGAGAATCGCCGTCGAGCTCGGGGTCCGACACCTTGACGTCCGAGGCGACTCCCAACTCGTGATCGATCAGATCATGAAGAGCTCGAGCTGCCGTGACCCCAAGATGGAAGCCTACTGCCAAGAAGTACGGCGCCTCGAGGACAAGTTTCACGGCCTCAAGCTCAACCACATCGCACGCAGGTATAATGAGGCCGCTGATGAACTGGCGAAAATCGCGTCCAGTCGAGCCACGGTTCCACCGGACGTCTTCACGAAAGACCTTCAGCAGCCGTCCGTGGACCTCGGGCTAGACGGAGGGGTTGGCGGGACGTCACTCGACCCTCCACCTGTGGTGGAAGCCCCCTCGACCGGGGCAGAGGCCATGCAGGTGGAAGACTCGACCTCGCCGTCTGACCTCGAGCCTGACTGGCGCGTCCCGTACCTCGACTACCTCGACCAAGGGGACCTTCCCTCGGATAAGACTGAGGCTCGACGGATCGCACGCTGGGCCAAAACTTTTGTGATCGTGGGCGACAGCAGAGAGCTCTACCGCCGTAGCCCTACTGGTATCCTCCAACGTTGCATCACAAAAGAGCAAGGCAGGAATCTGCTCGGCGATCTTCACTCGGGGGCTTGCGGTCACCACGCAGCACCTCGAACCCTCGTCGGAAACGCCTTTCGACAAGGATTCTACTGGCTGACCACGGTCTCCGACGCTGTCAAGCTAGTACGCTCCTGCGAGGGTTGTCAGTACTATGCGAGACAAACCCATCTTCCGGCACATGCCCTGCAAACTATCCCCATCACATGGCCGTTTGCCGTTTGGGGGCTCGACCTTGTCGGACCACTGAAAAGAACAACTAGCGGCTTCACTCACCTGCTCGTCGCCATCGACAAATTCTCCAAGTGGATCGAGGCCCGCCCTATCACTAGCATCAGGTCTGAGCAAGCTGTGCTCTTCTTCACTGACATTATTCATCGCTTTGGGGTCCCCAACTGTATCATCACAGACAATGGCACCCAGTTCACTGGCCGAAAGTTTTTGGATTTCTGCGACAACCACCACATCCGAGTGCTCTGGTCAGCCGTGGCTCATCCAAAAACAAACGGTCAGGTGGAACGTGCCAACGGCATGGTCCTACAAGGCCTGAAGCCCAGAATCTTTGACAAATTAAACAAACATGGCAAAAGATGGGCTGTCGAGCTACCCTCGGTCCTGTGGAGCCTAAGAACAACGCCGAGTCGAGCCACGGGGTTCACTCCGTTCTTCTTAGTCTACGGGTCTGAGGCTATGCTACCAACCGATATAGAATACGGATCCCCAAGGTTGAAGGCATACAACGAAAGATATAACGACGCCACAAGACAGGACGCCCTCGACCAGCTCGAGGAAGCCCGAGATGTGGCTCTGTTGCATTCTGCCAGGTACTAGCAGGGTCTCCGATGCTACCACGACAGACACGTCCGCAAGCGTGACCTCAACGTCGGCGACTTGGTGCTACGGCGGAACCAGAACACCAAGGGACGGCACAAGCTCACACCACCATGGGAAGGGCCGTACATCATCGCAGAAGTACTAAAGCCGGGCACCTACAAGCTATCCAACGAGAAGGGCGAAATCCTCACCAACGCTTGGAACATTGAACAGCTATGTCGCTTCTTTCCATAAAAAGCCTCGAGGCTCTGTATTTTCTTTTTCGTCAATAAAGAATACAACGATGTTCAAACTTTCGTTTCATAATGAGGAAGGATCGACCCTGCACTCCCAGAGTCGACCCTCCCTCGGGGGCTGCAAGGGGGGAACCCCCGGTCCCCGAAAAAACTTATGTTCTTTTTTAAAATTTAAGAACCGCTTCTTAGATCGACTTCGCTGAAAGAGCACCCTAAGGTTCAAGAGGGCTCTCGAGTCTAGAGCATCACCTACGCCTCCGAGGCTACGGTACCTCCACTCACCCCTTACACCTTTTAGAGGTACGCCTTCACGATAGGAAGATCTAAACAACGGTTCTTAAATTTAAAAAAAAGAACATACCCTCTGTCGCTTAGATCAGGCTCTCACACGATTTACAAGGCCGCAACATCACCCTGAAGCTCGAGGGTAGTTGAGCCGCGAGATCACTTACGCCTCCGAGGCTATGGTACCTCCACTCGCTCCCTTACGCCCAAAGGGTGCAGCTGCGTGCTAAGTAAATCACGTGAGAACACGGTCCGAGCGATAAAGGGAAGAAAAGCTCGAATGAAACTAAATTAACCACGAACCGGTTTATGTTTCGAGTTTTTAAGGCCTCCGCGGCCGCCACGTCCAAAATTTGAAATACTAACTCATTACATGGGCCTTCATGCCCAGATTTGGCTCACAGGCCCTCGTCGTCGGCAGGCGGAACCACCTCGGCTTCAAAAAGCGAGGCCAGACGGCTTCCAGGCTCTTCGGTGGCTTCAATCAGCTCCACGCAGGCATCCTCGTTCTTCTCGTCTGTCCGATCCGGGTCTATGATGAAGCCCTCGGCAACGAGCTTCATGTCAAACACAAACCCTGAACGGACGACGGCCAACGCCCTCTTCACGCCGTGATGGAGGCCGTCCCGTATCTTCTCCCGGGCAAGGCGGCCCAGCGCCACCATCCGGCGGACGAAGGAGTTCCCTGGAACATCTTCCCCGGTGTCGGCATCGGGCTTGACCCCCAGGCCATCACACACAGTGGTGATCGCGCCCTGGAGAAGTTGGGTCCTCCGGATCTTGGCTTCGAGGAGGCTCTGGAAGGAGTTGGCAGAAGATTAGGCCTCTCGATTCTCTCTCTCCAGCTCTGAAAGACGACAAACAAATTAATACCCAACGCGGGGCCTTCAACGTCGTGGTCGTAACAATCATACTTACCCTCGATGTGGGTCTGCAGGCCCACGACCTCGTCGCGAAGCCCCCCGCAAGTTCGCTCGAGCCCTAGGAAGGCGCTGTCCTTGTCACTGATGGCTGCCTTTAGCGCCTCGATCTCCTACCGAGCAGACTCGAGAGCTGCGTCCTTCTCTTGGACGGCTCCCTTCAGCGTCGTGACCTCGACGTTGAGGGTGTCGCGCTGAAGGCTAACCTGCGAGACATTCTCCTCGAGCTCCTTCACCCGTCTCGATAGGGGCTCGAGATCCCTGCGGGCCTGGGTAGCCTCCTCCTGAGCCTTGTCCATGCCAGTGCGCATCACGGCCTCGGCCGCCCATGCCTGCATCGCTTCCTCTTTCAGCACCGCGTAGGCAACGCGCAGCTCGGCCATTTCGGCGTTCCGATCGGAAAGCCATTTCTGGGCCTCCTCGGCCAAGACCCGTTGCTGAGACAGCGCGGCCCACACACCACTCTCATCCCGGATGAAGAGTGACTTGCGGCGGGAGTGCTCCCTCAGCTCCTAAACTCAATCCGAAAAAAAAACCCGAAAAGGTTAAAAAGCCGAGGGAAAAAGACACCAAGAAAACCACGGAAAAAGCCAATGGGTCGATCGTACCTCGGTGGCATCCCCCATACTCCGCACAGCACCAGACGCCACTTGGAGCAACCGATCAAGGTGCCGGCGGACGCCCTCGAGGTACTCCCATCGGTGAACTTCATCTTTGTCGTTCAGGACGAAGATGGGCTCGGCGTCGGGGTTCGTAGCGTCCCTAAACTGAAGGGACGGCCCCCCCCCACCTCGGCAGCTCCGTCTCTGCCTATGCTATCGCCAGCGCGGCGATGTCGGGCCACGACGAGGACGACCCGGCCGAGGCGTCTCCCGGTCCCGCGGAAGGACCGGCCTCGCCCGTAGTGTTCACCTCTCCAACGGCCGTCGAGGCACCGGCCTGATCCGTGACCTCACCCCCCTCGACCCCCATCGCTTGTTTTCTTTTGTCCAGGGGGATGTCGTCGAGGGTAAGGTGAGGGCGGGCACCAACGACCGCCGGCGCCTCCGGAGCCGGCGCCTCGACCGAAGACGGCTCCGGTACCCGCGCCTCGACCGTAGGCGCCTCCGGAGCCGACACCTCTTCTTCCGACGCTCCGGTCAGGGGCTCGACCGCCCCGCCCTCCACCATGCCCGCTGGCTCTGCCAATGGGTCTTGTTGCGGCCACAACCCCCTCGCCAGGGCCGCCTCCTGTCCTGACGCCGATGCGACCTCCTCTATGGTCATGTGCCCCGTCTCGACCGTATCGAGCGCCGCTACCTCTGCCGGTTCGGACCCCTCGATAGTAGGCTCCGGGCCAGCAACCACCGCGGCGTCGACTGACCCCCGCCGTTGTCGCAGGCGCCCCTTCGCGACCTCGACCTGCCGGACCCAGGCCGCATCCTGCTCCGCCGTCCGGTTAAGGACAACGGCGTTGGCCCGCAGCGACTTCACGGGGGTAAGCCCCATTGGCTCCGCCTTCCGCTTTAACCTGCAAAGTAAAGAAACGTCAGCCGACGGATCCAGAGAAAGGCAGGACAACCGAGCAGAGATACTTACCCAGAAATCGGCACCAAGGGCCTCAACCCCGCGCGACCCGAGCCTCCCGGGACGGCCGATGGTGGCCTCGCAGCGGCCTCACCAGCAGGCCGAGCGCTCCTAGGAGCCCTGGCCGACGCATCGCCCTGCGCCTTCTGTGCCTCCGAGGCCAGCTGGCCTCGGGTTCTTACGCCTGCCGACGCCGCCACCGATGACGACGCCGGTACTGCCGTCCCAGCCCCTGCCCGAGCCTGCGAGGCCTGGGCTGGTGCGGACGTCCCTGTTGACCCCTCTCGCCGGGTCCGGGGTAAAGCGGCCCCTCCCGTCGAGGGGCCCGTCTCCTTCTCTGCCTTCTTCCCCTCGGGCTCCTCGACCACGACGACCGAGGAGGACGCCCCCCTGATGGGCTCCAGCAGGGGGCGAATGTCGGGAAGGTCCCCTAGCCCAGTCGCGATCTCATACCGCGACAGGGCATCGTCGTCTTCGCCGCTGCTGTCGTTGTCCTCCCCCGAGACCGTCTCGGAAGGCGACGGCACCAGGGGGACCCCTGAAGGGTCGAGATGGCGGACTAGAGGGGGGGTGAATAGTCCTTTCTAAAACTTAAACGTGTTGGCTAACCAAAACAAATACAGAATTAAACTTATCGGTCTAGCCAAGACTACACCCCTCTAACTAAGTTCACAAGCACCTCATAAAGATCCTAATTAAGCAACTAAGGTGCTTTCCTTAGCAAGAGCTCTCCTATTTAATTCTAGAGCAAGGTCACCCAAACCTATGCACTAGTATTTTGCAAGCAAGAGGGAGCTCCTACACAATTCTAGTAAGCAAAGCGCACAAAGTCTAAGCTCACTAGCAATGCTCAATAACAAGGCAACTAATGCCAAATTAGAGAGCGCAAAACACTTAGCTACACAAACTAAGCAATGTGACTAACAAGGTTACACAAACCAAATTAGTCACGCAAGGGAAAGCTTCTAGCTACACAAGCAAGAAGATAACTAGCAAGCTACACAAGCAAACTAGTTACGAGAGCAACTACACAAGCACAAGTATATATGAAAGTAAATACAAGCTTGTGTTGCACGAAAGCAAACCACCGAGAAGAGTAGACAATATTGACACGGTGATTTTCTCCCGAGGTTCACTTGGTTGCCACCAAGCTACGTCCCCGTTGTGTCGACCAACACTTCATGGTTCGGCGGCTAATCGGTCACACACCGAGCCTCTCAAAAGGCACCGCAAGAACCCACCATAAAGTGTGGTAGCTCAATGACACGCTCAACTAGAGTTGCTCTTCGCGATCCCCGCGGGGTGAGCACAATCCCCCTCACAAAGCTTCTCCGGAGCCTCACACAATCTTCTTGCGAGCTTCGACGGAGCCACAAGCCACCAAGCCGTCTAGGAGGTGGCAACCTCCAAGAGTAACAAGCACCACCGGCTTACAACACGATCACCTAGTGCCACACGATGCAATCTCTCAAGGCAACGCACTAGAATCGCTCTCTCACTCGATCCGATGAACACTATCAAGCATGAGTGAGTTGGAGGACTCCCAAGCACTACCACACAAGTCACAAAGACTATAGTGTGCTCAGCTGCTGGCCACGGCCGGCCAAGGCATCTATTTATAACCCCACGGTCAAATAGAGCCGTTACCCCTTCACTGGGTCCTTTTTCGGGACGACCGGACGCGCCGGTCGAAACTGACCGGACGCGCTCAACCGCGTCTGGTCGCCCTGCGACGTCCACGTGTCCCTCAAATTTCAAATGCGACCGTTAGATCCTCCAACGGTCACTGACCCCAACGGTCAAAACAACGACCGGACGCGCCCCAGGCAACGACCGGACGCGCCAGTCCTGATGACCGACCGCGCCTGTCGAACGACCGGACGCGCTGATCGCACTGACCCACGTGCCCGCGACGCAACGACCGGACGCGCTCCTTGCGATGACCGGACGTGACAGTGCCCGCGTCCGGTTAGAGTCCAGTAAGCTCCTTCAACGATCGGACGCGTCCGATCAAGTGTGACCGGACGCGCCTCGCGTCCGATCGTACTTAGTTTCCTCTGGACACCTGACCGGACGCGCCGGTCCCGCGAGTGACCGGACGCGCCGGTTGCAAACCCTAGCACCCGCGCCTGCGCTGTACTGACCGGACGCGTCCGGTCATACCATGACCGCGTTCGGTGCAGCGTCCGGTCACCTCTGTGACCTCCGTTCGCCTCCGTTTCTTTTCCGACTTCTGGCGTAGTGGAAAATAGACATTTCAACTTCTCGAAAACGCCTGAATCCCACGCTCGCAAGCTCGGCGGGAGAGAGAGAGGACCCCAAACCCTCTCTACCGCTCAAACTTCATCGCCTTCGTAAACGTGCTAACACCAACAAGTGATCACCACCTTGTGCACGTGTGTTAGCATTTTCATAATCATTTTATCGAAGGAGTTAACCACTCAACTTACCACGCCACTCGATCCTAGCAACGATGCATAGTTAGATCACACGAGTGGCACTAGATGACCGATATGCAAACTAGTTTGCCCCTCTTAATAGTACGGCCATCTATCCTAAACCCGGTCATAAACTTCTCTACACACCTATGACCGGTGAAATGGAAATACCCTAGGTTATACCTTTGCCTTGCGCATTCCATTCCATCTCCATTGATGTTGATGCAACACATGCACCAACCAATCATCAAATGATATGATCCACTTCATATCATCACATGACCGTATTGGTTCATCGATCTTGACCTCACTTGCTCTTCACCGTTGCCTTGGTCCTTCGGCGCCAAGCCATCACACAACTTGCCCTTTACCCTAGCAACCGGTCCATCAAGCCAAGCCTCATCTTGATCTTCTCCACCTTGGTCACATGACTCCATGTCATGTCTCATATGCAATGAGCTCCTTCATGACACCATCACATGTGGACTAATCTCCTGTGTATCTCACATAACCACATATTAGTTCACCTAAGTTGTCACTCAATTACCAAAACCAAACAAGGACCTTTCAACCCCGTCGATGGTCTGCTGGCGCCGAAGCTTCTTCAGCGCCTCCGCCTCTTTGGCCCTGCGGATCGCCCGCTTCTTGGCCGTCTCCTTGGTCTGCTTCTTCTTGGAAGCATGCAGGCGCCGAGCCTCCCGGGCGGGCCGGTCCTCCGGGACCGGCGGACGCGTTTCCCGCAGCGCCGACAAATCCTACACGCCGGCCTCGACCACATCAGCGAAATCCACAGATAAACGAAAATAGCAACACCTCAGCCCCGGGATACGTACCACGGACTCGAACCCTTCGGTAGGCCTCATGGGAACCCGGTTAACCTTCTCTACCTTGAAGTTCCCAACCATCCGGCGTGCTCGCCGGAGGACCTCCTCGAGGGCGAGGGATTCATGGGACATCCGGGTCCCCTCCAGATTTGCCTCCGGAGTCATCTGGTCCAAACGGAGATGACGCCGGCACAATGATATCACTCTGCGGTGATGGAAGGCCGCAGCCACCGCCGCAGCCGTCAAGCCCCGAAGGCGAAGCTGCTGCAGCGCCGCCAGCAGCGGGTCCAGGCGCGGCTTCTCGGCCTCTGGCACTCCGTACGACCAGCGCTCCTCTCGGGCGGTCAACACGCGGCCGATGTACCTCGGCAACTGATTTTCATCATTGCGGAGGTAGAACCAACCTTCGTGCCACCCACTGTTCGAAGAGATGAGGCGGGCCGGGATGTACAGATCCGCCCGACCCGACCTCACCTGCAGCACGCAGCTCCCCACTCGAGCCTCACACAGGACGCCCTTCTCCCCTGCCTTCTTGGCAAAGAGCTCGGCCTTGAAAAGGTGAAGCCACAGGTTCCACTGTGGCTCCACCCCAAGGTAGCCCTCGCAGACCGCCGCGAAGATGGCGGCCTGCGCGACGGCGTTGGGGGAAAGATGGTGAAGCTCCACCCGGTAGTGGTGGAGGAGCGCACGCATGAAGACCGACGCCGGCACACCAAACCCCCGCTCGTGGAAGCAGACGAAGCTCACCACATACCCTTCAGGGGGCACCGGTTCTCGGTGGGCAGGGGGCGGCGCCATCCACTCCGATTGCGACCGGCTCGTCCTTGGCCGCAGCAGCCCGTCCTCGACCAACTCTTCCAACCTCCTCTCCGTCACCGAGGAGGCGGCCCAGTCATCGGCGGGGATGATCTGGCTCTTTCCTGCCATCAGTGCTATCGGAGGGGGGATGGATGGAAAGGATGTGGTGGCGGCGACGACGCGGGCGGAGAACGCGATAAGGCAAAGATTGTCTGAGGCAGAAGATTGTAGGAACGCAAGGGACCGGTGGGGAACGCAGACCCCTAGGCCTTAACTTTATATGCCCAGGCGAAAGCCCAACGGCCGCGCGAGAAGGTAGGAACAGTTTCCCGCATTAAATGCGCTCACCTAACCGTTTCCTTACATCTCGCAGGAGTCGGGCACGTGGCCGTCCCCCACGTCGTGACCACACGCCACGTCGCCCACTACCGCGCCGATCTCACCTCCTCAAAAGACGCGCTCGGCTAACGAACGAGGGAGGGATCCGCGGACGAATATCCCCAGGTATGTGGAAAATGGGCCCGAAGCCCGCAATAAGTCTCGAGGGAGCGAAAGCTGGCCCTCGAACATGGTTCGACAGCTGCCCTCGAGCAACAGAGTTAGGAACGACCCAGGGTGCGCCCGTACATAGTCAAGGGCTCGAGCCACGCTCTCGAGGCACCCCAGGACGTATTCGAGGCCGAAGGAGAAGGTCATCGTAGGAATCCCTCCGGGGGAGGCATCGAGCCCTCGAATCCTATCGAAGGGAATCGAGATCCACACGACCACTTCTTGGCATCTTTGAGGGCGCCTCCGGGCCACTAGCCGACCCCTAACGAACAGGGCACGGGCTCTCACTCGAATTCCCCCGCTAGCAGCTCACCGGAGATCGTCGGAACTCGCGCCCAAACGAGGGTAGTACGACGTTCTCCACCCCTCCTCCTTTTTTCAGAAAAGGAGCGTGAGGGTCGCAAAAGACGACCGGGACTTTGATCGACCTCGTGCGCGCGAGGCTCGGGGTCCCGACCGCAGAAACGGGCCCCGAGCCCGGAATAAGTCTCGAGGGAGCGAAAGCTGACCCTCGAACAGGGTTCGACAGCTGCCCTCGAGCAACAGAGTTAGGGACGACCCAGGGTGCGCCCATACATGGCCAAGGGCTCGAGCCACGCTCTCGAGGCACCCCAGGACGTATTCGAGGCCGAAGGAGAAGGTCGACGTAGGAATCCCTCCGGGGGAGGCATCGAGCCCTCGAATCCTGTCGAAGGGAATCGAGATCCACACGACCACTTCTTGGCATCTTTGAGGGCGCCTCCGGGCCACTAGCCGACCTCTAACGAACGAGGCACGGGCTCTCACTCGAATTCCCCCGCTAGCAGCTCACCGGAGATCGTCGGAACTCGCGCCCAAACGAGGGTAGTACGGCGTTCTCCACCCCTCCTCCTTTTTTTCGGAAAAGGAGCGTGAGGGTCGTGTAGCAAAAGACGGCCGGGACCCAGATCGACCTCGCGCGCGCGAGGCTCGGGGGCTTGACCGCAACGAATCGTTCCCCAATCAAACGCGTACAAGACCTCGGAGGAGTCTCAATACTCCACCGAGGCCTCGGGGGCTACACCCGGCGGGTGCGCTCGCGCGCCCCCGCCGGAAAAAATCACGGCGCTACGATCAGGAGCCAGCCAGACAGGGAGCAGGCTTCCCCCGACCCCGAGTTGCTGAGCATGCTGGAGGACATGGCACCACCATCTGAATCATCTCCTGACGCCGCCGGTGACCAAGCTGATGCTGAACCATAGATATGCAGCTTCCCTAGGTGGTGAGGCCACCTCTTCTTATTCGTCTCAACATTTGGAGGGTTATTCGATCTTTGTGATGGTTATGTGTTTCAGGCAATGGAGGTGCTTTTTCCAATGAGGAAACAGCGGGCCGCTGGGGGCGTTCGCGACGCCTAGAACGACGAAAGCTTCACTAAGCGTGTCCGGTCGCAAATTTCGGATCATATGTAATAGATAGCTCTGGGCATAATTAATCGAAGACCGAAGACCGAACTGAACTAACCGAGACCGAGACCGAACTAACCGAGACCGAATTTTTCGGTCACTAGTTCGGTCCCTGCTTCCAATTAACCAAACTTTGTACGGTTAGTTCGGTCCTAGGTCTCGGGTAATCGAACTGACCGAATTAACCGAACATTTGAATTTTTTTGATATAACGTGTACTTTGGACTATTATTAGTGATATAATATTTATTCTAGTGGGTTTATATCAACCATCACTCTTATCACTTTATTTAATCTATATGTTATTGTTATTTTTTTCCATGAAATAGAAAAAGTTTTGCTAAATTTTGCTACAAATTATAATACTTAGTAGATGTTTTGTGAAGTTCGGTTAGTTCGGTCATGACCGAGACCGAACCGAACTAACCGAGACCGAACTTGCTCGGTCTTGAGTTTTGAAACTAACTGATCGGTCTCTGTTTTTAGATGACCAAACTTTTGAAATAACCGACGACCGAGACCGATCGGTTCGGTCAGACCGAACGCCCAGGGCTAGTAATAGACACGCTTAACTTCAGTAGATAGGGACTGGCGTTTCGCTTTTGATGGCCCCTCGCCACCGTCGTAGATCGCCTTTGTATTTGTTTCAAAAAGAACTCCTTTCCTCTTAATAAAAAACAGGCTAAACCCTGATCGAGAAAAAAAAGACATGCACCCCCCTAAGAACCACCAGATCCATGTTAGGAACACAAGCCTGCATTGTGCTGTGCCCGTCCCGTGGGCCGTGGCTGTCTGAGAGAACATTTTTGTGTTGTGTTGCAGATCGATACGCTAGCTAATAATTGAAATGGAATTCAGTTTTGGTTCTTTCTGGATGACGCTAATAGGACATTGAGTCCAGGGGCTGCTCCTGTCCTGCCCTTGTTTGCATGTTTTTGTGTTAGTCAGGGCATTCTTCAGAAGCTCGACTAGTCAGGGCATTCTTCAGAAGCTCGGCTTTCACTGAGCTGGGAAACGGTAACACCGCCTTGTTCTGGGACGACCGCTGGCTAAACCGTGAGGCACCAGCCGACCTAGCCAGGAATCTCGTTCTGCTCGTGCCAAGGAGAGTGAGGGAGCACCTCACGGTGCGACAAGGCATGGAGGACCAGCACTAGACCATTGACATCACCGGGAGCATGTCTCCTGCGGCCATCGCGGAGTTTCTGGAACTCTGGGCGGCCACGGAAGACATCCAGCTCAATGACCGGGAGGACAAACTTGTTTGGCGCTGGACAGGAGACGGGGAGTACACCGCTAAGTCGGTTTACAAAATGCTACATGGAGGCTCCATTTCATTCCGAGGGCACTCCCTGATCTGGAAAACCTGGGCGCCGCTAAAGGTTAAGATCTTCTTGTGGTTGGCGTTCTGGAAGCGACACTGGACCGCCAGGCACGCCATGGCCTGGAAGCTAAGGCGGACTGCTACCTATGCGACCAAGCACCAGAGACGATCGATCACCTGCTCTGTGAGTGCCCGTTTACCAGGGAAGTGTGGTTCCACATTCTCCATGCCATCGGCCTGCAGCTACCGCCTCCAGCGCACTCGGTAAGGCAATGGTGGCACCGGCTACGTCATTCCGCACTTGCATACCGGCACAGGGGGCTGGACACCCTCTTCGCCCTCACTAGCTGGGAGATCTGGAAAGAGCGTAACGCGAGGTGCTTCAGACAGGCTGAGACATCGGTTGCGCAAGTCCTCCAAGTCATCAAGGCGCAAGCGGATTTGTGGACGTTGGCCGGGGCGAAACATATCAGGAGTCTAGCGTGGGGGGGGGGGGGAGCTTCAAATCACGTTCTTTTCTTCCAACCGGGCTTCGAACCGATCTTGTACTTTGACTTATACTTTTTCTTCTTAATACAAAGATACGCATTTTTCTTGCGTATTCGAGAAAAAAAACTAGCCATTCCCTCCATAAACTACAACTGGAAGTCCAATTTACCGGCTGCTTCCACTGTTACATATACCGGCTGGCATCATAGTTATAATACTCCTAGTTTGCAGTAACAGAACAGCAAAGAGGATCTGCACATAGGAAGCCAAGTGCTGCATTTTTGCATTCCAAAAGAGAGATACACCTAGTTTGCAGTAACAGAGCAGCAAAGAGGATCTGCACATAGGAAGCCAAGTGCTGTATTTTTGCATTCCAAAAGAGACCAAACAGTTGGTATCATCCATCCATGATCCATCGCACGCCATTTTCTAGAACAGGTTGATGACAGGGCACACAAGCAGGGGACATCGCATACAAACAATGTACAGGACAAGCCACATACACAGCGGCATGGTGCAAAGCTCTTCTCGGCGCCAAGACTCAACAGTCATGACGCAGCAACGCAACGCAACGCTCCACAAGACGGTCTTCTTCCTGAGCCCAAAGTCGTCACGTCACACACAGGACCATGGCCATCGTTGGTGATGAGGAATCACAGTCCAGATCGCTCTGCTGCTGCAGCAGCGGGGGAGGCCGACGAGGCAGAAGGGCGGTTGCCGGGCCGGCTGTGCAGCAAGGGGTTCAGGGCCTTGACGACAATACTCATGTTGGGACGGAACTCACCCTCGTACTGCACGCACAGAGCGGCCACAGCAGCCATCTGGTGTACATACGAAAACAAAACATGGGTAGGTAACATGGTAAGAATCATATCATCAAGATTTGTGTTTATCTTTTGTCCATCCAGATCACATACTGTAACAACTTTTGGAACGGAGTTTTTCAATGACAGTACTCTTCTGCAGTGCTTTCGGAGCAGGATTAAGTGTTACGTTGTGAAATTCCACTTTCAGGTTTACATGGAAATAAGATTAATAATATTTACCTTGGCTACAGCCTTTGGAGGGTATTCATCTCCGAGCCTTGGATCCACGCATTGCCTCACCTTGTCTTCACTAAGCCTCGGTGTAGCCTTCATATATAACCAAGAATTTAGTTGCTTTGTTCATCCTTGTCAAAAACTTTTAAAAAATTCCCAGGTAAATGGAAAGGCCCATACCCATGTCACAAGGCTCTGCTGGCCACGGGGCAGTGTGTGGTCAACTGGCTTGCGACCGGTTAAAAGCTCCAGCAGCACAACTCCAAAGCTGTAAACATCACTCTTCGTGCTAAGCTGTCCAGTCATGGCATATCTGAAAACCCCAAGAAAAAAGGGTAAGAGAGTGTTCCCAAATCCTAACTAAAGATGAAAGCACATTTGGGATGCATACTCTGGTGCATGGTAGCCAAAGGTGCCAAGAACACGAGTAGAGTGGAGGCGCGCAGCCATGTCAGGGGCCTGGTTTGAGATGTCAAAGTCCCCGATCTTCGCAACGTCATGGTCAAAGAGTAGTATGTTGCTGGACTTGATGTCACGGTGGACCACTCGAGGGTCCGCCTTCTCGTGGAGGAACTCGAGCCCACGAGCCGCACTTACGGCAATCCTCGCTCGCTGCATCCATGACAGGACTGGCCCTGGCTGAGCTCCCTTGACACCCTTTTTACCTGTGGACATGGATCAGGCACACATCAGCCCAAACTCAGCAGGCTTGATTGGATTAGGCATCAGCGACAGGTTCATAGTAGTTAGCATGGGAGCTACTGCAAATGGTACCTTATGGAACTAGATAAATGTTTTCACAAGCAATGAAAATGATAAAAACACTGAGCTTATGGAAGGAGATGGAAGACTTGCTCCCTACCATGGAGGATATCATGCAATGATCCCCTTGTTGCATACTCATAAGCAAGAACGCGGGTGCTCCCTTCGGCACAGTATCCGACGAGTTGGACAACATTCTCATGCTTCAATCTTGAGACAGCTGAAACCTGCAAAGGAAATGGGAGTGAGAACTGGAGCATCTGGACGAGGAAACATTATATAAGAGAAGTAAAGGTGGCACAACCTGCACAAGGAATTCTTGATCAGTCTGTTTGCTGGAGTCAAGCTTCTTCACTGCAGATTTCGTCCCATCTTTCAGTACACCAAAATAGACTCTGGCATATGAGCCCTCGCCAATGAGTGCATCACTGCTGAAGTTCTTTGTAATTTCCTTCAACTCTTCCAGGTGAATGGCCGGTACTGCAATTGGCTGAGCTCTGCCTGTGGGGACGACAGGGGTTGGGGCTGGGGGCCGGCTAGGTCCAAAGTTATCAACTGCATACGGGAAAAAAGAAACGAAGATCACGATATGTGCTCAGGAAACCCCTTTCGTGGTACTAGTAAGCATGATAAATGTTTGTTTAACTTCACTCATATAGATGTTTCCATGGAACCAAACCTGGAAAATAACTAAAACAGTATCTTGTATGTTCAGGGGAACATGATTTTTGTAGCACAGGGTACACAACAAAACCCTTAGTACCACCACAGTCAAAATAGTTGGCAATCACATTGCAGAGTTCAGTACAACATTCAGCAATCAATTCACCTGGCTCTTTTGGATCCACTATTTGACACACCAGGACAGGTTTTCAGTGAAGTAAATCATATTTAGTTGTGTCAAAAACTATATCGAATAAGGATACAGAAATTCACTCAAAGAGGTAATAAGGATTCAGGAAAGATGAAACAGAGATCATACATAAAAACTCATGTTCACGAAGAATTGTTAGCATGATGGTTCTATAGAATAGCTTTTCTTAGCAAAATAATGCAATGTACTGAAGACGACGACTGTAAATATGGAAGGAAAATAAAGTTCTTCGAATAATGCAATGATAAACATGTTTATGACAATGTAGTAACAAATTTAGGTGGACGACCGAGTACAGTTGAGTGGCATGTTTATTATGTCCCCCCTTTTTTTAAGAAAGGCAGAAAGCTGGGTAAGCTAATGTCAGACAGGTTGTTGCATTTCTTATGCCAAAGAATTTTTTGCGAACATAATAAATTGTTGGAAGACAGACATGCTATCCACATTTTGTGAAAATCAGTGCCTTGATTGTATCACAGAAATTCACAAATTAATCATTGTTACCATGACAAGAAGTGATGAAAAGAAGAGAGAGAGAAGTGGCAACCTTGAGCAGGGATAGGAACATAGGCATCGTCATGCTTCTTCCTCCTGCCAATGTCGTCGTCATCGGCCACGCAGCAGCATGAAAAGCATCCCATGGCCGGCTCCCTAACCTTGCATAACACATATACATTAACATGACTCATGTATCGAACCAAGAACGCGCCAAACATTTGCACTTCACACATTAATTGAAACTGAAAACTGTCTGCATGTCCACGCACTAAAAAATATCGATAGATTTCAGAATGTCTCGCAGTAATATTTGTAAGATACGGCATTTGCGTACGGGCGCTGAAGAAAACGAGAAGATAGAGATGGACTGACGGAATTTGCCATGCGAATATGCGATGAATTTAATCGGAGTTTTTCTTTAACACCAATCAGTAGGAAAACGTACGTTGAGACGAAAGGCAAGGAAATAAAGAGGAAAACATACGTTGAGACCGAATATGCTCTATCACCGCTTCAAGAACCTGACTGAACGGTTACCGTCTACCTATCCGGCGAGATCGAGGATCGAGAGACCAAGCCGGCGGCGACCAATTTCTTAACAAGCACGAACAAGGAGGGTAGAGAACAACCCAAAAGTCTTGGGAGAAAAGGATAAAATCTGACGGAGTTCACCAGTTGGCATGTGCGATTTAAAAATTTTACATGCCAAGTCAATTAAGAAAAAAAAGCAACAAGAAAGGCGGCGATAACTACCTTTCTTCCTTTTTCTTCGACCTTTGATCTTGGGGGAGCGAGAATCGTAGTACCGGATGGGATCAAGAACAATGCGAGGGGAGTGCTGTGCTGATGGCTGGGCTGCTGGTGAGAGGAGGGGACGAGGAGGAGGAGGAGGAGGAAGAGGAAGGGACACGACGCGGAGGCCTTCCCTCGCCGCCCTTCCTTCCCCTTCTTCTCCTCTGCTGTGGGATGCCTGGCCTGGCTTACTTGTTGCCGTTTCCGTTCCGTTTTTATTATTCCCGTTCCCGTCCAGTCCGTCCGTCCGTCCCTTCCTCGCCTCGGCTCCCACCACCGCTCGCCAATTGGAATGCACGCAGCACACACCCCTCTTCGCTTTGCTATTCTTGTCACCTCACCTGCTATGCCCGTTGCCCGTACATACATGCAACGTTTACTACTGCTGATCTGGCACCTGGCTACCTGCTGTCGTGGATGTACGTACCAACACAACTCCAGCTTCCTATCTACGGCCGTGTTTAGATCCCAAGTCAGGGTCACGGATTCGGCTCTGGCGGCTACAGTGTTTCTGCCGGAACACTGTAGCAGCTTTTGTTTTGTAGTGTAAAAAATTATCCAAAAATTGATTAATTAGACTTAAAATGTTCGTCTCGTAAAGTACAACAAAACTGCGCAATTAGTTTTTTATTTCATCTACATTTAGTACTCCATGCATTTGCCGACATTTTGATATGATGGAGAATCTTCTTTTTGCATAGTGGAATTTAGGTGGTGGAATTGGGAACTAAGAGCCTGTTTAGTTCACAAAAAGTGAACCTAAAAAGTGCTACAGTACCTGTCACATCAAATCTTGCGGCACATGCCTAGAGTATTAAATGTAGACGAAAGAAAAAACTAATTACACAATTAGTTGTAAATCACGAGATAAATCTTTTGAGCCTAATTAGTCCATGATTGGACACAAATTGCCAAATAAAACGAAAAGTGCTACAGTAACCGAACCCAAACTTTTTCACCAACTAAACAAGCCCTAAACAAGGGCTATGGAGTAGTACGTAATAAAAACAAAAGCTACAGTTTGATAGAAAAATGGAAAGCATTTATCCCTCGTTTTTTCCTCATCCACTTTGAAACTTTAAATTATTGCTTAGTATAGTAAGTTATCCACAATTTTACATGCCTTTTTACACCTTCGGCCTTGTTCGGATGTTATCGGATTCATCTTAATACACATGTGTTAGGGTGGATTGAGGTGTAATTTAGTTGAAGTTCCACTCCAATCAATCCCAGCATATGTGGATTGGTGCGAATCCGACTACATCTAAACAAGTATTTGTGTGCTCATTCTGTCAATTATTTGTTGTACCGATGTTTATTCTGTAAATCCAAGTTCTGTATATCCAAACCTCCCCGTTCTTTTGGTTGGCAGATAATAGACCACACGGCAAGTCTATACTTTTTTTATGTTGATCATATTGCCAGAAAAACTTTGATCTAAAATACTCTACTTTCTTTAGAACCCCTCTTGGGATTTCAAAGAAAGAAAGAAAGCAAAAGCTTAGACTAGATAAGACTGAATTAATCAGGACCAATCTTCCACCCAACGATAATAGTTTTTCTTTCCAGCTACATAGTCTCTTCTCAATCATTTCTTCAATTATTTTCCAATCTTTGTTGTTGAGCTTCCTATAGTGCATTGGTATTCTCAATTATTGGAAGGGATATGTACCTATTTTGCAACCAAATAATTGAGAATATCGTGTCTCACACAACTTGGCTTGCACAAAAACAGAAGATTTCACTTTTATGAAAATTTATCTTTATACCTGATAATTGTTCAAGTATGCAGAACAATAACTTCGTATTCATACCTTGTGCAATATCATGGTCTAGAAATAAAATAGTATCATCTGCGTATTGCAAGATAGATAAATCATCCTCTATTAAGTGTGGTACAACCCCACGAATTTGACCATCTTCCTTGGCCCTAGCAATGATGACAACCAACATATCCACCACTATACCAAATAAAATAGGTGATAGTGGGTCACCTTGCCTTAAACCTTTCTTAGTCTAACCTGGTCATTAACCTTTATGCCTATAAAGCCTTCATGTATGAAGGTCTTAATTCAACTACACCAAGTATGAGAGAAACCTTTCGTTCTTAAAGGTTTGTTGGAGGAAGTCCTATTTAACTTTGTCGTAAGCCTTCTCAAACTATATTTTAAAAATACTACCATTCAATGTCTTCCTATGAATTGTGTGCATATAGTTTCATAAAGAACTACAACTCCTTCCATGATATTTCTACCAAGGAGGAAACCATTTGCGAGGGTCGTATAACTTTCTGGGCTACTAGGGCAATTTGGTTAGTGACTACTTTGGTAAAAATTTTGAACCTCGCATTAAGAAAATAAATTGGCCTGTATTGCTATAGTTGTTTGGCCTCATTGCCTTTAGGTAACAAAATAATTATACCAAAAATTAAATTATGAATAGGAAGCGAGTCCCGATGAAACTCATGGAACAAAGCCATCAAATCTTCCTTGATCGCATTCCAAAAGACCTGATAAAACTTTGCCGGAAAACCATCTACGCCTGGTCCTGAGTTATGGTTCATTTGGAAGATGGCATCCTACACTTCCATCTCTGTGAAATCTTGAATAAGGATCTTATTTTCTTGTTCTGAAACTTAAGGGATGTCCCCTGGTTTGGACTCATCCATTGACACAAAAGACGTACCCTATGGTCCAAAAATGGTTTTTATAATATTAAGTGATATATTTTTTGAGTTCATCATCGCCAGTTATAATACCCTCGTCCTATCGTCCTGTTCTAACATGAAGATCCTGGTCTTCCTATGTTTTCCATTAGCCACTAAATGAAAGTTAGTGTTTGCATCACCTTTTAAATGATTTTTAACTTTTGTCCTTTGATACCATTTGATTTCTTCCTCTCTCACAAGGTTGTCAAACTTTCATTTAAGTAGTGTTTTAAATTCAATTCTCAGAAGAAAGTAAGACTACTTCTGATTTTTTTCGAACTCGTCTAATTTATCTAACAAACTTTTCTTTTCCTTGTATACACCGCACCCACAATTTTGGCACATCCCCTTAAGTATTGTCTTAAGTGTCTAATTTTTGCTTGCCACCGTTCTAAGGGGGTGTGGCCGTCCTGAACAATGTTCCCAAATTTGTTTGACCATCTCATAAAAATCCTCGTAATAGCCAATCCAACTCAAATTCGAACAAATATGGTTATTGAGAAAAAAAATCTTGTATTTTTTTATGTAAGGATGGATAAATTATTGTTCCTTTCACCTAAGTTGGCTCGATGCATGTATCTCCTGTCATTGTTGCAGCACAACCGGGACATGATTATTGCTAGATGAACCCTGTCTAAAAAGTCAGTGCACACTTGAAATCTAAGAAAAAATGCATGTGATTCAACTCCCATGCGTTTCTGCTGCAAGTGCTACGCACGTACGACATTTGACAAATCAACAAATTGAAGTCCTGCGCCAGATGGACGCTTAGGTTTGGTGTTTAGTACTGCAATCCGTTAGGTTTATTTTGGTTGCTTCGCTTTGCAGATGGCAGTAGTTGCAGACTTCCAGTTGCAGTACTGGATGGCAACAGAGGAGACCTTCCTTGCAAGTTAAAATTGCAAGAAGTTGAGAGTGTGACAGATGACGAGCATTATATACTGCTAGCCAACCTCGTCTTCATAGTTAGCCCTGGTTTAGTTTCCCCAATTCTCTCCCAAATTTCACTATACAAAAAGAAGATTCCCCGTCACATCAAAATGTCGGCAAATGCATGGAGTACTAAATATTGATGAAATCAAAAACTAATTGCACAGTTTTGTTGTACTTTGCGAGACGAACATTTTAAGCCTAGTTAGTCAAAATTTAGATAATTTTTACCAAATATAAACGAAATGCTACAGGAATTCTGATACAGTGTTTTTCTCCCCTATTCCGTGAACTAAACGAGGCCTTACTAGTTAGTACACCTAGGATTGCTACTCTGCATGAACAATGCGGCCCACCAAAAGCAAAGTTCAAACTTCATAACTTTACGTAACCAAACAGAAAGAAAACCCTAAACAGAGTGTAACCCAAGTTTTGTGGAACACATGATTTTCATTAATTACTAACTACGTCTGCTCTTAACTACATAGTGCATCTAAATAGGAGGGCTAATAGGTGAGTTAATTTTTTAGCCGAGTCTTCAAGAATTGTTAGCCAACTAGATAGCCAACCACAACTAAGTTAGATTAATTTTACAGCTATATGCATTGGTCGATGCAGAAGCTGGAATATTAATATATTCCCTTTTCGAAAAAAGTTAGATTAATTTTTAGTTTCAACCAGTAACTAGTCACGTGTATTCAAACAAACCCTAAGTCTACATAGAACAATAAAAAAATGATACTCTCTCCAGGTTTGTAAAAGAAGTCGCTTTGGACAATGACACGGTCTCCAATGCATAACTTTAACTTCTTATTTTTATTCAAAATATTTATTGAAAAGTGATATATGTATATTTTTATGAAAGTATTTTTCAAGACAAATCTATTCATGTGCTTTTCACATTTTTAAACTCAACAACTTAAGAGTTATTTATAATTTATATTCCCAATATTTGACCCAAATCTTGTCCAAAATGACTTCCTTTACTAACCTAGAGAGAGTATTACCTTCTTGTATACATTCACATTTCACAACTCTCGACCATTCCTCCCCTAACTATTTGAGAAGGACACCTCATTTGCGTAGGTCATGCTATGTCATATATACATTGTCAAAAACAAGGCACACTTAATCGTCAGGTGCAAAGTCAATATCAACATTTTGCTATTTTTGGATTATACACTCGGTTTCAAATTGTTGGTCATTTAGTTTTATTCTAAATGAAACTTCTATAACTTTAACTATTTTTCAAAAGAACATAGCAATGTGTATAATATCAAATTAATTTTATTAAACTTATTTATTATATTTTGTAAACTTAATTAATGTTAGGAAATATTAGTTAAGGATAAAACTAAAACAAGTCTAATTTGAAACGGCAGAAGTATACCTTAGCTGTACTTATATGGGACTCGATGGATTTAAATTTTAGAACATATTTGCAGAGCTCCCAAAATATAGCTTCGAGGCTAAATTTAGTAAAAGTTTTTTTTTTTCTGAGAAGTGATTTTCTGCAATGAGCTATGAGGCTAAGAGTTGAAAAATGTAGCTTTTCAGATTCACTCCCAAATAGAACCATGTTATGATCCTAAAAAATCATTTCTTTTAGAGAATTATTTTTCACAAAAAGTCAAAAGCAGAAGGAGCTTTACAAAACATGCTAAAAAGCTTGTGAGAAAATATAATTTACGTACAAGACCAATGCAACGTCTCATAGAAGTTACTCCCAAATAGTGAAGAAGTATTTTTCTATGGAAAAGAAAGAAGTCCTTTAAGTTTCGAAACCAAATGAGAAAAATGATTATTTACCAGGCTTTGCAAATTTACCATTCTAAACATGGATTTCACAAAAAAATATAAATTTATCATTTTAAATCGTCACTCAATTACTAAAATTTGCGGACACTTGCCGGTGCACGCCTCCCAACGTCGCGAGCGAGTCCGAACGGCTTCACGCGGTGTGGCGGCGGCCGGTACCCCATCCGTCGCGGTGCAGCTACCCCTCGGCAGAAGGCTTGGGTGAAAACCTCGCTAAGCTCCTGCTTGGCCGACGATGATTACGTGTTGGCGTCATTCACGTCGAAGAGCTCATATGTCTTGTGGTAGCTTTTGTATTTCGCTAGTTTATTTGTGGTTTATGCCACTCCTCGCCCTGGTGCTTGGGCGCTGTTGTTGTTGTTTTCTTCCTTCTCAACTTTGTAATACATAATACGAGTCAATTTGGGGCTATATCAATATACGTTCAGGTGGGGAGTAATCCCCCGGTGACATTAAAAAAACTCAATTACTAAGGTCCTGTTCATCTGGCTTATAATCCGTCTTATTCGGCTTGTTTTTTCAGCCGGAACAGTATTTTTCTCTCACAAAAAATCAGACAACAGTGTTTTTCAGCCGGCTTATAATTTCAGCCGAACAGCCCCTAAAATAAAACTAGAATTTGCAGTCGAACAATAGCAGAGAACCATAAGGTGTGGTAGAAAGGAACCGTTAGGCAGGCGGGGCCAAGCCCGACGGCCAGCGTCCATGGGCTGCCGTGACCGGCGATCTCCAGCGGTGAATCGAAATGTCAGCCGGACTGGCGGTGAGGAAAGGAAATATCAGGTGGGCGGACGATTCTCTTGACGAAATTCATATTTAGAATGACAAATCTACGAAGCCCATTTTTCTAGCAATTATCTTAAAACCAAATGCCAACTGTAGGTGCCATTAGTTCACTCGTGGGTACAACGAAATACGTTCGAGAAAACCAGAGAAAGTCACCGAATGAAAAGGCATTGAAAAATCAATACAAAATAGCTCTTTCTTTATGTTTTTTTTTATCGCTCTTTCTTTATGTTTTGGGAACCATACAAAATAGCTCTGGTAGCAAATCGTTATCTGTTTCCTCGTCTTCTCCGCGTTTCATCCCAGCTACCACTTCCCGCCATGCCGCCACCGCCGCCGCAGGGTCCCGTTCCCTCCCACGCTGGCCGCGCCAACCTCTTCTCCGCCCCGCCGCCTCCTCTCTCCAACCGCCGCTACCCCAATCACCGGTCCCTGCCCCTCCCGCCCGTCTCCCCTCGCCGCCGCGACCCCAAGAACCACTCCCAGCAGCCTTCCCAAGAGGAAGAACCGACAGACAGCGGTCCAAGGAGAACGTCTGCCACCAACCCGGCCTTCCGCGCGGGCCACCTCCGTACCGCGTACCGCAAGCCCGTGCCCCCAGCCGCAGCCGCCGGCGAAGGCGAGGCCCTCCTCGCCGCCGACCCAGCCGACGCCGCCTCGGGGCGCGCCGTCGTCGTGGGTCCCTCGGGCCTCTCCTTCCGCCTCCCCGGCGCGCCGTTCGACTTCCAGTTCAGCTACTCCGAGGCGCCCCGTGCCCCGCCGCTCGCCATCCGGGAGCCGGCCTTCCTGCCCTTCGCGCCGCCGACCATGCCGCGGCCCTGGACGGGCAAGGCGCCGCTGCTGACGAAGGAGGAGAAGGCGCGCCGCCGGGGCGTGCGGCTGCACACGCCGCTCGGGCAGGAGCCGCCGCAAACGGTGAGCGCGCACGGGATCATGATGGAGGTCAGGGAGAGGAGGCAAATGGACCTGGCCAGGGTGAGCCCCGGTGACGGCAGGAGCAGGGAGGAGGTGCTCGGTGAGTCGCTCACCCCATCTGAGGTGCGCGCGCTCGTCAAGCCGCACATTTCACACAACCGGCAACTCAACATTGGTAACAACTGCACTGCCATTTTCAAGACAGAATCTGATTATTTTTCCTGCCTCTATATTCGTTCAGACTTGAGATTAAACTCAAATAGGCCAATGTGAAGAGCATAATGAGAGAATGCAGTGGCATGAGAACAAACACATCCGGAGTTAAGTTTGATGCAAAGGTCCTTTTCGATTACATAAGGTTAAAAGCGTGGATTGTGGCACAACCATGGTATCTGCCTACAAATTCAGTCAATTGTAGCAATGTTTTTTCATACATGAAACCAGTGGCGGATCCAGCAATCAAACCCTGTGGGGCCAGCTAGTAGACACTGTGGGGTCAAGCCATATAAGCTACAGTAAAATTCTACTAGTTTCATCAAAACCTGTGGGGCCACCTGGCCCCACAGGTATAGCCTGCATCCACTGAAACGAGAACAAGTCAATTTGCGGCCCTTCAACTCTTCTCAGGGTTTTATTGTGGGCCAATTGCATACCTCTTCGAACCATTTTTATGAACTTGCCATTTGAGAAGTCATAAATGCATAGTTGCCACCAAAAGCTTGGTCAAGCATCAAATCCACCACTGGATTATCAAACTGAAGAAATGTCGTCATCAGACAAAATGCCCCCATTTCTCTCTCTCCTCCCTTCCCCATCAGCACACTGATGGCACCACTTCATGGTTTTCCATTTCTCCAGTCCAAAGATCCTCCTTTTCGCTCCATCTCCATTGCAACTTCTGGAGGTAGAGTTGGATGGGCAGGTAGCCAGGAGCTGAGGGCACCAGCGAGGGGGACTTGTGCCAGATCAGGTTAGCTCTTGCTCGTCAGCAGTGCAGGGCTGAGGGCCTCGTTCGGCTGGCTGGTGGCTGAGGCTGATTTATTGTGAGAGAAAAATACTGCTGGCTGGCTGGTGGCTGGTGGCTGGTGCTGAACTGGTGTGAGAGAAAAGCACTACTGGCTGGCTGGGAGCCAGCCAGCCGAACAAGGCCGAGGAGTTTGGGCATTGCGTGGCCTCCCCGTCCTCCTAGCTGGCCTCCCCATCCTCTCCACCCTCCTTGCCGATCTTCTATTGGTCCTCAAGTCACTGTCCACCGTGCAAGCTCATCAGCACCTCCTCACCATCTCCTGCTGCTCCTCCTTCCAGTCCTCTACAGTGTCGTATGGATGCAGTAGATGCAAGCAGCAGCATTGGAGGTGCAGGGGTCAGCACCACGTAAGAGAAAGGGGGCTGTCAGTGGAGACCAACATGCAAAGCACAGATGATGCCAACGAGAGTGGCTGCAATCGCGAAAGAAAGGAAGCATCAGAAAGGATATGCCAAGGGTGAGAATATAGCATATGAGAAGAATCATCCGGCAACCCCCCGAGCGTCCCCCAACGGGCGACTCGGGGGGCGACTGCGCTGCCACCGAAGCCCCCTCTCCCACGGCCTCACTCCGGCCGCCGTCGCTGCCCCTGCCGTGGTGGCGGCGGCGGCCAGCGGCGTTGGCACTCAAAAAGGTGCCCCGCTCGCGCTCCCCCCTCCCTCCACCCCCAACTTCTCCTACCCCCCTCCACCACTCCCCTCCGGTGGTTCGGCGGCGAACGGCGGGCGGACGCCGGTGCACAGCCGGATCCGGGGCGCTGCCACCCAGATCCGTCCTCCCCTTGCCTCAGCGGCCGGATCCGCCCCCTCCTCGCCTGGTCCTGTGGACGGGCGATGGTCGGCCGGCGATCTAGCGCTCGACGGCGGCCGGGACGGTTCCACTGCGGCGGCCGGCGCCTCCTACTCCGGCAACTCGGCGGCGAACGGCGGGCGGACGCCGGTGCACAGCCGGATCCGGGGCGCTGCCACCCAGATCCGTCCTCCCCTTGCCTCAGCGGCCGGATCCGCCCCCTCCTCGCCTGGTCCTGTGGACGGGCGATGGTCGGCCGGCGATCTAGCGCTCGATGGCGGCCGGGACGGTTCCACTGCGGCGGCCGGCGCCTCCTACTCCGGCAACTCGGCGGCGGTGGCGGCGTGACGGATCCGGGGTCGCCTGGCAGCCAGACGGCGGTCGGCCAGCGCGGTGCCCCTCCCCCCACGCTGCTGCGCTCCTGGGCGCGGCGCGGCCGGCGGCCGGCGTCCCTGTGGCTGGCTGCGACGGGTGCTGGTGTGCCCCCTGGCTGGCCGTGGCGGGCACGTCCAGCCGCACCCCGGCGCCGCCCGGTGCTGCTTCGGCTGCCGACGCGGTGGACCGGTCCAGGCATGCCCTGTTCGACGGGCTCCTGGTGGCCGGCAGGCCCCTCGTGGACGGCCCCACTGCTTACGGCGCCGACGGGCTCCTCATCAGCGTGGGTGCCCGCGGCCGTGCCTGTCGGCAACGGCCTTCGACCTAGCGTCGACGGGGGTTGTGTCCGGGTGGCCTGGCACGGGCGCCACCCCCGCCAAGACCTCCCCGAGCTGATGGCGGCCTCCTTTCGGCCTGCTATCCTGGGGTGAAAACCCTGCCCTCCCTTGGACGGACGACGGTGGCGCGCCAGCGTCGTAACCTTCTTGGAGGCGTCGTCTAGTGCTCGGTCCGTCGGTGGGGGTCGCCGGGGGTGCATGGTGATCTGAGCGAAAGCTCAGTCCGGCAGTGGCCGGACGGACGACGGTGACGCATTCAGCGCCACACACCTCCCTGGAGGCGTTGTTCTTGAGCCCCCATTCCCCTGTGCCACGCTCGTGCTCCTACTGCTGTCGCTCCTTCGTCGTCCTGGCCGTTGTGCTGCTTCTAGTTGTGCTTCATGTCCTCTTCACTTTGGTATGTCCAGCTGGTGCCTATAGCCGTATTCGTCGCTTAGGGCCCCTCTCACGTTGCTGGGAGTGTGTTGCCCCCATCCGCGGATGCTTTGCCGCGTTGATGGTCTCGTTGCTTCGGCGGATGCTTCGCCGCCGGTGTCGCTTAGGCCCCCTTGCATGCAGATGCTTTGCTGCTGCGAGCGTGTCGGCCCCATCCGCGGATGCTTTGCCGCGTTGATGGTCCTTGTGCTTGGGTGGATGCAGCCACCATTCGTTCTAGCGGATGCTCTGCCGCTGTTTCATCTTTGGCTTCACTACGCGGCTACCTAGGTGTTGAGTCCTTTTGTACTAGGTTCAGTTAGCGAGGGTGGTCAGGTGGAGGTTCCCCCCCTCAGGTTTCTTGCTTTGTGTTTGTGTTGGGGACTTCGTTGGTAATCCATGGATTACTTACGATTCCTTTGTATCGGTTACTTGCCGCTCTTCCGGCCTTCTTCTTAATGCAAAACGCGTGAAGTCGCGATTTCGAAAAAAAAAGATATGCCAAGGGTTAATTTGGTAATTCCATGATATGATTTTCTGTAGTCTACATATTTTCTGAAATATTTTTGCACCTATTGGATAACATTATCTAACAGAACTTAAACTAGTGGCAATCTAACTGGAGGGGATTCCAGTCGTAGTTTTCCAATAGATGTTTTTTTAATGGCAAATTTCAAATAGGAGTCAAATCAGTAGCAAATATGCATTTTGTCCTTTTAATTATTGTCACTCCTCTGCAAACTTGAAGTCACATCATATGCTATTTTTGCCATCAGCTGGCACACCTGCTATCAGCAGTGTTTTGGTTTGCTGGTCCTGAGAAAGAACACCACTGCATTCAAGCAGGAGGTTGCCAGCAGTAAGGCTGGCTTTTGTTGAGAGAATGGTACAGATGTGATAAGTGGATGTTCAAACACATTATTATTTGCTTGATTTAGGCAGTGAGAGCTGTTTTAGCTCGTCTGGATCCAACATGGTGTGGTATGTGAGCCAAACTTGGTAGGGAGGGATGGGTCCTCACTCCTCACTGGTGTTCAGAGTTTTAGTTGTATGGCCCTGTATTGCAGAGAGTCGAGGGACTACAGATAGACTTTTTTCCTGATTGTAAACCCATCCTCATATGATACCTTCCAAATCCTCTTTTCTGCTTATTGCAAAGTTAAATCTTCTTTTCTTTTTGTTGCAAAGCTAAATCTTATTACTGATGGAGTATAGAGTTAAATATCAATTTCCTGAACAATTTCCTGTAGGAAGAGATGGCTTGACTCACAACATGTTGGAAATGATACATTGTCATTGGAGGCGCCAGGAAATCTGCAAAGTTAGATGCCGAGGCGTTCCAACTGTTGATATGAAGAATCTCTGTTATCATCTTGAGGTATCTATAATCAGTTGCTACAGTATATAAATCTGCAATGTACACATTCACATGTGTTTATATATCCCCCAGGTATCTGGACGTGCATTATGTGGTACAAAGCCAAATATTTCCGTTGAATCTCTTTTTCTAAAATTGTATCTTTTTACTGTACTACAAAATGTGGCCTCCAGTATACAAAAGTGCCTTTTTTCAAAAAGAAAATATTTCAAAAGAGTGAGATCATGTTCTTTTTTTCTGTTCTGAATTGCATGACAACTCAAATGACACTCTCTGTTCCAAATTATAAGACGTTTTAGTTTTTCAAAATACATTGCTTTTACTATGTATCTAGACATAGCGTATATCTAAGTACATAGCAAAACCTATGTATCTAGAGAAGTCAAAATGTCTTATAATTTGGAATGGAGAGAGTACTTTCATAAGAGTTGTTTGAAACTTTTAGGATCATAGAAAGGAACAAAAGTTGGGCTTGCTAATATTTTGCCTGTTGTTTATAGAACACCATACATTATTCTTTTCCTTTAATGCAAGGATTTAAGAAAATAGGACAATAGTATCAATACCGATATCTTGAAAACAACAGTGTACTAATATTTTGATCAGACCAGTGTGAGTTAAGGACTATGAAGAGCTTGTCTATTGTTAGAATGTATACTTGTTGGCCTCTCATGGAACAAGACCTCAGTCGTCATGTATGCATGCTTATGTGTTTTTTCAATACAACTATACAAGCATCTTGACTTTATTATAATTCCAGGAAAAGTCAGGTGGAAAAGTCATTCACCGAGTAGGTGGTGTTGTTTTTCTATATAGAGGAAGACATTATGATCCGAAGACCCGTCCTCGCTATCCACTAATGCTCTGGAAACCTGCGACTCCTGTATATCCAAAACTCATCAAAGAGGCACCAGAAGGGCTTACAAAAGAAGAAGCAGATGAAATGAGAAGGAAAGGGCGTGATCTGCTGCCAATCTGTAAATTAGGTATTAAGTTACTGATCAACTTTATTCCTATTCTTATTGATTCCTCGCCAAAAAAACCTTTATTCCTATTGATGATTGCTCAGGTATGTTTGAAATCTGGATGGCCTTCTTATTTGTTTTGTTTGTTTACAAGTTTCATATTTCTGACATTCAAAGCAGTATATGAAATGACCTACAGGAACCTTAATCCTGTTACACACCTACCTTTCAAGCCTAACCTAGTACTGTAAATACAAAACTAATTGTCAAGGATAGGCCTTTAACAGGGCCCCTGATTTTATATTTGGGCCAATTTTTGTTGTGTATATGCTTACAAGATTTTGTACCATGTATGTCATGCACATGTGGGATGTGGCTGCTGGCTACTCGTTACTGCTAAGATTTTTTTTTGTACCTGCCTCTAGTTCTACCAACCAAAAATGCTAGTCTCTCCTTTAGAAATAGATGACCCAGTTTGAACTATTAAACTTCAGTAACCTCGAACGGTGATATTGGCTCGATTGTTTAGATTTTTCGTGTGAAAACAATACCGTTAGAGAGGCAATAAGTACTTCAAAATATACAGCATTTTTATTATTTTGACTAATGCATGTTTGCTTCTACTAAAGGGCTGCTGCTGCAGCAGCTGTACACCTATGCACCACTGTGTGCAGCTTCAGTCATTGCTACTGATCCGAACAGGCCCACAGTGCTAAATTGATTGCCAAAACTGCTCACTGGAAGGGTTGCTTGCTTTTTACTCTGTATTTAAGGTACAGAGAACAACACATGCTACTGATGATGTATCTTATCTTGTATTCTCTATCTTTTAGCCAAAAATGGAATATACATCACTCTCGTCAAGGATGTGCGAGATGCTTTTGAAGGAAATGACCTGGTGAAGATTGACTGTGAGGGTTTGAATCCAAGTGACTACAAAAAGATTGGAGCGAAACTAAGGGTTCTATTCACCCTCATGAATTTCTCAGTTTTCATTTCATTACTTGTAGTGGTAGTGAAACCTTCACATACCTTCTTTCCGACCCACTGAGCTAAAATTGCTTACTTCTATATATGCAGGATCTTGTTCCCTGTGTCCTTTTATCATTTGATGATGAACAGATATTAATCTACAGAGGCAAAGAATGGAAATCCAGATACTCGAAGCCTCTTACTCTCATTCCCAAAGTTCCAAAGAATAATCTGGCAATGTCATCTGACATGAATAGTTCAGGTACGGTTTCTTAACTCTTATAATAGCAGTTATGGTCTTGCTTCCTTAATATCCATGCTCATTTTTATTTGTAATAGCAGTTTTGGTGATTAGGTTTTTATCAGCTCCTCATTTTGTAATATCTTCCTGCACTCATTTATCATATGCTTATATTCATGCATTTTGCCCAAACATACACTCAGATGTGTTGCATGGAAAATATAGCTGCCCTTTTTTTGTTGACCAGTACCTCCAGTTAATTTTATATTATTGGTTGCACTTCCTGGATCAAAATAACAAGGCAACTTTTTTCCAGATACAGATGAAGTTAGTGAGGCCAACACTCAAGTTGCGATAAGAGAAGTATTGAGACCCAAAATGTTTAAATTATGGAAGAGTGCAGTGGACTCGTCTCTGGCATTGCTGTTGGATGATGCTGAAGCAAATGATCTCACACCCGATTCACTGCTGACTTTGGTTGAGGAGTTCAGCGTGACATCTCAGGCAGCGGAGCACTCATTTCCTGCTCTGCTTGTGACCAATGGTGAGGTGAACACCGAATCTCTAAGTGCAGAATACAAAAATGACGATGAGTCTGAAACAAGAATTGCTGGAAACGAAGAGGGCCAGGTCGAGCAGTCACCTGACCTCTGTGACGATGAACATTTTGAGCTTGATATGTTTGAGCGTCTGGAGTCATCTGTGCCATTGGGATCGCTGCCGATTGACAGCATGATAGAGCAGCTGAACAGTGAGTGAACTACAATGAGCAGTTCATTCAGTCCATTGGGGCAACTACCGATGATCAGACTGCAATCTCGGATTGAGTAGATGCAGTCTCTACGTTCCTCCGACCTCAGTCTGATGATGGTCTCAATTGCTGAGAATTTTCAGCGGTTTGGAAGCAAACATGATGTAAAGAAAATAATTGTAGCGGATGGGCATGTGGCCGAGTGGTGAAGGCTAGGGAGGAGCTGGCCCGCGGCGGTTTGATCCCCCGTCCCGCGTCTGCCCTCCTGTGAAGGGCGCACCAGGTGGGGTGCTTTCAAAAAAAAAAAGATGAATAATAATAGTAATAATAATAGCAATAGCAATAGCAATAGTAATAGTAATAATAATAATAATAACAACAATAATAACAACTGCTGCTGCTGCTGAATATTTACATTTATTTATACTGTAGGTGCAGACGCTAGCAGTGACTAGAATCTATAGTAGGTGATTCTCCTGCAAATTTTGAATATTTTTCAAAATAAGGAATCGATTTATGGTTCAGAAAATTTAGGGGGAAAACTCACCAAAGAAGAATCAAGAAAACTATCTGGGTGAAAATTAATGAAATCATCTTCTCTAATCTCCGTTGGTGTGCGGTTAGTAGCCAGTTGCACACCATGGGAATTCTTGGAGTTGTGAAAAAAAACTGAATTTTGCAGATGCGGCTACCATGAACAGTATATTCATAGTCTGGATCTCTTTCGACAGTTAACCCTAATGACTATATTATAACAAAAAAGAAATAGTTACAACTTACAAGAAGAAAAAGAAAAGACTTTGTAGTGTGTATTAGTATATTACCACCAGGCCATCATAATGACACAACCACCAAAAGGCAGAAGATTCTAGCAGGGATTAAAAATCTTGCATTGTTAATCTATACCTAATAATAAAGAGACAAAATTTCATGTCTTTTTTTTCGTCCCATCTATTTTTTTTTTGTCCGTCTCCCTCTAATTACCGGACAATAAAGAGTTTTTTTTTTTTCCGTCCGGACTTATATATACAATCCGTGCTCATACGAGTCAGAATAGCTCTTGTTTAGCGTGATACAGAGTCCGATTTCAAAATATATTATGTAAGTGCTCATATGTGTTATTATTAGGTAATAGATACACGTATATTTAGAATCCATATACCAAATGGCTGTTGTAAGCTTACTTTAAATAGAATATGTCACCCATTTTTTTCACGCCGTGCGTCTATTTTTTTTTTCTTCCAAGAAGACGTTACCTTCCATGTGGTACACGGCACAAGGGAAAAATTCCGAATTGGGCTCCCGGGGGTGCACGGATATGCCTCTTTTTATTCCTGTTTTCTATTTCTTTTCTGGTATTCTTCAATTTTTCTTATAAAAAGTAAAAAACTATATCTTATCTATCTATATCTACTTCTAGAAGTTTCTTTAGATTGATTCTGATATTATGTTAATAAATTGAATAGACTTCTAACTCAATTTGATTATGTTCGCTTTGGTCGTGTTAGCTCACGTAAATACAAGTTATCAAAGCAAACAGTTCACCATGAATACATCCGACTCTAGAAATTAACATGTATATTATTTTCTTCCTTGATGAGTCCCTATCTCATACGCTAGGGATTTTGGTTGCACCCTTTGTATCTCGTATATATGTGTCTGGTATTCATGACGCGCATTCATACCAGTTAGAACAACTTACGTGAAGGTCTAGCGATAATCCAGATTCGATTCCTATAAGTTTCGTTGCAATGCTCGGACACAATTGCCATCTATAATGCCTAATATTAATTTTAGTTTTTCATCCGTTCATTGGTTTCACCTTTTCTCTGCAAAAACAAAACTGCTTCCCTACTAACATTCTCTATTTCCATGTTTTATATTCAGATTTTTTATCCGTGGCTTCTCTTTGCTTCTATCATTTACCTGTTTTGTTTTTTTTTTTGTTTTCTGAACTGTTATCCGCAAGTTACCTAGACTAGCAGATGGTCTAACAGATCAATATGTGAACTGAAATCTCTTAAGTAGTTTGTTGCCTAATTTAGTTTAAATATAACCTTGTAATCCTTGTCCAGGGCTATCATGTGGAAAATTAGGAGAGGTCTCCCGTCACAGTCATCAATGAACAAGTCAATTGTTCACACGTCAACAACTAACTACTTGTCGGCTTTAATTAAGTATTCCCTTTGTTATAAATTATAAGACGTTTGGCTTTTCTGAATTCATAACTTTTGCTACACATCTAGATATATATTATGTCTAGATTGATATTAAAAGCTATGAATGCAGATATGTCAAAACGTCTTATAATTTTTATTAGAACTGTGAATTTTTATGGATCCTCACGACATTTAACTATTACAACACATGGGTAGTATGAAAATTAAAGTTAGTAAGTTATGATAATATGTCTAAATTTTTTCGTGCTTTGCATTAGGAGAAAAAGAAATCTATTGAGATTATATTTTAATTTGATATATTTTAATAGGATATTGAAATATTATTAGCATCATTAACTTATATTATTGTGTGTGTGCATGTGTGTGTACCGTTTCGTTGTCATTTTTCGTAAATATATGATAGTTTTTTCTCCCGTTACAACGCACGAGCATGTTTTGCTAGCACAGATACTGAAATCCGATCCAAGGTGTGGCGCATGACGGCATGAGCACAAACTCTCGCCAGCTGCCACTTTTGGCGCCTCGCGTCGCAATCGCATGCATCCACCGTGTCCCACGTACGTTTTCCTTGGGTTCTTTGACTCTTCACTTCACTCGCTCAGAAGCGAACCATGCTTGCCTTTGCCTAGAGCCCTGCGGTACTCTTGTTGGTGAAGTCAAAGATCGGTGGCCGGCTCATTCCACTTCCAGCCGCCGCGACGTGTAGTGCCTCTGTGCAGTGCATGTGGCCGCCTTCCTGGGTTTATAGTTCAGCAACGAACGCACCCACCACACGTCCACACTAGCTTCGCTTCTGCTTCGATCTGGTGCCCGCTAGCCTAGCTTCGCTTCGCTTCTGCTTCGTCGTTGTACTCGCGGGCTCGTGCGCACGACACGTCGCTGGGGCTAGCGAGATGCCGGCCGTAGGCGCACGTCCCCACCGCACCACTGCTACTGCTACGGAGGAGCACGGGATGGAGCAGGACGGAAAAAGGAAATGCAGTCTGAATCTTTTGTGTTGAGCTGTAATTGACGTGGGAGGAAGAAGCAGAAGCCGCGGAGGGTAAAAAGAGGCTGACTGGGAAGAGTATCGGGTCGGAGCCCCACATCGCCACTGGTGGCGTGTTGGTTCCACTGAGCGCTGGCCCCATGCCAGTACAGTCGCTGCCTTGCTTTGCAGTTGTAGGTCCGCGTCCAACAGCTCCAGCTCATATGATTCTCTGTATACTATCCTTGGAGGCATCATGTTTTTATTGTGAAAAATGGCGAGCATGGTTTCTAACACTAGCATGCATCGTGCACCAGCCAACGAAGCATACATTAGAGGAGCGTTGGTTGGTCGTACACTCATGCTCGTAATTTAAGATATTGTTTTCCATGAATTTGTCATTTTTCAATGGTCAGTTCTAAATTATAAGTCACTTTGACCTTTATAGATATATATAGCTTTTGTTGCGTATCTTTTTTTTGAAATCTTTTGTAGTTTTGTTGCTTACCTAGTTACTACTTACTACACTATGTCTACAACTCTACTACATACGTAGCAAAAGCTATATACGTAGAAAAGTCAAAATCACTTATAGTTTTGAATGAAGGGAGTATATTAGATACTCCTGTCAACGAAAATAATCATGAAAGTTTTGATTCCTTTTTACCTTATCACACCACGCGATGTCGATTATCATCTCCCAAAAAACTCGAACATAGAACACCTGTACACAAGGAGGGAAAAAATGACGTATTCTATGCTGATAGCCCGTACAAATTTAAATAGTTGGAGAAAAATTAAACAAAATTTGTGTTGTGATACGTACTCAACAAGTTGACCAGTAGTAATTGATCTTTTGCTGCCTTGTTAACTGTCTTGGATGACTCTAATCAAGTAGGGAGAAAAACAAATTTATTATAATAGGCGCATGAATCGTTCAAGTCAGTAAAAATATTCTTCAACAGATGAGTCATTCTCTGAAGAATATCAGCCTGGTTTCGAGTGGTTTTCTACTCTAGTCTATGTCAACTGAGCATGGTAAGCTAGATACTACGCACCTCAATTCCCTTAACTTTGTCGTTGGTTAGCTCAAAATTGAGCTAATTAGCATCATAGAAAACCTTTTGGCTTTGGGAGTATATTTTTGCCAATAAAGACTTGATGGAAGCTAGTAGATATTTTTCCTCCAAATAGAAGACTGTCGGTGCACGCGATGCCGGCGTGATACTAAATCGTCTTTGCATTTTCAAAATAAAAAGGGAAATGACTCCGAACTCAGTGAGACTGTAGACTTGGAGAGAATTATGAGGTTATGCAGCTGTTGGACGGGGACCTAAAAAAGGCCTCCTTAAAAAGCCACATGATCTCCAGTCCTGTTTCTCCAGTCTCCAGATCATTTTTGTTCCTATCAGCATTTGTTTCAATAATCAATATACATGTTTATTGATGGTCTCACCCACCAAAGCCTAGAAATAAATGATAAGCTCGGAGCTAGCTAGATATTTTCCGTAGCACCACAAGATGATTGAGGCTGTGTTTAGTTGTGTAAAAAGGTGTAAAAAGGTGTAAAAAAGTAATGTAGCATGTTTTGGCTTTATTTGGCAAATAATGTCTAACCGTTGACTAATTAGGTTCAAAACGTTCGTCTCGCAAAGTATAACCAAGCTGTACAATTAGTTTTTTATTTCATCTACATTTAGTACTCCATGCATGTATCGCAAGTTTGATGTGACGGGAATCTTTTGTTTGCACAGTACTTTTTTTTTTGGGAGTAAATGACAATCCTAGTACGTGTTTTCACCAAAAAAAAAAAGTGGGTCAAGATGAATGTCCCGTGCCCCCATGGTCCCGTCGACAGAGAGCACTATGACTTATGAGTGGGTTTTCTTGGAAGAAAAAAAATATAAGGGCCTGTTTAGTTACCTATACAACCCAAAAAAGTTTGCACAGTACCTGTCACATCGAATCTTGCGGCACATGCATGGAGTACTAAATGTAGACGAAAGAAAAAACTAATTACACAGTTTAGTTGTAAATCACGAGACAAATCTTTTGAGCCTAATTAGTCTATGATTGGACACAAATTACCAAATAAAACGAAAAGTGCTACAGTAGCCGAACCCAAACTTTTTCACCAACTAAACAACCCCTAAGCGGACATAGACCTACGACTGCAAGCGAGCGATTGCTAGCACAAACTCCAACAGACCAGTTATATCCTTCTTAATTACTAGAAATAGATATTTTAGTAAAAAATTCTTTAACAACTTTTTAAATTAGATATCTAAATATAACCATCTTCTATTCTAGCTAAAGATAGAAAATGAGAATAATTCTCTTAGAACATATAGAAAAATGGTTAAAGATTGAATAGAAACGATTTGTAGGTACATAATTTTTTAAATAATAATTTAAAGAGTGAGCCTCGGAAGGACACTCAGATGTGCTCTTTTATGGTACGATAAAAGCCGGTACGGGGCCACCGACGGCTGCTCCTTAGTCCTTACCGCCCCGACAAATCTTTCACCAGCCACGGCCTGTACTGATGAATAAACCAACGTGCAAAGCGTTACACCGAAGAAGGTTCGTCAATCATGATATTTTTTCCTTCCTTTTTGGCATTGCTTCACCTAGGCCTGGTTTAGTTACCAAATTTTGCACACCCCAAATTACTGTGGAGCACTGTAGTAATTTAGTTTTTATTGGTAAAAATTGTTCAAACATTGATTAATTAGGCTCAAAATATCCGTCTCGCAAAGTACAACAAAACTGTGCAATTAGTTTTTTTATTTCATCACATTTAGTACTCCATATATGTGTCGGTATTTTGATGTGATGTGAAATCTTCTTTTTGCATAGTGGAATTTAGTGTGAATTTGGAAAACTAAACAGGGCCTAACTTTAGGACCAAATTTCACAGTAAAAAAGAAGATTCTCCGTCACATCAAAATACCGGCACATGCATAGAGTACTAAATGTAGATGAAATCAAAAACTAATTGCACAATTTTATTGTACTTTGCGAGACGAATATTCTGAGCCTAATTAATCAATGTTTGGACAATTATTACCACATAAAAACAAAAATGCTACAATGTTACACTGTGATTTGGCCATCCCCAAATTGGGGAACTAAACAAGACCCTCGTCTATAAAAAAAAATTTGATCAACAGCCAAACACGTGCAGGGCTGTACGTTCCGGCGACCGGCGGAGCTCCGTTGTCGGATCACCGACCAGATCGGAGTGCGGAACGGCCAATCGCTGCTGTCGCTCGCGGATGCAGACAGCCTGCAGCTGTACGCCTGCTCCATGGCTGGTTGTTCGCCTGCCGCTGTCGTCACGTGGCGTGCTCGGCTGCTTGCTTCCTCTGCGCCAGATCCGCCGCCAGGCCAACCCCACAGCACCCCGCTCGCCGCCGATGGACATGGACGGCCGCCCACCGCCATGGCCGTGCTTTACCTTAAAAGTGTTTGGTCATGGGATAAGAGAAATGGGATATATATATATAGTCATACTAATTTATGGAATAGGATGGTTCTATCTCTATATTTGATTAAGATGGAAATATTCTGCTCTACGTTTGGTTCAAAGGATGGGGTATGGTGTCTGTGGTCGGTTGAACATTTATTAAGCGAGACCCACATGTCATCCTCTCTCATATTCTTCCTTCTTCCACACTGCTACATCTCTTGGCTCGTGTCACCCCGTTCACCACCTCTACTACTTCGGTATTACTTTCTGGCCCTTGCCACCTCTTCTAGTCCCCGCTTCCCTATCCGCCACCATTCTCGACATCGAGTTCACACTTGCAACATCCTTGTTCGGTGCTCGCTGGTCGCTGCCCCTCACCCTGAGCTCCCATCGAAGCTCCGTTCGAAGTCCGAGCCACCCCTCACCAGGCCAAGACCGTCCATCCATGTCGTGTTGTGGCTGAGCTCACCTATCAAAGTGCTCGTAGACACAAAGGGGAAGATGTGACCAAGCTTGCCCGCCGGAGCACCCTAAGGAACTAATGTATTCCCAAATCTAGAGGAATATTCCTCTCTAGAAACGACTCTACGTCATGTTCTCAAACCACCAAATATTGAATGTTGCGTAACTGTATCTTGAGGAAGCACTCGCAGAGTGTTTTTCTTTCCCAACAAATCTGCCAACGTTACTTTCAGCAGGCGTTCCACTTTCCTGCTCATGATAGAGGCCAACAATGTTCACCGCGCATCAAGTCCCGGTCGCCAATTTTGCTGCTGGTTCATGGCCAGCTGTGGAACCAACAGCAACAAGATCCAGCCTGTCCATCGAGTTGCCAATTGCAGTATGAACTGTGTACCTTCAGAGTTTGCCCAAAGGTCGCGTGACGCTTATTTTCACCTTTCATGGTTGTCAAAGGTCACCAACAGAGCAAGCACAAGTGGACGGAGAAATGTGAATCTGTAATTGCGGTTGGTTACACAGGGGGCACCTAAAGAGTAACAGTAACATACGAATTTGATAGATCAAAACTGCAAATCTCTCAGCAGTTTCGGACTTTCAGTACAGACTCGAAAAGGGGAGGAAGAAGAAAAAAAGATACCGGACGACCAAACTAGTAAAGATAAAAGATCAGCGTGTAATCCTGGCTGCTGTCACACCAAATTATACCAATCCCTAAGCCGGCGGCGCCGACATGGCTTGCTGCGGCAATTGCCAAAGCCTTCTTCTTCATCCTTCTCTTCATTCATCTTCTATGGAGCAGCCAGTCACTGATCAAACACACATCCAGGAGCAGCAGCAGCAGCAGCAGCAATGCTTGCAGGTATCAGCAGAGCCAGAGGAAGATACAGCACGGAGACACAGTCTCTTCATGTCCAATTTGACTTCCCAATAATCTTAAGCAGAGGCCTTGTCGAACTTGAGGGGCTTCACCACCTCCCAGGTGAAGTCGGCGTCGTCACGGCCAAAGTGGCCGTAGGCGGCGGTCTTGATGAACCTGTTGCCGCCCTTCTTGAGGTCGAGGTTGATGGTGATCATCCCGGGCCTGAAGTCGAAGTTCTCCTTCACGATCTTGAGGATCTCCTTGTCGGGGATGGTGCCGGTGCCGTACGAGTCGACGAACACGGACAGGGGCTCCGGCACGCCGATGGCGTAGGACACCTGCACGAGGCAGCGGCGGGCGAGGCTGCTGGCCACGATGCTCTTGGCGGCCTGCCTGGCGATGTAGGCGCCGCTGCGGTCCACCTTGGTGGGGTCCTTGCCGGAGAAGGCGCCGCCGCCGTGGGCTCCCCAGCCGCCGTAGGTGTCGATGATGATCTTGCGGCCGGTGAGGCCGGCGTCGCCGTGGGGGCCACCGATGACGAAGCGACCCGACGGGTTGAGGTGGAAGATGGTCTTCTCGTCGAGGTACTTCTCCGGGATGACGGGCTTGATGACGTGCTCCTTGAGGTCGGCGGCGATCTCGTCGTTGGTGACGGTCTCGTCGTGCTGGGTGGAGATGAGGACGGTGTGCACGCGGACGGGCACCATGGCGCCGCCCTCGTTGATGTACTCCACCGTGACCTGGGTCTTGCCGTCGGGCCTGAGCCAGGCGCAGGTGCCGTTCTTGCGGACCTCGGTGAGGCGCGCGCCGAGCTTGGTGGCCAGCACGTGGCTGAGCGGCATCAGCTCGGGGGTCTCGTCGGTGGCGTACCCGAACATGTGGCCCTGGTCGCCGGCGCCGATCTCCTCGGGGCGCTTGGTGAAGTGCCCGTGCACGCCCTGCGCGATGTCGGGGGACTGCTGCTCGATGTTGACCAGCACCTTGCAGCGGTCCGCGTCGAGGCCCACGTCGTCGGAGGTGAAGCCGATGGCGCGGCAGGTGTCGCGCACGATCTTCTCATAGTCCACGGTGGCCTTGGTGGTGATCTCGCCGAACACCATCACCATGTTGGTCTTGGTGCAGGTCTCGCAGGCCACCTTGCTGTCGGGGTCCTGCGCGAGGCAGGCGTCGAGCACGGCGTCCGACACCTGGTCGCACAGCTTGTCGGGGTGCCCCTCGTTCACGGACTCCGAGGTGAAGAGGAAGCTCTCCGCCGCCATTGCCTTCTTCTTCTCGGGTGATAAATTACTCTACTAATAACCTCTGCAATTTTATTTAAAAGCAATTCAAACAATCAGAAACCATCCGCAGATCCACCGCCGCACATTCGAATTGGATGACGAACAAATAGTTAAACCGATACCGTGAGATCTGAAAATCAGAGCACCACAGATAGCTCCACATGCAGAGGCTACGAGATCTAAACGGAGAACCCTCCCTCCGAGAGACAAAATATTTCAAAAAAAAAATCCCAATTTTTCTCCGCAGAATCTCAAATTTAAACGACACCCCAGATCTACAGTATATCCCTACAAGCCTAATCACCAAACCCCCCACACCCGGATCCGCCATCCCGTGGCGACCATCAGATCCAACCGCAGCAAAATAATGGGCATCAGTTATCCCCTCCACCGAGGTTCGCAGCATCTCCCCAAGCATGCGCACAAATGACGAAACCACGCACGCACGAACCTCGGGAGAAGCACGACGAACGAAATAACGATCCAACGAGAGAGAAGCACAGCAGGGTGCGGGCAGGCTGGCTCACCTTGCGCTGCTGCTCTTTATTCGGGACCGGCAAGAGGGAGGAGAAGATGCGAACGGGATGTGTGGCACGGGGTCTCGGCGCTGCTGGGGCTCCGCCATTTATAGCCGCGCTGGCGCCGGGCGCGGATCCGGGGAGGAAGGTGGGCCCGCGCCGGTGCGGGTGCGGGTGTACCCGAGGCTGTGTTCCCTTCTCGCGCAAACCCAAAATATTTCCTCTTTCACCTATCACGTAAAATATTTGGACGCATGTATAGAGTATTAAATATAGGTAAAAAAATAATTAATTGTACAGTTTATCTGTAATATCGAGATAAATCTTTTAACCCTGATTACTTCCTGATTGGATAATATTTGTCAAATAACAACGAAAAGTACTAGTAACTTTTCATCCCTTTTCCCCACCTGAACACACCCGAGTTGCAGTACAGGCGAGTCGGGCAGGCATGCACTCGAGGACATCGCGGGCAGACACTGACCGGATGGGCCCACGTCGGGGGGAAGCCACCCGCTGAGCTGCTGTAGCTTTGTCGTCCTCTCACCAACCCCACGGCCACCAACCCCATGTGCTGGGCCCACTTCACCTAACATTTCTCTCTCCATCATTTTCTTCGGTATATATATGTATGTTTTATTTAGTAGTATTTCTGTTATTTATTTCTGTCCTATAAATTTGCCAGCCTCAACCTCGAAATGGAAAATAAAATTCTCGCCTCAACTACTACCACTGGTTTACGAGGTGTTTTTTTTACTTTTTTTATTTATTAAGTGAAAGTTCATTTCTTCTGGGGCTATGGTTGGGCAGAAAAAGAAAAACTCTTTCCCATTCTCATTCATAGGTTCCACATTGGACCCGTTCAACTGATAGAATCTTAGCTGAAACTGTCTGGTTTTGTGAGAGAAAACACTGTTTTGCTGGTTTGATGAACAATGAAATGAGTGGGGAACCAGCCGGCTAGTCTGGAAAGTTCAGACCAGCGAACGGGTTCATTGTACCTAGCGTGGCGGGAGACTGCATCACTGTATGAAATGAACAATTTTAGCATTATTACTGTCAATGCCTAAAATTATATGAATTGTCCAAAAATTGTAAATACTTTTCAAACAATTTAAGCGGAGGTGAACATGTTGTATGGATCATGTGCTCTCCTGGACAGTGAGCAAAATACCTCAGAAGCAGGGACGAAGCCAGGAAAAAGTTTAGGACGGGTTGAACAAAAATCTACGGCGACTTAACTCTACTACGACTCTCACAATAGACAAATATATAATAGCTTGAAGTAATCTTATATTAAAAACAACGATATGATGAAATTCACAAAATTACATCAAGAGAAAAGGATGCAGTTGATTCATACCGGGCCCAATTATGAATTATTAAACTAATAAACGGCGCGTGACGTTGCCACACATTATTCGTCCGAAGTAGCAACCTACACAAGTAGACATAATTCATTAGTCAAACATATATGGAACTCCAAATTATAAATTTAGAGTTGAATAAAGCGTACCACTAATTTTTTAGGCAATAACATACAGCGCTTTTTCATCTCTTGGAACCGCTTTTTGATTTTTTCATTATCAATCTTTCTAAATATCTCTTTCTCATTGTAGCATATCATCAAGTCATTGAGACATTCATCACCCATTTTATTACGCAAATCTGTCTTTATAATGTTCAAGGCTGAAAATACCCGCTCAACTGAAGCCGTTGCCACCGGTAGTATCAAGATTAGCTCAATGAGACGATAAACCAAATTATAAGATGTGTGCATATTAGTCTTGACCATAATTTCAGCAATTTTTCCAAGTTCAGTGCATCCAAGAAATTCTGGAGTTCTTCTAGCACGGTTAACAAACTGTCTAAGGTGATTTGGCAAAACAACTAGCTCACCAATATCAAAGTCCTCAGCATAAATTTCAGCAAGCCTCACAAGTTTGTCCACATCAAAATTAGAGAAGGAGTTCCTTGGAATAAATGCAGCCATACATACTAATAACTCTGAACTAATTTCACTAAACCGATGATTCAGCTCAGTCAAGATAGCATCAATGGCAACAAGAAAAATCTCAACATGATAGTAATGTATGGTTGTTACCTTTTGCTTTCTTCGTCTAGATGTCCCTCTAATATTTATTTCCTTATCCATATCTGGCACTTCAATCTCATTCTTGTCACATAATGTTTTCACTCTTTTGAGTAATGGATCCCATCCATTTTCCCTCATATCCTGCAAGCTATCTTTCACATCCGTGATCAAATGCATTGCTTCAACTATGTCTTTGTAACGGAACCGTCCAAATTATAAGAGCACAAGTACAAAAACAATCACCGAAATGATCAAATTCTCGCACTTGAGCCCATATAACTCCGGTAGTCCAATGAAATCACGAGGGATTTCAAACCAACCAACATACAAGCCAAGATCGTAGTGATTCAACATAACAAGTCACATGTTACAACCATTTCACAAGTAATTCAATATACATCGGAGTTCAATATAGTTATTACAACTTACATTGAAAAGTAGCGGAAGCAAAGTAATTTGAAACTAACATTAATATTATTTCAAATACATGCCAGTACCACGGTCGACTTCCAACAAAAGCATTAGAGATAAGATAAATAAGAAGGATCATGCCCATGATCACACTCCGCCTCTACGGCAGGAGTCAACCAACTCTTGCAGCCGCCATGATACATCATAACCTGCAACAAGTGGGGATAAAACCCTGAGTACGACAAAGTACTCAGCTAGACTTACCCGTCAGAAACCAGAAATAAGGTGACACCAAGGATCATGCAAGGCTGATATAAAGTGGGGCTAGCTTGACAACATTTTGCATAAAAGCTTAATATAGATGATCAATCATTAATGCTTAAGCATCAAGTTAATTATCATTAACCTATCATCTATATTAGAACCTGTACTAGAGCACTCACTTTATTAGGAGCAAACAATATTAACCATGGCAGGTATAAATTGAGGCAACCTTTCCATCGTGATCCAATTAACCATCCGTTCAATTTAATGGAATCTATGTTGCCGCTGCTCAAGTCAAGTGCTCACTAACCGGGAGCGACGACGATTCGAATCGAATTCCTATCCAGCTGGAGGGGTATTTCTAACACTCACCGAGTCACGCTTGGCGAGGGCTGCTCAGGTCACCTTTGGTACAGTTCAGGAGCCGCGGGTCCGAATGATGTCGTGACCCCAAGGGCGACACTCTGCCAGGTGATAGGGACTCTAACCCCCCCTTGGTCTCACGCCAATGTCCCCAAGCACATCCTTTCTCTCCTCCAAGAAGCAACCTACCATTCGATTCCCGGCCTGAACTGTATTACTTGGATTCGCGGTCGGAACGACTTATCCGGCCAACTAAGTGTTAGACTGCGTTCAACATGACTCAAGGACGTACAACGAATCGGTCCTTAAACGACTCAGACGGGGATAGATCCACACCCAAGACCTCCATGCCTTGTTGCTTCACTATCGTCATCCCGCCCGGTCTCATTTCATTTTATTAACACATGGTTCCATTCCACGATAGCACATATAGCCAACCGTGCCATATATGAATATCCCTATATCTCGCAGGTGACAGGAAATCACCTGACTTCTACCGCTTAAAGTAGGGCTAAGCATCTACTCGATCCTAGTCTATGTAGGATTCAAGGATTCATATATCTGGACAAGGAATGATATAATGCAGCAAGGTTTTCAACCAACTCCTACTACTTAATGCAACAATACTTATAACATATATAGAATTAATTGCTTTGAAGGTAGGAGGCTTATAATGCTCCGGGGCTTGCCTAGGATCTGACTCAAGTTAAAGTATGTCAGATGAATTCGCTTGGCGAGCATCTTCCAATCTACCACTTGTCCGGTCCTTCGATCTTCGGGATGGATCCACCAACTCCACCTTCGGGTTTGGCTCCACCTTAGGTCCTTCACGTGCTTCAGCTAACGTACCTAAATGAGGTGCAACAATGCATATGTATGAATGCATAGCAGTGCAATAAACAAAGTAATCAAACAGGCATACCAAAGTTCTCCTAAACACCTAGAGCTAATTAACTTAATCCTCACTAAGGCATAACATAGAAGATTGCAAACACATCAATCAAGACACAAGTCTTATAAGATCCTAGGGTACCAAACCAAGTACCAACAAAGACATGTGTCACACTTCAATACACAAGCATGGCAAAGTTAATCAAAGCACTAGAACTAGAAATTGCCACATTCTGGGCATCAGAACAGCAGCTAAATAATTTAATCATAACTGGAGATCTACAACTCCAAATGACTTGCAAGAAGACATTATGGAAAGCTTATGAAATTATCTACATTTCATATAATATCCTCACAGCATGATTCATAAGTTAAACAAGTCAAAAATACAAAGTTCCAGAATCTGTTCCTGACAAACAGAGAGCAAGCAATTCTGTACCCTAACTTTAAACAGCTATAACTCCTAAACCACATTGTTAAATGCCACCAAATTTTAACAGAAGCTAGATACATAAATTATCTACAACTTTTGTATAAATAAGTTTCACAACAAAGCACATTATCATGAAGAACTTTGCTAAGTTCCCAGATCTGTCCAGAAACTTCATTTGCAAGAAATAATTATTAACTTATGTTGCAAACATATAATTGGACAAAACCAACTTTACCAACATTTCACACATGACTAATGAACACCAGAAAACATAGTGTCCTTTCCTAAATAAATTATTTTAATACATTTTCTTAATTTATTTAGATAATTAGGTGGAGTTATGAACACCTATAAAAAATGCACAATAAATTCTACCAAAATTACAGTGGCCTAAATATGCTCTCAAAAGTCTACTGTACAAATTTAAATCCATTTGGGAAAGTATATCAAGCTCTATGAAAAAGATAAATAGCTATTGCAATAATCATGTGAGAGCAAGTTAAACCTAACACTCAATATTTTCTATGAACACAAGGCCATATTATGAATCAATATGATAGAGAAACATCATACTAAGGTAATGGAACAACATTTTCTATTTTATCAATTATATATTATTTATAAGTTATTTATCAAGCCTTAAACAAGTTACATCAATAACTAGGTCATACAATAAGCAATGACCATGAAATTTATACCACAGTACATCCATAGCATGAAGATCCTACCATAAAATTTTCACATCAATTGGAGCATCAACACTCAAGATATAAAAATAACAAGGAAAACAAGCATCTATTTTCCATTTAACAAGATCTAGGTAAAACATCCTGAAACCCAGAAACAACCTATAAGTTTTATATTTTTCTTAGCAAGTATATGTCATCACAAAATTAACAAAATAAGAATCATCATTTTTGGAGTTCTAAAACTTCAGATCTTGCTCTGGTCAAGTTTAAAGGTATTTAAGAGCATTTTTAACACTTAAATAAAGACATCAGAAAGAATCTACAAACATATAACATTTTATGACTCTAATGCATAGATCTTTTCTCAAGGTTTCCAAAAAATCCACTTTTGCTATTTTTGAAATTACCTAGCAAGAGATATGAATTTTAGAAGATTTACACCGATTTGAAGTTCAAAATCAGAATTATCCACCCCTAACCGCATCTGCTAGGCGCACCCGAAAACATACCCAAACAGCCACCGCCTTAACTGACATGCGGGGCCTACTGCCCGGTTGGACCATCATGTCACTCACACAGAGGAAGACAGAGAGAGAGGGAACCGCCCCCTTCCTCTGGACGCCGGGAAAGCAGAGGGAAGTCGCCGGAGCTCGCTGCTCCGGGCGATGAGGGCCTCACCGGCGTCGCGGAAGCGGCGGGGAAGGACCGCGGTGCTCGGGCGCACCCGCAGGTGGCCTTGCCACAGCCTGGGGTGGCTCGTGACCGCCTGACCACGGTGACCGGCGGTGCTGCCGCGGCAGCTCCGTCGCTGGAGCTTGCCGGCGGCCAACGGGGCCGAGGAAGGGGTGCTTCGCGGGCGGTGCGACGAGGTCATGGTGGTGCTAAGCACGGTTGAGGACAAGGAGGCTCGGGGTTGGAGGAACACCGGCGGCCATGGAGCTCGGCCATGGCGACCATGGCGATGGCGGCGCTCGGTGAGCAACAGCCGGATGAAGGCAGCGACAACGGCTCCTATCGAGCGTGTACAAGGCGTAAGGGGAGTTTCCAGGGCCGGTGACGGCTTGGCTTGGCCGCAACGCGTGAAGCCATGGGGGTGCCGAACGGCCCTGCCCGCGGTGGCCATGGCTGCGGCGCTTGCTCTCGCGCACCCAGAGCGGATAAGAGGCGAGAGAGAAGTGGAGAGGCGCTCGGTTGCAGCTCGGGCTTTACCAACACGAGAGGGAACAAGGACGCGCAGCAATGCAGTGGGGACGTGGCACAGGCATGGCCGCCACGCCACGGAGCACGCGTCGGTCGTCTTGGCATTCTGCCGAACACGTGTCGGGTTACAACGTGGGCCGGTTGGACGACGATTTGGGCTAGATACTGGTCGAACTGGACCTTGGGCCAAGAACCAAAGTTGTTGCCCACGTAACCCTCTACAATATCTATTTAGGGTTCATGACCATTAGTGCTCTGGATTAGGAGATAACTAAGTGCCAAAATGACATTGTCAAAGCATTCCAAGCGATTAACAAAACTCCAATTTGCTAGGCGAAAAGTAGTCGAACAAGTGCCATTTTCGAGCATTATCCTGTCCACAATATACGCTTCAACTTTTGTATTTGGACAAACTTGAGTTGCTTAGCAATTTTTGGAGAACGCGCGATGCCAACGTCGACGACACCGAAATCAGGGATTAAAATGGCTAAGTGCTGAAATCAGCCCTAAAACTGACTTGTGGGCCCTGTTTGAGCATGTTACACACATTTTCATGACTTGACTCTTAAACAAAGTTTGTTCCTTATAAAATTCTCTACAACTTTGTCAAAGGGTGCACAGTCATGCAAAGCTTCTAGGTCACACTTTTGAAATGGTCAAACCAAAGGGCTCTAGGGTCCATACATGGTCAACCACCAATTAGAAGCATATTTAGGCAAAATGATCAACATGAACATTGTTCCATTAAGTGTCCTAAGTGTAGTTAAGGTCTTGTAGAGTTCATCTAGAGTCATTTGGACAAGTTTGCAAGGTTTGGCTGATGATCTACAATTTCATTCACTTAATGATGCAAGTTCCAATAGGAATGGAACTTATCATTTCATGTGACTTTTTGATTCCAAACTCCATGAAACTTTTCCAGGGCTTCATATAGATAGTTACTGATGTGAGACATGTGAAGATACTTTGATAACAATACCCAAGCATATATCTTAAAAATGGCCTATATGCAAAGAAGGGTGCAGCATCCAAGTTTAGATTAGGGTTTATTTCCATAGGTTTGACTTTAGCATCGTCATCTCCACTAATTTATCATGTTTGAGCTTAAACCCACTACTTAATTGGTGATCAACACCTGGGGTGTTACAGCCCTCCCCCTTAAAAGAATCGCGTCCCGAGATTCGGAATTGAAGACCTTTTAAGGAAGAGAGACACGTTATCAAGTTCCCAATATTTGCTATAGCATTCAGCTACGAAGCTTCAACATCGGTGAACAATTTGGCCAAAGGCACTTTCTGGCACTGACTTTTCATGGTACAATTTGTCTAAAGAATTTCCTTCATTGACTTCCATGAAGCATTGTTACTTTGGGAGGAATCCAAGATAGCACGTACTGCATTCTCAGTGTATAGAGGTCATTTGGTCCATGAGTGAACCACTCACAAGTATCTGACTCTCTAATGAACACAGCATAGTCCGTATGACTTTACATCAAACCAAAATCTTCAGAAGTATACTCGTTGAAATGACTCTATATCCACACGGTTTTGAAAAGCAGTTCTCGACCAAAATGGCTTGAGTACAACCTTCCAAAAGTGTGAGACCATAGACGACAAATATACTCTGAGGCTATAGGATACTGACTAACCAATAGACAAGGTCTATGTTGGTCGTAAATGTTCATTCATTTAGGCACCAACTAATAGAAAACTACTTGTGGTTCCATGTGTGTAGTTCTCTTTCTCTGATGACAACACTGTATTATCTGAGTCTGTCAAGGGGTCAATGAATGTGATGGCTGACTCTGTCGGCTTCGTATTTCTGTCAAATGTTACCTAAGAAGATTCTTCTATCCAAGACAACAGTTATCTGGGTTGAATCAGATGCAACCTCTTGGGTAAAAACATTTATAAGGTACCAAAGTATGTCATCTTAGGAAAATAATTCCCTAAGAAAGATGTAACGAGGCCTTAAGGACAACAAAAGTTGTAATTATTCACTTAACCGCGGGGAGTAGTCTACCACCAAGCGATTGAATAAAATTTTCCTTGGTGACTTAGTTGTACTGTAAGTTGAGTTGACTTGCAGCATAACAACTTTGTCAGGCCAACCTTTCACCATGAGACTTTCTCTTTAGGGTCATATAACAGCTCTAAGATGGGAAATCTGTTGTTTGACACTTTTCAAATTGCTTTTGATTTGCAAATTTACTCGTAGAACCTTTGATTGTCCCAATAATTATTGATGAGAGAACATAAAAGCAAAGATAAAGGGTGTCCAACAGGATCCTTAAGACCACTTAAGAGATCGTCCAATAGAGTAATGAACAAACCATTTGTGGCACCTAAGGGCACAAGGATGCTAATTGAAACTAGGTCATGCTTTCTCTAATTCTTCGCTTTAGCTGATAGAACACCTTGCACTATCTGTGTGATTGTCCAAGACGGAATTGACTTGATCACAATGGCTCTAGAAGATAGAGTATCTCTCAAGTTGTTGGCTAGTTGATTAACTTCTTATTGGTTATTGCTCCGTAAGACATAGCCTTTGTAGTTACCAAAGAGTTGTCACCTAGCTGGAGATTAACCTTCCTATTGGTAACTAATCAGTTGTCTCTCAACACTAAAAAGTTTCAAATCTTCACTCTTGACCACAACACTGTGGTTGATGCAGAACAGATGGTTGCCATCGAAGTTAGCAAATAAGGGGTCACACCAGAGATGGTTGATTTTGACGGTGTGGTCATTATGCATACAAAGGTTAAGATTTACATAATGTGACGATTGATTCTTATCCAACGAATGACTTGTCCAACCTTAAGTGTTGTGTGTCCTTTCTATCCAATAGGGATGAGATATTTTTCTCACTAAATGGTGGTCGTCAATATTGGGACAACTAATTAGAGTCACTTGTCTACCACCTCTTGCGGTCTGTTAATGTTTATGTCGGTGACCTATTCTTCAAAGATTTTCCTCTTAGCAACTTTAGAAGGAAGTTCCACTACTTTCGATCTAAGATATGGATCTTATGATACAATATAGAGAGATAACCAAGAAAAGGGACATGAGAAAATAACACATCGACTGTCGTTTCATAATGGATCATGACTAGAAACCGTGATACCAGCGCGTGCCAAGCAGCCAGCCATGTGTCTGCAGCCGCAGGAGGCCCTTGGTTTCATGGCGGCACCATCAGCGGCTAGTCATAACACCATTACTAAATGCACAACGAAAGTGAAATTTTAAGTGGCACCAATGGGCTGTAAGAGCAAGTGCCATACAAGGAGGGATAGCAAGCAAAGGTAGTCACAAGGTTTATAATCAACACAAAAATGATCCGATGATCAAAATATAGCACAAGAGAACATCGCGCAATTGCCAAGGATAACTAAGCAAGAGACTCTTGCTTAAATTCTATGTACGACTTGCGTCACATTAGCTAACCTTTGAGAGAGGTAACCGGAAGGTCCAACATGGATTTGGGTACGGTCTCCACAACTGGCAATGTACGAACCATGGTCAAAGGCTAGCGTTGATGGAAGTTAACTTGGTGGGTCAGTCGACAAGGGTCTTCACAAAGAGGGTTGCAAAACATCCACGGCTTATGCAAACATATAGGAGAACTAAACTTTGGGCTTTCGGTCACGCAAAGGCATGGATACAATCATTCAAGGGCTAACCACCAAGTCTACAGGCTCAGGCTCCTAAGAGAGAAAACCTAATTGAAGACAACAACCATACAATTACGTAACATGAATGTTGTTCTAGGCTAAAGCTATGTGACCCTCGTATGCTTACCGAGGATAAACGAGGTGACAACTAGGGCACTACCTAGATAACAAGCACACATACAACATCACAATCAAGCAGACATTGGAGAAAATTCAAACAAATGGGCTTAAGAAACCAATACAAAAGCACAAGGCTCACCCAAAATAAGCATTCATCTCAAGCATTAACTAACTACAAGTTTAGTCCAAACAAACGTTAGCTAAGAGCGCCAACTTAGCATATGCATAGAATCTGGACAGCAACACAGTAGTTACTTGTTTCAACCGTAACTGAGGTTGTTGACATCCCACAAAAGTGATCCTAGACTTTTTAGAAAGCTTAGGAAGATGAATACACTTTAGTTACTCATACCAACAGCTAATTCATAGATTAACATGACCAAAAATGCTAATGTTTTAGATCTGTACCAATATGGACAGAAAACTGACAAGAACTTTGAAAATGCGTAACTGGAGTTCTAGGGACCTAACAAGGTTGAGCCTTAATTTTATGTAAAGCTTATTAAGTTGTCTATAACTTTCTTATTATCATATTAAGATGATTCTATAGCTAACAAGGCCCATTAAGACAAAGAAGACATCTCTGCCCAGATTTGGGCAGATTCAGTCATTCCACTTGACAAGCTCCTAACTAGAAATTTTGACCACCAAAATTAGTGCTATAGGACATTTTGGAAAGCTTAGAAAAAGTAATACACTTCTTATATTACCTCCAAGACATGATTCCTTATGCACATAGGTCAAACAAACCAAACATTCAGATCTATTCAAAGCACAAACAAAACCTGTTGGTAAACTTCTAAAATTCATAACTCCCAAAAAATAAGGCCTAGTGTCATGAAATTTTAGGACAAGCTAGATAAGTAAGTTAGCTATAACTTTGGTATTCTCCATAGCTACAGAAAACACCATTATGACCCCAAAAGCATCACTACAACAGAAACCGCTCTAGCAGCCAACGTCCAACAAGCAAAACAAAGCTTGCCTTTGTTCTACTTAACAAGAGAGCACACAAATATGTTATTCTAGTAGCTCTAAACATTATTACCTTAGACCAACACTAATTTAATTCATTCATGAGAATCCATGATTACTGAAATAAGGTCTAAAGCATTTACAAATGCTTGTATGAACAACACATCCACCACTTGACTCAACTAGAGGGCCTCTATAGGTTCACGCATGTAACCACAACTATTTCTAGCAAGGCTAAACACACACACTTTTCTCAAGCACTTTCTATTCAAGTAATATTGAACAAGGCATTCATGTCTAACTCCACACAAGGAAGATACTACATAACATCAATCACAAGTCACTTAATATCGAACAAGGGTGAGAGGAGCATAGCTATGCATAAAGCAACAATCATGAAGATGCATGCTTCGTCCTATTCGTCCTCACAAGATTGCCAACCTAAGGTGGCGATCACGTTCTATGTATGTGGCATAACACGCACTCTCTCGATATATAGCTAGTCGACAGCTACATTCGACCTACGCATTCGTGGTTAGCGTGCCTGCAGAAAAGTTTCATTGCAGCCCAACATTTCCCAATATAGCACACAAAGAAAACAGAAAGGTGAAATTCTAAGTACTCCCATATACATATACCCCTGTATACGTACATGTAGTACCAAAACTACCCGAATCATCAATCTTCCACAATTAAGTACCTTCATATATACATGTGTATAACATGTAAATAATCCAGTAACCAAAACTAGCTCTCCCCTAGACCGCAGGTTGTACGGTCATGCTCTCACAACTCACACTTACCTGAGCGTAGGTGCGACGTTGCATAAAAGTAAACTAGCAACATATATGGTTATTTCATATATGAAGGCTACCACCAATCTAACACACCGGGTAGCATAGTGTGGGAGAGTCATCACACATACATACCTTGGCCTGGGCGTAGATACATAAATGAAAACCCCCAAGTTAGTACTTATATAAGCCATCTAATAATCCTTATATGGGTATAAGGAAATTGACCACTGGCATACTTATATTTAAAATTTAGATTTCACCAACCTATATATAACTATAAGATGATAAAACTGGTTTTAGAAAACAAAACCTTTGTTTTAAATACACATATGACAAGTTTAATGTTGAATCTTGCTCCGATACCAGCTGTAACGGAACCGTCCAAATTATAAGAGCACAAGTACAAAAACAATCACCGAAATGATCAAATTCTCGCACTTGAGCCCATATAACTCCGGTAGTCCAATGAAATCACGAGGGATTTCAAACCAACCAACATACAAGCCAAGATCGTAGTGATTCAACATAACAAGTCACATGTTACAACCATTTCACAAGTAATTCAATATACATCGGAGTTCAATATAGTTATTACAACTTACATTGAAAAGTAGCGGAAGCAAAGTAATTTGAAACTAACATTAATATTATTTCAAATACATGCCAGTACCACGGTCGACTTCCAACAAAAGCATTAGAGATAAGATAAATAAGAAGGATCATGCCCATGATCACACTCCGCCTCTACGGCAGGAGTCAACCAACTCTTGCAGCCGCCATGATACATCATAACCTGCAACAAGTGGGGATAAAACCCTGAGTACGACAAAGTACTCAGCTAGACTTACCCGTCAGAAACCAGAAATAAGGTGACACCAAGGATCATGCAAGGCTGATATAAAGTGGGGCTAGCTTGACAACATTTTGCATAAAAGCTTAATATAGATGATCAATCATTAATGCTTAAGCATCAAGTTAATTATCATTAACCTATCATCTATATTAGAACCTGTACTAGAGCACTCACTTTATTAGGAGCAAACAATATTAACCATGGCAGGTATAAATTGAGGCAACCTTTCCATCGTGATCCAATTAACCATCCGTTCAATTTAATGGAATCTATGTTGCCGCTGCTCAAGTCAAGTGCTCACTAACCGGGAGCGACGACGATTCGAATCGAATTCCTATCCAGCTGGAGGGGTATTTCTAACACTCACCGAGTCACGCTTGGCGAGGGCTGCTCAGGTCACCTTTGGTACAGTTCAGGAGCCGCGGGTCCGAATGATGTCGTGACCCCAAGGGCGACACTCTGCCAGGTGATAGGGACTCTAACCCCCCCTTGGTCTCACGCCAATGTCCCCAAGCACATCCTTTCTCTCCTCCAAGAAGCAACCTACCATTCGATTCCCGGCCTGAACTGTATTACTTGGATTCGCGGTCGGAACGACTTATCCGGCCAACTAAGTGTTAGACTGCGTTCAACATGACTCAAGGACGTACAACGAATCGGTCCTTAAACGACTCAGACGGGGATAGATCCACACCCAAGACCTCCATGCCTTGTTGCTTCACTATCGTCATCCCGCCCGGTCTCATTTCATTTTATTAACACATGGTTCCATTCCACGATAGCACATATAGCCAACCGTGCCATATATGAATATCCCTATATCTCGCAGGTGACAGGAAATCACCTGACTTCTACCGCTTAAAGTAGGGCTAAGCATCTACTCGATCCTAGTCTATGTAGGATTCAAGGATTCATATATCTGGACAAGGAATGATATAATGCAGCAAGGTTTTCAACCAACTCCTACTACTTAATGCAACAATACTTATAACATATATAGAATTAATTGCTTTGAAGGTAGGAGGCTTATAATGCTCCGGGGCTTGCCTAGGATCTGACTCAAGTTAAAGTATGTCAGATGAATTCGCTTGGCGAGCATCTTCCAATCTACCACTTGTCCGGTCCTTCGATCTTCGGGATGGATCCACCAACTCCACCTTCGGGTTTGGCTCCACCTTAGGTCCTTCACGTGCTTCAGCTAACGTACCTAAATGAGGTGCAACAATGCATATGTATGAATGCATAGCAGTGCAATAAACAAAGTAATCAAACAGGCATACCAAAGTTCTCCTAAACACCTAGAGCTAATTAACTTAATCCTCACTAAGGCATAACATAGAAGATTGCAAACACATCAATCAAGACACAAGTCTTATAAGATCCTAGGGTACCAAACCAAGTACCAACAAAGACATGTGTCACACTTCAATACACAAGCATGGCAAAGTTAATCAAAGCACTAGAACTAGAAATTGCCACATTCTGGGCATCAGAACAGCAGCTAAATAATTTAATCATAACTGGAGATCTACAACTCCAAATGACTTGCAAGAAGACATTATGGAAAGCTTATGAAATTATCTACATTTCATATAATATCCTCACAGCATGATTCATAAGTTAAACAAGTCAAAAATACAAAGTTCCAGAATCTGTTCCTGACAAACAGAGAGCAAGCAATTCTGTACCCTAACTTTAAACAGCTATAACTCCTAAACCACATTGTTAAATGCCACCAAATTTTAACAGAAGCTAGATACATAAATTATCTACAACTTTTGTATAAATAAGTTTCACAACAAAGCACATTATCATGAAGAACTTTGCTAAGTTCCCAGATCTGTCCAGAAACTTCATTTGCAAGAAATAATTATTAACTTATGTTGCAAACATATAATTGGACAAAACCAACTTTACCAACATTTCACACATGACTAATGAACACCAGAAAACATAGTGTCCTTTCCTAAATAAATTATTTTAATACATTTTCTTAATTTATTTAGATAATTAGGTGGAGTTATGAACACCTATAAAAAATGCACAATAAATTCTACCAAAATTACAGTGGCCTAAATATGCTCTCAAAAGTCTACTGTACAAATTTAAATCCATTTGGGAAAGTATATCAAGCTCTATGAAAAAGATAAATAGCTATTGCAATAATCATGTGAGAGCAAGTTAAACCTAACACTCAATATTTTCTATGAACACAAGGCCATATTATGAATCAATATGATAGAGAAACATCATACTAAGGTAATGGAACAACATTTTCTATTTTATCAATTATATATTATTTATAAGCTATTTATCAAGCCTTAAACAAGTTACATCAATAACTAGGTCATACAATAAGCAATGACCATGAAATTTATACCACAGTACATCCATAGCATGAAGATCCTACCATAAAATTTTCACATCAATTGGAGCATCAACACTCAAGATATAAAAATAACAAGGAAAACAAGCATCTATTTTCCATTTAACAAGATCTAGGTAAAACATCCTGAAACCCAGAAACAACCTATAAGTTTTATATTTTTCTTAGCAAGTATATGTCATCACAAAATTAACAAAATAAGAATCATCATTTTTGGAGTTCTAAAACTTCAGATCTTGCTCTGGTCAAGTTTAAAGGTATTTAAGAGCATTTTTAACACTTAAATAAAGACATCAGAAAGAATCTACAAACATATAACATTTTATGACTCTAATGCATAGATCTTTTCTCAAGGTTTCCAAAAAATCCACTTTTGCTATTTTTGAAATTACCTAGCAAGAGATATGAATTTTAGAAGATTTACACCGATTTGAAGTTCAAAATCAGAATTATCCACCCCTAACCGCATCTGCTAGGCGCACCCGAAAACATACCCAAACAGCCACCGCCTTAACTGACATGCGGGGCCTACTGCCCGGTTGGACCCACATGTCACTCACACAGAGGAAGACAGAGAGAGAGAGGGAACCGCCCCCTTCCTCTGGACGCCGGGAAAGCAGAGGGAAGTCGCCGGAGCTCGCTGCTCCGGGCGATGAGGGCCTCACCGGCGTCGCGGAAGCGGCGGGGAAGGACCGCGGTGCTCGGGCGCACTCGCAGGTGGCCTTGCCACAGCCTGGGGTGGCTCGTGACCGCCTGACCACGGTGACCGGCGGTGCTGCCGCGGCAGCTCCGTCGCTGGAGCTTGCCGGCGGCCAACGGGGCCGAGGAAGGGGTGCTTCGCGGGCGGTGCGACGAGGTCATGGTGGTGCTAAGCACGGTTGAGGACAAGGAGGCTCGGGGTTGGAGGAACACCGGCGGCCATGGAGCTCGGCCATGGCGACCATGGCGATGGCGGCGCTCGGTGAGCAACAGCCGGATGAAGGCAGCGGCAACAGCTCCTATCGAGCGTGTACAAGGCGTAAGGGGACTTTCCAGGGCCGGTGACGGCTTGGCTTGGCCGCAACGCGTGAAGCCATGGGGGTGCCGAACGGCCCTGCCCGCGGTGGCCATGGCTGCGGCGCTTGCTCTCGCGCACCCAGAGCGGATAAGAGGCGAGAGAGAAGTGGAGAGGCGCTCGGTTGCAGCTCAGGCTTTACCAACACGAGAGGGAACGAGGACGCGCAGCAATGCAGTGGGGACGTGGCACAGGCATGGCCACCACGCCACGGAGCACGCGTCGGTCGTCTTGGCATTCTGCCGAACACGTGTCGGGTTACAACGTGGGCCGGTTGGACGACGATTTGGGCTAGATACTGGTCGAACTGGACCTTGGGCCAAGAACCAAAGTTGTTGCCCACGTAACCCTCTACAATATCTATTTAGGGTTCATGACCATTAGTGCTCTGGATTAGGAGATAACTAAGTGCCAAAATGACATTGTCAAAGCATTCCAAGCGATTAACAAAACTCCAATTTGCTAGGCGAAAAGTAGTCGAACAAGTGCCATTTTCGAGCATTATCCTGTCCACAATATACGCTTCAACTTTTGTATTTGGACAAACTTGAGTTGCTTAGCAATTTTTGGAGAACGCGCGATGCCAACGTCGACGACACCGAAATCAGGGATTAAAATGGCTAAGTGCTGAAATCAGCCCTAAAACTGACTTGTGGGCCCTGTTTGAGCATGTTACACACATTTTCATGACTTGACTCTTAAACAAAGTTTGTTCCTTATAAAATTCTCTACAACTTTGTCAAAGGGTGCACAGTCATGCAAAGCTTCTAGGTCACACTTTTGAAATGGTCAAACCAAAGGGCTCTAGGGTCCATACATGGTCAACCACCAATTAGAAGCATATTTAGGCAAAATGATCAACATGAACATTGTTCCATTAAGTGTCCTAAGTGTAGTTAAGGTCTTGTAGAGTTCATCTAGAGTCATTTGGACAAGTTTGCAAGGTTTGGCTGATGATCTACAATTCCATTCACTTAATGATGCAAGTTCCAATAGGAATGGAACTTATCATTTCATGTGACTTTTTGATTCCAAACTCCATGAAACTTTTCCAGGGCTTCATATAGATAGTTACTAATGTGAGACATGTGAAGATACTTTGATAACAACACCCAAGCATATATCTTAAAAATGGCCTATATGCAAAGAAGGGTGCAGCATCCAAGTTTAGATTAGGGTTTATTTCCATAGGTTTGACTTTGGCATCGTCATCTCCACTAATTTATCATGTTTGAGCTTAAACCCACTACTTAATTGGTGATCAACACCTGGGGTGTTACAGTCTTGATCCTTCCTTTGCAAAGCACGTGAACAAATATCTGTCATGCTCAATAATTCTATCATCAAATGCAGGATGAACACAAAATCAAAGCTCTCCATTTTTCCAATTAAACCTAAAGCTCCACCATTACATGATGGTTTAATAGAATCTTTCTTCACTATCTCAAGGACATCTATGATAGCTTCCCACATCACCAAAATGCGAAGCAAAGTTTTAAGATGTGAACCCCATCTAGTATCTCCTGGCCTAGCTAAGCTACTTTCTTGATTTAAACCCCTTCCAGTCATAATCTCACCATTCTCAATCTTTTCTAGCAACACATCATGATGCTTTGCAATTAAGACATCTTTTCTCATACAAGATGCACCCACATTGTTAACTATTAAAGGAACATAGTTAAAGAATTCTGCAATGTCTGCACTAGAAGTCGAAACAGCAACAATCACTAGTTGTAACTAATGGGCAAAACAATGCACATAGAAAGCATAATGATTTTCATCACGAATCAACTTCTGCACCCCATTAAATTCACCTCTTATATTAGAAGCTCCATCATACCCTTGCCCACGAAGCATAGAGATAGATAAATTGTGACTTGAAAGCATAGTGACCAAAACTTCTTTTAATGCAATAGCTGTACAACTTTGAACATGCTGAAGTCCAAGAAATCTCTCAACCACTTTCCCTTGATCATTCACAAACCTGCACGACACATTTGTTTATATGTTAGTATAATTGTAGAAATAATTGTAAAAAAACTATGCATAAAACAACAATTGTGCAGTACTAACCTTAGAATCACTGCCATTTGTTCTTTTATTGATACATCTCGAGACTCATCAATAAGCACGGAGAATTTTCTACCTCGAATCTCATCCATAATGACAGCTGTGACTTCCTCTGCACAAGCTTTGCAAGATCCTTCTGTATATCAGGAGATAGCATCTGGCAATTTTTAGAACCTTTGTCATATGCGTTCTTCACTATATCTACCTTATCTTTATACCATTCAACCATCTCTCTGAAAGTTCCCCTGTTGAGGGAAGTAGAACTCTCATCATCCCCACGAAAAGGTTCCCCATGGTATATGAGAAATCTTGCAACATCTAAAGAAGATGTCAAACGAATTTCATACCGTTTCTCTTTCTCCGTGCTTACCTCAACTAATTTTTGACCCACACTTGTCCTGTGGTTCATAAAGGCATCACAATTTAGTCTAGCATCTGTATGAGTCTTGCAAACACTATGCTTACGAAAAGTATCCTTAGCATTCTTCCAATTCACATAACCGTCTTGTGCAAAGACAGAACTTCCAAATTTTTCAGCCTTTGCCGAATTAAAAAAAGAGATAGCAATACAAGCAATAAGCAGCATCCTTGGACTCACTATACTCTAGCCAATCAAATTCATCAAACCAAGTCTTTTGAAATGATCTCCATTCACCACCAATACATTTACGAGGAAAAGGAAATTCATGAGGTTGGGTTGGACCACTCAAAGCATATGCTCTCTTTACTTGGTCTCTAATTTCTGGTTCATAAGATTCAATTGGTTTGCGCTTTGCAGGGTCAACAATTATGTTTGAATGACTAAACTCTTGCCTAGGTTTCTTCGGTTGATTTGTGCTCTCATTAGTATGTGGAGTTGAGCCACTGCCACTTGAACTTGAAATTGAATAGTAGTTACGCAGAGTTCTTTTCGACATACCAAAAATCTAAAAAGTGAAAAACATTCAATCTTAAAATCACAGACTTAGTCTTACATTAACTGATACTGATTCACAGTTATAAAAAAATCACCTGCAGACCTGCTGGATGCGGCGTTGCTCGGCTGCTCTGCTGGCTGCTGCTGCTCACCTGGTTGATGTGCCGCGCCACTCGCCGTGCCAACCGCCGGCCGCCTTGTCCGGTCGTCCCCCAGATCCAAAGGCCAGAGCGGCGCCGGCGCGCCTGGTCGCGTGTGCCTGGCTGTAGCGCCCGCAGGCCGCAGCCAAGGGGCGAGGGCCGAGGAGGCAGCCTGCTCGCGGCTCGCCCTCACCGGTCACCTGCGCGCCCGCACCCGGCTGGCCCCTGCAGTCGCCGTCCGCGCGGCAGTCTGGAGGGATGAGCGACGCGTCGAGTCACGATGGGGAGCAGCCGAACGGTGGATTGGATTGATAGCAGAGCAGGAACGGTGGATTGGATTTCCTACTGGGCCTTGGGCTTAACTCTCTATTCTCCATAAATAAATTGGCCCAAAACATTTCAGCCCTTCCTATCCTATTTGCATATACGTGAAAATCTAAGGTGGGGCTACGGTGGGGCTCTACCTACGCTGTCAACAGCGTAGGTGGGGCTCGAGCCCGGGTTGCCCGGCCGTTGCCTCCGTCACTGCTCAGAAGCGTTACATGTCTTTTTGGAATGCATGAAATGCATTTTTTTCTGCAAGATTCTTGTGTTCAGAATGGTGACCAGAAAAAAAAAGAACGATCAAGGTCAATGAGAAAAACAATCTCACGATTATTATTTTGTGCTTGATTTGCTTGTCCTTGGAAAGTCGTTCTCATGAGAAAATTGTAGTACAGTACCATTTTCCAGGCACGTGTATGACAGTATGTTCATATGTTGTGTTCTCGCATGGAAGCAGATAGGAATTTTTATTCTTACTCCAACTGTTTTTGACTCCTGCCCTAGCGCCGCCGCTGCAGCCGCTTCCGCCATCCACCACCGCTGGTCCCCCTCCCTTCTCCTCCGGTATCTCGCCGGGGGCTGAAGGGAGTGGGGATCCATTATTTTTAATAAGTTTTTCCTAGTAGATCGAGTCATTAGGGTTAGTGTCTCTCCATGCCAAATTACTTGGTACTGGAGTTTTATCTCCTCCTTCTCCTCATCTCTGTCGACGGTGAAAGAGAAGGGTGGAATCGTTTTCTCCATGGCGGCTCCGTTGAAGATGAGGACGACAACGTCGGCGTCAGCATCTTCATCGACATGATGACATGGAGACTTTTGTTTCCGGACGGTGGCACCAAGGCGGAGATGATGTTGCCGTCATGGAATAATTTTCTCCGGTCTCTTCTCTGTTTTGTTGTGGTTAGATTTGGCCACGATGAAGGACTAGGGAGAATAATTTTCATATCAGTCTTCCTTACTCTTCGGTGGCAGAAAGAAGAAGAAGGAAGACACAAGAAAGAAGAAGTTCCTCAATTCCGCCTACATGAATGTTGGCTGTTGTTCGTTGGACATTTGTTCTCATGCCATTTGCCGAGTGTTTGCCTGTGCGGTCATCCATACTGCAAAAGCATCTAACATGTTAGGTTTTGAGTTGTGCTATTCACAGCGTGAGTACTATTTTGTAATCCAGAGTGCTTGTAATGTGTTGATGTACCCAGCTATCATATAATATAATTCTTTTTTCGTCGCAAAAAAAAACTCCAACTGTTTTTGTATAGTTATCTGAGCGGCGAAAGAGATGGATATTTTTTTTTCGTGTTTGTCATGAATCATATGATAGGAGGCAAGTGCCGGTCCAAAATAAATTCAAAAAGTCAAAGATGCATGCCTCTGACTCGAAGAAGGAAGATTGGAACAGAGAAAGTCTCGCGCTTGCGCATGCATGGTCCCACCACTACCGTCGCACCTCTAGGCTCATCTCCAATTTTCCGTGGGTTTAGTTCGGCTGAGCCGATAAGCTGGCTGAAAACATGGTTGACTGATTTTTTGTGAGAGAAAAACATTATTTTAATTGAAAAAAACAAGATGAAAAGTATAGATTATAAGCCGGATGAACCTGGGCCATGGCATGTGGAAAAAAGCCCGCCTTTGGTGTTTTTTCTCTTCTTTATTTAAATCCGATTAGGGTGGTTTTGGCGCCTAATCAATACTCATGACAAAATAATTTTGGCAGCACATTAATTTTCTCGCCAATAATGCAAAAATGATGCACAGAAAATAAAACAAAATTGTATCGTATCTCCTTTTTTTTGTGAAGAAATTTGTACTGTATCTCTTTTTTTTTGTTTTGCGAAGAAAATCGTACTGTATCTGCTAGTGCCAAGCACGAGTTACGCATGGTACGTACATCTACACAAAAATACTTATTGTTGGTCAGTTGGTCTCTAACTTGTGATACAGTAGTAAATAGGGGAGGTAAAAAAACCGAAACCCAAAAGAACCAAGACCAAGACTGAAGTTCCTAAAATTTTGGTCTCTTGGTTTTTAGATCAGTCTCATGTTTCTGGTGACCCATTTTTTATCTCCTTGTTCGATCGAACCTGTCGGGTAACCAAAATCTTGAACCACCCGAACTCTTAACTCATCTCCTACCCGCCATTCTTAATTATCTGTTATCCTAAATACTCGAATCTTGCATTCTCTCTTCTCGATCCACGGCTTCAGCCTGAGTACGAGAGGGTGTCGAGCAAGGATGGGGATCCACGAGGGCCAGGGCGAGCGCCTTGGGGGCTCTGGGAGGCCGCGCATATGGCCGCGTTCACTTCCCCCTCCCAACCCAAAATATTTCCTCTTACATACATCACATCAAATCTTTCAACGTATGCATGGAGTATTAAACGTAGGTAAAAAAGATAACTAATTGCATAGTTTGTCTGTAAATGTCGGGACGAATCTTTTGAGCCTAGTTAGTCCATAATTGAATAAATTTTGCCAAATAACAACGAAAGATGCTACAGTAACTTTTCAGCTACTTTTCGCGAAGTGAACACACCCTATGTTCCGCGTGCCTGGGGCTCGGTGGCGATGGTGGCTACGCCAGCGCAGCAGTGGGACAGGCATCCTCGATGGTGGCGATTTCAACTTGCTCGGCGGTGATGGATCGAGGATTAGACTACCCGCACCCATCCATCCTCTATATCATCCTCTATACGTCCTAGTCAGCAAGATTCTCTCCTCTATACTCAATTCTCCCGCACTCATCCATCCTCTATATCATCCTCTATCCACTCTATTCACTGTGGGACTGACTTGTCACTTTATCTAAATATATCCATGTGTGATCTAGTTTTGAAGGATTTATTGAGACGAATTTAATGGTGCAATCGAAATTTAATTTGGATTTTTGGTTTGTGAGTTATAGCATTTTTTCGTTTGTTTAGCTAGCGGGGTCCGCCATTACAGAGTATAGAGTAAGCACAGTACTACTCTAAATATAGAGTGAGAGAAAGAATAGAGTATCGTTTTAGAGTATCCAGTGCAGCAGTTTTTACTCTATATTCATACTCTAAAGCTTTAGAGTATCGTTTTAGAGTATCCACCGCGGGTAGGCGGGGTGGGCGATAGGTCCTCGCCATGTGCAGCGCGAGCTTCGATGGGGTTTGCCCCCTTGCCGCCATGGCAACTGGCGAACACTTTTCAGCGCGTGTCGGCGTTCCTTGAGCGGGCCAAGAAAGTGAAAGTCACACATGATGGATAGAAACCAGGTAAAATATATGATGGAAACCCCCTTACTAGATGAAAACATGAATACCAATTCAAAAAACGCATTCAGTTGTTCAAAGAAATAATTTAAGACTTGGCATATCCAAAGTGCAGACAAATGTGTATTCACATCCAAAAATGAAATTCAAACTCGCGTTTCAAAATTTATATGAAAATGATAAATTTTAGGTTCATATGCAATAAAAGATAAAATTCCTGCATTTCGTCTTTAAATACATATTTATCATTTTCTATGATTTTTTCTAGTTTAACTTTGCATCTCAACTTTTTTTTGTGAGTACATATTTGTATCGACGACAAAACTATATGTGGGATAATGTTGCAGGTGAACGAAAGGGATTCGGAGTCTGGATTGGCCAAACACAGCACGCACGCACGATTCATGACGCACATCAGCACATGCGCTCCGGTGTCTGTTTCTCAGTCCGGACAAGGGACGTGGCATGGCGGATTGGCGGCCTTCCTTTCCTTGGAAGCTAACCTAGGCCTCGTTCACTTCCCCCTCCCAACCCAAAATATTTCCTCTTACACACATCACATCAAATCTTTCGACGTATGCATGGAGCATTAAACGTAGGTAAAAAAGATAACTAATTGCATAGTTTGTCTGTAAATGTCGGGACGAATCTTTTGAGCCTAGTTAGTCCATAATTGGACAAATTTTACCAAATAACAACAAAAGATGCTACAGTAACTTTTCAGCTACTTTTCGCGAAGTGAACACACCCCTAGCCATGCGTCCGTGCACGCCGATTTGGAGCATGCCGGCAGACGTCTACTTAGGCCTCGTTTAGTTCGGTGAATTGGGGAGAAAAACACTGTATCAGAATTCCTGTACCATTTTGTTTGTATTTGGTAAAAATTATTCAAATTTTGATTAACTAGACTTAAAATGTTCATCTCACAAAGTACAATAAAACTGTGCAATTAGTTTTTGATTTCATCAACATTTAGTACTCTATGCATTTGCCGACATTTTGATGTGACAGGGAATCTTCTTTTTGCATAGTAAAATTTGAGGAGAATTGGGGGAACTAAACAAGGGCTTAGCAAACTATGACCTTGTTTAGACGCCCGATTCGAGGTATCCTGAATTCACTGTGCTACATCACTGTAGCAATTTTGTTTTTATTTTATAATAATTGTTCAAACATTAATTAATTAGGTTCAAAATGTTCATCTCGTAAAGTACAACAAAACTGTATAATTAGTTTTTAATTTTATTTATATTTAGTACTTAATGCATATGTCAATATTTTAATGTGATGAAAAATCTTCTTTTTGCATAATAGAATTTGAGGATGAATTTGGGCATCTAAACCAGGCTAGGCTACTGAACTCGCGCGGTGTTCATGCCTGCACCACCGCCACTACGTAGTGTAGCACAGAGGATCTGTCAGACCAAAAAACAACAATTTAAGTAAAATAATGTAAATTCATTCTTTAAGGTAAGAAGAAAGACTTGCCGGGTGACCTGTTTAACTTAATATACAAATTAGTACTAATTATTAGCTATTAGCTGGCTAATTTTTAGTGTTAATGGATCTAAACAGGTCCTAAAACAATTGATTGGATTAGCATAATCGTCGGATGACTAGCTGAGCCCACGTCGGTACAAAAGCAACCTCAGTTCCCCGTGCTCTTCTGCCACGACAATACGACACGCACGGACAGAGCAGCTGATATATGTATATATTTTTAGGGCCGGTTTAGATGCAAAATATTTTACAAAACAATACTGTAGCAAATTTCGTTGTTATTTGACAATTAGTGTCTAATCGTGGTCTAACTAAGCTTAAAAGATTCGTCTCGTCCATTTTATCTGAACTGTGTAATTAATTTTATTTTTTATCTATATTTAATGCTTTATGCATGCGTCTAAAGATTCGACGTGATGAGAAATATTGAATTTTTTTGTAAAATTTCCGGCAACTAAACAGTGCCTAAACTAAACGGAGCAGCGGACGGGAAAAGTACATTCTCTCTCCACCCGAGATGAAAGTAGTGCAGCGGTATCTCGGATCTCTTTCCGATGGATTCTTGATTTTCTTGTCTTGCCACGGCAGGGTCGTCTCGAAGGGAGGTAAGGTGCGGGCCCCGTCAGATCACGCATCGGGACGGTAGGGGCGTCTAGGTTCGTCATGGACCAGGACGTTATTACTAGTAATCCGGATAGTCAAATGCAGGTTGCCAGATATTGGTCCCGCGTAAACACTGGAGTACCGTAAAAAAATGCAGGTTGCCAGATATTGGTCCCGCGTAAACACCGGAGTACATGCGATTTCCTGGTATACTTCCTCTCAATCAAATCAAACAAACAAACAAAAAGGATTTTGCTGGTATCTGTATCTCTCCTATTTATCTCTCGTCTACTCGCTTTGTTCTAAATTATCTGTCGTTTTTTTCCGTGCCGCAAGTTTAACTCTATTTATAGAAAATACGCGAAATATTTGTATCTTCAAATAAATTTATTAAAAAATTAAATTTAAAGATCTTTTCAATGATATCAATTATGTATCATAAATATTTTTTAATATATATTTTGTCAAAGTTGTTTCTCGAAAAGAAAAACGATAGATATTTTAGGCCCAAGGGAGTAGTCTATATCTAGAGAATCAGAGAAATAAAAGATTCCCGGTCATCACTCCGGAGGTATTGACCATTCCAGACCATGGGTTACAGAAAACACGATCATCCTATCCTTTTCGGAGAGATAATAACAGCGGTCCAAAACTGTATTATGATACACTAAGATCGTACTCGTGCGTTGCGATAGAAAAAAAAACAATGCCACGAGAATGCCGTGGGTTGTCGAGTGGAGGTGGCAAGACAGGTCAAGGAGGCCAGTGCGGTGCCGTGGCACTCGGCGGCGTGGGCAGGGCGGTTTGTCGATCGGGGCTGCAAGGGTTTGGGTGATTCTATTTCCATGTTCGAGAGTTTTTTATTGGTATTTCCACAACCAAGAGTTTTTTTTATTGAGGGAGGGTATGGGTCTTCCGGATGCGGGATTTTTTTTTATACCGGGTGTTTTCAGGGCCGGGAGATTTTTCTTATCGAGAAGGGAATGGGTCTGCTAGATAATGATTTCTTTTGACGCTTTTTAGTTGTAGAAGAGATATAGATAGAGATATTAGCTCGTGGAAGATGGCCGAGCTAGGATTTAGTGCAAGAAATTTGGAAAAGCTAGAGAAAATGAGAAATAATGCAAAACATCGTCATATCCATGATACAAAACATCAAGTTTTTCGTAATAATGCAAAACATCGTCGTATCCATGATATAACATCACGTTTTTCGTAGCAATACGACGCGTTCCAAGGCACGAGAGCATAATCCGGCCTAATCGTGGAATATAAATACAAAACATCACTTTCATTTCGTCTGGTTATTGCAGACCAAACTAAGCACACATGATATGGCATGGCACATAGATTTCTTCCCATTTTTATTACCTGAAAGGCTCACATGTTGGTATATTTTCGATCCACCAGATCAGCTAGCCTCTGGTCGATCTGATTATTCGTGGTGCACTATCTGACCACTTTCACTAATAAATTAAAACTTAAAACTCAGTTGCTTGTCCTTGGATTGATGATTGAGTGATCAATCTCATACTGCCTTGAAAACCCTACAGGATCTGAATAAGGAATGAACAATTTGCAGCAAGCTGCGGGCAACTCGGGGATTGTTTGATAAATCAAATCATGCACGTATGTATAGCAGCCGGAGGAGTAAACGCAAAAGTTCATACTCCCTCCATGTTAGTAAAAGAAGTCGTTTTAAACAAGATTTGGATCAAATATTGAGAATATAAATTATGAATAACTTTTAAGTTGTTGAGTTTGAAAATGTGAAAACCATGAGTATTTTTGTCTTAAAAATACTTTCATAAAAATATACATATATCAATTTTTAATAAATATTTTTATAGAAATAAGGGGATCAAAGTTATGCTTTAAAGACCATGTTGCTGTCCACAACAACATCTTTTACCAACCTGAAGGGAGTATATACGGCTGTTTGCTTCCCAGCCTCAATATGCCACGTCAATCTGTAGCGGAGTGTGGCAGTGGCTGGAAAAACCAATGCCTAAGCTGCGGCGAGATTTTACGCTGGGACCGTCGGTGGCTGTCGCAGCTTTTCAGTCAACCAAACAGCAGCCTTCTGAGACGTGGCATGCCGCAAGTGAAGTATGGCGAAGCATGGCGGGGAACCAAACACTCCCTATATCGTAGATAATCGTAATGCGTGAGGCGGGAGCCATTAATCTAATCTCCTTGCAGTCCCGTAGTCCGATCCTTGCCTGTGTATAAATACGGTCATATGGAACCCACTCGCTCGCCAATCAGCTAGTAATAAGCAATAGTATATAGCTCCTTCCACGATTTATTCACTTTATAGGATCATACTAAGTAATGTCATAATAATTTAAATTTGAACATGTGTTATACTATTACTAAAAACTAATATTTGAGTGTGATATTTCTAAGTTTCTATTTTACCCTGATAAAAAAGATACATCACGATCGACCTACCGTGAAGCATAAGATGCATTACGATCCACCTACCATGAGGCATAAACCCACACAGATGAAGCTACGAAAATTATTTTCCTGGCGAACATTCATGTTGACCCTCTCCATGAAAATTACACCATCACTAGGTTTGCATTGGTGTTATCATGGCGGTATTTCATGGAGGCCACCGTCATAGAATTGATTCTTGAGGGTACCAAAAATCACAACAATATAGTATTTCACGAGGGAGACACCACCACAAAAATGTATTCAAACCATCATAAAATTGTTTGTCTGGGAGTCAAAATCCATCATGATAATTTATTGCACCAGACACAATCATCCACCTGAAAATTCATGCATATATAACAATCACAATAAAATTCAATTTACCATACACATACAAAGCCAAAATGTTTTAATGCACGGGGAGTCTCCCACCAGCTACTCTTAATAAGAAGGTGAGGCTATCATCTCCCTGTTGTCCTCGTGTGGTGTCAGCAACGGTGAGGATGTAGGGCAGTGGGTGCAGGAGAGGAATGCGGTAGCAGGTCAGAGCATCTGCGGGCTGTTTGGTTCAGCACCCAAGCCAGCCACCAGGTTGTGGCGCCGCCGAGGATTGTGGCACAATATATGGCCGCCACACCTGTGGCGTAAATAAGCCTGAGAAAAACTATGGCTACCACAACTGACGCATTCAACCAAACAGCATCCAAACTCTTGTGGCAACCACATGTGTGCGAGGCCAAGTTTGGCCAGCAACCAAACACCCCCTGCATCTGGTGGCAACTCTGCCGCGGGGAAGGATTAATTGCTGAATAGAAAGATGCAACATACAGTGGTTTTCTCATCATCGTCAGCAACACATGCCTTCCGAGATCCAAGGATTTCCGGTGACCGCAAACGCGCCGCTGCCTACAACAATAGGAGGCACACATCATTTTAGAGTTTTGTCACTCTACAGCTAACTGATCAAACAATACTTTATGGAACCCAACCTCCGAATCAGGAAACAAAAAGTAGTCAGGTAAACATAAGGGAGAGGGAAGATTAATTTGCAAAAAACATAAGTTTGTGAGTGCTTGCTCTTGCGTTGCGAAGGGCACACTCACGTGCGTTGTGGGGGTTCACCAAATCGTAGCGGTGTCCTCGAAATTGGAATTGGGACCGGAGTTGAGGGTGTAGTAGTTGCTCTGAACTCTGATCTATAGTGTTGCTTTCCCAACCTTGTTGGCCCTTGTGCGCGGCTAAAGATGAGCATCCAGCCTGGCGACCTGGCCCAAGCACGGCACGGTCCGGTGTTGTGCGGGCCCGGGTATGCCTGGCCTGATGCATAGGGCCATGTCTGGGCTGCACCTTAGACACGCTGAGTGGCCCTGCCCGACCCAGTAAATCTCCTAAGTCCTGGTATCGACCTGCTATCTACTGCGGCCTGGCTAAGAGGTTGAGGCCTAAGAGCTCACTGCACGTCACACTCCCCTAACCCTAACTTCATTCCGCCCCCATGCCTTGTGTGGCCGCAAGCCTGCAGCCCCGCACCGCGCCACCCGCCACTCAACTCCGCGGCTCCTCCATGGCTTCACCCCCTCCTCTGGAAGCGCTGCTATTCACGGGGGGGGAGGGCTCCTCACCTCCGCGTGCCTAGGTCCTAGAAGCGCCGCTGCCCACCGGGGGCTCCTTGATAGCGAGCGAGCTGGCCTCGGGGATGTCGACCTCGAACTCTACCCTACTCCTTTCTTCGCTCACACCGACGAATCCAACCTCAAGTGTGAAAGGTTCTTGTTTGGTTTTGGTAATTGAGTGACAACCTTAAGTGAAATACTTATGTTTATGTGAGATACACAGGTGATTAGTCCACAGGTATATGTGTATGAGCAATACATACCATGATGGTGAAGATGGCTTGAACTTGTTGTAAGGCTCACACATGTGATGAAGGAGCTCACTGCACATGAGATATGACATTAAGTCATGTGATCAAGGTGAAGAAGATCAAAACATGACTTGGCTCGATGGACTGGTTATAAGTGTGAAGGGCAGGTTGAGTGATGACTTGGCGCCGATGGGCCGAAGCAACGGTGAAGAGCAAGTGAAGTCAAGATCGATGAACCAATATGGTCACGTGATAATATGGAGTGGATCATATCATTGTTGATCATGTTGGTGCATGTGTTGCATTGACATTGGAGGAGATGGAATGGAATGCGCAAGGCAAAGGTATAACCTAGGGCATTTCATTTCACCGGTCATAGGTGTGTAGAGAAGTTGATGACTAGGTTTAGGATAGATGACCGTACTATCAAGAGAGGCAAACTTGTTTGCATGTTGGTCATCTAGGTCCACTCAAGTGATCTAAATTTGCATCATTGCTAGGATCGAGTGGCATGGCAAGTTGAGTGGTTAACTCTTTAAAAATGTTTGTGAAAATACTAACACACATACACATGGTGGTGTACACTTTGTGGTGTTGGCACATTTACAAAGGAGAAAGAAGTTGGAGTTAAAACGGATCAACTCGGCAAAGAAACAGAGGCAAGAAGAGGTCACTGGAAGTGACCGAACGCAGGCCTCAACAGGACCTGCGCGTTCAGTCATATTTTCTAGAGATCAGACTCTGGCGCGACAGCGTGACCAGACGCATAGGCGGTGAGTCCGGTCAATGCTGACGATAGGTGACGTGGCGGCATTCTGGCACGCAGGGGTTTTGCAGCGCAGACTTGACTTCGTGGTGCGTTAGGTCGTTGGCGACCTCATGTGTCCAGTCACTGTTTGGCCTCCTTGGGACCTCTCTGGACTCAATCGAACGCTAGGTGGGGCGCGAGTCAGGTCACGAGCATCGCGTTCGGTCATCTCTGGCATTGCTCAAGGGGACACGCGATCTGACGTTGTGCAGGTGCGTTCGGTCGTTCGGTGACCGTTGGCGTGTGAAGTAGCCGTTGAAGATCGAACGCGTGACGTTGAATGCAGGGGACACATGGCATCATCCTAGCGACCAGACGCTAGCCGAGTGCGTCCAGTCGTGTCGCAGTACACCCAGGGAAGGGGTAACAACTCTATTTAGCCTTGGGGCTATAAATAGAGGGGGTGTCTTGACCATGGCTGAGGTTGAGCACCTAAGGGGACTTTGTGTCCATGCTTGAGAGTGCTTGGGAGCCCTCTAACTCACTCTTGCTTGATAGTGTTCATCCGATTGAGTGAGTGAGTGATTCTAGAGCAAATGCATCGTGAGGTTGCATTGAGTGGCACTAGATGATCGTGTTGCAAGCTGGTAGTGCTTGTTACTCTTAAAGGTTGCCACCTCCTAGATGGCTTGCGACTCTGATGAAGCACGTGAGAAGATTGTGTGGTGCTCCGGAGGAGGATTTGTGAGGGGGATTATGCTCACCCCGCGGGGATCACGAAGAGCTACTCTAGTTGAGCGTGTCATTGAGCTACCCTCACTTTTGGGGTAGGTTCTTGCGGTGCCCAATGTGCGGGCTTGGCGGATGATGTCAATTAGCCGCCGAACCACCAAGTGAGCGGTCGACACAACGGGGACATAGCTTGGTGGCAACCAAGTGAACCTCGGGAGAAAAATCACCGTGTCAACATTGTCTTCATCATCTTCTCGGTGGTTTGCATTCCATGAAACACAAGCTTGTGTTACTTTCATATACATTGTGCTTGTGTAGTTGCTCTTGTAATTACTTAGCTTGTGTAGCTTGCTAGTTACCTTCTTACTTATGCAGCATAGAAGTAGCTCCCTTGTGTGACTAATTTGGTTTTAGTAACCATGTTAGTCACATTGCTTAGTTTGTGTAGCTAAGTGTTTGCGCTCTTGAATTTGGCTTGTGTAGCCTTGTTATTGAGCATTGCTAGTGAGCTTAGGAGCTTTGTGCTTTTGCTTACTAGTTGTGTAGGAGCTCCCCCATGCTTGAAGTACTAGGGGTATAGGTTTGTGTGACCTTGCTCCTAGAATTGATTAGGTGAGCTCTAACTAGCCCGACACCTTAGTTGCATAATTAGGATCTTTGTAAGGTGCTAGAGAACATAGTTAGAGGGGTGTAATCTTGGTTAGACCGTAATTCCACATTTATTTCGGTTAGCCAGCACAATTAAGTTTTAGAAAGGACTATTTATCCCCCCTCTAGTCCGTCATCTTCACCCTACAAGTGGTATAGGAGCTTGGTCTCTCATTTGTGGTCTTCACCGACCCGAGAGGATGGCGTCTAGTGGGATAGATGAGTGTGACACACACATTTTTTATGGCACACACTTTGCACATGGAAACACCATATGCTTGATCATTTTTGTGCAAAGGGACCTAAGTTTTGGTGGGTTGCCACAAGTGGTCTCACCCATGTCTTGGACCATAAAAATCTAACCAAAGATCAAAAGGTTCTCTTTGAACTTGATTCCGATGCTTATTTATTTCTAATGGATGCTTTGAGCTTTGAGTTATTTTACAAGGTGAACCACAAAGGAATCGCCCATGAGTTGTGGAAATCAATCAAGCACACCTCGGTGACTCCTCCACATGGGATGATGGCAAGTTCAAGAAGGAGGATGAGCCTAAGGTGGATGCACGTGATTGTGTTGAGCATTACCACAATTTGGTGATTGTGGAAGATTGCTCCACCTCATGATCAAGTGATGATGATGATCGATCCACTATAAGTTCACTTGATAAGATTGATGATGATGCCTCAAGTGATGCAAATGATGATGCTACTCCATTCACACTTTATGGTGATAATGATGGTTCATGCTCGAATGACATTACTACTACAAAGCCCATCCACTATACCACATTGCTTCTTGTCACAAGGAGACACCAAGGTATCAAATGCTAATATGGTTGATTATATTGATTCATATGATGAGCTTGTTAGTAGACTTGCTAGCATGACCATGTTTTTAGAAAATGAGAAAGCTAAATCATTGAAATTGGAAAATGAAAACTCATTTCTAAAGAACTCATGCGAAGAACATAAGCACTTACTTTATGTTCTTAAATCTTCACATGTTGAGCTAAACTTGACTCATGAGACACTACTTATATCTCATGAAGAATTATTAGAACAACATGCTTCTCTCATTAGAGTATTTACAAAAAAGACTTAAAAATAATGAGAGCTCATCACATGGGTCACATGATCAATCACATATTGTTGCTAACCCTTGTGATGTAGGGAAGAAGCATGTATCCACCTCTTGTGATAATTTAATAGATATGCCATGCTCTTTACATATAGATGCTTGTTCTACTTCTATGTCTTATGAAACTAACCTTTTGAAGGAGAACAATGAGCTCAAGATTGAAGTGAAGAAATTGAGCAATAAGTTAGAGAGGTGCTATAACTCAAAAGTCACCTTTGAGCACATGTTGAAGACTCAAAGAAACTTCATTGACAAGAGTGACCTTGGCTTCAAAAGGAAGATGACAAAGGGTGAAAGAAAAAGGGTAAAGAAGATGAAGAAGCAACTACAATTAAAGTTGTCTTACTCCATGTGCTACTGGTGTCATGAAGCGGAACACCTTGCAAATGGTTGCCCAAACATTGAGAAGCTCAAGAAGATGAAGGAAGAAGATAGGCTCAAGCATGTGAAGTGCTTCAAGTGCCGCACTTTGTGTCACCTTACCTCAATGTTCCCAACCAAGTAATTGGTGAAATAACAATAAGAGCCTCAACCAAAGCTATAAGTTGAGCAAGAGAAGACACCCCAAAAGCAAATCAAGATCAACCATGAAGATAGTGATGACTTGATGATGATGATGAAGAAGAAAACAAGAAGGGGTGAAAGAGCAAGGCATCCAATGCAAATTCAAAATGCCAAGATGATGAGCAAGACACAAGATGAGAAGAAGGTGCATGCTCACATCAAGTGCTTCAAGTGTGAAGATATGGGACAATTTGTCTCGAGGTGTCCTACCAAGCTTGAGAAGAAGGTTCAAGCAACTCTTGAGAGGCAAGGCAATGAGAAGCACCACATGAGCAAGGAAGAAAATGCTCAAACAAAGAGAATGTGCTACTCATGCCGGGAAAGGGGACACATGGCACATTCATGTCCCGTAGGTAATAATTCTAAGCCCATTTCAATTGATGATGATATTGTGCTTAGAAAGGATGGTAATGGTACCTCATTGATTCAAATTGCAAAACATCCTGCTACTCATACTAAGGCTATGCCTAAGTATGTTGTATCTAATTTGAAAGGACCCAAACTAGTTTTGGTACCATCAAAAAGTGGATGATTGATTATAGGTACCATCGGCATTAGATGCTTGATTCAATTGATTTCATATTGATCATCATATGTTGAGTCAAGTTATGAAGCCTAGTGCACATCCAAACCCAATGCCATGATAATTGAGTGAAGTCCAAGTGCTACAACTTACAAGTGCTATAATTCAAGTTATGATGATCTATTGGAATTATTTGATGGTTTGCAAATATGAGAGTTGATAGCTTGCTATGAATGATCATGAGCTAACCAAGGTATATCTCTTATTGATCATTTCATTTGGGTGCATATAAGTTGATTGAATTGGATATATATATGCAATGTTGCTTGCTATGAGATGTTTGAATGGATAAATGCTTAGTAGTCAAGTTTGGATTAATTTGTGTTGGATAAATTCATAAGATGATCTTTATTGAGTGGATTGAATGGATATATGTCTTGTGAAAGTGTTCAAACAAGTTAGTTTCGAGTTTCATTCACATTTGATTAAGTAAAGCTCAAGTGATTGAAATCTGTCTTATATTGCAAAATCTGAGTGAGCTGTGATCTTAGCCATGTTTGAGTGATCAAATATTGTTGGATTGGCTTGAAATTTGTTATGCATGCTCTAGACCTATGTTATAAGATTCTATAGAAATTTCATAAGAATTGGATAAGAGATGCTTCGGTTTTGGAGTAGATATTTTCAGTTATAGTGCAGCAGTTTTCATCATATAGCAGTGGTGGAAGAATTAAAATCTGGTAGCAATCTAAAAGTCAAATAAAGCTCAAATTTTTGCAGCTGCTAGACAACATTGTGAAGCATATCTCCACCAAATTTCGTGGCTTTTAGGTCTATATGTTGGGACATATATATTTTTCCTTGAAGGGTATAAAATCTGCCAGAAAAGTAACAATTATTGGATTGATTGAGAGTCACTTTGATTGAAAGGTCCTCAAGTTGGAAATATGATTATAAGTGATTAAGGTATCTAAGTTTGGTTTTGAGATATGACAAGTAATGAGTACAAGGCCATTTAATTGTGGAGTGTACTTGGCACACATACTTGGTACTCAAATTGAAGATCAAAACCAAGCTCAAAATGAAGATAAAGTTTAAGTTCTAGTGATCATTGGAGATCATTTAGTAGAAAGAAAAGGACTTAAATAAGTAGAAAGAAAAGGATTTAAAGAAGGATTCAAAGTTACTCATCAAATTAAGTCCATCACTTGGATCAATCAATCAAGTTATTTTAAGTGAGTATCAAGAATAGTTTTTTGGAGAGAGGTCACTTCTCCCTTGTGTAGGGGCTCGCCGCCTATGTGTAGGTAAACCAAGTGTGGTACTTAGAAGGCTAATATGGAAGTGGTGATCCGAAAAACATTTAAGATGCTTAGTTGAAGCAATCAATAGGATTGATCAAGAAAATCAAGCAACACCCAAAAGAGAGCTAGTTATATTATTTCAAGTGGTATTCTCACATTGATGCTCTCATGCAAGCATTGATCAAAGAATAAAGCAAGTCAACCACATCATGGTAGTGCACTTGATCATTAGTGGTCTTCAAATCATATGTTTGACAGAACCGCCCAATTTATATATGTTCAAGTACGACTGTCCTCGTTTAACACACATACTTTCACTGATATAAACCCGGTAGTCCACCGAGCGTCATGAAGGACCTTGGTAAATCAACTTCACAACCAAGATCGTAATAGAATAAGCAAATACACATCACATACATGGAGTTGTAGCAGAAATAATATTATAAAAGAGTTTACAAGTAATAATACAACATTTGGGTTTCAAAACCGATTAGTGAAAACAACATAGCTTTCAAATGATTACAATAACATATGTTCCAAATACATTGCTAGCATAAGTGACATACTCTGACAAAAGCATAAGATGAGAATACTATACAAAATCACTGAGCCCACTGGTTGTTAGCCACAATCTTCAGCTAGTCGAGAACCGCACCTGCAACATGGTGGGATAAACCCTGAGTACGAGGGGTACTCAGCTAGACTTACCCGTCATAAACCAAAAATATGACACCAAGGAGTATGCAAGGCTTTATAGGTGGATTTAGCTTGACAACATTTTACATAAAAAACTTAAGTACATAACTTGGATATTTGATATCTTTAGCATCAAATTGAATACCTATTCAATTAAGCATCTCTAGATTAGCACATGTACTAGAGCAATCACTTGATTAAGCTAACAAGCATTAGTAACAATATCTAGTGTAGTAATGTCAACATCATCATAACCATCAAGTTTCATTAAGTTTTTCTATGTTGCCGCTGCTCAGGCAAGTTCTCACTATCTGGGAGAGACGGTGACTCGAATCGATTCCAACTAGCTGGGGATTTATTCCTAACACAAACCCAGGCAGACCAGATCAACGGTCACCTTAGGTCACCTTTGGTACAACTTAGAAACCAAATTTGTGGGCCCGATCAGCGCCACACCCTCAGGGATACTACCAGTCTGCCAGGAAGTTCAGGCCCAGCCTACCCTTGGACTCACGCCATTGGCTCCCCGCACATCCTTACTTCCTCTGGCATGCGCACTTTCACTTACTGTGGTCCCGACCTGAGTTGAGCTACTCGGTTTCGTGGTCGGAACGACTTATCCGGCCAGCTAAGTGATAGGCATGCGTTCAACATGACATAAGGACGTACAACGAATTAGTCCTTAATCGACACAGATGGGGATAGATTGGCACCCAAGACCTCCATGCCTTGTTGCTTCTCTATCGCAATCCCGTCCGGTCTTCAATTATATCTCAACACATGGTTATTTCCACGATAGCAAATATAGCCAACCGTGTACAACAACTCTCCTATATTCCGAAGGTGACAGGAAATCACCTGACTTCTACCGGTCTAAGCATGGATAAGCATTTATTCGATCCTAGACCTAGATAGGGTTCAAGGTATATTTACTGGACAAGAGTATAGATATATATGCAGCAAATGTTTCCAATACAACTCCTACAACTTAATGCATCAACCACTATACTCAAGTTAAGATTGTGTAAAATATGGGAGGCTTATAATGCTTCGGGGCTTACCTGGGATCCGACACAAAGTTAGTACAGTTAGCTTGCACCATCTTGGTGACATCTCCACTTTAGGCATGCACTCCAGGGGTCCTTCCACCTTCAGGATAGATCCACCAAACATCGTCTTCGGGTTTGGCTCCAACATCACGTCCTTCACGTGGTGCATCTAGCGTACCTAGATGAGATGCAAAATGCAAGTGCATGAATGCAAAGAATGGTAATACGAGATGCATTACATAAGAGCATTCAAGACAAGCACAAGATTATGCAAGACATAGGCACCTAGAGTTATTTAACTAAACATCATCCAAGCACAACAGATGGATATAGCCAGCACATCAAGCATGACACACCCGTTAACATAAGTTCAACTATCGCAAGTATTTATCAATCAAGAACTAACTAACAAGTTTAGCCAAACAAGAGTAGGCTAGAGCAATCAACTTAGCATATGCCCAGAATCTGGACAGCAGCATAGAAGACACTTGTTTCAACCATAATTGGAGTTATAAGGATCAAACAAAGGTGATCCTAGACTTTCTGGAAAGCTTAGAAAATTCTCTAAAACTTTGTTATTATCATCTCAAGACAATTCCATAGCTAACAAGGTCAAACAGCACAATAAGGACATCTCTGTCCAGACTTAGGGCAGAATCTGTCATCCCACTTTGAACAGCCATAACTGGAGATTTAGACTACCAAAAGGTGTGATCTTTAACAATTTAGAAAGCTTATAAAAAGTAATACAACTCTCCTATTATCACTAATACACGATTCCATGTTTAAATAAGTCAACCAAAGCCATCATTCAAATCTGTACAGAGCATAAGAAAAATCTGACAATGAACTTGCCAGAAGCATAACTCCAAAACTATTAGGCCTATGGTCATGATAATTTAAGGCAAGCATGATATGGAAGTTAGCTACAACTTTGGTATTCATCCCATTTACAACAAACATCATTATCATTACGAAAATGATTGCACAACCAAAACATACACATGCAGCCATTTTAGAAAGTAGCACTTTGGTGTTTCACTTGATTACTAATAAGGAGCACATACCTGAGATATTCTAATGGCTTCAATCATCATCAAAGTACTTAGCAACACATTATTGAAACATCAAGCACTCAAAGCATCACTAAGCACATTTACAAGCTTCATCTACATTTATGCTTCTATTACCCCTTTCTCCTAATAAACCTATATATATTATTTTAGTGATATATGAGAACAACTAGTTTGGGGCTGAGATTTTTTATGAGTGGTAGATGTTACCAAAACATGGCACTGTACAAATTTCACATGCTTAGGTTTAATAATTTAATTGCTATGAAAAAGACAAATTGCTATTGCAAGAAAACTTGCAAGAGCAAGATAAATCTAAAGATCATCATTTTCTATAAATACATGGTCATATTATATGTTATTATGGTAGCACAACATTATACAAAGGTAGAGGAACAATATTTTCCATTTTTACACCTTTATAAAAATTATAACTGATTTAAAATCATTTATCAAGCACCAAACAGGTTATATCAATAACTCACTCATACTGCATCCAATAAGCATGAAATTTTTACTACAGCACACACATAGCATAAGTAGCCCACTATAAAAATTTCATTGCAATTGGAGCTCCACAACTTTCTATATAAAAATAACAAGCAAAACAAGCCAAATTTGCCTATTTAACAAGATTAAATCAAAACATTATAAAAACAGTACAAAACTAATATGTTCAATATTTTTCCTAGCTAGAGCATGTCATCACAAGATTAACATAAGTAGAATTACCATTTTTGGACTTCTATAACTCAAGATATGCATCTGTCCAACTTAAAAGCATTTCTAAAAGTTTCTTTAAAGAATAATTTATACAACACACAAACATGCATGAAGTAGCATATTTTATAGATCTATCATGTAGAGCATTTCATAACAAAGCTAACAAAATTAGTTTCACTATTTTTGGGGCTCCCTAGCAGGAGATATTGATTTTTAAAGATTCAGTCGATTAATGCATAAAAGAAAAGGAAAAGGAAAAACACATTTGCAACTAGGCCCCTGCAAGAAACTTTAATTAAACCAAGCAAACAAGTCCTTCTCAGAACTATTCAACTGAGTCATGAGATTTGTAGCTGAGCCCTCCCCATCTTATGAATTCTAGCCCGAGGCCCTTCTTCTTTTCCATCTCACCCTGAGAGCAGGGGAGGTCGACAGGGGCGGCACCGGCGCCGACGGCGAGGGCGAGCCGTGTGGGCACCAGGGGGCCCACGCGCACCGTCTAGCGGTCGTGGCTTGGTCAGAGACGGCCTGTGGCCTCCTGGCCACGTAAGCACGGTAGTTTGGGGCTGCGACCGCTTAGTCAGCGGTAGACGGCGGTGACCTGACGGTCGGAGAGGCGCGTGACGGCGGCGGAGGTCATGGCTTCACGCACGGGCGACCACGGCATGCCCGGCCGCAGCCTGTAGTGGTGAGACCGTATGTGGCAGTGACACAATGACGGCGGCGACAGCGGAGCGTCCAACAAGCAAGGGCGTGGAGGGACGCGACGACACGACCCGATAAGGACATGTAGGAGGATGTGCGGGACCAGCACATCCACACGACGGTGGTGGCACGCAGCCAGGGCAGCGGTGGCAGGAGCTCGAGCGGGGCTTGACTCGGCCATGGCGAGTGTGCTCTTGGCGCGCGGGCGTGAATGTGGTAAGAGGGCAAGCGCGTGCTAGAGGGAGTGGGAAAGTGGAAGCTTGGCAGCACAGCGCTCTCCCCATCGGCACAAGCAAGGGCAAGGGCAAGGGCACGTGGCAGCAGCTCACTACCATGGTGGGGCGCGAAGCCTTGCATGGCCTCCGCACAGGCGTTTCCACGAACACCTGGCATGCACGAATGTGCTGATCTTGGAGTCTACAAAATAGCATATTCGGCTTGGATTCGGAGCTGGGTACCTATAGCAAAGTTGTTGCCCTCCTTATGGTCTACAAAAATGCTTAAGGGGTTAGGGTCAGTAGAGCTTTGGGCCAGTGGTTAATTAACCTCCAATATAGCAGTGTCAAAGCATTGTGTGTGATTCAAGAAACTCAAATTCGATGATCAAAATAAGTCAACTAGTGCCAAATTTTTTTGAGCTCTTCTCCATGGGCTCAACTCCAACTTTTATTTTTGGGTCAACTCAAGTTACTTAATGAAGGCAAGAGAACATGACATGCCAATCATCATTGACATTGAAATCTCAGACGTTAATTTTTTGGAGCTTCAAAATAGCACTGAGTTGATTCTTGAGAGCCCTATTTGACTAAGTTAGGGACCAAACTAGCTCTTTAGCCTTGAACAAAGTTTGTTGCGCACAAACGAAACTACAACTTTTATTAAGGGTCAAACCTTGTATCTTGAACAGAAGCCCTTGCTTTATTTTGGTCAAAGCAGCATCCTGAAAAAGGTATTTTGAAGCCAACCAACGCTTAGAAGCATATTTGGACCAAGTCATGAATACAAGCATGGTTACATTTTGCATCCTAAGTGTGTCTAAGGTGTTTTAGTGATCAAACACAATCACATGCATTAACTAAGCATGGTCATTAAGCATACGCATGGGATAAACATATGAAACATATGTTGGCTATAAATGAAACATCACTTAGGCAACGTATGAAACATCACCTATGCAACAGATGAAACATCACCTATGTACGTATGAAACATCACCTATGTAACATATGAAACATCACCTATGCCACATTGAAAATGCAATTCACTTAATAAAGCAATTCAATAAAGGTTATAACTTATCATTAATTTCATGTGACTTCTTGGCTCCAAACTTCATGAAACTTTTCTAGTGATCAATATAAATGGAAAATAGATATGAGGCACATGAGAGGGGCACTTTTAACATCACTTAGACATACCTCTGAAAAGGGTCAACATAGAAGCAAAGGTGTGTTGTCAAAGTTTAAGTTGGTACTCTTTCTCAGAGAGTTGATCTCAACACCTTTGTCACCACCTACAAGTTTGAACTAGAACTCTTGATTCCCACTTAACTTGTCATGTTGGAGCTCAAACCTACTGCTTAACTGGTGACAAACACCTAGGGTGTCACACTATGGGTGAAGAATGGACTCTATCTATGATGATTGGTCTTTACTAAGTTATAAATTGGACTTCACATTGCTATGGGAGTAATAAATTGGAATCTACATGACTATTCTCTACTCCAAGATAGCAAAGATATCATTGTAATGTGCATGATCATTTTCATCCCTCACTAGTATGCGATTATTGCATATAGTACATGCTTCATAGGATAATGCATAACAAATAAAAGTTTTAAAATTAATAGCCTACCACTATTACTTGAATGATTAGATGAATCTAGTGGTTAGTATATGAGTTTGTTCATGAGCTAGTGAACCCAAGTACTTCATTTAATTTGGATTGCAAACAAGTGACAAGTATAATATTGACAAGATAACCCTTGCAAGAAGTGTGAAGAGGCTTGCCATTGGTTCAAACTGGACTTGGAAGCTTAGGCAAATCAATTTAGTTCAAGTCAACCATAGAAGCTCATGATAGTGATAAGAGTACAAGCACAAGACAACAATGCAAATAGATATCTAGTTTGTTTGTTTCAAGTGGTATCTAGACTTAAGTATCTCATCAAGAATTCACAAGTGATGTCTAGATCAACTCACAAGTGATATCCTACAAATGATACTCATGAAGATAGCAAAGGTTCAAGAAATGGTTTTTATTGACAAATCCAACAAGTGGTTCCATACTAGAAATTTTTTTCAAGTGGTATCACATCTACACGTGGTATCAATCATGCAAGACGATGGTTCCACAAGTGATCCTCAACTTTAAGTGATCATCAAATGAAGAATGCATCCCTCACCTACAAAAGCTCAAGTTTATCAAGTGGATGACCCATGCTATGACATAGGGGGAGGTGTCCCACCAATTGGTATCTAGGTCAAAAATCCTATGTGTGGTATCTCAAGAGCTATACAAGTGGTGCCATTCCAACATTTGGAAATGTCCATAAAAAATGTAAGATTCAAGCTTCAACCATCTACCCCAATGCAAGCCTTTGCATCATGGAAAGCACACCTTTTATGAAAATTGATGACAAATGGGAAGAGATTATATAAAGATATGAAAGCTTTGGGAGAGATTAAGATTTGGACATGGACAATGGCACAAAGAGGGAGCAACATTGAAGAATGTGAGGGGATCAAAATTCTTGGACAAGAGAAGCACACAAGTAGGGGGAGCAAGCTCATGAACTTGTTTGATTGCATTTTATATGTGCATATTCATGTGCTTGATTGCATTGCATAAGTTTTAAATTTGGTATGCATACTTGTGTGGTGTATGCTAGTTGTAGAATTTAGATGATGAAATGAAAACTAGCATGCATAGGATGATAGTTAGATGTGACTTGCATGTTTTACAAGTGGTACTAGAACCTTGCTTATAATGTTGATCTCACGAGGTATCTAGTATTTGTTGCAAGTGCTATCTAACTAACCATGGTGCTAAGAATGGTGGTCAAATGGCAACTCTGATTGGTATCACACTTCAAAGGTTTATTCTATACATCTTAGCATCATTGGTAGTAATTACTCTCCCACAATTCCAATCTATGCATATGTGCGAGCTTCAAACCAAACACTCTAGCACATATATAGGGGGAGCTAATACTATCAATTTGGGTTTGTGGTACTTGTCCAAAATCATTTACACATGGTAAAATTGCTTGGGCAAGCAACATTAATCCATTTGAGCTTAATTTTCCTATCTTTGTTGAGTTATCATCAATTACCAAAAAGGGAGAGATTGAAAGGTCCTTGTTTGGTTTTAGTAATTGAGTGACAACCTTAGGTGGACTAATTATGTTTATGTGAGATACACAGGTGATTAGTCCATAGGTACATGTGTATGAGCAATACATGCAATGATGGAGAAGATGACTTGAACTTGTTGCAAGGCTCACACATGTGATGAAGGAGCTCATTGCACATGAGACATGACATTGAGTCATGCGATCAAGGTGGAGAAGATCAAGACATGACTTGGCTCGACAGACCGGTTGCAAGTGTGAAGGGCAAGTTGAGTGATGACTTGGCGCCGATGGACCGAAGCAACGGTGAAGAGCAAGTGAAGTCAAGATCGATAAACCAATATGGTCACGTGATGATATAGAGTGGATCATATCATTGTTGATCATGTTGGTGCATGTATTGCATCGACATTGGAGGAGATGGAATGGAATGTGCAAGGCATATGTATAACGTAGGGCATTTCATTTTACCGGTCATAGGTGTGTAGAGAAGTTTGATGACCGGGTTTAGGATAGATGGCCATACTATCAAGAGGGGAAAACTTGTTTGCATATCGGTTATCTAGTGTCACTCGAGTGATCTAACTTTGCATCATTGCTAGGATTAAGTGGCGTGGCAAGTTGAGTGGTTAACTCCTTAAAAATGTTTGTGAAAATGCTAACACACATGCACATGGTGGTGTACACTTGGTGGTATTGACACATTTACAAGAATAACACTAAATAGAAATCTATTATTTCATGTGACTAAAAAGAATATAAAGATAAGAATGAAAAGAATTCTGCAAGCGGACAAATAATTATACCAATGTAGCATTTTACCTAGAGTATTATCAGGTTGTCGATTTATAATTCTACCACTAGGAAGGTATGACTATGAATACAATAGTATTGATAATTAATGAATATGCATGAGAGAATAAACTAATATCATATATTGTACTCAAAACAAGGATAAGTCACAAGATAATAAATAAAGATATATAAATGATAAGTACTTGATAAATCATCATGATAAATAATAGTAATTCAGAGCACTCTAGTTAGCAATAGGTTAAGTCCAATTAGAATATTAGAAAGATAATTCCTAGGTAGTCTTACTAACATGTCAAATGCTTAGTCTAATTAATTATATCTAGTGATCGTAGCCAAATTATGCCACATAAGGAACATCAACTTAGGAAAGTTGGAAACGGAGTCCTCCTCTCCTTCGAGATCGGGTTCTACCAACATCAATATATATAGGGGATGGACTGCAAAGGACTCAACGCAGTTGTCACCTACGCGATCTACCACACCAACTTAGGAAAGTTAGAAGCGGAGTCCTCCTCTCCTTCGAGACTGGGTTCTACCAACATCAATATATACAGGGAATGAACTGCAAAGGACTCAACACAGCTGTCACCTATGCGATCTACCACACGTCTGAAAGGTCTTGATGGCTAGAGGGGGGGTGAATAGCCTATTAAAAAATTCTACAACGACAAGCTAAACAAGTTTATCAATATAACAAATAGCGAGATGCGAGTTTTGCTTAGCCTATGGGTGTTTGCAAGCCACCTATCCAATTCACAATTCTAGTATTTGCACTCAACCGCACAAGTCAAACCGAGAAGTTAAGTACAACTACAACTAGCAAGCTACACAAGAGAACTACTCTAGCTAAGCTAACTAGCTAGCAAAGATAACTAAGAAATTAATACAAGAGAGATAGGAGGGTATCACCGAGGGGCGAAGTATTGAGCCAACCAATATGATCAATAATGAATACCAAGATAACCAAACACCGGGATCAATCAATCACAATATGAAAGTGATGACACGAAGATTTATCCCGAGGTTCACGTGCTTGCCGGCACGCTAGTCCCCGTTGTGTCCCTCTTCACCACGTGATTCGGTGGCTAATCGGTCTCACACCGAGCCTCTCAAAAGGCACCACAAGAACCTACCAAATGGCAAAAGGTTGCAATGACACGAGCAATATACTAACGTTGCCTTTGGCGCTTCGCCGAGGTAGGCACAAACCCCTCACAATCACCGGAGGTGGCCAAGAACAATCACCAACTCTTGCCAACGCCTCCAAGCTGCTCCAAGCCGTCTAGGTGGCGGCAACCACCAAGAGAAACAAGAATCCCGCAGCAAATCAACCACCAAGTGCCAACTAGACGCTATCTCACAATGCAAATACACTTGGATCACTCAATCTCACTTCGAATATGCAAAGAAGCAAGAGAGATGAGTGAGAGGGGAGTTGCTTAGCTCAAAGTGCTCACAAGTATGTCAAATGTTCGAGAGAGAGAGCCTTGAGCCGGCCAACGAGTATTTATAGACGTACCCCTTCGAATATAGCCGTTAGAAACTTGAAACAGCCGAAGTCGCGTTGACCGGACGCGCTGGTCCAACTGACCGGACGCGCCGGTCGCGCAACGGCTAGTTTCGCGAAGCACCGACTGGACGCGCCGGTCGCAACGACCGGACGCACCGGTCCCGTAACTGACCGGACGCGCTGGTCAACCCTGAGCCGCGCACAACGAACCAGCGACCGGACGCGCTGAAGAACTGACCGGACGCCACAGTACCCGCGTCCGGTTGGAGTCCAGTAAGCTCCCTAGATGATCGGACGCGTCCGGTCGCCTGTGACCGGACGCGCCTTGCGTCCGACCAAACAACTGAAAAACGCGCAGATACTGGACACTGACCGGACGCGTCCGGTCAAACAGTGACCGCGTCCGGTCTAGCGTCCGGTCACCACTGTGACCCCCGTTTGCCTCCGTTTCTTTTTTCGACTTCCGACGTAGTGGAAAATATGCATTTCATTTCCCCAAAATTGCCTGAATCCCGCGCTCGCACGCTCGGCGGGAGGGAGAGATGACCCCAAACCCTCTCTACCGCTTAAACTCCAACGCCATCGCAAATGTGCTAACACCACCAAGTGATCACGTCATGTGTGAGTGTGTTAGCATTTTCACAATCATTTTTCGAGGCGATATTAGTTCTATCCAAATGCATATGATCATGAAATGCACATCTAGAGGCACTTAGGAGTTCAATAGCCGCGTCATTCCCCTCTTTATAGTACGGCTATCTATCCTATAATGTAACCACACCCACTAGGTGTCTTGGTTACTAAAACACAACCCTTAAGCATATACCTTTGCCTTGATCACGTAGGGTTGCGTCCAAATCCAAGTGTGGCCATCATGATCACCATGTCCATCTTGCCACCAACCTTGGAGTGTACTAATCCTCATATGCTACATACAACTTAGGCATGGGATTAGTACTTAGGCATTGTCACTAATTACCAACACCAAACATAGGACTTTCAATCTCCCCCTTGTTGGTAATTGGTGACAACCCTTTCACAAAGATGTTATAATAAAATTTTGATTGAACCCATGTCACATTGTCCAAGTATATTACCATGTGTAAGAATTATGGACATGTGATCATGAATTCAAATTGATAGCAATGGCTCCCCCTACATGTATGCTATATGTTTGGATTTTGGAAGCATACATGTTAGATAGGAAAGATTAGGAGCATTGACTACCAATAGGTGCTAAGTGTTTAAGATTATAGACCTTTGAAGCGTGATACCATCGGAGTTGCGATAAACACCATCTTAGCACCTTGTGTAGTTAGATTCCACTTGGAAAAGCACAAATATAACTAGAAACCTCGTGAGATCAACATTATAAGCAAGGTTCTAGTACCACTTTGAAAAACATGAAGCAACAAAAATCTAACTACTTCCTATTCATGCTAGTACCACAATGCATCATTCAAATTATACTAGCAAGTCACCACACAAGCAATGTATCGGAGAAAACGAAATGCATAACTATGCATCATACATATGAAGTGCACATAGAAATGCAACATTCATGTTTAAGAGCTTGCTCCCCCTACTTGTGTGCTCAAAATTTTAGTTGATCCCCTTCTTTTATCAATTCTCCCCTTTGGTTTCTCCCCTTTTAGAATCTATCTTTGTGAACAACATTTTCTCCCCCACAACATTTTCTTCCTCTTTGAGTTCTATCTTTGTGAACAATATTTTCTCCCCCACAACATTTTCTTCCTCTTTGAGTTCTATCTTTGTGAACAATATTTTCTCCCCCTTTGGCACCAATTGACCACAAGGAGCAAACTTTAGATAGATTATCATGTTAAAATATGGGGTGAGGATCAAGTTTGTGATTCAACCTAGATTGCTTGCATAAATAAAATGCTTCGGTTTGATCCAAGGGCAAGCTTCTTCACACCTCACTAGAAGGGTTATCATGCACCATGTTGAAGCAAGTATTTAGACAAGTTTTCTAGATTAAACACTTAGGATCACAAGCTACTTAAACAAGTTATATGCTACCACTAGATCATACAAGTCATGGAAACAATAGTGGTACCATATAAACTTCAAATTCATTTGATTTTCATGAATGAGCCTAGAACATATAAATTATGACTAGATGCACTAAATAAGTCCTTAGCATAGAATGTATGACATGTCAACCAATTGTACCTTAGGGATCGAAGGAGAGGCATGTCATATATGGGGTGCATCAACGCATGTTGGAGAAGTCAAGTATGTTCAACTCATTTTTTAGCTTGTGAAATCTCTTCTCATCAAGTGGCTTGGTGAATAGATCGGCTAATTGATCTTCGGTGCCCACACTCTCAATAGCAATGTCACTCTTTTGTTGATGATCTCTAATAAAGTGATGGCGAACATCAATATGCTTTGTTCTTTGATGTTGAACCGGATTGTTGGTTAGCTTCACGGCACTTTCATTGTCACATAGCAATGGCACATTCTTGAAATTGATTCCAAAATCTTTCAATGTTGCCTTTATCCACAAGATTTGTGCACAACAACTACCCGCGGCGATGTATTCGGCTTCGGCGGTAGATAGTGCAATACTATTTTGCTTCTTGGATGACCATGAGACAAGTGATCTTCCCAACAATTGACATGTCCCGGAAGTGCTCTTTCTCTCCACTTTATCACCGGCATAGTCGGAATCCGAATATCCAACTAGCTCAAAGCTTGCACCTTTGGGATACCATAATCCAACATCTTGTGTATGCTTTAAGTACCTCAATATTCTCTTTGTTGCCTTCAAATGACTTTCTCTTGGTGAGGCTTGAAATCTTGCACACATGCATACACTAAACATCACATCGGGCCTTGATGCCGTCACATAGAGTAGGCTACCAATCATTGATCTATATAGCTTTTGATCCACCATATTGCCACTCTTGTCACTATCCAAGCTTCCACTAGTGCTCATTGGAGTTGTAATGCTCTTTGCATCTTCCATGCCAAACTTCTTGAGCATATCTTTGATGTACTTGGTTTGGCTTACAAATGTTCCTTCCTTCATTTGTTTGATTTGAAGTCCAAGAAAGAAACTAAGTTCACCAATCATTGACATTTCAAATTCCTTTGCCATCATTTTCCCAAACTCATCACAATAATCTTGATTGGTTGAACCGAATATGATATCATCAACATATATTTGCAACACAAACAAGTCTTTCCCAATCTTCTTGGTGAAAAGAGTTGTATCAACTTTGCCCATGACAAATCCTTTGGATAACAAAAAGTCCCTCAATCTTTCATACCATGCTCTAGGTGCTTGCTTTAATCCATACAAAGCCTTCCTTAACTTGTATACATGATTGGGTTTCTTGTCATCTTCAAAACCGGGAGGTTGCTCCACATAGACCTCCTCTTGAATGTACCCATTGAGAAATGCACTCTTTACATCCATTTGATATAGCTTGATATTGTGAGCACAAGCATAGGCAAGTAAGATCCTAATTGCTTCCAATCTTGCAACCGGGGCATATGTTTCACCAAAGTCAAGACCCTCAATTTGTGTGTAACCTTGAGCTACTAGTCTTGCTTTGTTCCTTACTACTATCCCATCTTGATCTTGCTTGTTGCGAAAGACCCATCTTGTTCCAATGACATTGTGATCCTTACGCCTTTCAACTAGTTCCCATACTTCATTTCTCTTAAAGTTGTTGAGCTCTTCATGCATTGCATTTACCCAATCCGGATCTCTCAATGCTCTATCAATGTCCTTGGGTTCTTCCATTGACACAAAAGAAGAGTGACCACAAAATGATGTCAATCTTGATCTAGTTTGAACTCCTCTTTGTATGTCACCAATGATGGAATCCAATGGATGGTCTCTTGCAATGTTAGTTGGTTGAAGTACTTGGACTTGATTGCTTGGATGTTGATGTTGATCATGAGTTGGAGATGATGAACTAGCCACTTGTTGATCTTGTTGCACTTGAGATGATGTACTAGCTTGATTTTGCAATAGAGAACCACTAGCTTGTGTGATTGGACTTTGGAGCACTTGATCTTTGTTGTCATCTACATTAATAACTTGCTTTGGTCTAATATCACCAATATCCATTTCTTTCATAGCATTACTCAATTGAGTTCCTCTCACATCATCCAAGTTATCTTCTTCATCTTGAGAGCCATTTGTTTCATCAAACTCAACATCATGCACTTCTTCAAGTAAACCACTAGCCAAATTCCAAACTCTATAAGCTTTGCTAGTAGTTGAGTAACCAAGTAGAAATCCTTCATCACATTTCTTCTCAAACTTGCTTAATCTAGTGCCCTTCTTCAAGATGTAGCATTTGCAACCAAATACCCGAAAGTATGCAATGTTGGGCTTTCTTCCATTTAAGATCTCATATGGTGTCTTCTCTAGAAACTTGTGGCAATAGAGGCGGTTGCTATAGAAGCAAGCCGTGTTGATTGCTTCGGCCCAAAATGAATGACTCACATTATACTCATTCAACATTGATCTTGCCATATCAATTAAGGTTCTATTCTTCCTTTCAACTAGGCCATTTGATTGAGGTGTATACTTGGTCGAGAATTGATGCTTGATTCCAAGCTCCTCACATAGCTCATCAACTCTTGTGTTTCTAAACTCACTTCCATTGTCACTTCTTACTTTCTTGATTGTGGTCTCAAACTCATTTTGCACTCTCTTGATGAACTTCTTGAATATGTCAAATACATCACTCTTATCCACAAGAAAGAATACCCATGTGTATCTAGTGAAATCATCCACAATCACAAAACCATACTTGTTGCCACCAATGCTTGTGTATGTAGTTGGCCCAAATAGATCCATGTGCAACAACTCAAATGCCTTGGAAGTACTCATAATGCTCTTCAATGGATGAGTGTTGCCTACTTGCTTTCCGGCTTGACATGCACTACATAGCTTATCCTTCTCAAATGTGACATCCTTCAAGCCTCTAACTAAGTCATGCTTTACTAACTTGTTCAATTGCTTCATGCCAACATGACCAAGTCTTCTATGCCATAACCAACCCATACTTGATTTGGTGAGCAAGCATGTTGAAAGTTGAGTGTCACTAGCATTGAAATCAACCAAGTATAGATTCTCATATCTAAAGCCTTTGAAGATCAAGTTAGAGCCATCAACACTAACTATCTCCACATCATCAACACCAAATATGCACTTGAAACCAAGATCACATAATTGAGCAACCGACAACAAGTTGAAATTGAGCTTTTCAACTAGTAGCACATTGGAGATGCTATGATCATTTGAGATTGCAATCCTTCCAAGAGCCTTTACATCACCCTTGCTATTGTCACCAAATGTGATACTATCAATGCCACTATCATTTGATTTGAGAGAGTTGAACATTCTTGAATCACCGGTCATATGTTGAGAGCACCCACTATCAAGTACCCAATGCCTTCCTCCGGCCTTGTAATTAACCTACAAAACAATTTAATGTTTCTTAGGTACCCATACTTGCTTGGGTCCTTGGAGGTTAGTCACTAAGCTCTTTGGTACCCAAATGGCCTTCTTCTTTGGGCCCACAATTGGTGTACCAACAAACCTAGCATGCACACCTTTCTCACCCTTGGTAAGTACATAACAAGAATCAAAAGGAATGTAAGGTACATTAGTATTTTCCTTGTTCTTGTTCATTTTATTGCATTTAATCTCTAGATGCCCAATTTGCTTGCATCTATTGCAATAACGACCATTGCCCTTCATAAAGCGAGGCTTTGGAGTAGCAAAGGCCGCCTTGCCCTTCTTGGGAGTATAGCCCAATCCCTCTTTGTTAAGGGAGAACCTTTGGCTACCCAAGCATTTTAGCAAGCGGGCATCCCCACCATAGGCGTTGCCTAATGCGCGGGTGAGATCATCCACCTCTCTCTTGAGAGTCTCAACCACAAGTGATGAATCACTAGTAGTAGAGGTAGAGTTGGTTGTGGTGGATGATGATGAGCTACATGAAGCATTAGTAGGACTAACAAATAAAGAATCATCAATAATATCACATGTTAGTCCAATATCACAAGTGACAATCACTTGCTCCTCCTTAGCTTCCTTCATGAACTTCTCCAACTTAAGGTCCTTTTCCTTGATGAGCTCAAGTAGAGTGGAGTGGGCTTCCTTAAGCCTAGTGTGAGCAATTTCAAGATCCTCGTGGTCTTCCTTTAGACACTCACGAGAAGCCTCTAGCTCATCAAAGGATTTCCTAAGAGCTTTGAGCTCTTGTTCAATTCCTTTGCACTCCTTACTCTTTTTGAGAGCAACAAGCTCCTCCATCAAGGCATCATTTTCATTGCTCTTGGCAATGAGCTCTTGTTCCAAGATTTTGTATTTCTTGGTTGTCCTCTTGTAGCCCTTGCTCATTTGATCTATTATGCCTAATAGATCATCCTTGGAGTAGTCCTCATCCTCCTCATCATCACTCCTACAATCATCACTAGCACAAGAATCATCATCACTATCATCATGTTTTACCTTGGTAGGCTTGGCCATAAGGCATGTTGATGTAGTGTCGAAGATGGATGGCTTGTTGGAGAGGGCGATGTTTGCAGTGGCTCGTCGAGTGATCCTCTCATCATCACTAGAGCTTTCATCATCATCACTATCGGAGTTGTCACTATCCCAAGTGACTACATAACCACCACCCTTCTTCTTCTTGTTGAAAGTGAAGCTCTTCTTTGCTTTCTTCTCCTTCTTGTTCTTCTTCAACTTTAACTCCCCATTATTATATCTTTTGTCTTCATAGGGGCACTTTGCCACTACATGATCGGGGCTATTGCAATTGTAGCAAAGCACCTCCTTTGCCTTCATGAAGTCCCTTCTCTTTCTTGCACCATAGCCTTTCTTCTTCATGAACCGACCCATCTTTTGCACTAGAAGGGCCATGATCTCATCATCAAATGGATCATCATCATCATCATCAACCTTGCTCTTGCCCTTAGAGGATGAAGCCTTGAATGCAATGGGCTTCTCTTGCTTGACCTTGGTTTCCTTCTTCTCTTCTACCTCATCTTCATCATCATTGTATTGGGCATCAGTCATTATATCTCCAAGCACATTGGTTGGTTTGACCTTGTCCAATCCCTCTCTAAAGATCATTCTTCTCAAGGTGGCAAACTTCTTGGGTAAGCACATCAAGAACTTGTGTGAGAAGTCCTTGTCCTCAACCTTCTCCCCAAGCCCCTTGAGATCATTGATAATGACTTGGAGCCTATAGAACATCTCCGGGATGGATTCATCATCCTTCATCTTGAATGTGGAGAACTTGTCCTTGAGCATATATAGTTTGGCACTTTTTACCGTTGAAGTGCCTTCATATGTTTCTTCAAGCCTTATCCAAAGCTCATTTGCCTTTTCAAGATCTTTGATTTGCTCAAATACTTTATCATCAATGGCACGATAGATTGTGTCAAGTGCCGCCGTATTGCATTGTTTGTTGATGCGATCATTGGGAGTGAGGTTTTCCTCATCAAGAATGACGTATCCTTCTTTGGTCACATCCCAAACCTTCTCATGTATATTGCCTAGATATTGCTTCATCTTCCTTTTCCAATGATCAAAGGAAGAGACGTCATCAAAGAATGGAGGCTTGCCATTAACATGATTAAACATAACTTGAGCCATCTTACACCGAGGTTGTTAAGCCTTACAAACGGTGACCACGGCTCCGATACCACTTGAAAGGTCTTGATGGCTAGAGGGGTGGTGAATAGCCTATTAAAAAATTCTACAACGACAAGCTAAACAAGTTTATCAATATAACAAATAGCGAGATGCGAGTTTTGCTTAGCCTATGGGTGTTTGCAAGCCACCTATCCAATTCACAATTCTAGTATTTGCACTCAACCGCACAAGTCAAACCGAGAAGTTAAGTACAACTACAACTAGCAAGCTACACAAGAGAACTACTCTAGCTAAGCTAACTAGCTAGCAAAGATAACTAAGAAATTAATACAAGAGAGATAGGAGGGTATCACCGAGGGGCGAAGTATTGAGCCAACCAATATGATCAATAATGAATACCAAGATAACCAAACACCGGGATCAATCAATCACAATATGAAAGTGATGACACGAAGATTTATCCCGAGGTTCACGTGCTTGCCGGCACGCTAGTCCCCGTTGTGTCCCTCTTCACCACGTGATTCGGTGGCTAATCGGTCTCACACCGAGCCTCTCAAAAGGCATCACAAGAACCTACCAAATGGCAAAAGGTTGCAATGACACGAGCAATATACTAACGTTGCCTTTGGCGCTTCGCCGAGGTAGGCACAAACCCCTCACAATCACCGGAGGTGGCCAAGAACAATCACCAACTCTTGCCAACGCCTCCAAGCTGCTCCAAGCCGTCTAGGTGGCGGCAACCACCAAGAGAAACAAGAATCCCGCAGCAAATCAACCACCAAGTGCTAACTAGACGCTATCTCACAATGCAAATACACTTGGATCACTCAATCTCACTTCGAATATGCAAAGAAGCAAGAGAGATGAGTGGGAGGGGAGTTGCTTAGCTCAAAGTGCTCACAAGTATGTCAAATGTTCGAGAGAGAGAGCCTTGAGCCGGCCAACGAGTATTTATAGACATACCCCTTCGAATATAGCCGTTAGAAACTTGAAACAGCCGAAGTCGCGTTGACCGGACGCGCTGGTCCAACTGACCGGACGCGCCGGTCGCGCAACGGCTAGTTTCGCGAAGCACCGACTGGACGCGCCGGTCGCAACGACCGGACGCACCGGTCCCGTAACTGACCGGACGCGCTGGTCAACCCTGAGCCGCGCACAACGAACCAGCGACCGGACGCGCTGAAGAACTGACCGGACGCCACAGTACCCGCGTTCGGTTGGAGTCCAGTAAGCTCCCTAGATGATCGGACGCGTCCGGTCGCCTGTGACCGGACGCGCCTTGCGTCCGACCAAACAACTGAAAAACGCGCAGATACTGGACACTGACCGGACGCGTCCGGTCAAACAGTGACCGCGTCCGGTCTAGCGTCCGGTCACCACTGTGACCCCCGTTTGCCTCCGTTTCTTTTTTCGACTTCCGACGTAGTGGAAAATATGCATTTCATTTCCCCAAAATTGCCTGAATCCCGCGCTCGCACGCTCGGCGGGAGGGAGAGATGACCCCAAACCCTCTCTACCGCTTAAACTCCAACGCCATCGCAAATGTGCTAACACCACCAAGTGATCACGTCATGTGTGAGTGTGTTAGCATTTTCACAATCATTTTTCGAGGCGATATTAGTTCTATCCAAATGCATATGATCATGAAATGCACATCTAGAGGCACTTAGGAGTTCAATAGCCGCGTCATTCCCCTCTTTATAGTACGGCTATCTATCCTATAATGTAACCACACCCACTAGGTGTCTTGGTTACTAAAACACAACCCTTAAGCATATACCTTTGCCTTGATCACGTAGGGTTGCGTCCAAATCCAAGTGTGGCCATCATGATCACCATGTCCATCTTGCCACCAACCTTGGAGTGTACTAATCCTCATATGCTACATACAACTTAGGCATGGGATTAGTACTTAGGCATTGTCACTAATTACCAACACCAAACATAGGACTTTCAACGTCCCAGCATATAAGGGCGTCCACAGATAAACAAATATCTAAGCACCATGCTCACATAATGTCTATCACTCACCCATGGTCCTATAGGGTGAGCGCTATACGATCTTATGCATGGTTTTCATAATCTAGTTACACCGAATATAAAACTAGAGTAAACAATGAACATTGCTTTCAATGACATAAATGATATAAATCTCAATGAAATAAAAAACATAGTAGCAACGATACAATCTCAATGAAATAAAGAAATAGAGTAAAGTACAAGAGATATACCAAACCACGCTCTTGCCAACGTCGGGAATCCAAGCGTTGCTTGATCTCCCTCAAGACCTAATCTAACTAGCCTAAGCTCTAATTTAGAGGAACTCTAAGGTACTAGGGTTGACTCTGGATGAATTGATCTTCAACTAAATAGCTTGATGACTTGATGCTTCAGGAGGGGTGCAAGGGTCCTTATATAGCCCTAGGGGTTGAACGCAAGCCCTTGGATCAAACCAACTTCGACGTAGGGTGAAGATGCATCCTACGAGGTGGTGGAATTCCTCGAGAAGCTTGTGGAGGAATCCCCTCATAGAGGGCCGGGCGACACAAGGGTAGGGCCGGCCGGCCCCACCTAGCGGCGTCTCGTCCTCTCGTTCGTTCCCCTGCCTTCTATTGTCTTCTATAGTCTTCTAGTGTATCCTTCGTCACGATCAAGTTTCATCCTTTTTCTCAATTAGGTCCCTCTTCCTACATTTTCTGGAATAATCCTACAAAAAACAGAGATTCACCAAAACTCATGGAATTTGTCAGTTTAAACCCTATACCTATGTATATTCTTGTACTTAAACCATTTCTCTTGTTTATTCACATATAAAATATTGACGTTATCCACCATCAACAGTGTCCATGCTTGAGAGTGCTTAGAAGCTCTCCAACTCACTCTTGCTTGATAGTGTTCATCCGATTGAGTGAGTGAGCGATTCTAGAGTGAATGCATCGTGAGGTTGCATCAAGTGGCCCTAGGTGACTATGTTGCAAGCTGATGGTGCTTGTTACTCTTGGAGGTTTCCACCTCCTAGATGGCTCGGTGGCTTGCAACTCTGTTGAAGCATGCGAGAAGATTGTGCCATGCTCCTGAGGAGGATTTGTGAGGGAGATTATGCTCACCCCACGGGGATTGCGAAGAGCAACTCTAATTGAGCGTGTCATTGAGCTACCCTCACTTTCAGGGTTAGTTCTTGTGGTGCCTGACGTGCAGGCTTGGCGGGTGATGCCATTTAGCTGCCGAACCACCAAGTGAGCGGTTGACACAACGGGGACGTAGCTTGGTGGCAACCATGTGAACCTCGGGAGAAAATCACCATGTCAACATTGTCTTCATCATCTTCTCGGTGGTTTGCATTCTACGAAACACAAGCTTGTATTACTTTTATATACATTGTGCTTGTGTAGTTGCTCTTGTAATTAGCTAGCTTGTATAGCTTGCTAGTTACCTTCTTGCTTGTGTAGCATTGAAGTAACTCCCTTGCGTGACTAATTTAGTTTTAGTAACCTTGTTAGTCATATTGCTTAGTATGTGTAGCTAAGTGTTTTGCGCTCTCTAATTTGGCTTGTGTAGCCTTGTTATTGAGCATTGCTAGTGAGCTTAGGAGCTTTGTGCTTTTGCTTACTAGTTGTGTAGGAGCTCCCCCGTGCTTGAAGTACTAGTGGCATAGGTTTGTATGACCTTGCTCCTAGAATTGATTAGGTGAGCTCTAGTTAGTGCGGCACCTTAGTTGCATAGTTAGGATCTTTGTAAGGTGCTAGAGAACATAATTAGTGGGGTGTAATATTAGCTAGACTGATAGTTTTAATTCCACATTTATTTCGGTTAGCCGGCATGATTAAGTTTTAGAAAGGACTATTCACCCCCTCTAGTCCGCCATCTTGACCCTACAAAGTGCCCTAGAGACGTGCATGCCGATGGCCACCACCACCTGTGCGGCCCGTGCTGCCTCCTCTTCCCCCTCTATCTAGCTTCTCCAAGCCGGCAGCCTTCAGCGCCGTCCCCTCTCCACACCAGCTGCTGTGAGTGCGCCGGCCCCGGTCCTCCTCCCTATCCCTCGACCATGATGAAAGCTCACCGCCGGCCCCGCTCTCCCACCCCCTGATTGGCCCCCTCACACTTTGGCTATCTGCTGACATTGGGTGGGCTTTGGGCTGGCCCGACATGTCATTTCGATCGAGCTTTTCGAGCTAGCCCGGCACGAAAAACAGCCCATAGTGCCCTGCCTGAGTTGTTGGCCAGTCACAAAGCCCACCTCAGCATGGCTCGGGAGCATGTCGTGCCCTGCCTGGCATGGCCTGGTCAGGCCGTACCAGGCCGGGGCGACCCAAATGCTCATCTATATGCGCGGCCAATGACATCTCCTCCATGCGTCCCCCTGTGCTGGTCGTTGCTGGCTTTGCCATCGACATGCTTCGTGCACAACCCCAACATCCTCGTAGGCTTCAAGTGCCACTAAGGGGTAGGGCAATGGCAGCATTGGAGTCAGCGCGACAGAAAGGTGCTGGGTGGCAGCCTTGCCGAGGTAAGGGTGGGGCTGCGGTGATTGGACGCCTTCCGCAGTCGACATGGCGTTACGGTGGGATGTCGGTGTGACAACCTCTACAGGGTAGGGGAGGATGGCAGCGTGCTGTGGGCGGAGTGAGCGGTGAGGGTGAGGGTGAGGGCTTTAGCGTGCTCGGGCGAGTTGCGGGATCAAAGAGTCGGGGGCAATGTGGACATCAGACGACAGGGCGAGGGAAGAGAGGAGTGGTGTAAAAAAGTAGCCCCACATGTTGGCACCGTGTAAATTGTCGGGGGAGCGATGAAGCCAGGGGTTTCGCTCGCCTAGGGATGATTGCGCCGTGTAATTTTTAGCTGTATAAGAAGGGATAATTGAAAAGTTATCTTCATAGATTTTTTTTTCTAATTTTACAACTAGTTGACAAGCACATGTGTGCCACACATGTCACATGTGTAAAAAGTTCTTTGAAGGAAGAGATAATAAAAGATTTATAGAAGTCAATTCATATACAATATATGAAAATAGCCAAGGTACATACTTAGGCCTAACCCTTGTTCGGGAGGGACCTCATTAGAGCGTGGACGTCATAGGTGTGCCCTCGGTCGGCTAGTAGCCTAGTAGGCCTAGGACAATCATCTATAATTAATCATGGAGATCATAGATGAACATAAATGGAGGTTGGGAAGAGTGATTAGCCACAACCTTCTGGTGGAGAATGGCGGTGTCGGTAGCACCCTAGCAGCACCTCGGCACGCGTGGGGGACGGGGCACGCCGCGCAGCAAGCTAGAGCGGGTGCGGCGAGGGAGATGGAGCGCGGCGTGGCAACGAAGGGGGTGCGATGCGGGATGGAGCGCGACACTGGATAGGGAGCATTACAGCGTGGGTTAGGGTCTGCAGCGGGGAAGACGGCTGCAGCGAGTGCATGGCGCAACAACACACGATGGGTGACCACGGGAGTGGAAGATATTTTTGAGAGATGGAGAGACACAGAGAGAAAGCATGTCTGTTGGGCCTAGCGCGCAGGCCTGAAAAACGACATACGGACGGATAGATGCCCGCTCCTAAGCATTACCGTCTGTAGATTTCGTCGAGTTGGCCAACCCCATGTTGCATTCACGCATGACAGACACGTGCATCCAAAGTAAGCACAAGCGGTAAAGTTTATAATATCCGGTTCTTATGCACTGCTATGCCTGTGTATTCTACTACTTGCTAATTAGACGAGATAATATGCCTACACTGCTAATTGCTCAAGAAGAAAAAAAAATATAGAAGAAAGAAGAAAAGAAAAAAGTGAAGCGCTTTATGGCGTTAACTCTCAGCGGGCGAGACCCATTGCGCTGCTTGCTGCATTACCCAGGCCCATTATGTGCTGGACCATGTATCAGTCAAGCCCAACAGATAAATTTCATGCACACAGTGGGTCCTTGAGGGTCCGTGATCCATCCATGCCTGCAGGGACCTCTTCTCGTTTAACTCACCACCCATTGGCCATTGTCACCCATTACAGTGATTCCACAGTTGAGATTGAGAGGCAAAGCATTCCAGTCAGACATCTCATGGGCGCGGTGGGCCTTTTATAAAATGCTCATGGGCGATAAATAGAGCTAACTTTCGAACCCGTGGGGATTAGTTAGCAGGAATAGCGGCCCACGACACCAATAGCTCACCACCCATTGGCCATTGTCACCCATTACAACACCAGGTATATGCATGCTTCCGACTTCTAAGGTTGCGTAGCAGCATACTCACTCACCATCGTGGCTCCAGAACACGGAGAGGGCATATGTACTGTCATCGATGGTAGCACAGCTGATCAAAATCACCGAGGTCATTATCAGAAACAGCGGCGGAGCCAGCGGTGGGCAGGGGGCTCGAGCCCCCCTACTGCCGTGATTCCCACAGAGCCCCCCTAAGCCCCCTACAAATTTGAGGAGGAAGAAGGAAAGGAGGGGCGGGAGGAAGAAGAACAGGAAGCAGCCCCCCTGCCGTCAATCCTGCCTCCGCCGCTAGTCAGAAAGCAATTAGGCCCTCAAGTTGGGTTTTTCAACATGCTTTAGCTTCCCCACAAGTTAAAAGCAAGTCAGAGGGGTGGAAACTCATAGGTGCTTTGGGCCAAAAGCAAGTCAAAGCGGTGGAAATTCTAGTGCAAAACACATAGCAGCTCCTCCTTGCTTCCACTGGCTATGGGGATGGGCAACTTCGAAGAAATTACCCACTGCCACTGGTTATGAAAAAAATGGTTCTTTTTTCTTCTATCCCATCTGCATGGCTTCTTTCTGTTCGCGCGCCTTCCCTCGCCTTGAGGTTCCTTCCTATGGCTGGAAGCCTCACTAGCATTGCCCCGATGCTAGCCACCGCCTTGCTGGTGACGCCTCGAGGCTAGCCATCTCCCGATGTGACCCCAGGACGGTGCCCCTACGACGTGGCCACCAGGTCGACCGCTCGATCGGCGTGACCCTAGGCTGGTCCCTAGGCCTAGGCCATCACCCCTCATCGGTCCCCAAGGCGAGGCAACTGCCCCTTGCCGATCCCCAGGCTGAGGCCACCGCGTATGGGGTCCGTCGTGTTTGTGCAGACTTGAGGAAGGAGCAAAAAGAAAAAAACACTAAAATATGCATTGAGTGACAGACATGTGGGGTCACAGATGACGTGAGGTCCGCTGATAATGGGTTTTCCAAAAGCCATAGCTATTGAACCAAACGGCTTTCAACTTCCTCACAACCCATAACTCACAGCATCTTTCTACGGCCCATAGCTCAAAACAACTTTTTCAGAAGTCACATTTGAACCAACCGTAGTGCTAGCTGCTGCGGCGGCAGCAGCACTATCGAGCAGGCTGATTAATGTTTTTTTTTCTGATAACATTAATGTTAAAATCTACTTAGTACAACCTAGTCAGGCCACCACCGTTATATTGACAAGAAACCAAGCACCGAGAGTTATGATTCGTTATTATAATCAAGAAATATAGAGCTAGAGATACAGCCAGCAACAAAGCAAGGGGTCTAAGAAGATCAGTAAGCCTCTAGACCTATGCCCACTTTGTTTCCCCATATAACCGAATTCCATAGAATAAAATAAATAGAAAATCTCACAAAACATTTCGATTATCTTTTATTCTACTGACTGTTTTTTAAGATTTTTTGTTTTGCGAGACCAAGAATCATAAAACCCCCGCGATACAACGACAACGATTTTAACTGAGTATTCTATAAGGGGAAGATAGAGAGAGAATCAAAGGCAGACGAGGAAGAGCAGTAGAGGATTTGATCATTGCCGCCGCCTTCTTGTTGTATAAATTATATTGCTTCCTTCATTCTAGAGTTGTTTCTGTCCAGACAGCCCAAACTGGCCATGGCCCATAGCCCTACACAGTTGGGCCACCTGACTTATGGGCTGTGGGCTGTGCCAACTTCACGGTGGCTGATGACATGGAGATGGACTACACCTTCTCCAAATCCAAAAAAAAAAAAAAGAGATGGACTACAAGGAGCAGGAACAACGCATAGGAGCGGCATCTAATTCCCTGGATATGCTGTGCTTTTGTTCCTCCTCTGCGTGTCCTCTCTCTTCGTCCTTTGGAATCTCATCTCATATATCCCGGATTCCACTACCTTGTACTAGTCCTCCTCTATCTCTGTGGTCTCTGCTACCGCTGAGCACTATCTGCACTACCTCTCAGTTGTATTCTGAACATGGCATCATCATATCTGGTGCTTCGTCGAGGGAGAGGGTTAAGAGTATATGGACTAAGTAGTCCATATGGACAGCTTTTATGTCAGTGGACTATAGCTATGATTGTCTCTACAATGTTTCAGCCAACAAGTAGTCCATAAGCTGGGTCCCATATGAGATAAAAAAATTATTTCTCTTTACAATCCTGTGCAAAACCAAGAAAGAGAGAGAGGAGTGAGAAAAAGTAATATTTTTTATTCCTTATGAGTAGTCCATAAGCTTATGGGTAACTTTTGCTATGGACTACCTTATAGACTGTCTCACAATGTTCCAGCTACCTGATAGCAAATATTTTAATCCTATAGACTGCCTTATGGCAAACATTGCGGTTGCTCTAACTAGCAACGGCGGCGATAATGACTTGCTCAAGAGTCAAGATCCCTTGGTTAGCTTGTTTCTTTGCTTGATCGATTGGCTTGTAACATGCGTGCAAAACGTTCCCCACGCCCAGTAGACGGCTTCATGTAGATTGTAGAGTAGAACGCCTTAAAACACGTAGCTTTTGATCGTTGCGTTGCTAAAGAGAATAAAGGCGCAGTGCATCGATCACGTCTCCAACACGCAGACAACACGCAGACATGACTACTCCTCTGTCCTAAATGTTTGTTTCTAGAAAACCGCGTTTCCCTTACAGACATATTTTCCGGACGACTGACATTAAGGGACACAGTAGTATGCTTTAGTGCTCACTCACTCCAGACTTCTTTCGAAAGCAGGATGTTCCTACCTGCTTTAATCTTTAAATAATCATCAAGCGCACCAAGATCTATCATCATCCTCCATCCCCTACACTTCTATATAAACCAACGAAACGATGTCGAATTGTGCCCCAGCCACAGTCAGTGAGCTCACTTACGCTCAGTATATAGCTAGGCAGCTAGCGACGGGGGTCCACGGCCATGGCTAAGGAAAGCAAGCTGAAGACGGCCGGAGTGGCCCTGCGGCTGGCCGTCGTTGCCGCGTGCGTGCTATGCCTGCTGCCGGCGATGGCCCGCGCGCAGCTCCGGGTGGGGTTCTACGACACCAGCTGCCCCAACGCCGAGGCGCTCGTCCGTCAGGCCGTCGCGGCCGCCTTCGCCAAGGACGCCGGCATCGCCGCCGGCCTCATCCGCCTCCATTTCCACGACTGCTTTGTCAGGGTAACAAAACTTATTAATTTACTGCCTCGCTTTTGTTTTGATTTACTTAATTTATTAGCAGCTGCAGCTTTACCTAGTGGACGTAGTACATGAAAAGATGAGCTGAAACTTAAGAGATGTGGTTGCCCATGCAATGGCAATGCTTAAAAGACGTATGAATTTGTAGAGTGAAATAAAATGAATGAAAAATAATCTTACTAGAAAGTAGAAACACAGTTCTTGTGACTTGCACACACAATGTCCTTTAGTTCTGCCTTCGTCATTTAAATCAACTTAATTGGCGTCGCCTGGAATCCAAATTCTTCAAATTATAAAATACTTCGTAGCTGTTATGAACGTATATTTATTTGTACAACGGTACCTGATACGCACTTTTACAGTACGTATATATTGCAAAGCAGAAAAGCGACAGTTGTTTTCTCGAGACAAAGAGAAAAAGTATCCAAAGCAAAAAGCCCCAAAACCGTGAACGCATATATACATTTGCTCTGCTGCTTTCTTTGTCGGAAGGCAACGCATATTCCCTGCTTGCAACTGTTGCCAAGAATAACCTTTATGAGACGAATCGATCTCACTCTTTATTTATTTTATTTTTTGTGACAGTACCAAAATTAAGATAAGACAGCCAAACTAAAGGACACAAGCATAAACATGCATGTTTCCTAGCTGGAAAACATTTTAGTAGGAAGAAATATGAAACATTTTAGTAGCAAGACACTTCGTAATAGGAAGACACTTCGTACAAGTAATAACATATAGCTATTTGTAGTAGGAAGAAATATATATGAAACATTTTATCACTGTACCGCTTTATATAGTGTGAAATCAAATTTGAATTTGTACTCCCGCTATTCTAAATTATAAGTCACTTTGGCTTTTCTAGATATGTTTTCCGTCTTTTTTGTTTTTTATCCTTTTTTTCGAAAGATTATCACAAATACGTCCCTGACAGTAAGATTTCAAAAAATAGATCCTCCTCTCGGCGCCGTTGTTATTGGCGCCAAGATCAAACGTCTCGGTGTCAGCCCAATTGGCGCCAAGCTCCTTGCCCACATCGGCGTTGACGCAGAACTGGCGGTGACGTGGCAGCCAGCTCGGCATCAATTGTATTGGCGCCATGCTTGGCGCCAATTGTGGCGCCGAGCTCTGATTTTAACCTTAACACCTTGTCATAGTAAAATTCATGACTTAGTCAATTTTTAGGTTATCCATCACATGGTAAATATCAAGACTTCATGTTATAGTAAAATTAGGGTCCAAGTCATGTTAATTTACAGCTTTGTATGTCTATCTCATGGTAGAATTAGATTTTTGTTGCGGCTTAGATATGTTAGAATACCAACTACCATGGGATAGATCTATGGAAAAATGGTTTTTTTTTACCATGACTTGGATATTGAGAAATGTGGCTAACTCTAGAGTTTTTACAGTGACTTTCTATTTGATCACTTAAAACAACCTAGAAATACTTAGGATAAAAAATAATCTAGGGTTTATGTTCATGAACTAGCGTAAAAATGCTTCTAAGTGTTGGATCAATAATTAACTCTTTTTTCATGATGTTGTTTTGATCAGGGTAAACTATAGTTTCTTTTCTAGATACGAAGTTTGACCTTTAATAGAGCTTGTAGCTTGAGTTGAGTATAACAAACTTTGCTTTTGGATCTAAACCTAAATCAGTCTTTAACATGACCAAATAGTGACCACAAATTTGAAAACATGGGCTCGACATCGTCGATCTTGGCGCCAAGCATGGCGCCAATGATCATAGCGCCATGCTTGGCGCCAATACAATTGGCGCCGAGCTGGCTGCCACGTCACCTCCAACTCTGTGTCGACGCCAATGTGGGCAAGGAGCTTGGCGCCAATTGGGCTGGCGCCGAGACGTTTGATCTTGGCTCCAATAACAACGGCGCCAAGAGGAGGGTTTAATTTTTGAAATCTTACTGCCAGGGGCGTATTTATAAGAATCTTTCGAAAAATGGCTAAAAAACAAAAAAGACGGATATATTTTTGTTATGTATCTAAATGTAGCGTATATATTGGAATGCTTGGAAGCTAGCAGGTAACTACTTCAAGATAAAGTATCGAAGTAGAATCCATATTTTTTTTTTCTCCTTACCATGGGGAGCGGCACCACTTAGAGAAGATCGGCCACCTTATTAATTAATACCTGTTTCAAAGATAGAGAATTTTCTGTCTAACTAGGCACATTGTTGCTATGTACTAAAAAAAACAAAATGCCTTATAATTTAAAATGGATGGAGTACTTGCAAGATATCAAGCAGAAACTATCGAACAATGACATTTTAAAGAGGTTTTCCTTATATACCGTGCTTATTAATGACCTAAGGGGATTGTGGGTTAAAAAGGAAGGAAAATGACCATTTCGCAAACATAGCCTGTTTGATAACAACCACTATATGATCTCATATGTACTCTCTCCATTATTAATTATAAGTCGCTTTAGTTTTGTTGTAAGTTAAACTTCCCTAGTTTTGACTAAGTTTGTAGAAAAATGTATAAACATCTATAAACAAGATTAATTCAATGCACCAAGAAACATATTTGATAACCTATTTATATATTTAATATTGTAAATGTTAATATATTTTTGTATAAACTTGATTAAAGTTATACAAGGTTGATTTAAAACAAAACTAAAAGGGTTCAAAATTTGACTACTTGAGTAAAATTTAATATCACTCTAAGTCAAACTATCATAAATGTGACAAAATATATATAAAAAAGTGTTAACATCTATAAGTAAGTTATGAAAATATATGCCACAAGGAATCTAATTAATGATGCTTAAGTGATATCTTAGATAGTATTACTTTTTTCCTATAAATTTGGCTAATCTTATGATATATAATAGTTGATTTATATAGAATAAACTAGAAATCTTAAATCGATTCGTTTGGTGCCAGTCAACGAGTTGTTCTTTGTTGGTTGTCTGACCTTCGTCTTCCGACACTACTGTGCACTTGTGCAGGGCTGTGATGCATCCGTCCTCCTCACCGTGAACCCTGGCGGCGGCCAGGCCGAGCGTGACGCCGTCCCAAACAACCCGAGCCTCCGCGGCTTCGACGTGATCGACGCCGCGAAGGCCGCCGTTGAGCAGAGCTGCCCGCGCATCGTTTCGTGCGCCGACGTCGTCGCCTTCGCCGCCCGCGACAGCATCAGCCTCACCGGGAGCGTCTCGTACCAGGTCCCCGCGGGCCGGCGCGACGGCCGCGTGTCCAACGCGTCGGACACCGTGGACCTGCCCGCGCCCACCTCCACGGCGCAGACCCTCATCGACAAGTTCAAGGCCAAGGAGCTCACCTTGGAGGATATGGTCGTCCTCTCCGGCGCCCACACCGTCGGCCGCTCCTTCTGCGTCTCCTTCTTCCAGCGCGTCTGGAACACAAGCACGAACCCCCCTACGGCAATCGTACGTACGCCGACATGGCTGCTGACGCTAATTAACTAGCTTGCTGCTTTGCACGCATGAGCAGGACGCATGTGACAAGAGTCGTCGTGTCTTTGCAGGTGGACGCGGGGCTGAGCCCGTCGTACGCGGCGCTGCTACGCGCGCTGTGCCCGTCGAACACGACGCAGACGACGCCGATCACGACGGCCATGGACCCCGGGACGCCCAACGTGCTGGACAACAACTACTACAAGCTCCTGCCACGCGGCATGGGCCTCTTCTTCTCCGACAACCAGCTGCGCGTGAACACGCAGATGGCCGCGCTGGTGAGCAGCTTCGCGGCGAACGAGACGCTGTGGAAGGAGAAATTCGCGGCGGCCATGGTGAAGATGGGCCGCATCCAGGTGCAGACGGGGACGTGCGGGGAGGTCCGTCTCAACTGCGGCGTCGTCAACCCGAGTTCATACTCGTCGCCGCCGTCGACGGTGGAGCTGGGTTCGAGCGCGCCAGCCGTCGATGAAGAGGGCTACGCCGCGAGCTAGGAGCTGCATACAGCATACCTCTTCGGCCGCCGTCGTTGTCGATCAATGATTTTCTCGCATGCAAGCATGTCCTTTGGACGTGTACGTTTCAACCCTGCTTTTATTTTGTCGCGTGGACTGTAGGTTTGTTGTGTCGATGATCTTTGTTGTGTGCCAGTGCCACTGAACGTACGCATCCTGGACGAACTCTTAACTTCGGTGGCGGGTAATAAGCACATGTATGAGTAAGTTGAGAATTTCTGTCAATTCCCTTAAGCGTTACTAGCCCATATGCCGGTACATTGCAACAAACATATACTTTTGTTACGTAGTCACCTGAATGACTTGTTGCTCAGAGATTTACTATGATGTTCATTTTGCTGAAATGTTGATGGTCGGATTGATCATTTAGTGACCATCAACTCACGCCACTGCCTCGCTCTTGAGCCCGTGCTGCCACCACCGCATCCTAGGCCTAGCGCCTCCCTTCCTAGATCCGTGCCACTACCTGCCGGTCCCGCTGCTTGGATCGATGCCTTCTTCACCAGATCCGTGCCATTATAGCTCAAGAGGAGAGAGAGAGAGAGGAGGCCAACTCTCAGTGTGGGGTTGTGAAACTAGCCACATCCTCTCTTTTATATGAGTGCAGGCAAAGCACATCGCTTCTTGGGTGGGCTAAAAGGTTCGTGTGGCCTAGGCCCAAGTTAGCCACTCGCTACATTTTCTGCCGCCGATCAAATTGCAACTTTGTTGTCGGTTCAAAAAAAAAAGACAGAAAAATTAGTCACCGATAGGGAAATCAATTTTTTCTATGTACTTTTATCGTAACCAACAAGGAAATTCAATTTCCTTGTGTGTTCTATATATTTCTATGTGTTTTATCAAAACATATTGAAAAATTAGTGAATTTTCTGTTGGTTATGCCTGCACGGACAGGAGTATTTCTGTTTACAGTAGTGAAGATCTCAAAGCCAAATCCTTGACATGTGAAATCAACAACTATCGCTTTTTAGTTGTCCAAAGAACGTCAACCTCTCACTACTATTTCATCTTCGTTGTGCGGCATTATCATCGTGGACTTCATTGTGTTGGGCTAGGTCCAACCTAGACTTGAGTAAAATAGGTCTAGCCTAACCTGGCTGCTAGGCCAACCCCCACGGGTTAGGGCATGTACAACTCATAGATGAGAGCCGTCTCTAAACGCCTCGAATGTATCATACAGATAAGTTCAAAATAGGTTATACAATCCACAGACACGGGTCCGTCTCTAAACTCTTTAATGCTTTGTATTTAGCTAGGATCAAATATAAATAAACTTTTATATACCATTGTGCGGCTATATTTGATAGAAAATGTATTGAGGATAAATAAGAGCAATATGGTTACAATAATTCTTAGAAACCATTAACATAATAATTATATTATATATAGTTGCAACGCCTTTTTTTTGCCTAATTTCCTTCTTGAGTTTCCTGGACACATTCAGAATAAAAAACGCAGGTTCACATTCAGCAGCTAGCAAAGCTCTGTTCATATTCGGATAACAGCTACCAAGTCCCTGGATACATTCAGATATCAGATAACAGCTAGCAAGTTCCTGGACACATTCAGATAAGAGCTAGCAAACGAAGGTTCACATTCAGATAACTGTCTGGACAGGGGCACCCCGCCAACACCGCCGCCGATCCGCTCCTGCGGCCTAGGGTTTGGCCCGCGGCATCCGTGCCCAACGACGAGCCTCCACCATGACTGAGGTTGCGGGTCACCGCCGTCGAGATGTTTCCACGACCGAAGGGGTGCGCCGGGAATGACGACACCGCCGCCGCCGCCATCGACGTAGCAGCCGGGGTGCCCTTGCTCTTTTTGTTTGCGCCGAGTAATAGCTTGCTCTTCCTCGCCGAGGCGCTCAATATCGTGGAGATCCTGGCATCGGGGCACCCGATTGAGGAAGAAAATTGGAGCTCTGTTGCTGCTCACCGGTGATATAGGGGACGGATTTGGCGGGACTGCTTCCTCCCGCGCGCGCGCGAGCGCCCGGGATCTGCACGCCGTTGCGACGAGGAGACGGCTCCTACAACGCTGCTCGGGTCGTCTCGTCCACATCAGAGCACGGGACGAAGCCGTCCCTTCACGAGACGACGGACGCGGCGTCTTTAGGCTTCGACAAGTTTTTTTTTTTGTTTGTAAAACTCGCGATGAAGAGACGGGGTGAACCAACCCGTTGTACGTGCGCTTATTGGACAGGAACTGAACAACAAGAAAGCAAGCACATAATTTGTAAAAAAAAGAAAGAAAACAAGCACATAAAAAATCTAGGCCTACACCCGCCCCGAACGATTTATTTCAAATTATTTTCAACTAGGCCCTGTTTAGATGACATGCAAACCCAAAATATTTCCTCTTCCACCCATCACATCGAATCTTTTGACGCATGCATGGAGCATTAAATGTAGGTAAAAAAGATAACTAATTACATAGTTTGTCTGTAAATGTCGGGACGAATCTTTTGAGCCTAGTTATTACATGATTGGACAAATTTTGTCAAATAACAACGAAAGATGCTACAATAACTTTTCATCTACTTTTCGCGAAGTGAACACACCCCTAATAACAAGGAGCGGGCGACCCCACACAGGCATGAGCCCGACCTAAAAGTAGAGGCCCACCCACTGAATTGAATGTTACTGAAAATGAAAGCTTGGCCAAAAAATTTCTTATCTTTTTTTTTGGCCTGGTCCGAATTAGCCCGTCTAAAAAATTTCTAATCTTTTTTTTTTGGCTTGGTCCGATTTAATCCCCCCCATATAATGCTCGGGTCTAAAGAAACCTTGTGCACAATATAAGTGTTGGTTCTTCCTCCTATGGCCCGTCACTTTATTATTCATCACTGACGCGTCACTAATGGGCATCACGTCACTATGTTGTTAATTTGTTTTTAATGTACAGAAGCACATTAACATTTGCTTCATTTGTGATGAATTAGGCTTGGTATGTTGGTCTCAGTTCTCAAATCTCATGAAAGCATTGACACGTACCCACTAGACTTTTGATGTATGCACATGATATTTCAGACATGATTTTATTGAAACATAGAACTGGACCACGGAATGCTTAAACGTGTGGTTTTGTGCTTGATTTAACAAGGGTGGCGTAGTTTTAAGATACTCACGTTTTTATAATTTAACAGCAATTATATCAATAAAATATATTTATATGCAAGGTGTGAAAAAGCTATCTATATCCTAATGCTACGTTATGAACATTTCTCTATACATGAGAATTGGCGGGCAAAATTTGCTCATTAAAAGTCATGTTCAGGCCAAATAAATTGCTTGCAGCCAATTCAAACATCACAACAATATAATTCTTTTTTAACATATGGTGAATAATTAAGCTTAATTTGGAGCATGGCTGCTTGGTCTCAACTACAATATCTGATGAAAGCTATATGCCAGATTGGTATTTGACATTTTATGCACATAATGACATAATATGTTCAGAAACATTCTCAATTAATTAAAACAAACACAAGAAGGAAAGTAAGGACACAAAAAACAGACGCAAATAATTTAAGTCAATAGCTATGTTCCTTCAAAACTATAGATAGGAACTTGGATATATATACATTATTGGGCCTTCCCAGTCAATTAAGCAACTTCCATTTAGTCAAGAACGTGATCCATATGATCATTAATCGGGACTTTGATAAAAAAAATAGAAAACGAAAAAATTCCAGCCTCTGCGACCAAGGACTTTGACAAATGACAGAAGTATATATAGTATTAATTAAGCATATGTATGTACGGTTACCACATTATATAAAGGATGCGTGTATGTGAAAAATCCCGGGCGTACAAGAGATGTATATCAAAAGATCTGTAGAACTAGAAACCGTATGAAGTTCTTCCCGCGTCCAATGCGGCTTTAATTTGTCGTTCTTGGTGGCGTGCGTGCATGTGCTGATCATGTTCTTCTCCTCGGTATCCTCATACGGGTACAAGTGACCACAACACAAAATTATATACATAAGTACATTATATTAAACTGTATAAAGCTCATGCCCCGTCCTCCATGGCCAATCATGCAAGCAAACCAGAAGAGATAGCTAGTAATCAAAGGCTTCTTCGTTGGTAGGGAAGCAACTGACATGGTCATGTGTGGACAAAAGGCCCGTTTGAAACCGTTTCGATTCCATTCGTCTATGGACAAGTAATAAGAGTCTTTTAAAAAAAAATCTTTTCTTAAAATAAACTATGAATCGTTGAAGTTATTGTATTTGGTTTTACCGGTTCTGAAATCATTTTTGAACCGTGCCAAATGAGACCTTAACAAGGTATAACTAACACATGCTTCCCAAAGGATCATGCAAAGGCAACAAACTAGCGCGGCCATCGATGAGCAAACAGTATGAGAACAAGGAGAAGGATTAGGCCCACGTCGGAACAAAGGGCCTGATTTGTGGAGCCTGGCCTTGAACCGTTGTACACGCGTATACAACCATATAATATTCCTGAAGCTAGGGCAACTGTGATTCTAAAAAAAAAGAAGCTAGGGCAACTGGGATTGTACGGTGGATAACATTGTTTTAATTTGCTGCATATTAAGGGGTGTTTGGTTTGAGGAGTTAAAGTTTAATCAACACTGTAGCAATTTCGTCTTATTTGACAAAAAAATTCCAATTTGGGACTAATTAGACTTAATAGATTCGTCTCGTAAATTACTCTTAATCTGTGCCGACATGCATGCAATTAGTCTACATTTAGTACTCCATGCATTTGAGAAAATATTGATGTGATAGGAGTTAAACTTTAACAACTTGAAACCAAACATGCCCTTATAGTAGCAAGGGTGCTATATCTGGACCACCTAAACAGATCTCTCCAATCAACAGCATGTTTCATGACACCAACGTTTCATGCCATTGTTTTTTTGGCAAAAGGGAATTCCTTACGTATGGTTTAGGTAAACTATATAGGTAGCAAAAGGGTTCCTTGCATTGATTTACTTTGGACGACCAAATTTGGTCTCTCCGATCAAATCCATGTTTTTTTGCAAATAAATGGAGAAAACAGCTAATATAAATACAAGAATGCATACAGGCGACAACGATGGCTTGATGTGTCAAGGTAAATCGATGTTTCCTTAAAGAAGTAATGAATGCGTGCAGACGTTCATCAATCAAGTGACAAAAGAAAGAAGGGAAATACTAGCGTCCGAACGTCTAAATATAAACAATTGATTCAGACGCTTTCGCTCTACCCGTCTCCTTTCCTTTTGGATCCGGAGGCTTTCGCTCTACCCATTTCATCCCAGCGCCCATCCCTTTCTGGCTCCCTCTTTCTTCTGTGATGCAATAGTAAACCACGGTAATGGTGATTACGCTTCATATAGCGCTTGCAGACATCGCACCTTGACGTACACGAGGGAGAGAGATGGAAAGAGACACAAATGGATCAGATGTTAATCATTGCTTGCAACATTCAAGAACAAAGGGTTGCAACATACTGAAACCTCATGTAACACAAACAAACATGTTGCAACATCTTAAATCGACTGTTGCAACATTAAAAAAACATGTTGCAACATCTCAAATCGTCACCTGCAACATTAAAAAAACATGTTGCAACATCCAGAAAAACATGATGCAACATCTCAAATCGACTGTTGCAACACCGCAAAATTCAAGTTTATGTTGAGTGCCATAAAACATGTAACATCCAAGATTGACAAGGAGGCAAGGTAGGAAGGCGAACAAGTGCAGCGGTGAGGGAAGAACAAGGACGGGCGAGGGCGGCCGGGGCTATGAGGGAGGAAAGCAGGCAGTGAGGGAGTAAGACGGTCAGCGGCATCAGGGTGACGAGCAGCCGCATTGAGGTGACGAGCAGCCGTGTCATTGTCAGGGAGATGAGAAACCGTGTGACGGAGACGAGCAGCGGCGTGGGAGAGAAAGGTGAAGACTGTTGGGATGTTGGTATGTTATATAGATCTAGTCCAGTTAAAAAAGCATCCGACACGAAGAAAATAGGTTAGACACCTGTGTAGGAGCATTTCTGAAGAAAGAAGGGAAAAGTTAAACTAAAAACCTGAATTGCTAGAAGAAACAAACAAGCAGCAAAAAGTGTTGTGTGATGACGAATTCAACGGACATATGAATAAATGAATTTAGACCCTATTTGAATTTCCTCCTACATAAAGTTTATAGCTACTAAATTTTAGACCAACTCTAGAGACTTTAAATATGTCAAAACTTTAGCTAACCCTCAGAAGCCACAGAAGTGAGCTAACATGATCTAAAGTTTAGTCTAACCACCTAGATTTTAGACCACAGGATCTAATAAGATTCTTAGTTATGTTGCCTGCACTCCTGTGCTTTACCTTTGCTATATGTTGGACCAATGATGGAGCTAGATATAGCTTCTTTGCTTTTCTCAAGTTTGGTCAAGTACGTTAAGCACATCTATATCTCCTGTAAAGATAAACCCTACTAGTCTAATTCTCTAACACATCCTTGAGTCACGTCATCATCCACTTCTCCTGCTGCCTCATGCAATTAAGTGCTCACTCACAAATGGTTTTATTAGTGGATGCAGTTACTTGCACATGACCATGCACGCATACTGCTAGCATTATTCTCTCACGTGACTTTCTCTCTTCCTCTTCGAAAACTGACTACTAATAATCAAGATATATATAGATAACTCGATAGACTACAGTGAGATCATATTTATATTCCTCCTTCATATCTGCAGCAACCCGCGGGAAATTCTCCTAGTCCAAGCAAAAGCACAACCAGCATAAGGTCTTGTTTACTTCCTCCCCAAAACTTTACACACTATCACATCAGATGTTTAGACACATGCATGGAGTATTAAATATAGACTAAAAAATAACTAATTGCACAGATTACGTGTATTTTGCGAGACGAATTTTTTGAGTCTAATTAGTCTATGATTAGACAATGTCTTGCTACAGTAAATATGTGTTAATGACAGATTAATTAGTGTTAATAAATTCGTCTCACAGTTAACAGGTAAGTTCTGTAATTAGTTTTTTTATTAGTATCTGAATACCCCTTCTGATATCCCATGAAATATCCAATATGACCCTCAAAACTTTGCACCCATACATCTAAACAAGGCCGAAATTGCCTGCAAAGCCGCGATGATGATGAAGGGTGCATGTACCTACTGACATCCACAGGTATAGTATGGGCCTGTTTTATGGATAATAGAAAACTAATAAAACTATCCGTAGTTAATTCAAACACTTGTGAATATGTGAGTGAGTATACGAATGAAAGGTTGTAAATGTGCATTGCACGCGGACAGGCATATATAATCATCGCAATTTTTAAGCATAATTTTTATTTATAATATTAAATAGAAATGGAAATGCATAATACTACTTCCATCCCAGAAAAAATGCAATTTTAGCACAGTGTCACGTTTTATTACCTTAAGTTTAACCAATTATAGATAAAAAAATATCAATGTTTATAATATCAAATCAATACCATTATATTAATTATGAAATGTATTTTTATAATAAATTAATTTAAATTTATAAATGTGAATATTATTCACTAGAAACTTAATCAAACATGAATAACTTTTCGTGGCACGTAATCTATAGTTATATTTTTTTAGGACGGAGGTAGTATTTGTTTAGGAGTCATAAAGATGGGTTGTTGGACAATTTGTTAGGTCGTAGGAAAATCAAAGTTCTAGAATCTGACACATCTAGTCTACGTTGAAACGAACTCTGACCCAGCACCAACAAGAAGGCAAGCCCACATCCAATGTATCTGAGTTCTAGTTCACACATTGTCACAAGGGATATGCTAGTATGAAGGGAAAAAAGAGGCAAGTAGCAAATATCATTCGGCTAATAAGAAAATATATACTCACTCAGTCCTAGAATATATAATATAGACAATCATTAAAAAAATTAAGGAATTTCTTTTGTATTAAATAAGCACCCAAATTTGATAGGTACTATAGTGTTTATCTTTTGTATTCTCTTTTAGTCTTTATTAATATTAGGTACATATTAAGTATTTATACTTAAATAGGCTTAAAATTTATCGGTCTAACAAAATAACAGAGTGGAAAGCAGCAACATCATATGAAGTAATAATCAATTATTAAATAATATATTATCTTAACTTTTTGGTAAAAAAAACAATACAAATATAGATGCTCACATATACGCGTGCATATATTTTATTCCTATATATGATCATCTCTAATTGACTAAAACAACAAACTTGGGTTTGATGAAGTTACTGTAGACATCTGACTGGTGATGAACATGCCATCTAATATTTAAAAGCAAAGTCCAATTTTCTAAAATAAACAATTAAAATGTGAGTAACCGTGCCAAGAGGAGGACTCCCCAAGGTTCCACCTAAGAGGCCTTAGCTAACCAATTGTAGCTATATGCGTTGCTTACTTAGTGAACTGTTTTAAACTTTTAATTACTGTAAGTAATCATGAAGTCGAGCTAACAATTCCAATTTTTCATTGCCAAATCTGGCAGAACAATTAGTTCATCTAAAACCTTAAGATGCTGATGAAAGATGGGCAACGTAGCACAAAAAAAACAAAAACAAAAACATCTCTTATCCATCTCTTCTCTAAGGTAAAGTAGAACAATAAAGATGGCCATTCAGTTTAGTTAATATGAAAGATAACATCAAGCACGCAGGTCTGTACTATAGGTCTATAGGCTATACCGACTGCATCTTTTGTCATCAAAGAAGTCTTGCTTGCATCACGTTCCCTCGCCTCAAGATCTGTGCGTGCTACTAAACTCCCTTCTACATAAACCGCCGTGTGTTGTCCCACGATGATACAAAACACGCACACACTCGGAGACAGACAAGTAGAGTAGCTAGCTAGATCTAGCGCCAGAGACTTACATTACGGCCATGTCTCCGGCTGCAAGCAAGGGAATGGACGGTGGTGCGGTGGCGGCAGCGGCCATGGCGGCCGCCGCTGTGCTGCTGTGCCTCCAGCTGCCGGCGGTGGCCCGTGGCCAGCTGCAGGTGGGGTTCTACAACACGAGCTGCCCCAACGCCGAGTCCCTGGTCCAGCAGGCGGTGGCGAGCGCGTTCGCCAACGACTCCGGCATCGCCGCCGGCCTCATCCGCCTCCATTTCCACGACTGCTTCGTCAGGGTACGTATACATGTACATGGATGCCGCCTCTTCCGTCCCCTTGGATTTGGATTTGCTCTTGGTTTTGGATTTGTTCTGTTTCTTCTCTGCTTGTTTGGCTTAATCTCGATCTTTTGCATAATAATGACGATCGATTGTTATCAACTGACCTCTCTTGCTAGCATTGGATTAACTCGGTAATAGAGTTCGTCTACTGTTGACTGTTTCCAGTTTTTTTTATGGTTATTAATATATTACTCCAGCCGGCAGCCGACCAGCAAGTACTATAGCTAAGGGAATTAAGTAGCAATTACACATTAATATTCAAGTATTCTGGCCTTGGTTTCCCATTGTATATGGTCATATGGACGGAATAAAGGCTTCAGTTAGTCGACAGTCACATATGCCTTGCTTCCATGCATGATGCCATCCTAACTGCTTTTTCAGTCTTCTCCTTTTGGTTTCTTTGGTCGGTTTCCCTTCTTTTGGAGATATGGACAAGGACAACACCTCATGGACTTGTGCTTTTGCAAGTTGCAATTAAAAAAGCCATTCAAAGTTGTAAATATATTATAAATAATCACCGATGTATTGGAAGTCATAGCTCATCCGTAGTCCATAGCTGATAGCTTTAACCCATCATCTGTAGGTTCTCTTGCATGGCTAGAAAGCTCAAAAGGACAAAAAGAGAGCAAAAGTTTACATATACATGTATATGTATTGTCAAACAAAGTAATGAACCGTCAAGATCGACGTGAAAAAAGTAGTAAAGTCAAAGGAGATAGCTCCATGTACTCCGTACCGTTGTTCGTCTATCTCTATCTCCTCTCTGCTCCAGATCGAACAGCCTTTTCGACGGCACCACGTGCATCTTCTTCCTCGTGGGTTTCGTGGACTTGTGGTCATCGCTGGCCACTGTAGCCACACTGTCGTAGGTGGGAACATTCAGAAAAAGCAAGCATCCGCTGTGATGTTCCTTCTTGGACAGCACAAACAGCGGTAAAAGACTCTGTAATTTTTTTTGTTTAAATGGCAAGAATTATTACCACACCACACATGACATGATATCGAGCAGCTTATTAGAAATAACCTGGATTTTTTTTACACATACATATATATTATAACACTGCAACAGCAACAGTAGGGAATGAGAAAGAAATTCAGTACACAGTAGTAGTATCTTGATTCATGTGTGTACTCTCTACTTGTGATTTTGATTTTGCAATGCAAACGGGGTCGTCATCAGGGCTGTGACGCGTCGGTGCTGCTGACCTCCCCGAACAACACGGCGGAGCGCGACGCGGCGCCCAACAACCCGAGCCTCCGCGGGTTCCAGGTGATCGACGCGGCCAAGGCGGCGGTGGAGCAGAGCTGCCCGCAGACGGTGTCCTGCGCGGACATCGTGGCATTCGCGGCGCGCGACAGCATCAACCTCACGGGGAACCTCCCGTACCAGGTGCCGTCGGGCCGCCGCGACGGCAACGTCTCCCTCGCCTCGGACGCCACCGCCAACCTCCCCGCGCCGACGTTCAACGCGTCCCAGCTGGTGGCCAACTTCGCGGCCAAGAACCTCACCGACGAGGAGATGGTCATCCTCTCCGGCGCCCACACCGTCGGCCGCTCCTTCTGCACCTCCTTCCTCGCACGCATCTACAACGGATCCACTCCGATCGTACGCACATCGTCTTCAGTTCGTCGTCAGTCTCCACCATATATGCACGTGATCGAACGTCTGATGCCATTCACATGCCATGCGGTGCAGGTTGACTCGGGGCTGAGCGCAGGGTACGCCACGCTGCTGCAAGCGCTGTGCCCGTCCAACGCCAACTCGTCGACGCCCACCACGACGGTGGTCGACCCGAGCACGCCGGCGGTGCTGGACAACAACTACTACAAGCTGCTGCCGCTCAACCTGGGCCTCTTCTTCTCCGACAACCAGCTGCGGGTCAACTCCACGCTCAACGCCTCCGTCAACAGCTTCGCGGCCAACGAGACGCTCTGGAAGGAGAAGTTCGTCGCCGCCATGATCAAGATGGGGAACATCCAGGTGCTCACGGGGAGCCAGGGAGAGATCAGGCTCAACTGCAGCGTCGTCAACAACGGCTCGTCGTCGTCGTCGTCGGTGGGGATCCAGCAGACGACAGTGCCCTACTACTCCTACTCTGGATCCACCACCGCGTCCCTCGATGAGATCGCCACGAGCTGATCCCGATCGGCGGCCGACTGGCGTGATGATATATACTCTGGATCCATTTGTGTGCACGCGCCTGTCCATCTTTAGGTTATCTTGTACGTGTTGTTTACCTGCTGGTTCGTACGTTTGCTCTGCGTACGAGAGTGCGTAGTTCGTGTGTACGCGTGAGTGTGTCATATGCGCGTACACGAAATTCTCATTATCACCATGCATGTATCCCGTGAATGTCGGCAATCATCATCAGTAAATAAAACTGGTGCTCTCTGAGCGTCCGCAGTGTGAAGGAACGGGGTTGCTTCTATAGCGGGTTCCATCAATGACATGACTTCTCCTGGTATTGAGCTCGCAGTGTATGGAACCGGAGTGCTCATCTCTCATGGTAGCTGGAGCCTTGGGAGCTGTGTGATGTATCAGAATGATATATTGGGCCTGTTTAGTTGCCCATGCAACCCAAAAAAGTTTGCACAGTATCTGTCACATCGAATCTTGCGGCACATGTATGGAGTACTAAATGTAGACGAAAGAAAAAACTAATTACACAGTTTAGTTGTAAATCACGAGACAAATCTTTTGAGCCTAATTAGTCCATGATTGGACACAAATTGCCAAATAAAACGAAAAATGTTACGGTAGCCGAACCCAAACTTTTTTACCAACTAAACAACCCATTATTGTTTTATTGTAAAGAGGCAGATTCTATGCCTCAGAGCTACTCCTCCATCGAATCAACCCTAAAGTGTCAGCTCCTATACATGCATTAAATGCATAGAACCGGCTTCTACGCAAACACTGCGGACGCTCACCGGCTGTTCTGATCATTTTCTATTGCAATCTGTGAAATAAAGAGAACAGTAGGAGTACGTTACGGAAGGACACAATATTAATACATCATGCATTCACGGGAAGGCTATCCGTACTCATGGACCTCTATATTCATCCTCTATACGTTCTAGTCAGCAAGATTCTCTCCTCTATACTCAATTCTCCCGCACCCATCCATCCTCTATATCATCCTCTATCCGCTCTATCCACTATGGGACCCACTTGTCACTTTATCTAAATACATCCATGTGTGATCTAGTTTTGAAGGATTTATTGAGACGAATTTAATGGTGCAATCGAAATTTAATTTGGATTTTTGGTTTGTGAGTTATAGCATTTTTTTCCTTTGTTTAGCTAGTGGGGCCCGCCACTGCCCACTATAGAGTAAACACTGTACTACTCTAAATATAGAGTGAGAGAAAGGATAGAGTATCGTTTTAGAGTACCCAGTGCAGCAGTTTTTACTCTATATTCATACTCTAAAACTTTAGAGTATCGTTTAGAGTATGCCACTACGGACAGCAAGGCTCCATTTGGTTTGGCACATCAATATTTTCTCAAATACATGGAGTACTAAATGTAGACTAATTGCATGTATGTCGACACAAATTAGGAGTAATTTACGAGACGAATCTATTAAGCCTAATTAGTCTAAGATTGGAAACTTTTTGTCAAATAAGACGAAAGTGCTACATTGTTTGTTAAACTTTAACTTCTCAAACCAAACAACCCCTAACGCGTTCTTAAGGAAGTAGAAAAAAATATAGTAATAATGGTCACCATACAGGATGGAATAGAGGGGGTAGCCTAAGGGCTAAGGCTATCCGCACTCGTGGTACTCTAAATTTATCATCTAAAAGACCTGGTTATCAAGATTCTCTCTTCTATACTCAATTCTCCCACACCCATCTATCATCTATATCATCATCTATCTACTGTGGGACCCACTTGTCACTTTATCTAAATATATTCATGTGAGATCTTGTTTTGAAAAAATTATTGAAACAAATTTAATGGTGCAATCGAATTTGGTTAATTGGTTTGTGAGTTATAATATTTTTTTGCAAGTTGAAATAGCGGCCCCTCCCAAGATTCTCTCCCCTCTCTCTCCCCTCTCTCACACGCATGCTCCCTGCCTGCTTTCTCTGCCGCGCTGGCGTCCGGTAAACTAGTCCGCTACCACGCCAAATATAGAGGACGGGCAGACGTCTAGGACGATATAGCGGACACCGCTGCACGTGTTTTTTACGCTAAACATTACTGCATATGTGATAGCAGACAGGTATACCGTTCCCGGTGCAGATAGTCTAAGAGCAGGTGAAATAACGCCCTTGTTTAGTTCCCAATTCCATCCCCAAATTTCACTATGCAAAAAGAAGATTCCCCATCACATCAAAATGTCGGCAAATGCATAGAGTACTAAATGTAGATGAAATAAAAAACTAATTGCACAGTTTTGTTGTACTTTGCGAGACGAACATTTTGAGTCTAATTAATCAATTTTTGAATAATTTTTTGTACTAAAAAAACAAAATATGCTATAGTGCCCCGACACGAGCACTGTAGCTACAGTGCCCGAATCGGAGCACCCGAGTTGGGATCTAAACACGGGCAACAGTTTTGCTCGACACGTCAGCTATATGCATGTGGCAGAGGAGAGAGGAAGCCATGCTTGGCGCTCTGTTCGTCGCTAGCTCAACGCGGAAACCAAGGCACTTTTTCTGCATGCTGAGCTTCACTCTTCCTCTCCTAGCTATCTTTGTCTATTGAATACAAATTACTATTTAGATTATACATACGGATTAGTTGTTGTATGAGTAAGGCTCTAAACTTGTCTATTGATGAGTTAGCTTGGCTTATAGCCAAGTCTTATTGGCCTTGCTCTAAGGCCTTGTTTGATACCCCTCTGATTATAATAATCAGATTATCTGCCCGTTCGCTGGTACGAAACTTTGGCTGAAATTGGCTGGTTGTGTGAGGGAGAAATGCTGTAGTGACTGGTTGATGAATAATATTTGCTGAGGGGATCAGCCGGCTGGTCTGGATGGACCAGACCAGCGAACACGCCCTATATAATCAAATTTTGATCCAATCTGAACTGATTATATGATGTTTTATTATAACCAACACCCCTTGATTATCATAATCCCATAATTCAGGTGAGACTAGGTAGGGTATTATAGGTGCTGAAAGTCCAACTTACTCCCAACTGATTGTCGAACTTGTCAAATAATCCTATGCATAATCAGGATTATAATAATCAAGGTTTGATCAAACATGCCCTAACAATCATGCTGTTATTAGGGCTTTGTTACTGTATTTAAATGTCACCTCGCAGTTCTAATTTTAATTCTGAAAAACCATAATAAAGATGACACGTCGACACGTGATGCATACCATACTTACGTGTATGACTCTTGATTATTCAAGACAAAACACATAAAAAATATCATCCATATATATGATTAGTATTTGTGCGGTGTGTATATCTCTGAACTGCAAGTCATCAGTATGGTAGTAGTACTACACATAATAATAACTGAGTAAACAATAATTTTGTGTGTGTGTGTATGTAGAAGTAAACCAACGATATGGATCAACAAAATCCGCTTGAATCGCCGCGTTATCAGACCAAACGAGTTATCAAGATGGACACCACTTCTGCTGGAAATCGAGAGTCAGTCGTCAGGGACCTACCGCGGTACCTATGGCTTGACTTTCGAGGCAACCTCGATGGGAAAATGGGAACCCAAAAACGTGCCCTGGAGTCAGTCCGCGTCATGCATCTATCCTATCATTCATTCTCTACAGTACATGCTAAGAGGACACCTCATATAAATAGATATGATCATATAAGGTAGTACACCACGTCCCCCACAGATTTATCCTTCTGTTAAATCACAAACTACCAACAAATTTTTATACATACTACAATGGATTCGATTTTTACAGGGTATCTCTAGAAATCAATTTTCAGGATTTTTAAAAACAACGTTAAAACTAGGAAAAAGAAAATAAATCATAGACCGAACCCACAAATCACATAATTTGTCACCAAATCAGAAGCGATTTTTAGAGACATCCTACTTTTTATGCAGATGGCTCTAATTGGGTCTAAAAATGGTTCCAAATACATATTTTTAGAAGAAATATAAATTTATTTCAAATTTTAAATATATTTTTAAAGCTTGTGATGAAAATTTGGCTCTCTAAATTATTTCAAATTAAATGCATCAACTATGAAGTTGTAAATCTCGTTCAGCTCTACAATTTGCTATAATTTTTGTCTTCATTTAACTCTGTATGAAAAAATAATTTGTGAATTTATTTATGCAACAACTACTTGTCGGTGTTTTGTACTAGTGACAAATAAAACATCAGTATCATGTGATGGGCTTCAATGGGATAGCACACAAGACACATAAGTTAGGAGTGTGCTGTTGAGGTTGCATGGTTTAGATTTTTGTGATAGGAAACCGGATCGCAGGTTTCTACCAAATCGAGAGTTATCTTGAGCTGACAGAAAATCAAGCACCCCTCTTCCCATCATGGGTCTAATCGTCCTAGGCATCTCTTGGTTAGGAGCGTCGTTGCTCAATTGGCCTTGTTTTCTTGGTACGTATTTCGGTCTTTAGGCCTGGTATGGACAAGTATCCTCACTACTTTTAGAGATGGTTTTTTACAGGTCCACTTATGAAAATAGCTATATTTTCAGAGGTAGTTCCTTTTAAAGTTTGCCTTTGAAAACATTGGGCCCGTAGATTATTTTCAGGCACGCATGCTCTATTGAACTGCATACCACCTGATTTTTTATAGGCCGTGTTTAGATCCCGAAAGGGAGACGCCGAATCGGGAAAGCTGCTACAGTGTTCCTCGGAACACTGCAGCAGCTTTTGTTTTTTAGTGTAAAAAAATGTCTAAAAATTGATTAATTAGACTCAAAATGTTCGTCTCGCAAAGTACAACAAAACCGTGCAATTACTTTTTTATTTCATCTACATTTAGTACTCCATGCATTTGCCGGTATTTTGATGTGATGGAGAATCTCCTTTTTGCATAGTGGAATTTGGACGAAAAATTTGGGATCTAAACAAGGCCATAGTGAGATAGTACATATCTAGAATCATATGGATTATATACCATATCCTCCAATACAATGATGTTACCCAAAACTTGTCTAAAACCTCAGTGGTTGTTTGGTCCGAGGAACGGGCCAGTAGTCTATCATCTTCTTACACGTCAGTTTTTTGATTGATCTCTAAAATGAAATGAGTTGCTCATCACCACCTCATTTGCACAGGCTAATAATTAGTATAAATTAACACAAAAATAGGGTCGTTCCACTAGATTTAAGGAATGAATCCGTAATGTGCCACTGCATCTAGCTATAGGATGGACTAGTTTTGCAAACCACGAACACCAAGTTAAACATTCATGTCAGATGGAGGAACAATTTGAATTTCCTGTCCCATACACTCACCATTTATTTCGCAACCACATAATTGACGGTGACATGTCAGTTTGAACACGAGCCAAAGCTTATATAGCCTCTATATATCTATATAAAGTATATATACTAATAAGGCTGCAGTACTACTTTTCTTCTCCGGCTGCTATCTTAGCCAGCGCTCTTAGCTAACACAAACCTGCCCTGCCGGGCACGCCTCTATATAAACGTTGGCGGAACCATCGAGTTAAACCAAGTGCCTGCTCATAATTAGTGGTGTGGTTGTGACTACACAGCTAGCATAGCAGTGCCATTCTGGCAAGGGCGGGAGAGAGGATGAGGACGAGCGGCGGCGGCTTTGCCGGCCTGGTGGTGTGCGTCGCCACCGTGTGCCTGCTCCTGCCGACGGCGAGCCGCGCCCAGCTGAAGGTGGGGTTCTACAACACCACCTGCCCCAACGCCGAGGCGCTCGTGCGTCAGGTCGTCACGGCTGCTTTCGCCAACAACTCCGGCGTCGCACCCGGGCTCATCCGCCTCCATTTCCATGACTGCTTTGTCAGGGTACGTAAAAGACATATTATACGCAATAAACACGCATGCAAGTGGTGTCGACCAATGAGTGATGGAAATATGTCTCATATACTAGTATTCTTCCTGTGAACAAGGAACGAAAAAGAAAAAAAAATAAAGTACAGCATGATCCAAGAATAGTTGCGGTAAAACCAAACGTATTAATTTTGACCAATATATTGTACATAAGTTAGGTACATAAGAGGATGGGAATTGTACAAATAAAATTTTCAACTGAAATCCTCTTGGTATACTTTGTCTATCTAAAAAAATGTCATTCTCACTTCTTGAGGAGTCAAAAAATTTAATTTTGACCAAAATATGTAAGAAATTATTAATATTTATGATACATAATAAGTATCGTTAGATTAATCATATCATTCAACATTATTTCACAATAAACCTATTTAAAGATATAAATGTTGCTAATATTTTATATAACGGCCCGGTTTGATCCTTTTATTTTGGAGGAATTAGAATCCACTTTATGAACTAGACTATTTGGCTTGGAAATTTGAGGAGAACTTTCAAAGTTTAAATATAAATCTGTCTTAAACTCATGGGTGAGAGATAGAAATAGATTCTATCAATCCCCATGCTCTATTTCTGCTTTGCAATTTATACCACGCTCTTCGACTCGCTTATCTGTAAGCAAAAGTACAGTACATAAGTACCTCCCCTATGTGGCCAACAACAGCATACAAATATGTACCACATGCAGGCATGCTAACTTAACTGATTTGTGCCTAAATTGTGATTATTGGAATGGATTTTAATTCAAAGATTCAAATGGAGCCTAATTATACTTAAATTTAATAAAGCTTGACCTATGCATAACCATAAACGACATCTTTTTTATGGTTGGTATGGATGGAGTACTTGTTGAACTTCCTGTATACTTGTTTAACTTCCTGTAACGGGGAAATTCAAAAGCTTTACTGTACTTTCATTGGCTGGATGCGGAGCATGCATCTAGCTGGAACATAGGCATTCGGGGCATACATGAACATCAAACAAGCCCTAACATGGTCTTCAACGTATTGTGAGCCACAGATTACGTAAAAGTTCCATCAACAATAATAATTTAGTCTGTTCGATCAGTGTAGGCAACAGAAAGGGGTAGTTTGTCTCTATCATAAAAATAATCCTACAAAACCCTAAGCTTCAGGGAACACGTGCACATGTCTTGGTTATCGTTCACAAACTTTCCTCTCTTGAATAATAGATCGTTCAACAGCAACGAAAGCTCAGTTTGGATCTTGGCAGCATATGCTCCCTCAACTCTTGATGAATTAGTCTTTAAGGATATATTATGATATAAAACGTTGAATTATTTTTGGATGAACAAGTCAATGGTCATTGCTACCCACGTATATACATGGGTACAAGTACAACCACCTAGACATTTTGTACTAGCAATATACTGATGCCGTCCAACAGGTATTATATTACTAGAAGTACGTAGGAGTACTAAGAGGTTGGTAGTATTATCCAACGCTTGTGATTTTATACCGTCAGTCCAGAATGATCAGCGTTGAAGCATACGTGTCATCCACAGACTTAATCTCAATCCTGAATGTGTGAATAATTAATTAATTAATTAATTAATGCCACCTACATCATGATTCATGCTTGACAATTAATATAATGCCACAATTACTAATCATGGTGAGAACTGAAAACTAAACTTCGGTGGTTGGCTTTTGACCCATCATTCATTCCACGTACAGGGCTGCGACGCCTCTGTCCTCCTGTCCGTGAACCCCGCCGGCGGCAACACGGAGCGTCAATCCCCGGCGAACAACCCGAGCCTGCGGGGCTTCGACGTGATCGACGCCGCCAAGGCCGCCGTGGAGCGGAGCTGCCCGCGCACGGTGTCGTGCGCGGACATCCTGGCGTTCGCGGCCCGCGACAGCGTGAACCTCACGGGCAAGCTCTTCTACCAGGTGCCCGCGGGGCGGCGGGACGGCCGCGTGTCCAACGAGACGGAGGCCAACAACAACCTGCTGGGCCCGGACAGCACGGCGGAGGTCCTCATCAACGGCTTCAGGAAGAAGAACCTGAGCGTCGAGGACATGGTGGTGCTGTCGGGCTCCCACACCATCGGCCGCTCCCACTGCGCCTCCTTCCTGGCCACGAACCGGCGGCGGCTGGCCAACGGGACCATCAGCGCGGCGTACCAGGCGCTGCTGGAGGCGCTGTGCCCGCCCAACCCGGGCCAGTTCACCCCCAACACCACGGAGATCGACGTCAGCACGCCGGCGGTGCTGGACAACAACTACTACAAGCTGCTGCCGCTCAACCTCGGCCTGCACTTCTCCGACGACCAGCTCATCCGCAACGCCACGCTCGCGCCGTTCGCTAACGCCTTCGCCGCCAACGAGGCGCTCTGGAAGCACAAGTTCGCCGCCGCCATGATCAAGATGGGCAACATCGAGGTCAAGACCGGCACCACGGATGAGATCCGCCTCAACTGCAGCGTCGTCAACCCGTCGTCGGCGGCGGCCGCCGGGGTGGTCGAGATGCTGTTCCCGGCCGACGAGGTTGCAACGAGCTGATGAACTACTGATTGGCAATATATACACACGTTACACGTACGCGCGTGCATCAGTACCAGTGTGTTCGGTTTGTTGCATGTATGTAGTGGCTTTTTTACGTACGTGGATGTGACCTAGCTTGTTTGTTGCGCACACAGTCGTTAGTCGTATACTGTGGCCTGGTACATACGCTGGACTTGATGCATGGGTGTGGTAACGAAAGCTTGAATAAAAGTTGCTCTGGGAAATTATATTATTATAATAAACAAAATAATGAACGATGATCTACCTACTTCTTATCTAGCTAGTTGTACAATCATGAAAGTTCCACGTTCGAAAAAGAAGACACATGCATGCATATGCATGGTTCAGTCCAACACGTTACGGCCAACTCGTCAATATGATCTGCACGCACTCGCCGTACATGGAGGGCCGGGTTCATCAGTCTGACCGACCGACCGGTAACGCTATTGGCATTAATTGTCAGACTGGGAAGCGCAGGCATGAGCCAAAGCCCGAAGGGATGGTTGATGAGGCGATTTTTTTTAATGCCTCACCTCTTCCGGCACAAGTTGTACTATCTGAACTCACGTACTAACTCACACCACCATATACACACCCACTCTAGTACCCAAGCTAGACTTACACTATACACACTATACGAAGAGTCTTGCACGCGGCTGAAAGGTATCTGAAGTCTTCCAGGCTTCGAATATGATGGACACATCATCTTAACCATTGTGGCGCATCCGCGTGTGAGGCAACGAAATTTATTTAGGGAACTACTATTTCTAGTGGGAAATCACGCGTCCGAACGAGTTCGAACCGTGACCGGTGGCCTCCTCAACAGGAGCGCTCACCACCCGAGCTACGCTCGGTTCCATTGATGAGGCGAATCGACTAAAGCTGACATCTCCAACCATCTAACATTATCCTTTCATATTTTTTCAGTATATATAAACTGTTGCTCTGGATTTCCATCGCGTCAAGAAATTAATAATAAGGCCTGTTTGTTAGAGCAAACTCACCCGTTGCTATTGACATGTTGAGGTTGTTTGATTGTCTAGACCAGGTTCCGACTAGGCCTCGTTAGTCCAAATAGACCTGTTTGTTTGCCTGGCTCAGCCGGCGAGCCAGCTCCGCACACCCCTTAAAGTAGGGATGGGCCTGGCCGCATGAAAACATTTCATTTCTCTCAGGATCAGCTCAAGTGGGTGCTCACTTGGCCTTTTCGGCCTATCGGCTATTGGCCCTCGCGGGTGTGCGTCGCTTGGGTTTCGCCTCACTCCTCTCCATTTATCCCCTCCCTCCCGTCTTCTTCGCCTCTTCTCCTGCCCTCGCTCTCTCCACTCTCCTTCATCGATTCGCCCACTATAGACATCCTGGTAGTAGACGCACTCGACCCTTGGGGTTGGGGAATTCTCACTCTGTCAGCTCTATGCTGGAGGTGGCGTTGGTGTGCCTGCTACATCTCCGGTTGTGGTCCGTTGACCACTACGTCTTCTTCGCGTGGTGGTGGTGGTGCCCGCTGTCCCACGGCCCTCTTCTTCTTCCTCTATCACGGATTTGCTTCCTCTTCTCCTAGTTCGTAGCAGTGTTGCTTGTTTTCCTAGACCTTTCCTCCTCGCCTATAGTTTATGTGGTTGCTCGTCGCTTGTAGCAAGGTGATATGATATCCCCCTCTCGTACCCTTATCTTGTGTGGATCTCATTTTATTGGTACATGGTTCGGTCCAAATCTTCGGATTTGAGGTGATTGTTTGCAAATCTCTAGTCACCGCATGACTTTGGCTTTAGATCTGGACTATTCTAGTCTTGTGATGGTGTTGTTGAGGTCGATTTCGTCTTCGCTATGCTTTTGTTGCTCGGTTAGGGTTTAGTGTACATGGTGTTGTTGAAATTCGTGTTATTTCTTGGATTACCTTGTTCGATGTAGTCGATGATGTGGTTTGTAGGCTCTGGGAGGCTTCCTTAGTAGGAGCAGCCAGACCAAGCAAACTTTGTCCATGTGTTCCACATTATTAAGCAAATGCAGCTCATTTGGAGGCCAGCAAAGGCATGCCTGGTTACTAAAATTATTTTTAATACATGGATCCAACAAACCAGCGTTCCTTTTATGGCTAGTCAGGCTATTACAATGGTTGTGGTTGTGGTACGTTGCTTTCTTGTTTTGGAGACTTAAGAGCATGAGGAGAGAGGTTGAACCCATAGTGTGTGGTCCTAGGGCTATAGCGGATGAGCATTGGAAGACAGTACTGGTAGCACAACTGGTAGTGATAGTTGTTTTGGGAAAAAAAAATCAACTTTTTCGTATGAGATCGGATTAGGATAAATTTTATATCAATATTGTAGAGTTTAAAGAGATCTCTAAAACTTTATAGTTGACAATTTTTAACTTGAGATGGTTTATAAGTCCAAATATTGAATATAAGTTCTCAAATCATATTTGACATGATTAACAATGTCGAATGGAGACAAAGTCAACATCTAAGTGCAGTACTCTATGAGATCTTCAACTTTGCAGTTAACAACTTTTTCATTGAAGATTGTTTTTGAGTATCAAATATTTTTTTTTGAAACAGTTGAGTATCAAATATACAATATAATATTTGAAAACATGTAGTTATATTAAAAGAATAATGCCAACTATATAGTCACATGTGTTGCTTAGCTTAGTTGCACTACTACACAACTGACCTTTTGTCGATCACCCAAAATGCCTTTAGTCTCGGCGATTTCGGCGACCGGGACTAAATAGACTTTTAGTTCTGCTTGGTGTTACCAACCGGGACTAAAGGTCCCTCGCCAACGGCTCTGTTGTCAGGCGCTGTCGGAGGGGACCTTTAGTCCCGGTTGGTAACACCAACCGAGACTAAAGCCCTGTCTTTAGTCCCGATCGATGCCACGGACCGGGACTACAGCTTTTGTCCCGGTTCGTGGCACCGACCGGGACTATAGGACTGGGTTTAGTCCCGGTTGGTGTTACCAACCAGGATTAAGACATCACCCTATAAGTTGAACCTCCCTCTTCTTCCTCCCTGCCCGAGCCATTCCTTGTTCATGTTCTTGTTGCTTGTTCTTTCATTGTTCTTGCTTGTCTCATCTCCGATGATCAATCCACTTCAAACGCTTCTACGCCGTCGTCGATTTGTTTGAAAGGTTGCTACCTTCATCCTCCTATATTTTAGCAGCACCATATGTAAATCCATATTGTATATGACTATTTTATTTCATATTGCTAGCTCCAATCACTTTTCATGTTTGAATTTTTATGAACGATGCTAATTATAGTACCTAGAAATTAGTATACACATATAATGTTTAGTTCTATTATAGACTTTTTAGGATACTTTTTTACTTTAATTTGTTCATGTTCTCATTTTAAAATATTAAATAATGTTGATTCTTTGTAATTTTGAAACAAATTTATTTTAACTTTAAAAATTCTTCAAATTAATTTTATTTAGAGATAAAATTACACCTTTTAATAGAAAAATACAAATTTTATGATTTTGCTATCTTTTTATTAACGTCCACAAATTAATTTTATGAAATGATGAACCATTTATAAAATTTTGAACTCAATTAGACAAGGTTGTGTCACGCTCTTTTCTCATGCTGGGCTTTTAATTATGTGATGCCATATAATGCAGATAATGACACGCCATTGGATATACAATGCCGATCGCCGCTCCAACGAGTTCATTGAGGGCGTGCGAGAATTCTGCAGAGTGGCAGAGGAAAACAAGCGGGATGGTTTTATGTGCTGCCATGTGCCGTGTGTATGAATTTGAAAGAATTTTGTAGGTCAAGAAGTATTTATTTGTACTTGTTCAAGTCGGGTTTCATGCCAAACTACATTTGTTGGACCAAGCACGGAGAGACCGGGGTTATGATGGAAGAAGGTGAAGAAGAACAAGCGGACCCTGATGATATTTTTGCTCAATACTGTGACTTCGCGATGGAGGAAGTTGAAGAAGAGGTGGATGCAGAAAACAGTATCGCTGAAGATGACGATGCTCTTAGTGATGTCATTCGTGACGCACAGAGAGATTGTGAAAATAAAAAGGAGAAGATTAAGTTTGACCAAATGCTACAGGATCACAAGAAGTTACTCTACCCATCGGCCGAAGATGGGCAGAAAAAGCTAGGCACGACACTGGAGTTTTTACAGTGGAAGGCAGAGAATGGTATATCTGATAAGGCATTTGGGAAATTACTGAAGATCCAAAAAAGATGCTTCCAAAGCCTAATGAATTGCCCACCACTACATATGAAGCAAAAAAGATCGTCTGCCCTTTAGGATTACAAATCGAGAAGATACATGCATGTCCTAATGACTGCATCCTATATCGTGGTGTTCATGAGAATTTAGATGAATGCCCTATTTGCCATGCGTCATGGTACAAGATCTTACGAGATGATCCTGGCGATGTTGAGGATGAAGAACGTCTAAAGAAGAGAACCCCTGCCAATGTTATGTGGTATGCTCCAATAATTCCATGCCTAAAACGATTGTTCAGAAACAAGGAGCACGCAAAGTTGTTGTGATGGCACAAAGAAGATCGTAAGGTGGATAACATGTTGAGACACCCTGCAGATGGGTCCGAGTAGAGAGAAATAGATAGAGAATTTCTAGACTTTACAGATGACGCAAGAAACCTAAGGTTCGCATTGAGTATGGATGGATTTAATTCTTTTGGGGACTAGAGCTCTAGTCATAGCACTTGGCCTGTTACTCTATGTATCTACAACCTTCCTCTATGGTTATGCATGAAGCAGAAGTTCATTATGATGCCGGTGCTCATCCAAGGCCCGAAGCAACATGGCAATGACATCAATGTCTACCTGAGGCCATTAGTTGAGGAACTTCAGTTGCTATAGAGCAAACCAGGTGTGCGTGTGTGGGATGGGTACAAACAGGAAGAATTCAACCTGCGAGCATTGTTGTTCGTGACAATCAATGATTGGCTAGCTCTAAGTAATCTTTCAGGACAGATAAATAAGGAATATAATGCATGCACCCATTATTTTGATGATCTTGATGCTGTCTATTTAAAAAAATGTTGAAAGGTTGTGTACCTTGGCTATTGTTAATTTCTTGCTAAGAACCACTAGTTGAGAAAGAAAGGCAAACATTTTAAAGGTATGGCAGAACACCGGTCCAAGCCAGGCAACCGAGATAGGGCAGAGGTATTCAAGATGATCAAGGATTTGAAAGTAGTGTTTGGAAAGGGATAAGACAGTAAACCTATTCCAAAAGACGCTTCGGGGCACGCCCCAATGTGGAAAAAGAAGTTAATATTTTGGGACCTACCATATTGGAAAGACCTTGAGGTTTGCCACTCGATCGACGTGATGCACCTGACAAAAAATCTTTGTGTCAATCTCCTAGGGTTCATGGGTGTGTTTGGAAAGCCTAAGGATACCCTTGAGGCACGAGAGGACTTGAAGCGCATGAAAGAACGAGACAACCTGCATCTAGAGAAGACAGATGATGGACATCATTACTTAAGACCTGCTAGCTACACTCTTAGCAATGAGGAGAAGGAAAGCATGTTTGAGTGCCTAAGTAGCATCAAAGTCCTATTTGGGTTCTCCTCCAATATAAAGCGTATAATAAATGTACCGGAGAAGAAATTTGTCAACTTAAAATTGCACGACTGCCACGTGATTATGACGCAACTACTTCCGGTTGCCTTAAGAGGAATTCTACCTCCACATGTATGTCTGGCCACCGTGAAGCTGTGTGCATTCCTTAATGCAATTTCTCAGAAGGCAATCAATCCTTTTGATCTAGCTACTCTACAGAATGATGTGGTTCAATGTCTTGTCAGCTTTGAGTTAGTGTTCCCTCCATCCTTCTTTGATATAATGACACATCTCCTAGTTCATCTGCTCAAAGAGATTAATATCCTAGGTCATGTGTTCCTACACAACATGTTTCCCTTAGAGAGATTTATGGGTGTACTGAAAAAATATGTTCACCAGCAGGGTCGGCCAGAAGGAAGCATTGCCAAGGGATACGGGACAGAGGATGTCATTGAGTTCTGTGTGGACTTCATTCCTGACCTTGACCTGATTGGTCTTCCTGAATCATGGTATGAGGGGAGACTTGGTGGAAAGGGTACACTAGGAAAGAAAACATATATCAGCCAGGGTGATGATTCTTTCAATAAAACACACTACACAGTTCTTCGAAACTCCACTATGGTGGAACCGTATATTGAGAAACACATGAATTTTGTATGATCCGAGAATCCTAGGAAGAATGAAGCTTGGATTACGTGTCATCACATGGAGACATTCGGTGATTGGTTGCACAAAAAATGTCAGGGTGATAAAACTATTGGAGATGAACTGTATTTGTTGGCTAGGCAACCAGCTTGGCACGTCCTCATGTACAAAGGGTACGAGATAAATGGAAATACATTTTACACCGTATCCCAAGATAAAAAGAGTACCAACCAAAATAGTGGTGTCCGCGTGGATGCTACGGAACCGAATGGGAATATAAACACATATTATGGTCACATAGAGGAGATTTGGGAACTAGACTATGCACATAATTTTAAAGTCCCTCTATTCTGATGCCAATAGGTGAAGATGAACGGAGGGGTATCAGTCGATAAGGAGTATGGAATGACAATAGTGGACCTCAACAATATTGGGTATAGAAATGATCCATTCGTCCTTGCTGCTGATGTGAATCTGGTGTTCTATGTGAAAGACATGTCTACAAAACCCAAGAGAGGGAAACACGACGATAAAAAAACCAACGAGCCAAAGCGCCACATAGTTCTTACAGGGAAAAGAAACATCGTGGGAATTGAATACAATTCAGACATGTCAGAGTATTATGAAAAGGATGAACGAATCCCACCCTTCTGTGTGGCCAAAGACCCAAGTATCCTGCTCGCTGCTGAGGAGACTCTATGGTTACGGAATGATCATAACCAAGGGCATTACGTCAAGAAAAAGTTTACCACTGTGCCCGCTTGATATAGGTAGTGAACTCAAATTAATAATGTGTATTTGACATCTTATGTAATACAATTGTAACATTATGTGTTGAACATTCAAATTTGAGTGGTTCAAACTTTGCTATATGTGGGAATTGTGGATTTTCAACTACACTTTGCCAACACTTTGTCAAATGCAAAAATGGTCTATGTATGAAATGTAGATCTTGATGAGTGGAACAATATTGGTATTCCTGACTTTTCCAGTCGAGACCATCTAGGGTTCCGAAAACCGGCGTTTGGCTATGAATTCTTTCAAAATTCAAAATTGAGTGGTTCAAACTTTTACAAATGAAAAGTTGACCATTATACCAAATGTAGGTCTTTATGATTGGAACAAACTTTGTATTCATGAGTTTTCCATTCGAGACCATCCAGGGTTCGGTCAAAGTGTGTGTTTCTAAAAACTAATGTTTTGACTTTGGTCAAACTTGGTCAAATGACTTATTTGATGACTTCAAATGAAAAACTTTTGAATACCAAGTTGTTAGAGCTCATCAAGATCTACATTTGATACATGGACTATATTTTCATCTGGATAAATTTTTGCAAGTCCCAGGCATATGTTTTCAAAATCGAAGACGGGTTTTGGTCAGACTTGGTCAAATGACAGACTAAATGACTTGAAATGAAAAACTTTGGAATACCAAGTTGTTAGAGCTCATCAAGATCTAAACTTTTTATATAGACCATTTTTCTTATTTGAAAAAGTTTAAATAAACAATACTCACCAAATCTTGAATCTCACACAAACTATATGAAACTATATGTGGGAATTGTGGATTTTTAACTACACTTTGCCAACACTTTGTCAAATGCAAAAATGATCTATGTATGAAATGTATATCTTGATGAGTGGAACAATATTTGTATTCATGACCTTTCCATTCGAGACCATCCAGGGTTCCGAAAACCGGTGTTTGGCTATGAATTCTTTCAAAATTCAAAATTGAGTGGTTCAAACTTTTACAAAAGAAAAGTTGACCATTAGACCAAATGTAGGTCTTGATGAGTGGAATAAACTTTGTATTCATTAGTTTTCCATTCGAGACCATTCAGGGTTCGGTCAAAGTGTGTTTCTAAAAACTAATGTTTTGACTTTGATCAAACTTGGTCAAATGACCTATTTGATGACTTCAAATGAAAAACTTTTGAATACCAAGTTGTTAGAGCTCATCAAGATATACATTTGATACATGGACCATATTTTCATCTGGATAAATTTTAGCAAGTCCCAGGCACATGTTTTCAAAATCGAAGACGAGTTTTGGTCAAACTTGGTCAAATGACAGACTAAATGACTTGAAATGAAAAACTTTGGAATACCAAGTTGTTAGAGCTCATCAAGATCTAAAATTTTTATATAGACCATTTTTCCTATTTGAAAAAGTTTAAATAAACAATACTCACCAAATCTTGAATCTCACACAAATCATATGAAACTATGTGGGAATTGTGGATTTTTAACTACACTTTGCCAACACTTTGTCAAATGAAAAAATGGTCTATGTATGAAATGTAGATCTTGATGAGTGGAACAATATTGGTATTCATGACCTTTCCATTCGAGACCATCCAGGGTTCCGAAAACTGGCATTTGACTATGAATTCTTTCAAAATTCAAAATTGAGTGGTTCAAACTTTTACAAAAGAAAAGTTGACCATTAGACCAAATGTAGGTCTTGATGAGTGGAACAAACTTTGTATTCATTAGTTTTTCATTTGAGACCATCCAGGGTTCGGTCAAAGTATGTGTTTCTAAAAACCAATGTTTTGACTTTGGTCAAACTTAGTCAAATGACCTATTTGATGACTTCAAATGAAAAACTTTTGAATACCAAGTTGTTAGAGCTCATCAAGATCTACATTTGATACATGGACCATGTTTTCATCTGGATAAATTTTTGCAAGTCCTAGGCACATGTTTTCAAAATCGAAGACGGGTTTTGGTCAGACTTGGTCAAATGACAGACTAAATGACTTGAAATGAAAAACTTTGGAATACCAAGTTGTTAGAGCTCATCAAGATCTAAACTTTTTATATTGAACATTTTTCCTATTTGAAAAAGTTTAAATAAACAATACTCACCAAATCTTGAATCTCACACAAACTATATGAAACTATATGTGGGAATTGTGGATTTTTAACTACACTTTGCCAACACTTTGTTAAATGCAAAAATGGTCTATGTATGAAATGTAGATCTTGATGAGTGGAACAATATTGGTATTCATGACCTTTCCATTCGAGACCATCCAGGGTTTCGAAAATCGGCGTTTGGCTATGAATTCTTTCAAAATTCAAAATTGAGTTGTTCAAACTTTTACAAAAGAAAAGTTGACCATTAGACCAAATGTAGGTCTTGATGAGTGGAACAAACTTTGTATTCATTAGTTTTCCATTCAAGACCATCCAAAGTTCGGTCAAAGTGTGTGTTTCTAAAAACCAATGTTTTGACTTTGGTCAAACTTGGTCAAATGACCTATTTGATGACTTCAAATGAAAAACTTTTGAATACCAAGTTGTTAGAGCTCATCAAGATCTACATTTGATATATGGACCATATTTTCATCTGGATAAATTTTAGCAAGTCCCAGGCACATGTTTTCCAAATCGAAAACGGGTTTTGGTCAGACTTGGTCAAATGACAGACTAAATGACTTGAAATAAAAAACTTCGAAATACCAAATTGTTAGAGCTCATCAAGATCCAAACTTTTTATATAGACCATTTTTTCTATTTTAAAAAGTTTAAATAAACAATACTCACTAAATCTTGAATCTCACACAAACTATATGAAACTATATATGGAAATTATGGATTTTCAACTACACTTTACCAACACTTTGTCAAATGCAAAAATGGTCTATGTATGAAATGTAGATCTTGATGAGTGGAACAAACTTTGTATTCATGAGTTTTCCATTCGAGACCATCCAGGGTTCCGAAAACTGACGTGTATCTCTGAAAATTTTAAATTTTCAAATTTAGATAATTAATGTCGCGCATTTGGATAATTATTATTGAAGAAACAAAAGTTTAACGTCCAAATGACCCAAAAACAAATTTTCTATCGAAAGCCAACAATTTTATATATTTTAATTGTCCATTATATTTTTTTCATTAACACAATATTCATTATAAATAACATTTATTTTGGATAATATGAAATATTTAAAAAATAGTGTTTACAATTTATGTAATGCACAATAGAGTCAAACTAAACTAATGTGTTTTTTTTAAAAAAAATTATGATAAATATTTAATTTACTATGCATTTATAAAGATGAAAGGAAAAAAGGTGAAAAATAAAATCCACCATGGTAGAAGGACCTTTAGTCTCGGGTCTGGCCTCCGCCTGGGACTAAAAGGGGCTTTAGTCCCGGTTCTAGCCACGAGCCGGGACTAAAGGTGGCTGGAACCGGGACTAAATCCCTTTTAGTCCCGGGCGGTGGCCAGACCCGGGACTAAAGGTCCCTGGCCTATAAAGCCCACCCTTCTTCCTCCTCCTTCCCACCCGCGCGCTGACACACGAACCGCCGCCGTCGATCTCGATCTCCCGAGCACCGCCGCGCGCCGCCCCGAGAACCGCCGTGCGCCGCCCTCGTCATCGTCCGCATCCGCGTCGCCATGTTCGTCTCCGCGCGCATCCGTTGGGCGCTGCTGCTGCCCCAAGGCCGCTGCTGCTGCCCCATTGCCGGAGCCGAGAACCGCCAGCCCTGATATATATATATATATATATATATATATATATATATATATATATATATATATATATATATATATATATATATATATATATATATATATATATATATATCGATTATTCATGAACGATATGTATATTTTGGAAGAATTTAAGTCAATATACATGTTGTGTCCATTTTGGAAGCCTCAACCTTAGCACTTAATTTTGCATGATAATTGTGTTGACGTTATCATTTTTAGCCCTTCTTCACTCTTCCTCACTACCTGCATATATATATCTAGGAAAATTATTAAACCTGAAATTTGAATAGTTTTTCCATGAGTTAAAATAATCTATTTTAATTAAGAAATACAACTTGTGATAGACTTACTTGTTATTAGATGTATTAAGTTAGTAGGAGTTGGTCGATACCGTTGCTGCATGATTAACTTCATCTACACTTATATCCAGATGATATCCCACTAATATGTGTAAGTCGATCTCTTATGCTTAGTAATGCCTAAACCCTAAACTGTAAACCCTAAACCCTAAACCATAAACTCTAAACCCTAAATATTTTTGCAGAAATGGCCAACCCGAGAGAAGACGAAGAAATATTGTTGAAATGATCCGCGGTAGCGCTGAAGAAGGTCGTTATGACGATCGTGAAGGCAATGAGAACCCTGAGGGCATCGATGACGGTTCTCAGTACTTGGTCGACCCGAATGACCAAGACAATGTTGGTGAGGTCTATAATATATGTAGCCTCCTATGTTTATATACATGAAATTCAAAAGAATTTCCTTTATTAATTGTATTATTTCTGCCTACATAGCCCTCTGTCTCAACGACAACCACGGGGACCAGCAAAAAAGTATGAGGCCCGAAGAAGCCGATGGAGGGCCGGTTGGTTATCATGGATTTCGACGAGAGAACAGGCCAACCACGTGGACCCCATGCAAGGGCCTTTGTCAACCACTTAGGGTACCTTGCCCGGGATAGGATCCCGATCAATGTCCATGAATGGAAGAAAAATAAGCAATTCCCAGAAATCAGTTATGTCTCCGACCGTGACAAGGAACTAGTTTGGGGTGACATGTTGCAACATTTCACGCTAGACATAAATGATGAATAGTTAAAGGAAAGAGTTCGGGATTGGTCTATGAAGAAGATGACCACACAATTCTAGTGCTATAAGAAGAATCTATATAACGACTATATCAAGAAGAACAAGACTCCGGATTTCAACTGTAAGCACTTTGTCAAGCTGCGGCCGTTTTGGGACGAGTTTGTATAGTTTAAGACGTCGGAAGAGGGTCAGCAACGAGCGAGAAGTGTAACAACCCAAAAATCCACACACCAAAAATACCAAATACAAAATTTTTCTCAAAAACTTCCATGTGATGATGAGTGTTATGTATGGTAACCCAACCTAAGAGATGCATTAGGTCTAAGCCAACCCAAGTTAGCACATAAGCATGGCATGCCTTTAACTAATTATGTTTATTTAAATTCTAACAAATGAAATGTTGCATACATTGTTAACTCAAATTGTGATTTGGATTTTCTTTTGCTTTATGTTATGCTTAACAACTTTTTCTAAGAAACACACCATAAAATAATCACTATTCAAATCCAAGGATAATTGTATAAAAGAAAAACTAATTCTATATATATATATATATAACAAACTACACCTATGTTGATATACAAAATAGCTAAACAAAATTCCCTAAACACCAATGAATGAGTTACATCAGTTTGGAATTCAAATTTCAAACCAAATTTGAATTCAAATAATGGAAAAGAAATGAAAAATAGAAAAGAAAAAGAAGAAAGAGAGAAGAAGGCTTCGCAGCCCAACCGCTCGGCCCAACCAGCCCCAGCGCGTGCGCGGCCCAGCTCGCGGCCCAGCAACGCCCGCACGCCCAGCCCCGCCAGCTGCCGCAGCCGCTTGGCCCCACGCGTCAGCCGCACGCCGCCCACGCCCGCGCGTTTCCCGTTTTCACTCTCAGTCGCTGCCACGCGGGCCCCGCAAGTCAGCCACCCCGTCCACAGTGTCGTCTTCCTCACCCATGCCTCAACCGCCTGCGCGACCGTTGCCCGACAACGGTGGCAGAGGCAGGCCAGGGGGTCACGCCCGGGGCATGGCCTTGTCTCCTTGGCGCCGCACCCACGCAACCCTTGCGCCGCGCCTACGCCACCGCACGAGAGCCCTTGGATGCCACTGATCACGCCACCACCGCTCGATCACCGTCCGCCATGGGAGCTAGGAGCTCGGCTATAAAAGCGCGGCCTCGGATGCCCTTGCGCTCGTCTCACCACCCGCCACCATGGGTGGCCAACCACATCGCACCAAAGAGTAGAGGGCTGAGGGGAGAATTCAGGAGGAGAGGGCGGAGCCATTGCCAGGAGGAGGATCGGAAGCACGCCGGAGCTTGGAGCACCACCGTGGATCAAGCCGAAGCGGACGACACGGCACTGCCTCCGGAGCTACATGGCCACACCTCTTCACTGCACCGCTATCCTCTCGCCTTCAACACCAAAGGTGAGCCGTACGCCGCTGAGACCTCCCTAGCCCAATGGAACGTGCACCGCCATGATCAAAGCCTTGTTGAAGCTTCGAGCTTCGGCCTAGCCCAACTGGTTAGCTAGGGAGACCACCATGGCCATGTTTGCCAAGACCCAGGATGCGCCGTGCGCGCTGCCATCAGCCAAAAGGAGGACCCTAGCCATGGCGCTGTACATCGGAGCAGGAGCGCACACGCACGGATACACTCACCATGGCCGAGAGCACAACCATGGCGAGACCACCGCGTCTTCTACGTCATGGTAAAGGCGACGTCAACACCTTGATTGGTTTCGCCATGATGAGAGGCACACTGCGCTCACCTTAGCTGAGGAAGGAGCCCACCGAAGCCCTGCGTTGCCACACCGCACCTCGTCGGAGCACCACCGCCTCTGTTTTGCCCCATCACCATGGCCGGAACCACTGGGAGGACCAGGATCTCCTTTAACACGCCTACCATGGCCGTAGAAGCACCATGGAGCTCACACGCTCTTCCAACTGGGTTCTCGCTATCACTACCGCCCTGTCCATGCACGCCGATGAACCCACGCCGCCGTTCACCGTGGTCGGGACCCTATGAAGCCCCAACCGCCACTACGACCCCACCATCGCAGTCGCCATGGAGCGAGGAGGCTTTTCCCCACCTCAATTAGACGCATGAACCATTGCGGGAGCTCGCCGGTGATCATGTCACCGACGGGGGCACACCGGCAAGAAATCGGGGAAGACTCCCCTCTCCAGCCACCCGCGCGTGCACCCGGTGTACGTGGACCGCACCTGAGAAAAGAGAGGGTGGACTTGGTCCACCGTAGTCCTATCTGCGGTCCATGGACCAGCGTCTCCTGGTCCACCATGGACCACAAGCCATGGACCGCAGCCCAGTTGAGGCCCACGACTATGACGTGGCAGAGCCACAGCCTGCCACGTGGTGAGCCAAAGCTCAGCCCGTATCCAGCCCAACCGGCCCAGTTGGACCCGACCCAAGTTGACCGTTGACCGGTCAATATTGACTGTTGACCTGGCCCCACATGTCAGCAACACAGTGTTGCTGGACCCACATGTCAGATGGTGACGTCATACTGGCGTCGTGATGACGTCACGCGAGACCCACATGTCAGCAGTGGAGAATGCCACAGTGACATCACACTGACGTCATGATAACGTCAGCTGATGACGACAGCACCCCGACCCCACCGGTCAGTGACACGGACACCCTAGACCCACACGTTAGACGCTGACGTCACGATGATGTCACGTAGGACCCACATGTCAGAAGCCAGCACGACCGAGGTGACGTCATGCTGACGTCACGATGACATCAGCAGCTGACGTCAGCAGCCCTGGCCCCACACGTCAGTGACCCTGACTGTTGATCGTTGACCGTTGACCGTTGACTCAACGTTGACCAACGTTGACTCGACCCACATGTCAGTGACCCAAGAGTCCCTGGACCCACTTGTCGGAGCTGACGACGTTGATGACGTCATACTGACGTCAGCTGGGACCTACCTGTCAGCTCGGAACCGTTATGACAATGTCATGCTGACGTCATGCTGACGTCAGTAAGCCACGTGGACCAACCGCAGCACGACACGTGTCAAGCCCAGGATTAATTCAGCCTTTTTCCATTTTCAGAAATGAATTAAACTTCAGAAATTCATAACTAATTCATACGACCTCAGAAAAATACGAAACCAGGACCAAAATTCATCTAAAATCAAGCTCTACGCAATAAACCCATGTTTGAGTGCATTTGGCTCTTTTGAATTTCCATTGCTTCTTTGTACTATTCTATAGACGTCGCTAACGCGACTATAATGCAAACGATGCAGACTCGGAGGAGAACCTGATGGACAAGGACCGTGAGTACCGTGAGGAGAACGGAGACGACTACATTGAAGGTGCCACATCCCACCCAAATCTCGTAGCACCTATTACGCATGGCTAATATAGAACTGCTATCGCTTTACTCTACTACTACAATAATTTTATGGTAGGATTTGCATGGTAGTATGCTTGCTTGAAAGCCTTTACCTTGATGCAACCTTACCCCTGCATACCCTGCTATTAGGCTAGACACACGCTTATTGCTATCTATTTCCTTATTTATACTACGCTATTACTATGTGCGTGGTGGGAACTGGTGTTACCTAGACTTTGGGGAGAGTGCTGCGTGTGTGACTTGGGTGTGTGGAGGGTGAGGGTTGTGTTGACCAAGTTGGAGTATACGACAAGCCTGGGGCAAGTCTTACCATGGGATGCTACCTGGGCACCCCTAGAAATGTATACCTATGGTGGGTAAAAGGTATATGAGGTGGACCTAGGTGTGAACCTGTGATGGGTGGAGCTCGGGATGGAGGTGCTATGGTGGCACGGTAATTGGAAAACCCTGATGGAGACATTCTGGCTTGGTCATCCCTAAGGACCTACTAGTACTCAGATTCACCGGGAAGCCTTACGTACCACTAGCCCTATATGGTGCGGGACGGCTGGACTACTTGGTAGGATTTTGCCACTACTGCTAGGTTGATAGCGGACAGTGTAAGGAGGTACGGGGCATAGAGGATTTCCCCCACACCCTTTCAAGACTTCATGAAGACCTTGTGGACCCGGCTCATGACTCACAGTTTTAGCCACCTCAGACTTGACTTGGTGTGAACCAGGGCTGAATGGTAGAGTGGCATTATCCTAGGCTAGCAAGCAGCCGGAATTAGCCCAGTTGACGATGATCAGTAAGGAAGGCGGATCTTGTGGTTATGTAAAACCTCGGCAGAGTGTATGGTTGATCGATCGATACATATGCCGACTTGTCGGCTATGGACCTTTCCTGGGTTTCGCTTAAACTAGATAGAGAGATGAGTCCTTCTCTTCTTCCCCCGTAAGAGAGTGACGGTCTTAGCCAGGGGCTACAGGCGTTGAGACAGTGCCGAGAGGGAGTTGGCCTGTCGATTGAGCGATAGTGTGGAATAGTGTGAAGTTGGTGGTTTGATGATCCCAGGATCGTAACCTGGCTCAGAAAAGGGAATGGTGTGGAATGAGTGTGGAAATGGTGTTAAAACTTGATCAAATTATACACTTGATATGCTATTGCATAGGAAACCCTAGCCCTATAGGTTTCTTTTGAATACAACCGTGATGCATCCAAATCCACAAAGCAATGCTCATAGGGATGGGAGTGGCCATTACAAATCGTACTGATAAGTTTTTGGCACAGGTTCTGCTGAGGAGTATAGCTCTGAGGAGTTTGGTGGTTGAGGGGTTCGTGCCTACGCTCGAGTTTGGCGATCTTATCTTCAAGCTGTTCTGAATGAATGCTACTTTTGTTTCCGCCAAAGCGGTGATGTAATAAATTATGTAATTCCGCACTATTGTACTCTGATATTATCGTTGTATGGATGTGGTATTCGACTGGAATTTGGGTAATAAGATCCATCGTGGTCTTATTACACTTCGACTCTGTGGATTTCCCTTCGCGGAAATTGAGATCGTTTTAGTTGGTATCAGAGCCATACTTGACCTTAGGATGAAACCCTTAGAAATGGACGATAGAATAGGACGTGGACAAACCTTCTTTCGGTTATATACTGACCCTGTATTTACTTTTATGCAAGGCTTTTTTCTTATTGGACCTGCTAATACCTGTTTTCCTTGAAACATGCAGATGGCAACGAACATCGACTGGCCGCCTCTAGGACCGCTACCTCTGGACCACGCCAAGCTTACCATTGACCTACGTGAGCTCGGGGGTTTTGCACAGACCCTCTGCCGAGTTCTCACCACGTTAGGTGTCCCCGACGAGCTTGTCAAGGTCACCTGCACCGGGAAGCCAGCTAAGGAAGGAGGAATCGAAGGACCGATGGTCACCTCAGTGGAGTTCCCAGCTAGCACTACCTTACCTTCTGTCTTAGCTTTCACCGAGATGACGATAGAGGACACAGTCAAGGAGGGACTGCAAGCTATCTCACACAAGGCACTTCGCAGAGTGATGAGGGACCACTACGAGCACCTAAAGACGACAGAGTTTCGTCTACTTCCCCAGGCCCTCGACCTCAGCCTTACCCCTAGTGAGCAGAGTTTTGCAGCAGGCAGAGTTATCCTTGCCGAGGAGGACAGATGACTTCATGTCTCAGCTATACACCTACTAGAGCAGGATAGGTACATGAACCAGCTGGAGCAGAGGAGACGTCAGGACCAGGCCCTCCAATGGGAGTACTAGGAGCGAGACTCGCAGGGAGCACATGAGCGAGCTAAGCTACTAGAGATAATTGCCAAGCTGCAGGATGAGCTCAACCGTCGTGAGGAGGACCATAGAGCCGAGGTCGCTGACTTACAGGACAAAGCAGCCAATCTAGGCAACAGGAATTGCTACCTCGATAGCAAGGTCTTGGAATTACAGAGAGAGTTGGATGACAAGAAGGTCGAGTTCAACCGCTAGGGAGACAGAGAGAGATCCAAGGGGATTGGTATGCTGAAGATCCAATCTCGGAACAAGACCCTAACTCAGGAGCTAGGGGAATTCATGAAGAAGGCCGTTCGCAACCAGGGTCACCTAATCGAGGCACTCAGGCAGACCGAGTACCTACAGGACAAGTGTGAGAGGACTTGGTAGGCTTGGCAGAAGTCTGATAGGAAACGTCTCAGGGAAATGAAGGGTATGTGGGATCAGCTACCCAAGGAGATCCGCAGCAAGACAAAGCCTAGGATAGAGGAGTTTGAGTTAGCCCCGACTCGCCTCAACCTAGACGCCTGCCCTACCCTACCTAGAGCCAAGGCTACCGAGGAGCTCGTCGAGGCCTTGAAGTACGTATCCCGACTCCACAAGTCTGACGAAGAGATCGAGATCGAGGACAGTCGTATCCCAGCCGTGGTGTATGAGTTAGAGTAGGTGACCCTGCGCGGTCATGAGTTATGTCTGAAGTTTTCATGAGTTGTACCCCTTATAAAATATTTTATGAGACTCTATGCGTAGCACGATTCTCGCACATCTTCTAGCGTAGCTGCTAAAGATGATGTTATGCAATCAAACCCTTGTAATGAATGTTTTTGGATCTTATGGCATCTTTTGAATCTTATCACTTCTTTGTAATGAGTGTTGGATAGTGTAACTACTCTGTTTTAAATCATCAAAAATCATGTAATCATATTGAATTATAAGCACGTTGGCACAAGCACTAAAATTTCAATGATCCGTGTTACAGATGCCGAATCGCCGATCGAATCGCCTAATGAATCGAGGGCGTGCGCCCATCCCTGAACCCAACAGGGGCCATGGTGACAACAACCGTGGCCGTGGTCGTGGCCGTGGACATGGAGGGATACCCTTCGACCTGGAGAATACCCCGCCACCTGTTGAGGAGAACATCCCGCCGCCACCACCACCGAACCTGGCGGAAGTGATGGCACAACAGACCCAGCTTTTGGTAGCTCTTGTTGAAGGAGCCAACCGTCACCAAGGAGGTCAGCAGAATGATTTCTAGAGGAAGCTGGAAGGTCTCCTGAAGCTAAGACCACCTACCTATGATGGCACCGACTCTGACCCGTTGGTAGCCGATGACTGGCTTAAGGAAATGGAGAAGAAGCTTGATCTCACTACATTTACCGACGATGAGTGTGTTGGAGCTGCCGCATACCAGCTCACAGGTGCAGCACGCGCCTGGTGGGACAGTTTCAGTGACTCCCATGAGGACCCTACCAACATCTAGTGGGAAGAGTTCGCCGAAGCATTCACTGAGTACCACATTCCCTAGGGTATCATGGAGGCAAAAGCTGAAGAGTTCCACAACATCAAGATGGGAAAAGATAGGGTGATCGAGTACACTACTCATTTCACCAACCTTCTACGCTATGCGCCTTCCTATGTTGTGAACTCTGAAAAGGAGAAGCTGTACTATTACCGCAAGGGGATTAACCCGCACATCAAATTGAAATTTGGCGGTATTGAGAGCAACACATTATGTGCTCTGGAGGATCGCTGCATTCAGATTGAGAAGGACCGTGATGAAGCTGGAGAAGAGTACAAGGGAAGAAAGCGAAAGCCTGAGGAATCCTTCCGTGGCCGTGATCGCAAAAGGATCCACAGAGATGCACCATCCCGGGAATGCTCCCACCACAACAGGGATGACAACCCTGGATCGGGTAGAGGAAGTGGAGGCTACTTCACCAAAAACTCCCGCCCTGCTCAGGATCGTTACACCCGAGACCGTTATGCACAAGACCGCAACACCCATGACCGTTTCAACCTTTCCCGCACTATGAATAAACGCCCAACACAGAACCGCTCCGCACCAAGCAATGGAAAATGGAAAGGCATCCGCGCTAACCCCCACAGGCGGTGCACCTTTCACCTGTTTCGCTTGTGGCCAATCGGGTCACAAGGCTACTGAATGCCCTCAGAATTCAGCTGTTCATAAGTCTCAGATCAAGGGGTCTGCCACCCGTGGACGTCTCAACCATCTGGATGCCGAGGAAGCACAGGCTGCACTGGACGTCGTGTACGGTATGTTTCTAGTTAATGGCAATACTGCATCAGTTCTTTTTGACTCTGGAGCAACTTGTTCATACATATCAACCAAGTTTGCACGAGAGTATGGCCTGCCCGTAACCCCACGTGAAAAGCCTATCATTACCAGCTCGCCCTTAAGAGACCTAAAAAGCACTCATATCTGTAAGGGAGTGAGTCTTACCATCGAGGGTCTTATCTTTAAAGCTGATTTAACCCTGTTACCTTCCACCAACCTAGATGTCATCTTAGGCATGGATTGGTTAACCATTCACTGAGGCATCATATCATGTTCCCCTAGAAATGTCCAAGTGACCCACCCATCAGGCCAAGTCATTAGATGTGAACCCCAGATCGGAAGGTCCACCTCTATCCTATGTGCCCTTAAAGCAAGATCAGAATCACTAAAGGAAGAAAAGACAGTTCATGATGTGCCTATGGTCAGAGACTATCCCAATGTATTCCCTGAAGAATTACCGGGTATGCCACCGGATCGCGATGTAGAGTTCATCATTGATCTTTTGCCGGGAACAGGACCCATTGCTAAGAGACCCTATTGCATGTCAGTTGATGAACTGGCCGAACTCAAGAAATAGCTAGAAGAGCTCATCTCGAAGGGATATATCAGACCCAGTGCTTCACCCTAGGGATCCCCTGTTCTGTTCGTTAAGAAGAAGGATGGCTGAATGAGAATGTGCATAGATTACCGTAACTTGAACGCAGTCACCATCAAGAACAAGTACCCCCTGCCGAGAATTGATGATCTGCTTGATTAACTTCGAGGTTCCAAGTATTTCTCCAAGATCGATCTCAGATCTGGCTATCATCAGATGAAGATTCGGGGGAGTGACATACCGAATACAGCTTTTGTGACTAGGTATGGTCAGTTCGAGTTCACCGTGGTATCCTTTGGACTCACAAATGCTCCCGCATACTTCGTGAATATGATTAATAAGGTTTTCATGGACGAATTGGATAAGTTTGTGGTGGTATTCATTGATGACATCCTGGTCTATTCATCCACCGCTGAAGAACATGAACATCATCTAAGAATGGTGCTTGAGAGACTAGCCCAACATCAGCTCTACGCAAAATTCAGCAAATGTGAGTTCTGGCTACAAGAAGTTACCTTTTTAGGCCACGTATTATCAGTTGAAGGTGTTGCAATGGACCTAGCTAAGATTGAGGCTGTGAAGGAATGGGAACAACCCCATAATGTGACATAAGTCAGAAGTTTCTTGGGATTGGCTGGGTATTATCGCCGATTCATCAAAAACTTCTCCAAGATAGCATGTCCGATGACCAACCTACTGAAGAAGACTAAGGAGTTTGAATGGACGCCCGAATGCAAACAAAGCTTCTAGGAATTGAAACAGAGACTTACCATAACTCCTGTGCTAGCATTGCATGATATCGGCAAAGATTTCATGGTCTATTGTGATGCATCTCGTCAAGGACTTGGGTGTGTATTAATGCAAGATGGAAGAGTGATAGCTTATGCTTCTCGACAGCTGAAAGAACATGAGAACTGATACCCTACACATGACCTTGCGTTAGCAGCAGTTGTTCATGCTTTAAAGATCTAGAGGCACTACTTGATAGGCAATAAGTGTGATATTTACACCGATCACAAGAGCTTGAAGTACTTTTTTACTCAAGAGGATCTGAATATGAGGCAATACCGATGGTTAGAGTTGACCAAGGACTATGACTTGGAAATTCACTACCATCTGGGAAAAGCTAACGTAGTCGCAGATGCTCTTAGTCGCAAGAGTTACTGTCACACTATGATCACTGAATCCGTACCACCTGAGCTCAAGGAAGAGATTGATGATTTCCAACTTGAGATACAACCACATGGCTTGCTGAATGAGCTCCGTATACAGTATGATCTCATGGATCGCATTCGTCAAGCTTAGAAAATGTGTAAGGAGATTGACTATCTCCATGGACTAATGAAACTAGGCTATAAGACCAACCACCATGAAGATGAACAAGGAACCATTTGGTTTAAGGACAGAATCTGTGTGCCTTCTGATCCAATCCTATGAGAGGAAATTTTGTCAGAGGCTCATGATTCTAAGTATTGTATTCACCCTGGAGGTTTAAAGATGTATCAAGACTTGAGGAAACACTTTTGGTGGAAAGGTATGAAGACAGACATTGCAGGACACGTGGCACGATGTGACACCTGCAATAGAGTCAAGGCTAAACATCAAAGGCCTATAGGATTGCTAAAGCCTCTTGACGTCCCGGAATGGAAATGGGAGGGCATATCCATGGATTTCATAGTTGGATTACCCCGTTCACTGAAAGGCAATGATTCCATCTGGGTGATTGTTGATCGTTTAACTAAGGTTGCTCACTTTGTACTAGTGAAGACCAAGACCAATGCAGAAAAATTAGCAGATCTATATATTGAGCATATTCTCAGGTTGCATGGAGCTCCCTCTAGTATTGTATCTGATCGTGGTCCTTAATTTGTGTCCTGATTTTGGGAAGCTCTGCACAAGTCTATTGGAACCAAACTTGATTTTAGTACTGCTTACCACCCACAGACAGATGGACAGACAGAACGAGTAAATCAGATCTTAGAAGACATGCTTTGCGCTAGTGTACTGAATTACGGCTTTGATTGGGAGAAATGTCTACCCTATGCAGAGTTTTCTTACAACAATAGCTACCAAGCCAGTATCAAGATGTCGCCATTTGAAGCTCTATATGGCAGACCTTGTAAGTAGGGATGAAAATGGTACGGATATTTTCCGACCGTATTCGAGACCGAATCCGTTTAGAGGGGTTTTAATCCGTCCGTATCTGAGTCCGGATATTTAACATCCGATACCGTATTTGTATCCGAATATTTAAATCACATATTTATGATGTCGATATCCAATCATATCCTATCCGACATTTTTATACTATCCGTATTCGAATCCGAATCCGGACATAAATATGAAAACAAATACGATATCAGTGATATCCGACCGTATCCGATCCGTTTTCATCCCTACTTGTAAGACACCTTTGATGTGGTCCCAACCGGGAGAAAGATTATTCTTTGACTCTGCTAAGATTCAAGATGCAGAAGGAGTTGCTCAGGTAAGAGAGAATTTGAGAATTGCCCAAAGTCGATACAAGAGCTATGCGGACAAACGAAGAAGAGAACTGGAGTTCAATGTGGGGGACTTCGTATATCTCAAGGTATCCCCACTACGTGGAATGGTCAGATTTCATGTGAAAGGCAAGCTTGCCCCTAGATTTGTTGGCCCATACAAGATTTGTAAAAGAATTGGAAAGCTCGCCTACAAACTTGAGTTACCTGCGGAATTGACGGGTGTACATCCCGTATTCCATGTATCCTAGCTACGCAAATGTTTAAGAGTACCCGATGAAGTAATCCCAACTGGTACACTTGACATTCAAGATACACTTGAGTATAAAGAACATCCTATTAGAATTCTGGACAGAGATACCAAAGAGACCCGAAGCAAGACTATTCCTATGTGCAAGATCCAATGGAGCAATCACACAGAGAGAGAAGCAACATGGGAGAAAGAGTCTGACCTCCGGCTACACTATCCTTATCTTTTCAAAGAGTACGTTACGCTTTAATCTCGGGGACGAGATTCTGTTAAGGGGGTAGGACTGTAACAACCCAAAAATCCACACACCAAAAATACCAAATACAAAATTTTTCTCAAAAACTTCCATGTGATGATGAGTGTCATGTATGGTAACCCAACCTAAGAGATGCATTAGGTCTAACCCAACCCAAGTTAGCACATAAGCAAGGCATGCCTTTAACTAATTATGTTTATTTAAATTCTAACAAATGAAATGTTGCATACATTGTTAACTCAAATTGTGATTTGGATTTTCTTTTGCTTTATGTTATGCTCAACAACTTTTTCTAAGAAACACACCATAAAATAATCACTATTCAAATCCAAGGATAATTGTATAAAAGAAAAACTAATTCTATATATATATATATAACAAACTACACCTATGTTGATATACAAAATAGCTAAACAAAATTCCCTAAACACCAATGAATAAGTTACATCAGTTTGGAATTCAAATTTCAAACCAAATTTGAATTCAAATAATGGAAAAGAAATGAAAAACAGAAAAGAAAAAGAAGAAAGAGAGAAGAAGGCCTCGCAGCCCAGCCGCTCGGCCCAGCCAGCCCCAGCACGCGCGCGGCCCAGCTCGCGGCCCAGCAACGCCCGCGCGCCCAGCCCCGCCAGCTGCCGCTACCGCTTGGCCCCACGCGTCAGCCGCACACCGCCCACACCCGCGGGTTTCCCGTTTTCACTCTCAGCCACTGCCACGCGGGCCCCACAAGTCAGCCACCCCATCCACAGTGTCGTCTTCCTCACCCACGCCTCAACCGCCTACGCGACCGTCGCCCGACAGCGGTGACAGAGGCGGGCCAGGGGGTCATGCCCAGGGCATGGCCTTGTCTCCTTGGCGCCGCACCCACGCAACCCTTGCGCCGCGCCTATACCACCGCACGAGAGCCCTTGGATGCCACTGATCACGCCACCACCGCTCGATCATCGTCCGCCATGGGAGCTAGGAGCTCGGCTATAAAAGCCTGGCCTCGGATGCCCTTGTGCTCGTCTCACCACCCGCCGCCACGGGTGGCCAACCACTTCGCACCAAAGAGTAGAGGGCTGAGGGGAGAATTCGGGAGGAGTGGGCGGAGCCATTGCCAGGAGGAGGATCGGAAGCACGCCGGAGCTTGGAGCACCGCCGCGGATCAAGCCGAAGCGGACGACACGGCACTGCCTCCGGAGCTACACGGCCACACCTCTTCACTGCACCGCTATCCTCTCGCCTTCAACACCAAAGGTGAGCCGTACGCCGCTGAGACCTCCCTAGCCCAATGGAACGTGCACCGCCATGATCGAAGCCTTGCTAAAGCTTCGAGCTTCGGCCTAGCCCAACTGGTTAGCTAGGGAGACCACTATGGCCACGTTTGCCGAGACCCAGGACACGCCGTGCGCGCTGCCATCAGCCAAAAGGAGGACCCCAGCCATGGCGCTGTACATCGGAGCAGGAGCGCACACGCACGGATACACTCACCATGGCCGAGAGCACAACCATGGCGAGACCACCGCGTCTTCTATGTCGCGGTAAAGGTGACGTAAACACCTTGATTGGTTTCACCATGATGAGAGGCACACTGTGCTCACCTTAGCTGAGGAAGGAGCCCACCGAAGCCCTGCGTTGCCACACCGCACCTCGTCGGAGCACCACCGCCTCTATTTTGCCCCATCACCATGGCCGAAACCACTGGGAGGACCAGGAGCTCCCTCAACACGCCTACCATGGCCGTAGAAGCACCATGGAGCTCACACGCTCTTCCAACTGGGTTCTCGCTATCACTACCACCCTGTCCATGCACGCCGATGAACCCACGTCGCCGTTCACCGTGGTCGGGACCCTATGAAGCCCCAACCGCCACTACGACCCCACCATCGTAGTCGCCATGGAGCGAGGAGGCTTTTCCCCACCTCAATTAGACGCATGAACCGTTGCGGGAGCTCGCCGGTGATCACATCGCCGACGGGGGCACGCCGGCAAGAAATCAGGGAAGACTCCCCTCGCCAGCCACCCGCCGACCCGAGTTGACCGTTGACCGATCAACGTTGACTATTGACCTGGCCCCACATGTTAGCGATACAGTGTTGCTGGACCCACACGTCAGATGGTGACGTCATACTGGCGTCGTGATGACGTCATGCGAGACCCACATGTTAGCAGTGGAGATTGCCACAGTGACATCACGCTGACATCATGATAACGTCAGCTGATGACGACAGCACCCTAACCCCACCGGTCAGTGACACGGACACCCTGGACCCACACGTCAGACGCTGACGTCACGATGACGTCACGTAGGACCCACATGTCAGAAGCCAGCACGACCGAGGTGACGTCATGTTGACGTCACGATGACATCAGCAGCTAATGTCAGCAGCCCTGGCCCCACACGTCAGTGACCCTGACTGTTGACCATTGACTCGACGTTGACCAATGTTGACTTTGACTGGACCCACATGTCAGTGACCCAAGAGTCCCTGGACCCACTTGTCGGAGCTGACGACGTTGATGACGTCATACTAATGTCAGCTGGGACCCACCTGTCAGCTCAGAACCGTTATGACAACGTCATGCTGACGTCAGCAAGCCACGTGGACCAACCGCAGCACGACATGTGTCAAGCCCAGGATTAATTCAGCCTTTTTCCATTTTCAGAAATGAATTAAACTTCAAAAATTCATAACTAATTCATACGACCTTAGAAAAATACGAAACTAGTACCAAAATTCATCTAAAATCAAGCTCTACACAATAAACCCATGTTTGAGTGCATTTGGCTCTTTTGAATTTCCATTGCTTCTTTGTACTATTCTATAGACGTCGCTAACACGACTATAATGCAAACGATGCAGACTCGGAGGAGAACCTGACGGACAAGGACCGTGAGTACCATGAGGAGAACAGAGACGACTACACTGAAGGTGCCACATCCCACCCAAATCTCGTAGCACCTATTACGCATGGCTAATATAGAACTGCTATCGCTTTACTCTACTACTACAATAATTTTATGGTAGTATTTGCATGGTAGTATGCTTGCTTGAAAGCCTTTACCTTGATGCAACCTTACCCCTGCATACCCTGCTATTAGGCTAGACACACGCTTATTGCTATCTATTTCCTTATTTATACTACGCTATTACTATGTGCGTGGTGGGAACTGGTGTTACCTGGACTTTGGGGAGAGTGCTGCGTGTGTGACTTGGGTGTGTGGAGGGTGAGGGTTGTGTCGACCAAGTTGCAGTATACGACGAGCCTGGGGCAAGTCTTACCATGGGATGCTACCTGGGCACCCCTGGAAATGTGTACCTGTGGTGGGTAAAAGGTATATGAGGTGGACCTAGGTGTGAACCTGTGATGGGTGGAGCCCGGGATGGAGGTGCTGTGGTGGCACGGTAATTGGAAAACCCTGATGGAGACATTCTGGCTTGGTCATCCCTAAGGACCTACTAGTACTCAGATTCACCGGGAAGCCTTACGTACCACTCGCCCTATATGGTGCGGGACGGCTGGACTACTTGGTAGGATTTTGCCACTACTACTAGGTTGATAGCGGACAGTGTAAGGAGGTACGAGGCACAGAGGATTTCCCCCACACCCTTCCGAGACTTCATGAAGACCTTGTGGACCCGGCTCATGACTCACAGTTTCAGCCACCCCAGACTTGACTTGGGGTGAACCAGGGCTAAATGGTAGAGTGGCATTATCCTAGGCTAGCAAGCAGCCGGAATCAGCCCAGTTGACGATGATCATCAAGGAAGGCGGATCTTGTGGTTATGTAAAACCTCTGCAGAGTGTATGGTTGATCGATCGATACATATGCTGACTCGTCGGCTATGGACCTTTCCTGGGTTTCGCTTAAACTAGATAGAGAGATGAGTCCTTCTCTTCTTCCCCCGTGAGAGAGTGACGGTCTTAGCCAGGGGCTACATGCCTTGAGACAGTGCCGAGAGGGAGTTGGCCTGTCGATTGAGCGATGGTGTGGAATAGTGTGGAGTTGGTGGTATGATGATCCCAGGATCGTAACCTAGCTCAGAAAAGGGAATGGTGTGGAATGAGTGTGGGAATGGTGTTAAAACTTGATCAAATTATACACTTGATATGCTATTGTATAGGAAACCCCAGCCCTATAGGTTTCTTTTGAATACAACCGTGATGCATCCAAATCCACAAAAGCAATGCTCATAGGGATGGGCGTGGCCAGTACAAATCGTACTGATAAGTTTTTGGCACAGGTTCTGCTGAGGAGTATAGCTCCGAGGAGTTTGATGGTTGAGGGGTTCGTGCCTACGCTCGAGTTTGGCGATCTTATCTTCAAGCTGTTCTGAATGAATGCTACTTTTGTTTCCACCAAAGCGGCGATGTAATAAATTATGTAATTTCGCACTATTGTACTCTGATATTATTGTTGTATAGATGTGGTATTCGACTAGAATTTGGGTAATAAGATCCATCGCGATCTTATTACACTTCGACTCTGTGGATTTCCCTTCGCGGAAATTGAGATCGTTTCAAGAAGGAACCAAGAGAATGCCCGACACAAGACCTACTACCATAGGATGGGATCAGGTGGCTACCCTGCTGCCATTCCTAAGTGGGAAAAAGCCGAGCAAGAGCTAATTGACAGGGGTTAGTGCCAGAATCCCTCGACTGGCTTGAGCGCGCCAAGCACTGGATAGAGTGGATAGTGTCTCAGTATCCACTTGGTCGCAATACCACCCCGATATGCTAGTGTCTCAGTGGATAGAGTGGTCAAAGGCCATGAAAATGTGGCTCTGGATATCGAAGGTGGTGATGGGGAGAAGACCCTAGGTGAAGCGGAGAAGACATTCATATGTTGGAAAAAATGGTACATCATTATTCCTGGGGCGCCGCCACCACAACCGAACCCTAGGTGTGGATGATTGTGAACGCAATTGCTTTTCAATAATTATGTACTGTATCTAATTACAGTTCACTCATGTATATACCTTGTTCATTTTTTTCAAATCCAAGACCTCCCCAAGTCCGTCTATCCATTCACCACATGACCACAGTGCCGTGGGACATGACGATGACGACGATTTCATACAAGCAGACAAGGCTACATCCCCACCGCTGGTCGTATCTCCTCCACGACATACTCCAACACCGCCAGTGGCCCAATCTCCTCCACAACAGCAAGCTCTAACCGTGCCGCCGCCGCCTCCACCAATGTCGACAACGGCCGCCTCATCGGCACCGACTGGTCCATTGAGGAACAAGAGGCCCACTGGCTCACAGAGATCGGTCCCACCACCTCCGCTGAAGAAACAAGTTGTGGTCACGAAGATCCCAAAGATGACCAAGCTTCCATACGAGAAGACTGATGAAGAACTTAATGCTTCAGTCAAGGCAGAAGTGAAAGCGTTCTTCGAAAAGACCCAAGCTAACGCACGAGCAAAGCAAGAGAAGCCATACCTAATGTATCCTCGTGTAAAGCTACGTCAAGTGGTGTAGGCTATGCAAGACGAGAAGCGTGCCGCTAGTAAAAAACCAGCACCGTCACTATCAGACTATGAGCGTACTATCATAAAGAAAATCAAGGAGGACAAAAGGAAACAGAAGGCGGCCGGGAAAGATGTTGCACAGCTCGGCCAACAAGCGCAGCAATCAGTGCCGCCACTAGTGGTTGAGAATCAATATGGTTCCAATATAAACTTGATGCAAATGTCGGTACCTGATGATGTGGAATTAGATAAACTCGCCAAGTGGATGGATGTGACTGGGCTTTCATTAGAATAACTTCTCGGTCGGGAGGAACTGACAATTGTTAAAGAGGCCAAAGTTGTTGATGAATAGCAGAGGAAGTACGTATATGGCAGGAGTCTATGCGACCCTGCAAAGGTAAAAAATCTTGGTACATAAATATACAAGTTGCACGAGTACTACTTGAGATTCTGTGCACAACATCAAAGTGAACAATATCTGGGCGTCCAAGTCAGAGACCGTCACTACTTCCATGGAGATGACGTCATCTGGGTACAGTTTAGTGAAATACACCAACTTCTCTACATGGATGCTCTTGACAAATCTCTCATAAGCTGCTACTGTCTGTAAGTGATTCTTCCTTTTAATCAATAATCCCACTCTAGCATATGTACGTATTCGTAATAACTATGCTCACGATGTGCAGACACATGATGAGAGAACTCAGATTGAAACAAGACGATCGAATTGGTTTTATCGATCTGTATGTCATGTACAATGACACAAAGACTAAAGATCCATTCAATCTGAAGATCAAGGAAATAGAGAAAAACCTCCGGAGGTTCTTTTATAACCAAAGGCATAAGGAGTTGATACTCTTCCCTTACAATATGGGGTAAAGTGTTGTGTTATATCATGTCTTAGTCAATCCAACATATATATATATATATATATATATATATATATATATATATATATATTAGTTGACTCTATAAACAAATGCAGGGATCACTGGATACTCATTGAGATTAAGATCAAGGAACAAACTATAAATGTGTGGGATTCAATGAGAAAAGAGCTGGCAATGTACCAAGACATGATAGACATGATCCAGAGGTAAGTTCTATCATTCGTTAATTATCGTTGCCTGCTCCTTTAATTTACTATGCTATACCTAATCAACGATCGACTTATTGGATAGGGCTTGGGCTTGGCTACAACAAAGATATCGTATGGATCTGAAAGTGCCACTCCCCCCTCCTATTCTACATAAGTGGGTGTCCAGACAACCGTATGGAACCAATTTATGTGGATACTATGTTTGCGAGTACATGTGGTGTAGCAAATTTACACCTGCTAAAGAGATGCTAAAAGTAAGTAACATGTGTATACAGTAAATTCATATCTTATTTATTTATTGAAACTAAATAAATTTTATGTATATTAATATCTTTTCCTTTAATTAATGCAAATGGAAGGAGTGAGAATTGAAAGAACAAGTGTTCAAGCACACAATACTCGTCGCAATCCAGGAGACGATCGCAGGTTTCATCAACGATCATGTCATCCCGGAAGACGGCGAGTTCCACCACAACCCTAGGTTGAATTTGAAGAGTCCAAACAAGAACGAACACTTGTATGAGCTTTGAGTGGCGGGCAAACATTTGTGTAACTCATTAACCGGCGGCCGAACACTTGATTACTTGTATATTATTGTAAATATAATGTGTATGTACGTATATGTATAGCTCTCTCTCTCTCTATATATATATAGTTTCATAGTTTATTTGTGTGCAATAATAACGCTCTCATATAGGTGCAACGTATACGGATAATAGCAGCGAAGAATAAATTGGAAAACAATATAACTGAAAACCAAAATCAATAATGAATTGGAAAGAAAAAGGAAAAAAACCTTTAGTCCCGGTTGGTAATACCAACCGGGGCGCAGCACCTTTTAGTCCCGGTTGGTAGGTCTCCCTTTAGTCCCGGGCCTGAGAACCGAGACTAAATGTGGGACATTTAGTCCCGAAACCTTAGTCCTGGCTCGTAACTCGGGACTAGAAGTCCTTTTGGACTGGGACTATAGCCCCGTTGTGCAGCAGTGTTGGTACGTGCACTCGGAAAAAAGTGAACGTCTCACTGCGTTCAACTAGTATTTGAAGCTGTCATGACCTATCTTCTAAAATTAATCATGAAATTGCCTAGTACTTCGACAATTATATCTCACAAAATCACGTAGACTGCACTATTTGAGCAAATTCCGGGAGTCAACAGTAGATGGGTATAAAATGGATCGCCCCCTAGTTTCAGAATTATGTTGCAATTACCGCTAGGGTGACCGACCTCTCCCCGATGTGTACAAACAAATAGAGGAGTGAAATATAAACGACCAGAAGTTCTGTTCATTGTAGAGCGAGAGTGTCCGTCAGATCCATGCGCCAGGGCTCGATGCCAGAGGTGCTTTTCTTGGTATAGCACACATGCTTAAGCAAAGAACATTCCGTTGAGCTCTTTTGGCATGTGGTGCAATATGCTAACAATGAGCCAATGCATGTCGAGTCTTTTGACAAAGAGAGACGATTTAACTAGTTGGAAGATGAAAGAAGGGATGCAAAAGAGCATGCATGCCTAATTTAGTCCATGCTGATGGAGTAGTCAGGCGTTAAGAACGAAGAAAAATCTTTTCTGAAAGGAAAAGGGAAAAGGAATGGTGTTTTAGAAAAAAAAAAAATAGCAAGGTTGTTGATGCCCTCGAGAAGATGCAAATGAGTGTAATAATCTTTCGCAAAGATCGTCTGGACCGTGATCTGGAATAGCAAAGGTACGAACGCTCGACCATTTGCACATGTGTTGGACCGGAGCAACTCTGGATCGTTCAGATTGCATCAACATGCAGCAATGGAGAAACTGCATCTCTGTTCTTCATAGTGGCAGAGAAAAGATCGATGTTATGGACACGTAACATAAAAGATACTAGGAGGATTCCCCGCGCGTTACCGCGGGTATGAAGAAGGAATCTAAATGGGTACGTAGCAACTATCCTCCACCGTGGTTGTGCGACTTCTCGACTCTCGTGATGAAGGAGCTTTGTCACAACTGGTTTGATGGTCTGCTACAGGGCAGCGGCACCTCTGATTTTAGGTGGCCCCGGTGCCGGGAAAGGAGGCCCAACTCGCCATCGGATTCTGCAGCTTCATCCATCTCCTCTGCAGGGAGCGGCAGCTCCGATTTTAGGCGGCGCCGGCGTCGGGGAAGGAGGCATGACTCTTGTAGACATAGGATTTTGTAGCTTCATCGATCTCCTCTGCAGGAACACGTGGTCGAGCGGGGCGACTTGCTGAGCAGGAGGCCAGTGGGAGCGATGGACGCGGCTTGCTGAGCAGGACTGCAGGAGGGCAGCATGGGAGCTGACGGCCTGCCAAGTAAGAGCCAGGTATGAGTGGTCAGGCGAGCGGGTGGCCTGCGATCGAGCTCCGAGCGAGTGAGCCAAGGATTCAGCTATTTATAGTAAAGATTGGACTGGGTGGGCCATAGGCGTTTCAAATTAGCATTCATGTGTGATGGCTAATGGTGTTTCAAATCAGCTTGCATGCATGCTGGCTAGTGGAGGGAGCAGGATCGGTGAAGTTGGGCCCAGTTCAGTTGCCAGAAAATTTTGCAAAATTTTTCAGATTCCCCGTCACATCGAATCTTTGGGCATATGCATGAAGCATTAAATATAGATAAAAAATAAAACTAATTACACAGTTTAGACGAAATGGACGAGACGAATCTTTTAAGCCTAATTAGACCATGATTGGATAATATTTGCCAAATAACAACGAAAGGAGCTACAGTGCCATTTTGCCAAATTTTTCGGAACTAAACAGGCCCTTGGTAAACTGAAGATGTGTTTCATGTGTGATGGCTGATGGCGTTTCAAATCAGCTTGCATGCATGCTGGCTAGTGGAGGGAGTAGGATCGGTGGAGTTGGTAAACTGAAGATCTCTCTTTTTTCCGGTGTGCGCTGCAATACTGCGTGTAAACGGTAGAAATAACTGAAGACGGATGACGTCGTTCTGATGATGTGGCGCAAGGAGAAGGAAGAGAAATAGGCTAGTGGGTCTTTGCTTTATAGGAGGTATAGATTTAAGAGTACTACACTAGCATAGACACAGAGACGACGAAATGCTTGGATGTTCAATATTAAAGATGGCAGTTTGATAATACCAAATCAAACCTAAACAAAGGCTAGGAGCAGTTGCACACTGAGCGTCCACACGACGTATTGATTCAATGATTCCCCTGTTCCGTCGTCACGGTAACAAGCCTTTAATAATATATCAACCTATAAAGAAAGAGAGAGTATAGATTAGTAGCTACTGGGCCTTGTTTAGTTGCCAAATTTTTTGGCAAAATGCAACTGTAACATTTTCGTTGTTATTTAGTAATTAGTGTCCAATCATGGTCTAATTAGGCTTAACAGATTCGTCTCGTCCATTTCGTCTAAACTGTGTAATTATTTTTATTTTTTATCTATATTTAATGCTTCATGCATGCGTCTAAAGATTTGATGTGACGAGGAATCTACTGCTCTTTTGCAAAATTTTCTAGATTTAAACTGGGCCTAGGACTAGAAACAGCTCCAAAGCTGAAACTGCAAGGATACGTGATTCCCGGTGGTAAACTACCTGCAGTGGGTACTCTAAAACGATACTCTAAAGATTTAGAGTACGAATATAGAGTAAAAACTGCTGCACTGGGTACTCTAAAACGATACTGTATCCTTTATCTCACTCTATATTTAGAGTAGTATTGTGCTTACTCTATACTCTATAGTGGCGGGCCCCACTAGCTAAACAAAGGAAAAAATGCTATAACTCACAAACTAAAAATCCAAATTAAATTTCGATTTCACCATTAAATTCGTCTCAATAAATCCTTCAAAACTAGATCACACATGGATATATTTAGATAAAATGACAAGTGGGTCCTACAGTGAATAGAGTGGATAGAGGATGATATAGAGGATGGATGAGTGCGGGAGAATTGAGTATAGAGGAGAGAATCTTGCTGACTAGGACGTATAGAGGATAAATATAGAAGTCCATGAGTGCGGGTCAACTTGTCCACACTCGATTATTTTCTTCCTGGGGACCGACACAGAAACTTTTGCTTATTGTTCCGAGTCATACTAGAATAGTGACCGAACACACCTCAGTGCCTCACACCGTAGTAACAGGGAAGCTTCAGCCTTCAGGGCCTAGCAGTGACAGTGGCAGCTAGGTCATGCACAGCACAAATGGTGGCATGCATACATGGTGGCATGCATACATGGTGGCAGAGTAAAAGAAAAGAGCGACCCAAACAATTGGCACCACTTGTGCAATGCACACTCTGGCACTCTTTCACATTGTTGTTTGACCAACCTGCCCTTCAATTTTATATGGAAAAACGATAACTGTTGTAGTATACTAGGCTATATAATCCACTAACACGGACAGGGTTTTTTGCAAGGATTTCCCAGCCTAAGAACCAGCTGAACAAGCTTCCAGCTGGGCGTGTTTAGATCCAAAAATTTTTAGGAAAAAATCATGTAGCACTTTTCGTTGTTATTTGGTAAAATTTATTCAATTATAGACTAAATAGATTCAAAAGATTCGTGTCGACATTTACAGACAAACTGTGCAATTAGTTATTTTTTAACCTACATTTAATGCTTCATACATGCGTTCAACTATTCGATGTGACGGGTATTGCATAAAAATTTTTGGGTCTTTTTGCCCATGTAAACAAGGGTGCGTGTGGCTACTTCTTCGTCTTCAAGAACAACAGCGGCATGGCCGCCGGCCTCATCCGCCTGCACAACAAGCATCGTCTGTTCTTTTTGTTATAAAAAACAAACAATAATGTGAAGTGGATCTTAGGCCCATCACATCAATATTTTCTCAAATGCATAGAGTACTAAATGTAGACTAATTGCATGCATGTCGGTATAGATTAAGAGTAATTTACGAGACGAATCTATTAAGCCTAATTAGTCCAAGATTAGAAACTTTTTGTCAAATAAAACGAAAGTGCTACAGTATTTGTTAAACTTTAACTCCTCAAACCAAACAACTCTTAAATACATAAACCCCAGTCACATCACATTTATGTTTGTTTCGGTGCCGTCAAATAGTGGTTGCCGACTGCCCAACAACAACTGTACTTGTTGCACACATGTATCTCGATGGCTGTACAGTAGTTGTTTTTTTTAAGGCAACTATACAGTAGTTGTTGCTGGTCCCAAACCTCCCACCCAGGCAGAGACACAGGAGTATGTACATGAGTAGCGTTAATGTAGTATTTCATTTGTATTTATTAATAATTGTCCAATCGTTGACTAATTATGCTTAAAACGTTCATCTCGCAAAGTATAACCAAACCGTGCAATTAGTTTTTGATTTCGTCTACATTTAGTACTTCATGCATATACCATAAGTTTGATGTGACGGAATTTTTTTTTACATAGTGCCAAATTCAGGAAGTTGGGAGGAACTAAACACAGCCTAAATAAATAGGACTAAATAAACGCGCAGCTGGATTTGGAAAAATATATACGTCAGATCCACGTCTGCAGGACTAGGATTTCATTAATGTATTTATCAACTTTCTCTCTATAGAATTCCAGGCCTCCTTTGATATCACGATAGTACTGTTCATCCGGCTTATAATCCGTACTTTTCAGCTTGTTTTTCAGTCGACACAGTGTTTTTCTCTCGCAACAAATCAGTCAACAGTGTTTTTCAGCCGGCTTATCAGCACAGCCGAACGGGGCCGATGCCTGCTATGGCTACTCTTTACAATTCTACCCCTCGTCGGTCATGGTACATTCTCAGAATATTCCTACGCTGATACAAACCACTAGGGGCGATGTCGGTGTTTGGACCAGCGGCCCTAACCTCAACGAGTGAATGAGCGTTTGCGCGTATAAGATCCGGATGGTGTGCAAGAAGAACACAAGCGATTTATACTGGTTCGGGCCAAAGAATGTCCTACGTCCAGTGTGGAGGGGAGTCTTATATTGCCTTGCACCAAGGTGCTTGTAGTATGGGGTTACAAGCTGGTGAGAGAGGGAGGAGCTCCCATGTCTCAAGATATGTGAGTGTGGAACGCTTGCTCGTGAGGAGTCAAGTCTAGCATGGATTTGCCTTCTGTTTGTCCTCTCATGGAATGATCACTGCCCTCCCCTTTTATAGATGCAAGAGGAATACATGGTTACATGCATGTGCTACGTGATGTCTTTCTTGGGAAGGAAGATCCGAGGCCTCCTGTAGTCGGTAGTGTTCTACTGTTGGAGAAGTGGCTCTTGTCCTTTGATGCTGTAGCGATGTGTCCTGTCATACGTGGCCTTGTGGATGACGCAGCTACGACGCATAGAGTCGTGATTATCCCTGTGACGATGCGCCTGTCCCTGCGGTTTGACCGGCGTAGAGAGCTCTAGGCCTCGGAGGCCTCGTACACCGCACAGACCCGGATCGTGCGTATAGTGCCAGTATGGGTGGCATAGTGATCAGCAGCTCTTCCTCATGCTGTTATGGGCGACATCGTCGTGATTTGACCCCTGTCTCTTCTAGTCTGTCCGGTTGGTCGGCGCAGGGACGTGGGTGACGTCACAGGGGGTTTCGAGCGTGCCAATGGGAGAGCGGTATCAGAGGCTGGGGTCGGGCGAGTCGGAGAACTTCCCGCGTCTGAGACCTGTATCGAGGCCTCGGCGAGGCGGAGAATCGATCTGTTGGAGGTTGCTGACCGAGCCAGTCTCGGGCGAGACGGATAACTGCTTGCGGGTGACCCTGCTTAGTTTTAGTTGATGAAAAGGTTTTATCCATGATTTGGGTACATCTAATCATGGTACCCGATAGGCGATTCGGGTGTTTCTTCAACCGCCTTTGCTTTTTGGGCCACCTTCGACAGCCCGTCATCGGCCAATGGCCCAATGCCACCGTCGGGCTGGGGCTCTCCTGGACGCCGAGGCCTTCGTTAGGGCCTTCGCCGCCGCCGATCGGGCCTAGGCCTCCGCCCGCGCCGCAGGAGCCTTCGCCTTCGGCGACGTTCATCGCAACCTTCGCTGCTTCTTCCGGACCTTCGCCTCCGAGCGGAGGCACCCGTCTCTCTCTTTTTATTTTTTCTGCACGTGGTTCATAAAAACTCGTTAACTGTTAGTTCTTTGAACTCTGACCTTCGCGGTTCGTAACCGTGTCCCAACAGAGTGTCCATCAGATCATCCATGAGCCAGGGCTCGATGTCAGAGGTGCTTTTCTTGGTATTTGTACAGGATAGCACACATACTTAAGCAAAGAACATTCCGTTAAGCTGTTTTGGCATGTGCTGCAATATGCTAACAATGAGCCAATGCATGTCAAGTGTTTTGACAAAGCGAGACGATTTAACTAGTTTGAATATGAAAGAAGGGATGCAAAACTAAAGAGCATGCCTGCCTAGTTTAGTCCATGCTGATGGAGTCGAGAGTCGGGCGTTAAGAATGAACAAAAGTCTTTTCTGAAAGGAAATGGGAAAAAAAGACGGTGTTTTAGAAAGAAAAAAAAAAAAGCAAAGTTGTTGATGCCCTCGAGTAGATGCAAACGAGTGTGATCTTGCGCAAAGATCTTCTCCACCGCGATCTGGAATAGCAAAGGTACGAACGCTGACCATTTGCACATGCATGTGTTGGACCGGAGCAACTCTGAATCGTTCAGATTACACATGAACATGCAGCAATGGAGAAACATCTCTCTGTTCTTCAGTGGCAAAGAAAAAGATCGATGTTAAGGACACGTAACATAAAAGATATACTACACTAGCATAGACACATAGACGACCAAAAGCTTGGATGTTCAATATTTAAGATGGCATTTTGATTATACCAAACCTAAACAAAGGCTAGGAGTAGTTGCACAAAGCCTTTAGGACGTGTTTAGTTCAGGGGTTGTAAAGGTTTTTTTGGTACTGTAGCACATGTGTAACTATAGCGATTAGTGTCCAATCATAGATTAATTAGGCTTAAAAGATTCGTCTCGCAAAATACATGCAAACTGTGCAATTAGTTATTTTTTTATCTATATTTAATACTCTATGCATGTCTCCAAACATTCGATAGGATGAGGTATAAAGTTTTTGGGTGAAAACTAAACACTCCCTTAATAATACCAACCTCTAAAGAAAGAGAGGGTATAGATTAGTAACTACTGGCTAGTACTCCCTCCGTACTGATAATTAAGGTCGTTTTGGATAGCATTTAGCGTACTAAAAAATGATTAATTAGGGTGAAGTACTATACTAGAAACAGCTCCAAAGCTGAAACTGCAAGGATTCCCGGCCTTATCAACAACTTGTCCACACTCGATTATTTTCTTCCTGGGGACCGACAGATCCTTTTGCCTATTCTTCCGAGTCTAAGGTCATAGAACAGTGACCGATGAACACGTCTCACACCGTAGTAACAGGGAAGCTTCGGCCTTGAGCCACATGGGGCCTAGCAGTGGCAGCTACTAGGGGTCATGCACAGCACAAATGGTGGCATGCATGCATGGTGTCAGATAGAAGAAAAGAGCAACCACCACTTGTGCAGTGCACACTCTGGCACTCTTTCACATTGTTGTTTGACCAACCTGCCCTTCAATGTCATATGGAAAACGATAACCAATGTTGTACTAGGCTATATAATCCAGTAACACGGACAGGGTTTTTCGCAAGGATTTCCCAGCCTAAGAACCAGCTCTGGAACAAGCTTCCAGCTGATTGTCAAAATGAAGGGTGTGCGTGGCTACTTCTTCGTCACGGTGGCTGCCGTCGTCCTTGCGCTTCTCCCGGCCAGCGCCATAGCCGGCGGCCTCAAGGTCGGCTTCTACAACAAGTCATGCCCATCGGCGGAGGCCCTGGTGCAGCAGGCGGTGGCTGCCGCCTTCAAGAACAACAGCGGCATCGCCGCCGGCCTCATCCGCCTGCACTTCCATGACTGCTTCGTCAGGGTACGTGCTGCGTGCTTCCTTTTCGTCTTCGCTTCTGCATGCATTTCCATTTCCACTGCCTGTTTGCCCAGCGGCTATACTGGCTGAACGTCTGGTTTGTGCTCCCTGCCGAGATCGATAGGATTTCTTTGTATGCATCATGTACCTGTGTGTGTTGCACAGCTATTAATTTTTGCATAGTTCCTTTCAAAAAAAATTACATAGTTCAGACTCACACATGGATGTTTATTATTCAATGTTTTTCGTGAGACGAAACCAGGCACGGTACATATTTCTAACCGGCTGGTCAAGTGCTCCAGTTGGCACCCTCGGGGCCTAAGTTCGAACCATACAGGGGCGAATTTACAACGCCAGAGGCGAAAAAAACCCCTCGCCTACCCTGCGTAAGCATAGATTTGCGGGCACCGGCCCACTCATAGGGTTATAGGCCCTGTATGCAGGCGGGGTAACGGGGTTTGGGGTCTTCTCGACCTGCGAAATCCCGGCGGCTGTCTAGCCACCGCGGGTCGATTTTTTTTAGAAGTAGTAATGGTGAAGTTTAACTGTACAATTAGTTTGTAAAGTTGTTGTCATATGAGAAATATCACCTGCCATAAAAAAAACCAGTGGTGCTATTTCCACATCACCAGTCCAAACAACTTTGGAATATTAGTCACTCTCTTTCTGTCATGAAATTAAATGAGACATCCAAACATTTTCAAAATTTGTCTGAAATTGTAAAGTATGGAGTATTAGGCCAGTCTCAGTGGAGAGTTTTATTGCGTTGTTTCCAAGATTGCTATATCATATAGAATGAAATGAAACTTGGATGAAACACTCACTCCCAATGCAAAAGTTTCATTCCATGGTTTCATGGACATTGAATTCTAAGACTCATAGAGAGTTGGTAATCGTGCTAAGAGAGTTTCATCCCCCATGAAACTCATTTCTTCTCTCTCTTCATTAAAACACTGCTATGTCATCGAAAATACATACATGACAGGCTATTAAATGCAAATAAAACTCTCATGAAACTCCCACTGAGACTGGCCTTATTAGGTGAAATAACTTCTCAATTCAGTTAAAAAGGCATCATTCGCATTTACACTTACCATGTTACTCTCTGTTAGTATTACCATTCCCATATATGGTAATCATAATATCTCCCGATGATTAAAAGAGAGTTATGCGTCTGCTTTGTCCGTATATCTTAAAATTCCTAGCTAGGATACTTTTTATTTCGGGACTGAAGGGCTATGAAAGTTCTAAAAACATACAGTAGTAGTACTTTTTTTATATTTTTTTACATGGCATGTTTCCTACAATCCACCGTTTTACTATTTTACATAGAGGTACTACTCGTGCTGATTTGACAGATTCAACAAGCACAGATAATCGATGGATTAATTAAATGAGAATAACGAATACTCCCTCCGCCCTCCGAAAAAGTTCATTACGAAAGTCGTGCTGGTAAAATTTTTTAAACTTTAACTAGATTTATAGAAAATACGTGTAACATTTATATCTATAAATAAATTTATTATGAAAGTATATTCCACGATATACCTAATGTTACTAATTATGTACCTTAAATATTAACATTTAGTTAAATATATTTAATTAAAATTAAAAATTATTGACTTTTTAAAAAGCAGAATGACTCCTTTTAAGAACAGAGGAAGTACAGATCTAGCGAGAATTAGGTGGAAACTTCATTTACTAGTGCGAGCCAACTGTCACGTACGAGTCTTTCTTGTGAACACGAGCACGAGGACAGATGACCTTTATTAGTTGTTGCCGGTCGACATGCATGTGTCTACGGTATGGCAACGACGACACAAGCCAACAAGGACAGATGACCTTGACGATATGCATAGTGCATGGCTACCACTGCACATATGATCCCCCTTGGTAAATAAATGTGTGTAGCCGGCAGGAAAATGCAGGTCCGATCCACATCGATCTCTAACCACTCTTCGAACGGCAAAGTAAAAAATGACTAATACTCCCTCCGTCAAAAAAATCATTCTCGCTTTTCAAAATATCAATAACTTTTAACTTTGACCAAATATATTTAATAAAATATTAATATTTATAGTACATAGTTAGTATCATTAGATAGATCGTTGAATGTACTTTCATCATAAATTTATTTAGAGATATAAATATTACACATATTTTTTATAAATCTAGTCAAAGTTGAGAAAGTTTGACGAGAACAATTTCTATAGTGACTCTTTTTCTAGGACGGAGTAATATGCATGTGGACAAACGCTACTGCCTAGTAATGGTCATGTGCAGTTTAGACGGACGACCATGCACATATAGTACCACCATTTAGGCGGTGTTTAGTTTCTCTCCAGAAATTTTTGACCTCGTCATATCGGATGTTTGGACACATGCATGGAGTATTAAATATAGACGAAAAAATAACTAATTACACAGATTATGATAAATTTGCGAGACAAATTTTGTAAACCTAATTAATCCATGATTTGATAATATCGTGCTATAGTAAACATGTGTTAATGACGGATTAATTAGGCTTAATAAATTTGTCTCGCGGTTTCCAGACGAGTTATGTAATTAGCTTTTTATTAGTATCTGAATACCCCTTTCGACGTCCTATGAAACATCTGATGTGACATCCTAAATTTTTTCGTCCCGGAAACTAAACACCCCCTTAGGAAAGCGGGTAACGAAACAGATCAGCAATACCATTTTTGCAGTCTTTCAAAAAAATAAGGGGGACATGTATCAGTTTTAGCACGCATGGGAGCAGGTTTTGCTTGGCAATAGTTATTGAACTGTTGGTGAAGCACTCCATGTCTACGTCATGAGCTATCATCATTCAGATGGCTGAACATCTTTCACACAACAAGCAACGTCTGTTCTTTTTGTTATAAAAAACAAACAATAATATGAAAAAAACATAATGTGAAGTGGATCTTAAATGGATGAAGCTAGCTAACTCCAATCACATCATATTTATGTTTGTTTCGGTGCCGTCGAATAGCGGTTGCCGACTGCCCAACAACAACTGTACTTGTTGCACACATGTATCTCGATGGCTGTACAGTACTTGTTGCTGGTCCCAAACCTCCCACCCAGGCAGACATAGGAGTATGTACATGTATGACAAGGACAAAGATAGAGATAGATGACCTTGACCTTGACTTCTGGGCTTGTGGCTGGCAAGCAATTACTGCACTGCACTGCACATCGATGTAGACAGTCCTAAATGCGCAGCTAGATTGGAAAAGCATGTCAGATGCACAGCTAGTCCCTCCCTCTCGGACGAAGTTACGGAAACTTTCTAAACTTTAACTAAATTTATAAAAAATACGTGTAATATTTATATCTTTAAATAAATTTATTATGATAGTATATTCAATAATTTATTTAATGATATTAATTATGTATTATAAATATTATTGTTCTTTTATATATAATTGGTTAAAATTTTTTAAAAATTAATTTTTTAAAAAAAAATAAGAATGACTTTTATTTTGTGATAGAGAGAGTACTCCTCTTGGGCAGTTGGCAAAGATAGGCATAACTCTCGATAAGGGCTTGATTGGATGCAAATGTATTGAATTCAATTCACATGTGTTGAAATAGATTAGAATGGAATTTAGTTTACTTCCACCCTAATATATTTCAACGCATATAGATTGAGATGAATACATGTCCATCAGCCCTCAAGATGACCAGTTGGGATCACTGGACCATGGACCAACGCCACATGCATGCACACCAAATAGTCCATCGCCAACTACTGCAGTATTTTATTATTATTATTAGGGGGTCTTCTTATCTAGGCCTTGTTTATATTGAGGCAAGAAGTTGAAATTTTTTCACTCTATCTCCATCACATCAATCTTTGCACGTATGCATGAAGCATTAAATATAGGTAAAAAAATAACTAATTGTTCAGTTTAGTTATAAATCATGAGATGAATCTTTTGAGCCTAGTTAGTCCATGATTAGACACTAATTATCAAATACAAACGAAAATGCTACCGTTAGAAAAATTCTAACTTTTCACAGTCAAAACAAGCCCCTAGCTAGAACTACCAGCATGAATAGTCTTACATGCAATTTACAGAGATGAAATAATTCAGATCATGCATACATGTGTGAAAGAAAGTAAAATATCACGGCGAATGAATTACACGCACAACTCTCGGTAAGGGCTTGATTGGATGCAAGTGTATTGAATTCAATTCACATGTATTGAAACAGATTAGAATGAAATTTAGTTTACTTTTACCCAATACATTTCAACGCATATAGATTGAGATGAATACATGCACATCAACCGTCAAGATGACCAGTTGAGATCACTGGACCATGGACCAACGACCATGCCACATGCATGCACACCAAATAGTCCATCGCCAACTACTGCATTATTATTATTATTATTATTATTATTATTATTATTATTATTATTATTATTATTATTATTATTATTATTATTATTATTATTATTATTATTATTAGGGGGTCTTCTTACCTAGGCCCGGTTTAGATGCAAATTTTTTGGCAAAATGGGCACTGTAGCGTTTTCGTTGTTATTTGGTAAATATTGTCCAATCATGGTTTAATTAGGCTTAAAAGATTCGTCTCGTCCATTTCGTCTAAACTGTGTAATTAGTTTTATTTTTTATCTATATTTAATGCTTCATGCATGTGTCTAAAGATTCGATGTGACGGGGAATCTGAAAAATTTTGCAAATTTTTTTAGGAACTAAACAGGGCCCTAGATAGAACTACCAGCATGAATAGTCTTACATGCAATTTACAGAGATGAAATAATTCAGATCATGCATACACGTGAAAGAAAGTAAAATATCACGGCGGATGAATTACACGCACGTACGCACGCGCATCATGCATGCTCAACCAACGCAATATCGTGACGGATGACGCATGCATGCAGGGCTGCGACGGCTCGGTGCTGATCGACTCGACGGCGAACAACACGGCGGAGAAGGACGCGGTCCCGAACAACCCGAGCCTTCGTGGCTTCGAGGTCATCGACGCCGCCAAGACAGCGATCGAGGCGCGGTGCCCCAAGACAGCGATCGACATCCTGGCGTTCGCGGCGCGGGACAGCGTCGCGCTGTCGGGGAACCTGACGTACAAGGTCCCCGCGGGGCGGCGCGACGGGCGGGTGTCCAGGGACACGGACGCCAACAGCAACCTCCCCTCGCCGCTCTCCAGCGCCGCCGAGCTCGTGGGCAACTTCACGCGCAAGAACCTCACCGCCGAGGACATGGTGGTGCTCTCCGGCGCGCACACCGTCGGCCGCTCCCACTGCTCCTCCTTCACCAACCGCCTCTACGGCTTCAGCAACGCCAGCGACGTCGACCCGGCCATCAGCTCCGCCTACGCCTTCCTGCTCAGGAGCATCTGCCCCTCCAACACCAGCCGGTTCTTCCCCAACACCACCACGGACATGGACCTCATCACGCCCGCGGTGCTCGACAACAAGTACTACGTCGGGCTCACCAACAACCTCGGCCTCTTCACGTCGGACCAGGCGCTGCTCACCAACGCCACGCTCAAGACACTGCTACAGATTCAGTCATCAGTGCCGGCCACATCATTGCCGAAATTAAGACAACCACCAGTGATGACCCTTCACTGCCGGTTCTAGGCTCTGACAACCAGAAAATAATTGGGGGGTGCGAGAACCGGCAGTGATGACTACTATCACTGCCGGTTTGTGCCTCCCGCCGGCAGTGATGACAACTCCACTTATCACTGCTGGTTCAAGCCAAGAACCGACAGTGATTTGATTCTATCACTGTCGGTTCTAGGATAGAACCGACAGTGATGAGCCTGACAGCACAAAAAGGTTGTAGCCGTCATCTTCTTCCTCCACTCTTTTATCCCGAGAACAGAGGCGCGCGTTTGGGCCACTCCCTCCAATGTTGCGGTCGCCCAAATCCGTGAAGCTACCACTTGGATTTGGAAGAATGGCTTGATCTTTTTGCTTTAAGGTTAGTAACCAGCCTCCATTCCTTCGATTTTGTTGCTTAATTAGCTTTGTTTTGATGGCTATAATGCTTGATTCTCATTCTTATTTCTCCATTCTTTTACAGAGCACTTTTCTAATTCATGGCTATAATGCATTGTTAGTATGTGATGTTATAATTGGTTCTTAGGAGTAGAGTAGATTCTTTTACAATGTTGATGAGCAAATTAACCCATGTGTCACCAAACAATGCATTGTTTGGAGCAGTAGTGGTGGATCTACAGGGGGCTGGGTGGGCTCTAGCCCCCCTAATGACTTGATTTACTACTAGAAACACTGTAGCAAAAATCTCAAATCACCATTAAATCTTCATGCAAATCAACATCTCCATTGTTTTTAGCCCCCCCTTCATTATCATCCTGCATCCGCCACTAGTTTGGAGCTACATTGTTGTTCATGAGTTCTACCACTATTATTTTGGAACTTTGTTGATATAACGGATGCCATGTTTCCAACAAAGTGACATAACTTTGTGTGAGACAGAGCACTTTATGAGCCATGCCTAATAAAACTTTCTCAAATTGAGAAATGAATAAAATAAAAGTTGTAGACATTTATGAGTTCCACAACTTTGTTGTTTACAACTTTTCCATTTGAGATCAATTGGGGACCCAAAATGTTTAAAAATAATCAATATCACTGCCGGTTCTAATAACCAACCGACAGTGATGTCCCATATCACTGCCGGTTCTAATAACCAACCGGCAGTGATGTTCCATATCACTGCCGGTTGGTTATTAGAACCGGCAGTGATGTCCCATATCACTGCCGGTTCTAATAACCAACCGGCAATGATATGGAACATCACTGCCGGTTAGTTATTAGAACCGGCAGTGATATGGGACATCACTGCCGGTTCTAATAACCACCCGGTAGTGATGCGTGGGTTATATAAGGCGCTGGCGCGCTCCAAGGCCAGTGCACGACTCTTTACGCGCTCGACGCTGTTCGCCAGTGCACGCCGCCGCCGCCCACGCGCACTGCACGACGCCGTAGCCCGACGCCGCCCTTCACGACGCCGTCCCCTACCGCTTCCTCAACGCCGCCGTCCCCTACAGCTACGCCGACGCCGCCAAGAGCTCCTCCACGTCGCTGTTGAGCGCGCCACCCCTGCTTACTCGGTGAGTGCCCATAAGGTGTTCGATAGAATGCCTCAGTCCTTCTCTGCCCTGTTTTCTCTGCCCTGCAGTTCAGCAATACATAGCACATGGAAATAATTGCCTTAGTTGTTGTGGCTTATCTTACCTGGCTTAGATGATTTCAATTTTCATAGTCACTTTACTTAACATTTGCATTCATCTCTGCTATTATTCGATTGTCAAGCTGTTCAAGCTGTTCAAAACTGTAAATGGCCATTAGTCTTGAGTCTTGGACAGTACACCTTTCCTCAGTCTTGGACATGCACTAAATGGCCATTGAATGAGGAGAAAGCTGTTCAAGCTGCTGCAGATCTTATTGGGGAGCTCTTTGTTTTCTCGGTATTCACTAAGTCAAAGCTAAATGTGTTCCAAACCTCCTACATATGTTCCTTGTCCTCACTTTTTGTATGATTCTGTAAGTGTGATGCAAACCTATTATTTATGTATGAGCAATGAGCCAATGAACATATGATATGCTCATCAGAAACTGGCAACATAGCTTATGGGCAATTCAGCCACCCTCAAGCAAGATTGAGTTTGAAAGGATGTTCAGAAACAACAAAACAAACGTACTCCTACCCTACAACTGCGAGTATGTGTTCTCGACCCTTATTTTAGTGTTTCTTTTCTTGATATGTCATTCAATAACATGGACTTTGTGATTGTAGCAACCATTTCATCCTCGTAGATATCTATCTTCAAGATTCACATATCGAGGTGTGGGACTCAAAGAAAAAACCACTTTCTCTTATCGACCCCCTAGTCAAAGTGCTGAATAAGTAAGTGAACCCAATATCACACCACTTTCTAATCACATAGGATATTGTAATGTTCTCGGTCTTCACACTTCATTTACAATATAACATAGAATGAAGGCATTACCGAATTGGAAAAATCTCGATAGCAAGATGCAAAAGCAATGGAGTGCCCCATTCAGTGTAAAGTATATGGAGGATCTCAAGACCCTAGATCAACCGATGGGGAACAACGAATGCGGGTTCTATGTGATGTGGGCAATGCTAAAATACTTTGGCGCAAAAACAAATAAGGGAGATGACATGGTACGTAGGCATCCCATTTCTATTGTTTTGTCTTACGTTTGTGCATCTCAATATCATCTTGCTTCAATTACAGCGCAAAGCAAACAATCACAACCAGTTGCTAGATTTTGAGATGAGAGGAATTCAAGAGGAGATAGCGAGGTTTGTGATGGACGAGATATTGACCAAGACAGGATCATTCTCCATTGCGAGGACTAAGAAGTACAAGGCGCAGTACGGAAGAGACCACATTGATAGGCTATTGTAATACGACTCTTAATTCGATACTTAAAGTTTTTTTGAAACTTTTGTAATATAAATGTTGATGGGTTTGTATTGTTGCTGATCAACAACCACCTTCATCACTGCCGAGTTGGTTATGGCGGTTCAAAATCCGCCAGTGAAGGGGGTTTTGAACCGCCAGTGATGTCCTTCTCTGCTGTAGTGAGAAGTCCGTCGATGAGTTCGTCAAGAGCGACAGCAAGTGGAAGAGCAAGTTCGCCAAGTCCATGGTCAAGATGGGCAACATCGAGGTGCTCACGGGAACGCAGGGGGAGATCAGGCTCAACTGCAGGGTCATCAACAACGGCAGCAGCAGCAGCGCTGGATTCGAGCTACGCATGACAACCGACTCTGCCCAGGAGGAATTAGCCGACACTGCAGCCAACTAGCAGGTAGTAGCAGCTACCTGCAGAGGATCTACTGATCTTCTACTACTGTCTGCATAGCCACGGTGACGATGTTCTTCAGTATTGCGATGAGCTCTACCATGTCAGCTACTGCTCTTGACGTGCCGGAAATGAAATAAATATCTTCTGATCTGAACATATAAATTAAAAACATGGGGCAAGGTTTGTTCCTTTTTCTGTTTGTATGATTTTGGAATACCTGTGTGTAACTACTACCTACATTTCAAATTAGCACCTCAAGAATGAGCCACAATGCGTACACCTCAAGAAAACTAATTAGCTATGAATGCAACACTTGCGTTGAGTTGGAAATTAGAGCCTTAATAGCCACATTCCACCACGAGCAAGTGGCTAGGCTCCACCATAAAGAAAAAAATGCTAATAAGTTCGTTGTACATGGTGTGTTCAAATGGAGCCTGTAAATGAATTCTCCATCCAGCAAGGCGTGTAAGGGAAAGATGTTTCAATATCTGCGTGCTGCCCAGCGATCACACCATAGAGCTTTGGGCACATGTTACCCAAGTACTGGACCTTGGAACTGTCAAGATGATAGGCCAGTCCCGTGCTGTAGTGGTTGCTCAGGTACACAATCTCTTTGAAAGGATGAAGCCCAAGTATGGTAATGTAAAAGTTGTCTGTGATCTTAGGCTTCACCGGTGGTTCTTTGTCGTCGCCGCTACCATCTTCGTGGCGGTTATCACCATGTTTTTCTTCCGGGCATCTATCATAATAGTTGATGTCCTCGAAAGACCAGGTTCCGCCATCATCTGGCTGATAAGAGTAGCCTAGACTCGCCATCGCCTTCTTAAGGTTGCTTCGATGCTTTAGCACCCACTTCATGTGATGACCAGAAGACGATTCGTGGAGGATCCATACCCGGAACTGGAACTTGTGGTCTAGTATCGCGCAGTACACCCCTTTCTTCGATCTTCCCAGGTAGCGTTCGTGATACCTGCTGCTTGGTCGATTTTTCACCGGCGGTTTAATCACCTGGTACTCATTGGTAGCCAGTGATATTCTGCAGAAGAAGTTGTTCCTGCAGCAGCCTGTGCCCGTCGATGACGGCGTGCCAGGCCTTGCAGACGCAGCGGCACACGGCCAGGCTGCGCGGCGCCAGGCAGCGGAGCACGTCCGCGAGCGGCGAGCGTGTCCTCCGTCTCCGTATCGATCGACTTCTATCTGTAGAATGATGCAGGAGAAGCGTGGGAACAATGTGACTTATCTCTGCAGTCGCTGTGCATCTAGCCGCTCACTCCTCCATCCGACGGTGGAGCCAGAAATATGAGCTGCCCCACTCGGCTTGCTGGGCCGGCCCAACATCAGGCACGAGCACGACGCACGTATAGCTGCTGCTGCGGCCGCCGCCTTGGTGCTTGAATTAATCGATTGAAAGAAGAGTGATATGGAAGCTTGAAGGAAACATCAACTGCTTGCATCAAAATAAAATTTGCAGATTTAAGATGGAAGAAAATATGTGTGTAATGTCATGATTGATTCTTTTTTATTCATTTATTTAGGGTATAGATTTTAGTTGTTCGATTCGCTGCCTAATATCAAGCCATCTTTATTTGTTTTCTTGTAGGGAGGGCTTGCTTTCTAGTCTCAATTTGGCATGTCGAGCTGCCAACCATCCAAAAGTGCACCTTATTAGACTATCTCCAACAACAACACCCAAAATACAAGACCATTTCACTTTTGGGTAGCGCTACAGGCAAATGGTCCAATATCCATTCGACATCTTCTCCAATAACATGACTCAAAAGAGAATCATTTTCTACAAATGGGTTTCCAGGAGAGAAGATACTCATATTTGGGTTGTGCCTCTCAGACAACCCAAAATAGATCTTCCGTAATTGGAGGCCAATTTTGGGTCTCTTGCTACCCATTTTGGGTTTAGATGTCCATATGTGTCACTTATTGGGGATAGTCTTAGTAAACAACACACTTGACATGCTCAGCAAGCAAGTTGAAGAAGAAATGAATGGTGTTACAAGCCCTATAGATCCTGTCATCGCTTTCACCAATGTTACTTTGCCTAATGAATTGTTGAGTACAGCAAGCCTAAGAAAAAGGAGGTGGAAACTAAAACCTCGAAGTGCAAAAAAACTTGGCTTGACAAGAAGCGCAAGTGTGCAAAAAGGAGAGAGGTAACAAAAAAGAAACAGTACAAAGATGTGTGACAAGAAAAAAGGAAAAAAAGTTCAAAGGCTTGTGACAAGAAAAAAGGAAAATGTTCAAAGGTATCTGACAACACAAAATATATCAGATTAGAATCTCTAACTATATTCGCTAAAAAAAGTTTCAATTGTATTTAACTATTTGATTCTCTTCTATCTGATTAGGAGCAACAAACTACAAAAGTGTCAGTTGATGGTGGTGCAACACTGCAAAATGTATGCCTGAACCATCCATCTTTACCTCAGGAAGAGATCTCTGAATCAATAGTTTCTCTCAACTATTGACAGTAATATTTTAAAGTAATACATTTTTTCTCTGAATCATACATGGTCATTATTTTGAATTATTTGTCTTCTATTTTTTAGGGAGCAATGACAGATGGTGTTATTGATGAATTCTAGTAGTACAGATTATGTCCCTCTGCGTTTGTCCTGCAATGACAGATGGTGTTCAGATAGTTTTGGTTTTGTGGTTCAAGTGTAATCAGCCAAAGGGAGCTTGCAGTAATATGCATCATTTTGTGCATCTTGATGAAATTACAGTAACCAGCAACATCTTTTGTGCAGCCATATGAAATTGCAGTAACGAGTGACATCTTCTGTGCATTGCATTCACAATAGGATTTCAAATCAATTTACAACACAATGGCGATAACCAGTCACAATTTACAACAAATCAATTCACAATAGCATCTTCTGTGTATTGCATTCACAATAGCAGTAACCAGTCACAATTTGGTTGCTAGCACTAGCACTTGAACAATTTACAAAAGGGATTCCCTTTACAGAACTGATAGCAATTACAGTCTCCTATCAGTCTTTTACAGTCCACCAATGGGCCTGACCATAGGGCGGCAGGGGCTGCGGCCACGAAGCCGGGCGTCGCTGTGGCAGAGAGGGGGAGCGCTGGTGAGGTGGGGAACTCCGCCGTCACAACTAGCCACGGGGCGGCTGCGTCTGCAGCGCGCTCGGTGGAGGGCGGGGAAGGCCGGCGCTCGTGAGGTGAGACCTCTGCAGCCGGCGTTGACGCTGAGGACGCCGGATCAGGGAGGGGAGGGCAGGGGAGCACCGGCGAGGACCTCCGAGGGGAGCGCCGGTGAGGACCTTTGAGGGAAGCGCTGGCGAGGACCTCTGACCGTAGCGAGAAGGGGAACGCCGAGTTGCCAACCCGGACCTGGGAGGAGTCTGTGGCGGAATCGAACTAGTAGACCAAGGGTCGCTAGCAATTGGGCTGATATGGGCCTGGTTATGGGCCTGTGAGATTAGTTTGTTTCCTTGGCTCACGGTTGGATCGGAATCGGATGGTTCATATTAGTGATTGCGGAGACAAGTGGCTTTGGTGACTTCAGAGGATCTTGTTCCGAGGGTGGCGTATGTACTTCTGCGTTTGCTTTGGTCGTGCACTCGTGGCTCGATATCTCCATCAGGCGGATGGACTGCATTAAATACGACAGGGAGGCGGGGTCGGTATCAGAGTCAGAATCTGCTTGTACGCACATCGGGTGTCGTAGCTTTAAAGCCTGTTCGCTTGAGATTATCAGTCAAATCAGTCAGCCAGCCAGCAAAATTTTTCTCTCATAAAAACCAGCTAGCAGTATTTTCAGCCAGCCAAATCAGCTGTCACACTCCAATTAAAGGACAATATAGAGTGCATACATCTTATGTGCGCCCAGGAGTAGTCGCACACATAAGTCGACAAATTAACAGAAGTATCATCACTGTGTACATACATAACGTGATTACATCACGTAGTTCTTACATAACAAGCGAAAAAGTAAATAGCAACTCTTAGGCGTAGCGTCTGATACACAGGGAAGGACGACTGGTTGACCCAAACCTAGAAATCTTCCGAGAATTCCTCGTAGAAACTGTCATCTGTTACCCATCCGGGATTTTTATCCAAAAACAAAATAGCAACAAGTGTGAGTATACTTGTACTCTGCAAGTATAGTATGAGGATTCATGAGGCTCAAAAAGGATAGACATGGTTGACTGCAGTTAGCACTTTTAGTAGATCCACATTTCATTATTAATCATTATTAAGTTATGCTCAAGCTCCCATTTAACTCACATGATCCACTACTAGAATTAAGAAGAGAAAGCATTAGTGTGATCCCATCATCATCATCTTAGTTCAACCACGTATCAAGTAACCATTTATTCTGTGAGTTTTCCGGGCCGCTCGTGACCGTGAGCACGGCTGTTATAACAGATTTAACACTCTGTAGAGGTTGTGCATCTTTACCCATGAGTCGTGTTGTCCATTTGCCCGGGGTCGTCGACCCCCTAACACTCCCAAGGTGAGTAGGCAGGGTACACTATGAAGCCTTCCATAGGCCTCTTCTAACATGTTAGGGCCACGAGGTTTCCTCGGCAGGCAGATATAGAGAACCCCCTTTCGATGGCACAATTCCCGCAGGCTATACACATCAGAACAGAGGCAGTTCTATACCCAAAGTGGCAAGCCCCTCTTGCGCCCTTTCAGGTAACCTCTAACAAGCTAGAAAAGATCCTATTACTGAGCTAAAGTCAGAGCCATATGACTCTCACGGTTGCACTGTATGTCCTAGCTTTTTGCCCTACAGACAAGTCCTTACGGAGGGTTTAGGGCAATATGATCAACATCATCTGCACCTTTACCCTATGGTTCCACTGTTACCATCAGGCTTATCCCTTGGTTCCATCAGTCATAGTATAGATTATGTTTAGTTAGAGCACTAGCATTCTACCCATGTGCAAATAAAACCCATAGGGATCAAGGTACAGGTCATCAATTAACTAGGAAGTCCTTATAGTCGAGCAATATTAGACACATGCATAATGAGTACATTATATAATGAATAGGACAACAAGGTAGGCCCATGCTATACTTGCCTTGGTTCACGAACTGCTGCTGGTCCTGCTGCTCCTCGTACGTGTCCGGATTCCCAACGTACTTCTCACCGTCTGAACTCGACCAACACGACAACATACACATTTCAGGAGCATTCATGCATAGCAAACAAATCTATAATTAGAACAGTACACCAGCAGTATAAAAACAAGATAAAAAGTTTATGAAAATATTCTACGTCTCGCTACGATCACAACGACGCGAAGTTCATGAAAAACGGAGCTACAACGCAAAAGTTACGCACTAAACAAGGTTCCAAAACTAGCTATTAACTAGACTTAATCGAGAAACTCAAAAGCTTCTAACAGGTCTATCAGTGGCACTAATTCGTAGATTACGAAATTACGAAACTAACACAAGTTGAACGGGTTGAATCGGAGCTAAAACGACGATTTTATACACGTTTTACTGTAGTGGCAATTCTGTAATTAATCTGAAAGCGTATTTTTCATATAAACCGAAGAAACTACGCTTTCCGAAAAAAGAACGCGCACTCTGGGAGTACCCCAAGGACGGCGGGTTCAAATAGATGAAAGCAGGGGGTTTCTTTAACAAAAATGGACCCCGAAGGGGTATTGGCCATTTCTGGCCGTTGATCTTGCGATGAGCGGCTCGGATTGGATGGAGGAGAGGAGGGCGGCGCAGCCCGCCGGAGAAGACGAGCCCGCGGCGGTGCTCCATGGCCAGCGTTGTGCGGCTCGTCGGAGAAGGCGGCTAGGGTGCTACAGTTTTCATCTCGCCAAGTCGAGAACACCGGAAGAGAGCGGGGGAGATGGCGAGTCTGTCACGGGGCAAAACACGGCCGGAGATAGGCCCGAGGGGCACCCGCATGGCCGGCGGTGGAAGGGCTCGCCGGAGCTCACGGGAGCGGCCCTAGAGGCCACCACCCGACATGGGAGAGGGATGGGGAGAAAGAGGGGAGCGAGGCGATGCTCACCGAGCGGACAAACGGAGTCGAGCCAGCTCGGGGGCAAAGACCGATGAGGTGGGGCGGACGGTTCTCCGGTGGTTCGTCGCTGCGGGACTCCGGGTGCTCAAGTGAGTGGGAGCAGAGAAAAACTGGAGAAGGGAGAGGCATAGATGTGGTCGGGCTCCCCTTTGAAGGCCGGGCGCGGGCGCAGAGAAGCTCCCACGTACGGAGATCGTGGGCGCGGCTCGGTAGCGGCGGTTGCGGCTTCGTCCGAACGAACCGGCTGGAGGTAGGGGAGGGCGCCGACAGATGGGCCCAGTGTGTCAGCGGCTCAAGAGGGAAACGGGCGCGGCAACGGCAGTTAGCCTCCGACTGGGCCGGCCTAGCAAGGTAAGGAGGGGAGAAAACCGAGCGGGCTGAGGGAGTCGGGCCAACGGGCCGAAATGGAGGGAGGGAGGGAACTTGAATAAGAATTTCCTTTTTATTTCCTAACTGATTTTCCAAATACATTTTCAATTGATTTTCAAATCCTTTCAACTATTTAACAAAAACCACTCATCACAATAAAATGCAGCAGCATGAGTGCATCAAAGAGTTGCTAACCTTATGATTAATTTTAATTTCACAAAATTTATTATTCCCTAAAATTGAATGCACAAACAAATGCATATTTAAATCAAATTTATCTATTTTTAAATAATACCAAAAATTAGGGTGTCACAATTCTACCCCCCCTTAAGAGAATCTCGTCCTCGAGATTGGATGATGCTTACTCAAAAAGCTGCGGATAAGACTTTCTCAGATCTTCTTCTCTTTCCCAAGTAGACTCATCTTCTGAATAACGATTCCATTGTACTCTGCACATCTTTATAGTGCGACTCCTGGTAACTCTTTCTGTAGTTTTAAGAATCTTTACCGGATACTCCTCATACGTGAGATCTTCTTTAATAGTAAGCTCCTCCAAGGGAATCTGCTCCTCTGGTACCCGCAAACACTTTTTCAACTGTGAAACATGGAACACATCATGCACACCTGATAAACTTTCTGGCAATTCCAATTGATAAGCCACTTCTCCACGTCTCTCCAGAATCTTGAAAGGCCCCACATATCTCGGTGCTAACTTGCCCTTCATATTGAATCTTCTCACATTTCTCATTGGTGACACTTTTAAATACACATAGTCACCTTATTTGAAACTCAACTCTCTCCTTCGGATATCAGCATAGCTTTTCTGTCTAGACTGTGCTACTCTCAAATTATCCCTAATCATCCTCACTTGTTCCTCTGCATTGCGTAGGACATCAGGCCCAAACACTTGGGTTTCACCTGTCTGATTCCAGAATAGAGGTGTTCTACACTTTCGTCCATATAAAGCTTCGAATGGCGCCATTTTGAGACTTTTCCGGTGACTGTTGTTATATGAAAACTCAGCGTATGACAAACTCTTATCCCAACCAGTACCATACTGTAAAGCACAAGCCCTCAACATATCTTCCAAGATTTGATTGGTCCTTTCGGTCTGTCCATCGGTTTGGGGATGGTATGCCGAACTGAAATTTAACTTGGTTCCCAAAGCACTGTGTACCTTACGCCAAAAAATGTGATGTAAACTGAGTTCCTCGGTCAGATACGATCTTCTTTGGGACCCCATGTAGACATACTATTCTCTCCATATACAACTCCGCTAGCTTTGCACCACAATATGTGGTTTTGACTGACAAGAAGTGGGCTACCTTAGTAAGTTGATCCACTATTACCCAGATCGAATCATATCCTTGTTGAGTGCGGGGCAATCCAGTAATGAAGTCCATACCCACTTCTTCCCATTTCCACTCTGGTATTTTCATTGGTTGCAGCAATCCTGTAGGTCTTTGGTGTTCAGCTTTCACCCTTTGACAAGTATCACATATGGCCACATACTCAGCCACATCCTTTTTAAACCATACCACCAATACTTCTCTTTGAGGTCCAAGTACATCTTGGTGCTTCCAGGGTGTATAGAATAAGCAGAATCATGTGCCTCTCGCAGAATCATATCACGGATAGCTTTCACTTCAGGTACACATATTCTTTTTCCAAACCATAGAGTACCATTCTCATCCAACTGAAAACCTGGTGCCTTTCCAACCACTACATGCTTAGCAATCTCCTTTAATTTCTCATCCTCCAACTGACCTTTACGTATCTCTTGCTCCAATGTAGGTTCTATAGCCAATTCTACTACATTATTGACAAAACCCAAGTTGAGATGTTCTATTTCAGCTCGCAACTTTGCTGGTATAAATGTCAACTGAAGTCCGTTGGCATAGCTCTTCCGGCTAAGTGCATCGGCAACAACATTTGCCTTTCCAGGATGGTAATGCACTTCTAGATCATAATCTTTAATCAATTCTAGCCAACGACGTTGCCTTAAGTTCAACTTGGACTGAGTAAAAATGTATTTTAAACTCTTGTGGTTAGTATAGATGTCACACTTATGTCCGATCAAATAATGCCTCTAGATTTTTAGAGCATGGACAACTGCGGCTAATTCCAAGTCATGGGTTGGGTAATTCAGTTCATGCTTTCTCAACTGCCTGGATGTATAGGCCACAACCTTTCCTTCTTGCATAAGCACACATCCAAGGCCTAGGCGAGATGCATCACAATAAATAGAGAAACTCTTACTTAAATCAGATAGGGTCAACACTGGGGCTGTCGTCAACCTTCTCTTAAGCTCCTCAAAGTTAGCCTGACATTTGTCTGACCAAACAAATTTGGCATTCTTTTCTAACAGAGCTGTCATAGGCTTAGCTAACTTAGAGAATCCTTCAATAAACCTTCTATAGTACCTAGCCAAACCCAAAAAGCTACGGATTTCACTAACATTGACTGGGGCTTTCCAATTTAACACATCTTGCACCTTACTGGGATCTACGACTATTCCACCGTTAGAGACCACATGTCCTAGAAAAGATACTTCTTTCAGCCAGAACTCACATTTGCTCCTTTTTGCATACAATTTATGTTCCCTGAGTTTTTGTAAGACTAACCTTAAGTGTTCAGCATGTTCCTCTTCATTTTTGGAGAATATTAGGATATCATCTATGAATACCACTACAAACTTATCCAAGTACTCCATGAATACTTTGTTCATCAGATACATAAAGTATGCAGGTGCATTTGTTTATCCAAAAGACATCACTGTGTACTCATAAAGGCCATATCTGGTAGTAAATGTTGTCTTAGGTATGTCAGATGCACGAATTTTTAGTTGACGATATCCAGAACGGAGGTTAATTTTTGAGAACACACAAGCACCTTTCAGTTGATCAAATAAATCGTCAATTCTAGGGAGTGGATACTTGTTCTTGATTGCGACTTCATTAAGGGACCTATAGTCGACACACATCCTTCGTGTGCCATCTTTCTTATCCACAAATATAACAGGTGCTCCCTAAGGTGAACTAGGACGAATAAAACCTTTCTCTTGCAATTCCTTAATTTGTTTCTTTAGTTCTTCCAATTCATCTACCCCCATTCTATATGGTCTCTTAGTTATGGGTGCAGTTCCAGGTAAAAGCTCGATAAGGAATTCGATGTCGCGATCGGGTGGCATACCTGGCAATTCATCGGGGAACACATCAGGGAATTTGTCCACCACCTGGTTCTCCTGGTTAGCAACATCGCTCAGCTGATTGACGGTGGCGGTAGGTTGAGCTTGCACTTCCACTTCTACACAAATTCTATCACCACTTGGAGATGTCACAACAATGGATTTCTCCTGACATTGTATCACTGCCCTATGCTGCTTCATCCAATCCATTCCTAGGATGAGGTCAATTCCAGCGGTTCTCAGAACAATTGGATTTACCTTGAAAGCTACCCCCCTTAGAAATATACTAGTAGAAGGGCTCCAATAATTTGCTGGCATGCTACCCCCGGTGAATTTACTAGCATGGGATCCTTCATGGCACACAGGGGTATGCTATGCATTCTAACAAAAGCTTGGGATATGAAAGAATGCGAGGCACCGGAATCAAAAAGTACTATAGCGGAGATGGAGTTGACGCTAAACGTACCCAGCATAACCTCAGGCGCCTCCTGAGCTGATTCTGACGACACATGATTCACCTTGCCGGTGAACGGAGGTCGAGCGTTGGGTCTCTGGTTGTTCTGCTGGTTCTGCGGGGCCTGCCGGTTCTGCTTCTTTGGGTAATGGTATGAATAGTGTCCCACCTCTCCACAGTTGTAACAGGCATTGGGGTTGCCTGGGGTGCCACTCTTGGTTGGAGCATTATTGGGCACTCCCTGACGTGGCGCCTAATTGGTAGCTTGCTGTTGCTGGGGACGCTGCTGGCCCTGGTTACCAAACTGCGATGGGTATTGGGGACGCTGCTGGTTCTGGTTCCTCTAGGGATACTGGCCTTTGTTCCATTAGTTGGGTGGCCCTTGGTTCCTCTGCGGAAAACCTTGCTGCGGGAAAGCTCGCGGGCGAGTGTTGCTACCCGACGCCTGTCCCTGGAGCTTCCTCTTCTTGAGGTCCATTTCTTTACGCTTGTTATCGATCATAATAGCATGATCCACCAATTCTTGGAAACTGGCATACTTGTTGGACATCAGTTGCAGTTGGAGTCCATCATACAGCCCTTTTAGAAAACGGCGCTGTTTGTTAGAATCCCTGGCCACTTCAGCCGGGGCATATCACGACAGTTGTGCAAACTTGTCGCGGTATTCCGCCACAGACATGGACCCTTGCTTGAGAGCCTGAAACTCCTCTTGCTTCAGTTCAATAAGTCCCTCAGGGATGTGATAGGACCTAAAATTCTCCGTGAACTCTTTCCACGTGATCTCTGGAGCATTCTCTGGACGTCCATACTGGAATGACTCCCACTAATCCTGAGCAGCTCCTTGGAGTTGACCTGAGGCGTACAAGACTTTCTCCAAGTCGTTGCACTGTGCAATGTTTAGCTGCTTTTCCACAGCTCTCAGCCAGTCATCCGCCTCCATAGGTTCAGAGGCATGTGTGAACACAGGTGGGCGTCCTTTCAGAAACTCACCATGTTTGTTACGGACTTGCACAGGTGGGGGTGCTCCTGCTGGTTGCTCACCGAGATGGTCCATCACTGTCTGCATGAGCTGCGCTTGCATGGCCATCAACTGCTCAATTGTCACCGGCGGTGGCGGAGGTGGATCCACTAAAGCTCCGTGTCCACGGCCACGTCCACGGCCTCTTCCACGTCCTCCTCTGGCGGCCATCTGCTTCCAAGCAAATGTGCAAACTTTTAGAGATCTCCCAAAAATTTACAAATTATTTACAAAAGGTAAATAACAGAACTGAAAATTTCTGGACGGGTGTCTACAACAGCAGATCAAAAACTGAAGTATAACTCGAGTTTCAGAAATCCAAAATAAGCGTGGCATACATCGTTGGAAAGCTTAAAGAGTCTGCTACAACTTTTGTATAGAACTTTTTCACTGATACAGACGGCAACATCATCAAAAACTGAGCTAAACAATTTCTGTTCTAGGTTACAGACTGCACAGACTTGCCAGGTTGTAGCAGGCATATCTCTCAAACCAAAATTGATAATGAGTTGATTCCAGTGGGAAATGAGAGGTAAGCAAGTCTAGTTCTTTTCACAAAAATTTCATAATTTTTGGACGTAGAGATTTAGAGATATGAGACAAATATTACAGACTGCTCTGAAAAACAGCATAACAGTGATGCAGAAATTTAAACCCCAACTAAGTTAAACAAACACTAACTTAAGGTTTTGATAAAAAGAACATATGGACAAGCCCACACTGTTTTAGCAATCACACAAACTCTAAATCATCCAAGTTCAACAACACAACCAATGAGACAACGAAAGGTTCACAAACATACACAAACTTGACACGACTCTCGATCTAAAACGCATTCATTATGGTGGGGCTGCAAGTATCTAAGGTGTGCGATCCACCATGGTAAACACCCAGGCCTTCTTCTTGTAAATGGTAGGTTGTCCTAGTTGAACGGCCATCTCATCTATCTGATTCTGAAGGTGTTTTTCAAATTTTTGCGCCGCACGAAGCTCTTCCCTGAGTGCTTCGTTGGCCTCCTGCATGGCGCTGAGGTGCCTCACTGTGGTGTCCAAGGTGGGATCAGAAGCTGGAGGAGCCAACACCGCCCATGTCTTCTCCTTCGGGTCATAGCGTGGAAGATACCGGTAGCGATCATTCTGCATGTCCTCAAAACGCCAACCATGGTAATGCAGGTACGCCGCCTACGCAGCATCTTCCATGCTGTCATAGGCACTGGCACGCCTGGCTCGGTGGCTATGGGTAGTCACAACATCTTGAGATTGGTCGGTGTTGTTCCAGGCGGTGATGATCACATTGGTCTTCCAGTATGCCGCCTCCACTGGATGCGTGTGCTCTGCACAGTAGTACTTCACCGAGACAGCAAACTCTGGATAGTACTCGGCTAGCATGGTGGTAAGGAGGTGGTGGCAATGGGCATCTTCGGGAGCTTCCTTAAACTTGTTCCTGGTGGTCCATCCTATCTCTTCTGGCTCCTCTGAAGCAGCTGGGGAGGACACTGGTGTTGGTGCAGAAGCGGCCTAGGAAGCTGGTGGAGGTGTAGCAGCGGGGACTGGCGCATCCACATGTGGGATGGGTGCAGCCACGGGGGTCAAAGCAGGTCCATCAGATGCAGCCGCTGAAAATGCCTCCTCTTCCATGGGTTCCTCCTCTTCCTCGTCGGAGATGTGGACGACCTCTGGCTCCACTAGTGGTACTGCTGGTGGTGCTGGTGGAGCAGGTGCTGCTGGAATGAACTGGGCGACGTAGGCAGCGGCACTGAGGCGAGGCATCTATAGTTTTGATATAAAATATTATCAGAGTCAATATTTTTTATGCAATAGAATAAGAAATAGAGCATAAAATTTTAATAAAATATCAAGATGGAGATAGTAGCAAGTAAATAAATAAAGTCAAACTCCTAGAAACGACCATTTCTATCTAGGTTTGCGTCCTACAGTCGACATGGCTCTGATACCAATTTGTCACACTCCAATTAAAGGACAATATAGAGTGCATACATCTTTTGTGCGCCCCAGGAGTAGTCGCACACATAAGCCGACAAATTAACAGAAGTATCATCACTGTGTACATACATAACATGATTACATCACGTAGTTCTTACATAACAAGCGAAAAAGTAAATAGCAACTCTCAAGCGTAGCGTCTGATCCACAGGGAAGGACGACTGGTTGACCCAAACCTAGAAATCTTCTGGGAATTCATTGTAGAAACTATCATCTGTTACCTATCCGGGATTTTTATCCAAAAACAAAATAGCAACAAGTGTGAGTACACTTGTATTCCACAAGTATAGTATGAGGATTCATGAGGCTCAAAAAGGATAGACACGGTTGACTGCAGTTAGCACTTTTAGTAGATCCACATTTCATTATTAATCATTATTAAGTTATGCTCAAGCTCCCATTTAACCCACATGATCCACTACTAGAATTAAGAATAGAAAGCATCAGTGTGATCCCATCATCATCATCTTAGTTCAACCACGTATCAAGTAACCATTTATTCTGTGAGTTTTCTGGGCTGCTCGTGACTGTGAGCACGGCTGTTATAACAGATTTAACACTCTGCAGAGGTTGTGCATCTTTACCCGTGAGTCATGTTGCCCATTTGCCCGGGGCCCGTCGACCCCCTAACACTCCCAAGGTGAGTAAGCAGGGTACACTATGAAGCCTTCCATAGGCCTCTTCTAACATGTTAGGGCCGCGAGGTTTCTTCGGCAGGCAGATATAGAGAACCCCCCTTTCGATGGCACAATTCCCGTAGGCTATACATATCAGAACAGAGGCAGTTCTATATCCAAAGTGGCAAGCCCCTCTTGCGCCCTTTCAGGTAACCTCTAACAAGCTAGAAAAGATCCTATTACTGAGCTAAAGTCAGAGCCATATGACTCTCACGGTTGCACTGCATGTCCCAGCTTTTGCCCTACAGACAAGTCCTTACGGAGGGTTTAGGGCAATATGATCAACATCATCTGCACCTTTACCCTATGGTTCCACTGTTACCATCAGGCTTATCCCTTGGTTCCATCAGTCATAGTATAGATCATGTTTAGTTAGAGCACTAGCATTCTACCCATGTGCAAATAAAACCCATAGGGATCAAGGTACAGGTCATCAATTAACTAGGAAGTCCTTATAGTCGAGCAATATTAGACACATGCATAATGAGTCCATTATATAATGAATAGGACAACAAGGTAGGCCCATGCTATACTTGCCTTGGTTCATGAACTGCTGCTGGTCCTGCTGCTCCTCGTACGTGTTCGAATTCCCAACGTACTCCTCACCGTCTAAACTCGACCAACACGGCAACATACATATTTCAGGAGCATTCATGCATAGCAAACAAATCTATAATTAGAACAGTACACCAGCTGTATAAAAACAAGATAAAAAGTTTATGAAAATATTCTACGTCTCGCTACGATCACAACGACGCGAAGTTCATGAAAAACAGAGCTACAACGCAAAAGTTACGCGCTAAACAAGGTTCCAAAACTAGCTATTAACTAGACTTAATCGAGAAACTCAAAAGCTTCTAACAGGTCTATCAGTGGCACTAATGCGTAGATTACGAAATTACAAAACTAACGCAAGTTGAACGGGTTGAATCGGAGCTAAAACGATGATTTTATACACGTTTTACTGTAGTGGCAATTCTGTAATTAATCTGAAAGCGTATTTTTCATATAAACCGAAGAAACTACGCTTTCCGAAAAAAGAACGCGCACTCCGGGAGTACGCCAAGGACGGCGGGTTCAAATAGATGAAAGCGGGGGGTTTCTTTAACAAAAATGGACCCCGAAGGGGTATTGGCCATTTCTGGCCGTTGATCTTGCGATGAGCGGCTCGGATTGGATGGAGGAGAGGAGGGCGGCGCAGCCCGCTGGAGAAGACGAGCCCGCGGCGGTGCTCCATGGCCGGCGGTGTGCGGCTCGTCGGAGAAGGCGGCTAGGGTGCTACAGTTTTCATCTCGCCAAGCCAAGAACACCGAAAGAGAGCGGGGGAGATGGCGAGTCTGTCACGGGGCAAAACACGGCCGGATATAGGCCCGAGGGGCACCCGCATGGCCGGCGGTGGAAGGGCTCGCCGGAGCTCGCGGGAGCGGCCCTAGAGGCCACCACCCGACACGGGAGAGGGATGGGGAGAAAGAGGGGAGCGAGGCGAAGCTCACCGAGCGGACAAACGGAGTCGAGCCAGCTCGGGGGCGAAGACCGACGAGGTGGGGCGGACGGTTCTCCGGTGGTTCGTCGCTGCGGGACTCCGGGTGCTCAAGTGAGTGGGAGCAGGGAAAAACTGGAGAAGGGAGAGGCGTAGATGGGGTCGGGCTCCCCTTTGAAGGCCGGGCGCAGGCGCGGAGAAGCTCCCACGTACGGAGATCGTGGGCGCGGCTCGGCAGCGGCAGTTTCGGCTTCGTCCGAACGAACCGGCTGGAGGTAGGGGAGGGCGCCGACAGATGGGCCCAGCATGTCAGCGGCTCAAGAGGGAAACGGGCGCGGCAATGGCAGTTGGCCTCCGACTGGGCCGGCCCAGCAAGGTAAGGAGGGGAGAAAACCGAGCGGGCTGAGGGAGTCGGGCCAACGGGCCGAAATGGAGGGAGGGAGGGAACTTGAATAAGAATTTCCTTTTTATTTCCTAACTGATTTTCCAAATACATTTTCAATTGATTTTCAAATCCTTTCAACTATTTAACAAAAACCACTCATCACAATAAAATGCAGCAGCATGAGTGCATCAAGGAGTTGCTAACCTTATGATTAATTTTAATTTCACAAAATTTATTATTCCCTAAATTTGAATGCACAAACAAATGCATATTTAAATCAAATTTATCTATTTTTAAATAATACCAAAAATTAGGGTGTCACATCAGCCCAAGCGAACAGGCTGTTAGGCTCGTATAGCATACATCGATCATGATTAGGTCTTGATATTGAGAATCGGAATCTGGTTCCGTCTTTTCCACACGCTGTGTATCATTCTCTTTTGAAGGATATATATCACGTCATCCATTATTGTAGTCTGCATTTTAGTAGAAGTATATAATTGTTTTCTTTAAAGATATATTTGATTTTTTAATTTTCCATACAATAAACTGTCACATCATTGCAATAAAATATAGAAATCCTAGAGGTTCCCTACAAAACCAAACAAACATATTATTCCCAATGGTCTAGCAATGGTGAAAGATGTCTTTAATTCGTCACAGACAATTTGTAGTAAAATCCAGTCAAATTATACTCCCTACAAGACGTTTTGGCTTTTAAAGATACATGACTTTTGCTATGCATTTAGACATACACTATATCTACATACATAGTAAAAACAATGTATAAAAAAACCAAAACGTCTTATAATTTAGAATAGAGGGAGTATTAGAACTCAATGATCAGAACGAGTATGTAAGTTGCTATATATTGCCAACGGATGGTAGACCAGCTGGCCAAGGACTCTGGTTGGCACCCTCGTGGCCTAGGTTCGATCCCCACGGGGTGAATTGCAGTGCCGAAGGTAAAAAAAACTCCTCGTCTGACCTGCGTTACGAGGTTCAGGGGGTTTTCTCGGACTAGGTGAGAAGTCCTCATGCTATCCCCCCCTCTCCCGGCAGTCCGAGTTTTAAGTTTCTATATATTTTTGATAATATAATATCACTATACATTGTCTGTAATATTATAACATGTGTTCCGTTTTCCATTTACCAACCGAAAAGACCAACATACATCACAAACACAGTGAAGAGTAGACTGTATATTATGACTAGGATAGAGTTTGTTACGATTATGATCCCATATGTTAGCTTGACCCTCAGGTCATGTGAACTCTGTATATAACACTAGAGAGGCTTAATGCAAAATCTAATTCCGTCCAATTCTATTCCTCGTATATATGAGATATGACACCCAGAGCTGCCTTCTCCCCTCATTCCTTGGACTTAGAATGATCCAAGGAGCAAGAATGAGAAAAAAATGAGTATCATCTAGGGAAAGAACACCTGGGCCGATCAGCCCACTTCTCTAAGTGGGTCGACCCTAGGATGAAAGAGGATGTCACATTAGGTTTTATCACATTATCACGAAGTCGAGATCATGCTTCCTCCCGTGTGGGAGGATGACTCACCTCTATAAATACTTATTTTGCATGTACAAGATAGAGTACATGAATTCTTTGTTGATAGTCACTAATAAATGCTTAATCCCACCATCAACATATCGGTAAAGTGAAGGTGAAATCAACTTCATAGGAGTATTTTATTTTTAAATAATATGGTTCCATTTGTATATGAAAATATGTGAACATAGACACCAAAGCAAGTTAAACGAGCAAAGGATGGCCTGGCCAAAGTTCATCCATGTCATCAATCCACACCACAAGCCAGAAACACACTTTGGAATGATTGAACATGTTGGTTGCAAGTCGGTTTGATCCTGTGGTTGAGGTGGAGCTTCATTTGGATTAGAGGTCCCACCATTGCATGTTAAGATAGCCAGAGTTAATGGGATCACCTTGGATACCAGTCAACCGCCACCGAGGAGATCTATGAAGCCTTGGATCGGAGGACGGTGGATCTAAGAGGTTGCTCGACCTCCTTATGGTTCGACCAACTCCACCTGTTTGTTAGAAATTTAGGCAAATTTAATAGCAATTTAATCCAGAAAATGATAAACAATATGTTTATGACGTCATATATGTGCATATGTGATCTAAGCATGAATAGCATGTAGATGATACTAAACAACAAGATATTGATCCAAAACCTTACTGGATAGCGAACAATGGAAACATACCCAGCGACAGAGCCAGATGCACTAGTCGACATAATGCCTATCGGTGTAGTCGTCCCACTCGATGCAGTGTAGAAAGGAAATAGCGCTGATCACCAGAGAGCCTTCACCGTGCGCCGGGAAGAAGACTAACAAGACCCCCGGGAAGAAGAAGATGTAGCGAATAGTATTGCCATCAGCGACACTCCCCAAAAACGTGATTGTCGTCCTTCACCCGAGCAGGTGAACCCAATGGCAGCAGCATTTTGGAGGCCTACTCTTCCAGACCTCGTGCGCACAAGGTCCAGGACAGGGGGAACTATGATCAAAGAAAGTTGTGGTTTTTGCAAGTGTCGAAGCTAAATGAATGGACGATGGGATCAGACTTTTATATCTCATAGCCAGGCAAGACGACCAGACACAGGAGATCAGGAGATGGGAGAGACGTCACGGAATTAGCATTCATAGGAGAAACTCCCGTTGTCATTAGCAATATTGGAAACTCCTTCCGAAACTCCCATATTAACCAGCGTTAATAAGAGAAACTCCGAAACAACTAGCCGAAACTCCCATATCACATGCACATTATTTATAGGGCCCTTAGAATTTATTTAATATATTAAATATTATGTGGGCCAAGCCCACAATGTATCTAACAATCCCCACCAAATTCTAGGGCACACAATAAATAATCTCAAATCCACAGTTCTTTGATATACCAGAGTTTTGCTGGAGATTGTTAAGTTGAACATCCACCAAGAATAAGGGTTACACGCATTCACAACTGAATAATGGACTATGCCTTGAATTGACAGTTTTGTGCGAAATGAGTTTCACCAAAATTCTTTTCTGGTACTAGGCTACTACAAGCATCCCCTTTGGTTGAAGCATATAAGTCACACTTCGAGTCATTTCATGAGTATCTAGAGATTACCCACATTTCATAAATTGTGACTAGCAGTCAAACTCATATAGGTGTGTTCCTTCTAGAATGTTCTGTAGGACAACATCCCTACTTAAATAAGCTACTCGGATCACATTAAGGAATTAACCAACCTACCGTATAGCATAGGAGAAATAGTGCATCTCAAATGATTTGGATCTTAATATAAGGGGTTTCTCTATTAGTCAACCACTAGCTTGTTTCACCATCCTACTTCACGAGATCTCCGATCATATAGGACAGGTTACCACTATGGAATGACTTCAAGTGGGTCTCAAGCCAAACTCCCTCAATGTACATTCTATCACATTGCGTGATAGATGTTGATACTAGATACGCACATGAAAGAATCAAAGAGAAATAATCCGCAAGCGCACGGATATCGATGAGCACTTCACCCAGGAGATAATTCCAGAGTATCGTTATTTATTTATCCGCTAGGAGAAAATGTGCATTTGACTAACCCAAGTCTATACTTAACCCCTGAGCTACAAACAAGGTAATGAGCGATATTGATGAGGACATCGCCACGCTGGACACACCGACGCTATGGTCTTCCCCAAGTTGCAATTCATCCCCAACTCAGCTGCCACGTCACCCTCGGATTCAGCAGACACGTCGTCACTGTTTCGGTCATAATTTTCTCATACGACATCGAAATGGGGCGTTCTTGGATGCGTTGGAAAGGGAACGACGACGACGTCGTTTTGGATCTGGTCCCAGCTCTAGAAGGTTCATGGATCATTCTGTGTGACCACGTAAGGTGTTGCGTCACCTATTTGGGCCAACTTGGCCATGTATCGTGTTGGGCCTTAAGCCCAAGTTGTGGGCGCCCAACCCCTGGCCGTCCCCAACCCTAGGTCGAGTCTTAGACTATAAACACAGTCGCCACCGTTGTTAGACAATTGAGTTTTATTTAGAGTTTAGTTTTCCATCGAGAAACTAAATCGTTCATTGTAACTGTGGTGATAAATCCTTTTACAGTGATCCAGGGCCCCTGTTCTTGATCTCCTCCACTATGTCGATTAGTCCTTTGGAACCGAGTTCTCGAACCCTCTACTGATATTCACATCATTCATATTTGCAATTTTAGATTGCATGTTTTACCTTCTTGCTTGTGCTCTTTGATTCGCTTGCAGGAAAAGCCTTCTTGGCGAGGTCAATCAAGTTGTGCTTGGTTGATAACCAATGGAGCAGTGGTGTAACGGTTGCAGGGTTTGAATCGTGTCTGATTTGAAGCCAGATCGCCAATGTCGAGATCTCCACAAATTGAACTTACTGGCTACCTTTTAGAAGATCGGGCCTGTACTCATCAGATATAGAGAGAATTACTCAACAATCTTCCTCCAACCTATGGCAAGCTTTGCGACTATTGCTCTATGGGGGCACCTAAGGAAAAGAGACACCACAGAGGATTTTTAACCCCGGCACTTTGGGACCTACCTTACCTACTGACGGGAAGTGGGCTGCAAAGATAACAAAGGGACTATCATCTCCCTCGCTACTACCACGGTTCCGGCCAGATAGGGAGCATCTACGAGTGAACCTAGCCCAAGCACCACGCTTACGCTATGAACAATTACTCTATTCGAGATCTCTACCGCGGTAACGAATAAAGTAAACTCATAAACCAAAAAGCAATAATAACAATGGACTTACTAGTATTAGAAGTTGAATTACCAAATGATCCTAGAACCAAGCCTCGGGCGAGGAAACTTGATCCCGCAGGTACAACTGGAGAGGAGACACCGATAGGCCGAGCTTCCTCCAACTCTACCTCCACCCTGTACTCTCTCTGTCTATCTTGAATGCTAGGCTCCAGGGAGGAGATCCATACAAGGGACCTCTCTCACCTGATCCTCTCTGGAAATAATGATTTAAGGTTTCAAGGGATGCCTCCTCCAGGTGCCAGGGGCCCTCCTTATATAGCCCCATAGGAAGCACCACAGCCGTCGGATCAAACCGACCTAAATCAACATATTTTTATTCATCCTCAAAGGCGGTGGAATAGGGATCCGCGAGACTTGTTCTGATTGGTCCAGGTCATGAGGCCTCTGCCCCTCCACCGAGCCAGTTCGGGCTCCCGTTTGGTCCAGAGCCTTCTCGAACCTTCCTGATTACAGAAAATTGACCGGATCCCGATTATCTCTATGTAAACCTGCCACATGGGCCTTTTTTGTTCTTTTCAGTTGACACCCTGTAGAAACAGACATTCACCAAAACTTGTGGAATTCTATTAGTATAACCCCTATTTCTAGATGGTGATCATGTTTTAGTCCTTTCTCATGTTTAGTTGACGATTAAAAATAGGAGTTATCTACCATCAACAATAGACCCTTGGTAAACTGATCTACCAGATTCTTAGATGTGTGGATATAGTCCAACGCTATTACTCTAGAGTTTCTCAATTTTCTGATAGATTTTAACCGCTTATTCACATGCCTTGTAGACTTCATGTTATCCTTAGAACTGTTCACTTTGATTATCGCAGTCCGATTATCACAGTTCATGGAAATAGTCGGTATTGATTTTTCAACCACCGGTAAATCCATAAGAAGTTCACGAAGCCACTCAACCTCAACTGAGATAGTATCTAGTGTTGTGAGTTCTGCTTCCATTGTTGACCTCGTTAAGACAGTCTGCTTGCAAGACTTCCATGAAATAGCGCCACCTCCAAGTAAGAACACATATCCAATTGTGGCATAAATCTTATCAGCATCAGATATCCAATTTGCATCACAATAACCCTCTAGTACACTCAGATACCCGATATAGTGAATGTCATAGCTCATAATCCCTTTTAGATAGCGCAATACCCTCTCAAGAACATGCCAATGATCATGTGGCAGAACCGCCTAATCTAATGCCCTCCCAAGAGTACTTGTCTTTCATTAGACACTAAGTACCCAAGAGAGAGCACTAAACTCTGCGATTCCGTCGAGCACACCCAACGGGAGAACTCGAAAATCCACATTTTCCATCAGGATCATAAATGAGAGATAAAGCTTATAACATCCTGCCATTTCTTATATCACTTTTAGTACATCAGAGTAATTCATTATTTGATTATAACAGCAGAATATAAAATGTTATCAGAGCTTTAGCGGAATGAAAATAATTGAAGGTCAAGTTTAAACATTATCGTGAAGAACACTTAAATACATGAAATATTAACAGGTTATGAGTTTTTCCTTTGAAAACATTTTAGGTGGAAGTTTAAATAAACTCTACGTCCGCACGTAAAGGAAATCCTCGCTGAGCCCACCAGGAGGTTTCCACACACAAGTGTTAGCTCCAAAAATCTGCCACCTGCAACAGGGTAGAACAAACCCTGAGTACTCAATTGTACTCCGCAAGACTTACCCGTCACGAGGAAAGAAAAGACTCCAAGGATATGCAAGGCTATTTGGCTGGTGGGTTATTGCAACTGCAGGAAGAATTACTAAAGGTGCACCCTTATTTTCAATTTTTATTAGCAGTCATCAGTAGTTCATTAACCAACCATTCTAGGTAAGCACATGTTCTACTTTCAAGCAAGGGTTGAGCAATCAGAACTATTTTTCTATCTTTCATCTTTCAGTTCTTACTACAGTGCTAGAGTGTAGTCAAGCCGTACCGTCACGTAGAAATGGCGATTCGCGAATCAATGTGCCTAGCTAGGTATCCCGAAAAACACACGCCTCGCTTGCACCCCAGGCACAAGCGAGACCAACCCATTCCACTCCTGTCACAGGTTCTAGGTCCCCGCCCAAACTTGGACTCCAAGCCCCCACACTTGAGGCCTGGCCTCAAAGTGGTGCTTAGACCTCCACCTATCCCTGCCTCCAATCAGTCGGTCTAGAAAGAGCCAAAGCCCATGACAAGTGAGTAACAAGCCTTCCCGCTCCCATAAGCAAGTATGTGCTCGGGATAATAAATCTGTGACTTGACCGGGGATCCAGTGCAACGAACGGTCCTTAATCGACACAGGCGGGACAAATGCAACCAGAGCCTCGCTCAGATTGCCCAACCAAGTCCATATCAAATTCCAAGTACAGTCTCGCCCGGTCTCCAATTATTATCCATATATAATCCATGTGATAGTAACATGATAATAGTAACAATAATATATTTCCTATCTCTCGCGAGTGACAGGCAATCACTCGACTTCTACCGGAGTCCTGTTGCATAGCAATCTATACGATCCTGACATACTAGTAAGATTCATGGGATCAGGATATATATATATATATATATATATATATATATATATATATATATATATATATATATATATATATATATATATATATATATATATATATATATGCAAGTGGGTTTCATTCAACTCCATAAAACTTAATGCATAAGCATAGATAAAGAGCAGAATAATAGAGGTTTATGCACCAGGGCTTGCCTGGGTAAAAATATAACCAAATGTTAGTATGCCATCTCCGGGGCACGTTCACCAAGGCACCATCTTTTGGGTTAATGCTAAGTCCTCCGGTTGATCCATCAATCTATCATCGTTCCTATATGATTTACGCGAATGCAACACAGAGACATAAGTAAAAGACAACAGTCGCAACTCTTGTCATACGACTACGTCTCGCAAGCTAACGAGCTAGTCACACACTAACTCACTAGGCTTTGTATCCCCGTTGTTGACTAAGATATTATTTTAGTTATACAAAGTTACAAACCCAAGTGTTGCTTTCTACCTTTTATTGATTTAATATTTACATTCTAATTTAGGCTCATTAGCTTTCTTATCGAACTAATTATTTGGAGCTATAAAAAATCACAGTGAGCATATAATAATACTAGGAGCTTACTATAAAATTTCTAGGATTAATACTATCACTAATTATTCATAACAATTCTTATAAGTTCATGTTTGATAATATTAAATGCATCGAAGTAATTAGAGAAAGCCTAAAAATAGTATAAGACTACGTGAACCAATTACACCTTTATCTAGATCATGATTTCAGGAAACTAACAAAATTGGTTTCACCATTTTTGGACACCTACACAATTTTATATTAGCTTCACAAGTTTTGCTTAGAACTAAATTAGGAAATTGCTTTAGAAACGAAAAAGGGCCGGCGATACTGATTTGGCCCAGCAACCCATGCGGCGCGTGCGAAAATGCGGTCGCACCCGACACAGTGGCCCAGCTACGGCCCATGCGGGGAGCAAGCGCGCGTGCCTGCCCTTTTTGCAAAAGAGGGCTCGGACACTAAGAAAATCACACAGCACCCTACCGCACTATTCTACCAGACTTGTACCTTGCATAAAAGTACCCCGAACTAACTAGTCTTCGCCACGACCAGGTCCCCGAGCGGGCGGCCGCTAGGGCGCGACGCGCGAGCGACGGCGGCGCTGCCGCTGCAGCTGTTTCCGGCCGAGGAGGGATCGTCCACGGCCGCGCAAGGGCCGGTGGCCAATCCCACCTCTGGTCGCACGCAAAGGGATGGAGACATGAGGAGTAACACACCGTGACAAGGCTGGCCACGGTGGTGGCCTGGTCCGGGTAGTTCATGGCTATGACGTAGCTACGCCGGTCAGCTAGGGTGACAGCAAGGTGAACGGGGAGGTGGGAGAGCACCAGGAGCTTACCACGGGTCCAGCCGAGGCGATGGTTTGGGCCGAGGGAGGCAGAGCCGTGCTGGCCACGTGCACGCGGCGGGTGCGGTGGTGCTCCGAGCACGGCGCGACCGCGTCAACTCGTCGCCGGGGGGAGTTCTGGCCAAGGAGAGGCGAGCACCAGATAGATAAGGTCAACACGAATCTAGGGGTGCCAATCGATGGACTGCTAAAGGAAATTTGGACCTTACTCCCTGATCTCCAGAACGCGGCGGCGAACCAGACCGGTGGCGACGATTTTCCAAAATTCCTCCTCTCTAGGGAACGGCAAGGCCTCAACGTAACTGGGTTGGCTAGCTAACTACGGTAGCGAGTCACGGTTGCTAGGAATTGAGTTGGAATGCTCCGGGCTCGGTGAATTTAGAGGTCAAAGGGAGTGCGGTTCCTACTGTGCGACTGGCGCTCACGGTTGACAGCTGACTGATGGTTAGGTCAGGGCCAAATGGCCGAAGCAGCGCATCCACGTGAGAGCAGCGGGGCCATGGTACCGAGGTTAGGCGCGAAACGTCTTGGATGGAGTGGAAAAACCCTAGGCTCTGCTAGCTTGCCAGGCGTGTTTGACTTGCTACGGCCAAACCTGAGCGTGGCGTGCCTGGGACGGCGGGAGTCGGCCCACAGTAGCGCAGCTAGGTGGGCAGCCCTGACTGTGGCGCGACAAGGTGATAGCGACGGCTAGCCTAGGGTCACGGTTGGCCGGCAGGCGGCCAGTGGCCAGGCGCTGTGGCCACGCAGCCAGCACGGCAACGTTGGGTTCCCGTGCGAGGTGACCGCGCACACTCGGTCCAGCAGCCCAAGACAAGTACCATGCACGCATTTTAAAGCATCCCAAACGACTAAATCGTCGAGGTTGGAACCAACCCATCTTCACCATGCTACAAAGGACATGTCAGCCTACCCCTAGAAGCCAAAACACGACACCACTCCTAAGCTAAATCTCGCTGAAAAATTTCATGAACTTGGCGTTGTCAACTATTTGAACTTATGACCTTTATCGAAGTCTTCGAGTTAGATTTTGGTTCCATTTTCAAGCTATTCGAAACACTAGCTAGCGATATTATTTTCCTAAAACCAGGGTTACTTTATCATCTACAAAGTGTGTACTACCAACTTTATTAATATGTCATATATATATTCTGTAGCATTTTTGTTCATGAAAAAATGGTTTGCAACCCTACTTGATAATCACATAAACTATCGGAGAGCTCTTCATTTAACCTATTTATCGATTATTCCAGTTTATGAGATTTTATCTTCGCAATTGACCACATGCAATAACATATAAACATGATGCTTATGGGTTGGCGAGTTATTTACGTGGTAACACCGAGGGTGCTACAGAGGACTATCACAAACTTTCTAATCGCCCAAAATAAGATTGATTGGTCACCTGAATTGGTCTTTATTCAGCCTTAATCGTGGTGCTAAGTAAGCTAGTAACACCAGGGGTGTTACATCACCTTCTGGATTTGAAACAAACCGACTGAGTTTGATCATAACAAATGAGATGCCAGGCCACGTTGGACTAGCTAAATACATAAGCGAGCCAAGAATTTGAGAATTTCTCAATTGATCCCGTGCTATTCTGTAATTTTTCCTTAATAGCACACTTGGGTCATAAGGAGTTGGAGAAGGTCTGCTGTCACTATATCCAAAGCGATTCAACACCTTTTCCACATAGTGGGATTGCACAAGAGTTACCCACCATTTCCTTCTCTAACTAGCTTTATGTTAAGAATAACATCAGCTTCTCCCAAATCTTTCATTTCAATGTTACTCGACAAGAAGTCTTTCACTTCCTTGATCACATTAATATTATTTCCAAAAATTAGTATATCATCTACATATAAGCACAAGATTACACCTTCTCCTCTAACATACCGATAATATACACATTTATTAGCTTCGTTCACAATAAAGCCGACTGATGTTAAAGTTCTGTCAAACTTCTGATGCCACTGCTTAGGAGCTTGTTTTAGGCCATACAAATATTTCAATAACTTACACACCTTCCCCTCTTGATCTCTTGCTACAAATTCATTTGGCTGATCCATATAGATCCCTTCCTCAAGCTCTCCCTTCAAAGAAAGTTGTCTTAATGTCCATTTGATGAACGAGAAGACCATATGGGACAGCCAAGGAAAGTAGCACTCTTATAGTTGTTAGATGGGCAACTGGTGAATAAGTATCAAAATAATATTCACCTTCCTTCTGTGTATAGCCCTTTGCTACTAGCCTCGCCTTGTACTTCTCAATAATACCATCAGACCTAAACTTTTTCTTGAACACCTATTTATATCCCATAGGTTTGCACCCGTAAGGACGATTAACCACCTCCCAAGTTACATTAGACATAATAGAGTCCATCTCACTCTGAACAGCTTCCTTCTATAAGTCAGCATTAAGAGATGAATATGCCTCTTTTATGGTCTTAGGAGTGTCATCTACAAGGTATATAATATAGTCTTCACCAAAAGACTTTGCAGTCCTTCATCTCTTACGCTTTTGAGTGACTATATTATTATCCTCATGATTTTTCACATGGGTTTCAACATCAGCGTGTATCACTGGTTCATTCTTCTCATGAAATGGAATAGACGCATGACTAGAAGTGCTAGGTGTATTTTTCATAGGAAACTCATTCTCAAAAAATGTAGCATCTCTAGATTCCATGATAGTACCAACATTCACATCGGGCACTCCAGAATTTATTATTAAAAATCTATAACCCACGTTGTGAATAGCATACCTAAGAAAGACACAATCAACGGTTTTTGGTCCAAGCTTTCGCTTCTTGTTAATTGGCACACTCACCTTTGCCAAACAACCCTATGTTCGTAGGTAGGAGAGATTTAATCTCTTCTTCTCTCATTCCTCGAATGACGTAATTTCTTTGTTTTTAGTGGACACTCTATTCAGGACATGACATGCTGTCAATATCGCCTCACCCCACCATTCCCTAGATAGTCCCGCTGTCTCTAACATGGCATTAACCAACTAAGTTAAAGTGCGGTTCTTTCTCTCTGCAATCCCATTGGATTATGGTGAGCATGGCGGTGTTTTCTCAAGAATGATCCCATGCTCCGCGCAAAACTCAGAAAAATCATTTGAGAAATATTCTCCCCCACGATCAGTCCTCAACCGTTTGATGTTCTTCTCTAATTGGTTTTCTACTTCAGCTTTATATATCTTAAAATAATGCAATGCTTCTATCGAAGGCAGAAAGCGACAGGTAGCCGCTAGCACACGCAGTAAGCCGAGAGAAACCACGCGGAGCAGATCCTGAGCTCTCTTTGGACTTAGGAAGGATGCCAGACCAGATGGTCATGACTGAGGGCGTGCTAGTCAATTTGACCCTATAATTAACAAGGACAGAAAGTGGATCAGTAATTTAAGGTGGAACATGTTAGTGTTTGTCCAGACAGTTCCAAATATACGGTCAAGTGGCCAGCATGATAAGGCTATCGACTAAAGAGTCGATATTTGGCATGTTCATGATGTAATGTAAGTAAACAAGTATATCGGCAATTATTATTTCCTTAGTTGAATGGTTCTAACTTAGCCGATGATCACGAAAGCATGTGAAAGATGTAAGGAGAGACGTGTAAGCGAACATGTGAGAGACATACTAGCTTTTAACCAAGACAAAAATAAGTAAAAGCATATAAACAGCCAATACATCCTCAACAAAATACACTATCGGCTAAATGGCCGATTCCAGCGATCGTGTTGCATGGCATAAGATCACTCATCCGTTGGATACAAATAAATCTACAAACAACTAGACTCAATCTATTATACCATCAACAGGTTGAGTCATCTGATGCAGCATTGACAGTAGGACCCTAGATCAGAGGCCAGCGGTAGACAGATCTACTTATATCACAAAGGATTCGTGAAGGCATGTCATACGTGTGGAGGCTCGGGCCATCGGCTAAATAGCCGATGGGGGACATAGCAGGTGGCTGACGCCATGCTCTTCTTAACAGATAGATCTATTAACCACCAATGTCCATTCTAACATGTTATCAACAAGTCAAGTCGGCGGATGCAGCATTGATAGCAGGGTTATATCGGATACTGACAGTCAATGAACCTCCTAGTGGAACACGACTTCAAACACCCACCATGTATGATCAAGATTGAGATAGATTGATCATTAAAATAGGATCTAACATCAAGAATTGAATTTAACTATGATAATAATCAGCAGACGATAGATCAAAATAGATATGACCAATGAATCTTAGTCTAGATCGGGCAATTAGTGATATTATGTTAAATAGTAAACTATTTGACACAATATCAATAACTTTGATTAATACCAATGTTTACAAGAGATCAGTCATCTGTTGCAGCCTTATAAAAGTTAATACAAATCGATAACTAATCTATACCACGATTTGCAAGAGATCAGTCATTTGTTGCAGCCTTACAAATAACAATATAGATCGATAACTAACTTATACCGTGACTCGCAAGGGATCAATCATCTGTTGCTGCCTTGCAAGTAACAATATAAGTCATGATGGATACTCACAAATAAGCCAGAGGTCAAGTCGTTCGATGCAGCCCTGCTTGCCTAAAGACCTCATCGAAATCTACTCTACTTCTACTCCTAAGGGGTGGCCTGAGCCAAAAAATTAAAGGTACTTGATTTGGTTGATCGATGAGAGATGTCTATTACGATAGCCGGGGTTTAATATTTATACCCGAGGCTTGACTATGAGTCCTGGTCAAATAAGGTCGATCTTCAAACTTAGAAAAGAAAACAAAACCTCCTAATTTATAATAACTTGGACTTCAATTTTTCCCTTCTATGAAGTCTAACGTGTCTTCTCACTCCATGCCTTGCTGATCCTGCCGATAGGGCCCACTTCCTTGGAATGATGTTGTTTTCTTTATCTAGTCTCTATCTATTGGGCACATCCTTTTGAGGTGACGACGTCAACTTGATTGATGGCAACATTGGTTAGCTGACCTCGTTGAATATTTTAGCTTTTCTTTGAAAAATTTTGACCTCGGGGTCCTTTCCTCTCGAACCAAATTTTGGTGTCAACACATGCCCCCAATTTTAGGATAAAATAATTTTATTCCAAAATTATTTCTTGTGACCATTGTATGTGCTGCACTTCCAATCATTTGTACTGATCTTTATTCTTTTCAACTTCTGATGGTGATTGTTGGATCATCTCTTTCCCCCTCTTTGATCCTCCGAGCTACCTCGAACTCAGGCTTTATAGCCGACCTTTTGATACTCTGGTTAACATCATGTTCCATTGTACACAACTCCTTCTACCATTGTCGACTGCTGCACCAGTGATCAACTCTCTGGATTGAATGCCTTTCTTATTAAGATCCCGAGCTTGGTTCATCAGCTAATTTAGCCTCTGATCAAATTTTAACTAATTAATCCCAAGGCCTACCTCTAGTCAAGCATGAAAACGCAAAGTCGAGTTGGATACCCTTTCAAGTCCGTGACCCGGAATCGAACAACCATACAAAGGACTCCAGTAAATAAAATCTCAGGTCCGGGGCACCTGCAACCGCTGCATTCCTATTAGGCCATGTGTGGTTTCCTCGATCCTTGGGACGGCTTCTCTCCTTACATTTACTAAATTTAAATCCGTGTTGCTCAAGAAAATCCATCGGCGTCCCACTTTTGTCTATAAATATGTTCCCCAGGGGGAATTTAGGAAGCCACATTTGCATCTTGCCTTTGCTTTTGCCACTGTGCAACTTTTTTTCTTCCTCAAATCCCAATCTGTCCTTCACATATCAATGGATCACAACAAGCGCATAGTTGGTGATCTCCCAGAAGAGAACCTTTCTCCGCGCCAGCGTCTCCGACTCTAGGGGTACTGAAAGATCAGATCCGACTTCAATCTTCTCATCTTGTCTTGCTAACCCTTCTCTTTCATTTTGCAGTGGTGATCATCCTGTTGTTGTCCAATCGGTGGCACAAGCAGGCTCTTCCTCCGATTCCATCGATTCTTATGATGGAAATAAGGCTAGATGAAAAACTCAAAGCTCGTTAGCTCGCTCGACTTGTGTCTGGCTCGGCTCGGCTCGCCTCGCCTCGCCTCGCCTCGTTATGATAACGAGCCGAGCCGAGCCAAGATTTCAGCTCGTTAGCTATAACGAGCCAACTCAAGCCAGCTCGCGAGCCAAATGAGCCACGATTTTAGAGAAAAAGTCATCATAACTTATATTAGTTTTGTATTACTTCATGTATTCCACTTTACAAATGGTTAATATGTTAGCACATATGAATATTTTGTTCGATTTAAGGCTATTGGATGTATTATTTTTGTATTATTACTATTCTCAAGCTTTAGATAAATGCAAGTATTATATTTGTGTACTTTTTATACCTGTCTCGCGAGCTTAACGAGCCAGATCGAGCTCGTAAATGAGCTGAGCCGAGCCGAGCTGGCTTTCTGGCTTGTTAAGATAACGAGCCGAGCCGAGCTAGCTCGTTATCTTAATGAGCCAGAACGAGCCGAGCCAAGCTGGCTCGTTATCCAGCCTTAGATGTAAACGACGCATGGTGCTTTCATCGTGAACGTGATGCGGCAATCACCCGCTACTCTGAGGCCACCTGGCAACATGGGCAGTTGGAGTTTGCCCTCCCAAGCCGCCCTTTTTGCCATGGAGGCAGAGGAGAATGTGGCCAGGGCGCAGCTGGCGGAGTCCGACATCAGGGTCGCTAGTAAGATCTTCAACATCCTAGTTTCCTTTGATGCTTCCATCCTACTGATGGTTTTAATGACACCTAGTGCTTTTTTGTCTTTAGTTCCATGGTGCAACTAGAAGCCCTTCGGGCAGCGGCAGGTGACGCTGCCGGTGCTTTGAATACCCGGGGCGACACCCTAGGGGATCGCCACCAAGACATATTGCGCGCGCCAGGGAGGTGGCCCTTCATGGCATCCGCCATGGTGCCACTGTTGCCCTGGTGATAGCCTAGGTGCGTTCGGGGCATGATCTTCGCCTGCTGGAGCCCAGCTTCCCGGAGGAGAACCCTAACGACTACCAAGATTTGGTGGACGACTTCGAGGGGGCCGGCGTCACCGTGGCGGACATAACCTCGGCCGAGGAAGTTGTGAACAATGTCTTCCTCAGCCCTTAGTTTATAACTAGGGGTTATGTTGAAAAAATGAATAAAAAAGTCTTTTGTACTTGTTCTTCGTATTTTGGTTTCAATCATTCTCCTTCATCGTCACCAATTTTCTTTAGTGATAGCCTTCAAATTGATAATGAAGATCCCATCAGAACACTTCAAACTTAGGTCCTTGATCTAAAAATATTCGATTGGACCAAATCAGCTAACTCTTTGAGGCTAGACCATCTGTGGTCAAGCGCAAATACGAAAATCACACTGAGCAAAATTCATCTTAAATCTGTGTTCTGGAACTTGAATGATAATGTGGTTATCAAAAATCAGTGCTATTTGTTCAGACACAACCTGAATAGTTCTAAACTTGTAAGCTTCAACTCTTACATACTGTATGACTCGTCCAAGGTGCCTTGCTAGAGAACCGTCTCTAGGATGTCTCTGTACGCATCGGGGAAATCGCCCTCCACGATGTCCACCATGGAGCTACAGTTGCCCTGATGATTGCCCCCGTGAACACTGGGCATGAACTCCAGGGGCTCCAGCCTAGTTTCGCCAGCGGTGATGACCATCATGAGTTGGTGGAGGCCTTCACTGGGCACATAGAAGCCACCGTAGATGCTTCTTCGGCTGAAGGAATTTGAACAAAGTTTTCTTCGGCCAATATTTTTTACTTAGGGACTTACTATGAATAAAAATAGTCGATTCCCCTTGCGTCAAATTCTCTATCTGACCCTATGTCATTGATGCTTTTTCTATATGACTTGTATTTTTTCTTTTATTTTGCACTATAGGCGATGCATGTCGCACCGGCTTTTCGCCTCCTTAGGCCGAATTAAGATGCTAAATTTGTTCTAAAGGCGATACTCCGTTAGTATTGGCTATCAGACTTGACGATGATCCATACTTCAAACATTATCCTTAATCACCAGAGTCTGAACTTTACGATGAATAATCATTTCTGAAATAGCCAACGATAATTCACATACCAAATTACTTGTGAACTTTAGAAATCATTAGCTATCAAGCTCTTTTAAAATGTTGCATGTTTAAATCCAAACTCCTTGAAATAGAATGGCTACATTCTGATAAACTAACTTATAAGAGCAACATTTAGCCATTCCATAACCACCAACTAAAGAAGTAATTAAAATAAACTTTGAGAGCTGATTGCTTGGATCGGCTGTTGACGTTCATTGTTGATCTTGATGACGCCTCCTTCCTAGAGTCTACCAGAGAAGCATTCACAATCTTCAAACTCCTAGTAGGCTAGATCAACAGTTGCGACGCTCACGGATGTATTGGCTTGAACCATCTCAATGTTGTCTCCCTGCACTGGATAAGGCATTGGTGCATCGTTGAAGGAATGCAATAATTGGCGTGGATCCAGTCATGACCCTAGAGCAGACTATATGTTCCTTTACCATTGAAGATGAAGAAAGTAATAGGTAGGGTCTTACTTCCAATCGTTAATTCAATGTTAACTGCCTCCCGAGTCTTAGAAGCATTGCCACCGAAATCTTTCAACATCATATCCGTTTCGAGCAAATCTTCTGGACCCTTCCCAAGCTTGCAGAAGGTAGTATAGGGCATGAGATTGACTGTTGCACCTCCATCGACTAACATCTTGGTCATCGGCTTCCCATCGACAAATCCTTTCATGTATAAAGACTTCATGTGCTGATGCTGAGATGGCTTGTCAAATATAGCTTGTTAGGACTAGAGGGCTAGTTGAGCTATTGCTTCTCCCAATTCTTGTTCATCATACTCCTCTATCAGATTTTTCTTATTCATACTTAGAGGGAGCTCTAAATTCTGCAGGCAAGATGAAGACCATATCAATATTAGCCGATGGTTTGCCCTTGTTGGCTGTTTGCTTGACACACCATGTCCGAGGTCTGCTATACTTCTGAGCTTCTAATTCTCTGTTCCTTAGGCCTTGAACTCTTCTTTTCTGGCTCCTTGTCAGACCTCCTGGACACCACTAGCCCTTTTGCCAAACATACTCTTTCTCTTCATCATGACCGATCCAATTCTAATCATATGTATGCTTGCCTAGCCAATCATGAACTTCTTTACTTTTTATGCGCCAATCCATGTTGTTAGATTAAAAAACTCAGACGTTCATGGATGGACCAACGGTTGGCTTGAGACTGCCTAAACTCTAAATATTGATTACTGTATTTTGGGCAGTTACATCTTGTAGGCAATTTCAAACCTTCGTTATAGCAGTGTCTAAAGAAAGAACAACTCCAATGTAGCTCAACTTGTTCTCTTCTGTACCTTTCTTCGCACCAACGCTCATATTCTTCTTCTTTGAGCCAGCGCTGATAGTCCTTCTCCTTCTAGCGTTGCCACTTATTTAACAAGATCCTGGAAGTTGCACGAGGACGCATAGAACCAGCTCTGGATGTTTCACCTTGCTCATATTGACTCTTTTATTGATCGTGTTGCTTCGTAGCTTCTTCATACTTATTAACTGATATTTGAACCTTGGGGTCAACCGACCCATCTTCCTTGGCCTTAGCTGATGTCAAGACCTTTGTCTTCCCTTTAGCCAACTAGAACTCCATCATGTGCACCCCTAGGAAAAGATGCTTATCTATGTCCATTGTTGGTTTCTTGGCTGGCTCAAACTTGATCTTTCCTTGCTCAATGGCCTTCTGAATGTGGAAGCGGAAGATTCTATAATCGTTGGTGCTGTGGTTGGTAACATTGTGGAACTTGCATTATTTCTTCCTTTTAAGTTCTTCAGCCGAAGGGATCCATGGTTTGCAGGTAATCTCAACTGCTTCTTCTTTAGCAGCAAGTCGAAGGTCCTATCGGCTTTCTTAACATCGAAGTCATAGGTGTTTTCGACTCCTTCACCCATGGACAAGATACAGGAGCCTTGCTCCATATCCATTCGGTGATCATGACTTCTGGATCATCCCTGTTAGAGTCTACATCATAGGGATCAATCATAGCAACGGTTCCCTTCAAGTGCTTCTCTCTGCGCAGGGCTCGATGCTAATTCTCAAAGGCAGACACTTTCTAAACTAAATGGGCCAAACTTTCAAAGTCCTAGCCTTCAAACTTCTCTTTGATCAATGGAGACATCCCTTGAAGGGCCAATCCAGCCAATTGGCCATCAAATAGATTCAGCGAGTAGCAACGACTCCTTACTTCTCTTAATCTTTGGACGAACTCAGAGCCTGACTCATTGTTCCTATGCCTCATGTTTGTCAAGTCTATAATCTTCTTCTCTTTTTTCCCACTGTAGAAATACCCATAGAACTTGTTCTCTAGATTGACCCATCTAGTGATCGAGTTTGGTTCTAGCGATGAAAACCAACTGAAGGCCGATCCTGACAGGAACAAAGGAAAGAATCTAACTTTATGTGCCTCCTCAACAGATGTTTCTCTAAGCTAAACGAGATAGTGGCTGATATGCTCCATGGTTGTCATCTCATCTATCCCGGTGAATTTAGAGAAATCTAGGACTCTATAGCGTGATGGGAGTTGCATAATGTCATACCAGGCTAGGTACGGGCGTTGGTAGGAGCCAACTTGTCCTTTGGGCTTCAAACCAAACTGGCTCTGCATCATTGCAGTTATTCAATTGACAAACTCTTCAGCATCCATGCTGGCAATTTCTTGTATCGGCTGCTCTTGAGCTTGAGCTTGAGATCCTTATACTTGGATTTATTGATTCTGAGCCGAAGATTGTTGGAGTTACTGTGCATTATGACTGTAAGGGTTCTGATACCCTGGATGTGGCATAAGCTCATATGTACTGGCATCAGAAACCAGGTGGTATCCCTCTGGATAGTCGATCTGAGCGTTGCGAGTTGCATATCCTTGTAATCGACTATTAAAGTAGTTAGGATCAACATTCTTGATGATCCTTTGCACTGATAGAGCAATTATATGGGTTGACTAATGCGTTTGATAGGAAGTATTGAATCTTCCCTGAGTTGATCGTTGCACAACCTGTTTAGTAGCTGGGGAGGTTGGCTGCTATAGACTATCTATGTGATAGGGGCACTTGATGATTGTTGTGCTGGTGGTTGCCCCCCTATCATCTAAGCTAGCCCCTGCCGTTGGTAGGGCCTGACCTTGCCCTCCTGCAGTTGGCAGAGCTTGACCTTGCCCCTACCGCTTGCAGGGTCTGATCTTGAGCCTATCCCCCTGAGAGCTGTTGTATTGGTGGCTGTTGGAACTGCCCACCATTCGACTGCTGACTAGAACCAAGTACGTTGCTTCCCACAACCAAAGGATTAAAGCCATTAGAGTATGCTAGCCCAACCTGATCAACTGGCGCTCCAAAGAAGATTTCTTTCAAAACATTGACAATAGTGTTGGCCAACACCTTATTGTGGTTTGTAAAGGTTTCATGAACAGTCTTGTGGTCTAAATGAGTAGTAGTTCTTGCTTCAACATCTTCACTTTGTCCATGTAGGAGGACACTTGGCAGGGAGTCTTCTAAATGATTGAATCGCATGTCCTATTGTAAGACAATAGGCATTTTTCTCTGAATGCCTCTGCCACTTGCTCAACGAGTGCCTTCTGGTCGTCAGGCAGGTCTTCAAGATTGACCTTGAGGATCGCTTCATTATTCATGTTAACAATTGTGGTCCTACCAAGCATGCTAAAGATGTGTTGATGGCAGAAAGCGATAGGTAGCCATCGACACACGCAGCAAGCCGAAAGAAACTGCACGGAGTAGATCTCGAGCTCCCTCTGGACTTAGGAAGGGTGTCAGACCGGATGGTTGTAACCGAGGGCGTGCCAGTCAATTTGACTCCACAATTGACAAAGAGAGAAAGTTGATTAGTAATTTAAGGTGGAACATGCCGGTATTTGTCCAGACAGTTCCAAATATATGGCCAAGTGGTAATAAGGCTATCGGCTAAAGAGTCGATATCCAACATGTTCATGATGTAATGTAAGTAAAACAAGCATATCAACAATTATTATTTACTCAGTTGCATGATTCTAACTTAGTCGATGATCATAAAAGCATGCGAAAGATGTAAGGATAGGTGTGTAAGCGAACATGTGAGAGACATAATAGTTTTTAACTAAGACAAAAATAAGTAAAAGCATATAAACTGCCAATACATCCTCAACAAAATAGAATATTGGCTAAACGGCCGATTCCAGTGATCGTATTGCACAACATACGATCACTTATCCGTTGGATACAAATAAATCTACAAACAGCTAGACTCAATCTATTGTACGTCTGATGTAGCATTGACAGTAAGACCCTAGATTGGAGGCCAATGGTCGATAGATCTACTTATATCGCAAAGGAGTAAAGATGGCAACGGGGAATTCCCCGTCGGGTTTCATTTCCCCATCCTCGTCCCCGTGGGGCATGATTTCCCCCATCCCCGTCCCCATGAAAGATCATGGGGCACATTCTTTCCCCATCCCCGAACCCGAGTGGGGAATACATCCCCGACGGGGTCCCCGTCCCCGCAATAAGTTTGAAAAAAATTACTCAAATCAATAATCCAAAGGAAGAAATGTAACACCCTAGGTGTTTATCACTCATTAAGTAGTGGGTTTGATCTCAAATATGATAGATTAAGTGGAGATGACGATGTCAAGGTCAACCTATGGAGATGAGCCTCACCTAAAGTGGATGTTGCATCATTGCTTTACATATAGGTCCTTTTTCAAAGATATATGCTTGGATGGTGTTATGGCAATATCTTCAGGTGTCTCACCTTAGTACCTATCCATATTTATCCCTAGAAAAGTTTCATGAAATTTGGAATCAAAAAGTCACATGAAATGATAAGTTCCATTCCTATTGGAATTTGCACCATTAAGTTAATGGAACTATAGATCATCAACCAAACCTTGCAACCTTGCCCAAAAGACTCTAGATGAACTCTACAACAAAAGTCATGAAGGGTTCATGTTGAGCAAAAGTCAAGAAAATGCCCCAATTGGCCTAAAACCCTAGTTTAGGCTTTGTCGAGTTGCTACTTTGACCAAAGTGAAAGTTTGGCTTCTGTACTAGTTATGAGGTTTGACCTTAAAGAAAAGTTGTAGCTCATATTGTGTAGAACAAACTTTGTTTAATGGTCAAGAGCTAGTTTGATCTCTAACCTAGTTGAATAGAGCTCACAATATTGTTTAAGCTGCTGTTTTTGAAAGGGCAGAAATTGTTCTAAGTCCTCGAGTGGCAGCAATGAGTTGACATGTTTGGTAATGTTTATCTTCCTAACTAGGCTGAACCAGCTCAAGGTCCTTTAATAAAAGTTGTAGATGGAGTTGTGTACAACAAACTTTATTTTTGGAGCATTCCCTAGTTCAGCTCGGAAATGAGTCTAACTGGAGCTCGAAGTTCGAATCTGCTGCTGTTTCAGGCTTTAAAATAATTCTAAGTCTGGAAACCTGCGTCATTAGGTTGGCAAGCCATGTTCTCGAGTTTTTGTTGAACAACTGGAGTTGAGCCGAATATAAAAGTTAGAGGTTACATCTTAGAGAGGAGTATACAAAAAGTTGGAGCCCATTTGACCAAGTCTTGATTGGGGAATTTGAGCTCAAAGCCGGGCAACCTTAAATGGATTAAGCCGCTGACAGTGTCAAAATGAGTGTTAATTATCTCTTAACCGGTTGCTCTAATGGCCATAGTCACTAAATAGATTTTGTAGAGTATCATGTGGGCTTCGACTTTTCCATTTGGCTCATGTCCAAACTCGGCCCTTAGCGAGCCCAAAACGGTGTCCCACTCTGGCCACTTCATCACTCGCCACGTGCTGGCAGGAGGTCGACGTGGTCACCGCATGAACGCCACGCATTCCGAACGTGTCCACCATGCGCGAGCCGCGCCTGGCCTTGCTGCCACGCGTCCTAGCGCCCCGGGCTCTTCCAGCACGGAGGCCGAGCTCCTCCTCATCCTCTCCGCTTCCTCTCGCTCCCTCCTATCTCACTCCGCTCCGCTCTAGGCTCGCGGTCGCGGACGCCGCCATGGTCGAGCTCCCAAGCTCGCGGCCATGCCGATGTTTTCGCGAAATTGTTTGGTCAAATGCTGAGTGAAACACATCACCCCCTCTGCCTCTCACTGCCACAATCCCTGCAACCATCCCTGGCCTCTCGTCGCCGTCGTAGAGCACGGCCACCGTGCACGCCGTGGCCATGGCCGCCATGACCAAGCTCCGAGCCGCCACCGCGTTCCTCGCCTCCGCACCTCCTCATCATCAGCCATGCACGGCATCATCTTCTCTGCATCGCGCTACACCTCCCGCGCCCATTCGTCGGCTGCCTCGGTCCCCGGAGCACCCCGCCGCCAGCGTGGCCGCCACCGATCCGCCTGCTCGTGTGGCCAGGAGGCCCCGATCCACCTCCAGTCGTGAATCGACCACCCATGGATGCAGGCTGGCATGGCGGTGCTCATGCCGCTTTTCGTCACCACCGCCGGCGACTCCATCGCCGGAGCCGCGATTCCGGCCTCCCTCCCCTGTTCCGGCGGCCGGAAGGGAAGGCCGACGCCTGCCCTCTCGCAATCCCCTCTCTCTGTCTCTCGGTGTGAGTATGACAAGCGGGCCCGACCGGACCGTGGGGCCCACGTGTCGGTTTAAGTAGTGGCAGAGAATGGGTACCGAATCGGGTGCACCTAGCAAAATTAGTTAGGGTTGTTTTAATTCTAATTTTGAATTTCCATTTCGTGTTAATCTTTGAAAATCCATATCTTTTGCTAGGTAATTCCAAAAATAGCAAAAGTGGACTTTTTGGAAACCTTGAGAAAAGATCTATGCAGTGAAGTCATAAAATGTACATGTTTGTCAATTTTTTCTGATGTCTCTATTTAATCTTGAAAAGTACTCCAAAAATGCTTATAAACTTGACCAGAGCCATATCTGGAGTTTTAGAACTCCAAAAATAGTGATTCTTGTTTTGTTAATTTTGTGATGACATGTACTTGCTAGGAAAAATATTAAACACACTATTTGTTCACTGTTTTCTTAGGGTTTTGATTGGACCTTGATAAATAAGGAATTTACATTATATTGCTTGTTATTTTTATATCTTGAGTTGTGCTGCTCCAATTGATGTGAAATTTTTATGGTAGGCTTGTCATGCTATGGATGTACTGTGGTATAAATTTCATGGCCATTGCTTACTGTATGCTCAAGTTATTGAGTTAACTTGTTTATGTCTTAATAAATAGCTTATAAATAATATATAAATGATAAAATAGAAAATGTTGTTCCATAATCTTATTATGATGTTGCTCTTTGATGTTAGTTCATTCTATGGCCATGTGTTCACAGAAAATATTGAGTTTTAGGTTTAACTTGCTCTCACATGATTTATTGCAATAGCTATTTGTCTTTTTCATAGAGGTTGATATACTTGACCAAATGGATTGAAATTTGGACAGTAGACTTTTGAGAGGATTTGTAGACCTCTGTAATTTTGGTAGAATTTATTATGCACTTTTGATATGTGTTCATAGTTCCACCAAATTATCTAAATAAATTAAGAAAATGCATTAAAAGAAATTAATTAGTAATGAATACTATGTTTTCTGGTGTTCATTAGTCATGTGTGAAATGTTGGTAAAGTTGGTTTTGTCCAATTATATGTTTGCAACATAAGTTAATAATTATTTCTTGCAAATGAAGTTTCTGGACAGGTCTGGAAACTTGGCAAAGTTCTTCATGATAATTTGCTTTGTTGTGAAACTTGTTTATACAAAAGTTGTAGATAATTTATATATCTAGCTTCTGTTAAAATTTGGTGGTATTTGGCCATGTGGTTTAGGAGTTATAGCTGTTGAAAGTTGGGGTACAGAATTGCTTGCTCTCTGTCTTGTTAGACCAGTTTCTGTATTTGTGTAAATTCGACATGTTAAACTTTGGAATCATGCTGTGATGATTATAAATTAAATGTAGACAATTTCATAAGCTTTCCATAATGTATTCTTTCAAGTCATTTGGATTTATAAAACTCCAGATATGATTGAATTATGAAGCTATTGTTTGCTTGTCCAGAAATGGATAAATTCCAATTATAGTTGTTTGCTTGTATATTGTTAAGTGTGACTTATGCCTTTGAGGGTAGTTAAGTTCATACACATGAGATCTTGTGAAACCTTGTGTGCCATGCCTAATATGCTTGTCATCTTTTATATTAGGTTGGGTGATGTTTATTTAAGCAACATGAAGTGTCTATGCATGTGGAGTGTAATATGGTATTTGTCTTGTTTACTGTATGTGATGCATTGTCCATTATACTTCCATATATTCATACACTTGCATCTTGCATCTCATTTAGGTACGCTAGATGCACCACGTGAAGGACGTGATGAGGACCCAAGCCAGAAGATGATGCTTGGTGGATCCATCCCGAAGACGGAGGAATCCTCAAGTTCATACATGAAGTAGAGATGTTCCGCCAGACGTTGCAAGCTAACTTGACTGACTTGAGTCGGATCCCAGGCAAGCCCCGGAGCATTATAAGCCTCCTACCTTCAAAGCAATTAATTCTATATATGTTATAAGTATTGTTGCATTAAGTGGTAGGAGTTGGTTGGAAACCCTTGCTGCATTATATCATTCCTTGTCCAGATATATGAATCCTTGAATCCTACATAGACTAGGATCGAGTAGATGCTTAGCCCTGCTTTAAGCGGTAGAAGTCAGGTGATTTCCTGTCACCTGCGAGATATAGGGATATTCATATATGGCACGGTTGGCTATATTTGCTATCGTGGAATGGAACCATGTGTTAATAAAATGAAATGAGACCGGGCGGGATGACGATAGTGAAGCAACAAGGCATGGAGGTCTTGGGTATGGATCTATCCCCGTCTGAGTCGTTTAAGGACCGATTCGCTGTACGTCCTTGAGTCATGTTGAACGCAGTCTAACACTTAGTTGGCCGGATAAGTCGTTCCGACCGCGAAGCCAAGTAATATGGTTCAGGCCGGGAATCGAATGGTAGGTTGCTTCTTGGAGGAGAGAAAGGATGTGCTTGGGGACATTGGCGTGAGACCAAGGGGGGTTAGAGTCTCTATCACCTGGCAGAGTGTCGCCCTTGGAGTCGCGACATCATTCGGACCCGCGATTCCTGAATCATATGAAAAGGTGGCTTGTGCGACCCTGGTAGGGGCCTGCGCGGTGAGTGTTAGAAATACCCCTCCAGCTGGATAGGAATTCGATTCGAATCGCCGTCACTCCCGGTTAGTGAGCATTTGACTTGAGCAGCGGCAACATAGATTCCATTAAATTGAACGGATGGTTAATTGGATCACGATGGAAAGGTTGCCTCAATTTATACCTGCTATGGTTAATATTGTTTGCTCCTAATAAAGTGAGTGCTCTAGTACAGGTGCTAATATAGATGACAGGTTAATGATGATTAACTTGATGCTTAAGCATTAATGATTACTAATCTGCATTAAGCTTTTATGCAAAATGTTGTTAAGCTAGCCCCACTTTATATCAGCCTTGAATGATCCTTGGTGTCACTTTATTTCTGGTTTCTGACGGGTAAGTCTAGCAGAGTACTTTCTTGTACTTAGGGTTTTATCCCCACTTGTTGCAGGTTGTGATGTATCATGGCGGCTGCAAGAGTTGGTTGGCTCCTGCCTTTGTGGCGGAGTGTGATCATGGGCATGATCCTTCTTATTTACCTTATCTCTAATGCTTTTGTTGGAAGTCGACCGTGGTACTGGCATGTATTTGAAATAAGAATAATATTAGTTTCAAATTACTTTGCTTTCGCTACTTTTGAACTTAAGTTGTAATAACTATGTTGAACTCCAATGTATATTGAATTACTTGTGAAATGGTTGTAACATGTGACTTGTTATGTTGAATCACTACGATCTTGGCTTGTGTGTTGGTTGGTTTGAAATCCCTCGTGATTTCATTAGACTACCGGAGTTATATGGGATCAAGTGCGAGAATTTGATCACTCCGGTGATTGTTTTTGTACTTGTGCTCTTATAATTTGGACGGTTCTGTTATAAGAAATGTCCACCCCAGTTGCAAACCAATCACAAAAAAATCTCACAAATACACAAGTGCTTGTGTCAGGATGCAAAACAAGACACGCCTCTATCCACTAGCAGGAGGAGAAAAAGGAGACGCAAGACGGCAACATTCATCTCTCTTGCAAATCGAGCGACAAGCGTCCTGCGTAGGGGCTATGGCGACCGGTGATGGCCTGGCCTAGGGCTCCGGACATGCTGCACGCCAAGGGAGGGCAGAGGGGCTCGGGGCTTTGACCGGCGAGGACGCGCGGCAGCTCACGCACCGATGAGAATGGCGCCCATAGGCTATAGGCAGCATCTGCGCCAGTGCTGTAGCGGGCTACGGACTGCGGGGTGGCTGGAGGTTGGGGGATTCGAGAGCTGAGGGATTAGGGTTAGAAGTTTGCATATATACTCAAGCCACAGATGGGCCTTCATGGGCCAAATTGGTATGAACCTTTAAGCCAGCGACACTGCATGCTCTTGGCGGGTCGGGTTCGCGGGGATCAGGGACAGGGGGACGGATCCCATATCCATACCCGCCAGGCCCGGTGGGGATAAGTTTTCTACCGATTAGATCCTCGTGGGGGATAAATCTTCCCCATCCCCATCCCCTAATAGGGGAATTCCCCGCGGGAAATCAAGGATCAGGGCTCTGTTGACATCTTTACAAAGGAGTCGTGAAGGCATGTCATACGTGTGGAGGCTCGGGCCATCGGCTAAATAGCCGATGGGGACATAACGGGTGGCTGGCGTCATGCTCTTCTTAATAGATAGATCTATTAACCATTGGTCCAATCTGACATGCTATCAACAAGTTGAGTCGGCTAATGCAACATTGATAGCGGAGTCATACCGGATGCTGACGGTCATTGAACCTATCTTCTAGTGGAACACGACTTGAAACACCCACCATGTACGATCAAGATTAAGATAGATTGATCATTAAAACAGGATCTAACGTCAAGAATTGAATTCAACTATGATAATAATCAGCAGACAATAGGTCAAAATAGATAAGACCAACGAATCTCAGTCTAGATCGGGCAATTGGTGATATTATGTTAAATAGTAAACTATTTGACATAATATCGATAATTTTGATTAAAACCAACATTTACAAGAGATCAGTCATCTGTTGCAACCTTGTAAAAGTTGATACAAATTGATAACTAATTTATACCACGATTTGTAAGAGATCAGTCGTCTGTTGCAGCCTTACAAATAGCAATATAGATCGATAACTAACTTATACCGTGACTCGCAAGGGATCAGTCGTCTATTGCAGCCTTGCAAGTAACAATATAAGTCATGACGAATACTCACAAACAAGCCAGAGGTCAGGTCATCCGATGCAGCCCTGCTTGTCCAAAGAACTCGTCGAAATCTACTCTACTCCTACTCCTAAGGGGTGGCCTGAGCCAAAAAGTAAAGGTACTTGATTTGGTTGATCGATGAGAGATGTCTATTACAATAGCCGGGGTTTAATATTTATACCCAAGGCTTGACTATGAGTCCTGGTCGAATAAGATCGATCTTCAAACTTGGAAAAGAAAACAAAACCTCCTAATTTATGATAACTTGGACCTCAATCTTTCCCTTCTATGAAGTTCGACGTGTCTTCTCGCTCCATGCCTTGCTAATCCTGCTGATAGGGCCCACTTCCTTGGAATGACAACATTTTTTTATCTAGACTCTGTTGACTGGGCACATCCTCTTAAGGTGATGACGTCACCTTACTTGATTGATGGCAACTTTGGTTAGCCAACCTCATTGAATATTTCGGCTTTCCTTTGACAAATTTTGACCTCGGGGTCCTTTCCTCTCGAACCAAATTTTGATGTCAACAGCTTCATCTTTTGATTTCAGTAAATACACATGGCAAAATCTAGTACAATCATCTATAAACGTCATGAAATACCTTTTGCCACCTTTGGTTAACTCGCCATTCATTTCGCACAGATCGGAATGAATTAGTTCTAATGGTGCCAAGTCTCTTGCCGCAGCAGCCTTGTGAGGCTTGCGAGATTGTTTCGATTCAACACATACATGGCATTTAGAACCTTTGACCAAATCAATTTTCGGGATTAATTTAAACCAGCTAAACGAGTCATACAACCAAAATTAATATGACATGCGCGAATGCCAAACAGTTGTCTCATTATCCTGGATCACATGGTTCACATAATTAACACATGCGTCGTTTAAAGACAATCGGAATAAGCCTCCGCTCTCATAGCCTTTTCCCACAAATGTTCCATACTTAGAAAGTATACACTTATTCGACTCAAACACAAGTTTATAATCATCACGACATAACAAAGAACCACTAATCAAATTCTTCCTTATCAAGGGGACATGTTGCATGTTCTTTTCATTCTTAGATCACATATGCACATATATGACGTCATAAACATATTGTTTATCATTTTCTGGATTAAATTGCTACTAAATTTGCCTAAATTTCTAACAATCCAAAAACATGATTGCCGTCCTTCATCCGAGCAGGTGAACCCAAGGGCAGCAGCGTTTCGGAGGCCTAATCTCCCAGACCTCGTGCGCGCAAGGTTCGGGACGGGGAGAACTATGATAAGCAAAAGTTGTGGTTTTTGCAAGTATCGAAGCTAAATGAATGGACGATGGGATGAGGCTTTTATATCTCATAGCTAGGCAAGACGAGCAGACGCAGGAGATCATGAGACGGGAGAGACGTCACGGAATTAACATTCATAGGAGAAACTCCCGTTGTCATTAGCAATATTGGAAACTCCTTTCGAAACTCCCATATTAACCAGCGTCAATAACAGAAACTCCGAAACTCCCATATTAACTAGGCGAAACTCCCATATTAACCCGCGTTAATAAAAAGAAACTCCTATACTTACTCGTCTTAAGTGGCAAAACATCACAGGCATGACACGCCATTCATGCTTAGCATCTAGTCACAATTCTGTATGGTATTAAACCATCACATGCACATTATTTATAGGGCCCTTAGAATTTATTTGATATATTAAATATTATGTGGGCCAAGCTCACAATATATCTAACACTGTCATCCCCTTCCTCTCTTATCCATTTTTTCTCATCTCAGATCAGAGTAGAGCACGGCCACCTCCGACCGCACTTGACACCCCGTGCGCATCCTCGTCGTACGTACCCTGCCCCTCCTCTGCGCCTTCCCTAGATGCACGCCATGTCGCCGATCCACGGTGTGGTCACTCCCGCATGAGTAGGCGACAAGGACACGTCCGGGGCGTGACCCCTGCCACCTTTGTCACCGCAACCTATCACCCTCGCTGCTTTTTGACCGAGTGCTGCACGACTATCCTCGCCTCACCTTAACCACCCGCATTCCAAAAAAACAACCTTGCCCCGAGTGCTAATAGCCCTACATGTGCCCCCAATCCATCTCTTTTCATCTGTCGTCGTGGCCATGGCCAGCGTGGCTATTTTTAGCCATGTTGAGCCCTCCTCTCCGATCCAACGCTGCGCCACCAGTGAGCACCTCTCTCCATCCACAACCCTACCTACTCAAGGAAGAACACTAAGGGCACCCGCAATAGTATAAGTCAGTTATTAGCTTTAAGCCAACCTCTCCAACAGTGCTAGCTTTTACCAATAACTCATAGTATGATTAGACACATATGACACTCTCACGATTGTGTGTATGAGCCTAGCTCTTGACCAGAGCTAACTTTTCTCTTTCTTCTGTTAAAATATAAAAAGAATGCTTAGAGCTGGCTTATGAGCTAACCACTACGGGTGCCCTAAGACTACCCGCAGTGGATACTCTAAAACGATACTCTAAAGCTTTAGAGTATGAATATAGAGTAAAAACTGCTGCACTGGGTACTCTAAAACGATACTCTATCTTTTCTCTCACTCTATATTTAGAGTAGTACTGTGCTTACTCTATACTCTATAGTGGCGGGCCCTACTAGCTAAACAAAAGAAAAAATGCTATAACTCACAAACCAAAAATCCAAATTAAATTTCGATTTCACCATTAAATTCGTCTCAATAAATCATTCAAAACTAGATCACACATAGATATATTTAGATAAAGTGACAAGTGGATCCCACAGTGGATAGAGGATGATATAGAGGATGGATGGATGCGAGAGAATTAAGTATAGAGGAGAGAATTTTGCTGACTAGGACATATAGAGGATGAATATAGAGGTCCATGAGTGCGGGTAGTCTAATAGCCTCTTTCGCGGAGCAAGGACGCAGCCCCAATCAACTACACCGGTGTAGCGGCTCGGCATGGCATTGTTCCGCCTCGTCACTGTTCCACTATTCTGACATCCTCAAGCCCACGGTGAGCTCCCATCTCCACCCTATCGTCTCCACCTGAGGAGCCAAGGCTATGCATCATTCCTAGTAAATACTTGATGATAAATGTCGTGCGTGGTGGATATATATATATATATATATATATATATAATGTAAAATTTTGGGGTGGAAAAGAACACCATAGCACTGATGGGGAATGTGATTGTAAAAAAAAAAGTGCTGCGGCACGATGCGAATTTGTACCTTCATGTAACCGCAAGAAAGATGTGCCGTGTTGATCATAGTGAATCACTTAATTATCTTAAAAAAAGGTGAATCACTTAAGGACACGTACTAATGAGCATCCATGCTAACATCGACCATAGGTGGATACAATACAAAAGAACTGAATAACACACGGCGAAAAGAAAAAGGAGATCGAGAACCACACAAGATCCAGATGTATGCTAGCAGACACCACATGAGAAAGGAGTCATTCGCACACAAATACTACAAGACACAAAGCACTGATAACCAGGACACAACACGTACGAGAGTGAAGTCGACAGCCAGCCGCAGCAAGGACAAGCCAGAGACTCGCTTATTATGCCACTAACAACACTCTCACAAAGCATACGAAGCTCGATCACCACCACACTCACACACGGCCCTCACTCAACCACCTACACAACACGGACTCACATTCCGGAGCACCTGCTCCCCTCTGGCCCCCTCACCTTCTCATGGCTTCTTCGCCGCGGCACCAGCAGCAGCAGCAGCACCACCACCGTGGATGCCGACCACGCCACCGCCGCCGCCGGGCGTGAACGGCGAGACACCACCGCTGCCTCCGACGCGCGGGAAGGCGCTAGAGCCCGGCATCCCGCCGAAGCCGACCTGCGGGGTGACGCCGTTGGGGCCCGGGAACACCCAGTTGACGGAGGGGCCCGGGTAGAAGCCGCCGAACCCGAACACGTTCTGGGGCCGGAGGGGCTTCTCCGGCTCCGCGGGGACGTCGCGCGTGCCGTGGCACCGGCACGACAGGGAGGCGGCCAGCAGGAGGCCGAGGACGAGGCAGGCGCTACCACTGCTTCTCTTCTCCATGGCTGCTGGTCGCCCTACGGCTTGCTCTGCTCACACGGTCACACGGGCTCTGATAGTAGCCTGATTGATCGGATTGGGCCACCAAAAGCTCGTTGCTCGGCACCCACATTTATATGCGCCATTGCTCGTCTTTAGTTGCACAAGTAAAAGTTTGAGACGCTGAGCAGGGCTGCTGGTGCACTGTCCAAGCCTTTGACGGAGGAGCAGCGGCTCATGGCCCCATGGGCGGGGACATGTTCAGCTGCGTACGCGTACCTGACCTCGCTGAAGAGTGGACCCGCCACATGGTGCTCTTGCTGCAGGAGCCACATGTCCGTGGCAGTAATTGAACTGGCTACAAAGGACAGAGATGCATGGACCATGGATATCATCTTACCCAGACAGTACGGTTCTGTCTTAACCTTTCCTTAAGACCATATTGATCTCAGCTTAGAACGACACACAGCCCGTTCGTTTCGCTGGTTTATTATGCTGAAAGCCCTGTTCGCTGGTTTGTTGTGAACTCTGATGCTGCCCAAGCCCAAGCATTGTTTCAGGTGAAGTAAAGCCTCTTTACGCCTTGTTTAGATCCCAAACTCGGGGGTGGCCGAATCTGTACAGTGCCACCCCGAGTACTGTAGCATTTTTTTTTTTGTTTTTTTAGTGTAAAAAATTGTCTAAAAATTGATTAATTAGACTCAAAATGTTCGTCTCGCAAAGTACAATAAAATTGTGTAATTAGTTTATGATTTCATCTACATTTAGTACTTTATACATTTACCGACATTTTGATGTGATGGAGAATCTCCTTCTTGCATAGTGAAATTTGAAGGTGAATTCTGGAATCTAAACAAGCCTTACTTTTACCTACGGCGACCCAACCACCCACATTTAACCCACCAGAATCCTATCCGTCCCAGGTCTGCAGCGAATCAGGCAGAGGAAAGCTAGAATTCAAGGCGCCCTCAGCTTGGTTGGCGGAGCAAGCCAATGCCCACTCGACAGGCGTACTGATGTGCCTGACAACAAGACAGGCTATATATAGCCCTCCGTACCCATAAAGCAGGTCGTTCTGGCCTCTAGGGCTATGTTATTTTAAAAAGTTTTTAAAAAATATTGTAGCATTTTTTATTTGTATTTGACAAACTTTGTCCAATTATAGATTAACTAAGTTCAAAAGATTCGTCTCGACATTTACAAACAAACGGTATAATTAGTTATTTTTTTACCTACATTTAATGTTTCATACATGTGCCAATATATGCGATGTGATGGAAAATCTTGAAAAAAATTTACATTTTGGCCTCAACTAAGGCTCACTTTAGATCCAAAAAATTTTGCAAAAGAACAGTAGATTCCCCGTCACATCGAATCTTTGGACGCATGCATAAAGCATTAAATATAGATAAAAAATAAAACTAATTACACAGTTTAGACGAAATGGACGAGACGAATCTTTTAAGCCTAATTAGACCATGATTAGACACTAATTACCAAATAACAATAAAAATGCTACAGTTGCATTTTGTCAAAATTTTTGGCAACTAATCAAGGCCTAAACATGGCCTAGGCCGGTTTTCACAAAGCATGTCGCTCTAGGCTCGCGTTTGCCCCTGCGCTCGTCGCCTGTTCTTCGCTCCGCATTAATCGCGTCACCTTGTTTCCTCTCCCGCAATAAACGCACGCACGCGCTCGCGTGAAGGCTCGCCGCACGCTGCAGCACTCCCAGCAAATATCACCGCACGCTCTGCCGCAGTGCCATGCAAAATCACGTTGAAGCAAAAAAAAAATAAAGCGCTGAACTGGGATTCGAACCCTTGCCACAGGCCTCGGGACGCAGCAGACTAGCCAATCCAGCTGCCAACGTTTGTTGTCTTCGAGATATGTGCAACCCTATTTAATAGGGGCGGACGGGGAAAACTAACCCCTCATTAATCACTCCTTGTTAAACACAATCATGTCCTAGACGACATGTTTCATGAGTACGAAGGGAGTATGCTACAGTAAAGTGCGGTACAAGTTCTCCAACGGACTCCAACTTTATCGGTCTATACTCTATACTTCAGCTTTTATCAGACTTTCATCAAAAGCAAAGAAATGAAGCGTCATGCAGATACAAGGCCAATCTCCATGATGTTTCATCAGAGTTTCATGAGCATTAATTATACTGATGTGACACTATATTAATGAAGAGAGAAATAATAATAGTTTTATGGGAGTAGAGAGTTTTTTATGTGGATAAAACTCTTTTGTACTGTTTTCAAAATCTGGATGTGTTGGAAACAGTGACGGAAAGAGATAAACCACAAAAACTTCACAATGAGAGGTGGTCACCAGTACTCCAATATTGGAGAAGCACCTAGTGGCACATTTTGAGGAATCCATCTTCAGTTCCAACCACAAACAACCTTGACAAAGGAAGCACAGCAATAGTTGAAAGGACAGATAAGTTTTTGTGTTTCACCCCTCTGTCAGCTGAATACAAGTTCTGAAGTGCAAGCTGCTGATGTCCAATCTGCTTAAAAATAAATGGAAATCACTTTCATGAGAGCCAATTAGATTTCCATCTCATATAGTTTGTAAAAATTGCTATAAAGGGGGGGGGGGGGGACCAGTAAATTCTTTCAAGATTGAACAATGGTGCCTGTTACGAAAAGGAAAGTCTTACTTCACTTGCTGGTCTCGATAGGGAAGTTAGTGCAATTTTGTTCCTTGAAATTGATACCACGTCCTGACCCCACACAGAGAAGTTGGAAATGCCGTCTGAATGACTTCTGAAAATGTTTGACTGCGTTGCCAGATTCCTATCACATTTTCCCACAAAAAAAATTAAGAACATGCAAGCCAGAAGGCATACAAGGAATCCATATCCAATCTTGAAGAGCAGTGTGTCAATGTGTATTGTGCCATTTAAGTTCAGGAATCCATCAGATTACTAACTAATGTTGCTACAGTACAACCTGGGAAGGTGTTCATCTAAAACAATTCCAAAAAAGAAAATAGTATAAGACAATAGCCCCAGCATTTTTATCTATGTCAATCCCTATACATTAACAATATAAAAAAGCTACATCCAAATAGGTCAATTGACAAGAGTTATTTGCATCAACAAAATAATACCTTCTGAGGTCCCATACTCGAAGAGTCTTGTCAAGGGAACTTGATACAATTAAGTGATCATCTGGCGCTGCCAACTATAAGCATAAATGTGAATAGAAAACAACAAATCAGATCAGAAAATGTCAAAGTAATCAAAGCTTTCTTGTACCAGCAGAGGGCTAGGAGTGCATTAGCATACCTTTGTAATGTGTCCATCATGTGCTCGCCAAACTGCAATGATGTTCCCACTACGCTTATCAAGCAATCGACAATATCCAGAACTTAAACCTGCTGCTATCCAGGATGAAGCCATTGGGCTTCCTTTCCTAAGCTTGTTTGAGCCACACGAGCAAATAGCTGACACCAGTGATGAGAAAGATATTTCAGCCGTATCGCTCTTCCATAAATGTAGCTTCTGATCCCGAGATATGTCAATAAATCTGCAAGAATTCAACCAATGTGCAACGAAATAATTAATAGACTAATTCAGGCTACTTATCAAGAACAAATACAGTAAAATAACAAGATTTGAAGAGAAAGGAATTATGCTCTCAGCTCCACATCACTAATTCACTATCCTTCTAGACAAACACTACACAATGCTCCCAAACTGCTGCTCCCTAGTCCCTAGGTTCCAAATTATAAGTCACTTTGGTTTTATCCTAAGTTAAACTTCTCTAACTTTGACCAAGTCTATCCTTGGAGGTAGATGGCCATGTCCGAGCTCAAGTTGTTCATGCACATACAAACTGCTTCTGCAGTTATGGTTCTGTGATTAGTGGTGGACAGTGGAGGCTAGACTTCTCCACCTGTTGATAAAATCCACATCCTTCTCATTTGCTCTTTGCAGAGTTTGAGCTCAGTGATTCCTACCGTCCTTTGAGTACTATAGAAACGCTCAAGGAAGGCATCTTGCATTTGTTCCTAGGTCCTATGGAGCCTGGTCCCAAATTGTTATACCACCTACAAGGTATGTGTAACAGGCTTGATGCGGGGGGTGGCCTAGGCTATGGCGGTGGAGGTGGTGGCGGCGTGCTAGAGCTAGGGTTTGGGGGCGGCGGCGCTGGGAGAGAGGAGGGAGAGGGGCGGCGGCGTGTGGAAGAAGAGAGAGAGAGAGAGTATTCTTGATTGCAACAGTTACATGGCCCATTGTATTTATAGTCCTGGGGGACTTGGCCCCTAAGCAATCTCGGGAGATCCTTATAGGATTTGGATTCTTCTTTCCTAACAACTCAAACTCGATTCCTTAACTAACTAACTCTTTCCAAATCTACTAAGTCTCAACTAAGGTAACTTGGTAATGATTGTATGACGTCGGCGGCAGCGGCAGCGGCGGCCACGGTGCCTCCCTCCTCCTTGGGCGCACGCCCGGCCTAGGGCAGGCCGCGAGGCCCGGCTGGCGTGGCGACAGCGGCGGCGGCATCCCCTCCTTGGGCCCTAATTGGGCCGCTTTCTCCACCGATGAGTACGGCCCATGTTGGACGTGTGACAGAACTCCCCCCTTCTCCACTCGGCGCGTCCTCATGCCAAAATAGGACCTAGTCGTTGACACCGTCGGGGGTAAGCGCTCCTCCTGGCAAGATGGCTGGGGGTTGCCGTTGTAGTCGAAGACGAAGTACAGGTAGTCACTCGTGTTCGTCCCTGTTCGAGCATCGTCGCGTGACGTAACAAGGAGAAGTCAAGGGACAGCTACCCCGAAGTTGAAGTGGGTCCTCTCTTGAGATGGAGCGACGAAGTCATGGATGTGGTGGTCATCATCAGGGCGAGGGAAGCAGGGAGCCGGCGCCAGATCGTCGAGGTCGAGCGTGTTGGTGGTGATGTCATCAAGCCGAGCATGGTGCCGAAGATGAAGTGCCCGTAATCGAATTCGTCGGGGGAGAGGCATTATCGATTGTAGCCGTGGTGGAGGGCGATGAAGATGTCGACGCAAAGCAGCTGGCGGCCGATGTCGATGAAGACCACGGTGACCGAGGGTAGGGCGCCCCCTGGCCATGTGCGGCTCAACAGGATGCCTGTTGGTGTCGTGTTGTGGTTGGCTGATGTCGGGGTCGGGTAGCAGCGCAACTCTATGAGCTCCCAGCCTCCTGATCCTTCTTGTCTGACGATCTGCAAAAGGTCAAGCAGAAGTGGTGAAGCAACGGGGATGTAGAGGCGTCTATCGAAGAAGAGGAAGCCTTGGTCCATGGACCAAGCTGGTGCTGTCGAACCGTTGTCGATGGCGATAGCGATGTGGTGTAGTTCGCGCTCTTGGAGGGTAGCGCTGCGGAGCTTGGTGAAGACTGGTACATAGATGGAGCTGAACTGGTCAAGGGTATTGGGGCGCCTGGATTTGCTCGCCTTGATCAAGATGTCGCGTGGGGGTGGCACCTGGTGCTCGCGGGCGGGGGTGACTGCGCAGCTGCGGTCGTGGTACTAGAGCTCCATGCTGGTGAAGTCCCACGTTAGACGCCGAAGGCTGGCCGACCATGGTGTCCCAAGAACGATGTTGATGTCCTTGCCGATGTTGAGTAGGAAGACGTCGATGGTGGAGACCTCGTTGTCGATACGTAGCGGAGTGCTGAGGGAGGCCGCTCGGCAAGTGACCTTGGTGCCACTACCAATGAGGATGGTGGTGTCAATGCGTTGCTCCCAGAGGTCGATGGCACGCGCAACATTAATGTCAATAATGTTGTGCATCGCTCCCGTGTCCACCAAGATGAAGACTCCCATGTCGGCGATGACACCTGTCAGGAACATAGGAGTGCATCTGCGGGCGGCTGCATTTGTCGTACCTATCATCATTGTGAAGGTGTTGTCGGTGAGCGAGATGGTAAGGTTGTTCTCGCGTTTATAGTCGTTGATGGAGTGCCTGTTGTAGTAGATTTGGACGCTGATCCGGTGGTGCTTGTCCAGCGGGTAGTCTCAGATTTGCCTGCCAAAGTACTCGGTCATGCCGTGGTTGGCGTGCTCCGGGTTCGTTGCCGTTTTGATCCCTGTCAGGTGCATGTACTGTAGTTGTGCTGTATGTATTAGGTGAAAGATGGTATACCCGATTTCCATGTCGTTGGCGGCGTATTGGCCTCTGATGGACTCACAGCCATTGAGCCACGCTAGTGGATCTGCGGAGCCATCGTACATCGGGGTTGGCAGCGGGGCCTTGATGGTTAGCCAAGACTTTGCTGGTGTTGGTGCTGCTGAAGGGGGAGGATCCTGTGGAGATGTAGGGGAGGGCCCCTGTTGCGCCGGCTGCTGTGGTGCAGTTGTGATCGCCTGTTGCGCCGGCGACCAGATTGCTGGCTTCGGTGGTGGGAGTTGGGGCGCCTTGGGATCCGCTGTCAGGTAAGCAGAAATTAGAGTTGTGCCATAGGCGTTACCTCCTGTCCCGGTTGGGTGATCGTGTTGATGTTAGGGATCTCCTTGGGACATGATTCCTTGTTGTTGTGTTGAGGCTCGGGCAGCAGCGGGCTACTACTGCTGTTGACGGAGGGGGCCCCGGAGTTGATGGCCGGAGTATACCCGTTGTCGAGGATCTGGCCTAGGCATGGCAGCAAGGGCGGCTGCAATGCTGGTGGTGCCGCAAACAAGTTCTGCCACGCCTCCCTGACGATCTCTGGAGAGATTCCTCCATCGTGGTGTTGACGAACGATTTGTTGGCGGTGATCAGACTGCATCAAGGTTGTCGATGGCAGCGTCCAAATTCAATCTGGCTTGGATCATCGCTGTGGTGTTGGAGTTCTGCGGGGTGTTGGTCTCCAGCGGAATTGGATCTGTTTTAGATGGAGGTGTTGCTCCTGTCGAAGAACTTTTGGAACTTTCGTGTCCACCCATTGATGAAGTCATTGGCGGCGTCCTCCTTGGGGTGTGCACTCTCGATGCTGTTCAAGGTGGCGTTGAGATTGGCGGGGTTCACGTTGACCTTGTCGTCGAGGTTCATGATCAGATCCAGTTTGGCGTTGAGGTTCTAGAGCTCTTTCATGATGGTGGCGGCCATGGATGCCCGAGGGATCGACTTGGTCTCCGGATACCTGATGTAACAGGCTTGATGCGGGGGGTGGCCTAGGCTATGGTGGTGGAGGTGGTGGCGGCGTGCTAGGGCTAGGGTTTGGGGGCGGCGGCGCTGGGAGAGACGAGGGAGAGGGGCGGCGGCGTGTGGAAGGAGAGAGGAGAAGATAAAGGCCTTTCGGCTATTCTATTCTTGATTGCAACGGTTACATGACCCCTTGTATTTATAGTCCTGGGGGACTTGGCCCCTAAGCAATCTCGGGAGATCCTTATAGAATTTGGATTCTCCTTTCCTAACAACTCAAACTCGATTCCTTAACTAACTCTTTCCAAATCTACAAAGTCTCAACTAAGGTAACTTGATAATGATTGATGACGTCGGCGGCGGCCACGGAGCCTCCCTCCTCCTTGGGCGCGCGCCCGGCCTAGGGCAGGCCGTGAGGCCCGGCTGGCGCGGCGGCGGCCGCGGCGTCGTCCCCTCCTTGGGCCCTAATTGGCCCGTTTTCTCCGCGACAAGTACGGCCCGTGTTGGACGTGTGACAGTATGCGGCCAATAACTTTTGAAGAATTGTCATCAAAGGCTACAGATATTGAAAATTATATGCAACTTCTCCCACCCGTAGAGATCATTGAACAAGCCGCTAGAGAAAAGTGGCTAGCATGATAAGCCGCCCGCCAGATTGAAGCAAATGCTGGATATGGAGACTACTGCGGTCCCGTAGAAGTTCCAAACTGGGGGGCACAGGGCTCCAAAATAAGGGACATGCATCAGCTCCTAGTAGGCCGACTCTTAGTGAGCGCCACATCCGGATAAGTGCCCCCTTTGTGATCAAGAGGATGAGACGATACAACACCTCCTAACACCTTGTGTAGTGGCAAGAGAAGTTTGGTTCAGATTGTTTGCTCAATTGGACTAGCTGGGTCTGTTCCTAGGCAGAATGAGCGTAGCTTTTGCCAACTGGTGGCGCAAGACAATGAAAAGGGTGGAGAAAGAGCACAGAAAGGGAGTGAATCTCTAATAATTCTGCGCGTTTGGATTATCCAGAAGCATAGGAATGCATGTGGCTTCAAGGGTGCTGCACCTTTTGGTTACATCAATTCTGAGGGAGTTCAAATATGAACATAGTCTCTGGTGCCTAGCCGGAGCAAAGAAGCTGCAAGGTTCGGAGCTTGGTGGTAGAATCTAGTTTTCTTTGTAGCTCTGATCAGGTCATGTGGTGTTAGTCTCAAGTGTTCTTCTTTGTTTTGCTGCTAAAACCACCTCTCATAATTGGTCCCCGTATGAGATGAGTCTGTATGGGGACCATTTTCTTCTCTAATACAATGAGTGCAGCTCTCCCACGTTTTCTAAAAAAAAAGTGAGCGAAAAAACCAAAATACTCCTTCCCCAATCCCCAAAGAAGTGGAGGTCCTCTTTACGGGCCTACAGGGGTTAAATCATATTGAGCTCCCTAAACCAAAAAGGCCAGAAGAAACTTCCAAATCCAATGAGCCAATTTTTTGCCACTTCCATCGCATCTTGGGTCATACGCTCAAGAATTTCTTTGTGGTCAAGAACATCATACAAAAGCTCATAGATGAAGGCACCATAGGTGCCGATCCCCTTAAAAACATGAAGAAAGGGAAGAAAATGGCTACATCAAATATCAAAAAATGTACCAAAACATTTCCAAAACCAAATTAGTTTCTTTCAATCCACCATGCAATATGTCTTTAGACTGCACTTATTTGGTGTAGTAGATGTCAGTATATATTTCTATAAACTTGGTCAAAGTTAAAAAGTTTGACTTAGGATAAAGCCAAAGTGACTAATTATTTGGAATGGAGGAAGTATTGCATATCACTACCTAACCAGTTCAACTAAATTTTCTCCCCATTTTGTTATGTCTTTGCCTGTGTATTTATGGGCATTGCATCCTGTCAGGTCCTGCTGGGTGCTGGCCATACAAGCCTTCCCCAGTCAAAGAGTAGAGTTGAAGGAAAGATATTTTTCTCAACATATATTCATAGGACATAATCAAACAAAAAAAGAACTGATGACACAAGATTAATACCTGATTGAACCATTTCCCATACCAGCAACAAGTATACCCTCAGATTCCATATAATGCATAGTCGTATATAAACTACCACGAAATGCATTTGACAATATTCCACCTGAGAGTGCGTCCTGATTAAGCATGTTTGTCTGCTCAATAGATGGGGTTTGGAGTGGAAAAGTTGTAGATGACTCAGCATGAGCTGCAATGAGCTTTCCAGTCTGCCCATTCCATATATGGATAGTGCCATCACAAGAAGCCACTCTGCCAGTAATTGACAGGATACAGATGGAATTGACAACCTAGATAAATGAGTTTATTAAAAAAATGGAGAGCAAACTGGTTGCACTTAAAATATTTCATTACAAAATTACAAAGAGTGGACGATTATTTCAAACATAAAACACATTAAAGAGAGATCAAGCAATCTAATACATAAGATGTCAAGCTGCAGCACAAGTCAAAATCACTACCACAGAATATTAACCACACATTTTATACTGTTTGACTTTCTCTTAAATGAAGAAAGATGTAACATATTAGAATTGGAAATTTTATTGAATATATTTGAGCATGTTTGATGGCATCTTTTCCTAATCTATAAATTCTCCATCACCTGGGTGTAATGGTTACAAACAAGTGGAAACAATTCAAGCCATGTAGATTGGGAACTCTTTAACTTCATCTTTTATGTTTGTTATTTCAATTTGGCGATTACGAGTGTAAAATCAGATCATGTTAAATCAGACAGAAGTATTAAATTAGACAATGATAGTCTCTGACACCCTAAAGCCTACCATTTCCTCTCCTCTCCATGCCTCCTAGTACTAAAGTTTGTCATGGGCATACTTCAGATTGTCCTAACCCAAGCAGCATGACCGCCAATGCCTGGCAGCCATACCATAAGATCAGGGGTAGAGGCGATACAAGGAACCTTGCTATTTCTTGATTAATCAGAAGAGGTGACCAGTTACTGAGCAAAAGCCATAACCATAACCTCTTACGTTTCAGTTTCTAGTTCCAAAAAAGTTTATAAATACTGCTTGTTGGCCTAGTTATTTTAACTATATGGTGGTTCAACCAGGAAGAACTGAAACAGAAGAAGCATGGGTCCATCATCACAGCAACCAGTAAAAAGTTCTGGAGGGCTCAAGTTACCCCTTAGACCACCTGGATTTAATGGTGGTCCCCACAAACAATTTGGTCTTTGGAACATATCATGTTTTAAACAAATTTCCAACTGCTACTTCGCAAAGTAAAAAATCAAGGTTTTTCTATAGATACAAAACAAAATCATCCATCATAAAAGCAGAGAGAAAATAATCTTATTAAAACTCACAGTAAAACAACTGACCTCTTCATGCCCATAATAACCAGATGTGCAGCTCATGTTTGGCAATTCCCACCTCTGGATACTTCCTTTAAAACCAGGACCAACTCCTCCTGTAAAAACTGTGCACTCATCATCATGGACTGCTAATGAACGCAGAGCACCAGGGTGAGCACGGGCTGAGTAAAGGATAGAAGCTTTAATCTTCCAAGGTAGTTCATCCCTCATACCACCGCCACGACCAAGAAATTCTGGAACACCCCAACTACTATCAGGGGTGGGGAACCAAAACCATGGTTGATTACCAGAACTTGAAGTAAACAAGTTGTCACTAGATGTCTCATTCTCAAGGTTAGAAGCTGCAGTGTTCCGACCAATTTTTTTAGTGATTTCTGATTGTGGCATGGACCAACCTACCCCATTGAAAAGCAGTTTGGTTGGAACAAACTCTGATGACATATAGTTGCCAGGCTGAAACCTTTGACCTTTCATATTTTCAGCATTCTTAGAACAATCACCAGAAGGCTCCCACTACAGATGAAAATAAGAAGGTAAAAGAGCATGATAAGGATACTATCTTAACAATTGATAACATAAAGAAAAAAATGCAGAGTTATGTACCTTCCAATTGTACAACCTTTGAAGTGCTTGCTCCAAAAGAAACCATGTTGAGCAAGACTCTCGGAGCTTCTCTATCCCAACAAGTGATGACAAGAAAGGATATAGCAGCAGCCTACAATTATACTTTATTAAAAATATATGTATATGAAATCAATTATAACAAAACACAGAAAAACTTTTTTGACTTACAAAAGATCAATTCTGGATTCCACTTTAATTGGCTCACTTTTGTTTCCATCAGAACTTTTAATTCCTTTTGTAGGATGGTTAAGACCAGATGAATCGTGAGAAAAGGCTAGTTCAACAAAAAGCTCCTTTAGCTGTGGCAAAACATATATAAAAGTGTTTTCTGGTCCAATTCGTTGACAAAGGTCAATGAGTGCTGTAGCAGCCACCTAATCAACAAAGCAGTTTTGATAGCGAAAAAGCTTCAGTTGTACAAGTAAAAATAATAGAAAAGAGTAAAAGACTAAAAAAAAGGTAATTTCAATTACTTGAATCACATGAAGATCCAAAGGAATCTGCATAAGAACTTTTATATAAAGACAGGCTTGGTCCTGCACATGCAGTAGAAATACAATGGGGTAATGAATACATAAATACTATGCAATTAAGGGTGAAAATGGATACAATTAAAAAACAATACATACATATTTAGAAGAGGAACATTGGCACTAAAGCATTTCAATTGATTAATCCAAATTTTGACATTAAGTTTTTAAGGTCAACACCAAAATTCACAAGTCAAGGAACACTTAAGCATTTAAATCAATACAGGAATTTGATAACATCACAGGTGATATTACCAAACACTACTAAAATGATGCATCTGCACAACCAAGATCAGATATACATTGATGATATGATATTTTGTTCAAAATATATGGGAATTCTATAATGAATTGATTTGAATTGTGACCTAATTCTGTATTTATTTCTGTAACATACAAAAGAAGCAATACTATCAATTGATCAAAAAGGTAAGTAAAATCTTGTTGGAATCTGGTAGTCTTTGAATTTACGCTTGAAGTCAGTGGTACGTGAAATTGATTTCAACTTAGTTTAAAGAATATGGTTTCCAGTTTCGTTCAGCTTCAATCCAATAACCTATCTATTACCACCCCTTCAAATGTTTGTTCACTAAGCTGTGTTTTTGCCAGTAAAGTACCTGAAGAAGCTCCTTAATAACAGTTTTGACAGGAAGAACCGACACAAGACCTTCCAAGGCAGATAAGCTATCAATCAGCGCGAAAGAATTCCAACTATGATGTGGCTCAGGCTTACTCATCTTAGACGAATCGATACAAGAGAATATGACATTCCAAGGCAACGGAAGAATTTGCTTTACAACAAAATTTTCTCCAAGAAGTCCACCTATAATTACAAGGTTAAGTAGTGATCACTTCGCAAATAATTTCAACATAACGAGAGAGCATTAGGTGATTACCGATCCTAACCAAAGTATCGATTCCATCAGCACATAATCCTTTGCCAAAACAGTGAATTAGTGGTAAAATCGTCTGGAGAAAGTGGAGACATCCATCAGTGATGCATAGTATTATGATGGTATACCAATAAAACTTTCTACTTAGACTTGCCTGATGAATGGTAATTGGTATTCCTAGTTCCTCACTTGAGACGATCAGAACAGTGGATGCAGCAGAGGCGATGATCTTGTTAGGTGAACTGCATAAGTTTGAGATCACCAAAGGATGTATCTTTTCAATATAAGTTTGTTTTCCCAATTTCTTCCACAAATCCCGAATAAAAGAGTCTTGAAGGAGGGCAACCTTCAGATGTGAATATTCTGGTAACTGTAGCAACCACCATCAGACAAAACAAATCAGAAAGAAGAAACATTATGTTCCATAATCCAAAACTTTGACAAAAAGAAAAAACACATATAAATATCTTTCCAACTGATATATCTTAACTGGCCTGCAAGATCTTCTGAATGATGTGCAGAACAAGGTCCTTAGTTGCTTGGATAGTCAAGCTCCTTAGAAATTCCTTAAGCAGAGACAAGGCTGATTCGGTATCAATATCTGACAAAGATGATGAAACAAGAGACAGGCAGTAAGGTGCACACATTTCAGCAGCAAATTCTCCCATAGCTTTGAGTGCCCCTTCACTTGCAAGCTTAGCAGCATACTTGATTCGCTCTCTAGATGTACACAAAACTTGAAGTGGAGCAAGAAACATGTATGCAGATCGAACTGATGGAGGAAAGTATGATGACTCCAAAAGGTGCTTTGCTGATGGCCTCCTGCAAGAGATCACCAAATCAGTATCAAAAACAGTTATGTCTTTGAATTCCATCAAAACGTCATCAAAGTGGTGGGATATGAACTATAAACATCGGACTTCATTGCTGAAGTTACCTTTTCCATTCCCTCTGTATGCATGACTCAACAAGAAGTGCGACATGAGAAGGCAGGCCTTGAAGTGTTCCGGGCATTATCCCAATTTCTTTGTATGCAGATAGCAAGGCATTGTCAAAAAGTGGTTTTTGCACATAGATTTCTGCCAGAATGCACCCAATAGAAAATACATCATTTGCATGGTGTACGTTTTCTGAATTAGACTTTTGATACCAGAGCAGCAGTTCTTGATAACCCATATGGGAATTATCATCAGACTCAAAGCATTCTAGAAAGGAACCAAGATCAAAGTTAGGTGCTGCTGGCAATGCATTGTCATGCTGCAATATCTGATCTGCATTTTGGTTCTTGGGATACTTGTCTGAAGAGAAACAAATTGAAGGATCGGCATCAGCATCAGCATAGTCATAGACTGGATTCAACTGGTATTCAAGCTCTGCAAACAAAGTTGCTTTCTCAAATTCCTCCAAACAGCCAACTTCTGAAAGCATATTTGGAGATCCACAACCATTTAACACTGCATCAGTTGTTGCACTGCTTCGTTTGCCACAGCATCTAGCACAAGAGTCCATTTTGTTGTGGTAGACTGCATGAGGTGTGCTAACAAGGCGCTTAGGATGAGGCCTTGTAAAAAGCTGATGCCGGCCAATTGATTTTGGCCTAGATGGATCACTAGAGGGCAACATGACATTTTTTGCTTCAACAGATGCCTCTCCAGAAAGTTTATAGCCAAATGTTATGTCAATCCAGTGATGCAGTTGTTGCGAGACTCGATCGCTCTCTAATGCATCCCTGTGAAGACAAATGAAATCTTCGGCAGATGTTGCCCAGGAAGGTAATGCCAAATCACTCATTTCAGAATGAAGAGAGGTAAAAATCCGTGGATCACTATAAAATTCAGGAATGCATTCATCAGGAGTCCATTGATAAAGCCTTTGCATACTAGACGGGTATTCATTGGGCTCATAGACGGAACGCACTGCTGATCTCAAGATGGTCTTAGGTAACCTCCTTGCTTTGTAACTGCAGACAGCTAGCTCTGAGAGACACTCGTCAGAAACATGATGTGGAACTTCAGATGATGAATATGTAAAATCCAACTGTTCATCACCTTTTGCCAACCGCCATTTACTTTTGGTCAGGTCCCTCCAGCCATTATCAGAACTTTCATCAGGCATCGCTGTGAAATCTATTACCCAGGGCATCACAGTGTGAAAAGCTGGATCACCCCATCTTCTACCGGCTAACTTGTTTAAGACAAGAAGGTATTCATAATTGGTCAGTTCACCTTTCCACCATTGCTTAAAGTGAGAATGCCAATCTAACGATGATTGCAGTTTGAAACCAGTATAAATGGCTTTTGAGGAACAGTCCTCCATAAAACAACATGAATTAGGTGAACATTTACGATCGGCAAAACCCCAACTGTGTTTTACAGGGCAGGTATCACTTATGCTCAGGTAAGGCCATAAGGAATCTGACATCAAGATCTTTGATGGCCTTAGATTGCCATGATGAACTCCTAAATCATGAAGGTATGCCAAAGCAGATATTATCTGGTAGACAAGAAATCTAATATGCCAATCTGAGCAGAATGCCTCTGGACTGTAGTGCATAATGTTTTCCAAAGTGTATGGGGCCTTTGGTTGTAACATGTAGAAACAATCAGATGTTTCTAGAACACCTAACACTGGTAAGATGTTGGGATGCCTCACACAGCCAGAAGAATGCAAGTCATCGAATGCTGAAAATCCAACAAAGCTGAGAAAATCTAAACCAGCAGATCCACTAATTTTGTTTTCAGATAGCAGATTTAGCGAATTAATGACGTACTCTTCAGTTGATGAGGTCAGATAACCTGTAATAAGCTCTCTAACCTCTGAAGTGTGGCCTATGCTAAGATAGCAAGCAGGAGTTAATTTGGTAATCGTGCTTATGACCAGTGGTTGCTTACAGGGGCCAGAGCAACTTTTGCGATCTTCAATGCATTCTATACAAGATGAGGAATCTGACTGCTCAGTATATTGGTTATCACCAGTATATATGGTTTCCTCTGCCTGGGGATCTTTATGAATGCCATTCTCCAAGGAACTGGTGTCACTGTAGGGAACGAAAATGTGGAGAAATCCGTACATGTCGATACATCAATTTTGGAGCCTTTGAAGATAATATAATCCTCAGGTAAGAGAGTTACCATTGTTGGCTATTAAAAGGCACTTTGCCACCACATAGGCCCACTAAAACAAAACTGGAGATATGCTGCCTGCAACATATACAGCACCACTTCTGTGTAAGAGTTAGTGCAAAGACGAAGGAAAAGGAAACCACATTAAATTGGAAAACAGGTAAATTCAAAAGAACCACTGACTGCAACTAACTGTGAGAAATACAAAGTGCATAGTGGTGCAAATGGTTTACCAGTTTTCACTATGGTTTCCTTTTACGCGTGAGTAATTGTTATATGAAAACTAAGAAATTATGTTCATGTGACTAATTTGGCTGTTTTCTATGAATCAGAATTTCTGGCATACATTTGGTGGGGTGACTGTCAAACTGGGATGACCCTACATGGCTGTAATTATTCCAAGGTCCAACTAAACAAGAGTTTGAAGCAGCATTGACAGAGGATAACTTGTAAATTGACCAGCTACACTTCAGTTGGAGGTTTACAATCATATGGTTTGAAGCATAGAGCTCACTGTAGTTGAAGCTGCACTGAAGCACATTTCTGCTACTTGCCTGGCTCAACAGAAGGACTACGTGTTACAACAATTTAACATCATACACATGGATACATTTGAGTGAAACAATTTTGTCATAACGGCATCTACCCATTGCAATAGTATCCAGTTAAGTCTCACGTAAGTCAAGAATGTAAAGCCATACCTCCCATTACTTTCCTCGTCTCCATCAGATGCTACCTGCAGCGAAGAGGAAACGAGGATTAAGACAAAGGTACAACCAATACAATAGCTCTTGTAAAGGAAGCAAGGGTTTATGCAGAGGAATGGAAGCCCAATAAATTCTGCTTCCAACCGCGCTTGAACGGACGGGAACGCTAGCAACGGTTTTGAGAGCGCACGCCGACCAGAGCGCCCAGAGATCAAGAGGTGGGAACCGGCGCGGACCTGAACGACGGCGGAGGCGGCGAAGGGGAGCGGTGAGTCGGAGAGGCCGTGGACGAAGGAGAGGCCGGAGCCGGCGAGGTCGCGTAGGACAAGGCGCCCCAGGCAGTCCGGGCACGCCGCAGCGGCCCCCTCCGGCGAGCAGCCCATCGCCGGCGGCCAGGCTGGATCGGAGGAGCCGGCGCCAAACTCGTGCAGCTGCGACGGAACCAAACAAAAGGCTCTTTGGTATGGACCCCTCCTCGAGGACCTGAGCGGCCAGCGGCGTGAGTGAACTGGTCTGGCTCGACCAAATCCACCGGGTCGGACTCAGACCCGTTGGCTCTCTCCTGTTCTGAGTTCTGACTGAAGCAGGGACCAGGGAGCGACTGCACCTGCACGGCTGCACTGCACCGCTGCGTCGATCGAACGGCGTCCAGCCAGTCACCCGGCTGTTGTGACGTGATGGCCGTAGGAGGCCCGGACCGGAAGCTAGGGTTGGCTCCTTCGCTGAGAACTGTTAGGCCTTGCTCAGCGAGGATAGCAAAATGACAGCGTTTGTTTTATGCTATTTAGGCCCGTTTGGTTTGGTTTTGTTAAAGTTTAACTCTCATCACATCCATGTTTCCTCAAATGCATGGAGTACTAAATGTAGACTAATTGCATGTATGTCGGTACAGATTATGAGTAATTTACGAGACGAATCTATTGAGCCTAATTAGTCCAAGATTGAAAACTTTTTGTCAAATAAGACGAAAGTGCTACAGTGTTCGTTAAACTTTAACTCCTCAAACCAAACACCCCTTAGACATTCCGCGGACCGTGCGAGCAAGATTTGGCTTCCTCCTGTAAGAGAGCCAAATCAGCTCACATGGCCGATAGCGTGTGCAGGCGTAGCAAGGCGAGGCAAGCAGGCTACGCGGATAGTGGAGTCGTTCGGCTGTGCTGATAAGCCGGCTGAAAAACACTGTTGGCTGATTTGTTGTGAGAGAAAAATATTGTTTCGACTGAAAAAACAAGCTGAAAAAGACGGATTATAAGCCGAATGAACAGGGCCAGTATGTAGTTTGTTATAAATTTGATGATGTCTTAACCCTCTCACACTCCGGCTCTTATACTCAGAATACATAGGCTCTGCTCAACTCGTGCACGTAGGCAACTTCACACCCACTCGCTATCAGTAACGCGGACATTGGGACGACGGACGAGCATGCGCGTAGGGAACTTCACACCCACTTGCTACTAGTAACCAGTGGCGGACTCAGGATTTTAAAGTTGGGTATGCTCAAGCCCCAAGCTAGAGAAAATATATTACAAATTGAGCAAAAATCAAAAGAGAACTTGAGTTGTTGCCTCTGAATTTGGTTAAGAAAGATACTGAATCAAGATCTGTCTACGCTTCCAGATGCCTGCTTACCGAGTGCTCGAGCCACAATAGTGGTAGATCCACTGCAGCACTGTGCGTCTTAGGGCGACACTGTGCTGGGGTTTAAAGGTAGCCGGACGGGGTTGTCGATGTCTTCGCTAGGCAGGCACTAGGATTTCATCTCGCAGGAGCATCCAATAGGCTTGCGGCTCTTGTGCTCTGCCTCGCCAGTTGCTACATCTTAGGGCGACACTGTGATGGGGTTTAAAGGTAGCCGGACGGGGTTGTCGATGTCTTCGCTAGGTAGGCGCTAGGATTTCATCTCGCAGGAGCATCCAATAGGCTTGCGGCTCTTGTGCTCTGCCTCGCCAGTTGCTAGACCGAGGGTGAAGAATGGACTAGAATCTGTCTTGAAGCCTGAAGGGCCGTCAAGGGTGGTCGGGTCATGGACTGCAACGTAGCTTTGTGGGCTGTTTTTTATGAATAAGATGAAGGAAACTACAATATTAAAGCTTAACTATATCATACATATGTGTATACTTATATTTACTATTTTTTGTTGCAAAAATATTGGGTATGCCCGGGAATACCCGGGCACAACACCAGGTCTGCCCATACCACTAACGGTGAAGTGAGTCGGTCGACTTCTTTCCTTAGTTGATGGCGAAGTGAGCCAAGCCACTTCCATCCTCATTCTTTGTATTCATGTGTTGAGTGAAGTGGTGAAGGTGTCTTCGCCTTCTTTCCTCGCTTCTTCGAACCTAGGTTCTGTCTGTCCTAAATATCCGTCATTTTCGTTTCCCAAGAAACAACTTTGACTAAATATATATTAAAAAATATTAATATTTATAGTACATAATTAGTATCATTGGAAAGATCTTTGAATTTAGTTTTTTAATAAATTTATTTGGAGATACAAATATTGCACGTATTTTCTACAAATCAAGTCAAACTTGTGACACGCACACCAACGACGACAGATATTTAGAGACGGAGGGAGTACTCCTATATACAAGTGTTGGGAAGGAAAAATCATTTGCCAAACTCCGAAGTCTTTGGGGCTGCGTTTGTCTGAGGTCAAATCCTCAACAGGTAGGGAGCAGGCTTACCTGTTTGGATCTCTTGCCTAAGACTACCCGCAGTGGGTACTCTAAAACGATACTCTAAAGCTTTAGAGTATGAATATAGAGTAAAAACTGCTGCACTGGGTACTCTAAAACGATACTCTAAAGCTTTAGAGTATGAATATAGAGTGATACTGTGCTTACTCTATACTCTATAGTGGCGGGTCCCACTAGCTAAACAAAGGAAAAAAATACTATAACTCACAAACAAAAAATCCAAATTAAATTTCGATTTCACCATTAAATTTGTCTCAATAAATCCTTCAAAACTAGATCACACATGATATATTTAGATAAAGTGACAAGTGGGTCCACAATGGATAGAGTGGATAGAGGATGATATAGAGGATGGATGGGTGCGGGAGAATTGAGTATAGAAGAGAGAATCTTGCTAACTAGGACGTATAGAGGATGAATATAGAGGCCCATGAGTGCGGATAGTCTAACCACCTGGGGACCTTTGCGAGCGAGCTTTTCCTTGCTGAGCTGAGATAGCCGAATCGACTCTCCCGGCCAGACAAGGTGCTCGTGCTTCGTGTAAGTTAGGCGAGGCTAGACTAGACTAGCTGCTTTGAGAAGCAAATCCAAAATGTGTTGGTGATGCTACCCCTAGCACCACCATAGTAGACTCCTTCACAATAGGAGGCCTACCATCATAAGAATTCCATGCGCCTTAACGCCGAGCAAACACAACTCAATATCGATATACGTGTTTAAAATATATTTAGCTTGGAATCAGAAAAATCAACCGTGACTCTTTATGTTGGAATACTTTATGATTTGATGTATTTATTGAATATTCTAATAAAATTTTGGTCAAAATTATAATCAGAAAACTAAAATACTCTTTCTGTCCCCCGAATAAATAGATTTATATAGTTGTCTTAACTCAAACTTTTTCAACTTTGACCATTTAAAAAAATAGATATGGTATCAAATTAGTATCATTAGATATACTATAAAATATATTTTTGTAATATGCTCATTTTATGTCATAGATGTTATTACTCTTTTCTATAAAGTTAGTTAAACTTTAAAAAGTTTGATTGACACGGATTCTAGGAATTAATTTATTTGGGACAGAGAGAGTAAGTCAATTGCATCTGGAAATTATGACAAGAGGATAGTATTTTACTCAATCATAATTTTTTTCAGGATATTTTTTAAAAGCAACAATTGTATAAAATCATTTTTTGGAAAAGAAAATGATACTTATTTGAAGTTCATAGATCTATCAGCCTGGTCTCCGGGGTCGAAGCTTGAAGCCAATTTCTTCACTTTCCGTCTAGGGCTTTGCTTGACATTTGGGAGAGTATAGAACTTTAACGCCTCAAATGAGGACCTTCCTTCCCCCAAGGCCCCAACGGAACAGGTCTGCTCAAACCTTCCCAAAAATTTCGAATTACTATTAACGGTCGGCGGTCGGCGCGGGGCAGGGCGGCGGGATCACGAGATGGAGACCGACACCTCCTCCTGCGGAGGCGGCGGCGCCGAGCAGCGGGGTATAGGACTTGTGGAGGTGCAAGCGGCGGCGGCAGCGTTGCGGCGGTCAGAGGTGTTTCACGTCGTGAAGGAGCTCGTAGGCTTCGTCCTGTACATGCACCACCAGATCCCCTCGTAATCCCCGATATATCCCTCCCTATTTTCTCCTGTGCAATGCTGGGATTTGGTAGAATCTATGGCGGATATTGTTGTTTTCGGTGTAAATTCTTTGTTTCGGTCTAATCGAGCGATTTGCCGCAGTTGATATTGCGTTCTCGTTGTATATCTGATTGTGCGCGGCTTTGGTTCTGATCGATTTGATTGGATTGAACCTACGCTTATGGTTGCCTAGAGCAAACTTCAGGCCAGTTAATCTAACTAGGGTTTGAATTAGCTTTATTTTACGATCTATCAGTTCACGCTCTAATGTTTATGCTATGGAGCAATTCGCCTGATAGCGGAATGGCAACTTTGGATTGACTGGCTATAGTGGATTAGATCATTACATGCAGTTGAACTCTGATTTACTGGGAAATTCATTGGATAGTTATTTAAACCGGGAGATTTAGTTTGCACATTAAGCCACTTGCTTCTGTATAATTTTGTGATACACCTTGATTTCAGATGTACTCTTAGTTTGTCCATACTCTTTTAGCTGAATGTTTCTTGATATTGTCTTGTCCTGGCTGCTGAGGTATTTTATTTGGAACCTGCTTATGGATCTATGCTGAGCTTCCCAATCTCAGGTTTTTTGGTTTGTGCGTATATTGTTTGATCTCTATTGTCGTTTACTACCGTCTGTGTTGTTTCTTGTCAATCCTGAGCCGAAACTGTCTTGATTTACTTCTATTTCGGTATATAGCCAATTGATGCCTCATGGTGATAGTTTGTAGTTTGTTAAGTACTGTAGGTTGAGTTTTATTCCCTTTTTGGTTTTCATGCTCAATGAGTTTCACAGTGTGCTCACATGCAGACAAAAATTTCCTGTAATAATCACAAGAAAGACTTAGGCCGTGTTTAGATCCCCAATTTGGGGCACAAAATCTGCATAGTGCGCATTAAATGCGCACTGTAGCAATTCGTTTGTATTTGGTAAAAATTGTCCAAACTTTGACTAATTAGACTCAAAATGTTCGTCTCGCAGAGTACAATAAAACTGTGCAATTAGTTTTTAATTTCATCTACATTTAGTACTCCATGCATGTGCCGGCATTTTGATGTGATGGGAATCTTCTTTTTGCATAGTGGAATTTGGGGATGAAATTTGGGATCTAAACAGGCCCTTACTCTCTTTGGTGCTTGAGTTCTTGATGAAGTATGTCTCTGACACCATTGTGTAGGTTGCTCACAAGAAAGGCACTGTCCAAACAGTTATATGACTACTCTCTTTGGTGCTTGAGTTCTTGATGAAGTGTATATATCTCTGACACCATTGAGTAGGGTCGATGCTCAACAGCCACTAACAACAATGTACTAATAGCACACTCAAGGAAAAACAATGTACATGTGGAGCTTGGAGTTCTGATATGTATTATCTGAATAGTACTTTATTTGTCTTTGTGTTTGTAGTACCCAAACATAGGACACATGCTCCCTACACCTATACGCTTGGCCATTAGCAGTCCGTGCCTAGCTGAATTGGTTAGGTGGCTTTAGTAGCACTCCTTTGGTCCTGGGTTCGACTCCCTGTGGGAGTGAAGGCTAGGATTGGGGTTAAAAAAAATCCTCTCGTCTGTCCCACACCAAAGCACAGGTCTAAGGACCGGCCCAGGTTCTCACATGGGCAACAATGCCGTTATGTATGGGTGGGGCAGGGGTTCGGGGATTTTCTTGACCTGCGTGAGAAGGTTAACCTTCTACCTTAAGCTCTTAAGCAGGATGCCCAGGGGCTGTCATACCCCCGCGGGTCGAGTTTTTTTTTCATGGGAGCACTGTCCCAACAATTTGACTACTAATTGAGTTATTCAAATTGTGCATTCCAATACCTTATTTGCCTGGGGCTACTGTGTTGAATGTTATATATATATATATATATATATATATATATATATATATATATATATATATATATATATATATATATTTGTAAGATAGGCTAGGCTCGGTATGTACTGCGCATTAATTATCAAATAAATTTGGAGTGTCTTAAATTTCCTCTTTTGCCAGGGTTTTGCCGAGTCTTGAAAATGAATTTGCAAGTTTAAAGGAGGAAATGGTAATTTCAGCATTCAGTAAACACTTTCCTACTGCCATCTATTTTGGAAAGTAACCAGTTTGTGAATTATGACCATTTCTAGACAGAAATGACATTACAGCCAGCTGAACTCAAACCATCTGATCAGAGAAGGTACAACACGCGAAAAAGGGAGGTTAGACGTAGAATAAAGAAGCACGAGAAGTTGATGAATGGCATCTCTACCTTACTCTGTTCTCTTCAGCAAGCACTTGATGAAGTTTCAAGCATTGAAGGAGTCGTCCTGATCCTTGGAGGAAGCCTTGTACGGCCGCTATTTGTTTATGACATTACAATTTCTCATGGTATCTTTGATTCAGGAAGTGCCAAAGAGCATGCTCTAACCAAGTTAGCTCAATCTGTTTCTCGGAAGGTGAGCTACTATTGCACCAACATTTTCCCCTGGATCTAGAATTACTCTATTTTTTATGATTTGTTCTTGATTAAGTATTGAGTTCTATCCACTTAAGATCTCATTGTTGTATCCATGGGAAATCTGAAACATGATACCTTTTTGTCTCTACTTGAACAACAATATTTAAAATTTTTGTTATCATTATGACAGATTATCGGTTTGTTATTCTAATTCAGCATATGGCTAAGTAGTTGAACCTTGTCATGTATATTGCCACATTCCTAGGCATGAATACATGGAGTGACTTCATGAGTTCTTATACTATCAGCATCTATTTAGAATTTGTCCTCTTTGAATGATAAAAAACTCTGTATTTCTAGGCTATCCGTGCTCTTGTATCATGTGGAGCAGGGAGTTTGTCCTACACAGGTATTGTATCCTCTCTTTTGCTATATATGTTTGGCTGAGGTGACAGCCCACTTTTAACTTACTGCATTTCCATTTGTATTCTCTTCAAGGACCTAGCAAGTTGTTTTTGTTGGTAAGATGCCCCAGTACATTGAACCTACCGCAGGATTTCCTGCCAAGGCGTGATTTTCGTTATAGCAAAAAGGTATTGTTCTTTTGTCAACATTAATTTACATAACTCATCTGTGTTTATCAGCATTACTCTGTAACGTAGCAACTCCCCAAGGTTAATTCCATGAACCTAAACTTTCCACCTCAGGTTGTACCTCTTCAAATGCATATAAAGTGCAGCAAATCAGTGTGTTCAGGGAATAACCAGCACCATATGCCAATTGTTGACGCCCCATGTTCCACTTCAGAATCTTCTCTTTCAGATGTTATTTGGTAATTTTCCTTTCGTGATATCATCTTACAATTGATTCAGCAATGGGATTCTTCCACAATTTTCATACCTTTTACAGTGTTGAATTTGTCTTCTCATACTTCATGACAAATTATTTCCGTACCTTCTATAGAATCAGGATTCAGGGCTGCATTGTCAAACTGCAAGTTTGTTTCACAGATGAACAGTGTTTTGTTTTTGAATTTTTTTTATTATGCATCTACTTTGGCTTTGATGCTTGAATAGTAACTTCTATGTTTTGATGGTTCTGGACGAGGGAAACCATGTCGATTAACTCTTTTAAAGCTGTTACTGAATCCTGATCCAATAACTATATTCTAGCTACAATAAATTTTCTGCCCTGACTGTGGTCAATCCCTTCTAATAGTTCATGTTGTTTCTTACAGGTTCCAGTGCAAGCATACAATAAGAGGTTTGCCAGGCAAGGCGTCACTAGAAGGGTGATATCAGTTCATGATATCAATGTTAACCCAACTTGCCTTTGTTGTTGTAGCGAATGATATAACAATATGTGTACAGTAGAGGATGCTTATCACTTTGATGACTTGAAGCAGGAAACGATCAAGTAGTGCGGGGGTATAGCTCTTGGTGGAGAGCTAAAACGATCAAGTAGTGGACTCCTTGTGTAAGGCAACTTTTGCACGTTTTCAAACAAAGGTCTCGTTCGCTTATGCTGAAAAACAAGCTGAAACATTGTTCTGGCTGATTATTTGTGAGAGAAAAATACTGTTCCGACTGAAAAACAAGCTGAAAAGTACGGATTATAAGCCGGCTGAACAGGGCCAAAATAGTCCGATGTTCGGTTGGAGCATATCTGGCGACAATGCTCAGCTACTTTTTACTAGGTACTCGTCCCTAAAAATATGGAAATCTTGTTTCCCGAGAAGTAAAATAATTTCAAATATAATCAAATATTTACATGAAAGTACAATATTTATGATACGTGATAAGTACGCTAGATTATTAATTATGATATATGTTTTCATAATAAATGCATTTAAAGATACAAATGCTGGTACTATTTCTATAAATCTTGTCAAATTTAGAGTATTTGACTTCTTGATAAGCGAGACTTTTATTCTTTTTGTGGTAGAGAGAGTAACATTTAAGAAGAATTATCACCGGTCCTGGGTGTATATACATATATGCTGTTCGATCCAGATTGTTTGACTTTCTCTTATCACAAACTTACGAATTTAACTGAGTTTGCCAGGCCTACATACTATCTGCTAGACTGCTACTTAATCCATTATATACTGCTATGTGGCAAATTTTGGTTTACCATTAAGTTCTGATTGAATCAATCTAATGAAGGGGGTTTCAAACTTCTAAAAAAAATGGGATTGACTAATATCAAATCATTGCAAACACAATATGTATTGAAGTGATGGACATGCAAACAAAAACCTCGAAGCTCAAAAGAACTTAGCTTGATAAGAAGGGCACATTTGCAAAGAAAGACAACAAGAAAAATGATGAAGGTTTTGCGGTATGAACCAGCATAAAAAATGTTTATTCTATCTATATGTGTTGAATGGGAAAAAAAATACTCAGTTGTGTGTAATTATTTTATTCTCTTTTATTAGAAGGCACAAGAAAGTGGCATTCCACGAGTATGCAGCGATACAGGATATTCCTCCTAGCACTTCATGTCCCAATGAAGGGTTGTTTGAACCATACTTAGACTATCAATACCTTCTCTCAATTATTAATGGTAATATTTCTAAGCGGTCGTTCCTCTTGTCCCAGTATGCACAAAGAATAGGGCTAGCGCACGGATGTCCGCCCGCAAGATTCGTTTGGACGCTGCTCCTGCATCACATCCCACGCCCCCTTGCGCTCCCATCACATCCCATCCCACGCCCCCCGCGCCCCATCCCATCCCACGCCAGCGCCTGCGTTCGAACGAAAAAAAACTCAACGACCCCTACTCCAATGCCAACGCCGAGGCGAGATAGAGGGAAGGGAAGGAAGGGGAGGGAGAGGAGAGAAGAGGGCGAGGCGCACCGTGTAAGGTAGGAACCGAAGCCCTACGGCATGCCGCTGTCCGCCAGGTACTGGTGCCATTGTAACATGTGCAATCTGATCTACTTTTAAAACATCCAAATGCAACTCTTGCAACATACATCTGAAGAAGATGAAACATTTGAAACACGTGTCTAAAACACTTGCTAAAACACCAAAAACACATGAAAATCCATTGTAAAACATACATAACATTCAGGTAAAACACTTGCAACATACATGTGAAATATATGCAATATACAAATAAACACACTTGCAACATAGGTCAGGAAAAATAGATAAAACATTGGGAACAGAAGCTTGTAACATACGTGTACAACCATTGCAACATATGCAACATCCCTATCTACTATTGCAACATCCATATGAAAACATTTGCAAGAAACACTTGAAACATAAGGCTTGCAACATATGTTTTTCACCCCTCTTCCATACGACGCAACGTAGAGTGGGGGAACGGCCAATCTCGGCTAGCCGGCGGGCGAGGATGGTGGTGCAGCCCGGAAACGGCCAGCTGTGCCTGTGCCTGGCTTGGGCCCGGCTAGAGACGACCCCCTCTCCTGGCTGCCTGGCCTGGACGCAACGGAGGATGGGCATGGCGCGGCGGGGGACAGGATGCGCCACGGGAGATGGCGGCGGCGACACGCCGGAGTGGGCCATGACGTGAGATGGAGGCGCCGTAGGGGATGGTGAAAGGTCCAAATATGGCTAGAGGGGGATGAATAGTCTATTTAAACTCTACAAATTCACTAGAGCAATTGATTAGTACAACAAACGGTGTAATGCAATTTTGCTCTAGCTGTATAAGGGTTGCAAGCCACCTATCCCAATAATTTTAGTTGCGATGATCACTAGACACACAACAAGGCTAAGTTGCTACTCACTAAGAGCTCTCAACAAGGCAACACTAAAGAGCTCCACTAGATGAACTAAAGCTACAAAGCAAGCTCTCAATTCTAGCTACACTAAAGAGCTTCCTACAACTAGTTTGCAAGAAAGTAATGGAGTGAGTAGGGTGATTAAACCGCCGCGTCGAGGAATGAACTAATCATAATGTGGAGACAACCAATCACCGGGAGAAATCCAATCATACAAGAGACACAGGATTTTTCTCCCGAGGTTCAAGTGCTTGCCGGCACGCTAGTCCTCGTTGTGTCGACCAGCATTTGGTGGTTCGACGGCTAAGAGGTGTTGCACGAACCTCGCCTACACAATTGGACACCGCAAGAACCTACCCACAAGTGAGGTAACTCAATGACACGAGCAATTTACTAGAGCTACCTTGCGGCTCTTCGCCGGGAAGGTGCAAGACCCCTCACAATCACTAGAGATAGCTAGAACAATCACCAACACGTGCCGAAGCTCCTCCGCTGCTCCAAACCATCTAGGTGGCAACAACCACCAAGAGAAATATGAAATCCGCAGTCACAACGATCCCCAAGTGCCACTAGATGCAATCACTCAAGCAAATGCACTTGGAATCACTCCCAATCTCACTATGATGATGAATCAATGATGGAGATGAGTGAGAGGTGTTTGCTTAGGCTCACAAGGATATCAAGTATGTCAAAGTGCTAAGAGAGTGAGCCCTAAGCCAGCCAAACAATGTTTATAGACCCTGAAAGGTCCAAATTGGCTAGAGGGGGGGTGAATAGCCTAAATTAAAACTCTACAAATCACTAGAGCAAAGATTAGTAACACAAATGGCGATAAATACGGTTTGCTCTAGCTCTAAGTGTTAAGCAAGCCACCTAGTTGCAATTTTAGTTACCTAATGTCTCTATGGCACACACAAGCTAGGTTGCTACAACTATTACTACCTAGAGTGCTAGCAACAAGAACAAGCACAACTAAACAAGCTATAACACAAGGTAAAGTTGCGATAAGTGAACGATGGAAAGATGATTTTATACCGACATGTAGAGGCAAGTGAACCAATGAAGAATACCAATGTGAAGCCAATCACCGGGAGACAATCAATCACAATATCAAGAGAGACACCAAGATTTTCTCCCGAGGTTCACGTGCTTGCCGGCACGCTAGTCCCCGTTGTGTCGACCAACACTACGTGGTTTGGTGGCTAATTGGAAGTCCACACCCAAGCTTTCCAAGAGCGGCGCAAGAACCTACCGCTAGTGAGGTAACTCAATGACGCGCAAATATATTAGAGCTACCTTATGGCTCTTCGCCGGGAAGGTGCAAAGCCCCTCACAAGTCACCGGAGCTAGCCACGAACAACCTCCAACTCGTGCTGGACCTCCTCCACTGCTCTAAGCCGTCTAGGTGGCGGCAACCACCAAGAGAAACAAGAATCCCGCAGCAAAAGAACACCCAAGTGCCAACTAGATGCAAACTCACAAGCAAATACACTTGAGATCACTCAATCTCACTTTGATTAGGCAATCAAGCAAGGAAGATGAGTGAGAGGGGATGTGCTCAGCTCAATAGGATGTTAGAGAGTCAAAATGTCCAAGAGAGTACACCCCAAACCAGCCAAACACATATCTTTAAGCAACTCTAAAGAATAGAGCCGTTAGGAACAAAGTGCTGCTGCTATCGTGCTGACCGGACGCGCCGGTCGATCTGATCGGATGTGGACACAATGTCTGATCACACTACGCACCTCCGCCTAATGCTCGCCATGTGTCCCATTTTAAATTTTGTTCGTTTGATCTCCAACGGTCACGAAACGTTATCTTCTCAGTCATAGCATGACCGGACGCGATGCTAGAATTGACCGGACGTGCCCTGGAGTCCGGTCGCGATGAATTCACGTTGTTGAACACTTCGACTGGACGCACTGCAGAACTGATCGGACGTGGCACACTCGATGTCTGATTTGAGTACAGAAAGGGTCCAGAGAGCATTTTTGTCGACCAGACACGTCCGATCATGACTGACCGGACACGCCACCGCGTTTGATCAACCCCTTGCGTTCTGCTGTCCCTCTAGGTGCCTAACCAGACGCGTCGGTCCCATGAGTGACTGGACACGCCGGTGGCAAACCCTAGTCCGCGTGCCTCTGCTGCAGCATTGAACTGACCGGACACGCCTGCCACGTTCGGTTACTTCTACCTCAGCGCCCGGTCACTACCAGTGACCTCCATTCACCTCTATTTCTATCCACGATGACTTAGATAAATTCTCCACCTCTAGCGTAGTGGAAAATATTCATTTCACTTCCACAAAAGCGCTGAATCCCGCCGAGCTTGCGAGGCAGGAGAGAGAGAGGGCCCCAAACCCATCTCTACCGCTCAAACTCTACCACCTTCGCAAATATGCTAACACCACCAAGAGTACATTGTCATGTGAATGTGTGTTAGAATTTTCACAATCATTTTCAAGGCGTTAAGTTAGCTCACCACTAGATCTAAATGCATATGCAAATGAATCTTCATCTAGTGGCACGTAAGTGATCAATAGCCCCAGAAATTCCCCTATTTATAGTACGGCTATCGATCATAAGTGTGATCACACCCTCTATGGTGTCTTGATCACCAAAAGCAAATCCTATTAATACCTTTGTCTTGAACTCCATAGGGTTGCACTCCATCTCCTCTTCTTCTCCAAGTATGGCACCAAGTCATCATGATCAACTTGCATCTTGCCATCACTTAGGAGTGTACCAATCACCTTTTGTTATCAACACTCAAGCACATGTGATTAGTACTTAGGTTTCATCAATTAGCCAAAACCAAACTAGGGACTTTTAGACCCCCTCAAACGAATAGAGCCGTTAGGGTCAAAAGAGGGCGCTCTACGCACTGACCGACACGTTGGTCAAGTTGAACAGACGTGCCCGTGCCAGCGTCCGGTCGAGGATCCGTCGCCACATGTCCTTGCTTTGAATATTACGCATCGATCTCCAATGGTCATCTCTCAGTCACGCAAATGGTTAAGTCATGACCAGAATCGACCCTCAAACGACCTGACTCACGGCCACCGCATGTCCGTTCAAGTCCAGTAAGCATGCAAAGTCGGAAATCACCGACTAGATGCATTAGGTCAACATCGACCTGATGCACCCTAGCGTCCAGTTCTCACACTTCTCTGCAGTGCGCTCTCGAGGTGTTGATGGCAGCGTACGTCACCGACGACCTGACGCGGACCCTGTGCGTCCGATCGCCCAACTCGCCTCCTTTGGAAACAGTGACCAAACGCGTCGGTGCATGAAATCCAATGTCCGGTCGAACCTTAACCCTCTTAGCCAGTCGCTGCCTCCTCACTATAATTGACCAGACTTAGCTACCAGCGTCCGATCACAGTGCAACTCCTCCTTTTCTTTTTCTAAGTCTGCAACCACTTCGCCCTTGCTTACAACTTGCTAACCATAAAGTGTAAAACTTATGTGCACGTGTTTTAGCATTTTTCAAAGTATTTTACAAGGGTCAAAATTAGCACACTAGGTTCCTAAATGCATATGTAAGAATCATGTCACCTAGTGGCACTCAACAACCCCTTAGCCAAATATTTCCCCTCTTTATAGTATGGCTATCGATCCTAAATATGATCACACTCTCTATAGTGTCTTGATCACTAGAAACAAAACATATCTTATACCTTTGTCTTGATCTCCTTGGTTTTGTTTTTCTCTTTTTTCTTTTCAAGTTGAGCACTTGACCATCTTATATGTGGCCATCACCTTCACCATGACCATCATCTAGATCCACAACTTGGATTAGACTACCTTATCTGATTAACACACTTAGATCAAAGGTTAGTCCTAGGTTTCATCAATTATCCAAAACCAAACTAAGGCTTTCAATCTCCCTCTTTTTGGTAATTGATGACAACCTTTTCACAAAGATATTCAATTAAATCTTTTTGGATTCATATTGCTTGCCCAAGCATTTGACTATGTGTAAAGATTATGGACAAGTTTCATAAACCTAAATTGGTAGTATTAGCTTCCCCTACATATGTGCTAAGAGTTTAGATTTGAAAGCTTACACTTATGCATGGATTGGAAGTTTGGGAGAGTAATAGCTACCAAATGATGATAAGGTGTAAAGAATGGACCTTTGAAGCGTGATACTAATTGGAGTTGTCATCTGAACACCACCCTTAGCACCATGATTTGCTAGATACCACTTGAAAAGCAAAGACAAACTAGATACCTCGTGAGATCAACATTAGAAGCAAGGTTCTAGTAACCCTTGTAAAATTTCAAGGAATATCTAGCTATCCTATGCATGCTAGTTTTTCATTTCATCAATTATTTTCTATGATCTAGCATACACCATACAATCATGGATAGGGAATTTTAAAACTTGTGTCATGCAAGCAAACATATGTAATGTACATACAAATGCAACATACAAGTTTATGAGCTTGCTCCCCTTATTTGTGTGCTTTAAATTTTAATTGATCCCCTTACAATGTCATTTCATTTATTTGCTCCCTCTATCTTACTATCTTTGTGAATTTCTCTCCTCTTTTATCAACAATTAGCACAAAAGATGAGCATAAATTTTAGATAGGTTGGGGTGAAACCATGTGAAGTGAGGATCATTTTTCCAATTTGTTTCAATCTAGATCACTTGCACAAGATATTTAATCTAGTTTGATCCAAGGATAAGTTTTTTCACACCTCCAAATAAGAGTTATCTTGTACCATGTTGAGTTAAACACTTATAGCTTATTTTCTAGATTAAACACTAGGTTTACAAGCCCACAAATATGTCATATACTACCACTAGATCATTTCAAGCATTCAAGCACTAGTGGTACCATACAAACATCAAATTCATTTGATTTTCATGAATGAGCCTAAGACATGATAGGAATGGCTAGATGCACTAGACAAGTCCTTAGCAAAGGATGAATGACATGTCAATCAACTTTATCTTGTTTTGCTCGAAGGAGAGGCATGTCATATAATGGGGGTGCATCAACACATATTTGAGAAGTCAAGTATGTTCAATTCATTCCTTAACATGTAAAACCTCTTCTCATCAAGTGGCTTGGTGAATATATCGGTAAGTGATCTTCAGTGCCCACACTCTCAATACAAATGTTCCCTTTTTGTTGATGATCTCTAATAAAATGATGGCGGACATTAATGTGCTTTGTTCTTGAATGTTGAACCAGGTTGTTGGTGAGCTTCACGGCACTCTCATTGTCACATAGCAATGGCACTTGTTTGAACTTGATTCTAAAATCATTCAAAGTAGCCTTTATCCAAAGTAATTGAGCACAACAACTATCGACCAAAATATACTCTGCTTTGGCGGTTGAAACTACACTATTTTGCTTCTTTGATGACCAAGACACAAGTGATCTTCCCAATAGTTGAAATGTGCCCGATGTGCTATTTCTCTAAACTTTGCATCCCGCATAACCAGAGTCTGAATAGCCAATCAACTCAAATCTTGCTTCTTTGGGATACCACGATCCAACATTTTATGTATGCTTTAAGTACCTCAATATTCTCTTGGTTGCCTTCAAATGACTTTCTCTTAATCTAGCACACATGCATACACTAAACATCAGATCCGGTCTTGATGCAGTCACATAGAGTAGGCTTCCAATCATAGACCGATACATCTTTTGATCCACCATATTGCCACTAGCATCACTGTCTAAGTTTCCATTTGTCTCTATTGGTGTACTAATAGATTTACTCTCATCCATGCCAAACTTCTTAAGCATGTCTTTGATGTACTTACCTTGACTTACAAATGTGCCATTTTTTATTTGCTTGATTTGAAAACCAAGAAAGTAACTAAGTTCTCTAATCATGGACATATCAAACTCACTTGCCATCATCTTCCCAAACTCCTCACAAAAATCTTGATTGGTTGATCCAAAGATAATATCATTAACATAGATTTGCAACACAAACAAGTCCTTACCAATCTTCTTGGTGAAGAGACTAGTGTCAACCTTGCCCATAATGAATCCCTTAGAGAGTAAGAAGTCCCTTAACCTCTCATATCATGCTCTAGGTGCTTGCTTCAAGCCATACAAAGCCTTCTTCAATTTGTAAACATGGTTGAGCTTCTTGTTATCTTCAGAATCAGGAAGTTGCTCAACATAGACTTCTTCATTTATGTAGCTATTCAAGAACACACTCTTCACATCTATTTGATAGAGCTTGATATTATGGGCATAAGCATAGTCTAACAAAATCCTAATTGCTTCTAATCTTGCAACCGGGGCATATATTTTTCCAAAGTCAAGACTTTTAACTTGAGTGTAACCTTGAGCTACCAATCTTCCTTTGTTCCTTACAACTATCCCATCTTGATCTTCCTTATTGCGAAAAACCCATTTGGTTTAAATCACATTGTGTCCCTTAGGCCTCTCAACTAATTTCCACACTTGATTTCTCTTAAAGTTGTTTAGCTCTTCATGCATGGCATTGACCCAATCAATATCCCTCAAAGCTTCATCTATATTCTTTGGCTAAATGAATGACACAAATGAGAAGTGTTCACAAAATAATGTCAATCTTGATCTAGTTTGTACACCTCTTGAGATATCACCAATTATAGAATCCAAAGGATGATCTCTTACAACATTTGTAGGTTGGGGCACTTGAACTTGATTGCTCATTTGGTTGAGATGATGTACTAGCCACTTGTTGTTGATCTTGCACTTTGTCTTCACTTGTACCAGCTTGATTTTGATCACGAGAATCACTAGATTGCACATTTGGGTTAGAGAGCACTTGATTCTTGTCGTCTTCAACATCAATCACTTCTCTAGGTCTTATGTCATCAATGTCCATGTTCTTCATTGCATTGACCAATTGAGTGCCTCTCACATCATCTAGATTCTTATCTTCCTCTTGGGAACCATTGGTTTTATCAAATTTCACATCATGAACCTCCTCAAGAGTACCACTAGCCAAATTCCAAACTCTATGAGTCTTGATAGTAGTTGAGTAACCAAGCATGAATCCCTCATCACATTTTCTTCTTAAACTTGCTTAATCTAGTGTCTTTCTTCAATATACAGCATTTGCAACCAAAAAACTGAAAGTATGCAATGTTGGGCTTTCTTCCATTCAAGAGCTCATAAGGTGTCTTCTCCATCATGGGATGACAATAGAATCAGTTGCTATAGTAGCAAACCGTGTTGATTGCTTTGGCCCAAAATGAACGACTCACATTGTACTCATTCAACATTGATCTTGCCATGGCAATCAAGGTACTATTCTTTCTCTCAACTAGGCCATGTGATTGTAGAGTGTACTTGGTTGAGAATTGATGTCTAATTCCAAACTCATCACATAAATCATCAACTCTTGTATTCTTGAATTCACTACCATTATCATTTCTCACTTTCTTGATGGTTGTTTTAAACTTATTGTAAATTCTCTTGATGAATGTCTTGAAGGTTGCAATCACATCACTCTTGTCAACAAGAAAGAACACCCATGTATATCTAGTGAAATCTTTCATAATCATAAATCCATATTTGTTTCCACCAATTCTAGTGTATGTGGTTGGTCCAAATAAATCCATGTGCAACAACTCAAATGCCTTAGATGTACTCATCATGCTCTTCTTAGGATGTGTGTTGCCAACTTGCTTTTCCGGCTTGACATGCACTACATAACTTATCCTTCTCAAATATGACATCTTTCAAGCCTCTACCTAGATCAGGCTTAACCAACTTGTTTAATTGTTTCATTCCAACATGACCAAGCCTTCTATGCCATAACCAATCCATGCTAGACTTAGTGAGCAAACACGTTGACAATTGAGCTTCTCTAGCATTAAAATCAACCAAGTATAGATTCTCATATCGAAATCCTTCAAATATCAAGTTAGAGCCATCTACACTTATGATCTCTACATCATCCATACCAAATATGCACTTGAAACCAAGATCACACAATTGAGCTACCGATAATAGGTTAAAGTTCAAGCTCTCTACTAGTAGCACATTGAAAACACTCAAGTCATTGGATATTGTAATCTTACCAAGACCTTTGACCTTGCCTTTGCCATTGTCACCAAATGTGATACTATCAACCCCATTGCTCTCATTTGCATTGATTGAATTGAACATTCTTGAATCACCGGTCATATGTTGTGTGCACCCACTATCAAGCATCCAATGCCTTCCTCTGGCTTTATAATTGACCTATAAAAGAAGATCAATTATTTTTAGGTACCCAAACTTGCTTGAGTCCTTGAAGGTTAGTTACTAAGGTCTTTAGCACCCAAATGACTTTCTTCTTTGAACCCACAATTGGTGTACCAATGAACTTAGCCTTCATACCATTGACACCCTTAACAAGCATGTAACAAGAATCAAATCTAATTGAGGATATATTAGGTTGGTTGTTCTTATTAGTCTTGCAATATTGCTCTATATGACCAACTTGCTTGCAACTAGTGCAAAACTAACCATTGTTCTTCACTAGTTTTATGAGGAGCAAAGGCCGCCTTGCCTTTCTTGGGGTATAGCCTAATCCCTCTTTATAGGGAGAATTTCTTTGGCTACCCAAGCACATAAGCAAGCGGTTCTCACTACCATAGGCTTTTCCTAGGGCACGAGTGAGCTCATTCAACTCCTTCTTGAGGGTCTCATTTTCCACCATTAGTGAGGCATCACAAGTGAAACCATCACTCAAAGGTGAAGTAGAAGCAGAAGTGCTACAAGAGGGGTTAGTTGGAGCAACAACAATAGGCTTATAAAATGATTCGTCAAGAATATCAAATGTTAGTCCCACATCACATGACACAATCACTTTCTCCTTCTTGGCTTCCTCCTTCTTGACTTATTCAAGGAGAGAGGAGTGAGCCTTTTCAAGCTTAGAGTGAGCTTTGCCAAGCTTCTCATGGGCTTCCATTAGCCTCTCATGAGTGGCATTGAACTCGTCAAAAGATTTCTCAAGAGATTTGACCTTCTGCGCAATTCTTTGCACTCCTTTCTCTTCATCTCAAAGCAAGTGTGTACTTGCTCACACATGTCCAAGAGCTCCTCCTTGGTATACTCCTCCTCATCATCATCATCACTTCTACAATCATCACTTTCACATGCATCATCATTACTCACATCATATTTTACCTTGGTAGGCTTTGCCATGAGGCATGTCGATAGAGTGTTGTTCGTATTTATTAACATGACACTTGTAATAAGGAAAGATTATATAAACAATAAGGAATCCACAAGCACACAGATAATATACCATTGTAGCACTTCACCTAGGAGTATTCTAGGTATCGTTATTTATATTTTTACCACAGGGAAGGTCTGGCATGGATAGATATTGATAACTTATAGTATTGATGGAGAAACAAACCATAACCACGATCCTACTCACAACACGGGTAAGTCATAGGATAAGTTATGTATATGATAAGTATTGATTAATGATAAATCACTTAGAGCACTCCAATCTATGGCATTAGCATGGTCAAGTTAGAATATTAGAGGAATAATTCCTAAGTCATCCTTAACTATAAGTCAAAGCATATGTCGATTAGTGCAATTACACCTAGTAATCATGACTAAGATCATCATTATATCTACACATAAGGGGCATTACTTAGGAAAGTTTGAGTACATAAACATTTTCCTTCCTTCGTAATCGGGCCCTACTTCTATGACCTATATTCGGGGAGTGGACTACAAAGCTCTCAACGGGAGTATCACATCCGCGATCTACCACATGACCTAGAATATAGAGTGTATTCGTAGGTAAATAGCATATAAGCACTAAGCTTACATGATCTCTACCACCCACCCATGGTACCTTATTAGGGTGAATGCTATACGAACTTATGCATAAACACAATGATAAACTAACTATACTAAGTATATAATCAAAGTAGACAATGAACATTACAACCAAGAACATGAATAAGATGAATATGAATGTCATATAATCGTACCAAAGCATATAAAAATAATGGAGATACAAAGGCGAGAGGGGTATAAGAATTATACTGAACCAAGCTCTTAACAATGTCGGAAACCCAAGCGAAGCATGCTTGCCTCTGTCTAGACCTAGCCTAACTAGCTATGCCCTAGAAACTAAAGGAGCTCTAAGGATGATTAGGGTTTCTATCTTCTCAAATGACTTATGCCTTAGGGAGGGGGGCTAGGGTCTCCTTATATAGCCTAGAGGGTCCAACGTGAGCCCTTGGATCAAATCGACTTAAGGAACAACGTGGATGCAACCCTAGGAGGCGGTGGAGGAACATTCTAGAAGCCGAATGTGAGGGGGCACCAGGGGGTGCCTGCCGGCATGGGGGTGGGACCGGCCGGTCCCACCTGGCGGTCTCCGGGTCCTGCCTCGGCGTGGTGTCCTATGGTGTCCTCTAGAACCTTTCCATGTATATACCGCGAAATAATTCCTTGATTTCATTTGACGAATAGGTCCCCTTGACGGTTTTCTAGAATAATCCTGCAGAGATCACAGATTCACCAAAACTCATGAAATTTGTCAGTTTAAACCCTAAACCTTTGTTGGTGCTCTCATATGTGCCCTTATACATGTTTTTATTGACGATTCAATATGGTTGTTAACTACCATCAACAAGTGTCGATGGTGGAAGGCTTGTTATTGATGGCGATGCTTGCTAGTGCCTTCTTGAGAGATTTCTTGCCATCATCACTAGAGTCATCACTATCCGAAGAGCCATCACTATCCCATTACCACATAGCCTCCACCCTTCATATTCTTTTGGAAGGTCATCTTCTTCTCCTTCTCCTTCTTTTCCTTCTTCTCCTTCTTATGCTTCTTCTTCTTATCCTCATCATTGTCACTATTGTAGAGACAATACGCTACAATGTGATCCGAGCTCTTGCACTTATAGCATCTCCTCACATACTTCTTGTTGTGATCTCTTCTCTTTCTTGCACCATAGCCCTTCTTCTTCATAAATTTTGCCCATCTTGCACACAAGGAGAGTCATAGCTTTATCATCAATGTCACTAGCATCTTCATCATCACTTGATTCTTTCTTAGACTTGCCCTTGTTCTTGGATGATGAGCTAGCCTTGAATGCTACACTTTTCTTCTTCTTGTCTTCATCTTCCTTCTTCTCATCCTTGTCAACCCCTCCCTTTCCACACAGTATGTCTCTTGTGTCATGACATCACCTAGTACTTGGTTAGGGATGAGTTGCTTCAATCCTCCTCTAATGATGATCAATCTCAATGTCTCAAATCTTGAAGGTAAGCACATCAAGTACCGATGAGAAACATCATCATCATTGATCTTCTCTTCTAAAGCTTTCAAGTCATTCACAATCACTTAGAGCCTATGGAACATCTCTGGAATGCTATCATCATCCTTCATTTTAAAGCTAGTCAACTTGTCCTTGAGGATGTATAGCTTGGCACTCTTCACCGCCGTTGTGCCCTCATATGTTTCCTCCAATCTCTTCCACACCTCACTAGATCTCTCACAATCCTTAATTTGCTCAAACACCTTGAAATCAATGGCATTGTAGATGGTGTTAAGAGCTATTGTATTGCATTGCTTGTTGGCCTTGTCATTGTTGGTGAGATTGTCCAGATCAAGAATCACAAAGTCACTCTCGGTCACATCCCATACTTGGTCATTGATTAAACCAAGATACATCTTCATCTTTCTCTTCTAATAATCATAGCATGTGCCATCAAAGAATGGTGGTTTGCCCCCCACATGGTTGAACACAATTTGAGCCATCTTTTGACACCGAAGTTGTTAAGCCTTCAATCAAACGATGACCATGGCTCTGATACCACTTGAAAGGTCCTAATATGGCTAAAGGGGGTGAATAGCCTATTTAAAACTCTACAAATTCACTAGAGCAATTGATTAGTACAACAAATGGCGTAATGCAATTTTGCTCTAGCTCTACAAGGGTTGCAAGCTACCTATCCCAACAACTTTAGTTGCGATGATCACTAGGCACATAACAAGGCTAAGTTGCTACTCACTAAGAGCTCTCAACAAGGCTACACTAAAGTGCTCCACTATATGAACTAAAACTACAAAGCAAGCTCTTAATTCTAGCTATACTAAAGAGCTTGCTACAACTAGTTTGCAATAAAGTAATGGAGTGAGTAGGGTGATTATACCACCGCATCGAGAAATAAACCAATCACAATGTGGAGACAACCATCACCAGGAGAAATTCAATCACACAAGAGACAAGATTTTTCTTCCGAAGTTCACGTGCTTGCCGGCATGCTAGTCCTCGTTATGTCGACCAACACTTAGTGGTTCAGGGGCTAAGAGGTGTTGCACAAACCTCATCGACATAATTGGACACCACAAGAACCTACCCACAAGTAAGGTAACTCAATGACACGAGCAATTTACTAGAGCTACCTTGCGCCTCTTTGCCGAGGAAGGTACAAGACCCCTCACAATTATCGGAGCCGGCCACAAATAATCACCAACACGTGCAGAAGCTCCTCCGTTGCTCTAAACCATCTAGGTGACGCAACTATCAAGAGAAACAAGAAATCCGCAGCCACAACGATCCTCAAGTGTCACTAGATGCAATCACTCAAGCAAATGCACTTGGAATCACTCACAATCTCACTATGATGATGAATCAATGATGGAGATGAGTGGGAGGCATTTGCTTAGGCTCACAAGGATGTCAAGTATGTCAAAGTGCCAAGAGATTGAGCCCTAAGCCAGCCAAACACTATTTATAGACCCCCTCAAACGAATAGAGCCGTTAGGGTCGAGAGAGGGTGCTCTGCACACTGATCGGATGTGCCGATCAAGTTGACCGGATGCGCTCGCGCCACCGTTCGGTCGAGGATCCATCGCCATGTGTCCTTGCTTTGAATATTACGCGTCAATCTCCAACGGTCATCTCTCAATCACGCGACCGGTTAAGTTATGACCGGATGAAAGCCCAAGTTTGGTTTTGGTAATTAATGACACCAAGTTGCTAATGCCATGTGTTAAGTGTTTTAAGTTAGGCATAAGCAACACATATGATGAAGGTGTATGTGGCAAGGAGTGGTGGCCACAAGATCACAAAGAGATAGTGCATGGACATGAAATGATGATCATGATGGAGATGCACATAAAAGGAAGGACATGATGATCAAGTGGAGAAGGATCTAAGAGCTCAAGGCAAAGGTATAACCATAGGGTTTTCCTTTTGCCGGTCTAAGATGAGTAGAGAAGTGATTGACCGGATTTAGGATACATAGCCGACTATCAAGAGGGGCAATCACGGTTAGCTCGGGAATCAAGTGCCACTAGATCAATGTCTTGAGCATATGCATTAGGATCTAGTAAAAAGCTAACATAACGCCTTAGAAAATGATTGTGAAATGCTAACACACATGCACATGGTGGTGTACACTTGGTGGTGTTAGCACAGTTTATGAAGGCGGTGGAGTTTAAGCGGTAGAGAGGGGTTTTGGGTTCCTCTCTCCCTCCCGCCGAGCTTGCGAGGCGGGATTCGGCGCTTTTTGGAGAAGTGAAATGCCTATTTTCTATTGTGCCGAAAGTTGGAAAAGAAACGGAGGCGAACGGCGGTCACTGTGGTGACCGGACGCTGCACCGGACGCTGCACCGGACGCGGTCACGGTTTGACCGGACGCGTCCGGTCAGTTCAACGCGGCGCGAGCGCTAGGGTTTGTGACCGGACGCTGGTCTGGCCTGACCAGCGCGTCCGGTCAGTTCAACTGGGCGTAAAAGAAAAGCGCGCGACCGGCGCGTCCGGTCCTTCACGGGACCGGAGCGTCCGGTCATGCATCCAGAGGGGCAGTGAGCAGTGGAGTGACGATCGGACGCGCGGCGCGTCCGGTCACGTACGATCGGACGCGTCCGGTCGCAGCTGGAGCTTACTGGAACGCGACCGGACGCTGACACTGTCGCGTCCGGTCACTCGGTTGAGCGCGTCCGGTCAGGGCAACGGCTAGTTCTGACGCGCACTGTTCACGTTTGTCGTGTAGTGACCGGACACGTCCGGTCACCCTGACCGGAGCGTCCGGTCAGCGCGTTTTTCGCTGCGTCGTCTGTAACGGCTAGCTGCGTACCTCTTCGTTATAAATAGAGGATGTCCAGGGTTTGAGGGTAACTCTTGCACATTCTGAGATATAGAGACATACTTTGAGCTAGAGAACAACCCCTCCACTCATCTCTTTGATTAGTTGCATATCTTGAGTGAGATTGAGTGAGATTCAAGTGCATTGCTTGAGAGTTGCATTCTAGAGGCACTTGATCTTCGAGTAGCTGCAGATTTCTTGTTACTCTTCCGTGTTTCCCGACACGGTAGACGGCTTGGAGCAGCGGAGGTGATTGAGCTCACAATTGAAGATTGTTGGAGCCTTCACCAAGTGTTGTAAGGGGTTCTTGATCCTTCCCCGCGGGAGTTCGTGAATTGGATACTCTAGTGGAGCTCGTGGCTTGGAGGATCCCCATCTTGTGTGCGGTTGTGCGGCACCCGCCGAGGGCTCAACTCTTGATAGTTGATTAGCTCGCAAACCGACAAGTGGGTGTATCGCCACAACGGGGAGTAGCTTGCCGGGAAGCAAGTGAACCTCGGGATAAATTCTTGTGTCATTCTCTTCCCGAGGATTTCTCTTGTGTGATTGATTGATTGGTACATCTCATCTCTACACGGCGGTATAATCACTCAAAGCTCTTCTCTTGTATTACTTCTTATTTCTAGCTTGTAGTTGTTGTTGTGTTTAGTGAATAGCTTTGTTATAGACTTGTGTAGGTGGCTTGCTTAATTAGTTAGAGCTAGTGCATTTGCTTCGCCACCTTTCGTACTAACGTGTGGTTAAGTAATTCTTGTAGAAGTTTTAATTAGGCTATTCACCCCCCCTCTAGCCTATTTGGACCTTACAAGTGGTATCGGAGCCGAGGCACCGTTTATTTGAGGCTTAACAACCTACGGTGAAAAAGAAATGGCTCAATTAAGCTTGCACATCAACAACCCCAAGAAGGCACCTCACTTTGATGGCACAAACTATGCATATTGGAAGGTTAAGATGACCGCACACCTAAAGTCAATCAATAGAGAAGTGTGGAAGGTCACCGAAACAAAATTTGAGGTTACTAATCCGGAAGCACCTACACCGGTGGAAGAAAAGAAGCTCCAATGCAATGACATTGCCATTAGTGCTCTTCATGAGGCATTAGATGACAAGACCTTTGAGCAAGTAAAGAACATTGAAGTTGCTCATGATGCTTGGGCCAAGCTAGAAGAAACATTTGAGGGCACCGAAGGCACAAAGACCGCTAAAGCATATATCTTGCAAGAAAAATTTTCAAGCTTCAAGATGCAAGATAATGAGAGTGTACCGGAGATGTTTCATAGGTTGCAAGTCATTGTCAATGAGCTCAAGGCACTTGGTGAGGAGGTCAAGGACAATCAATTCTCTATGAAGTTCTTGAGAAGTCTACCCAAGAGATTTGATACATTGATCACCGTGCTAGTGAGGACTACATTGAAGGATTCAACTCCTCAACAAATATTCCAAGAAGTGATGACCGATGATTCATATAGAGAAGATGATGAGAAGGATGAGTTGGTCAAGAAGAAGAAGAAGGAAAATGAGAAGAAAGATGATGAAAAGAAGAAGAGTGTGGCATTCAAAGCCACCACATCCAAGGGCAAATCCAATGTTGAATCATCAAGTGATGAAGACTCAAGCTCTTGTGATAGTGATGACATTGATGAGAAGATGGCTCTCTTTGTCAAATAATTTGGCAAATTCATGAAGAAGAAGGGCTTTCGTGCAAGAAGGAGGAAGAACTCTTACAAGAAGAATGAGCATACCATGAGATGCTTTAGATGCCATAGTAAGGATCATCTCATTGCAAAGTGTCCTTATGATAGTGATGATGAAGATGCTATCAAGAAGGAGAAGAAGAAGCAAGAAAAGAAGAAGAGCTCCTATAAGAAAAAGAATGATTCTCATGTTGCTACATGGGATAGTGATGATTCCTCAAGTGATGATGAGGATGACAACAAGAGCAAGAAGAAGGGACATGCTAGCATTGCCATCCAAGAGAAGGTCTCCCTCTTCGACACTCCATCATGCTTCATGGCTAAGGCCGCTAAGGTATCATCCGATGATGAGAGTGATCATAATAATGCTAGTGATAGTGATAGTGATGAAGAAGAATTCACTAAAGATGAACTAATCACTATGCTAGAAGATTGTACTCAACATTATAAAGAATCTAGGAAGGAGTGCAAGGGCTTGCTTAAGGAAAAGAAAAACCTTATGCAAGAACTTGATGAGCTTAGAGCATCTTATGAGAATCTAAAGGTAGACCATAAGAAGCTTCAAAAGTCTCACACTAAGCTTGAAGAAGCTCATTCCTCTCTAGTTGAAAAATGTGAAAACATGCCAACTAATGTTGAGAAAGCTAAAACTTGCAACATAGGCATATCATGTGATATAATTGATGAATCTTTTTTAAAGCCTATTGTTGTTGCTCCCACTAACCCTTCATGTAGCGCATCTACATCATCCTCATCTAGTAGTGATGGTTTCACTTGTGACTCCACACTTATAGTTGAGAATGAAAATCTCAAGGAGGTAAAAGAGCTCAATCACACCTTAGCTAAGGCTTATGGTGGTGAGGACCGCTTGCTTATGTGCTTGGGTAGCCAAAGAGCATCTCTCTACAAAGAGGGATTGGGCTATAACCCCAAGAAAGGCAAGGCCGCTTTTGCTCCTCACAAGACTCGTTTTGTGAAGAACAATGGTAGCTATTGCAAAAGTTGCAAGCAAGTTGGTCACATAGAGCAACAATGCATGAACAAGAAATCAAATGCTAATGTATCCTCAATTAAGTTTGATTCTTTCTATATACTTACCAAGGGTACAAATGGTGTTCATGCTAAGTTCATTAGTGCACCATGGATGGGCTCAAAGAAGAAAGCCATTTGGGTACCAAAGAGCTTAGTCTCTAACCTTGGAGGACCCAAACAAGTTTGGGTACCTAAAAAGAATTGATCTTGTCTTGTAGGTCAATTACAAAGCCGGAGGAAGGCATTGGGTGCTTGATAGTGGGTGCACTCAACATATGACCGGAGACTCTTGTATGTTCAATTCAATTGATACAAGTCAAAATGGTGGTTTTGATGCTATCACTTTTGGCAACAACAAGAAAGGCAAGGTCAAGGGGCTTGGTAAAATTGCTATCTCAAATGACATGAGCATATCAAATGTGTTGCTAGTTGAGAGCTTAGATTTCAATCTTTTGTCGGTGGCACAACTTTGTGATCTTGGCTTCAAGTGCATCTTTGGTAGTGATGATGTTGAAGTCATAAGTGTTGATGGATCAAACTTGATATTCAAAGGATTTAGACATGGTAGCTTATACTTGGTTAACTTCAATGATAGTGAGACACAATTGACATCATGCTTGCTTAGTAAATCTAGTATGGGTTGGTTATGGCATAGAAGGCTTGGTCATGTTGGAATGAAACAATTGAACAAACTTTTAAAGCATGACTTAGTTAGAGGCTTGAAAGACGTCACCTTTGAGAAGGATAAACCATGTAGTGCTTGTCAAGCCGGTAAACAAGTTGGAAATACACATCCTAGTAAAAGTGAAATGAGCACATCAAAAGCATTTGAGCTATTGCACATGGACTTGTTTGGGCCAACAACATACACTAGCATTGGTGGCAACAAGTATGGTTTTGTGATTGTGGATGACTACACTAGATACACTTGGGTGCTCTTTCTCTATGACAAGAGTGATGTTTATGATCTATTCAAGTCTTTTGTCAAGAGGGTGCAAAATGAGTTTGAGACTACCATCAAGAAGATTAGAAGTGACAATGGTAGTGAGTTCAAGAACACAAGAATTGAAGATTTGTGTGATGATTATGGTATTGGGCATCAATTCTCACCAACATACACTCCTCAATCCAATGGTGTAGTTGAAAGGAAAAATAGAACCTTGATTGATATGGCTAGATCAATGCTTAGTGAATACAATGTTAGTCATTCATTTTGGAGTGAAGCTATCAATACGGCTTGCTATTGTAGCAACCGTCTCTATTGCCATGGAAAGCTTGGAAAGACACCATATGAGCTATTGAATGGAAGAAAGCCCAACATTGCATACTTTAGAGTGTTTGGTTGTAAATGCTATATTCTCAAGAAAGGCACTAGATTGAGCAAGTTTGAAAAGAAATGTGATGAAGGGTTCTTACTTGGTTATTCTACCACAAGCAAAGCATATAGAGTTTGGAATCTCACAAATGGCACCTTGGAAGAAGTTCATGATGTTGAGTTTGATGAAACCCAAGGGTCTCAAAATAAAGCTCAAAACCTTGATGATGTGAGAGGAGATCAATTGTCAAATGCAATGAAGAACATGGACATTGGTGATATAAGGCCGATGCAAGTTGATGATGATGATATTCATGTGATCAACCAAAGTGTGCAAATTGATTCAAATCAAGCAAGCTCAAGTGGTTATCATGATGAAGTGCAAGTTCAAGATCAAACAAGTGAAAGCAATCAACTCCCAATACTCCAACCTACTAGCATTGCAAGAGATCATCCATTGGACCAAATCATTGGTGGAATTCAAAGTGGTGTTCAAACTAGATCAAGATTAGCATCCTTTTGTGAGCATTACTCATTTGTCTCATTAGAAGAACCAAAGAAGATAGAAGATGCATTGAAGGATTCCGATTGGGTGAATGCCATGCATGAAGAACTAAACAACTTTGCTAGAAATCAAGTTTGGAAACTTGTTGAGAGGCCAAAGAACTACAATATAATTGGTACTAAGTGGGTCTTTAGAAACAAGCAAGATCAAGATGGCATGGTTGTAAGGAACAAAGCAAGATTAGTAGCACAAGGATACACTCAAGTTGATGGTCTTGACTTTGGAGAGACATATGCACCGGTTGCAAGATTGGAAGCAATTAGAATCTTATTAGCATATGCTTGTGCACACAACATCAAGCTCTATCAAATGGATGTCAAGAGTGCATTTCTCAATGGCTATATCAATGAAGAAGTTTATGTTGAGCAACCTCCCGGTTTTGAAGATGACAAGAAGCCCGACCATGTGTACAAGCTAAAGAAGGCATTGTATGGTTTGAAGCAAGCACCTAGAGCATGGTATGAGAGATTGAGGGATTTTCTTCTCTCTAAAGGGTTCAAGATGGGAAAGGTTGACACCACGCTCTTCACCAAGAAGCTTGGAAATGACTTGTTTGTGTTGCAAATCTATGTGGATGACATTATCTTTGGATCAACTAACCAAGACTTTTGTGAAGAGTTTGGAAATATGATGGCTAATGAGTTTGAAATGTCTATGATTGGAGAGCTTAGTTACTTCCTTGGACTTCAAATCAAGCAAATGAAGAACGGCACTTTTGTAAGTCAAGGCAAGTACATCAAGGACATGATCAAGAAGTTTGGATTGCAAGATGCTAAGCAAATGAGCACACCAATGGGCACTAATGATCATTTGGGTATTAATAATAGTGGAAACATGGTAGATCAAAAGCAATACCGGTCCATGATTGGAAGTTTGCTCTATGTCACCGCTTCTAGGCCGGATGTGATGTTTAGTGTGTGCAAGTGTGCAAGATATCAAGTTTCACCTAGAGAAAGTCACTTAAAAGCAACCAAGAGGATATTGAGATTTCTTAAAGGCACTCATGATGTTGGATTATGGTATCCCAAGGGGTCTAATTTTGAGTTGATTGGATATTCGGACTCCGACTATGGTGGATGCAAGATTGATAGAATGAGCACAAGTGACACTTGTCAATTGCTTGGAAGGTCTCTTGTTTCATGGTCATCAAAGAAACAAAATAGTGTTGCACTATCTACCGCCGAGGCCGAATACATTAGTGCCGGTAGTTGTTGTGCACAATTGCTTTGGATGAAGGCCACTTTGAAAGACTTTGGAATTAAATTCAAGAATGTGCCTTTGTTTTGTGATAATGAAAGTGCTATCAAGATGACACAAAATCCGGTTCAACATTCAAGAACCAAGCACATTGACATAAGGCATCACTTCATAAGAGACCATCAACAAAAGGGTGATATTAGCATTGAAAGCATTGGCACCGAAGATCAACTAGCCGACATATTTACAAAGCCACTTGATGAAAAGAGATTTTACAAGTTGAAGAATGAATTGAACATACTTGACTTCTCCAACTTGAAATGAGTGCACCCCTACATTCTTATATGATATGCCTCTCCTCCAACATAGCAAGGTAAAGTTGTTTGGCATATTATTCATACTTTGCTAAGGACATGGTTAGAACATATAGACATATTTGCATGACAAATAAGCTCATTCATGAAAATCAAATGATTTTGATGTATATATGGTACCACTATTGCTTCTATGTTTGATTGGTCTAGTGGTAGCATATGACATGTTTGTGGGCTTGCAAACCTAGTGTTGAATCTAGAAAATAAGCTCATGATGTGTAATTCAACATGGTCAAGATAACTCTTATACTTTATGAGGTGTGAAAAAGCTTGTCCTTGGATCAAACCGAATTACATATTCTAGGCAAGTAATCTAGATTGAACCATAATTTGGACTCCCTCATATTGATTGACTTATCTCTCACTAAAATTGGCACCTTTTTGGTGATTGTTGACAAAGGGGGAGAGAAAAGTCACAAAGATAAAAGGTTAAGTTACTAAGGGGGAGAGAATAGTCAAAGGGGGAGAGAATAGTCACAAAGAGGGAGAAAGATATAGTAAGGGGGAGAGAAATTAAAATTAAGCACACAAGTAGGGGAGCAAGCTCATGGATTATTTGTTGCATTTGTATGTGCATTAACATGATGAAATGTTGCATTGCAAAGTTTAATTTCGATATTCATGATTGAATAGTGTATGCTAGAAATAGAACTTGAATGATGATTTGTTGAGAGTAGCTTTACAAGTGGTATCTAGACACCTTTTGCTTATAATGTTGATCTTACGGGGTACTTTAGTGTTTGTGATCTTTACAAGTGATAGATTACAAGTGGTGTCTAGCTACGTCGATGCTAAGGATGGTATATAAAGGCAACTCCGATTGGTATCACGCTTCAAAGGTCCATTCTATATACCTTAGCATCAATTTGATAGTAGTAACTCTCCCAAAATTCAAATCCATACATATGTGCACAATTGAACCAAACTCATGTAAGCACATATGTAGGGGGAGCTAATACTATCGAAATTGAAAATTGATTTCATTTCATATCTTTGTGATGATTGTCATCAATTACCAAAAAGGGGGAGATTGAAAGCCCAAGTTTGGTTTTGGTAATTAATGACACCAAGTTGCTAATGCCATGTGTTAAGTGTTTTAAGTTAGGCATAAGCAACACATATGATGAAGGTGTATGTGGCAAGGAGTGGTGGCCACAAGATCACAAAGAGATAGTGCATGGACATGAAATGATGATCATGATGGAGATGCACATAAAAGGAAGGACATGATGATCAAGTGGAGAAGGATCTAAGAGCTCAAGGCAAAGGTATAACCATAGGGTTTTCCTTTTGCCGGTCTAAGATGAGTAGAGAAGTGATTGACCGGATTTAGGATACATAGCCGACTATCAAGAGGGGCAATCACGGTTAGCTCGGGAATCAAGTGCCACTAGATCAATGTCTTGAGCATATGCATTAGGATCTAGTAAAAAGCTAACATAACGCCTTAGAAAATGATTGTGAAATGCTAACACACATGCACATGGTGGTGTACACTTGGTGGTGTTAGCACAGTTTATGAAGGCGGTGGAGTTTAAGCGGTAGAGAGGGGTTTTGGGTTCCTCTCTCCCTCCCGCCGAGCTTGCGAGGCGGGATTCGGCGCTTTTTGGAGAAGTGAAATGCCTATTTTCTATTGTGCCGAAAGTTGGAAAAGAAACGGAGGCGAACGGCGGTCACTGTGGTGACCGGACGCTGCACCGGACGCTGCACCGGACGCGGTCACGGTTTGACCGGACGCGTCCGGTCAGTTCAACGCGGCGCGAGCGCTAGGGTTTGTGACCGGACGCTGGTCTGGCCTGACCAGCGCGTCCGGTCAGTTCAACTGGGCGTAAAAGAAAAGCGCGCGACCGGCGCGTCCGGTCCTTCACGGGACCGGAGCGTCCGGTCATGCATCCAGAGGGGCAGTGAGCAGTGGAGTGACGATCGGACGCGCGGCGCGTCCGGTCACGTACGATCGGACGCGTCCGGTCGCAGCTGGAGCTTACTGGAACGCGACCGGACGCTGACACTGTCGCGTCCGGTCACTCGGTTGAGCGCGTCCGGTCAGGGCAACGGCTAGTTCTGACGCGCACTGTTCACGTTTGTCGTGTAGTGACCGGACACGTCCGGTCACCCTGACCGGAGCGTCCGGTCAGCGCGTTTTTCGCTGCGTCATCTGTAACGGCTAGCTGCGTACCTCTTCGTTATAAATAGAGGATGTCCAGGGTTTGAGGGTAACTCTTGCACATTCTGAGATATAGAGACATACTTTGAGCTAGAGAACAACCCCTCCACTCATCTCTTTGATTAGTTGCATATCTTGAGTGAGATTGAGTGAGATTCAAGTGCATTGCTTGAGAGTTGCATTCTAGAGGCACTTGATCTTCGAGTAGCTGCAGATTTCTTGTTACTCTTCCGTGTTTCCCGACACGGTAGACGGCTTGGAGCAGCGGAGGTGATTGAGCTCACAATTGAAGATTGTTGGAGCCTTCACCAAGTGTTGTAAGGGGTTCTTGATCCTTCCCCGTGGGAGTTCGTGAATTGGATACTCTAGTGGAGCTCGTGGCTTGGAGGATCCCCATCTTGTGTGCGGTTGTGCGGCACCCGCCGAGGGCTCAACTCTTGATAGTTGATTAGCTCGCAAACCGACAAGTGGGTGTATCGCCACAACGGGGAGTAGCTTACCGGGAAGCAAGTGAACCTCGGGATAAATTCTTGTGTCATTCTCTTCCCGAGGATTTCTCTTGTGTGATTGATTGATTGGTACATCTCATCTCTACACGGCGGTATAATCACTCAAAGCTCTTCTCTTGTATTACTTCTTATTTCTAGCTTGTAGTTGTTGTTGTGTTTAGTAAATAGCTTTGTTATAGACTTGTGTAGGTGGCTTGCTTAATTAGTTAGAGCTAGTGCATTTGCTTCGCTACCTTTCGTACTAACGTGTGGTTAAGTAATTCTTGTAGAAGTTTTAATTAGGCTATTCACCCCCCCTCTAGCCTATTTGGACCTTACACCGGATTCAACCCTCAACCGACCTAACTCAGTGTGGCAAAACCGCCTAATCTAATGCCCTCCCAAGAGTACTTGTCTTCCATTAGACACTAAGTACCCAAGGGAGCGTACTAAACTCTACAATTCCGTCGAGCACACCCGAGGGAGAACTCGAAAATCCACATTTTTCATCAGGATCATAGATGAGAGATAAAGCTTACAACACCTTTGTCATTTCTTACATCACTTTTATTACAACTTCAGAGTAATTCATTATTTGATTATACCAGCGGAAAATAAAATGTTATCAAAGTTCAGTGGAAATGAAACCATTTAATGATGAGTTAAATATTATCATGATGAACATTTATATATGGGAAATGATAACAGGTGGTAAATCTTTCCCTTGTAAAACATTTTTGGTGAGAGTTATAAATCAACTCTACATTCGCAACGTAAAGGAAATCCTCACTGAGCCCACCAGGATGTTTCCACACACAAATGTCATCTTCAAGAACACCTGTCACCTACAACAGGGTAGAACAAACCCTAAGTACTCAATTGTACTCCACAAGACTTACCCGTCAGAAGGAAAGAAAAGACTCCAAGGATATGCAAGGCTATCTGGCTTGTGGGTTATTGCAACTGCAGGAAGCATTACTAAAGGTGCATCCTTATATTTAATTTTTATTAGCAGTCATCGGTAGTTCATTAACCAACCATTCTAGGTAAGCACTTGTTCTACTTTCAAGCAAAGGTTGAGCCATCAGAACCATTTTTCCATCTTTCGTCTTTCATCTTTCATTTCTTACTACGGTGCCCGGATCAAGTCATATCGGACCGCTTACGCGGCGATTCACGAATCAATGCAGCCCAACTGGGTACCCTAAAAAACACACACCTCGTTCGTACCGAGGTACAAATGGGACTAACCCATTATCCTCCTATTAAGAGAACCGAGTCCCCGTCCATACTGGGACTCCAAGCCCCCGCCCTCTCGCGGTGCTTAGACCTCCTAATACCCATATATAATCAACCTTCAGTTGGTCCGGATGGAGCCGAAACCCATGACAAGAGAATAACAAGTCTTTTTAGCCCTCATCCGCTAGTATATGCTCGGGATAAGGAGATCTGTGACCTGACAACCATCCAAATGCAACGACCGGTCCTTAATCAACACAGGCGGGACAAATGCAACCAGAGCCTCGCTCGGATTGCCCAACCAAGTCTATATCAAATTCTAAGTATAGTCCCATCTGGTCTCCAATTATTATCCATATATAATCCATGTGATAGTAACATGATAATAGTAACAATAATATATTTCCTATCTCTCGCGAGTGACAGGCAATCACTCGACTTCTACCGGAGTCCTGTAGCATAGCAATCTATACGATCCTGATATACTAGTAAGATTCATGGGATCATGATATATATATATATGCAAGTGGGTTTCATTCAACTCCTTAAAACTTAATGCATAAGCATAGATAAAGTACATAATAATAGAGGTTATGCACCGGGGCTTGCCTGTGTAAAAATATAACCAAATGTTAGTATGCCATCTCCGGGGCACGATCACCATGGCATCATCTTTTGGGTCAACGCCAAGTCCTCCGGTTGATCCATCGATCCATCATCGTTCATATTATGATTTACGCGAATGCAACATAGAGACATAAGTAAAAGACAGCAATCGCAACTCTCGTCATACGACTACGTCTCGCAAGCTAACGGGTTAGCCACACACCAACTCACTAGGCCATGTGTCCACGTTGTCGATTCAAACGTTATTTCTCAACTAGTGTTTTAGTTATGTAAACCCGAGATGTCGCGTTATTTATTTTATCGTTTTACTACATATTTAAACTAGGTTTGTTAATTATCCTAGCAACTAATTATTTTGGAGCTACCAAAATCACAGCGAACATATAATAATACTAGGAGCTTACTATAAAATTTCTAGGATTAATACTATCACTGATTATTCATAACAATTCTTATAAGTTCATGTTTGATAATATTAAACGCATCGAAATAATTAGAGTAAGTCTAAAAATAGTATAAAACTACGTGAACCAATTACACCTTTATCTAGATCATGATTTCAGGAAACTAACAAAATTGGTTCCACCATTTTGGACACCTACACAATTTTATATTAGCTTCACAAGTTTTGCTTACATGTGGAGGTTGATTAAGGAGGTGATTAGTACATGCTGATCACGTAAACTGAAGCTCTGAAGGAGCTCACCACAGGCAGGGAGAGGACACGCTGTGGCTTAAAAAAATAGAGGAGACAGCTGATTCTCGAGAGCTACTCACCGCACCCGCCGGATAAGGTCGACACTGACCACGTGCAGCTTGCAGACAGGGAAGGAAGTCGAGAGATCGAGTGAGAAGCAGCTGAACCTAGTAAAGACTCACGGCTACTGGATGGTGCGGGCTCGCAGAAGAAGGATGACTGACGCGCGCGACACACTTCAGCGGAGGCAGCACACTAAATAACCTCACAGCGCACCGGCGACAAAAAAAAGTTTTTTTTCGGATGAACAGTGGTTTCTGCATGCTACAGTACCAGCTAGAATTTCCTGTGAGCTACGGTGCCAGCTACATTTCTCCGCGCTACAGGCATGCTACAGCATTCCTGTGAACTACCGTGGTCAGCTACAGTAAAAATCGAAGGTGTGTAGGAGGCTGGTGTAGTCTAAAACGAAAAAAGCAAAAATGAGATGGTGTCTAGTTTCTAGTTTTGGTCAAGATCGTGCTTGTTGTACAAAAAAAAGGCGCTTATGTTTTCTTAAAATCAAGGGTGTGCCGCATGATGCAAGCAGGAACCGGAATTTCCAGCTCTGTACCTACCCAAGCATTAACTTCCCAGGCAACCCAACAAAATATAGACTAGACTAAGAACAGGTCAAAGCATTCACCCTTAGCACGAGGCCAGCAAGAGCAGCGTGGGACTCGAAGAAAATTGGTAAGCAATTTCTCTAGTACTATTATTGGCTGGTCTTGGTCACATGCGCTCTCTCTCTCTCTGCATGCCTGCTCGGTCAACAAAAATGGCACGCAGGAGCCACCAGCTGAGCTGCAGCCCTTCCACACTCTCCCCCTCTATATGGCAGCAACATGTGGTGCAACGTGCAAGCAGCGAGTGGTGTCATACATGTGTGAGTGTGTCATGTTTTATTTTATTTTATTTTATTTTATTATTGATTCTTTATTTAGAAAGCAAACCGTCCACTATACAAACAATTATATATACATAGAAGAGATAAAAATATATATGTATGTACCCAAAAATACATTTTGGCACAATTTAAGTTTGTATACCTATTTATGCTCTTCAGTCATAATTAACTTAACCCTATGTTTAGTTAGGTTCACATGCTACAAAGTTGAGACTCGCACAAGCATTTTTATGCTAGGAAAATTAGAAGTGTTTTAATAAATTAACTAATACCCAAACAAGCAATTAGCAAAACAACCAAGTTTAATTGCTGCACCTATTTTCTTACTTTTCCTTTAACACATTAATAGTTGCATGCTTAGCGCTACAGGCCATACGTAACACTAGGGGTGTTACAACCTTCCCCCCTTAAAAGAATCTCGTCCCGAGATTCGGAATAAGAATCAAAAGAGGGAAACACGATTACACTTCACAGATCCGTGCTTACATAGGAGGTTACACGACTTCCAACACTAGCTACTCCAGAATCTAGAGATAACTCGGCTAAGAACAAATCTGATACAACTCACAACCTCTCTAGAAATCGACGAAGATGGGGACAATGAAAAAGTAGAAGGAAAACGATTATCCAGAACATGGCGTATGCCCAACAAAGCTAGAAATTGGAGACTGGTAAATAGATCATTGCGAAGCCCACAACCTAACTAACCAGAGGTGAATCTTGAACTTCTTCGATGAAAACCAGATCCCTTCTTCTCAAGTTACACCATCACCCCTGGCTGGCAACCCTAGATCTGCGAGCAATGGCTAGATCTCGTAGCTCTGCCTCCAACCACTTTCTTCTTGACTGCTTCTCGAGCTTCTCCCACCCGAGCACGGACGAAGGGGATTGATTCTACGAGCTCTACTTCGGATCTGGGGGTGGAATGGAGGAGAGGCAAGCAAGGTGGCATTATAAAAGCTTGGTGGACGGAGGTGGTGGTGCAGTGCATCGGAAATGGAGGCGGCGTAGAGGGGAATCACTGGGGGAGGGTCACGAGGTGGGGAGAGCATCAGCCATGGTGCGCTCCCTATGCGAGCTTGAGTGGGGCAAAGGAGAAAGGAGGGGACGGGGTTCGCTCGACCAAGAGGCGTGCAAGCAACGGGGCCCCAAAGGAAAAGAAAGAGGGGGTCCGGTATGGGGACAAGGGCGAGATTCGAGAGCCGACACGGGTGCCGGGAACAGAAGGGCGTACTATGCGACAAGACGAGGTGAGTACGGCACAACACCACGGCCACACGGGAGCGGCACACGTGGGCCCCACCACAGACAGCGTCCGCAGGGCACGCAGTGACAGTGACCCAGCATGCGTAGCGTGACCAAACCGGTCACAGGAACGACGTCAAGTCGGGCAATGCATTTTCTCTGACCTACGTGTGGGCTAACTTTCCTGTCATTTTTCTCTTTCTTCTTTTCCTTTCTTCAAAAATTGTGTTACCCCTGTTACTTGGGTAGAGCACCACTACATCAACTCGTTGTGGATTTCCCATTTGAACACCAGAATATTTTTACCAAGGAGAATATTGGTAACAAAAACGGTACTGCGGTGTAACTTGGTAAAAGGGCTCAATCAACAACATTGATACTAGCGCGCGCCAAGCGGCACAACCATGTGGTCGTGATCCACCGGTGGCTCTCGGTTCCGTCGTGGCACCATAAGCTATTAACTAGGCAACTATTACCAACTTACTCACAGTAAAGGCAGTGGGGTCGTAGACCACAGAATTAGAAAAGTATTGCAAGGAAAAAAATTCAGGCAACAAGGGTTCCTTTCAAAATAAGGAACAAGTAAAGTAAATCCCAAGGCAGATTTAAATCAAGGGAATTCAAGTGTTCTACTGGGACATCCACAATTAGTGATACAGTGTCCTCTGTTTTCCAATCACGGCTGATCTGCTGCATCAGAATAGTTGTTCCTCTTGTAACCTGCTTATTGTTGTCTCAAGAACCCTAAGGGAATCGAACGAGGTCTAAGGAAAATCGACGTAACAAACACAACAGATAAAGCAAATACTCATTACCAATGGCATTACACGGGTGCAACATATAGGCATTCACTCTCCCACACTCGACACATCACTGCATCCTACAACCAGACGATCTTAACAACGACGAACGAAAGACAACGGAAAGGTTACAACACTGGAGGACAGCGATGAAAAACACTACTAGCGACGGCTACATCTCCTCTAGGACAACTAATCTACTTTGTCAGCCCAAATGGCTTCCTTCCTAGGCTCCTGGGGTTCTTCTGTTGCACTAGCTTGAGGATCTGCTCCTTCTTATGGTGGTGGCTGGGTGAGGGGAAGCAATGACTCTACTTCTGAGGCTTCCGTGGGTGGACGTGCTACAATACCGGTTCTCCTTCTCTCCAGTGGATGGATAAGGATTCCCTCCAAGATCAAGGGTTCCTGCCTTTCCGTGGCCAGCGTCCTACGCTTGGCCCTGGTGATAAGATAGGCATCCTTTAGCTCTTGGGCATGTCGCTCGTCATCCACCTTGAGTGCTTCCGCCATGGCAGTCTCTCGACTCTCTGCAGCTGCTACATTGGCGTGGGCTTCAGCAAGCTGCACTTCGAGCATCCTGGAGAAGATCTCAGCTTCCTCAGCTCGATGGAGACACTCCCTCAGCTCTGAGGCCTGCCGGTCATACTGCTCATCCAGGGCAAGCAAGTACGTGGTCAGGTGCACCACGGTTGGGTTATCTTCTTGCACATCCTGACCCTGCAAGGCCTCCATACGAGCCCTCCATACCCGTCGATTCTTATCTAAAGGTGGAAAGAACCGTATGGGGGTACGAGCAATGGGCTGCTCATAGATCTGGCACAGATGCCGCAAGGCTTTGCGGGCCACAACCTGGTAGGTGTCGCCAAAGCGAAACCCGGTTGCAGTCACATTCTAGGCTTCCGTGATGTCGGGGAACTCCTCACTCTTGCCAATGTAGACGGTGACCTGACATCGCTCAGTGCCATGCTTCATGTACTCACGACCCTCATACTCAGGACGATCCTTGACTCTGAGCTTTTGCAAGGTGGCATACAGGATTCTGGGGAAACCCTCAATGTTCAGGCAGTAGCTGCTAACCCAAACTCCTGCCATCCTAGGTGGGTGAGGGGGTTGCAAGGAAGGCTTTGAGAAAAAGCTTGCTCAAGGGAAAAGGGCTAAGCGAGCTGGAATGCACCGAGTGGTGATACCAGGTGGCTGGGCTTGGCCCCCTTTATAAAGGCAGAGCGGCCAGTGGTCCTGGCGCAGATCACCCTCGAGCCATGTGTGGGAACCAGTAAAAGTACAACAACAGGATTTTTACACACACGAGGCGAGCAGTGTTCGAGGCCATAAAGACTAGCATGGTTGCAGGGCAGAGGTCCGACAAGGGCGTAGAAAAGAGTGCAAAAAACGTAAGCCCTGATAGGCGAGAATCACGAGCGAACGCGATGCACGAAGCCACAGTACAACAGTCACTCCAGGACAAGAATGAGTGGTACCTACGAACAGGGCACCTGCAAGTAATACTGGCACGGTGACTATAGCAGTAACAGCGCGTCTGACTTAGGACCGCACGCTACGCACCAGTTAGTTCACCGGACGAAAACATACTAAAACTTATTCTGAATACTTAACTATAGTAATAGGGCTACTTATATAACTTCGTATGCAAACGCTCTAATTTTTTGCAAAAATGTATTATCAAATTTTAATTTAGAAAAGGGTTTTGAAGCTTTATTTCCTCATTTATGCTCTGATACCACCTGTGGTAGAACCGCCTAATCTAATGCCCTCCCAAGAGTACTTGTCTTCCATTAGACACTAAGTACCCAAGGGAGCGCACTAAACTCTACAATTCCGTCGAGCACACCCGAGGGAGAACTCGAAAATCCACATTTTTTATCAGGATCATAGATGAGAGATAAAGCTTACAACATCTTTGTCATTTCTTACATCACTTTTATTACAACATCAGAGTAATTCATTATTTGATTATAACAGCGGAAAATAAAATGGTATCAGAGTTCAGCAGAAATGAAACCATTTAATGATGAGTTAAATATTATCATGATGAACATTTATATATGGAAAATGATAACAGGTGGTAAATCTTTCCCTTGTAAAACATTTTTGGTGAGAGTTATAAATCAACTCTATATTCGCAACGTAAAGAAAATCCTCACTGAGCCCACCAGGAGGTTTCCACACACAAATGTCATCTTCAAGAACACCTGTCACCTGCAACAGGGTAGAACAAACCCTGAGTACTCAATTGTACTCCGCAAGACTTACCCGTCAGAAGGAAAGAAAAGACTCCAAGGATATGCAAGGCTATCTGGCTTGTGGGTTATTGTAGCTGCAGGAAGCATTACTAAAGGTGCATCCTTATATTTAATTTTTATTAGCAGTCATCGGTAGTTTATTAACCAACCATTCTAGGTAAGCACTTGTTCTACTTTCAAGCAAAGGTTGAGCCATTAGAACCATTTTTCCATCTTCCGTCTTTCATCTTTCATTTCTTACTACGGTGCCCGGATCAAGTCATATCGGACCGCTTACGCGGCGATTCGTGAATCAATGCAGCCCAGCTGGGTACCCCGAAAAATACATGCCCCGCCCGTACCGAGGTACAAACGGGACCAACCCATTATCCTCCTATCAAGAGAACCGAGTCCCCGTCCATACTAGGACTCCAAGCCCCCGCCCTCTCACGGTGCTTAGACCTCCTACTACCCATATATAATCCACTTGCAGTTGGTCCGGATGGAGCCGGAACCCATGACAAGAGAATAACAAGTCTTTCTAGCCCCCATCCACTAGTATATGCTTGGGATAAGGAGATCTGTGACCTGACAACCATCCAAATGCAACGATCGGTCCTTAATCGACACAGGCGGGACAAATGCAACCAGAGCCTCGCTCGGATTGCCCAACCAAGTCCATATCAAATTCCAAGTATAGTCCCGCCCGGTCTCCAATTTTTATCCATATATAATCTATGTGATAGTAACATGATAATAGTAACAATAATATATTTCCTATCTCTTGCGAGTGACAGACAATCACTCGACTTCTACCGGAGTCTTGTAGCATAGCAATCTATACGATCCTGATATACTAGTAAGATTCATGGGATCAGGATATATATATGCAAGTGGGTTTCATTCAACTCCTTAAAACTTAATGCATAAGCATAGATAAAGTACAGAATAATAGAGGTTATGCACCGGGGCTTGCCTGGGTAAAAATATAACCAAATGTTAGTATACCATCTTCGGGACACGATCACCATGGCATCATCTTTTGGGTCAACGCCAAGTCCTCCGGTTGATCCATCGATCCATCATCGTTCCTATTATGATTTACGTGAACGCAGAGACATAAGTAAAAGACAGCAATCGCAACTCTCGTCGTACGACTACGTCCGCAAGCTAACGGGTTAGCCACAGACCAACTCACTAGGCCATGTGTCCACGTTGTCGATTCAAACGTTATTTCTCAACTAGTGTTTTAGTTATGTAAACCCGAGATGTCGCATTATTCATTTTATCGATTTACTACATATTCAAACTAGGTTTGTTAATTATCCTAGCAACTAATTATTTTGGAGCTACCAAAATCACAGCGAACATATCATAATACTAGGAGCTTACTATAAAATTTCTAGGATTAATACTATCACTGATTATTCATAACAATTCTTATAAGTTCATGTTTAATAATATTAAACGCATCGAAATAATTAGAGCAAGCCTAAAAATAGTATAAAACTACGTGAACCAATTACACCTTTATCTAGATCATGATTTCAGGAAACTAACAAAATTGGTTCCACCATTTTGGACACCTACACAATTTTATATTAGCTTCACAAGTTTTGCTTACATGTGGAGGTTGATTAAGGAGGTGATTAGTACATGCTGATCACGTAAACTGAAGCTCTGAAGGAGCTCACCACAGGCAGGGAGAGGACACGCTGCGGCTTAAAAAAATGGAGGAGACAGCTGATTCTCGAGAGCAACTCACCGCACCCGCCGGGTAAGGTCGGCTTAAAAAAATGGAGGAGACAGCTGATTCTCGAGAGCTACTCACCGCACCCGCCAGGTAATGTCGACACTGGCCACGTGCAACTTGCAGACAGGGCAAGGAAGTCGAGAGATCGAGTGAGAAGCAGCTGAACCTAGTAAAGGCTCACGGCTACTGGATGGTGCGGGCTCGCAGAGGAAGGATGACTGACGCGCGCGACACACTTTAGCGGAGGCAGCACTCTAAATAACCTCGCAGCGCACCGGCGACAAAAAGATTTCTTTGGATGAACAGTGTTTTCTACATGCTACAGTACCAGTCTAGAAATTCCTGTGAGCTACAGTGACCGGCTACGTTCCTCCGCGCTACAGGCATGCTACAGCATCATGCTACAGCATTCCCTGTGAACTACCGTGGTCAGCTACAGTAATTCCTGTATGCTACAGTAGATTCCTGTGTGTTCTCTGGTTCACTGACTTTCTGGTGCTCAGCGCGGCGTGTGCTCCGGTTAAAAATTTCGGCCACGACAACCAACTGCGTCGCTGCCCATTAAAATTTGGGACAAGACAAGAGGCTGAGTCGGTCAAGTCTGTATGCCCGCTGCCTGTGCCCTCTCCCTCTATTCATAGCAAGGAAATAAATTGAACGTCCCGCACACTCTTCCCTTTCTCCTTCATAACTAGCTGTCCCATGCTGGAAGCACAATTTCCATCAAGACCAAGACCAAGAGAAAGTTGCCGATGTTTTTCTTAGTCCATGCATGCACTGTTCTCTCACTTCTCTCTTTCTGCATTTACAGTATTGCGAGAAAAGAATGATCAAAGTCTAGTTTTCCATCCCGGTACAAAAAGTTCAGTTTTGAACAGCCTGCCAAAATAAAATATACCCTACATACTTGGATAGAGAATATTTGCTTGGATACTTTACAACTTAACAACCAAGACCACGAAAGTACATGTAAGCATTAAAATTTGTCACATAAAAAAATTGTCATGTAATGTGCTTTCAAGCAATTGTAAGTTTTATACTTTTATCGACATATATATTCTAATAAAGTAAAATCGAAGGTGTGTGTAGAAGACTGGAGTAGTCTAAAACGAAAAAGCAAAAATGGGATGGTGTCTAGTTTCTAGTTTTGGTCAAGATCGTGCTTGTTGTAAAAAAAGGCGCTTATATTTTCTTAAAATCAAGGGTGTGCCGCATGATGCAAGTAGGAACCGGAATTTCCAGCTCTGTACCTACCCAAGCATTAACTTTCCAGGCAACCCAACGAAATTTAGACTAGACTAAGAACAGGTCAAAACATTCACCCTTAGCACGAGACCAGCAAGAGCAGCGTGGGACTCGAAGAAAAATGGTAAGCAATTTCTCTAGTACTATTCTAGGCTGGTCTTGGTCACATGCGCTCTCTCTCTCAGCATGCCTGCTCGGTCAACAAAAATGGCACGCAGGAGCCACCAGCTGAGCTGCAGCCCTGTCGCACTCTCCTCCTCCATACGGCAGCAACATGTGGTGCAACGTGCAAGCAGCGAGTGGTGTCGTACGTGTGTGAGTGTGTCGTGTTTTATTTTATTTTATTTTATTTTATTATTGATTCTTTATTTAGAAAGCAAACCGTCCACTATACAAACAATTATATATACATAGAAGAGATAAAAATATATATGTATGTACCCAAAAATATATTTTGGCACAATTTAAGTTTGTATACCTATTTATGTTGTTCAGTCATAATTAACTTAACCCTATGTTTAGTTAGGTTCACATGCTACAAAGTTGAGACTCGCACAAGCATTTTTATGCTAGGAAAATTAGAAGTGTTTTAATAAATTAACTAATACCCAAACAAGCAATTAGCAAAACAACCAAGTTTAATTGCTGCACATATTTTCTTACTTTTCCTTTAACACGGTAATAGTTGCATGCTTAGCGCTACAGGCTATACGTAACACCAGGGGTGTTACACTCACGGCCACCGCGTGTTCGTTCAAGGCCAGTGAGCATCCAGAGCCAGAAATCACCGACCGGACGCATCAGGTCAACGCCGACCTGATGCGCCCCACGTCCGGTCCTCACACTTCTTTGCAGCGCGCTCCAGGGCGCTGACGCCAGTGTACGTCACCGACGACCTAACGCGGACCCTGCGCGTCCGATCTCCCAACTCGTCTCCTCTGGAAAAGTGACCGGACGCATCGGTGCGTGAAATCCAGCATCTTGTCGATCCTCAGCCCTCTCAGCCAGTCACTGCCTCCTCGCTATAATTGACCGGACTCAGCTGCCAGCGTCTGGTCACAGTGCAGCTCCTCCTTTTCTTTTTCTAATTCTGCAACCACTTCACCCTTGCTTCCAACTTGCTAACCACATCGTGTAGAATTTATGTGCATGTATGTTAGCATTTTTCAAAGCATTTTACAAGGGGTCAAAGTTAGCACACTAGGTTCCTAAATACATATGTAAGAATCATGTCACTTAGTGGCACTCGACAACCGCTTAGCCAAATTTTTTTTCTCTTTATAGTATGGCTATCGGTCCTAAATGTGATTACACTCTCTACAATGTCTTTGATCACCAGAAACAAAACTTATCTTATACATTTGTCTTGATCTCCTTGGTTTTAGTTTTCTCTTTCTTCTTTTCAAGTTGACCACTTGATCATCTCATTTGTGGCCATCACCTTCACCATGACTATCATCTAGCTCTACAACTTGGATTGGACTACATTATCTAATTCATACACTTAGATCAAAGGTTAGTCCTAGGTTTCAATAATTATCTAAAACCTAACTAGGGCTTTCAGATGGCGACGGCGGCGCGGCGGAGCGGGGTAGGCAGACGGCCGCACGACGGACGAGCGCAGAGTGGGGAGAGTGCAAAGATTTGAATTTTTTCAGGTCCGGTCGGATGGACGCCTGAGCATGAGCATTTGTTCTTTTATTCTGCATAGAGCAAACACCTGTGATCTTAATGCCAATTTCTAGTAAAAGGAGATATTTTTTTGAGCTTGTGGTCTAGTGATCTTTTGCAGATTGATGACCTTTAGATATGTGCAGCATAAAGACAATGTCATGATTCTTTTCTTTGCAAAGTCTGTATGAATCCTTCTTGCCACATGAAGAATACATGTGATGATTCATCAATGCATTTTGTTACCATTCGGAGTTTACACATTAGAGTTTATCAATGCATCGCTTTTACCATTCAGAGTTTACAAATCAACATAGTAATTACAGGAAGATAGATGTCTTCAATTCATACAACAATCTGACTCTCAAATTGACTGATATTCAATCATCACACTATTGTGTTGAACCACAATCTCAATTTACAATTTAATTTGACTCAGATTATGTACTCTGAAGCTAAACTTCTGAAGCCATATTTATTGCCCCTGGCATGTAGCAGCCCCTAACAAGCATGTAACAAGAATCAAATCTAATTGAGGATACATTAGGTTGCTTGTTCTTGTTAGTCTTGCAATATTGCTCTATATGACCAACTTACTTGCAACTAGTGCAAAACCGACCATTGCTTTTCACAAAATTAGTTTTGTGAGGAGTAAAGGCTGTCTTGCCTTTCTTGAGGGTATAGCTCAATCCCTCTTTGTAGAGAGAACTTCTTTGGGTACCTAAGCACATAAGCAAGCGGTTCTCACCACCATAGGCTTTGACTAGGGCGCGAGTGAGCTCATTCACCTCCTTCTTGAGGGTCTCATTTTCCACCATTAGTGAGGCATCACAAGTGAAACAATCACTTAAAGGTGAAGTAGAAGTGGAAGTGCTATAAGAGGGGTTAGTGGGAGCAACAACAATAGGCTTATAAAATGATTCATCAAGAATATCAAATGTTAGTCCCACATCACATGACACAATCACTTGCTCCTTCTTGGCTTTCTCCTTCTTGACTTGCTCGAGGAGAGAGGAGTGAGCCTTTTCAAGCTTAGAGTGAGCTTTGTCAAGCTTCTCATGGGCTTCCATTAGCCTCTCATGAGTGGCATTGAGCTCATCAAAGGATTACTCAAGAGATTTGATCTTCTTGCGCAATTCTTTGCACTCCTTTCTCTTCATCTCAAAGCAAGTGTGTACTTGCTCACACATGTCCAAGAGCTCCTCCTTGGTGTACTTCTCATCATCATCATCATCACTCCTACAATCATCACTTTCACATTCATCATCATCACTCATATCATATTTTATCTTGGTAGGATTTGCCATGAGGCATGTCGATAGAGTGTCAAAGATGGAAGGCTTGTTGTTGATGGCGATGCTTGCTAGTGCCTTCTTGAGAGATTTCTTGGCATCATCACTAGAGTCATCACTATCCGAAGAGCCATCACTATCCCATGTTACCACATAGCCTCCACCCTTCTTCTTTTGGAAGGTCATCTTCTTCTCCTTCTTCACCTTCTTTTCCTTCTCCTTCTTATGCTTCTTCTTCTTATCCTCATCATTATCACTATTATAGGGACAATCTGCTACAATGTGATCCAGCTCTTGCACTTATAACATCTTCTCACACACTCCTTGTTGTGATCTCTTCTCTTTCTTGCACCATAGCCCTTCTTCTTTATGAATTTTCCCATCTTGCGCACAAGGAGAGCCATAGCTTCATCATCAATGTCACTAGCATCTTCACCATCACTTGATTCTTTCTTGGACTTGCCCTTGTTCTTGGATGATGAGCTAGCCTTGAATGCTACACTTTTCTTCTTCTTGTCTTCATCTTCCTTCTTCTCATCCTTGTCAACCCTATCCCTTTCCACACGGTATGTCTCTTATGTCATGACATCACCTAGTACTTGGTTAGAGGTGAGTTGCTTCAATCCTCCTCTAATGATGATCAATTTCAATGTCTCAAATCTTAGAGGTAAGCACATCATGAACCAATAAGAGACATTATCATCATTGATCTTCTCTCCCAAAGCCTTCAAGACGTTCACAATCACTTAGAGCCTATGGAACATCTCTGAAATGCTCCCATCATCCTTCATCTTGAAGCTAGTCAACTTGTCCTTGAGGATGTATAGCTTGGCACTCTTCACCGACGGTGTGCCCTCATATATTTCCTCCAATCTCTTCCACACCTCACTAGCTCTCTCACAATCCTTGATTTGCTCAAACACCTTGGAATCAATGGCATTGTAGATTGTGTTAAGAGCCATTGTGTTGCATTGCTTGTTGGCCTTGTCATTATTGATGAGATTATCCGGATCAAGAATCATAAAGTCACTCTCGGTCACATACAACACTTGGTCATTGATTGAACCAAGATACATCTTCATCTTTCTCTTCCAATAATCATAACAAGTGCCATCAAAGAACGGTGGTTTGCACCCCACATGGTTAAACACAATTTGAGTCATCTTTTAACACTGAGGTTGTTAAGCCTTCAGTCAAATGGTGACCACGGCTCCAATACCACTTGAAAGGTCCTAATATGGCTAGAGGGGGGTGAATAGCCTATTTAAAGCTCTATAAATTCACTAGAGCAATTGATTAGTACCACAAATGACGTAATGTAATTTTGCTCTAGCTCTACAAGGGTTGCAAGCCACCTATCCTAATAATTTTAGTTGCGATGATCACTAGGCACACAACAAGGCTAAGTTGCTACTCACTAAGAGCTCTCAACAAGGCTACACTAAAGAGCTCCACTAGATGAACTAAAGCTACAAAGCAAGCTCTCAATTCTAGCTACACTAAAGAGCTTGCTACAACTAGTTTGCAAAAAAGTAATGAAGTGAGTAGGGTGATTATACCGCCGCGTCGAGGAATGAACCAATCACAATGTGGAGACAACCAATCGAAATCCAATCACACAAGGGCTACAAGATTTTTCTCCTGAGGTTCACGTGCTTGCCAGCACGCTAGTCCCCATTATGTCGACCAACACTTGGTGGTTCGACGGCTAAGAGGTGTTGCACGAACCTCATCCACACAATTAGACACCTCAAGAACCTAACCACAAGTGAGGTAACTCAATAACACGAGCAATTTACTAGTGCTACCTTGCGGTTCTTCGGCGGGAAATGTGCAAGACCCCTCATAATCACCGGAGTCAGCTACGAACAATCACCAACACGTGCCGAAGCTTCTCCACTGCTCCAAACCGTCTAGGTGGCGGTAACCACCAAGAGAAACAAAAAATCCACAGCCACAACGATCCCCAAGTGCCACTAGATGCAATCACTCAAGCAAATACACTTGGAATCACTTCTAATCTCACTATGATGGTGAATCAATGATGGAGATGAATGGGAGGTGTTTGCTTAGGCTCACAAGGATGTCAAGTATGTCAAAGTGCCAAGAGAGTGAGCCCTAAGCCAGCCAAATACTATTTATAGACCCCCTCAAATGAATAGAGCCGTTAGGGTCAAGACAGGGCGCTCTGCGCACTGATCGGACGCGCCTGCGCCAGCGTCCGATCGAGGATCCGTTGCCATGTGTCCTTGCTTTGAATATTACGTGTCGATCTCCAACGGTCATCTCTCAGTCACGCGAACGGTTAAGTCATGACCGGACTCGACCCTCAACCGACCTGACTCACGACCACCGCGCGTCCGTTCAAGTCCAGTAAGCATCTAGAGCCGGAAATCACCGACCAGATGCGTCAGGTCTACGCCGACCTGACGCGCCCCAGCGTACGGTCCTCACACTTCTCTACAGCGCGCTCCCGAGGTGCTGACGCTAGCGTACGTCACCGACGACCTGACGCGGACCCTGCGCGTCCGATCGCCCAACTCACCTCCAAAAAAAGTGACCGGACACGCCGGTGCGTGAAATCCAGCGTCCTGTCGATCCTCAGCCCTCTCAGCCAGTCACTGCCTCCTCGCGATAATTGATCGGACTCAGCTGCTAGTGTCCGGTCACAGTGCAGCTCCTCCTTTTCTTTTTCTAAGTCTGCAACCACTTCGCCCTTGCTTCCAACTTGCTAACCATAAAGTGTAGAACTTGTGTGCACTTGTGTTAGCATTTTTTGAAGTATTTTACAAGTGTCAAAGTTAGCACACTAGGTTCCTAAATGCATATGTAAGAATCATGTCACCTAGTGGCACTCGGCAACCGCTTAGTCAAAGATTTTCCCTCTTTATAGTACGGCTATCAATCCTAAATATGATCACACTCTCTATAGTGTCTTGATCACCAGAAACAAAATATATCTTATACCTTTGCCTTGATCTCCTTGTTTTTGTTTTTCTCTTTCTTCTTTTCAAGTTGAGCACTTGATCATCTCATTTGTGGCCATCACCTTCACCATGACCATCATCTAGCTCCACAACTTAGATTGGACTACCTTATCTAATTCACACACTTAGATCAAAGGTTAGTCCTAAGTTTCATCAATTATTCAAACCAAACTAGGGCTTTCAGATGGCGGCGGTGGCACGGCGGAGCGGGGCAGGCAGATGGCCGCACGACGGACGAGCGCAGAGTGGGGAGATTTGATTTTTTTCGGGTCCGGTCGGACAGACGCGTGAGCGTGAGCATTTGTTCTTTTATTCTGCATAGAGCACACACCGGTGATCTTAATTCCAATTTCTAGTAAGAGGAGATATTTTTTTGAGCTTATGGTCTGGTGATCTTTTGCAGATTGATGACCTTTAGATATGTGCAGCATAAAGACCATGTCATGATTCATTTCTTTGCAAAGTCTGTATGAATCCTTCTTGCCACATGAAGAATACATGGGATGATTCATCAATGCATTTTGTTACCATTCGGAGTTTACACATTAGAGTTTATCAATGCATCACTTTTACCATTCATAGTTTACAAATCGACATAGTAATTACAGGAAGATAGATGTCTTCAATTCATACAACAATCTGACTCTCAAATTGACTGATATTCAATCATCACACTATTGTGTTGAACCACAATCTCAATTTACAATTTAATTTGACTCAGATTATGTACTCTGAAGCTAAACTTCTGAAGCCATATTTGTTGCCCCTGGCATGTAGCAGCCCCTGAGGAGAGAGAAGGCAGCGCGTTGCGACCACCCCTTGGCGAATGGCGACCTTGCCGTGCTGTCCTCGCTCACGTAGCACCAGAGAGCGGAAACCGGCAACCGGTGGCACAAGGAGTAGCCTTGCGACGCCCCTTGGTGACCTTGCCGTGCAGTCCTCACTCACATAGCTCTAGATATCAGGAACCGACCGCACAGGACATCGCCGGGGAGGGCAGCTGCTGCCTGCTGCGGTGGCGCGGCCAACTCAATGACGACCGTATTTGGGATGAAGGGGAGTGGTTTATGGAGTTTAAGCGTTCTCTTTAGGTGCAGGAGTTCAGTAGGTGGACTGAACTGAAAAACATACTCCAGGGTGGTTAGTCTAGTTCCAGATCAGATTGACTCTGTGAAATGGGTTCTAGAGAGTAAAGGACATTTTACAACTAAATCTTTATATTGTTTTATAACCAATAGGGGTGTGTGTGTGGGGGGGGGGGGGGGGGGGGGGTGTTACTAGCAGAGTGGCTGGATACATCTGGAAATGCAAAATTCCTCTCAAGATCAATTTTTTTCTTTGGCAAGTGTTGAATAATAAACTTCAAGTTGCTAAAAGCCTAGCCAAACGAGGGTGGAAAGGGGATATCCACTGTTGTCTTTGTGGCTTAATTGAATCTGTGGATCACTTGTTATTCAAATGCCACTTGGCGAAGCTAATTTGGAGCATGATCAAAGATATCTTTAATCTGAACTACTGACCTTCATCTCTAGAAGATTTTAGCTGTATCTGGATGCAGGGCAAGGGGCCTCTATCTAACAGTCTGTTAATGTTTGTTTTTGCAGGTTTTGCATGGGCTCTATGGATTACAAGAAACAAGATGGTTATTGAGAAAGTTTTCCCTAAACCTCCCTCTGATGTTATATACATTGCCATTAACCCTGGGCACGAAATACCGAGAACCGAGTACCGAACCGAATTTACCGAAACCGAAAAATTCGATTCCCTGTTCGGTTCCGAGTTCCCAGGAACCAAATTTACCGAGGTAAATACCGAAACCGAACCGAATTTACTGAATTTACCTGAAATGTGATGAGTTTCAGTGTTGTTATATTATTGATTGTATTATTGTAGACTATTGTATTATGTATTTTTGGTACTCACACTTATAGTCTTGTGGACTTTTATATGTATATGTATTTTGCATTATTATTCTATATGAAATTATGTCAAAATTAGCTTTTGAACCTGCTATTACATGTATCTGTGATCAATTCGGTACTGTTCGGTAAATACCGAAACCGAACCGAATTTATCGATACCGAATTTCCTCGGTACCGAGTTTTTTTTAGAAACCGATCGGTATCAGTTTCCTGAGGAACCGAATTTATATAGGTACCGAAGAACCGAACGGCCAGGGTGAATTGCCATATCCCTTATGCAGAAATGGAGTCACTTGCTCAGGGGGGAAGCACAAGGAGCGGGTTGACCAAATTCTGGAGAAATATCTTATCATGGATGAAGAACTTCCGCCCCAACGCTATTCTACTATGCCCGTGTTTAGATCCGGACTTTTTGTTTTTTAGTGCAAAAAATTGTCCAAAAATTGATTAATTAGACTCAAAATGTTCGTCTCGCAAAGTACAACAAAACTGTGCAATTAGTTTTTTATTTCATCTACATTTAGTACTCCATGCATTTGCCGACATTTTGATGTGATGGGGAATCTTCTTTTTGCATAGTAAAATTTGGGGATGGAATTAGGAACTAAACAAGGGCTATCTGATGTTTCAGAAGTTTGATTCTGTTTTTCAGACCTGTACTGTCCTTCAGGACTAGTTGTTTTTGCTCTTCCTTGTGGCTGGTAACCCCAGCGAACCTTGTATTGCTGCCGTTTGCTTTATAAAAACAGAGTTAATTCTCGTTAAAAATAAAACGACTGTCGACTGGCGTCCTCTTGTTTTGACGACACAGATCGAGCGACTGCTCACGAGCCGTTTTGACGACACAGATCGAGCGACTGCTCACGAGCCAAAATGAGCTGCGCGTTTGGTTGTTGGGAGACTGCACAGACCGAGCGACTGCCGGGAGCAGTCGTGGTCTCGTGGAGGTCGAGCCCGACATCAGGTGAGGTGATCGCTTGGATGCTGGAAGCCAGCCAGCACAGATAGCACGGAGCGAGCGACTGCTAGACGAGAGCCGTCGTCGAGGTAGAGGTATTCCCCGTAAATAGTTGCGAGCTCACAGTTTGCAAACTGTCAAATGATGATCGTAATTAATTAAGAATATTAATTCAGCCTATTATCATCTAGGTATCCCCCGTATCCTCACCATCTGTAGCAGGAGCTAACCACACCTTGTATATGTACAATCACCATCTGTTGCAGGAGCTAAACACCTTGTATATGTACATGCAACCAAACACATGCATATGTACATCAGTACATGCAACCAAACACACAATTCTGCATCTCGTTTGTCTCGTTTGTGAATTTACTTGTGCATGCGTTGTCTCGTTTGTGAATTTGCTTGTGCATGCGTGATCAAACAGAGACCGGATGATTCAACCAACCAAACAATTCATACATGCTGAGGATGCAAAGAGACTGCCCAAGCCAGACTAGGCTGGGCAATCACGACCTGAAAGACCCCGTTTGAAATGGCTTCTCACAACATCGCCCAGTTAACAAATTATATAGATTCTTATGCCGCAAACATCGCCCAGTTAACAAATTATATAGATTTTTATGCCGCAGGCTAAGATTATTGATATAAAAAGTGCAAAAGCTGTAATGAATTCTACACTATGCGTGGCATGGTTGAACAGCAGGATATAGTGATTGTAACATGGATTAACAGTATCATGGGCATTAAACAAAAGACATGATACTAAGCAGCAGAAGCACACCATGTTGCAACCAGACGAGTCATAACCACCCTGACCCAACACAACCCCACACATGCTAAACACAGAGGTAAAATGTGTTTCCATCACATATCAGCTGGCGAACATCGAGTAGTGACATAGTAATAGTATACCCAATCCAATCGATTACTCACAGTAATTCGCAAATTACCAATTCAGGGGCCGAGAATCGCAACATGAAATGAAAACATAGTATAAGATTAACCCAAACATAACTCGAATTCAACAGTGAGTGCTTGACAGGACCCATAACGACATGATATCATCAAAACAAAAGTTGGCATCGCCATAAGAGAGAGATGCAGGTGTTCTGTTCCACAGAAGAAACTACTAACACGCGACAAAACAAAACAAAAAGGAAGATTATCACCACCTAGCAAGACTTTCCATTTCCCTTCTTTCTCATCCCCTCCACAGAAGGAACTACGCCTGCTGGTTGTAGACGTAGGTGAGGCCGCACTTACCGCAGTAGTGGCGGTCGAAGTGGTTGGCCATGAAGACCCCGGCGCCGCACTCGGCGTTGGGGCACTCCTTGCGGAGGCGGGTGACCTTGCCGGTGGCGTCGTCCACCTTGTAGAACTGGAGCACGGCGAGCTTCACCTTCTTGTGCTTGTGCTTGATCTTCTTGGGCTTGGTGTACGTCTTCTTCTTGCGCTTCTTGGCGCCTCCCCTCAGGCGGAGCACCAGGTGCAGCGTCGACTCCTTCTGGATGTTGTAGTCGGCCAGGGTGCGCCCATCCTCCAGCTGCTTGCCGGCGAAGATGAGCCGCTGCTGGTCCGGCGGGATGCCCTCCTTGTCCTGGATCTTGGCCTTCACGTTGTCGATGGTGTCCGAGGACTCCACCTCCAGCGTGATGGTCTTCCCCGTCAGGGTCTTCACGAAGATCTGCATCTTGGCAGGCGCGCCCTACTCCGGCGGCGGCCGCCCTTACCTGAGTGAGGTTTCTCGCCTGCGGCGGCGGGATGGGGCTGCTGTGTGTGTGGGCGGCGACTAGGGTTTAGGAGGAGAGAGAGATGATTCTTTTATAGCTTGGATGGGGAGCTCTCTTCCGTTGGATCCAAAACGATTTGGATCGGACGGCTGATATGGGCCTACGTTGATGGGAGTTGTTGGGCCGCATGGGCTTTTACTTTTTTTTTAGGGGATAACATGTGTCCCTCCGAGGTTGGGCTGGGCCTTGTACCTTTTGTGCCCCAGTTCGTTGTTCTGTCCTCTCCTCTCCCTTTCTCTGTCTCGTTGCGGCGACACCTCCGCTGCCGCCGCCCGAGTCCCGAAGTCCCGAGTCCCGAGCGGAGCCGAAGCCGAAGCCAACAACCGCCGGGGACGCGAGGGATTGATTCGGAGATGGCGTCGACTAGCTCCGCCGGGGACGTGGGAGCCTCAGGTACTAATCCCCAAACAAATCCTGGATGAATGGAATGATTTGCTTGGTTGCATCCATGGGATTGGAGTTCCTCGCAGGAATGAAAAGGGAGATTATTACAAGTTAGATGGTGCGTTCCTTGTGGGATTTGCGCGTCCAATTCCACCTTTAGTGCAGAGATCTTCCTCTCTGTAATTCGTAACATGTATATGTCTGCTGGGTATCGCAGTCCGGTACGGCTCTTGATAAGATTACTGTTCATACTTGCTTTTCCTTGGTATAGTGGTTGCATTAGGATTAGGTAATCTATGCTCAAACCTTGCCATTAGATTGTTATAACAGCTCAGGGTACCTACAGTTTGTCCTACCATGCATGTGAGTAATCCTGACTTTTCATGCTACAGAGGCTTGTTGATAGGATACGTCTGCAGATTTATCTTTTCAGGTTCAGTTGTGATGACTAATTTTGATGCGAGGCTCTTAAGTAGGATGAGATATCAGCTTCAAATGCATAAACAAGTTCTGGATCCCTTTGGTATGTGGGATACATTGCAAGATAGTTATGTTGTAACATGCAGTTCATTTTTTGTTCTGTCCCTTGAGAACATGTTTGTAAGGGTTCCTGCATCTTTTGATACTTTGGTTTAGAATAGACAACTATTTTTTATGTCTACCTCTGTAATAATGGATAATGTGTGGCCCAACAGTTGGCACTAGTCCTGTTAATTTCCATCATGCCTTTCTCACAAATGGAGGGAGTAAACCATTGTGTAGTCAGCACAACTCCCTTTTTAGGAAAGAAAACCGTTTAAAAGATTCGATCAGATAACTTCCAATAGAATCAGTTTTGACTTCCAAGCTACTTGAATGTGATGACCTTTGTATAGTGCACTTTTGTTACTCATAAAAATGAGGCAACGGTGTTGGACTAGCACGTTTGATATAGTTTCTGGATAATTTTTTTTTTGTTCTCTCCTTTTAAATCTTTTATTAAGTCAAAACATATGTCTGTTTTCAGGAAGATGCATGAATGATATTTTAATTGAGCGTTTGCTGACAAGATTTAACAAAAGAGTACAGTTTTGTTAGATTGGACAACGACTGTTTCTTGCTAAAAACACAACTAATAACTAATCAGAACACCTAACATTTTTCTGGTACCAGGGGTAATTGTTCCTCATTCTTTTTTCTTTCAGTTAGAAGCTCTGTGAATGTAAATTTTCTGTAATGTGTTGTGATCCAGGTTCAAAAGGTGCGGTTGCAGATAAAACACTTCCTGCTTCTGCAAATACCAGTAGCTCACATCAAGAGTCTCATGATGCTGGTATGTTTACTGTTTCTTCACCCAGGCTTTGAATTGCTCAAAGCTATGTTTTTGTGCACATGGATCAGAAACAAGCCTTTTATATATTTGGGTCAGAAAATTTGTGATGCGTATATATAGGCTATGGCCATATTCGTACTGCAGTGTGTTTCCATTCATGATTGATGCTTCCTGCAAAGTTCAGCTCACTGCTGTGGCCTCTTGGTGACTTTTGTTCTATTCAGTAGATGGTAGGATTCAAGATGGCAATGGGTAAATCCCCATCGGGTATGGACTCCCCAGACCCATCCCCATGATAACAATATGACACCGCGGGTATCCCCATATCTGGTTGCGGGTGGGGGAATTTCCCCAGACCCATACCCGTCAGGGTAAATTATACCCGGCGGGTCACCCATACCCACCAAAAGTCCTTTTGTTGCCCCATAGAAAATCAGCAATTCACAAATCATAAGCAACCATCACTTCTAGAACAAAAAAAAAATAGACAAAATAGTAGCATAATAATTTCTATTACAACCACCAATCACATAGCACCATAATAATTCTTTAATTTTGGGCTTCTTTAATTTTGGGCAGGGTATTTTTTACCCACGGGTAAACGGGTATGGGGCCTGCTACACCGTCCCCGTACCCACATACCCGATGGGTGAAGGTTTTGCTCCGTTTACGTACCCATGGGTACGAGTTTTACTCTATATTGGTACCCTAATGGAGTAAATACCCATAGGGTATCGGGTCGCGGGTCCCCATTGCCATCTTTAGGTAGGATCCACTTTAATCTTGGTTTAGTATGTATCTTATTTTCCCCTTGTTTTACCCTAGTGATGCTTCTTTTATGGTATAGAAAAAACATTTTTAGGGACATCTGGAAGGCAAATGAAATCTACATTATTTCTGCATTAACATACATGAGCTTGTATAGGATGCCTGTTCGCTCAAGTTGGCAAATGTGATAAATAAATGAACTTGTGATACACAGGCACCATATTTTTAGTTCTAGACATCATAGTGTTACATGTAATGCGTGTTTGATGCTTATTTTGCAGTTATGCACGATACACATCCTTTAATTATTATATTCACAAATGCTTCTTTAACTTTTTTTCTCGAACACGCAAGACAGCTGTGTATCATTATATTAAGAAGAAAAGAGGGGATTAGAGCCCCCATACAGATCACACATCCACACACGAAACACTCAGTAGAACTACAAATGCTTCTTTAACACACAGCCTGAATCTTTTCTTTTCCTTGCAGATGCAAAATCACGTGTGGAGGACATCTGGAAGAAAATGAACAGTGGTTTGCCTAATAAGATGCCCAAACCTGCAATGACGAAGCTCAGTACAACAGCAAAAGAAAAGAAAAATAAATCAACAAATGTGAGTAATATTTGTTTTTTGAGCTTAGCAGTGTGTAGGTTGCTTTGTGAAGTATCTGCTGGTTGGATTTTTCACAGCTAGCTTTACCTTTTGTAATATTTATTCTTTTCTGTAGAATTGGATGACTGTTCTAGGCCTTTCACCAAGTAAGGCATGTACTGTCGACCAAGGATCCAAAAATGGGCAACAACAGACACAGCATGAAATGAGTGAGGATGCCAAAAAACTTGCAGCAAAGGCCCTTGCAGCTGCCAAAAATGCCGCTGCTGTGGCATCTGGACGAGGGAAAGTGGAGGTAAATCCAAACTGTCAGCATCACAAAACTTTTATTTTTGTTAGTATTGAATAATGTACCGAGAAATGTCATGTGGTGGGCCTTGGAAAAGCACAAAGTCCCAACTAAGTACGTTACCCTCATCAAGGATATGTACAGGGATGTGGTGACGTTTGTCCGAACATGTGATGGCGACACCAATGACTTTCCAATTAAAATAGGACTGCATCAGGGGTCAGCTTTGAGCCCTTATTTATTTGCTTTGGTGATGGATGAGGTCACAAGGGACATACAAGGTGATATCCCTTGGTGTATGCTCTTTGCTGATGATGTGGTGCTAGTTGACGACAGTAGGGCGGGAGTTAATAGGAAGTTAGAACTATGGAGGCACACGTTAGAGTCGAAAGGGTTCAGACTTAGTAGGACTAAGACCGAGTATATGAGGTGCGATTTCAGCGCGACTAGGCACGAGGAGGGAGACGTTAGCCTCGATGGGCAAGTGGTGGCCAAGAAGGATACTTTTCGGTATTTAGGGTCGATGCTACAAAAGGATGGAGACATTGATGAAGATGTTAGGCATAGAATTTCAGCCGGCTGGTTGAAATGGCGTCAAGCTTCTGGCGTTCTCTGTGACAAAAGGGTGCCTCAGAAGCTGAAAGGTAAGTTCTATAGGACGGCGATTCGTCCGGCGATGTTATATGGTGCTGAGTGTTGGCCTACAAAAAGGCGACATGTCCAGCAATTGAGTGTAGCGGAGATGCGTATGTTGCGTTGGTGTTGTGGGCACACAAGGAGGGATAGAGTACGGAACGATGATATTCGGGATAGGGTTGGGGTGGCACCAATTGAGGAGAAATTGATTCAACATCGGTTGAGATGGTTTGGACATGTCCAACGGAGGCCTCCTGAGGCGCCGGTGCGTAGTGGAGTTCTAAAGCGGGCCGATAATGTAAAGAGCGGTAGAGGTCGACCTAAACTAACTTGGGACGAGTCCGTTAAGAGAGATCTTAAGGAGTGGAATATCCCCAAGGATTTAGCTATGGACAGGAGCGCTTGGAGATTAGCAATCAACGTGCCTGAACCGTGACATCTTTTGTCTTGTGCCCTTTATGTCCCTTTATGTGTCTCCCTGTTTCTCGTCTCTTTTGGGTTTCATCTCTAGCCTACCCCAACTTGCTTGGGACAAAAGGCTATGTTGTTGTTGTTGTTGTTGTATTGAATAATGTAAAATAGAATTTCTTAAAAAAATGTAACAGCACATGGCTTATCTGTAACCAAATGTCTTTTCACATGTCTAGTGCCGTTTTGAGTTCATTTTATTTAAATCATTTTAACTGCAACTAGTTTAAAAATTGAAAACACCAATAAGCTTATAGCACAGAAATATGGCAACTCCCTGGCTTTTGCAATATATTCATGAGCTTTAATGTCAGAATGCTTAACAACTTGTACTTTCACATGATCCAACAGATCACTGAGGTAAGGGACTTCGCTGGCAAGGACATCGAAATCAAGAAATTGGTTGATGCTAATTCAAAGGAGGCAATCGAGAAGGCCAAGGCAGCTGGTGCCGCCCCATCAGCTGTCGATAACATTCTAGAGCAAATACGGAAGAAGCAGAAGCTGAGCGTGCTGGATAAGACGAAGAAAGATTGGGGAGAGTACAAGGAAGAGAACCGAGGCTTGGAGGAAGAGCTGGACGCCTACAAGAAGAGCTCGAACCAGTACCTCGACAAGCAATCCTTCCTGCAGCGAACCGATTACCGCGAGTTTGAGCGCGAGCGGGATGCCCGGCTGTCGATGATGTCCAAACGGAGGACCGATACGCGGGAGGATGATGTGTAGGACTGAAATGTACCATGTTTGGAGGCTTTTTCTCCACTCCTTTGTTGTAGACATTCTTTTGAGATAATGGTAGACGCTAAATTGTCAATGCCTTCCAGTCCCATTCAATCTGTTTTTTTTAGAATTATAATGTGTACCAATCACGAAGATGCATCATGCATGTGCATAAACTGGATATGCCGGTCTGCACTCATGATTGGTGAGGCTGGGCAATGTTTCTGAAACCGGGAAACTCTGACAAATCAGCAGCGGAGAGCTCAGGAAACTTGAGGAAAAAACTGGTTATCTCTGGAACTGTAATCTATGATAATGGCGATTGGTTACACCGTAGATGATTCAGACAAACAACAAGATTTCCTTTTCTCCCCTCACCTTTTCTATCTTTTTTGCATAAGAAAATGAACGGTGTTGATGTTTATGATGAGGCTATTCCGCTATTGATCAATCATCATGTGAATATAATGAGAAGATGCAGTACCCGTCGATATTTGTCCATGAACTGATGAGCATGTGCCAATGCCGGCCTGCCGATGAGAATTGAGTGCCCGCGCTAGTACGCCAAAGCTGCTCGCATCAGTGATCATTGATCAGTCAGTGTACTGGAACCTGAAAACTCAGGGTGAGCCACCCCTGGACGACAGCCAAGTCTATGCTAACAAATAGCCCAAATATTATTCTTGTGGTCGCCGGGAGACAGCGCTGCCCAACCAACAACCAACCAATACAATACAGCCACGTGCGGCGCACGCGCTCACAGGAGAGAGCCATGGCCGCGGGAGCCGCGTTGTACTACCACCCAGCCGCCGGGAAAGCGAGCCTCGAGGCGGTCGCCCCGCCCTCCCCGTCGCTGGCCCTGAGGCCGTCGCAGAGCAAGGTGCTGTGCGTCAGCAGCGGCAGCCGGTGGTGGATGAGGCGAAGATGGGAGGGGAAGGCGAGCAGCGTCAGCAGCAGGGCAACGGCAAGGGCAAGAGCAAGGCCTGCCTTGTTCTCTCCTGTCGCCATGGACTGGCAGGAGTGCACGTACGTTTCTTTCTTCCCTCTGATTCTGCCGGATCCAGGGCGTGCCAAAAAATGCTCCAGTTTCTCGGTTGAATTGGTGTAGCCTAGCTTTGACCTGTGCCACTGCCACCCCCCTACTGATTCACTTGGAGAAATCTCCCCATTTCCCAAGCTGATTGAGCTACTTTGCTTGCTGATGATTAGTTTGCTTGCTGATTAGTACACCAGAAACCAATGTTTACTTGAAGGGGAATCCAATTATTTTCGTCCAATGAATTTTATACTGGACACAAACTGGGAATTTGGGTGAAATGTAGTATTGACACCTACGAACGGTGGTCCATGGAGTGAATAGTCTTCTGATGAGTATTTCTCATGGCGGCCACATGAAATGGAAATGCTGGTTTGCATTGGATAAGGCTGCATTTTGTAGGACCCCAGGTTGTAGATGATTCTTAGCACGGATTCCATATATGTGTGACCCAGAAAACCGTGTAATTATGCTATGGGGCTAGATGCAATAAATGTTGATATGTACTCGCAATAGGCAAGGCTTATAAATCTGACCATATTGAGTCTGATCAGAATTCACTGTGCCCTGCTTTATAGTTACAGGTGACTGCTGAGTAGTACTGGGTTATGCAGTTTTGATAAAAATCCTCCCAAAACCGTAAACTTGTACTGGAGTCTCCTTGTATTTGAAAACTTCAGAAATAACATCTATGGTGAATAGCTTGCTGAATTTACCTGCTTAATGTTTCATAGAAGTTCATTCGTCAATTTTTTCCCTAATTATGATTATGTGACTAATTGTTGTTGGAACAGCACTGAGCTTGAAGTTGATGTTCCATGCTCGGTGGCCTATCAGTGTTACTCAGAACGGGAGACCATTCCTCAGTGGATGCCATTCATCTCGTCTGTCAAGGTGATTGTCAAGATTTAGTAAATACTACCCCTGTTTCTAGAGCAAATTAGAGGGAGGTGCTCTTGCCTTCTGTATGCATATGTTATGTAGGGGGTGCATATATGGTGAAAAATTAGATAAAACTCACTGCTTTAACATTTTAGGCCGGGGGGGGGGGGGGGGGGGGGGGGGGGGGTGCTTGGGTTGCATTTGCACCCCCTACTCTCAAAGCAGCTTCGCCCCTCTCTGTTTGCAATTTTTCAAAATAATAATGTTGTCTTGACAAATGTCAAAGAGATGTATTATTTGAAGACTATAAAATCTACATGAACTGAATGATGCACTCTTGGCCTCAGTACTAGACTTTGTCTCTTTTTGGTTGCCCCTTGTGGCATTGTCAATATGGTTTCAGTGTGTTTTTTCCTCCGCTTTAGTTAATATGGTTATTGTGCACTGTTTCCTTTACTAATGCTTGGCTTTGCAATTATTGTGCTACATTAAGTTTGTTGAGTTTTAACACACACACTTGTGCAAATATAATTTACAGGTCCTTGAAGATAAACCTGATCTTTCACGGTGGACTCTGAAGTACGAGGTCCTTGGGCGGGATGTAGAATTTTCTTGGCTTGCACGTAACATGACAGTAAGTATCTGCTATTACAAGGCTGCTATCAGTTTACATTTTAACATTCATTGACATTACTCCATGTGTTAGCCTACTAAAAACCAGAAGATTCATTGGCGATCTCTTGAAGGTCTTCCTAATAGGTGAGTATTACAGAATCTGCGGCTATTGCATACATAAATTAGTCGTCAGTACTTCCATTTCACTGCAGCATTTTTCCTCACTTGATTGGGTTTAGTACAATAATTTTTGTGAGTAGCCTGTGGTTTTCAGGAGCGCTTGGAGATTGGCAATCAACGTGCCTGAACCGTGACCTCTTTTTGTCTTGTGCCCTTTATGTCCCTTTATGTGTCTCCCTGTTTCTCGTCTCTTTTGGGTTTCATCTCTAGCCTACCCCAACTTGCTTGGGACAAAAGGCTATGTTGTTGTTGTTGTTGTTGTGTTGTAGTAGCCTGTGGTTTTCAGTGCTTTGCCTTTTTTTTTCGAAGCTTTGACGCCCTGGAAGTTAAAAGTAACCAATTTTGCTTGTTGCAGAGGTGCTGTCCGGTTCTTCCCCAAAAGCTCATCCTCTTGTAGAGTACAAGTGAGTATTCAGCCTGGTGAATTTGTGACATTTGTTTTTAACTTCAGGCGATATGTTTCTTTAAAACATGATCTTCCTTTTCATTACTAAACGCAGCTGACAGTGGCATATGAAGTTCCTGAAATTTTGGCCCCAGTTGCATCAGTAAGTGGCATATGCATAAATCTTATACGCTTGCATAGTAAATCCTTGACTGACCAATCCAACTATCATTCACCAGGCACTGAAACCGTTTCTGGAAAGCTTGCTTCTCAAAGGTTTAGAACGCTTTGCCGCATTTGCCAAGGAGCGTAATAGCAAGATTCCTCAGGCTTGACAGCGTCGCTCCTCTTCTGTGTTCAACACTCCATAACAATAATTCTAGTTTCATTCTAGTGAAGCCAGTGAATCCACATCACAATGCACTAGATGCGTTATGTCATTCTGGATGTGGCCAAATAGTGTATCCAAAGGGAAGAGAATACAAATATGTCAAAAGTTGGAAGTCTGCTTCTTGCTTTTATGTCATTTGTTTAATCATCATATTCTTTTGTCCTCATTATAACCGCTGAATATGCTTATTGGAAGCATGTCTCAGGTCATCTCATTCTCAGTAAAAATTCACCAGAATGCTACTTGGCGGTAAGCACCAAGCATGAGCCATGAGGCACTCAATGCCAAACGCAATACCTCTTAATGCTGTGTCATTAACTCATCATTGTTATCAGATGAACACGAGCTTGATGCAAACATATTATGCCGGTGTCGATATGCGGACCGTACAGACATCCTTATTCATCGGTGAGTGTATGACTGTATGTGCATGCGTGCGTGTTAACCTGACTGTTACACTGCTTGCATTGGTATCATGTTCCTCAATCCTCAGCAATGCAACTAGATCACATTTATATCGGCACAAGGATGTTAAACAAATGCTACACCAGAAAAAGAAATCAAGGCACAAACACGGCCATCCAGCAACAGTCATACGGAAATATCGCGAAACACAAAGGTTACTGGAACGTCAGAAATGTATCCATCAATGGTTCATGAACATAAACAGCAAATATAGTATCAGGATATTATTTGGATGGATAAGCCAAGCCAAGGAAGCATAAACGTCTATAAGATGTGGGCAACTTGGCAAAGGGTCAATTCACAGTATCGCCAACAAAACAAAAGGACAATCAGGGGCCTTTTGTTCCAACAGACCCAAAATTACCACAAACTTTGGATCTTGTTGAGCCACCAGTTTGGATGGTAAAGAAACAGAAAATGAGAAATCATATGTGGATTGCTTTATCGAAGGTTTGCAAGCAAGCCTCCTTGAGGGCTTCACTCACGGTAGGGTGTGCATGGCATGTTCGAGCAACGTCCTCACTGGATGCTCCATACTGCAAGGCGAGGACGGCTTCATGGATGATTTCACCAGCATTGGGTGCCATTATGTGCACACCCAGAATCTTGTCGGTTTCCTTCTCTGCGATCACCTTAACTACCCCTTCAGCGTCATCAATGGCCTTCGCACGGCTGTTAGCCAAAAGTGGAAACTTGCCCACGCGATAGGCAATTCCTAGATCCTTCACCTGCTCCTCAGTCTTGCCAACAGATGCAACTTCTGGATGCGTATAGACCACACCAGGAACTGTGTCATAGTCAACATGGCCTTCCTTTCCAGCAATGAACTCTACGCATGCGACACCATCCTCTTCAGCTTTATGGGCAAGCATGGGACCAGGGATGGCATCCCCAATTGCATAGACTCCCTTCACATTGGTCATGAAGCGCTTATCAACAAGGATCCTGCCAGCCTTGTCTGTCTCAACACCAAGAGTTTCAAGCCCAATCCCAGAAGTAAATGGGGTTCTGCCAGCAGAGACAAGGACAACATCTGCTTCAAGGATGGTCTGCTCACCGCCAGCTGCAGGCTCAAGTGTCAGCTTTACGCCATCTCCACTGGTATCACACCCAACAACCTTTGTCTTGAGCATGAACTTGAACTTCTGTTTTTCTAGCATGCGTTGGAACTGCCTCCTGACCTCGCCATCCATTGATGGTACTATGTCCGGCGCAAATTCAACAACAGTGACCTCTGAACCAAGGCGGTTCCAGACTGAACCCATCTCAAGGCCAATATAACCTGCTCCGATTACCACCAGTTTCTTCGGGATCTCTGACAAGCACAGTGCACCAGTAGATGAAACCACTTTCTTCTCATCAATTGTTATTCCTGGAAGTGATTTTACATCAGACCCAGTTGCAATTATTATGTTTTTGCCTTTGACAACAGTGCTCCCACCATCAATCAAATCAACTGATACTTCTGAGGGGGATGACAATTTCCCAAAGCCTTTGACATAAGTCACCTTGTTCTTTTTAAAGAGCCCTTCAATTCCTTTTGTTAGTCCTGCCACAGCTTTGTCTTTCTGAGACATCATGGCTGGGAGGTCCACTTCCAGATTTGAAAACTTAACTCCATGGTGTGCAAAAGAACTCTTTGCTTCATGGTACATATGTGATGAATGCAAAAGAGCCTGAAATATGTAAAGTAAAGCATGGATAAAATCAGAAGTGTCCTAAATGAAAATGGTCCATAATGCCAAAAAACTGAAGTAAACAATTCTCTAGGTGCAGTTATACAAGAACTACAAAAGGATGTATAAATCCAAGATAAAATATGCTCGTCCCAAATCCAAAAAAAAGGAAATGCACATCACTAGGTTGATGATCCCAGGATACTACAATATAATCTTACATTCAAGTTATTGGATGGAAGCCTCTAAGCAAGAAATTTAGATCCCATGTAATTCACTTAAAACATAAAAATGAAGAATGTCTCTGGATGATCTCATGAATACTATTGACTTACATATCTCTAAGGAGCTTGTCTCCAATACAAAGATAAGATACTCAACACGTAGACATGAACAGTACTGTACAGCAAGTAAAAAGTGAGGAACACAAAGCACTTCCATTTATGCTGCACTGCATAGTTAGCCAAGTTGACGAAATACACCCAGTCAATTTTCCATGAAGATACCCACACCCCACCCCAGGAAGCGAATAAAGGTTTATTAAGACAGAAAAATTGTGAAAGAGTGAAAAGGTTCTAAATCTTAATAGTGCAACTCACTAGGTCATGTACCCAAAATCAAAAAGGTTTACAAAGTTTCCACGTCAATGGGATAGGAGAAACTCTACTTATGGAAGGTTTTTACAAAGTAGTGGCAAGAATGTTTCCACATTCCCCGGACGAGGAACATGGCTTTGAGCCTTTTTCATATGCCTATGGTAGTAAACAAACGAACCATAAAAGATGAACCAAACTATGCTTTTATTAACAATTGGGCGCATGAAACATGGGATCCTGGTGGAATTCCAAATTGTATCAACAAGTCTCCAAGGGCCCTGAGCAAGCAATGGTATAGAAAGAAAAACAGAGAAAACAGCGTAGTGATCTCTTGATCTCTGCCTCGGTACTTACCGCCCCATATGGTGTGACAAAATGCTGCCAAAAGTTCCAACACAAAAAAGAAGTGATGCACATAGTTTGTAACTAATTGTATAAAATCATAACAGTTCTTTAACCGTAAAAAAATAAATACTGGAAAATGCAACAAAAATGAAGTAATCACCCCATTTAAAACTAATAGTGAAATAGATGGTACTTATGCTGACCCTACCTATTGACCATTGATTACCGGTACATCAAACAATTTCAAAATATTTGTTCGTGACTGTGATGCCCACAAAAACAATACCAGTAACTTCGACAATGCTGTACGAAAAATTTATCACCACGCAGATGCCAACAAACCAAATTCCAAAGAAACACAATTGCACAAGCACTTTATAAAATATCTGCATGCATGGTTTTTGAGGTGTTGCGGCGTCCTGTGGCGCTAGGGTACGCCTGGATGCCTTAGGCGCTTTCTAGGTGACGCTTAGGCGATATGGCGTAACTAAAACCCTGTGGTGTTCTGCGGTGCCTGGGTACGCCTCAACGCCGGCAACGCCTCAAAAACCATGCTCGCACGAGATTCAAATGGACAGCAGAGACAAACTGAACACTTCTAAACATAACAGGAGATTGATTCATAATTAATACCAATACTTGACAGTAGATTTTGAACAAAAATTTATGTGCCATCATGCGCGCAGAGGGACACAGTATTTCACAACTAATGCTGTGAAACAAAGGCCCAGTTTAGATCCAGAAAATTTTGCAAAAGAACAGTAGATTCCCCGTCACATCGAATCTTTGGACGCATGCATGAAGCATTAAATATAGATAAAAAATAAAACTAATTACACAGTTTAGACGAAATGGACGAGGCGAATCTTTTAAGCCTAATTAGACCATGATTGGACACTAATTGCCAAATAACAACGAAAATGCTACAGTTGCATTTTGCCAAAAAATTTGGCAACTAAACAAGGCCAAAAACTGCTTCTGAAATCCTAATAGCAGTGTAGAAAGCTCTCAGGATTACCAACTTTATCCACTGCAGAAACAAAGTTGAAACACACGCCCAAGCAACAGCATCATGAAGGACCTGACAGGTTAGGTTCACCACCATATGACCTATGTGACCTAGTGTACCCCAAATCATCCGCGATTCTGAAACTCTCACAGATCTAACACCCCAAACCATACATCGTCACGTAGCAACAAGGAGATTGGTGTAGCACAGCAATGGGGTAGGAGAGGGAGACGGCGAACTAGGGCATCACCTTGGATGGGATGCATCCGACGTTGAGGCAGGTCCCGCCGAGGGTGCCCCTCTTCTCGATGCAGGTGGTCTTGAGCCCCAGCTGCGCGGCCTTGATCGCCGCCACGTACCCTCCGGGCCCGCCGCCCACCACCACCACGTCGCTCTCCTCGCCCGCCGCCGCGTACGCCCTCCAGGCGGACACGGCAGCCCCCGCCGCCGCCTGCGGCCGCCGCAGCACGGCCGCCGCCGCCCGCCGCTTCGCCAAGATAGCGAGCGCCATCTCTCTCCGCGGGCGCTTCCTTGGTCCTCTCTCCCCGGAAAAGAGATCCGCGCTGGAGAGAGAGAGAGAATCGAGATGGGAAGAAGAGAAAAGGTGGGATGGAATGGAGGAAGCAAAACGGGAAGCGTCTATCGCGTTGCGGCCTCGCCGCTGGGGCCCGATCAAATAGGGTTCACGCTCGCTCCTGGCCGTACGATGAAGGGCTCGTCCCACTTCCGATGAAAATAACAATATAGCCTATATAATAATATAAGAAAAATAACATATACTTCCTCTGTATATTTGTATATTTCGTAAGTAATTTAATGGTATTTATTTTGTACCATAAACGTTACTACTTTTATAACTTGATTAAAGTTCAAATCACTTGACTTCTAGAAAAGTAAGAATTATTTTTTATGGAGGACGGAGGGGACATAGAAGAACAAGAGAAAAATGAAAAAGTTTTTCTTCTCATTCTCTAGGCCATTGAAGTTTATAATAATAAGATAACTAAGCTAATTTCCGTCTAAACCACCACCAACCAAGTCATTGACACGCGCGGTTGATATAGACAAAAGATACACATCAGCTTAGCAGCCTGAGTCCCTAGAAAATGGGATTAGGTGGTTGAAACTACGTGTAGACAATGGAACCGATATAATGTTTGCCGTTAAGTGTGACTTGACTTCTGCTCAAAAAAATAGTGTGACTTGACTGTGAATTGTTATTTTCATTGATTATATAGAAAAGTCTGGAATAGTTGTCAGCCATTTAGTCCCTAGAAGATGGAGTATTTGGATCGTTGGTCCCAGCCACCTACCTGCTAGTGGTGTATTTTTAATTTTCGGTTGGGCGTTATTGCAGCGACGGATAGTTATGGCTTTCTGCATAAACATTAACCCGTACTAGCCGTAACTTTCTGCATAAACATCCATCTAAGTACATGGATTAATATTTTCCACCAAAAAAACCAAGAACATGAGCCCACAACACAAAAGTGATAACCCAATGTTACAGGCTTTTTGCGCATAGTCCCAACAATTTTCCACCCAGCGTCAAAATCTCAGCCAATGTCTTGTTCAAAACGAAGGCTAACCTATCCATTCCTCTATCGCGTCCTACTTGCAATTTGGATGCTATTCACAGCATATAGCTTGATATTCCGCCTTCAGCTTCTCCCACAGACACATCATAAGCCTCGGGGTCTGGTAGTGGGCAAGGACGTAGTCAGCGTCGCACCCTTCATTGTAGAACCGGTCATCAGTCACAATGTTTACTTGCTGCCCACTGTTCTTGTACTGTTGGATCCAAATCCCCATTGCCACGTCTTCAAGTTTGAATAGCTGAGACAGCAGCAAGATCAATCCAGAGTTGCATCAGTGCTTAACAAATAAAACTATGATATGTCGCTGGTTCATTTCCTACCTGAAGAGTCAGTTCCTGGTGGCCTCGAACTACAAACTTAGCGATGTCACGTGAGATTATGTATCCAGGACCATGAGCCCATGGCGGGTACATATCGAAAGGCCATTCCTGTATTTCTCATGGGTGAGAAAAGCAATTGAAACAAACAAAATCTCCATGCGGGATAAATGGAGTAGGCAGTACCTTACGACTGATAAACCATTTGCTATCCTTATCTCTGTGGGGGGAAGACTGGAAAGAAATAAGGCCATAAAGAAGGCCATCGGAATTGCTCTTCTTCAGGCTCGAGATCACTTCATCGATTCTAACAAAAGCATCGTCATCCGTTTTCATGATGTACTTTGCAGGAACAATTTTTGTCTGCAAAATAGCAATAGACAAAAAGAAGGCTATATTAAATTTTTAATCGGATTTGTGTTCTGCAGCACTACTTCAGCGGTACTTTTCAGCGAAAGAACATTGTTTTCCTCTCACAACAAATCAGCATAAGCCAAAACTCAGCGAAACGAACAGCTTATGCCTCAAGTATTCCATCTGATTAGTACATAGAATTTTGTTCCAAAAAACATAGTACATAGAGTAGGCTGAACTTATAGTATCTAGTAAAAACAACAAATCTGCAATAATATAGATAGATTTTATACTTTATGGAAACCTCTTGGTACCAAAATATTAATAGTTTTTAGAGGATCTTGTGCGCCAGCAAAAAAAATAAGCATTAGGAATTCAACAACAACAACAACAACAACAACAAAGCCTTTTAGTCCCAAGCAAGTTGGGGTAGGCTAGAGTTGAAACCCAACATGAGTTTAGGTTTCATCTCCATATGAGTAGCTAAGTTTTTACATTGGCTCGCCAAGCCTAACACAACCCTCCTCCTTTACCAGGGCTTGGGACCTGCTATGCTGGAACACCATAGGCGCCCCAATTCAAGGGGCTGGAAAATTCCAACATTTAAGTAGTTTGTGCGTTTCATTCAAAAAAATCCCAGCGTTGCAATTTGTTAATACCTATATCTATATCTATGTTTTTAACTGTACTTCTTTAAAGGGTAACATATGATACAGATGGACCAAGAAATCTGATAACAAATGAGTATTGGAGCACAGAAACAAATCCACCACTAGTTTTAAGCTATAAGTCTTAAACTCTTAATAACACAATTAGGTGGCTAAGAACTTACTGAATCAAAATTTTACCATCTGAATCATCCTCAAGCAGTGGTTTCCTAAACAGTAAACACTAAAAGTCGTGCACCTACCGTTTAGCCATTATTCAGATGAAATGGACATTTAAAGGGGTAAAACAGCCATTTAAACACGGGAAACGGTTGATTAAACAGAAATAGTGTACAGGGTTTAGAGTTTAAACGGGCTAAACAACCATTTAGGAAACAGTGTCCTCAAGTCAGATTACCGAAACAAAAATATAATAAAGTTTTCCACAAACAAAGGGTCTGCTGTAATTTTAAAATCACACAAATAAAATGTCGCAACTCAATGAATGCTTTCAAGATAATGTTGTGTTCATTGAATAGTGGCGTCAAGCTTCGTGGCAAATGGTCAAGCAATACTGTAAAGACTTCAATTGAATAGTAATTTTCGCCGCTTGGTGGTTATGGAAGCACAGGAATGCATGTGTCTTCGAGGGGGGCTCTCCTAATTTCAATGTCATTATGCAAGATTTAAAGGATGAGGCTAAGTTATGGTGTAGGGCAGGGACTAAAGGCCTCAGTAGCATCTGCCATAGATGAACATGTATAGGTAGCTGGTCATTTTATTTGGTTTCATTGGCTAGAGCCTTGTACTAGAACCTGACCTTATGGGCATGTATGAGTCTTCTTAGACTCCCTCTCTTCTTAATATAATGATGTGAGCTCTCCTGCGCATTCGGAAAAAAAATGCTTTCAAGGTAAGGTGAAATAGTTTCTATTACTAAAAAAATTCACTATCCACTTATAGTGGTGAGATGGTCAAACTCCAAAGAGTTAAAACTAAAGAAGTTTTCATGAGGTGAAAGCCAAAAAGAAAACATACCCCAAAAATGCAAATTGATATGGTCTTCAAAGTGATCAAAGTATAGTAGTCAACAAAGGGCATCAACTGGATATCACCATATAATTGAGCTTCTCTCCATAACTCCATATTGACATGCTCATTCTTATGCTGCATTTTAGGCATAATAAAGATAGATGATGTGAGTAGAGTATATCACATCAAGAATAACTGAATATGGAAAGTAGATCAGACAACAATCTCAGTTATATGCAAGGAGAGAAGGTATACATTTCAAGAATACAAAATGGGCGTGACTCATGTCATCAAGAGCATTTGTAATGCATGCAGATGTGCTCGCATACTTTGGAGCTAGATTAGAGGTAGTGCACCTGACACATGCAAAATGGAGCTATAGTAATATGTTCTTTCAATTTATCCTTTGTGGGTTCTTTTTTGTAGAAGTTTCATCTTATGCACCAATCTTTACAAATTCAATTAGTCTTACAACTTCAATTAAGGAGGAAAGAAGAGCTATCATATTGAGAATATTCAATTCTCTTCAGGAATTTTGAGTTTTTTTATTTTTTTTTTATGCAAAGGCTACATAACACTTTAAGATGTAAGAGGCAGCAAGGGATGAAAACAGATTTCCAATCTATTTCATCTCTGTCCTCCTTTTCTTTACCCCTTTCCAAAAGTAGCATCACTTCTTAACTATTTATATAACGTTGAAATGCACAAGCGAAGCATTCCTAAGTCCACAAACAAAATATTGGCAAAAAAGAACAGGTTGCGACATTATGTTCTCTACTACTTCTATTCTAAACATGGGACTCACTTCCAAACCAGTCCCTGTTCAGAGGAGTTGCCGCTTAGGCTCTTGCATGCTGAAGTTAGTTGGAAAATAGGGAAATAATTTGGCTATGAACAATAATTTGGCTATGAACATGCAAGAATATGCAAGTGGTTCTTTACTGATACAGCAGGGTATCTCAACCAAAAAGAAACTGGTTCAAAAGACAGAAATAGAAACATTGTAATGTACTTGAGGCAAATAAAGTGAACTTACAAGACCAGTGAAAAATCGGACTAGTACATTGCCTGAGCGAACAGCCTCATATTGCATCCATGTTCGCCTCAAAGCCATCCGCCGCTTGAAGTTGTTTCCAGTAGAGAAAACACCAACCAGCAGAAAAGTTCGCTTCTTTGGCAGAGGTGGGGCCTTCAAAACCGCAACACTAGCCATGTCTATATCTTCTGAAACTGGTAACCCATTAGCCAAGAATGACAAGAGCTCCAAATCACCAGAAACCTTGACTTCTGCTACCAACCATGGCTCCAACCTCTATAAAAAACATAATAGCTTTCACAATTATGTAACACTCAATTACTCACAAAAAGTGAAGTATGCAGTCTTATTGTTTTGCAAAAGTTCACCTCTCTATAGGCAAATGATGTCTCATGCCGCCCATTTACTGTCATATGGAACCCCTCTACACCAGCCCACAGTATTACTGTAAAAGGCTCTCCTTCAACAATTGAGAAACCACCACTTAATTGACCATGTCCTTTTGGACTCTGCCAATCTTCAGGTTGGTTCCCAGTAACATTTACCACAGTATTGTTATTCTCCTGGACGATCCTCTCACCCACTTTCTCATTGCAATGAACAAGGCCATCCACTGGACTGGTCAAACTCAGTAGACATAATGTCTTTTATCAGTACGAGTAGAGGCTATAAATAAAACAAGAAGTGTTTAGGAACTATTTAGTTGTCAACAACAAGATACTAAAGAACATGATAAAGGATACTAGAACAAAAGCATACGATCAATTACTGAAAAATGGAGAACCTATTGTAAATGGATTTTGCAGGCAGTAGTTGGCATCACTAGGATTATCTAATTAACACATCAAAGTTTGAATTGCAAATATTTTCGAAGGAACTCACTTATATAAAAATACTAATAAGCACCATTAAATCCCAATAAAAGTATAAATTCTTCATGAATGCTAATTTTTTTTATAAATGCACCAAAAAACAAGAAACATCGAAAATTTGCAGTTCACAGCTTCATGTCCAGTAGACCTCTGTAACAGTTAACAGCTCACCATGTTCGTCGACTGTCATTAGGAGCTAATCATGATTATCTTGCCATGGGAGACCACATGCTTGCAATGGACCTAGCACATGGAGAATCTAATAACATCTTTTTCTTGGTCACAGTAGCATATGCATGTTATTATATTTATAGTGATCTACACAGCATTACTCACAAGTGTCACATCACATTACCTATCAAAAGTGAGTCTTAACTGCACTCTGTAGTTAATCATATTAACAAAAGCCATCCACAATGGAGAATGATATCAGCAAACAGGTCCACATTATTACCTTGTGTAGTTGACGTTTAATCACTAGCAGATGTGCCTTAAGTAAGTTTACCTATTTTTCATTCATCAAATGATTTGCAATATAAGTATCTCAATCACACCAGAAACATTCCTAATTCAAAAATAATAAAGCCATGAGCCCATGACTATCTTCGCTGACCCCAAAAGGAAACACCCTCACACTCATATACTCTCTGCATCTATTTGACTACAGTGTGATGGTAGGAAAGGAAGCATCTCATGAGCTGCAATTTTCATATATATAAATCTTTTATTAAATATAGCATTTGACTATGATTCATAAACTGTAGACACAAATTAGTTTCTTATTGCTTGGACCTTTTGAAGAATGAAGTTCTGAAGTACTCCCTCCATTCCAAATTATAAGATGTTTTGGCTTTTCTAGATACATTACTTTAACTATGTATAGTGTATATCTAAGTGCATAGCAAAAGCTATGTATCTTGGAAAGCCAAAACGTCTTATAATTTGGCATGGAGGGAGAACAAATCAGTGCTCAAATGCACCCGAGTTTTTTAGTTTATACTTCCACGAGACATTTAAGCTATGCAGACCCTTAAACCCTGAAGCAGACCATCTAAATGCTGAACCAGGTACTAACCATAACATAGTGATAGGAATCAAAGAGCCAATCAGGAAATGAGGAAACTACTTCTTGTCAGACAATTATAGCTAGTTTCCTTCTGGTGCAAATACTACTTCGCATATTCTTTCACATCAAGCATGCAACAGTCGCTAAGGTGAGATTGAGACACATCAGTACCTTGCATTCTACTAGTAAGCATACAAGCAGTACATGCATAATAAGCAAGTTAAAAAGACATATCCTAGATAAAACGAACTAGTATATTTGCAATCCTCCCACCAGACATGCAGATCAAAGTAAAGTAAGACTAACCTTCGCTGCAAGCTGCTATTGCTGCTGCCGACATCACCAACAAGCGGGCACCGCTCCCACTCCCCCCACCCCTCCTCTGGCGTCCAGGAATTTTGCTCCACCACCATCCCCGCGGCTCCCAGGCTCACATTGACGTGCAGCACAACCTCGCCGCTCGCACCCAGCATCTCCACCCAGAACTTGGACGCCCCCTCCCTGGGAACCCCGACCACCGTCACTGCCGCGCCCTCTGCGAGCCCGCAGGGGAGTCTGGCACGTCCCGCGCGCAGATCCCCTCCCACGGACGACGAGCAGCGGGGTCCTTGGGGATGCCCCTCCTCCTCGCTTGCCGCGGCGGCGGCGACAGCCAGGGTGAGGTTCCGCCAGGCTTCGGCTGCCTCGAGGACGCCTGCAGCGGTTCCCGGGAGCGCGTCGGAGCGGCAGAGGAGCGGGCGGAGGAGGCCCCACGAAAGCTGGGCAGTGGAGTTGGGAGCGGGAGGGTAGAGGCCAGAAAGGCCAGGGAGGGCGGGGAGGAGGTCGGCGATCGGGCCATTGGGTGCGGTGGTGGGGGGTGGAGTGGGGGAGGGCGACGGCGAGAGGAGGAAGAGCACGACGGCGAGTGTGAGGATGAAAAGTACGCCGGAGCATTTCCTCATCGCAGCGACCGCGGAACGGCGGAAGGCGGGTGCCGGTTGTCTCTATCTCGACTTCTCGAGCGTCGGTCGAGTAGTAGGCCACCAAAGTCCTTGCATTGCGAGCGGTTATAGGGACGACTTGCGATCCGAAGATTTGTAATAGTCATGTTATCTACTCTAATACATTGAAATCGAATTTTATACCACCTACATATGAATTAGGGTAGCTCGTATATTAATTTATTTTAAAATTAAGACTCCACGTAGTGGTTGGACATGTCCTATTAACTCAAACAACACAGAAGAGATATGTTCCAATATGTATCAAGACATAGATATAGATGGAACGGCTGTACAAGCATATTTTCTAAACCGATTCGGTTATCAAGCCAAAGTCCGAACCTAAAACATGCCGTACTTTAATAAACCAAGAAGATATATATTTTGTATTGAACCAATCATATGAAAAGACTCATGTATAGATTACGTGTGCATACGTATACTAAATAAACAAGTTCGACTGCCTTAAGCTTCTTTAGGATTCTTCCTTAATCACGGCATGCATGCAAATATAGCATATATTGTGGATACTTTAATTCCTGTTTGGTGTCTACCTGTGTACCATGGCCAGTTGTTTTTTTTCCTTGACGAGCTGTTTACGAACTCTGGTTGCTATAAAACATACGGACTCTATCCTGATAGGAAAAAAGATGAAAGAATTCTAATCCTAGTTCATTTGTACGGAACACAAATAATCTTATAATCAGACTCCATATCCGTCTAGACGCGAACTATTATAACTCGTATAAGCATGTGCTATGTTATATATAAGTCTGGATGGAAGAAACTCTCCATTGTCCGGTAGTTAAAGAGAGACGTACAAAAAAAATGGATGGACAAAAAAAAGATATGAAATTTTACCTCTTTATTATTATATAGGTATACAAATTTATTTTAGAGGAAAATTCTAAATATGTAAATGCCGTTTTAGATTGAAATCAGTCGGGTACCGTGACTAAGGGTACCTAAATCATAAATAAAACATTTTTCATCAACCAAAACTAGGCAAGGCCACCCGCAGGCAGTTATCCGCCTCGCCCGAGACCGGCTTGGTCAGCAACCTTCAACAGGCCGATTCTCCGTGTAACAGAACCGACCAAATTATAAGAGCACAAGTACGAAAACAAGCACCGAAGCGCTCAAATTTTCAAACTTGAGCCCATATAATCCCGGTAGTCAATCGAAATCACGAAGGATTTCAAACCAAACTGCTTACAACCAGGATCGCTTCATTCAACATACAACATCATACGATACATTTCACAAGTAGTCCAGAAATAAGTTTACACCACGGAGTAGCAAATATTACAAACCAAGTTTGAAAGTAGCGGAAGCATAACACACACACTAGTTAATTAAATACTGCCAGTCTGGATGATCGACATCTCGCAAAAGCATGAGGAAAGTACATAAAGACGATCACGCCCTTGTGATCTAGTCCTCATCACCCGCAGGGTGGAGACACGTCTTGCAGAATCCCTGATAAAGCATGTCATCTGCAACAGGAGGGAATAAACCCTGAGTACTGGAATGTACTCAGCTAGACTTACCCGCCGAAAACCAGAAATAAGATGACACCAAGGATTATGCAAGGCTTACACAAGAGGCTAGCTGACATAATATTTTGCATAAAGGCATAAGTAATTGATACTCTTATAACCTGTACTAGCAGTTATTTTTAGCATTTACCTGTCATCTATCTTAGCACCTGTACTAAACATGCACTTGGTTGTAATCAAACAATTATCATCATTATATCCAGAGCAGGTATGAATTGTGGCAACATTGTATCATTCCCTTAACCACCAGTTCATTTAATGAGATCTACGTTGCCGCTGCTCAAGTCAAGTGCTCACTAACCGGGAGCGACGGCGATTCGAATCGAATTCCTATCCAGCTGGAGGGGTATTTCTAACACTCACCGTGCAGACCCCTGCCAGGGTCGCACAGGCCACCGTTTCATATGATTCAGGAATCGCGGGTCCGAATAATGTCGCGACCCCAAGGGCGACACTCTGCCAGGTGATAGGGACTCTAACCCCCCCTTGGTCTCACGCCAATGTCCCCAAGCACATCCTTTCTCTCCTCCAAGAAGCAACCTACCATTCGATTCCCGACCTGAACCACATTACTCGGCTTCGCGGTCGGAACGGGTTATCCGGCCAACTAAGTGTTAGACTGCGTTCAACATGACTCAAGGACGTACAGCGAATCGGTCCTTAAACGACTCAGACGGGCATAGCTCCACACCCAAGACGTGAAGTGTCTTGCGGCTGTACTATCGAACTCCCGCCCGGTCTCAATTTCATTTTTAAGCATGGTTCCATTCACGATAGCCATAGAGCCACTCGTGACTCCTTTCTACATCTCGCGGATGACCGGAAATCACCCGACTTCTACCGTACTAAGCAGGGCTAAGCATTGACACGTGCCTAAACCTAATATAGGATTAAGTACGATATCTGGACAAGGACAGGTACAATGCAGCAAGTGTTTTCATATAACTCCTAGAACTTAATGCAATAAACAATTAAAAGTACTCAAGATATATTTATAAAATGATGGGCTCAGCATGCACCGGGGCTTGCCTTTGAGAAAGGTTGCGGGTTTGTGGTCCGGACACTCGGGTAGATCTTCTGACGGAGCTTCCCCGACGTTGGTTTCTTCTGCTAATTCCTCCGGTTGACTCAGCACCTCCTCCGGTATCGCTTGTTCGAATTCGAGAAGTGTCACCCCCTCCGGTACACCTATTGCATGAATGCACAATAAATACCATGGATGCATAACGAAAGATGCAATATGCTCGGAATGGAATGCATTACAACAATTTAATGCTCTACTCAAATCACTTCAAAAGAGTAGGTGCAAATTTCCTCTCCGGTAGAGAAATACTCACCTAATCTACTTAACCTAAGATAAAGCTGCTCATCCTCAGTTAAGGCCCTAACACCTAACAATTACAAAAGTAGCATGTCTTAGGATATCACACCATATCAATCAGCAAAACACCACAGTAAGCATTCTGGACAGCAGCTACTTGTTTTTATCACAACTGGAGATTTACAATTCCAAAAGATATGATCTAAGCCAATCTGGAAAGCCTAAGAAATGTACTACAATTCATTTTCAGACCTCAACTCCAAACTCCTAAGTTTTCCATGTCAAACTTCACAAGTTCCAGAATCTGTCCTCTCCAAAACAGAGAGTAGCAGATTTTTAACTGCCACTTTAAACAACAGTAACTCTCAAACTACTAAGCCAAATGCTTCCAAATTTTAACACAAGCTAGTTCATCAAGTTTACTCCAACTTTGGTATTTACAAGTTGTCCAGCAACCAATTTTATCAAAGCCAAATTTAGAATTACTACTTAGCTGTCCAGAAAACCTAAAATTACAAAGGTTAAATATTTATTGATGTGGCAAACATTCTCTAAAACCAAACTAATGCTACTACAAGTTCACAAATATCACAAAGACACCAGGAAGTAAGGTGTGCCCACCTAGAACATTTATTTAAACCCATTTCTCAATTTACTTAAGTAATTAAGTGGAATTTCAAACATATATGTAAACTGCTCCTAAAATTCTACAAAAATTACAGGGGACTCTCTGACCCACAAAGAGACTACTGTAAAATTTTGAACTCAATTTATTCACAGGAACTCCCTACACAAAATTCCCAAGACAAAAAGGCTGATTTTTGTATAAATAACCAAGCATAGTAAAAAGTGTCAAACAACAGATTTCTTAATTTTCTTGGACACTCTAGGGTACCAAGACATTCTCCAAAAATTTATAAGAACATTGCACATGTAGAAGAATTACTAAAATTCATTTTAGTATTTCCTAGAATAACAAGATAGCATTATAACTTGGAAATTACTTAATCACTGATGCCCAAATTTTTACCAGAGCTAGGGCTAGCATAGAGTAACCTACCCACCAAATTTCATGATTTATGGAACACTACAGCTCAAGTTATAAATTTAACAAATTTGCATGCATTCCAAAACACATTTAAAGGATCTATTAAATTCTTACAGACTTTAAACATCTCATGCCAGATCCATATTTTTCTAAAATACTACACATTATGTAGACCCTAATAAAATTTATCTCATGATTTTTGGATCATTAAAACCCTAGATCTATATTTTTCCAACTTGTACAAAAATCAGTGACAAAATAATAAAAATGAATTTCATTTCGGACGACTGGGCCGGCCCGGAAAAACTCGGCCCACACTCGCGCGCGCGCGGCCCGCTCAGCGCTCCCGCCCGCGCGCGACACTGACGGGCGGGCCCCCGCGGTCAGTGACCGGAGATAGGGAAGGCGGAGACCCGCGAGCTCCGACGAGCTCGAGCTCGCCGGAGAAGAGCTCGCTCGGCCAATTGAGCACCGCCTCGTGTTCTCCGTCACCCGGTGCGTCGATTGGTGCTCGTGGAATGGATGGGGATGGGGTGGAAGGGGCTTGTCACCGCGAGCGGCGGCCGGTGATGTCCCGTGGCGGCGCACCGTCGACGGTGAGGATGTACGGTGCGGTCTAGGCTCGGTACGAGCTTCACCGAAGCTAGGCGGATCCATTTTGCTAGGAAGGGAGGATGGAGAGAAACCCGAAGCACCCCGACCACGGTGAGGTCCCATGGCGGGCTCCGGCGACCTCTCGGAGACGGGGAAGAAAGCAATGCGGCTCACCTTGAGTCAAATCGTTGGCTTCGGTGGGTCAAGGAGATGGAGGGTGGTGAGGCGGAGGGATTGGCGAGGTCTAGCGGCCGGTGATGCGGTGTGGCTCGCGCTCGAGCTCGCCGGAGAAGAACGGCAATGGCGGCTCGGTTTCGGTGTTCTTGGCAACTGGAAGAGAGGGGGCGGAGGAATGGAGGCCGGCTCGCGCGTCGTGGCGTCTTGAAGGCGTCGCGGCCTGACTGGTGGGGCCAGGGCCGGCGTACGGGCGCCACCGCGCCTCCACGCGTCGATGACGGCCTGCGGCCGGTCGGCCACTCTGACGCTGACGAAACTGAATCGGCGACATCAATGACCGACTGACAGAGCGACTTCCACGATGATTATCTCCCAACCGGTTCGAATTAGTCGAAGATGATTACACCAATTTTGTAGAGCTACATGAGGTCTACAAGTTTGTCAATTTGAGTTTGGGCTGGTTCGGCCTGGATTTGAAACTACAAGGCTCCAAAGTGGGTTACCCGAAAACTGAAACTTAGTTTCAGTCACTATGCCGACTGAAACCCTAACTTCAAGACATTATATCTCCTAAACTATTGAGAACCAGGTGATGGTGATATTGACAATGTTGTAGAGCTATGTGTGGACAACAACTTTGTCAATTGGCTCAAAGACTGGTTTGGCCTGGTTTGCAAACTAAAAGCTCCTAAAGTAGGCATCAGTAAAACTGTAGGGTCAGATTCCAGACTTAGAAAAATTCTAAGTCTTGGAGCTACCTCTCTAACTGACTTGTGGGCCACTTTTGAGCATGTTAGGGTCAATTTCATAAGATGGTCATATTGAGACTTTTGTTCCCCATGAATTTCTTTACAACTTTGCTTAAGGGTGCTCTTCCATGCAAGGTTTCTAAATTAGACTTTTTAATTGGTCAAACTAGGGCCTTCTAGGGTCAAATGGTGGTCAAACTTCTCTTGGAGGGCAATTTAGTAATTTTGGTCAACATGAACCTTGTTCCAAATGTTACCCTAAGTATAACTAAGGTGTTGTAGGTCATGATTGGCTACCTTACCTTTTTGTTACACCAACTATCAAATACTTCATGAAATAATTCAAATAAACCCCAGAACTATCACATGTGTTGCATCACATGAAATAACAAACATGAATGATGCATGCTTATGCTTATGCCATGCAAATGCAATGCAATTATGGAGCTAAACACTTGAGGTGTTACAGCCCTCCCCCCTTATAAAAATCTCGTCCCGAGATTTGGAAAGCGTACCATTTTTCATAGAATTCCTTATAACCATCCCGCAAATAGTCCTCCCGTTCCCACGTAGCATCACTCTCACTTCCCTGATTACTCCACATCACTTTGTACCACTTAACCACTTTACTTCTAGTTACTCGTTCCTGAGTATCGATCACTCGGACTGGCTTTTCTTCGTAGGTTAGGTCGGATTCTAGCCTGATATCACCTAAAGGAACTTGTTCCTCAGGAACTCGAAGACACTTTTTAAGCTGAGATACATGGAAGACGTTGAATATGGCACTCATTTCTGGAGGTAACTGAATTTTGTACGCAACAGCTCCACTCTTGCCTATGATTTAAAAAGGACCCACGTATCTTGGCGCAAGTTTCCGCTTAACACCAAAACGTTGGACACTTTTCATTGGAGAAACTTTCAAATACACGAAGTCTCCAACTTCAAACTCGAGTGGTTTTCTACGACGATCCGCATAGCTTTTCTGTCTAGCTTGGGCTGCAGCCATATGTTTTTGGATGGTACGGACTTGTTCCTCAGCTTCCTCAACAAAAGCAATACCATAAAATCTTCTCTCACCAGATTCTATCCAATTTAGTGGGGTTCTACACCTACGACCGTACAAAGCTTCGAATGGAGCCATCTTAATACTCTCTTGATAACTGTTATTGTACGAGAATTCGGCTAAAGGTAACCATTTTTCCCAAGAACCCTTGGATGAAATGACGCATGCTCGCAACAGATCTTCCAAGATTTGGTTAACTCGTTCTGTCTGACCCGATGTCTGGGGGTGATAAGCAGAGCTTCTCACTAACTTGGTTCCCAGAAGGTGATGCAAGTGCTCCCAAAAGCGAGCAGTGAACTGGGGACCACGGTCAGATATGATAGTACGAGGTATCCCATGAAGCCGGACTATCTGATTGAAGTACAACTCAGCATAGTCAGTGGGACGATAGTCCACTCTCACTGGGATGAAGTGAGCTGATTTGGTCAAACGATCAACAATTACCCAAATAGAGTTATGATTTTTGACAGTAGGAGGAAGTCCGACAATGAAATCCATACTTATCTCTTCCCATTTCCAGCCTGGAATGGAAAGTGGCTGAAGTAGCCCAGCTTTCATGTGCACAGCTTTAACTCTGCAACAGGTGTCACATCTAGCAACATATGCAGCTATCTCTTTCCGCATCTTGGTCCACCAATAAAGTGGTTTCAAATCATAATACATCTTATTGCTGCCAGGATGGATGGACAACTTAGAGGAGTGTGCTTCAGACATAATATCATTTCGAAGCTCTCGGTCCTTAGGCACAACTAACCTATCCTTGAACCATAGTACACCCTCTTCATCTATCCTGAACTGTGTAGTTTCTTGCTCTTTCATCTTACGCTTGATGTGGAATATACCAGTGTCAGTCTTTTGGAGCTCAATAATTCTGCTTTTGAGAGTACAACTGACAGTGATGTTGTACAAGACTGCTGGATGTAGAAGGCGAGATCGATGAAAATCAGTTTCAACTAAGGAATGACAATGAGACTTACGGCTTAAAGCATCCGCAACTACATTTGCCTTTCCTGGATGATAGTGCACTTGAAGGTTATAATCTTTAATCAACTCGAGCCATCTTCTTTGACGCATATTCAACTCGGGTTGGGTGAAGATGTATTTGAGGCTTTTATGATCGGTGTAGATATTGCAGACATTTCCCAGCAGATAATGCCGCCATACTTTCAAAGCATGAACAACTGCAGCCAGTTCTAAGTCATGCGTTGGATAATTCACCTCATGCTTCCGAAGTTGTCGAGAAGTATATGCAATTACTCGGCCTTCCTGCATCAACACACCTCCCAAACCTATGCCTGAGGCATCACAATAAACATCAAATGGTTTCTCGATATCCGGTTGTGCCAAAACCGGAGCTGAGGTTAGGAGGGTTCGCAGTTGGTGAAAAGCCGCATCACACTCAGGAGTCCAGACAAACCTGGTGTCTTTTTGCAGCAACCGAGTCATTGGCTTGGCTATTTTGGAGAAATCCAGGATGAAGCGACGATAATAGCCAGCCAAACCAAGAAAACTTCGGACCTCGTGAACCGAGATAGGAGCCTTCCAATTCAGTATTTCCTGTACCTTGGCGGGGTCCACCATAATTCCTCCATCGGACAACACATGCCCAAGGAAAGGTACTTCACGAAGCCAGAATTCGCACTTACTGAACTTTGCATATAGTTGATGTTCACGCAGTCTTGTGAGGACTATACGCAGATGTTCAGCGTGATCCTCCTCATTCACAGAGTATACCAGGATGTCATCAATAAATACCACCACAAACTTGTCCAATTCAGGCATAAACACCGAATTCATCAAGTACATGAAGTGTGCGGGGGCATTTGTCAAGCCGAAGGACATAACAAGATACTCATAAAGACCGTATCTGGTAGAAAAGGCTGTCTTTGAAACATCTTCCGGGTGAATTTTAATTTGATGGTAGCCCGATCTTAGATCGATCTTGGAGAAAACTTTAGCTTTAGACAACTGATCGAACAAGATGTCGATTCGCGGTAGAGGGTACTTATTTTTGACAGTGACTGCATTGAGAGGTCTATAATCTACGCACATTCGCAACGACTGATCCTTCTTCTTAACAAAGATAGCAGGACACCCCCACGGCGATGAACTAGGACGAATCAACCCCTTCTTCAAAAGTTCATTCAATTGCACCTTAAGTTCAGCGAGTTCATTTGGAGGCATCCTATAGGGTCTCCTAGAGATGGGAGCTGTGCCAGGCAACAACTCAATTTTAAACTCCACATCCCGATCCGGAGGGAGTCCCGGCAAATCATCGGGAAAAACGTCCGGAAACTCATTTACTACTGGAATTTCGGCCAACGCCTTTGCTTGCACAGCATGAATTTCCCCCGACAATTCAACCTTTCTGGGAAGTTGTACTAGAAAACCCTTTTGATCTGTAGGATCTCTGAGCATAACTACTCGAGCGGATGTGTCAATGAGTACCCCATTCTGACTCATCCAATTCATGCCCAAGATAACATCTATGTCTAAACCAGGTAAAACCAATAGGGCAAGCGAATAACTTCGCCCTTCTATCTCAAACTTAAGGTTCCCCACTACTTTGTTTGTGGAAATATTCCCACTTGCAGCGCTAATACAATAACCCACACCTTCAACAGTATGCAACTTGTGTGCAAATTTAGATGCAAACTTAGGACTGATAAAGGAATGCGAAGCACCTGAATCAAAAAGTACCACTGCGGGGTGTTGGTCAACTAGAAACTTACCAGCGGTGACCACCTCACCAGATGGAATTTCCTCAATGCTGTTATAATGGGCGTGTCCCTGACGACTACCTTGGTTGACATTCTTCTTAGGGTACGGACAGTTCCTGGACCAATGGCCTGGCTTGTTACAGTTCCAGCAAGGCATGTTGCTAGGGGGAACACTGGAGCTGCCTTGGCCCGCATTACTCTTTGGCAGAGCCACTGTATATGCCTTACGAAACCCAGTTTTCATTGGCACCTTCTTTTGTGGAGGACGGAACTTAGCATTTGTGGCAGGAGGGCGAGGGGAAGACCTCGGTGCCGCTGAGGCCCTTGACTGAGAAGCACTTGCCTCAAGGGCCCTTTTACGGCTCTTAGAGGCAGAATAAATAGTATTGTTGTTCTCCTGGGTCAAAGCATCGCTGATGAAATCATTGAAAGTAGTACATTTGCTAGTGCCCATTGTTTTCATCAGTTTTGGGCCGAGGCCCCTTTTGAAGCTAGCAATCTTTTTGGCATCGGTATCCACAAACTCAGTGGCATACCTTGCCAGGTTGTTGAAGGACTGCAAGTATTCAGTCAGGCTTTTGTTTCCTTGCGACAGCCTCATAAACTCTGTGTGCTTGATTGCCATAAGACCGGGAGGGATATAATTTCCCCGGAATGCCGCCTTAAACTGATCCCAAGCAATCGGGACATTGGCAGGTAGTGTGGAACGATAGTGGCTCCACCAAATTCCCGCCGGACCATGCAACTGATGGGAAGCATACTCAGTTTTCAGCTCATCAGTTAGGCGTAGCAGACGAAACTTTTGTTCAATGGTATTCAACCACTCGTCAGCCTGTAGTGGTTCTTCCGCTTCCTTGAAGAGCGGGGGCTTTGTATCCAGAAAGTCCTTGAAATCGCTGTACTGATTTGGCTCTGGGCCCTGGCGGCCAGGACGAGCCTCCCGGTTAGCCAGCTGGCGCATAGCATCCGCCAACATGCGCTGCCCTTCGACCACTGTCTGCATCAACTCGGGCGGAGTAGGTGGTGGCGGAGGGGGTGGCTGTTCCTCCTCCTCATTTCCACGACCCCGACGTAGATTGTACGACATCTGCAAAAATGCATAGCCAATGAGCACTGACGATGTGGGAAATTTGTAGATGAATTATTGTGAAATGTCAATCTGACTGTATGAATAGATTTCTTATAATAATTAAGGCACAATAATTCACCACAACCGCACAATCCATTCTAGCGCATCGTTTGACGAGATCATACTTGGTAATCCAACAAGATGCTCTTTGATAAAGGCTCACTCACAGGGAGCACAATGGTTACCGGACCGTTTACGTTGCTATCTACGTGATTTTCGACCTTTTGCACGGTACTTGGATTCCATCTCAAGATTTTTAGTTGACTGTGAAAGGCTACTTCAAACTGACCACAAAGAGACTCCTTAATAAAGAGTTCCATGGTGGATCATGACTAGCCACCTCGATACCTGCGCGTGCCAAGCAGCACAGCCTTATGTCGCGCGCCATAGGAGGCCCTCTGTTTCGTCGCGGCACCGAAGGGTGCTAATCGTGACACCATCATCGAACGCAACATAATAAGACATCAAGTTGTGATCGAAATTAACAGGTTCAAACTACATTCAGGAAACATACGGTTCAGCCTTACATCCCAAAGTCAAGTTATTACAAGGCCTCACTCCTTCACAGGGAGGGCACAAAAGACGATCCTAACATTAAAGGCACGTGATGACTACTCTAAGCATCATCCTCCGAGTCGGTGTCATGGATCTCCCCGCCGTCCTCATCACTGACAGGCTCTAACTCCTCGTCTTCTTCTTCTTCTGGCTCTTCCTCTGGTGCTTCTGCAGGTGGGGCATCCTGTGGTCCATCAACCTCCACTTCATCATCATCCTCTGCCATGAAGATTCCCGAACCCATGTCCTCATCAACGTTGTTGTTTCGAGGCAGCAGGGGATTAAGCTCGTTGTTCAGGCGGTGCACTTCTTCATGCAGGTTGTCATTGTATTCTTCAGCATTTTCTAACTGTTGCTCGAGCTCAAACTGGCGAGCTCTCAGAACGTTCTCCTCGTGCCAGGCTTCATCCCTCTGTTCCATCACACGGACCAACATGCGTTGACAGTTGCGGTTTGCTACTGTCAACCTCTGGACTGCAAGGGTTTCCTGGTCACGATCATGAATCACTTGTTCCAGTTGTTGCCGTGCTGCATCCCTAGCAGCAGTCACCTCTGCCAGCTCTGCCCTCAGCCTTTCCACCTCAGTAGGCTCAGGGCGGGGCTCACGTGGAGCGAGCTGGTGACGCGGTGCCCTGCCCCCAGTGGACTTACGAGCGGTCCTCTTGGTACGTGCCATCTGTAGCAACAAGATAAGATACGACTTAAAGTGAGGATCATTTAGGGGATACGAAATTTACTTTAGTCGGGAGTACAGAAATTTTTAAGAAGGGAGTAAATGATATGTATGATATAATTAAACATGATGCATGCACGTTCCGTACGTCCTCTCACCTTAGTAGAAACCTAAAGTTCTAACGCTAGGCGGTGGCATACATACGTTCTCTCATATAAGCGAAACTATCGGTCTACTCGTTACGCTGTTAGTGTACCTGCAGAAAACCTCATTTTAGCCCAATAGTTTCCCATTATAAGCACATAAGAAAGCAGTAATTTAAATACTTTCCATATACACATCCCCAGATGTATATACTTCAGTATCAAAGCTACCCGATATAAAGGTTCCCACAATTAAGTGCTTACGTAATTACATGGTTTAAACATGTAAGTATGCAAGTCACCAAAACTACTCTCCCCTAGATCGTCGGTTGGACGATCATGCTCTCACAACTCACACTTACCAGAGCGTCGAGGCAATTGATCCATACATTACCACCCAAGTGGATGGCATCCATACAATATCACGCCGTATGGACGACGAAATAAAAACAAACAAGGCCCCCAAGTTAGTCTTTATAACAAGCCACCTAAGAGTCCTTATTTGGGCTAAGGGATGTGATCACTGGCATACCTATAAATAATTTTTAGAATTTAACCCTTTTCGCAAACAAATACTTTTGTTTTTAATTACTCGTAAGATGTGTTTAATGTTGAATTATGCTCCGGTACCAGCTGTAACAGAACCGACCAAATTATAAGAGCACAAGTACGAAAACAAGCACCGAAGCGCTCAAATTTTCAAACTTGAGCCCATATAATCCCGGTAGTCAATCGAAATCACGAAGGATTTCAAACCAAACTGCTTACAACCAGGATCGCTTCATTCAACATACAACATCATACGATACATTTCACAAGTAGTCCAGAAATAAGTTTACACCACGGAGTAGCAAATATTACAAACCAAGTTTGAAAGTAGCGGAAGCATAACACACACACTAGTTAATTAAATACTGCCAGTCTGGATGATCGACATCTCGCAAAAGCATGAGGAAAGTACATAAAGACGATCACGCCCTTGTGATCTAGTCCTCATCACCCGCAGGGTGGAGACACGTCTTGCAGAATCCCTGATAAAGCATGTCATCTGCAACAGGAGGGAATAAACCCTGAGTACTGGAATGTACTCAGCTAGACTTACCCGCCGAAAACCAGAAATAAGATGACACCAAGGATTATGCAAGGCTTACACAAGAGGCTAGCTGACATAACATTTTGCATAAAGGCATAAGTAATTGATACTCTTATAACCTGTACTAGCAGTTATTTTTAGCATTTACCTGTCATCTATCTTAGCACCTGTACTAAACATGCACTTGGTTGTAATCAAACAATTATCATCATTATATCCAGAGCAGGTATGAATTGTGGCAACATTGTATCATTCCCTTAACCACCAGTTCATTTAATGAGATCTACGTTGCCGCTGCTCAAGTCAAGTGCTCACTAACCGGGAGCGACAGCGATTCGAATCGAATTCCTATCCAGCTGGAGGGGTATTTCTAACACTCACCGTGCAGACCCCTGCCAGGGTCGCACAGGCCACCGTTTCATATGATTCAGGAATCGCGGGTCCGAATAATGTCGCGACCCCAAGGGCGACACTCTGCCAGGTGATAGGGACTCTAACCCCCCCTTGGTCTCACGCCAATGTCCCCAAGCACATCCTTTCTCTCCTCCAAGAAGCAACCTACCATTCGATTCCCGGCCTGAACCACATTACTCGGCTTCGCGGTCGGAACGGGTTATCCGGCCAACTAAGTGTTAGACTGCGTTCAACATGACTCAAGGACGTACAGCGAATCGGTCCTTAAACGACTCAGACGGGCATAGCTCCACACCCAAGACGTGAAGTGTCTTGCGGCTGTACTATCGAACTCCCGCCCGGTCTCAATTTCATTTTTAAGCATGGTTCCATTCACGATAGCCATAGAGCCACTCGTGACTCCTTTCTACATCTCGCGGATGACCGGAAATCACCCGACTTCTACCGTACTAAGCAGGGCTAAGCATTGACACGTGCCTAAACCTAATATAGGATTAAGTACGATATCTGGACAAGGACAGGTACAATGCAGCAAGTGTTTTCATATAACTCCTAGAACTTAATGCAATAAACAATTAAAAGTACTCAAGATATATTTATAAAATGATGGGCTCAGCATGCACCGGGGCTTGCCTTTGAGAAAGGTTGCGGGTCTGTGGTCCGGACACTCGGGTAGATCTTCTGACGGAGCTTCCCCGACGTTGGTTTCTTCTGCTAATTCCTCCGGTTGACTCAGCACCTCCTCCGGTATCGCTTGTTCGAATTCGAGAAGTGTCACCCCCTCCGGTACACCTATTGCATGAATGCACAATAAATACTATGGATGCATAACGAAAGATGCAATATGCTCGGAATGGAATGCATTACAATAATTTAATGCTCTACTCAAATCACTTCAAAAGAGTAGGTGCAAATTTCCTCTCCGGTAGAGAAATACTCACCTAATCTACTTAACCTAAGATAAAGCTGCTCATCCTCAGTTAAGGCCCTAACACCTAACAATTACAAAAGTAGCATGTCTTAGGATATCACACCATATCAATCAGCAAAACACCACAGTAAGCATTCTGGACAGCAGCTACTTGTTTTTATCACAACTGGAGATTTACAATTCCAAAAGATATGATCTAAGCCAATCTGGAAAGCCTAAGAAATGTACTACAATTCATTTTCAGACCTCAACTCCAAACTCCTAAGTTTTCCATGTCAAACTTCACAAGTTCCAGAATCTGTCCTCTCCAAAACAGAGAGTAGCAGATTTTTAACTGCCACTTTAAACAACAGTAACTCTCAAACTACTAAGCCAAATGCTTCCAAATTTTAACACAAGCTAGTTCATCAAGTTTACTCCAACTTTGGTATTTACAAGTTGTCCAGCAACCAATTTTATCAAAGCCAAATTTAGAATTACTACTTAGCTGTCCAGAAAACCTAAAATTACAAAGGTTAAATATTTATTGATGTGGCAAACATTCTCTAAAACCAAACTAATGCTACTACAAGTTCACAAATATCACAAAGACACCAGTAAGTAAGGTGTGCCCACCTAGAACATTTATTTAAACCCATTTCTCAATTTACTTAAGTAATTAAGTGGAATTTCAAACATATATGTAAACTGCTCCTAAAATTCTACAAAAATTACAGGGGACTCTCTGACCCACAAAGAGACTACTGTAAAATTTTGAACTCAATTTATTCACAGGAACTCCCTACACAAAATTCCCAAGACAAAAAGGCTGATTTTTGTATAAATAACCAAGCATAGTAAAAAGTGTCAAACAACAGATTTCTTAATTTTCTTGGACACTCTAGGGTACCAAGACATTCTCCAAAAATTTATAAGAACATTGCACATGTAGAAGAATTACTAAAATTCATTTTAGTATTTCCTAGAATAACAAGATAGCATTATAACTTGGAAATTACTTAATCACTGATGCCCAAATTTTTACCAGAGCTAGGGCTAGCATAGAGTAACCTACCCACCAAATTTCATGATTTATGGAACACTACAGCTCAAGTTATAAATTTAACAAATTTGCATGCATTCCAAAACACATTTAAAGGATCTATTAAATTCTTACAGACTTTAAACATCTCATGCCAGATCCATATTTTTCTAAAATACTACACATTATGTAGACCCTAATAAAATTTATCTCATGATTTTTGGATCATTAAAACCCTAGATCTATATTTTTCCAACTTGTACAAAAATCAGTGACAAAATAATAAAAATGAATTTCATTTCGGACGACTGGGCCGGCCTGGAAAAACTCGGCCCACACTCGCGCGCGCGCGGCCCGCTCAGCGCTCCCGCCCGCGCGCGACACTGACGGGCGGGCCCCCGCGGTCAGTGACCGGAGATAGGGAAGGCGGAGACCCGCGAGCTCCGACGAGCTCGAGCTCGCCGGAGAAGAGCTCGCTCGGCCAATTGAGCACCGCCTCGTGTTCTCCGTCACCCGGTGCGTCGATTGGTGCTCGTGGAATGGATGGGGATGGGGTGGAAGGGGCTTGTCACCGCGAGCGGCGGCCGGTGATGTCCCGTGGCGGCGCACCGTCGACGGTGAGGATGTACGGTGCGGTCTAGGCTCGGTACGAGCTTCACCGAAGCTAGGCGGATCCATTTTGCTAGGAAGGGAGGATGGAGAGAAACCCGAAGCACCCCGACCACGGTGAGGTCCCATGGCGGGCTCCGGCGACCTCTCGGAGACGGGGAAGAAAGCAATGCGGCTCACCTTGAGTCAAATCGTTGGCTTCGGTGGGTCAGGGAGATGGAGGGTGGTGAGGCGGAGGGATTGGCGAGGTCTAGCGGCCAGTGATGCGGTGTGGCTCGCGCTCGAGCTCGCCGGAGAAGAACGGCAATGGCGGCTCGGTTTCGGTGTTCTTGGCAACTGGAAGAGAGGGGGCGGAGGAATGGAGGCCGGCTCGCGCGTCGTGGCGTCTTGAAGGCGTCGCGGCCTGACTGGTGGGGCCAGGGCCGGCGTACGGGCGCCACCGCGCCTCCACGCGTCGACGACGGCCTGTGGCCGGTCGGCCACTCTGACGCTGACGAAACTGAATCGGCGACATCAATGACCGACTGACAGAGCGACTTCCACGATGATTATCTCCCAACCGGTTCGAATTAGTCGAAGATGATTACACCAATTTTGTAGAGCTACATGAGGTCTACAAGTTTGTCAATTTGAGTTTGGGCTGGTTCGGCCTAGATTTGAAACTACAAGGCTCCAAAGTGGGTTACCCGAAAACTGAAACTTAGTTTCAGTCACTATGCCGACTGAAACCCTAACTTCAAGACATTATATCTCCTAAACTATTGAGAACCAGGTGATGGTGATATTGACAATGTTGTAGAGCTATGTGTGGACAACAACTTTGTCAATTGGCTCAAAGACTGGTTTGGCCTGGTTTGCAAACTAAAAGCTCCTAAAGTAGGCATCAGTAAAACTGTAGGGTCAGATTCCAGACTTAGAAAAATTCTAAGTCTTGGAGCTACCTCTCTAACTGACTTGTGGGCCACTTTTGAGCATGTTAGGGTCAATTTCATGAGATGGTCATATTGAGACTTTTGTTCCCCATGAATTTCTTTACAACTTTGCTTAAGGGTGCTCTTCCATGCAAGGTTTCTAAATTAGACTTTTTAATTGGTCAAACTAGGGCCTTCTAGGGTCAAATGGTGGTCAAACTTCTCTTGGAGGGCAATTTAGTAATTTTGGTCAACATGAACCTTGTTCCAAATGTTACCCTAAGTATAACTAAGGTGTTGTAGGTCATGATTGGCTACCTTACCTTTTTGTTACACCAACTATCAAATACTTCATGAAATAATTCAAATAAACCCCAGAACTATCACATGTGTTGCATCACATGAAATAACAAACATGAATGATGCATGCTTATGCTTATGCCATGCAAATGCAATGCAATTATGGAGCTAAACACTTGAGGTGTTACACTCCGCCTCGCCCGAGGCCCTGATACAGGTCTCGGACGCGGGAAGTTCTCCGACTCATCCGACCCCAGCCTCTGATGCCGCTCCTCCATTGGCGCGCTCGAGACCCCCTGTGATGTCACCCACGTTCATGCGCTGACCGACCGGACAGGCCAGGAATGACATGGTCAAATCACGACGCCGTCGCCCATAACAGCATGAGAAAGAGCTGCTGATCACTATGTTGTCCATATTGGCACTATACGCACGATCCGGATCTGCGCGACGTACGAGGTGCTACTCTAGGCCGCTATTCCCTCGAACGAGGTGAAATCACGCCATGATTCACGCCTCCGAAGCCTCGGCTCTCTACGACAGTCAAACTACACGGACAAGCGCGTCGCCACAGGGATGATCACGACTCTATGCGTCATAGCTGCTTCGTCCACAAGGCTACGTATGACAGGACACGTCGCTACAGCATCAAAGGACAGGAGCCACTCCTCCAACAGTGGTGCACCACCGACTACAGGAGATCTCGGATCATCCTTTCCAAGGAAGACATCCCATAGCGCATACATGTAACCCTGCGTTCCCTTGCATCTATAAAAGGGGAGGGCAGGGGCCATTCCAAAGGAGAGGGAGAGAAGAGGCATCCATACGCCATTCGACTGACGAGCGAGCGTTCTACACTTGCACATCTTAAGACATGGGAGCTCCTCCTTCTCTCACCAGCTTGTAACTCCTGCTACAAGCATTTCAGTACAAGATAATATAAGACTCCTTTCCCCCACTGGACGTAGGGCATTTTTCGACCCGAACTAGTATAAATCGCTTGTGTTCTTCTTACACACCATCCGGATCCTCGACGCGCAGACGCATATTACTCGTTGGTGCTACAACCGCCGTTTCTTAAACCGACAAAATCGTTATTTTATAATTTTATTATCGACTAGCAAATATGTCTGTACGTTGCAATGGGAATAAACATGCTGCATAAGCTATTTATGTTTTTCCTTTTATCAGATTTGGACCTATAACTTATTTTGTGACGATCCAAAATATAAGCAAATATTAGCAATAAGATGAAATTTTAAATTAAGCTTATTTAAGCTGGGTAGATCATTTTCAAAAATAATAAAATACTAATAAACAATTTTGTATTACAAACCTTATGGGTGCTGCATCACTGGCCCTTCGACCTTGAGCTACGGCGCACCAAAAAATGTAAGGGCAGCCTCTACAGCATCGTGATGCAACGACGAGCTCATCCAGCCGGTTCTCGATGCCAGAGAAGCAGCGACGACGGTTGGCCACGACGTACGGCGGTGATGGTCTTTCATTAAAAATGAACGGGTGCTTTTGTGCACCTGGAGCAGCATGTTCTATATCCATACTTTGGAAGACGACGTGTTCTTGCGGCCAACATTCAGCAGATCTGGCGTTCACGCTCAAGCGGCAGCGGTTCCGTTCAATTAAATGGAGGCGTGGACTCGAGCTTCGTCTGCGGTCTGTGGATCGTGGATCGTGCCTTTATGTGCTTGGGAAAGGGGCACAAGCACAGGATATGGTAGCAAGCCGCGTGTGGCGAGCGGACGCTGCTCGCCATCTGAAAGCCCTAGTTTGGTTTTAGATAATTGATGAAACCTAGGGACTAATCATTATGCTAAGTGTATAGACATGAAATGATAAAATCTCATGCCAAGTGGTGAAGCCTAGATGATCATTGTGATGATGGTGATGACCATAATATGATCAAGGGCTTACTTGGAGAGGAGAAGAGGCAAAATCCTATGGTGCTCAAGGCAAAGGTATAGATAGAATTTGCTTTTGGTGATCAAGACACCATAGAGGGTGTGATCACACTTAGGATCGATAGCCGTACTATAAAGAGAGGAATTTCCGAGGCTATTGATCATTTAAGTGCCACTAGATGAGGATTCATTTGCATATATATTTAGATCTAGTGGAGAGCTAACCTAACTCCTTCAAAATAATTGTGAAAAATGCTAACACACATTCACATGATAATGTACTCTTGGTGGTGTTAGTACATTCGCAAAGACGGTAGAGTTTGAGCGGTAGAGATGGGTTTGAGGCCTTTCGTGGAAGTGAAATACATATTTTTTACTACGCCGGAGGCGGCGAATTTCTCTAAGTCATCGTGGATAGAAACAAAGGTGAACGGAGGTCACCGGTAGTGACAGGACGCTGAGGTCGAAGTAACCGGACGTGGCAGGCGCGTCCGGTCAGTTCAACGCTGCAGCAGAGGCGCGCGGACTAGGGTTTGCCACCGGCGCGTCCGGTCACTCGTGGGACCGGCGCATCCGGTCAGGCGCCCAGAAGGATAGAAGAATGTGATGGGTTGATCGGACGCGTCCGGTCGATAAAAATGCTCTCAGCAGCGCGAGCATCTGGTGACCAGACGCTTGGGCGCGTCTGATCAGTTTTGATCGGCATGTCCGGTCACTTGTCTGCGCGTGTGACTTCATTTCTTGACCGTTGGTGATCGTGCGGCTCTGGTTTAAATGCGTACACGTGGCAGTGATCCAATGGAGCAGCGCGACATGACCGGCCGCTGTGGCCGCTGTAACACCCCAGGTGTTTGCCACCAGTTAAGCAGTGGGTTTGAGATCAAACATGATAGATTACGTGGAGGTGATGATGTCAGGGTCAACCTATGGAGATGAGCCTAACCTAAACTTGGATAATTCACCCTTGCTTTACATATAGGCCGTTTTCAAATATATGCTTGGATGGTGTTATTGCAATATCTTCATGTGTCTCACCTTAGTACCTATCCATATTGATCTCTGAAAAAGTTTCATGAAGTTTGGAATCAAAAAGTCACATGAAATGATAAGTTATATCATTGTTAGAATGACTTTACTGAGTGCTAGAATTGCATTATTAAGTGGATGGAAATATAGGTCATCAACCAAACCTTGCAACCTTGCCCAAATGACTCTAGATAGACTCTACAACAAAAGTCGTGAAAGGTTCGTGTTGAGCAAATGCCCAGAAAATGCTCCAATGGATCAAAACGGACAATTCAAACTTTATCGCGATACTACTTTGGTCAGAGTAGAAATGTTGGTTCTATACCAGTTCTGATGTTAGACCTTGAATGAAAGTTGTAGTTTATGTTTTGTAGAAGAAACTTTGTTTTTTGACCAAGAGCTAGATCAGCATGGAAAGAAGTCAAACCGAGGCACAAAGATTGAATCTGCCGCAGTTTTCAGCACTTAGAAATATTTCTAAGTCTGGGAATTCCAGCACTATTACGGTTGGCATGCCGCGTTCTCATGTTTTCGTTAAGCAACTTGATTCGATCCAAAAATAGAAGTTGGAGCTAACTCATTGGAGAAGATCTTGTAAAAAGATGGGAATAGTTGGATCAAGTTTGACCTCCCAAAACCCTAGAACCGAGCTCTATTTTGATCGTCATTGGCATGTTGACATTGTCATTTTGGCAACTAATTAACCGCTAATCCGTTGCTCTAATGACCTTGGCCCCTTCATGAAAAACGTAGAGCTTCATGTAGGCTTCAACTTTGGTTTTTAGCCCATGGTCTATTTCGGCCCGGAGCTGGCCCAGGAGCGTGTCCCACCTTGCCCCGATCACGCCCGCCAGGTGTTCGTTGATATGGACGTGTGGTCATCATGCACAGAGCGCGCCCCCACCATTGTCGACGCGCGTCGCTACGCCCCTGCATCAATAGGGAGAGCCCGGGTGCTTTCCCCTTCACTCTCAGTCGCATCGCCACTCTCCCAGGCACTCGCTCTTGCCCTCCCTCGCCATTGCTCGCGCAGCCGCCCGTCATCGCCATGGCCGAGTAGAGCTCGGGTTGCCACTGCTGCAGCTGGCGCTGCTCCCTCTACCGACAGCTGCTGCTTGGTTTGGAAGCCCAAGCTGCCCTAGGCGCTCCCCATCCACTCCAGTGCAATCGCTCTCGCCTCCCTCGCTCTGTGCCAGCGCACGGACGCGGACGCCGCCATGGCCGCCCAGTCGAGCTCCTTGTCGCTGCTACGCTGTCACCTCCGCTTGTGCTCGCCTCTTCCTGAAGCCTCCAGCAGCATCGCTGTGCCCTGCTCCCTCCTTTGCGTGTGCGCCGCTGCTCTCCTTGTCGCTGGCGAACCGACTCCGCTGGCAAGCCATCGTTCTCGGCCGACGATGCCCGTGTCGTCTGCTGTTGCTGGCTGTGACCACGGGCCAGGGTATGGCGTGCCCCAGGCCACCGGCGCCGCCCTTACCGGCTGAAGTCGGTCAGAGGCCGACGTCTCCCTCCGTGCTCTGGTCTGTTGTAAGGATGAAGAAGAGGGAAGAAAACGAATTAGAAGCTTTTCTTGGGTCCAGTTGTAAATCTCATGACTCATATGAATAATGCAGGGAAGGACTTGTTCGCTTAGTTTAATTAAAGTTTCTTCCTGGGCCTAACTGCAAAATTCGTGACTCATAGGAATAGTGCCGCATAGTGCAGTTTTTCTTTTTCCTTTTCCTTTATGCATAATTATGGCTAAAACTTTGGAAATTCATAGTAAATTATAGAAAAATCGTAAAATAGCAAATGAGTACTTTTCGGAATCCTTGTGAAATTATCTATGTAGTAGATCTATAATATAGTATGTTTTAGTTTAAAGTTTTCTCTGTAAAAATAAATTTGTGCAGCTAGGTTTTTAATGCTAGTTGTATTTGTTATTTTCATAACTGCAGATCTAGGGCTCCAAATGAAGTTAATTTTTTCTGGCATGCTACTCATATGATGTTTGATGTGTGGTAAAAATTTCATGAATTTTGGTTGCTGTATAAGTGAGTTATTTGTGTATCTTGCTCTCACATGAATTCTTGCAATAACAATTTGTCTTTTTCATAGAGGTTGATATACATGTCCAAATGACTTAAAATTTATACAGTAGACTATTGGGTATATGTAAGAGCTACTGTAATTTTTATAGATTTTATTATAGAATTTTGGTATATGTTTATTATTTCACCTTGCTATCTAAATAAATTAAGAAATACATTAAAAGAATTTATTTAGTGATGAGCACTATGTTTTTTGGTGATCATTTAACATGCACTTTATGATGGTTACATTGGTTGTGGCCAAATGTATGTTTGGAATATAAGTTAATATTTATTCTTGCAATTGATGCTTTCCTGGACAGTTTCTGGGACTTTGGTAATTGCACCATGAAAATGATGTTTGATGAGAAACATGCTTATAGAAAAGTTGCATATAACTCATTAATCTAGCTTGTGTTAAATTTTGGTGGCATTTGGCCTTATAGTTTGTGAGTAATGACTGTTTTAAGTTGGGTTCCAGAAATAGTTGTTCTCTGGAATCTCTAGACCAGATTCTGTAATTATGCATGTTTGACTTGGTTAACTTGAGAATCATGCTAAGATGATTAAAGATGAATTATAGAAAATTTCATAAGCTTTCCAGAATGTCTTGTTGCATGGCTATTGGATTTGTATAACTCCATTTATGATCCAAACATGTAGCTATTGTTTGCAGTCTAGAAATTGTCAGGTGATAGTTGTGGTTGTTTACTCCATGTGTTGCTAAGCGTGGCTTATACCCTTGATGATGGTTAAGTTAAGATACTTCTGATCTTGTCAAACTTGTGTTATGCTTGATGTGCTTGCCCTCTTTAATTGGTTGTATGATGTTAGTTAAATAGCTTTTGGTGTCTATGTCTTAATCGTGTGTTTACTTGAATGATTATGTGATGCATCTTATGTTACCATTCATCATATTCATACACATGCATCTTGCATCTCATTTAGGTTTGCTAGATGCACCACGTGAAGGACGAGATGTGGGAGCCAAACCTAAAGACGGTGTTTGGTGGACCTATCCCGAAGATGAAAGGATTAAGGAAGTGCCGGGATGGAAGATATTCGCCAAGCGAGTGTCATCTGTCAAACACTAACCTAAGTGTTCGATCCCAGGCAAGCCCCGGAGCATTCTAAGCCTCCTACTTTATAAAAGCAATTGAGTATATATATGTTATATATGTATTGTTGCATTAAGTTATAGGAGTTGATTGGAAACACTTGCTGCATATATACCCTTTCCTTGTCCCATAAATATGCCTAAAATCCTATTTTGGTTTAGGATCAAAAATATTGCTTAGCCCTGCTTAGACCGGTAGCGATCGGTGATTTCCGATCACCTGCAATTATAGGTGGTTACTGGAATATTTTAGCTATGGAATGGATGATATCATGAAAATAACCAAGTGTTGATGGATAATTGGAGACCGGGCAGAATAAGTATTGGGCAACCAGACAGGGTTCTGGGGTGCTTGTAGTTTCCATCTGTGTCGATTAAGGACCGACCGTTGTTGGGCCTCGGGTCATGTTGAACGCATGCCTCACATTTAGCTGGCCGGATAATGTACTTTTCGACCGTGAAGCTGGGAGATTATTCGGGCCGAGTGGATTGCCCGCAACGCACTATACTAGAGCAGGTGTGATAGGACACGGGGGCGCGATGATAAGGCCAAAGAGCAGTCGGGCGGCCCCCGAGTACATGTGGTTCCTGGCAAACTCGAGACTTTACCTGGATAGTTGACTCGGTGACCAATATCTCACTTTAGCGGGTGAGTGAGGTTTGTGTGAGGAATAAATTACCAGCTGATTAATAATCGATTCGAATCGCCATCGTTCACTGGATAGTGAACACTTGATTCGAGTTACGACATCGTAGTAATGATGATGGAACACGGATGGTTATGTGGATTATGTTGGAAATGCTAAACTTGAGATGGTAACTTTGAGGGTAATGATTAATCAAGTGATTGCTTTAGCATAGGTGCTTACCTAGATTAATAGGTTATAACAAGGATGATATAAAAGTGCTTAAAATGGTTTATTCATGATCACTTATGCTTTTCGCAAATGAGTCAAGCTAGCCCACTGAAAGAAAGCCTTGCATACTCCTTGGTGTCATATTATTTCTGGTTTATGACGGGTAAGTCTAGCTGAGTACCTTCTCATACTCAGGGTTTATTCCCACTTGTTGCAGGTTATGATATATCATGGCTACTGCAAGAATTGGATGGCTCTTGCTGTAATGGCGGAGTGTGATCATGGGCATGATCCTTCTGAGCTATCTTGTCTCTTATGCTTTTGTTGAAAATTGACCTTGGTACTGGCATGTATTCGAATTAAGGTGATATTAGTTTCAAACTACTTTGCTTCCACTACTTTTGAACTTGAGTTGTAATAACTCTACTGAACTCTGATATATGTTGAATTACTTATGAAATGGATGTAACATATGACATGTTATGTTGGACCACTACGATCTTGGCTTGTATGTTGGTTGGTTTGAAATTCCTCGTGATTTTATTGGACTACCGGAGTTATAGGAGCTTAAGTACGGGAATTTAATTGCTTCGACGATTATTTTTGTACTTTTGTTCTTATAATTTGGGCGGTTCCGTGACAGCTGCGTCAGGCCGTTTTGACCTGCGTGTCCGGTCAGCCCGACAGCAGCAGGGTTAAGTGCCTAACGGCTATTTCGTGTTGGGCTGCTTATAAATACTTGTTGGCCAGCCTTGGGAGAGGTCTCTTGGACATTTTGACTCTCTAACATCCTCTTGAGCTGAGCACATTCCCCACTCATCTCCCTTGCTTGATTGTCTAATCAAAGTGAGATTGAGTGATCTCAAGTCCATTTGCTCGTGAGTTTGCATCTAGTTGGCACTTGGGTGTTCTTTTGCTGAGAGATTCTTGTTTCTCTTGGTGGTTGCCGCCACCTAGACGACTTGAAGCAATGGAGGAGATCTGGCACGAGTTGGAGATTGTTCGTGGCCGGCTCTAATGACTTGTGAGGGGCTTTGCACCTTCCCCGCGAAGAGTCATAAGGTAGCTCTAATATATTGCGCTTGTCATTGAGTTATCTCACTAGCGGTAGGTTCTTGCGGCGCTCTTGGAGAGCTTAGATATGGATTCTCAATTAGCCACCGAACCACGTAGTGTTGGTCGACACAACAGGGACTAGCGTGCCGGCAAGCACGTAAACCTCGGGAGAAAATCTTGATGTCTCATTTGATATTGTGATTGATTGTCTCCAAGTGATTGGTTTTACATTGGTATTCTTCATTGGTTCACTTGCCTTTACATGTCGGTATAAAATCATCTTCCCATCGTTTACTTATCGCAACTTTACCTTATGTTTTAGCTTGTTTAGTTATACTTGTTCTTGTTGCTAGCTCTCTAGGTAGTAGTAGTTGTAGCAACCTAGCTTGTGTGTGCCATAGAGACATTAGGTAACTAAAATTACAACTAGGTGGCTTGCTTAACACTTAGAGTTAGAGCAAACCACATTCATCGTTATTTGTGTTACTAATCTTTGCTCTAGTGATTTGTAGAGTTTTATTTTAGGCTATTCACCCCCCTCTAACCAATTTGGACCTTTCACCATCTTTGCCTGATAGCAGATGGCTATTTTTGAGGGGCGAGCTAGGTACGCATCGACACCAGCATGGTAGATCTCTGACCATGAATAGTAGCGCTCATAACCCCCATGCGCATCATCAACTTGAGCGCCTCCTTCTTGTAAGGTCCAAATGGCTAGAGGGGAGTGAATAGCCTATAAAAAATCTACAACAACACTTAGAAACAATTGATTAGTATTTAAGATGGCAAAGCTAGTTTTGCACTAGCACTACAAGAGGGTTGCAAGCCACCTACCCTTTCTAGTTTCTATGATCTCTAATGTAGCACACAAGGCTATGCCACTAGTTACTCCTAGGTGATAAGCTAAAGCTAAGCAAGTGAGCTACACAAGAACAACTAAGCAACGATAAGTAAAGGATGTGATGGAAGATTATACCACCGTGTAGAGGATTGAACCAATCACAAATGAAGTCACCCAATCACAAGAGAGAATACCGATAGAGACTAGTCACCTCGTAATCAAAGATGACACAATAGTTTTTTTAACGAGGTTCACTTGCTTGCCGATAAGCTAGTCCTCGTTGTGGCGATGCACTCACTTGGAGGTTCATGCGCTAATTAGCATCACACGCTAAACCCTCAATAGGGTGCCGCACAACCAACACAAGAGAGGATCACACAAGCCACGCACATTCCACTAGAGTACCTTTTGGCTCTCCACCGGGGAAAGGTCAAGAACCCCTCACAATCACCACGATCGGAGACAGAGACAAGCACCTTTCTCCACTCGACGATCCTCGCTGCTCTAAGCCGTCTAGGTGGCAGCAACCATCAAGAGTAACAAGCGAATCCAGCAACGAAACACAATCACCAAGTGCCTCTAGATGCAATCACTCAAGCAATACACTTGGATTCTCTCCCAATCTCACAAAGATGAAGAATCTATGATGGAGATGAGTGGGAGAGGTTTGGCTATACTCACAAGGTTGCTATGTCAATGCAAATGGCCAAGAGAAAGAGCAAGAGCCGGCCAACAAGCTTATATAGGAGCCCTCTACGAATAGAGCCATTGGGCTCACTTCACAGCACAAATCGGGGCGACCGGACGCGCCGGTCCGGCCTGACCGGATGCCCATAGCGTTCGGCCGCTCCACCGCGACCATCCGATGCGCGCCACATGTCATATTTTAAATCTCGTATGTTAGATCGTAACGATCACTTGAAATGATACAACGCTCAACATAGATCAACCGAACTCGCCGCTCGGCATGACCTGACATGATAGTAGAGTTCGGTCGCTTCGCTCACGCGTTCAGCCATGCACCGTGGTCGACCAGACGTGCTGGTCCCGTGACTGACCGGACGCGCTGGTCAAACTGAGCCACGCACCATGTGCCAAGTCTGGACGTGACAGCACTTCACAACGGACGTCACAGTGCTAGCGTCTGGTCGTTTCTAGTAAGCATCCACGTGCGACCGGATGCGTCAGGTGCACTACGACCAGACGCGCCACCGCGTCCGGTCACAAGACCGAGACTATGCGCACACACGGAGCACTGACCGGACGCATCCGGTCATTCAGAGACCACGTCTGGTCCAGCGTCCGGTCACCCCAGTGACCTCCATTCACCTCCGTTTCTTCACCTCCGGCGCAGTGAAAAATAGGTGTTTCACTTCCACAAAAGCGCCGAATCAGACTTCGCCTCCTTTGCAAATGTGCCAACACCAACAGGTATTCACCACCTTGTGCACATGTGTTAGCATTTTCACAATCATTTTCTCAAAGGAGTTAGCACCACACTAGATCCTAATGCATATGCAATGAGTTAGAGCATCTAGTGGCACTTTGACAACCATATTTCACAACGAGTTTCATCCCTCTTAATAGTACAGCTATCAATCCTAAATGTGATCACACTCGCTAAGTGTCTTGATCACCAAAACAAAATGGCCCTATGGTTATCACCTTTGCCTTGAGTCCATTTTGCTTTTCCTTCATTTCCAAGTCCAAAAACCTTGATCACTTGTGCCATCATGATCATCACCTCTTGCTTCACCACGTGGAATTGTGCTACCTATCTCATTCACACTTGATCAAATAGGTTAGCACGTAGGGTTTCATCAATTCTCCAAAACCAAACTAGGACTTTCACTTTCTGCCGATGCCTCAGAGCACAACCCTCCATTTGCTATTGGGCTTGGGCCTCGTGGCCAGCCTCAGTATGAGCTCCGCCGATCCTCATGGTGGTGCTAGCCTTTGCATTGAGCGGAGCTCCTCGTGGCGGTGTGAGTCCCTTGCAGCAGGTCAAACCTCGAGAATACGAGCACAGTGGAGCAGATACCAGTGCGAGGGATCTGGCTAGGGTCGAGAGGGTGGTGGATCCTCAGCCCGCTAGAGTGCAGGGACAGCAGATCTAGATGCATCAGGTTTTGCAACATGACGTGCACACCCAAGGCGACGGCGACGGTCTCATTGGAACGTGTCTGGCTTCCTCAATAGAATTTCCATATAAAGCCTGATACGGAGCTTGAAAGCTTGGCCTCATATTGGAGAATATATGGATCACGTTTCTTTGTTTAGATTTATTTGAGGTATGAGAGAAAGTCTATTTATTTTGGATTAGGCATAGGTTTGGAGTCCTCAATAGAATTCCATACAAAGTCTGATATGGAGCTTGAAAGACTGGCCTCACGTAGTATTTGTTAATATATTTGAGTCCGACAATACTACTTTATGTAACATCCACATGATTTTATTTTAAAAAAACATTTGCAGGATGGATCGGACTTTATGTATGACTCTTTGTATTTTTTATCTATATATATCGATGGAGGGAACCCACCTGGTTTGGATATATGAGATATGTAGGATGAATCCAATACATATTGAAGTCAGACTCGTCTGTATGGATCATCGCTAGACATGATATAATGGAACTCCTTGAGCACGGGTCATATAAGTCTGGACAAAGAAAGAAATCTCCATTGTCCGGTAGTTAGGGGGAGACAGACCAAAAAATGGATGGATGAAAAAAAGAGCCTAAAATTTTGCCTCTTTATTGTTAGGTATAGATATAGATATAGATTTATAAGTCAAAGATATTTTGACACGGTCGCCAACTTCTATGTCGACACTTTTATTACATTATTAATTAATTATATGTCTTTTATCAACAATTTCTATGACCATTTATATCAATGACACTTAAATTAGAGTGGCACACAAAAAGCATATCAATGGCCGATATGTTAAGACTTTTTTCAACAACATGCTAGAGTGGACAGTAAAGGATCGTTAGTCCCTCTACAATGTATAGAAGCACCTTTTTATCAAAACCAAATTATGGCTTTCAATCTCTCTTCTTCTTTTATAACTGATGACAACTTTACAAAGATATGTAAATAATTGAAATTCCAAGCGAGCACTTCACACAAGCAGAAATTACTAATTTGGTTTGGATTTTGTGTTCCTTGTCCAAGCATGAGACCACTTGAAAAAGAAATGGACAAGTCTCACAAATCCTACTTAGTAGTGTTAATTGCCCCCTACATATGTTCTATAAAGGTTTCGTTCCAAGCTTGCAAATATGCTAGATTTGAGTTGTGGGAGAATTAGCACTACTAACTAATAAGTGATGCTAAGGTGTTCGATATAGAATTAAACCTTTGTAGCATGATTACCACTTGGAAACTCCATCCTTAGCATCATGGTTAGCTACTTAGCTAGACAAACACAAACACTAGAAAACTCGTGAGATCTACATTAAAAACAAGTTTCTAGTTATCACTTGACAGACAACAACTACAAACTAAGCTCTAGATACTAATTAAAAATTGGCTCAATTCATCATAAAGTCTATGTCTAGCAACCATCACTTATGAAGATACTACTAGAAATACTAACATGCAAATGCAAGCAAGCACATGTTATGCGCATCTTAAATGCAACAAACAATAGCTCATGAGCTCCCCCTACTTGTGTGCTTCTTCAAATTTTGGTCCCCTTCTATTCTCCAATCTTGTTCTTATGTCCATCATCTTCTATCTTCACAAGATCTTTGTGCCTACTTCTCCCCCTTGGTGATATCTTTGTTCTATTCTCTCCTCCTTTGTCATTAATTACCACAAAGAGTGATACCACTTGAGATATATGTTTGAAATCTTGGGGTAGACACCACACTTTTGATGGAGACAATCACTTAAAGTTGAGGATCACTTCAAATCTTCTACTTTGATTGTTTATACGAGCTTCATTCTCATTGGCTTGAAGTAGTTGATTTGCATAAGCCTCAAACTCGAGTTGAACCATCTTCAAGCTTCTTCACGTGCCATGAGCGATTATATTGTTGAGGTTGAATTTGTCACTTGTATAGCTCATCAACTTGATTCAAACACTTGGGTGGCTCATAGACAATTCATATGCTACCACTAGAAGCATGCAAACATAGAGGCAATAGTGGTAGAACGTGAACTTAAACTCATTTATTTTCACATATACTCCCACCGTCCCAGAATATCTGTTACCGTTGATGTACGTGCCACAAGTTTGATTTGATTTGTAGAAAATACGTACAACATTTGTATCTCCAAATAAATTTATTAAAAAACTAGATTCAAAGATCTTTCCAATAATACTAATTATGTACCATAAATATTAATATTTTTTAATATATATTTTGTTAAAGTTGTTTATCAGAAAGCGTAAGAGACCGGAGGGAGTATGTCCTTAGTAAGCTCACAAATATGCACGGTCAACAAAATTCTTCTACGCACAATAATAATGCAAGCGATTTGGGTTCACGGGTGACGACCTCTCTCATCACCATCTACATCATTCACATGCCGGTGATTAGATACAGTACTCTCAAGTAATAAGTAATATAAAACTAATGGGCATGTCTGGTCACAGACACAGTGATGGTATATGGCCAGTGAATGATTCTCTTGCTTTCAGGCGAGCGTACTGTCCCCTGTCGCATCCGCAAACTAATGGGGAGGCCGGCAGGCAGATTGGGCCGGCACAAGGGTACGTAGCGCTAGATCCTCACATGCATGCACCGGCCTTATATATATGGCACATCCTCTTGAAATGAAAAAGAAGGTGCTATATATAAAACTCTTTATTTAGTTTGACAGCAAGACGTTAAAATTAAAGCTCAACCAATAAGAACGTCAACAGTACACTAGTTGAAATATATCATTCCCTTCTGTGTTCAAAAATAAATATAGGTGCCTTAGTTTTTGTTCGAAGACAAAACTTCTATTAATACATTTTATTAAACTATGTCCATGTAAAAATATGCTGTTAAACATCAAATTAGTTTCATTAAATCCATCATAAAATATATTTTTACAATGTATTTATCATATTATTTGATATTGTAGATGTTAATATATTTTTCTATAAATTTGATCAAAGTTTGAAAATTTATCTTAAAGCAAAACTAAAACTACTAAAATTACGGAGAACAGAGAGAATAAGTGTATTATATATCTGCAAACCAAAAGACACACCACAAGCAGTCTGGAGGTTTTCGCTGAATGCTTCTACTAAGCTGTGCTCTGTCACCCTGGATGTCGTCTGTTACATCAGGGTGTTTTTTCTGTTTCTGTCTGTAATCTTCTTAATGCTGTGTATTTCCGTTAGCTCAAATGGAAATGGGGTTTCCCACGTGGAAAAAAGAAAAAAAAGTAGTTCAATTTCATATCAAATTCTTATATTCTTCCTCTAACAAATCCTGCCGCCACCCACCATTTCACCATCTCGTGAAGAACTAGAAGCTTCTCATATGACATATACACACATGTACGTTCCCGTCACTGAATTTATTGGCAGCAGTAAACTAATCGCAACGCCATTTAAAAACTACCATACCTTTCGTTTTGACGTGACAGTCTCAGTGATGAGTCAAAGAATCCTCTGATTGTTGAGATGTTACACACACATGTGAACTGTGATCGAAGTGGCATAAAACATACTCCGTATAATCCAAGTTAACAATCATAAGGTATTCATATACAGACGAAATTAACCATTAATCGAGGCTTACGCAAAGCTACTACTAGTATATAGCATGTCCTTTTCATTTGCTGCGCAAATGGGCGTCTAGCGATCCATTTGGTGCACAAAGTATATGCGATGCGAGGACGACGACGCAGCTTTTCAGCGAACCCTAAATCTTCCTCTAACTCCTACCGCAAGTTCGATCTATCGCTACTACCTAATGCAATCTTTTCACATCACGTCATCATAGAGAAAGAGATTCTCATCCATTCATGAACCAAGCTAAAAAAAAAGGTATAAGCATCGACTGGAAATCAGCTGGAGCATGGAGTACTATACTCCGGATGGGAGCAGGTGTCTCAGTTGTCACATGATCCATGGCTGCATCATTGGGACATTGGCTCATTGCAGGCTGATGAAGCTAGACTCTCACACACAAAAGACCACACGAGTACACAAAGCGACTGCAGCTCATGACGTATATATAGCGTCTTCATTTCCCTCTCGACCGATGCGAAGTTGCGAACACTACAGCTTCGGCAAGGGCTTAGATCCCTAGCTAGCAGAGGGAGCCTGATATAAGCTGGCATTATATGCAATGCTGCCGGCGACAAGCACGCGGCCGCAGTTGCGCCGTCCGGTGGCATTGCTGACGACGGTCGTTTCCATGGCGCTCCTGTCACTCGTGTGTTTTCTTGTCGCTGCTGATGCAAGCAGATCGCTGCACTACCACCGGAAGCACCGGAGGCATCACCACGGGCACCACCGGGCGGAGAACTACAGCCACATCTCCTTTTCCCCTGTCGCGCTTCCTCCTGACGTTGATGGCGATTCTCCGGCCGAATCGCCGGGTTTGCCTCCGGACGTTCGCGGCGCGCTGCCGCCATGCTCCTGCTACGACAAGCCGTGCCCGCTTCCGCGTAGCCCTTTAAAGGCTCCGGCAGGCGCGTCAAGTACGACGCCCACTTCATCAGCCAAGCCTCCCGCTTTCTCCTTGGCCAATCCACCGTCGCCCGCGCCAGCCACTGCACCGTCTCATTCTCCTCTGAATCCACCGTCGTCGCACCACCCGGTTCAGCCGCCCACACATCGTCCCGCCAAGGCACCGTCCTTGCCCCCGTCCAAGCCACCGGCTTCGTCATTGGCCAAGCCACCGTCGTCGGCGCTGGCGCCGGCGCCGGACATCGCACCATCTCATTCTCATGCCAAGCCGCCGCGCAAGCATCCAGACGCCAAGGCACCGTCGTCATATGCGGCCAGGCCACCGTCACAGCCGCCAAAAAGGGAGCCGGCACCATTGTCAATCTCCCCTTCCAAGCCACCGTCGCGGTCACCCTCTCATGCCAAACGGCCACCGTGCGTTCTGGCTAAGCCACCACAGGCCCAGACACCGAGACTCGCCCCTGCCAAGCCACCAACAATGCGATCGCCAGCCCATCCACCGAAGATCTCCCCAGCAAGTCCACTGGCGCACCCACCGGCCGAGCCGCCAAAGACAGCTCCTGCCAGTCCGGCGGGTTTCTCTTTCTCCCATGCCAAGCCACAGCCACCAGCGGCTTCGACGTTCAAGCCACCGCGACTCGCCCCGGCCAAGCCTCCATCGCCATCACCATCGCCAGCCCAGCCACCGCGGTGTTCCACCGCAAAACCGCCAGTAGCTCCTGCGGTGTCAGCGAAGCCACCGGCGCACCCTCCAGCCGCGTCAAAGCCAATTCTGCCGCCGCCACCGCCGCTCCCACCGGCAGCCACGAACAGCTCATCAGCCTGGGGCAACGTGTTCGACGTGAGGGCGTTCGGGGCGTCGGGCAACGGCTCAGGCAACGACACGCGCGCGTTCCGCGCGGCGTGGAAGGCGGCGTGCTCGTCCAACTCCACCACGGCCACGCTGCTGGTGCCGTCGGACGGCATGTTCACCATCAGCTCCACCATCTTCGGCGGGCCGTGCAAGTCCGCTCTGACCTTCCAGGTAAGTTTGATGAGCTGCCTCTTCAAAATCATTGACCCAAGCCAAGGCCCAATTTTCACGCTGCCGTGACTGTGAGCCAGATCGACGGCGTGCTGATGCCGCCGGACGGGCCGGCGAGCTGGCCGGCGTCCGACAGCCGGAAACAGTGGATAGTCTTCTACAAGGCCCACGGCATGACGCTGGCTGGGGAAGGCACCATCGAAGGCAACGGGGAGGAGTGGTGGGACCTCCCGTGCAAGCCTCACCGGGTATGTACGTACGTGGCTCGCTTCTCCCCTGCGGGGTCACCTTGTCATGGCGTTTACCTGGACCAAACATGTGTGACGTTCGTGTCTATGTCTATGTTCGCGGTTCAGGGCCCCAACGGATCGACGCTGCCCGGGCCATGCGACAGCCCTGCAGTAAGCTAGCTCACCGACCACATGGATGTCACTCTGTTCTTTGTCCATGTCCTTGGCCTCACTCTGTTCGTGGTATCTGCAGCTGGTACGATTCTTTTTGAGCAACGACGTGGCGGTGCGCGGCCTGCGAATCGAGAACAGCCCGCAGTTCCACCTCAAGTTCGACGACTGCGAGCGGGTGCGCGTCGACGGCCTCTTCGTCAGCTCGCCGGCGTTCAGCCCCAACACGGACGGCGTCCACGTCGAGAACACCACGTCTGTCCAGATCCTCAACTCCAGGATCTACAACGGCGACGACTGTGTCTCCATCGGCGCCGGTTGCTCCGACGTGCACATCGAGAATATAACATGCGGCCACGGCCATGGCATAAGGTAAACTTGTCAGCGTGCGTCTGTGCCGGTGATGTTTCTAGTGTGTCAGCTGACGCGGCAAGCTCGTGATGGCGTCCACGCAGCATCGGCAGCCTGGGCGTGCACAACACGCGCGCCTGCGTGTCCAACATCACGGTCCGGAACGCGCGGATCCTCGACTCCGACAACGGCGTCCGGATCAAGACCTGGCAGGGCGGCACCGGCACCGTGTCGGCGGTGGAGTTCGCCGGCGTGCAGATGCAGAACGTGAAGAACTGCATCGTCATCGACCAGTACTACTGCCTCGGAAGCGGGTGCGCCAACCAGACCTCCGCGGTGCGCGTGGCCGGCGTCACGTACCGGGACATCCGCGGCACGTACAACCCGCAGGCCGGCGCGCCCATCCGCCTCGCGTGCAGCGACGCCGTCGCCTGCACGGACATCACCATGTCCGGCGTCGAGCTGCTGCCGGCCAGCGGGGGAGGAGGAGGACGCGCAGGAGCGCTGCTTGCGGACCCCTACTGCTGGAACGCGTACGGGGTGATGGAGACGCTCACGCTGCCTCCTGTGTACTGCTTGCAGGAAGGCCGCCCGGAGTCTCTGCAAGATCAGCTCACCAGTTGCTGAGATGACACCTTTCTTCTTTTATATATACAAATTATAACGTTTCAAGACGTACACTCGATTAGAAAAAGAAAATGCATAAATTACATCTGATCTGTTTATTGACTCGACAGCCTCAAATATTTTCTCCTCTTCAGGAGGTATATTATTCGGATTTTTAACTACAGGACCATCTTAACACGCTATCGCTTGTAATCAAGAGGAGATAGTAAACGTCGTTTCATTCTGTCTCCGCTTAGGAATGGTCAAGCCATCTGAAACGTCTGAAACATATCCTTGCAACATGTGTTTTAATCGCAATATCTCCTATGAATGTTGCAAAAGTAGATTGGGGATATTGCACATGTTGCAAGTGTTTCAGAGACATGTTCCAAGTGTTTCAGAAGTGTTGTTCAAAATATTTCATCTATTCCACGTATGTTGCAAGCGTTTTGATCTGGAGGTTGCATATGTTTTACACATATGTTGCAACAATATGTTACAAATGTTTCAGCTATTTTAGTCTTATGTTGTATTAAGTGTTTTCATGTTGCAAGTTGTAGGTGTTTTGTCTAATGTTGCATATGTTTCACACATACTCCGTATGTTGCAAGTGTATGTTCTAGATATTTTACCTGTTTCATACGGATATCGCATTCAAGTGCTTCATGTTGCACGTGTTTCATGTTGTTTGGAGAGTCAAGGGGCACGGGGAGTAATGTTGACACGGCACGGGCGCCGGGGAATGGGGCCCGGTGAGCTGGGGGCTGGTGGACAGGGTGCGCGGCGCGGCGGTGTCTTGCGGACGGCGCAACAGGGGCGAGGTGCGCGTGCGGGACAGGGCGAACTGCCTCAAATCGAGGCGGACAGGGCGGGCTGTGCGTGCAATGCGAGTTGTCAGGACGCGTGGGCGCTGCGACATGGCGGGTGTGCGTGCGGGGCAGAACAAAAAACAGCGCACGGGACAGGCTACGCAGTGTTCGGACGCGCGCGTCCGTCCGGATGTCCGGGAGCTAGCACAACCCTTAATAATTTTTTTTGTTTGGTTCAAGAATGGGTGGCAAGGCAGATTGGGATGATGCTTTTTTAAGGGATTTGATTGATGCCAGCAAAGGAGAGGTAGAATCTAGGAATAGGCCGATGGGAATTATTCACTACTACCAATTGGAAGAATGTTGTATCCAAGTATGCATAAAAATCCGGTGACAGGCGAAAAAAAAACAATTAAAGAACAAGTTAGATGTTTTGAAAAAAAGAATATTCAACCTTTATGGAGTTCAAGAACTATGCCATTGGGTTTGGATAGGATGAGGCAAAAGAAATTGTTGACTTGCTGTAAGCATGGGCGAAGACAGGGTGAGGGGGCCGCAGGGGCCAGCCCCCCCCCCCCCCCCCCTAATGTTTCACAGTCTTGATTAGATATGATTCTTAATTACCGTTAGTCACGGGTAATTACTCTCTCCATAAAAACAGGTACCGCCCGGAATCTGCGGATGTTCTCAGGGAATGTGCATATGCATGCAGGGACGTTTCATGTCCTCCCGCCTTCCGTTACTTTCACCCATTTGATTGGATGCATGCAGGTGCAGCGGGATTTTGCTTCCTTTTCCTGCCCCGCCTTTTGCCGCATGTACGAAAAATTATTCTGTGACATTGCTGCTAAAATCTCACCCAAAAGATTCATTCCTCCCATGCAGGGATGAAAACGGTACGGATATTTTCCGACCGTATTCGAGACCGCATCCGTTTAGAGGGGTTTTAATCCGTCCGTATCCGAGTCCGAATATTTAACATCCGATACCGTATCCGTATTCGAATATTTAAATCACGTATTTATGATGTCGATATCCAATCGTATCCTATCCGGCATTTTTTATACTATCCGTATTCGAATCCAAATCCGAACATGAATATGAAAACAAATACGATATCAGTGATATCCGTCCGTATCCGATCCGTTTTCATCCCTACTCCCATGCTCCAAAATTACTTTCTCTACGCTCCAAAATTCTTTCCTCCCGTGCCAGCAAATTTCACTCGTCGCTGCGCTCCCTTCTCTCGGCGCCATTGACGAGTTGGCATATGTAATTATATATTTATATATACTTTATATTTCTTATCATCGTTCCATAAATTTTATCGAGGCTTATGCCTTGACGAGTTGGCCCCCACTATCTATGGATCCTGGCTCCGCCCCTGGCTAGAAGAACTATACTGTGTAAATATATTTTTTCCCATTCTTTGTTATGGTGTGCCTTGCTAATTTTTATTTAATTTCAGAAATGCAACAATTGTGACCTATCACTTTGATTGATGAAAAACGTAGAAAAAAATATTTTTCCTTTCCAGAATAGTCATTTACATGCAAATTAGCTAATAGATTAGTTTTTTTACAGCTAATTTGCATATAAACAATATCTCAGGCCTTCAGGGGTATTACAAATATTTCTTCCACAGCTTACCATTTCGTAGTTGCTCTAACAAATCGGCCATCTGCTTCTTCCATAGCCCACAACTCACAATAGCTCTTCCAAAAGTCATAGGTGTAAAGTCCAAATAGGCTAGAGGGGGATGAATAGCCTAATTAAAACTTCTACAAGATTTACTTAACCACAAGTGTTAGTACAAAAGGTGGCGAAGAAAAATGCATTAGCTCTAACTAATTAAGCAAGCCACCTACACAAGTCTAGTACAAGGCCACTAAACACAACAACAACTACAAGCTAGAAACAAAGAGTAACGCGAGAGAAGAGATTTGAGTGAGTATACCTCCGTGTAGAGATGAGAAGAACCAATCGATCAATCACACAAGAGAAATCCTCGGGAAGAGAACTACACAAGAATTTATCCCGATGTTCACTTGCTTCCCGACAAGCTACTCCCCGTTGTGGCGATACACCCACTTGTCGGTTCGCGAGCTAATCGACTATCAAGAGTCGAGCCCTCGGCGGGCGCCGCACAACCGCACATAAGATGGGATCCTCCAAGCCACGAGCTCCACTAGAGTATCCAATTCGTGAACTCCCACGTGAAAGGATTAAAAACCCCTTACAACACTTGGTGAGGGCTCCAACAATCTCCAATTGCGAGCTCAATCACCTCCGCTGCTCCAAGCCGTCTACCGCGGTGGGAAACATGGAAGAGTAACAAGAAATCCGCAGCAACTCGAAGATCAAGTGCCTCTAGAATGCAACTCTCAAGTAATGCACTTGAATCTCACTCAATCTCACTCAAGATGTGCAACCAAGCAAAGAGATGAGTGGATGGGTTGTTCTCTAGCTCAAAGGATGTCTCAAGATCTCAAATGTGCAAGAGAGAACTCCCCAAACCCGGCCACCATCTATTTATAGCGAAGGGGTAAGCAACTAGCCGTTATTAGACGTCGCAGTGAAAAACATGATGACCGGACGGACCGGTCAGGCACTACAAGACAAATAGTAATAGTGCGAGTCAGTGAGAGCCGTTGTCGTGACCGAACTCGCTTCACCGTTTGACCGGACGCGCTGCACCCGGCATCCGATCAGAGTCCAGAGAGCTCCTCGCGTGATCGGACGCGTCCGATCGCATGTGACCGGACGCGCCGCGCGTCCGATCAGCTCCTCGCCACGCTCTGCTCCTTTGGGTGCCCGACCGGACACTCTGGTTCCGTGAGGGACCGGATGCGCCAGTTGCACGCCTTTCCTCTACGCCCAGGTGAACTGACCAGACGCGTTGGTCAGGCCAGACCAGCGTCCGGTCACAAACCCTAGACGCGCTGCGCCTCAGCCCTCGACCTGAGCTGACCGGACGCGCAGGTCCATCCTGGACCGCGTCCGGTCACTATTTTTCAGTGAGAAACTAGAACATCCCGGATGTTAAAAACAATTAAAAATTTAATCATGTGCATAATTAGAGCATAAGCATCAGTTATCATATCAAACAAGCATTTCATGTCACATTATTACGTGTCAATGTTGCACATGTTTCATGCATAGCATGGTAAGTTTCTAATGTTGTTTATGTTTCAAATAAAGTACTTGAAATGTTTCACATGTTTCAATAGTAATCTGATAGGTTGTTTTTACTAGTATGCTTAAGATGTTAATAATGTCATGTTGCTTATCACATGAAATAATATTTTATTAGTGTTAAAGGATTAATCATGTTTTAGTTAAAAAGAATAATCAATTGAATTTAAAATCTTGATTTCCGGAAAACCTTATTTTTATTTCTTTTGTCTAAGCAAAATTTGGGAAAAAGTTTAAAACCAAGTTTGTATATCTTTTCAAGGGATACAAGTTTGGTGTTGTGAGTTTTTAAAGTTTTAGTGTAAAATGTGGAGTAATTTTGAAAAGAAGCAAATTTCAAATTTGACCCCTTTTTATTTCTCTATTTCAATTTAAAAATGGATGCAAAATTTGAAAATGGTTTAAATAGCAAAGTTGTAGGTCTTACCTAGATGTACAACTTTGGTGTTTTGAGTTTTCAAAGTTTCAATGTAAACTTTTGAATAAAATTGAAAAGATTCAAACCCTAAATTTGAATTTCAACTCAATTTCAAAAAGTAGGCATAATTAGGTGATGGCCCCATTATGAAAGTTGTAGATCTTCAAAAGTTTTACATTTTCTCTTTTTACAGATTTTCAAGTTTTATTCAAAAATTTGAAGTAATTTTGAATTTACAGAAACCCTATTTTTGTCCTTTTTTAAATTCACATCCAAATTTCAAAAATTATTTAAAATCTGAGTTTGGTCACAGAAGCAAACTTGTAGAGCTTGAAATTCTAAAGATTTCATATCTGGGGAATTTTTCAAGTTGCTACATGTTTTTGGAAGTAATTTTGAAAAAAACATTTTTGAAGTCATAGATTCTAGGGGTTTTGCTACAGTGTTTCGACGTATCAGGGTAGGGCAGCGAGCAGCATGGGCGTCGGCGACCGCCGTGGCTCCTCCAGGCCGTTCCAGCATATCCGATGAAAGCCCAAGTTTGGTTTAGGTAATTAATGACACCAAGTTGCTAATGCCATGTGTTAAGTGTTTTGAGTTAGGCACAAGCAACACATGAGATGAAGGTGTATGTGGCAAGGAGTGGTGGCCACAAGATCATAAAGAGATGGTGCATGGACATGAAATGATGATCATGGTGGAGATGCACATAAAAGGAAGGACATGATGATCAAGTGAAAGAGAAGGATCTAAGAGCGCAAGGCAAAGGTATAATCATAGGGGTTTTCCTTTTGCCGGTCTAAGATGAGTAGAGAAGTGATTGACCGGGTTTATGATACATAGCCGACTATGAAGAGGGGCAATCACGGTTAGCTCGGAAATCAAGTGCCACTAGATTAATGTCTTGAGCATATGCATTAGGATCTAGTAAAGAGCTAACATAATGCCTTGGAAAATGATTGTGAAATGCTAACACACATGCACATGGTGGTGTACACTTGGTGGTGTTAGCACATTTGCGAAGGCGGTGGAGTTCAAGCGGTAGAGAGGGGTTTGGGTTCCTCTCTCCCTCCCGCCGAGCTTGCGAGGTGGGATTTGGCGCCTTTTGGAGAAGTGAAATGCCTATTTTCTATTGCGCCAGAAGTCGGAAAAGAAACGGAGGCGAACGGAGGTCACTGTGGTGACCGGACGATGCACCGGACGCGGTCACGGTATGACCAGATGCGTCCAGTCAGTGTTCAGCGTCTGCGTGGTTTTTAGTTTGATGATCGGACGCGCAGCGCGTCCGGTCACTGACGACTGGACGCGTCCGGTCATCCAGGGAGCTTACTGGACTCTAACCGGACACGGGCACTGTCGCGTCCGGTCATTGCGAGAGGCGCGTCCGGTCGTTGTTTAGCCGTTGCGCGACCGGCGTGTCCGGTCAGTTTGACCAGCGCGTCCGGTCAGCATGACATCGGCTGGTTAAAGTTTCTAACGGCTATATTCGAAGGGGTACGCTATAAATAGAGGTTGGTTGGGGTTTGAGGGTAACTCTTGCATATTTTGAGACCTAGAGACATACTTTGAGCTAGAGAACAACCCCTCCACTCATCTCTTTGCATAGTTGCACATCTTGAGTGAGATTGAGTTAGATTCAAGTGCATTGCTTGAGAGTTGCATTCTAGAGGCACTTGATCTTTGAGTTGCTGCGGATTTCTTGTTACTCTTCCGTGTTTCCCGACATGGTAGACGGCTTGGAGCAGCGGAGGTGATTGAGCTCGCAATTGGAGATTGTTGGAGCCTTCACCAAGTGTTGTAATGGGTTCTTGATCCTTCCCCGTGGGAGTTCATGAATCGGATACTCTAGTGGAGCTCGTGGCTTGGAGGATCCCCATCTTGTGTGCGGTTGTGCGGCGCCCGCCGAGGGCTCGACTCTTGATAGTCGATTAGCTCGTGAACCAACAAGTGGGTGTATCGCCACAACGGGGAGTAGCTTGCCGGGAAGCAAGTGAACCTCGGGATAAATTCTTGTGTCATTCTCTTCCCGAGGATTTCTCTTGTATGATTGATTGATTGGTATTTCTCTTCTCTTCACGGCGGTATAATCACTCGAAGCTCTTCTCTCGTATTACTTCTTATTTCTAGCTTGTAGTTGTTGTTGTGTTTAGTGAATAGCCTTGTACTAGACTTGTGTAGGTGGCTTGCTTAATTAGTTAGAGCTAGTGCATTTGCTTCGCCACCTTTCGTACTAACTTGTGGTTAAGTAATTCTTGTAGAAGTTTTAATTAGGCTATTCACCCCCCTCTAGCCTATTTGGACCTTACAAGTGGTATCGGAGCCGAGCCACCGTTTATTTGAGGCTTAACAACCTACGGTGAAAAAGAAATGGCTCAATTAAGCTTGCACATCAACAACACCAAAAAGACACCTCACTTTGATGGCACAAATTATGCATATTGGAAGGTTAAGATGACCGCACACCTCAAGTCAATCAATAGAGAAGTGTGGAAGGTCACTGAAACAAAATTTGAGGTTGCTAATCCGGAAGCACCTACACCGGTGGAAGAGAAGAAGCTCCAATGCAATGACATTGCCATTAGTGCTCTTCATGAGGCACTAGATGACAAGACCTTTGAGCAAGTGAAGAATATTGGGATTGCTCATGATGCTTGGGCCAAGCTAGAAGAAACATTTGAGGGCACCGAAGGCATAAAGACCGCTAAAGCATATATCTTGCAAGAAAAATTTTCAAGCTTCAAGATGCAAGATGATGAGAGTGTACCGGAGATGTTTTATAGGTTATAAGTCATTGTCAATGAGCTCAAGGCACTTGGTGAGGAGGTCAAGGATAACCAATTCTCTATGAAGTTCTTAAGAAGCTTGCCCAAGAGATTTGATACATTGATCACCGTGCTAGTAAGGACTACATTGAAGGATTCAACTCCTCAACAAATATTTCAAGAAGTGATGACCGATGATTCATATAGAGAAGATGATGAGAAGGATGAGTTGGTAAAGAAGAAGAAGAAGGAAAATAAGAAGAAGGATGATGAGAAGAAGAAGAGTGTGGCATTCAAAGCCACCACATCCAAGGGCAAATCCAAGATTGAATCATCAAGTGATGAAGACTCAAGCTCTTGTGATAGTGATGACATTGATGAGAAGATGGCTCTCTTTGTCAAACAATTTGGCAAATTCATGAAGAAGAAGGGCTTTCGTGCAAGAAGGAGGAAGAACTCTTACAAGAAGAATGAGCATACCATGAGATGCTTTAGATGCCATAGCAAGGACCATCTCATTACAAAGTGTCCTTATGATAGTGATGATGAAGATGCTATCAAGAAGGAAAGGAAGAAGCAAAAGAAGAAGCAAGAAAAGAAAGAGAGCTCTTATAAGAAGAAGAATGATTCTCATGTTGCTACATGGGATAGTGATGACTCCTCAAGTGATGATGAGGATGACAACAAGAGCAAGAAGAAGGGACATGCTAGCATTGCCATCCAAGAGAAGGTCTCCCTCTTCGACACTCCATCGTGCTTCATGGCTAAGGCCGCTAAGGTATCATCCGATGATGAGAGTGATCATGATAATGCTAGTGATAGTGATAGTGATGAAGAAGAATTCACTAAAGATGAACTAATCACTATGCTAGAAGATTGCACTCAATATTATAAAGAATCTAGGAAGGAGTGCAAGAGCTTGCTTAGGGAAAAGAAAAACCTTATGCAAGAACTTGATGAGCTTAGAGCATCTTATGAGAGTCTAAAGGTAGACCATAAGAAGCTTCAAAAGTCTCACACCAAGCTTGAAGAAGCTCATTCCTCTCTAGTTGAAAAATGTGAAAACATGCCAACTAATGTTGAGAAAGCTAAAACTTGCAACATAGGCATATCATGTAATATAATTGATGAATCTTTTCTTAAACCTATTGTTGTTGCTCCCACTAACCCTTCATGTAGTTCATCTACATCATCCTCATCTAGTAGTGATGGTTTCACTTGTGACTCCACACTTATAGTTGAGAATAAAAATCTCAAGAAGGAGGTAAAAGAGCTCAATCACACCTTAGCTAAGGCTTATGGTGGTGAGGACCTCTTGCTTATGTGCTTGGGTAGCCAAAGGGCTTCTCTCTATAAAGAGGGATTGGGCTATAACCCCAAGAAGGGTAAGGCCGCTTTCGCTCCTCACAAGACTCGTTTTGTGAAGAACAATGATAGCTATTGCAAAAGTTGCAAGCAAGTTAGTCACATAGAGCAACATTGCATGAACAAGAAATCCAATGCTAATGTATCCTCAATTAAGTTTGATTCTTTCTATATACTTACCAAGGGTACAAATGGTGTTCATGCTAAGTTCATTGGTACACCATGGATGGGCTCAAAGAAGAAAGCCATTTGGGTACCAAAAGCTTGGTCACTAACCTTGGAGGACCCAAACAAGTTTGGGTACCTAAAAGGAATTGATCTTATCTTGTAGGTTAATTACAAAGCCGGAGGAAGGCATTGGGTGCTTGATAGTGGGTGCACTCAACATATGACCGGAGACTCTTGTATGTTCAATTCAATTGATACAAGTCAAAATGGTGGTTTTGATGCTATCACTTTTAGCAACAACAAGAAAGGCAAGGTCAAGGGGCTTGGTAAAATTGCTATCTCAAATGACATGAGCATATCTAATGTGTTGCTAGTTGAGAGCTTGGATTTCAATCTTTTATCGGTGGCACAACTTTGTGATCTTGGCTTCAAGTGCATATTTGGTAGTGATGATGTTGAAGTCATAAGTGTTGATGGATCAAATTTGATATTCAAAGGATTTAGACATGGAAGCTTATACTTGGTTGACTTCAATAATAGTGAGACACAATTGACATCATGCTTGCTTAGTAAATTTAGTATGGGATGGTTATGGTATAGAAGGCTTGGTCATGTTGGAATGAAACAATTGAACAAACTTTTGAGGTATGACTTAGTTAGAGGCTTGAAGGATGTCACTTTTGAGAAGGATAAACCTTGTAGTGCTTGTCAAGCCGGCAAACAAGTTGAAAATTCACATCCTAGTAAAAGTGAAATGAGCACATCAAAAGCATTTGAGCCATTGCACATGGACTTGTTTGGGCCAACAACATACACTAGCATTGGTGACAACAAGTATGGTTTTGTGATTGTGGATGACTACACTAGATACACTTGGGTGTTCTTTCTCTATGACAAGAGTGATGTTTATGATCTATTCAAGTCTTTTGTCAAGAGGGTGCAAAATGAGTTTGAGACTACCATCAAGAAGATTAGAAGTGACAATAGTAGTGAGTTCAAGAACACAAGAATTGAAGATTTGTGTGATGATTTTGGTATTGGACATCAATTCTCACCAACATACACTCCTCAATCAAATGGTGTAGTTGAAAGGAAAAATAGAACCTTGATTGATATGGCTAGATCAATGCTTAGTGAATACAATGTTAGTCATTCATTTTGGATTGAAGCTATCAACACGGCTTGCTATTGTAGCAACCGTCTCTATTGCCATGGGAAGCTTGAAAAGACACCATATGAGCTATTGAATGGAAGAAAGCCCAACATTGCATACTTTAGAGTGTTTGGTTGCAAATGCTATATTCTCAAGAAAGGCACTAGATTGAGCAAGTTTGAAAAGAAATATGATAAAGGGTTCTTACTTGGTTATTCTACCACAAGCAAATCATATAGAGTTTGGAATCTCACAAATGGCACCTTGGAAGAAGTTCATGATGTTGAGTTTGATGAAACCCAAGGGTCTCAAAATGAAGCTCAAAACCTTGATGATGTGAGAGGAGATCAATTATCAAATGCAATGAAGAACATAAACATTGGTGATATAAGGCCGATGCAAGTTGATGATGATGATATTCATGTGATCAACCAAAGTGTGCAAATTGATACAAATCAAGCAAGCTCTAGTGGTTCTCATGATGAAGCTCAAGTTCAAGGTCAAACAAGTGGAAGCAATCAACTCCCAATACTCCAACCTACTAGCATTGCAAGAGACCATCCATTGGATCAAATCATTGGTGGAATTCAAAGTGGTGTTCAAACTAGATCAAGACTAGCATCCTTTTATGAGCACTACTCATTTGTGTCACTTGAAGAACCTAAGAAATTAGAAGATGCTTTGAAGGATTCCGATTGGGTAAATGCCATGCATGAAGAACTAAACAACTTTGCTAGAAATCAAGTTTGGAAACTTGTTGAGAGGCCAAAGAACTACAATGTGATTGGTACTAAGTGGGTCTTTAGAAACAAGCAAGATCAAGATGGTGTAGTTGTGAGAAACAAAGCAAGATTGGTAGCACAAGGTTACACACAAGTTGAGGGTCTTGACTTTGGAGAGACATATGCACCCGTTGCAAGATTGGAGGCTATTAGAATCTTATTAGCATATGCTTGTGCACACAATATCAAGCTCTATCAAATGGATGTCAAGAGTGCATTTCTCAATGGCTACATCAATGAAGAAGTTATGTTGAGCAACCTCCCGGTTTTGAAGATGACAAGAAGCCTGACCATGTTTACAAGCTAAAGAAGGCATTGTATGGTTTGAAGCAAGCACCTAGAGCATGGTATGAGAGGTTAAGGGACTTTCTCCTCTCTAAAGGGTTCAATATGGGAAAGGTTGACACCACTCTCTTCACCAAGAAGCTTGGAAATAACTTATTTGTGTTGCAAATCTATGTGGATGATATCATTTTTAGATCAACCAATCAAGATTTTTGTGAAGAGTTTGGAAATATGATGGCTAATGAGTTTGAGATGTCTATGATTGGAGAGCTTAGTTACTTCCTTGGACTTCAAATCAAGCAAATGAAGTATGGCACTTTTGTAAGTCAAGGCAAGTACATCAAGGACATGATCAAGAAGTTTGGATTGCACGATGCTAAGCAAATGAGTACACCAATGGGCACAAATGATCAATTAGGTGTTGATGCTAGTGGCAATATGGTAGATCAAAAGCAATACCGGTCTATGATTGGAAGTTTGCTATATGTCACCGCCTCTAGGCCGGATGTGATGTTTAGTGTGTGCAAGTGTGCAAGATATCAAGCTTCACCTAGAGAAAGTCACTTGAAAGCAACCAAGAGGATATTGAGATATCTTAAGGGCACTCATGATGTTGGATTATGGTTTCCAAAGGGGTCTAACTTTGAGTTGATTGGATATTCGGACTCTGACTATGATGGTTACAAGATTGATAGAATGAGCACAAGTGGCACTTGTCAATTGCTTGGAAGGTCTCTTGTTTCATGGTCATCATCAACAACAACAACAACAACAACAACAACAACATAGCCTTTTGTCCCAAGCAAGTTGGGATAGGCTAGAGATAAAACCCAAAAGAGACGAGAAACAGGGAGACACATAAAGGGACATAAAGGGCACAGGACAAAAGATGTCACGGTTCAGGCACGTTGATTGCTAATCTCCAAGCGCTCCTGTCCATAGCTAAATCCTTGGGGATATTCCACTCCTTAAGATCTCTCTTAACGGACTCGTCCCAAGTTAATTTAGGTCGACCTCTACCGCTCTTTACATTATCGGCCCGCTTTAGAACTCCACTACGCACCGGCGCCTCAGGAGGCCTCCGTTGGACATGTCCAAACCATCTCAACCGATGTTGAATCAATTTCTCCTCAATTGGTGCCACCCCAACCCTATCCCGAATATCATCGTTCCGTACTCTATCCCTCTTTGTGTGCCCACAACACCAACGCAACATACGCATCTCCGCTACACTCAATTGCTGGACATGTCGCCTTTTTGTAGGCCAACACTCAGCACCATATAACATCGCCGGACGAATCACCGTCCTATAGAACTTACCTTTCAGCTTCTGAGGCACCCTTTTGTCACAGAGAACGCCAGAAGTTTGATGCCATTTCAACCAGCCGGCTGAAATTCTATGCCTAACATCTTCATCAATGTCTCCATCCTTTTGTAGCATCGACCCTAAATACCGAAAAGTATCCTTCTTGGGCACCACTTGCCCATCGAGGCTAACGTCTCCCTCCTCGTGCCTAGTCGCGCTGAAATCACACCTCATATACTCGGTCTTAGTCCTACTAAGTCTGAACCCTTTCGACTCTAACGTGTGCCTCCATAGTTCTAACTTCCTATTAACTCCCGCCCTACTGTCGTCAACTAGCACCACATCATCAGCAAAGAGCATACACCAAGGGATATCACCTTGTATGTCCCTTGTGACCTCATCCATCACCAAAGCAAATAAATAAGGGCTCAAAGCTGACCCCTGATGCAGTCCTATTTTAATTGGAAAGTCACTGGTGTCGCCATCACATGTTCGGACAAACGTCACCACATCCCTGTACATATCCTTGATGAGGGTAACGTACTTAGTTGGGACTTTGTGCTTTTCCAAGGCCCACCACATGACATTTCATGGTCATCAAGGAAATAAAATAGTGTTGCACTATCTACCGCCGAGGCCGAATATATTAGTGCCGATAGTTGTTGTGCACAATTGCTTTGGATGAAGGCCACCTTGAATGATTTTGAAATCAAGTTCAAGTATGTGCCATTATTTTGTGACAATGAAAGTGCTATCAAGATGACTCAAAATCCGGTTCAACATTCAAGAACGAAGCACATTGATATAAGGCATCACTTCATAAGAGACCATCAACAAAAGGGTGATATTAGCATTGAGAGCATTGGCACCGAAGATCAACTAGCCGACATTTTCACAAAGCCACTTGATGAGAAGAGATTTTACAAGTTGAAGAATGAATTGAACATACTTGACTTCTCCAACTTGAAATGAGTGCACCCCCCACATTCTTATATGACATGCCTCTCCTCCGACAATGCAAGGTAAAGTTATTTGGCATATCATTCATACTGTGCTAAGGACATGGTTAGAACATATAGACATATTTGCATATCAAATAGGCTCATTCATGAAAATCAAATGATTTTGATGTATATATGGTACCACTATTTCTTCTATGTTTATTTGATCTAGTGGTAGCATATGACATATTTATGGGCTTGCAAACCTAGTGTTGAATCTAGAAAATGAGCTCATGATGTGTAATTCAACATGGTCAAGATAACCCTTATACTTTATGAGGTGTGAAAAAGCTTGTCTTTGGATCAAACCGAATTACATATTCTAGGCAAGTGATCTAGGTTGAACCATAATTTGGACTCCCTCATAATTGATTGACTTATCTCTCACTAAAATTGGCACCTTTTTGGTGATTGTTGACAAAGGGGGAGAGAAAAGTCACAAAGATATTGCAAAGAGCAAGAAAGATATAAAAAGGGGGAGAGAAAGCACAAAGATAGAAAAGTCACAAAGAGAAGTCACAAAGAGGGAGAAAGATATAGTAAGGAGGAGAGAAATTAAATTTGAGCACATAAGTAGGGGGAGCAAGCTCATGAACTATTTGTTGCATTTGTATGTGCATTAACATGATGAATTGTTGTATTGCAAAGCTTAAATTCATATTCTTGATTGAATGGTGATTGCTAGAAATAGAATTTGAATGATGATTTGTTGAGAGTAGCTTTACAAACGGTATCTAGACACCTTTGCTTATAATGTTGATCTCACGGGGTATTTTAGTATTTGTGATCGTTACAAGTGATGTATTTTAAGTGGTGTCTAGCTACATCGATGCTAAGGATGGTATATAAAGGCAACTCCGATTGGTATCACGCTTCAAAGGTCCATTCTATATACCTTAGCATCAATTTAATAGTAGTAACTCTCCCAAAATTCAAATCATTACATATGTGCAAAATTGAACCAAACTCATGGAAGCACATATGTAGGGGGAGCTAATACTATCGAAATTGAAAATTGATTTCTTTACATATCTTTGTGATGGTTGTCATCAATTACCAAAAAGGGGGAGATTGAAAGCCCAAGTTTGGTTTTGGTAATTAATGACACCAAGTTGCTAATGCCATGTGTTAAGTGTTTTGAGTTAGGCACAAGCAACACATGAGATGAAGGTGTATGTGGCAAGGAGTGGTGGCCACAAGATCACAAAGAGATGGTGCATGGACATGAAATGATGATCATGGTGGAGATGCACATAAAAGGAAGGACATGATGATCAAGTGAAAGAGAAGGATCTAAGAGCGCAAGGCAAAGGTATAATCATAGGGATTTTCCTTTTGCTGGTCTAAGATGAGTAGAGAAGTGATTGACCGGGTTTAGAATACATAGCCGACTATGAAGAGGGGCAATCACGGTTAGCTCAGAAATCAAGTGCCACTAGATTAATGTCTTGAGCATATGCATTAGGATCTAGTAAAGAGCTAACATAATGCCTTGGAAAATGATTGTGAAATGCTAACACACATGCACATGGTGGTGTACACTTGGTGGTGTTAGCACATTTGCGAAGGCGGTGGAGTTCAAGCGGTAGAGAGGGGTTTGGGTTCCTCTCTCCCTCCCACCGAGCTTGCGAGGCGAGATTCAGCGCCTTTTGGAGAAGTGAAATGCCTATTTTCTATTGCGTCGGAAGTCGGAAAAGAAACGGAGGCGGACGGAAGTCACTGTGGTGACCGGACGCTACACCGGACGCGGTCACGGTATGACCAGACGCGTCCAGTCAGTGTTTAGCGTCTGCATGGTTTTTAGTTTGATGATCGGACGCGCAGCGTGTTCGGTCACTGACGACCGAACGCGTCCGGTCATCCAGGGAGCTTACTGGACTCTAACCAGACGCGGGCACTGTCGCGTCCGGTCATTGCGAGAGGCGCGTCCGGTCGTTGTTTAGTTCTGCGCTACTCAAGTTGACCAGCGCGTCCGGTCAGTTGCGGGACCAGCGCGTCCGGTCACACCCGGCGCGTCCGGTCAGTACGACCAGCGCGTCCGGTCGGTGTTTCAGAATTTAGCCGTTGCGCGACCGGCGCGTCCGGTCAGTTTGACCAGAGCGTCCGGTCAGCACGACTTCGGCTAGTTAAAGTTCCTAACGGCTATATTCGAAGGGGTACGCTATAAATAGAGGTTGGCTGGGGTTTGAGGGTAACTCTTGCACATTTTGAGACCTAGAGACATACTTTGAGCTAGAGAACAACCTCTCCACTTATCTCTTTGCATAATTGCACATCTTGAGTGAGATTGAGTTAGATTCAAGTGCATTGCTTGAGAGTTGCATTCTAGAGGCACTTGATCTTTGAGTTGTTGCGGATTTCTTGTTACTCTTCCATGTTTCCCGACACGGTAGACGGCTTGGAGCAGCGGAGGTGATTGAGCTCACAATTGGAGATTGTTGGAGCCTTCACCAAGTGTTGTAAGGGGTTCGTGATCCTTTCCCGCGGGAGTTCGTGAATTGGATACTCTAGTGGAGCTCGTGGCTTGGAGGATCCCCATCTTGTGTGCGGTTATGCGGCGCCCGCCGAGGGCTCGACTCTTGATAGTCGATTAGCTCGCGAACCGACAAGTGGGTGTATCGCAACAACGGGGAGTAGCTTGCCGGGAAGCAAGTGAACCTCGGGATAAATTCTTGTGTCATTCTCTTCCCGAGGATTTCTCTTGTATGATTGATTGATTGGTATTTCTCTTCTCTTCACGGTGGTATAATCACTCGAAGCTCTTCTCTCGTATTACTTCTTGTTTCTAGCTTGTAGTTGTTGTTGTGTTTAGTGGATAGCCTTGTACTAGACTTGTGTAGGTGGCTTGCTTAATTAGTTAGAGCTAGTGCATTTGCTTCGCCACCTTTCGTACTAACTTGTGGTTAAGTAATTCTTATAGAAGTTTTAATTAGGCTATTCACCCCCCTCTAGCCTATTTGGACCTTACATCCGAGCCGTCCACCTCGATGTCGCGCATCTTCTCGTGCCTTCATCGTGGTCACTCATCTTTCAAAAGCCCAAGCCGCCGTCTTGGATCATTTTTTCCCTCCTCTGTTTCATCACCGCCGCCGGTCACCACCACGCGCCGCCACAATTCATTCTCTCCATTTAGCCACCATCCAATTGCTCTCGCAGCTCACTTTGCAAGCTTCGTGCGCATGAACTAAGCCCACTCGCCTCACCCCTAGCTGTCCAGCGCCACCACATGTCCTCTTCTTCCTTGGAACCGACCAGAGCGCCCCCGTGAACCATCGTGTTGTGGCCAGCCGCCTCTATCGCTCCTCTACCCCAAGCAGTCACGTTGTTGTGTTCATGGTGAGTCACTGTTGCTCCCGGTCTTCTTAATTTTGGTCATTGCCGGCTTATTTTGCCTGAACCGCTACCACCGAGCCGCCATGGCCGGTGTGGAGCTTTTCTCCGGTGCACTTGCTGCTGTTCTAGAGGTCTAGGTGGGTTTGTGGTAGCGTAGTGGTCACATTGGTGTAGTTCCATCTCGCTGGAGTCTCACCGCCGGTGAGGTAGCGATCGGCGGTCACCGTGGCCAATGGCCGACGTGGGAGCGAGGATGACAGGCGGGGTCGCCTCGTAAGTGAGAGAGGAGAGCGGGGAAGAGGGTGCTGGGCCAAGCTGGGTCGGGTGAAGAGAGAGAGCACACGTGGGCCACGCGTGTGCGTCCGAGGTGTGGGCCGAGCGAGGGGAAGAAAGCGGGGAGCCGGCCCGGGTTGTTGTTTTTCGTTTTTTTTCTTTTTCTATAAATGCTAAATAGTAACAATCTTTGTTTATTTTGTTGTGAATTGTTTATAGCTTCAAAAATGGTAAAATTTTTTGTGTAACCTCTCTGTACTGTGTAATAATTATGAAAAATATGAAATATCAATTTTAGTTACTTTTAGTAAGTTAATTAATTAGCTCCATTAATTAATAAATGGCTTTTCCATAATTTTTCAAGGCTTATATAATTATCCAAAAATTGTGAAAATTATTTTGCCAATTAGTTATAATGTAAGCTTCCTAAAATAAAAAATTTGAGATTTATTGGATAACTCTAATTTTATGCTTAATTTGTGCTTTATTAATTAATCAGTTAATCAAATGATTAGTGTTTAATCATTTAGGGTTTTGTATGACTTTTGGATTGATTGTTGACCTTGGGTCATTAACATGTGATGATCCATGGTATCTTATTGAGTTGCTTGAGCTCATGATTAACTTGTTAATTAAGTTTTGTTAATAATAATTAATGTGATTGAAGTTATTTAATTAGCTTAATTAAATATTAAATGTAACTTTCAGGAATTTTAGTAATTAAAATATTTATCCAAAAATCATGAAACTTGGTGAGTATGATTTGCATGGTTAGATATACCTTCATAAAAAATATTGATACTGTGTTGATAACTTTTAATTATATACTTTATTTCATGCCTTTTATTTATTATTTCATAAATGCTTACATGATTAGCATAAATCATAATTTAGGGTTGGTGTGATTTTGGGATTGGGTGATAACCTTGGGTCATTAACATGTAATGACCCTTGGCACTTTAATTAATTATTTGAGTTTATGATTAACTTGTTAACTATGATTTGTTAATGATAATTAATGTGTTTAATATAGATCATTAATGGTTAATGATTTCTTGTGTAAGTAATTAGTGGTCTTGTGATAGACTTGTTATTAGATGCAATATTTTGGGTGAAAACAAAGTTACGGTTAGTTAACCTTTAAATTAACCTTGTTAGCTTGTAACTGTACCGCGAAGGAAAGTTGTACTCAAGTAGATAACTAATGTTTATCCTTTCTAAATGTCTCTTGTATGCTATGCTTTGTTCATCATCATGCATCATGGCATGCATTCCATCATATTAAGTATCACATCATTTTTTTACGTGTAGTGTTTACGAGAGTGTTTGGATCGTGTTGATCAAGCTTCGGAGAAGGTGATCCACCCGTGGTGTTGGTGTCAAACTTGACTTCTACGAGAACTAACCACCGCTGCAACACAGGCAAGCCACAGACATACAACCACTCTTCTATTTTATAAGTGCTTTATTACACCTTAAGTCTAGTGTAATGTGCATTATGTTAGTAGGAGTTGGTTGATACCGTTGCTGCATGATTACCTTGATCTAGATTTATATTCAGATGATATCGCACAAGTATATGTAGGTCGATCTCTTATGCTTAGTAATGCTTAGACTTCGATAGAAGTTGAATAATATTTTCTTTGATCACAAGAACAGGTTTATTTCTTGCTTCTCCTGACCTAATGATAGGTCATGAGAGCATGTGGAAATAAATATGAGAATGAACTTGAGACCAGACGGGGCATGGGAATTGTCTTTGGTGGTTGGTCCCATCTGTGTCGGTTAAGGACCATTCGTTGTTGGCTCTCGAGTCAAGGAGTTTTTAATAGTACTAGCCATGTACCCATGTTGGGTAAGCCTTACTTTGGTTATTCCATCACGAGAACGTCTAACCTCGCACTAGGAGTGGAGAGATGGCGAGAGTAGCGTGTACCCTCGAGGCTAGAATTAGGCCGGGTTCGAGGAGTACTATGCTCTCGGGTGGCGATGGACATGTTCTGATTTTGGGCGACCCAAGTAAGAGTTGATATATGCAGGTCAAGGACTTGCATATGTCGTGTGGTTAGGAAGCCCCAGCTGGGTAAATCAAGCGGTTCGAATCGTCGTTACTCCACGAGAAATGAGTCTTGACCTTGCACCAACATCGTAGCAATAACTGGAACATGGTTACTGTTGGACTTGAGATGGAAAAGAAGTGAATAACAAGTGTGATGCTTATATTTATGATTGAGATAGATACAGGTGCAAAAGTTAGCTATAATTAGGCTATACTAAAACTGTAGCCAAAACTTAATTAAAAGTTTGAAAGCAATGATGCACTGGTAGTAAGCTTTTCTGCAAAACTTCTCTTTTCTAGCTTCACTACTTCCCTTAAGCCAGCATATCCTTGGAGTCTTTTCTTTTCGTCGGGTAAGTCTTGCGGAGTACAATTGAGTACTCAGGGTTTGTTAACCCCTGTTGCAGGTACTGACTGGTACTGTTAACCGAGGTCATGTCGGTGGGCTCGATATGATCGGGTTGTCCTCTCCTGACTTAGGTGCTTTACCTAAGTTGTCTTCTATAGTTCTACTCGACTTCCGCAATACAAGTTAAGTTTGTAAAAAGTTAACTTAATCAGGATTTATAAATTCATTATTGTTATTCTTCCGCACTCTGATGTAAAGCTTTGTAACAAATGTTGTAATGTTGCAGTTACTCCTTTGTTGATCCTGGTATGAGTTGTCAAACGTACTTGAATCGGGGTCCTGTGAGGGCACCCGACAGATCTTCTTAGGTTATCTGGTGTACTTGCATAGCCGTCAGAGGTCTTAGGGATAATGACAGGTGCATGTGGGCCATATAATTTAGGAGGTTCTGTGACAGAAACACACCGGACTTACGCCTCCGTTTCTCCGCCTCTGACGCAGTAGAAAATAGGCGTTTCACTTCCTCAAAAAGCGCCGAATCCTGCCGAGACCCCTCTCTACCGCTCAAACTCCACCGCCTTCGCAAATATGCTAACACCACCAAGTGTACACCACAATGTGCATGTGTGTTAGCATTTCACAAACATTTTTCAAGGCGTTATGTTAGCTCTCTACTAGATCCTAATGCATATGCTCAAGATGTTGATCTAGTGGCACTTGATTCTCGAGCTAACCGTGATTGCCCCTCTTGATAGTCGACTATGTATCCTAAACCCGGTCAATCACTTCTCTACTCATTTTAGACCAGCAAAAAAAAACCCTATGGTTATACCTTTGCCTTGATCCCTTTGTTCCATGTCCATCTCCTCATGCTTGATCACCATGATCATCATTTTATGTGCATCTCCATCTCTTATGATCTTGTGGCCATCACTTTATGCCACATACTCCTTCATCACGTGTGTTGCTTATGCCTAACTCATTTCACTTGATACAATAGCATTAGCAACTTGGTGTCATTAATTACTAAAACCAAACTTGGGATTTCAATAGCTCAACTAAAAACAAGACCTAAGTAGTTCTTTAATTATGTGCTAGCAAGCCTTTCCCTTGCTTTGGCCGGAGACAAGTAGTTTTGGCTCTCCTCAGCTAGCAAGGTGAGGCTAGCTTGGGCAAGCGAGGCTAGTCTCAATTCTAGCCCAGGAACCAAACGCCCCTGAAGTTCCCCGCCTCTGCTTCCATGGCCACCACACGCTGCGCCGAGCTTTGCGCCGCCCTGGCCCTGCCATTGGCTGCCACCGCCATCTCCATGGCCATCACTACCTATTTACACCAAAATTTGGAAAGAGAAGACTCGAGGATTCGAGGCCTCCAAAAGTTGCATTATCAAAAGGGCAACCGGGCAAGGATTGGTATTAGCTGGTTTTGAGGATGGGTCGGAGTCAGCTATTTTTTTAGGATGATGTCATCAAGTTGTACGGCATCAGGAAAGACATGTCGGGCTCTACAGAAAGGGAAGGATTATAGTCCAAGTTATCATTAAAGATAGAAAGTTTTCTTTAATTTCAAGAATTGTAACAAGTCGTATTCGAGTAGAACTCATGTTTAAGCTCCAGATATAAATATTAAGCCTTGGTTATTGTAATAGGACACCGATCAATCAATATAACATAACTTTTTTGCAACACGCCAAAATTCTAGGAATAGGAGTACTATATATTCCGATGAGTTCTTCAGTGAACAGGGCTGCATCGGCTAATTGACCTCCGGTTTGCTTGTGAGTACCGTCACGGTTTATATTGCTTGTAAGGCTTGCATCAGCCGATTGATCTCTTACAAAGTGATATAAGCTAGTTATCGATTGTATCTTAAAGTTGCAAGGCTGCATCAACTGATTGACCTCTTGTGAATTTTTGATATCAATCATAGTTATCGATCTTGCATTAGATGACGTGTTGTTTAATGCAATATCACCAATTATCGAATCTGCTAAGACTAATAGGGTCTTCCTTGTTGTTTTGGTTGATTCACTAGTTATCGATCTTGTCAGCAAGATCAGCAGTTATCTGATTAATTGAAACAAGTGAGGTTTCTTTTACATAAACATCGGATATCGTCTAGTCGATGGCCTCACCTGCTGGCTTTCGGAGCCACATATTCGAAACTGTCTGGAGCAAAACCAGCATGTTCCGCCTTGTGTTACTGATAAACTTCTTTCCCTTGTCAATTGCAGGTCAAATTGACTGGCACGTCTTTTGGGTTTCCGATCAGATCCAACCGGCCTGGTGTTGAAGCTAAGCGGATCTCCAACGCGGATCATCCGAATTGCTGTGTGTTGCTCGCATCGCCACGTTTTGCGTCAACACCACCACCTCGGCCACCGAGCTCCGTGGCGCTATGGCCCCATCCTCAGCCACCACCAACACCTGCACGCCCTACTTCGTTGCCGCCATACCATCGCCTACGCCATTGCGCACATTGAGCCTGAGGCCGGAGATCTACCACGTTGAGTGAGAGTGGGAAGTCGGACATCTGCCTCCGCCTTTGAATCGACATCTCAACACCGACGAGCAGGTGTAAATCTAACTTTTTATTCACCAAGAGTCAACTCTAAATCTCGAATTGTTTTTCCTCTCTCTCCTCTATGCATCGTCTCTTGTAGTGGTTGATTCACTCTTTCCTATGCCAGCTCGTTGATGCATTGGTTTCAATTCAGGGTGGGCATATTTTACTCAAAAACCGAGAATCGATCCGAAATGTCGGTTTTTTGGTTTTTCGGTTCGGCTTCGCTTTTTAGGTTCCAGAAGTTCGGTCCTCGGCTTCGGTTTTGGTTTCCACGTCTAACCGAACCATAAACCGATACAACCAAAGTCTTAAAACTTCTCCATCCGTCCTACGTGCATGCTACTTGCCACCCCCTCCCAGGCTCCCACCGTCCAGCCTAGAGAACCAGCCCAGAGTCCCAACAGCCTAGTTAACTCAGTTAAGGCACCCCACGAACAACTCTCGTACCCATCGGCACACCCAAATAGCCATTCCAAACCCTAACCTTCTTGCTCCTAACTCCTACAATCCTGCTCGCCTGCTCCTGTGATGGCTGCGCGAGCAGGTAGCACGCTCGACCACGACTTCGTGACGGCAAGCAGGGAGCGGCACGCGTGGCGGCGGCAAGCAGGGAGCGGCGCACACGGCGACTGCTACGAGTGGGAGCAGCGCGTGCCGGCAGCGAGGACACAGAGCGGCGCATGCGGCAGCAGCGAGCAGGGAGCAGCGCACGCGGCGGCTGCTACGAGTAGGAGTGGCGCACACCGGCGGCAAGGACAGCGGCGTATGCGGCGGCTGCTATGAGCGGGAGCAGCGCGTGTCGGCGCCGCGGCAGCAAGCGGCTCCGGCAGCTTCAATCCTGAGTTCGGTTAGTATCGTTTAAAACCGAAAAAACCAACGTACAAAACCGAAACCAAATTCGTCGGTGTTCTATTATGAAGATAACCGATCGGCTTTCAATTCTTGTAAACTGAAATTTCAGCAAACCAAATAACCAGAACCGAAATGCCGGTTTCAATCGATTGCCTTGTCTGAGTTTCAATTCTCCAATGGTGAAGCCCTCACGGGCCGTGTGTGCGTAAGTGGACAAAATCAACTTTAGGGCGTGCAACAAGATACAGTAACCAAATCAGCACAGAGTGGCCCTGTTCTGCTTGTCATGTTTCGGCTTGTTTCAGCTTGTTTCAGCTTATTCTCTCTCACAGAACACTATTGAATCAGGCGAAACCAGCCGGTTTTTCCATCAGCCGAACCAGCCCAGTGACAGACGGGGATGAGACCCCACATGAATGTGCGGTGGAGAAGGCGCCGCCCGTAAAGCAACAGTCATCACATGATGCCCCGCATCATTGGAAGCCAGGGCAAACTGGCGAAGCTCCTCAGCCTCTCACCGGCTCACCTCACGCACAGGCACAAAAGACCTTCCAAGTACAGTACAGGAGGGAGCGACAGTCTGGTCCATTGCAGCCCTCACGCCTACTAGTCACGGGCCGTCTGTGCGTACCGCCAACCTAGCGCCTCACTCCGCCCAACACGTCGCTCCTGATGTCCCGACCCGTGACTCCCCCTAGTCCGTCTCGCTCTGCTCTCCGCTGCCTCCCGTGATCACTCACGTCCACGTGTCGCAGCCACGACCGAACACTGACCACCGGCCGCCGCGCTACCTAGGACGGACTGTGGGATGAGATCATGAGAGCGACCGGGATCCGACGAACAAAATCAGCGAGACAGTGACCACGAACAAAATCAGCGATCAGTTCGGTCTCGGGTGGCGCTACTACGCCCAGGGTTTTTTTTACCGACCGGTCACCCCAAACCGTCGGCCTCCGGTTCCGGTTTACCGGTAACCGGTCGGTAACCGGTCGAATTTGAATTTGAATTCAAACGCGCCTTCGGTTCGGTTTGTCACCGGTTTACCGGGCGGTTTGGAGCGGTAACCGCTCGGTTTGAGTTTGAAATTTTCTTTTTTCTTTTTTTTTTCAAACTTATATACGTATAAATAAATACTAAACGAACTCGAATTTGAAAAATTTTTACACCATTGGCTTCTATAAATCATGAACTATTTTTAGGAATTTTTTCAGCATTTTTTGTTTTTTTTAAATTTTAAATTTGAATTTGGTGGCCTTAACGGGGCAGGACCGGGATTTTTTTTCTTTTTTTCAAACTTCTATACGTATAAATAAATACTAAACGAACTCGAATTTGAAAAAAATTTACACCGTTGGCTTCTATAAATCATGAACTATTTTTAGGAATTTTTTTTGCATTTTTTTTCAAATTTTAAATTTGAATTTGGGTAATACCTAACCGGACCGGACCGAAACCGGTCCGGCCCGGTTAGGCCGGTAACCGCGGTAAACCGCGGTTTACCGAGCGGTTTTTTTAACCCTGACTACGCCTCTGCTGTCTGCTCCCGTGCTCCGCCTTCGCGAATCCGCGGCGAGCCTGCTAGCTGCGTGGGCGTGGCTTTCCTGCCCCTGCCCGGGAGCGGCGCGGCGGTAGTGCTGGTGCTGCCCGACCAGACCAGCCCGCCCCTACAAGCGGAGCGGAGAGGCCCCAGTGCAACCAGAGCCGCGAGTTGGAGGTGGTGGCAGCTGTGGGCAAAACGGCCAACGGCAGGTACGACGTAGACCTCTTGTGTTGTGTCTTGTTCAGTTGCTCCCTAGTCGTTCGTGGTGTAGGATTAGGATGTCGTCGGTCGCTGACAATTCAGTGAACAAAATAGATACGGTATTTGCGAACGTAGCCTTATTTGGCTGCTCCATTGCAGTACCAGTACTTAGTCTCGTTGTCGTATTCAGAACCAAACTTCGGTAGTACTCCCTCCGTCCGGTTGATTATGTAATTATGGAAACGTGCGGTTCAAACTGTGTAAACTTGGATCAAATTTATAACAAAAAATATTAGCCTTTATGTCTCGAAATAAATTTATTACGAAAATATATTTCATAACCAATCTAACGGTACTTATTTTGTCGCATAAGAGTTAGTATTTTTTTAATGTAATTTTAATTAAAATTTACGATAGCTGACTTCTCGGGACGTGAGAATTGCATATTCATTGGGACGGAGGGAGTACTTATTAGCAACATCAGTTCATGTTAGAGGGGGCGAATCCACACCAGCATACTTCTACATTCCGATTCTACACAGACATCGCGCTTGCTACTGCTTTCGTGACCGGAGCATTGCCATCTGCAGAGCTCCGCCACTGGTCGTCGATGACGAGGCCGCCGCCGGAGACAAGCACGCGGCCGCAGCTGCGTCGTCGTCGTCGTCCAGTGCCATTGCTGACGGTGGCCGCGTCCGTGGCGCTCATCTCGCTACTGTGCCTTCCTGTCGCCGCGGACGCAAGCAGAGCGCTGCACTACAACCGGGAGCACCGGAGGCAGCACCACCGTGCGAGGGAGAACAAGAAGAACAACCACGTCTCGCTCCCTCCGGACGTCGACGGCGATTCTCCGCCCGAGGCGCCGGGTTTGCCACCGGAAGCTGGCGGCGCGCCGCCGCCGCCGCCGCTCCCACCGCCTGCCGAGGACGACGACTGCGGCGACGTGTTCGACGTGAGGGCGTTCGGCGCGTCGGGCGGCGACGGCGGCTCGTGCAGCGACGACACGCCCGCGTTCCGCGCGGCGTGGAAGGCGGCGTGCTCCTCCGACTCCGCCACGGCCACGCTGCTGGTGCCGTCCGACGGCGTGTTCACCATCAGCTCCACCATCTTCTCCGGGCCGTGCAAGCCCCAGCTCACCTTCCAAGTAAGCTTCGAGCTGCATTGCCTTTTGCCTCCCCGCAAAATCATCGACCCGAGTTTTCACGCTGCCGTGACTGTGAACCAGATCGACGGCGTCCTGATGCCGCCGGACGGGCCGGCGAGCTGGCCGGCGACCGACAGCCGGAAGCAGTGGATCGTCTTCTACAAGGCCGACCGCTTGACGCTGGCGGGGGAAGGCACCATCGAAGGCAACGGTGAGGAGTGGTGGGATCTCCCGTGCAAACCTCACAGGGTACTCCTACTCTTCTCTTCCGCGGTGCATTAGTCAGTCCTCTCCTCCTCGTGCCATGCCAATTACCGAAATCAATGTGTCACGGAGTTGAGTTTACCCCGAAGAAACATGCGTGACGTTTGGGTCTGTGTCCGTGCCATGTCCAGGGTCCAAACGGATCGACGCTGCCCGGACCATGCGACAGCCCTGCGGTAAAGCTCGCCGGCCGGCCACTTGGATTTCTTCCGATCCTGTTGTGTTTTTTGTCGAAATCCTTGACGACCTGTTCGTGGAAATCGTGTGGTATCTGCAGCTCATACGGTTCTTCTTGAGCAACGACGTGACGGTGTGCGGCCTGCGGATCGAGAACAGCCCGCAGTTCCACCTCAGGTTCGACGACTGCGAGCGCGTGCGCGTCGACGGCCTCTTCGTCAGCTCGCCGGCGTCCAGCCCCAACACGGACGGCGTCCACGTCGAGAACACCACGTCCGTCCAGATCCTCAACTCCAGGATCTACAACGGTAAGCCGAAACAGTGACTGGACGCACATACTAAAAAATGAATCAACTTTGTTTGCATCAAGTTCCCATCAAACTCTGATCTCCACCTGTAACCGCAGGCGACGACTGTGTCTCCATCGGCGCCGGATGCTCCGATGTCCACATCGAGAACATAACATGCGGCCACGGCCATGGCATCAGGTACCTGTCAGTCACTCAACAACGTGCTTCCATGGCGGAACCATTCGTAGTGAGCCTGACGCGGCAAGCTGTTGTCATCCTCGCAGCATCGGCAGCCTGGGTGTCCACAACACGCACGCCTGCGTGTCCAACATCACGGTCCGGAACGCGCGGATCCTCGACTCCGACAACGGCCTCCGGATCAAGACGTGGCAGGGCGGCACCGGCGCCGTGTCGGCGGTCGAGTTCGCCGGCGTGCAGATGCAAAACGTGAAGAGCTGCATCGTCATCGACCAGTACTACTGCCTCGGCCACGGGTGCGCCAACCAGACCTCCGCGGTGCGCGTGGCCGGGGTCACGTACCGGGACATCCACGGCACGTACAACCCGCAGGCCGGAGCGCCCATCCGCCTCGCTTGCAGCGACGCCGTCGCCTGCACGGACATCACCATGTCCGGCGTCGAGCTGCTGCCGGCCGGCGGAGACGAGGGAGCGCTGCTCGCGGACCCCTACTGCTGGAACGCGTACGGAGTCATGGAGACGCTCACGCTGCCACCCGTGTACTGCTTGCTTGAAGGCAGCCCGGAGTCTCTCCAAGATCCGCTCACGAGTTGCTGAGATGACATTGTTTTCTTCACTAACAAAGCTTTGTGTCCTGTGACAGTAAATACTAATACACTCGATATTCAACATATTACAAATTACAAATAGGCAAACAATGTGAATTTCTCGAATGGCATGCTCACAGCTACTGGAATTTGAGCTGCAATGAATTCAAGAGGGTGAAATACGCAGTCGAGAACTCAAAAACTTATTAGATTCGATACTATTTGTCATCCAAGTAAAAAACACCAGGATAAGATACACAATGACGAACAATCTCTGTTGATTCTAAGAAAAATGTAAGCAGGACAGCACCAACAACCGGAGAGCTAGTCACTGGACCAAAAGGATGCAGAATTCTATGCCAAAATTTTGCTGGACCACGAACAGGTGCAGCTATGATGTGCCTCATTAGACAGAACAGGCATCTTGGCCTCCATCTGTTACATCCTAAAGAAGCTGGCTACAACATCCTGAAAGGAGGGCCTTTAGCACAAATATATACATCGCAAGTCTCATACAGAAGCATGTTATGCAACTAAACCATAATTCTGCATCCTACCCGATCATGATACTCGCCTATACTTTTCGTGAGGCAACTAACTAGATTGCATGTATTGGTATAGATGACCTTGAATAGTAAACCACCTCAGTTGAGAAGCCGCAAAATGTGTCATTCAGAAAACCACCTCAGTTGAGAAGCCGCAAAATGCGTCATTCAGACTTCACGGATAGCCTCTCTGCAGGTTCGGAATATGAAAGAAGAAAAAAGTTAATAGACCTTCCAGACTGAAATATATAGGTAATAGATTTACTGAAAAATGGCCTACTTATGAGCTCATATGTCACGATCATTGATGTGCCCCAGAGAGACATGTTAAGAAACCTCGGTCCAAAACCTCTATAAAACCCCCTCCAGCCATCTTCATCAAGCAGCAGCCTGGTAGTTTTCATGACAGAAGGCCTACCCTTACCATAGTTGTCCATAACCTGAAATCACATGCAAATTATGAATACTTGATGATGGAATCCTCACAAGTATCATGCATGATAATAGTTCCTTCTGTGACAGTACTCCCTCTGTCCCTAAATGTTTATCTCTAGAAAACCGTGTTTCCCTCACAGACACGCTTTCCGGACGACACACATAAAGGGACGGAGGGAGTAGTTAGCTACTTAGCTGTGCCAACATTAAGTTCGGGTACTTATCCTATGTAGCAAAGGTGGTACCTTAAACAGACAACTGAAAGATAATCTGCATACCTAAGGTATAACATGATCATCACAGTATTGTAGACATCATTCGCTAGCACAGGCAACAACTAAAATGCTGCAGTGCCAGCCTTGAAATGTCATATTGAAATTGAATAATAGGTGCAGTTGCGAAACTGAGGCACCTGGCACAGAGGAACAACAAGCTTGAGACCAGACCTGTGTCACCCATGTTAAAAGCTAAAACATGATCTCACAAGCTACCTAGAATAATGGACATTCTGTCCTTCTCCATCGTATATTGAGGAGCTTTGGGTCCAGTTGAAATCCTGTATATTAAAGCTACCCATATTTCACAAGGCAGAAAGTATAGCCTAGGCCCCACAGCCCTTTCAAATTCTATCCTGCACCTTCTGGCTACGACCATGTCCATCCTCTGTTGCACAATCAATTATAGTAAAAAGGGGTCGAAAGCAATAATATTACTACTTTCATGGCATGTCATCTTCTAAATTACAGGAAGAACCACCGAATGAAACCCCTGTGATCTTCTGAAACTCAGAAAATGGATCAACTTCCTAGTCCAAAAACCTTGTCTGATAAATAAGATGGTAACAAATAGCTGGGATACTAGGTTTCTTATACCAGAAATAACGTGCTAGCACAAATAAACATGACGAATGCCATAGGAAACTAGAGTCTACAAAGATACATAACCACACATTCAGAAAAACACTTACCTGAAGCCGAGTCTTGATGGTATCTATTGGAGTGGTGATAATCGACGAGCAAGCACCAGCAATTGTTCCTGCTGTCGCTTGGACAGCAACAAGTTCTGACTGAGATGGTTTTGTTGGTGAGTCATTTCCATAACCCAAACTCCTATTTTAGGATTGCAAGAATATTAGTCAAGCATGGCACTAATATCTTTGTGAAACACAATGAACAATAAATGTTAAATAAAAATACACAAACCTCCAAATAGCATGTTGAGCACCACCATATGCACTCCACCAAAAGGCTGAAGCTGGCGACTGAGTCAACATAGTGATTCCAAAACCTCGGTAAAGCCCCCGGATCCCTTCTGTTCTGACAACCTTATTTATCACATCAAATGGGCCCCTGTATGTTGCCATCCCTGGCAATCCTTGAACCATGAGCCTTTGGCAAATCTGTAAGTTCAGAAATATGGAAGAGCATCATGTAAATTAGATAACAAAATAAGGATGCCAGACAGAAAAATGCTTTTAATCACGCTTGTTGTGAAGAACTATAATTATTGTGTAATGGAATGGATTTATATGAAGAAATTATTCCTAAAGTGGTCAGCCCTGGCTCTGTACAGAAAGATAGATATAGTCATATAGGAACTTCATGAAAACAGTACAACGACCACGATGTGACATGTAGCTAGCTATACATCATGAAGCGACGTAATAATGCTTAAACTTACAAAGAAATCTAAAGACAGTATAAAGAGCTGATAGGGTTTCAACTTCCAAGCAATTGCAACATGATAGCTTCACTACAGAAGTATCACCCAAAAAGTAAAATTATCCGTCAAATGAATGTTTCTGTGTTGATCGCTTCGTACGTCATGTATCAGATATTCAGATTTATGCTCTTATGTCCTCCGTTGGACCTAACTTACAGAAATGTGGGTGCACTGCAGGCCCTAAATTTATTAAATTGTGCACTACAGGTCCATTTCTGGACCATACTGACTGTGTGAGTGACCACTTAACAAGTTTAGGAACCTAGAAATATGTTTTCAAAGTTTGTGGACCTAAGTGGCATCCCTTGACAAGTTCAGGAGCCGCCCACGCAGTTAACTCTATATTCAACAAACTTGTTAACATGCTGTTGGTGATTTGACTAATAGTTGCAAAGCACAAAAGCTGGACTTACGACAATATGGAGCTAGTGTGAAAGAATGCTCACCACATCTAGAGGCACAAAATATGAGCATGAACAGATACTCGACATCAGGCCTGCAACGCCGTTTGCTACAGCAATTCGTGACGCCTCTGACATATCAAAATGTTCACAATACTTAAACGTCATTTCTTTAGATATCTCCAGTGATGTTAGAGCTAGCACTCGCCCAGGTAGAGCTCCAACAGCAGAGGTGCCAAATCCTCTGAAAATGCCAGGGATGCCATCACTTCTCAATATCCTCCTAAAAACAGTAAACCCAGACATATGTGCAAGCCCCCCTTCAGCAACCTGCATCCTAGTCTTCACAACAGCTGTTGGGTGCAGAGCACCTTGCTGGGCAGTAAACAGGATAGCTCCAATCACATGAAACCTCGTCTTGTCCAACCTTCAGCGTGATACAAAAAGATAGCTACATCAGTTACAGGAATATGTAAATTGATATTTTCTTTATAGATTCGAAGTCCATAATTTATGCAAATTGCCATGTTGCCAGCATGACATTTCCAAAATAACACGCAACTCTACAGGACTTTGAATACAGGTGACAATAGAACCAAAATTACTGTCCATCACATCACTGATGACAAAGATGCAGGGAACAATTACAGTTCCAAAATGTGATTTTAAAGGAATTTTATGGACCCTAGAGTGATCTACAACCATTAGGGTAGCTGAACTTCTTTCTTCACTTAAAATAATTCTCCAAATATTTCCCCATGTACAATCTTTGAAGAACTTTTTGATGCATAGAAGCTCATGAAATTGATGGGTTGAGACCTAGGTTCACAAATGAATCTCCCATTCTTTTAAAGGCAAAACTCAGTACTGTGCGTCAACGATTGCCTGTCTAATAGAAATTGAGAATTTATATGACACAATGGAGAACTAACTAATAAGATCTCAGGAAAAATCCAATGTATGGCTTGAATCAAGGACTTCAGAAGCACACTTAGAATCTGAAACTGCAGTGATGTCTAGCAAAATAATACGTCATATATAAAAGCTAAAAAGTTGGATTGCCTTAGTCAACTCAGTGTCAAATTTCCATACAAAGATGAACAAACATGTCTACATGTTAATCGCACGGGTTTGAAGCAGATAGAAGTATATTAACTACCAGCCTGTGGACCTAGCAGCCACTGCTGGAATTGGGGAAATACAATCGATTCCTCTCTAACACGTCAAGTTTTGCCAATTAAATTTACAGCTTTCCAGAAGAATCAAGTTCCGTTCCCCGTCCACATCTGCGGCACTGATCTCGTGGCCCTCCCCCGCGCCCCAGGCCGACGCAATGCGCCCGTGAATCACCTTCATGTAACCCACGCTCCCTGGCTGCCCATTCCTCATTCCTTGCCCCGTGCCGAGCACGGGAACAAGCGGCGGGCTGAGAGCCCAACCAAACTAAGAGCACGCTGCCGATCCGGAGACGGACCAAAAGATGCGAGTCCGCAAACGTAACCCGCCTGCCAGGATGAAAAGATTCCTCTTTTGGATTCTTATTGACTCTCTATCTAAGAAGGGGAACGTGGCGCGTACCTCTCCCAGTTGATGTTGGCCTCCGCGAGCGCGATCCCGGCCGCGGACGCCTCTGAGGTATCCGCCGCCGCCGCCGCCATGGACTCGCCACACGCCTACACACAGGAGGCGGCCCCGCGAGAGGAACAAATAGAGGAGAAGCAGAGCGGCGTTTGGTAGGTGCTGCTCCTCACTTCCGTGCGTGTTTCCGGTGCGGATGAAGTGGTGTCGGCGCCGCTGCGAGCGAATTTGCGCACGGGGTAAAAGAAGGCAGCGGCGGAGGCCGGAGGGGGGAGGGGAGGAAGGAGGCGGACGGAGCCAGTTTTGTTCGGGCGCGCCACCTCGAGGCATTAGGGGTTTTGGTTGTTGGAAGTTTCCAGCAGGGTCGGGTCGGGTCGGCGCCCCGCGGAGCGCGCTGCCCAACTTGCCATTCGTCCGGCCTCGCCTCACTGACCTGCGGGGCCTGGATTGGGCCCGGACCGTAGTGGGACCGGGGAGTCGGGCCCTGGAGTGGGGCCGGGCGGAGCGTGTGGTGGGTGTTTCTCGATTTCCTGCTCTTGGGGAGCCGAGGAAAGCTGCACCAGCGAGGCGGAAGGGGGGCACTTGTCACGCGCCTATTGAGCCTTGCTGTCAACCTCGCCACGTGGGTCAAAAAAAAAAGGTTGGTGGGCGACCTTCGGCCTGGTTTAGATGTTAAAATTGGGAGACAAAATTTGCATAGTATATGTCGCGTCACACTGTAGCAATTTTGTTTTTATGTGGTAATAATTATTCAAATCTTGATTAATTAGGCTCTAAATGTTCGTCTCGTAAAGTACAACAAAACTGTACAATTAGTTTTTTATTTCATCTACATTTAGTACTCCATATATGTGCCGATATTTTGATGTGACGGAGAATCTTCTTTTTACATAGTGAAATTTGGGGGTGAATTCTGGAATCTAAACAAGGTCTTCTTTTCGTTTCTGTTGTTTCCACAACCCCGCATTGCGTAGGTTTTTGAAAAAAAAAACAACCCCTCATCGATCAATGCCGCGTGCCTCGACATGAGCAATCGTTCTTCTAGGTGGTGTTTTTTTTTTTGCGAAACCTTCTAGGTGGTGTTTGGTTGACATAAGGAAACGCAAACACAAAGGAATGGGATAAACGGCGCTAACCAATCATTGTGTAAGATCCCATTTGATTTCTCGAATTCTCTCGAGTTCGGATCAAAGTCTTGCAATCATTTTTATTGTACTAGTTGTCCTTGTCAAAAGGAAAAGGCCCTTTAATTCTGGATTAATCTGTCACTTTCAGATTTCAGAAAATTAACCTCGGAACACAAGAGCAACTCCAAGAGCATATAGAAATTTAGATTTCTAAAAAATGATTCTCCAAACTAATATAGACACTCAAAATAAATATGGTCTGCGCCAGATTTTCGTAAATCGGGCTCTTTGTTCTTCTTTCCATTCAGGTCACCTCAAGGATGTTGTCGCACTCGTCCTCTCATCTCATTCGTATTGTGAGAGGTGTGGGGTGACTCCTCAAAATATTAGTGGCCTAAATATAAGGGAATGAAAATATTAATGGTGCTTGATTATATTTCTAATGCATTTCAGCATCTTGCTAAGTTTTTTTCTCAATCATGCATGTCTTATCCAGTTCGTATGCAAACGTACAAGGAAATTTTCATTAAGGTAAAATGTAACGCCCCTGGCCCAAGCCCACTCTACCGAGGGATGGGCATCACCTACGTAGCAACCCGTTTGCGCTTTTGTCCTTGCTTCATGCAAAACGGTTAATCAAAGATTACTACACATCCTTGCCCTGACTATTTAAGCTGGTTCGGTGAACTCAGAATTCACGGTATAGTACTAAACATCTAGTTGCACAGTGTTTCATGACGCTACGGTACTCGCACGAACAGTGTCCGAGCTACGGTGCCTGAATTTGGCCCATCCCCCTTCGCAGATACAGTGCCCCCACAGCTACAACTCGCCCCACAGCCCTCTCTCGCAGCTACAGTCCCCCACCCTAACCGGAATTCGGCCCATGAGCTGGGTCTAACATAAAAGTTCTCAAAACTCTTAGGTCATGGTTTCTGAATCATTCAGTTTAACTCCCATCACATCAATATTGTGGCAAATGCATGGAGTACTAAATGTAGACTAATTGCATACATGTCGGCACAAATTAGGAGTAATTTACGAGATGAATTTATTAAGCCTAATTAGTCTAAAATTGAAAACTTTTTGTCAAATAAGACGAAAGTGCTACAGTGTTTGTTTTTCGAGAAGCGAGATTTACATTCCTTTTTGAGACGAAGGGAGTATACCTTTGGTGGCCGTTCCTATTGAACTTTCGCCTTCATGAAGATAGATTTTTCCTTCTTTGGCCATTGCACCTTCTAGAGACCCATTTCTATCAGCAGAGATGGGTTTTTTTACAACAACAACTTTTAATATATAATGTTAAAGCACAGTATACTAGTGTGGAAACAGAATTCCCATATTACAGAGCACAGACAAATAAAAGTTACTGCTGATCTGCTTCTTGTAGACATAGGTGATGCTTCTGTGAGGGGCGCGGGGCCCGTCGGGGCCATAGGGCCCACGAGAAGTGCCCACAATAGAAGCATCGAGGTTCCTCGTTCTCGCACTCCGGTAGCATAGCTGGCGTTCCCTGTAACACCTGAGGTGTTTGCCACCAGTTAAGTAGTGGGTTTGAGCTCAAACATGGTAGATTAAGTGGTAATGAAGATGTCAAGGTCAAACCTATGGAAGCGAGCCCCAACCTAAACTTGGATGTTGCACCCTTGCTTTACATATAGTCCATTTTTAAGATATATGCTTGGGTGGTGTTATTGCAATATCTTTATATGTCTCACCTTAGTACCTATCTATATTGATCCCTGGAAAAGTTTCATGACGTTTGGAATTAAAAAGTCACATGAAATGATAAGTTATATGCTTGTTGGAATGACTTTACTAAGTGCTGGAATTGCATTATTAAGTGGATGGAAATATAGGTCATCAACCAAACCTTGCAACCTTGCCCAAATGACTCTAGATGGACTCTATAACAAAAGTCATGAAAGGTTCGTGTTGAGCAAATGCCCAGAAAATGCTCCAATTGATCAAAAAGGATAATTTAAGCTTTATCGTGATCCTACTTTGGTCAGAGTAGAAATGTTGGTTCTATACCAGTTTTGAGGTTGAACCTTAAATGAAAGTTGTATTCCATATCATGTAAAACAAATTTTATTTTTAGACCAAGAGCTAGATCAACTTGGAAATAAGTCAAACATAGGCTCGAAGATTGAATCAGCGGCTGTTTTCAGACTTAGAATTTTTCTAAGTCTAGAATTCATCGTCGTCGATGTTGGCATGTCGCGTTCTCATGTTTTCGTTAAGCAACTTGACTTGACCCCAAAATAGAAGTTAGAGCTAATTCTTTGGAGAAGATCATACAAAAGGTTGGGATCAGTTTGACCATGTTTGGACCAAGTAGTTCGACTTCAAGCAGAGCGACACTTAACCCTTGTTAAGTCACTGACAATGTCAACTTGAGGCTTGATTAGCTACTAATCTGAGAGTTTAATGTCTATGCACCCTTAATAAAAGTTGGAGAGCAGCTTGTGGACAACAACTTTGCTACAGGCGCCCAGGTCTGAATCCAAGCCGAATATGCTGAAAAACACGTCTGAACTCGGGCTCCATCACGCGTGCCAGGTGTTCGATGGCAGGCCCCATAGGGGACACGCGGATGTCATGCTCGCCGCCGCTGCTCCACGCATCGTGGGCGCCCCGCTGAAGCCGCCTGCCCCTGCCTGCGTAAATGGGGAGCACCAGAGCGCCCTCACTCGCCTCTCTGCTCGCCCTGCTCTCCTCCTCCATCGCCCTCTGCGCTGCCCGCGCGCGCCAGAGCGCGCCCGCCATGAATGCCGCCGCCGAGCTCGCTGCCGCTGCTACTGCCTTCACTCCATCCCTCCTCCGTCCGAACCAACCGCGGCATCACCTTCTCCGTCGTGCGTCGCCCCTCCTGCGCCTCTTTTCCAGTCACCTCGACTGCCGTGGCGCCGTCGCCGCCGAGCAGTCATCGGCGTTCCGCCTGCTCACGCGGCCAGTAGGCCATAGGCCGCCTCCGTCCATGTCGCGGCCGCCTACGAGTGCGAGACAACCCACTGATGCTCCTCCGCCACTCCATCGCCGCCGAACATCCTCCTCTGGCCGGCACCGCGAGCCTCCGACGACCTCCCTGTTCAAAATCCCGTCAGGGACCTCCTACAAAAATTCGACGAAAGTCAGGGTTCTAACTGCGAAGTCAGTGACTCAGATGAATAGTGCCGAGAGGACTGTTTTGTGATGATTTTGCAGGAACTTTGAAATTACATAGTAAATCATAGAAAATTCATAAAATAGCAAATGAGTACTTTTTGGAATTCTTGTGAAATTCTCTATGCATTAGATCTATAATATAGCATGTTTTAGTTTAAAGTTTTCTCTGTAAAAATGGATTTGTGCAGCTAGGTTTTTAATGCTAGTTGTATTTGTCTTTTTCATAACTGTAGATCTAGGGCTCCAAATGAAGTGAAATTTTTGTGGCATGCTAATCATATGATGTTTAATGTGTGGTAATTATTTCATGAATTTTTAGTTGCCATTTGAGTGATTTATTAGTGTATCTTGCTCTCACATGAATTATTGCAATAGCTATTTGTCTTTTTCATAGAGGTTGATGTACATTTCCAAATGGCTTGAAATTTGTACAGTAGACTATTGGGTGTATATAAGAGCTACTGTAATTTTTATAGATTTTATTATGGTCTTTTGGTATATGTTTATTATTTCACCTTGCTATTTAAATAAATTAAGAAATGCATTAAAAGAAATTATTTAATGATGAGCACTATGCTTTTTGGTGATCATTTAACATGCACTTTATGATGGTTACATTGGTTGTGGCCAAATGTATGTTTGGAATGTAAGTTAATATTTATTCTTGCAATTGATGCTTTCCTAGATAGTTTCTGGGACTTTGATAATTGCACCATGAAAATGATGTTTGATGAGAAACATGATTATAACAAAGTTGTAAATAACTCATTAATATAGCTTGTGTTAAATTTTGGTGGCATTTGGCCTTATAGTTTGTGAGTAATGACTGTTTCAAGTTGGGTTCTAGAAATAGTTGTTCTCTGGAATCTCTGGACCAGATTCTGTAATTATGCATGTTTGACTTGGTTAACTTGAGAATCATGCTAAGATGATTAAAGATGAATTATAGACAATTTTATAAGCTTTCCAGAATGTCTTGTTGCATGGCTATTGGATTTGTATAACTCCAGTTATGATCCAAACATGTAGATGTTGTTTGCAGTTTAGAAATTGTCAGATGCTAGTTATGGTTGTTTACTCCATATGTTGCTAAGTGTGGCTTATACCCTTGATGATGGTCAAGTTAAGATACTTGTGATCTTGTCAAACTTGTGTTATGCTTGATGTGCTTGCCCTCTTTAATTGGTTGTGTGATGTTAGTTAATTAGCTTTTGGTGTCTATGTCTGAATCGTATGTTTACTTGAATGATTATGTGATGCATCTTGTGTTACCATTTATCATATTCATACGCATATATCTTGCATCTCATTTAGGTTCGCTAGATGCACCACGTGAAGGATGAGATGTTGAAGCCAAACCCGAAGACGATGTTTGGTGGAACTATCCCGAAGATGGAAGTACTCAGCGAGTGTCATCTGACAACTACTGACTTGTGTCGGATCCCAGGCAAACCCCGGAGCATTCTAAGCCTCCTACTTTATAAAAGCAATTGAGTATATATATGTTATATATGTATTGTTGCATTAAGTTGTAGGAGTTAAGTGAAACCGTTGATGCATTTATTACTATCCTTGCCTACCTTATTACATACTTATCCTGCTAGGTTTAGGGTCGAATAAATACTTAGCCCTGCTTAGACCGGTAGCGATCGGTGATTAAGGACCGACCGTTGTTGGCCCTCGGGTCATGTTGAACACATGCCTCACATTTAGCTGGCCGAATAAGGTACCTTTCGACCGCGAAGCTGGGAGATTATTCGAGCCGAGTGGATTGCCCGCAACGCACTGTACCGGAGCAGTAGTGGCAGGATACGGGGGCGCGGTGATAAGGCCAAAGAGCAGTCGGGCGGCCCCCGGGTACAAGTGGTTCCTGGCAAGCTCGTGACTTTACCTGAATGGTTGACTCGGTGACCAACACCTCACTTTAGTGGGTGAGTGAGGTTTGTGTGAGGAATAACTTACCAGCTGGTTAATAATCGATTCGAATCGCCATCGTTCACTGGATAGTGAACACTTGACTCGAGCTACTGCATCGTAGTAATGATTATGGAACATGGATGGTTATGTGGATAATGTTGGAAATGCTAAACCTGAGATGATAACCTTTGATGTTAATGGTTAATCAAGTGATTGCTTTAGCATAGGTGCTTACCTAGATTGAATAGGTTATAATAAATATGATGCAAAAAGGACTTAAATTAGTTTATTCATGATAACTTATGCTTTTCGCAAATGAGTCAAGCTAGCCCACTGAAAGAAAGCCTTGCATACTCCTTGGTGTCATTATTTCTGGTTTATGACGGGTAAGTCTAGCTGAGTACCTTCTCGTACTCAGGGTTTATTCCCACTTGTTGCAGGTTGTGATATAACATAGCTACTGCAAGAATTAGAAGACTCCGGCTGTAGTGGCGGAGTGTGATCATGGGCATGATCCTTCTGAGCTACCTTGTCTCTCATGCTTTTGTTGGAAATTGACCTTGGTACTGGCATGTATTTGAATTAAGGTGATATTAGTTTTCAAACTACTTTGCTTCCGCTACTTTTGAACTTGAGTTGTATTAACTCTACTGAACTCCGATATATGTTGAATTACTTATGAAATGGATGTAACATATGACCTATTATGTTGGACCACTACGATCTTAGCTTGTATGTTGGTTGGTTTGAAATCCCTCGTGATTTTATTGGACTACCGGAGTTATAGGAGCTTAAGTACGGGAAATTAATTGCTCCGGCGATTGTTTTTGTACTTTTGTTCTTATAATTTGGGCGGTTCCGTGACAGCTAGTATCGGAGCAAGGTTCAACACTAAACATGTCATATGTGTATTGAAAAACAAAGGTTTTGTTTGCAAAAATCAGTTTTTGACAACTTATAGCTACTACATATATAGGTTTGTCCAAATCTGAATTTTAAATCTAAGTATGCCAGTGGTCATTTCCTTTATGCCCAATTAAGGACCCTTAGGTGGCTTAATTAAGTACTAACTTGGGGGGTTTTAAATTTTTGCATCTACGCCCAAGCCAAGGTATATATGAGTGATAACTTGACCGCACCGTTACCCTGTGGTCGAATGGTAGTGGTAACCTTCATATATGAAATAGCCATATATGTCGCTAGAGTTATATTCTTGCAACGTCGCACCTACGCCAAGGTAAGTGTGAGCTAGGAGAGCATGACCGTTCAACCATCGGTCTAGGGGAGAGTTAGCTATGGTTACTGGCGTAATTACATGTTTAACCATGTATTTATGAAAGTACTTAATTGTAGGTACATTTATTGGGTAGCTATGATACCGAAGTATATGCATCATGGGATGTATGTATGGAGAGTATTTAGTTTACTGCTTTCATTGTGTGCTATATTGGGAATTATTGGGCTACAATGAAATTTTCTGCAGGTACGCTAACCACGAATGCGTAAGTTGAATGTAGCTAACGACTAGCTCTATATCGAGAGAATGCGTGTTATGCCACCGACATAGAACGTGATTGTCACCTTAGGCTGGCAATCTTGTGAGGACGAATAGGACGAAGCATGCATCATTATGGTTGTTGCTTTGTGCATATAACTATGCTCCTCCCACCTTTGTCCTAATAAATAAGTAATTATGATTCCTATGAATAAACTAAATTATTGAGTAGTCTAAAGTAAGAATGTTTGGAGTTACTAGAATAATGTGGTTGTGTGCTCTCTTGTTAACACAACAAGGTTAAACATTGTTTTGCATGTAATGAACTTTGGTTGCTAGAACAGTTTCTATTGTAGTAATATTTTCATGGTCATAATAATGTAATCTGTGAATTAGTCTTTAGTGTGAATAAGAAAGTTATAGATAACTTAGTAAGCTTTCCAATAAGTCTAGTACCACCTTAGTTTGATGCTTACAACTTATGTTTTGTTTAAAACACGTGTCTGCTGCGTTGCTGTCTATGCTCTGTGTATGTACTAAGTTGGTTACTTTAGCATGCTTTTGTTTTAGCTAAACTTGTAGTTAGTTCTTGTTGGATAAATTCTTGTTAGGTGTGAGCCTTCTGCTTAGTATTGGATGCTTAAGCTAACCTAACTAATAATCTCAAGTGTCCGCTTAAAACTGTGATGCTGTGTAGATGCATGTTATCTAGGTAGTGTCATAGTTGACCTCTCTTTTGTCCTCGGTGAGCATATGAGTGTTGAAGATGCTTTATCCTAGATCAATGCTCATGTTACGTAATCACATGGTTGTCGTCTCTAATTAGATTCTCTCGTAGGAGCCAGAGCCTGTAGACGTGGTTGCTAGCCCTTGAATGTTTTTGTATCCATGCCTTGCTTGAGCCATAGTCCCTAGCGTAGTCCCCTTATATGTTTGCTTAGGCCTTGGACATCCGCTACCTTTTGGAGAATGCACTTGTTCCATTGACCAACCAAGTTAAGTCCTAATGAACGTCGATCTTGACCACAGTTGTTGCTTGCCAAGTTTTGGAGACCATACCCAATTCCATGTTGGACCTCCTGATTGTCTCTCCTACAGATGATCCGAGCAACACTAATCTCTCGTTGTCTGATCCAGAAATCTTTGCTTGCAAAATCAGGTGGCTATCTTATCAACGCAATCTCTGATTGGTGTATCATTTTGTTCTGGAAGTTTGCTAAGTCCATCTCAACTTCTAATGCCTCTCAACGTTATTAATCTTGATCTCATGTTATTGTCTGACGTGACCGGAACCTTTCGTCTGGTAATCACCTTGGTGGATGCAAGACATGCGTGGAAATGACCAAGAACCCTTGCTCAGTTGGCTTCGGCATTTAAGCTATGTTCTCTTGCGCTGTGTTTCAATCTTTGAATCGCCTCCTTGTTGACTCTAAACCTTGTAACTACCCTTGCTTGCTACTCCTCCCTTGTCTGGTGCTTGTTCTTACCACCCAATCGGTGTCACTTGAAATTCCACTTTGTTTGTGCGTTTAATAATGGTGTTCTGATTAGCATTCTATGGTGCCGCGACGAAACCGAGAGCCTCCTGTGGGCGCGCACACAAGGTGGTGCTGCTCGGCACGCGCTGGTATCAGGGTTGCTATTCATGATCCATTATGAAACGACAGCCGATGTGTTATTTCTCGTGACCGTTTTCCTTAGTTATCTTCCTATATCTTATCTGAAGATTCATATCTCAGACCATATGTAGTAGAGCTTCCTCCTTAAGTTGCTAAGAAGATGACCTTTGAAGAACAGTCACCGGCATAAGCATTAACAGACTGCAAGAGGTGGTAGACAAGTGACTCTCCCTATGTGTCCTTGTCTGACGTCGGTCATCGAGTGAGCAACATACGTCATCCCTATTAGATCAAAAGGGCACATAACACTTACTATTGAACAAGTTATCCGTGGGATAAGAATTTATCGTCACATTGTGCATTTGACCTAGTTATCAAAAGTCTTGATCCTTGTGTAGATGACAGTCATACAGATGAAATCAACTCTCTCTGGTGTGACTCCTTATCTACGTAGGGATGCCCTCCATGTGGAATAATGCTTTGTGCTCTGTGAAAATAGCCCACAAGTCCAATGCTTGTTCATCGTCAAGATTGGGGTCTAGATCAACGGTTGAAATTGTTCCCTGAGAAATATGTCAGGAAGACTATAGCCTCCATCCTCAACTAGAGAAAGGCTTCTGCTACTATGAGAAAGATCAGAGAGTGCAAAACACACACCTCAACATGTGAAGCAAAAGAAAAGGAAGAACATGAAATCTGTCCAGAATTTTGTGGCACTACACCGGTTATCTTCAAGCCAACGGTTAGTGACCCAAACGAAGTTGGATTGACCCCAAACTTGGTAACCTCATTCCTTGCTTAGGACCCTTCAATGTCTTAAGTGGGTATGAGCATTGGTTGAGTAAAACATAGGATTTGAGAGATGTCATGTCAGCTTGGGTTGCTGCCATTTCAGAACAGAGCTATTTTGGTGGATGGGTTCTTGGATGGTCAAACGATGTCCGTTTGAGCTCAATTTTGGCAAGTGGTTAGAAGACCCATGGATCTATATGCCCACCAATATTTGTGCATATTGGAGCAGTGGTTTATGTTATATGAATAGAAAATAAAAGGGTACAAAATCGGTAATTTATCTGTTGACTGCGATCATCCTTTACATTGGAAGGTTATGTTTGTAATGCATGCCAAGAACTTGCAATTGATAGGTATCTTGCTGTTAGACAACCCTCAGTACCCTTGGAAAGACTAATTGCACCCCTATGTGCCTTTGTATAAGAGAATCTTCTTAGGTAACATTTGGCAGAAATCCAGTACCGATAGAGTCAGCTATCACTTTCACTGTTCCCTCAATAGACTCAGATAATACAGTGTTGGCATCAGAGAAAGAGAACTGCACACATGGAACAATATGTAGTTTTCCATCAGTTGGCGTCTGAGTGAGTGAATAGTCTATGACTGATATAGACATTGTCTATTGGTTAGACGGTTTCTGATAGCCTCAAAGAATGATTACCTCGTATAGGGATCCAACCTTTATCAGAAGTTGTACCTGCTATGCCACTAGAAAAGTAAATGCTATGAGTAGTTAGTCCATGCTTGTAGTACTCTTCGTACACCGTGAACGAAGTACCGTATTGTCTTGGATTCCTCCCAAAGTAACAATGCTTCATGGAAGTCAGTGAAGGAAATTATCCAGACCAAAGTTTCTACTTAGAGCGAGTATCAGAAAGTTGTCTTACTAGTTAGCCTCTCTGCTACTTGAAGCTAAGTAGCCTGATGCGCTTGCAGATGTTGGAATTGGATAATAAACTTCTCTTCCCTTGAAAAGTCCGTCGCACCGAATCTCGGGACGCGATTCTTTTAAGGGGGGAGGGCTATAACACCCGAGATGTTTGCCACCAGTTAAGTAGTGGGTTTGAGCTCAAACATGGTAGATTAAGTGGTAATGAAGATGTCAAGGTCAAACCTATGGAAGCGAGCCCCAACCTAAACTTGGATGTTGCACCCTTGCTTTACATATAGTCCATTTTTAAGATATATGCTTGGGTGGTGTTATTGCAATATCTTTATGTGTCTCACCTTAGTACCTATCTATATTGATCCCTGGAAAAGTTTCATGACGTTTGGAATCAAAAAGTCACATGAAATGATAAGTTATATGCTTGTTGGAATGACTTTACTAAGTGCTGGAATTGCATTATTAAGTGGATGGAAATATAGGTCATCAACCAAACCTTTCAACCTTGCCCAAATGACTCTAGATGGACTCTACAACAAAAGTCATGAAAGGTTCGTGTTGAGCAAATGCCCAGAAAATGCTCCAATTGATCAAAAAGGATAATTTAAGCTTTATCGTGATCCTACTTTGGTCAAAGTAGAAATGTTGGTTCTATACCAGTTTTGAGGTTGGACCTTAAATGAAAGTTGTAGTCCATATCATGTAGAACAAACTTTGTTTTTGGACCAAGAGCTATATCAACTTGGAAATAAGTCAAACAGAGGCTCGAAGATTGAATCAGTGGCTGTTTTCAGACTTAGAATTTTTCTAAGTCTAGAATTCATCGTTGTCGACGTTGGCATGTCGCGTTCTCATGTTTTCGTTAAGCAACTTGACTTGACCCCAAAATAAAAGTTGGAGCTAATTCTTTGGAGAAGATCATACAAAAGGTTGGGATCAGTTTGACCATGTTTGGACCAAGTAGTTCGACTTCAAGCAGAGCGACACTTACCCCTTGTTAAGTCACTGACAATGTCAACTTGAGGCTTGATTAGCTACTAATCCGAGAGTTTAATGTCTATGCACCCTTAATAAAAGTTGGAGAGTAGCTTGTGGACAACAACTTTGTTACAGGCGCCTAGGTCCGAATCCAAGCCGAATATGCTAAAAAACACGTCTAAACTTGGGCTCCATCGCGCGCGCCAGGTGTTCGATGGCGGGCCCCATAGGGGACACACGGATGTCATGCTCGCCGCCGCTGCTCCACGCGTCGTGGGCGCCCCGCTGAAGCCGCCTGCCCCTGCCTCGTAAATGGGGAGCACCAGAGCGCCCTCACTCGCCTCTCTGCTCGCCCTGCTCTCCTCCTCCATCGCCCTCTGTGCTACCCGCGCGTGCCAGAGCGCGCCCGCCATGAATGCCGCCACCGAGCTCGCTGCCGCTGCTACTGCCTCTACTCCATCCCTCCTCCGTCCGAACCAAGCGCGGCATCACCTTCTCCGTCGTGCGTCGCCCCTCCTGCGCCTCTTTTCTAGTCACCTCGACTACCGTGGCGCCGTCGCCGCCGAGCAGTCGTCAGCGTTTCGCCTGCTCACGCGGCCAGCAGGCCATAGGCCGCCTCCGTCCATGTCGCGGCCGCCTACGAGTGCAAGACAACCCACTGATGCTCCTCCGCCACTCCATCGCCGCCGAACATCCTCCTCTGGCCGGCACCGCGAGCCTCCAACGACCTCCCTGTTCAAAATCCCGTCAGGGACCTCCTACAAAAATTCGACGAAAGTCAGGGTTCTAACTGCGAAGTCAGTGACTCAGATGAATAGTGCCGAGAGGGCTGTTTTGTGATGATTTTGTAGGAACTTTGAAATTACATAGTAAATCATAGAAAATTCGTAAAATAGCAAATGAGTACTTTTTGGAATTCTTGTGAAATTCTCTATGTATTAGATCTATAATATAGCATGTTTTAATTTAAAGTTTTCTCTGTAAAAATGGATTTGTGCAGCTAGGTTTTTAATGCTAGTTGTATTTGTCATTTTCATAACTGTAGATCTAGGGCTCCAAATGAAGTGAAATTTTTGTGGCATGCTACTCATATGATGTTTAATGTGTGGTAATTATTTTATGAATTTTTGGTTGCCATTTGAGTGATTTATTAGTGTATCTTGCTCTCACATGAATTATTGCAATAGCTATTTGTCTTTTTCATAGAGGTTGATATACATTTCCAAATGGCTTGCAATTTGTACAGTAGACTATTGGGTGTATGTAAGAGCTACTGTAATTTTTATAGATTTTATTATAGACTTTTGGTATATGTTTATTATTTCACCTTGCTATTTAAATAAATTAAGAAATGCGTTAAAAGAAATTATTTAATGATGAGCACTATGCTTTTTGGTGATCATTTAACATGCACTTTATGATGGTTACATTGGTTATGGCCAAATGTATGTTTGGAATGTAAGTTAATATTTATTCTTGCAATTGATGCTTTACTGGACAGTTTCTGGGACTTTGATAATTGCACCATGAAAATGATGTTTGATGAGAAACATGCTTATAACAAAGTTGTAAATAACTCATTAATATAGCTTGTGTTAAATTTTGGTGGCATTTGGCCTTATAGTTTGTGAGTAATGACTGTTTCAAGTTGGGTTCCAGAAATAGTTGTTCTCTAAAATCTCTGGACCAGATTCTGTAATTATGCATGTTTGACTTGGTTAACTTGAGAATCATGCTAAGATGATTAAAGATGAATTATAGAAAATTTCATAAGCTTTCCAGAATGTCTTGTTGCATGGCTATTGGATTTGTATAACTCCAGTTATGATCCAAATATGTAGATGTTGTTTGCAGTTTAGAAATTGTCATATGCTAGTTATGGTTGTTTACTCCATATGTTGCTAAGTGTGGCTTATACCCTTGATGATGGTCAAGTTAAGAAACTTGTGATCTTGTCAAACTTGTGTTATGCTTGATGTGCTTGCCCTTTTTAATTGGTTGTGTGATGTTAGTTAATTAGCTTTTGGTGTCTATGTCTGAATCGTATGTTTACTTGAATGATTATGTGATGCATCTTGTGTTACCATTCATCATATTCATACGCATGCATCTTGCATCTCATTTAGGTTCGCTAGATGCACCACGTGAAGGATGAGATGTTGAAGCCAAACCCGAAGACGGTGTTTGGTGGAACTATCCCGAAGATGGAAGTACTCAGCGAGTGTCATCTGACAACTACTGACTTGTGTCGGATCCCAGACAAGCCCCGGAGCATTCTAAGCCTCATACTTTATAAAAGCAATTGAGTATATATATGTTATATATGTATTGTTGCATTAAGTTGTAGGAGTTGAGTGAAACCGTTGATGCATTTATTACTATCCTTGCCTACCTTATTACATACTTATCCTGCTAGGTTTAGGGTCGAATAAATGCTTAGCCCTGCTTAGACCGGTAGCGATCGGTGATTTCCTGTCACCGGCAACTATAGGTGGTTACTGGAAAACTTTAGCTATGGAATGGATGATATCCTGGAAATAACCAAGTGTTGATGAATAATTGGAGACCGGACGGAATAAGTATTGGGCAACCAGACAGGGTTCTGGGGTGCTTGTAGTTTCCGTCTGTGTCGATTAAGGACCGACCGTTGTTGGCCCTCGGGTCATGTTGAACGCATGCCTCACATTTAGCTGGCCAAATAAGGTACCTTTCGACCGCGAAGCTAGGAGATTATTCGGGCCGAGTGGATTGCCCGCAACGCACTGTGCCAGAGCAGTAGTGGCAGGATACGGGGGCGCGATGATAAGGCCAAAGAGCAGTCGGGCGGCCCCCAGGTACAAGTGGTTCCTGGAAGCTCGCGACTTTACCTGAATGGTTGACTCGGTGACCAACACCTCACTTTAGCGGGTGGGTGAGGTTTGTGTGAGTAATAACTTACCAGCTGGTTAATAATCGATTCGAATCGCCATCGTTCACTGGATAGTGAACACTTGACTCGAGCTACTGCATCGTAGTAATGATTATGGAACACAGATGGTTATGTGGATAATGTTAGAAATGCTAAACCTGAGATGGTAACCTTTGATGTTAATGGTTAATCAAGTGATTGCTTTAGCATAGGTGCTTACCTAGATTGAATAGGTTATAATAAATATGATGCAAAAAGGACTTAAATTAGTTTATTCATGATAACTTATGCTTTTCGCAAATGAGTCAAGCTAGCCCACTGAAAGAAAGCCTTGCATACTCCTTGGTGTTATTATTTCTGGTTTATGACGGGTAAGTCTAGCTGAGTACCTTCTCGTACTCAGGGTTTATTCCCACTTGTTGCAAGTTATGATATAACATAGCTACTGCAAGAATTGGAAGACTCCGGTTGTAGTGGCGGAGTGTGATCATGGGCATGATCCTTCTGAGCTACCTTGTCTCTTATGCTTTTGTTAGAAATTGACCTTGGTACTGGCATGTATTTAAATTAAGGTGATATTAGTTTTCAAACTACTTTGCTTCCGCTACTTTTGAACTTGAATTGTATTAACTCTACTGAACTCCGATATATGTTGAATTACTTATGAAATGGATGTAACATATGACCTGTTATGTTAGACCACTACGATCTTGGCTTGTATGTTGGTTGGTTTGAAATCCCTCGTGATTTTATTGGACTACCGGAGTTATAGGAGCTTAAGTACGGGAAATTAATTGCTCCGACGATTGTTTTTGTACTTTTGTTCTTATAATTTGGGCGGTTCCGTGACATTCCCCTCGACTGTCTGATCGGCCTATGTCTTCGAGGATAAGTAGTCTTGAGCAGTAGATAGGATGGAGGCTTCACCAAGCTAAAGAAATTGGATCCACAACTGTCAGTGTCAAATATGAAGACCTGCATCAACTGACGTTGGCAGTCAACCCGAATACCAACAGCTACTTTACCACTTCCATGTCTACAGAGGGATAGAAAAGCAGCCGCCAACCACCATAAAAGAGTATCAGAAAGGTTGTGTCGTGGCAGACGTGTGTCACTAGCCTGTTGAAGTTGGAGCATAAGAGCAGCCACAATGTGCTCCAAAACCAGTCCATAAGCATTTAAATATTCTCTATGGACTGGCTGAAACACTTAGGAGTAGCCTATAGAGTGATCCATAGCATCAGCTACCCATATGCTTATGGACTGGCCATAGAAATAGAAAAACAATACCTTTTCTCTCTCCCTCGTCTCCTGCCACCAACGCCTTGCTACACCCGCCGGTCGGATGAGCACCGCTAGCTCCATGCCACCCCAGCCATCCATGTTGCCCGGACTGTCCACGAATCTCGACCACCAAGCGGCACCGTTGGACGAAGGAGGGGTGCCATTGGACGAAGGAGAAGAAGGGGCGCCGATGGACGAAGCGATCTCGGGGCTGGATCTTGGCCACCAGACGGCACCGCCTCCACGTCGGCGAAGAAGCAGAGAAGGGAGGGGCCGGACCTCGGCCACCCGTAGCCTCGCCAGTGGAGGAACAAAGGAGAGAGGGGCTAGCCTTTTGCTGGCAGAGGAGAAAGAGGAGAGGACACCGCCCTCCTGCTGGCGGAGGAGAAAGAGGAGGAGGCGCCGGCCTCCCGTCGGCGAAGGAGAAAGAGGAGGGGGCATCGGCCTCCTTCCGCCGGTGGAGAAAGAGGAGGTGGGCGCCGGTGGAGAAGAAAGAGGAGAGCGGCGCCGTGCAGATCGAAAAGAGGAGAGCGGTGCTGGTGCGGAGAAGAAGAGGAGAAGAATCGGCTTGGATGTTTTTATGTGATGGTGGGCCCCACTTATTGGTCCATATGGACTATAACATTGTGGAACCAACAATAATTATAGATTACTGACAAAGGTCCCACTCCTATGGACCAAGTAATCCATATACATTGTGGTTACTCTAAAGGGCCACGGAAGCCGTATGCATGGGAAGCACATTGCACAGGCAGGTCCTAGTGCACAGCAGATGGGCCCCACCGCACAGTTGGAGGGACCCACCGGCACCACCGAGGTTGGGAGCTCGGGGATCGCCATGCCGAGATGCCACGCAGGAAGCCTCCCACGCGAGGGGAAGCCCGAGCCCCAGGGCTTCGCAGCGGTGGAGGGCACCGCCACTTCGCGCCCCTTGGCTGCCATGGACTCCAGCACCATCTTCACCACCTAGAAGGAAGCCTGGATGAGCTCCAACTGCAACCTCCGCGAAATCCGGGGCTCTGGACGCCAGTTTCCCCACCCACGCAGTCGCTGCGCGAGCAGGGGAGCAAGGTGCGGCGATGACGCACCCGCTTCCTACAACGCCCACGCCGGCCCCAAAGCTGATTCTCCCACGGAGAGAGATAGCTTTGTAGTCGCCCTGACGCCCTAGCAGGCTCGCCGCGCGAGCCGGCTCGATGAAGGTGGCCTTGACGCCATTTGTTGCGGGAGTTGTTGCTAAGCGTGCCTGCCTTGGCTCTGGATGAATGGGAGTGGGAATAGCACCGTGCAGCCCGCACAGCCATAGAGCAAGCAAGGAGGAAGCACTAGGGGTAGTAGAGGGCTTTATTGAGATACTCGCCTCGTCGATTTGGAGGAGACTTCCGGCAGCCACCATGACCTCTAGAAGCCCGCTCACCACTAAGACGACAAAGGTGAGGAGGACGAAGGTCCTCAGAACACCCATCCGGGTCACTTTATTCCACTAGGAAAACTCTACAAGAGGAGAGAAGGGGAAGAGAGACGGAGGCCGGCCCGCCTGCCCTTATCGCCGGCGAGGACGCCGGAGAAGAGGAACGGGGCCGGCGGCGGAGCCACTGGGGGCGTTCACTCACAAGGAGGCTCTCGGAAGCAGGACCACACGTTGAATGGGACGTCAGCGCCTTCAGAGATGGGATAGTCAGGGAGAGATCTCCATCTTCCCTGCTGCCATCGCCATTGTAAATTCCCTCTCCGGTGAGCTGCACTTCGATTTCTTGCATCTCAATCACCGGCCATGTACTAATCGAATTCTTGATGTTCAGTTGTGCAGCTTCACGTTATAGAAAATCCTTCCTCCGTAGCTCCTCTGCTCCACTGTGATTCTCTGTTGCTTGATCGTCGCTGTTTCAGCAACATCCACGAGACCCTAGTGAGCTTCAGTATAGAAATCTAGTTATGTGTTCCACTGTAGCAACGATGAGACTTCGGTTTGGTGCTGCTTTTGCCACCGCCTTGAGCTGCTGCTACATTGTTTTACTGCTACTACTCTATGCCGTAGCTGCATGCTTTTGCATACCTGAAACTAAAGTATGGCTAAAACGCTCTCGCCTGTCCCGCGTTTTTCAAAGCACAGATAAAGTGAACCAGCCTACTCACGGGGTAATACCTGCGTGAGAAGGTCTTCTTCCTTAAGCGCAAAGTCACGGGGGCTGTTGGCCCACCGCAAGCCGAGTTTTTTTTTCTTTCTTTTTTTTTGATAAGGAAGGCCTCACTTCCATGTATTCCTGAAGCCACTTGACTTTATGTGCAAAAAAAGAAAAAGAAAAAAAAGAAGCCACTTGACCTAGCTGAAGACGCGCCGTGGTGTCCAGCCGTCTGTGGCGACGAGCTGGTTATTGACTTGTTGCTATTGCACACTACATGTTACTTTGGCCTAATCAAAGTGTAGTCGCGTCGTGAGTCGCTGCCAGCGAGCGAGTGTTGCGGCAGCCGCAAGACTCTGTTTCAGTATACTGGTTTGCACCGCTGGACACAAATTCAGACAACTAAAATCTGAGCTCTCGTTAAGTCAGTACTCCAAGTCTCCAAGCCGTAAATCACGCACCAAGTTTTGATATAGTTGATGCACAAGCTGTTAGCCAGAGTAACAACTTTTAGTAGTAATAATATATGTTTTAAGAAAATAATAAATGGTCACATGAGTTTCACGTAATAGCAGTACTCTGTATACTCGTCGGTGTCCATCTCTTTCAATAGTATGAAGATTAGAAAGACACTACGAGATATGTTTGTGAGTTCTCAGAACCTTTTTGTCATGGAACAATTTCTAAATAAACTGGATATAAGAAACCCTGTTGTTTTCTATTCTTTAGAGTAAATGACAATTTAATTTAATTATCTCTTTCATATCTTTTTCTACAATTTCCACCTTGGACGAGACGTATTGCATAATTCATGTAAATTCATCATCTATGCTTATTTTATTCGAGTGCTTATTTGGATTTTATTCGAATTAACGTGTAGACAAGGCGAACTACGAAGAGTACACTGAAGAACAAGGGCCAACTGAGCATGACCCCTGCCAGCAAGAGTTTCTCAACAAGGCATTTCTAACATAAAATATTGGCAAAAGAAAATTTATTAAGTTGCATTATTTAAGAAATTATTATGTATATGTTATGTTTAAATTTCTCGTGGGAATGGGATTTGTCCATAGTATAGTCAATGCTTGTAGGTATGATGCATGTCAGTCATCAGCAAGTTTAGGCCGTGAAAATATATTGGGGATGAAATTTTGTCTCATGTGTGGTTATTATGAGGAGACCTCCTATGCCACATAAGGACCGGTACTTTGTCCTGACTTAAGAGAAAATTGCATAACCACGGGTATTTTTATTGGACAACTGTAGCCTATTACCTAGTTGATATTATTCTTGCCTTCTAGAAGTTCGGGATGTGGGTATGGGTGGTTCATGGCTATGAATCCATCCAGAGGGGCCTCGATTACTACGGTGTTGGACCCAAGTCTGCCCATACAACGATTAGTACCCTCTGGAGGACTATCCTCATGGGTACTTGGTTCAAATAACAAAGGAGGGGTTAATACTTTTTGAGGAAGGCAAGAATAGTGGTCAATTAGCGAAGTAGCTATATATGATACCTACGTGCACCCTTCGAGAGTCCATGGTGCCGACGGGTACCACAAGGGCCACTCATAACTCGTGGGTAACATGTACAAACTTTGTAGAGTAATAATCCATTCGAATAGTCGTGCTCAGGGTCACAAGCACCTTAATGATTGAACATTGTTTAAGTAATTTTGGAGGTCTCGGGTCTTAAATTCGCATGAATGAGTCATGAGTCAACTGAATGGTTTAGTTGGAGAATGTCGTCCATACCCATGTGGTGACGGATAATATATGACCTCAAGATGGGTAATATATCACCTCAAGAATGTCAGACATATGGCATTGACTATGATGAAACGTTTGTACCAGTGGCAAAGATGAGTAAAGTGAGAACTTTAGTTTCTTGTGCGTTGAATTTTGAATGGCCCCTTGCATCAATTGGACGTCAAGAATGCTTTCTTGCATGGTGATCTTCAAGAGGAAGTGTACATGGATATTCCACCTGGTTTGTCTCACCTTGGGGCAATTGGGATATAGTTGGCCACCGTGCCGTGCCGGCATGGCACTGCGCCGTGCCGCGGCGTGCCTGTCCGTGCTATGGGCCAGGCCTTCGGCCCATGACACGACACATGGGCCGTTTACCCATGCCGTGCAGCCCATGGGCCACGGCCATTTTCATCGTGCCATGCCGGCCCATGGCACGTCAACATTCTAAACATCAAACACTTCACCAGAAATTCACAAGTGACAAACTGACAACATTAACATTACAAAATCACCAGATTCAACATTACAGAATCAGAATGAGAGACAAATTTTATGAAAATGATTAATTGATTATCAAAAGGAGCTGTTGTGCAATGTTGCCTCATTAAAAACCTTTCTAGGTAAAACTCACCCTTGTGAGAAACCCTAGAAAGAAAAAGAGTACAACCAACTCAAAAGTTTCACAAGTCTTAGTTCATCTATCCTATTACAATAGCCAACATCAGTGGCAAGTTGTTCAAGTCATCAAGTGGCAAGGCAAAGTTTAAACATGAAAGTTCTATCCTATTACAGACTTCTCCAGATGTTCATCTTCATGTTCAATTCATCCACCACTCGAGTCTTGTAGCACCAAAAGATGGAGAAATGCCTGCAAAATTAGGAATTAGAATCAAATACATGAAGATGAAATGAACATGAAGATGAACATGAAGGACTGAATGAAATGAACATGAAGATGAATTGATACTTTACCTTCTCCAGATGTTCATCTTCATCATGCTTCACCTTCACCCAGCGCTAGGAGCTGCAGTTGCAATACTGCCGCTGCCGCTACCTTCACCTTCATCCAGGTACAAGTTGTCGAACAACTCTTCCAGGTCCGTGTCCTCAGGTGCATGTTGTTCCTTTCTTGCTGCTTGTCCTAGTCTTTCATGCAGGTGAGCATCTCCACATGCTCAGGCAACAAGCACCGTCGCCGGTCTTTGAGTATCCTAGCAGTACAACTGAAACAAGACTCGGAAGACACAGTAGATACATGAATAGACATGATATCGCGAGCCATTATCGATAAGATAGGATATGTTAGCTTATGGTCACGCCACCACAACAGTATGTCAAAGGACTCCCCCAATCCTTGACAAGATCACTGTCCAAGTATGCTGACAGCTCATTAACACCACCAGATGGAGAAGATGAAGCAGGGGAACAGCCAGAGGATGCACCAGGACCAACATAGAACTTTCCCCATGCCTGCTTCCTTTTACCAGGACCAGCATGAGGCATAGGAGGCCTTTCAGACCTAGCTGCACTAAATTTCTGTTCATACTTGGCAAACAATCTAGTCATTTCATCTTTCACATCACTATAGTAAACACTATAAGATGTTCCAGTTTATTCAGCAAGTAATTCAAGCACATTAGAGAAGCCTTTCAGCTTAGCTCTAGGATCCAGAATTAATGCATAAGAATACAACAGTGGAATTTTCTCTCAATACTTAAGGAACTTAAGTTTCATTGGAATTGCAATACTTCTAAAGCCCTGATCATTTTCAGCATTATGCAAATGCTCAGCAAAGTCAAGGATATGATGCATCATAAGTGGAGCAGTAGGATAGTAAACACCAAACAATGTAACCGTTGCCTCATAAAACAGTTCAAGGAACTTCATTATCTGTTCAGCAGCATACCAATGCTAGGGAGTCAACAATGCCTCACCATAATTTGACTCAAACCACACAGAAAATACTTCTTTATATGGCAGCAAATGTTTAAGCATCAAATAGATGGAATTCCACCTAACATCCATATCCAAGCCAAACTTTCTAGGTCTAATACCCCGAGCAGTACAATAATTTTTAAACAATGCAATTATTTGATTAGAGGAATTCAAAAAGTTTATTGCAGTCCTAAAATTTTCAAGATAAGGATTGAACCTCTTTAAGCCAGACTTAACAATCAGATTAATAATATGGTATGCACAGCGCTGATGCACAAGCAAGTACTTGACTTTGAGAGGATCATCACGAATAGGAGCAGGATAAGAGCCCAGGTAACCAAAAAAAGACAGGTTACAAGATATCAAAAGCCTTAGAATTAGCTGAAGCATTATCAAGAGACACAGCAAAGACCTTATCAATCAAACTAAACTCCTCAACCACAGATGCTATTTTTTCAGCAATGTTTTCACCATTATATGATGCCTCAATCAGCCTAAAACCAATAACCTTTTTATGCAACTCCAATCAGCCCCAACATAATGAGCAACAACAGAAATGTAATCCTCCTTAGCATTATCAGACCAGATATCAGAAGTTAAAGAAACAGATGAACAAGCAGGCAGCAAAGAATGCATAAGCAAAGCACGCTATTTAGCAAACAACTTATGCATGTCTCTAGTAGTGGTCTGCCTAGAAACCTTCTGGAATCTAGGATTATGAGCATTCTTAATGTAATTTTCCCAGACCTGTGTGTCACCAACGTCTAATGGAAGATCCAGCCTAGCAATCAATCGGCACAGTTCATTACGAGCATGAGCAGCATCATAAACCTAGTTATACAACCCATCAGCATTCATAGCAAGCTTAGACTGGACCCTATGATCAGCAGCCTATTTTTTCCTACAAGCTATCATGTGCCTGTTCAAGGATCCAGTGCCGATCGAAGCTCTAGCAGCAAATTTCTTATCACAACGTTTACAGATGGCATGTGTTCTCACCTCATTCTCGTCAAAGATCGACACGAAATCCTCCCAACAAGCAGAAGTGCGCTTACCAGATGAGGTACCATTTGTGTCCTCGGAGCCGTCCACCTGACCGTCGCCGCCGGTGTCGACTTCGATCGGTAGGGAGGCGTCCCCGAGATCGACACCGAACAGCGCAGCTGTGCCTTCGCGGATGTCGTCGGTTCTCGATCTCCATCTCCTCCACGGGCTCGGGGTGCTCGCCGTTGGCACGGTGGTTGTACTCATCCGCAACCACTGGCATCGTCACCGCGGCCACAGGAGGGTGGGGAGGCTGGTTTTGGCCCCTAACTGCAGCTCCAGCACTGTCCCTCGACGGTAGGTAGGGGCGCTTTGTCGCTGACGGCCTTGCCATCGCGCCTCCAGAGGAGGAGGACGCAGCGTCAGGCACCAACCTACGAAGATGATGAAGAACACAAGAAGAAGAGCATTAGAAGATGAAGAAGATGCAGAGAAGATGAAGAAGATGCTAGGGTTAGGGTTTCAACACTCATCTACGCCACCGGAGCCCAGTGCCGGAGAAGAGGCCAGGGAGGCAGCATCCAAGCAGAGAATGATGAGACAAGCACCGTTAGACCGATGACGAGTGGCAGCGGAAGAATAGACAGCTCAACAACTCACATGGTACACTGGAGGAGGAGGAGGCTAGGAGGGAAGGGAAAGGAGGTAGGAGAGGGAGAAGGAGTGGCTGACGAGGTGTCGAGGTCACCGGAGCAGGGCCGGTGAGCTCAAGGCGAATGGCGGCGGCAGATCGGATCAGATCGAGTTCGAGAGCGAGAGCGAGGTGGCTGCGGCTGCCGGCTGCGGCGCTGCGCGGTGGGGGGGGGGAAATGAATTAGGGTTAGGGATTGGGGGGCTGCGGTGGTGGGCTTTGGGCTGGGCCAAAAGAGCCATTGGCGGCTTGGCGCGGTGGCGGCCGTGCCGTGCTCGTGCTGTGTCATGGGCCAGGCTGGCGGCCCATGCACTGCACTGGCCTTTGTGTCGTGCCACCCATGGGCCGTGCCGACGGCCCATGGGCCGTCTGGAAATCTATAAATTGGGAAGGTGTGCAAATTGGAAAGCTCCTTGTATGGTCTCAAACAATCTCTACGAGCATGGTTTGACAGATTTAAGCGTGCACTGTGTGGTGTGGGATACAAGCAGTGCAATGGAGATCATACAGTCTTCTATAGACATTCAAGGTGCCAGATTTTGGTGTTGGCTGTGTATGTGGATGATATTATCATTACTGGTGATGATGAAAGCGAGATCATACAACTCAAGGAAAACCTAAGTAAGGAATTTGAGGCCAAGGACCTTGGGCAACTCAGGTACTTTCTTGGTATTGAGATTGCACGGAATCCAAAAAAGGTATTATTCTTTCATAAAGAAAGTATATTGTGGACTTGTTAAGTCAGACATGCATGCTTGGATGTCGACCAATATCAACACCGATTGATCTAAATCACAAGTTGTGTGCTGAGTCAGGTAATCCAATAATTAAAGAAAGATACCAAAGGCTTGTTGGGCGCCTTATGTATTTGTGCAATATGAGGCCTGACATATCCTACGCAATATGTGTTGTGAGCTGATATATGCATGACCCAAGAAGTGGTCATTTGGATGCTGTTTACCGAATCCTAAGATATTTGAAGAATAGTCTAGGAAAGGGACTCTTGTTTAAGAGTCACGGTCACCTAAATGTGGAAGGCTATTGCGATGCTGATTGAGCAAGTTGTCTTGATGGTAGGATATCAACCTCATGCTATTGCATATTTGTTGGGGGACTTAGTGTCATGGAGGAGTAAGAATCAATCACTAGTATCACATTCAACTGCTGAAGCTGAATATAGAGCTATGTCTCAGGGACTGAGTGAAATATTATGGGTAATTTTTTTTTATCAGAGTTAAATGTCCTAAGAAAAGGCCCCATGAGAGTTTGGTGTGATAACAAGTTTGCAATCAATATTGCAACTAATCCAGTTTAACATGATAGAACCAAGCACGTGGAGATAGATCGCTTTTTCATCAGGGAGAAAGATGATGGGACATTGGAGTTAAGTCATGTAAACTCAAGTGGTCAAATAGCTGATTGTTTAACAAAAAAGACTTAGGAGTAAGCCACACAGAAGGTGCAAGCTGAGGCACAATATGTGGGAATACCTGTCTCACAGCGTACAAAGGATGCGTCAAACACACTGAGTAGACAAAATCCAGCAGCGTGAGATGCAAAATGCGTGAGAGAAGCCACTTGAATCCAAGGCGATCAAACCTTAGGAACAGTGTGTAGAGCTCTCTAAAAAGCAGGCAAGTGAGGCTGGGAAAGAGAATGTACTACAGAAAAGCCATTGCAGCGGTAATCAGAGTCAAAAGAGAATGCGGCAAAAACTGAAACTAACCAGCCACGAGCTTCAAGCCTGAAGACAGGTATGGACGGCAAACAACAGTACTGGAAGAAGGTTGAAAATCCAAAACAGCATGTAGACAGCAGCGCTGCCCAGGGCTCATCGAAAGCGCCTGAAAAGCGGCAAAACGGAGTTTATGGCTCTGCAAGCGTAGTTCCAGAAGCTGACGAGGAACAACACGAAACTTGGTTCTCTCAAGATCAGTTCCAAGACAGCAGAGGCTGGTGACTATTGGCTCGATGCTGGTTTGGGTTGACAGTTGTGACTTCTGAGGTCTAGTGGCTAGAGGGGAGCTTTAGTTTCTGTTTCCCAATTTCTCCTTCTGAGTTGATCTTTGGTCCCAGGTTTTTAGTTTCTCTCTCTCTTTTGGTAGAAAATGTCAGTCTTATTGGTTGGTGGTTTCCTGCTTCAGCATGCCATCAAAACGGGGGGGGGGGGGGGGGGGGGGAGATGAATAGTTAGATTCTAGTTTTTTTTGTTTTTGAGAAATGTTAGATTTTAGTTTCCTGGTGGAGGAAAGGTGCTTTTGCAGCACTATGCTAATGGTGGTTCCTTTTGGAAAAGAAATGAGACAACATAAGGCGTGTTGTTTTTCAATCACATTAAAAGTAAAGAAAAGGAGAAGGATCTGGGGCCGGTTTAGATCCAAAATTTTTTGCAAAACGGCACTGTAGCTCTTTTCGTTGTTATTTGTCAAATATTATCCAATCATAGTCTAATTAGCCTTAAAAGATTCGTCTCGTCTATTTCGTCTAAACTGTGTAATTAATTTTATTTTTTAATCTATATTTAATACTTCATTCATGTGTTCAAAGATTCGATGTGACGGGGAATCTGAAAAATTTTGCAAAATTTTCAGGGAACTGAACGGGCCCCCGAGCGTTCCGGAGTGACGGTGTGTGATTTCTTCCTTGCTCAATCTCCCCTGTTTGTTTTGCTTGTGCTGTGGCAGGTGAGGTACTATATGGTTCTTACGGGCGTTGCCCGGAAATCAGATCGGCCATGCTTCGTACTCTGTGAGACCTCATAGACTGGGGGTTTGTTTTTCTTCGCAACATTGAACTCCGATGTGACCTTCTAACACTGTCAAGTTGGATGGGACTTGAGCGCCGACTGATTGGTGGAGTGGAGTAGCGTTGCGACGATGCTGGCCATTCAAGGCGGACGCTGATCTTTCCCGATTTCGGACACGTCCAAAGGACCTCCCTGCACATGCCCTGGTGGCGCTGTTGGGTGCTAGGCGCGCCTCACCCCACGCGACGTCGACGCGCCTTCGCGCTGCGGTTGGGGACCTTCCTTCTCCCGACGACCCGACGGTTGAAACCCTCACGAGCTGGCTGTCGATCGTCGGCGGGTTGCTTTCCAGCTTCTGCTTCTGCCACCCGGCCGGCGGAAATAAACTGCGTCTGGGTTGATTGCAAAATGACATCGCACCGGCCGGGGCGTCGTCGGTGTTGTGTTGGTCACGAACGAGCATCTTTACTTGTGGCCACCCCTCTTCCTCTTCGTGCGTCACCCTTGCACTCGACATCTCTCGCTTTCCTGCCTGCCTGCGTGCGGTCGCCATGCCCGGACAACGGGACAAGGAAGAGAATGCATTTGCGTCCAAGGAGGCCACGGCAAATGCAAACCTGCCTTCCAGTCATCAGCATGCTCGATATGATACTATCACTCGGCGCTGCGAAACGGCACACGTTCGTCAATCGTAGGGCTCACTCTTGTTATTTGTCTTTGTATATATAGTCTCTGTCGACCACGATGTACCAGTGCAGGTGCGGCGAACGGCCGAACGCATACGACGAGCGCTGATGGTATGGTAGCAGATTATTACTTTCTGTAGTAATGGATACGTGGAGTGAGTCGATGGATCCTGCTGATCGACCGGAGGCAGCCCGCCCCCATTCGCGCACGAGCAGAGCCGCCGCCGCTGTCGATGGCGTTGCTTTGCTTGCTGCTGCCGCCACAGGGGGGACTTGCCTAGCTATACATGGAGCCACAGGGGGGACTTATCCTGCGCCATTAATAAGTGGTGCGCGGCCAGGCTTTTCTCCGGGGAGGCGGGTGGTGGCCCTGCCCGTGGCCGCGCCCCGGCACCTACCTGATGATGCCGTCCCGCCCGCGCCGTCGGTCCCCGAGGCAGCGAGCGAAACCGATGCGCCGTCGCCGTTCCGCCCTCGCGTCGCGCGCACACCGCGCCTCCCATCCCACCTTTATTATCACAAAAATCATCATCATCAGCCCCCACCACCCACCAAACCACCCTTGACTCCAAGCATAGAGAAATAGGGAGGGTCCTGATCGATTCATAAACACGCGCGTTAATGTATCGCCTTTCTCCGCTTGCGGTGTGCGTGTTGATGTATCGCCCTTTTCCCCCACCATTATCTTGCTCCGTCGGTTCGTGCGACATCTCGTCATCTCCCGACAACGAGGAGATGCTACTACCTACTTTGGGCGAGGCTGATGAGGCCACAGCTCAACTGCTGCCTGCCAGCCGGCCTATCTATACATACGCAGGCAGGTCTGGTCAGGTACACAGTGAGTCACTCACGCCCCTGCATTGCACGCGAGGAGAGGCAGAGCCGAGACACACTGCTGCTGCGTTTATATGCTTGCTTCTTGGGCATCCGCCGGGCGTGAGGAGCACACGATAGAGAGGAAAAGGATCGGAAGCGGAAGGAGATCTATCTAGTCTAACGTAGAGCGAGGATGACCAGCGGTGGTGCAGCAGGCGCCGCGGCCACGGGAGGCAAGGGCGCCGCCGTCCCGCTGCGGCTGCACCACTACCTCGTGATGGCCGGGGTGGCGGCCGCGGTGGTCTTCGCCTGCCTCAGGTACGCGCCGGACGCCGCGGGGTACGGCTTCCTGGCCGTGGCGCCGCCGGTGGAAGCCGCCGCGGTCGCTGTCGCCGCTCATGCTGGTGCCGGCCGGGACGATCCTCCTCCGGCGCGCCCGTCGTCGTCGTCGGTGATCATCTTCAACTTCGGGGACTCCAACTCCGACACGGGCGGCATGGCGGCGGTCAACGGGATGAACCTGAACCTGCCCGAGGGACGCACCTTCTTCCGCAGACCCACCGGGAGGCTCTCCGACGGCCGCCTCGTCATCGACTTCATCTGTGAGTTCTGACTTCCTTCGCCACCCTCATCCTGACCTTTTATTTCACGATCGCTCGCTGATACGATGCGTGCTTTCCCGCGCTTGGAATTCAACTTTAAGCAACACAGTAAAACTTCTTTTTTTCCTTCAATTTTTTCTCTCTCTGTCAATCAGATTCCATACTGGTAGACTCAGGCCATGTTTAGATCCTAAATATTTTCCCAAATTCTACTATGCAAAAAGAAGATTCTCCATCATATCAAAATGCCGGCACATGCATGAAGTACTAAATGTAGATGAAATCAAAAACTAATTGCACAATTTTGTTGTATTTTGCGAGACGAATATTTTGAACCTAATTAGTCAATGTTTGGACAATTTTTACCAAATAAAAACAAAATGCTACAGTGCAGCACAATGATGCACAGTGATTCCGCCGCCACCGATTCCGGGCAACTAAACACGCCCTCAAAACTGAAACATACTAACACTGTTCGATCTAGTGGTTTGTGCACATAAAAAAGGTGACTGCTATCTTCTAAAAATTATCATATAAGTACGTAGAAAGAGATCAAATAAAACGCTAAAAAGAAACAAATGGCTTTTTGGGATGGAAGTGGAGGAAAGGTGCTAACGTGTCAAGCATCGCCATAATGGGATCACGAAAAGAGATTTATGTCGACCCAAGGCCCGGTTTAGATGTAATTTTTTTTTGCAAAATGGGCTATGTAGTGTTTTCGTTGTTATTTGGTAAATATTGTCCAATCATGGTCTAATTAGGCTTAAAAGATTCGTCTCGTCTATTTCGTCTAAACTGTGTAATTAGTTTTATTTTTTATCTATATTTAATACTTCATGCATGTGTCCAAAGATTCGATGTGACGGAGAATCTAAAAAAATTTTGTAAAATTTTTTGAGAACTAAACAGACCCAAAGGTACATCTCTGCACAGCAGTCAATATGAAGTGCCCCCAGCACACCTGTGGGGCAAAATCCTACTGCAAATTATTGTTGCAGCAATCAATCACTGACCACAGGGCACTGGTCCAGAGATCCACGCTGCGATGAAGCCGTCGGTGTTGCAAACCTTCTGTGACGGCACAGGCGTCGGTGATCTGAGGCGTTCTTCTTGATTGAGTGTGTTCACTTTCAATGCAAACCCAAAATATTTCCTTTTCTATCCATCACATCAAATCTTTGGACGCATGTATAGAACATTAAATGTAGGTAAAAAAGATAACTAATTGCATAGTTTGTCTGTAAATATCGAGACGAATCTTTTTGAGCCTAGTTAGTTTATGATCGGACAAATTTTAACAAATAACAACAAATGGTGCTACAGTAATTTTTCACCTACTTTTCACCAACTGAACACACCCTTAGTGTTGCCCTCTCATTTAAGTACATCTTAGATCTTAGGACCATGTTCTTTTTTTAGATGAATTTTTTACCATGTTAGTTTATTTGGAGGGATCTGTTTGTTGGAGCTGATATATATGGATGGGTTTCGCATGCATCGCCTGCAGGTGAGAGCCTGCACACGCCTCACCTGAGCCCATACCTCAAGGCGCTGGGCGCGGATTTCAGCAACGGCGTCAACTTCGCCATCGGCGGCTCCACGGCGACGCCGGGGGGTTCTCCCTTCTCGCTGGACGTGCAGCTCCATCAGTGGCTCTACTTCAGGGCCAGGTCCATGGAAATGATCAACCTAGGTCTGTCGACTGTCAACCATGTGAAGTGAACAAACCCCGTGATGACAACCTAATTATATGTCTCAGTTATTAAAACTAGCTACTAGTAGGAGAAGCTTGTTAATAACTTGGTGGTGTGACACTGACACCGGTCGATGTTTATGTGATGCAGGGCAGAGGCCACCGATCGATCGCGAAGGATTCAGAAAGGCCATCTACACCATCGACATCGGGCAGAATGACGTCTCTGCTTACATGCACCTGCCCTACGATCAAGTGCTTGCCAAGATCCCCGGTTTTGTTGCTCAGATCAAGTACACCATCGAGGTAATTAATAAATATAAATCCCTTCTTTTTTTTTCTCTTCTCTAATTAATACTATAATAATAGAAAAGGAATGAATTGCTATGGTATGATTCTAGTTTGGACACTTCTTCTGAAGAAGGAAGACCTGAACAAAAAGGGGAAAAAACCAATCATCAATTGTTTGATTACTGGACTTTTTTTGTTTGCTTGGCATTTGCTTGCAAATATAGGAGTAATTGACACCACACCTCCTTGATATGACACATGCATTACATAGACGCTGTACTCGCACGGGGCCCGCAAGTTCTGGATCCACGGCACGGGCGCGCTGGGCTGCCTGCCGCAGAAGCTGGCCTTCCCGCGGGACGACGACACCGACCTCGACGCCCACGGCTGCCTCAACACCTACAACGCCGCCGCCAAGCGCTTCAACGCGCTGCTCAGCGACGCCTGCGCCCAGCTCCGGCGACGGATGGTGGACGCCGCGCTCGTCTTCGTCGACATGTACACCATCAAGTACGACCTCGTGGCAAACCACACAGTGCACGGTAAACTCATCACTCGTATATTATTAGCCAATGCCCCATGCAATTATGCAGCCTGAAAAAGGGAAATCGATCGCTTCTGATGAACTTTCTGAACTTGTTGCATTATGAAGGGATTGAGAAGCCCCTGATGGCGTGCTGCGGCTACGGCGGGCCGCCGTACAACTACAACCACTTCAAGGCGTGCATGTCGGCGGAGATGCAGCTGTGCGACGTGGGCACGCGCTTCATCAGCTGGGACGGCGTGCACTTCACCGAGGCCGCCAACGCCATCGTCGCCGCCAAGGTGCTCACCGGCGACTACTCCACGCCCAGGGTCACCATCGCCAGACTCGTCAACTCCACGCTGCCCAACGACGACTAGCTGCCTGGCGAGAGGATTGATCGATCCATATCCATAGAAATCTAGCTCGTTATAGATTCGTAATGTCGGCCAAGATGACGCAGCGAGCGGACTCGTGAAGAGCTGGTTCACCGCTCCCATCAGGACCGAGTTGGAACGAGGAATTCCATGGCACCGAGTGACAAAATTGATTTCATTATTGACTATAGATCGTACTAGCAAAAAGAAGAAACGGCTGGATCAACCGAGTGCTTTCGTGGGGATGCGCCATCATGTACGTGACATGCAATGCATATATGTGAGTAATATTTACAATTCCTTTTAGAAAAACATTTTCGATACACTTGGTTTGAGGTAACTGAAAGAAAGTCCCAAATATGCTATGTTCTCAAAATTTAGAGGTAGAAGTTTAGAAATCTTTTGTTTGTTTTGTGAGCGTGGGAGTTTAGGTGGAGAGGAGAATGGGAGTTTAGAGAGTCAACTTCCACTTATCAATTGCCTAGGGGGGTGGCGGTGTGTGAAAAATAGATATATCCTCATTATCCATCTTGACTTGTCATATCATTTCTCACTCAAAACCTCTAAGGTCCCGATTGGAACTGATTAAAGTCGGATTCTCGGTCGCCGAACCACAAGATTCTCCTACTAGTTGAGATAGACTGAGTGAGAGATGAGGACTCAGAACTAAACATTTGGGCCATTAACTTTGGCTTTCGGATGGACTGGTTGAGAGTTCTTGTTGCCTCATTGGGTCGACAACTCAACGTCTTCCCCATGCTTGTTCGATGGGCCCATATTGGCCATATAACAGTATATGTTCGGCCTAGTATTGTTTAAGTTGGGTTAAAAAAAACGTTGATGTTTCTTTCTCCTTTTAGATTTAATTAATTTCGTAATATGTTTTGTTTTTTCTGTTTGTAACTTCTTGTCCTACTATATTATTCAATCATTTTACAAATTTTAAATTCTTATAAGATATTTGTAGCAATTATTGTTCCGCTTTATTTAAATTTGTGAAAAAATATTGTTCCACTTGAACAAACTCATGTTCTAATTGTGCAAATATTTTTTTGCATGTCTATATTTAAATCCAATTTAATTTATACTTATATTATTGTTCTAACATTAGCACATGTCCATTATTTTTCATTTAAGACGTAACTGCATAGCTTAGCTAGGTAGGTTTCTTGTGGTATAAACTACTCACTCGGTCCTTGACTTAACATGTATGCTCGTATTTGTTTTTGGATTTATTCTAGGATTTGTCTACGTCTGCACTACAATTTTGCAAAAAAAGAATCCTTCCCATCGATGAGTTAGCATGAGTTTTTCTAGGTGATATGTTTTTTGTTCATCCTATACAAGATTGTTCCACCTGAATAAACTTTTGTTCTAATTTAAAAATTCTTGTTAAACCTCAAGCTACAAACTTTTGTTTAGAAAGTATGATGATTTGTTCTAGGTGCACAAACATTTCTTTGTTCCACTTGAACAAACTTTATGTTAATTTAAACAATCTTTGTGAAACAACCAAAGAAATAGTCTAAAAAGTCACCAAACCAATTATTGGTCATCAAATCTTCAATCCCACCAAATACAATATAAGGTTCTGTTTGGATTGAAGGAATATCAAAGGGATTTGTAGGAATTGGAAACTAGGGAAAAGAATTTGTAGAAATTAGAAACTAGGGAAAGGAATTTGAAATGTGCGTTTTGAACGGAGGAATCGCCTCTCCCTTTCCTCTAGAATCCTATAGCTAGCTAGCGATTTCACAGGAATGAAAAAACCCACTTTGATATGTGGTTTTCTCTTCCTTCGCTGAAGCATGAGGCAAAGATTACTAAGAAGAGGGTAAAGAACAAGCAATTCCTGCGATAGTAAACCTGATCTTTACCATAGGGGTAAAGAACAAGCAGTTCCTGTGAGACTAAACCTGATCTGCACCATAGGGTCCCACATAAAATCAATTTGTTGTGCTCTTGATTCCTCCATTCCAAACACCAGTTTATGAAATTTCATGTCTTTTTTTGTTCCTCTGTTTTGCTAATACTCTTCTAGCCTATTCTTTTGTTTTCCCCTTTTCTTTTGTTTTCTATTCCTCTATTCCAAACAAAAGGAAAAGGAGGGGTGGTTGACAACTGCATTCCTGCTGACCCGTTGGATGCTAATCATCCCCGTACACCACTAATTATATGTAATCCTCAATTGCCATGGTTGTGAAACCACTTTGCTTTGTTTGTATTGATGGCAAAATGCAAGTTGTAGCTGCTATTCTTGTTAATGTTATCTAAGATTTGGTTGTATTATGAAATTTATGCTTGCACAAGTTAATTTGGGATAAAAAAGACGTACATTCCTCACCTCCTCCACTTCTAATAAAACATAGAGTTCACTGTTAGAATTGATCTTAGCTGATCAATAACTTGATTAAGACTTGAGGAGCCTAACAACTCTTTACTAATCTTGGCCCATGATCAGTCGGCCCGACATCTAATTAATGGGTCTGATCCCAGGCCACACTGAGCTATAAGATGGAGGCATCTCTGTGATTAGTAATGATGTGAAAAACCTAAGACGTACTGATCAAGGTTGCTATGGGAGCTAGTGGCGCTGAAGGCTAGAGACCAGCCTCCGCCCCTCTACTGGTGATGGCGTCTTCCACCTCTACACCAACAACGGCACATGCCTGCTACCTGAGCAGGCACGTGGACATTAGCGGCCCTTTGGACATCTTTGTCGTTCATGTGATTAGGCTAACTAAGATCCTGATTACGATTAAGACCTAACATTCACTAGATAGAACATAATCCAGGCAAATCTTACTTGTAGTTTGTATCTTTAGGGTAACCAAACACACATACAGGGGTGGAGCTAGAGCAAATTAGAGAGGTGTGATTATATAACTATAGCTATTAGCAAAAAGGTGAATAATTTGAGTGGGATAGTTGATTTTTGGTTTGGAACACAGTATAAATTCGCCCACACACATTGCATATCTTAGGTGGTGCTATAAAGGCCGTGCTTGGTTAAATTTCGGCTAGCTCTGATTTCTCTTTTCACTGCAGAAAGGAGACACATTTATCTCTCTTCTCACAATGAGCTAGGAGGCTCGGGGACTATAATAACTAACAAGGAACCGAAAATCATTTGGAGCCGTGACTAACGGGGCATAATATAATTAAGCAACAAATATAGATTGTGGTATTCAGCAGGTCACGTGTATTGTTTGCATGGAACGAAGGTTCATGTGTTGGCACAAGATCAAGATGCATGCATGCCACCAGAGGCAAGATCTCGACATCTCGTGCCCTCGAAGCACTAGTGTAGGAGTACAAGGGAGAAAACAGCGCAACCGACAAATTAGAGATTTGTTTGTTCCTTCCTTGGGCAGGTAGGGCAGCCCGACAGGGTGGTGACCGTGCTGACCAAACCCAGGCTTGAACCTCGAGAGGTTACAGGTTACTAGTGAGTAGTGACACTTGTTTCCGACCAACGATCGCAATATTTTCGATCCACTCATACGAAACAGTTCCAGGGGATGGATGATTGGAAAAGAAGAAGGAAAACGCTAGATATTTCTCCTTGCAGTAAGCTTATGCTTATGTTATGTTATTACATGGAGTAAGGCAGCACCCTCCGTCGCTCCCCACGGCAACGAAAACGACGACGGCACTCACGTTGGCATGACTGCAGTGCGCGTTACTCCCGCCGCAGCCGTGTCGTAAATGGGCAGCTCCATCCGTCCCCTCCCCACCACCGCATACTCAGCATATAGTATGCCACTGCCACTGCCAGGCAGCCATGCCGGTGCCGCCACCCCACATGATCCCGACCCGATCCCATTCCCAGGCACAGAATCCAGTGCCCGACACAGACACGGAGCAACCACATCTATCTCTTCTCCCGAGCAGCACGTCACGGACAGGGGTCAAGCGCGAGCGGTCGCCAATGTCGGCGGCGGGCGGCAGCCGCGCCTGCTTCTCGCTGCCCGCGGCGGCGGCACCGCTGCTGCTGGCGCTGGCGCTGGCAGCAGCAGCAGTGTCGGCGCTCGCGCTGCCAGCGGCTGCGGCGGCGGCGGCGGCGGCGGCGAGCGGGTTCAGCTGCCGTCCTGGCTCCCGGCCGGTGCTCTTCAACTTCGGGGACTCCAACTCCGACACGGGCGGCATGGCGGCGGCTAAGGGGTGGCACTTCACGCGCCCGGAGGGCCGCGCCTTCTTCCCACGCCCCACCGGCCGGTTCTGCGACGGCCGCCTCACCATCGACTTCCTCTGTGAGTCCATCCAGTCCGCCGCCACCTTTCCATTTCTGTCCGGATTCCTATCCCCAAAAGAGCAGCACTCTGCAGAGGATTCTGCTCTGTTCTGTTCTTGATCCAGTCTTTACCTTGAACTGATCCATATCTACTGGAAATTTTGTGTCATCATTCATGCGGCTGACAAGTAGTATATATCACAACTCTCGAATACTAAGAAATATACTACTGTAGTAAATTGCAATCTCTCTAGTGCTTGTGCTTGCACTCTCTGGAGCTTCAGGCACTGCTGATGACGGATGAACCCCATATCTGGCCTGGGGATGCTGAGACCAGCCAGCAAGTGCTTGTGTTGTCCTTGCAATATGCAGATGCGGCGGGGATGGGATGCTGAGACCACATACTCCTACCTTGTGTCCACAGTATCAGGTGTAAATGCTCATGTATGATGTGCTCAAGCTGCTCATGTGTACTACCAACCAGAGTACACTCGCTCAGCTAAGCAACACTGCTAATTAAGATCATTTAGGACTAGCACGTGAAACACTATACTCGGGCCTGGTTCTCTTCCCTTTTAAATTCCAAGTTTTTTCACTCTCTCCGTATCACATTAATTTTTGGACGCATGCATGGAGCATTAAATGTTGGTAAAAAAATAATTAATTACACAGTTTGGTAGTAAATCACGAGACGAATCTTTTGAGCCTAATTAGTCTATGATTGGACACTAATTGCTAAATACAAACGAAAGTACTATGGTAGCTAGAGTTGAAAAAATTTGCAATCTAAACCGGGCCTTGTAACTCGTATTACTAGCTTGGTTGGTCCCTTTCTAATTTCATTTAAGTCTCCTGTCCTTGTGATCATTCATGGCCGCAGCAGACTCTGCCCCAGCATCCTTGTTTCCTTGACACGCTTGTGTTAATAAGCTGTACTTTTTCAGCTAATAAATAGTGTTTTTCTCTCCCAATAATTCAGTAAACAGTATTTTCAGTCACGTCTTTTCAGCCCAGCCAACAGGCAAGGGCGAGAGAATCTGCCTCTGCCCTGTTCTCTCTAGCCTTGTTTAGTTACCCAACTCGGGGTGGCCAATTCTGCACAGTGCCACCTCCGAGCACTGTAGCACTTTTGTTTTTTAGTGTAAAAAATTGTCCAAAAATTAATTAATTAGACTTAAAATGTTCGTCTCGCAAAGTACAACAAAATTATGCAATTAGTTTATGATTTCATCTACATTTAGTACTCCATGCATTTGCCGATATTTTGATGTGATGGAGAATCTTTTTTTTACATAGTAGAATTTAGGGGTGAATTCTGGAGGCCTCTATCTTCTGCATTTATACTCGGCTGCTCAGGCCAGTCCGCCGGTGCGCCGTGATGAGAATTGAAATGCCCAAACTTTTCAAGGATGGGCAGAGATAAATGCTTTTCCATATGCATCAACTCTTTTTTCCCTTTTTTTTTTCAAGGAAATGAATCAGTCCCTTTTTTGCAATGAGCATTCAATACTCGTGTGCTTTCCTTTTGAATGGGGCCGCCTGCATCCATGGACTGGCGGGCATTCATTCATTCACACCTTCAGTGCGGCTGCTACGCATGATCCCTTAGCTGCACTCGCTGTACCACCCATTTTGACTTTGAGATTATCTTTTCTTTTCTTTTTGTTTTTTTAAAAGGAGAGTATAGAAAGTGATCATTTAATTTAATATATCAATATCTCGATAAATATATAGAGTTGTATGGTTATAATTGTTATGATAATAGTTTCATAATATTGTGATGTACATATTACATTTTCCACCTTGCTGTGGAGGGCTTAGCATGCACATCTCGAGAAAGGTGATATGAAATATACTACCTGTTTAAGTCCTTTTTTCTCAGAGAAAATAAAAAGGTAGTATTACTTTCAAGAAACTTCATTTTCTTTAAGCCAATCTGAGCACTAGTTTTGGCATGCATGGATCGTCAAGCCTTGCCAAATGTGAATCGAGACAGGTTCACCTTCTAATCTGCGCAAGTTGTTCTTCTATACTACTTATTTAAGTAATCAGAGAATTCAAATCACAAATAGCTTATTTTATTTTGTATAGCTCTGTTCTTCACATTGTAATTTGATCATGTGTCTCTTTCATGTACATGCGAATTACTAATTGATGCTACAAATGGTTGTTCTCCTGCTAAAATTTAGTTGGGCCCTAATTACATCCAGGTGAAAGCTTGAACATCAGCTATTTGAGCCCATTTCTGAAGGCATTGGGTTCCAATTACAGCAACGGTGCAAATTTTGCCATTGCTGGTGCAGCAACACTACCACGAGATGTTCCATTTGCGTTGCACATACAAGTCCAGGAGTTCTTGTACTTCAGGGATAGATCCTTGGAACTCATCGATCAAGGTTTGTTGAACTCTGATAATGCCTTCTCCCATCAATCAATATAATTATTTCGACCCAATGGCCATGAACTTAGATTTGGCTAGGTTTGACGCCGAGGACATGTAGGCCGTGTGCTTAGCTGGTTTTTGTCGTTGTTTTTTTTGCTATGTAATCACAACCACATGTGTGTTGTTCAGTTGTTGGTCTTGGTAATCTATGGATTACCGTGGCTACCTTAGCATGTAACAAACTATATTTCTGCTTAATGAAAAACGTGCCACGGCACGATCGTGAAAAAAAACAAATGAACCGAAGATGAGAACCATTTACTTGTACAATTGAGTGAGAGATCTACCTGAACAGTTGACTGTAAATTTACTGCCTTCCATATTTGTTAAATGCAGGTCAAAGTGGTCCAATTGATGCACAAGGATTCCAAAATGCTCTATATATGATAGACATAGGGCAGAATGATGTAAACGCTCTTCTGTCCAACTTGCCATATGATCAAGTTATTGCCAAGTTTCCACCAATTCTTGCTGAGATTAAGGATGCTGTCCAGGTAGAGCTTCTATTTTTTTTCTTGACAATTACTTTCTTTTTGGATACCACAAGCAGCAATCCTCATTGCACATGCTTTTCTGATGATGAATGAACAAACTTGCTACATGTATAGAAGAGATGATGTTATTAGTAATTTCTTACCTGCTTAGCTTACGAGTTTATACCAAAGAACAGCTGTGCACCACTAATCTCTGTATCCTTTTTTCCCCCAGACTCTATATAGCAATGGTAGCCGAAACTTTTGGATACATGGGACGGGGGCTCTTGGTTGCCTGCCACAGAAGCTTGCCATACCAAGGAAAAACGACAGTGATCTTGATCAGTATGGCTGTCTCAAGACCTATAACAGAGCTGCAGTTGCGTTCAACACAGCGCTGGGCAGTCTTTGCGATGAGCTGAGCGCGCAGATGAAAGATGCAACGATTGCATATACGGATCTGTTCCCCATCAAGTATGATCTTGTTGCCAACCACACTAAATATGGTGAGCAAACAAAACACGTTAGTTTCCAAACATATCGTATATAAGCCACACAGAATCAGACCATCCAGAAGGGGATTCCCCTTGCTCACTCGTTAACATTTCTGCTCTTCATTCAGGTTTTGACAAGCCGCTGATGACATGCTGTGGGTATGGAGGACCTCCCTACAATTATGATCTCAACAAGGGTTGCCAGTCTAAGGATGTGACGGCCTGCGATGACGGCTCAAAGTTCGTCAGCTGGGATGGCGTTGCACCTAACAGAGGCGGCCAATGCAGTCGTGGCCAAAGCGATACTGAGCTCACAATACTCCAAGCCCAATCTCAAGTTTGATCAGTTGTGCAGAGTCTGATACTTGTTCATACATGATACTGTGCCTTTTAGTTTAGGCAAATTTACTGAACAGAAATTGGCACTTCAAAGTCTAAATGGGTGGATCCGCTTCTGATAAAATAATTACTTCGTTTACCCATTAGGGGATGTGACCGACAATGCAATTTGGTTTCCCCAGCAACGAGTCAACTGTTTGACCCACCCATCATTGATCTGTCAGCCATAGCCCATAACTTTAATAAAAGGAAAAAGTCTACTTCACCCTCCAACTAGGGTGATCTACTTTACCCCATAAACTATGAAATAGTCTAATTTACCCTTGAACTTTGCAAAACCGGCCAAATCACCCCTTCGAGCGGTTTTGGACGGTGGTTTTGCTACAGTAACAATGGTTTTCTCTTTTTCTTTTTTATTTATTTCGTTTGAATCTTTGTAAAAATCATAGTAAATCACAGAAAAATCATAAAATAGAAAATCCAATTTTGTTGGACTCCACATGAGTAGATCTACACAGTGAATATATAATATAGTATGCTTTAGTACAAAGTTTTTGTTGTACATTTTGATCTATTTTTTTTCTGTAATTAATTTGAATAATTCATACAACAAAAACTTTGTACTAAAGTATACCATATTATATATTCACTGTGTAGATCTACTCATGTGGAGGCCAACAAAATTAGATTTTCTATTTTATGATTTTTCTGTGATTTACTATGATTTTTCAAAGATTCAGATGAAATAAACAAAAGAAAAAGACAAAACTACTGTTACTGTAGCAAACCGATGTTACTGTATCAAAACCACCGTCCAAAACCGCTCGAGGGGGTGATTTGGCCGGTTTTGCAAAGTTCAGAGGGGTAAATTAGACCGTTTCATAGTTTGGGGTAAAATAGACCACCCCATAGTTAGGGGTGAAGTAGACTTTTTTCCTTTAATAAAACTTCAAATGTTGTAGGCCACATGTCCCTTCAAACTACATGTCCTATCCGATACATCTTTTATCAAAGAGTGAAATGCAGCATATATTTTTAAACTTTTTCGGTATTCTCGTTAGGTTCATAAACTCTCAAACTGATCAATTTTCTCATTTAAGTTCTTCATACAAGCATTTCTGGGAGTGCTTATTCTCTTTGAAATTACATAAGTTCCCTCTCATAGTACTTACTCTATTTGAAATTATAGGTCAATTTAGCTATGTCCTAAGTCATTTTTTCTACTTTTAATTTTTAGAAAAATATTTAAATATCAATAAGTTCAAATAAATACAGGACCCACACATATTTCATAAAAAAAGTTGACAAAACTAATTTGATGTCATATATTTTAATTTATTTTTTTTGTAAAATTGATTAAAACTAAAGAAAATTAACTTAGAACGAAGATAAATAAAGTAACCTAAAATTTGGAACAGGGAGTATATGTGAGGAAAAAGTCCACATTATCTTCCTCAACTTTTGTGAAAGTCTACTTTTCCTCCCTGAACTTTTAAAACCGTTCGTTTTACCTCCCTGACCAGTTATAAGCGGTTTTGCCTTTTTCTTTTTTATTTATTTCAGCTGAATCTTTAAAAAATCATAGTAAATCACAAAAAACCATAAAATGGAAAATCTAATTTTATTGGACTTCACATGAGTAGATCTACATAGTGAACATACAATATGGTATGCTTAGTACAAAGTTTTTGCTGTAGCTTTAGATTTATACTTTTTTGTAATTAATTCATAGCTGCAGTTTCTGTGGTCTAATTGTGGTGAAATTTTTACGGTGCGCTAATTATTGTATGCTTGAACTGTAATAAAAAATTCATACTCATTGGATTATGTATAAATTAGTTATAGATTTATAAATATTTTTTAACAACCATGCACCTAAATAAATTTATAACTAAGTTATACATGATGTCATGATCTATTGAGTATGCAATCAAGCATAAAAATTAGTCCATCATAAAAATTTCACCACAATTGAGCTATAGAAACTACAACTATGAATTAATTATAGAAAAGCATAGATATAAAGATACAACAAAAAATGTATACTAAAACATAACATATTATATGTTTACTGTATAGATCTACTCAGGTGGAGTCCAATAAAATTAGATTTTTTTATTTTATTTTTTTTCTATAATTTACTAGAATTTTTTAAAGATTAAGCCGAAATAAATAAAAAAGAAAAAAAAAGACAAAACCGCCTTTGAAAACCGCTTATAGGTAAATCGAGTGGTTCTAAAAGTTCAGGGAGGTGGTTTACCCAATTTTAAAACGCAGGGAGAAAAAATAGACTTTCACAGTTGAGAGAGGCTATGTGGATTTTTTCCTCTGCCCATGTATCCATGCCGGACTCGCGGTGATGCCGCCGCCGCGAACTGACAAACAGATGCTGCCCTATGCGACACGAACCATCAACGCCGTGATCCACGAGGCTGCGCATCAGTGGTGACAGTGAAGGTCTAACCCTGTGAGGCGAGCACAGACAGCAGGCGTTGCCAGTAGTTCATACATTCACTGTCTTTTTGTTAGATTCGAGCAGAAGTGAGCAGATACTATTTTCTGTCTGTTCAATTAATGGTTAATTTAGTCATGCGACCAATTGGTTAATTTAGCCGTGCGACATTTTGTTGCTTCATTGCTCTGTACTTTTATTTTTCAATTGCTTCATTCATTAACTGTCTTATTACTCCATATTCTGCAAACTAATGAAAAACCTATAGTTATATAGAAACAACCTATATTTCTAACTTCTTTTGTAGCAAAAAGCAACAAAAATAGCCCTGCTTTTAGCTTTGCTTTCATTTGCACTCTTTTACATGATAAGATCCACCACAATTTATATACGTTAGACGTACATGGCCAATGTGGTTTTACGGATGACGGTTATCTGTCATTTTTACTGATGAAGAAGATGTCACTACTAAATCAAGTAAGGCCCCGTTCACTTTCCAAAATATTTCCTCTGTCACCCGTCACGTCGAATCTTTGGACGCATGCATAGAACATTAAATATAGGTAAAAAAATAACTAATTGTACAGTTTGTCTGTAAAGATTGAGATGAATCTTTTGAGCCTAATTAATTCATGGTTGGATAAATTTTGCCAAATAACAACGAAAGTGCTACAGAAATATTTCCCCCAAATATTTCGGATCTGAACACAGCCTAAGTCCAGTCTGACGCACAGGAGGCCGGAATGGGGCCGTTGCCGTGGCAGTCTGGCGGAGCGAAGGTGCAGCATGCTGGTGATGGATCTGGAGTGGTGCAGGCGTTCTAGCGCATTGAGGTGAAGAGGAAGGAGCTCACGTGTCTGACAACGTGGTGCCCGTGTATTGTGTGTTTATAAGAATCGAAGAAGAAAAAGATAGACTTGGACTAACACATGGAACCATCTTAAATAGCTTCTGTATGTTACGTGTGTTTAATGAATTAGATTGGATACATGTATTAATAAGGAGCTGATGCATGAGCCCTATTTTAATTAAGCTAGCAAGTCGTAACTATGATTTACCATAATATTTTTCTCACCAACTGTGTGTCTCTCGGTGATATTTTTCCACTAATAAATGTCATATTAGTGAGGTAAATATTTTTTGCCACAAATATCTTGTTAAATAGTGGCAAAACAATGTTTCACCACTCGATTTGCCACTCAAGATGCTTTCTGTGGTGAATTAATATTTTGTCTCTAATAACCAACATAAGAGTGACAAAAACTAGTTTTTTCACAGATAGTATGGCAAGTAGTGGCAAATTTAAATTTTGCTATAATATTTTCTCACTAATTGCGTGTCCTGTGGTGATAATTTATTTTGCCACTAATAAATGTCATATCAGTGGTGTAAATATTCTTTTGCCACAGATATCATGTTAAACAGTGGCAAAATAATGTTTCACCACTTGATTTGCCACTAAAGATGTTTTCTGTGGTGAATTAGGGCGTGTTTAGATCCCAAATCTTTACATTCCAAAACTTTTGGCTGTAAACTTTACATCCCAAATCTTTACAGGTAGGTGTTTAGATGGTTGCCAAATTTTTTGGGCTGTTGCAAACAAGACTGATTTGCCCCCATTTAATGCTTGATTTGGTTCATTAAATGACCTCCACGCATATGCATGCATGCATGCTGCATGCTGCATAAATAGTTTGAATCAAACAATTTATTCAAATGCAAATGGTTGTCAAACATGTCCTCAAACAATCCAAAACAGTAGTACATGTCCTCAGCAATTAAAAAAAATTACATGTCCTCAACCATACACATTTGTCAAGATCTATTCAACAACCCGAGCACAATGGACTCACAAAATGCATTCATTTGTGCACATTCTTCTCTACTAGGCGCAGGAACACACGGAGGCTGATTGGTCGAGGCTTCAGGAGGCACATAGTTCTCATCACGGCCACAAGGATCAAAGTCCCTATCAAGTATTCCACTCATCCTGATGAAGTTATGCGAGCACAACAAGCAACTATGATATGACTTTGCGTTTCAGGTGGATAACTTGGGGATGTGGTTCAATATGCGCCACTTCATCTTCAAAACTCCAAAGGCCCTTTCGATGACATTTCTAAGAGATGAATGTGCATAGTTGAATACCTCCTTTTTTTTACCTTATGGTTCTGTAGCGTTTTGATACTCTAGAAGATGGTACTTGGTTCCCTTGTAAGGCGCAAGGTAACCGGGATGGTTTGAGTAGCCAGAGTCTACCAGGTAATACTTCCCTACACCAGCAAGTACCTGTAAGTGTCAAGTGCTTCAATTAGAAATCTCATATGTAATAGTAGCTATGTGTGTACCTGTAGGTGGATGAGGAAAGACTTGGTTGTATGTTGTCATTGCACAATCGAACACTCTTATGTCATGTACAGAACTAGGCCATCCAGCAAGTACAAATGTAAAAATCATGTCAAAGTCACAAGAAGCCATCATATTCTGGGTTGTCATGCCCTTGCGACACAAGTGCTGAACAAACTTGTCATTGGGCACGACCACAGGAATGTGAGTGCCATCTATTGCCCCTACACAATCCTTGAAGAAGGGATAGAACCTAGGGTTCCTCAGTCTGGGATGCATAGTTCTGAATTGTGGGTTCTGAGGTTTAATGATGTCTTCTGCAAGCTTAAGCACACACTTCAACACTTTGTAAAACATGTTGTGAATTGTGCCTAGTGATCTCTCAAATCTGTCCTCAGCTTGCCTAACAGATTGTGGAGCTCCAACCATCCAAAGGAACATTCCTAAAGCCTCAACTGAGCTAGACTTGGGACTAGAGCTCAGGCCATATTTTGTACCAACAGATCATGCAGCCGATAGAAAACAGTTGGGCTCATTCTAAACATCTTGTAGCAGGCATTCCTATGTCCTAGTTTCCTCTCTACCCATTTCAAACCACTCAAGGCTGGTTGCCTATACTCAGACCTAGTGCAGTACTTATCAACATGCATAGCATACTCATACGTACCATAGATGAATCCACTTGCATCATCCTCAAGGAACATGTTGAAAAATCCTCCTCAAATTGATCTTCACCATCATCAGCCTCATTCACCTCGGCAGCAGATTGAACATCCTCCTGTTCAAAAAAAAATGCAAACAACTCAGTTGTGAATCCTAGGAAGAAATAGGTTCATGCAGCACTACCTGAACTGACATATGCCCACAACTCACATTCACACACCACACATATAATTCAAGTTCATCAACCCTTACTACAATTAAGTTGTTTAAACCACAGACATCACAGACGTAGTTCAAATAATAGACATAGTTTAAATAACAACAACAGACATAGTTCAAACACCAACAGTGCTACATGATGTTCAAATGCATGGATAAGAGGGTCTAGTTGTTGACCCCGGCCTAGTGCTTAATGATGGCCATCCTTTCTTCTGGCTTGGATCCACTGAAGAAGTTTATCACTGGTTCAGATAGGATGATCTTGAGCACACTAAGCCATGGTAGTGGGGTGTCCTCGGTTGCACCACACTCTCTAGCCAGCTGCTGGACCTGAGAGATCTTCCTTTCCATGGCTGTTTCCTTGTCCAGGATTGCTTTCTGCCTCCTGTCCCAAATGGTCTGCATCATGGCATTCCTGTGTCTCCTGAATTATGTTGAAGTCCTTTATGTTGTTGTCCATGGCCCTAACTATAGGGCTCCTTGACTTCTTATTGGGACTAGATCCTATGCTGCGTGTGCTGCTGGCCCTCTTGCTCCCAATGCTGAGTGGGGTGAGCTGGTCGTCTTCCTCCCAGCTTCCTCTTCTCCTTCGTTAGTAGTGTTGTACTCACTAGGGCATCTTTGTCTAGGAATAAATGAGGTGGAGCCATCAACTGCTACTCCCAGGAACATGCAGTCCAATTCTAGATGTTTCTGCAAAACATGATGAACATCAAAGAAGTAGATAGGTCATGTTACAAAGTGTACAAATAAGCCATACTAAACGTGATGAACATCAAAGAAGTAGATAGGTTATGTACCTTGGTGTTTTCTTTCCACCACTCATTAGAAGCTAGAATAGATCCATCTGCTCTATGCCCTAAGCCGTGGCTTTGCGGAGTTTCTGTATGAATCCCCATAGGACCTTCAACTGCCTAACTCTATTGCCAAACTGCTCATTATCATGAACCAATCCTATCACAGCATAGTACCTATCTATGACATCCTTCCAACCATGCTTGCTCATTAGACCCCTCACGCAGTGTCCATTGTCAACTTGGCTACAGTAAAACTCACAAAACTTGTCGGTATTTTCATGATTCCAAATTGCCCTGTCATTCCTATCCTATATGATGCATAACAACACAAGCAATTGCAGTAAACAAGCAGTTCATTTGCACAAACAGTTACACAATCACATCAGCAGAAACATGCATCATGTATGAAACCAGAAATGTGTAAATGAAAATCATAGTGTACCGAGACTTGAGAGGGGGGATCTCATCATTTGCTATGAAGTTGTCTGCGGACACAGCTGATGACGCGCCGCGAAGACGTGCACCATGTCCCCTGGATCTGTCGGATGCCCCAGATGTAGAACCATGCTGACAAGATAGAGGAGGGACGCGACCGCCACCAACTGACGTAGAGACACCGCGAGCTGGGGGTCCTCCACCGCTGCGAGGCACACACAAGCCGAGGGTACCTCTACCACTGTGGGAAGGCACGCGTACGGGAGGGGGACCGTGAATGCTCCTGATTCCATCGTCTTGAGGCCCGGAATGAAGGATGCCCTCGTAGGCATGGATGCCGGGCCACCCTTCGTTGGTGTTGAGGTCTGGCGCCTCCATCCCCAGCCTGTTTGGGATGGGGCTGCTCGAAGCCGAGAAGCGGTACACCGCGTGGGCAAAGGCGTTGTCCTCCCGAATGTAGAAAAGGCTAGCGGCTGGGTAAAGAAGTCCCTGGTGTGGACGCCATCACTGTAGACGTCCTCGTCACCGTAGCCGCCGTCGTTGCCGTACCCATCGCTGTTGTATCCGTTGTCGTGGTAGCCGTCGCCATTGTTGCCGTTGTCATTGTAGTCGTCCATAGCCGACGTTGGGAGAAGGATGTGGATCTAGATGAGGATGAGGTGGATACCGTGGAGGAGGGGATGGATTTGTGCGGCGGGGGACAGAGCGGCGGTGTGGGAGAGAGCGGCGGCAGGGGAGAGAGGGAGCGTGAGTGGCTAAGCTAGGGTTCAGGAGTGCGGCTAGGTGTGAGCAAATAGATAAGGCATGGGCGGGGTGGGTGCGGTGCGGGGGTATACAACGTCCAGCGTGGGCCCCAACGCAAGTTTATAAGGTTTTGGGCCTCCATGGTCCCAAATTCTAAATCTTCACAGGCCTAACTTTACAGGCCAGTGTTTAGATCCATTCTTCAAAAAAAGTGGTCAAAACTCAAAAACTTTTGGAATTTTGGGAGCAACTAAACAGGCCCTTAATACTTTATCACTAAGAGCATCTCCAAGAGTATCCTATTTTTTTCCTCCTAAAAACACATAGTTTTGTAACTCCTAAAAAGTATTGGCAGAAAAAAGGTCATCTCCACGAGTTTCTAATAATTCACTCCTAAAACATAGAAGACAATTTTATATCAGGAATCCTATACTCTTTCTAAATTATCTTAACCACTTTTATATATTCTTTCTCTCTCATACATTTGCATCAGGAACCCTTTCCTACTTCTTATTCTTTCCCATACCCTTCCACCTTTACATTGACCGATACGCACGGGATCCGCGCAGCCGCTACCATGCGCAAAGATACATGCGATGAGGGAGGATTTACCAAGTGCGTAAATTTTAGGAGCATGGATTAGGAGTTGTTGCAGAGATGTTTTTTCTCATCTTGCTAAAATTTAAGAATTGGGAAGGGAAATAGGGTACTCTTGTAGATGCTCTAATAACCAACACAATAGTGATGAAAACTAGTTTTGTCACAAATAGTATGGCATTAGTGGCAAAGATAAATTTCACCACATCCTTTTGTCACTAATGCTCCATCTTCCTGTAGTGATGGTGGATCAAAAAATGTATCGGTCTATGATTAGAAGCCTACTCTATGTGACCGCATCATGACCAGATGTGATGTTTAGTGTATGCATGTGTGCTAGATTTCTAGCCTCACCAAGAGAGAGTCACTTGAAGGAAACTAAGAGAATATTGAGGTACTTGAAGCATACACAAAATGTTGGATTGTGGTATCCCAAAGGAGCAAGATTTGAGTTGATTGGATATTCAGACTTCGATTATGCGCGATGCAAAGTTGAGAGAAAGAGCATATCAGGCACATGTCAACTATTAGGAAGATCACTTGTGTCTTGGTCATCAAAGAAGCAAAATAGTGTAGCACTTTGAACCACCGAAGTGGAGTACATTTCAGCCGGTAGTTATTGTGCTCAATTACATTGGATGAAGGTTACTTTGAATGATTTTGGAATCAAGTTCAAACAAGTGCCATTGCTATGTGATAATGAGAGTGTCATGAAGCTTACCAACAACACCATTCAACATACAAGAACAAAGCACATAGATGTCCGCCATCATTTCATAAGAGATCATCAACAAAAAGGGGACATTTGCATTGAGAGTGCTGGCACCGATGATCATCTTGCCGATATCTTCACCAAGCCACTTGATGAGAAGAGGTTTTGTAAGCTAAGAAATGAATTGAACATACTTGACTTCTCAAATATGTGTTGATGCACCCCCATTATATGACATGCCTCTCCTTCGAACAAAGCAAGGTAAAGTTGATTGACATATCATCCATCCATTGCTAAGGACTCGTTTAGTGCATCTAGTCATTCCTATCATGTCTTAGGCTTATTCATGAAAATGAAATGAATTTGATGCTTGTATTGTATCACTATTGCTTGTATGCTTGAAATGATCTAGTAGTAGCATATGACATATTTGTGGGCTTGTGAACCTAGTGTTTGATCTAGAAAATGAGCTATAAGTGTTTAACTCGACATGGTGCATAATAACCCTTATTTGAAGGTGTGAAGAAGCTTGCTCTTGGATCAAACTGAGTTAAATATCTTTTTGCAAGTGATCTAGATTGAACCAAATTGGAAAAATGATCCTCACTTCACATGGTTTCACCCCAACCTTTCTAAAATTTAAACTCACCTTTTGTGCTAATTGTTGACAAAGGGGGAGAGAATTCACAAAGATAGTAAGATAGGGGGAGCAAACAAATGAAATAATATTGTAAGGGATCAATTAAAATTTGAAGCACATAAGTAAGGGGAGCAAGCTCATAAACTTGTATGTTGCATTTGAATGTGCATTACATATGTTTGCTTGCATGGCACAAGTTCTTAAATTCCCTATCCATGCTTGTGTGGTGTATGCTATATTATAGAAAATGATTGATGAAATGAAAACTAGCATGCATAGGATGATAGTTAGATGTGCCTTGCATGTTTTATAAGTGGTGCCAGAGGCTTGCTTATTATGTTAATCTCACAAGGTATCTAGTGTTTATGTTTTGCAAGAGCTATCTAACTAACCATGATGCTAAGGATGGTGTTCAAATGGCAACTTCGATTGGTATCACGCTTCAAAGGTCCATTCTTTACACCTTAGCATTATTTGGTAGCTATTACTCTCCCAAACTTCCAATCCATGTATATGTGCAAGCTTTCAAATCCAAACTCTTAGCACATATATAGGGGGAGCTAATACTACCAATTTAGGTTGATGAAACTTGTCCATAATCTTTACACATAGTAATATGCTTAGGCAAGCAACATGAATCCAAAAAGATTTTATTAAATATCTTTATAAATAGGTTGTCATCAATTGCCAAAAAGGGGGAGATTGAAAGCCCTAGTTTAGTTTTGGATAATTGATGAAACCTAGGACTAACCTTTGATCTAAGTGTGTGAATTAGACAAGGTGGTCCAATCCAAGTGATAGAGCAAGTTAGAGGTCCATGGTGAAAAAGGTGGACATGAAAGGAAGATGATCAAGCTCCAACTTGGAAAAGAAGAAAGAAAAAAACAAAACCAATGTGATCAAGGCAAAGGTATAAGATAGGTTTTGTTTTTGGTGATCAAGACACTATAGAGAGTGTGATCACGTTTAGGATCATTAGCTGTACTATAAAGAGGGGAAATCTTTGGCTAAGCGGTTATCGAGTGCCACTAGGTGACATTGTTCTTGCATATACATTTAGGAATCTAGTGTGATAACTTTGACCCTTGTAAAATGCTTTGAAAAATGCTAACACATGTGCACACAAGTTCTACACTTTGTGGTTAGCAAGTTAGAAGTAAGGGCAAAGTGGTTGCGGACTTAGAAAAAGAAAAGGAGGAGCTGCATTGTGACCGGACGCTGGACCCTGAATCCGGTCAATTATAGTGCTGGCACGGTGGCTGGCCGAGAGTGGAGAAGAATGACTAGACGCTGGCCCTGGCTCGATCGGTGCATCTGGTCAGTTGTTGAAGGCGGCGTGGTGGCGCAATCGAACGCACCAAGGCTGTGTCAGGTGGTGTGTGACATACGCTGACGTCAGTTTGGTCGGCGCCCGTGAAGGAGCAGTACACTGATCGGACGCATGGGCGCGTCAGGTCCTCTATGATGGATGCATCCGGTCAATTATTTTACGCTCTGGAACCTCTCTGTAAACAACTGGACTCTGCTTGATGGGGCATCAGGTCACTTCGGCAGTGCATCCGGTCCTAAGTTAAGTGTTCGCGCGATAAGGAATTAGCTGTTAGAGATGAACATGTGACATTCAAAGCAAGGACACATGGCGATGAATCTACAACCAGACGCTGGCGCGGGCGCATCCGATCAGCTCGTAGAATTCCCCTCCTTGACCCTAACGGCTCTATTTGTTTGGGGAGGTCTATAAATAGTGTTTGGCTAGCTTGGGGATGTCTCTCTTAGCACTTTGACATACTTTACATCCTTGTGAGCCTAGGAAAACACTTCTCTCTCATCTCCATCAATGATTCATCATCATAATGAGATTGGGAGTGATTCTAAGTGCATTTGCTTGAGTGACTGCATCTAGTGGCACTTGGGGATCACTGTGGCTGCGGATTTCTTATTACTCTTGTGGTTGCCGCCACCTAGATGGCTTGGAGCAGCGGAGAAGCTTTGGCATGTGTTGACGATTGTTCGTGGCCGACTCCGGTGATTGTGAGAGGTCTTGTACCTTCCCCGATGGAGAGCTGAAAGGTAACTCTGATTGCTCGTGTCATTGAGTTACCTTACTTGTGGGTAGGTTCTTGTAGTGTCCAATTGTGTGGACAAGGCTCGTGCAACACCTCTTAGCCGCCGAACCACCAAGTGTTGGTCGACACAACAGGGACTAGCGTGCCGACAAGCACGTGAACCTTGAGAGAAAAATTACTTGTCACTTGTCCATTGGTATTCTCCCAGTGATTGATTGGTATTCATCTTGTGATTGGTTCTTTCCTCGACGTGACGGTATAATCACCTTGCTCACTCCATTACTTTCCCGTGAACTAGTTGTAGCAAGCTTTTTAGTGTACATAGAATTGAGAGCTTGCATTGTAGTTTAAGTTCATCTAGTGGAGCTCTTTAGTGTAGCAAGTTTGAGAGCTCTTATTGAGTAGCAACATAGCTTCTTGTATGCCTAGTGATCATAGCAACTAGAATTGTTGGATAGGTGGTTACTACCCTTGTAGAGCTAGAGCAAGTTTATATTTTGCCATTTGTCATACTAATCAAACTCCTCTAGTGATCTTGTAGATTTTTAAATAGGCTATTCACCCCCCTCTAGCCATATTAGGACCTTTTAGCGGGCGGTTGACTGCTGCCTCGCAGGTGGCAGTTGTTGGGACTTGACAGTGGACCTTGGGAGAGGACCTAGCAGACACAGGTGTAAATGCGAATAGATGGTTGATATGCGTTTATGTGTGTCGATTACGTTAAGTGATTGTTAGAAGGTGATCAAGTTTGGTTGAGTTTATAGATTAACCATGACATAATTATAGTGTTTGTGCAACATGTCTCTTGGCTTGTGACGTGCAGGTGTGGAACATAGAAACAATCAATGGCTATGGAGAAGGTCAAGCAGGGTCGTGTCGTGCGGAGCGTGGAAGGACGAGTGAGAGGTTAGACCAAGGGACCAAGGGTCAAAAGACTAATTGTGGGTGGCTGACACTTGGAGACATTGATAAGCAAGTGTATGTTTGGAGGAGTAGACCCTGTTGACCAAGTCAAGACGATGGTTGATGATGTCAAGCGGAGGCACGGAGGATTTGATGATCGGACGGTCAAGGACGGACGGTGACACATGTCAAGATCATGGATGAGGCGTAGCGGATACATTTCTTCAGTTGGGTTTGGTGGTTTGGGCCTCAAAACCACCAGCGGATGGTTTGCCGGGTTTGGGTCTCAAAACCTAGGATGGAGTTTGAGGTGGCATATGGTGTCATCGGGGAGTTCGTGTCGAGGCGAAGTTATCTCGTGAAGGGCTCACGGCCGTTGGATGCACATATTTCTACTTAGACCATTTTGCCCCTGAGTTAGGTGATTCAAGCAAAATATCTAAAGAAAGTTTGAGATTGTGTAATAGCTCTATAAATAAGAGGGGGCTACCCAAACAAGTTTATCTCTTCTAGTGCTTTTGATTAGGTCTCTAGATAGTTTCCAGTTCTAGTTTTTCTAACATCTAAGAGAGATCCACAGATAAAGTGAGTGACTCCATTATCTGTGTAATCCTATCCTCTTAGCAAAGGGCCTAACCTTGTGAACTTGTTCTAGATGGAAATAAAGCAATTGTTACTCTAAATCTTTGTCTCAGGGTCTTTGGTTTTGAATTGATTTGGTTTTTCCACTTCTCAAACCCCTCTCCTTGAGTTTTGGTGATTTCTTTGGATCTAATGTTTTGATAGCGATTAGGATGGATGAATACATGTTAGGACCCCTGAGGAACATGTCTACCAACCAGATTTGGTAGTTTTCTCACAAGCATAAAGTTTGGGGATTTTGACGAAAGTTAAGAAAACCCCGACCATGCGGGGTTTATCAAATTATGGATACATGGCATATGCATGCGTTTGTAGAGTTTAGAAACTTCTTTGCTGAAGCGCCTCTGGAGGGTGATGACTGGTGTCTATTGGTGTGGTCTAACGAGTACTTAGAAAGAAACTTGAAGCATGGAAAACATGAGGATACATTTGAGGGGAAGACTCAGACTCTAGCAAAGGAAGAGTTTGTGGGAGGAGATGATGCAAAGGCGAAATATCTAAAGGAAAGGGAAATGATAGGAAGACTAAAGAGCTAGGTGCAGGAGTGGAATTGGTTGTCGTACTGAAAATGTCTGATGATTTGAACTAGACAAGGTTTTCTGCAGATGAAAAACCGGATACATTTGAGGGTAAGATGTAGACTCCAGCAATGAAAGAGTTGTGGTAAGAGATGGAGCTATCTAAAGGAAAGGAAAACGGTGGGAAGACTGTAACACCCTAGGTGTTAAGCAAAAGCTAAAACTTGTCATGTCATCATAAAGCATAATGCATCATGTTAGTAGCTAATCATGTGTTGCACTCACTAAAAATAATGTTATTTTATATCTAAGTTATGCATATGTGATGATTTGTGTTATAACTCAAAAATCTTTTAAAGGCCCTTTGTGACCTTCTATTTTAGAATGACATTTAAATTACTTGAGATTTTGCCCCCACAAGTTTGATGTGTACATTGTGTGTTTCATGCTACTGATAAATGTGGGGCATGAATCAAGTCCAACCCATTAAAATTTGGATCTCAAGTTTGAATTTGAAACTTGATTTCAATACTTGATCATTTGGGTCAAGCATTGAGATTGAGATTTAGGTCAAATTTGAGAACAATTATTAAAATGAAATTTTGAAATAATTTGATTCAAGTCATGGTGCCATTTTTGAAATCTAAATGTGAGATCAAGATGGTGTCATGATTTGTTTGGGTGTGATCACTAATTAATTCCCAACTAATTAATAACAATATTTAAGTTAATTACTTTGAAAACCCCTAGTTCTTGGATCCATGTTTCAAATAGTGAAACATGATGTTTCATTTTCCTTCTTAATCTAATTCTTCTTCTATCTCCCATTTTGTTGAGTTTCATCTCTTCTTGTCTAAATGAAAGTTGGAGTACTGATCATGAGGATCATTTTCTCTTCTTGGAGCTTTTCCAAATTTGGTCAAATTCTTGATCAATTTGAAAAGGGGAATTGATGTTCTTACTTTGAAACATTGAAACATGTTGCAATGTTGCACGCCCTACCCCTCTCTGTTTCCCCCTCTGTTCCCGGTGCCACCTCCTGCTTGCCTCCCACCATTCTTGTCTCCACCGCTTGGCCGTGCTCAGACACGCAACAGCAGCTTGGCCGCATCACAAGCACGAGCTCGCCGCCTAGGAGCTGCTTAGCTCCATCTTCAAATGCCCGAGCCGGTCACCTCCTCCTTCTTTTCCCATTTGCCATGACCGCCACAGAGAGGAGCTCATCGGAGCAATTCACCCCCTTTGCTCCAACGCTTTTCAATTCGCTTCGCCACCATGCCTGCCATCACCTTGCATCCTGATTGAGCCAACCCGCGCAAACTCCTTGGTCACCTGAGCCGCCCGCACGACGCCTTCATTCCCGACTGAAAGGTCTTGATGGCTAGAGCGGGGGTGAATAGCCTATTAAAATTTCCTACAAAGTGTGCTAAACAAGTTTATCAATATAACAAATAGCGAGATGCGAGTTTTGCTTAGCCTACAGGGTGTTTGCAAGCCACCTATCCAATTCATAATTCTAATAAATTTGCACTCAACTGCGCAAGTGAAACCACACAACTTAGCTACAACTAAAGCTAACTAACTACACAAGCTAAGAGCTACACTAATAAGCTAGCAAGGTAACTAAGAAATTAATACAAGAGAGAGTTAGGAGGGTATCACCGAGGGGTGAAGTATTGAGCTAACCAATCAATATGATCAAGAGATGAATTCCATAATACAAAATCACTAGGATAGATTAATCACAATAAGAATGATGACACGAAGATTTATCCCGAGGTTCACGTGCTTGCTGGCACGCTAGTCCCCGTTGTGTCCCTCTTCACCACATGGTTCGGTGGCTAATCGGTCACACACCGAGCCTCTCAAAAGGCGCCACAAGAACCTATCAAATGGCAAGAGGTTGCAATGACACGAGCAATCCACTAACGTTGTCTTTGGCGCTTCGCCAAGGTAGCACAAACCCCTCACAATCACCAGAGGTGGCCAAGAACAATCACCAACTCTTGCCAACGCCTCCAAGCTGCTCCAAGCCGTCTAGGTGGCGGCAACCACCAAGAGAAACAAGAATCCCACAGCAAATCAACCACCAAGTGCCAACTAGATGTAATCTCACAATGCAAAGCACTTGTATCACTCAATCTCACTTCGAATATGCAAAGAAGCAAGAGAGATATGTGGGAGGGGAGTTGCTTAGCTCAAAGTGCTCACAAGTATGTCAAAGAGTGCAAGAGAGTAAGCCAAGAGCTGATGAACAAGTATTTATAGACGTACCCCTTTGAATAGAGCCTTTAGGTAGTAGATTCTGCTGCAGTCGTGCTGACCGGACGCGCTGGTCGCACAGACCGGATGCGCGAAGCTCGACTGGACGCGTTGGTCCCGTAACCGACCAGACGCGCTGGTCAAGCCGAGTAGTGCTCCAGCGAGTCAGTGATCGGACGCGCACGCTAGGCGAACCGAATGCGACAGTGACAGCGTTCGGTCATTTCCAGTAAGCCTCCATGCGTGACCGGACGCGTCCGGTTGGTCCAATCAGAAGACCGAGATGCGCATAAGTACTGAGTACTGATCGGACACGCTACAGAATTGGCTAGACGTGTTACACCCGGCGTCCGGTTTGAGTCCAGTAAGCTCCCACCCCGACCGGACTCGCCACCGCGTCTAGTTACAAGACCGAGACGCGCGCAAACGCTGAACACTGACCGGACACGTCCGGTTACTCCAAGACCGCGTCCAGTTCAGCGTCCGCTCACCTCTGTGACCTCCGTTTGCCTCTGTTTCTTCGCGTTCAGCGTAGTGGAAAATAGGCGTTTCATTTCTCGAAAAGCGCTGAATCCCGCCTCGCAAGTGTGCTAACACCACCAAGTGATCATCGTCACGTGCAAGTGTGTTAGCATTTTCGCAATCATTTTTGAGGCATTATTAGTTCTATCCAAATGCATATGATTATGAAATGCACATCTAGAGGCACTTAGGAGTCCAATAGTCGCGTCATTCCCCTCTTTATAGTACGACTATCTATCCTATAATGTAACCACACCCATTAGGTGTCTTAGTTACTAAAACACAACCCTTAAGCGTATACCTTTGCCTTGATCACATAGGGTTGCATCCAAATCCAAGTGTGGCCATCATGATCACCATGTCTATCTTGCCACCAACCTTGGAATGTACTAATCCTCATATGCTATATACAACTTAGACATAGGATTAGTACTTAGGCATTGTCACTAATTACCAACACCAAGCATAGAGCTTTCAATCTCCTCCTTGTTGGTAATTGGTGACAACTCTTTCACAAAGATATTATAATAAAAATTTGATTGAACCCATGTCACATTGTCCAAGTATCTTACTATGTGTATGAATTATGGACATGTGATCATGAATTCAAATTGATGGCAATGGCTCCCCCTAAATGTATGCTATATGTTTGGATTTTGGAAGCATACATGTTAGATAGGAAAGATTAGGAGCATTGTCTACCAATAGGTGCTAAGTGTTTGAGATTATAGACCTTTGAAGCGTGATGCCATCGGAGTAGCGTTAAGCACCATCTTAGCACCATGTGTAGCTTGATACCACATGAAAACATACAAGTAACACTAGAAACCCCGTGAGATCAACATTAGAAGCAAGGTTCTAGTACCACTTGGAAAACATAAAGCACGAGTATCTAGCTACTTCCTATACATGCTAGTACTTCAATTCATCATTCAAATTATACTAGCAAGTCACCACACAAGCAATGTATCGGAGAAAAAAAATGCATAACAATGCATCATACATATGAATTGCACAAAGAAATGCACATTCATGTTTAAGATCTTGCTCCCCCTACTTGTGTGCTCAAAATTTTAGTTGACCCCCTTCTTTTATCATTTCTCCCAATTAGGTTTTCTCCCCCTTTAGAATCTATCTTTGTGAACAACATTTTCTCCCCCTTTGACACCAATGACCACAAGGGACCAATTTTAGATAGATTATCATGTCATGTTATGGGGTGATGATCAAGTTTGTCATTCAACCTAGATTTCTTGCATAAATAAAATGCTTCGGTTTGATCCAAGGGCAAGCTTCTTCACACTTCACTAGAAGGGTTATCATGCACCATGTTGAAGCAAATACTTAAACAAGTTATCTAGATTAAACACTTAGGATCACAAGCTTCTCAAACAAGTTATATGCTACCACAAGATCATACAAGTCATGAAAACAATAGTGGCACCATATAAACTTCAAATTCATTTGATTTTCATGAATGAGCCTAGAACATGTAAATTATGACTAGATGCACTAAACGAGTCCTTAGCATAGAATGTATGACATGTCAACCAATTGTACCTTGGGGCTCAAAGGAGAGGCATATCATATATGAGGTGCATCAACTCATGTTGGAGAAGTCAAGTATGTTCAACTCATTCTTTAGCTTGTGAAATCTCTTCTCATCAAGTGGCTTGGTGAATAGATCGGCTAATTGATCTTCGGTGCCCACATTCTCAATTGCAATGTCACCCTTTTGTTTATGATCTCTAATGAAGTGATGGCGAACAACAATATGCTTTGTTCTTTGATGTTGAACTGGATTATTGGTTAGCTTCATGGCACTTTCATTGTCACATAGCAATGGCACATTCTTGAAATTGATTCCAAAATCCTTCAATGTTGCCTTCAATCATAAGATTTGTGCACAACAACTACCCACGGCGATGTATTCGGCCTCAGCGATAGATAATGTAATACTATTTTGCTTCTTGGATGGCCATGAGATAAGTGATCTTCCCAACAATTGACAAGTCCCAGAGGTGCTTTTTCTCTCCACTTTGTCACTGGCATAGTTGGAATCCGAATATCCAACTAGCTCAAAGCTTGCACCTTTGGGATACCATAATCCAACATCTTGTGTATGCTTTAAGTACCTTAATATTCTCTTTGTTGCCTTCAAATGACTTTCTCTCGGTGATGCTTGAAATCTTACACACATGCATACACTAAACATTACATCGGGCCTTGATGCCATCACATAGAGTAGGCTACCAATCATTGATCTATATAGCTTTTGATCCACCATGTTGCCACTCTTGTCACTATCCAAGCTTCTATTAGTGCTCATTGGAGTAGTGATTCCTTTTGCATCTTCCATACCAAACTTTTTTAGCATATCCTTTATGTATTTGGTTTGGCTTACAAATGTTCCTTCCTTCATTTATTTGATTTGAAGTCCAAGAAAGAAACTAAGTTCACCAATCATTGACATTTCAAATTCCTTTGCCATCATTTTCCCAAACTCATCACAATACTCTTGATTGGTTGAACCGAATATGATATCATCAACATATATTTGCAATACAAACAAGTCTTTTCCAATCTTCTTGGTGAAGAGAGTAGTATCCACTTTGCCCATGACAAATCTTTTGGATAGCAAGAAGTCCCTCAATCTTTCATACCATGCTCTAGGTGCTTGCTTTAATCCATACAAAGCTTTTCTCAATTTATAGACATGATTGGGTTTCTTGTCATCTTCAAAGCCGGGAGGTTGCTCCAGATACACCTCCTCTTGAATGTACCCATTGAGAAATGCACTCTTTACATCTATTTGATATAGCTTGATATTGTGAGCACAAGCATAGGCAAGTAAGATCCTAATTGCTTCCAATCTTGCAACCGGGGCATATGTTTCACCAAAGTCAAGACCCTCTATTTGTGTGTAACCATAAGCCACTAGTCTTGCTTTGTTTCTTACTGCTATTCCATCTTGATCTTGCTTGTTACGAAAGACCCATCTTGTTCCAATGACATTGTGATCCTTAGGCCTCTCAACTAGTTCCCATACTTCATTTCTCTTGAAGTTGTTGAGCTCTTCATGCATTGCATTTACCCAATCCAGATATCTCAATGCTTTATCAATGTCATTGGGTTCTTCCATTGACACAAAAGAAGAATGTGCACAAAATGATGCCAATCTTGATCTAGTTTGAACTCCCCTTTGTATGTCACCAATAATGGAATCCAATGGATGGTCTCTTGCAATGTTAGTTGGTTGAAGTACTTGGACTTGATTGCTTGGATGTTGATGTTGATCATGAGTTGGAGATGATGAACTAGCCACTTGTTAATCTTGTTGCACTTGAGATGATGTACTAGCTTGATTTTGCATATTAGAACCACTAGCTTGTATATTAGAACTTTGGAGCACCTGATCTTTGTTGTCATCCACATCAATCACTTGCTTTGGCCTAATATCACTAATATCCATTTCTTTCATAGCATTGGTCAATTGAGTTCCTCTCACATCATGCACTTATTCAAGTTGACTACTAGCCAAATTCTAAACTCTATAAGCTTTGCTAGTAGTTGAGTAACCAAGTAGGAATCCTTCATCACATTTTTTTCTCAAACTTGCTCAATTTAGTGCCCTTATTCAAGATGTAGCATTTGCAACTAAATACCCGAAAGTATGCAATGTTGGTATTTCTTCCATTCAAGATCTCATATGGTGTCTTCTCTAGGAACTTGTGGCAATAGAGGCGGTTGCTATAGAAGCAAACCGTGTTGATTGCTTTGGCCCAAAATGAATGACTCACATTATACTCATTCAACATTGATCTTGTCATATCAATCAAGGTTCTATTCTTTCTCTCAACTAGGCCATTGGATTGAGGTGTATACTTGGCCGAAAATTGATGTTTGATTTCAAGCTCATCACATAGCTCGCCAACTCTTGTGTTTCTAAACTCACTTCTATTGTCACTTCTCACTTTCTTGATTGTGGTCTCAAACTCATTTTGCACTCTCTTGATGAACTTCTTGAATATGTCAAATACATCACTCTTGTCCACAAGAAAGAATACCTAAGTGTATCTAGTGAAATCATCCACAATCACAAAACCATACTTGTTGCCACCAATGCTTGTGTATGTAGTTGGCCCAAATAGATCCATGTGCAACAACTCAAATGACTTGGAAGTACTCATGATGCTTTTCAATGGATGAGTGTTGCTCACTTGCTTTCCAGCTTGACATGCACTACATAACTTATCCTTCTCAAATGTGACATCCTTCAAGCCTCTAACTAAGTCATGCTTTATTAACTTGTTCAATTACTTCATGCCAACATGACCAAGTCTCCTATGCCATAACCAACCCATACTTAATTTGGTGAGCAAGCATGTTGAAAGTTAAGTGTCACTAACATTGAAATCAACCAAGTATAGATTCTCATATCTAAAGCCTTTGAAGATCAAATTAGAGCCATCAACACTAACTATCTTCACATCATCAACACCAAAGATGTATTTGAAGCCTAGATCACATAGTTGAGCAACCGACAACAAGTTGAAATTGAGCTTTTCAACTAGTAGCATATTAGAAATGCTATGATCATTAGATATTGCAATCTTTCCAAGAGCTATCACATCACCCTTGCTATTGTCACCAAATGTAATGCTTTCAATGCCACTATCATTTGTTTTAAGAGAGTTGAACATTCTTGAATCACTAGTCATATGTTGAGAGCACCCACTATCAAGCACCCAATGCCTTCCTCTAGCCTTGTAATTTACCTACAAAACAAATTAATGTCTTTTAAATACCCATACTTGCTTGGGTCCTTGGAGGTTAGTAACTAAGCTCTTTAGTACCTAAATGACCTTCTTCTTTGGACCCACAATTGGTGTACCAATAAACTTAGCTTGCACACCCTTCTCACCCTTGGTAAGAACATAACAAGAATCAAAAGGAATGCAATCCATTTTAGCATGAAACTTGTTGTTGTTCTTATTCATTCTATTACAATTAATCTCTAGATTCCCAATTTGCTTGCATCTATTGCAATAACGACCATTGCTCTTCACAAAGCGAGGCTTTGGAGTAGCAAAGGTCGTCTTGTCCTTCTTGGGAGTATAGCCCAAACCCTCTTTGTTAAGAGAGAACCTTTGGCTACCCAAGCATTTTAGCAAGCGGGAATCCCCACCATAGGTATTGCCTAATGCGCGGGTGAGATCATCCACCTCTCTCTTGAGAGTCTCATTCTCAATCACAAGTGATGAATCACTAGTAGTAGCGGTAGAGTTGGTTGTGGTGGATGATGATGAGCTACATGAAGCATTAGTAGGACCAACAAATAAAGAATGATCAATAATATCACATGTTAGTCCAATATCACAAGTGACAATCACTTGCTCCTCCTTAGCTTTCTTCATGAACTTCTCCAACTTGAGGTTCTTTTCCTTGATAAGCTCAAGTAGAGTGGAGTGGGCTTCCTTAAGCCTAGTGTGAGCAATTTCAAGATCTTCACGGTCTTCCTTTAGACACTTACGAGAGGCCTCTAGCTCATCAAAGGATTTCCTAAGAGCTTTGAGGTCTTGTTTAATTTCTTTGCACTTCTTACTCTTTTTGAGAGCAACAAGCTCCTCCATCAAGGCATCATTTTCATTGCTCTTGGCAATAAGTTCTTGTTCCAAGATTTTGCATTTCTTGGTGGTCCTCTTGTAGCCCTTGCTCATTTGATCTATTATGCCCAATACATCATCCTTGGAGTAGTCCTCATCCTCCTCATCATCACTCCTACAACCATCACTAGCACAAGAATCATCATCACTATCATCATATTTTACCATGGTAGGCTTGGCCATAAGGCATGTCGATGTAGTGTCAAAGATGGATGGCTTGTTGGAGAGGGCGAGGCTTGCAATGGCTCGCCGAGTGGTCCTTTCATCATCACTAGAGCTTGCATCATCATCACTATCGGAGTTGTCACTATCCCAAGTGACCACATAACCACCACCCTTCTTCTTCTTGTTGAATGTGAAGCTCTTCTTTACTTTCTTCTCCTTCTGTTTCTTATCCTTCTTGTTCTTCTTGAGCTTCAAGTCCCCATTATGAAATCTCTTATCTTCATAGGGGCAATCTACCACTATGTGATCGGGGCTATTACAATTGTAGCAAAGGATCTTTGCCTTCATAGTGTCTCTCCTCTTCCTTGCCCCATATCCTTTCTTCTTCATGAACCTTCCCATCTTGTGCACTAGGAGGGCCATGGTCTCATCATCGAATGGATCATCATCATCGCTCTCCACCTTGCTCTTGCCCTTAGAGGATGAATCCTTGAATGCAATAGGCTTCTCTTGCTTGACCTTGGTCTCCTTCTTCTCTTCTACCTCGTCTTCATCATCATTGTATTAGGCATCAGTTATTATATCTCCAAGCACATCGGTTGGTTTGACCTTGTCCAATCCCTCTCTAAAGATCATTCTTCTCAAGGTGGCAAATTTCTTGGGTAAGCACATCAAGAACTTGTGTGAGAAGTCCTTGTCCTCAACCTTCTCCCCAAGCCCCTTGAGATCATTGACAATGACTTGGAGCCTATAGAACATCTCTAGGATGGATTCATCATCCTTCATCTTGAAAATGGAGAACTTGTCCTTAAGCATATATAGTTTGGCACTTTTTACCGTTGAAGTGCCTTCATATGTTTCTTCAAGCCTTATCCAAAGCTCATTTGCCTTTTCAAGATCTTTGATTTGGTCAAATACTTTGTCATTAATGGCACGGTAGATTGTGTCAAGTGCCGCCGTGTTACATTATTTGTTGATGCAGTCATTTGGAGTGAGATTTTCCTCATCAAGAATGATGTATCCTTCTTTGGTCACATCCCAAACCTTCTCATGTATATTGCCTAGATATTGCTTCATCTTCCTTTTCCAATGATCAAAGGAAGAGACACCATCAAAGAATGGAGGCTTGCCACTAACATGATTGAACATAACTTGAGCCATCTTGCACCGAGGTTGTTAAGCCTTGCAAACGGTGACCACAGCTCTGATACCACTTGAAAGGTCTTGATGGCTAGAGGGGGGTGAATAGCCTATTAAAATTTCCTACAAAGTGTGCTAAACAAGTTTATTAATATAACAAATAGTGAAATGCGAGTTTTGCTTAGCCTATGGGGTGTTTGCAAGCCACCTATCCAATTCACAATTCTAATAAATTTGCACTCAACCGCACAAGTCAAACCGCACAACTTAGCTACAACTAAAGCTAACTAGCTACACAAGCTAAGAGCTACACTAATAAGCTAGCAAGGTAACTAAGAAATTAATACAAGAGAGAGTTAGGAGGGTATCATCGAGGGGTGAAGTAATCCACTAACGTTGCCTTTGGCGCTTCGCCGAGGTAGGGACAAACCCCTCACAATCACCGGATGTGGCCAAGAACAATCACCAACTCTTGCCAACGCCTCCAAGCTGCTCCAAGCCATCTAGGTGGCGGCAACCACCAAGAGAAACAAGAATCCCGCAGCAAATCAACCACCAAGTGCCAACTAGATGCAATCTCACAATGCAAAGCACTTGGATCACTCAATCTCACTTTGAATATGCAAAGAAGCAAGAGAGATGAGTGGGAGGGGAGTTGCTTAGCTCAAAGTGCTCACAAGTATGTCAAAGAGTGCAAGAGAGTGAGCCAAGAGCCGGCCAATAAGTATTTATAGACGTACCCCTTTGAATAGAGCCGTTAGGCAGTAGATTCTGCTGTAGTCGCGCTGACCGGACGCGCTGGTCAAGCCGAGCAGTGCTCTAGCGAGTCAGTGACCGGACGTGCACGCTAGACGAACCGGACGCGATAGTGACAGTGTCCGGTCATTTCCAGTAAGCCTCCACGTGTGACCGGACGTGTTCGGTTGGTCTAATCAGAAGACCGAGACACGCATAAGCACTGAGTACTGACCGGACGCGCTGCAGAACTGACCAGACGCGTTACACCCAGCGTTCGGTTTGAGTCTAGTAAGCTCCCACCATGACCAAATGCATCCGGTCGACCGTGACCGGACTCGCCACCGTGTCCGGTTATAAGATCGAGACGTGCGCAAACGATGAACACTGACCGGACGCGTCCGGTTCAGCGTCCGATCACCTCTATGACCTCCGTTCGCCTCTGTTTCTTCACGTTCAACGTAGTGGAAAATAGGCGTTTCATTTCCTGAAAAGCGCTGAATCCCGCCTCGCAAGTGTGCTAACACCACCAAGTGATCATCGTCACGTGCAAGTGTGTTAGCATTTTCACAATCATTTTTGAGGCATTTTTAGTTCTATCCAAATACATATGATTATGAAATGCACATCTAGAGGCACTTAGGAGTCCAATAGCCGCGTCATTCTCTTCTTTATAGTACGGCTATCTATCCTATAATGTAACCACACCCACTAGGTGTCTTGGTTACTAAAACACAACCCTTAAGCGTATACTTTTGTCTTGATCACGTAGGGTTGCATTCAAATCCAAGTGTGGCCATCATGATCACCATGTCCATCTTGCCACCAACCTTGGAATATACTAATCCTCATATACTATATACAACTTAGACATAGGATTAGTACTTAGGCATTGTCACTGATTACCAACACCAAATATAGAGCTTTCACCGGCGATGTTCGCAACGCCGCCATGAGCGCCTTACCATGGCTAGGTAACCAACGTGTCTCTCTGTTTAATCGGTTGCGTGTTTGCAGCTCCTCTTATCACCTTGATGCTCATTGTCCCTTTGTATTTCACAATGAAGGACTAGACGCGCTAGAACGGAGCTTGGTCATCGAAGTTCACCACTAGAGCCTCCAGTTGCGATGCCAACGCCACTCCGTCACGTCCTGGTGTCGATCAGTCACTGCTTCGTAGCCTGGGTGAGCTCTTGAGTGCGATAGTACCTTTAGGTTAGTCTCTACCGAGCTGTTGAGCTCGGAACGCCGCCGTGCCGGTGAGCGGTCGCTTGCCGAGCCACCATGAACGAGGAGAAGCAAGCTCCACGCTCGAATTCGCCCGATTAACCCCTCGGTGGATACGCAGAGTAGTGAGGAACGTGTAGAGCTCAACATCGTCACCGGAGAGGCCGACTATCACTGGAGCCGCCACGTCGGAGGAGTCTCAATCCACCGGCGTCGTCGTCGTGTTCGACATCGTCAACCATCGGAGCTATGGAGGGTACCAGTAGGTGTGGGAGAGCGAGGAGAGTCCGTTGGGGGAGGTCCCAATGTCGGCGAGCTCACCGGCGGTGAGCTGCGCTCGGCCGGAGCACTGCCGTGCCACGGTCGGCACGAAGCAGAGAGAGGGAGCGAGCGGGTGGGCCGCTTTCTCTTGGGCCTAGCTGAGAAAGAGAGAGAGGAGAGCGGATCACCTGTTTCTGTTGGGCCGGGCCAAGAGGATGAAAGAAAGAGAACATTTTCTTCTTTTCTATTTTCTGAAAACCTATTAAATGTTGAACTTTGTAAAATTTGTAACTAAATAAATAAGACTGATAAAATTATGAAAATAATTGCGTGAGCTGTTTATGATATGCTTAATCTGGTAAAAATATGAAGTAGTGAAAAACAGTAAGTTTGGTATGTTTAAAAATTACATGTTTTAATTAAGAAATGCAACTTCTATTTTTTTTTATAGTTTAAAGTATAACTCCAAAATTCATAAAAATTTATAAGTTTAACCTGCTGTTTTGGATCCACACAAAAAGTTTGGTACTGTTTGGAGATAAAATGATTTGATCACTTAAATAGACCTCTTTTATGGATTAATAAAATATGAAAATGTTTTCCATGAAATCTCAAATTGATGATATGTGTTTTTGGGTTGATTGTAGACCATGGAACATGTTTACCCTTGCTGTTCCCTAGCATTATTATTGAATGGTTAAGCGATATCTTGCACCATGTTACATTATGATGTTTAAATGAAATAAACACCTTTTAATCATGAAATGTTGAATATTGCTTTATGAAGTAAATAACTTGTTAATTAGTGAAGGAAAGTTGTACTCAAGTAGATAACTTGTTAAATCACCTTAGTACCTGTTTTATGTGCCATGTTAAGCATCATCATTGAAGCATGCATCTATATTTAACGTATAGTGAGGTGGGTTATCACTCAGAGGTAGTTGGGTTTTGAGAGTGGAGCTGATCTTGACATAGCTGACCACCCCAACACTGCAGGCAAGCTCTAGAGCATAAACCATTCCTTGTGTTTTATAAAATGTTTATCACATGAAGTCCTATGAATGTTGCATTTAAGTATTAGGATTTGAATGATAAACTTTTGATGCACGACTACCTTGTTATCCTTACTCACCCATGGTACTTAAGTTAAAGTAATATTTGCTAAAATGCTTAGCCTTGCTTAGATGATAAATGCTAGTAGTAGATTTTCTAAGTTAAAGTAAACCTGAAGTATGAGTATGATCTTGATTTTAAATTGAGACTAGGCGGAATCTTGGCCTGCGCCCAGTTTGAGTCTGGACGTAGTGATCCCGCCTGTGTCGATCAAGGATTGATCGTTGTAGAGCTGTCTGTGATCGTGACTTGTAGTACTGGCCACATACTCCGATAAGCCCAACACCTGGGCTATTCCTTTACGGGAAATGATAACCGTGCACTGGGAGTGGAGAGATGGCGAGAGTATCGTGTACACATTCCTGTGAATCCATCAGGGACGAACAATGCAGAGAAGTGGGTACTGTGCTCTTAGGTAGCGCTGGACCGGTTCCTGTTTTGGAGGATCCGAGTGAAGGTTGATGTATGCAGGTGCAGGTCCGGACCTATCCCTGTATATGTCGTGTGGTAAGGAAACCCCAGCTAGGCCAAACTAATTCGAATCACCGCAGCTTCTCGGTGAAGAAGGCTCGATCAACTATGCTGCATCATAGTTAATCCACTGGAACTTTAGCTGTGAGATCATGTTGTGATGAGAATAAAGAAATGCTTGAAATAGATTAGGTGCTAAAGAGATGCTCTTAAATGCTAAATGGAAGCATAAAACTTTAAAAGTAAGGATCAACCCTAGTGTAGTTTTTCGCAAAAAAGTGTTCTTAATCTTGCTACAGACTCACCTTGATTTCCCTTACCTGGATATCCTTGGAGTCTTTCCCTATCGTTGGTTAAGTCTTGTTGAGTACCCTCGTTACTCAGAGTTTGTTAAACCCTTGTTGCAGGTGAACAACACGAGCAGGTAGGCAATAGCCTCTGCTACATGTTGGATCCTGAGGGAGAGTCCCAGCAGTGAGAGTGTTGAAGTGCACCCTTGGACAGGGTGAAGTTCTTTTGGTGATGTAATATAAGTACCTCTTTTGCTACCCCACTGCCTGTACGGCAAAACTATGGTTTGTAATAATTATGGTTTGTAAGAACTTATTTACAGGTTGGTAAACTTATGTATTGTAAGACTTCCGCCGTACTCTGATGTAATAAGTTTGTATATTTGTACAACTGTTGTAATCCTGCAATGCTACTGTAATTGATCTGCTCGATAGACGAAATGTGGATGATTCGGGTTTCTCGAGGACACCCGACAGACTATCGAGTTATAGGGCACTCATGTGCTACTACCAGAGGTCTGAAAGACAATGGTAAACACATGTGGGCCATATGATTCAGGTGGTTCTGCCACAAAGACTAAAGAGGTGGGTGAAGGAGTGGAAACGGTGACATACGGAAAAAATCTGAGGATTTAAACCAGGCATGGGTTCTTGTGGATGAAAAACCGGATGACCAAAAGCATTCTACTAAAATGACTGTCACGCAGGAAAGTTCCAAGAAGTGGAAATGGTGTCCATGCTACAAACTACCGGGGACTTGAAGCTAAAGACGGAAACTCAAATGAGTGCCACACAAGAACAGTTAAAGGAGCAAAGTTTGGATCCTGAAACAGTTGCTGAGAGGACAAATCGATGGAGCAGAAGAAGGATGCTGAAATAGGCCGTCATGAAAATACAGTGTGGGGGGTTTTTGAGATTCTGGCGCCATGTGCACACGCACTCTAGAGCGATTGGTAAGCTATGGGATCTAGATGAGTCTGAGATTTACTTGGCTCAAATTGGCTCCAAATTCCTGCCAAAGCTCATTAAGAAACTGCTACAGATGTAGAAGATGCATGGGAGCACGTCTCTTTTACTTCCAGTTTCTACGTGCTTTGTTTTGCCATGTTTTCTACCTAAGGAAACTTCTATCTTTTGACTCTTCTTTTTTTCTCCCTGCAGATTGCTACTGTATGGTCATGGTACAAGACAAGCAAGTCAGACCCACGATGCCTCCCTCCCTCCACACGTAGTGTGAGTACATATGCTTTCTCTCCAGTAATCTCAAGTTGCATATTTGTATCTCTCTTGAATTTGATCATTAGATAAGGTGTCTCTATGATAAGAGAAGAAAAGAACAACATTTTCTTGAATCAAATGTGTAGGTCTGTTGCAGTATTCTTATGAAGTTGGTTTCTCTGTTTTTTAGTACTTGTGATGTACTGAGTTGCCCCTTATAGTCTAATCTAACTAATACGATTCGCAGGAAGACTTGGTGAGATGCATGGCTGAGGCCAGTGTTTAGTAGAGTAGTTGAATTTAGGAAAATAAGGTTATTTCAGGAGGTTATCTTGAGATGCAACTCATCGTTGTATAGTGAATTAATCCATCGTTTGAATGATGTGCCAGGTGTGGCCTGTGATGCACATCATGCTTACACGACATACATGTTGTAAGATAGTTTTTGCATCCGGATGGATGGTATTGTCATCATTGAAAAGAAGGGATGATGATCAAGTAGCCAGAGATAATACTGGATGAAGTATACGGTTTTATTTTTATTTTGCTTCGCATGTGAATATGATGAATTGATCATGGTATATCAAGCAGAATCCTGCACGCGGATGTTAGTTGGATTATTACGTATAGAAGTATTAGTCGCACATCCCAATTTGTCCTTTTCATGCTTCAAAATGGAATGACCTTCGCCATGCCGCCACCATATGTGTTTGTTTGTTGGGCCCTTCATGGTGCAGACACACATTGACGATTGGTGGATTAACAGCGGGCCATTGAGCGTTACCATATCTGATGTGGCATTTTAGACACCAGGTTGTTCAGAAATGAATCATAATGATGGATACTGTGCTCTGAGTGAGCTTCAAATGACAATAGCACAAACAAGACCATCATTGATGTGTCAGTCATAGCCCTTAACTGTTTGACCCATCATTGATCAGTCAGCCATAGCCCTTAACTTTGGTAAAACTTCAAATATTGTGGGTCACATGTCCCTTCAAACTACATGTCCTATCAAAGAGTGAAATGCACCATAGATTTTTAAACTGCCATATTTTTTCGCGATCGGGCCATGCACCCATATTTCATTAAGAGGGAAAGTTTCAAAAGACAACATGGAACAGACTCAATGGCGAGTAGCCATCCAGGTTGACCAATGAACCACTTCCCTAGCTACTGGATACACACAAAATGATTACATGGCGACAAAGGTTTGTGACCAAAACGGATAGACTGCTGAGAGTGTCTTGAGTGGTTGTAATCTAGGCGGCGCGAACGGACCCCAAGGCCCGTTGCTTCCTACCCAGGAACAGGACCTGCATCGCCTCCCTCGTTGACTCGGACAGAGGCATGGTGAAGGCTGTCTGGAATTCAACAAAAGAGGCCTCGTCAGGGAGCTCCATGTCGACATGGACGCTGAGGCGCTTCGTCATCACCTTGCGGGCTTGTGCTTCCGGCTTGGGTTCCCTGTGTTTGCTCTTCGCTGCAAGCCTTGCGCTCCTCTTCGGGATCAACTCCTCATCGCTGGGCTCCCAAGCCGCTGCCCTGGTCAATCTAGTCTGCTGTAGTTTCAGCATCGACAAGATCACCGGCGGATCCAGTGGCTTCTTGAAGGAGGAAACGAAGTCATCATTCGTCGTGGGCTGCAGTGTGGCATCATCACCACGGGTGGCAGCATCAACTCACATCCAGTGGTGGTCGACGGCCAGTAGCGGTTCCGCGGAGAGGCACGCTCGGTCCCGCGGTGAGCTCCTGGGATAGCATGGGTGTAGGCGACGTCTCAGGGGCACGAGCATCGTCCAGCACTGGAACGGCGTTAGCTGAGAAGCAAGCCCCGCCCTGACCGGTCAGTCCCGGCCCAGGCGAGGAAGAGCCAGATGCACAGCCTTCCGAGCCCGAGAGACAGATGTCCACCTCCAGCTCCTCCAGCGAAAGCAACCAGGCCGTTGGCCCAATATCACAAGTACCACCGAATAGCAGGTCCGGCCCATCAGCCACCAGGATGGCCCGTGAAGTATGCAAGTGTTGAGCAGATCCCCATCCGCCTCTAGGGTGGATCCCACGATGCCGTGGCGCGGGGCGCAGGAAGAGCGGGCACGACGTGGGCAGATATCCATGGAGTGGCGAGCGTCGCTGTCGCAGTTCCTGATGCACTGCCGCGGCGTGCACAGCGTGGCTTCGTCCACCATTGGGGGTGTGTTTAGATGAAAAAGTTGGGGTGAAAAGTTACTGTAGCATTTTTCGTTGTTATTTGGTAAAATTTGTCCAACCATGGATTAATTAGACTCAAAAGATTCGTCTCGAACTTTACAGACAAACTATGCAATTAGCTTTTTTTTTACCTACATTTAATGTTTCATGCATGCGTTTAAAGATTTGATGTGATGGGTGGAAGACGAAATATTTTGGGTTCCTGTAGAAAGTGAACGCGGCCTGGGTCAGCCGCTGCGACCCTGACATAGGATGGTGAGCCCGGGCACATGGCAGCGTAGTCCACCTCCGCATCGAGGGGCTCCTCGACACGCATCTCAGGCGTGGCGTGAACTGCGCTGCCAGCCCCACAACAGGGCATGGCGCCGCGCAGCGACTTGACAGGGCACCTGACACCACCAATTAGGACAGCGTCCCTTGTTTCCCACACCCGAAAAGCAGGCCTGGAACCCCGCCCAAGACGTGGCTCGTTCGGACCGGCGAACCGAGTCATCCGTGGCCACGCACCGCCGCCACCGCCACCGCTGAAGCCTGGATGAAAACCGTTGTAATTGCTATTGTCGCTGTCTTCATCGTCACCGGCGTCGTAGAACTCATCGTCTGAAGAAGGCGGCGGCGTATGCTAGTCCTGAAACTCCACAATCCGAATGCGGACCATATACCTAAGCGCGGGCACCTCGTCGTGAATGATTTCATGCGGCCTAAGGTAGAGTGGATATATTGATTATGTAGATCAAGATGTGATGTTTCTCAGTCTCGGATACAGAAAAAATAAAAAAAATCAAATTTATATAGAACTAATATATAACAATAATATTGTAGAACTCGATGAGGTATACACCTAAAATTTTCATGTAACAAAAACAAGAAAACTAGAGAGAATGTCAATGGGAAAATTTGCAGTTATGCACAAGTGGAAACAAATGTGAACACAACATGGCGAGCAAGAGTATGATAGGACGGCATGAGTAACAGGTATGAGATTAGCAACCCATTATGTATAAATAATAGTTCTACGGTTTATTTGGACAGATAGAGTAAAACACCACTCTTACTTTTCTGACAAGGTCCGTGAAGAATCAAAAGCAAATAACTGAACGAGTTATTAGTACTGAGAAGATACATTGCCCTGCTGCTGCGGCGATATCAAACTGCAAGCGCGCACACACCACACAACATTGAACACAGAAACACCTAGTCAAACTGAGGGGGTGTCTTAATGACACTTTCTTCTACTTAGCATGAAGAAAGCAGCATCAACTGGCCGTTAATTAGTCAATGTGTCATGTGTGAGATGATTCCTGCTGCCTGGGATGACGGGTCAGGATGCCGGCATGAGAGAGGAGAGCCCAGATGTGGGTTATGAACTCTCCGCCATTAGCAAGCTGCTCGACGTGCCCTCTGACATTGTCAGACGGTGCGACGTAGAGGATAATCTCCGCCCAGAACTCAGCCAGCACCTTCCGACGGAGCTCGCCGTCACTTATGAGATCCTCCAGCACCTTCCCAAGCTCCAACCCTTTGAAGAAGATGGTGTCCTTATGGACCTTATCATTCTCCTGGTCTGATGATGTATCATTCTCCTGGTCTGATGATGTGAGGTTTATCCTAATCCAAGCCGTCTCCAGGACGTACCTGTCTACTCTTGTGCGCTTGTGAACATCCTCCTCCTGCTCTGGGTACAGCGCCAATGTCACTTCTTGCTGTTGGTTTTCACAGTTCATGGATTCATTAGATCGGGTGCGGATTCGTTGTAGGAAGTGGTCAAAATTGATTCACAGAGAATACATGCCCTAATATATATTCTACCACATAACAGAGAAGGGAAAGGGAATCGGTAGAGCATGGATTTGCAAACCATCAGTAGGAGCAGGAGTAGCCGATCCAGAGGAAACACCGGTGTTGGGGTCGTTCGCCGGCGCCATGGGTTCGGTGGTGCTTCCCGTCGCTGGCAGCGCCCCTTCTCTAGATCGGGATTAGGGTTAGGATGTCGGTGGGGATCTGGCTCTGCGGTGAACCTCGTACTGCGAGCCCCGGCCTCCACCTTCCTTTTATAGCGCTGTGCGACGGGGGCCCACCAACCATATCGGGTTGGGCGTCCCCGATCAGGGCGCGAGAACAAGGCCCAAAAAGGCCGTTGGGCCTAATGGAGGGAGATCACTTCCAACATTCTCCCCCTTGATCTCTTATCACTTTCTTTGTTCTTTAATTTCATACTCAATCTTTCGATTCATAATTTTCTTGTTTCTATCCTATTCCATTGCAGATTAGTGCATTGAACTGTTTCATCGTCACAGCAATTGGTGCCGTTAGACTAACAGCTACAACACATTTCTCTGTTTTGGAATGAAGTTTCTTCTGGGCCCTTCGTATGTTCGGGAATCATAGGCTTTCCCTTAAACCCATGCCGGCTACGTGTTCTCTGAACACGTTGGGAGGTAAGCCCTTAGTGAGCGGATCCGCGAGCATTTTCTCTGTACTTATATGCTCAAGATTTATAATATGATCCCGAACTTTATCTTTCACAACATAGTACTTTATGTCAATGTGTTTGGCAGCACCACTTGACCTATTGTTGTGAGCATACTGTACCGCTGGGTTGTTATCACAATACAACCTCAGTGGTTCATTGATATTATCAATCACTTTCAATCCGGGTATGAATTTCTTTAGCCAATTCACCTGCCCCGTTGCCTCATAGCATGCTACAAACTCGGCATACATTGTCGAGGATGTAGTCACGGTTTGTTTGGAGCTTTTCCACGATATAGCCCCTCCTGCGAGAGTAAATATATATCCTGACGTGGATTTTCTTTCTTCTCCCGCATAATCGGAATCTGAATACCCCTCTATCTTCAGGGAATCAGATCTTCTATACGTTAGCATGAGGCCTTTCGTACCCTGCAAATAACGCAGGACTTTCTTCACCAATTTCCAATGTTCTATTCCTGGATTCTTTTGATATCTACCAAGTAACCCGATGACAAAAGCCAAGTCAGGGCGTGTACACACTTGAGCATATTGTAAACTTCCAACTGCTGAAGCATACGGTACCGCTTTCATTCGATTAATCTCATATTCGTTCTTGGGACATTGATGTTCCCCAAATCTTTCGCCCTTGACAATAGGAGCAGGTGAAGAACTGCACGCATGCATACTAAATTTCTTCAAAACCTTTTCTATGTATGCCTTTTGCGACAATCCTAGTACCCCCTTTATTCTATCTCGGTGAATCTCTATTCCCAAAACGAACGAGGCCTCACCGAGATCTTTCATATCGAAGTTTGAGGACAAGAATTTCTTCGTTTCCATTAGTAGATTGACATCACTGCTAGCAAGCAGAATATCATTCACATACAAAATCAGGAATATATACTTTCCATTCTTGAATTTTACGTAAACGCAATTGTCCTCAACATTTTTCTTAAACCCAAAACCTTTTATCGTTCTATCAAATTTCAAATACCACTGTCTTGAGGCTTGTTTCAATCCGTAGATTGATTTCTTTAGGCGGCATCCCATATTTTCTTTTCCTTTTACAACAAAACCTTTCGGTTGTGCCATATAAACATTTTCATCCAAATCCCCGTTAAGGAACGCCGTTCTTACATCCATTTGATGTAATTCCAAATCATAGTGGGCCACAAGTGCCATTATAATTCTGAAGGAATCTTTACATGAGACTGGAGAAAATATCTCATTGTAATCAATCCCTTCTCTTTGCGTAAAGCCTTTCGCCACAAGTCGCGCTTTAAACCTTTCTATATTCCCTTGGGAGTCATATTTTGTTTTGTAGATCCATTTACAACCTACTATTTTGGCTCACTTAGGAATAATTTCCAAGTCCCAAACTTTGTTGGTACTCATTGATTTCATTTCATCTTCCATGGCCTTAAGCCACTTTGATGAGTGGTCGCTTTTCATGGCTTCTTCAAATGAGGTGGGATCATCCCCCATCTGAAATTCTTCTGTTTCATAAACTTCATAGTCATTAGAAATTGCTGACCTTCTTGTTCTTTGAGACCTTTTAGGGGCCTCTGGCACTTGTTCTATATTGGACTGTTGTTGTTCTTCCTCATGTGCGACATTTGGTTCTATGGGTTCCTCAAGGACAGCCTCCTCAAGGATAGGTTCCTCATGTTCATTTATTGTCGCCACGGGAGAACTTGCAACAGGTGTTGGCTCCATAGTGTCCTGCACTGTGGGCTCAACAGCAACAGGTAGCGTAAAGAATGGTTCTTCAACTATTGGAGTGGGTACATGTACCCGTTTCTCCTGTAGGCTTATTTCTCGTGCTACCATGCTCCCCCTGATCATATTATCCTCCAAGAACACAGCGTGTCTTGTTTCTACAATTTTCGTATGTCTGTCAGGACAATAAAACCGATATCCTTTTGATCTTTCTGGATAGCCAATGAAATGACAGCTGACTGTCTTAGAGTCTAACTTTTCTATATTTGGGTTAAACACTTTTGCCTCAGCTGGACAGCCCCACACACGCAAATGGTTAAGTGAGGGTTCCCTTCCTGTCCATAATTCATACGGTGTTTTAGGCACCGATTTGCTTGGTACTCGATTAAGTATGTGAATGGCGGTTTTCAGTGCCTCCATCCATAAACTAATCGGTAATGTGGAGTAACTTATCATGCTTCTTACCATATCCATTAAGGTATGGTTACGTCTTTCAGCCACTCCATTCTGCTGAGGCTCCCCCGGTGTGGAGTACTGAGCGACTATGCCATTTTCCTGTAGAAACTTTGCAAACAGTCCAGGAATTTGGCCATATGGGGTATGTCGCCCATAGTACTCTCCACCTCGGTCTGATCGTACTATCTTTATTTTCTTATCATGCTGATTTTCAACCTCAGCTTTAAATATTTTGAATTTATCCAATGCTTCCGATCTTTCTTTAATTGGATAAATATAGCCATAACGAGAGTAGTCGTCTGTGAATGTTATAAACGAATCATAACCATCCACGCTTTTCACAGAAAATGGACCACATATATCTGTGTGGATTATTTCTAAAGTTCCTGTGCTTCGTTTGGCATTTTTTTTAATTTTCTTGACATACTTTCCTTTGATGCAATCAACGCATTGTTCTAAATCTGAAAATTTTAAGTGCGGAAGAATTGATTCTTTAATTAGCCGTTCTATTCTCCCCCTCGAAATATGGCCCAAGCGGCAGTGCCATAATTTCGAAGAGGCATCATCAATTCGCTTCCGCTTCTTAGTTACATTCGCAGATGGGGAATCATTCATATTCTCATCGCATACATTGTTCGCATTTTCATCAAGAGATAACAAATAAAGCTTGTCTTGTCGGAAGGCAAGACCAACACATTTATTGTTAACGAGTATCTTACATTTGCTATCACCAAAATAGCAATCAATTCTGTCATCATCAAGTTTTGAAATACTTATCAAATTTCTTCGCAAAGAGGGAACATAAAGTACTTCTTTAAGTCTAAGTACAAAGCCGTTGTTCAATTCTAAAGATAAATCTCCAATCGCTTCAACGTCGGCTTGTACTCTATTTGCCACTTTAATCGTTCTTTCTCCTCTTTACAAGGTTCTCGTCCTACTTAACCCCTGTAAGGAATTTGCAACATGAGTAGTTGCTCCTGAATCAACCCACCAAGTGGATTTAGCATAACATAAATACAGGGATTCATCTACAAATGTAATAAATTCATCACCTCTTTTCAGTAGAGATTTCAGGAAGTCAGGACAGTCTCTCTTGTAGTGTCCCTTCTTAAAGCAGTGCTTGCATTGATCCTTTTTAGCTCCACCATAGGAGTTGCTCTGCTGATTTTCAGGTTCCTGGGGTTTCTTTCCCTGTGAGTTTGAGGAAGAGGCCTTGTCCCACTTGGGTTTCCCCTGTGGTTTAGAATTCTTGCTATTAAAGTTCTTTCTTTTATTATCCTTCACAAAATGGGCGGACTCATTCTGTGAGGATTTTATCCTCTCCTCTTCTTGAGCACACATTGAGATAAGTCTTTCTATGCCCCATCTTTCGGGCTACATATTATAGTTCACAATGAAAGTATCATACTCTTTTGGTAGGGAAGCAAAACTCAAATGAATCAGGAAATCATCTTCCTTCAAATTCATCTCTTTTAGCTTAGATGCCGTGGTGTTCATCTTCAAAATGTGCTCTCTGATGCTACCACCAGTATATTTTTCATTCACAAGCTTCTTTATCAGTGAACTTGCTGTGGCCTTGGTAGACCCAATAAACTGACTCTTGATTTTATCAAGATATTCTGTGGCAGTAGCACATTCAGGGATTGAGCCCCTTATCTGTTCTTCTATGGTGGCCTTAGCTACCAATAAGCACTTGCGGTTGGAGAGGGTCCATTGCCTATGTTCAAGATCATATTTCATTCTTATCTCAGCATGATCACGCTTTCGAGCAGTGAAATCAGCGTCAGATTCATTTTCTTCTCTCACCGGATCCACAGGTTCAGTGGGACACGGTGAGATGATGGCATAATCGACCTCTCCCAACGCAAGTTCAAGTTCATATTTCTCCCGCCACACACGGTAATTAGTCCCGTTGAGTGTCGGAATGTTCGCGATGTTCACAATGCATTTGCCTTCTGAAACCACATCAGAGTAAGTGAGAAACATTTATACATGGAATCATATGCTTTAACTCAACGTTGGTCAAATTGAAACATATAATTCATCTATGCAATAATTTTACATCACCGTTGGGCAGAAATAATATTAATGCATAATTTTCATGAATCAAAATTATAATATTGTTATTAACAACGTTGGTCAGAAAATAACAATACTACAATTCATCTTCAATTATTATTCATTTTTCAAAATCAAATTCTCCCGTTGGTTCGAATTTGATAATGAAAATAATTATATCAAGTACGCAGCGGAAACAATAATAAAATTCTCATAATGTTATTTTCCAGAATATTTCATTATTTTCTGAGCAAAATGTCGTTGGACAAAATTGCACGGAAAAATTCTTATTCAAATTCTATTCAAATTCATTCAAATATTCATCGAATTCATGTAAAATTGCTTCTGAAAAAAAAATGAAATTTCTCTTCTTCTTCTTCTTCTTCAATTTTGGCCCATAGGCCTTCCTTTTCCCCGCGGCCCAGCCAGCGCAGCCGGCCCACGCGCGGCTCGGCCTGGCCAGTGGCGCGCGGCCCGTCAGCGCAGCCGGCCCACGCACGGTCGCGAGCTCAGCCAACCGGGCCTTTGCGCTGCCGGTGGCCTAGTTCGGTGCCGCGCGGCCCAACTGCGGCCTGGCTCGGTCGGTCGCTCGATCGTGGCCGTTCACGTGATCCGACGGTGGGGCGCCAATTTCGGGAGGTTAAAACCTCCAACGCCGGTGCTTCCAACCCTAAATCTTTTCCATTCTTTTCTCCTCCCCATTCCCGCATGGCCGCCGGCCACCATCGGCCGGGGAAGAAGCCGCCGGAGCTGCTCCTCCCACTTCCCGCATGGCCACCGGCCACCACCGGCAGGAGAGGCAGCCGCCGAAGTTTCTTTCCTCCTCCTTTTCACTTCCTCTTGGTCTCCACTGGCCCCGGTCTTTCCGTTCTTGACGCCACACGGTGACGCCGCTGCCGCCCCCCTCGCCGGCGCGCGAGCTCGCCCTGGGCTGAGCTCGCCGCCGTCGAGCGGGCTAGCAGATGGTGCCCACTTCACGCGCGCGCGCGGTGACGAAAAAGATCCAGCCGCCGGTGACCGAACCCGGCCTCGCATGCGGTGGTTCTTCAGTTTCTTCCCCGCGAGCACGGGCCACCGCCGGTTTTCTTCGATTTGCGCGCAGCCGCGCCTACGGCGACCCAGGCCCGCGAGCACGGCGCTGCCACGACCGGTTTCATCAACCGTGCGCAAACCGCCAGCGACAGGGACGGCAGGACCTAGCGAGGTCCATTCCTTTCGCTTAGGGTTAGTTCGATTCGATTTCTTTCCATTTTCTTACCCCGATTTAGAATCGGTTTACCCGATCTAGGGTTCTTCGTTCATATACCGTGGCTCCGGTACCATTGTTGGTTTTCACAGTTCATGGATTCATTAGATCGGGTGCGGATTCGTTGTAGGAAGTGGTCAAAATTGATTCACAGAGAATACATGCCCTAATATATATTCTACCACATAACAGAGAAGGGAAAGGGAATCGGTAGAGCATGGATTTGCAAACCATCAGTAGGAGCAGGAGTAGCCGATCCGGAGAAAGCGCCGGTGTTGGGGTCGTTCGCCGGCGCCATGGGTTCGGTGGTGCTTCCCGTCACTGGCAGCGTCCCTTCTCTAGATCGGGATTAGGGTTAGGATGTCGGTGGGGATCTGGCTCTGCGGTGAACCTCGTACTGCGAGCCCCGGCCCCCACCTTCCTTTTATAGCGCTGTGCGACGGGGGCCCACCAACCATATCGGGTTGGGCGCCCCCGATCAGGGCGCGAGAACAAGGCCCAAAAGGCCGTTGGGCCTAATGGAGAGAGATCACTTCCAACACTTGCATCACCTTGTCAAATGTGAAGCTGGTATCTGCTGGGTTGCCGGGGAGCAGTCCCGGGACAGAGGCCATCAGGTATGCAGAGTACCTGGATAAGCTGGTGGCAACCTCACGGTAGTGCTTGAGTTTTTCATTATCGTGGCCAGAGTAGAGGATAATCTCCACAATCTCAAGGTAGCTGGTCGCGATGTGCCATGTCAACATGGTGTCTGTCATGTCACAGTCCTCCCTTTTCAGCGTGTCCTTAACAAACTGATTAATTACTTTTTGAGACAGACTAATAAACTGGCTAACCAACACTCCATTCCGCCGCAGCGATGCTTCTCCGTTGATTAGATGACCATGACATTCAGCAGCAGTGGACTTGAGGGATGAAGCAATCTCACGCTTCACGGCAGCTGGCAGCCTCACTTCCTGCACATTGCTACGACAGTGCGAGCATGTCCAAATCTTCCATGTGATTTCACGGACTAGCATCTGAATTTTGGCAACAATGAACATGAGAGGCACATTTGCTCTCAGTTGCTTCACTTGCGGCTTGGAGGCTTTATACAAATTGCTGGCTTGAATTACCGAGTACTGGCCTATCTTGTTCTGCCAATACTTGAATAAGCTTGGGTTTCTTCTGAGCACATAGATAGGCTTACGAAGGAGAGAGTACATGAAGGCTCTGCATGGTCTTTTCCTCACATGATAGCATGCCAGGGATACCAAGGCCCAGTCTGATGCCAGGTAGAGCATGGTTTGCAGTATCTCCACAACGAGTAGTACCCCCAGGATTGCAAGTGTGATCAATGTATCAGCTTCCACAATTTCCACTAGAAGGATGATAAAGCTCTGTGTCTTGACACTCAGGAAGATCCGGAATACTCCGAGGATGACAATGAGTAGGGTCTTCAAGATGAACATGACAAAGAAGGAAAATCTCGTTCTCGTAGATGGATGCATACTTGGTGAAGAAGAAATCGTACAGGAAGCCCAGCTCTACCTCGATGATCCGGAATGCTCTTTTGCCATCCTCCTCTGACGCCAGGAGCCCCTTGAGTACAAAATCACGTGTTTCCTGGCGACCGGCCTCGTAGCGCAGTCCATCCCAAAGTAGCGGCGCTTCAGCAGGTGAAACAACTCAAACAAGGCGAATGAAAGGCACGCATCTTTTGACTGCGAGCCACCGCTTGGATCGTTGAACAGCCTATCACTGCACTCCTCCCAGATCATGTCGACGGTGACAATATCCTCCTTGGTTAGCTTAATCCAGTAACCGTGGGCTTTGGCCTTTGGCACCATCAGTGTTGAGGAAGTAGCCGTACCACCGAACAAGGTACCTGCCACCTTCCATCCTGATAGGGTCGGACACCTGCAGCGGCTGATGAGCACCTCCCGAATCGACCAGATCCCTCATGTAGTCAGCGACTGCTTTGCTGGGATCTGACAAGGTTGTTATCCAGCAGGCATATGACTCTGAACAGATTAGTGAAGGTGATGATGGAGAGCAGGACGTAGCAGAACTCTAGAATAGGGTCCAACTTTCGGGGAGTCCACACGAACTCACTGAGAGCAGGGAGGTGGCTAGGATAGTGGAGCAGCATAAGGATGAGGCCAGAGTAGACGTACTGCTGACCCAGCTCAAAGAGTTGCTTCTTCCACTGCTTGTTCTCGTCCAGATCGTAGGCCGTGACGGAGTTGCTGCACCTGGCGACTAGGAACAAGGACATTGCCCACACAAGGTACAGCTGGCTCTTTGCCGGAGATGACTGCATCAGGCCGAATGTGTAGGTGATGAGAGGCAAGGAGAGTGTGTAAGTCAGCCACACAGCTCCATGGATCCATATGCTGCTTGACCGCCGCCTGCAGAGCCCAAAGACGAGCTGCAAAACCAGCAGGGTGGATGCGTCTGCCACGAAGACTTCAACTTCGAGTGTTGTTCTCCTTGGATCTGTTGCTGGTGCTGGTGCCGCTCCAGCCCCCGTGGCTGCCTGTGCCATTCTTGTTTGTTGCTTTTGTTCCCCGCTCTATCAGACTACTGGCATTTTCTGAAATCTATGCCCAAATTTGGATGGGAGCAGGCAACAAGAATCAATAGTAAAGAGTAATATTTCTGGTCTGGAGCAGCTGCTTGGGGCTGGTTTAGATGCAAAAAATTTTACAAAATAGCACTGTAGCTATTTTCGTTGTTATTTGACAAATATTGTCCAATCATGGTCTAATTAGGCTTAAAAGATTCGTCTCGTCCATTTCGTCTAAACTGTGTAATTAGTTTTATTTTTTATCTATATTTAATGCTTCATGCATGTGTCTAAAGATTCGATGTGACGGAAAATCTGAAAAATTTTGCAAAATTTTCTAGGAACTAAACAGGGCCTTGGTCGCCCTTCCCTGCAAGCTATCAGAGTATAAAAGCAACTCCTTCAAGTAAGGTATCAGATCCCCAACCTCGTGAATGCTGAAACCCAAACCATCAAATTGAGCAGAGCATCAAATAAAGGTGTGCTGCCAGTAAAGAGACGATGTATTTTACCTTTTTAAGTTTAACCAGCACTATCTGCATAGTTTTTTTTTGTTAATGAAAATGCAATATGTTACTAGGAAACCAGGCACCACTTTGCCAGGCCCATGCCAGAGCAGCCAGCCGGCCAAGACATATTTTGAGTCCTCCTTTTATGTGGCTTGTAGATCGATCCGGACTTGAGGACATGAGCTCTAAAGTTTTTGACATATAGGAGCAACAAGTAATTAAATATGTGCATGCTGATGTAGCGATGTGTTAAAATATGTAACAACAATTGCGAGCCGATAATGTTGGCAGCTGAATATTCACTTATGTAGTTCCTACTTAGTTGGCACAGTTTTAGCAATTGCAAGATTGACTACTAAAAAGCTAAGAAAAGTCATAAATGATCGATTTTGCATGGACCTTGTACCAGCATCATTTGATCCGTGAACCTTTAGAAATAATCCTGGTGAATTTTAATAGGGGTCACTCCTAATATATCGCTTATATAGCTAACTTTGTTTTTTCTGAAAGATATTGTAAAGCAAAGGATGATAAGAAGGGCTTCATGTAAGTAGAGGTCAAACTTGAATATGTTCTATAGCTAGATTTATAATTACAGATCAAGTCATCTGCGAGTGTACGAAGATAGTGCAAAGACAAGACACGGCAATCATTGTCGTAGTGTAGCACACTGGCATGGTACACAGGTGTGCAACCGGCAGCTGCATTCCTTGTAATAGAAATGCATATACTACTCTGTGCACTTCAACAGAATGTCACGCTCTTTAGGACATTTTAAAGCATCGGTTTAATGAGAAAAATGAAAGTTAAACAAGTTTGAGCACGGCAGCAGGTGGAATGGCATGAATAGAGCTCCATTTGAACCATGTCTCCAGACAAAAAAAATATGTAGTTTTCCAACCAAAATGAGCATCGGGTAGCTAATGTAGTGATAGCTGATGATTCTAAGGGAATTTGTATCGCCTAAATATCACTCATCAAGAGAATATGAACAAATAATTTTTGAACTTAGAGTTGGAAACTTGATACTACAATTAGCCAATTAGGACGAAATGGATATAAAAAGGCTTATGGCAGCATGATATCCTTTGTACTGTACTGTGTTATCCAAATGAATTGTTAATTGCGTTATCTAAAGTGTCTGCTTGCCAGTATGGTCCTCGCCGCACGTGTGCTCCCCTTCTCTTTCTGGTCCTGATCCGGGTGGCGCGACACGGATCCGAAGGTCGCACAGCAGCGGCGGGTAGTGAGGTCCTAGTCGGCGCCCGCTTCAAATACCTGCGGCGGGCCATGAGCTAGGGTTCGAGGGTGGCCAAATCGGCGCCCACCCCAGTATTAAAAATGTGAAATCAGTACGATCTAATGTTATTTTTACTGTACACACAAGCCATCTAATTCTGGAATTCAGTGGCTAAACTTTTGATAAGGTGAATCAGTGAATGATAAATTAACAGAACATCTTTTAAAAAAAATTGTAGTAAAATTGAACTTTTAAAATACTAGGACAACTTAGTTCACACGTTTATGGTCCATGATAACCGAGTTAAAGAAAAAGCTACTTAGTGGTTGTATATTCCATGTATGTCCTCTTCTTTTTTTTTGTTGAATCTCTAAGGAAACATTAGTACTTGAAGGCACCGAAGATGTCACATGTTGGTAACTACATCATTAAGGACCTAAAACGACGACCAGAGGAGGGTGAATGGAAGCCGTAAAATTTCTCTCAAAATATCTAGCCGCTGTTCCAAAATCACCGCCAAACACAAGCGAGTTCCTAAAACTAAAATACCCAAGTCAACCAGTGACGAGAGTACCTAGATCGATTCCATAGAACGGTTGAAAGCCCACGCAAAAAAAAGAGGAACACAATTTGGATCACAAACGCGCAAATCACGGATGAACAAATTACTGCCCAGAAATTTCACCTGGAAATCAGGTAGCAGCACTGCACCAAAAAATCTTTCCTACATGAAAGAGATTAGCTAAAAAAGCAAGCAATCAAAAGGCTCTGTAGCTTGAAAGTGACTACTCAGGAATTTAGAAAAATAAATTACGAGCAACTAAAGCACTTGCTTCTGGACATGCTGCCCCTCCGCTGCCTGCTGCAAGTGTTCGTCCAGCAACACAAAAATGGAGAAACAAAAAGCACGATCAGGCAAGCACTTAACACTGGACAGAAGCTGTCGATCTGCAACAGAATATCACAAACTCTACTGCTGCCCTGCTGAGCATGAACCGACGCAAGATCCTCTAGGCGCCATGACCGAGTCTACTAGTTGCTGCACAGACACAGAAAAAAAGAAGAGAGAGACCGGCAGACAGGAACATAACAGAGGCAACTGGCTCGGGACTGCACGAGCTGGGTGCTGGGCAAAGCAACATGACGAACACTGGTTGGCCTTGGCAAGCAGCCGCGCCGCTCTGGTGAGCACACCGGCGCCTAAGCGCTTGGCGCTGGTAGCACTGCTGCTGGGCTGCTGGAACCCACGCGCCCTGCCTCTGCTGAAAAACAGCGAAGCTGTCAAAGAAGAACGACCTGAGAATGACGAACAAAAAGTGTTGCGGCCAAAAACTCAAAGAAAAAACGAACTAAATCAAAACGGATTGCAACCAAACTTTGCACAGGCCATCACAAGAGGGTTAGTGAGCATACTCCGAAAGATCATCACCCAATTTCTACTCTAGCCATGGGAAATTTCAGATCGAGCCAAAAACACAAAAAGAAACCCCAAAAAGGAAATCTGCTTCAAACTTATGCACGAGTGGAATTGATGAAAATCACTTGGTGATCTGGTTTGTCACTCGTCAAGGCATCAACTGAACCAAACAACCATGAGAGAAAGACTCAAACCGAGCAAGAAATCAGAACAGTAACTTGCAAAAACACAAATAACTACGAAAATCACCGAGACAAAAACTGAATCTCGGAGGACAACTGGAGGATTCGGACCTCCATTCCCTCTCTAAAATCACATGTACGTTACATAGATTTAAAATTTGTGGGCCTCTCTCAAGAAAACTTAGAAGAGTAAACCCTAAGAGAAAGAGGAGAAAATAAGAGTGGGGAGAGAGGTGAGGGAGATGGGGGCTTCTTCATCCTATTTAATAGGGCTATTATACAATCTTAGTTTTGCCCCTATATATTTTGAGTCGAACAACTTAACCCAAGGGCGCTATGGTCCAACCCGAGGTAATCTTCATCCGACGGCCACCGCGCCCTTCATTAGATAGCTTCGTCTCGACACGAACTCCCCGATGCCGTCACATACCGTCCGTTCCTTCTCAGAACCTCCGTCCGGGTTTTGAGGTCCAAACCCGTAAACTCGTCCACCCGATGGTTTTGAGGCCCAGACCACCAAACCGCTGCGAGTAGCGTACTCCATACACGTCCCCCGCCACTCGCACGTGTCACCACCGTCTTCGACCGGCCGTCCGCTAAGTCCTGCTGAGCTCCGCTCGACTTGCACGTCCATGTCCCATGTACACTTGCGCTTGTCGATGTCCCATGTACACCGTCACTTCCATGTACATTTGCGCTTGTCGATGTCCCAGATGTCAGCCACCACGGCTGGTCACCCGGCCTCCTGGTCCTTCGGTCCAAGCCTCACGTTCGCCCTTTATCGCTCCCAGTCCATTGGCACGGCACGTCCCTACTTGACCTTTACCTCACCATCGACCACCGCCTCCGAGCTCCACACTAGCACACCACAAGCCAAGAGACATGTCGCACAACCTAACTCACACCATGGTTAGGTCACAAACTCAACCTTGGTCATGGATCACGTTGACAATCACTCATCACAAATCGAACCACAAGGGCACATGCCAATCTTGTGTTCGCACATCAAAACTGTATGTGGAAAAAAGCAAACACCATAAACTTGGAAGAGGGTACAGATCATATGGATTTTGCCGAAGTGAATCATGCACAAAGGTCAATTTGCGTTTCAATTCTTGCATATTTGCTTTGAGCCTTTGACATTTTAGCAAACACCTTAATAAGTTCATTAAATCTTAAACTCATCAAAAAGAACATTCGACTAGGAGCTGAGTACCTGACACATATGCTTGTCAGTCAAAATAGCAAAACATATAAGTAAGTCTAGAGCACAAATTTAAAAAAAAAGAATGGGAGAAATATGTGGTTGATACCTGAAACTGAAATTGCTTGGCATAGTAGAGTAGGTTCTTGGTGATGGCACTTTGTCAAGCGATGCGCCATCGCTGGCTGTGCTTAGAGCTGAGTGCAGAGTGTCAGCCCCTCTGTCTGCATCACGTCGAAAAGCTACACCACTAGCTCCTGCGTTACCTCACCTCTGTCCGTGCACTTGGAGGTTATGGTGTTGGGTGTTCCACGTGAAGAATGTTTGCTGCGGCATTTCGTCGAACAGATTTTGAGCATAAGCACGTGCGTGATCTTGGTGTAGAAGATTAGCAGTTTCTCGCTGTCGCTGAAGCTAGATGTGTGCCTCCTGGTCGGCCTAGTTAGGGTGGGCACCTCACTCTCCCGTTCGGCTTGTGCCATGGTGGCTTCGACGGAGACAGCCAGGGGCTCGTGGGGGTGGCGGCGACAGAGACAGGAAGGGGCTCGTGCTGCACCTCGACAAGCTGCTGCTAGAGCGCGACGTGTGTGCTAGCGATCCGTGCCAGCAGCGGCCTCTACCGCTTCACACGGCATGGTGGTGGCCTCGAGCCGCAGCAGCTGCAGCGTCTCGGCACCAAGGCACCAAGGCGGATGTGCCGGCCAACGGTGCCCACGTGGAAGACTCCGTGCTTACCGTACTGGCCGCCCAACTTACGCCTCTGTGGCCAAAACCGTGGTGCCGTTGAGGGTGGCAATGAGGGGCAGCGGCAAGGGTAGCGTGCGGGTATTAACCCCTATAGCTAGACTTGGCCTGGCCCAGACCAGTGGGCCCGGCCCATCAGAAGACGACGTGTGGCCCAATCGATCTGCTCAGCGTCCCACGCAAGGAAGGAAAGCAAACTTAGAGATCAAGCAAGATCCTGGTCGGTTAGAATAGGAATCCTTATCTGGCCAGCTATAACAATTGTAACCGAGCAGGATTAGTTTCAAGATCTGTGACCCTGCCATAGACTATATAAGGCGGGAAGGGGACCCCCTCAAAACACATCTCATTATACACAACAATACAAATCAGACGCAGGACGTAGGTATTACTAAGGATGAAAACGGTCGGATACGGTCGAAAACGGACTTACGATATAGAAAAACGAAAGCGGTCGGTTCGGAATATTTCTACATTTAGCAATTAAAGAGTACAAAAAATTGTTGTGAAATCAATTGAAACTGATAATTTTTCATGTTAAAAAACGGTTCATAATATAGAAAACGAAAACGGTCAATTCGAAATATTTCTGTTCCGTTTTCATCACTAGGTATTACGCCCTCACGGCGGCCAAACCTGGATAAAACCTTGTTGTGTCTTGCGTCACTATCTAATTCATAGCTTGCGCACCTGTCTACCGGCAAATCACTACCTTAGGCATTCCCCTTGGTAGACTGCCGACCAGGTTTCGTCGATAGTGACGCGCCAGGTAGGGGGTGTGCATACAGCTGCCTAGGCGAGCAAGATGGTCATCATCCCTGACTCTACGGCCGTGGTGGATAGTCTCTCGTTCACCGTTGGCCAGATCACCTAGACCACCGGTGTCAACAGCTTCACCACCACTGCCACGGAGGAGGCGCAGATCCGATCTGCGTCGACCACGTCTTCATCGGCTACGGCTCCGACCACGCTAGCTATGGCTCCGACCACCCCAGCAACGGCTCCAACCACGCTGGTTACGGCTTCGATCACCCTAGCAACGGCTCTGACCACGCCGACAACTCATCAACCACTTCCCCGCTACAAAGGAAGGACGATCGACAACACTGACCTAATCGAAGCTATCGACCAGGTCGGCCACAAGCTCTCTCAAACCCTGACTTTAGTAGATTCAATTCAAAATCAATCTACCGAGCAGGTATCTCTTCACCACAACAGATCTACCCGACCAGTTCGGGCTCGTCGTCCAACACGGCTTGATACAGATCTAGTGGTCACCGCTACTCCTAAAGGACGTACGGTACGCCTTCGCCCGGTTCCTACACCTAGCCTTAGGCTCCTGACGGAGGACTGCCAGGCCTTCCCATACGGCCTAGAAAACGCTGCTTCCGAGTACGCGTACCGTACACCTCATATGTTCATGGGTCCCACGGAGCGAGACCATGTTTTAGATTTGTACTTCCTGGATATACTTCGACCACCACCAGGCAACACCGTCAACATGGTCGGTATTCAGGAGTACCATGAAGGTTTAGTTCATACATTGCTCGAGGATGATGACTCCAGCACTGGATCTACATGATTTGTTCACACCGAGGATGACGAATATGGTCTGGATCCACTACCGTACCCTCCGGGTTTCTCTCCGATCCCAAGGTTCCCACCAAGACGTGGTGACATGGTGCTCAACGTCAGCAATAACGAGCCTACAATCATGGGAGAAACTGACAAGCAACAGCAACTTCATGAACAGCATAGCGCCGACCACGCCAAACGTCGTCAGCATGAGGCCGAAGAAGAAGCACGTCGCAGGGGACCCCGACCTCGAGATCTGGCTAACACCTTCGACAGAGTAGGCGATAAGCAAGTTTTTAGGACCCCAAGTACCAACGTGCCCGTCGCCATGGCCAACCTACACCGATTACCAAACACGCCAGAAAACCACGCGGTTCATGAAGACATCAAAGCATATCTAACCGCCGCTATGGGCCAAACCCTCGAGCTCGCCCAGTGAGCCCGAGCTGCTACAAGCACGTCCATCGCATCTAGTCGGAGCCGTCATTCCTGCGCTTTAGGGCATCCAAGTCGCCAACATCGCGATGATCAGAGAGCACCTAATCCCCCATGTGGTGGTGGCGGTGGCGGTGGTGGCGATGGTGGTGGTGGCCGCGGTGACGAGGACGGACAAGAAGGTGGTTGAGGTCATCGTGACAACAACTGCAATCGTCGTGGCAATCAAGATCTGGAGGTCGACCAGAACCCTCCTCACAATCTCCGTCACCATCTTCCTCCTCGCGACATCCGTAGTCACATCACTAGTCGTGCTAATGACCGCTAGGCCCACGAGAACGTGCACCGCATCCAGTATGACACCGAACACGCCCCCCTAGGTCTCAAACAGTTTACTCCTCATCTCTGACAAGTCGTCTGGCCAAGGAATTTCAAGCTTGAGAAGCTCAGGAAATATGATGGCAAGGAGAACCCCGAAAGCTAGGTCACGCTCTATGAGATCATCGTCCGGTCCATCGCATGTGATGAGCACGTAATGGCTAACTATCTTCCAGTTATTCTTGATCAGGCAGGTCATCAATGGCTTCTCAGCCTCTCGGAGAACTAGTTCGATACCTGGTCAGACCTTCGGCAAGCCTTCATCAACAATTTTATCGCCACATGTGACCAGTCGGGCAACAAGTATGACCTCGAGCGCATACGTGACCGAGCAGGCGAGCCGCTGCGTGACTACATCCGACGCTTCTCAGATATGTGTCTCAAGATCCTAAGAATCACTCATGACAAAGCAGTCTCAGCTTTCATCAAAGGCCTTCACCACCACGACGCCCTCAGAAGCAAGCTACTCCAGAAATGGCCGACTATGGTCTCTGAGCTCCTCGCTACTGCCAAGAACTACACGGATGCCGATGACGCCGAGAAGATCATTAAGGAAGACGTGGGTGGGTCATCACGCCCCGAGCACCCACCGCACCGGGACGATAAACCCGATGACCATGGTCGGAACAACAACCGCGAACATCATGATCGGTGCAACAACAACAACAATCACGACTGCCGAGATAATCGTGATTGGTGGCCTAATAATCGCAGTGATTACAGAGGCAAGCGTCCCCGTGAAGACGACCATGAGGTCAACGCGGTCAAGAAACCTGCTGGTCGCCGTGACTATCAAGAGGACTACAATAAAGCTTTGAAGGGTCCTTGCCAGATCCATCCCAAGTTCAATCACACCATGGAGAACTGCTGCTTCCTCAAGAACATCTATGCCAAGAAACTTGCTAATGATGATGCTCCAAAGGCCATTGAAGATGGACCACGGCGTGATGGAGATGATGACGATGATGATGAACAGGATAGAAATCCTCATCACCAATATGTCAATCCCACCAAAACTGTCCACTCCATCTTTGGTGGAAAGGTGTTTTAGAGTCCAAGCATGAATGCAAGCTGCTGAAGCGGGCCTGCTTGAGCGTCGTCAACACCGATGACCTCATCTCTGATCCTAGGCTCCCGGCTTGGTCCCACCGTGAAATCTCCTTCAGCCGAGCAGACCGGTGGGCAGCAAGTTTAGAACCTGGTCGTTTTGCCCTCATCCTCGACCCCTGCATCAACAACATCCGGTTCGAGAGGGTGCTCATGGACGGTGGCAGTTCCATCGACATCTTGTTTCACAGCAGTTTGCCTGCTCTTAAACTAACTCAGGCTGATCTGAAGCCTTACGATGCATAGTTCTAGGGTGTCCTTCCCAGACAGAGCTCCATACCTCTCGGGCAGATCACGCTCCCTATGCAATTCAGCAATCCATACCACTTCCGTATCGACTACGTTAACTTCATGGTCGTGGACTTCGAGGGTACTTACCACGCCATCCTTGGTCGACCAGCGCTCACCAAGTCCATGGCTGTACCGCACTACTCTTACTTGGTGCTCAAAATGCCTACCGAGCAGGGCGTCCTTACTCTCAGAGGCAATGTTTACACTGCCTACACCTGTGAAGAGGAAAGCTTTAAGGTGGCAAAGGCCACCGACCTCTCAATTCGCATGGAGCAAACCCTGGTCGACGCGTCCAAGATTCCCGCTGGCCAACTGAAGATCCTAGAGAGCCAAGCACCACGGAAGCACATCAAGTCCAATGAACACAAGGAGATTCAGCTGGTCGACGACGATCCCAGCAATACATCCCTTATCGAGGCCAACCTAGATCCTAAATAGGAAGACGTGCTCGTCAGGTTTCTGAGGGATAACGTAAGCGTGTTCGCGTGGAAACCCGCTGACATGCTCGGTGTTCCTCGGCACCTGATCGAGCACTCCTTGAACATCTCGAAGACCGCAAGACCTATCAAGCAAAAGCTACGACGGTTCGTTCACGACAAAAAGGAGGCTATTAGGGCAGAAGTGACCCGGCTTTTAGCAGCTAGATTTATTAAAGAAGTGTATCATCCAGATTGGTTAGCCAACCCGGTCCTTGTATGCAAAAAGAATAATGAATGGAGAATGTGCGTTGATTATATTGATCTCAACAAACACTGCCCTAAAGACCTTTTTGGCTTACCTCGCATAGACGAAGTCGTTGATTCCACAGCCGGCTGCGAGCTGCTATCCTTTCTCGATTGCTACTCTAGTTATCACCAGATCGCGCTCAACAAGGACGATCAAATCAAGACGTCCTTCATTACACCGTTCGGCGCCTACTGCTACATGACTATGTTGTTTGGGCTTAAGAACGTGGGGGCCACGTACTAGCGTGCTATCCAGCAATGCCTTGCTGATGAGATCAAGGATGATCTGGTCGAAGCCTACGTCGATGATGTGGTCGTGAAAACCAGGGAGGCTCACACCTTGGTCGACAATCAACAACGTACCTTCACGGCTCTCAACAAGTACCAATGGAAGCTTAATCCAAAGAAGTGCATCTTCAGAGTCCCATCTGGTATATTATTGGGCAACGTCGTCAGCTACGATGGCATATGCTCCAACCCGACAAAGGTAAATGCCATTTTGGATATGCAGCCACCCAAAAATGTCAAGGATATCTAGAAGCTCACTGGATGAATGGCCGCCTTAAGCCGTTTCATCTCACAACTAGGCAAAAAGGGCCTGCCTTTCTTCAAGTTACTCAAGGCTTCGGAGAAGTTTGTCTGGTCGGAAGAAGCTGACGCTGCCTTCACGTAGCTCAAAAAATTCTTAACCTCTCCTCCAGTCCTTACAGCCCCTCAGAAAGACGACGTTCTTCTTCTCTACATTGCGGCCACCGATCGCGTGGTCTCCATAGTCATCGTAGCCAAGCGTGAGGAACCCGGTCACGTGTACAAAGTCCAGCGCCCTGTTTACTTCATCAGCGAGGTGCTCAATGAGTCCAAAGCTAGGTACCTGCAAGTTCAAAAGATGATCTACGCCATCCTGATTACATCCTGAAAGTTGAAACATTACTTTAACGGATATCGGGTGGTTGTCAAGACTAATTTCCCATTGGGAGACATCATTCAAAATAAGGACGCTAATGGACGCATCGTCAAGTGGGCAATGGAATTATGCCCTTATTCAATCGAGTTCTAGGGTCGCACGTCCATCAAGTCTCAGGCTCTGGTGGACTTTATCATCGAATGGATAGACCTTAGCGCATCTCCCGATCAACGGCCAGTCGAATTGTAACAGAACCGTCCAAATTATAAGAGCATAAGTACAAAAACAATCACCGAAATGATCAAATTCTCGCACTTGAACCCAAATAACTCCGGTAGTCCAATGAAATCATGAGGGATTTCAAACCAACCAACATACAAGCCAAGATCGTAGTGATTCAACATAACAAGTCACATGTTACAACCATTTTACAAGTAAATCAATTTACATCGGAGTTCAACATAGTTATTACAAATTAAATTGAAAAGTAGCGGAAGCAAAGTAATTTAAAACTAACATTTCTCTGATTTCAAATACATGCCAGTACCAAGGTCGACTTCCAACAAAAGCATTAGAGACAAGATAAATAAGAAGGATCATGCCCGTGATCACACTCCGCCACTATGGCAGGAGTCAACCAACTCTTGCAGCCGCCATGATACATCACAACCTGCAACAAGTGGGGATAAAACCCTGAGTACGAGAAGGTACTCAGCTAGACTTACCCATCAGAAACCAGAAATAAGGTGATATAAAGTGGGCTGGCTTGACAACATTTTACATAAAAGCTTAATATAGATGATCAATCATTAATGCTTAAGCATCAAGTTAATTATTATTAACCTGTCATCTATATTAGAACCTGTACTAGAGCACTCACTTTATTAGGAGCAAACAATATTAACCATAGCAGGTATAAATTGAGGCAACCTTTCCATCGTGATCCAATTAACCATCAGTTCAATTTAATTGAATCTACGTTGCCGCTGCTCAAGTCAAGTGCTCACTAACCGGGAGCGATGGCGATTCGAATCGAATTCCTATCCAGCTGGAGGGGTATTTCTAACACTCACCGTGCAGACCCCTGCCAGAGTCGCACAGGCCACCTTTTCATATGATTCAGGAATCGTGGGTCCGAATGATGTCGTGACCCCAAGGGCGACACTCTGCCAGGTGATAGGGACTCTAACCCCCCCTTGGTCTCACGCCAATGTCCGCAAGCACATCCTTTCTCTCCTACAAGAAGCAACCTACCATTCGATTCCCGGCTTGAATCACATTACTCGGCTTTGCGATCGGAACGGCTTATCCGGCCAACTAAGTGTTAGACTGCGTTCAACATGACTCAAGGACGTACAGCGAATCGGTCCTTAAACGACTCAGACGGGGATAGATTCACACCGAAGACCTCCATGCCTTGTCGCTTCACTATCATCATCCCGCCCGGTCTCATTTCATTTTATTAACACATGGTTCCTTTCCACGATAGCAAATATAGCCAACCGTGCCATATATGAATATCCCTATATCTCGCAGGTGATAGGAAATCACCTGACTTCTACCGCTTAAAGCAGGGCTAAGCATCTACTCCATCCTAATCTATGTAGGATTAAAGGATTCATATATCTGGACAAGGAATGATATAATGCAGCAAGCGTTTCCAACCAACTCCTACCACTTAATGCAACAATACTTATAACATATATAGAATTAATTGCTTTGAAGGTAGGAGGCTTATAATGCTCCGGGGCTTGCCTGGGGTCTGACTCAAGTTAGAGTATGTCAGATGAAGTCACTTGGCGAGCAACCTCCAATCTACCACTTGTCCGGTCCTTCTATCTTCGGGTTTGGATCCACCAAACACCGTCTTCGGGTTTGGCTCCAACGCCACATCCTTCACACGTTTCTGCTAGCGTACCTATATAAGATGCAACCATGCACATATGTGAATGCATAGAAGTGCAATAAACAGAGTAATCAAACAAGCATACCAAAGTTCTCATCAACACCTAGAGCTAATTAACTTAATCCACATTAGGGCATAACATAGAAGATGGCAAGCACATCAAGCAAGACACAAGCCTCAAGATCACAGGGTACTAACCCAAGTACTTTTAAAGGTATGAGTCACACTTCAACACACTAGCATGGCAAAGTTAATCAAAGCACTACAACTAAAATCTGTCACTTTCTAGATATACATACAGTAGCTCAGTAAATCAATCATAACTGGAGATACCTAAATCCAAATGACTTGCAAGAAGATATTCTGGAACGCTTATGAAATTATCTATATTTCATCTTTAATCATCTCAACATGATTCCCAAGTTATCACGACCAAACATGTCAATCTTTAAAGTCTGCACAGAAGGTAATTAAAAACTGACAGTAGACTTATTAAGCATGCAACTCTTAAACTATCAGACCTGGGATCATGAAAATTTAACACAAGCAAGATAAGATAATTATCTACAACTTTTGTATTTACCAAAACCACATTAAACATCATTTACACCATGAAACTAGTTGCACGAGTAACACCACACATGCAGCCCAACAGCAGTGGTACAATTATAGACAGAAAACTGATAGAAACTTCAGAGAAGCATAAATGGAGTTCTAGACCTCCAACAAACATGATTCTCAACTTTATAGAAAGCTTATAAAGTTACCTACTAATTTCTTGTAATCATCTTAAGATGATTCTACAGTTAACATGGTCAATTAATTAAATAATTGCATCTCTGTCCAAAATATGGACAAAATCTGATATGCCACTTTAAATCGTTATAGCTTGAGTTTCACAAATCAAATAATTATGGTTCTAGACTTTTTAGAAAGCTTAACAAATTGTGAACAACTTTTCTATAAACATCTAGAACTAATTCTGCCACTAACAAGGTCACGCATGGCACACAAAGCAATGCTATCTGGGTTTGGGCAGAAACTGCCACAGTACTTTAAACAACTATAACTAAACATATACTTAACCAAAAATTGTGATCTTTAGATTTTTGAAAAGATTATGAAAAGTAATACAACTCATCTATTATCAACAAGGCATGATTCATAACTTAACTGAGACAAACAATGCATACATGCAGCACTGTCCAGAATAGAAGCAAAGCAGCATATGGCATTTGTTATTTTTATAGCTCCTAAACTATCAGACCTAAAATCCTGAAATTTTTATCAGACATCACACATCATAATATTAGCATTCCACAAAAATTTCACTTCATTTGGAGCCATACATTGGCAGTTATGAAAATGACAAATAGAACTAGCATTGAAAACCTAGAAGCATAGATCTATTTTTACAGCTAAAACTCTAAACTAAAACATGATATATTATAGATCCACTGCATATATAATTTCACAAGGATTCCAAAAAGTCCTCATTTGCTATTTTAGGAATTTCCTATGATTTACTATGTATTTTCAAAGTTTCACCCGATTCACCACAAATAGGTCCCTCGAGGCACTATTCATATGAGTCTATGACATTGCAGTTAGGCCCCTTCTTTGAGTCAAATTGTTGCATGCAGCCCCTGGTCGCGATTTTACAGGGGAGGGGTCGCCGGAGCTCGCGGTGCCGGCCAGAGGGGGCTCGCGCGGCGGCAGGGGAAGTGGAGGGGAAGCAAGAGGAGGCCGACGCACACCCGTGGGTGGCCACGGCTTGTCTCGAGGTGGCCCGAGGAGGCGGGGCCACGCGGAGCAGCGGCTCACCGGCGGCCGTGCTGGCGGCGCCGGCCCTCCGGCGGCGCTGGCCCGCAGCGAGCACGCGTGTGGGGTGGAGTACAACGAGGCGGAGGCGGCGGTTCACGCGGCTGTGGCTGTGACGGCTCAGAGCTGCGGGAACGCGATGTCAATAGAGCTTCGCGGTGGCTTCCATGGCGGCTCCGTGTTCGCGAGCTGAGAGCGAGAAAATGAGAGGGGCAAGGGAGATAGGGCGAGTGAGCGAGTAGGAGGGACAAGTGAGTGCTCGGGCTCTCCAAATCGACGTGCACGGTGACGTGGTGGACATGCGAGAGAGCGTCGGCCACGCGGCAGCAGACCCCTACGTGTGGTGGCCATGGCTGCTGCTACTGCCGATTCAAAATTTTCAATACCACCTCAAACATACAACTGAAAACACCCTTCTCGTCTCCCTCTATCTCATAATCCGTTTCGAATTAGCAAAAACTTCACTAATAGAAGTTGTAGAGCTACAGGAGTACTCCAACTTTGATTAAAGGATCAAAGTCTAATTTGGCATGCTTGGAGAGATACAAAGCTTCAAAGGAGGGTACCTTAAAACTAGATTCTGCAGTCCAATTGTAAACTGACTGAAACTGTCTTCTTCTCTACCTTATAACTCCTAAACCGTGCACTTATTTAATCAACCATTTTCACCATCAGCTAGATCTACATGAGTACTCCGACTTTGGTTAAAGGAGTTTGGCCAGATTCGAAATGGTTTGCAAACTAAAATTCACCAAAGATAGGTACCCGAAAACGGAAGTCGCGACTTTCAGGCATCCCAGACTTGGCCAATTTTTGAACCCTGAAAATAGCATTGGATTCAATTTCGTGAGCTCGATTTGACCATGCTAAGTACTGAATTAGCTCTGGGACAGTAAATAAAGTTTGTTCCCCATGATATGTTCTACAACTTTTATTTAAGGATCAAGGTCTGGATCAGCTTGTGTTGCAAGATATAAAGCTCCAAAGTAAGGTACATGAAACTGAAATTCGACCCCAACACTTTGAAATTTTACGGATGGCTAACAGCAGGGAATTTCTAGGTTGTTAGACATTTTTGGACATGTTGTGCACCTTTTCAAGATTTGTCACCTTTACAACTTTTGTTCCTTATAAAATTTTCTACAACTTTGCTACAGGGTGCACAGCCATACAAAGTTGTTAAGTCACACTTTTGAAATGATCAAATAAAAGTGTTCCAGGGTCCATACATGGTCAACCATCACTTAGAAGCACAATTAGACAAAATGATCAACATGAACATTGTTCCATGATGTGTCCTAAGTGTAGTTAAGGTGTTGTAGAGGCCAAACATACCCACCATGCATAGGTTGCACAAAAGTGTAGGCCTCACATGCCTTGAAACATAGAACTCAAGTGAAATGCTATAGTTGTTTCATGTGGTTGTTTCAAGATACATGCTACACATGTTCCACTAGGGTGTTCCACATGTGTCCAAGATGTGTTGCACATATTGCATTTGTATGTTGCACAACACTAGTTCCCATGGGACGCAAGGCAAGTTTTAGTTATAATCCAAACAAGCATATAACTTATCATTTCATGTGACTTTTTGATTCCAAACTTCATGAAACTTTTCCAGGGCTTAATATAGATAGTTACTGAGGTGAGACATGTGGAGATACTTTGATAGCAACACCCAAGCATATATCTTTTAATTGAGCCTATATGTAAGCGAGGGTGCAATATCCAAGTTTAGGTTAGGGCTTATTTCCATAGGTTTGACTTTGACATCGTCATCTCCACTAATCTATCATGTTTGAGCTTAAACCCACTACTTAATTGGTGATAAACACCTAGGGTGTTACAGCCCTCCCCCCTTAAAAGAATCGCGTCCCGAGATTTGGAATGGAAGACCTTTTAAGGAAGAGAGGCACATTATCTTGTTCCCAACATCTGCTATAGCATTCAACTACAAAGCTTCAACATCAGTGAACAATTTGGTCAAAGGCACTTTCTGATACTTACTCTTTATGGTAAAATTTGTCTGAAGATTTCCTTTATTGACTTCCAGGAAGCATTGTTACTTTGGGAGGAATCCCAGATAGCACAGTACTGCATTCTCAATGTATGGAGATCGTTTGGTCCATGAGTGAACCACTAACAAGTATCTGATTCTTTAGTGAACACAGCATAGTCCATATGAACTTTACATTAGACCAAAATCTTCAGAAGTATACTCATCAAAATGACTCTATGTTCACAAAGTTTGAAAAGCAGTCCTCTACCAAAATGGTTTGAGCACAACCTTCCAAAAGGGTGAGATCATAGATGACAAATATACTCTGAGGCTATAGGATACTGACTAACCAATAGACAGGGTCTATGTTGGTCGTAAATGTTCAAACATTCATATATCAGCTAATGGAAAGCTACTTACTATTCCATGAGTGCAGTTCTCTTTCTCTGACAACAACACTGTATTATCTGAGTCTATCGATGGTCAGTGAATGTGATAGCTGACTCTGTCGGCTTCCTATTTCTGCCAACAGTTATCTAATAAGATTCTTGTTTCTAAAGACAACAGTTATCTGGGTTGAATCAGATGCAACCTCATGGGTAAGAACACTTTTAAGATAACAAAGATCAGTGAGTATTATCAATTATTGCCAAAGAAAGATGTAGCGAGGCCTTAAGGACAACAAAAGTTGTAAATATTCACTAAACCGCGGGGCGTAGTCTACCACCAAGCGATTGAGTAAAATTTTCCTTGGTGACTTAGTTGTACTGTAAGTTGAGTTGACTTGTAGCATAACAACTTTGTCAAGCCAACCACTTTGGGATCAAACAACAGTTCTAAGAGAGGAAATCTGTTGTTTGACACTTCTCAATTTGCTTTTGAGTATTCCTCAACACTTCGATCAGTAAAGTTATGAACAAACCGTTTGTGGCACCTAAGGCACAAGGATGATGATCAAAACTAAGGACATGCTTTCTCTAATTCTTCACTTTAACTGATAGGACACCTTGCACAATCGGTGTGATTGTCCAAGACGGAATTGACTTGATCACAATGGCTCTAGAAGATAGAGCATCACTCAAGTTGTTGGCTAGTTGATTAACTTCTTGTTTTCTTGTTGGGTATTGCTCTGCAAGACATAGCCTTCGTAGCTACCAAAGAGTCGTTATCTAGCTGGAGATTAACCTTTCTCTTGGTAACTAATTAGTTGTCTCTCAACACTAAAAAGTTCCAAATCTTCATTCTTGATCACAATAATTGTGGTTGACACAAAGCAGATGGTTGCCATTGAAGTCAGCAGATACGGAGTCTTACCAGAGATGGTTGATCTCGACGGTATGGTCATTATGCATACAAAAGTTAAAATTTGCATAATGTGATTATTGATTCTTATCCAACGAATGACTTATCCAATATTAAGTGTTGTGTCATTTTTATCCAACAGGGATGAGATACATCGCTCACTAGATGTCGTTCATCAATACTGGGACAACTAAGTAGAGTCACTTGTATACCACCTATTGTGGTCTGTAAATATTTATGTCGGTGACCTATTCTTCAAAGTTATTCTCTTAGCAACTTTAGAAGGAAACTCCACTACTTTCAGTCTAAGATATGGATCTTACGATACAATATGGAGAGATAACCAAGAAGGAACACGAGAAAATAACACATCGTCTGTCATTTGATAATAAATCATGACTAGAAACCATGATACCAGCGCGTGCCAAGCAGCCAGCCATGTGTCTGCAGCCACAAGAGGCCCTTGGTTTTGTCGCGGCACCATCAGCGGCTACTCATAACACCAATACTAAACGCATAACGAAAGTGAAATTTCAAGTGGCACCAATGGGCTGTAAGAACAAGCGCCATCCAAGAAGGGATAGGAAACAAAGGTAGTCACAAGGTTTAAAATCAACACAAAAATGATCCGAAGATCAACATATAGCACAAGAGAACATCGCGCAATTGCCAAGGATAACCGAGCAAGAGACTCTTGCTTAAATTCTACGTACGATTTGAGTCCACTGAGGGGAGTACGAGATAAAAGATTAACAAGAGATTCAATCAAGTTGAGCAACAACATGAGATCAAGATTAATAAACATTCTGAGACTTGGGAAGGTTGGAGACGAATTAAGCAAATTTCAAGGCGAAAACTGACACATAGTCATAGATTGAGTTGATAAGGTAGATACATGAATTTGCAAGCACACGATTTAGAGACCATAGCAGAGATACACTACGTCATACTAGCTAACCTTTGGGAGAGGTAACCGGAAGGTCCAACATGGATTTAGGTACGGTCTTCACAATTGGCAACGTACGAACCATGGTCAAAGGCTAGCATTGATAAAAGTTAACTTGGTTGGTCAGTCGATAAAGGTCTTCACAAAAAGGGTTGTAAAACATCTGTGGCTTATGCAAACATATAGGAGAACTAAACTTTAGACTTTCAGTTAAGCAAAGGCATGGATACAAATATTCAAGGGCTAACCACCAAGTCTACAGGCTCAGGCTCCTAAGAGAGAAAACCTAATTGAAGACAACAACCATACAATTACATAACGTGAACGTTGTTCTAGGATAAAGCTATTCGACACTCGTATGCTCACCGAGGACAAACGAGGTGACAACTAGGGCACTACCTAGATAACAAGCATACATACCTGCATCATAACTTCAAGCACACATGAAGAAGCTTACACAAACGAACTCAAGCAACTATTATCAAGCAAAAAGCTCACACATAGCAATCATTACTAATCACTAGGCTCACCCCTAACAAGCTTTGTCTAAAGCAAGAACAAACTACAAGTTTAGCCCAAAACAAACGCTAGCTAAGGTGGGTAACTTAGCATGTGCATAGAATCTGGACAGCAGCACAGTAGTTACTTGTTTCAACCATAACTGAGATTGTAGACATCCCACAAAGGTGATCCTAGACTTTCTAGAAAACTTAGGAAGATGACTAAACTTTAGTTATTCATACCAAAAGCAAATTCATAGATTAACATGACCAAAATTGCTAATGTTGCAGATCTATACCAATATGGACAGAAAACTGACAATAACTTCAAAAATGTACAACTGGAGTTCTAGGGACCCAACAAGGCTGAGCCTTCACTTTATATAAAGCTTATTAAGTTGTCTATAACTTTCTTAATATCATATTAATGTGATTCTACAGCTAACAAGGAAAAACAAGATAAAGAAGACATCTCTGCCCAGATTTGGACAGATTCTATCATTCCACTTTGCATGCTCATAATTAGAGATTTATACCACCACAATTAGTGCTATAGGACATTTTGGAAAGCTTAGAAAAAGTACTACACTTCTTCTATTATCTCCAAGACATGATTCCTTATGCACATAGGTCAAACAAACCAAACATTCAGATCTATTCAGAGCATAAGCAAAACCTGATAATAAACTTCTAAAATTCATAACTCTCAAACCATAAGACCTAGGGTCATGAAATTTTAGGACAAGCTAGATAAGTAAGTTTGCTACAACTTTGGTATTCTCTATAACTACAGAAAACACATTTATGACCACGAAAGCATCAATACATCAGAAACCGTTCTAGCAGCCAACGTTCAATAAGCAAAACAAAGCTTGCCTTTGTTCTACTTAACAAGAGAGCACACAAACATATTATTCTAGTAGCTCTAAATTTTGTTACCTTAGACCAACTTGAATTTAATTCATTCATAAGAATCCATAATTACTTAAGTGAGGTCTAAAGCATTGGCAAACGCTTGGGTGAACAACATATCCACCACTTGGCTAAGCTAGAGGATATCTCTAAGTTCCAGCATGTAGCCACACTTATTTCTAGTAAGGCTAAGCACACATTTTTTTCTCAAGCATTTTCTATTCAAGCAACATGGAACAAAGCATTCTTGTTTGACTCCACACAAGGAAGATAGTATACCACATCACTCACAAGTTACTTACTATAGAACAGGGGTGAGAGGAGCATAGTTATGTATTAAGCAACAACATGATGATGCATGCTTCGTCCTATTCGTCCTCACAAGATTGCCAATCTAAGGTGGTGATCACGTTCTATGTCGGTGGTATAACACGCACTCTCTCGATATATAGCTAGTCATCAGCTACATTCGACTTACGCATTTGTGGTTAGCGTACCTGCAGAAAATTTTCATTTCAGCCCAACAATTCCCCAATATATGGCACACAATGAAAGCAGTAAGTAAAATTTTTAAGTACTCCCATATACATATACCCCTGTATATATACATGTAGCACCAAAACTACCCGAATCATTCGATCACCCACAATTAATTACCTTCATATATACATGTGTGTAACATGTAAATAATCCAGTAACCAAAACTAGCTCTCCCCTAGACCGAGGGTTGGATGGTCATGCTCTCACAACTCACACTTACCTGAGCGTAGGTGCGACGTTGCATAAAAGTAAACTAGCAACATATAGGGCTATTTCATATATGAAGGCTACCTCTAATCTGACACACCGGGTAGCATAGTGCGGAAGAGTCATCACACATACATACCTTGGCCTGGCGTAGATGCATAAATGAAAAACCCCCAAGTTAGTACTTATATAAGCCACCTAATAATCCTTATATGGGCATAAGGAAATTGACCACTGGCATACTTAGGTTTAAAATTTAGATTTGACAAACCTATATATAGCTATAAGTTGATAAAACTGATTTTATAAAACAAAACCTTTGTTTTAAATACACATACGGCAAGTTTAATGTTGAATCTTGCTCCGATGCTAGCTGTAACAGAACCGTCCAAATTATAAGAGCATAAGTACAAAAATAATCACCGAAATGATCAAATTCTCGCACTTGAGCCCATATAACTCCGGTAGTCCAATGAAATCATGAGGGATTTACAACCAACCAACATACAAGCCAAGATCGTAGTGATTCAACATAACAAGTCACATGTTACAACCATTTTACAAGTAAATCAATTTACATCGGAGTTCAACATAGTTATTACAAATTAACTTGAAAAGTAGCGGAAGCAAAGTAATTTGAAACTAACATTTCTCTGATTTCAAATACATGCCAGTACCAAGGTCGACTTCCAACAAAAGCATTAGAGACAAGATAAATAAGAAGGATCATGCCCGTGATCACACTCCGCCACTGCGGCAGGAGTCAACCAACTCTTGCAGCCACCATGATACATCACAACCTGCAACAAGTGGGGATAAAACCCTGAGTACGAGAAGGTACTCAGCTAGACTTACCCGTCAGAAACCAAAAATAAGGTGACACCAAGGATCATGCAAGGCTGATATAAAGTGGGCTGGCTTGACAACATTTTGCATAAAAGCTTAATACAGATGATCAATCATTAATGCTTAAGCATCAAGTTAATTATTATTAACCTGTCATCTATATTAGAACCTGTACTAGAGCACTCACTTTATTAGGAGCAAACAATATTAACCATAGCAGGTATAAATTGAGGCAACCTTTCCATCGTGATCCAATTAACCATCAGTTCAATTTAATTGAATCTACATTGCCGCTGCTCAAGTCAAGTGCTCACTAACCAGGAGCGACGACGATTCAAATCGAATTCCTATCCAGCTGGAGGGGTATTTCTAACACTCACCGTGCAGACCCCTGCCAGAGTCGCACAGGCCACCTTTTCATATGATTCAGGAATCGCGGGTCCGAATGATGTCGTGACCCCAAGGGCGACACTCTGCCAGGTGATAGGGACTCTAACCCCCCCTTGGTCTCATGCCAATATCCCCAAGCACATCCTTTCTCTCCTCCAAGAAGCAACCTACCATTCGATTTCCGGCCTGAATCACATTACTCGGCTTTGCGGTCGGAACGGCTTATCCGGCCAACTAAGTGATAGACTGCGTTCAACATGACTCAAGGACGTACAGCGAATCGGTCCTTAAACGACTCAGACGGGGATAGATTCACACCCAAAACCTCCATGCCTTGTCGCTTCACTATCATCATCCCGCCCGATCTCATTTCATTTTATTAACACATGGTTCCTTTCCACGATAGCAAATATAGCCAACCGTGCCATATATGAATATCCCTATATCTCGCAGGTGATAGGAAATCACCTGACTTCTACCGCTTAAAGCAGGGCTAAGCATCTACTCCATCCTAATCTATGTAGGATTCAAGGATTCATATATCTGGACAAGGAATGATATAATGCAGCAAGGGTTTCCAACCAACTCCTACCACTTAATGCAACAATACTTATAACATATATAGAATTAATTGCTTTGAAGGTAGGAGGCTTATAATGCTCCGGGGCTTGCCTGGGGTCTGACTCAAGTTAGAGTATGTCAGATGAAGTCACTTGGCGAGCAACCTCCAATCTACCACTTGTCCGGTCCTTCTATCTTCGGGTTTGGATCCACCAAACACCGTCTTCGGGTTTGGCTCCAACGCCACATCCTTCACACGTTTCTGCTAGCGTACCTATATAAGATGCAACCATGCACATGTGTGAATGCATAGAAGTGCAATAAACAGAGTAATCAAACAAGCATACCAAAGTTCTCATCAACACCTAGAGCTAATTAACTTAATCCACATTAGGGCATAACATAGAAGATGGTAAGCACATCAAGCAAGACACAAGCCTCAAGATCACAGGGTACTAACCCAAGTACTTTCAAAGGTATGAGTCACACTTCAACACACTAGCATGGCAAAGTTAATCAAAGCACTACAACTAAAATCTGTCACTTTCTGGACATACATACAGTAGCTCAGTAAATCAATCATAACTGGAGATACCTAAATCCAAATGACTTGCAAGAAGATATTCTGGAACGCTTATGAAATTATCTACATTTCATCTTTAATCATCTCAACATGATTCCCAAATTATCATGACCAAACATGCCAATCTTTAAAGTCTGCACAGAAGGTAATTAAAAACTGACAGTAGACTTATTAAGCATGCAACTCTTAAACTATCAGACCTGGGATCATGAAAATTTAACACAAGCAAGATAAGATAATTATCTACAACTTTTGTATTTACCAAAACCACATTAAACATCATTTATACCATGAAACTAGTCGCACGAGTAACACCACACATGCAGCCCAACAGCAGTGGTACAATTATAGACAGAAAACTGATAGAAACTTCAGAGAAGCATAAATTGAGTTCTAGACCTCCAACAAACATGATTCTCAACTTTATGGAAAGCTTATAAAGTTACCTACTAATTTCTTGTAATCATCTTAAGATGATTCTACAGTTAACATGGTCAATTAATTAAATAATTGCATCTCTGTCCAAAATATGGACAGAATCTGATATGCCACTTTAAATCGTTATAGCTTGAGTTTCACAAATCAAATAATTATGGTTCTGGACTTTTTAGAAAGCTTAACAAATTGTTAACAACTTTTCTATAAACATCTAGAACTAATTCTGCCACTAACAAGGTCACACATGGCACACAAAGCAATGCTGTCTGGGTTTGGGCAGAAACTGCCACAGTACTTTAAACAACTATAACTAAACATATACTTAACCAAAAATTGTGATCTTTAGCTTTTTGAAAAGATTATGAAAAGTAATACAACTCATCTATTATCAACAAGGCATGATTCATAACTTAACTGAGCCAAACAATGCATACATGCAGCACTGTCCAGAATAGAAGCAAAGCAGCATATGGCATTTGTTATTTTTATAGCTCCTAAACTATCAGACCTAAAATCCTGAAATTTTTATCAGACATCACACATCATAATATTAGCATTCCACAAAAATTTCACTTCATTTGGAGCCCTACATTGGCAGTTATGAAAATGACAAATAGAACTAGCATTGAAAACCTAGAAGCATAGATCTATTTTTACAGCTAAAAATCTAAACTAAAACATGATATATTATAGATCCACTGCATATATAATTTCACAAGGATTCCAAAAAGTCCTCATTTGCTATTTTAGGAATTTCCTATGATTTACTATGTATTTTCAAAGTTTCACCCGATTCACCACAAATAGGTCCCTCGAGGCACTATTCATATGAGTCTATGACATTGCAGTTGGGCCCCTTCTTTGAGTCAAATTGTTGCATGCAGCCCCTGGTCGCGATTTTACAGGGGAGGGGTCGCCGGAGCTCGTGGTGCCGGCCAGAGGGGGCTCGCCGGCGGCAGGGGAAGTGGAGGGGAAGCAAGAGGAGGCCGACGCGCACCCGTGGGTGGCCACGGCTTGTCTCGAGGTGGCCCGAGGAGGCAGGGCCACGCAGAGCAGCGGCTCACCGGTGGCCGTGCTGGCGGCGCCGGCCCTCCGGCGGCGCTGGCCCGCAGCGAGCGCGCGTGTGGGGTGGAGTACAACGAGGCGGAGGCAGCGGTTCACGCGGCTGTGGCTGTGACGGCTCAGAGCTGCGGGAACACGACGTCAGTAGAGCTTCGCGGTGGCTTCCATGGCGGCTCCGTGTTCTCGAGCTGAGAGCGAGAAAATGAGAGGGGCAACGGAGATAGGGCGAGTGAGCGAGTAGGAGGGACAAGTGAGTGCTCGGGCTCTCCAAATCGACGTGCACGGCGATGTGGTGGACATGCGAGAGAGCGTCGGCCACGCGGCAGCAGACCCCTACGCGTGGTGGCCATGGCTGCTGCTACTGCCGATTCAAAATTTTCAATACCACCTCAAACATACAACTGAAAACACCCTTTTCGTCTCCCTCTATCTCATAATCCGTTTCGAATTAGCAAAAACTTCACTAATAGAAGTTGTAGAGCTACAGGAGTACTCCAACTTTGATTAAAGGATCAAAGTCTAATTCGGCATGGTTGGAGAGATACAAAGCTCCAAAGGAGGGTACCTCAAAACTAGATTCTGCAGTCCAATTGTAAACTGACTGAAACTGTCTTCTTCTCTACCTTATAACTCCTAAACCGTGCACTTATTTAATCAACCATTTTCACCATCAGCTAGATCTACATGAGTACTCCGACTTTGGTTAAAGGAGTTTGGCCAGATTCAAAATGGTTTGCAAACTAAAATTCACCAAAGATAGGTACCCGAAAACGAAAGTCACGACTTTCAGGCATCCCAGACTTAGCCAATTTTCGAACCCTGAAAATAGCATTGGATTCAATTTCGTGAGCTCGATTTGATCATGCTAAGTACTGAATTAGCTCTGGGACAGTAAATAAAGTTTATTCCCCATGATATGTTCTACAACTTTTATTTAAGGATCAAGGTCTGGATCAGCTTGTGTTGCAAGATATAAAGCTCCAAAGTAAGGTACATGAAACTAAAATTCGACCCCAACACTTCGAAATTTTACGGATGGCTAACAGCAGGGAATTTCTGGGTTGTTAGACATTTTTGGACATGTTGTGCACCTTTTCAAGATTTGTCACCTTTACAACTTTTGTTCCTTATAAAATTTTCTACAACTTTGCTACAGGGTGCATAGCCATACAAAGTTGTTAAGTCACACTTTTGAAATGATCAAATAAAAGTGTTCCAGGGTCCATACATGGTCAACCATCACTTAGAAGCACAATTAGGCAAAATGATCAACATGAACATTGTTCCATGATGTGTCCTAAGTGTAGTTAAGGTGTTGTAGAGGCTAAACATACCCACCATGCATAGGTTGCACAAAAGTGTAGGCCTCACATGCCTTGAAACATAGAACTCAAGTGAAATGCTATAGTTGTTTCATGTGGTTGTTTCAAGATACATGCTACACATGTTCCACTAGGGTTTTCCACATGTGTCCAAGATGTGTTGCACATATTGCATTTGTATGTTGCACAACACTAGTTCCCATGGGACGCAAGGCAAGTTTTAGTTATAATCCAAACAAGCATATAACTTATCATTTCATGTGACTTTTTGATTCCAAACTTCATGAAACTTTTCCAGGGCTTAATATAGATAGTTACTGAGGTGAGACATGTGGAGATACTTTGATAGCAACACCCAAGCATATATCTTTTAATTGAGCCTATATGTAAGCGAGGGTGCAATATCCAAGTTTAGGTTAGGGCTTATTTCCATAGGTTTGACTTTGACATCGTCATCTCCACTAATCTATCATGTTTGAGCTTAAACCCACTACTTAATTGGTGATAAACACCTAGGGTGTTACACAAATACTAGAAGATGTATTTCGATGGCTCCCTGAACATCGATGGCGCAGGAGCAGGCGTGCTCTTTATCTCACCAACCAACGAACGGCTCTGCTATGTCCTCAGAATTTATTTCCCTACATCTAACAATGCTGTAGAATACGAGGCCTGCCTCCACGGCATGCGGATTGCCGTTGAGCTTGGCGTAAAACATCTCCACGTCTATGGAGATTTGGCCCTAGTCATTAACTAGCTTAACAAAGAGTGGGACACGATTAGCGAGAAGATGGATGCTTATTGCAAAGAAATCAGAAAGTTGGAAGGCAAATTCTATGGCATCGAGTACACACATGTGGTCTGGGACAAAAATCAAGCAGCCGATGAGCTGTCTAAGTTAGGGTCATCCCGAGCTCAAGTCCCACATGGCGTGTTCATCCAGGACCTTGTTAAACCGTCCATCAAGGAAGAAGCAGATCAGGTGGTCGAGAAGCCTCCAGACCAGCCTCTGGTGGCTACGGTTCCCCCTCCGAGCACTACGGAATCCTCTCCGACAACACCTGCCGTACCTCCGACCACTAACACTGACGATTGGAGAGTACCTTTTATCAAGTTTTTGTAGGATGGGACCGATTATGTTGATCGAACAAAGAACGAGCGGCTCATGTGCCGCAGTAAGTAGTACCTACTGGTCGACGGTGTCCTGATGCACAAAAATGCAAAGGAGGAAGTTCTGATGAAGTGTATCACTCGAGAAGCAGGTATTCAACTGCTCCATGAAATTCACAGTGGTACTTGCGGCAATCACGTCACCTCTCTGACCCTAGTCGGCAAAGCTTTCCGAGCAAGTTTCTACTGGCCGTCTACCGTGGCTGACACAGAGAAGCTAGTCCGCCGCTGCTACGGATGTCAGTTTTTCACCAAACGTATACACATACCAGCACATGAGATCCAGACCATACCAGCCTCCTGGCCCTTTGCATGTTGGGGACTGGATATGATTGGTCCCTTCAAGCCAGCCTCTGGCAACTTCAAATGTGTCTTCGTGTTGATTGATAAGTTTTCCAAATGGATAGAGTACATGCCTTTAACCAAAGCATCATCAGAGAAGGCGGTTGAGTTCCTTGATCAGATTATACACCGTTTTGGCCTCCCCAACAGCATAATTGCAGACTTGGGGACTCAGTTCATTGGTAGTGCATTCTAGGACTTCTGCGATGAAAGAAGCATAGTTGTGAAATACATGTCAGTAGCGCATCCCAGAGCTAATGGGCAGGTCAAAAGGGCCAATGGCATGATCCTCGACGCGTTGAAGAAGGTTGTACAGGGAAAATGACAAAGCTCCCGGAAGATGGCTTAAAGAATTGTCGGTTGTGGTCTGGGGACTGCGAACCCAGCCCAGTCACAACACTGGCACCTCCCCATACTTCACGGTCTACGGCGTAGAAGCAGTACTCCCTATAGATATCGCTTTCAGATCACCACGTGTTGAGAACTTTGATGAAGACAGGTCTGATGAAGCACGTGAACTAGAGGTCAACTGCTCTAAAGAACGATGGCTTGACTCCTGTGTACGTACGGCCAAGTACCTAGCTGTACTATGCAGATACTACAATAGGAATGTCAAAGAACATCTCTTCGTAGTCGAGGACCTAGTCTTGAAGTGGAAAACAAACCAAGAAGGCATGCACAAGCTCTCATCTCCTTGGGAAGGACCATTTGAGGTCATCGAAGTCACCCGACCTACTTCATACAGGCTGACTCACCTCGATGGTACTGAAGTACCCAACTCCTGGCATATTGACAAGTTTAGGCGTTTCTACCCGTAGAACGCATAAATAAAGATATGTACCCTTCTTGTACTTTGATTATTTCAATAAAGCAGTTATGTTTTTTCCTGATCACTTTAATATGTTTGTTTGGAAACTACTCTCCAACTAATATTTTACAAATAAGCCAGTTGATAGACCACCATTTCTTCTCGAGTTCTCGGAGCCAGCCCTGTCTTTGGCCTCTCCCTACGCATGCACGGGACCCGCTCTCTACGCTCCAGGTGGTCAGCAGGTGCTCTTTGATCGGATCTGTGTGCTCTTACGAGTGTACAAGCTCCATGCTTCACTCTCAGACCACATGTCTGACCAGGGCCGTACGGATTCACAAGATGACATGTCTACCAATTGTTACAACTAAACTAGAACACTTGTACGTTCTAACTTAGTTATCGATCAAACACAATATACAAGCTTAACACATTGTTTAGATAGAAAACAACACAAGCTTACATTGTTGCAATAGTACTTTATTACAAGCTTGCCTAACGAGGTACAAGTTTACAATAACTAAACTATTGTCTGCTCTACAGCTACAGGTAACCAGCTACTCGAAGGTCGGTGCTCGAGCTGGGATTGGCTCATGATTACCACCTATCTATAGCTGTGGCGCTGCCTCCGCTGATCGAGCTTGAGCCGCAGGCATCTGGCTAGTCGTGACCGCAGGCTCCGGCTGCTCCTTGCTTGAAGATTGCCCGGCCAGGGATTGGCTGGTCGAGACCGCAGTCCCAGGTGGTCGGCTTGAAGACCCCGGAGCAGACATCGTCAGCGTTCCTTGTGACGATGGTGTTGGTGTTCCGCACAGGTTTATATCGCCGATTATCGTCACCGCCAGCTCAGATAACTGGCCCCGCAGCTCTCTCGCTTCCTACACGCCGACTTCCTTGGGGTAGCCCTTCGTGAAGCGTGTGAAGTCGATCAGGGGATAATGCGCGCACACCATGCTTAGCACATGGGCGCCCGCAAACTCTCTGGCCTCCTTCATGAACTACTGAAGCCAACTGCAGGTGAGCTGACATTTGTCTATTACTCCTAGCTACCGGGCTCGTTGTTCAGTTGGTGGCAGTCCTGGATCGAGCAAGTCGAGCACCGGCCCGATCCTCCGCACCATCTGCGCGCAGCGATTCTTCCAGAGGTCGCGGTCCTTTTGGACCTCTACAATATGCTTCTTGGCATTGGTCTTTAAGGCTGTAGCAGGGTATTTTGGTCAAAACAACGCCAAAGGACATACATTGAGTCATGAAACCACGATCAGGAAAGTGGCCACTTATTGGTTATCTCTTGGTTTCTGGTCTTCAACTCCTCTGTCACCTTCATCGACTGGTCTCGGAGCCGTGCATGGTCCTCTACCAGCTGGGTATTCTCTGCTAATAATCGGGCACACTCCTCGGCCATGCGCGTGTTTTCTGTTTGAAGCCTGGTGACTTCCTCCGCTAGGTCTATAATAAGCTCCAGGAGACAAATAAGTACGTATCAATAGTATTTTTCAGTGTTTGTAGGTGCATGGCTAAGATAAGTTATCTGCCCTTTCCCACTCTTTCTGACCAAGTTGAAGGACAATATTGAGCCTTTGCGACTCGAGCTCTGTCTGGTCCTTTTCAGCAGTCTCGAGCCGCTTGCGCAGATGCTCTACTTCAGCCGTCAGCTCTTTGTTGTCTTCGGAGATGCCTTGAATCTTGTCAAAGCACTGTTTTCGGTACTTTGCAGTCTTCACGAGGCCCTACACATCACATACAATATCATTTATGTGTGTCCACAAACTAAGGCTGGTCTACGATAGTGATCAAGGAGTCCTCCTACCTGTACTTCTCCAATGAGTCGTCTTGCCGCCCGCTCCACTTTCATCGTCTCCTCATTAATGGAGATCTCCTCATGGCAAATGTAATGGTCTCCACGTTCACGACAGATATATACATGTTGACGCCCGTCTTGTGGGTGCCCCTGGATTTCCTCGATGACATCATCATCAGACTCTGCCGCCTGCTCGGCACCGGCTTGCTTTCACTCTTGGTTCAACCTAGTGATCGACGACGTCGCCGCTGATTTTCCCCTAGCTACGGCGTCAGGCAGACCACCTTGTGTCGAGTTTGTGGTGGCCGTGGTCTGCTCGGGCACGCTCTGATTGGTCTCGGGGACTTTCCCTTTACTCAGTGGACCCAGAAGACTTTGCTTGGGCGCCACCTGCTCTGGTGCCTCCTGCTCAGCCACCTGCTCGGGCACTTCCGTGTTCGCCACGTTGACCGCATCCTTGCTCGTTGTCGACTCTGCCGCCCTGGTGGTCTGACCCACTGGTTGCTTGGCGGATGTCGTGGTGGTGGTCGACTCGGTTGCCCCAGCGGTGGCCAGTTGCTCGGGTCTCTCCATTGATGCCGAGCTAACACGTGACAACAGAACAGTTACCTTTACTAATTATACGCTCGCTAATACTATTAACGCACTATTTAAATGAGTTTTTAGGAACTTACAGATCTGAGCTCTGATGTATGGTGGTGAAGGCGCGATGCCGCGGTTGCCCCTGGCTTGGGCGCTGGGCAGAGGAACCCTGGCCTCCATCTTGTGGTGACGGCCTGGCTTCCTCTTCAGCTGTCCTCACGCATGGTGTCAACCCTACTAGCGGCGTCTGGCCTTCTTGCGGCCCATTTACCGGTGGGGTCGATCCCCCCTGCATTGTCTGCTCGCTCCTCTTTCTTCGAGGATTGAGAATGTAGGCGCTTGCGTCCTCCTCTGCTTCATCCTTTGACCAGTCCCGCATGGTTCGACAGCGTTTCCTGGTCGAGTCTTATGGGCTCTCATTTGCCTAGGAGCTCCCGACCCTCTTCTTCGATTGGTCAGTGGCGACTGGACTCTTCCTAGTTCCTGCCTAGGCCCCGGAGTCGTGGTCATCCTTGACGCGCACGTAGCATCGCTGCACGTTCCGTGGTGGTGCCACGCTCTGCGGGTGCTCGACTCCAAGCGCCAACGACACGAACATGTTGTGTCTCTCCACGCTGTGCACCTGTATACACACAAAGACAAGACAAATAAGGAATTTTTACTCTACGGTGGTCGGCAACACTTCTCGAAGCTAAAAAATTTGGTTGTTTACCTTCGGGGCTGGTCAGATGAGTTTATACACATGCTAGATCCTGCTCGGGGGAGAGTAGCTTTAGTCTGCCAGATTGAACAACTCCCCAATCCGGCGTATGACTTCGTCGTGGTCCAAATCCTCCGCACGCATCCTTGTTTGGTCGGCCAAGCCTTGGTACTCGTACCCGGTGTGCACCCTCCTCTGGCAAGGCTGCACACGTCGGCTAATGAAGTTCCTGACCACAGCCGGTCCGTCCAGGCGATTCCACGAGAACAACGCCATCAACTCCTCCACCTGCCCGGCCAGCTCTGGTCGCTCATTCCAGGTCACTCTCTTGTCCGGAATATACCCGACGTCGCACAACGTAGTGCTGTCGGGCTCTTCGTGAATGTAAAACCACTTCTTGTACCAATCTTCGAGAGAGGTGTTCCAGGGGCAGTTAAGGTACTCTTGCTTCATCCCATCCCGGAGGGTCAGGTACACTCCGTCGGCAATTTTGGAGCCGTCTTGGGACCCCTTATTCCTCAAGCAAAACAGATATCGAAAGAGATCAAAATGTGTTTGGATTCCCCCATACGCCTCACAAAGGTGGATAAAGACAGAAACAAAGAAGATTGAGTTGGGATGCAGATTGTAAATCCCAATCTCATAATACAAACATAGACCTTAGAGGAACGGATGGACAGGAACCCCAAAACCCCGCTTGAAGAAATCTTCAAAGACAACTATCTCACCAGGCTAGGGATTGGGGTAGCTGTCGCTGCCCACTGGCCGCCATCCAGCAAGCTCCCGGTTGTGAAGCACGCCTAGGCCGATGAGGTCGTTGATGGTCGATTCAATGGACTTTGACTTCCACCACTCCTTCCTCATCATTTTGGCCCTTTTCGCCGCCTCCGTCTTGGCCATCTTCTACCTCTCTCACCTCTTTGCCTTGGCTCTACTGGTGTACAGAGAGCGCGTCACTCCTAACAGCGGCGCGGTGTGCTAATGGCGGCGGCGGAATCAAACTAGGGCACGCGGGGTGGAGGAAGAAGACGGTTGGTTTGCAAATGCGACTGTTGGGTGTAAAAGGGGAATGGCCGCACCATGGCTATTTATCTTATTGACTGTGCCATTCCACCTCCCCGAGATTATCGGGATACGTGTGCAAGAAACGTGGCACGATCCCTTCAGTTTCCACTTTTTTCCCGGTTACTGCGCCAGTAAATGCGCCCCTCGTTTCCTCTACGGGAGGGCCCACACTGGCATGCTACGCCTGATAGACGGTTCATTGTGACACTGACAAGGCAGACGAGCATGACAATAACGTCACATCAGTCAACTTTTTGTGACATCATGTCAGAGCAAGGAAGAAAGAAAAATACATATTAAATATTCTGAGTCAGACGAGAAGATAGTAAGAGATACTCGGTGACTGGTCCGACCACAGATTGTCATAGACCAATGAGCACGTTATATTCCTCGACCAGGCTCGGGGACTCATCGACCACGTCTCATTGTGCTCGGAGACTCATCAACCATACCTCAAGCTGTGCTCGAGGACTGTTTCGACCACAACTCGACGCCTGATTTCCTCAGCTACATGTGAAATTGGACTCACATACAGTTGGGAGATCATTATTGTTTATACCTTGCTACAAGGCTCATGCATCGCCTTCCAGCAAGCTCAGGGACTACATCGGTACGATGAACCTATTGGTGCATCTCAGTATCAAGTTTCCATGGAGTTTCATTTTAGACTCTGGCACCACGTGCCTACGTCACCTACTACCAGGCTCAGGGACTAAGTGGGCACACTTCACCTAGCGGTGAATGTGTTTATTTTTCAACCCCTACGCTTTGTTTACCCTGCTTACATTTCTTTTCAGAAATACAAGTGGACACACTTCACTAGGAAGGAAATCTTTTTCTTTTTCTCAAGAGCACCATACGTTCTTTGGACAACCTACTTTCTCCAGCAACAATGGTGGTCGACTGTATTATAAGCTGGTCGGACACCTGCAACAGCTGCTCGGCTGGTGTTTTGTCTGGTCGGAGACGTCAAGAACTCAAGCCTCACTTTTCGGAGAAGGTCAAGACGGCGTGTCGCATCAGAATACATGGTGCTCAGGGACTAGCTATGGGGGTATTAACCCCTATACCCCTATGGCTAGACTTGGGCTGGCCCAGCCCAGTGGGCCCGGTCCATCAGAAGACGACGCGTGGCCCAGTCGATCTACTCGGCGTCCCACGCAAGGAAGGAAAGCAAACTTGAAGATCAAACAAGATCCTGATCGGTTAGAATAGGAATCCTTATCCGACCAGCTATGGCAATTGTAACCGAGCAGGATTAGTTTTCAGATCTATAACCCTGCCCTCCCAGACTATATAAGGCGAGCAGGGGACCCCTCAAAACACATCTCATTATACACAATAATACAAATCAAACGCAGGACGTAGGTATTACGCCCTCACGGCGGCCGAACCTAGATAAAACCTTGTTGTGTCTTGCGTCACCATCTAGTTCATAGCTTGCGCACCTGTCTACCGACAAATCACTACCTTGGATATACCCCTTGGTAGACTGCCGACCAGGTTTCGTCGACAGGTAGGAGAGGGGAGGTTCAGGGGGCGAGAAGCACAGTACATAGGCAGGCCACAAATGTTATTTTTCTTTTCTTATTATTATTGTACTAGATCGAGCACATTGAGATGAATATAAATTTTTCTGAAGGAACTGGATGCATACGGCGACTGTAGCGGCAGGTTCTTCTTCAGGCATGTCCTCCTCTATTGCCTTGTCGACGGTGTTGTTGTCCACGACGTAATATTCTTCCACTAACTCTACCTCATGAGGCAACACCTGAAATTTGCACGTCCATCAACTGAAACTATTAGCGGGATAATTTGTCATTATCACGTGAAAGTCATGTAGATGCACCCTAAGATTAGTCAACAGCTCCAACGTTTAATATTGAGAACTACTTGTTCTGCTATATTTTATTAATATATATTTACTACTATTGACAAATTAGGTTTTGTAGTAGGCTATGCCGACATAAAAAAATGTATAAAGGGACACCAGTATTTAAAAAAATTAGTCAAATTTATTTTTTTCCAATAAAAACTGTAGGCTTAGGCCTTCTACAATATTGTGATGTAAAACTGAGAATACACCCTACGCATGAGACGAAAATAAGAGTCAAGGCATCACTTCTGCACCCACCACATTCTGTGTTCTTTCTCCATGTTTCTTCAGCATGTACTCCCTTCATCCCATAATAATGGTCGTTCTGCGATTCAAATTCTGTCCCATAGAGATTGTCGCTTTAGACTCCTGGTCCCACCATCCACTAGCTTACTACCCTGCAGTGTGCACCCTTACTACTTCACTTGACACCGTCCCTCCACTGCCTCCTCCACCGCACCTCCCCCTCCCATTGCCTCCTCTGTCATCACTCTCCCTCTTCTCCACCATCCGTTTTCCTCGTCTACAGCACCTCGTCAGTGAGGGAGGATCCAATTGTGGGTGGGATTGCGCGGAGGTCGCGGGGCAGTCGCAAAGGTCGGCGAGGGCGGCTGCGACCTGTGCGCCAGTGGGGAAGAGGTGCGCTCTGCCCAGATCCATGCCAAGCACCTTTGCATCTTCTACCGAGGCATGGGAGCGGACCCAACTTCTCTTCTGTGCACGCCGCCGCCACAGCCTCTCCGTCCGCATCTTCCACTGACGCATGGGTGGCCTCGTCCATTTGATGCCAGAGAGTGAGCTTCTTGGCTTCATGGCGGTCCTTGGATGGCAGACAATAGGAGCATTGATGTCCTCTGTGTAATGGTAATGATTGTAGATGTAGGGGCATGCAGGTCATTTTGCCTTCTCTTTGGTACTCCCACCCAATCCTAGAACGACTCTTTTAAAGGGACAGAGCTAGTATGTCCTATCTCCTTTTGCTATGTGCTGAATGAGTTGGAACTGATGCCTACGGTTTCAATGCTCCTAGTTTTTTAAGCCCCACTCAAATTTGGCATCACACATGTTGTAGTGATAGAAGTGATGCCTAAATACTCTCTCTTTGGGCATCGCTCAACGCACACATTGTAGAGGGCCTTAGGGCACCTCCAACAGACTTTTTATGGTGTTCTTAAATTATAGAAATAGAGATTTTGATGCAAAATACTCTCCAACAGACTCTTTAATTGGATATCCAAAAATAGAGATTCTCTATTTTGTATTTCTCGCTAGCCAAGATGGAGAGCGAGGATGGCTCTTTAGAGTGTCCACATGATATAGGTCATGTTTGGTTGAGCTGTGGCTTTTAGAAAAGCTGCTGTGAGCTGTGGGTTGTGGAAAAGCAACTGTGAGAAAGTAGCTGTGGGAAAAGCAGAATGTCGTTTGGTTAGAGCAGCTATAAAACTGTAGGTTATGGAAGAAATAGCTTGGACGCCCACGAAGGCCTGAGAAACTATTTATATATGCAAATAGCTCATAAATAACTATTCTAAAAAATGATTGTTTTGGAAAGGAAAAAAAATAAAATTTGGAAAAATGTTTATATGCAAATTGCTCATATAAATGATTATTTTGGAATTCTAAAAAAGAACCATTTTAGAAAGAAAAAAATACATTTTCTAAGTTCACTTAATCATTGTGGGTATGAGATATATATTCTGGTATTTCTATTGTATTTCTTATTTTATTTTTCTACAGGAAAATGGCCAGAGAACATCGCGTGCTCTGTGGAACAGAGAAGGCACGGCTTGGCCATGTGGCGCTGCTTCGCATCGGGGACTTCTTGGCCATGCGCCCGAGGGAGCTGTGGGAGGGAAGCGGCCGGCCGTGCGTAGGCGCACTTCATGGCGGGAGCCGGGAAGGCACGCGGCCGAGGGGGGCGGCAGGAGGGAAGCGGCCAGCCATGTGTAGGCAAGCTAATAAATAGCGGCGGTAGCGGCCGCAATTGCACCCGCAATAGCGGTAGCGGTCTATTGCCGCTACCGCTATGAGGTAGCGCTCTGAACTTTGCATCCTGTAACTTTGCGGCCGCAATTTTGAATAGCGGGCCGATATTGCGGCTGCAATTGCAACCGCAATAGCGGTAGCGGTCTATTGCCGCTACCGCTATGAGGTAGCGCTCTGAACTTTGCATCATGTAACTTTGCGGCCGCAATTTTGAATGGCGGGCCGATATTGCGGCCGCAATTGCACGTAGCAGGCCGCAATAGCATGGAAGCAAATATCCCTAATTAGTCCAGCCCACTATGACTCACACCTCAAATTCAAATACTCACGCATCGGCTGTGAAACTTAAAATTATTCATGATATATGTACTTAAAATTATTTATACTCATTATTCATGATATATGCACTTAAAATTATATGGGACTATCGGGTGCCACTATTGGAACTTATCGTCCGCAATATCGCCCGCTATCCGCAATCCGCTACCTCGACGTCAATCCGCTACCAACCCGCTATACGCTATTTATTACCTTGTGTGTAGGCGCATTTCTTGGTGGGGAGGCGTGCAGATCTGAGGATGGGGAGCACGGCGTTCGCCGGCAGAGCATGGCTGCATGGCCTCACGGCCATCAGTGGTCACCAGAGAGGGAGCACCCGGGACAGGGGCCTGAGCCGAGGACGGAGAGGCCGTGGCCTAGGCTATGCCACCGCCGGGGCAGAGGGCGGAGCTGTGCCTGCTGCTCGAGGGGTAGCCTCGCCGTGGGGAAGCCAGAGAGGGAGAGGATGCGGGTTTGCCACAGCCGAGCACGGGAGGGGCAGCGGGGTCGCCGGAGCGCCGCCACCGGCCGGAGAGGGAGGAGCGGCGCCGCTAGACGATGGATGGGAGCCTCGCGACGGGGAAGATGCGAACAAAAGAAAGAATGAAAAAAACGATTCGTTTCTTAACCGGTGGCAGGTGGATAATTTTCCCCCCCAAAAGTAGCTGAAAGCATAGGTGAGCTGCTTTAAGTTTTATATTAGAGAAAAACAGCTTCTGGCCTAAAGCTACGATGGCTTTTGAGCCGTTTGGTAGGCTTTTGGCTTTTGTAAAAGCAGGTTCAAAAGCCCAACCAAACGAGCCATATAAATGGTGTTGGAAAGTACAAAGATTTTACTTAAATGACTCTCTAAATGATAATTTAGAGACTAAATTTTAGAAAGACTCTTGGATATGCTCTTAGGGAGGTCTTGCCTTGTTACCCTTTGTCTCCACCACTAACCGCCCTAGGACATTACAGCAGGCCCATGCCACCCTATGCGGGCCCATGCCATCCTGTGCGACCTGTCTTTTTAGCTGTTTACGTCGGATTCGAGACTCTCGCAGATGATCTCCTGTATCTGTGGGTCAAACATACCCTTAGCATCATAGGCTCCATGTCATCAGTGAGCCCCTCCATGTATGAATTATTCCTTTTTTTATGTTTGTGGGGACGAATATGAAACTGCCCTGCTCTAGCAACCGTCACTACGCCAGAAAAGACCTTCACTGCTAGACTATCACCATCGGTTATTTTAGAACCGACAGTGATAGAGTATTATTGTCAGGTCATGGCTTCAACCAGCAGTGATAGACTTTTTTACACAAAAAAAATTCATAACTTTTCATATGAGATTGGATTAAGATAAACTTTTATATCAGAATTGGTTTCAAGAGATCTAAAACTTTGTAGTTGACAACTTTTTAACTTGAGATGATTTATAACTTTGCAGTTAATAAATTTTTCATTTGTTGGAATGTCTAATATACAATATAAGATTCGAAACTTATATTGTCAAATATACATGTAGCTCAGTTGATTCGTGTATTCGAGGAAACGATGTTGAGGTCTCAAATTTGAATCCTCAAAAACACATATTTTTCTGATTTTTTTACCACTTATCACTGCCGATTCGTGGGACCCGGCGGTGATAACTTCTGGGGTGGTAGTGCGCGCCATGTCTTAGCGTCTGAGAGATGTAAAAACATGGACGGTGGCATGTTCTCATTTAGAGAGGTTCCATTAATTTACTATACGGCATTTATTTTCTTTTCTTTTCAAATCAACTCTAGATAACAGACATACTAATTGATTTCCTTTGGTTGTTTTCGATCTATAAAAAGTTTTCATTGTCATTCTTACAGAATTCATTGGTGAAAATCAATATTAATTTCTATATTTTACTCTAAATTTAGCTATATTAATTATATTAGTTATGAACTCTGCGATGAAATTTAGACCATTAGATCACAACAAAATTTAATAGTGTATATTCTTCTTTTCATTAATTTCTTAATTTCTAAACTTTTTTTTTGGTGAATCTAGGGCTCCTTTTTATATATATATATATATATATATATATATATATATATATATATATATATATATAAGGTGTATTTTTTATACTCCCAGCAGTAGTTACTCAGAGTCCGGTCAGTTAGCGGGTTGAGAAACACAACCCGATTCTAGTTGACGTGAGTTTTTTGGACTGCATAGTTGACGACAAGCCAGCCGGATAAGTAGCGTGGAAAATGGATCTGATTAACGTATGTGCATGTACGTTTTTTTGTTATATGTGACTTACGTTTTATTATACTCTAAAGAAATATTCTGAGTTTTTCTTTGACGTATTATCCGGGAATATACAACCATGAGACTAGTGAGTATATACGTATACCTACCAAAGGAGTATGAGCGTACACGCACTACAAGAAATCTGGGCTTCTGTGACGATTCCCAGATGACAGAGCACCTATTCGTCACAAACAGAGGTTGTTTATGACGATTGTTCACAGGATGACAACTGTTTATGACCAAACTGTGTCTCTGTCATAAACTTCGTCATACTATACTCTGCATGAGCTCTGTTACGATAGATTGTGACAATAGTTGATCGTCATAAAATAAAAAAAAACTATTATATTATTTTTGAGAAAAATCTTGTATCCTACGTGGCTACTAGGTAACAAAACATGTGTCCTAGGTGGACCCTTCGTGTCCACGTCAACGCTTAGTCTCATTTTAGGATTGAATGAAAAAAAATCTCTATTCCCTCAAAAAAAGAATTAAAAAACCTAAAAAATATGTCTCAATTTAGGATTAAATGAAAAAAACCCTCTATCCCCAAAAAAAGAATGAAAAAAAACATAAAACATGTGGGCTTTAGTTTGCAACAAAGGAGTATTCGAATTTTTTTAACTCTGTAAAGTCTAGATTATAAAAAAGTAAAAAAACCTAAAAAATTGTGTAAGATGTATGGTTAACCCACTCAAATAACCAGTAGAGACAAGCTTCTTTTTATTACTAGGAGAGTGTTTGATTTCTTTTAACTGCTCTGGAGTCTGGATTATAAATAAATAATAAAGGGAAAAAACCTCAAAAATGTGTGGCACAAACGAATCGAACCTGCCATCTATTTTAACCAAACCTAGTGAGCTAACCACTATGACAATCATGTGTTGTTGTCTATGGGAGTGTTCAACCATTTTTCTTCTAATATCTGGATGCAGGGAAAAAGACATTGAAAATTTGACGTCTCAGTATGCTGCCCAAGGCCGCGCACAGCGCACACCAGCGTGCAGGTCGGCCGTCGGCTGCAAGATCCACGCCCAGGGTATATATCTATAAAGATATCCGTGCAGGACGCAGCCAGCCACCGAGGCCCCTAGCTATCCGTGGAGGCAATTTGAGACAATCTAGGTTCCGAAAACTAGTTTGTAGGCATCGAAATTTAAAAATCATAAATTTAAACCATCCAAACTATCTCAAATGGAAAGTTGACCAAAACAACAATTATAGATTTTGATGGGTTGAACAAACTTTGTATTCAAAACTTTTTAATTTGAAGTCATTTAGAGTTCATAATACTAGAGTCAAAGTGTTATTTTTTCATTTGACCAAATTTGACTTGGTCAAACTTGCTCAAATGAGAAACTAAATGACCTTAGATGAAAAAACTCTGAATACCAAGTTTGATCATCTCAGCAAGATCTACAATTGTTACATATCTTATTTTTGCCATTTGAGAAAGTTTTATCAAACACTAGTCACAAATTCTTGAATCTCATATAGACTTTCTAAAACTATGTCACACACTTGTGAAATTTGAACTACATTTTATTCAAACTTTCTCAAATGAAAAAATGGCCTATATAAGGATTGTAGATCTTGACGAGCTGAACAAACTTGGTATTCAAAACTTTTCAATTTGAGACAATCTAGGGTTCCGAAAACTAGTTTGTAGGCATCAAAATTTAAAAATCATAAATTTGAACCATCCAAACTATCTCAAATGGAAAGTTGACCAAAACAACAATTGTAAATCTTGATGGGTTGAGCTCCGAGCAGCGTTCATGGAGGATATGGAGGATACTAGCGAGCTCCGAGCAGCGTTCATGGAGGATATGGAGGAGTTCGGTGGGCTGTAGGCAGCGTGCGCCGAGAGCCCGAGATCCAGTGAGGATGAGGCTTGATCCAGCCCCGGTCCGAGGCAGGCGGTGCCGGATCCATCCATTCCGTGGCGGAGGGTGCGCGGCGGCAGCACGCCTCTCTCTCCCCCTCCCACTTGCATACAACAGCCCAACGGAGGGGGCGTAGTGGTGACGCGTCTTCGTCTCCACCAGTGAGTGCTCTTTCATCCTATTATCTCCATTTTTTCTTCAGATTTGAGTCATCTGAGGAAGTCTCAAGAAAGGAGATATGGTTCACTGCTGCTTCTATTATTTCAGATCATTTACTAGTGACGGCGGTGGAGCAGCGAGGTGCAGTAGGTGAGCAGCCTGCATTCTTTTCCTTGTTTGATTGATGGCAGCAACTATTACTTGTGCAGCATGATGACGTTTCATATAGACTGATTAGTTTTAAAATAAACTATGTGTCAATCTGTCAATGATACATGTATCTGGAGTTTGCATCCTCACTGTGTAGTAGGGGTACTTGTGAAACCGGCCAGGCCTAGTGGCAGCAGTGTTGTTGAACTATTAAGTTCTTTAGTAGATTTGCGTGCTTGCTTGGTCAGGAATTTAGAGTTCAAAGTTCAAATGGCAAGGCAAATAAAGATGAGTCTTGATTTCAGAGTTAGCGAAAAGTGACCTGGAAATTAGTAGCCTGCTTGTTCTTCATTTTTTCCTGACTAAATATTGTTGTTCAGTAGTACCGTTTGCCTGTACTGAAGTAGCTTGCATGTTATCACTTGTTGGATTACTTAAAGTTGGTTATTTAACTTCTACAATTGGTTAAACATCTTTTCATATCATTAATATTTAGGTCCCCCATACATCATCAGATTACCTGCTGACTATTGTACATGGTCCTTCTGTTCGTGCATGCTATCAGGCAGCCCATTTACAAATATTCATCTGCTATTAATCTGGACAGGAACACTAGTGATAGGATGGTCACTTTTAAATAATAAAGTGCCGTGGGCATATTTTTTCCCTGTAGTTTGCAGCAAAGATCCATTCACTTCTGTATTTCTACTCCTTTGTGCATGTCGTCTTGATACTTATATTTCATTATTTGTTCATTTAGGACTCAGAACCTGCTGTTGGCTCTACTCTCATTGGTGGTGAGACAAGCTGTGGAGGTTGAAGAAGTTTGCTGCAGACTGCACTATGCAGCCAAACAAAGCAATACCCGAGATAGCATATATGGTGCTAATTTCTCCTTCAAAATTTCTCTATGGCTTGCTTGCACTTTTTTACTAAAGTGTTCAACATCTCATAGTAACACACTGGAGTGTAACGAGTTATACCTTTGGCTTGAACTTGTATTCTGTTGAATGAAGCATTATTTATGAAGGAGGATTATGTATGGTTATTATAACTATGTAATTGGTTATGTGGTTTATAATATGTGATGATTTTTTAAATGGGCCACTATGTAATTATTTATGTGGTTTATAATATGTGATGTTTTTTTATATGGGCCAGCCCATAATGAAAAGACATGCCAATTTGTATTTGGGCCAAAAAAACATTTGGGCCAATTGGGCTAATTGTAAATGAAAATAATAATGAAAAAATCCCATGTTATATGGGCCGAATATGAATTGCCATGTCATCCACCTGCCATGTCATCGTACATGTGGCGCTATTCTGTTTAATATGTTATGACGAATTTGGTGGTGTCATTGCATCAATGATAGGAGAACTACTATTGTCATTGTATCAATGACGAAGTTCTCTGGTCGTCACAGAAGCTGGATAGTGACCCACCTTCTGTGACGACAGTCACTTCGTCATTACAGACAAGCAGTGACAGGAAACAGACCGTTATCGTCATAATTTAATTGTCACAGAAGCCTAGAATTCTTGTAGTGACGTGTAATGAGAGTATGGGGACATACATGCTTATTAGGAGTATGAGTACATACGTAAGAGATCCATACTTTTTTGAATGGCTGGTATGCGGCTGTATGCATATATTCTGGTATGCGGCTGTATATGTACACATACTTCCATACTAAGAAATATGCATACTTTTTAGAAATAGAGTATTTGTACATATTTTTTTGAATGTAGTATGCATATATACGCTAAGATTTAGATAGTATAAGTGCATACTTAAACCACACGATCGGAGTATGTATACATACTTTTCGGAATGGAGTATCTGTACATACTTTGATACTGACATTTATTTAACATGATTACATAGGGTTCCTCAATTTTAATAACCAAACCTGAATAAAATAGTGATCCGAGTGCATCTATATACTACAACCAAACTAAACTAGCACAAGAAGATACTCCCTCCATTCATTAATCTCCTTCGTCTAAGCAAAAAAAAAACAATAATCTCCATCGTTTGAGATGGTCTTGCATACGTATTAACAGCTGCTTCTGCGCATGACTCCTCCTCGGATATTAGGCCAGTCTCAATGGGGATTTCATATCATTGTTTTCAACACATCCAAATTTTGGAAACAGTGCAGAAGAGTTTCATCCCCATGAAACTCTTTCTGCTCCCATGAAACTCTTATCATCTCTCTTCATAAATATAGTGCCACATCAGCATAATTAATGCCTATGAAACTCTGATGAAACTCCATTGAGACTGGCCTTACGGGGTTGGCTTGCCATTTGCTTCTCCGTCTTGCATGCACGCATGCACGGTGCGGGAGGGGCTGGTGCGCCCAATCAAGTGCCAGATTTAGTGGAGGATGTGGGCCATCAGAGCTCCTTGATTGCCTGCGCATTAATTGAATCACAGTGATTTATTGTAAAGGAATGTGGGCATCGCTGCTCCTTGGTCTCTGCGCGCAAGGTTTAAACAAGGAGATTAATGAACGGAGGGAGTAGTAGTATATACTAAGTATTTAAATTTTAAATTAAATTAAATTAGCCCATCTGCCTAGTTAGTCCAAGCGACGTCGAACCACCGAGATGGTCACCAGAAATCACATGACGCCGGTGTAGCACCAAAACCTGGAATGGTAGCATGTGTTAGGAACGAATGAGCATCGTACATTAATTAGTTAATTCATACTTGCCGTCACACGCATGCAAAAAGGCAGTGCAGCGCCAGGATGAGATGAGATGCAACCTGAACGTGGAATCACGAAAGGACAGTGTGCTGAATAATACGAACGCACTGATAATACTCTCCACATCAGTAACCTTGTTGATCTGGATGAAATGAGAGGACGGAGATTGGATCTAGCACCTGTTCGCCAGTCCAGAACCAAGATGAGAGTAGATACATGACATATGCCAATTTATTAGATCCATAATATTCATGGGGATCGGATCAGCGCATGGATCAACCTTCCCCGATCTGCATGCAGCTGCCAGAAAGGAGACGGGATAAACAAATCTAGCACACAGAAAGATTAATTAGGCAGATTACTATACCTAAATTCCAGTCAGGATGCTCCTCAACGCCATACAAAATCTCGGTATATAGCCCAACAGCCAGTTCTGAACTCCATCCAATCAGCAGCAGTGCGTGAACAATCGTCGATGAGATCAGAGAATCTAGGGCTCCGCGTGCAATTAGATTAGAATAAACATATCAATCACAACAGGAAGGATTGGGACTACCTCAACATACCTGGATCAAATATCGCAGGCCGCAGGCCGCAGGCGCAGGACCTTAATCAGGTAGCGAGTTTTGAAGCCGCCGCCGCCGCCGGCGGATGTCATATTGCTTGCGGACGCAGGCAGTCCAGTTTTCTAATATATAGGATGGATTAGCGGGTCAACTTCTTTAAACCCGGCCCGCTAAGCAGCCTGCCACGGTGCCGGGAAGAAGTAGCACCTGATGTACGTGGTTTGCATGAGGGAGTAACTACTCCTAGCGAGTGGAAATATATATATATATATATATATATATATATATATATATATATATATATATATATATATATATATATATATATAGACTCGTACAAGCTTATTAGGGCAAGGTTCTGGTAGAGTTATTATCAGATAAATAGAAACTACAACTAGCGACCTAACATGAAGAAATACTGATCCATCCATTTATCCTTAGGGCGTCCGACCAGACGCCACACTTCCCACTCCGTGCCGCTTGTTCCCACTTGTCACGCGCCCCGCCCATGGCGCTCGCCCCCCGCCCCCACCCCCCACCCCCCCGCCCCCGCCCCCCACACACACAATGCTCGCTCCCTCCAGCGACGCCCAATTCCCTTACTCTGCGGCCTTTCTCTAGCGCAGGGGCGACGCGCCGCGAGCACCACACCCGCCCGCCCGCCGCAGCCTTCCCCAACATGGGGATCGCTCGCCGTGGGTACTGCACCCGCCCACCTGCTGCACCCCCAACTTCACGCCGACGTTGATCTCGCGGGCATCGAGCTCTGCGAGCCAATCAACGAACCTCCATTCGTTCTAGTAGCAAGGTGACATTGTGCTGAAAGCGTATATTGCAAGCGTATGTTTCAAGTGTTTCAAAGGTATGTTGCAAGTGTTTTATATCGATGTTGCAAAAGTAAATCGGGATGTTGCACATGTGGCAATGTTTATACATGTATGTTTCAAGTGTATATTCCAAATGTTTCATCTATTGCAGACATATGTTGGATGTGGTTCATTTGAATGTTGCATATATATGCAAGTGTTTCAGATGTTTTCATACGTATGTTGCAAGTGTTTCATCTGAATGTTTGCATATGTTTGCAATGGCCACAGTACACGTGTTTTCAAGTGTTTTTTGAGGTGCTTTTGTAAGTTTTTCATATGTATGTTTCAAGTGTTTCATTTTCTTTCGGACGTATGTTGAAAGTGTTGCATCTGGATGTTTTAAAAGTAGATCCGGTGTTGCATCTCCCTCGTCGCTTTTTGTTGCTTTTGCCTCGGTGTCTCCTCCTCTCGGCGCCGGCTAGGCATCCGTTGCCCCTCCCCCTCTTCTTGATGCTGGTGACGTTCAGGGCGGTGTGGGCCCCGTGTGGCCGTGCGAAACGACGTGGAAAACAGACTGTAGGCACAGGCGTTCGGACACCCGTTCGTTCGGACATCTGGACGTTAGCAAGCCCGATAATAATAACAAAAGGAGACAATGTTACTTCATACTTAGTATAAATAACAAAAGGAGACAATGTTACTTCATACTTAGTATATCTACGGATCCCATATTCCCACGATCATGTGCTCAATGCACAGAGGACACAAATCTCAAGCTACAGTCATCATTATATTTGTCAGTTTGCCAAGAGAACTCATAACTATTCATTCAAAAAAAAGGGAGAACCTCATAACTAACACACAGACGCAGTAACCAAACTAAACTGTACGTATCGTTTTAATTTCCTTCGACACGACAGAGAACTGCATGCTTCCATGAAATTTAGAACAGTGAAATTAAGTCGAGTCATGTGCCGACTGGCTAAGGATGTTCTTGAGAAGGGGCCTCACGACGACGACAGCCCACGATGATGGCGGGCATGTAAAAGGCAATGATGATCCCGCTATGAACAAAGCACAGGATGGCTCCGATGCCCACGGCATGGCCGTGTACGAACTTGCACCACCTGGCTCCACCGACGAGCAGCACGCCTCCGACGAGCAACACGGCCCTACGAGCGCATGCTAGCATGTCCAGCAGTTATTATCATATCATTAGCCGTAATCATCATATATAGTACTAGGAGTGCCATTAGTGTGCAGTGCACACACATAAGAATAAGGATGAAAATAGTCGGAAACGGTCGAAAACGGACTTACGAAATAGAAAACGAAAACGGTTAGTTCGGTACATTTCTACATTTTAGCAATTAAAGAATACAAAAAAAAATGGTTGAAAATTATTGTGAAACCAATTGAAACTGACAATTTTTTATGTTTAAAAACGGAATCATAATATAGAAAACAAAAATGGTCGGTTCAGGATATTTCGGTTCCGTTTTCATCCTTACGTAAGAATAATAATGAACAAGATGAGCATACAGTGAGATCCATGTAAACCAATCCATCCTTTTACTCATGGATGCCCGGATGTCCTTCAGCTGTGGACAGATGTAGTCGCAGCGGCCAGTTACGTTGGCTGATACATGGGCAGCTAGGAAAGAGCACCGACGCGGCTATGCCGAAGCGGTACCCTTGAACTACATGCTCGCAATTATTAACCTGCCAACAATGCCCAATGCAAAAAAAAAAAAAGCGTCAGGAGTGAAAAACGACTATCAGCGATCAAACTCGTTTATCTACTACTCTGCAGGACTGTAGGAATAGGATATGATCACCAGTTCATAAATGTATTGCAAACAGGACCGAATTATGATCCAGCCACATTATATTGCCTTAGGCTCCATTCGGTTACGGCATTCCGAGTCATTCCTGACCAGGAACTGGTCCGGCCTTGTAAAAATTAACGAAGAAACGCTGAGACTGGGAACCAATTTAATATAACCGAGCGAGACCTTAATTAGGAAATACTTCCTCCATTCCAAATTATAAGTCACTTAACTTTTTTAGTTCATCCATTTTGCTAGATATATTATTATATCTAGATGCATACCAAAATGAATGTATCAAAAAAGTCAAAGCGACTTATAATTTGGAACACCTGAAAAAAAAAAGTTACAAATATATAAATTTAAAATCGCACCTGCTGGTTTCGCGCAGCCTGAGCTAGAATTCCCAGTAATCCGGCAGCCATATCCAGGACTAGAACCAAAGCGCAGACAATAACGGCATCAGCCACTTTAGCCATGCCGTGTATATAGCGTCTTCTTTGTCTCTGACGACGGGGGAAGTTGTGGGAGGGGCGATGGCATACAATGATACAATGAGCGAAGGGCTACGGGTGGCTCTGTATGTATATGAACATGGCTGCTAAGTTACGGAATAAAGCGAGGAAAGCATAAGTGCAACAGGAGAAATTGTTCTCCAGCTGAGATATGCGGTTTTGTGGATAAGAGAAACTGTCTAATGAAGCAAAGTGTGTTATGCTTTCCTTCGATTCTTTATTCATCTCCTGCTTTACTTTTCCCCCCTAAAAATCCCCAGCTTCTGGGGTAGCTTTCCCCGGGGCTTTACTGATGAGCCACATACTAGCACCGCACATGTAGCACAGGAGGCTCACTTCTCTTTTCTTTTACAAGCATGTCTGGTGAAAACTAAACATTTCGGTGAAAACTTGAAAGAATTCTTCGTAATCATACTTACAAGTTTCCAGAGCTCATCACATCTATGTATAACTTTCTTCTCAACAATTTCAGGCTACCTAACAATGAAATTTGGAGAATGAAAATACCGCTAAAAAATAAAATTTTTATGTGGTATTAAAAAAAGGTGTTGTCCTCACAAATGATAACCTAACAAGAAGAAATTGGCTTTGTAGTAAAATATGTTTTTTTCAAGAACATCGCCGAGAGGGGAAGGAAGCTCCTGCAGTTCACTTAAGAAAAAAGAATTGACATGGTTTATAAACGAAACTGGATCTGGAAAGTGTTGGAGATGTACGTTGGATCCTTGTAGGCTTTCCCACACAAGGGGCTAGCTTGCACCATCGTGATCAACGTCGCCTTGAACTCAAAGTTCGCATCCTAGTTGATAACATTTGGACTTGTGGCCACGTTAGCGGCAGAGGGAACGGAGAACTCGCGGATGGTCTTGGTGGCCATGCTAGCGTTGGGTGTGGAAGCCTTCGAAGGAATGCGGGGTCAGATGTCGACAAAGTTCGTTGAGGAGGGACAAAACGAGGTCGAACCCTTCTCAAGAGTGCCTTAGAGTCTTCTTGGAAATTACTTGGCAAGTCGAAACTAGTCATGCACTACTTTGTTGCAAGAAGAGTGAACAGAGCACAAGATAAGCCCGCTAAAGAATGGTCAATTGATTGATACGTTTAGTCACAAGAAATCTATTGATCAATATCTTGGGCCAGTTGCTTTTCCCAGCAACGACACTAGAAATGTTTGTTGATATTTCATATGATTACAAGAGATTTCCGCAAGTGCACAGAAAATATCGATGTAGCACTTCTCATAGGAGTATTCCGGGGTAGTATATGTATTTTGCCACAGGGAAAGCCTATGGCCAAGATAATGAAAAATCGAGATTCTTGTGGACTAAGTTCTCAAGCAATTGCATGACCTTAGTCAGGGGTAATACAATTGTGGCGCACGTTGCTTTAAGGATGATAAGATAAGGATAACTTGATCACTTAAGAAGATAGATAAATCTAGGAGCAGCGGCATAGCTAGCGGGAAAGAGCGAGCAAAAGGAGACCTATGTAACTTCTACCTACCAAGCACAACTTAGAAATAAACTTAGCAACTCAGCTAAACCAAGACCAAAGAGGGTTCTCAAGCACTTCGGGGTACAACCCGCCTAGTCAACTATTGGTATTTATTAACGCACAATGATAAATCTGCAAGCGCACAGATACCACTGTAGCTTTCACTCGGAAGTATTCTAAGTACTGTATCCAAAAAAAACGTGTGAGACTAGCTATGGTCTAACTTAACTAGGGGTAGCAACAAGGTTAGAATAAACAGGAGCGTAGAGAGGATTACTAAGGTTCTCTAGTTTTGACTTGGGTAAGCTATGTTTTCTACTATTTAACTGGGGACATTACTTAAGGAAAGACACCAACAGAGGATGCTTTCCATAGTAACCGGGTCCTACTTGACCTACAAACGGGAGGTGGACTACAAAGGATTCAACGAGGCTATAAGAGTCACCCTCGCGAGCTACCACTGATCCGGAATGCAGGGTGCATCCATGAGTAACCTAAGTCTAAGCACCACACTTACACTTACGATTAATACTTTACTCCCTCTAGAACAGAAATAAAGCACTCAAAAGAGTCGCAAACCTGATGAACAATATAAACAAGATGCTTACTTGAATCAGAAGTTGATTACTAGAGAAATCTCAGAGGCAAGCTTAGATAGAACTTGGATCCGTCAAGGTACAAGCCGTATAGAGAGCACCGACAGGCCGGCACCTCCTCCAAACTCTTCCCTCACTCTTCATCTCACTATTTCTATTTATAAGACTAGATCCTATGGAGGACTAATCTTCTCTTGATAGTTGGCTCTGATCCTGAAGATATGAATCAGGGTTACAGGGATGGCTCTAGGGAGGGGGGTAGGGGCACCTTATATAGGGGAGATGGAGTAGGGGCAAGGCATTGCTACGTCATTGATCCACGCGTCAACTCCCTCGATCATCGTTGGATGAACCGACTTAAAAGGATGGCATAGATGCAATTTAGGAGGCGATGGAGAACCGACATTTGAAGGGGAGGCTAACTGTTGATGGTAGTTATCTACCATTTTAAACCGTCTACATAACATGAAGAAATACTTGAAATGTGTCACCAATAGAAATTTAGGGGTTTAAACTAACAATTTCCACAAGTTTTGGTGAATCTGTATTTTCTGCAGGGTATATCCAGAAAACCGGAAAGGGAGATTGAAACGTGAAAAAGGAACTTAACTTAAACGCGATGAAAACTATTGTAGAAGACTCCAGAGGACTCTAGGAGGCAACCCCCCGAGGCAGAGCCCGAGAGGCTGTCAGGTGGGACCAGCCGGCCCCACCCTGGTGTCGCCCGGCCCCTGGCAGTGGCTCCCGCTTGTCAGCTTCTAGAATATTCCTCCACCACCTCCCTAGACTGCATCTACGCCGTCCTTCAAGTTAGTTTTATCCAAGGACTCATGTTGGACCCTCTGGGCTATATAAGGAGGCCCCAGCCCCCCAAGGCATCAAGTCATTTGAGATCAAGCCATCCAGAGCTAGAAACCCTAATATCCTCAGAGCTCCTCTAGTTTCTAGGGCATAGCTAGTTAGGCTAGGTCTAGAGGGAGGCAAACATAGTCAAATTTAAGTCATTCTTAAAGAACTTTTCTTAATAAAGCAAGACACAACAAAAGAAGTGATATTTTGCACAAATTTTTTAATAAGACGAGTAGTCAAACTTAGGGTAAAAAAAGTTAAACGAATTATAATTTAAAACGGATTTAGTATTTTATAATCAGATCGGGATTGACATATGACGCGCCCGTGCACAAAAGGAAACTAAAATAAAAGAAAAATAAAAGAAAAGGAAAAAGAGGGCAGAGGATAGAAGCAGTGGCCAACTGCCAAACCCAACGTTGGAGAGACTGGTGAGCAAGGCCGTTGGAGCCTCGACTGGTGCGACCGTTCCGTTCGTGTGTTGAAGCCGCCGTTTCGTGCAGAGCGGAGCGGTATCGGCATCTCACGCACGCCCGTGGCCCGTGGGCGCGGGGCGGCGGCAAGGCCTGCGCCCCCATCGCTATCTCCGCGCACTAGGCCTGAGTCCTGATCCGCGGGGATCCATCCATCCAGACGCGCGCACTGGGCAAGTAGCCAAGTAGGTGACGCCCAAGGCGGAAACGGCCGCCGACGATGGATCTAGGCCACCAGGCCCAGGCATGCACTCGCTCTTGTTCCCGACCCGTAAGCTGATGATGAGCATCATGCGCTTTGCGCCGGCCGGCCCGACCGTTGTTGGCCGCTTGCGTCACGGTTGCATCCGCACGTCTCCATGTACATGTCGTCGGTCCATGCATGGAACACACACTACTGCAAGCCTGTGACGACGCATATGATGAGTGACTTGCTCCCATCCGCTGTAGGGATCGTACATGCAGTAGGGCGGCGAGACTGGTGATCCTGCCCATGTGTCTCCGGTCCGTGCTCACCGATTGTACCATAACATCGTCTGCCAACTGCGCCGCCGGGCTGCCCCGTTTCTTTGCCTCCAACTACTACCCGTGGTCATGGCCTCACGCCCAATGCCGTGATAGGTGCGAGGATGGCAAGTTTGAGCTAAACGAGTGGGACACCGGGACTAGCTACTAAGACCGAGACTAATAATATAGCCGGTAGCTGGCTGTAAGCTAGGTTTTTTTTAGTCTTCTCTCAGCCTACCCATATAGTAATTAGCTCTTCGCTATTAATACCATAGTTATTAGGACCGGACCGGAGATCGAACCGGTGAACGTCTCGGTTCACAGTTTGATTGGTTAAACCGTTTAGACCGTCGGTTCAATACGGTTCAAATAGAATGTGATTTGTACCAAAAACACAGATACCTGAGTGTCCCAGTGGTAGTGTTGCTGCTCTCAAAAGGTGAGGTGGGGGGTTTGAATCCCATCCCATGGGGCACTTCAGCCCCACTTTTTACGTATTTTCTCCCCCTTTCTCCACCTCCACCCACGTGACCAAGCAGGCACACGCGCAATGTCACAGGCTCCAGCGGCCTGATAGCCGGTTTTCTTAGCGGTTTTTCATCGGTTCTTTAGAAAAAAAACAGCCAGTTCAACGGTTTATTACCGGTTCACTTGCATACTGATCTTTTAGGCGAACCGGATTGGCTAGGGCTCTGGTTCGGTCTTTTACCGGTCGGACCGCCGGTCCGATCCGGTTCAAATAACTATGATTAATACATGGTTCACTTGTCTCTCTCACAAAATTTCTTGATTCTTATGGCTAAACCTGCCGTAAGCTTACAGCCCGCTTCTCCTCTCTCCTCTCTCCTCCACCTCAGCATTTAACCAGCTTATAACCTGCTATTATACTTGCTCTAAATGTTGAAAGAATGGTATGGAACATGGGAAATTGGGCGCATGTTACAAGCGTACATTTGAAATGTATCAGAGGTATGTTACAAGTATTTCATAGGGATGTTGCAAAAGTAGATCGAGATATTGCATTTGTTGCAATGTTTTGTACACGTATGTTGCAAGCGTTTGTTCCCAATGTTTTATCTGTTTTTCAGACATATGTTGCAAATGTGTTTACCTAGATATTGCATATGTTTCACACATATATTGCGAGTGTTTTATCTGGATGTTGCTTATCTTTTGCTATGGGTTCAAGTGTTTTTAGGGTTTTTTTTGCAAGTGTTTTATCTGTCTTCTTTTATATGTTGTAAGTGTTACATCTTGATGTTTTAAAAGTAGATCTGGTGTTACACATGTAGCTATGGCTATACACGCATATTTCATGCACATGTTTCAAGTGTTTCATCTATTTCAGACGTATGTTGCAAGTGTTTCATTTGGAAGTTTTAAAAGTAGATCTCGAAGAAACACATGCTGCTGCCGCTAGTGTGCCACTGTAGGTCACCGTGCCGCCGTGGGCCACCGCACGCGCCTGCTAGTGGTGGTGCTACTGCTGCATGCATGTGGGCATGTGAAACGGAGCGAGCTCGGGGTGGGTCCCAGGATGTGTTGGAGCAGATAGTGATCCTGCTTTGCTGCCGGGTCATACGCCAAGGGATCCAAACAATGATTTAAATCCTATTGACTTGGCAGTGAAGCTCTCTCACTTCCTTAGCCACAACCTAGCAGTGATATATCTTATCATTGACGGTTAAGTCCGTGACCCGACAGTAATATGAGGAATATCAAATGTGTGTTTCCTGTTGGAATTTATATGGGCTTGGCCCAACAACCAATTGTGAAATTCCTAATAAATCTCAAAAGCCTATTTATGTGAGCAAAAGGGGATGTGGGAACTCTTTAGTACCACCTTGCTTGTTGAAGTGGAGATAGTCATACTTAAATATGGAAGTCCTCTCCACTTCCTTAAGTCTAGTGTGAGGAGGAGTAAGAGAAGCCCACATGCGCGCGCTCGCTCGCCGGGCCGGGCCGGGCGGGGCGAAGGGCGCGGGTGCGCAGCACCTGCGTGAATGGTCCGCCGAAATTCGGCTCCTCGCCTTGCGGGAGTGCGATCTTCTTTTGTTGTTTTCGTTTTTGGTTTCTTGGCCTTCAAGTTGCATGAGTCCTAATCGGTTACAAATTAAGAGTCCTAAATCAATTTAGATCGTGATCGCGACACGAGATTGGTTGGACATGACTATATAAGCAACCTGTCGGCCACACCAAAACGTATCCAGTTGAGCTAGGGTTTTTGCCTCTACTCACTATTGCGCCACCGCTGTAGCTACTCCAGTCTGATCGCTTGCGTGCACCAGCGACCGGGTGAGCAGGTCTCCGGAACCCTCATCTTTGCGATCCTGCACTAGGAGAAGGCGAATAAGGTTTTTGAGAAGCATTCTTCGCGTGACTGCTCCCAAAGCTTCCACAACGGCTCGTCTTTCAAAGGGTGCATCGGCGTGTCGATTTCGTCGTGCTAGAGCTCGCGGGATCGTCATCAAGAATACTCCTCCACCTCTCATCAACGACTTCGACGACGACTTCAACATCGACGACATCGACATCGACATCAACGATCTTGCTCCATCATCACCGCCAGCCATATCTTCAACACCATCTACTACTGCTACAACCGAAAGGTATAATTCTCTTGATCTAATCTTGACGTTCGTACAATCTAATCTATCTGCTGGACTATCAATGCTTGTCATGTTAATGCTGTGGAATATGCTGATCTGCTATACTAGTATGTCATACATGTTTAATCTAGTTCATATATTTGCCATGATTTATGTTCTAGATTTAATCATGTTTTTAATCTGAAAATTGCCTAATTCTTTAACATTTCCCTCGTAACCAAGCAACGATAGACGTGGGAGCTGGGAGTTGAAGCTCCTCCCATCCTTTTATAGACTTTGAGAGTTTCACAAAAATTCCATGCATAAATCCTTTACATATCACCATCAATAGTACAAAGTGGCGGACAATCTCGCAGAGAAGGCAAGACAGGTTGTGATTCCTAGCTATTGCAGTTTCTCTTGCGAATCTTTACTGCATTCTAGAATTTGTAGCACTATCCAGTCTAATTTAGAGAACTTTCAATGGGGCTCATTTTGCCCCGTCTCCATATCTTGTCTTTGAATAATGAGAGGTTATCCTTTCAAAAACAAAAAAAATATATCAATATTTGCGGTACAAAATTTTTCGTATATTATGTTAGCAGTAAGATCCTTCGTACATCACTCTATGTGGTAAGAACTTTTTGGTACATTTCTATCAATAGTACAAAATTTTTCGTGCATCACATATGCAGTACGTTCCTTCATAGATCACCATCTACAGCACAAAATTTTTTGTACACCACATCCGCAGTACAAAAATTTTGGCACATCTCCATCTAAAGTGCTCAATTTTCTAGTATGATTTTTTTTCCAAGGTCTCCATGCAGTTTCCATTTTAGCTGGCACCAAGTACAAATGAATCTGTGTGCATCAAGTCCCCACATGCACCGGTCTGTTGCCCGTACGTCTCACGTAACATCCATGACCAATAAGACATCAGTTCCTTCTTAAATTTAGTCCTAAAACCTCGGTTGGACCTAATTTTAATCCATCATGAAAACGGTACGGATATTTTCCGACCGTATTCGAGACCGAATCCGTTTAGAGGGGTTTTAATCCGTCTGTATCCGAGTCCGGATATTTAACATCTGATACCGTATTCGTATCCGAATATTTAAATCACATATTTATGATGTCGATATCCAATCATATCATATCCGACATTTTTTATACTATCCGTATTCGAATCCGAATCCGGACATAAATATGAAAACAAATACGATATCAATGATATCCGTCCGTATCCGATCCGTTTTCATCCCTACATCAAGGACCAAATTCCGCTTGAAGAACAACCAACCATGTAGAAGCACAAGTCTACCATTTGACTCAGCATCAGCCCATGCAGCACCACTCCCATGAGTGTGTTGCATCAATCTCAGTTAATCAACACAATTTCAACACTTGAACATGAACAAATACAATTATACTTATCACTTTGCAATTAATGTCAATTTCATTGCAAAACTACCAAGCTAGCTAGTAGTGTACCGTAATAGCATGACGCTACCCTACTAAGGCTGTGTTTAGTTCCTCTCAACTTCTTGAATTTGGCACTATGCAAAAAGAAGATTCTCCGTCACATCAAACTTACGGTACATGCATGAAGTACTAAATGTAGATGAAATAAAAAAAAACTAATTGCACAGTTTGGTTGTACTTTGCGAGACGAACATTTTGAGCCTAATTAGTCAACGGTTGAACAATTATTATCAAATACAAACGAAATGTTACAGTGGCCCTCTAGTAAATTTGGCACTCCTAACTTTGGAAACTAAACACACAGCCTAAGACTACCCGCAGTGGGTACTCTAAAACGATACTCTAAAGCTTCAGAGTATGAATATAGAGTAAAAACTGCTGCACTGGGTACTCTAAAACGATACTCTATCATTTCTCTTACTCTATATTTAGAGTGGTACAGTGCTTACTCTATACTCTATAGTGGCGGGCTCCACTAGCTAAACAAAGGAAAAAAAAATGCTATAACTCACAAACCAAAAATCTAAATTAAATTTCGATTGCACCATTAAATTCGTCTCAATAAATCCTTGAAAACTAGATCACACATGGATATATTTAGATAAAGTGACAAGTGAGTCCCACAATGGATAGAGTGGATAGAGGATGATATAGAAGATGGATGGGTGCGGGAGAATTGAGTATAGAGGAGAGAATCTTGCTGACTATGACGTATAGAGGATGAATATAGAGGTCCATGAGTGCGGATAGTCTAAGACTACCCGCACTCGTCGTACTCTACATTCATCCTCTAAAAGGAATATTCTGTCCTGGTCATCGAGATTCCATCCTCTATATCAATTTCTCCCGCACTCATCCATACTCTATATCATCCTCTATCCACTGTGGGGCCCACTTGTCAGATATTTTTTTTTTCTTTTTTCCTTTTTCTCTTTTCTTTTCTTTTCTTTTCTTTTTTCCCTCTCCTCCTTTATCCATTCCACCGCACCGCCCTCCCTCCCCATTCTCTCTCTCTCTCGGGCGCGATGGAGGCGGAGGCCCGCGCGGCGGTGCCCCCCTTCTCCCTCTCCCCTCCCGGCTCCCTCCACCGGATCCCTCCACCACCGGCTCCCTCCACCGGATCCCTCCACCACCGGCCTTGGAGGATGGAGGCGCCGGGGCAGGGGCGGAGCTCCCTGCGGCGGCTCGAGATCGGGCTTGCGGATCCGGCGGCGGCGGCGGCTTGAGCTCGGGCCATGGAGCTCCGGTGGTGGATCCGGCGGCGGCGGCGGCTTGAGCTCGGGCCATGGAGCTCCGGTGGCGGCTCCGGCGGCGGCGGCGGCTTGAGCTCGGGCCATGGAGCTCCGGTGGCAGCTCGACCTCCTCCTCTGCTCCTCCCCTTTTCCCTCTCCAAGCGTGAGCAGAGGGGCCATGGACGCCGGCGTGGGCATGGCAGAGGCGGGCGGCGGCTCCGGGCGACCTTGGCGAGAACCGGCGGAGGGAGGCGCCTCGCGGTGGTGGGCGGCGGGCCCCACGCGCGGATAGCGCACGCCCGCTACCACGCCAAATTTGGCGGACGGGAGCCGGCCCTGGATGATAGCGGACGCCGATAGCGTAGCCGGTGCTGAAGTTTCGTTCGCTATATGCTACTCCAGCTTGATTTGGCGTACGCCACTGCGAGTCGTCTAAGTATCTAATATTCCGGTCTGCGGCACTCGTGAACCACTCTAGATCCTAGTACGTTTTATCTGTTGCTTGATGATGATGCGCCCACAAAAGCAATACGTACAGTGTACACTGTACACCGCCCCCTGAGATATGTACCTGGTGTCAGTACCATCCTCCTTTTTTCGCTCCTATAGCTACTACTCATCACTAGCTAGTACCATGCATCGTGATGGAGCACTACATGCAAGGTTGCATGGATTTTGGAATCAGAACACACGGCCCGTGATCCGTGAAGGCCAGTTCGTTGCATGCATGTCAATGTCATATTGTCATGACACATACATGACCGAGATGTGGTGGTGCGTCCCACACTCCGCTGGGGATGGCACTGCGCCTGCGGCCGGCTTGCGCTGCGCGTGCACCCGGACCACGCCCACTTGCTTAGCCACTACACGGCTAGCTATATAAACACACGACACAGACTCCTCTGCCCCGGCCTCCGAGTTGGATTTTCTATCAGCGATCGTGCCTGCGTCCAGCAGCGTCGTCCTTAACTGCATAGCAGGGACACGGCCATATGGCTGCTGGCGGTGGTGCACCTGTTGTGGCCGTGCTCATGACGGTGGCTGTCGTCCTTGTTGCGGTATCGACGACGGTGTCCGGACAGGGTGACGACGCAGCGCCAGCGGCGGTGTGCGCGAGGCGGCCCGTGGTGTTCGCGTTCGGGGACTCGAACACGGACACGGGCGGCGTCGCGGCCGGGCTGGGGTACTACTACCCGCTCCCCGAGGGCCGCGTCTTCTTCCGCCGATCCACGGGACGCCTCTGCGACGGCCGCCTCGTCATCGACTACCTCTGTGAGTCACCCGCTTGCCCTTCCGTGCCTGCCAGGTGCTAGCTAGCTAGGTGCTCCTCCTTCCGCATGCACGTGTCGTCCGTTCGTCACTACTCACAGGCACAGCATCACATCGCATGTTCGGTGCCTCGCGACCCCGTCTACATATTTGGGCTTACGCCGTCGATCGAGACCTTGAGAGTGATGATATGCTGTTGGCGTAGTGATCGATTTCATCAGTGCGCTGAACGAAGCAGCTCGACCGGGGGAGCTTTGTTGGTGGAATGGTGGTGGTGGCAATTGATGGTGATTGGTGACGTACACATGCTTTAGTAGTCGCAAGCAAGAGGTCTTTGTAAATGACACAAGCAGCGCGCGTGCACGGCCCGACCATCTCAAGAAAAGACAATGGGATCACGCACCAACCATGAGTTTCATTCCACAAAAAACTCAGAGCCGGAGAATCCGGTCCAGTCGTCCTGAGCGACATATAGGCTTCTTCCTTCTTTAGTTTTCTACTGACATATTAGTAGTATGTACTATATGCTTCGAGAGGCGCCACCAGTTGCTAGTGCTACCTATCGTGCACTTCCACTGTTCCACATTTGTGACCTCCATTATATCCCCCTCCTTCACCGCATCTCTCTGCTAAGTAAAGACATTGTCATTTGTGTCGTGGTGGCCGTGGATTAGTTTCGTCATGCTCCCTTCCAAATTACAAGTCGCTTTGACTCTTTTAGTACATTTATTTTGCTACGTATCTAAAAAGAATATATGTCTAAATACATAGTAAAATGGATGTACCAAAAAAGTCAAAACGATTTATAATTTAGAACAAAGCGTGTATATTTCAACAATTTCGCCATATTTGTGACCATGATTATGGATCCTGACCGGTCACAGATTCATACAGTTGTCATGACGGCAGTTTGGTGATGCTACGCAGCGGTAGTTTGTTTCCTGTAGATATATATCGCCTTGTGTTGTACGCGGGGAGTTTGCTCGGCCACGCTCTCGTGATGCCTCTCTCTGTTTCTGTCGAGTCCATCGCTCTTAGTTTTCTGTTCAGTTTGAGTAATATGTAAACAGTGAAGAGACGTGACGGCTGCACTCTGCAACCCAAGACGGTTGTAACAGCCGTCTGGTGTCAGCAGCATATTATTGAGCTGCGTCCTTTCTTCTCCCCTGACCCTGTCTGAAGAATCCGGCACCGTGTTGGTTCCTGCCCAAGTTGCCGTGCAGTACTCGAGTCGATTGCCACTTTGCCGGCGCCTCACTATGCCTGTGCGTGTCGATCTCCCCAATTACAATTACTAATGTTAGCTTCAACCAATGAAATGCAATGCAACACAGGTGAGAACCTGAACATGAGCTACCTGAGCCCGTACCTGGAGGCCGTGGGCTCCGACTTCACCGGCGGCGCCAACTTCGCCATCTCCGGCTCCACCACGCTCCCCCGGAACGTCCCCTTCGCGCTCCACGTCCAGGTCCAGCAGTTCCTCCACCTGAAGCAGCGCTCGCTCGACCTCATCGCCCACGGCGGCGGCGGGACCGCTCCCGTCGACGCCGACGGCTTCCGGAACGCGCTCTACCTCATCGACATCGGCCAGAACGACCTGTCCGCCGCGTTCGGGAGCGGAGCGCCCTACGACGACATCGTCCACCAGAGGATCCCGGCTATAGTGTCAGAGATAAAGGATGCTATCATGACCCTCTACTACAACGGTGCCAAGAACTTCTGGGTCCATGGCACCGGCCCTCTGGGCTGCCTGCCCCAGAAGCTCGCCGCGCCGAGGCCCGACGACAGCGACCTCGACGACAGCGGCTGTCTCAAGACCCTCAACGACGGCGCCTACGAGTTCAACACCCAGCTGTGCGCCGCCTGCGACGGCCTGAGGTCGCAGCTGCGTGGCGCCACCATCGTCTACACCGACGTCTTGCTCATCAAGTACGACCTCATCGCCAACCACACCGCCTACGGTGAGTGATCGACTGACCAGCTCCATGGATGCGTCCATGTCGTCAGGCTTCGCGGTCGATGCCAGCTCCTCATCACAGTTTGCTTCAGGGTTCGAGGAGCCGCTCATGGCGTGCTGCGGCTACGGCGGGCCGCCCTACAACTACAACGCCAACGTGAGCTGCCTCGGCCCGGGCTTCCGGGTGTGCGAGGACGGCACCAAGTTCGTCAGCTGGGACGGCGTGCACTATACCGACGCCGCAAACGCCGTCGTCGCTGCAAAGATCCTCTCCGGCCAATTCTCCACGCCCAAAATGCCCTTCGACTACTTCTGCCAGGCATGACCATCGTACCCAGCATAGCTGAGCGATTCAGTTGCGAGAATAATCTCTTGCAAGGAATCCGTTTGTGTAATAACTAAGAAATGTAACAAGCGTCGCATAATTCGCGATTGACCTAATTGCCACGCTACGGAAGTGTACAGGCCTGTGACCCATGAACTTGGGCTTGCCTACTGGCCTGTGTATTATAGTCGTTAAATAATAGAGAGAACTCTAGAGAGGACGACGGACATGACAGGGTCTGTTTGTTTGAGCTTCAGCTTTTGGACCCTTTCAAAAGTCAAAAAGCTTCCTCACTCTCGTAAGCCAAAATATCCTAAAGAAACAGGGAGTGAGCTTATAGCTTTTGGCTAGTAATCTAAGGGCGTGTTTGGTTAGTTTTTGTTAAAGTTTAACTCCCATCACATCAATGTTCCCTCAAATGCATAGAGTACTAAATGTAGACTAATTGCATGTATGTCGACACAGATTAGGAGTAATTTACGAGACGAATCTATTAAGCCTAATTAGTCCAAGAATGAAAACTTTTTGTCAAATAAGACGAAAATGCTACAGTGTTTGTTAAACTTTAACACCCCAAACCAAACACCCCCTAAAAGTAGTCAAAAGCGAGCTAAAAAAATAAAAGTAGTCAAAAGCTCAAATAAACAAGGTCTAAGGTCGTGCTTAGTTCAGCTTTTGGAAGTGATTCTGTTGTAAAAAAAAATCTGAAAGCTGACCAAACGGGTGGATCCTAGAGTTCTTTTCTAGAAGCAGCTGCTTTTGCGTAATACAATTTTCATAACACCTTAGACCTTACTGGCTTTCAGCTTTATGCTAACTCTAATTCTTCTCCTACCTCCGACTCTCCCTGTCTTCTCACGATTTCGAGTCAGCAACAACTAGGATCGTTACACTAATATACCATTAATTAGAACATCTTGGGATTTATAGGCAACAAAGTAAACTGATGAAGGCGTACATTCAATCCTCGGGAACTGCACACATACAGGGGTGCTGAGGAGGGCGCACTCATAGGGACGGCGCTGGGTGGACGGTAGCGGGAGGACAAAGCTCGAGTGGAGGGAGTGGCAACGAAGGAGACAACGAGGAGGGCAAAGCTCAGCTGCTTGGGCAGGAAGATGCTGGGGGTGGGGGGTGCTGCATCGTTTTGGCCACCGGGGAATAAGTAGGCGGTGCCTGATCGCCAGATCTGAGGTTGGTGGCAGGGGATGGTACTTGGATGGGGACTGCGCCGCATAGAATCTGAGTGGGAGCAGGAGTGACGCTATTGGAGTTGTCTTTTTTAATCTCATAACATCTAAAAATAGAGTTGCTTGTGGTGCTGAAGGCATATAAAATAGTTTAACTAGTGAAGTGGAGCTGTGCCAGATGACACCTAATATTAGGAACCATTTATTAGTTTACAATGGAAATGGGTCAAATCAACCGATAGTTAACCTCACTCACAAAAGTAAGGTCATTGATTCATAGAGTCAGTCTCAAAGCCTAAACACTATCGAAACATACTGACTCATTGGATAATATGGATCAACACTCATCAACATTAATAATCTTTTTCTTTAACTTTTTGGTCTTCATTTGTTTCACATAAGCACGGTTGGTCATAAACTCTTAAGTACTCTATTCTTTTAAGTAAGTTGAGAAATATCATATTTTAAAAGTGAAATTTAGATAAAATTAAATTGTAACTTACTTATTTTGATGCAATTGCTCAAATGTGTCATCATGATTCTTCTTAATTTTATATCTTTTTTATAAGTGTTGATATGATAGAAAAAAATATATATTCAGGTCAATAGATACTACCCACTAGATGTATTGACCAACGGAATTGATTGGGTGAGGACGTCCGGACGACGTCGGACGCACTCGACGGGCACGACCCAACTCAACCGCATCGTGCGACCCGAAGCGTCCGCACCCGCCTGACCCCGCGCGCCGACTTCGCTCGCTGCCTCCCCACTCATTCCCCTTCTCCACTCCCCACCACTCGCCTCATTCTCTCCACCTCCTCCGCGCGAGTGGCTCACATTGCGCCCCTGCGCCTCCTCCCCCACGCGCCGGCGAGCTCCCCCTCTCGGCCTTCCTCCCCCCTCTCCCTTCCCCTCCCCGCTGCGACCTCCGTGTCCATTTTTTGCCGTTGGCAGCCGTGGGCGACGACGGTGGCTTCCGGCAAAGTTGATGTGGCGGCGGCTCCGGGCTCCCCTTCGGTGGATCCATGGCCCTGCGCCTCCCCGTGCTGGATCCATGGAGGGAGGCGCAAATCCAGCGGCGTGGGATAGTCTCCTCCACTTCAGAGCATCCTCCACCTCGACGGCAGCATGCCCCCCGTGGTGGATTCATGGAGCGCCGGGCTCCCCGTGGTGGATCCATGGGGGGCAGTTGTAAGGTCCAAATAGGCTAGAGGGGGGTGAATAGCCTAATTAAAACTTCTACAAGAATTACTTAACCACACGTTAGTACGAAAAGGTGGCAAAGCAAATGCACTAGCTCTAACTAATTAAGCAAGCCACCTACACAAGTCTAGAACAAGGCTATTCACTAAACACAACAAAAACTACAAGCTAGATAGAAGAAGTAATGCGAGAGAAGAGTTTCGAGTGATTATACCGCCGTATAGAGAAGAGAAATACCAATCAATCAATCATACAATAGAAAACCTCGGGAAGAGAATGACACAAGAATTTATCCCGAGATTCACTTGCTTCCCGGCAAGCTACTCCTCGTTGTGGTGGTACACCCACTTATCGGTTCACGAGCTAATCGACTATCAAGAGTCGAGCCCTCGGCGAGCGCCGCACAACCACACATAAGATGGGGATCCTCTAAGCCACGAGCTCCACTAGAGTATCCAATTTGTGAACTCCCGCGGGGAAGGATCAAGAACCCCTTACAACACTTGGTGAGGGCTCCAACAATCTCCAATTGCGAGCTCAATCACCTCCGCTGCTCCAAGCCATCTACCGTGTCAGGAAACATGGAAGAGTAACAAGAAATCCACAGCAACTCGAAGATCAAGTGCCTCTAGAATGCAACTCTTAAGCAATGCACTTGAATCTCACTTAATCTCACTCAAGATGTGCAACTAAGCAAAGAGATGAGTGGAGGGGTTGTTCTCTAGCTCAAAGGATGTCTCTAGGTCTCAAAATGTGCAAGAGTTTCCCTCAAACCCCGGACATCTTCTATTTATAGCGAAGGGGTACACAGCTAGCCGTTACCGGTCGACGCGGTGAAAAACGTACTGACCGGACGCATCGGTCAGGGTGACCGGACGCGTCCGGTCACTACAGGACAAGCGTGAACAGTGCGCGTCAGAAGTTACCGTTGCTGTGACCGAACGTGCTCTAGCGTTTGACCGGACACGTGAATGGTCCTTGTTTGGTTTTGGTAATTGAGTGACAACCGTAAGTGGACTAATTGTGTTTAATGTGAGATACACAGGAGATTAGTCCATAGGTGATGGTGTCATGAAGGAGCTTAATGCACATGAGACATGACATTGAGTCATGTGACCAAGGTGGAGAAGATCAAGATGAGGCTTGGCTTGATGGACCAGTTGCTAGGGTGAGGGGCAAGTTGTGTGATGGCTTGGCGCCGAAGGACCGAGGCAACGGTGAAGAGCAAGTGAGGTCAAGATCGATGAACCAACACGGTCACGTGATGATATGAAGTGGATCATATCATTTGGTGATTGGTTGATGCATGTGTTGCATCAACATCAATGGAGATAGAGTGGAATGCGCAAGGCAAAGGTATAACCTAGGGCATTTCCATTTCACCGGTCATAGGTGTGTAGAGAAGTTGATGACCGGGTTTAGGATAGATGGTCGTACTATTAAGAGGGGCAAACTTGTTTGTATATTGGTCATCTAGTGCCACTTGAGCGATCTAACTTTGCATACGTGTTAGGATCGAGTGGCAAGGCAAGTTGAGTGCCTAACTTCTTCGAGAAAATGATTGTAAAAATGCTAACACACATGCATATGGTGTTTTACACATGGTGGTGTTGACACATTTGCAAAGGAGAAGGTGTTGGAGTTGGTGTTGATCAACTTAGAGAAGAGAGAAAGGTTTTTCGGTGTTCTCCGGACACTAGGATGACTCTTGGAGTGGAATACTGATTTGATCCATTGAGAATTGGATCAAGTGCTTTAGTGGGTTGTGTAGCCCTCTAAGTAAGCTTTCCAAAATGTCTAAGATCATCGAAATCGGAGTTCGGAGCTAAGAGATATCGTCGTTTTACTGAAGAGTGGTTTGTGACCGGACTCGTGACCTGCGCGTCCGGTCAGCGCGTCCGGTCAGTGTTTTTCGCGGCCGAAAGTGACCGGACGCTGCAGCGAGTCCGGTCAGTGATGACCGGACGCGTCCGGTCGCGTCGGGAGCTTGCTGGAACCTCTCTGTTCGTTGTCTCGCTGCGACCTACGCGTCCGGTCCCGTTAGTGACCACCGCGTCCGGTCAATACAAGTTTATACGCGCGAAAACTAGCCATTGGAGCACGCTACTGACCTGCGCGTCCGGTTAATTCGATAGGCGTGTCCGATCAGTTCGATAGGCGCGTCCGGTCAGTTCGACCGGCGCATCCGGTCGACCCGAATCTTGCCCAGTGAAGGGGTACAACGGCTATATTCGTGTGGGGGCTTATAAATAGCCCCTTGGCCGGCCTTGGCTGGTGCTTGGCACCCTTGGGACTTAGTTTCCATGCTTTGGGAGTGCTAGGAGAGCCTCTAACTCACTTGTGCTTGCTAGATTGCAAATCTATAAGCGAGTGAGTGATTCTAGTGCCATTGCATTGTGAGATTGCATCGAGTGGCACTAGGTGATCGTGTTGCAAGCGGGTGGTGTTTGTTACTCTTGGAGGTTGCCACCTCCTAGACGGCTTGGTGGCTTGTGGCTCCGTCGAAGCTCGCAAGAAGATTGTGCGAGGCTCCGGAGAAGCTTTGTGAGGGGGATTGTGCTCACCCCGCGGGGATCGTGAAGAGCAACTCTAGTTGAGTGTGTTATTGAGCTTCCACACTTGATGGTGGGTTCTTGTGGCGACTTTTGAGAGGCTCGGTGTGTGACCGATTAGCCGCCGAACCACGAAGTGTTGGTCGACACAACGGGGACGTAGCTTGGTGGCAACCAAGTGAACCTCAGGAGAAAATCACCGTGTCAACATTGTCTACTCTTCTCGGTGGTTTGCCTTCGTGCAACACAAGCTCATATTTACTTTCATATATACTTGTGCTTGTGTAGTTGCTCTCGTAACTAGTTTGCTTGTGTAGTTTGCTATTTGTCTTCTTACTTGTGTAGCTAGAAGCTTTCCTTTGCGTGACTAATTTGGTTTGTGTAACCTTGTTAGTCACATTGCTTAGTTTGTGTAGCTAAGTGTTTTGCGCTCTCTAATTTGACATTAGTTGCCTTGTTTTTGAGCTTTGCTAGCAAGCTTAGGCTTTGTGCTTTTGCTTCATTAGTTGTGTAGGAGCTCCCTCGGTTGGCAAAGTACTAGTGCATAGGTTTGTGTGACCTTGCTCTAGAATTGTTTAGGTGAGCTCTTGGTAAGCTTAGCACCTTAGTTGCTTAATTAGGATCTTTGCAAGGTGCTAGAGAACTTAGATAGAGGGGTATAGTCTTGGCTAGACCGATAAGTTTAATTCCGCATTTGTTTTGGTTAGCCAACACGTTTAAGTTTTAGAAAGGACTATTCACCCCCCCTCTAGTCCGCCATCTCGACCCTTCAAGTGGTATCGGAGCCGGGTCTCTCATTTGTGGTCTTCACCGACCCGAGAGGATGGCGACTTATGGGCTAGATGTTGAGTGTCCACACATTTTTCATGGCACACACTTTGCACGGTGGAGAAATTGGATGAAATGCAATTTTAAGTTTATTTCTCCTCAATTGTGGTGGATCGTAGATGTGGGTTTTTCCTTTGCAATTGATAAAAAGAATGCAACTCAAGCGCAAAGTAAATGCCTACATCTCGATAGCCAAGCTATTAATGTTTTCTATCGATCTATGGATAGTAGCATACTTTGTGAGATCATGGACTTCAAGTCCGCCCATGAGATTTGGGTGTTTCTAAATGATAAATATGGGGCGATCTCCAATGATGATGAGCCCAAGGAGGAGGCGCATGAGGATGTTGAGCATGACCACAACAAGGTGGTTGTGGAGGATTGCTCCACCTCACGGTCAAGTGATGACAAAGATGATCATACCACAAGATCACTTGATAAGAAGAATGATAATGCCACAAGTGATGCAAGCAATGATTATACTTCATGCACACTTGATGGTGAAGATGATGGCTATGAGAGTGATGCTTCAACAAGCTCTTCAACATCATCACATGGTAACACTAAGATACATGTTGGTGGTTTTGTTGTTGATTGTGATGGTCCAAATTTTGAGCTTCTATATAAACTCTTAAAGGCCCTAAGAAATGAGATGGCAAAAACAAGTAAATTGAAAAATGAAAAATCATTTCTAAAAACCACATGTGAACAACAAAAGCATCTACTTTATGTTACTACTTGTTCACATGAGGAGCTAAAATTGGCTCATAAGGAACTTAGTGTTGCTCATGATAACTTGGTACAAGAATATGCTTTACTCACTAAGAATCCTTCTAATGAAGAAACCAAATCTAGTGAGAGCTCATCATTTGGGTCAAATGATCAATCACATATTACTAACCCTTGTGATGTAGGCAAGAAGCATGTATCCACCTCTTGTGATGATTTATTATATATGCCATGTTCTTCACAATTAGATGCTTGTTCTACTTCTATGTCTTGTGAGACTAACCTTTTGAAGGAGAACAATGAGCTCAAAAGTAAAGTGAAGAATTTGAGCAACAAGTTGGAGAGGTGCTACAACTCTAAAATTGCCATTGAGCATATCATGACCAATCAAAGAAGATATGGTGATAAGAGTGGTATTGGCTACAACAAGAGCAAGGGCAAGATTATAAAGAAGCTATCCCAACTCATGTGCTACCAATGCCATGAAGTGGGACATATTGCCAAGTGTTGCCCTACCAAGAAGTCTCAAGTTGAGCCAAAAGCAAAGCCCCAAGCTAAAGTCAAGATCAATCATGAAGATGTTAGTGACTTGATGATAAAGAAGAAGAAAACAAGAAGGGGTGGAAGAGCAAAACATCCAATGCAAATTTAAGATGTCAAGATGATGAGCAAGAATCAAGATGAGAAGAAAGTACATGCTCACATCAAGTGCTTCAAATATGGAGATATGGGACACTTCGCCTCGGGGTGTCCTACCAAGCTTGAGAAGAAGGCTCAAGCAACTCATGAGAGGCGAGGCAATGAAGAGCATCATATGAGCAAAGAAGAAAAGGCTCAATCAAAGAGAAGATGCTACTCATGCCGAGAAATGGGACACATGGCACATTCATGTCCCCTAGGTAATAATTCTAAGTCTATTTCAATTGATAATACTAATATGCTTATAAAGGATGGAAATGGTACCTCCATGGTTGCTATTGCAAAACATCCCGCTACCCATACTAAGGCAATGCCTAAGTATGTTGCACCTAACTTGAGAGGACCCAAACTTGTTTGGGTACCATCAAAAAGTGGATGAATGTGTGTAGGTACCATGGCATTGGAGGCTTGACTCAAATTGATTTCATATTTATCATTATATGTTGACTCAAGTATTGAAGCTTATTGCAATCATATCCTAATGCCAAGTCAAAATGAGTGAAGTCCAAAGTACTACAACATACAAGTGTCATGATCAAGTTGTGGATGATTTATTGGAATTATTTGATGGCTTGCAAATATTCAAGTTGAAAGCTTGCTATGAATAATCATGAGCTAAACAAGCGGGAGGGAGAGTGGAATACTGCTTTGATCCATTGAGAATTGGATCAAGTGCTTTAGTGGGTTGTGTAGCCCTCTAAGTAAGCTTTCCAAAATGTCTAAGATCATCGAAATCGGAGTTCAGAGCTAAGAGATATCGCCGTTTTACCGAAGAGTGGTCTGTGACCGGACTCGTGACCGGACGCGTCCGGTCAGCACCTGCGTGTCCGGTCAGCACGTCCGGTCAGTGTTTTTCACGGCCGAAAGTGACCGGACGCTGCAGCGAGTCCGGTCAGTGATGACCGGACGCGTCCGGTCGCGTCGGGAGCTTGCTAGAACCTCTCTGTTCGCTGTTTCGCTGTGACCTACGCGTCCGGTCCCGTTAGTGACCACCGCGTCCGGTCAATACAAGTTTATACGCACGAAAACTAGCCGTTGGAGCACGCTACTGACCTGCGCGTCCGGTCAGTTCGACAGGCGCGTCCGGTCAGTTCGACAGGCGCGTCCGGTCGACCCGAATCTTACCCAGTGAAAGGGTACAACGGCTATATTCGTGTGGGGGCTTATAAATAGCCCCTTGGCCAGCCTTGGCTGGTGCTTGGCACCCTTGGGACTTAGTGTCCATGCTTTGGGAGTGCTAGGAGAGCCACTAACTCACTTGTGCTTGCTAGATTGCGAATCAATAAGCGAGTGAGTGATTCTAGTGCAATTGCATTGTGAGATTGCATCGAGTGGCACTAGGTGATCGTGTTGCAAGCGGGTGGTGCTTGTTACTCTTGGAGGTTGCCACCTCCTAGACGGCTTGGTGGCTTGTGGCTCCGTCGAAGCTCGCAAGAAGATTGTGCGAGGCTCCGGAGAAGCTTTGTGAGGGGGATTGTGCTCACCCCGCGGGGATCGTGAAGAGCAACTCTAGTTGAGCGTGTCATTGAGCTACCACACTTGATGGTGGGTTCTTGCGGCGCCTTTTGAGAGGCTCAGTGTGTGACCGATTAGCCGCCGAACCACGAAGTGTTGGTCGATACAACGGGGACGTAGCTTGGTGGCAACCAAGTGAACCTCGGGAGAAAATCACCGTGTCAATATTGTCTACTCTTCTCGGTGGTTTGCCTTCGTGCAACACAAGCTCGTATTTACTTTCATATATACTTGTGCTTGTGTAGTTGCTCTCGTAACTAGTTTGCTTGTGTAGTTTGCTATTTGTCTTCTTGCTTGTGTAGCTAGAAGCTTCCCTTTGCGTGACTAATTTGGTTTGTGTAACCTTGTTAGTCACATTGCTTAGTTTGTGTAGCTAAGTGTTTTGCGCTCTCTAATTTGGTATTAGTTGCCTTGTTTTTGAGCTTTGCTAGCAAGCTTAGGCTTTGTGCTTTTGCTTCATTAGTTGTGTAGGAGCTCCCTCGGTTGGCAAAGTACTAGTGCATAGGTTTATGTGACCTTGCTCTAGAATTGTGTAGGTGAGCTCTTGGTAAGCTTAGCACCTTAGTTGCTTAATTAGGATCTTTGCAAGGTGCTAGAGAACTTAGATAGAGGGGTGTAGTCTTGGCTAGACCGATAAGTTTAATTCCGCATTTGTTTTGGTTTGCCAACACGTTTAAGTTTTAGAAAGGACTATTCACCCCCCCTCTAGTCCGCCATCTCGACCCTTCAACACGCTGCACCTGGCATCCGGTCGGAGTCCAGTAAGCTCCCACCGCGACCGGACGCGTCCGATCGCACGTGATCGGACGCGCCGCGCGTCCGATCAGCGCTCCGCTTCGCTCTGCCCCTCTGGACGCCTGACCGGACGCTCCGGTTCCGTGAGGGACCGGACGCGCCGGTCGCGCGCACTTCTTCTGCGCACAGAAGAACTGACCGGACGCGCTGGTCAGGCCAGACCAGCGTCCGGTCAGAAACCGTAACACCCGCGCGCTTGACAATGCTGAGAACTGACTGGACGCGTCTGGTCAAACCGCGACCGCTTCCGGTGCAGCGTCCGGTCACCACAGTGACCGCCGTTCGCCTCCGTTTCTTTTCCGACTTCTGGAGCAGTAGAAAATAGGCGTTTCACTTCCCCAAAAAGCGTCGAATCCTGCCTCGCAAGCTCGGCGGGAGGGAGAGAGGAACCCAAACCCCTCTTTACCACTCAAACTCCACCACCTTCGCAAATGTGCTAACACCACCATGTGTAAATCACCATGTGCATGTGTGTTAGCATTTTCACAATCATTTTTCAAGGCGTTAAGTTAGCTCTCAACTAGATCCTAATGCATATGCTCAAAACATTGATCTAGTGGCACTTGATTCCCGAGCTAACCGTGATTGCCCCTCTTGATAGTTGGCTATGTATCCTAAACCCGGTCAATCACTTCTCTACTCATCTTAGACCGGCAAAAGGAAAACCATATGGTTATACCTTTGCCTTGCGCTCTTAGATCCTTCTCCTCCACTTGATCGTCATGTCCTTCATTTTATGTGCATCTCCACCATGATCATCATTTCATGTCCATGCACCATCTCTTTTGTGATCTTGTGGCCACCACTCCTTGCCACATACACCTTCATCACATGTGTTGCTTATGCCTAACTCAAAACACTTAACACATGACATTAGCAACTTGGTGTCATTAATTACCAAAACCAAACTTGGGCTTTCAGCAGTGCAGATCCAGCTAGGGGTGGCGGTCTCCACTCTTGCGCGCCTCCCCCATCTCGACGGCGGCATGGGGGACCTCTCTCTATGGTGGATCCATGCAGCAGCGTTGCCCCCTGTGGTGGATCCATGGGGGTGATGCAGATCTTGCGGCACTTCTCTTCCCCCTCTGTTTCAGTAGCATCCCTCTCTTTGTTTCTGTTTCTCGAAAGGTACGTTTCATTAGAATAATTTGGATGTTGAAGAAGCAGATCGGGGCATGTTGTATGAGCTTTTCCTTCCTCCTCCTCCCCCTTTCCTTTTTTTCTCCCTGTTTCAATGGTTGTTTTTCAATGTTGCAGTAGTGTTTCAGCACATGTTGGAGTGCGTTTGAGATTTTGTTTCAGGTTTTTTTTGTTTCAACCGCATAGTGAAGTAGTTGTTGGCCATGTTGCAGTAGTTGTTTGAGGGTTGTTACAGTAGTTTCATGTTGTTGGTGCAGCAAGGGACCGCTTTCGTTGTTTGAATCTTCATTTTGTGCATGTTGTAGCAGGAGTTTGGCTGTTGTTTCAGCAGGTCTTGGTCGTTGTTGCAGTAGGTTTCATGCTTTTTGGTTCAGTAGGCGTTCGTTGCCTGTTTTGCATATCTTTTACTAGATTTTTTAGTTCGCTGCACTAGGTGTTCTTCGAATGTTGGAATAGCATTATCCTCCTGTTTCATCTGGTCGGGGTGGATTATGGTGGTGATTCGGTGCCGCGGGGTGTGGTGGAGGTGCTAGGTCGGTGAGGTTGCGGCGGGGGTAGATCCGTGCACAGGGGGTGCGCGCGGATCCGTGCGCGCGATGGTTCGCGGGGGTCGCGGATCCATGCGGCAGCGGGACGGGGGCAGCGCCGTTTTTTTCGTTTTCATTTTCATTTCGTGCGTGCGGCGCCCTTCCGTGAGGAGGGGGCGGTTGTTGCGGCGTCCGGCCGCTAGCGCCCAGATCCGGACGTCCGGGCGCTAGCATCGCCCATTGACCAATGATGCCATATCTTTAGTGAAATAGGTTGACTCGTGACCTCTAAAATTAATCTTTGGACTAGGCAGTTGAGTCCAAGTCCGGAGCCGGTTCAGCCCATTTTCATTCGAGTCATAGCAGCACATTATTACATATTATAGTCCAAACTAGATCTGATTATGGGTTGCCAAACCAGAGCAATCCGACTCGACAAATAAAGCTGATTTGACCCAACAAGTCGTACGTCCCCAGGGACTGACTACGTATCTTTGGAAGATCATAAAAACACTAATCTTAACAAAAGATCTGAGCCATACAAAAGTGGAAGATAACAGGATAAGAAATCTGTTTGAAGATATTTAGATTTTAGCGGTATTATTTTCTGCAGGGCGTCCGTCCGTGACTCTACGTCTGGACGTGGCTCCCCAGGAGTAGGTCCCAAACAAAAAACAAATCCACATCCCCTCGTGCTTATCCGCGCCCGTCCCTTCCGAGCCCACTCCACTCCTTCGTGCTTATCCGCAGGCCCCAAAGCAGCGTGGCTGCTCATCCGTCTACCCCCTTCTCCAGCGCGCGCTCATCGGGCTGCCGCGCCGTTTCCTTTTCCCATCGCCGGCCACGCCACACGCCCTCACTCCCTGCGTCGCTCACCTGTGTGGCAGCCACCTGTGTCGCTCGGCGTGGCTGCTCATCCGTCCACCCCCTTCCATAGTGCGCTTGTCGGGCTGCCACGTTGTACCCTTCCCCCATCGTCGGTCGCACTGCTCACCTGCATGGTAGTCACCTACCTCGCTCGCTCTCTCGCCATTCGTTCGTCGCCCATCGCCGTTGGGCGCGCCGCTACCCCGCCATGGCCTCTAGGGCACATGTACCATGGCGCCTTAGGTCTTCCCCGGCCGAGCCAAGGGAACCGGTCATGAGCGTGGCTAGTGCTAGTGGTGCTCACGCGCCGTGGCTCGCCGCTAGCTTCCACCCCGACGGCCAAAATCGACTGGTCCGACCTTCCCTCTGCTATGTTGCATAGGTATGTTTCAAGTGTTTCAGACGTTTCAGATGTATGTTGCAATTATTTCATCTTGATGTTGCAAAAGTAGATCGGGGGATGTTGCAAATGTTTCGGAGGCATGTCGCAAGCGTTTGTTCAAAATATTGCATTTGTGTTCCAGACGTATGTTGCAATTCTTTTTGTCTAGATGTTGCATATGTTTCACACATATATGTTGCAACAATATGTTACAAATATTTCAACCATTTCAGTCTTATGGTGTAGCAAGTGGTTTCATGTTGCAAGTTGCAAGTCTAGATGTTTCGTGTGTTTCACACACATATTGCAAAGTGCATGTTCCAAATGTTTCATCTACTTCTGGACGTATGTTGCATTCAATGTTTTTCATGTTGCAAGTGTTTTATGCTGTACGGCCGGAGGCGAGCGGACCGAGCACGCAGCACGTCGGGGGGGCCAACGGACGGGGGCGCTAGGGGCCGGCGGCCGGTGGTGCTACGGTCGGGGCGTACTGGGGGCATGCTCGTCCTCAACTGCTCATCCTGGCTCATGAGTGCTGCCTGCGCGGAGAGAGAGAGAGGAGGGGGTCAGGAGCGACCGGCAGGCGCAGAGAAGGGGCAAAGTGCGCGTGTGGGGCGGGGCGAAGGCAGATGGGGTCGGGGTGGGCTGCACGTTCGTCTGGACATCCGGGCGCTAGCCACGCCCTTATTTTAGTCCTACAACATCCATTGGACCACATCTAGCACTCTCTTTGTTCCCAAAATAAGTACACATCTCACTTACAGGTATGTCAAATTTTTCGAGACCAAATACATAAAAAATACTAATATTTATAATATGTAATAAGTATCTGTGGAATATAAATTTATAATAAACCTATTTAGAGATACAAATATTTATATTATTTTGTATATACTTAGCCAAATTTAAAAACAGTTTGACTCTTTGATAAGCGAGATGTGCATTTATTTTGGGACGGAGAGAATATGTCATACAGAGTACTTGGTTTAGTGTGTTCTATTTGAAAAAATGAGTTAGGTTGTCATTTTCGCACTTCTTACCTTTTTGTTTGATTTCGAAAATGGAATGAGTTAATAGTTAATACCAGTATAAGAAATAGAGTCATTTCACTAATTTTTTGGATTGAGCTCATGATGCATCACCTTATCTAAGGTGGTTCCTCGAACCAAACACACTATTACTGGATCAACCGATACATGAGGTGATGCATCATGAGTCTATTCTTAAATTTAGGCTATGTTTAGTTCAGCTTTTGGAAAGTGTTTTTCTATCAAAAAGGAGAACAAGAACCAATTTGGTAGAATATGGAGCTGCTTTCTTAGAAACAGCTGCTTTTGCATAGTCTAATTTTCGCAGTATCCTGAACCCTGCTTCTGTTTTTTTCTTTCGGACTTTTCCAAATGGGGTGGAAATAGAGACATTTCATAGCTGTTTCAAAGAAGATATAGAGTCGGTAGATTTCAAGGTGATTCAGTCAAAAAATTTATACTTTTTTTTATAGAACATAGGTCGTAACAGTTTTCTTCCACAGTTTACTGTTTAAAATAGCTTTTTCATAATTCATAACTGAAGAAATAGATTTAAGTGGAGTAACTTTATTTCTTATACTGATACTAATTATTAGCTAATGAGAAATAAAGCAGTGATAAATCAACACATTTTAACAAAGAACTGAATGAAACGATAACAGACGACCTCATCATTCCATAATGAAACAAAACACCGCCGTAATTTGGCAAAATCTGATCAACGCAGGAAAGAAAAGGGGAGAAATAGCTAAACCCAACTCAACGCGTCCGTTGGGTAAAGCCGACCAAAATTTTATTGAGCCGATGCCACGCTAGAGTCGAGTTCGGGCCGGCAAAAAAGTGTCGAAGGCCTTGTTTAAGACGGTGTTTGTTTTGAGGAGTTAAAGTTTAACGAACACTGTAGCACTTTCGTCTTATTTGACAAAAAGTTTCTAATCTTGGACTAATTAGGCTTAATAGATTTGTCTCGTAAATTACTCCTAATCTGTACCAACATGCATGTAATTAGTCTACATTTAATACTCCATGCATTTGAGGAAACATTGATGTGATGGGAGTTAAACTTTAACAAAATAAAACCAAACAGACTCTTAGTTCCCGAGCTAGGGAGGCCGATTCGGTACTGTGCGCTACAGTGTTTCTATCGGAACACTGTAGCGCGTTTTGTTTTTTAGTGTAAAAAATTATTTAAATATTGATTAATTAGACTCAAAATGTTCGTCTCGCAAAGTACAACAAAACTGTACAATTAGTTTTTGATTTCATCTACATTTAGTACTCTATACATTTATCGGTATTTTAATGTGACGGGAAATATTTTTTTTACGTAGTGGAATTTGAGGAGGAATTAAGAACTAAACGAGGCCGAAGTCTTTTGGGCCGACCCGATACTTCCTGTGAAAACGGCAGGTTTTTCTTCTCCGGTTCCCCTGATTACGCTTTCTCACTTGGTTCTCCCGTTGGCCCCCTCGTCTCTGCTCTCGTTGCGACGACTGGGCGATCGCCGCCGCCGGCCCCCCGCTCCCCTACGCCAGGTGCCCAGGTCGTCGTCGGGCCCTTCGCCGGCGATGAGCACCCAACAGGTACGCCTACCCCTTCTCTTCTCTTCCCTTCCTTCTGTGCGAAACCGAGCGCCCAAACCCTAACTTAACCTATTTGCATTCGGATCTGTTCTATCATATAGTATTATGCCTACCATTTCCTTTTCTTTTTGCAAAAGTTATTGTGTGTAAATGTGTACACCCATGTTCCTTACTGGGTCCGCCCCTGCAGGAGGTTAATGAGAACTATGCAAATCCTAAGACATGCTTCTTCCATGTGCTCTTCAAGGTCTGCAGTTTCTGATCTGATATGCACCAGAACCGTGGCTAGGTTTTAGCTGATTCTGATTGTTTCTCTGTGAAGGCATCGGCATTGGCGTTCTACATACTGTCCACACTATTCGTGAACAACTTCGTCATCATCTTTGTCATCACTGTGCTCCTCGCAGCACTTGACTTCTGGGTCGTGAAGAATGTCAGCGGAAGGATACTTGTTGGGTTGCGGTGGTGGAATGAGATTAATGATGAGGGAGAGAGCGTCTGGAAGTTTGAGTGCCTTGATGGAGAGGTTTGAATTTCGCAAATTTGCGTTCTTGTTTCCCTTGTTGCCTGTTTTGCCCCAACTGTGCACACCCTAAATTCAATTATTCTTTTTGTTGCAGTCCCTGGCTAGGATGAACAAGAAGGACTCATGGCTGTTCTGGTGGACTCTATATTTGACTGTAAGTGCTGTAGAGGTCACTATTTATTTTTATATATTCAGATAGGAATCATAAGTAGTACTATAAGAAGTTTCATGTTGTTTGAAGTATTGCTGAATGCACCTCTATATTAGTATATTTAGATGACATACAATCAGTTTCTTAGGGAAGTAACAATGAGATGTAGAGCCAAGGTAAAACTACACCCACCCCACCACTACACCTAAATTTACATGGAAATCTATAAACTCAGTAGAAGCATGCAAGATTCCTTGACATAGAGTTAGTGAGAGTACTGACGAGCACTCATGTATATAAACTATGAAGTGCTACTTGTATTTGTTGGAATGTGAGTGTATTAGGCCAATGAGGCTAGGCCCATGTGGCCCATGTATGGTTACCTATATAGCTACCCTTCTAGGGTTAGCCTAAATCAATAGAATCTCAATGTCTAACATGGTATCAGCAGCTTAGGTTTTCCTCTCCTACCCTCCAGCCGCCGCTGCCTCCTCAGGCCGGTGCCGCCGGTGCCGCCGCCTCCCCATGGCAGGCCGGCCGCCTCCTCCTCCTTCCCCATCCTATTTCCCCCCTCTCCCTTCTTCCTCCTGGGGCCCGATGGTGGCTGCTGCGACCGCAACCGTGGCCCATCCTGGCGGTGCCGCTGCTGCCCATCCTGGCGCGCCCGCCGCCGCTGTGGCTGGCCGCGCCGCCCCTCCCCCGCCCTCTGCTGTGAGCGCCGCCGCTGGCCGCGCCGCCCCTCCCCCGCCCTCTGCTGTGAGCGCCGCCGCTGCTTCCCAGCCCCCTGCCGCCGCTGCTGCTCCTGTGGGCGCAGCCGCTGCTGCTCCTGACGGTGCGGCTGCTGCCCCTCCTGGCGCGGCCATCGGCGACCCTGGCACCACCGACGCTACCGGAGCCGCCCCTGCAGGTGCCCCTGCTCTGAGTGGCTGCCCTCCGCCCAAGGTTTCCAGTCGAGGCTGCCTCCCAGGGCCATGGCCAGAGGGTGTCGTTTCACTGAGGCGCGGGCACCAGCCGGCAGGAGCGTGCGTCTCAGGGCATCACCGCCGCTGCTGCGGCTGCTGCATGGCGCGCAGCTGCCCTTGCCGCCGCGGCGGGTGGTGCTGCTGCGGCGCCGGCGCGACCGCCACTGCCTCTCGTGCCACGTGCCGTAGCCGCGTCGCTCGTAGGGCATCCTCAGCTCCCTACCCTCCGACATCGGCTCCGTCTCCTCCGCCGCCGCACCCGGACCATCTTCCTGGCGCCGCCACCACCATGGCCGCGAGCGCCGGGGCTGCTGGCGCGGGGGGCCCAGCCGCCACCACTGCCCTCCTACCGGAGCACCTCCTCCACTTCTATGCCTCACAGTCGTCGGTGCCTCCAACGAGTGAGCTTCGCCCGTCGGCGGCCATGCTCAATGGTGCTCCAGGGTTTCACCCCACATCCCTGTGGGCTACACCTTCCGGTGCCTCACCGCCCGGACTTGTCGGTTGGGACCCAGCTGCCTTGGCCTACTCCTTCAGCACCATCGTCAGCCCTCCGCCCTCCAGTCCTGATTGGATCGCCGACTCGGGCGCCACTTTCCACACCACGCCCGATGCGAGTCTACTTTCTTCTCTTCGTTCTCCCCACCCTTCCTGTCCCTCTTCCATCATGGTTGCCAATGACACTTGCATTCTTGTCTCCTCCGTGGGCACTGCCAGTTCCCACGGCTCCTTTTATATCCCTGATGTTCTTGTGGCTCCCGGTATGGTTCACAACCTTCTCTCTATTCGCCGTTTCACAACTGACAACTCTTGTTCGGTTGAGTTTGATCCTTCTGGTCTCACCGTGCGGGATTTGACCTCCCGGAGTCCTCTGCTACGGTGTGACAGCACTGGACCTCTCTACACATTTCGGTTTCTGGCATCTGTTTCACCTTCTTCGCATCCCTTCTCCTTAGCCGCTTTCGCCGCTACTACTTCCACCACTACTTGGCACCGCCGCCTCGGCCATCCTGGCCGAGATGCCCTCATGCAGCTCAGTCGTACTTCAGACGTTCGGTGTCCTCGGCCTCATGATGAGCCCTTGTGCCCCGCGTGCCAGCTAGGCCGTCACGTTCGTCTTCCCTTTCAGTCTTCTTCACATGCCACTTGTGTGTTTGATCTTATCCATTGCGACTTGTGGACTTCCCCTGTTCTCAGCATGTCTGGCTATAAGTACTACTTGGTGGTGGTCGATGATTTCTCCCATTGCTCCTGGACTTTTCCCCTGCGCGCCAAGTCCGAGGCATTCCCCACTATCAGCCACTTCTTCGCTTGGGTATCCACTCAGTTCGATCTCACCATCAAGGCTATCCAGTGTGACAATGGCCGTGAGTTCGATAACTCAACCTCACGTGCCTTCTTCCTTTCTCACGGTGTCCAGCTGCGCATGTCTTGTCCGTATACCTCATCTCAAAACGGCAAGGCAGAGCGCATGATCCGCACAACCAATGATACCATGCGCACCCTTCTGCTCCAGGCATCCCTTCCCGCTCGCTTCTGGGCTGAGTGTCTGCACACATCCACCTATCTCCTTAACCGTCTTCCTTCTACTGCCTGCCCAACTCCCACACCTCACCATGCTCTTTTCGGTACCCCTCCTAGATACGACCACCTTCGAGTCTTCGGGTGTGCGTGTTACCCTAACACCGCCGCCACCGCTCCTCATAAACTGGCTCTCCGGTCGACTCTCTGTGTTTTTCTCGGATACTCTCCGGATCACAAGGGTTACCGATGCTTCGACCTTTCCTCTCGCCGTGTCCTCATCTCTCGCCATGTCGTGTTTGATGAGTCGGCATTCCCTTACTCCACCACCTCTACCTCCACACCTCCTGGTGATCCTGCGGATTCTTCTCTTTTTCCCACTGACCCGATGTTTCCGCCACCCTTCTCCCTCTACCCTGCAGGCACTACTCCGGCGACCCTGCCGGCCTCGCACCAGGACTTTCCTCCTGTTGTGCCCCACGCTGCCGTTCCGATCGTGGGACCGAGCGCCCCGACCCCACCTCCCGGGCGCTTCGGCCTCGTCTACCAGCGCCGCCGGGAGCCGCCGCCGCCACCACCTCCTCCAGGGCGTTTCGGCATCGTCTACCAGCGATGGCGGGAGCCAGCTCCGCCGCTGCCGCCGGCGTCGTCGCCTTCGCCGCCAGTGTGCGCTCCGCCGGCACCGCCGCGCTCTCGCGCCGATCCTCCAGTGGACCTGTGCCTCTTCTTCACCGGGACCCTCGTCACATTCACCCGATGGTGACGAGGCAGGCGTCTCGCCCGCAGGCCCTCACCGCCGCCGCATGCGAGCCGGGGATCTCTCCAGTACCCTCTTCCGTCCGCGCGGCCTTGGTGGATCCTCAGTGGCGCCGCGCGATGGAAGAGGAGTATGCGGCACTCCTCGCCAACCAGACGTGGGACCTTGTGCCCCGACCGCCGGCCTCCAACATTGTCACCGGCAAGTGGATCTGGACGCACAAGAGGCGTGCTGATGGTTCTTTGGAGCGATATAAGGCTCGCTGGGTCCTCCGCGGCTTCACCCAGCGCCCCGGCATTGACTATGATGAGACCTTCAGTCCCGTGGTGAAGCCAGCTACCGTCCGCACGGTCCTCTCACTGGCTCTCGAGCGCTCCTGGCCTGTGCATCAGCTGGATGTCAAGAATGCCTTCCTCCATGGCACTCTGACTGAGACGGTCTACTGCAGTCAGCCGGCCGGTTTCGTGGATTCTTCTCGTCCTGACTTGGTCTGCCGGCTCAACAAATCTCTCTACGGACTCAAGCAGGCACCCTGGACTTGGTACTCTCGATTCGCTACCTTCCTGCAGACTATTGGGTTCACGGAGGCCAAGTCTGACACCTCCCTGTTCATATACCACTATGGGGGTGACACTGCTTACCTGCTCCTCTATGTGGATGACATTGTCCTCACCGCCTCCAGCGAGTCTCTGCTCCACCGCATCATTGCTTCTCTCTAGAAGGAATTTGCTATGAAGGATCTTGGGGTGCTCCACCACTTCCTCGGCGTCACTGTTGAGCCCCGACCTTCAGGCCTGTTCCTCCACCAGCGGCAGTTCACTTGTGACATCCTGGAGCGAGCAGGGATGACTGACTGCAAGTCCTGCTCTACCCCGGTTGACACCCAGGGGAAGTTGTCAGAGGCTGGGGGTCCGATGCTTGGACCAGCGGACTCTACCGCCTACCGGAGTCTTGCTGGCGCGCTCCAGTACCTCACCTTCACACGGCCGGACATCACTTATGCCGTACATCAGCTCTGCCTCTACATGCATGCTCCGCGGGAGCCCCACATGGCTGCTATGAAGCGCCTTCTCCGCTACCTCCGTGGCACCCTAGGCTACGGGATGCTCCTCGGCCGGTCCTCCACTGCCGAGTTGATTGTCTACACCGACGCTGACTGGGCGGGCTGCTCGGACACCCGCAGGTCCACCTCCGGCTACGCTGTTTTCCTCGGCGGCAACCTTGTCTCCTGGTCGTCCAAGCGCCAGCCGGTGGTCTCCCGCTCCAGTGCCGAGGCGGAGTACCGTGTTGTTGCCAACGGTGTGGCCGAGGCCGCCTGGCTCCGCCAGCTCCTGGCTGAGCTTCACCGCCCTCTCGCCAGGAGCACGCTCGTCTACTGCGACAACGTCAGTGCGGTCTACCTCTCCACCAACCCCGTGCAGCACCAGCGGACGAAGCATGTGGAGATTGACCTACACTTCGTCCGTGACCGTGTCGCCATCGGCGACGTCCGAGTCCTTCACGTTCCGACCACCTCCCAGTTCGCCGACATCTTCACCAAAGGCCTCCCGTCCTCGACCTTCACCGAGTTTCGCTCCAGCCTCACCGTCACCAGTGGCTAGTTGCGTCTGTGGGGGGACGTGTGTGTGTGGTCTTTCTTCTTTCTTGTTCAGCCTCGAACTCCGCTGCGCCGGTAGTTCAGGCTGCGGGGGGTGTTGGAATGTGAGTGTATTAGGCCAATGAGGCTAGGCCCATGTGGCCCATGTATGGTTACCTATATAGCTACCCTTCTAGGGTTAGCCTAAATCAATAGAATCTCAATGTCTAACAGTATTTCTTACTTCCTGCCGTCATTAAAATTCTGGGAGACGGTTGTAATTTTATAATTGTATGGTTATTGTAAACATTATTTCCTTTGAATGTTGGTACCTCTGAAGTTACCCTTCACCAGAAAAAAGGGGGCTGAATCTAGGTATTCGCAGATGTGTGATCATAGTATTAGATACATGTCTTCAGATTAGTATATCTCTGTACCTGTATCGTGTGGGATAGCCATCCAAAAAACGAGTAGAGTGTTTAATATAGTATCAACATGTGATTGTTTTCCATGTATAGTGGTAATCCAGCTGTACATTTCACTCTTCTTTCATCTACAAGTTGTTTGGTAAAATGTGAAAACTAATCTTTTCCTTGATATGTAATTGCAATGGATGGAATATAACATGAATGAATGGGTAGCATGGGAAACTGTGGTTTTGAGGAGTTGGCCCAATGGGCCATACATCCAGCTCCCATGACTATGATTAAACTGAGCTGTTCGAAGCATAGTAAGTAGTAACTCCTGGTTAAACCTTTTTTACCAAGGTATTGCAAAAGCACAAGTTTATTATTGCACCGGCATGGTCTATCAAAATGGGGGTTAGACCTGAGCCAATGTGGATGCTGGTCTATTATAGTGGGAAATGAAACTTTGGGGCATTTCTATAGGTTTTATATCCTGCTAGTTTGGCAAAGGAATCGTTGAACCTACAATCTTTATATTTTATTTGTTTAGCAAATGCAGTTATGGTTCATTATTGAAAGTAGAGTCCTGGCTAAGGTTAGGTTTGAGAATTCATGATTCATTTCAATACCATGCTTGGAGATTAACATGATCACTATGGAAAATATCGATATCGATTAAGCGCACTGCAAGGTGCCCATGCCATAGGTCTGTTTTTCTTTTCTTTTTTGGAGTAACATGGACCTGTTAAATCATCATAGTGTGTTGTGTCTGCGTTATTTTCATACAGAATTTCACATTATTCCATTTTCTTAATTTGGAATTGGAACAAAATTCAAATAGAGCACAATTCTGTCACAATAGATTGACTGGAAGGCAGAGGCTTGAATGTTGTGGAAACACCGCAAAGATCGTTTTCAATGGAACCAATGCTATAGTATACAGCTTGTCTTCAGACAGATTTTTTTAGGAGGCTCACCTCTGGTGTCTAGCAAGTGCCAGGGGCTTATCTCTTGGAGGTGGTTGCGATAGGCGTTTGGTGATTTATTTGGTCAGGTTGTTTTTTGTTTATCTTAGAATCGAATGTAACTAAAGTCCTGCCATGTGACTGCATTTGTGTGTGTTTGTGTGCGTTCTGTATTCCATGTTCTTAATGAAATGATACACAGCTCTAATGAACATTCAAGAAAAGAAGAACTGGGAAGCAGAGGTGAAGAAAACATGGCAAACTTTATGTTGTTAAAATGATATTCATATGTATCCCTACGTATGTAGTCCATCATAGAGAGATGCAACTTAAGTTTAGAGTATTTGAAAAATACCATTCCTATCATGTTTCAGGCTGCTGCATGGATTATACTTGGGATATTCTCGCTCATCAGACTTCAAGCTGATTACCTTCTTGTTGTTGGAGTTTGCTTGAGCCTCAGCATCGCAAATATTATTGGGTTCACCAAATGCAACAAAGGTGCACATTCTCCTGTACTGCATCGAATGCTACCTTGTTGGAAAACTTATGATTGTTGAAAGTAAACCATGCAATTCCTTCAAGCTGATCAATAAGGCCTATAATTCTTTTCTGAATGAACTGATCTACAGCTTCAAAAGTTTGGTTTACTATTTGCAAAGTGGATAGGTAGCAGCAGAATATTGTGGACTATTCTTGTCTGGATCTGTTGCTACATCCTGAACCCTGAAGTTATCTTTCTATTGCTTTGCTATCTAATGCTGAGCTGATCAACTTAGATGGACCCCTCTCTAGCTTGTTCTCTATTACTCACAATCCTTGTTGCCCATTTACTCCAGTCTAAATAGCAAAGTTCCGCTAGGCGCTCGCCTAGGCGTGCCTAGGCGCGATTAAGCGCGAATCGGAGGGTGCCCGCCTCGCCTATGGGGGTAGGCGGAACCCTAGGCGGGCTGAGGTCGCCGGTGAGGGAGGAGCAGGCGGCGGCGGGCGGGTGAGAGAGGGAGATGGCGGCGGGCGGGCGAGAAAGAGAGATGGAGGCGGGGGGGCGAGCGAGAGAGATTGTGCGGCTGCAGCAGAGGAGGCTAGCGGCGGCGGTGGCCATGGCAGAGGAAGTGGAGAAGCAGGGACGGGGGGCGGAGGATGCGAGCGGTGCTGAGGAGGCGGGGACGGGGGCGGAGGACGGCGCGGAGGAGCTGGGACAGTTAGGATATGGGCTTGGGCTGTTTATGGGCCTTTCTATACAACTCTTGGCCCACAAGTGTCCTGTTTTTTCTTTTTTATAGACTTTTACAGTAAAATATGAATGGATTTAAAACGCCTAGAAAAACGCCTAGGAACGCCTAGGCGCGATTAATCCCGATTACTCCCTAGGCTAGGGGTCAGCGCCAAGATTCCGCCTGCCGCCTAGCGAAACTTTGCTAAATAGCATGGGGTTGATTTCACTGGAGCATCCTTTCAGAAATACTTTTACACCATCTTGCCTGCATACTGTCTGCTTATGTAGCACATCTGACATCTCACGTGAACTATGCACAATTTCTTGGGTTGTCAAAGATGTTAGACCACTTCAATTAAATTGGATACTTAAATTCATGCCTGCAACGATGCAATGTCATGCTCTATTCTATTTAAGCTTGACCTTGTATTGCTATGCTTATGTTGCAGATGCCAAGAAGAACATCCAGGATTGGACAACGAATGCCCTTCTATCAGGGAGCGTCAGGTCACATCTGCAGTCAGCATTTGGTGTCTGAACAACAACCTACTCCTACGACCTAGTTATACGTATAGTGCTGTACAATTTACAGATAACATGTGATTGGTCACTAGGATGCGTTTGTTTTGATGTTTTTTGTTGGCTATGTGCATCTTGCTGGGCAGGGCCGCAGGGTCGGAAGAACTTTTTCAAAGCCGTGTATCAACTCGATGTATACTGCTATTGAAATTTTAATAAAATCTTCCTTTATAAAAAAAACAATGTACGGATAACATAATAATGTATTTTTATTTTATCCATCTTGTCTAGTTTCATCTCTTGCATAGCCCTCTTGTTGCAGTAGACTGGACTGACCTCAACCTTTTATTTCTTGGTACGTATTATGCGGTTTATCCTGTCAACTCTTGTTCGTCAGAGGCAGTTTGTACAGATGAAAGAGCAGTTTGGTAGAGGCTGTGTTTAGTTCCTCAAAAAAAAAACACTGTGCAAACAAAAGATTCCCCGTCACATCAAACTTGCGATACATGCATGAAGTACTAAATGTAGATGAAATCAAAAACTAATTGTACAGCTTGGTTGTACTTTGCGAGACGAACGTTTTGAATCTAATTAGTCAACGATTGGACACTATTTACCAAATAAAGCTAAAACGTGCTACAGTACTTTTTTTACACCTTTTCGCGGAACTAAACACACCCAGAGTGATTCGTAATTTTCGTCTGTCTGACAGCCGTTTTGGGCAACGTCAGAGATGACGTTAGGATCAGGGCATCACCGCATCAGGCGTCACAGTTTTTCTAAACATATTCTAGCCTTTTGTTTACACAAAACCTGCTTTTTCTTTAGGTAGACATATATCTTTGCTTAGAAGTAAGTGCAATATCTTGTGAATGCCTACCTATCTTTCCAATAGTCATGTAGGAGGAATTGAAACGGATGAATCAAACTGAATGAATGGTTCGTTTAATTCCAAAAGAAATTAACTCATGAATTACCGTGGAATACTGTATGATTTGCAAAAGAGACATAACAAGTACAGCTTACAATGTTATGACAGTCCATTTTTCCATATACTGTATGCCCCTTTCCTGGGAATTGGCCGCATTTGCAACGCAAATCTTTGATATTTTTGTTCATCCCACAAGGATGAGCGACGTCCGGTGTATGCTACTGTAGATATTTGATGGATCGCCCCCAAAGGTAAAAATGTTTCCACGACAAACACACGATTCCACCCGCGGTCGCAATTGCAACACGGGATTTTGGGATTTTTCGCACACCTGGGTCGTCTCTGAAAACGACGCGTTTTTTTTTTCTTTCTAGGAGCCGTGTGCAGAATCCCTGCAAAAATTCAGAAATTCACCATTCAAGAACAGCGACGAGCCCATGGTTCTCAGCCAAGTCGCTGCGTCACCAGCGTTATCATCACCTTTGCGGATCCGCGTCGGACGTTAATATCCGCGTGGGCCGTGGAGACAATCAGACAGGACTACTCACCCACTCGGCACCATACAACAAACATTTTTCTCCTCTCTCACGCTGGCCGTGTCGTTTTCGCGTAAACCGTTCGAAAAAAAAGATATATACATATATTGCAATTGTTTCCTCGCCACATGATTTTGGCACGCGACATTATTCATCGGCACACGATGGTGACCATTGCTCCAATAAGGACCGACCCCTGTGCAATAGTATCGTTGTCTCGCACCGTGTCGTTTCTTAGCTCAAAAAAAAAAAAAATCCAACAAATTTAGCATCGCGGAGGAAAAAGGTCACATGGTCACAGCGCACGCTGAAAAAAAACGTCCTATAAACCTTATCCACTTAAAACTCCTTTTTTTAAAAAAAAAGTTTTCGTTGCTGGCCAATGTGGCCTAAATTCAGATTTCTCGGCAACCGTACATGCCTAAAGCTGGATTTTTTTCTTCTTGTTTTTATGGGTTTTGCATTACTCAAGGGAAGATTCTAAATATCGAGCGCTTTATTTTTGGCGTCTGCTGACCGGGCAGCAAATCTCTTGGCTGCAAAATGCTGGCGCCCGCTTAGGCGAAAAGGTGTCCAAGAAACACTGCCACGTCAACCCCCAAGCCTTATCCACTTGAAAATTCTATCCCCATTTCTTCTTGATCGCCCATTGTTTCTGCCTTGGTTTGGTGCTTGAGATTCTGAGATATGAATATAGAAAGAAATGTGCCTTCAGATTAATATGCATTTTGCATCTTTTGCGGGGAAATGTTGCTGGATTTCAAGTTACATTGACCCAAAAACAAAATTACATGGCTGGAAATGCTTCTGCGTTTAATTTGAAGAAAATCAATTGAAGCTAGCATTACTTATAGAAACATGTTTTTATCATGATGACATCAACGAAAATTTTGAGTAGCCCCTAGGCATAGCGCATCGCCGTCCCACATTGTAGGATGCATGTACCTAACCTAGTGCATGGTTAATTACTGTACACTAAATTAGTGCATAATACTAGCCCCATATGTTTTGTTTTTCGAAGGGCTTGTAATACCTCTCAGAGAATTTGAGATTTGCTTTTGGCACGACCGTACCATGTGGGCACATGGGGTGATCAGTTTTCTGTCCAAATCCCCTGTTAAGTAGACAGACGCACAGCATTTGCAGGTGACACGTTACCTACTTATCAAAACAGGAAGTAAACTGGCAGTTGTGCGCTGTGTCTCCAGATCCAAAATGACCATCTGTAAATGGTGGAAGTCGCCAAGTAGAACCTGTACACTTGGCGTCCATTTTAAAGGTACTACATATGAAGGGTTCATCTAATAATCTAGCAAGAGTAAAATACACTAACGATTTGTCCTTAAACTTGTGTTACATGAGGATTCAATGGAGGAGAGTTGCTTTGTACCATCCAACTAAAACTACATTGTGCAGTGCCATGGTATTTGAGGGAGAAATCAAACAAACAAACGATTAAGATGACAAATAGTAACACCATTTCAGCAACTGTTACATGAGGATTCAACGGAGGAGAGTTGCTGTTGTTTTGGGTTTTCGTGCCACAAATTTAATTGATTTGTGGAAAATACGTGCAATATTTGTATCTCCAAATAAATTTATTATAAAAATAGATTCGACAATCTATCTAAGGATATTATTGTGTACCATAAATATTATTATTTTTATATAAAATTAGTCAAAGTTATTTTTTAGGAAACGAGAACGACAAGTATTTTGGGACGGAGGGAGTACCATTCTTCTCTAAATGCTCCCGTTGAGTTTGGTGGTGACTCTGGGGCAGATTCACCATTTTAGTGGAGCAGATCCACGGTGAAGCTGCTAAATCCAAAAACGTTAGGCTAGAAAAATTGGATCCAGAATTGGTTTTTTGTGAACCGAGGGAGGGGGCCGGATGCTGGTCATCTCCAAAGGTGGAGTTTGTGGTAACACCTCTACGTATGGAGCTGGTCACCTCAGATTTGGGGAATTCAAATTTGAGGATACTTTAGGTGGGCTTTTGACGAATGAAGAGTAGAAGCTATCTAATAAGAATTGCATGTATATGTAGACATTTGGGTTACACAATATCTTATTGACCGCTCTATTAGGGGTTTCATAAAAAAAGGTGAGCTTGAGATAATAGTGATGTGGTTGCCAAAGAAATTAAATATGTAAATCAAACATAATAATAATAACTTGTACTAAATTTAATTTTTATTTCAAACAAAATTCATTAGCATGCAACACCTTATCTTAGGTTTTAAGGTGCAGTAAGAATATCTCTATCTCAAAAAGAATGTCATTTTAGATTTATACTAAGTTAAACTATTTTAAGTTTAACTTGCGAAAATACTATCATCATTTATATCTTCAAGTATGTTCATTATGAAAATATATTTATATAATACTTATTATACATTATAAATATTAGTATCATACATATTTGTTTAAAATTGAAACTTATTCACGCTTTGAAAGCGAGAATGTTGCACATGCACGGATGCACCTACAGACTCACATAGGAACCTGCTGGGAACTTTCCAAAGTTGAAAATTCCAGAGTCTGCAGCATTTATTTTGAGAAAAGGCTCCTGCGCCTTGTTTAGTTTGCCTCAAAGTTCCAAGTTTTTTCACTCTCTCTCCATCACATCAATTTTTAACCGCTTGCATGGAGTATTAAATGTAGGTAAAAAAATAACTAATTACACAGTTTAGTTGGAAATCACGAGATGAATCTTTTGAGCCTAGTTGGTCCATGATTGGACAATATTTGCCAAATAAAACGAAAGTGGTACTATTCATCGGTTTGAAATTTTCTTCAATCTAAACAAGGGCCTGGTATTTTGGAGGAAAAAAAACGAAACGAGAAGTCGCAAAAGTCACGTACTACACGGTAGATGGTACAGGCTGCGTATGCATTTATTCGTTTGTTGCTCAGCTCTGCTGGGCCTCAGACGGCAGACACCTTTTTCTTTATAATATAAAAAGTTCGGCAGACCCATTTGGCCCTACTACTGTAAATACAGCAACGATGTACCCCTCCGTGTATTTTACAGTATGCTGATTACGTTTATTACTAATAAAATGTTGAAACTCCTTCCATCCAGTTCATTGAATCGGCTACCTCCTGTTTGTTTGGCTGAAAAGTCATACCTAAAAGTACCGTTTACTAATATATTATAAGAAAAAAATATTATTTATTGATAAAAAGTACGACGTATGAGTCCTGCGAACAGTGCGTATGATTACAGAGTTGTCACAGACAAGTGGGCAACAGCCTTTCCTAGAACTGTAGGGGACCCACAGTCAGGACTGGACGTTGTCTTGCGGGTGCGGGGCTTTTATCTGCACACTACTTTTTTTTTTTTTAAAACATGCACACTACTTTCTTTGAATCGTGCCGGTGGCGTGCGCCTCTTTTTATTTTCCGACACGCTTTCGGTCAGTACTGGGTAGTCTGGTAGCGATTCGACGGGTCGCGGCATCCCGCCCGTCGCACGAGACTTTTTTTTTTTGAAACTCGTCGCACGAGACTTGTCACGCTGTCCGGCGGCGTCCGCCCCGGGCACGGCGGCTGTGCTGTGGTCTGCTGTTTCCGAGAGTGCAATTACAGGAAAATACCCAACCGTCATTTTCGCTATCCTCCGCGGCTCCGCCCGAAGTCGAGAAATCATAAATTTAACGAAATAAGTATATACTCTCTTCATTCATCCAAAAAATCTAACAATCTTAAGTTTGACCAAATCTACACAAAAGATCACTGACATTTATAATACTTACTAAATGTCATTAGATTAATTGTCAAATAAGTATATTTTTATAGCAAATGTAATTAGACACATAAATGTTGATTTTCCTCTAGAAAATATTTTTCCTATAAACTTGGTCAAACATAGAAAGTTTTCCTCATATCCAGGCTTTTGGCTATCCTGAGCTGGTTAGCCATGTTAGGTCTAAAATGAGAGCCAAACACATCCATTGTATATAAGTTCACTACTATGTATGAACTTATATACGTCAGGTTCTATCAAAACTTTTCACAAACTAGGTCAACGTATCTTGAGATTGATTATAAGTCACTTTAGAAGTTTCATGGTAGACGGTTACATCCCTACCACTGAAAATATAAACTAATTGTAAAAAACTTAAGTGACGTGTTCAATGATAGAGAAGCAAATTAGGTGATCTATACTAAATTCATGTAACATGACCTTTTACCATCATAAATAATTCTAAATCATGCCCTTTTGGACGCGAAGAACTAAAATTAATTTTGTCTTGCTCATCCTCAAGCTAGCATGAAAACTTTCCATCTTATCTTTTTATCGATTCAAAAATTCTCATGATCCCTTTGCTCAAAGGGACAACGTAGTACTGATCGTTCAGTGTAATTATGGGCCAGTGAACCTTCATATATCTTGGTTCCAAAGTGGAGAAGCAAACACCATAAACCAAAGTTTATATTCACCGAGTGCCAGCCTCTACGTACTCTCTCTGTATTTTAGTTTCATCCGAAGTCAAACTTCTCTTTTTTTTTGTGAAAGTTAAGTCAAACTTCTCTAATTTAACTAGATCTATAAAAGAATCACCAACATTTTAAAACATCACATATCAAAAAATATGTTTTGATAGTATATTTAACCATATCTTGGTCTGTCTACCTAATGTAAAGAGGAGACCGAGAGATTTAATCACATTTATAAAGTTTTATACACCGTGTCAATCCAAAATTAGGCCATAAGTTTCTTTAAGTGCATTACAAGAACACATCACAAAAAAAACATTGCACGAACATGATTTCCACGGTGGTAATTTCACCATCCCTGAAACCCAAAGAAGGATGATGACCTAACTGTTTCCCCCCATTTAGCCAACGGGCGTGTTGGGAAATAAAAACTTCAGAAACGTGCACTTTAAATCCAGGGTGGCCCACCACCCACCGCCCCGATCTTTATAAAAAGCCTCCCCCCTCTCACCCTGCTCTCCTCTGCGTTACGCTCCCCACCTAACCCAAACCGAGCTGGCCTTTCGCAGATCGAACCCTCGCCGACCAAGTATCTTGCACAAGTTACCTTTGCCTGTATTGCCTTTTTTTTGGCGTAGCCCCCTGAAGGTTTCTCCGCCGTGCGCCCGTGTCCTTCGCCGGAGCTTGCCCTATGAGTGGTCAAACCCCGATGGGGCTCGCCGCCGCAGCAGCCGCCGCAGTGAGGCCGTGCCGCCGCCGCCTCCTCTCGTCAGCCTCCGCGGCCGGGGCGTCAAAGACGGCGGCGGGCACCGCGACCCGGCTCTTCCCCAGATTGCCCCACCCGCACCACCCCCCGTACGGCCGGCGCCTCCCCTTCCTCGTCTCCGCGGTGTCGCAGTCGCAGGCCTCGCAGACCGGCCCAGCCACCCCTGTGCCGGTCCCCGTCCCCGTCCCCTCCGACCCCCGCGCCGCCGTTTCCGGCAACCTCCCTTTCTTCGACCGCGTCCTCTTCCCGGACTCGTTCCCGCTCGAGACTCCGCCTGCCAAGGAGGAGGAGGACGCGGCGGCGGTGCAGACCGATGAGGCGGTGGAGCCGGCCGCGCCCTTGAGGGAGGAGACGGAGACGGAGAGGGAGGCGTGGAGGCTGCTGAGGAGGGCGGTCGTCAGCTACTGCGGCGAGCCCGTGGGGACCGTGGCGGCGGAGGACCCCGAGTGCACGGAGACGCTCAACTACGACCAGGTCTTCATCAGGGACTTCGTGCCCTCCGCGCTCGCCTTCCTCATGCGCGGCGAGACCGAGATCGTCCGCAACTTCCTCCTCCACACCCTCCAGCTCCAGGTGAGCTGATCCCCATCCTGCTTACTAGTTCCTCGTCTGGTCAAAATTTAAAATTCCAAAAGAATTTAGTTCTAGCTGAAGTCCTTAGTTTAGTACTAGTGTCAGTGGCGTGTACGGCAATATTTTGTTTTTGTGAGTCGTGGATGGAAATAGACACCCAAGTTTTCATTGCTAGGATATATTTGGGATTTTTTATTATCATTTCCAGTCGTTTATTTCTATGGGCAAGTGAAAATTATTATCATCTATTTACTGAATGCGTACCAGTTTGTGGTTATTTAGGATTATGCGGATTCCTTTTCTTGTGGGAAGTATGATTAGATTTCTATTTTGTCGTATTAATTATGTCCGCTTTCATACAAGAGTGCCATGAAGTAACATGATTTATTGTTAGCTTGTTTCACACTTCAAATAAATATAAGATTTTACCACAGGATCTCGGAGCTGTTTGACCAGTAAAATGCAAAAGCAGAGGTTCCAATTGAATAATTAAAATTAGTAGTAAGTGAAGTTAAGATTTGATGGTATAAGTCTGAGATGAACAATAACTAAACTATAATTATCCTCTAGCGGACAAGCAATATGCTAATTCTATCACATGCTTTTGCAATTGTATTCTTTTGTTGAACTAGATAGATTGCAATAACCAATGCTAAAATGATGAAAGGAATGTGAAATGTTTTTCCTCTGAAGATTCTGAAAGCTGATTCAAACAGACTAAGACCGTGTAACAAGATTTCAATTGATCTGTACCACTAAGAGGCAACACTAATATTTTCTGTTAAAGTGAACAAAAAAGATTTTGTGTTTGCTGAACTCCTCTCTGGTTGCTTGTTTATGTGATGTTTTTCTTGAGCTAGTCACTAATTACTCCTTTCTTTTATGATTAGAGCTGGGAGAAAACTGTTGATTGTTACAGCCCTGGGCAAGGATTGATGCCAGCTAGCTTCAAGATTAGGACCGTACCACTTGATGAGAACAATGAAGGATTTGAGGAGGTCTTGGACCCTGACTTTGGTGAGGCAGCCATTGGTCGTGTAGCTCCTGTGGATTCTGGTATGTATCTTGTTCCTACATAAGCTGCATATAAGAATTCGTTTTGAAGTTACTGTTATCATGCATCTTTGTTCTGCTACTTCAACCCTATTTATCTTTTTGCAGGACTGTGGTGGATTATTTTGTTGAGAGCTTACTGCAAGATTACAGGAGACAATGCTTTGCTAGAAAGAGTTGATGTGCAGACAGGAATTCAATTGATACTGAGTTTGTGTTTGGCTGATGGGTTTGACATGTTCCCAACATTACTAGTTACAGATGGATCATGCATGATAGACAGGAGGATGGGAATACATGGGCATCCTCTTGAAATCCAAGTAAGTTGAGTTTAATTGCTTATGGCTTAATTCACTAGATCCTGGAATAATGATCTATAATGTTATTCAACAATAGGAAAAATATGCTGCCATATAGGGACCATTTTTTTTCTTGTGCAGGACTAATTTAATTTATAACAAAAAGAAAATAGTTATGCTATTCTTCTTTTATAAACCTAGATTTATTTGGCATATCAGCTGAAGATCTGTACTTACAAGTTCTTTCTGTTACGCAGGCTTTGTTCTACTCTGCTTTACGATGCTCACGAGAAATGCTTGTTGTGAACAATGGATCAAAAAACCTCATCCGTGCCATTAACACCAGGCTCAGTGCATTGTCCTTTCACATCAGAGAATATTACTGGGTTGACATGAAGAAGATAAATGAGATATACAGATACAAAACAGAAGAATACTCCCATGATGCCACTAACAAGTTCAACATTTACCCTGAGCAAATCCCTTCCTGGCTTGTTGACTGGATTCCTGAGAAAGGAGGTTACCTTATAGGGAATCTGCAGCCAGCTCACATGGATTTTAGGTTCTTCTCTCTTGGCAACCTTTGGGCCATAGCTTCGTCTCTAACTACTCCAAAACAAGCTGAGGGAATTCTTAGCCTTATTGAAGAAAAATGGGATGATCTTGTAGCAAACATGCCCCTCAAGATATGCTACCCAGCAATGGAAGATGATGAATGGCGCATTATTACTGGCAGTGATCCTAAGAATACGTAAGCATCCTTGCTTGTAGAATCAATTTTTCGTTCTGTCCTTCCATGTCTTTTGGTTTGTCATATGTCCCTTTTTGTGGTTCTCTATCTATTTTTTTTTGAAGATTAAACATCTCTTTTGTAAACATCACATCAATTGTTGACATGTGTCCACTTTGTGCATGTGCAGCCCATGGTCATATCATAATGGTGGATCTTGGCCCACCCTATTGTGGCAGGTAAATATCAACACCAATGCTTTCAAATTGCTCGTTAATTTTCATGCTTGTGGATCATTGCTGACTTATCCTTGTTGCTGTTCACATAGTTCACATTGGCGTGCATAAAAATGGGTAGACCAGAATTGGCCCGGAGAGCCATTGCTGTGGCCGAGGAGAGACTCTCAGATGACAAGTGGCCGGAATACTACGACACCCGATCTGGGAGGTTCATTGGGAAGCAATCCCGATCTTATCAGACATGGACTATTGCTGGTTTTCTGACCTCTAAAATGTTGCTGGAGAACCCAGAGCTGGCTTCTATTCTGACCTGTGATGAGGACCTTGAGCTGCTCGAAGGCTGTGCTTGCTGCCTGTCCACGAAGAGGACCAGGTGCTCACGCCGGGCTGCCAAGTCACATGCTGGGTGAAGCTGTGAGGTTCATGTTCTTGGTACTGCAGGCGCACAATGTATACTACCGACGGAGAATTAACCAAGACAGACTCTTCAGCTGTACATTAGTATAGGTTTATGTTAGATATCCATCCATTCATTTCCTCGGTGGCTGCTCATTCTTTTTTGCTGAGCTACCACTGATGGGAACTACCCTGGGTGATACCGGTGGTTGAAAGAAGAGAGCAAAACATATTCGAAGTTTGTGCTCTCATGTACACAGAAAATGAAATCTGTTATTATTTGAGCTGCCTGCTGCTCGTTTGGGAGCGCTGTTGAAGCCCCTAACCATTGTATGCCTTGTTCATACTTGAATGTAATATGTGGTGTCATTTGCAAACCAAACTGTGACACTGTGTCATGTTCATTTCATATTATGGTTAGACCTTTGTTGTATTGGATTATGCTCGGATGTACCATATGTGCTGTGTGTTTGGTCAGCACATTGTGTTGTTTTCGGCCGATGAATCTGAATGCTGCTGCAGCTGATGAATCTGACACTGCCGTTGCTAAACTATTTGAACCAGACCATCTTGGTAGTTCTTGTCAAACCCAACTGTTGAAAATAAAACCCAGCGGGAGATGTCGTTAACCCAAGCTTTTGCTGAATCATCCATTCATCCCTACTAAACTTGACATAGTCATTGTTTTCAGTAACCAGAACCTGAAACTGAGTTGTGTTCTTTCACACCAAAAGCTGCATAGGGTGCAAGGGCAACTTGATGGAATGAACAGAAATGTATTGTTAATCTTTCTGCAGATACTAAAATATCACCAAAAGCTCCAAACTAGGTTTATGATGTTCAGCCTGCCACGTCATAAAAATCCTTAACCAAAAGCTCTAGATAGGGTTCACTACTAACTTAAAACTATGGTAAGCACTTCTTTCGAAGTTGGGAGTTAGGACAAGTTATCTTTCACTCCTGCAGAGTTAATGGAAGCTGAACATTCACCCTTTTGTTCTTTACCACACACATGGACACAACACGTACGAGGAACCAGTGGAACAAAAACTCCAAGTTAACAAGTATGAAAATTTCAATTCTACAAGTACCATAAGCCCAACGCCTTTCCCTCCCACTGATGTTCTAGAGTGCAAACCACCTACTATATGAAAAAAAATAGAAACCAATTCAAAAAACGTACTTTAGTTGTTCAGAAAAAATCAGAAATTTAGCAAAGCCATACTGCATACAAATATGTACTCATATGCAAGAGTTGATACATGCTTAATATGGCATTGTTATATTATTGCCAACATTATCATTTGCATTAATGTTTGATAGTTTTTCCTCCTTTGCAATGTACTGGCATTTTTTATTAGTTTTTGTTAGAATCTGGATCAATTGATGGTCCAATTAATCAAACCATAAACTAAACTATTATGCAATTTATTGTGAAATCCAATCTAAATAAATGCATCTCCAAGCTGCACATATGTACCAGTGTAATCCCCGCTACCACGTGAAAAATCAAGAGGTCTTGCTCATAATCATTGGCAGACGTACTAATCCTTGAAACACTTTAATCAGATGTTTAGAATTTCAAATTTTTATGTGTCCTTAAAGTAATTCATGAAACTCTATTTAACTATACCAACACATGTATATATGAATATTAAAGTTATGATATATTTATAAGTAAATATTTTAAAAAGTTTATTAAATTATATTTTAATTCGATATAAGCTTAATAAATATTGTCATATACTTATACTATAGATGTCATGGTTATTATGAAATATATTATAGCGTTTAAATTTTATGGAAAGATAAAACATAAATAGATATGTACCATTTCTATCCTCGTTCTCTATATATTTTTTTCTCCCGTTGCACGACATGAGCATGTTCGCTAGTGCTCGATAAAGAGAAACGGAGGGAATAATCAACAAATGGCTCCAATCAGAGATGCCAGAAAATGCGTGTGAATACCATGCTAATGTCAGGTGTTACAAACATGTGTTATATTCTCCACTAAATCTAGCATTGCCATTTGAAGTCAAGAGTGTCCGCCTCTACAAAACTCAACAGGAATTCAGAAATATGTAAGTGTATCTCCATTCAAGATGGCAACGGGTACATACCCGACGGGTAGTGCTCACCCGTACCCGTACCCGCACCCGCAAAATTTTACCCGTCGGGTTACCCGTACCCGCATGCGGGTAAAAAAATAGTTCCATACCCGTACCCGCCGGGTAATTCTCACCCGACGGGTAACCCGTACCCGATAACATACCCGAAATTACCTAAAAATATCAAATAGTCACATGCAAAAATAAATAATTCTAAGCTTCCAACAAGTTACAAACATGCTAACAAATATTATTAGCATCATTACAACAAAGACAATCTACTAGAAATATAGTGGATGTCTCAATGGGCCAAATTCATGACTTATATGCGCTAAAATAACTGAGGTTGGCTAGTTATTTTTGCGGGTATGTCTTACCCGCGGGTATGCGGGTATGGGTAGTATACACCCGCACCCGTACCCGCATACCCGATGGGTATAGGATTTTGCCCAATAACATACCCACGGGTAGAAAATTCATTCCATACCCGCCTCTTTATCGGGTAATACCCGTCGGGTACTCGGGTTTCGGGTACCCGTTGCCATCTCTAATCTCCATTGAGTAGGATTTACATCTCAGTAGCAAGATCAAGACTGTCTACCAAGCTCGACATGAACTCATCGATATATAACCTCATTTCCAATGAGTAGGATATACATCTCGGTAGAGACATCAATGATGAGGACATCCTCCGCTATTACCCGCTGGCAAAGACGCAACAAAAAAGGGCCAAGTGGCCTAGTTGTAGTCGGGCGGCGACCGTGTGAGCCTCTGAATAATCCCACCTTGCTTAGCTTGGGAAGAGGAAGCCACCTTAAAAAAGAGCCACCCTTCCCCTATCGGACTAGTCTTTTAGGACATTGGACCTTTCCCTGAGTGGGTGTGTATAAGAACTGTTGGGGTCCGGGCAACCTTAATTTATTGGACCTCGGCCAACCCTACCTGGGCCGGATGCATCATTTGGTATCGGAGCTGGGCCCTTGTTTAAGGTGTGGGAATGATGAGGACATCCTCCGCTATTACCCGCTGGCAAAGACACAACAAAAAAGGGCCAAGTGGCCTAGTTGTAGTCGGGCGGCGACCGTGTGAGCCTCTGAATAATCCCACCTTGCTTAGCTTGGGAGGAGGAAGCCACCTTAAAAGAGAGAGCCACCCTTCCCCTATCGGACTAGTCTTTTAGGGACACTGGGCCTTTCCTTGAGTGGGTGTGTATAAGAACTGTTAGGGTCCGGGCAACCTTAATTTATTGGACCTCGGCCAACCCTACCTGGGCCGGATGCATCAATCAAGAGAGTTAACCTCAACAGGAACACATAGATTTCTAACCACATTTCCATTAAGAGTAGGATCAATATCTACAAACTTCACAAACTATCAGCCAAACTTTAGAGTCCTTCACATAAGAAGTCTTCTCTGCAGTTACCTGTAGATTTAAAGTTCAAGGTTTATGGGTATGGATAACAAAATAGCATTAGCCTCAACAATTCTTCAAAAGATGGCCATCCATGCGTACATAAACAAATTTATTGGAAATAAGAACCTGATTGACCAATGCCATGTGGCCAGTTAGCATTATATTAACTTTTGGATAACAGACATGATAATTCTATTATTATTGCACTGAAACTCTACAACAACACAACAACAACATAGCCTTTTGTCCCAAGCAAGTTGGGGTAGGCTAGAGATGAAACCCAAAAGAGACGAGAAACAGGGAGACACATAAAGGGACATAAAGGGCACAAGACAAAAGATGTCACGGTTCAGGCACGTTGATTGCTAATCTCCAAGCGCTCCTGTCCATAGCTAAATCCTTGGGGATATTCCACTCCTTAAGATCTCTCTTAACGGACTCGTCCCAAGTTAATTTAGGTCGACCTCTACCGCTCTTTACATTATCGGCCCGCTTTAGAACTCCACTACGCACCGGCGCCTCAGGAGGCCTCCGTTGGACATGTCCAAACCATCTCAACCGATGTTGAATCAATTTCTCCTCAATTGGTGCCACCCCAACCCTATCTCGAATATCGTCGTTCCGTACTCTATCCCTCCTTGTGTGTCCACAACACCAACGCAACATACGCATCTCCGCTACACTCAATTGCTGGACATGTCGCCTTTTTGTAGGCCAACACTCAGCACCATATAACATCGCCGGACGAATCGCCGTCCTATAGAACTTACCTTTCAGCTTCTGAGGCACCCTTTTGTCACAGAGAACGCCAGAAGTATTGCACTGAAACTCTGAAGGTACAAAACTTGTGACAGCTCAAATTAATCATAGTAGTTAAGTTCCCCAGGTAGAACAGAAAAAAAAAAGTAAAACCTGTCCAGCTCAATGCATACTCTCAGTTCTTTTGATTCGAACTACCCTGTTTTTAACCCTCCAAGACAAAATAAATTGTTTACTTCTTGAGAGACTCACAAGTCATTTGCAGCAGGTTAATGTGGCACAACCACATTCCATCTGTCAGCTATTGCTATTAGCAGTGCAAATGTTGATTGTTGAACCATTAAATTGCAATTGTTATGCTCAAGTGAGGGGGGACATGCATATGTGTGCAAAATAACTTCTATATTCTTGTGTATAATTGGAAAAAATCCACTGTGAGAACTCATCCATGATAACTTATAGTTAGTCATAACTTCATTTCAGGTTTACATAAATCCTGCAGGCCTAAAGAAGTCTAATGTCTCATAAAAGCACAAGGAATTGTTTTCCCTGTAGGTATTCATGAGTCACAGAACTTCAGTTTTCTGCAGAGTGGTGAGCAAGAATCGAACTACAACATCATGGAATGAAAAAAGAAGTTCTATTCACACAGATACGGACGAATTCTTGAGATAGTCATTATATTGCATTCCCTTACTAGCATAATCTGGACTAAGACACGCAGCATACACAAAAAAATGCACAAAGTAAACGCAAGTAAAAAAAATATTTCTGAACTGTTCAACTGACAAGGAAAGTTTGTTACCTAGTTTAGGTCAATTTTCAGTTCATACAGATCACTTGAAACTGTACTCTGATTGCACTCTGAAACTACTCTCTCAAGGTCAACAGGCACATTTGAAACAAACACAAGAAGCGGCTTCTTTCTTGGAACCGGAAGTAACTCATTCTTGCCCTCCAGTATGCCTAGGACTGTCCTCATGACAGGTCTCTCTTCTGAGAACGGATTCACGCAGCTCAAACCAAGAAGAAGTAGCCTCATCATTTGCTCATTGTCATACTGTCCACTAAGATATGGATCCGCAGCATCCAGAAGCTTGACTTCTGAGTGCAAATTCCAAACCCAATCAACAATATTCAACATGTTCATACTGCTGGGCGCTTCTCTCTCTATTGGCCGCTTGCCTGTGCAGATCTCAAGCAGCACAACCCCATAGCTGTAGACATCGCTCTTTTCTGTAGCTTTACCCATCTGGAGATATTCAGGTGCAAGGTAACCAAGAGTCCCTGCTGCCAGGGTCGACCGAGGACTCGTGTCATGATCCTTTAACCTCGCAAGCCCAAAATCTCCCAATCTCGGACTAAAACACGAGTCAAGAAGTATGTTACTGCACTTTATATCCCTGTGGATCACCTGCTTGTCATGTTCTTCATGTAGGTATGCCACCGCAGAAGCGATGCCAACAGCAACGTTGTACCGCTGAGACCAGTCGAGGGTGACATAACGCTCCGTGCCTGAACAAGGGTGGAGAGCTTCATCTAGGCTGCCGTTGGACATAAACTCATAGACAAGCAGCAGCTCGTCCCTTTCTGTACACCACCCCTGGAGCTGAACCAGATTGGGGTGCTTCAGGTCAGCAATAATAGTAAGCTCAGCACTGAACTCATTGTAGCTCTCTCTGGATTGCTTCGACCTCTTGACCGCGTACGTGACCCCAGAGTGTGGGCACACTGCCTTGTACACTGTACCGAAACCACCGCTGCCGACCACCATAGAGGGATCGAATCCATTTGTAGCCGAGAAGAGATCTTGGTACATGAACTGCCTCGGTTTACCTGTTATCTTTGCTCCGTTTCCCTTGTTAACCACTACAGTACTCCACCTCCACTTCTTCAGAGACATTACCACAAACACCATGAGTGCACCAAGGAACACGATAGGCAAGGGGACGGCGAGCCCCAATACTAGTTTCCTGCGGCGCCCACGCTTCAGGTTCAGGGTGGTTACCCCAGGCGTCACGGGCGTGCTGGGGACGCTGTCGGACATGCTGTGCGCGGGCCGGGATGCCGTGTCGACAGGCGGCGTCCCGGCCGTGAGGAAGGTCCAGCTCTCGACGACGAAGCCGCCGTCGCCGCTGCTCGCGTTGTCCGACGACACCTCGAGGCCGACGAACATGAACTCGGAGAAGCGGACGCCAAGGCCCGCGGCGTCTGAGGACAGAGCTGGCGTCCGGGGCTGCAGGCTCGCGTGGCTGAGGAATACATCGAGGCGCGCCCGGCGCGCGTCGTAGATGACCCAGGAACCGACCCCGTTGCCGTTCCGAAGATTCACAGCGCCGGTGGAGTTCCCGGCAAGTCTCTCACCGGCGGAGTACGCGGAGACGAGGCCCTTGGACGCGTCCAGGGTGATCTCGAGCGGCAGGGACCGGTTTTTGGCCGTGGCGCCGACCGTGAGCGGGTCGGGGATGAGGAGGAAGGAGAGGCGCGAAGCGGGGTGCGTGGAGGCGGGCGCGGCGAAGAGGAAGGAGGTGGAGAAGGAGGCATTGGGTGGGAACGGGAGCGGGAGCGGGAAGAGCGCATGGGAGGAGGGCGGCGGGAGCGAGACGGAGTCGGCGCGGAGCGAGGCCCCGCCGAGGAGGGTGAGGTTGCGGAGGGAGAAAGATGGAAAGGAGAACGAGATGGGGGTTTCAGCCGCCTTGGAGGATGGCGCGAGGAGGACGACGAGGAGGAGGAGGGCAGCGGCGTCGGGTGCGAGGAAGCGGTGGTGGACTGGTGAGGTCGTTGGAGCCATGGAATGGAAGTTCGGAAGAGAGCCAGAGCAGGGCCGGTTTACATTTTGGAGCAGGGCAAGCCCTGGGACAAAGTTTGCCTCGTCTGGACCTTGCTGCCTGTACCAGGCAAGGACTACGTCGATGTCCAGGCGAGTGAAATCGAGCGCCTGGGCTAATTGCTCTGATGGGCAGATTGATGGATGAGAAAGGACACGCAGTTCCTGTTAGCTTTTTTTATTTTGTCTCCGTCGTCTTTATTGTTTCTTTTATCTGGTTCCTACGGCTCTTAATAAATAAAACTGCATGGCCTTTTTCTTATCACGGTGGTTAGTTGCTCGATGTCCGTGAACGGATCTATTACTCACGAGCCAAAACATATTTGGTGCTGTTCGGCTGGTCTCGTTTCCAGCTGATTTCTGGGTAGGGCCTATTTAGTTGCAAAATTTTTTTTTGCAAAATGACACTGTAGCAAATTTCGTTGTTACGTGGTAATTAGTGTCCAATCATGATCTAATTAGGTTTAAAAGATTCGTCTCGTCCATTTCGTCTAAACTATGTAATTAGTTTTATTTTTTATCTATATTTAATGCTTCATGCATGTGTCCAAAGATTCAATGTGACGGGGAATCTGAAAAATTTTGCAAAAATTTTTTGGAAGCCGACCACAAGGATCAGCCGAACAACATTTAATGCATTTTAAATTCAGACACCATTGAATGCATTTCAAATTCAAACACAGGCAACCATTCCATTGAACTACAAAACCTGTTCATTACAACCAGGACATCCCATTAATACATCATTCAAATGCACAAATCAAATGGCACAAGTTAAATACACCACCATGGTTAACAGTACTAAATTACCACCTCTATAGTCCTTACATCTTTCATATGGAACCAGTGGGCATAATTACAAAACTTGTAGCCCTTAGAAGCCACATGATCAGCTGCTACAAGAAGTTTCACATATGCAGTCTTCTTGTACACAGTTGCCCATTACATCAAGTAATTAGTGGTAATCAACAATTATGTCCTAATCACATCAGTCCTCTAAATATAATTGGTTGCATACGTGGAACAACAATACAAAACTTGTACCCAGTTTCAGGTACTTGAGGCAGTAAGAAGACGAAGCCCAATTCAGCAAAATCCACGTACCAACTTGAACCCTCTCCATCCTGCCCTCCGTTGCTCCTCTTTGCTCCCAGTCACCTATAGTACACAAAAATTAGGCATTGAAGAAACGATTGCTGACTGAAGACATTTTCTAACTCTACTATAATAGATTCACATACTTCTTCCCAAGGACTCCAAGTCCCAGAGTAACGCTAAAGCAGCCACTTGACTCAAACGTCCTAGTCCAGGTGATTGCATGTACCTCCCTTGTTTCTTTGGTCCCTCCAGGTCATGCACATAGTTGTGCAGTGCAAAGGCAGTCGTAATAATCTGTGATTGTTTTATTCCCGGATAGTGTGCTACGCCTTGCAACATTTGCCACTTACTTTTCGCGGCCCCAAATGACTGTTCGACAACATTACGCAGCCTGGAATGGTGGCGGTTGAATCAGTGGCGGATCTAGGATTTCAATAATGGGGGTACGGACAAAAACGATATAGTCAACGAACATGGACACGACATAATTAGATCACTAAACGATGATAAAATAGTTGTGATAAGTTACATGTTTTCAACTTTCCATAATTCTAATATACTAATACAAGTTTCCAGCTAAAGCTTCACACGCTGTTCCGCCATGGCTTGAAAGTGTTTAATGATATCTTCATTGCTTACACGTCGAAAAAAGTCACGCTCAATAAATGTGACCAAACAATCATTTAAGTATTGATCACCCATCTTATTCCGAAGCTTGGTCTTCACATAGTTCATTCCTGAAAAGACTCTCTCAACACTTGCAGTAGCTACGAGAAGGATGAGGACCAATTTCAGCAATAAATAAACCTGTTTAAAACGATCATGCTTCTTGGCTCAACTAGTTTGATAGATAGCTCATTAAGATTCTTCACTTGTTGAAATTATATGTCCTTGGCTGGCATGGCCCTTTTGCAATATATCCTCTTCTCACTGCATCTTGCTCATTTGCAGAATATTGGATGATGGGGATCCTCTTTCCAGGATCATGGGGAAGACGATCAACATCATAAATTCCCTCTTCTGTCTCTTGTTCCTCATGTATTTCTTTGTCACTAGGATTTTCAGGTCTTGCTTCTTGATCTTCCATCTCCTGTGTCTCATGTATTTCTTCCTCACAAGGAATTTCAGGTCCTACTTGCTGATCATGAATAATTAGTTGATTTGGAGTGGAAGAAGACACCTTTTGTGCTTTCTGTTTCTGAGCATGAGCATTCCATAGAGATGCAAGATTGTTATTCCTCTTCATGCTACTTGATCCTTGATGTTCTATAGTCTGCAATAATCGGTCAAATTAGAAGAGGGATTCCGCAAACTAGAACTCATTATTGATGGGAATATTCCGGTAAAAAAATGATTGATCAGTGATCACAATAGAACAAGATTGAATTTTTACCCTTTGCAACTTGTCAGTTCGGCAGTTCCTGGGCATATTGGCGTAGCGTAGGATGGGCGGACGGCCAGAGGAAAGGTCGGAAATCGGAAGCAGGCAAGCAGCGCCTCAGCTAGCCGGCCGGCCGTCAGACAACGACCGAACGACGACGACGAGGGTTTCCGTCTTTGCAGCGGTGGCAGGCGGGGTTGAGGAAGGAGCTGTGCGCTGTGACGCGTCGTTTCGTATTCGACAGATCAGCAAAGTGCTTATTATACGTCAATATGTTTGGAAATGGGCTGCTGTACGTTTGAAAATGGGCTGCAACTGGGCCTAGAAAGAGTATTATACATATACAAGATATTAAAGAATATATATACTTGATTTTTTTCAGAAATTTTGGGGGGACAGCTATACCCCCATGCTACTACTGTAGATCCACCCCTGGGTTGAATACCTCCTTCGTGACACCAGGAGTCCTATTCTTGAACTGCTGCACATGGTACCTCTTTTTTGGATGTGGTGGCATATATCCCGGGCAAAGTGCGTACCTGGAGTCCACCAAATAATAGCGTCATGCAAAACAACTTACAAATGCACAATTTCAGCAACACGTTAGATGGAACTCAAGACAAGCACACCAATAATTCAACAAGGTACACAACTTAGGCAAACAAACCTTCAGGTGGATGCGGGAAATTAGGTTCCGCCTGAGCCTGCTTCAACACGCGTATGTCATCCGCTGAACCCTCGGTCCCCACGCCAATATATGTGAACCTCATATCGAAGTCACAAACAGCAATCACATTTTGGCTAGTCCAACCTTTCCTATTAGTGAAATCATCATGTAATTCTTCATCGACACACACTTCAATGTGAGTTCCATCAATGACTCCTATGCAGCCATAAAAAAGGTGTGTACTCTATCAACTCATGCGGAACTATGGCATAACTATAGTCCTTTGGCGTAAGCACTGTATTTGCAAAGCCCATCATGGCGTTAAGCATGCACTTGGCCAAATATCTTGCTGTAGGTGCCCAATCCCCTCCTGAATCTCATGCATTTGCCTCTGCGATTACGTGTCCCACATGCCCAAGGAACATGCCTAAAGCTTCCATTGAATCAACATGCCTAGTGGATGCTAGACCGTAGTACCTAGTTAATATGTTATGCAACCGATGGAAATTGGCAGGCTGCATACGAAAGTTGATATGGCATCTCCTAGGATCTGACAGAATGTTGTGTACCCATTGTCGTCTATTGAGGTCCTGCTGATAGTGCACAGGGGCGATTGCTTGCGGTACCATCAGCATGGACATTGCAAGTCCTCTAGCCTAAGCTGCAGTAACCAATTCATTGAAACTGTTCTCACTGGAATTGTCACTTTCTTCATCATTTTTGTCCATGCTCCAAACAACATGAATAAATTCAGTACCAAGTAATTCATCCAATCCAAATCTGCTTGTATGCTTTGTATACAACATTTGATACAGTTGAAGTGTTCAGCAAAGAAAACTTACTCCTAATTCTTCCCTAACCCTTATATGTTGCTTATTATTTGAATGCAACGCAGCTTTCCAGCTCTAGAATAGTGATTTCAGATCTTTAAGAACACCTAGATCAGCATAGACGAATATCCTACAAAACAATACCCACCAATAATGAATCACAGTTAACTACATATATGGTCAGTGAACATATGAACTGAAGGTTTACTATGAGCTAACCTAAATTTGTTCCAGATTTTTAACTCCAAAGCTATCAACGAGTAGAGACCAATTCTGGTGGACCAGTACACTCCATCAGCTTCCAAAACACCTACGTCAACATAATTCAAAAGAGGATCAGTGTCCACAATTTAAAAGACTAACCAATTGTGGTGACCAGCAGCGAAAGCATTATAGTAGGTATGAATAGGGGCAATCAAAATTATTACAATCCAAGTCCAACACAACGAAATAAATTATTACAAACATAGTTCACCACATTTTGTTCACAAAAATTTAAAATACAAAGGTCCAACCAAACAACAACGGGAAACAAGCGCGGCTACTCCAAGGCCGGCCACCGGGACCACTTATTGTTCCTACTCATGTGCCAAGTGAGCCAAGCAATACGAACTCCGGTGTTTTCCATATTCTTGAACTCCCTATGGTACACAGAGTTCTTGAACAACTCCAATGCTTTGAAGTACATGTCTGAAGGAACTGGCACACTGTCGTCTTGTATGATTTGCATTGCTTCGTCCACCTCCACCTACTTACGGGTTCGTTCTCGATCATGAGATGTACTCCTTGTAGAAATGCTTTCAGGTAACCTTGCCATGTATTCCCCCATGTTGCAAGACTTCTTTTTCTCTAGGCTGTTAACCACTTGGTCCTTGCTGTCCCTTTTGCACGTGAAAACTGGACAGACCGATGTGCTCTTGCAACATCCTAACATGAGGAGGTGTTGAGGCACCAATGCCACCTGCGGACATGAAAGATCCGGTGTTGTGGTTTCGGTCGCCATACAGGGCTTCAAGTTCAGTCAGGAAACGAGGTGGTTTGCCACGTGCTCCAGCAGCCGCACTTGTTTCCTACAGCGAATAGATGTGTAAGTGTGTGTGAGAAGGACAGCAGGATCCACAAAAGCAACAAATATGAGAAAACACATGCAATAGTTACTTAACTTACCGTGCACTAGGTATTGTTGTTGCTACCGGGCATGGTATCATCCTAGGCCCCCAGTACTCAGGATCAGCGGCAATGCCCCCCGTTTGCGTGTCCCGACCTAGCCCAGTGGCTGACTGACCTCGCTTCCATGCTACTTATTGGGTTTTCATAGAATATAGTTTGTTGTTCACCTGACGACGATCATAGTGTGGGAAGTACGGGTAAACGTTGCTCCAGCCATCCCTAGTTAAACCAAACTGGTTGAAGTTGAACTTTTGTCCTTCTCTTGAAGGTACATGTCCAACAAAAGCTTGGTTTCAGCGTCATCCCTATTTGCATGTGGGCGTGGCATTTGTGGGCACGTTGAATGGCTAATTTGTTTGTGTTGTTGCATAGCATTCAGAGCACACATAGCAATGGACAGCAGTACATAACTACAAGTACGAAATGATGGAAGGTGCATAAATGTAAACTTGCCTTGCTTGTTCGCTTCGCGCGTTTGGCACGCAAGTTGTATCGAGTAGCTTTCGGCGGTGAGCAGGAAGTTGTTGATGAAGGTGCCAGTGCAGAGAACCGTGAGAAGCAGGCGATGCAAACGGTGTGCAAGTGCTCTGGACATATACAAGAGAATAAGGGAAGATGTTAGAGCAAAACATTTGTCAACAATTGCACAATTGCAAAATGCCAGCATATATATGCAAGAAACATAGAAACCATGTTGAAATGGACGTGTATGCACAACTAGTGGAGACAAGTCAGTTTAGGGAGAACGAACCCTAACAAGATCCTCAATAAGCAGAACGAGGGCAACGAACCGTAACCCTAAACAGGCGAATTTGCAAGTATAAACGAAAGGGACTAGAAAGTCATCGACGTACCGGATTCGGCGGTGAAGTGCAAGAGCAGGCATGTAAAGGGGATGGATCCGGTGGCTACGACGGCACCGAGACCAGGTCAGATGTGGAAATGGAAGAACACAAAAGAAGCGGCCACCTGTTGAAGCAACCTTGCCGACAATGAGCTAGGTGGCGGACGGACCTGAAGGTGAAGTATGAGTGCAAGGAACCGTAAACCCTAACCGAATGGATCTAGAATTAGAAAGGACAAAGGGATGGGGATGTCGTATATGTACCATATTCATCGAAGGAGTTCACTTTGACGTGGAGAAAGGGGATGGATCTGGAAGGAACGACGGCGATCGATGAGGACGCGACAAATTTGGTACCGAATGGACGAAATGATGTCGACGAGACTTGTCGGGTCGAGGGCGGTGTCCGTCTCCTTTCGACGGGTTCGGACGGGAGATGGACTGAGGGCAGCCGGCGGCGAAGCGGGAGGGGGGGTTGGGGGCCAAGGTCGTACGGCGGCGGCGGCGCGAGCAGCAGCTAGGAGCAGCCGAACCCTAGGAGCGTGCGAGCGAATGGGAGAGGGAGAGTGAGGAGGGTGCCGGCTGATTCTCTTAAGGCCAGCCGAACGGCTGGGCTGAAAGGCCCAGCAGCTTTAGTCCAAACCAGCCGAAATGTGAGCAGCCGAACAACACCTTTTTTTAACAAATACTTTGTTGCTGTTACTGATTACTGGAGTAGTCTCTAAAACACATGTAGGGAAAATACCATTAATCTAGATCATCTATTTAAATTAGTGAGTCAAGCTATAAATTACACCATAAGTACACATTAATATTAGACATATTCCCCGTTAGTGTTTTGAGGCACAGGCCTCCAACCAAACGGACATTTTCTATACTTGCCTGGCCAGGCAAAAAACATCAACTTTCCAGGCAACTCTCAAGCAACATTTTTCCTAGGCAAGTCGCCCAGTCCTCCAACAAAACATCCCCTCTGTATACTTTTAGAACAAATATACATTTGGTAAACAATACCCTCCAATAGTTTTTTTAATAAAAATATTTAAATATAGCTAGCCCAAATAGAGAGTGAGGCTAACTTTCTATAGTGTGAACGAGATATAATAAAACTATTGGAGAGTGAAAAGATGTAAAAAACGGTAATGCTTTAGTTTAGGCGGACTGGAGAGTGAAAAGATAAAATGGTAATGCTTCAATCAATGAGTCCACCCGGACGCTCATGGATGGGCCTACACACTACCACTGTCGACCCAACAGGCCTGCCCACTTTCTAATCTCCTCATCTCTCTCAGAAATATCTCCCCACATCGCTTGCCCATCGCATGCTTCATGACACTGTGCGGCCATTCGCTTGCCCCAATCCGCATTGACGCCACGACCATCTCCTCGCGCGTGCCCCATCCTACGCTGCGTTGTGCCACTCTTCCTCACCGTCGTGACCATCTCTGATGAGGTTGTTGTCCTAATCTTCACGACGTAGGATCTTGATCTTCATAACTAGCTGATAAACAACCGATAACTTGCTGCAAGCAGCGATAACTAGTGCAACCTGACGACACGCACAAGGAGCCAACCACCGTCTCTATACGGCAGCCTAAACCAAGGATTTGCCCAACCACACTCTCAAAGAAACCAACCTACACAACCTAGAATCAATAGACCAGGAGCACGGATTGGGTGCCGATGACGTGGCTACTTCTGTAATCTCCGCGAAGGAAAACACAAGAGCAAAGGGGTAGAGATCTCACTCTAGTTTTTGTTAGCACACAACTGAACAAAGTGGTATGTATTCAGATTATCAAAAGTCCCCTTTGTTTGCAAGCATTAGGAGTATTTATATAAGGAACAACCCTCCTGTATAGGTGTGATCACGAGATGGAAAAAATGAAAAGACTAGAATGTGAAAAGGCTTCCACGAACTGAGTTTCCAGGAGTCCACGCGGCTGTCAGTTTCCAAAGCAATCTCCACTAAAAGTGTCATAACTCCCTAGTGGGAAGTCCAAATGACTATCCGTTTCTTGAGTGTGAAACTAGACTCAATAAGCTTTCCATCCATGTATGCCATGCACCATGTAATGTCGTAGACTGGTACAGTTTTACATGGGAACTTGAACAACATGCATGCTATCGACCACCTGACCAGTCTTCACTAAATCTAGTCGGACGCTATGGGGAAAATTCCAATTTGGTCGGGGCTTATTGCATTGGAAAATAGACTTGATAATCTTTCCAAAATATCCTCATGTACCTTCATAGCTTTTGTGAATCAAACGTTATGGCCGATTCTTTCTGCTGGTTCCATCGCGCTGGACTGGCCCGAGCTGGTGGTCGGTGGTTTGGTCCGAGCTGATGGTCGGGGGGGGGGTCCGAGCTAGTGGTCAGTGGTCTGGTCCGAGCTGGTGGTCGAATTCTTTCTCCTCTTCATGTATTTTCCTAAGTACAACCAAAGTAGCATTCTTAGGTAGTATAACATTCTCACAAGTGTTAGAATTACGATCAGTTAGGAACGAATTCACCTGCTCTTGTAGTTTCTTAGCACGACTTCTTGTAAGTGGTCCTTAATTTGTGATATTCATGTTGGATGGTGAATGATTGTCACTCGAGGAAGCACGTATGGCTGAGATGTCCTCATCATCCTCCCCCTCTTGAAAAGGAGTCGTCCTTGACTCTGATTCTTCTAGTCCGAAGAATGGTGTCAAGTTAGCAACATTGAAGGATTTGCTAACACCATAATCTTTAGGGAGATCAATCTTGTAAGCATTATCATTGATCTTGGACAACACTTTGAATGGACCATCTCCTCGTGGCATCAACTTGGATTTGCGCTTCTCTGGAAAAAGGTCTTTGCGAAGGTGTACCCAAACTAAATCTCCAGGTTCAAATGTCACCTTCTTGCGATGCTTGTTCGCCCATTCATCATAGTACTTGGACCTTTTCTCAATTGTTTCTTTGGTCTTCTCATCAATCTTCTTGACATAAGACACGCGCTTGGAGGCTTCCATGTTAGCTCTTTCCTGCAATGGCAAAGGCAACAAATCGATCGAAGCAAGTGGTTTGAAACCATACACTACTTCAAAAGGACACATATTAGTTGTAGAGTGTACTGCCCTGTTGTAAGCGAATTCCACATGTGGCAAGCACTCCTCCCATTCCTTCAAGTTCTTCTTGATCAAAGCTCGTAGCAGCATAGAAAGTGTTCTATTCACGACTTCAGTTTGCCCATCCGTTTGAGGATGGCAAGTGGTAGAAAACAACAACCTTGTGCCGAGTTTTGCCCATAACGTCTTCCAAAAGTAGCTCAAAAACTTAGTGTCACGATCTAAAACAATCGTCTTGGGCATGCCATGCAACCTCACAATTTCCCTAAAAATAGAGAGGCTACGTGGGAAGTATCATCGCTTTTATGACATGGTATAAAATGTGCCATTTTAGAGAACTAATCAACAACAACAAAAATTGAATCCCTCCCCCTCTTTGTCCTTGGTAAACCTAAAACAAAATCAATGCTAATGTCTTCCCAAGGAGCACTAGGAACAGGCAAGGGAGTACATAAGCCATGGGGGTTCAGTTTTGACTTAGCTTTGTGGCAAGTGATGCATCTTTGCACAAATCTTTCGACATCCCTTTTCATCTTCGGCCAATAAAAATGGTCAGCCAACATGTCATATGTCTTTTTCCATCCAAAGTGACCCATCAATCCACTTGTATGTGTTTCCTGTAACAACAAAAGTCTAACAGAGCAATTGGGAACACACAATTTGTTAGCTCTACACAAGAATCCATCATGTACATGATATTTTCCCAACCTTTACCTGCTGTACATTTTGCATATGGTTCTGAAAAGTCATGATTAGCAGAGTATAATTCTTTTATGTGTTCAAGTCTTGGCACTTTAACATCGAGTTGATTTAACAAAACATTTTTACGAGATAAAGCATCAGCGACAATGTTTTCCTTACCTTTCTTATATTTCACAACATATGAAAATGTTTCAATGAATTCAACCCATTTAGCATGTCTACGGTTCAGTTTTTATTGTCCTTTTAAATATTTCAAAGCCTCATGGTCTGAATGAATAACAAATTCTTTTGGCCATAAGTAATGTTGCTAAGTCTCAAGTGCTCTTACTAAAGCATACAACTCTTTTTCATACACTGAATAGTTCAGTTGTGCTCCTCCCAACTTCTCACTGAAGTATGCCACATGCTATCCAATTTGCATGAGAACTCCTCCAATTCCAATCCCACTTGCGTCACATTCAACCTCAAAGGTTTTTGTGAAATCCAGCAACACAAGCAAGGGGCTTCGGACAATCTTTTCTTCAATTCTTGGAAAGCTTTCTCTTGTGGCTCACCCCATTGGAAGGCAACACCTTTCTTCGTTAACTCATTCAATGGAGCAGCTATTGTGTTGAAATCCCTCACAAATCTCCTGTAAAAACCAGTAAGTCCATGAAAACTTCTCACCTGGCTTACATTTTCAGGAGTTGGCCAATCCTTGATTGTTTTCACCTTTGATTCATCAACTTCAATTCCTGAACCTAAAACAACAAAACCAAGAAACACAACCTGATCTGTACAAAATGTGCACTTCTCTAGGTTAGCAAATAATTTTTCTTTCCTGAGCACGTCTAGCACTTGCTGAATATGATCAACATGTTCTTCCAATGTCTTGCTGTAAATTAGGATATCATCAAAGTAAACAACAACAAATTTTCCAATGAATGCTCGCAAGACATGGTTCATCAATCTCATGAATGTACTAGGTGCATTAGTCAAACCAAAAGGCATAACTAACCATTCGTATAACCCAAACTTTGTTTAAAATGTAGTTTTCCATTCATCTCCAATTTTCATTCTAATTTGATGGTAACCACTTCTCAAATCAATTTTAGAAAATATCATAGATCCACTCAATTCATCAAGCATATCATCTAGCCTAGGAATAGGATGACGATAACGAACAATGATGTTATTGATGGCTCTGCAATCTACACACATCCTCTATGAACCATCTTTCTTTGGCACCAAAATCACAGGAACAGCACAAGGACTTAAACTTTCACGCACATAACCTTTATCTAAAAGTGCCTGTACTTGCCTTTGAATTTCCTTGGTTTCTTCGAGGTTGGTGCGGTATACTGGACGGTTTGGGAGTGCAGCTCCAGGGATGAAATCAATTTGATGTTCAATGCCACGCAAAGGAGGAAGTCCAGCAGGTGTTTCTTCTGGAAAAACATCTTCATATTCCTGCAAAACACGTGCAACAACACTATGGACATAAGTTAAGTCGTTAGCTGAAAGCAACACACAAGTATGATTAATACTTGATCTGGGTTTCTCCTCACATCTCTCATTTCAGATTTGGTGGCTATCATCACTAAGTTCTCTCCCTCTCTTTTTTTGTTATCTCTCATGTTTGGCTTGTGGCTCTCACTCTCCGATTTGTGGAAGGCACTCAAATTCTTTTTCTCTCCTTCTTTTCCACTCTCATTCCTCACAATAGAGCTCTTTTGCAAGTGCTCAGCTAGGATTTGTTGTGGTGTCATGGGTATTCATTGGTCCGACCACAATGCAGAGATGACCGATCATATTGCCATGGTCTTCCCAACAGCATATGACACACTGTCATGGGTGCCACATCATATTCCATAGTGTCAACATATTCACCAATCTTGAAAGAAAATTTCACTCTTTGTGCAATCTTAATGGAACCCAAATTATTTAACCATTGGACATGATAGGGATGAGGATGTTTCAGCAGCTTTAGACCAAGCTTGTCAACCATTTCTTTACTAGTAAGATTATGGCAACTTCCACCATCAATGATTACCTTGCACACCTTGTCTTCAACCTTGGCTCTAGTTTGGAAAAGATTGTGCCGCTGTCCATTTTTAGCTTCACTCATTTGCACACTCAAAATTTGAGTTACAACAAGAGCAGCACCAGTTTCAAATGCACATACTTCCTTTTCAAGATTATCTTCTCCTTCAGTATCTTCATGTTCTTCATCACTAGCAGATTCATATTCTCCTTGGTCATTCACAATGATGGTTCTATTATTGGGACACTCCCGTATAACATGACCATGACCTCCACACTTGAAGCATTGAATTCCACTACTCTTGGTTAAAGAACCCACTGAAGTAGGTGATGAGATTGCTGATTTGTTCTTCTCATTTGGAGCAGCCAGCTCCTTCCCACTAGAAGCACCAAAATTGTTTGATCTTGTACCACCACTTGAGTTGGAAGTTGTACCTCTGCTTGCACTACCTCTTGGTGTGAATTTGCTACCACTTGGCGTACTTCTTGTGCTGAAAGATACTCCTCTATTGGACTTCATGTCCTGCTGCAATTGACGCTCAGCCTTGCTAGCTTGATGTACAATTCAATGAGATTACAGTACTGCTAAAATTCAACAATGCGCTGAATATTGCGATGCAGCCCTGACATAAAGCGTGCAATAGATTGCTCTTCATCTTCATATACATTGGCTCAAATCATTGCCTTTTCCATCTCTTTATAATACTCATCAACATTAAGGCTTCCTTGCTTTAGATTCTGCAGCTTGTCAAATAAATCACGATGGTAATGTTTGGGGACAAACCTTGCCCTCATTTCTCTTTTCACTTCAGTCCATGAACGGACTGCACCTTGCCCAACTTCTTCTATGTCATTGAGCATTTGTTCACACCAGATTAGAGCATATCCATCAAACTCAAGAGCAGTCATGACCATCTTCTTTTGCTCAGAATAATTATGCAAGAGAAAAAAATTATCAACCTTTAACTCACATGTAAGATATGCTTCAGGATCAGATCCTCCATCAAACTTTGGCATATTGAATTTTAATTTGCCAAACCTCTCTTCATTGGGCCGATTACGCCCACGATTACCTCGGTGACGACGGCCATCATTATGGGGTTGTTCAACCTCCTCTTCTTCTTCTTCTTTATCCTCTTGTTCAGTCCCACTTTCTTCTAGGCTAATACTCCCACGATCATGATCAGCACCTCTACCACCTCCTCGACGCCCTGGAGGTGGAGGCCTTCTCGCATGTATAGAAGCTCGCTCTCTACGTCTCCGTTGTTCTCTTGCAAGTCGAGCAGCAACTTCTTCTTTAGTTTCATTAGCATCTTCTCCATGGTTGCTTACACCATCACGAGGTTGGCGTTGATCTCTGATTTCAGCCATAAGAGTCTAAAAATCTCATGACAATCGATCTTGCTTATCTTCCAAACTTTGCTTCAGCTCATTAAATTGTGCCATGGTGACACAATCCTCAATCTCAATCCCACTCATCTTCCTAAAAAGTTAGCTAGGCCAAACAACAATATATGTAGAATAGGAAATATATATATGGAATCTCTCAACCTCACCTCTCTTACCAACCCAAGCTCTTATGAATTCCTGCGGATTACAGAAGGCCAATGCGAGGTGGTAACAAGAAAGTGATGGTTAAGCGAATACAAGATCAATTTTCCTATGATAGTGGCTTTTATGTGGAGCTTGGTGGGGAAAAATTCACAAGGAATGCAATCTAAATTCTAGATATTATAAAGCTAAATCACAGTCCAAACTAGAAGTTCAATGCCTAGTGATGACCACAAGTTATGAGTGATGTAAATGGATCAAACACACGCGCAAAGAAAATTCAGATTTGATACAAACAAGGAGTATGCTTAGGATGCAAGTGTTGCAATCAAACACAAGCAAAATTTTGCACCAAAGAAAGGATAGCTATCTAGTTGTGTAATTGATAAAAATTTCAGAACTTGTGCATATAACAAACTGATCTTTTAACTATTCTTTCACTATTTTGTCAACTTTTTTTAACTTTTCTTTCTTCTATTTTTTTAACTTTTCTTTCTTCTATTTTTTGACACTTTTTTTATATAACTAAGAACAAGATCAGATTTAACACTTGCACACTTGTTTTTTTGTAGAAACAAGACACAATCGTCAGCTATAACTTGATAGGATCAAAGTTAACACGAAGGATGATACGGGTTTCTAATTTTTTTATATATATGAGAAAATTCAGAGATATATAAAATAAGAGGCACAAAGGACACACGAAGGATAATATGATTAGCAACTAAAACAAAGACTCTAATGGACTGAAACTTAACAAAACTCACAAGAATAACATATTGAAACAAAGGGCTATAGCAAACTATTTTTCTGGCTTTTGTAAGGTCCAAATAGGCTAGAGGGGGGTGAATAGCCTAATTAAAACTTCTACAAGAATTACTTAACCACACGTTAGAATGAAAAGTGGCGAAGAAAATGCACTAGCTCTAACTAATAAAGCAATCCACCTACACAAGTCTATAACAAAGCTATTCACTAAACACAACAACAACTACAAGCTAGAAACAAGAAGTAATATGAGAGAAGAGCTTCGAGTGATTATACCGCCATGTAGAGATGAGAAGTACCAATCAACAATCACACAAGAGAAGTCCTCGGGAAGAGAATGACACAAGAATTTATCCCGAGGTTCACTTGCTTCCCGGCAAGCTACTCCCCATTGTGGCGATACACCCACTTGTCGGTTCGCGAGCTAATCGACTATCAAGAGTCGAGCCCTCGGCGGGCGCTGCACAACCGCACACAAGATGGGGATCCTCCAAGCCACGAGCTCCACTAGAGTATCCAATTTACGAACTCCCACGGGGAAGGATCAAGAACCCCTTACAACACTTGGTGAAGGCTCCAACAATCTCCAATTGTGAGCTCAATCACCTCCGCTGCTCCAAGCCGTCTACCGTGTCGGGAAACACGGAAGAGTAACAAGAAATCCGCAGCAACTCGAAGAACAAGTGCCTCTAGAATGCAACTCTGTAAGGTCCTAGATGGCTAGAGGGGGGGTGAATAGCCTATAAAAATTCTACAAGCACCACTAAGCAAACTTGTTAGAATAACAAACGGCGTAAAGCGAGTTTTGCTTAGCCAAAGGTTGTGATGCAAGCCTCCTATCCACAAGTCTAGTAGATTATGATCTCTAGTTCACACAAGAGCTATGTCACTAATTTTACACTAGAGAACAAGCTAACAACACTACTAGCCAAGCTACTACTAGAGCAACACAAGATAATCTAGTAAAGATAAGTGCAAGAGATAGGATTGTGAATCTTATACCGACGGTGGAGTGAAGATGTTGCCAATCACCAAGATGATATACAATCAATTACTATTGACAACAACTCAAAAATGTAGACCAATCACCGGGAGACAAGAGACACAATATTTTTGTTCACCCGGTGTTCACTTGTGCACCGACAAGCTACGTCACCGGTTGTGTCGACCAACACTTAGATGGTTCCTCGGTGTGACCCTCAAGTCACTTGCCCCTCAAGGCACGCCCCGCAAGGCACCGCAAGACTCCACTCTCAAGTGAGGTAACTCAATGACACGCGCAATCCAATAGAGTTGCTTTTGGCGTCCCGCCGAGGAAAGCACAAGAACCTCTTACAAACAACCGGAGGTGGCCAAGAACAATCACCTTCTCTTGCCAACGCCTCCAACAATCTCCAAGCCGGCTAGGAGCGGTACTCTCCAAGAGTAACAAGAAATCCACCGGCTAAACCACCCACAAGTGCCACTAGATGCCCTCAAGCTATGCAATGCACTTTGGGATCACTCAATCTCACTTATGATTTGCAATCACTCAAGAGAGATGAGTGGGAGGAGATGCTCTAGCTCAAAGGATGTACAAGAATGTTAGAAATCACTAGTTACCTCCCCAAGGGCCGGCCAACGCGTATTTATAAGCATCCCCTCCAAAAAGAGCCGTTATACCCCTTCACTGGCTTCTGTCGGGATGACCGGACGCTCCGGTCATAACTGACCGGACGCGCTCACCGCGTCCGATGCCCCAACGGTCACTGCGCCAACGGTCAAACCCTATGACCGGACGCGCCTCTCAACAGACCGGACGCGCCGGTCGCTCAGCACCGCGCGCGCGAAGCAATGACCGGACGCGCTGGTCGCAACGACCGGACGCGCCGGTCCCGATGACCGGACGCGCTCCTCGCAACGACCGGACGCGACAGTGCCCGCGTCCGGTGTGAGTCCAGTAAGCTCCTTCAATGATCGGACGCGTCCGATCATGTGTGACCGGACGCGCCTCGCGTCCGATCATCCTCGTGAACCGCAGTTCCCTCTGGGCGACTGACCGGACGCGCCGGTCCCGCGAGTGACCGGACGCGCCGGTTGCAAACCCTAGCCCGCGCGCTCGAAACCGCGCTGTACTGACCGGACGCGTCCGGTCATACCGAGACCGCGTCCGGTGCAGCGTCCGGTCACCTCGGTGACCTCCGTTTGCTTCCGTTTCTTTTCCAACTTTCGGCGTAGTGGAAAATAGGCATTTCATTTCCCCGAAATCGCCTGAATCCCGCGCTCGCACGCTCGGCGGGAGGGAGAGAGGAACCCAAACCCCTCTCTACCCGCAAACCACAGCGCGACCAACGCCACCTTTGCAAATGTGCCAACACCAACAAGTGTACATCTCCATGTGCTTGTGTGTTAGCATTTTCTCAATCATTTTCAAAGGTTTTCCAATTAGCTCACTAGGCCCTACATGCAATGCACTTCATGAATTCACCTAGTGGCACCCGTGCATCGAATAACCGATAAGACTTCCCCTCTTAATAGTTCGGCTATCGATCCTAAACCACTCACACCCTCTATGGTGTCTTGAGTGTAAAACAAAATGGCCCTATTGTTATACCTTTGCCTTGAGCCCATTTTGTTTCTTTAAATGATATGATCCACTTCATATCATCACATGACCGTCTTGATCCATCGACCTTGACTTCACTTGCTCTTCACCGTTGCATTGGTCCGTCGGCGCCAAGTCTTGCTCAAGCTTCACCATCGTATGGTCCCTCGCTTCGAAGCCTCGACTTGCCCTTCACCCTCACAACCGGTCCATCGAGCCAAGCCTCATCTTGGTCTTCACCATCTTGGTCATATGAGTCAATGTCATGTCTCATATTCAATGACCACCTTTATCTAAAACATCCACTTAGATACAAAGGTTAGTCCTAGGTTTCATCAATTAGCCAAAACCAAACTAGGGACTTTCAATCTCCCCCTTTTTGGTAATTGATGACAACCCTCACAAAGATGATTTTGATAATAAAAGTTTTGAACTTGTCATACTTGTCCAATCATTTTGCTCATAAGTAAAGTTTGGACAATTATCACAAGCTCGGTTTTGGTAGCATTAGCTCCCCCTACATATGTGCATAGAGTTTGGATTGAAAGCTTTGCACATATGCATGGATAGAAATGTTGGGAGAGTAATTCTACCAAAATGATGCTAAGGTGTAAGAAATGGACCTTTGAAGCGTGATACCAATCGGAGTTGCCTTTTACACCATCCTTAGCATCATGAAGTAACTAGACATCCATCAAAACTCAAGAACCCCGTGAGATCAACATTATATGCAAAGGTTCTTGGACTACTTGTAAAGCTAACCACTTATAAAGCTTTAGGCAAGTCTAGATACCACATGTAAACTATTCCTATGCATGCTAGTAGATCATTTCATCATCCAATTTCTATACTAGCATTGCACCACACAAGCATGTATATTGAATTTAAATACATGTGCAATGAGCAAGTCATATGAGAATGCACAAACAAATGCAACAACTTTGTTTATGAGCTTGCTCCCCCTACTTGTGTGCATCAACAAATTTTATTTACCCCTTTATCAAGTCGAATCATCTTTTTCTCATCATAAATTTTATTTACCCCTTTATCAAGTTGAATCATCTTTTTCTCTCCCCCTTTGTCAACAACTTACCCAAAAAAATGGGATCAAATTGTGGAGAGAAGGAAAAGTGTTTGATGGAGTAGATTGAAATTAATTCGATACCATATGTAAGGTTAAAAAATTTATCAAATTTGGTTTAACCTAGAATACTTGCCAAAGATATTTAATTCGATTTGAACCAAAGACAAGCTTCTTCACTCCTCAAAGCTCACAAACATGTCATATGCCACCACTAGATCAAAATAAGCATAGAAGCAATAGTGGTAACATATATCCATAAAATTCATTTGATTTATCATGAATGCTTATGCGTACCACTTATTATGTCTACATGCTCTATCAAGTCCTTAGCATAGGATGAAAGACATGTCAATCAATTTTACCTTGCAATGTCGAAGGAGAGGCATGTCAATAAGTGGGTGGGGTGCATTCAACTCATGTTTGAGAAATCAAGAATGTTCAATTCATTCCTTAGCTTGCAAAACCTCTTTTCATCAAGTGGCTTAGTGAGAATATCGGCAAGTTGATCATCGGTGCCAACACTTTCAATGGCAATATCTCCCTTTTGTTGATGATCTCTAATGAAATGGTGTCTTATGTCAATATGCTTTGTTCTTCCATGTTGAACCGGGTTTTGTATCATCTTGATTGCACTCTCATTATCACATAGCAACGGCACATTCTTGAAATTGAGACCATAATCCTTCAAAGTTGATTTCATCCATAGCAATTGTGCACAACAACTCCCCGCACTCACATATTCGGCTTCGGCGGTAGAGATTGCCACACTATTTTGTTTCTTTGAGGACCATGACACAAGTGATCTTCCAAGTAATTGACATGTGCCACTTGTGCTCTTTCTATTGATCTTGCAACCCCCATAGTCGGAGTCTGAATATCCAATCAATTCAAACTTTGACCCCTTGGGATACCATAGTCTAACATCTCTTGTTTGCTTCAAGTACCTCAATATTCTCTTTGCGGCCATGAGATGACTCTCTCTAGGTGAGGCTTGATATCTAGCACACATGCAAACACTAAACATGACGTCCGGCCTTGATGCGGTGACATAGAGTAGACTTCCAATCAAAGACCGATATTCCTTTTGATTCACCATATTGCCATCAAGATCACTATCCAAATTGCCATTTGTGCCCATTGGAGTTGAAATTGGCTTTGCATCTTGCATTCCAAACTTCTTCAACATGTCCCTTATGTATTTCCCTTGACTCACAAATGTTCCATTCTTCAATTGCTTGACTTGGAGACCAAGGAAGTAGCTAAGTTCACCAATCATAGACATTTCAAACTCTTTGGCCATCATAGCACCAAATTCTTCACAATAAGCTTGATTGGTTGATCCAAAGATGATGTCATCAACATATATTTGCACTATGAATAGATCATTTCCAATCTTCTTGGTGAATAGAGTAGTATCAACCTTGCCCATTTTGAATCCCTTAGAGAGAAGGAAATCCCTTAGCCTCTCATACCATGCTCTAGGTGCTTGCTTTAAGCCATATAAAGCCTTCTTCAACTTGTACACATGGTTGGGTTTCTTGTCATCTTCAAATCCGGGCGGTTGCTCAACGAAGAATAACTCATTGATAATCCCATTGAGAAATGCACTTTTGACATCCATTTGATATAGTTTGATATTGTGTGCACAAGCATAAGCCAATAGAATCCTTATTGCCTCCAATCTTGCCACGGGAGCATATGTCTCGTCATAGTCAAGACCTTCAACTTGAGTGTAACCTTGAGCAACTAGTCTTGCTTTGTTTCTCACTACAATGCCATCTTGATCTTGCTTGTTTTTAAACACCCACTTGGTTCCAATCACATTGTAGTCATTTGGCCTTTCTACCAATTCCCAAACATTATTTCTTGTGAAATTGTTAAGCTCTTCTTGCATAGCCATGATCCAATCGGCATCCCTCAAAGCTTCTTCTATCTTCTTTGGTTCTATGGTTGACATAAATGATGCATGCTCACAAAACATAGTCAATCTTGATCTTGTTTGCACACCACTTCTAATATCACCAATAACACTATCAATGGGGTGATCTCTTGCAACATGTTGTGATTGGAGTACTTGCACTTGATTGCTTGAGCTTGGTTGATCACTTGATGTATCTTGATGAGATGAACTAGCACCTTGTACTTGCACTTGAGAGTCACTAACTAGCTTGAATGGTGAATTGAGCACTTGATCTTTATCATCATCTTGAATATCAATAACTTGCTTTGCTCTAATGTCCCCAATGTCCATGTTCTTCATTGCTTCCACCAATAGAGTTCCACTAACATCATCTAGATTCTCTTCTTCATCTTGTGACCCATTGGTTTCATCAAATTGCACATCATGGACTTCTTCTAGAATGCCACTTGAGTTGTTCCAAACTCTATAAGCTTTGCTTGTAGTTGAATAACCAAGTAGGAACCCCTCATCACATCTCTTGTCAAACTTCCCCAATCTAGTGCCCTTCTTCAAGATATAGCATTTGCAACCAAACACCCTAAAGTAAGAAATATTGGGCTTTCTTCCATGAAGTAACTCATATGGGGTCTTCTCTAGCAATGGATGACAATATAATCTATTGATGTAGTAGCAAGCGGTATTGATTGCTTCATCCCAAAAAGATTGACTCACATTGTACTCATGAAGCATTGATCTAGCCATATCAAGCAATGTTCTATTCTTCCTCTCAACTAGGCCATTTGATTGTGGAGTGTACTTGGCCGAGAATTGATGTCCAATACCATAATGATCACAAAGTTCTTCAATTCTTGTATTCTTGAACTCACTTCCATTGTCACTTCTCACTTTCTTGATTCTAATCTCAAACTCATTGTGAACTCTAGTGAGAAATGTCTTGAAGGTGTCAAACACTTCACTTTTGTCACTAAGAAAGAATACCCATGTGAATCTTGTGAAGTCATCCACTATGACAAAGCCATACTTGTTGCCGCCTATGCTTGTATATGTTGTTGGTCCAAATAGATCCATGTGCATCAACTCAAATGCTTTGCATGTGCTCATTGTACTCTTCTTTGGATGTGAGCTTCCAACTTGCTTCCCGGCTTGACATGCACTACAAAGCTTATTCTTCTCAAATTCAACATCTTTCAAACCATTGACAAGATTGTGAGTTGTAAGCTTCTTCAATTGTTTCATGCCAACATGACCAAGCCTTCTATGCCAAAGCCAACCCATACTTGATTTGGAGACTAAGCAAGTTGTCAAAGAAGTTTCTCTAGCATTGAAGTCAACTAGGTAGAGATTCTCATATCTAAAGCCCTTAAATGCCACATTTGAACCATCCACACTAATAACTTCCACATCATTAACCCCAAAGATGCATTTGTAGCCTAGATCACATATTTATGCCACGGATAGAAGATTGAAATCCAAACTTTCAACTAGCAACACATTTGAGATACTCATGTCATTTGATATTGCAATCTTGCCCAAGCCAATAACCTTGCCTTTCTTGTTATTGCCAAATGTGATAGAATCAACACCACTATCATTGTCATTGAATGAATCAAACATTCTTGATGTACCGGTCATGTGTTGAGTGCACTCACTATCAATAATCCAATGCCTTCCTCCGGCTTTGTAATTGACCTACAAGCAAATCAATGAAGCTTAGGTACCCATTTTTGCTTGGGTCCTTGTAGGTTAGTAACTAAGCTCTTTGGTACCCAAATAGCCTTCTTCTTTGGGCCAACAATGGGTGTACCAATAAACTTAGCTTGCACACCCTTCACACCTTTGGTAAGCACATAGCAAGAATCAAAAGGTATAGCATTAACAAATTTCTTGCTTTGGTTCTTTTTATTGCAATTATGCTCTAGGTGCCCAACTTGCTTACATCTATTGCAAAACCGACCATTGCCCTTCACAAAGCTAGGCTTTGGAGTTGCAAAGGCCGACTTGCCTTTCTTGGGGGTGTAGCCCAATCCCTCTTTGTTAAGAGAGAACCTTTGGCTACCCAAGCACTTAAGCAAGCGGGCCTCACCACCATAGGCCTTGCCTAGGGCGTGAGTGAGCTCATCCACCTCTCTCTTGAGAGTCTTATTCTCAACCATTAGTGAGGCATCACAAGTGCAACCATCACTAGTAGTAGAGGTAGAGTTGGTGGTGGTGGATGAAGAGCTACAAGAAGGGTTAGTATTTGACATGATGATAGGTTCATTAAAGGATTTATCAATTATATCACATGTAACACCTATATCACATGATACAACAACCTTCTTCTTTTCTTGTTGCTCAAGTAGCAATGAGTGAGCCTTTTCAAGCTTGGAATGAGCCTTACCAAGATCCTCATGGTCTTCCACTAGACTCTCATGAGTGGTCTTAAGCTCACCAAGAACTTTCTCAAGTATTGCTACTTTCATTGAAAGCTTCTTGCACTCCTTGTTCTTGGCAATAGCTATGTCTCTAGTTTGTTGCAACAAGTCATATAGTTGTTCTTTAGTTGGTTCATCATCATCATCATTTTCATTATCATATTTATCATTATCACTACCATGAACATATTCCATTTCACTTTCATCATCACTCTCATCATATAATACCTTAGCTTCTTTGGCCATGAAGCACGAAGAGGATGAATCAAATAGTGAAGGCTTCTTGTTGATAGCAATGGAAGCAAAAGCCTTGTTGGATGATTCTTCTTCTTCATCATCATCATCACTTTCCCAAGTGGCCATATAGACTCCATTCTTGCCTTTCTTGAATGTTATCTTGGCTTCTTTCTTTTTCTTCTCAAACTTGCCCCTCTTGTTATTTTTCTTCTTGTCATAGGGACAATCGACTTGAAGATGTTCGGTGCTATCACAATTGAAGCACTTCCTTTGTTGCTCATTGCTCTTGAAGTTGTCATTTCTCTTTTTGAAGCCTCTTCTCTTAATGAACATGTGACCCATTTTCTTGACTACAAAAGCAAATGCCTCATCATCAATTTCATAATCTTCATCTTCACTATTGTCTTCTTCTTCAATGATGGTAGCTTTGCCCTTGGAGGAGATGGCCTTGAACGCCACGGTCTTCTTCTTCTTTTCATCTTCCACCTTTTCCTTGTCATCAACATCTTGATCATATTTGTCATAGGTTAATACTTCACCAAGCAAATCATTAGGCTTCATTGCTTCAAGCCCATCTCTTTGCAACATCATGATCAACATCTTGAATCTTCTAGGTAAGCTCAATAAGAACTTGTGACAAAAATCTTGATCTTGAGTCTTGTGCCCTAAGCTCTTGAGATCATTGACTATCACTTGCAATCTATGAAACATTTCAATGATTGTTTCATCATCCTTTTTCTTGAAGTTCTCAAACTCACTCTTGAGCCCATATAGCTTGGCACTCTTCACAACCTTAGTGCCTTCATATGTCTCACTCAACCTTGTCCATACTTCACTAGCCAATTCCAAATCTTTGATGCCCTCAAACACTTTTGTGTCAATACCATTATAGAGTGTATTGAGAGCCATTCTATTGCATGTTCTATTTGCTCTATCTTCATCGGTGAGATGATTGGGATCAATGATAGCAAAATCATTCTCAGTGACTTGCAATACTCTCTCATGAATAGAACCAAGGTACATTGTCATCTTTCTCTTCCAATGAGCAAAAGAACTAACACCATCAAAGAACGGTGGCTTGCCCCCAACATGATTGAACACAATTTGAGCCATTTTTCACACCGAAGGATGTTAAGCCTTGATTAAAACGGTGACCACGGCTCCGATACCACTTGTAAGGTCCTAGATGGCTAGAGAGGGGGTGAATAGCCTATAAAAATTCTACAAGCACCACTAAGCAAACTTGTTAGAATAACAAACGGCGTAAAGCGAGTTTTGCTTAGCCAAAGGTTGTGATGCAAGCCTCCTATCCACAAGTCTAGTAGATTATGATCTCTAGTTCACACAAGAGCTATGTCACTAATTTTACACTAGAGAACAAGCTAACAACACTACTAGCCAAGCTACTACTAGAGCAACACAAGATAATCTAGTAAAGATAAGTGCAAGAGATAGGATTGTGAATCTTATACCGACGGTGGAGTGAAGATGTTGCCAATCACCAAGATGATATACAATCAATTACTATTGACAACAACTCAAAAATGTAGACCAATCACCGGGAGACAAGAGACACAATATTTTTGTTCACCCGGTGTTCACTTGTGCACCGACAAGCTACGTCACCGGTTGTGTCGACCAACACTTAGATGGTTCCTCGGTGTGACCCTCAAGTCACTTGCCCCTCAAGGCACGCCCCGCAAGGCACCGCAAGACTCCACTCTCAAGTGAGGTAACTCAATGACACGCACAATCCAATAGAGTTGCTTTTGGCGTCCCGCCGAGGAAAGCACAAGAACCTCTTACAAACAACCGGAGGTGGCCAAGAACAATCACCTTCTCTTGCCAACGCCTCCAACAATCTCCAAGCCGGCTAGGAGCGGTACTCTCCAAGAGTAACAAGAAATCCACCGGCTAAACCACCCACAAGTGCCACTAGATGCCCTCAAGCTATGCAATGCACTTTGGGATCACTCAATCTCACTTATGATTTGCAATCACTCAAGAGAGATGAGTGGGAGGAGATGCTCTAGCTCAAAGGATGTACAAGAATGTTAGAAATCACTAGTTACCTCCCCAAGGGCCGGCCAACGAGTATTTATAAGCATCCCCTCCAAAAAGAGCCGTTATACCCCTTCACTGGCTTCTGTCGGGATGACCGGACGCTCCGGTCATAACTGACCGGACGCGCTCACCGCGTCCGATGCCCCAACGGTCACTGCGCCAACGGTCAAACCCTATGACCGGACGCGCCTCTCAACAGACCGGACGCGCCGGTCGCTCAGCACCGCGCGCGCGAAGCAACGACCGGACGCGCTGGTCGCAACGACCGGACGCGCCGGTCCCGATGACCGGACGCGCTCCTCGCAACGACCGGACGCGACAGTGCCCACGTCCGGTGTGAGTCCAGTAAGCTCCTTCAATGATCGGACGTGTCCGATCATGTGTGACCGGACGCGCCTCGCGTCCGATCATCCTCGTGAACCGCAGTTCCCTCTGGGCGACTGACCGGACGCGCCGGTCCCGCGAGTGACCGGACGCGCCGGTTGCAAACCCTAGCCCGCGCGCCCGAAACCGCGCTGTACTGACCGGACGCGTCCGGTCATACCGAGACCGCGTCCGGTGCAGCGTCCGGTCACCTCGGTGACCTCCGTTTGCTTCCGTTTCTTTTCCAACTTTCGGTGTAGTGGAAAATAGGCATTTCATTTCCCCGAAATCGCCTGAATCCCGCGCTCGCACGCTCGGCGGGAGGGAGAGAGGAACCCAAACCCCTCTCTACCCGCAAACCACAGCGCGACCAACGCCACCTTTGCAAATGTGCCAACACCAACAAGTGTACATCTCCATGTGCTTGTGTGTTAGCATTTTCTCAATCATTTTCAAAGGTTTTCCAATTAGCTCACTAGGCCCTACATGCAATGCACTTCATGAATTCACCTAGTGGCACCCGTGCATCGAATAACCGATAAGACTTCCCCTCTTAATAGTTCGGCTATCGATCCTAAACCACTCACACCCTCTATGGTGTCTTGAGTGTAAAACAAAATGGCCCTATTGTTATACCTTTGCCTTGAGCCCATTTTGTTTCTTTAAATGATATGATCCACTTCATATCATCACATGACCGTCTTGATCCATCGACCTTGACTTCACTTGCTCTTCACCGTTGCATTGGTCCGTCGGCGCCAAGTCTTGCTCAAGCTTCACCATCGCATGGTCCCTCGCTTCGAAGCCTCGACTTGCCCTTCACCCTCACAACCGGTCCATCGAGCCAAGCCTCATCTTGGTCTTCACCATCTTGGTCATATGAGTCAATGTCATGTCTCATATTCAATGACCACCTTTATCTAAAACATCCACTTAGATACAAAGGTTAGTCCTAGGTTTCATCAATTAGCCAAAACCAAACTAGGGACTTTCAAACTCTCAAGCAATGCACTTGAATCTCACTAAATCTCACACAAGATGTGCAACTAAGCAAAGAGATGAGTGGAGGGGTTGTTCTCTAGCTCAAAGTATGTCTCTAAGTCTCAAAATGTGCAAGAGTTACCCTCAAACCCCGGCCAACGTCTATTTATAACGAAGGGGTACACAGCTAGCCGTTACGGACGACGCAGTTCAAATTAGGATGACCGGACGCACCGGTCAGGGTGACCGGATGTGTCCGGTCACTACAGGACAAGCGTGAACAGTGCATGTCAGAAGTTACCGTTGCTATGACCGGACACGCCCTAGCGTATGACTGGACGCGCTGGTCAACTGACCGGACGCGCCGATCGCTCAGCACCGCGAGCCCGCGAAGCAACGACCGGACGCGCCCTAGCGAATGACCGGACGCGACAGTGCCAGCGTCCGGTTTGAGTCCAGTAAGCTCCCTCAATGACCGGACGCGTCCGATCGTACATGACCGGACGCGCCGCGCGTCCGATCATCACTCCGCTGCTCTCTGTCCCTCTGGACGCCTGACCGGACGCGCTGGTCAGTCCAGACCAGCGTCCGGTCACTCACCCTAGGCGCGCTGACCGAATGAACTGACCAGACACGATGGTCAAGCCGTGACCGCGTTCGGTGCAGCGTCCGGTCACCTCTGTGACCTCCGTTCGCCTCCGTTTCTTTTCCGACTTCCGGCGCAGTAGAAAATAGGCATTTCACTTCCCCAAAAAGCACCGAATCCCGCCTCGCAAGCTCGGCGGGAGGGAGAGAGGAACCCAATCCCCTCTCTACCGCTCAAACTCCACCGCCTTCGCAAATGTGCTAACACCACCAAGTGTACACCACCATGTGCATGTGTGTTAGCATTTCACAATCATTTTCAAGGCATTTTGTTAGCTCTTTACTAGATCCTAATGCATATGCTCAAGACAATGATCTAGTGGCACTTGATTTCTAAGCTAACCGTGACTGCCCCTCTTGATAGTCGGCTATGTATCCTAAACCCGGTCAATCACTTCTCTACTCATCTTAGACCGGCAAAAGGAAAACCCTATTGTTATACCTTTGCCTTGCGCTCTTAGATCCTTCTCTTACACTTGATCATCATGTCCTTCATATTATGTGCATCTCCACCATGATCATCATTTCATGTCCATGCACCATCTCTTTGTGATCTTGTGGCCACCACTCCTTGCCACATACACCTTCATCACATGTGTTGCTTATGCCTAACTCAAAACACTTAACACATGACATTAGCAACTTGGTGCCATTAATTACCAAAACCAAACTTGGGCTTTCAATCTCTCCCTTTTTGGTAATTGATGACAACCATCACAAAGATATGAAATGAAATCAATTTTCAATTTCGATAGTATTAGCTCCCCCTACATATGTGTTTCCATGAGTTTGGTTCAATTATGCACATATGTATGGATTTGAATTTTGGGAGAGTTACAACTATCAAATTGATGCTAAGGTATATAGAATGGACCTTTGAAGCGTGATACCAATCGGAGTTGCCTTTATATACCATCCTTAGCATCGATGTAGCTAGACACCACTTGTAATACATCACTTGTAAAAGATCACAAACACTAAAGTACACCGTGAGATCAACATTATAAGCAAAGGTGTCTAGATACCACTTGTAAAGCTACTCTCAACAAATCATCATTCAAGTTCTATTTCTAGCAAACATCATTCAATCATGAATATCGAAATTAAATTTGCAATGCAACACATCATCATGTTAATGCACATACAAATGTAACCAATAATTAATGAGCTTGCTCCCCCTACTTGTGTGCTCAATTTTAATTGATCCCTTTCTCCCCCTTTGTAACTTAACTTTTTATCTTTGTGACTTTTCTCTCCCCCTTATTATATCTTATCCCTTTTTGTAATATCTTTGTGACTTTTTTCTATCTTTGTGACTTTTCTCTCCCCCTTTGTCAACAATCACCAAAAAGGTGCCAATTTTAGTGAGATAAGTCAATCAATATGAGAGAGTCCAAATTATGGTTCAATCTAGATCACTTGCCTAGAATATGTAATTCGGTTTGATCCAAGGACAAGCTTTTTCACACCTCATAAAGTATAAGGGTTATCTTGACCATGTTGAATTACACATCATGAGCTCATTTACTAGATTTAACACTAGGTTTGCAAGCTCACAAACATGTCATATGCTACCACTAGATCAATCAAACAAAGAAGCAATAGTGGTACCATATATACATCAAAATCATTTGATTTTCATGAATGAGCTTATTTATTATGCAAATATGTCTATATGTTCTAACCATGTCCTTAGCAAAGTATGAATGATATGCCAAACAACTTTACCTTGCTATGTTGGAGGAGAGGCATGTCATATAAGAATATAGGGGTGCACTCATTTCAAGTTAGAGAAGTCAAGTATGTTCAATTCATTCTTCAACTTATAAAATCTCTTCTCATCAAGTGGCTTTGTGAATATGTCGGCTAGTTGATCTTCGGTGCCAATGCTCTCAATGCTAATATCACCCTTTTGTTGATGGTCTCCTATGAAATGATGCCTTATGTCAATGTGCTTGGTTCTTGAATGTTGAACCGGATTTTGTGTCATCTTGATAGCACTCTCATTATCACAAAACAAAGGCACATTCTTGAATTTTATTCCAAAATCATTCAAGGTGGCCTTCATCCAAAGCAATTATGCACAACAACTACCAGCACTAATATATTCGGCCTCAGTAGTAGATAGTGCAACACTATTTTGTTTCTTTGATGACCATGAAACAAGAGACCTTCCAAGCAATTGACAAGTGCCACTTGTGCTCATTCTATCAATCTTGCATCCACCATAGTCGGAGTCCGAATATCCAATCAACTCAAAATTAGATCCCTTGGGATACCATAGTCCAATATCATGAGTGCCCTTAAGATATCTCAATATTCTCTTGGTTGCTTTCAAGTGACTTTCTCTAGGTGAAGCTTGATATCTTGCACACTTGCACACACTAAACATCACATCCGGCCTAGAAGCGGTGACATATAGCAAACTTCCAATCATAGACTGGTATAGCTTTTGATCTACCATATTGCTACTAGCATCAACACCCAATTGATCATTTGTGCCCATTGGGTACTCATTGGTTTAGCATCTTGCAATCCAAATTTCTTGATCATGTCCTTGATGTACTTTCCTTGACTTACAAAAGTGCCATTCTTCATTTGCTTGATTTGAAGTCCAAGGAAGTAACTAAGCTCTCCAATCATAGACATCTCAAACTCATTAGCCATCATATATCCAAACTCTTCACAAAAGTCTTCGTTAGTTGATCCAAAGATAATGTCATCCACATAGATTTGCAACACAAACAAGTCATTTCCAAGCTTCTTGGTGAAGAGAGTGGTGTCAACCTTTCCCATCTTGAACCCTTTAGAGAGAAGAAAGTCCCTCAACCTCTCATACCATGCTCCAGGTGCTTGCTTCAAACCATACAATGCCTTCTTTAGCTTGAAAACATGGTCAGGCTTCTTGTCATCTTCAAAACCGGGAGGTTGCTCAACATAAACTTCTTCATTAATGTAACCATTGAGAAATGCACTCTTGACATCCATTTGATAGAGCTTGATGTTGTGTGCACAAGCATATGCTAATAAGATTCTAATTGCCTCCAATCTTGCAACCGGTGCATATGTCTCTCTAAAGTCAAGACCCTCAACTTGAGTGTATCCTTGTGCTACTAATCTTGCTTTGTTCCTTACAACTATGCCATCTTGATCTTGCTTGTTTCTAAAGACCCACTTAGTGCCAATCACATTGTAGTTCTTTAGCCTCTCAACAAGTTTCCAAACTTGATTTCTAGCAAAGTTGTTTAGTTCTTCATGCATGGCATTTACCCAATCGGAATCCTTCAAGGCATCTTCTATTTTCTTAGGTTCTTCAAGTGACACAAATGAGTAATGCTCACAAAAGGATGCTAGCCTTGATCTAGTTTGAACACCACTTTGAATTCCACCAATGATTTGATCTAACGGATGATCTCTTGCAATGCTAGTAGGTTGGAGTATTGGAAGTTGATTGCTTTCACTTGTTTGACCTTGAACTTGAGCTTCATCATGAGAACCACTTGAGCTTGCTTGATTTGTATCAATTTGCACACTTGGTTGATCACATGAATATCATCATCATCAACTTGCATCGGCCTTATATCAACAATGTCCATGTTCTTCATTGCATTTGACAATTGATCTCCTCTCACATCATCAAGGTTTTGAGCTTCATTTTGAGATCCTTGGGTTTCATCAAACTCAACATCATGAACTTCTTCCAAGGTGCCATTAGTGAGATTCCAAACTCTATATGCCTTGCTTGTGGTAGAATAACCAAGTAAGAACCCTTCATCACATTTCTTTTCAAACTTGCTCAATCTAGTGCCTTTCTTGAGAATATAGCATTTGCAACCAAACACTCTAAAATATGCAATGTTGGGCTTTCTTCCATCCAATAGCTCATATGCTGTCTTTCCAAGCTTCCCATGGCAATAGAGACGGTTGCTACCATAGCAAGCCATGTTGATGGCTTCACTCCAAAATGAATGACTAACATTGTATTTACTAAGCATTGATCTAGCCATATCAATCAAGGTTCTATTTTTCCTTTTAACTACACCATTGGATTGAGGAGTGTATGTTGGTGAGAATTGATGTCCAATGCCAAGATCATCACATAAATCTTCAATTCTTGTGTTCTTGAACTCACTACCATTGTCACTTCTAATCTTCTTGATGGTAGTCTCAAACTTATTTTGCACTCTCTTGACAAAAGACTTGAATAGATCATAAACATTACTCTTGTCATAGAGAAAGAACACCCAAGTATATCTAGTGTAGTCATCAACAATCACAAAACCATACTTGTTACCACCAATGCTAGTGTATGTTGTTAGCCCAAACAAGTCCATGTGCAATAACTCAAATGCCTTTGATGTGCTTATTTCACTCTTACTAGGATGTGTATTTCCAACTTGTTTGCTGGCTTGACAAGCACTACATAGTTTATCCTTCTCAAAGGTGACATCCTTCAATCCTCTAACTAAGCCATGCCTCAAAAGTTTGTTCAATTGTTTCATTACAACATGACCAAGCCTTCTATGCCATAACCAACCCATACTAGATTTACTAAGCAAGCATGATGTCAATTATGTCTCACTATCATTGAAGTCAACCAAGTATAAGCTACCATGTCTAAATCCTTTGAATATAAAATTTGATCCATCAACACTTATGACTTCAACAACATCACTACCAAATATGCACTTGAAGCCAAGATCACAAAGTTGTGCTACCGATAAAAGATTGAAATCCAAGCTCTCAACTAGCAACACATTAGATATGCTCATGTCATTTGAGATAGCAATTTTACCAAGCCCTTTGACCTTGCCTTTCTTGTTGTTGCCGAAAGTGATAGCATCAAAACCACCATTTTGACTTGTATCAATTGATTTGAACATACAAGAATCCCCGGTCATATGTTGAGTGCACCCACTATCAAGCACCCAATGCCTTCATCCGGCTTTGTTATTGACCTACAAGACAAGATTAATTCTTTTTAGGTACCCAAACTTATTTGGGTCCTCCAAGGTTAGTGACCAAGCTCTTTGGTACCCAAATGGCTTTCTTCTTTGAGCCCATCCATGGTGCACCAATGAACTTAGCATGAACACCATTTGTACCCTTGGTAAGTATATAGAAGGAATCAAACTTAATTAAGGATACATTAGCATTAGATTTCTTGTTCATGCATTGTTGCTCTATGTGACCAATTTGCTTGCATACTTTGCAATAGCTACCTTTGTTCTTCACAAAACGAGTCTTGTGAGGAGCAAAAGTGGCCTTGCCTTTCTTGGGGTTATAGCCCAATCCCTCTTTATAGAGAGAAGCCCTTTGGCTACCCAAGCATATAAGCAAGCGGTCCTCACCACCATAAGCCTTAGCTAAGGTGTGATTGAGCTCTTTTACCTCCTTCTTGAGATTTTCATTCTCAACTATTAGTGTGGAATCACAAGTGAAACCGTCACTACTAGATGAGGATGATGTAGATGCGCTACATGAGGGGTTAGTGGGAGCAACAACAATAGGCTTATGAAAAGATTTATCAATTATATCACATGATATGCCTATGTTGCAAGTTTTAGCTTTCTCAACATTAGTTGGCATGTTTTCAAATTTTTCAACTAGAGAGAAATGAGCTTCTTCAAGCTTAGTGTGAGATTTTTGAAGCTTCTTATGGTCTACCTTTAGACTCTCATAAGATGCCCTAAGCTCATCAAGTTCTTGCATAAGATTTTTCTTATCCTTAAGCAAGCCCTTGCACTCCTTTCTAGATTCTTTAAAATGTTGAGTGCAATCTTCTAGCATAGTGATTAGTTCATCTTTAGTGAATTCTTCTTCATCACTATCACTATCACTAGCATTATCATGATCACTCTCATCATCGGATGATACCTTTGTGCCCTTAGCCATGAAGCACGATGGAGTGTCAAAGATGGAGACCTTCTCTTGGATGGCAATGCTAGCATGTCCCTTCTTCTTGCTCTTGTTGTCATCCTCATCATCACTTGAGGAGTCATCACTATCCCATGTAGCAACATGAGAATCATTCTTCTTCTTATAAGAGCTCTCTTTCTTTTCTTGCTTCTTCTTTTGCTTCTTCCTCTCCTTCTTGATAGCATCTTCATCATCACTATCATAAGGACATTTTGCAATGAGATGGTCCTTGCTATGGCATCTAAAACATCTCATGGTATGCTCATTCTTCTTGGATGAGTTCTTCCTCCTTCCTACACGAAAGCCCTTCTTCTTCATGAATTTCCTAAATTGCTTGACAAAGAGAGCCATCTTCTCATCAATGTCATCACTATCACAAGAGCTTGAGTCTTTATCACTTGACGATTCAATCTTGGATTTGCCCTTGGATGTGGTGGCTTTGAATGCCACACTCTTCTTCTTCTCATCATCCTTCTTCTCACTTTCCTTCTTCTTCTTTTTGACCAACTCCTCTTTCTCATCATCTTCTCTATATGAATCATCGGTCATCACTTCTTAGAATATTTGTTGAGGAGTTGAATCCTTCAATGTAGTCCTCACTAGTACGGTGATCAATGTATCAAATCTCTTGGGCAAGCTTCTCAAGAACTTCATAGAGAATTGATTGTCCTTGACCTCCTCACCAAGTGCCTTGAGCTCATTGACAATGACTTGCAACCTATGAAACATCTCTGGTATACTCTCATAATCTTGCATCTTGAAGCTTGAAAATTTTTCTTGCAAGATATATGCTTTAGCGGTCTTTGTACCTTCGGTTCCCTCAAATGTTTCTTTTAGCTTGGCCCAAGCATCATGAGCAGTCTCAATGTTCTTCACTTGCTCAAAGGTCTTGTCATCTAGTGCCTCATGAAGAGCACTAATGGCAATGTCATTGCATTGGAGCTTCTTCTCTTCCACCGGTGTAGGTTCTTCCGGATTAGCAACCTCAAATTTTGCTTCGGTGACCTTACACACTTCTCTATTGATTGACTTTAGATGTACGATCATCTTAACCTTCCAATATGCATAATTTGTGCCATCAAAGTGAGGTGCTTTCTTGGTGTTGTTGATGTGCAAGCTTAATTGAGCCATTTCTTTTTCACCGTAGGTTGTTAAGCCTCAAATAGACGGTGCCTTGGCTTTGATACTACTTGTAAGGTCCAAATAGGCTAGAGGGGGGGGGGGTGAATAGCCTAATTAAAACTTCTACAAGAATTACTTAACCACACGTTAGAACGAAAAGTGGCGAAGCAAATGCACTAGCTCTAACTAATAAAGCAAGCCACCTACACAAGTCTATAACAAAGCTATTCACTAAACACAACAATAACTACAAGCTAGAAACAAGAAGTAATACGAGAGAAGAGCTTGGAGTGATTATACCGCCGTGTAGAGATGAGAAGTACCAATCAACAATCACACAAGAGAAGTCCTCAGAAAGAGAATGACACAAGAATTTATCCCGAGGTTCACTTGCTTCACGGCAAGCTACTCCCCGTTGTGGCGATACACCCACTTGTCGGTTCGTGAGCTAATCGACTATCAAGAGTCGAGCCCTCGGCGGGCGCCGCACAACCGCACACAAGATGGGGATCCTCCAAGCCACGAGCTCCACTACAGTATCCAATTTGTGAACTCCCGTGGGGAAGGATCAAGAACCCCTTACAACACTTGGTGAAGGCTCCAACAATCTCCAATTGTGATCTCAATCACCTCCGCTGCTCCAAGCCGTCTACCGTGTCAGGAAACACGAAAGAGTAACAAGAAATCCACAGCAACTCGAAGAACAAGTGCCTCTAGAATGTAACTCTCAAGCAATGCACTTGAATCTCACACAAGATGTGCAACTAAGCAAAGAGATGAGTGGAGGGGTTGTTCTCTAGCTCAAAGTATGTCTCTAGGTCTCAAAATGTGCTAGAGTTACCCTCAAACCCCGGCCAACGTCTATTTATAACGAAGGGGTACACAGCTAGCCGTTACGGACGACGCAGTTCAAATCAGGATGACCGGACGCACCGGTCGGGGTGACCGGACGCGTCCGGTCACTATAGGACAAGCGTGAACAGTGCGTGTCAGAAGTTACCGTTGCTATGACCGGACGCGCCCTAGCGTATGACCGAACGCGCTGGTCAACTGACCGGACGCGTCGATCGCTCAGCACCACGAGCCCGCGAAGCAACGACCGGACGCGCCCTAGCGAATGACCGGACGCGACAGTGCCAGCGTCCGGTTTGAGTCCAGTAAGCTCCCTCAACGACCAGATGTGTCCGATCGTACATGACCAGACGCGCCGCGTGTCCGATCATCACTCCGCTGCTCTCTGTCCCTCTGGACGCCTGACCGGACGCGCTGGTCCCGTGAAGGACCGGACGCGCCGGTCGCGCGCTCTGCTTCTTCGCACAGGTGAACTGACCGGATGCGCTGGTCAGTCTAGACCAGCGTCCGATCACTCACCCTAGGCGCGCTGACCGAATGAACTGACCGGACGCGCTGGTCAAGCCGTGACCGCGTCCAGTGCAGCGTCCGGTCACCTCTGTGACCTCCGTTCACCTCCGTTTCTTTTCCGACTTCCGACGCAGTAGAAAATAGGCATTTCACTTCCCCAAAAAGCGCCGAATCCCGCCTCGCAAGCTCGGCGGGAGGGAGAGAGGAACACAAACCCCTCTCTACCGCTCAAACTCCACCGCCTTTGCAAATGTGCTAACACCACCAAGTGTACACCACCATGTGCATGTGTGTTAGCATTTCACAATCATTTTCAAGGCGGTATGTTAGCTCTTTACTAGATCCTAATGCATATGCTCAAGACAATGATCTAGTGGCACTTGATTTCCAAGCTAACCGTGATTGCCCCTCTTGATAGTCGGCTATGTATCCTAAACCCGGTCAATCACTTCTCTACTCATCTTAGACCGGCAAAAGGAAAACCCTATTGTTATACCTTTGCCTTGCGCTCTTAGATCCTTCTCTTACACTTGATCATCATGTCCTTCATATTATGTGCATCTCCACCATGATCATCATTTCATGTCCATGCACCATCTCTTTGTGATCTTGTGGCCACCACTCCTTGCCACATACACCTTCATCACATGTGTTGCTTATGCCTAACTCAAAACACTTAACACATGGCATTAGCAACTTGGTGCCATTAATTACCAAAACCAAACTTGGGCTTTCAGCTTTTTGGTGGATAGGACGAACACGATATATATGTAGCTAAGGGTAAAAATTCCTACCATGGCAACAAAGGCTTTGATACCAAATGATGAGGTTGTCTTGATCTTCACGACGTAGGATCTTGATTTTGATAACTAGCTGATAAACAGCCGATAACTTGCTGCAAGCAGCGATAACTAGTGCAACCTGACGACACGCACAAGGAGCCAACCACCGTCTCTATACGGCAGCCTGAACCAAGGATTCACCCAACCACACTCTCAAATAAAACTAACCTACGCAACCTAAAATCAATGGACCAGGAGCACGGATTGGGTGCTGATGACGCGGCCGCTTCTGTAATCTCCACGAAGGAAAACACAAGAGCAAAGGGGTAGAGATCTCTCTCTAGTTTTTATTAGCACACAGCTGAACAAAGTGGTTAGTATTCAGATTATTAAAAGTCCCCTTTGTTTGCAAGCATTAGGAGTATTTATACAAGGAACAACCCTCCTGTATAGGTGTGATCACGAGATGGAAAAATGAAAAGACTAGAATGTGAAAAGGCTTCCACGAACTGAGTTTCCAGGAGTCCACGCGGCTGTCAGTTTCCAAAGCAATCTCCACTAAAAGTGTCATAACTCCCTAGTGGGAAGTCCAAATGACGATCCATTTCTTGAGTGTGAAACTAGACTCAATAAGCTTTCCATCCATGTATGCCATGCACCATGTAATGTCGTAGACTGGTACAATTTTACATGGGAACTTGAACAACATGCATGATGTCGACCACCTGACCAGTCTTCACTAAATCTGGTCGGACGCTACGGGGAAAATTCCAATCTGGTCGGGGCTTATTGCATTGGAAAATAGACTTGATAAGCTTTCCAAAATGTCCTCATGGACCTTCATAGCTTTTGTGAATCAAAAGTTATGGCCTATTCTTTCTGCTGGTTCCGTCGCGCTGGACTGACCCGAGCTGGTGGTCGGTGGTCTGGTCCAAGCTGGTGGTCGGGGGGGTCCGAGCTGGTGGTCGGTGGTCTGGTTCGAGCTGGTGGTCGGATTCTTCCTCCTCTTCATGTATTTTCCTAAGTACAACCAAAGTAGCATTCTTAGGTAGTATAACATTCTCACAAGTGTTAGAATTAAGATCAGTTAGGAACGAATTCACCTGCTCTTGTAGTTTCTTAGTACGACTTCTTATAAGTGGTCCTGAATTTATGATATTCATGTTGGATGGTGAATGATTATCACTCGAGGAAGCACGTTTGACTGAGATGTCCTCATCAATCTCCCCATGCGTGCACCCATCATGCGTCGTGCTGCCCATTCCGCCTCGCCGCGAGGCAATCCACCACCGCGCCGCCCACTCTGCCTCGCTATGCGACCATCCACTGCCGCGCCCCACTCCACGCTCGCCTATCGTGGCCACAGCGTGCACTGTGCCCTAACTACGCCACCACCATCCCGACGCCACGACAGGAAGATGCGAAGAAGCGCATGTTGAAAGTGTATATTTCAAGTGTTTCAGAGGTATGTTGCAAGTGTTGCATATGGATATTGGAAAAGTAGATCGGGATGTTGCACATGTTGCAATAGCTATACACGTATGTTGCAAGCGTTTGTTCAAAGTGTATCATCTATTTTTCAGACGTATCACGTATATTGCAAGTGTTTTATTTGGGTGTTGCATATGTTTTCACACAAATGTTGCAAGCGTTTGTTCGAAATATTTCATTCATTTCACATGCATGTTGCAAGTGTTTTATCTTGATGTCACATATGTTTCACACAGATGTTGTACGCATTTGTTCCAAATATTTCATATGTTTCAGACCTATGCAGCAACAAGTTTTTTTAGTGTTGCAAGTGTTCTCATGTTTCAAGCGTAATAGGACGGCCAGAGTCACGTGACACATATCCGTAGGCGGGGGTGCGAGTGGGATACGCAGCAAGCGCAGGCACAGACGGTCCCTACGTGCGCGATACAGAGCGGGGCACTGGCAGTCCCCGCTTGCACGTGGGAGTCAGAGCGGAAGCGTGTAGTCCTTGTGTGCAAGCGTGTGGTGCAGGCAGGGCGAGGCAACCGGGCAATGCGGGCGTGGAAAATGAAGGAGGGCACGAGAAGAGGAGATGCACACGACACGCGGTGCAAATGCGGGCGTCCGGACGTCCAGGCGCTAGCATCTCTGTGTAAAAAATAATTTTTATTGAAATGACTCTAGCCTGAGTGGACTCTTAAAAATACTCTTAGGGGCCGTTTGGATCCCTTCCTTTCAGAGGAATTTAAAACTACTTAATGGGTTATGCTATTTGGCTTGAAATTTGATATTTCATAACTTTCCCAAACTCACAAATAAATGAATCTCAAGTTCATAGGGTGGGAGATAGAAATGGATTTTATAGATCACTATCTATAATTCTACTCTCTAACTTATAGCACACTCTTTAACTCACTTTCCTACAATATAAATGCAACATATAAGTATGTCCCTTATATGCCTAACAATAAATATACAAATATATTCCATATACAATTATATTAGCTTAATTAATCTATTCTAAATTATAATTATTAGAATGAATTCAATTCCAAGAATCCATTAGCAATTCAGAGAAGAATGTAGGGTCGGTTGGATAAGGTGCTATGGAATATCCACTCGCAACAAATTGACTACTCCATCCATCACTGAATAAATCAATTCATAAATAGTCTGAAGTTAAACTTTTTATGTTTGAATAATTTTATAGAAAAGGACACATATTTATGAAACCAATAAGCATATTGTAAAACATATTTTACGGTGTATCTAATAATACTAATTTGTTGTCATAAATATTTACGTTCTACTTTATAAATTTAGTTAAACTTAAAAATTAACTTAAGAAAACTCTAGAAATTTACTTATTTAGGGACAAAAGTAGTATTGATAAAATTTTATACCGGCATCTATATCATCTGCGTCAATAGGGTAAGATTTTATATCCATACTCGTACCTGTCAGTGTCAGGTATGATACTTACGGGTACCCACACCCACAAATTAAATTATCATTAGAATAGATGTAATTCTTTGTAATTTTTAGCGCTGATCGGTGAAGTGACATACTGGCATCTATACCTGCGAGTAGAATTGTACTCGTTCCATACCTCATGTGACTACAGTACCATGATCACTCGCACCTACTCCCTCTCTCCCAAAGTGGAGTCGTTCTCACCGTCTCTCCCAAAATAGAAGTTGTTTTCGCTTCCCGAGAAGTTAGCATTTTTTAACTTCGACCAATTATATATAAAAATATTAATATTTATAATATATAATTAGTATCATTAGATAGATCGTTGAATATACTTTCATAGTAAACTTATTTAGAGATATAAATGTTGCATGTATTTTTATAAATCTAGTTAAAGTTGAGAAAGTTTGACCCACACACATCCCATAATGACTTATATTTTGGGATGGAGGGAGTATATATACAGTAGGATCCCTGATGAAGACTCGAAGAGGTCTAGGTGAGGTAACCGAAAAAGGTTTTCTCTATGGTGATGCCGCACCACTAGCCTCGCTAACAACTTGCATACAAGGCCACTGAACTAGGCTGCTGTCATCGCTACCAACAGTTCGAGCTGATCCCCGCTGTCAAGCGACACCTCCTCTTCTCGCTGAAGTATCTAGAGACAGAATCACTGAGGGTGCTGTTTGGATATTGAACCTTAGGTTAATTAGTAATTTTTACCGGGAAGCAAATCTGTCACCAAGTAATAAAAATGTAACGCTTGAGAATGCTTTTCCTGCCAGGAAGGTTTCATAAAGTATCTTCTGGATATGCTAGAATGCTTTTCCTGCTAGTCAGGTTTTCATAAAGTATCTTCTAGATATGCGGAGTTTTGCTCTCGATAAGCATCTGGGTAAGGAAGTAAACCGGACATTGGACGAACTGTATGTTCCCAGCTTCTTCTCTTTCAACTGCTACCGCTACACTAACCACCTGGGTAGTGGCTGCTCTATGTAGAGCAGTAATGGCTCCTCATTGAGGGGAGCAACTAAAACAGGAGGTTTAGTGAGGAAATTCTTGAGGTCATCGAAGGTTTCCTAGGCCTCCTGAGTCCATCGCCAGTTTGGCGTCTTGCAAAGAAGTTTATACATGGGGAAACCCCTCTCGCCTAGTCATGAGATCGATCAAGCTGCTTAAAGACGCCAGACACCCCATTAGCTTCTGTGCATCCTTCAGTTCTCTAGGTGGACCCATCTTGAGGATAGATTTTACCTTAACAGGGTTGGCCTTGATCCCTCTTGCTGAGACAGTGTATCCCAATAGTGAAGGAACACCAAAGGTGCACTTCTGCGGGTTTAACTTCATATCGAATTTTCAGAGGTTATCGAAAATGTTCGAGTGGTCCCGAATGAGGTCCTCAGCCATTTTCGACTTGACAACTATGCCATCAACATAGGATTCTACGTTTCTACCGTTATGTGCATGCAAATAGCATTGCAAATAGCATTGCATGCACCGCTAGTATGTAGCCCACGCGTTCTTTAGCCCGAAAGGCATTGTTACGTAACAATATGAGCCGACCGGGTAATGAATGATGTAGCTAGCTAGTTAGACTCCTTCATGTAACACCCAAAAATTCTAAACTTTAGAAATAAGGAATTTCAAATAATTTAGATAGCGATTAATGGGGAATTAAAATTTAAAAAAAAAACTATTTGGTGATGCATTCATGCTGTTGTATTTATTTTATTTTATGGTGTGGATATATTAGTTTTATTTGATTTGGTTTAGGAAAATTTGATTTGAAAATGTGTTTGGAAAATTAGAAAAGAAAAGAAACAAAAGAAAGTAAAATAAAAAAAAACAAGAAGAAATAACATACCTTTCGCCTGGTGGCCGACGGCCCGTTCAGGGCGGCCTGTTTTCCTCCGCGCCTGGGCCGCGGCATGGGCCGAGTCTTCTCCGCGCGAGCCACCGGATGGGCCGGCCCAGTATTGCAGCAGCAGAGTTTCCCTTTCTTCCTCTCGCTGACGAGTGGGGGCCACACGTCAGCTGCTTCCTCTTCGTTCCGCCGTGTTTGAGCCGGAGACTTCACCGTTCCCAACCGAACCGAATCTCATACCTTGAGATTCCTAACCAAATACGAGTATGTGAAGCTATAAATTGGTAGCCACATGTTTCCTATTTCCGTTTTCCATCTAAAACTCGAGCTACATCACGTGAGATTGAGCGTAGGAGGCCGGAACCCTAGGTTCTTTCGGCCGGTTCGTCGGTGGAGCTTGTGGGAGGGTTCGAGCTCTTTTTCTTAGCTTGGTGAGTTCGCTATCTCCTCCTCTTTCTTCCCGTGCCCTTCTTTGGTGTTGAGACGCTTTGAATTGCGGTTTTGGTGAGCTCGGGTGCACCGGTAATGGCGCCACCGTCCCCTTGTTGCCGCGCGTCACGTATGGTATATCGTAGCTAGTTCTTAATGCCTAGATGAGTTCGCATGGAGTTTCTCTTTCGTTTGGATCAAGTTCCAGGTCGATTGGTGGTCTAGTTAGGGAGAACCGCCATCTCCGGCGAGGTGGAGCACGCCGGCCATGGTGGCCGCCGGCCGGACTTGGAGAAGGGGGTCGGGTTCATCACTGTGAGGTCGAGGGTGAATGGCAGCCGTCCGATTTTGAATCAATGGCCGAGATTAGAACTTACCCCTTCGCGGGTAAATTTGTTAAAGAGACCCTCAGCTTTTTAGTAATCAACCCACGATCCTTAGCGCAATATCCTGAATCCGTTTTCGTGTTTTGAAAGCGTATTTTCTTTCGGTTAAATCAAAAATACGTTTTCAGATATTTACAGTTTTGCCACTAGGACTGTTTTGGTCATAAAATCTTCGTTTTAACTCCGATTTGACCCGTTCAAGTTGCGTTAGGTTCGTATTTGCGAACTCTACATGTTAGTGTAGTTGTACAGTAGGTTTGTGACAATTTATTTTCGAGTTTATATTAAAATAATTATTTATCTATAGGAAATCTTAGAAAATTCATAACTTTCACGTTTTAAATCCGAATTTCGTGATCTTTACGTCTGTGTGATCGTAGTAACGTGTAGAATAATTTTATAAGCTTTTCAAACTATTTATCTACTGTTGGTTAGGTTTTCTACCTTTAAGATTCGATGTTAGGTTTAATCTATTGTTTTACTAAAGAAAATCTCGTTTAATTCATAATTTATTTGTTTTAATTCCGAATTAGTCCGTTCAAATTACAATGGATTTATAATAACATAAACTACATATTAGTATTCATGATTTCCTTATCAAAATCTTTAGAATTTTATGGTTTGAATCATATCTTAAATAACAATTATGTAACCGAGTTTTGTAAATAAAATATGATTTGTTTTACTTTAGTTTTATAATTTGAATCTAAATTTGACTTAAATTATAATCTCTATAAAATATCTTATATATGTTTTTATACCATTAAGAAACATGAAGCTAATAGTTTTATGGTTAAATCTATTGGTAGTTGTATCTTTTCAACCATAGCTTCGATTAGCGTGCTTTTCGTGACTTTGTGTTCGCAGCGATGCCTAGAATCGTGTTTCAAACTCTTTTACTTATTTTTATATGATTGGTGTACTGTTCTAATATGGATCTATTGTTTGTTTCGTGTATGATTGCATTTGGATGCTTGTGTGGTGTTCTATGATAATGTCCAGTCGGTGAGCTTTATGTGTTGATCGAGAAGGAATACAGTTGAAGTTTTGGACTAGAAGAAGCATCAGAGTTTAAGGCAAGTATAACATGGGACTATCCTTATTGCCTATTCACTGAAATTATTATACATATGCATGTGTCTTCCTTGACAACCATAGAGATTATAACTTAGCTATTGATATCTTGTTTCCTTGTCACCTATGGGTTATGCATTTGGGTAGCTATTGCTAGCGCTTAATTATGAACAATGATCTTGTAATTTGACTAATGGATTATGCAATCAACCAATTAAGATGATTTTATTACTGTTGAAAGGGGGCTAGAGCATGTGGGTTATTTTGATGCTCTAGTTACTCTCCGTAAGGACTTACCTGTAAGTGATAACCGGGATTGACAGTACAGCTGTGAGGGCTATATGGCTCTGGCTTTAGTTGTTCAAGAGACCTTTTCTAGCTTGTTAGAGGTTACCTTAAATGGCGTAAGAAGGGCTTGCCACGTTGGGTGTAGTGCGAGCCCCTGGCCTAGTGTGTATAGGCTGCGGTTGTTGTGCCACAGGGAAGGGGGGTTCTACATCTGCCTGCCGAGTGAATCTAATAGCCCTAACTTGTTAGACGAACTTTTGAATGGCTTTATATGGTCTCTGATGTTTTGGGCCTTGCAAACCCATGCATTTGGAAATCATGACTCACAGTGAAAGTGTACACCTCTGTGCAGAGTTAAAAACTGGTATACTAGCCGTGCTCACGGATACGAGCGGCCTTGGGGATTCTTACAGAATAGTTGATCACCATTGTTATATCATGCTTAATTATTGTTGATTATTATTATGCTCATGTTAATGCTATTCATTATCCTTATTACAATTGATCATTGATTCATTAATGGGATTTGGATTACCTTGTTGCTACTCAATTGCTAATTATATGATGATTAAAAGCTAAACACAGTCAAACAGTGTCTAGCCTTTTTGAGCCTCATGAACCCTATGTTATACTTGTTGAGTTCGACATGGACTCACTCTTGCTATTTCCCCAACACTCCAGTGTGTAGTAAGATGCTACTCGGAAGAAGGACAAAGGTGTAGTGGAGTTTCCAGAAGACTAGTAGAAGTGCTAGGCATATGTTACCCCCAGTCAGCCGTCCCTGAGAAGAATGGAGCCCGAAGTTTAGTCACCGTTCCGCGATACTCTGATGTAAGTGTTAATATAGCTATGTATACGTTATATAATAACATTGTTTATGATACTTTTTCATTCTGGCATATGTGTGGACTTCCTGGGCACACATATGATTAGCCTGGTTTTGTTCTTTAGAAAACCGGGTGTGACAGAGTGGTATCAGAGCGGTGTTGACTGTAGGACGTATGCCAAGTAGCACTGGACGTATTCTAAAACTCATTTTATGATAAAACTATTTTGTCATCCCTTGACTCATTGATTTTGACTATTTTCTCTTCCTTGTCTTGTTGTATCCCTTCCTTGATAGCTTCCTTTGAGCTATTATTTCTTACTCCCTTGGATTTTGTTTTATGTTGTTTTTACTAAAAGTTTTCTGATCTTACCTGGTTCAAAGATTCGATGGCATTTCATCATCCATACTTTTCTCTTAGGATGACCACTATTATTGAAGAAGCACGTGTAGTACCGATGATGTGATGTGTGCTTGTTTTGCTTGATGTGTTGCTTGTGTGTTATTCTTGTTCTCGTGTTTCAAAGGTAGGCCCAGAAGGTATAAGTCTTGAGAAGTAGCTCGATCTATGTTAAGTGGGGTAGTGATATCTTGTATCTTACTTATCTTTCAATCGATCCTAATTCATGCCATTTTCTCTTACACTGTTCCTGTCTACCCTTGGTTGTCATGCTACCTTATTAATCTCATCTTAATGGATGATCAACACATGAAGGACTTATCATTAGCAGCAAGCTTTAGAGAAAGTGTTGCCTTCAATGACATCGTCAGGTGAAACAAGATCTTTGTTAAGTGGGGTAGCATCTGCTATCAACAACAGCAAGTCCTGAATATCTCAAGCGACGAGGCATGAGGAGGTACAAAGAACTCAAGATCAAACCTTATCTTTCTTGTCATCTTTTGGCTATCCTCGATCCATGTCTTATATCTCATCAACACAAAGCAAAGAAGCATGAAGACTTGAAGATTAGTGTTATCTATCTCTCTAGTCTCTCTTAAACTCGTTTCTGCCTTATCCTGTTTTTTTTAGAACAGTCTGTCTTTCTTAGTTTATACCTATATTTTTGGATGCCCAAAAATCATGGATAAATTCTGGACAATAGTAGACTTTAATATCTTTCTCTGACCGTAAGAACCACCCTGATATCTATTATGGTTTGGGATTTATGAAAATCACAAGGCGACATATCTATGCTGTCAGCAATCTGGAATAGTTTCTGTTGTGCACAGTTTTCGACTACCTTAACTACAGAATCTAGAGAAGAATTCTATAAGGAAGTTGTAGTAAATTTGATAAGCTTTCCAACGGTATAAGCTACAATATCATCGGATTTGTAGAACTCGAGATATAACTGTATTTCTGCACTGCCATTTTTCTACTCGCAAGGAAGTGCAGGTTACTTGATCTTGGATATGCTCATGAATTTCTTTGACATGATAGAAGGACACGATAGTAGTTATCACTCAGAAACAAATGCAAGCTATCCTTTGGTGTACTTTAGTTGATCTCTTCTTAAGAGGGTTTGTCGAACTAAAAGACAATATAAGATGGAGGTTTATATGTTCTATTTCGTCACCTGGAAGCATCAGCTATCTACATGGTTGCAAAGTCACTATCAAGCGTTAGTATCTTTTCTCAGAGTGGTAATCTGTTAGAACATCTACAAGAATCATAAGGGTCTAAAGGACACCTTTACAAAGTTGGTTTTGAGCTTGTGGCATCATCATTGCATAAGAGTTGCTGAAGGAAAAAGAACTTAAGGAGCAAGCTTATAAGGAGATTGACCAATTAAGGGCGGAGTTAGGTCGTCCCAAGATTTATGAGAAGCTTAACTAGGAAGTAGGAAAAATCCCTAGGTAATAAGAACGATAGTAGTTGCGAGTCAATTTTAAGTTGGATTGTTTTGAGGGTCAGTTTGTGGTGTGAATAATTGTGTGATTGATGGATTGTTAATGTGATAATGTATGATTTGGATCTTTGTAATGTGTGCTGGAGTTTTGTAGACAGGCCTACAAGTTCCATGGTTAAGAATATTAAGTTTGATCAAAATATATTAGTTGAATATGAGGTTAACATAGTTCTGTCCTTTGCTGATTTTTGGATCAGTCTGGGATGTTTTAGAAATAACTTAAAATCCGTTCATGAGAAATTTAAGAAATTATACTGGGAATAATTAGACTTCTATATCTTTCCAATCCCGCAAGAATCACTCTAATGTCTATTAAGAGCTAAGAGATATATCTATTCCAAGTTGGGGTTACTGCACAGTCTGGACTTCTGAAACAGTTTCAGTTAAGTTCAGTTTTTGGCCAATTATTTGACAGATTCAGAAAAAGTGTTGTGAATAAAAGTTGTAGATAATTTTGTAAGCTTTCCAACCATGTAAAGATCATCTGAATTGGATGTCTGTAGCTCGAGATATGACAGTTTTACTGAGTTACTGAAATTGGAATTTGCCCAAAGAAATCAGATTTTGCTTATCTATTGAATTGGAAACCACCTACTGATGCTAGCGAGATTCGCAGTTTCTTGGGTTTAGCTGGATATTACAGACGGTTCATTGAAGGGTTTTCTAAACTTGCTAAACCTATGACATCTCTATTAAAGAAGAATGCCAAGTTTGTGTGGTCGGATAAATGTCAAGCTAGTTTTGAGGAATTGAAGAAGAGATTGACTACAGCGCCTGTTTTGGTTTTGCCAGATTTGAGTAAGAAGTTTTCTATTTATTGTGGTGCTTCTCGTCAAGGTTTGGGATATGTTCTTATTCAAGAAGGCAGAGTTGTGGCTTATGCATCTAGGCAGTTGAGAAAGCATGAGTTGAATTATCCTACACATGATTTGGAGTTAGCAGCTGTAGTGCATGCTTTAAAGATTTAGAGACATTATTTGATTGGACATAAGAGTGATATATACACTGATCATAAGAGTTTGAAGTATATTTTCACTCAGTCAGATCTGAATTTGAGGCAACACAGATGGTTAGAGTTGATTAAGGATTATGATATTGAGATACACTATCATCCTGGTAAGGCTAAAAAAAATAGCTGATGCTCTTAGTAGGAAAAGTTATGCCAATGAGATACGGTCGTTGTCTATGACTAGTGAGTTATGTGCTGAATTTGAATATTTGAATTTAGGAATTGTTACTAATACAATGGAATTAGTGATAGAGCCTACTTTAGAGTAAGAAATTTACAAGGGTCAGTTGAAGGATGAGAAACTGAAGGAGATAGCAGAAGATATAGTGATTGGTAAGTCACCAGGCTTTCGGATGGATGATAATGGAATTTTGTGGTTTGGAAAGAGGCTGTGTGTACCTGAGGATCAAACTGTTAGACAGGCAATTCTTCGCGAAGCTCATGAGTCAGCTTATTCTATTCATCCTGGTAGTACTAAGATGTATTTGGATCTGAAACAGAAATATTGGTGGGTTGGATTAAAGCGAGATGTGACTGAGTATGTGACATTGTGTGATACTTGTCAGAGGGTGAAAGCAGAGCATCAGAGACCTGCTGGATTGTTGCAACCAATGAAGATTCCTGAATGGAAGTGGGAAGAAGTTGGTATGGACTTTATATTGGGGTTACCGCGTACTCAGAAAGGTTATGATTCTATTTGGGTGATAGTGGATAGATTGACTAAAGTTGCTCATTTTATACCAGTTAAGACTAAATACACGGGAGTACAATTAGCTACCTTGTATATGGAAAAAATAGTATGTTTGCATGGAGTTCCAAAGAAGATTATATCTGATCGTGGATCGCAGTTTACGCCGCACTTTTGAAAAGCTGTACATGAATCATTGGGAACAAAATTGAATTTTAGTACAGCATATCATCCACAGACAGATGGACAGACTGAAAGGACCAACTAGGTATTAGAGGATATGTTGAGAGCTTGTGTATTGCAATATGGAACTAGTTGGGATAAGAGTTTGCCTTATGCAGAATTCTCTTACAATAATAGTTATCAACAGAGTCTTAAGATGGCACCATTTGAGGCTTTGTATGGACGTAAGTGTAGAACTCCATTGTTTTGGGATCAGACAGGTGAATCTCAGGTGTTTGATATAGATGTTCTTAGAAACGCCGAAGATCAAGTGCGAGTGATTCGTGAGAATTTGAGAGTAGCACAATCTCGTCAGAAGAGTTATGCTGATAATAGAAGAAGAGATTTAGTTTTTGAGGTAGGTGATTATGTCTATTTGAAGGTGTCACCTATGAAAAGTGTGAAGAGGTTTAACATAAAAGACAAATTAGCACCAAGGTATGTTGAACCATTTAAAGTTATTACTAGACGTGGGGAAGTTGCTTATCAATTAGAGTTGCCTGAAAATTTATCTGGAGTGCATGATGTGTTCCATGTTTCACAACTTAAGAAGTGTTTACGGGTGCCTGAGGAGCAGATACCTTTAGAAGAGTTGACTGTTAAAGAGGATCTTACTTATGAAGAATTTCCAATCAAGGTTTTAGAGACTGCTGAGAGAGTTACTCGAAGTCGGATTATTAAAATGTGCAAAGTGCAGTGGAATCGATATTCAGAGGCAGAGGCAACTTGGGAAAGAGAGGATGAATTGAGGAAATCATATCCGCAGTTGTTTGAGTAAGCAGTTCAATCTCGAGGACGAGATTCTTTTAAGGGGGGTAGAATTTGTAACACCCAAAAATTCTAAACTTTAGAAATAAGGAATTTCAAATAATTTAGATAGCGATTAATGGGGAATTAAAATTTTAAAAAAAACTATTTGGTGATGCATTCATGCTGTTGTATTTATTTTATTTTATGGTGTGGATATATTAGTTTTATTTGATTTGGTTTAGGAAAATTTGATTTGAAAATGTGTTTGGAAAATTAGAAAAGAAAAGAAACAAAAGAAAGTAAAATAAAAAAAAACAAGAAGAAATAACATACCTTTCGCCTGGTGGCCGACGGCCCGTTCAGGGCGGCCTGTTTTCCTCCGCACCTGGGCCGCGGCATGGGCCGAGTCTTCTCCGCGCGAGCCACCGGATGGGCCGGCCCAGTATTGCAGCAGCAGAGTTTCCCTTTCTTCCTCTCGCTGACGAGTGGGCGCCACACGTCAGCTGCTTCCTCTTCGTTCCGCCGTGTTCGAGCCGGAGACTTCACCGTTCCCAACCGAACCGAATCTCATACCTTGAGATTCCTAACCAAATACGAGTATGTGAAGCTATAAATTGGTAGCCACATGTTTCCTATTTCCGTTTTCCATCTAAAACTCGAGCTACATCACGTGAGATTGAGCGTAGGAGGCCGGAACCCTAGGTTCTTTCGGCCGGTTCGTCGGTGGAGCTTGTGGGAGGGTTCGAGCTCTTTTTCTTAGCTTGGTGAGTTCGCTATCTCCTCCTCTTTCTTCCCGTGCCCTTCTTTGGTGTTGAGATGCTTTGAATTGCGGTTTTGGTGAGCTCGGGTGCACCGGTAATGGCGCCACCGTCCCCTTGTTGCCGCGCGTCACGTATGGTATATCGTAGCTAGTTCTTAATGCCTAGATGAGTTCGCATGGAGTTTCTCTTCCGTTTGGATCAAGTTCCAGGTCGATTGGTGGTCTAGTTAGGGAGAACCGCCATCTCCGGCGAGGTGGAGCACGCCGGCCATGGTGGCTGCCGGCCGGACTTGGAGAAGGGGGTCAGGTTCATCACTGTGAGGTCGAGGGTGAATGGCAGCCGTCCGATTTTGAATCAATGGCCGAGATTAGAACTTACCCCTTCGCGGGTAAATTTGTTAAAGAGACCCTCAGCTTTTTAGTAATCAACCCGCGATCCTTAGCGCAATATCCTGAATCCGTTTTCGTGTTTTGAAAGCGTATTTTCTTTCGGTTAAATCAAAAATACGTTTTCAGATATTTACAGTTTTGCCACTAGGACTGTTTTGGTCATAAAATCTTCGTTTTAACTCCGATTTGACCCGTTCAAGTTGCGTTAGGTTCGTATTTGCGAACTCTACATGTTAGTGTAGTTGTACAGTAGGTTTGTGACAATTTATTTTCGAGTTTATATTAAAATAATTATTTATCTATAGGAAATCTTAGAAAATTCATAACTTTCACGTTTTAAATCCGAATTTCGTGATCTTTACGTCTGTGTGATCGTAGTAACGTGTAGAATAATTTTATAAGCTTTTCAAACTATTTATCTACTGTTGGTTAGGTTTTCTACCTTTAAGATTCGATGTTAGGTTTAATCTATTGTTTTACTAAAGAAAATCTCGTTTAATTCATAATTTATTTGTTTTAATTCCGAATTAGTCCGTTCAAATTGCAATGGATTTATAATAACATAAACTACATATTAGTATTCATGATTTCCTTATCAAAATCTTTAGAATTTCATGGTTTGAATCATATCTTAAATAACAATTATGTAACCGAGTTTTGTAAATAAAATATGATTTGTTTTACTTTAGTTTTATAATTTGAATCTAAATTTGACTTAAATTATAATCTCTATAAAATATCTTATATATGTTTTTATACCATTAAGAAACATGAAGCTAATAGTTTTATGGTTAAATCTATTGGTAGTTGTATCTTTTCAACCATAGCTTCGATTAGCGTGCTTTTCGTGACTTTGTGTTCGCAGCGATGCCTAGAATCGTGTTTCAAACTCTTTTACTTATTTTTATATGATTGGTGTACTGTTCTAATATGGATCTATTGTTTGCTTCGTGTATGATTGCATTTGGATGCTTGTGTGGTGTTCTATGATAATGTCCAGTCGGTGAGCTTTATGTGTTGATCGAGAAGGAATACAGTTGAAGTTTTGGACTAGAAGAAGCATCAGAGTTTAAGGCAAGTATAACATGGGACTATCCTTATTGCCTATTCACTGAAATTATTATACATATGCATGTGTCTTCCTTGACAACCATAGAGATTATAACTTAGCTATTGATATCTTGTTTCCTTGTCACCTATGGGTTATGCATTTGGGTAGCTATTGCTAGCGCTTAATTATGAACAATGATCTTGTAATTTGACTAATGGATTATGCAATCAACCAATTAAGATGATTTTATTACTGTTGAAAGGGGGCTAGAGCATGTGGGTTATTTTGATGCTCTAGTTACTCTCCGTAAGGACTTACCTGTAAGTGATAACCGGGATTGACAGTACAGCTGTGAGGGCTATATGGCTCTGGCTTTAGTTGTTCAAGAGACCTTTTCTAGCTTGTTAGAGGTTACCTTAAATGGCGTAAGAAGGGCTTGCCACGTTGAGTGTAGTGCGAGCCCCTGGCCTAGTGTGTATAGGCTGCGGTTGTTGTGCCACAGGGAAGGGGGGTTCTACATCTGCCTGCCGAGTGAATCTAATGGCCCTAACTTGTTAGACGAACTTTTGAATGGCTTTATATGGTCTCTGATGTTTTGGGCCTTGCAAACCCATGCATTTGGAAATCATGACTCACAGTGAAAGTGTACACCTCTGCGCAGAGTTAAAAACTGGTATACTAGCCGTGCTCACGGATACGAGCGGCCTTGGGGATTCTTACAGAATAGTTGATCACCATTGTTATATCATGCTTAATTATTGTTGATTATTATTATGCTCATGTTAATGCTATTCATTATCCTTATTACAATTGATCATTGATTCATTAATGGGATTTGGATTACCTTGTTGCTACTCAATTGCTAATTATATGATGATTAAAAGCTAAACGCAGTCAAACAGTGTCTAGCCTTTTTGAGCCTCATGAACCCTATGTTATACTTGTTGAGTTCGACATGGACTCACTCTTGCTATTTCCCCAACACTCCAGTGTGTAGTAAGATGCTACTCGGAAGAAGGACAAAGGTGTAGTGGAGTTTCCAGAAGACTAGTAGAAGTGCTAGGCATATGTTACCCCCAGTCAGCCGTCCCTGAGAAGAATGGAGCCCGAAGTTTAGTCACCGTTCCGCGATACTCTGATGTAAGTGTTAATATAGCTATGTATACGTTATATAATAACATTGTTTATGATACTTTTTCATTCTGGCATATGTGTGGACTTCCTGGGTACACATATGATTAGCCTGGTTTTGTTCTTTAGAAAACCGGGTGTGACACTTCATTCGGATATGGTGATAACCAAAGTATGTGTCGAGGAAACAGACAATTCGCAACATGCAATGGAGTCGATGACTTGATCTATACGAGGTAAAGGATAATGATCTTTGAGACATGCCTTGTTCAGGCCTGTATAGTCGACACACATTCTCCATTGATTATTTTTCTTAGGTACGTACAAGGATTGGGTTTGCTAACCAGTTTGGATGCAAAACCTCCCTAATAAAACCTGCAACTTTAAGCTTTCCTACTTCCTCTTCTATAGCTCTACTCTTCTTGTCGTCAAACTTATGTAAGCGTTGCCTGACCGGCTTTGAACCGGACTTTATCTTTAGGGAGTTCTTGGTGACTTCTCTCGGAACTCTTGACATGTTTGAAGGTTTCCATGCAAAGATATCCTGATTTTTTTTAGAGAAAGTCGACGAGTGCATCCTTCTTACCTGCTGACCTGCCACAATGGCGCCCCCTGCCATGCCAGACTGGGTGGCATGTCACAACAGTTTGCATTGGCCGCGCCGAGAAGATTGACGCGGCCAAACGAGTTAGTTTTAGAAAAACCAATACTGTTATTTTTAGAAATAGTTTTTAAAAAGGATTAAAAATAAAAGAATCACGGCGGGATACATAGCAATTGAAACATTTTCTAAGATGTCTCTACATCATGACGTCATATTGCAAACGTGCTAGGAAGGCTAAGGAAGGCAAGCCGGTCCTCGATGATGCTTGTTTTTTTTTTGAACTGGGAGCTTTGCTCCTCATTCCCATGTAATTGCACGGAAATACGGTGGGTGCCAAGTTTTGAACCCGGGGTGGCCGAGTGCACGGCTCTTTGAACCTGTGCTACTGACATGAGAAATCTAGAAAGAGCATAATTCAAGAATTTTCTAATGTCAAACTCTAGTACAGAAATGATAATTAAGATCAAGGAGGAGGCAAGAACTTGTTTTTTTTTGAGGGAACAGGAGGCAAGAACTTGGTGTGTGACGGGAGCAAGGCGGCTGCGGCAAATTTTTCCTAGAGAGTAAACCAACATGAGTGTGGGCGGTGGTCCGTAATGGGCCGTCTTGTAAGTTGTAACGGTCTGTAGGTCGATCTAGACCAAAATTCTTGCCGGCTTCTTCTCTTAAAAGATAGATTCGATAGAAATAAATTAAAATGAAATATATAATATAGTACTACAAATACGCCTAGTGTAGCATCTATACAAGCCTGAACCTCGTCACAGAGTAGCTAGCTTAAACGGCGGTTGCAGTACATTATCTCACTGCAAGAGAGTTGCTAGCGAATACGCCGGCAACAGTCACGCCTGGTGCCAAACTGTAAATTTTGTCGCATAAACGTACTCTAGTCTCTACTACTAGACCCTCGTCATGTTCACTTCTCTCCCGTATATGCAGCTCGCTCATAGAGAGCTAATCAATAATCATCGACGACGACATCGAGTCTGTTCACCTGGCTTATAATCCGTCTTTTTCAGCTTATTTTTTTTAATCGAAACAGTATTTTTTTCTCACAACAAATCAGCCTACAGTGTTTTTCAGCCGGCTTATCAACCCAGCCGAACGGAGCCATAGCCGCTGCCGCCGGAGGTTGCGTTTGCGTGGAAGAGATCAAGACGGTTGTGGCTGAGGCGGAGCGCGTACATGGCCTTCTTGTACTCCGCCCACGTGAAGGTCCTGTACCGCCGCGGCGCGCCGGCAGTCACCGTCTCCAGGAGCGCCGCGATACGGGCGTCGAGCGGCGGCGCGGCGAAGTAGATGGTGGACAGGCGCGGCCTGGTGGTGCTGGCCATCACCCTGTGCCGGATGCTCACCAACCGCCCGTTTGTCAGGGCCTGATGCACATTGCCAAGCATGGCGATCAATAATGGCCAAGAAAAACAGTATCATACCAACAAGATATATTATTGTGTGACTTTGACTGTTAACTTTAAGAAACGTGAGGGTAGCATGGCACCGACCTGAAGGAGATCACCGACGTTGATGAAGAAGGCAGATGGGTCAGCCGGCACCTGGACCCACTGGTCGCCGCCGCCGTGGCCGTCTGGCAGCAGCACCTGCAGGCCGTCGACGTCGTTGGCGCGGAGCAGGCTGAGGATCTGCGGGTCGGTGTGCTCGCCGAACCCGATGCCGTTGTCCGACATGTCCGCCGCGCCGCTGGACGTAGGGTACTGGTTGATCCTGAGGAGCGAGTCGCTGTCGACGGCCGAGATGAGGCGGCTCAAGGACGTCGGGTCCCCGAGGCCGAGGCCCTCGCCGAGGAGGTCCAGGACCCGGCACGCGAGGTGCCGCACTGCGCCCACGTACTCGTTCACTGCTGCACTGCAGCAGACATGGATCGGAGACGTACTGAAATTAAATCACCACCAAATGCTTGGCGAATTCATGCTAAATTCAGATGAAAATTAATTGTACAGAGCAGACCATCAGAAACCATTTGAATCCTTACAAATTTTGACAGAAGATTTACTACAGTCGGTGAGGACAGTTTGGGAAAGGGCATAAGAGGAAAATGTGCTTTGATTTGCCTTTCATTTTTGGGGTAATAATTGATCGGGATCGGGGTGTCTGTCAATCCCGACAACAATGAGTTAAAAGCGATTGCGAAAAGAATATGGATTGATTGATGCATGAAATCGCAGCGACCGAAAAAGGCTGCAAACTTTCCCCGAGCTTACTATGTGGTTTCAGGACAGTCCTCCAGTAATAATCCCCGATCGAGCTTAACAGCTGTAGAACAAGGACTGCATGTCTGCATGCACCGCAAAAGGGTAAAGAAGTGGTGCGCCACAAATTGTCCGACACGTTTATTTCAGTGTCAACAGGATCTGCTGTGCCTCACAAGTCACATCACAACTAATAGTAGTACTAGCTCCTACATGTACTAGCATGTCAGGTCCGGTGCTAAAGTTAGCATACTATGAACATGCTTGCTCAATCATGAACTAGCTTAGCTTGCGTTGGATGCAATAACCAGCCATGAGTTTGATAGGAGTAATTAAGCTAGGGTGGCGCTATTTGCAATTGGTCACACGTACTGGACAGAATTTCTAATGGGTGAAAGCCATGGACGTGACACACGAAACATGGTCTGTCATCACACCTTTTTCAGCATGTGCAGGGCCGTTTGGATGCGCTAATAAGGCTGCATGGAGAAAGACCCGTTGTTGGTACACGGCTCCCTGAACCATTTCATTTATAGCAACACACTCCGTACGGTTTGGGTCCTTATAAGGCTTCGTTTGGCACGGCTTTACTTCACTTCATCAGTGAAGCTGTTTTTTTTTTGCTTCAGCTCCATAAACAACTTTATCGGTAGAGCTGGGGCCGTTTTGATAAGTCGTTTGACAAAACAACTCCACATATAGAGTTTCTTAAAACATGCTCTCACAGAACGCAACGCAGGATGAGGTAAAGCTAGGAGAAGCCACTATTTTTGGCCCCTTCCCACCCCAAAGCTCTGTGAGAGCATGTTTTTAGGGGCTTCATCGGTGGAGCCGTTTCATTTTACCCCGTTTGACAGAAAACGGCTCCAAACGACTCCTGAAGCCATTGGAGGAGCCCTACCAAACACTTTCATTTCATTTTATTTTATTTATATTGGATGGTCTGAAATGACCTTTCTGCATGCTTTCGATTGACATAAAATATAATACCGCTTGCTTGTCCTTCCTGATCCTCATGTTTTATTATGCCAGCGCACTGTCTTTGCTACATTCATTCACATGTGCCATATTATTCATTCCTGTAATATCGTCTACGCTCATCATGCTATGTACAAAAACATGCATGTGTTCCGTTTCTTACCGCGATGCCATACCATTTCTAGTGGCTCAAACTGGTATGGCAGTGGCATAAATCGAACAAGCTTTGTAAAGTGGTGGCTTTGTATCTAAATATTACATAAGAAATGCCAAATTTCGGAACTATAATTGGCAAAAATTCTCCTCCCGCAAATGGCAGGTGCACTTGTGTACTCCCTGCGTCCAGAAAAACGTACAATTCTAGCTAGCACAGTGTCATGGTTTAGTATCTCAAGTTTGATTAATTATAGATAAAAATATCAATATTTATAATATTAAATAAATACTATTAGATTCATTACAAATTATATTTTCTTAATAAATTAATTTGGTTTCATAAATGTGAAATTTGGTCAAACGTAAACTACTTTTGTAGCTCCATGTTTTCTTGATAGAGGATGTACATGCATCGGGCAAAATATAAAATACGTGAAATCTTTGTGTTCAGTCATGTCCATTTTACTTTAGTGACCCTGACCCTACAGATAGGCTCAGCACTGACGGTATTTGTTTGTCTTTGCAAGAGACATTAGACAACCCTGCACCCTCTATTGTGGTCTCCACTCTCAATGCAAGCACCTTGACTATTAGGATTGTGTTTATTATCCTAAGGCTGCAGTAACCAACCCCCATATCAGGGGATTATTAGGATATTATTATTTTTTTGTGAAAAAAATCTTCAAAAGACATGTTTATAATCTTTGAAAGTTCTTGCTTGTACCTCTCATATATGTAGAGGTGATGGTGTACATTAAACTTCATAAGCCCAAATTTCCAAGAAGAAACTTCACCTTGACATCAAAATATAAAGTTGCAAAAAAAACCCACAAAAAATACAAGCAAGCACATACAATACTTTATGAGCAAACTCAACTTTGTGCATAAACACACTGCTTTTGTCTTTTCCTTTGTTCTTTGCCAATTTCGTATCTCACGAACTAAGGGTGCGTTTGTTAGGGTTCTGGATTCTCATAGAAACATTTTGGTGATGAATCAGAATCACTTTGTGAAACCATTTGGCTGTTAGACTAGATTTCCATCCACATAAAATTGCTTTTCACATTAGAAAAATCTTTAAATGCAAATATGCTTCAAAAAATGTTAGAACTTTTTTGTGGGTGCAGGAAACTTAATACAACTTGTTTTATTTTTTGCGCTTCAAAATAATTAATTAAAAAAAAATAAAAACATTAAGTGTAGAGGAGAGGCTAGGAACCGAATCGGGCGAAATTGGGTTCCGGCCTTTCCGCAAGCATAGGCAAAAATCATGGAACGTTTCCAGCCGTTTCTGCTCGAAGGCTCCAATACTGGTGTTTCACTGGAGAAACATAACTGATCTGCACGTCCGAACGCACCCTAAGTTGAATTCGTGCTTAAAATTATTTATATCACCACAGTACTCCTTTAACACAAGGGTGCCTTTTTGAGATTTTTTAAAACTTATTATAAACTTGTTTTCTTCCATAGTTTTCAAGATTTCCCACAATCGGTGAATTTCCATAAGAAATATTAGCCGTGACATCAACATATCCTGTTTGTATTTAATTATTGCTGATACTATTTCTTATAAATTTAATAAGACTTAAAGATAGTCTGAATTAGACCCAAACCTAAAATCACATTCTTTCAGGAACAGAGATAGTAAGCATATATTCTTCTGTCAACAATTTTGTTGGATTGGCTAAGAGATCGGGAAAACTACATTATAGTCACATTCAGAAGCATAATGATGTTTTAGAGAAAGTAGAATCACAAGCTTCTAAACCCCATGCTCTAGGACTTTTCTCTCTCCCAGCTGACAGCAGGTGTATCCACTTTCTAGAATCACATGAAGACTTTGCTAACAGCAGACGTGCATTATTACCATGCATGGCACACAATGGATGTATCACGATAAAAAGATTTCGCATGGACCAATACATATGCAGCTTCATATATAACAATATTTGCATAAGCAAGAGACGTCATTCAGTTGAAGTTAGGAAGACTAAATTAATGAAGGAAGTATACACAATCAGAATGAATGAAGAAACAAGTAATATATAGCATGCCAATATAGAGGGTGATAATTGATGAACATAATAAGAGAGAAAAGGAGTATAGAGGAGAGCTCGATCTCTATTTTTCCATATGAAAAATTTGCCCTCTACATTGACGTCTCTTAATCATATTTGTAATTATGAAGCATATCCTATGTCCAATTTTTTTTATTCCACTGGTTAAAATGAGCACGGGATGGAAAAACTACATTGTACTAGTCGCATTCAGAAACACAAAGTGTTCTAGTGGAGTAGAATCACAAGCTTTTAAACACCACCAACAACCCCGTTCCCCAAAAAAAAAACCACCAACATCCCCTTCCCGTTTTATAAAAAAAATCCCCTTCCCGCGATGATTTCCCTCTTATTGGCTTTGCGCCCCAGTGGACGTCGCATCAGGTTTAATTTATCCACTTGCTAGAATGACAAAAAAAAGGCAGGTGCATTTCTTTCCTTTTTATTTTTTTTTAAAAACTGACTCATGCCCATTGGTATATATTCCCAATCTTCCATGCCACTGACGACTGATGATATGCATGTACCAGAAATACATTTTTATGCCATACTGTTGCCGACCAAAAAAAGAAATAAATATTCATGTAGATACATAAGTGATTATAACAATATTATCATATGAAAATTGCAAATAGAGACGTTTGCAAATTGGCAGAGTAGAAGACTCAGCAGCAACAAATCAAAACCAGAATTTTAGGCTTCTTCTAGTATTTTAACATTCAAAATTTAGTATAAATTTCCCTACTAAATGCCTTATAGTGAGATTCTCATGTGTTATGACTAGTGATAGTGTTTTACTACTACTTAAAAATATTATGAGAAGTCTACCATTTTGGTAGTGAATATGGACGAAATTAAACAAAAACTGCAATGACATGAGCAATATATTTATAGTCGTTGAGCTAGAAGATGGTGAACAAAAGAAAGGAAATAAAAGATCGAGTAGAGAGAGGAGCGACGCATGTATGCATATATAGTTAGTTGCAGAGATATGATATGATATATATACCTGAAGCGCAAAGGATCCTCCGTGTCGATGACCTCGGCCTTGCGCGCCACCGCTCCGGGTTCGGCGTGCAGGATGAGGTACTCCAGCTCGCCGACGTCGCCGTTGGCACCAATGTTCCGGCTGCCATACCCCAGCGGGTCCGGCGGCCCCGCCGCCTGCTTCGCCTGCGCGGGGCGCGCGAAGAACGCCGACGCGGCGGCGTCCAGTCGCGCGCACACCCGCGGCGGCACGCCGTGGTTGACGGCCTTGAAGAAGCCGCGCTCCGCGCACGCGCGCACCAGCCGGCGCGCCAGGTCGCCGCGCCCGGACGGCGCCGACATGTCCACCGTCGGGATAATGCCGAGCGGGAGCGAGTCCGGCGCCATCTCCCGGCCTGCCGCCGATGGCACTACCATGCTAGCTGCTGGATTAATATTGCGTGATATTGATATATATGGTTGCACCTGCCGCGTACTTGTGGCGCGCGCGTACGAGAGAGAGGGAGAGAGTTTTGGAATGGCAGTGAGAGGATGCCTGCCGCCGGTCGGGCCGTGGTGGTGGCCGTGGACGTATAAATGGTACGTACGGTGGGGGTGTGTGCGTGGATTTGGAGATGAAGATTCCGCTTGGAATGCTGACAGGTTGTTCTGGTATTGACCTGGTGTCCTGGCTCGATCGAGTTATACTAGTATTTGTTACGGGATGATCAAACGAAGCAGTTGGCCGCGCGCGCCGATCCCTCCCTTTCTCTGTCTGAATTGCAGGCCGCGATCTAATTTTACTCCGTCCGCCTGTGTCTATGTACAGGTGGTGGGTACGGATCTTCTGTGGTGTCATTGTTTGATGAAGAGTCTGATGAGAACATTTAATTTCTGCCCCACCTGGTGTTTAGGGGAAGAAAATTCTCATACGAGATGCAGAGAGGATTCGGCGCAACATGATTTGTGACTCATCTTGTGAAGTCGTGATTGGCTGATCCAAACCATGCTGCACAGATCCTCTCTGCATACGTGATGCGGAATTTTTTTCCATGTTTAGTGGCGGGATGTGCATTTTTAACTAGCAGCAGTCGTATCTATGATACTCTAATAATTTTTATTATTAATCATAAATATTAGTAACTTATGTATATTTGGGTAAATCTAAGAAAACTTGTGACTACCTAGAAAGCGAGATGCAGATTTGGTTTTGAACGGTGGGAGTATATATTACGAAAAATATTATATCCTTAAGAAATCTAGTAGTATCAGTTGTGATTCATGGGGTGGTATTAATAGCCAATTTTTTTAAAAATAATTTTAGACGATTAGAGGATTAGAGGAAAGTAGCTAGCGCGCTAGATGGTCGTTATCGCCAAATTGAGCAGTGTCATACGCCAACGACGTGTACACAGTAAAGTGTGGCACATAGGATCCGATGCTCCGGAGCGTGCAGAAGCGTTCCGTTCGGTACAGCTCGATGCATTGCCGTCCTGAATTAGTTTAGTCGTCTTTGTTTAGTTCTGACAGCAGCTGGTTCAGTTCATGTTCATCGGCCATGTATGTATCGGCAGATGATGCCAATGCCCAAAACGAAAAAAATCACCTACCTATTACACACGGTTTTCAGTTTTTCTTAACTTATTCGTCGCCTTGTACTTGCAAAATTGCATTCAATCGCGTTTTATTGACCGTATATATAGATAGATCAGAGAGTATATATAATAAGCCACAAACAGCTGAGCAGGCGGTCGAAGGTCTTGTTTGGTTTTGTAAGCTTTTACCACTTCTACACGTATGGTGCTAGGTGTAAGAAAGTAGTTTCAGTCGGCAACACATGCCGGCATATGTAGCTGTCGTGGCTATGATTTCAAGTTCCATGCATGACAGAGTGCATATGCATATGCATGCCTAAATATTTGTCCTGTGCAAATCCATGCTCTAAGGGACTCTGTTTAGATCTCCTCCTGAGCTCTAAAAACTTTAGATCACTTTAGCTTAGTTTTAAGACTTAAAACTCTAATGTGAGGTGGACTAAAATTTAGAGTTAATTTTAGACTATCGGTTTGGAGACTTTAGGTATAAAGTTTATAGACCAAACAGGCTCTAAGTAGATGAGAATTTGAGTGTGTTTGGTTGGTTCCTAGAGTTTGCCGGTGTTTGCCACACCTCCAACGCTGCACTTTCGGCTAGTGTTTGATCGCTTGCCAGACCTCTAGCGTCGCCACAGGTTCCCAACTGCCTGTAAGTCATTTTGGACGCCTGGATTCGCCAAATATTGGGCGGATGTTTTTAGCGCTGCACTTTCGGCCGGGGGGTGCGGCGTCGGCATGGCTTCCGTAGGCAAAGCCAAATGCGCCCAATATATTGCAGTATTAACTTTGCGTTAACACCTAGTAATGCTTATTCGCCAGTTTGATTAATACATTCTCTCCAACGCTGGCAACTGCAAACATATATTAGCTCGCGTAGAATACGCCCAATAATAACAAAACTTCTTGCCGATATTGATTTTGACTTTGAGTAGTTTCACAGTGCCTCGACTAGGCCGGAGCAAGAACAAAGAACATAGAAACGATAGCTTTTGTCGTGCACTACTCAAGATATATAATATAAAAGATCGCATCGTTCTGTCCTAAGTCATCCTAAGACGACCGTACGTCTTAGGATCCCTCTCCTCTATAAATAATTAACGGAGATGGACATATAAACTAATAACAAAGAACATAGAAATATTTTATAGCTTTTACCGTGCACTACTCAAGCAGATCGCATCGTTCTGTTCACTCAATGTAGTTAATAATAGTTATTAGCAAAAGAAATTAAATTGTAATTAGTTTTAGATTTTACAAATACATAGCTTTCACATAAATGCATAAAGACTTACAATTTAGAATGGAGAGTATTAACTATTAGCTTGAGAATTATTAGTAAGGATTGTTTTGATCCACCTGCTAATAGGGGTCGGAAAAGAGGCTTGTGGTCAAGCTGGCTTAGAGATCAAGTCCTCAAGTGGAGGAGGCAACCTTGCGATACTTGGTAAAGGAGCAGTGATATTTGGGCTCGCTTCAATGTAGATGTAGGTAACCGGCAAGTTATCAAACCATGGAAATTATTGCAGAGGCCTTTTGTTTTGCCACACGCTAAGAATTAACCTCATGTTACTTTTGGAGCAAAAGATTTTGACATAAGTCAACAGAATCATTGTTATACTTGGCCTCCTACAAAGCACACTATGAGAATATTGGTGCATTAGTTCCAGGTGAGGCCCTTTGTAAAAAAATAAAAAAAATCTAGGTGAGGCCCAACTGAAATGAAAGCGAAGGTCCTAGGCCCGTAGCCCTCCATGGCACGTTCCGTTTGTGTGGCGCCTGCCGAAGTCTTCGGCGACCTGACAAGCTGCCAAGCCAAGCCAAGAATCGCCCCAATCAAATGAAGCAAGCCAATGAAGGCAAGCTCCACCGGTTAAGTCTGAGTAGCATACGAGGTCCTCGGTTCGATTTCTCGTGGAAGCGAATATTCCAAGAAGTTAACGGTATTGTGTTTTTAGTGGTAGGTGACGTTCTCATCAACAAAAAGTCATATGTGGTGCATTCGTCAATCTCGTCTCAACGATTTATCGGTCCGATCTTCGAATGTGCTCATAGATGTAGGATTTGCGTGCGTGCGTTCGTAGAGGTAAGTGTGCGTGCGTTGCAGTTTTATTTCAAGTCTGTATTGGAGAAATAGTATTTTGATCAATTTTTTAACTATAATGGTGGGCATTTTATCAATATGTAGAGAGATATTTTTATTTTGTTTTCTAGTCCTCGAGAATTAATTCAGAGGTTCATGTTTTGGACAAATATTAAAGGCGTGTTTGGATCTTTACCTTGATTGAGAAGGCAGACCAAAATTTAGTCAGTTAACAAAAGTCGTTCACCATTTGCTTCACTGCCTTTAGTTTGTCGTGCTAATGAAAATTTGGCCATGACCATGCACAAGGCTGTTGGCTGATAGTCAAAAACACGCTAAGAAAGTAAGAAGACAATGTTAGGCGGGAGGAGCTATTGCTTCTGTTGTTTTGTGGTTGCATGCACTTTGAGATTTCAAGACTTTGTTACTCCACTTACACCAAAATAATCCTTTCAATTAAATCTATAAAACAAGATCTCAGTTGAGTATAATTTACTAGGTGAATAGTTAGCATCACAGGAATAGGAAGGGGAAGTCCGGACGGAGCCCTCGCGTCCGGACGCCTGCACCAGCACCTGCTGGCAGGGCCCGCTCGTGACACTTCCCCACGCTTCCCTGCTTCCTGCGACCCTCCATGTCTGCCGCGCCGCTCCCCTCCATGCACGGCGCCCGAAGCAACTACAACAGACAGCTGCGGCAAGTGGCTCACATTGCAGCATGCACAACACCCACGGTCTACTTTTGAAACATCCAAACGAAAACAATTGTAACGTACGTACGAAACAACTGAAACATTCGAAACATGCGCCTGAAACACATGCAAAAACACATGAAAAACAATTACAAATATATGCAACATCCAGATAAAACACTTGCAACATGTGTGTGGAACATATGCAACATCTAGATAAACACACTTGGAACATGTGTCTAAAAAATAGACGAAATATCAGGAAGAGACACTTGCAAGATACCTATACAATCATTACAACATGTGCAACACCCCGATCTACTTATGCAACATCCACATTAACACACTTAAAATATACATATGAAACATCTGAAACACTTGAAACATGCGCTTGCAATACGGGGGAGCCTGGGGCAGGGCGATTCTAGCCGTCGGGGTCGAAACCGGTGCTGTGCAAGCACCACCACCACCACCATCGCTAGTAGCGCCGGGCTTGGCTCGGCCGGGAGGGCGGTGCGTGCGACGGGTGGGAGTGAGTGGCATGGGATGGGCGAGCGCGATGGGCCGGAGCGAGCGGCGTGGGATGGACATGCGGCAGCAACGAGGCAGAGTGGGCGCGCGACATGCAAACGGGAAGGTTGCTGCTGGAGAAAGCCACCGCATTGGACAAGGCCAGCGGCGCACGAGCGGCGTAGTGGATGCGCTCGTAGTGGTCGCATGCGTGCGGCAGTGGGAAAAGGAAATGTCGCTGTGTTTTTTATTTTTGTTGGAGAAACCGCGTCGTACTAAAGGTAGAGCGGAAAAGGTCTGTTGGGCCCGATCGTTGAGCTGGCCCAGCAACGAGCCGTCCGGACAGAACACACTAGACGGATGGATGCCCCTGTGTCAGCATTATCGTTGGAAGAACTGAAGCAGGAGATTGGTACGGCAAGTTATTATTGGAGTAGTTTAGAGGTTATCTTTTACAGCATGTTCCTTATCTCTACTCTTCGTTCTCTTACTTATACTCCACTGCGCGCAGGCAGCACATGTACGCGCGCAAGACCATTACACCCATCATGGGCCAGCAATACACAAGTTGGGCCTAAGGCACCCAAGCGCTCAATCTTGGCCCAGAGTTGGACCGGACAACAGGCATTGAACTTTTTTAGCTCCGCTTCACGTTTACACACACTAACATGAATCTCACACATTGCCAAGGAAATTTGAGAATTATGTTTAGATGCCTATTAAATCAAAGTAATGTTTGGGCACATCTCATATATACCAAAATAATCACATGATTTTGATACATGAACAAAAATGATTCATGGCAACAGGGAAATGAGAATATACTTCTAAATGATCCTAATATAATGTGAATGGTCCTCAATATTATTGAAAACTTCTGAAACACATGCCTAATTAAATCAGTCGAGGAGTACCGGGCTTCAAGTGTTAGACTCGTCGTTCCTGTGTGACGAACCCTGGCGTCACCCTAGAAGCTCACGCACTCATATTCGTTGAAAAGTTTCTGTCTCTCTGAGACGTTGATGCTGGTTGACAAGATCCTAACATATGAGTATGTTATGCCTCGGGATCAAGGGTTTCTGACCGAGAGACCCCCTGACCGACCCTTCCAGGATCGCCCGAGGGCTTAGAGGCTATACCCATCGGGTACGCTCACGCGCACCCTCAGGCCGAAGAGATCGGCCGAGCCCGAACGCAACTGCCGCCGTCGCTCGGGGCTCGGGGGCTCGACCAAGCCTCAGGCTCCTGACCAACGAGAGCCTAGACCCGATCCTTGGCCTCCTCCCAGCCTTAGGCGCTAGCCAAGGCCCGGGCATAAGAAGACACGCCCCAAGCCACCAAGGCTTGTGAGCTCCCCAGCGCTGCCCCACAAGTGCAACACTGTCAACCACTCCTCTGACAGGGTCACACACGGGGCGTGACGCAAGAAGACAAACTCCTCCGTGGCCTCCAGGGGCTCGGGGGCTCCCGGGCTCACACGTCAACCCCTCGAGCCGGCCTCCTTCGCCACCAAGAAGTCTCCAGAAGGCGCACCTAGGGATTTCGGTCCAAGCCGACACTGACACTCAACATGTTAGAACAGAGTGGCCGGATGATGCCCAGGGCTTCTTCGGTTCCACGACATCGCCACTGTCCACAGAACGTCGTTACAAGACTATCCTGGACTCTGGCGCATGTAGACCATAGGCTCAGCCCCCCAAATCGCCATGTACCCGACCTATCTCGGTATATAAGGGATAGGTTGGATCCTAAGAGGGGGGAGGACGATCCCAAATAGATCATTCGCATCCTCATCATTTTGCTCGAGCTCGGAACCGAGTGTACAGCAACCTAGAGAGGGGCACCTAGAGCCCCTCCACCCCATTCGCCGTCTTCCTCCTCTCCGATGAGGGGGAAGGCTCCACCAGTGGCAAGGCGACCCCAAGATCAGCACCGAGAGATCCCCTACCAAATCTCTTTTTTTCCCTTACACTCTGTTGTAACCCTCCAATTTTGTGTGCTTTTGAGTATATGGATCATCAGCTGTTGGACGTAGGGCATCGATTGGCCCGAACCAGGATAAACCGTTGTGTCCCCTTTGTGATTCTTGTATTCTTGAGTCCACCCGAGCCGCCGTAAACATGCACTCTGACACCACCTCGAACAACAATGCTTGCCGTGGTTCCGACCCCGCAACCTTGGTGATGATTTTTTTTGGCAAACTCATGTTGTGGTCTTTCATTGTAAATCAATAGACCTAAAGCTTGATCTGGTTGTAAAGGAGATGTGGTTGGAGTTTAATCGAGAGTGGGCAATGCAATTGGGGTTGGACTGATGATTTTGTATAGGCCACGAGAAGTTATGGGCGGTGGCATGGTAATCCAACGCCAGAATTCCCTCACACAAACATGCATTATGTCTCATCACTATAGAAGGTGAGGAGAGTACCAAACCATAATGTCAGAGCATATAGATCAGCATAAGACAGGAATGGTAACAATCGAATTTTCTAGCTAAGATCAGACGACTAAAATCCACTATACCACAACCAATCTATAGCGACTCCAAATCAGTCGCTATAACTTTATAGGGACCGATGTATAAGTCGTTGTAAGTGAAGTTGCTATTAGGGATGAAAACGGAACAGAAATATTCCGAATTGACCGTTTTCGTTTTCTATATTATGAACCGTTTTTTAACGTGAAAAATTGTCAGTTTTAATTGGTTTCACAACCATTTTTAATCATTTTTTGTACTCTTTAATTGCTAAATGTAGAAATATCCCGAATCGACCGTTTTCGTTTTTCTATATCGTAAGTCCGTTTTTTACCGTTTCCGACCGTTTTCATCCTTAGTTGCTATAAGTCTATAGCAACCGACAGGGTTTATAGCGACCGATAGTTGGACGCAAATATTTATATTGACAGATGATCTGTTACATGTTTTAGCGACCAATGGTTTGAGGATATCAAACTTTTTAGCAACCAATAATCAATCGCTACGAACTGGCATAATTATGTATAATATTATTAATTTCATATTAACCATATTTCAAACCTAATAAACATCCATAACATGTCACATTATTCATCAACCACATACATATGTAAACCATAGCTGCCCGCAACACTCATCAACCACATTATCAGACAAAGGTATCTCTCAAGTCTTCATTTAAGCCAATATTTAGCAATACATCAAGTTCTACCATCTTGATCCATGATAGGTCATCATCACAAAAGGAAAAGTACACATACAACCTAGCTAGGTCAAATGGTAGGCACAAGTCATATGTTTGCTTGCACAATGTAACTAGATTCACTACAAAATGCCTCATCTCTCCATCTTATCAAAAACAAAATATCATATGTTGGCTTCCTGGTGATAGCATCATGTACACCCCCAAGGCCTTCCTCAACCTAAAACATCAAGAAGGCATATAGAGTTCCTAGTACCCTGTTCAATACAGTTCCATCAGTTATAGACTACATTCTAGTTATCAATAATCCATTTTTCAATTCACATGCTCACTGGAATACCTTAAAGGTGCTTAAATGCTTACTTACATGTGTTGTATTCTTATTGAAACAGAACCAGATTTCATCTAAGGCATAGGAAAATATTCAGGTGTGAAATCAGAGTATATGAGTGCATCCAAGTAATTGATGAATTAAGATTTAAGAAATTAATGCCTAGCAAGGTCAGCATATCTTTGTTCCGCTATGCACATTTACTTGCCTTTAATTTGGCATTGTCTAGTTGAATATACTATTGACAGACCTATACCTTATTTAATCTAGTTTCTAGAAAAAAAAAGATACCACATATACATGTTTGAGGTGTAATCAACTATGTTAAGAAAAAGCTTACTATACTAACAGTTATCTGATTTTAATTTTAAGGTGCTAATGTTGAGGTACTGAAATGTACACTCCATTTTTTAGGGCTATCAGCAGCGCATTGACTTAGGATCTCCGGATTACAGTTTCTTATTTGCAGAAGGTTCTTCATATAGCGAAGGGAAATGTTCAGGTGCAAAGTAAGAGAAGAATGCATAAACAGACATGTTTATTTGACAATACATGTGCATTGAGTCAAGGTACCAACAAGGCAACAACCATACTTATATTTTTAAGGATCAATCTATTCAGTGACCTAAGAATAATATACCTAAAACACCTTGAAGCGATTTTGATGCCTTCCTAACCAATTTTGATGCCTGCTGCTTAACATTCAATTGTCACAAAATATCAATAATTATAAGTTTGACCATTTGTCATATATGAGAAAACAAGGATGACGGCCGAGGCAGCGATGGCGCCCCCCCGCGAGCTCGCAGCGGTGGTCAGTCCATACGTGACGAGCGGCGCTGGGTGCTGGGTCCGTGAGGTGTGAGAGTCGTGAGATGAGATGGCGGTTGATGAGGGTGGTTTAGTGGTGGAGTTAGGGTTTCGGGTGACACTATGACGGATGGGCTACGCAAATTTCACTGCACGTGAGTGGGTTGGGCCGAGCGTGCCAAAATGAAACTAGGCTATAGCGACTAATTATTGGACCTTAATATGCATTTTTAGTGACCGATTGTCCCAGGAAACTGTGGAATATATACACCCACCGATTATTGGTCGGTACAAAAAAATAGCGACCGATACTCCATTAGAAATTTGTAGCGACCAATTGTTGGTTGTTAATACTATGTTTTAGCGACCGTTGTCCGACGCTAATTATTGGTTGTGGTATAGTGATCATAGCAATGACATGACTCTCTATGGTTCAAGTTTTATAGCAATCAATGATCGCTAGTTGCCTCCATTTATATAGGTACATAGGATAAAAAATAAAATTTGCTAACATACGGGTCTAACATGTCATACATAAACGTCTGCCGAATTTTAATGTTATTGCAATCCAAACATACATTTTCCTTTTTAATTTACTGTGTAATTCTAAAAAAAACTTAGGCTAGGCCATAAACGAAACACATTTTATTGTCCATATTTTGATATTGCTCCAACTTTAATATGATTAAATTTTGACGGGGATTTTAGGATCAACAACCAAATAGATTCTAAGAATTAATAACCTCATGTTAGGGCTTGTTTAGATCTCATTTTCATATTGAGATTCTAGATTGTAGATAGTGAATGTAGAATCCAAATTCTAGATAAAAAAAGGGTGTTTGGATCTCATTTTTATGTGCATAGTGGAAAATTCCAAATAGTAGATTTGAGGTAGATAGAGTTGGAATTCTAGAATCCAAATGTTTGTATCATTCTCATTTTTCTTATTAGGAGATCCAAAAATCCTTTACTTTTGGAGCAAAGGATTTTGGCACAATTTTTTTTAGAAAGATTTTGGCACAAGTTAATAGAATCATTGCCATACTCTTGGCCTCATACAAAGCAAACACTATGAGAATATTGGTGCATTAGCTCCAGGTGAGGCCCAATGGAAACAAAATCGAATTATAGGGCGTAGCCCATGACCAGTCCCAAAGGAAGACGTCCATGGGCCATGTGGCGCCGCTGCAGATTTCTTTCTGGCACGTTCAGTACTTCAGTTTCTGTAGTGCCTACCAAAGTCGTCGTCGTCGAGCCGGCTAGTTGCTAAGCAAGGGCCGGTTTAGTTCCAATTTTTTTTGCAAAATGATCCTATAGCACGTTTCGTTGTTATTTGACAAATATTATCCAATCATGGTCTAATTAGGTTTAAAAGATTCGTCTCGTCCATTTCGTCTAAACTGTGTAATTAGTTTTATTTTTTATCTACATTTAATGCTTCATGCATGTGTCCAAAGATTCGATGTGATGGGGAATCTGAAAAATTTTGCAAAATTTTCTAGAAACTAAACAGGCCCAAGCCAAGAACGCCCCCCAATCAAATGAAGAAACCAAATCTTGATCCTTGCGAGTTGCGACCATTTCAAGGATACTTTTACACCTAGCCCATGTTTAGATCACCTCAAAATTCCAAGTTTTTTCACTCTCTCTCCATCACATCAATTTTTAGCCGCTTGCATGTTAGCACTAAATCAAGGTAAAAAAAATATCTAATTACACAGTTTAGTTCAAAATCACGAGATGAATCTTTTGAGCCTAGTTGGTCTACGATTGGATAATATTTGTCAAATAAGACGAAAGTGATACTATTCATCAGGTTGAAAAAATCCTCAATCTAAACGAGGGCCTACTCGGACAATAAGGTCACGCAGATGCAGGCAGCCGTCAGCAGAAGATGCCCTCGGCTAGAGTGCAGCAGCGGCAGCAAATAAAAATCGTTATCCGGCGTTCACATGCGCCACCACCACCCAGCAATCCGCCAACCCGTGCCGTGATCCTTCCGTGGCCGATCCCCACCTCCAATGGCAGGCGCCATCCGCTTCACATGATCTCACTGTCACACGCTTCGAGCCGCTTAGCTGTGAGCCTGTGACCGTGAGCCCCTGCTTGGCTGCTTGCTAGACGCCGAGAACCCGAAGCCTGCCCGTTCCCTGATCCCTTGCACAGTGGCGGTGCACGTGCCTCTCGATCTGCCATCCTCTCGCTCGCCTTCTCCTCTTCTTGGCCTTGTGCCGACTGCTGCTGAGCGCAGACCACGGTCTCGCATACTCGGATGGCGACAATGGCAGGGCGTCTTGTTGCCCGGACGTCCACGTCCAAGCGCCAGCAGCTCAGCTTTGCTGTTCTCCTCCTCGTCCTCTTCCAGAGCTCGTGCTGGTGCTGCTACGCGGCGACGGTGGGTTACAGTTACAGCGAGCAGGAGGGCGACCGGGTGGCGTTCCTCCCCGGGCAGCCGAGGAGCCCTCCGGTGTCGCAGTTCGCCGGGTACGTCACCGTGAATGAGAACAACGGGAGGGCGCTCTTCTACTGGTTCTTCGAGGCTCAGACGTTGCCGGCGCACAAGCCTTTCCTGCTCTGGCTCAACGGAGGTTCTTGCTTCAGCTATTTTTTTTTATTTTCCACGAGACAGGAATTCAGAGCATGCACAATGAATGACAGGCCAATCGATGTATTCCTTGTGTCTAGTTCACTGTAAGTAGTTAGCTCATGCTCTGCAATGGTAGTAACCTGAAATGTGCAGGGGTCATTGATCAGGAATACTAGCAGTGCTCTGGACCTCGGCCTGTCCTACGAATGTTTTGTGCAAATTATCTTATTGTGCTTGCTGAAGATGCATTCTCTGCATTCTTCAAGAAAAGTTAATGTACTAATATTTCTGAATAACATGCAGGACCTGGTTGCTCATCAGTTGGGTACGGAGCTGCTTCTGAGTTGGGGCCTCTCAGAGTCACTAAACACGGGGCAGGGCTTGAGTTTAACAAATTTGCGTGGAACAGAGGTGCCTGCACCAACTTTTTCATTTTTAGATGGCTAAAGATCACTGCAATATAACCAAGCAAAACTCATACCTTTTTATTTCTCCTGGCAGAGGCCAACCTGCTCTTCCTGGAGTCTCCTGTTGGGGTTGGCTTCTCCTACACCAACACATCCTCTGACCTCACCAAACTGGATGATGCTTTCGTAGGTAGTTTCAGTATTCTTTAGGGAGTTTGTGTTTGCTTCATCATTGTTTTCAAAATGTTTAAGATGTGTGCACGGTGTCATTTTTTTTTTCTTTTGTAGCTGAAGATGCATACAGCTTCCTAGTAAATTGGTTCAAGAGGTTTCCGCAGTACAAGGGCCGCGAATTTTATATCTCCGGGGAGAGCTATGCAGGTAATTCATGACATTCCTTTATCTAAAAAAAAGGTAGTTCATGACATGGGCTTGCCAAATACCAATAGTTGATTTGTGATTGTCAACAAAGAACAATGTGGTGTATTATTCACGTAAGAAAACATAGTTGCCCTCGGAACCATGGTCTCTAGTGTTAAGTTAAAACATGTCGTTTACAAATCCACGTTTTGATCACTACTGATAAGGTCAGTGCCGTCTCAACAATTTTTAGGGCCCTTGTGCAAGCAAGACACTAAGGGCCCGGCAATCTAACGTTTCAATATGACGATGGAAATATATAGTACTATTAATAAGACATAACTTGCAATATATATTTAGTTCATAAGATAAGAAAATGTTATTACATCGAAGAAGCTAAAAGAACGGTAAAATAACTATTATGGTTGCCTCAAATATAGTGCTTCAGTGCTTTTTAAAAAACCGCAACATCTAACATGTCTAAAGAATATATTTGAATTAGAATTTAGAAAATGAGATCCCTACAACTGATAACTAAATCGGAATTGTAAATTTGCAACTGCAATCACTTACCGCTGGCCGAGTCAGGAACTCGCGGAGACGCGGACTGCCGAATTGGTGAACTGAACGTCTGAACTGATCAGAGTCACTGCAAGTCTGCAACAGCCAACAGACATGACATGCACGCAGGATTCAGTTGAGGCAATAGGCATTGAGGCCTTCGGTGGAGACCGGTGGAGACAGGCAGGGCTGCAGCCGCCGACGAGGTCACCACGCCCGCCCGCCGCCGTCAAGGCGTCAAACTGTGAGTCCGTGTCTCTGTGAACGATTCCCACGCCGCGAGGCCACCAAGCACACCGACACGCTGATGCCGTCACCGCAGAGGAAAGGAATCGCGATCGCGTTCAGGGATACGAATCACCGAATCGGCAGGAAGGGTCGCGACTCGCCGCTCGGCGCTCACGTCCAGCCCTCCAAGGATACGATCGCGGAGCCTGCATACCTGTAGTACATGGGCCCCTAACGTCATGGGCCCCCGGCCTTCGCACTGCCTGCACCCCCCATCCGACGGGGCCTGGATTAAAGATGTCAACGGGGACCCGATCCCCGATTCCCCGCGGGGAATTCCCCTATTAGGGGACGGGGATGGGGCTAAAGTGCCCCCCACGGGGATTGATCTGGGAGAAAATGCATCCCCGTCGGGGATAGCGGGTCCGGGGATGGTTTCCTCCTCCCCGTCCCCGTTCCCCGCCAACCCGCCCCGTTAAAGCATCGAGCGCGCGCGTCAACCAGGGCACTGGCCCATGTAAAGGCCCAAATCTGCCAACCAAGTATATATATTCGCCACAAACCCTAACTCCAACCTTATCCATTCGTCACTCTCCAGGATTCCACACATCAGCTGCCGCCACCAAGCCCGTGCCCCTGTACGCGCCCGCCCGCCGCCACCAACCACACCGGTGAACCTTCCACCGCTGGTCATCTGTGTGTGCGCCAGCGCAAGTAGCCCAAGACGCCTCTCGTCGGAGCCGCTGCGGGAGAGTGCAAGGCCGGTGAGGGGCACCATGGCCGTGCTTTATCTAGGCGGTGGTCTCAATAGCAACGGCGGATTCCACAAGCCCCACGGCCATGGCGACGGCAGCGAGGGGCACCGTTGCGGCGGCGTCGAAGGCGGGAGACAGGATGGGGACCTCGGCGGTAGTGGCAAAACACCACAAGCGCGGCGACCATGGTGAGGCAACAACAAACTTCATTCGTCAAGACAGTAGATGCCAGATTTTACATCAAGACAAAAGCGTGCTAGAGTTTTTTTTATTGAGATTCAAACGAGTTTCAGATCTTGGTGGTGGTGGATGTGTTGTGATTTATGAATTTGTGAATTTTTGTAACCAATCTATTTGTATGCCACTGAAAGGAATTTGTGAATACGATGAACGGGGATGGGGATCCCCGCGGGGATTAAATCCCCGCACGGGGACGGGGATGGGGAAAAAGTCTCCCCCGTGACCTTTCGCGGGGACGGGGACGGGGAATTTTTGCCCCCGCGGGGACGGGGATGGGGAGGCGATACCCGACGGGGAATTCCCCGTTGCCATCTTTAGCCTGGATAAGGTCCAGGAAAAGAATGCGTAAAATTAGGTTTATGTTCAAGCATATGAATCTCTTCCAGTTCACAAAATGTTAATGGTGGGTAAAAGTACACACTGTGTACATTTAGCATTCTACTTTCGTGTGACATCTCATTTTCCAAAAGTAAAAACTTCATTACCGCAGGTTTCAGATTCCATGCCTTCTTTCTATAAAGACACAGGAATTTAAGGTTTCTTCATACCACGTCATTAGCACTTTATAGGTTGTATGGCATTACGGGAATGTCCACTGGCCATGGTATCTTTGATAGCGCACAAATTCGTGGAGCAAAACAATTCCTTTTCCTCTGCGCATCACTCAAAAAGAATTTTGAATGAATGCAGGTCACTATGTGCCACAACTTGCTGAACTTGTCTATGACAGGAGCAAAGGCAAGACCAACACATACATCAACCTTAAAGGTTTCATGGTGAGAATCTAAAAAAAGCATCCTTTGACTACCGAATCTAGTCTTCTCCTATTTGACAATTAGCTGATAGTGACAAGTAGCTAAGAAGTGAATAGGAATTTTTTTTATGCTTTATGTGAGAAACATTAACTATTTCTTGAAAATGTACTTGTATCTGTAAAAATTACCAAAAAAAAGGGGGCACTGCCACTTCTCTGTAAGACTGTAACTGTAATTGTGCTCCACTTTCATGAAACAGTTCATAGAAATGTAAAGTTCTAGTACGAAAGACGTTCTGTGATGCTTACAAAATAATTTCAGAACGTTACCTGTTGTAACATTTGGATTGTCCCAATGCAGGTCGGTAATCCACTAACTGACGATTACTACGACTCGAAGGGGCTGGCTGAATATGCTTGGAGCCACTCAGTAGTGTCAGATGAAGTTTATGAGCGCATCAAGAAGGTCTGTGATTTCAGGATCTCAAACTGGACCGATGATTGTGATAATGCCATGAACACTGTGTTCAGCCAGTACCAAGAGATTGACATTTACAACATCTATGCAGCCAGATGCAATCTTCCTCCATCATCAGCTGCACTTGCTGTTGATCAAGCATTCGTAGCTAACGATCAGGTGAGCGACAGTTAGCTCAAAGTGTATGCTCTTTTCTGAACTCCTAACGCTTTTTCTTACATGGTAGGAACATTTCAGGAGAAGGATTAGGATGTTCTCGGGATATGACCCGTGCTATTCTTCGTATGCTGAAATGTACTTCAATAATGCAGATGTGCAGAGAGCATTCCATGCAAATGTCAGTGGAACTCGAAAATGGCAAGTTTGCAGGTGAATCAGCCTCAAATTGTTGTGAGAAATGTCTTTACATAGTGCTTGTATTTCATTGAAAACTGAACGAAGTAGTAATTAGAAAAAGGTTGACATGGTTTAACTTTATAGTTTATTAGGAAAAAATAGTCAGAGTTAGACATGAATGTGAATTTGACTTATTTTTATTTTCGTGTACAATGCAGTGATTCAATTTTAAGGTCATATAACTTTTCTGTACTTTCCATCTTACCAATCTACTCTAAGCTTATCAAAGCAGGATTGAGAGTCTGGCTCTACAGGTATGGTTCCTCCTAATCATTTCTCGTCCTCCTATTGATACAGAAAGAATATACCTTGCTCTTACTTATCCATGTACAGATATTTTACTCTGGAAAAACACTTGCTGAACCTTTCTGAAACATAATACTGTACTTCTGATCTTTGGTAGCTTAAACCTTTAGAGTAGATTTTATCAGTGTTGGCGACTCAATGATAATTGAGTCCATCCTCCATGCAGTGGAGATGCAGATGGTAGGGTCCTCGTGATCGGATCGCGTTATTGTGTGGAAGCCCTGGGCCTGCCTGTCAAGACGCAGTGGCAACCTTGGTACCTGAACAAACAGGTCAGGAGTTCTGACTATTTTCCAGTGTTACCGTACTGTTGTCAGTTTTGTATTGTCGTACGATTAATGCGGAGGACATGTGCAATATTGTAGGTTGCGGGAAGATTTGTGGAATACCATGGCATGACAATGGTGACAATCAGAGGAGCTGGTCACTTGGTGCCTCTCAACAAACCTTCAGAAGGTCTCGCACTTATCGACACATTCCTTCAGGGCAAACAGCTTCCCACACACAGATGACAAGAGTGTTTAGGGTTGTGATGAGGGTTATTTCAAAAACAAAATCTCAAGGATTGGACAACTTATGTGCGCCACACACGGTCTAATTTAGTAAGGATTTTATTTCCAGTTGCTGTATTAATTGGGTTGGTTACAAATAGAGCCATACTCAACAGGATATTGGTTACATCAATTTCAATACCGGTTATTTCTTCTCTCTTACTTATTCAGCATATATCATTCTGTTAGCAGCCCTCAGTTATTTTTTGTCGGAAGTTGTGTGTCCGAAAGGAAAGATTTGATTAGCACAAGTGCCTCTGCTGGCTTATCTTGAGGAACTGTATGACCTGCTCCTCTGACAGTGGCCATGGTCAGCCCTTCATACTCAACATACCTTCCAGCAACCTGTAATGAGTTTATTTAGCATCCTTTCAATACCAATGACCAATGCATGAACTCTGAAATGCAGTTTTCAGCTTACATAAAAAATATTAAATGAATAAATATAGAAACTTTGGGCTTGTAGTAGCCTGGCCAACCTGATTTTTTAGATACCATGGTTGCCACTGTGACTTGATAGGAAGGCCAATTGCGTCTACCCAGTAGCGGGATCCTATAAATGGAACCCTGCCATCCACATCTCCGCTGTAAAAGAGTATTATAATAAGAATAAGAATATAATTTGGTCGATATCCAAACACGCACAAAAACAGGTCCCATCCCAATTGCCTGTGTACCAATTAGGACTCCATCCATCCAAAATACAAGGATTTTTAGCGTTTAAATTTTATCCCAAATATAAAGACATTTGAGAACCCAACTCTACAAGCCAAGCTACAAGATAGTTTAAATATCCATATATTTGATATAAGTTACATACCTATTAATTAATTTTTAATGGAGACAAAATTAACATCAAAATTATAGCCCCATAAGTGTGTAGTTAAAATAATAGTGTCGGTTATATAGTCACAAAAAGTTGTTGTGTAGTTGAGATAATAAGAAGGCTATCTATGAGAACAGATAGTAATTGACAGTTTGGAATAGGCAATGATACCCTACTTGTCCACTGCCGGTGATGGCCGGTTTGGAACCGTAGCCACAGTATATTCCCTTGTTGACTAATTTATCCTATTTTTTTCAGAATTTCTTAAACTTTGGGCCAGATAGAGGGAAAAATGTATCCAGTCATGTTGTTCCAGTGCATAAAGCAAGCAGGTGAACTGCAGGAGCTATATTACCTGTAGACCCAAATTCTTAGTCCAGCCTTAACGAGCTTGGAGTAAATAGGAAGAACAGAAAAGATCTCCATGTCGTAGAAATAAAAAATTGGATCACTGAAACAAATTGTACGGTATATTCTATCTGATTAGTAGGGAATGCATCTCAAGTTAAGGAAAGTAACAATAATGCTTTTATATTATGTCACCTGCAAAGGCTCCACCTTCTGTCCTTGATCCGTCCACTGGTATTAGCATGAAGTGATTTCTGAACATCCATCCTGTTGAAGTAAGTCTCGATGTAGTTTGAGTAGCACGGATCGTATCCCGAGTACATCCTCAATCGTCTCTTGGATTTGTTCCTCTAGTTGCAACGCAAACACTCACAACACACGCACACTCACCCCTATAAACACATACCTGCTAATGCATCATCAACATGAGTTAATGAACACCTCACTTACCTTGGCTTCCTTTTCTACCGCGCTGCTGTCAGAACTAGACGACGACGATGACAGTGCTGATCCATCTGTGTTGCACTTGGGTGCGTACACGTTGTAGATGTCAATCTCATTGTACGTGTGGTATAGAAGGTCCATTACATGACCACATTCTGTGGAAGTGGGTGAGAGCTTGAAGTCACAAACATTTTTTACCCGCTCGTAAAATTGATCTGAGATGACTGAATGGCTCCAAGCGAACTCGACTATTCCCGTGTAGTCATAGTAATCATCAGTCTCTGCATTGCCGACCTATCAAATGTATGTAGGTAAATTTTAGTTCTCAGCTCTTTCATACCTTATTACTCGTTGGAGCAAGGAAAAAAGCAGTAATCAATGTAAACAAAAAAAAAAACAAAGAATCAATGCAAACAAAACTTGCACCTACAATCTCTGCAATACAATATGATACATAGCACAATGATTTGAAATGAAAAAAACTGCCATAAATTTAATATTTTCACCTGAAGTAAAAGAGTGAGATGGAGGTGTGGTTTCTAATCACTTACAATAAATCCTTTCAAATGGATTTGCTGATTCGCTTCAAGGTGCTTGTTGTGCTCATACACCACTTCTGCAAGCTGTGGAACATAATGCCCTGTTGCATCAAAGTTGGTCAGTGTCTTAATCATAAAAATGCTGTCACATGTGTTTCACACATATATTGGTGGTTGTTGCTACCGCATAGACCCTCAATTTTCTTGTGCATGGCCAGTAGGATAACCACCATACTTGAAAACTAATACTTTTCCACATATATTTTGTTGTCTTATTACACACACTACTTTTCCTACCATGTCAGCCTAATATCATTATTTGTTTTTTACCTTTTCAGTAACAACAAATTAAAAGAAGCATTAATTGTCAACAAAATTAAAAGAAGCATGCATTCAGCTGAATATATTCCGACAAGTCAATCGTATTTTTGAACAGAATAATTCCCGTCAACTTGGTTCCGCACCTAACAACGGTAGTGGGACTGGGGTCTGCATGTAGTTTAGGCTAACAACCTTTTTGACCAGGGAATAATGGACTGTGGAAAGATTGAATTTATTCGATCATGTTTTGCACGCTTACACTACTGATCACTATAGAAAGGCGGTATCCTTTCATTGTGGCCTTGGCCTCATTCAATCTTACAATTTCTTTGCCGGGAGAAAGGGAGCTGTCTGCCTCCTTATATTACCTGCATAGCTCTCTCCTGATATGTAGAAATCATGGCTCTTGTACTGTGGAAACCTGTTGAACCAGTTCACTAAGAAGGTGTAGGTATCCTTGGCTGCATCATTTTAAAGTTTTAATCAACAAACAGAGGAGCACGAGTTTAATTAGCTTTCTTTTTGTTAAATAATACGAAGTGAAGATTAATACCGACGAAGCGATCATCGAGGTTGTCTAGGTCAGAAGAAGTATTTGTGTATGAGAAGCCAACGCCAACTGGGGATTCCAAGAACAGCAAATTGGCCTCTGAATGAAATTTCAACCAAGCAAACGAAAATGAGTAACAGGAAAAATTTTGAAACTACTCCGAACATCACGAACTCTGTGCTAATGTGGACAAAAGAAAAACTGTGGGTAAAAACAAGTTCGGTGCACCCCTGTTTCTCTAGGGAGCTCAGGTCATCAGGTGTGAAAAAAATTGAGTTGCATGCTAATTTAGAAAAATAAGAACTGAAATTAATTGTGATTTAAAAGACAAGGTGGGGAAGTTATGTAAAACATGGTGAGGCATCAAGTATCAACAATAGGTGTTTTTATTCAGAAGGAGAAATTTTGCCACAATTTTTTTTTTCAAAACGTGCCACAATTTTTTATTTAGGAGAAAACAAATATATTTTTACAGTTTTGAAAACACAAGTTTTATTAAAAGGAGAATACAAAAATATTTTTGCCTAGTTTCTTTTGGTAAAAGCAAGCCTAAAAACCCTCGAGGGGTGTGCGTGTGCTACACTTCGCATAAAACTACCACGTACATTGATAGACCCAATTAATAACTCAACACCACTGCTCGTTCAAGGATGCTATGGCCCCGTTCGGCTGTGCTGATAAGCCGGTTGAAAAACACTGTTAGCTGATTTGTTGTGAGAGAAAAACACTGTTCCGACTGAAAAAACAAGCTGAAAAGTACGGATTATAAGCCGAATGAACATGGCCTATGTTGAGCCAATTTGGTCAGAGTGACGACCCAACTAATTAACAGTTCAACATACATAGGAGCGTGTGGTGGCGCACCCGGAGGTTTCAATTTTATAGTAGCAGCCTTATGACCCTATAATGTGACCAGAAGATGAACACGACACCATTCAAAGTAGCAGAGAGCAAGAAGAGAAGTAAACCTTTATTCCATGCAAATTTGTTGAACTCCACACCAGTTCCGTTGCTATTGATCAAGAGAGGCCCTAGCTCAGAAGCTGCTCCATAGCCCACAGATGAGCAACCCGGACCTAAAAATGGATTGAAAAAGGTTATGTTAGAGGATCACAGTGCAAGAAAAGATTGAATTGTACGGGAAATGTTAGAGAAAAAGAAGACAAAGACTTAAGAATACCAATCAACTTTTGCCGTGGAAAAAAATGGCCATAACTAAGCAAGGCTATATATCTTATAAGTAGATACTAAGGTCTGAGGACACAATTTCGTTGAACAATAAAGGCAAAGCACAAGAAAGATCCAACAGAGAGATAAAGATTAATTAATTCTAATTAACAACCTCCATTGAGCCAGAGCAGGAGAGGTTTTTGAGCCGGTGACGTCTGAGCCTCAAAGAACCAGTAGAAGAGCGCTCTCCCGTTGTGCTCGTTCACGGTGACGTACCCGGCGAACTGTGACACCGCAGGGCTCCTCGGCTGTCCCGGGAGGAAACCCACCCGGTCGCCTTCCTGCCGGTCTTGGGCTACCATCGCTGACACTGACAGCAAGGAGAGAGCAACTATTAAGATGGTGAAGGGTAGATGCCTCACTGCTGTAGGAGAGGCCATTATTGGGTTGCGATCTATTGTTGTATGCTCGCTTCAGTGCTTCACGTTCACAATGCTGTAGGAGAGTGCAAAGCCGTCGCTAGATGGCTTGAGCTATTTATAGCAGAGGTGCCACTACATGATGTTTGTCATTTAGCAGGGACTAGGGTCAGTGGCGGATGTGGGATACGGGATAAGGGGGGGCTAAAACAACAGAGATGTTGATTTGCACGAAGATTTAACGGTGAAATCAAGTTTTTGCTACAGTAATTAGCATTGAAATCAAGAAATTAGGGGGGCTGGAGCCCCCCCAGCCCCCCCTTTGGATCCGCCCCTGACTAGGGTGCTTTCCAAATATGCATGTGAGCAGAATCGATGGTGAGCTCTCAAAAGGTGTTGACTGGTCAAATTATCCGGTTTATATTATCCAAAGAAAAAAGTAAGCTGTTTTACTTTCCTTTTAATCCATTTTTTTCTAACTTTAATTAGGTCCAATTTCTCTATCATTTACTAACATCTAGCTTGCGAATCATAGCTAAATCAATAAACATCGAGTTATTAACCATGCTAGATATCTTCACTTGATCCCTTATCTCTTGAGGAGTCATTGTCGGGTAGCTGGAAGCCTGTCATGGTTCGGGTGAAAGTTGTGGTACCGTGTAAACGAATTTGGGTTGAACAAATAAAAGTGCAGATTTTCAGAGGAAAGATCACGTCTATCTCGACATAATTGTGAGAGCACCTACTGTTTCCCAGTGGACACAAAGTTTGAGGCGCTTGAGAAAATCACCAAATAATCACCATGGTACACAAACGCCAAAACGGAGTAGTTAAAGAAGATGAGCAGCCCGAAGCCATATTTCCTTGCCGACTAATGAACCGTTTCGGTGGACAAACACTTTTCACCACCAGCAATGCAACAACCAAATATGATCTGGCAGTGAAACGTTTTGTCGCCACTAGTTCAATACCAAGTTGCACGTAGGTTGTTCCGGCTGGCGGTGTAAGCCTCTTTCACCGCCAGCTTTGCGTATGGTTCGGCAGTAAAAATTTCCCGATAATCACTACCAAATCGTGTGCTGAGTCGGCGGTAAAAACACTTTTTACCTGTTGTTCAATTGTCCACTATGCCCTCGGCCTTGGAACCGGTGGTGAAACAGTTTCACCACTGGTTCAGGAATAAACAGCGGTGATAAGGGTGCGATCATGACCATATTTAGTGGTTGACCAAATCACTTAATGATAATAGATTAATGGGAAAGGATGGAACATACAAAACAAATGATAATATGATTGATGGGGTGCATTTGGTTGTACCCACACCTCTAACAGGGTGGGCAGTTCCATCACCAATTTCAATAGTTTCCTTTTGCGTGGACGGAATGGTGTATATGATGCAAATTAATTCCCTGATGCCCCAATGACATCTCTAGATGCACATATTCAATTTGCATTAAATGCACCTATGCTAGGATGAGCAAGGTTGACAAGATTGCCTAGAATTATTAATGTATCATTTTTTCTTAAAAAATTGTTCCCTTCATCATGCCTTTTTGAAACAGACATTAATTATGCATTTCTTGCAAAAAAAAGGGGCTAGCTCCACAAGTTCTTTTGGTGTGAAGAGCTCAATTAGCTTCTTGAAGACATGCTGGATTATGCCACTCTCCGCCGTTGTTTAACTACACAAACAACAACAATATGTTTTTTCTCTTCACTCTATGCCAACAACTAAAAAATGGTTGTAAGCGCACTCTGCCTTTTTACAAGGTTGCAAAACTGTAGCTATTTGCCCACTTCAAAATGAGAGCTCTTTTCTCAACTAAGCAACACATAGGTCAAAACACAAGCCACACAATATCGTATTTCTCTCCCTTAATGCAACAAACTCTAATAAAAATTACAATTGAGGAAGCACTATGGCATCCAACCACCACCCTTCATGCTATTTGTGTTTATTCATATCCACCTGCTCCCATCAATCACATTCACACCACCACAAATACAACTATCTCTTTCTTCGTAGAGATTAAGAACAAATATTAAATCTACAAAGGTGCCCTCTCACAGCAGGATAACATCGCGCACACAGATGCTCCTCTCCTTCTCTCTTCCACCTCGAGTAGTATAGGTTCACCACAGTCTCTTGCAGCCCTTCTCCCCAGGCGCAAGAGCAAGAAACAATACAAGAAGACACACCTCATTCCTCAGAGCTTCCTTCTCACAAAGATTTATGTGAGCTCACTAGCAGATCATGTCAACTACTACACGTGCTGATTCTAGTGCTGCCCAACACCTCCGCAGCCGAATTGATAGATCCACAAATCCTGCCCTTCAAATCAAGCCCTATGTTCCTATAGGGTACATTGCATCTCTCACCTCCACTACTGCTTTCGGGCGCCTTTGCTTCTCCCTCAGCATGCACACACCACGGACCTATGCCAGAGAAATTGAATTTTGTCTGCCATCATCAAATGTTGCTGCTCCAAGACTCAATCACATGTCATCTCCAATCACACCAACTCTGATACCAGGAAGAATTGGGAAGTTCTAAAATTTCCTTGGTCTTATTACGTGCATGTACATTAGATTAGGCTAGGTCCATTACATAAACATGGACCAACATGTAGCATAGAATTTATATCTAATAAGGCACCATAAATGACTTTCGATCACTTTTCATCTTAGTGTGCTTTATGTAGCCTTATTTTGGCCCATAATTCATGATATGACATAAACATATATTTTTAGTATTTTTAAGAACTTTTCTTTAAGCATGTTGAGACGTATTCTTATAGTTGTGTGTGGCATAGTTACTCGTAGTAGTATCTTTCGAAATACTAGACAAAATATGGTAAAAAACTCCTAACTCTATGATGAGGATATCACTCCTTCAGATGCACTATTTGTTCCTCCAATCGCTATGCTCCAATGATTAGAGCTCAAATGTGACATTAAATCCGGAGGTGAGCTTGTTTTAAGTGACCCTTTTCATGATTATGCGAATAGATTGTTACCGAATTATGTTATCATTCTTATGAACAATGGAGAGGGTCATGAAGACCTTGGAGAAAGTCATGGAGGTGAAGGAGACCAGCAAGGGTGTTCAAGTCAAGAAGGAGGTCCAGGCCAAGTTGACTTCGAGTCTAGCTTGGACTCTAGGAGCATCCTGCACTAAACTGGACGCCCATGATGCATACAAACTCCAATTTCGACATTCTACCCATGCGCAAAAAAGATAAGAACATAATCTAACCAGTGGCATTGGTTTCACATCAAAATACCACCAGAGTATAGGAATCGTCGAAACAAGTTAGTATCCAGAATGTACTAGGGTGCTGTGACACTGTCTTTGGTCTGTTGGGCCGCGTATCGTCTTAAAGTCTATTAGGGGGCGTGTCTAGGGGTATTCATGCCACAAGGACATTATATTGAGTCATCATTGCTCATGTTAGGGTTGGATTTCTCTTAGATTATTCTATCATTGAACAGTCGCTATTTACTGGTTTGTGAGACCCTAACTTCGAGTGCTTAATTATACATCTGCAAACACCTAGATCAACTCACAGTGGGTTTCTCGGGATTGTTTTTAAGGGTATCATCCCGTCACGAGTGATTATTGAAAGCCCAAGTTTGGTTTTGGTAATTAATGACACCAAGTTGCTAATGCCATGTGTTAAGTGTTTTGAGTTAGGCATAAGCAACACATGTGATGAAGGTGTATGTGGCAAGGAGTGGTGGCCACAAGATCACAAGTGGTGGAGATGCACATAATATGGTGTACATGATGATCAAGTAAAAGAGAAGGATCTAAGAGCGCAAGACAAAGGTATAACCATAGAGTTTTCCTTTTGCCGGTCTAAGATGAGTAGAGAAGTGATTGACTAGGTTTAGTGTAACACCCCAGGTGTTTATCACCAATTAAGTGGTGGGTTTAAGATCAAACATGATAGATTGAGTGGAGATGACAATATCAAGGTCAACCTATGGAGATGAGCCTAACCTAAAGTGGATGTTGCATCATTGCTTTACATATAGGTCCCTTTTCAAAGATATATGTTTGGATGGTGTTATTGCCATATCTTCATGTGCCTCACCTTGGTATCTATCTATATTGATCCCTGGAAAAGTTTCATGAAGATTGGAATCAAAAAGTCACATGAAATGATGAGTTATATGCTTGTTTGGATTATAACTAAAACCTACACTTTTGTGCAACCTATGCATGGTGTGTATGTTTGGCCTCTACAACACCTTAACTACACTTAGGACACTTAATGGAACAATGTTCATGTTGATCATGTTGCCTAAATGTGCTTCTAAGTGATGGTTGACCATGTATGGACCCTAGAACCCTTTTGTTTGACCATTTCAAAAGTGTGACCTAGAAGCTTTGCATGACTGTGCACCCTTTAACAAAGTTTTAGATAATTTTATAAGGAACAAACTTTGTTTAAGAGTCAAGTCATGAAAATGTGTGGAACATGCTCAAAAAGGGCCCACAAGTCAGAAATAGGGCTGATTTCAGCACTTAAGAAATTTAAAGCCCGATTTCAGTGTCTTCGACATTGGCATTCCGCGTTCTCTGAAATTTGTTAAGTAACTTGAGTAGACCCAAATGTAAAAGTTGGAGCTCACATGAGAGGGAAGATCATACAAGAAGATGGGATAAGTTGCATTTCATTTTTGGCCATCAATTCTTGAATTTGTCAATCACTGTCATAACACTGACACATCAATCTTTGGAGCTAATTATATCCTAATCCAGGACACTAATGACCTTGTGCTTTAAACGAAAGTTGTAGAGCGTAACATGGGCTACAACTTTGCTTTTGGGCCCAAGATCCAACTCGGCCCGTATATGGCCCAAAAATGTGTCCCACTTTGACCACCCCGTCACCCACCACATGTTCGATAGAATGCCTCAATGGGCGCCGCGCGTCCGGGACGTGGCCGCCATGCGCGAGGTCACGCTCCACTGTGATGCCGTGTGTCCCTACCCTTCGAACGCCGTGTCAAGCTGCTGCAGACGCTCCTCCACTCCTTTGGCTCACTCTCCACATCCCCACTCGCTCTCCTTCACGGCGGCACCGTGCGAGCGCGTCCGCCATGAGCGAGCTCATGCGCTCGTGTCCACGCCGCCCGTTCTCACTGCTGCATCGGTCATGGGCCAAGTGAGGCACAGCACCACCTCCGCCTCTCCCTGCTGCACCACCGCACCATCTCCGGCCTCTCCTCGCCGCAGTAGAGCGCGGCCACCGGAGCACGCCATTGCCATGACGCCATCGCCAGCCAAGCAGAGCTCCACGGCCGCCGCCCGACCAGCTCCTCCACACCTTCCCTGTCCCGGTCGAATACCGCCGCACCTCGACTGCCACACGCCGCCCTCGAAGCGCCCTTTTCCCGACCTCTTCCGCCGCTGTGGACGACCGCCACCAGAGCTGCTCGCGCGCTGCCGCCAGTTGCCATGGACAGCAGGCTTTGGTCCATCTCTCAGTCATCCATGACCAGCAGCCAGGGTGCTCGGGCACTAGGATGGATGCGCAGCCATTTCTCGCCGCCGTCGGCTTCTCCCTGGCCGGAATTTGGCTCCGCCGGCGGTGCTCCTCCGACTCCCCTGTTTCCGGTGCCGGGGGGGGGGGGGGGAAATGAAGGCCGTTGCCTCTCTCTGTCTCGCCCTATGTGGGTATGACAAGCGGGCCTAGTTGGGCGACGGGTCCCACACGTCGGTTGAACAAGGATTGCTTTGGGTGCATAGCCGGGTACACCTAGCAGATCTAGGGTTAGGTAATTAATTTCGTTTTTGAATTTCAGAGAAATTATAAATCTTCCAAAAATCATATCTCATGCTAGATAAGTCCAAAAATAGCAAATGTGGACTTTTTGGAAACCTTGAGAAGTGATCTATGCAATAGAGTCATAAAATGTTAGGTGTTTGTAGATGTTTTTCTGATGTTTTTATTTAAGCTTTAAAAAATGCTCTAAAATGCTTATAAACTTGACCAGAGCAAGATCTGGAGTTTTAGAACTCCAAAAATAGTGATTCTTGTTTTGTTAATTTTGTGATGACATGTACTTGCTAGGAAAAATATTAAAAACACTATTTGTTCACTGTTTTCTTAGGGTTTTGATTGGACCTTGATAAATAAGGAATTTACATTATATTGCTTGTTATTTTTATATCTTGAGTTGTGCTGCTCCAATTGATGTGAAATTTTTATGGTAGGCTTGTCATGCTATGGATGTACTGTGGTATGAATTTCATGATCATTGCTTACTGTATGCTCAAGTTATTGAGTTAACTTGTTTATGGCTTGATAAATAGCTTATAAATGTTATATAAATGATAAAATAGAAAATGTTGCCCCATCACCTTATTATGATGTTGCTCTATGATGTTGGTTCATTCTATGGCCATGTGTTCACAGAAAATATTGAGTTTTAGGTTTTACTTGCTCTCCCATGATTTATTGCTATAGCTATTTGTCTTTTTCATAGAGGTTGATCTACTTGTCTAAATAGCTTGAAATTTGGACAGAAGACTTTTGAGAGCATTTGTAGACCCCTGTAATTTTGGTAGAATTTATTGAGAATCTTTATGATGTGGTCATAATTTCACCTAATTATCTAAATAAATTAAGAAAATGTATTAAAAGAATTTATTTAGTAATTGACACTATGTTTTCTGGTGTTCATTAGTCATGCGTGAAATGTTGGTAAAGTTGGTTTTGTCTAATTATATGTTTGCAACATAAGTTAATAATTATTTCTTGCAAATGAGGTTTCTGGACAGATCTGGGACCTTAGCAAAGTTCTTCATGATAATGTGCTTTGTTGTGAAACTTATTTATACAAAAGTTGTAGATAATTTATGTATCTAGCTTCTATTAAAATTTGGTGGCATTTTACCATGTGGTTTAGGAGTTATAGCTATTTAAAGTTGGGTTACAGAATTGCTTGCTCTCTGTCTTGCTAGACCAGTTTCTGTATTTGTGTAAATTCGACATGTTAAACTTTGGAATCATGCTGTGATGATATTAAATGAAATATAGATAATTTAATAAGCTTTTCATAATGTCTTCTTGCAAGTCATTTGGAGTTGTAGATCTCCAGTTATGATTAAATTACTTAGCTGCTGTTCTGATGCCCAGAAAGTGGCAAATTCTAGTCTAGTGCTTTGATTAACTTTGCCATGCTAGTGTGTTAAAGTGTGACTCATATCCTTGATGCTACTTGGGTTGGTACCCTGTAATCTTATGATACTTGTGCCTTGATTGTTGTGCTCGCAATCTTCTATGTTATGCCCTAACGAGGATTAAGTTAATTAGCTCTAGGTATTTTTGAGAACTTTGGTATGCTTGTTTGATTTCTTTGTTTATTACCTTTCTATGCATTCATACATATGCATTATTGCACCTCATTTAGGTACGCTAGTAGAAACGCGTGAAGGATCTAAGGTGGAGCCAAACCCGAAGATGGAGTTGGTGGATCCATCCCGAAGATCGAAGGACCGGACAAGTGGTAGATTGGAAGATGCTTGCCAAGCAAACTCATCTGACATACTCTAACTTGAGTCGGATCCCAGGCAAGCCCCGGAGCATTATAAGCCTCCTATCTTTAAAGCAATTAATTCTATATATGTTATAAGTATTGTTGCATTAAGTGATAGGAGTTGGTTGGAAACCCTTGCTGCATTATATCATTCCTTGTCCAAATATATGAATCCTTGAATCCTACATAGATTAGGATCGAGTAGATGCTTAGCCCTGCTTTAAGCGGTAGAAGTCAGGTGATTTCCTGTCACCTGCGAGATATAGGGATATTCATATATGGCACGGTTGGCTATATTTGCTATCGTGGAATGGAACCATGTGTTAATAAAATGAAATGAGACCGGGCGGGATGACGATAGTGAAGCAACAAGGCATGGAGGTCTTGGGTGTGAATCTATCCCCGTCTGAGTCGTTTAAGGACCGATTCGCTGTACGTCCTTGAGTCATGTTGAACGCAGTCTAACACTTAGTTGGCCGGATAAGCCGTTCCGACCGCGAAGCCGAGTAATGTGGTTCAGGCCGGGAATCGAATGGTAGGTTGCTTCTTGGAGGAGAGAAAGGATGTGCTTGGGGACATTGGCGTGAGACCAAGGGGGGGTTAGAGTCCCTATCACCTGGCAGAGTGTCGCCCTTAGGGTCGCGACATTATTCGGACCCGCGATTCCTGAATCATATGAAACGGTGGCCTGTGCGACCCTGGCAGGGGTCTGCACGGTGAGTGTTAGAAATACCCCTCCAGCTGGATAGGAATTCGATTCGAATCGCCGTCGCTCCCGGTTAGTGAGCACTTGACTTGAGCAGCGGCAACGTAGATTCAATTAAATTGAACTGATGGTTAATTGGATCACGATGGAAAAAGGTTGCCTCAATTTATACCTGCTATGGTTAATATTGTTTGCTCCTAATAAAGTGAGTGCTCTAGTACAGGTTCTAATATAGATGATAGGTGAATGATAATTAACTTGATGCTTAAGCATTAATGATTGATCATCTATATTAAGCTTTTATGCAAAATGTTGTCAAGCTAGCCCCACTTCATATCAGCCTTGCATGATCCTTGGTGTCACCTTATTTCTGGTTTCTGACGGGTAAGTCTAGCTGAGTACTTTGTCGTACTCAGGGTTTTATCCCCACTTGTTGCAGGTTGTGATGTATCATGACGGCTGCAAGAGTTGGGTGGCTCCTGCCATAGAGGCGGAGTGTGATCACGGGCATGATCCTTCTTATTTACCTTATCTCTAATGCTTTTGGTTGGAAGTCGACCGTGGTACTGGCATGTATTTGAAATAAGATTAATGTTAGTTTCAAATTACTTTGCTTCCGCTACTTTTGAACTTAAGTTGTAATAACTATGTTGAACTCCGATGTATATTGAATTACTTGCGAAATGGTTGTAACATGTGACTTGTTATGTTGAATCACTACGATCTTGGCTTGTATGTTGGTTGGTTTGAAATCCCTCGTGATTTCATTGGACTACCGGAGTTATATGGGCTCAAGTGCGAGAATTTGATCATTTCGGTGATTGTTTTTGTACTTGTGCTCTTATAATTTGGACGGTTCTGTTACAGCTGGTATCAGAGCAAGATTCAACATTAAACTTGTCATATGTGTATTTAAAACAAAGGTTTTGTTTTCTAAAACCAGTTTTATCAACTTATAGTTATATATAGGTTTGTGAAATCTAAATTTTAAACCTAAGTATGCCAGTGGTCAATTTCCTTATGCCCATATAAGGATTATTAGGTGGCTTATATAAGTACTAACTTGGGGGTTTTTCATTATGCATCTACGTCCAGGCCAAGGTATGTATGTGTGATGACTCTCCCACACTATGATACCCGGTGTGTCAGATCAGAGGTAGCCTTCATATATGAAATCGCCATATATGTTGCTAGTTTGCTTTTATGCAACATCGCACCTACGCTCAGGTAAGTGTGAGTTGTGAGAGCATGACCGTACAAACTGCGGTCTAGGGGAGAGCTAGTTTTGGTTACTAGATTATCTACATGTTACACACATGTATATATGAAGGTACTTAATTGTGGGTGATCGAATGATTCGGGTAGTTTTGGTGCTACATGTATATATACGAGGGTATATGTACATGGAAGTACTTAGAATTTTTACTTCTCTGCTTTCATTGTGTGCTATATTGGGAAATGTTGGGCTGCAATGAAACTTTTCTGCAGGTACGCTAACCACGAATGCGTAAGTCGAATGTAGCTGGCGACTAGCTATATATCGAAAGAGTGCGTGTTATGCCACCGACATAGAACGTGATCGCCACCTTAGGTTGGCAATCTTGTGAGGACGAATAGGACGAAGCATGCATCTTCATGATTGTTGCTTTATGCATGGCTATACTCTTCTCACCCTTGTTCTATAGTGTGTAACTTGTGATCAATGTGTTACACTATATTTCTTGAATGAAGCTAAATAAGAATGCCTTACTCCATGTTGTTTGAGAAAAGTGTGTGCTTAGCCTTGCTAGAAATAATTATGGTTACCTGCTTGACCTATAACTGCCCTCTAGTTTAGTCAAGGGGTGAATTTGTTGTCATACAAGTGTTTGAAAATGTTGTAGACCTCACTTAAGTAAATTGGATTCTCGTGAATGAATTAAATTGGTGTTGGTCTAGGGTAACAATGTTTAGAGCCACTAGGATGATATGTTTGTGTGCTCTCTTGTTAAGTAGAACAAAGGCAAACTTTGTTTTGCTTATTAAACGTTGGCTGCTAGAGCGGTTTCTGTTGTAGTGATGCTTTTATGATCATAATGGTGTTTTCTGTAGTTATAGAGAATACCAAAGTTGTAGCTAACTTACTTATCTAGCTTGTCCAAAAATTTTATGACCCTAGGTCTTATGGTTTAAGAGTTATAAATTTTAGAAGTTTGTTGTCAGAATCTGCTCATGTTCAGAACAAATCTGAATGTTTGCTTTATTTGACCTGTGTGCATATGGAATCATGTCTTGGAGATAATAGAAGAAGTGTAGTACTTTTTCTAAGCTTTCCAAATTGTCCTATAGCACCAATTGGGGTGGTCTAAATCTCTACTTATGAGCTTGTAAAGTGGAATGACAGAATCTGTCCAAATCTGGGCAGAGATGTCTTCTTTGTCTTGTCTGGCCTTGTTAGATATAGAATCATCTTAATATGATAATAAAAAAAGTTATAGACAACTTAATAAGCTTTACATAAAGTTAAGGCTCAGCCTTGTTGGACCCCTAGAGCTCCAGTTATGCAATTTTGAAGTTCTTGTTAGTTTTCTGTCCATATTGGTACAGATCTGAAACTTCAGCATGTTTGACCATGCTAACCTATGATTTAGCTTTTGGTATGAATAACTAATGTGTAGCCATCTTTCTAAGCTTTCTAGAAAGTCTAGGATCACCTTTGTGAGATGTCTACAACCTCAGCTATGGTCGAAACAATTAACTACTATGTTGCTGTCCATGTTCTGTGCCCATGCTAAGTTGCCACCTTAGCTAGCGTTTGTCTTAGGCTAAACTCGTAGTTAGTTCTTGCTTTAGATGAATGTTTGTTATGGGTGAGCCTGATGCTTAGTAGTGGTTGCTTAAGCTAATTGGATTGGATCTCTCCAATGCTTGACTATGATGTTTGTATGTATGCTTGTTAGTTAATTAGTGTCATAGTTGTCACTTCGTTGTCTTCGGTAAGTATACGAGTGTTGAGTAGCTTTATCTTAGAGCAATACTCGAGTTACGCGAAACGATCTCTTGGCATCATCCCCAATTAGGTTCTTTTCCTTATGAGCCTAAGTCCGGACCATTAAATATTCGTGTATACCATGGTTGTCCTGCAACCGCACGTGAATACCTTTGTTTGATCTACTAGCCAAGATAGTTTCTCTTCAACTCTTCCTTTTGGCTATAGTTGTTTGATGCCAAGTTGTAAGACCCTTAGCTGAATCCTTGTTGGACCTTTCGGTTACCTCTCCCAAAGGTTAGCTAGTGCGACGAAACATCTTTTTGTTGTGGCCTCAAAATCGTTTGCTTGCAAATTCATGCATCTACCTTATCAACTAAATCTAGAACTACATATCGGTTTTCGTCTTGGAATTTGCCTAATCTGTCCCCAACCTTCCCAAGTCTCGAGATGATTATCAGTCTTGATCTCATGTTGTTGCTCAACATGATTGAATCTCCTGTTAATCTTTTATCTGGTACTCCTCTCGGTGGACGCAAGTCGTACGTAGAATTTAAGCAAGAGTCTCTTGCTCAGTTATCCTTGGCAATTGTGCGATGTTCTCTTGTGCTATATTTTGATCTTCGGATCATTTTCGTGTTGATTCTAAACCTTGTGACTACCTTTGCTTGCTATCCCTCCTTGTATGGCGCTTGCTCTTACAGCCCATTGGTGCCACTTGAAATTTCACTTTCGTTGTGCGTTTAGTAATGGTGTTATGAGTAGCCGCTGATGGTGCCGCGACGAAACCAAGGGCCTCCTGTGGCTGCAGACACATGGCTGGCTGCTTGGCACGCGCTGGTATCACGGTTTCTAGTCATGATCCATTATCAAACGACAGTCGATGTGTTATTTTCTCATGTTCCTTTTCTTGATTATCTCTCCAAATCGTATCGTAAGATCCATATCTTCGACCGAAAGTAGTGGAACTTCCTTCTAAAGTTGCTAAGAGGAAAAATCTTTGAAGAATAGGTCACCAACATAAACATTAACATACTACACGAGGTGGTAGACAAGTGACTCTACTTAGTTGTTCCAGTATTGACGAACGTCATCTAGTAAGCAAGTATCTCATATATATTGGATAAAAAGGACACACAACCCTTAATGCTGGACAAGTTATCTGTGGGATGAGAATCGATTGTCGCATTGTGCATATGACCGGAGCTATCCAAGTCACAATCTTGGGTGCATAATGACCATACAGTCGAAATCAACCATCTCTAGAATAACTTCGTATTTACTAACTTCGATGGCAACCATCTGTTCTGCATCAACCACAGTGTTGTGATCAAGAGTGAAGATTTGGAACTTTTTAGTGTTGAGAGACAACTGATTAGTTACTAATAGGAAGGTTAATCTCCAGCTAGGTAACGACTCTTTGGTAGCTACGAAGGCTATGTCTTACAGAGCAATAACCAACAAGAAGTTAATCAACTAGCCAACAACTTGAGTGATACTCTATCTTCCAGAGCCATTGTGATCAAGTCAATTTAATCTTGGACAATCACACAGCTAGTGCAAGATGTTCTATCAGCTAAGGTGAAGAAGTAGATAAAGTATGTGTTTTGCCTTGCAAAAGTAACACGCAAGTTCAAAGTGTGTGCATCCTCGAATTGATATGTAATTTAATAGTTGAGATCTGATGTTGGATGACCCTTTGAGGTCTCACAGATACTAGTTTACACTCTTTCATTTGCTTTTGCTTTCTCGTATCCCTAATGTACGAGCAGCCTTGGTTTCTACAAATCAATGTATGCCATCACGAAACAAAAGCAATTTGAAAAGTGTCAAACAACAGATTTTCCATCTTCGAGCTGCTGTTTGATCCTAAAAAGGAAGCCTCAAGGTGAAAGTTGGCCTGGCAAAGTTGTTATGCTGCAAGTCAACTCAACTTACAGTGCAACTAAGTAATAAAGGAAAATTTTTACTCAATCGCTTGGTGGTAGACTACTCCCCGCGGTTAAGTGAATAAGTACAACTTTTGTTGTCCTTAAGGCCTCGTTACATCTTTCTTTGGGAATTATTTTCCAATGATGACATACTTTGGTACCTTATACATGTTTTTACCCAAGAGGTTGCATCTGATTCAACCCAGATAACTGTTGTCTTGGATAGAAGAATCTTCTTAGGTAACATTTGGCCGAAATACGAAGCCAACTGAGTCAGCCATCACATTCACTAACACATCGATAGACTCAGATAATACAGTGTTGTCATCAGAGAAAGAGAACTGCACACATGGAACCTCAAGTAGCTTTCCATTAGCTGATATATGAATGTTTGAATATTTACGACCAACATAGACCCTGTCTATTGGTTAGTTTGTACCATATAACCTCAGAGAATGTTTGTCGTCTATGATCTCACCCTTTTTGAAAGGTTGTACTCAAGCCATTTTGGTAGAGAACTGCTTTTCAAAACCGTGTGAACATAGAGTCATTTCAACGAGCATACTTCTGAATATTTCAATCTAGTGTCAAGTTCATACGGACTATGTTGTGTTCACTAAAGAATCAGATACTTGGGAGTGGTTCACTCATGGACCAAATGATCTTCGTACACTGAGAATGCAGTACGTGCTATCTTGGATTCCTCCCAAAGTAACAATGCTTCATGGAAGTCAATGAAGGAAATTCTTTAGACGAATTTTACCATAAAGAGTAAGTATCAGAAAGTGCCTTTGACCAAATTGTTCGCCGATGATGAAGCTTTATAGCTGAATGCTATAGCAGATGTTGGGAACTAGACAACGTGTCTCTCTTCCTTAAAAGGTCTTCCATTCCGAATCTCGGGACGCGATTCTTTTAAGGGGGGAGGGCTGTAACACCCCAGGTGTTTATCACCAATTAAGTGGTGGGTTTAAGATCAAACATGATAGATTGAGTGGAGATGACAATATCAAGGTCAACCTATGGAGATGAGCCTAACCTAAAGTGGATGTTGCATCATTGCTTTACATATAGGTCCCTTTTCAAAGATATATGTTTGGATGGTGTTATTGCCATATCTTCATGTGCCTCACCTTGGTATCTATCTATATTGATCCCTGGAAAAGTTTCATGAAGATTGGAATCAAAAAGTCACATGAAATGATGAGTTATATGCTTGTTTGGATTATAACTAAAACCTACACTTTTGTGCAACTTATGCATGGTGTGTATGTTTGGCCTCTACAACACCTTAACTACACTTAGGACACTTAATGGAACAATGTTCATGTTGATCATGTTGCCTAAATGTGCTTCTAAGTGATGGTTGACCATGTATGGACCCTAGAACCCTTTTGTTTGACCATTTCAAAAGTGTGACCTAGAAGCTTTGCATGACTGTGCACCCTTTAACAAAGTTTTAGATAATTTTATAAGGAACAAACTTTGTTTAAGAGTCAAGTCATGAAAATGTGTGGAACATGCTCAAAAAGGGCCCACAAGTCAGAAATAGGGCTGATTTCAGCACTTAAGAAATTTAAAGCCCGATTTCAGTGTCTTCGACATTGGCATTCCGCGTTCTCTAAAATTTGTTAAGTAACTTGAGTAGACCCAAATGTAAAAGTTGGAGCTCACATGAGAGGGAAGATCATACAAGAAGATGGGATAAGTTGCATTTCATTTTTGGCCATCAATTCTTGAATTTGTCAATCACTGTCATAACACTGACACATCAATCTTTGGAGCTAATTATATCCTAATCCAGGACACTAATGACCTTGTGCTTTAAACGAAAGTTGTAGAGCGTAACATGGGCTACAACTTTGCTTTTGGGCCCAAGATCCAACTCGGCCCGTATATGGCCCAAAAATGTGTCCCACTTTGACCACCCCGTCACCCACCACATGTTCGATAGAATGCCTCAATGGGCGCCGCGCGTCCGGGACGTGGCCGCCATGCGCGAGGTCACGCTCCACTGTGATGCCGTGTGTCCCTACCCTTCGAACGCCGTGTCAAGCTGCTGCAGACGCTCCTCCACTCCTTTGGCTCACTCTCCACATCCCCACTCGCTCTCCTTCACGGCGGCACCGTGCGAGCGCGTCCGCCATGAGCGAGCTCATGCGCTCGTGTCCACACCGCCCGTTCTCACTGCTGCATCGGTCACGGGCCAAGTGAGGCACAGCACCACCTCCGCCTCTCCCTGCTGCACCACCGCACCATCTCCGGCCTCTCCTCGCCGCAGTAGAGCGCGGCCACCGGAGCACGCCATTGCCATGACGCCATCGCCAGCCAAGCAGAGCTCCACGGCCGCCGCCCGACCAGCTCCTCCACACCTTCCCTGTCCCGGTCGAATACCGCCGCACCTCGACTGCCACACGCCGCCCTCGAAGCGCCCTTTTCCCGACCTCTTCCGCCGCTGTGGACGACCGCCACCAGAGCTGCTCGCGCGCTGCCGCCAGTTGCCATGGACAGCAGGCTTTGGTCCATCTCTCAGTCATCCATGACCAGCAGCCAGGGTGCTCGGGCACTAGGATGGATGCGCAGCCATTTCTCGCCGCCGTCGGCTTCTCCCTGGCCGGAATTTGGCTCCGCCGGCGGTGCTCCTCCGACTCCCCTGTTTCCGGTGCCGGGGGGGGGGGGGGAAATGAAGGCCGTTGCCTCTCTCTGTCTCGCCCTATGTGGGTATGACAAGCGGGCCTAGTTGGGCGACGGGTCCCACACGTCGGTTGAACAAGGATTGCTTTGGGTGCATAGCCGGGTACACCTAGCAGATCTAGGGTTAGGTAATTAATTTCGTTTTTGAATTTCAGAGAAATTATAAATCTTCCAAAAATCATATCTCATGCTAGATAAGTCCAAAAATAGCAAATGTGGACTTTTTGGAAACCTTGAGAAGTGATCTATGCAATAGAGTCATAAAATGTTAGGTGTTTGTAGATGTTTTTCTGATGTTTTTATTTAAGCTTTAAAAAATGCTCTAAAATGCTTATAAACTTGACCAGAGCAAGATCTGGAGTTTTAGAACTCCAAAAATAGTGATTCTTGTTTTGTTAATTTTGTGATGACATGTACTTGCTAGGAAAAATATTAAAAACACTATTTGTTCACTGTTTTCTTAGGGTTTTGATTGGACCTTGATAAATAAGGAATTTACATTATATTGCTTGTTATTTTTATATCTTGAGTTGTGCTGCTCCAATTGATGTGAAATTTTTATGGTAGGCTTGTCATGCTATGGATGTACTGTGGTATGAATTTCATGATCATTGCTTACTGTATGCTCAAGTTATTGAGTTAACTTGTTTATGGCTTGATAAATAGCTTATAAATGTTATATAAATGATAAAATAGAAAATGTTGCCCCATCACCTTATTATGATGTTGCTCTATGATGTTGGTTCATTCTATGGCCATGTGTTCACAGAAAATATTGAGTTTTAGGTTTTACTTGCTCTCCCATGATTTATTGCTATAGCTATTTGTCTTTTTCATAGAGGTTGATCTACTTGTCTAAATAGCTTGAAATTTGGACAGAAGACTTTTGAGAGCATTTGTAGACCCCTGTAATTTTGGTAGAATTTATTGAGAATCTTTATGATGTGGTCATAATTTCACCTAATTATCTAAATAAATTAAGAAAATGTATTAAAAGAATTTATTTAGTAATTGACACTATGTTTTCTGGTGTTCATTAGTCATGCGTGAAATGTTGGTAAAGTTGGTTTTGTCTAATTATATGTTTGCAACATAAGTTAATAATTATTTCTTGCAAATGAGGTTTCTGGACAGATCTGGGACCTTAGCAAAGTTCTTCATGATAATGTGCTTTGTTGTGAAACTTATTTATACAAAAGTTGTAGATAATTTATGTATCTAGCTTCTATTAAAATTTGGTGGCATTTTACCATGTGGTTTAGGAGTTATAGCTATTTAAAGTTGGGTTACAGAATTGCTTGCTCTCTGTCTTGCTAGACCAGTTTCTGTATTTGTGTAAATTCGACATGTTAAACTTTGGAATCATGCTGTGATGATATTAAATGAAATATAGATAATTTAATAAGCTTTTCATAATGTCTTCTTGCAAGTCATTTGGAGTTGTAGATCTCCAGTTATGATTAAATTACTTAGCTGCTGTTCTGATGCCCAGAAAGTGGCAAATTCTAGTCTAGTGCTTTGATTAACTTTGCCATGCTAGTGTGTTAAAGTGTGACTCATATCCTTGATGCTACTTGGGTTGGTACCCTGTAATCTTATGATACTTGTGCCTTGATTGTTGTGCTCGCAATCTTCTATGTTATGCCCTAACGAGGATTAAGTTAATTAGCTCTAGGTATTTTTGAGAACTTTGGTATGCTTGTTTGATTTCTTTGTTTATTACCTTTCTATGCATTCATACATATGCATTATTGCACCTCATTTAGGTACGCTAGTAGAAACGCGTGAAGGATCTAAGGTGGAGCCAAACCCGAAGATGGAGTTGGTGGATCCATCCCGAAGATCGAAGGACCGGACAAGTGGTAGATTGGAAGATGCTTGCCAAGCAAACTCATCTGACATACTCTAACTTGAGTCGGATCCCAGGCAAGCCCCGGAGCATTATAAGCCTCCTATCTTTAAAGCAATTAATTCTATATATGTTATAAGTATTGTTGCATTAAGTGATAGGAGTTGGTTGGAAACCCTTGCTGCATTATATCATTCCTTGTCCAAATATATGAATCCTTGAATCCTACATAGATTAGGATCGAGTAGATGCTTAGCCCTGCTTTAAGCGGTAGAAGTCAGGTGATTTCCTGTCACCTGCGAGATATAGGGATATTCATATATGGCACGGTTGGCTATATTTGCTATCGTGGAATGGAACCATGTGTTAATAAAATGAAATGAGACCGGGCGGGATGACGATAGTGAAGCAACAAGGCATGGAGGTCTTGGGTGTGAATCTATCCCCGTCTGAGTCGTTTAAGGACCGATTCGCTGTACGTCCTTGAGTCATGTTGAACGCAGTCTAACACTTAGTTGGCCGGATAAGCCGTTCCGACCGCGAAGCCGAGTAATGTGGTTCAGGCCGGGAATCGAATGGTAGGTTGCTTCTTGGAGGAGAGAAAGGATGTGCTTGGGGACATTGGCGTGAGACCAAGGGGGGGTTAGAGTCCCTATCACCTGGCAGAGTGTCGCCCTTGGGGTCGCGACATTATTCGGACCCGCGATTCCTGAATCATATGAAACGGTGGCCTGTGCGACCCTGGCAGGGGTCTGCACGGTGAGTGTTAGAAATACCCCTCCAGCTGGATAGGAATTCGATTCGAATCGCCGTCGCTCCCGGTTAGTGAGCACTTGACTTGAGCAGCGGCAACGTAGATTCAATTAAATTGAACTGATGGTTAATTGGATCACGATGGAAAAAGGTTGCCTCAATTTATACCTGCTATGGTTAATATTGTTTGCTCCTAATAAAGTGAGTGCTCTAGTACAGGTTCTAATATAGATGATAGGTTAATGATAATTAACTTGATGCTTAAGCATTAATGATTGATCATCTATATTAAGCTTTTATGCAAAATGTTGTCAAGCTAGCCCCACTTCATATCAGCCTTGCATGATCCTTGGTGTCACCTTATTTCTGGTTTCTGACGGGTAAGTCTAGCTGAGTACTTTGTCGTACTCAGGGTTTTATCCCCACTTGTTGCAGGTTGTGATGTATCATGACGGCTGCAAGAGTTGGGTGGCTCCTGCCATAGAGGCGGAGTGTGATCACGGGCATGATCCTTCTTATTTACCTTATCTCTAATGCTTTTGGTTGGAAGTCGACCGTGGTACTGGCATGTATTTGAAATAAGATTAATGTTAGTTTCAAATTACTTTGCTTCCGCTACTTTTGAACTTAAGTTGTAATAACTATGTTGAACTCCGATGTATATTGAATTACTTGCGAAATGGTTGTAACATGTGACTTGTTATGTTGAATCACTATGATCTTGGCTTGTATGTTGGTTGGTTTGAAATCCCTCGTGATTTCATTGGACTACCGGAGTTATATGGGCTCAAGTGCGAGAATTTGATCATTTCGGTGATTGTTTTTGTACTTGTGCTCTTATAATTTGGACGGTTCTGTTACATTTAGGATACATAGCCGACTATCAAGAGGGGCAATCACGGTTAGCTCGGGAATCAAGTGTCACTAGATCATTGTCTTGAGCATATGCATTAGGATCTAGTAAAAGAGCTAACATAACACCTTGAGAAATGATTGTGAAATGCTAACACACATGCACATGGTGGTTTACACATGGTGGTGTTAGCACGTTTTGTGAAGGCGGTGGAGTTTGAGTGGTAGAGAAGGGTTTTGGTTCTTCTCTCCCTCCCACCGAGCTTGCGAGGCGGGATTCGGCGCTTTTTGGAGAAGTGAAACGCCTATTTTCTACTGCGCCGGAGGTCGGAAAAGAAACAGAGGTGAACGGAGGTCACTGTAGTGACCGGACGCTGCACCGGACGCGGTCACAGCTTGACCAGTGTGTCCGGTCAGTTCAATCCTGTCAGCGCGCCTAGGGTTGATGACCGGACGCTGGTCTGGCCTGACCAGTGCGTTCGGTCAGTTCACCGGTGCGCAAAAGCACAGCGCGCGACCGGCGCGTCCGGTCAGGCGTCCAGAGGGGCAGAGAGCAGCAATGTGATGATCGGACGCGAAGCGCGTCCGGTCATGTACGATTGGACGCGTCCGGTCGTTGAGGGAGCTTACTAGACTCAAACCGGACGCTAGCACTGTCGTGTACCCTTTCGCTATAAATAGAGGTTGGCCGGGGTTTGAGGGTAACTCTTGCACATTTTGAGACCTAGAGACATACTTTGAGCTAGAGAACAACCCATCCACTCATCTCTTTGCTTAGTTGCACATCTTGTGTGAGATTGAGTGAGATTCAAGTGCATTGCTTGAGAGTTGCATTCTAGAGGCACTTGTTCGTCGAGTTGCTGCGGATTTCTTGTTACTCTTCCGTGTTTCCCGACACGGTAGACGACTTGGAGCAGCGGAGGTGATTGAGCTCATAATTGGAGATTGTTGGAGGCTTCACCAAGTGTTGTAAGGGGTTCTTGATCCTTCCCCGTGGGAGTTCGCAAATTGGATACTCTAGTGGAGCTCGTGGCTTGGAGGATCCCCATCTTGTGTGCGGTTGTGCGGCGCCTGCCGAGGGCTCGACTCTTGATAGCCGATTAGCTCGCGAACCGACAAGTGGGTGTATCGCCACAACGGGGAGTAGCTTGCTGGGAAGCAAGTGAACCTCGGGATAAATTCTTGTGTCATTCTCTTCCCGAGGACTTCTCTTGTGTGATTGTTGATTGGTACTTCTCATCTCTACACGGCGGTATAATCACTCGAAGCTCTTCTCTCGTATTACTTCTTGTTTATAGCTTGTTGTTGTTATTGTGTTTAGTGAATAGCTTTGTTATAGACTTGTGTAGGTGGCTTGCTTAATTAGTTAGAGCTAGTGCATTTGCTTCGCCACCTTTCGTACTAACGTGTGGTTAAGTAATTCTTGTAGAAGTTTTAATTAGGCTATTCACCCCCCCTCTAGTCTATTTGGACCTTACAAGTGGTATGAGAGCCGAGGCACCGTCTATTTGAGGCTTAACAACCTACGGTGAAAAAAAAATGACTCAATTAAGCTTGCACATCAACAACACCAAGAAGGCACCTCACTTTGATGGCACAAATTATGCATATTGGAAGGTTAAGATGACCACACACCTAAAGTCAATCAATAGAGAAGTGTGGAAGGTCACCGAAACAAAATTCGAGGTTGCTAATCCGGAAGCACCTACACCGGTGGAAAATAAGAAGCTCCAATGCAATGACATTGCCATTAGTGCTCTTCATGAGGCACTAGATGACAAGACCTTTGAGCAAGTAAAGAACATTGAGATTGCTCATGATGCTTGGGACAAGCTAGAAGAAACATTTGAGGGCACCGAAGGCACAAAGACCGCTAAAGCATATATCTTGCAAGAAAAATTTTCAAGCTTCAAGATGCAAGATAATGAGAGTGTACCGGAGATGTTTCATAGGTTGCAAGTCATTGTCAATGAGCTCAAGGCACTTGGTGAGGAGGTCAAGGATAACCAATTCTCTATGAAGTTCTTGAGAAGCTTGCCCAAGAGATTTGATACATTGATCATCGTGCTAGTAAGAACTACATTGAAGGATTCAACTCCTCAACAAGTATTTCAAGAAGTGATGACCAATGATTCATATAGAGAAGATGATGAGAAGGATGAGTTGGTCAAGAAGAAGAAGGAAAATGAGAAGAAAGATGATGAAAAGAAGAAGAGTGTGGCATTCAAAGCCACCACATCCAAGAGCAAATCCAAGATTGAATCATCAAGTGATGAAGACTCAAGCTCTTATGATAGTGATGACATTGATGAGAAGATGGCTCTTTTTGTCAAGCAATTTGGGAAATTTATGAAGAAGAAGGGCTTTCATGCAAGAAGGAGGAAGAACTCCTCTAAGAAGAATGAGCATACCATGAGATGCTTTAGATGCCATAGCAAGGACCATCTCATTGCAAAGTGTCCTTATGATAGTGATGATGAAGATGCTATCAAGAAGGAAAGGAAGAAGCAAAAGAAGAAGCAAAAAAAGAAAGAGAGCTCTTGTAAGAAGAAGAATGATTCTCATGTTGCTACATGGGATAGTGATGACTCCTCAAGTGATGATGAGGATGACAACAAGAGCAAGAAGAAGGGACATGCTAGCATTGCCATCTAAGAGAAGGTCTTCATCTTCGACACTCCATCGTGCTTCATGGCTAAGGCTACAAAGGTATCATCTGATGATGAGAGTGATCATGATAATGCTAGTGATAGTGATAGTGATGAAGAAGAATTCACTAAAGATGAACTAATCACTATGCTAGAAGATTGCACTCAACATTTTAAAGAATCTAGAAAGGAGTGCAAGGGTTTGCTTAAGGATAAGAAAAATCTTATGCAAGAACTTGATGAGCTTAGGGCATCTTATGAGAGTCTAAAGGTAGACCATAAGAAGCTTCAAAAATCTCACACTAAGCTTGAAGAAGCTCATTCCTCTCTAGTTGAAAAATGTGAAAACATGCCAACTAATGTTGAGAAAGCTAAAACTTGCAACATAGGCATATCATGTGATATAATTGATGAATCTTTTCATAAGCCTATTGTTGTTGCTCCCACTAACCCCTCATATAGCGCATCTACATCATCCTCATCTAGTAGTGACGGTTTCACTTGTGATTCCACACTAATAGTTGAGAATGAAAATCTCAAGAAGGAGATAAAAGAGCTCAATCACACCTTAGCTAAGGCTTATGGTGGTGAGGACCGCTTGCTTATGTGCTTAGGTAGCCAAAGGGCTTCTCTCTATAAAGATGGATTGGGCTATAACCCCAAGAAAGGCAAGGTCGCTTTTGCTCCTCACAAGACTCGTTTTGTGAAGAACAAAGGTAGCTATTGCAAAGTATGCAAGCAAGTTGGTCACATAGAGCGACATTGCATGAATAAGAAAACCAATGCTAATGTATCCTCAATTAAGTTTGATTCTTTCTATATACTTACCAAGGGTACAAATGGTGTTCATGCTAAGTTTGATTCAAGTGCATTGCTTGAGAGTTGCATTCTAGAGACACTTGATCTTCGAGTTGCTGTGGATTTCTTGTTACTCTTCTGTATTTCCCGACACGGTAGACGGCTTGGAGCAGCAGAGGTGATTGAGCTTGCAATTGGAGATTGTTGGAGCCCTCACCAAGTGTTGTAAGGGGCTCTTGATCCTTCCCCACGGGAGTTCGCAAATTAGATACTCTAGTGGAGCTCGTGGCTTGGAGGATCCCCATCTTGTGTGCGGTTGTGCGGCGCCTGCCGAGGGCTCGACTCTTGATAGTCGATTAGCTCGCGAACCGATAAGTGAGTGTATCGCCACAACGGGGAGTAGCTTGCCGGAAAGCAAGTGAACCTCGGGATAAATTCTTGTGTCATTCTCTTCCCGAGGACTTCTCTTGTGTGATTGTTGATTGGTACTTCTCATCTCTACATGGCGGTATAATCACTCGAAGCTCTTCTCTCGTATTACTTCTTGTTTATAGCTTGTTGTTGTTGTTGTGTTTAGTGAATAGCTTTGTTATAGACTTGTGTAGGTGGCTTGCTTAATTAGTTAGAGCTAGTGCATTTGCTTCGCCACCTTTCGTACTAACATGTGGTTAAGTAATTCTTGTAGAAGTTTTAATTAGGCTATTCACCCCCCCCTCTAGCCTATTTGGACCTTACAATTATCCAAACACCTAGGTCAACCGCCTTTTAGGTAGCATGCCATTCGAGCACTCCAATAGAGGAAATTAGTTCGGTCAAATTAAGGAGGCCTAGAGGTATCCATCCTTCTGTCTCTAAATAACATCAGCTCAACGACGGTTAGGCCATAGATACAAATTGAGCCAATCGGCTCTGATACCACTTGTAGGACCATGATGCCTAAGAAGGGGATGAATTAGGCTTTCTAAAATTCTATTATAAACTCTTTCCTCTAATTTCCACTTATCAAAACCTATGCAATAAAGTAATATATCTAGATGTGCAACTAAGGTTTTGCTAAGTGCGTTGCTATCTCTAATGCAAAAGAGTTATGCAACCTAGGTACCAATTCTATCAATTATCCTAGCAAGCTAAACTGTAATAGTAAAGTACACAATAAAATGCGAAAACTTAATTGAGATAGAGATGCAAACTCCCGTCGACGACTTTAGTATCTGCCCCTAGTCCTGGTTGTAGCCCCTCGCAAGGGCCAAGCTTCCAGTCAGGTAACTCCGTGGATAGCCCATGAGCCTTCCCTACATGCAAATGGGTCTCCGAGATGGCCACTCCAGGACTGCTCGCTGCTATCTTCACTGTCAGCTTCCAGCCGAAACACCATGGGCCTCGTTCCCTCTAGTACATACACCAGTGGTGGCCACACCACAAACGCAGTTGGTGTGGTCTCACAAGACTACAAGTCCCTCCAATTACAACAATGGTGCGCGCAAGCACTGAGTGGTGAGAGGTGTGCAAACCTCACAAAACACTAGGACTAAACCTAGATCAAGTGCATAAATGGTGGTTTAATTAACCTAAGCACTTCGCAAAGCATCTACGCTAATCACCGAGTGATTCCTTAAGCACTATTGGTGGTAGGAGCACTAGAGTGGAGCCTTAGCTTCCTTGATATGTTCCTCAACTTGTACACACCTCGAATGGCCAGTGGGGGGGGGGTATACAGCCCCAACATCCAAAATAAGCTGTTGCGCATTGGAGAGTTTCTGTGCTGCCTAACAAACTAACCATTAGATTTTGGTCATTGCTGACCATTGGAGGATGATCTCTCCAGTGCTTCTTCTAGTGAGAGGTCACCAGACAATTCTGGTGTGTTGATTTTGCCTCCATGCCACGCTGCAAACTCTCTGGACCAGAGGTCCAGTGGGCAGTCCGGTGATCATCACCGAGGAGTTCCAGTGAATTCTACCAGCCTTGGTCACTGCTCATGATGACACCTTAATAAGCTCCAGTGCCTTGCAGTCATGTGCACTGGAGATATCTGGTGCAGCTATTGTAGCTGTCTCCAAAACCTTGCATGCTAACTCTTCGGTGCCACTCCTTGGTTGACACTGGACATATCAAGTGCATGTAGTGAGTGTGCATTCGGCTATGTTTCTTCGTGTCTTCACATCCGGGCTTCTTCTATCTTGTGGCTTGGACTTCTAGCATCACTTGTAGGTGTTCTATAGTAGCTCAATTGTCTTGCTTTAGGTGTTGATCACGCTGATCTCCATGTTGCTAAGTTCAAGTCCACTCTGCACCCATTTAAGATCTTCCTTATATACTAGCAAACATCGTTAGTCCAAATGGTCATGTTGTTCATCAAACACCAAAATCAACTACTGGTCCATGCCAAGTGCCATTTTCCTTACAAGCCTATATATATAAAATGATATGTGCAATCTCAAAATGTTGGATACCAGCTTCGCTCAGTTGGGGCCAACCCTCTCCTCCTTGAGCACCGTCACCAAGGCCTCCGGCCTGATTCTCAAGAATTCCTCGCCACATCCACATGCATCAGCACCAAAACCCGCATCCCGATCACCATAAAACTAAAGATGACCAACTTCTACGCACAATTCTTCCGCTCCATGTGCATGAAGTTCGCGGTTCGACAGTACATCGGCTCATCCCACCGCGATCATCTAGCTACATACAAACGCGTGTGTGCGTGGCTAGCTATACGGTAGTGCTGTTGACGACATCCTTGGAACTATACCATGATGCCCGCATGGCCATCAAGAACCTTTTCCAGGACAACAAGGAACCTTGCACCATCTTCTAGCACCACGTGTTCCACTCGCTCTTGTGCCTTTTCTCTGTCAACGTACTACCAGTGTATTAGAGATATGTAAATGTATTGTGCACATATCTTGTAACACAAGTTGTTTGGGCCTATATATGGAAGTCAACCAAACCCAAGGGTTTTAATGTCTCCTCATAAAGGATCCATATTCCACGGTCCTGATTAAAAGTTACACAAGCATAAACCAAACCTAATGTTTTTATCTTATACTCTATCCGTTCCAAATTATAAGTCGCTTTGATTTTTTTGATATATAGAATTTGCTATGTATGTAGACATAATATCTAGATACATAGCAAAATGGATGTACCAAAGAAGTCAAAGCGACTTATAATTTGGAACGGAGAGAGTATAAGACATGAAGGTCTGAGAGGTTGTTAATCGACATCAGCAGGATATTCACTTACAACTAACACACTGGACTCTCAAAGTTTTAGCAGCTTCGAGATCTCTTAAAGCTACAACCATGTACCAACAATGTGGCCTTTCTGACTCAGCAATTTCAATTCAGCCCTTAAATATGCCAATGATCCTATACTGCATGACCTGTTGTGTCGGTCGCAACATAAATTATTCTGCAGCCATCAGTTGTTTTCCGTTGGCAGTTGTCTGTCTGAAAGGAAGGAACTGATTAAGACAAGCGCCTCTGCTGGCTTGTCTTGAGGCACATCGTGGCCTCCTCCTCTGACAGTCATCAGTGTCAATCCTTCATACTCAACAAACCTTCCAGCAACCTGCATTGTGTTCAACATCAAACAAACATTGCACATAAGCTGAATTTCCAGTTTTCATTTTGTAAACACTTTATAGTGGATTAAGGAAATTGTATGGCATGCTGTATGGTAGCGAACCTGACTGTTCAGGTACCATGGTTGCCACTGTGACTTGACAGGAAGGCCAAGTGCTTCTACCCAGTACCGTGACCCAATAATTGGAACTCTGCCATCCATATCTCCACTGTAACAGAAGAAAGAAAAAAAATACTGTAAGTGCCAAATATCAAGTAACCATAATTAGTTGAAAGAAATCGATCAGTATCAGAAATCAGGCGAAACATAAGAACAGGTCCCGAAGCATTTCTTGCAGTTAAGGAATTCAGTAAGTCAACTGAAAGTATTTAAGGGCAGACCGAGTTATTGCAAGAAACTAAATTTGCTTAAAACATAATGGAACATTGTAAATATAGAAGCAATGGAAATCATATAGGTCTACTCCTCTTTCCAATTTCTAGTGTAGTTGATCCGTTGCTTTGATTCAGAAGTAAACAAGTAAACTGCAGGAGCCAAACCTGTAGACCCAAACTCTTAATCCCGTCTTGACAAGCTTTGAGTAAATAGGACGAACAGTAAATATGGTGTCATAATAGCTGTCAAAAACTGAGTCGCTGCAACAATGTTATGAAAATAAGTTATGTCCGGTATCCAATTACTACTAGGGATGGATAACAAGGAAGCTCATGCACATATATACCACCTGCAGATACTCCATCTTCTATCCTTGATCCATCCACTGACATTCGCGTGAAGTGATTTCTGTACATCAATCCTGTTCAAGTAATCTTCAATGTGGGTTGAGTAACATGGATCATATCCTGAGAACATCCTCAATCTGTTGAACTTCTGATGGAAAACAAATATCCAGTTATCTTCATTTTCATTCTATTGTAATATTTCTACAGTACCAGCAGAAGTTACTGAATGTGCAATTACCTTGGCAGTCTTTTCTACTGTATTTTTAGAACTAGATGAAAGTGCTGACTCATCAGTATTGCACTTGGGAGCGTATACGTTGTAGATATCAATTTTATCATATTGTGTGTATACAAGGCTCATTGCATGGGCGCATTCCCCAGTAAGGAAGATGGTCCTGAAGGTGCAAACGCTTTTTACGTGCTTGTAAAGTTGATCTGATATAACCGAGTGGCTCCACGCAAACTCAAGTAGCCCCTTGTAGTCATAGTAAGCATCAGTCACTGCATTGCCAACCTATCAAAGGTAGTTCCATATGAACTCCTCGAGTTACAAATTAATTCCGGATTCTGAAATACAAAAACGAAAAATAAGATGGTATTTGGTACTTACAATAAATCCTTTCAGATTGATACGCTGATTTGCTTCAAGATGCTTGTTGCGCTCATACACCATCTCAGCAAGCTGCGGAACGTAATGACCTGTCGAATTAGACTTCATCAGAGTCCGAATAAATTAAAGATTGTGTCACATGTGTTTTAAACATTGACTGGTTGTCTCTTGCCGCATATATAGATCCTCATGTGTTTGTTGTGTCAGACTCAGGCCAGTAGGATAACCACCATATTTAATTTTGATACCTTTCCACTTCAGATTTGTTGGATCAGCCATTTTTGTACTCAATATCAGTGTTCCTTTTTGTTTTAGAAAGGAGCCCAGCTTAGCTCAGCTGGTTGGGTTGGGACTTGAATTTGGGTGCCGATATTTTTTTTTTCTGAAAATCATCTACTTTCTCTTAGGTAGGCTTATTTTCGTTTATGTATTTTATTTCTTTTGCAATAACAACCAAAAGGAGCTGTTCCAATCTACAAAGCCTTGACGCATTTTTTTTAACAGAACAATTCCCGTCGAGTTGGTTCAGGACCTAACGAATTATTCCTGTGACGTCATGGACCAAAGACTGTACAGAATAGGAACTCGTGTGACCTTTTTTGACTAGAGAATAGTGTACAGTGGAAACATAAGCACGAATTATTCCTGTTCTTCGTTCAAAAAAAAAATCCTGTTCTGCGTGCTAACTTTACTAATCCTTAAAGAAAGGCGAAAGGCAATGCCCTTTCATTGTGGGCTTATTCAACCTTGCAATTTGTTTGTTGGGAGAAAGGGAGCTGTCTGCCCACTGAATTACCTGCATAGCTCTCTCCTGAGATGTAGAAGTCATGGCTCTTGTACTGAGGAAACCTTCTGAACCAATTCACTAAGAAGGTGTAGGAGTCCTCGGCTGGATTGTTCATAAAATTTTCGATTAGGAACCAATTCAATCTTGACTTTCAGTCCAGTAAAAGAATCAAGAGAGGAAGTTCAGTACCAACAAAGCCATCGTCTATGTTGTCTTGGTCAGAGGTGGTATTTGAGTATGAGAAGCCAACTCCAACAGGAGACTCCAAGAACAGCAAGTTTGCCTCTGATCAAATTTAGACCATGGAAAACAAAATCGAGTTAAAGGAAATTTTTGAAACTATACTGAGCATCACCTTATTTTTACATCAAACATAAATCAAAGGACAAAAGTGAACAACAACATGTTCCATGTACGCTAGATTTCTTGAGGGGCTTCAGGCATAAAAAAACTGATGAGTTATGATCTACTGATACATGGTAACATGGACAAATTCTTTCTTTTTTTTTCCTGAAAACAGAACAGTTTTGGCCTCTACAACCGCACACAGCCAAGTTTTACAAGTTATTTAGATAAACAGCTGATCAAATAAATAGAGAAACATGAACCTTATGAAAATCATAAAGTCAGATACATCGAAAGAGGAAAGATATATAACCTAAAATCAGATACATGGTTCTCAAAAAGTAAAATCATCAAACTTTGTATGTTTTTTTAGGCAACAACGGAGGGTGGACAGCACCCCCTGAACTTGATTAAGACCCCCCGAGAGGCCTAACTTAAAAAATGAGCACCGAAAAAAAAACGTGGCAGTACACAGGCATGGCGTGCCAAACTGCGAGAGGGAGGGCTTACATCATCGAGACATCAACTAGACAAGTGGGGAGGGATCGGCACACCACGTGTCGCGGCGAGCCCAGAACCTGGCAGCGTTACCAGTGTGACTAGTAGAAATTCAGAGCAGGAAAGAGAGCAGCAGACCTCTGGTCCATGCAAATTTGTTGAACTCCAAGCCGGTCCCATTGCCATTGACCAAGAGAGGCCCCAGTTCTGACGCTGCTCCATAGCCTACAGACGAGCAACCAGGGCCTGATAGAAGATGCAAATTCAGTTTACTGAGAGGTATATAAAGATCAAATTAGAAAATAAATTATAGGCAAATTCATTTCAGTGTCAGTCTTCCTTAGATAGTAGACAATGACTGTTCACGTCCGGTTGGTTATTTTGTAATAAGTTGGTCTAATTTCCTTTTTTAGAGGATGAAGCTGGATTTTTTCCCAGTATATAAAAAATGTATTGCCAGTTCCATGCAAGAATAAAGTAATAGTAATAATTAATCAATAAGAACAAGAATCGCTCAGTGTTAGGTAAGTGTTCAACGTCACTAGTTGAGCACTGCATGGTCGTGTGAATGTAGTATATAAGAAATGACCATGAATAGGAGTATTTTTATATGAACAAACAGAGCAAGCAGGTGGTCGAGTACCCATTGAGCCAGAGCAGGAGAGGCTTGTGCGCCGGCGACGTCTGAGCCTCAAAGAACCAGTAGAAGAGCGCCCTCCCGTTGTGCTCGTTCACGGTGACGTACCCGGCGAACTGCGACACCGGAGGGCTCCTCGGCTGCCCGGGGAGGAACGCCACCCGGTCGCCCTCTTGCTCGCCTCTAGAGGCGACTGCGAGCGCGGCCGGCAGCACTGACACTGTGAGAGCAACAAGGATGACGGTGAAGAGAGGACGCTGCAGGCGTAGGATCATTGGAGAGGAGGCGGCCATGGAGTTACGCTCTGGACGTCAGGGGGATTGGTGCAGAGCTCTGCGTGTGGACAGCGTGCACACTACTACTACCATCCACACACAAACAAGCACCGTGGGAAGGTTTGCGCCATTTATAGCAATGTGCCCTTCGGGTTGGTTTGTCATTAGGGTGCTTTTCATTTTCAAATAACAGCGTGCACACTGCTTTTCATTTTCAAATAATGCTTTTCATTGACTGTTTGACTGGTCAGCTGTTTGCTTTATATTACTTCAGTTGTGCTCCGTGACGGTGTGTTGTGAGCCACACGTGTCGATGGCTTGTTATGTTGCACCCTCTCTTGAGCTTGGAGGATGATTATCAGCAGAAGTTCTTTTATAAAACACTGGAAAGGATATCATGTGTATCTACGAATGAAGCACCTATTTTTCGGTGCCGTTTTACTCGAGCTGTCTCGTCTGTTATTGAGACGGCTTCAAGCTTGTCTCAACCGCACAGTATATCAAGCATGTTTAGATCTTGGCTCTGCAGTCTTACTAAAGAATTGAAATCATTAGCCTTGTTAGGAGCAACAGCTATATGTTGGCCGCTTTGATTATGTAGAACGACCGGATTTTTGAAAAGGAAAAAGTCTACTTGACCCCCCCAACTATTGGGGGTGGTCTAGTTTACCCCCTCAACTATGAAACGGTCTAATTTACCCTCTGAACTTTGCAAAACCGGCCAAATCACCCCCTCGAGCGGTTTTGGACGGTGGGTTTGCTACAGTAACAACGTTTTGTCCTTTTCTTTTTTTATTTATTTCGTCTGAATCTTTGAAAAATCATAGTAAATCACAAAAAAATCATAAAATGAAAAATCCAATTTTGTTGGACTCCACATGAGTAGATCTACATAGTGAATATATAATATAGTATGCTTTAGTACAAAGTTTATGCTGTAAATTTTGATCTATTTTTTGTCTGTAATTAATTTGAATAATTCATACAACAAAAACTTTGTACAAAAGCATATTATATTATATATTCACTGTGTAGATATACTCATGTGGAGTCCAACAAAATTGGATTTTCCATTTTATGATTTTTTTGTGATTTACTATGATTTTTCAAAGATTCAGACGAAATAAATAAAAAGAAAAGGACAAAACACTGTTACTGTAGCAAAACCGTTGTTACTGTAGCAACCCACCGTCCAAAACCGCTCGAGGGGGTGATTTGGCCGGTTTTGCAAAGTTCAGGGGGTAAATTAGACCGTTTCATAGTTGAGGGGGTAAACTAGACCATCCCAATAGTTGGGGGTCAAGTAGACTTTTTCCTTTTTAAAAGGAACATACTTCTTTTCCTCTAAAGGTTATCTACTCGATTATATATTGCCTTCGTATATGGGCTATCCTACAGAAGACAACTTCACAAGATTTTGTTGTAGTGACATCTCATCAATTGACATGGGTGGTCAAGGAGTTTTTTTTACCCCGGCACATGCGTGGCGGTCTAGCCTTCGGATTGAGTGTTATTAGTGTGTCTATTTTTTAAAGATCTTTTATAAGACTGTGTGTCGTTGTTATACAGAGGCCGGAAGTGTTTTAAGGTCTTTGTATCATCTCGATATAAAGATCTTGAAATTAGTAAAGCTTTCCTTATCGAAAAAAACGCATGCTCACCCTATAAATGAACACATAATGCACCCTATCTGTATGAACGTCTTCAACAAACTAGACCATCAGCGCCCTTGTGAGGCGAACGGGATCGGTGGGGATAAACCCTCTCTTGCTTTCACTTTAATATTTATTATAGAAATAAAATTAGAATCAGGAAAGCCATAAACAGGAACAAAAATGGGATTTACCGGAAATAGATGGAGACATGTCAATAATGACCGGGATACGGAAAGATAAAATAGGAATGTCAACACCATAGAACCAACAATCCTAACTTCACATACTGACATAACCAACCTGGTCTATGGCAACACTGCCAACACATAGATAATACTAATTCATATCATAAGGTTCTAAGATAACAACAGTATAAGAGGCAAGACCATAATTCCATAACACAGCAAGCCAACCATTAGTCTATCATGGATAGGTCTAAAACCGGTAAAAACGAGATATCCTAATAAAAATGGTCAAAAAATAGCTATGTTGTTTTCTCCTGTTTTTAGATTTGTTGAAAATAGTCAGAACGACTATCAATACGAATTCAAGTGGGTTAGATGTAGAAATTAGGACGGAATGGAACGGGATTTATCCCAACCATTTTCACCCTACCTACAACTGTGTGAGATCATGTGATGAACTTCTGATTGAGACTTGAGATAAATTCAATTGGCAATGCAAAGTGATTAAAATATGGCATAGGGTGATATGCATGTGTTTATTTTTTATGCTTGTGATAGCAAGATTGTTGGATACACTCAGTGATAGTGTAGTGGTTTTATACATTGCATGATACATTCATGTGAGGTATTGTGCAGTTAACTTGAGAGTTAAGTTATCGACTTGTATGTGATAGTGTAGTGGTTTTATACATTGCATGATATGTTCATGTGAGGTATTGTGCAGTTAACTTGAGAGTTAAGTCATCGACTTGGGCTATGCGTGGTTTCGTGTTTGTTCATGTGCAAGTGTCACTTAAGGTGGAACGTGGTCAATGAGGACTAGAACTATCTTTATGGAGAAACTGATGTTTTAAAACTAAATTCAGGGAGACTACTATTAGTCAAGGAAAAAGATTGATCAGCAGAAAGAGCATTTGACAAATCAACATACATAACCTTGGAAACAACACTTGTGGGGGATCTTCAACAACATCAATTGGTACTCAGATGCGGTTCTTTGTACCCATTGTCTTCACCTTGTTCTAATCTGACTTGCCATTTTAATGGCCATTTTTTAGACTAAGTTTAGGAAGCTCTCGATCAAATCAACTTGAGTGATGTGGACACGGTTAGTGAGAATGATACTCCAATGGCAAGAAACGTTTAATTTGGTTGTGTCAGATGGCAAGCAACAAAAGCTCCATCAATGGTTTCATCGACAGCGACGCAATGAAGGTAACTAATTATAACCTTTTTTATGATGATTTATCTTATGCTATTGGAAAAGTTGGCACTTACTCTAGATAAAAGAAACAAAAAGATTAAAAACAGGATGCTTTGATTGAATCTTAACACACTGAAATTGCTAGACTTAAAAATTTTGATTCCTAGTAATGATTCTTGCAAATTATGTGAATTTGTCTATGATTTCTCTATGAGATATGCATGCTTCTACTCTAAAGCAACTTAAGGCTGAAAAAGACAAAAATGACAAACATGTTTGTGTTATTGTTAAACCAACTTTTTGTGATAAATGTTGAAAGATGTTAATCTCAAAATAGCACAATTGAAGATAATGGCTACTCATGAGGTTCACTCATGCTCTAATTGTGGTAAAAGGGATAAATTTAAGAATGATCCTCATGAAACTTGTTCTACCCTTTTGAAGCGTATTGAATACTTGCAAGGGAAAGTGGGAATAAAACTTGAATTAAACTTTTGCAATGAAAGACAAGCACACATAAAATTGGTTTAGGTTTTGATCCTTATGCTCACTCTAAGACACATGCACTAGAAGGTTCAAGATGCCCAAGAGTGGGGTAAAGGGCTAATATAAAATTTTCAATGGAATATAACCTATCGCTTAGTCAAATTCACCCATTGTGCCTAACAAGTGTTCTATTCCTACAGCACAAAGTTTTGCACCTTAGGTTCGAACCATACACTAATATGGCAATTTTAAGAATGTGAATTGCATGAAAGTAAATATGAAAACGAAAGAGGGTTAGAAACATGAATATTTATTTCTAAGGTACCAGAGAGTCGACACTCCCCACTAGTCCTTTATGGAGCGAGCACCCACACAAGGATTTAGCTCCCCTTGATCCACGCATGGACCATGATCTCTCTATTTGTTGATCCTTGTCCACTCTAGAATGGTGGATCACCACAACCATGTACACCTTCTTGGGCCTCTCACAAATGCTATGGAAAGATCAACAAGAGCAACAACACCACCAAGACATCTAGGTGATGCAAATCCACCTAGAGTAAAAATGTTTCAACTATGAAGTTTTAAAACATGTCAAATGTTGAGCACTACAACTTTGGTATAGGATGTGTTTCCATACGAGATTGTTTAGAAATTCAAAATTTTGAATCTCAAAGTATGTGAATTTAAAATAAATATTTGAGATACTAAAAAAACTTCAAATAAAAAACTTACGAACATCAACCATGTAGATTAAACCGGCCACTACAACTTTGTTATTAACTATGTAAACATTCAAGGTTGTTTTCGAAAATCCTAAATTTGGAATTTCAAAACTTATGAACTCACACATATTTAGGACTCTAAACAAATTCAAATAAGAAACTTTTAAACTACAGCATTGTAGATTGTATTGGGAAGTACAACATTGATATAAACCATGTCAACATTGAAGTTTGTTTGAAATTCTGAATTTAAAAATTTGTGAACTTAAAATAATGTTTTGGGACTCTAAACAGTTTCAGATCAAAAACTTGTCAACTACAAAGTTGTATCGCTTCAAGTGATACAAAGGTTGTCTTCATTTGACTTTGTAAGAAAAAGGTTGTGAATTATATTTTGATGTAACTATTTAGAGACGAGCTTCTTAAGATGCCTGCAATTTTTAGAGACTGACCCTTAATGGAGGCCTCCGTCGATAGTGATTTTCAGAGACGGACATCTTAACATGTTTGACTCTATAAATCAATGATTTATAGAGACGGCCGCCTTACGATCTCCGCCTCTGTAAATGATTAACATTTGTGGGCGTTATCCTGAAGGCCTCCTGGCCATTTTACGGAGGTGGTCCCTAGTTGCGACTGCCTCTATTAATCAGAGAGCTGATCTCCTAATGTTTCTCTAGTGGTGAACAAATAGGGTAAAGCCACATCTCCTATTTAAAAATCCCAACTTGAAATTTTTGAGTAAAAATATGCTTGCTAGGTATTTAGAAAAATATAAGAATAGAAAAATCTTTTGTTCTAAACCTAATTTATTTCACCAAAGATTATTTGTCAAATGTAGAACCTAGTTGAATTCGAGTTGACACTCAAACTCAACTTAAACTATTTGTATGTTTCCTTTTCAAAATCCCAAATTCCAAACTATTTTAATAAAACCTGGTTTTTTAATTTGATTTATGCATTTCATGTAGTCCAGATGCATGTGTGCAGCTGGGTTTTGAATGGATCAATTTAGGTTTGCCTCAACTAGTTGTGAACTAAAACTCCTTGAAAATATCTTGAAAATCCTTTTCCAATAAAAAGGAAAGCCTCCCTGGGCGCAGCCCAATTGTAGCCGAATTCCGGCCTGTTAATATTCCTAGCCTGGCCCTCTTTTCTTTTTTGCCGGCCTCTTCCTTTCTCGGCCTGGTCCACTGGTCCCCTTTCCCGTAGCACCGCAGCAGTAGGCCAGCAGCAAGCACCAGCACCAGCACCAGTGCACCACAGATACGTACTCTCTTCCTCCCCTAAAAAAAGAAAATTATTTCTTTGTCCCTAAATAAAGTGATGCTTAGTTTCTTGCCTTTTTCTCTTGAACTTACTTATTTGGCCCTAATACGAATTTTGTTTGGTTTCTTAGCCCTTCTGTTAGTTTGATGTGCTAACGGTGTTAAGTTGCATGCAAAACTACTGTTTTACCCTGACGAGAAAGCAATAGTTAAGCAACCTACAGTTGTACTATACAGATCTTTCAAACTGCCTACTATCAATAATTTTTCTAAAATAAGGTACACTATTTTTCAATCATGGAATCATTAAAAAAAATAATGATTCCATACTTGAAAAAATATTGTACCTTAGTTTGGGAAAATTGTTGATAATAGGCAGCCTAAAAGACCTGTATAACGCAACTATAGGTTGCTAAACTGTTGCTTTCGGCGTCAGGGGTAAAACATGCAACCTAACACCCTTAGCCTATCAAACTAACGGAAGGGCCCACAAACCAAAGGAAATTTGTTTTAGGGCCAAATAAGCAAGTTCGACAGAAAGAAGGCCAGAAAAACTAAGCATCATTTTCTTTAGGGCCAAAAAAATAATTTCCTAAAAAAACATACATGCTCTTGACCGCGCACGGGTGGACGGCAGCGAGAAGACGCCGTGAGTCAGGACTAGCCCGTTTAAGGCACGTATATTGCTATATGTCAGCGGTCTCATACTTCGTTTCATACATTGTTACGTAGGATTTTTTTGCTTACCTGGGGAAAGAGAAAGGTGAGAAAGAAAGAGGTCGTTGTTTTTTTTGAAACAATCACCTCATGAGTTAATATTTAGGATTATCAGATAAATTTTTTAGGTTGTTGTTCCCATGCAATTCATAAATTTACTTTTATTTTATACATAAATTAAAAAAATATAAGTTACTATAAAATAAATTTAAACTAACTATTATATATGTTGTCTATTAAGTCATCTTAAAATTATGCTGCACTACACGAGACAACACTAATATGCTCGTCCCTATCGGTTAACCCTGTGGGCGTGACGTGGCCCCTTCTTTCTCGGGAAGGCACACAACAGTCAACAGTACAACACCCCTGCTGCTCCTGCGCTATTTTCGCTCCAGCTCACTCGTTAACCGCAAAAAAAAAAAAAAAAAACGGCCCCACGGTGATGGCTGATGGCGCTTACACTTAAATTGGACCAATATGTCCTAAAATAAATATACATCTTCTTACACTAAAAGACGATCAATTTCAAATTTAATCAATATATATACAAAAAACATTAATTTTATAATACCAAATAAATATTTTAAATTAATCGCACCATATATTTTTACAATAATATTATTTAGATATATAATATTGATATAATTTTTTATAGATCTAGTTAAATTTAAAATTAGTTGATTCCTTAAATTACAAGATATGCAATCATTTAAGAACGGAGGGAGTATGGCCTCTTTGTGTTTGGGTTGTGTGCTTCCAGATAAGCGGAGTTAATTTTTAAGACTTGGTATCATCTCTATGTCGTATGCTTAAAAATATAATAAAAGCTTCTTTTATATAAAAATATGGATTGTGATGACAAAATTCTCTTCACTGGTGTTTCTCTTTCTAATTTAGATAACAATCTCCCTTTCGAGGCGAGAGTCGACCTCTAATAGACGCACAAACAAGCACTACAACGCTACATCACAAATGGGACACACATCTATCGTGGCTATAAGCGTGTTCACACCTACGATAAGCACCCGCCTATAAAACATTAAAACACTCAAAGATGTGGCCATGAGAATACCTAGCGAGTAAAGTTCAATGCAGCCCTTTTGAACTATAAATATAGCATTCCATAAGGCTCGCATGCATCAACATGGTAACTTCATTCGTAATTTTGTCAAACCAACTAGGTTCGGATTATAGCGTGGACAAAATATAATAAGTGTCCTGTAGAGGCTACAATGTGGTTTCAAACCAATAGCAGCTCCTTTTTTTCCTTTTCTTTTTCACCCTTTCCAAATGCTACCTCCACTAAAAGTGCCAAAACAAATTAAGCACTAGAGATAGCTTTTATCAAAGTGTTTCCAAGGTTTTCTTATGCATCTCACCACGTCACTAAGCGCAATGCATATGCAAATGAAACTCACACTTAGTAACATTAGATAACCGTTGCAACTAAAAGATTTCTCCTCTTTATAATATGGCTATCTATCCTAAACCTGGTCAAGCTCTTCTCTACTTAACCTCAGATCGGTGAAATAAAATGTTACAAATATACCTTTGCATTGCGCGTTTCATTTCATCTATATGTTGGTGATGCCTCACAAGCATCTAACATCCATCAAGCCACTTGTAATCAACAAAAGTAAACACTTGGTTTGATCTCTAATAGATTGTATGATCCATCTCATGCCATCACATGGCTTTATTGGTTCATCGATTGCAACTTCGCTTGCTCTTCATCGTTGCACCCGGTCCATCAGCACCAAGTCCTTGCTCTAGCTTCACCGCCACACGGTCTTAGCACCAGAGCCTCTGACTTGCCCTTCAATTCGCACTACCAACCCGGTCTTTCATGGCTAAGCCATGTCTTTTGATCTTCTTCACCTAGTCATATGACTCCACGTCATGTCTCATATATATGCAATGAGCTCCTTCATCGCACTAGTTGAGTGTTGCAACAACTCCAAAGCCATTTCACCACCATGGCACATGTTGCTCACACTAGTATACCTATGGACTAAGCACCTGTATATCTCAACATACAACACATTAGTCCACCTAGATTGTCACTCAATTACCAAAACCAAACTAGGGTCTTTCAGTGTCTTCTTTTTGTAGTTTTGACAAAGTGGTTTACTCATATTGAGCAAATATATCTATGTTTGTGTGGTTCATGTAACCTAATGATGGATGTTTATGCACTGATAAAGGCCATTGTATACTAATAAATATATATGGTTTCCACATGGATGATTTGCATTGTCGCTAATAGTACATATAGCCTCAAACACTAGTTGTTATAAAAGTTTTTTTCTTGAATACATAAGAGAGCTGTGTATCATTATATTGCATTAAGAAGAAAATTAAAAGAGAGTACGAAACACAAAAAAGCACCAAGCCACCAACCACACCGTCACTCAAAAAGAGTCGGCAATTCTTCTCAAATTCAATCAGCGGTAGTCGGTATAAACTTGTAGTGACAACAGTTTCACCGACTTATAATTATGATGATCGACAAAGGTATATACGAACTGATGATCAGCCAATATAGTCTATAGCGGCTTTTACCGACCCTAATGGAGTCGTGGATTTTGGGACGTGGTATAGTGATGATGATGAGTTCATAATTTGACGTGGTCCGGTTAAAAAAAATGAACACTGCCCGATTCAATTTCAACCTTGACTCCATAGACAATTGCGTACATGCACACAAAGAATCCCCCTGTCACATACAGCTGATGGCAGTAGGTTCCCTAAAACTATGTATAGAATCATACTGTATCATCACATACAGGATGCATGCTTGAGTATGAATAATACATTTCTATGTTCGTATAAACGCTGTATACACGAACAAAATCGCCAAATCCCACACCCAACGAACCAATGATTTGCGCCCAGCCACCGAGAAGAAGACGAAAAAAAGAAAGAATTCACATGATCTGGGGAACGAAGACTAATCCTCCGGCAGGTTATTTAGTGCATGGACCATGATCTGCATCACTCTGACCTGCATCTGGAGGCGCAGGATGTACCCGGCGGCGTGCAGGAGGAGCTCGTCCAGCCGTTCCCCACCAGGCTCCCTGCCGGCCACACCGTCGTCTCCGCACAGTGGCACGAGCCTCCTCAGCGCTTCCATCTTCCTCCTGATCGCCATCACGCGCTTCCTCGACGCTGCCGCCCCTGGGCGTTTGCCGCCGGCAGCCTTGTTTCTTTGCTTTCTCGCCTTCATGAGCGACGCCGACGGCCTTTTCAATTTGAGGCGCCTTGTGGCCGCCGGTGCAGCAGTGCCGGCAACGGCATCGCAGAAACTCTGAGCAGCCATCTGGCCGGCGGCAACGAGGAAGCTAGCTTCAGCTTTCCAGGTAGAGACGAGTATGTAGGAGCTAGCGCAGTGGACAATGTAAGAACAAGTAACAGCGCGAAATTAAGGGAGCAAGGTCTGATGCTTATATAGATTAGATGCCATGTGCGTGCGTAGTTGGTGGCACAGGTAATCTAAATAAAGCCGATCAACTAGCTAGGAAAACAAGTAGTAGCAGCATGCATACATATCTGTTTGTTAAGTCGTGTGGATATGGTGAACAGCTAGCAGCAGGGCGGAAACAGGGGAGCAACACGCTGATGCGCGTACGTAAAGAGATCCAGGTCACGGTGGGTAGCATCCTGCGATATCTCAAGAGCACGAGAGGTGTTTGCTTGAGCGCCCAGGAAGCAAGGCCCGGCCGGGCATATGCCGCATGTTCTCCTAACTCGTGGCCACGTGCAGCCACATGCCCCCCCGCGCGCGCGCTGACGGCTCATTTCACGCAGGCATGGCACGCAACATGCAGCGCGCAGTCTCCCGGCCAGCCGGCCGGGGCCGGCGGCCACACGCCACTCGTCGGCCACTCCGGCTGCCCGATCGAGCTGCCGAGCATAATGCGTGCCCGCGCCCTCTTTTCCTCGTCGAAACGCGCTGTCGGATTCGCACCCCGCGCGCCACTGGGGCTCCTCGCACCTTCGACGTGTCCTTCCTTTGGGCCCCGACGCCGCCCCGTACGTCCCCGTGCATATGCAGAGTGCCAATGCAATGCAGCCACCGCCCCGCCGTCACATGCATGATCCGATCCGATCCACATCCACTAGCTACTAGCGAGGCATATGAATTTGCTGACATGCATCCATGCCAATTGCCAATCGATGGCCGACTATTGAGTGGTTGGGAACAAGAGAAATGTAGCCGCGCCGTTTGCTTTAGCGAGCATAGCCCGGCGTTGTGCGTACACCGGTACACGTATACTTGCCGGCGGCCGGAGATCCACGTGCCACATGCTCGCTGCCGACGCCCCTGCATGCCCCGGCGGTGCGGGGGCAATGACGATCGAGCTACCTCCCTGAAGGTTCATTCATCCGTTCGAGCCCACACGGGTTTTGTTTTTTAAGTTATATTATTTCACAATTCCTATCTCACAGTCGCCTGGTTTTTCTCAGTCCGTTCAGGCGAGGTGAACCTATCACGTGCTGAGTAGTACTAGTACGGTAGTCACTTCCCCTATATTATCTCTAAAACAAGTACAGTAAGTTGTTACTTTTGTGTTTTGTTTTTTTTGTCTTTGTGTCATAATATATTAATTTTTGTACTTGTCTTTCTATAGAAAATAATTGTTAATTGTCTTTGTGTCAACACAAATTAAATTTTGCCGGGTTTGTGGTTTTGGTTTTGAAAATTACAGATTGCGTTTATAGAAATTGCAATAAACAGAATCTGTAATTTTAGTATAAAATATAATCAATAACCGTCGCCTGAAAGGAAACTAAAATTCAGGCACCTGAATTTTAGCAAATCCCATATTATTTACCTAGCGGTATATCCGTAATTTTCTATGGTGAAACTCTAATTACGTTTTTTTTCAAAAAAAATGTCATTCTCGGTTGCCTGCATAATGCTCAAAGCATACTGTAACACCCTAAAAATCATGTTCATAAATAGTAAATAACTTTGCTTGTTTTTATTTAATTTTGCATGATTTATTTAGGTCAAATAATTATTTTTATGAATTTAAAATTAAATATAAGGGCAACAAACATTTTCGGCTGTATTCATGCTGATGCATAATTTTTGTAAGGGTAGGGGTAGTTTTGTGTGACTCTAAATTCAAACTAAATTTGAATTTGAGCAAGTTTTAGAAAAACAAAGAAAGGAAAGGACTTTTTCTTTTCTCTCTTTTCTCTCCCTCTCTGAGCCCAAACAAGTAACCCGTCTAGCCTTTCCTACTCTCTCTTTTTTCCTAGCACATAAGCCCAACCAAGAGCTTTCTTAACCAGTCCAACTTTTCTCCATGCCTCCGCATGCATCCAGGTGCAACAACTCCTCCTCAATGGCAGTCTCTATCAGCTCAAGCCCGCACGTCAGCAACCTAGCGCCCCTTTCCCTACACCGTTTATTTCACCTACCGCCGCTTCTTCGTTCCGGAGATGCCCAAGGCAGTAGCCATCAATCAGATTGCAGGTGGGGCGGGCTTTTCCACGAGCCCGCGTAGCCGCCCCGCGAGAGTGCCATTTATGGCCGACGTGGCTCAGCTGCAAATTTTTGGCGGCCTAATGTCGTCCGGTCAGCAAAGTCCACCGAACAAGAGGATAAGCCCGCAAGAACCGCAAGAACCCGCATTCTTAGTTCTCTTGATGTTTTGGTCTGCGAACCGCCGAACCCTACTGCTAGCACGGTAGCCACGCCGCCGCCGCTGCCCCTTCTTCCGCCCAGCTCCTCCTTCTCCGGCGCCTAGGGAAGGGTCACGCAATCCGTCCGACCAACAACAAGCTCATGCGTAGCACGTCGAAACCATCTATCCGATCCACCGTCCGTCGTCGTCTCCCTCTTGTCAGAGATACACCAGCAGGCTCTCCAAGCAGACAAGCAGCTGTGAATTCTTGTGTTTTGGTAGTCACCCATCAGAATTCAGAACTGAAGTAATATTAGCTTGCTGTACGAAGTGGACATCCTGCTTGCGGACGTTAGTGGCTTGCCCGCCAGTCCCGCTGGCCGTTCGCGGCGATAGCTTTGCGGTTTGCGGACTCTCGCATAGTCCGCTTAATAGCTTCGTGGCCAGCTTAGTGGCTGGTGGACGGTCCACAACCCGCCCCGCCTGCAAGCTGAGCCATCAAGAAAGCGCCGCTACGGCTACTGCCCTCAGCTTGATGGCCATAATGGAGATCACCATGCCCGCTTGCCTCCCCTCTCTGGCCTATAAAGCTGAGCTCACGCCCTTGAGCTCTCCCCATATATATACCTTAAACCTTATCCCACTGCCACTGCCTCTTAAACCTGCCTGCATCGGAGTTTTGAGTCATCGAGACCGATGGTGATACGGAGTTCTTACCAAAGTTACGACCGTTTCGAGTTCGTATGCAAAAGTTACGACTGTTTTAAGGAAGCTGCTCGAATAAGGGTTTTAGTGGACACAAGATGCAAACCGATGGTGATACGGAATAGCGGCGGGTGGAGGGATCAACACAAACTAGAAAAGAACACAATCTAAACCAGCAAAAAGACTTTGACCTAGGACATAAACTCAACAAAGTGAACTCTGAAACTGAAATATGCAAAGGCTATGACGTGGAAGGTTCTAGGACAGGAAAAACAAGTATGGCACTGGACTATGGGACGAATGCGAAACACTCAAACGAGGGAATAAATGTGAACCTGACGATATACCTTAGCTCTGATTACTAATTAATGGGGACGGGTCCCGATCTTCCGTCAGGTTTAAGATAAACAACGATTTGTTCGGAGAGCGACACACCGATCCGGCTTCAGATCACAAAGACCCAAACCCTGCAACCTTAGCACCACGTCTCCTCTGGTTATCAACCGTGTCACAATCCGATTGACCTCACCAAGAAGGCTAATCCCTGCTGCGAATCGAAGAACACAAGCAAGAACAAGATAAAACGCAACTCAATTGAAGTGACAATTGCAGATGAATGATTAAGCACTCGAAGTTGGGGTCTTGCAAACCGATAACGGCGACTGTTCAATGACAGATTGATCTAAAACAAAACCCAAACCCTAAAGTAGGTGGTGGCTACTGATTATATAGCCTAAGGGACGTTCAAGGATCCCTCTTCACTTCCTAAAGGTGTCCCAACACGTTATAAGGCCCAACGGCCCAAAAGAAGGTGTCGCAACACCCTGACAGATTCTGGATACTGACTTGTTTTGATGATTTCCGTTGATTTCGAAGAGATTTTGATGTGAAACCACTTGTATTGGTTTCCTTATTAAATTATCTTTCCATCCATATGTGGATCATCGAAAACGGAGTTCGGATGCGTTCGGGGCATCCGTTTTATTGCAGACTGGTCCTGATGGCCGAGGCAGACTGAACTCGGATTGGACTGGGCCTCTGGCTTGGCTTGGACATCCTTGCTGGCCTCCTAAGGTGGTGGCCAAGGAGGTGGATGTACAAGGCCATCTCTTTGGTGTTCTCCATCTTCTTGGGGCGTGCTCCCACTTGGGGCTAGGTCCCAAGGATGTCTAACAAGCCCATAACGACAGTGTAGCTCTTGACAGAAATAGCGACAGAATATATTGGTGATTTGGAGGCCTTGCCTACGTGATATTGAGATGGGACTAGATCTATTTGAAAGCTTATCAAACAAGCTTTCCATCAAGTGCTCATTGACCTTGATCGCACTCCAGATAGATGAGTTATGACCTTCCCAATGAGGCACTGTCGGGCTACCGACGAACCAAAAGTTCAACTTTGATGAACTTTCGTTATGAAACACATTTAAATGTACAATCAAATAGTGACATGTACATGTGGAACCAAGTGAATTGTAACCAAAGCCACTATGTGAATGTAGGAACGAGTGCACCTTATAATAATTGTTCATATCCGAAGGTGCCATGTCCTCGTCAAGGAGTTGCTACAATGCTTTCACGCCTCAAAAGTACACATGCGTTCAAACAAGAATTTTCCTCCGGATTAGGTCTAACCACTCTAACCTTCATACTTACCTGTATTACCTTTAACTATGGAGCTTATTAGCCTTCACTTGGGTCTTGAGCAGTCGAAAAGTAGAACAATCAAATCAAGCACTATGTCTCAAGCTCTTCATTCAACTATTATTCCGAAGTTTTGCAAGATTTTTAAAATAAAACTCAGAGTATCTTTTTGTATGACTCTCAAATCTCTCAATATATGTGGTATTTCTGGATCCTCTCCAAGGCAAAGTGAGATTTTCCTTCTCTCATCCTACATCTAATGCTTTATCTGGAGCTTATAGGTATGGAAACAGTGTATTCATACTTGCAAAGCATATTTTGTAAAGTCAAACAGTGGATCCAGAGAAACGAGGCATACGATCAAATCAAGAAGTGCATGTGTATGGATCAAGGAGTGGTTTATTTATGATGAAGGTGATAGTGGATCTAATTGTACTTTTGCTCCTTTGAAAGGGATTTTGATCTCTCTTTGAATAATTGAAGAACTTAGACTAAGAGATATTTTGGGCTATAGTTTTTTTAGAGAGGCAGACATCTAAGTACCCATTGTTTTGGTAGGACACTTGTCCATGTTTTACTCTCTATATATTTCTCTTTCTTCTCTTTTTTTTAAATATATAAGTCTAGAACATTCTTGTCTATAATGAAAGATTGAAAGATAATAATAACCTGGAGCAACAATAACTGGGGCTTATGAAATGTATGGATAGGTGATAAAAATTCTATAAGACATGTGAGTGGTGTTCTCTCCTAGTGTAGGAGAAAAATATATTTGGTGGATCTAAATAAAAAGGCATGTTGTTGCGTACTTCAAGTGTAGAAATAACATATTTGAGTGGAGTGTACGTGATCTTGATTTTAAAAGTATGACAAGTCTCTAAGAGTCAATAGAGCTCGACAATGCTCAATGCAAGTACAAGTAGTAAAAAGTATGAATAGAGTTTTTCTATCCTATGTATGGCTGTGGTAGGAATTTTAAGCTTTGTCATACAAGTACTCATCATGGTATTTTAAGATTTTCAAAAGATAAAATTCTCCAGAACTCTAGCATCAGTAGGAGCAAGATAAATAGCAGCTCAGACTTTCTCATATCATACTCCTCAACTACCTAGATTTAGATCAAGACAGTTCTACCCAAAACTCGAGAGAATTCGTGTTTAAAAACTAGGTACTTGAAAGGAATTATGACAGAGCAACTATTCATCATTTCCGTTATATTTAAAATTGAGTTCTACGGTAATTAAGTTCTAATACTCTCTTGTATCTTTTATTTTAATTAATATACTATCTAGCTAATATTATCACACAACACTCTTTTTATTTGGTTTTCTTAAGTTATGCATTTTTTTATACTTTTCAGAATAAAAGATAAATCACTCGAAAAGGAATACTTATCGAGATATACGGGGGACACTCTCCCCCAAACTGGATTTTGACGTAGTCGTTCATCTTGAGTCCTCGATTGCGTAGATGCTCATCACTCCTTCTTTGATGATTGTTCAAGGCAGAGCTCTTGAGTGAGTGAAGACATCATGGGCTTCATAGGGAATTTCTCTTTTTCCTATTGAATTTCAAATAGACAACAAAACTCAAGGAACATATTAAGGGTTAGTGAAAAACTATTTCCTAATTATTTTGGAGTCTTGAATTATCTTTTATTATTCAATTGGTTTTTCTTATATATATATATATATATCTTATATATATATATATATATATATATATATATATATATATATATATATATAGCCTTCACAGTGAGTAATTATTATGGGTTGCTACACACCACACTATTACTCACATGGGGCTTAGAGTTTATATATTTCCAGATGCAATGAGATGATTCAAAATATAAAACTTATTTTTTATTTTCTTTTCAAATGCAATGTAGAATTTAAATATGTATTTAATTCTAAATAGTATGCATGTTATTAATGGAAAAAGTATTTTTATTTTCAATGCAATGATATGCTAAGGGAATGTAAACAAAGTAGATATGCTTAATTTAAATGTGCGGATAAATACCGATTTATCTTTCGGCGAAGGTTCGGAGATTTAGGTCCATCGACCCGGACCTTACGTCTGGTTTAGTCTTTAGAGGTTTCTTCTAGCTTATCTGAGGAGCTGGATGGTTGCTCGTCAAGTGTTGGAGAACTTGATGATGTTGATGTTTCTTTTCTTTTCCATACTTTCTTAGACTGAGGAGTCTCTTCCTGTGGTTCACTCTTCTTGGGCTTCTCTTCTTCTTCCTTTGGAATAGCTTCTTCTTAGGCAACTTCTTTCTCTTTGATGGCTTGTTTCTTTTGGCGTTGAGAGCGGTGTCTCCTCTTGTTCTTTCTAGACTGCTCACAAGTAGTATAACTATTAAAGTAACAACGTACCTTCTCTCCAGGGAATTGGAAGTGGCTTTCTCCAGTTCTTATGTAGATGATTGCGCCAGTGGTGTTGAGGAAGGGTCTTCCTAAAATGAGGTGGACATCGTCGTCTTCTCCCATGTCAAGAACCATGAAGTCAGTAGGAATGTAGTGATCTCTTATTTTGACCATAACATCTTTCAATACTCCCTTCGGACATCAGAATAATTGGTCCGCCATCTGCAGCTGCATATATGTATGATACATGGGTCTAGTATTATACAAATGTTTATATGTTACCTTAGACATTATGTTGGTGCTAGAGCCGATGTCATAGAATGTCTTGTAGAAAGTACTTCCCCCGATCATATAATCGATGGTGGGTACTCCAGGATCTCCCAGCTTAGTGAGGTATGGTGATGGAAGGAGGTGGTCAAATTCTGAATCAATAGTGTTGACCATCCATACTGTTTATTTTTGCCTGATGCTTAGCTTTGTTCCTCCTTCTCCTATTCTTGTTCTTCTTCTTTGTTGGGGCACGAGGTTGTATCCTCGTAGAGGTACGACATCTATGGGTGAACTCGAAATGTTGAGGGTACACTTCTTGAAACCTGAATCTCTCTTTGCTCCCATTGATTGTGAAACAGATCTTGGCCGCTATCTGCATAGATGATGGCTTTGGCTGGTACTCAAGAACGGTCGCCTCCAAGATGATGGATGCATTTTTTGTCTCCTCCTATTTCTACAATCACAAAGTCTGCCAGCACATACGAGTGTCCAACTACGATCCAGACATCTTCAAGAATTCCCTTGGGGTAGCACAGTGTCTGATCTGCAAGCTGCAAACACATAGTTGTATACAATAAAGGATCACCATGAATTTTCTCATAGATTACCCTGGGCATGATGTTGACGCTTGCTCCAAGGTCACAGACAGCTTCTTCAAAGTTGTGGGGTCCAATGCGAATAGGGATGACAGGTCTCCCTGGGTCTCCATTCTTCACTGGTAGAGTGTCGTCTACCCATGTTCCCCATTGCTTTGGAGATGCGGTAAGCATTGCCCTGCATTATAAATGTCTACAAGATTTGCAGTTTCTAAATCCTCCGGCTTCCCTGGAATCTTACCTCTTTCGGTCACTGGTAGAGAAGCTGCTAGCTGAGATATTTGTGATTCTATCATTTTATTAAAGCTATATTGATTCTTTATGGCAGAAGTAAAGCTATCCATTCTAGTATTAATATTTTCAAGCAATTTATCATTAGAAGCTATCTTTCTAGACATAATATCAATAACTTTATTCTGATTAGAAATCATTTCTCTCAAGAGTGGTTGATTAAAGTTATTATTAAGATTATTACCTTGGTAGTTACCTGAGTAATTAGGCCTTGATTGCTGATTCCATCCTTGATTTTGTTGAGGACAATTGTTGAAGTTGTTGTTGATGTAGTTCACATCCTCTTGAATCTCAGGGTAGTTGCTCCCTGAGTGGCCAGTGCCTCCACACTCTTCACAGGTCATGCGAGAATTGTGGATGTGCATGACTTCATTCTTCTCAGTGGTGCGTTCATCGAACTTCTTCATGAGCAGGTCTATCTTGGCAGACAGCATGTCTACTTCCTTCAATTGATGCATTCCTCATCCTCTCTTGCGAGGTTGAGTGTGTTCCTCGTTCCATCCCTAGTTAGAGGCTATCTTCTCAATCAGAGTGGTTGCTTCAGTGATGTTGAGCGATAAGAATGATCCTCCAGCAGCTGCATCCACATTCTCACGGGTACTAGAAGTGAGCCCATGATAGAATGTTTGCATGAGTAGCTAATTCTCCATCCTATGGTGAGGGCATTCTGATATGTAATCTTGAAAGCGTTCCTAGGCTTCAAGGATTGATTCATTGTGTTATTGCTGGAAGGTTGAAATCTTCGCAGGTAGAGCATTTGTCTTCCCCACTAGAAAGAATTTTGCTAGAAAAGCAGTAGCACAGATCGACCATGTGGTATTCTTGTCCTTGTTGGCGTAGAACCATTGCTTTGCTTTTCCCAGGAGTGAGAAAGGGAACAAGCGGAGCAATATGGCGTCTCTTGCGACTCCCTTGATGGTGAAGGTGCTACAAATCTCTAAAAAGTGTTGGAGATGAGCACTCGCATCTTCACGTGCTTTTCCACAAAACTGGTTTGCTTGCACCATGTTGATCAAAGCAGGCTTGAGCTCAAATCCGTTATCTCCCACATTTACTGTCGGTCCAGTTCTGATGTTAGCAGTGGTTGGAGCAGAGAATTCACGGAGTGATCGGTTGGTCATGGCTTCAAAGTCTGGTGTTAAGCTTCTTTTCAATTGGTTGATCTCAGACGAAGTGGTTGGAGCCTTCTTGAGCTTTGCTCTTGTTCTTTTGATTAGAGCTTCGGGGTTCTCAACGTAGTTTGTCGGGAGTTCAAAACCAGTCATACATCACTCTGCATAAGATAAAAAAATAGACAAAAGATAGGGTGAGCCTGTTAGAGTAAAGGATCAAGTTATGTAATTCGAATATCACATGTGTAAGAGTGTTTCTAGATGTGGAAGTATGTTTATGCTCTTATGAATATTTTCTAACTTAGTGTGCCATTCCGTTGTGTCCCCGGCAACAGCGCTAGAAATACTTGTTGACACTTCTTAGCATCACTCGCGTTAGGTTGTCATCCCCAATATGACACCAAGAGTATGGTTGTATTGTACTCATGCCACTTAACTATATAAAGATATTAAAGTATATATCCACAAGCGCATAGATAAATACACCCGTTGCAGCATTTCACCTAAGTTTATCCTAGGTATCGTTATTTATATTTAACCAAAGGAGAACAAACAGAGGGGCACATATTAATTAAAGGCTACTCTACACATGTGATATGAATATTTGAAATCATTATCCTTTACTCTTAAACAGGAATCAATCAAATAAAAAGAGATAAAATATATAATAATCAGACCATTCAGATGATATTCCTTAGAGCAGTACTACTATGGCAAGTCATTGATCAGAATATAAAGTAAGAGAATAACTCCTAAGTAATCCGTTAACTATTAGTCATAATCTACATTGATTAGTGCAATTATATCAGGCAATCATTGGCTAGGTTATCTCATATCCATAAACAAGGAACATCTCCATTACGAAGCTGAGAAATAGAGTAACAACTAAGTAATGAGACCGCGTTCTACTAAGTTCTACACTCGGGGAGTGGACTACAAAGGACTCAACAAGAATGTCACACCCACGATCTACCACATGGCCCGGAGTATAGAGTGCATTTATAGGTAAACAGTATATAAGTACCATACTTACACAATGTTGACCACCCACCCATGACTCAATAAGGTGAGTGTTTTGCAAACATGTGTATAAACATAATGATAAACTATCTATGCTAAATATATAATCAAAGCAGACTAATCTCATAATAATCAAGGATATAATATAGATTAAGAACAAGATCATATCTAATGTATCAAGAATAATGATCAAGAACAATGAACTAGAACTAGACAATGATGAACTAGAACAATTATGAACTAGAACATAAACAATTAGAATATGAAGAACTAGAACATGAACTAGATCAAGAACTAGAATAACTGATGAACTAGATGAATATCTGAAGAACAATATTGATACAAGAGAGAATAACTGGATTTACCAAGCTCCTCTTGACTAGATCTATAGCCCAAGGCTGCTTGACTCCTCTACTTCTAATTCTAATCTAGCTATGCCTAGATCTGATGAAGCTCTAAGGAGATGAGAGTTGCTGGTTGGTCTTCTGCTTTCTGGTTGATGATTGATTGAATGAGTTCTCCTTTGGAGCGGGGTCTGGGGACTCGTTTATATAGCCCAGAGCATGGAACCGTGGCCCTTGGATCAAACCGACCTTCACGTAGGGTTAGGATGCATCTTTGGAGGCGGTTGAAGTAGCTTGCAAAGGAAGGAGCCGAGGGGCGGCGGCCAGGGGCCGGTCGGCCTAGGGTTGAGGCCGGTCGGCCCCACCTGGCGGCGCCTCATGGTGGCCCTCCTCGTGGAGTTCTCTGGTGTCCTCTAGAAGCCTCTTGCGTATTCATAACGTGGAGATTAGGCCGATTGACGTGGGTTCCTTCTCGTGGAAGATATCAATTCCTAAATTATTCTGATAACCCCCTGCAAAATATAGATTCACCAAAACTTATGGAATTTCGTTAGTTGACGCCCTAAACCTATGTTGGTGATCATTTATTAGCCCTTTATATATTTATTTTAACCCTTTATTATGGTAGATAACCATCGGCAACACACCTTCCCCTTGTTTGCTTTGCCTATGCCAAGAAGCCTGCGAAATAAATCAGTATGTTCTTGGTGGGCTATCACCCTTCCCCTGATGCTACTTCCATGTTTAGCCGATGTGGCCTTTAACCCATGTTTTTTCATCGACCTTGCAGGGTCTGGACTCCCTTCAATTCAATGAAGTCTTCTTGGGTTGGTTAGTCGACATCAGGTGTAATCTTCTTTGCAACAAACCTCCAAGATCTGAGATGCTCGCAATTATGGAGAGCGATAGATTTCTGAATCTTTATTTGCAATTATTGTGACTGTCATGCTTTCTAACTCTTCATGAGCTATTCCCACAATTATCGGAGCAATGACCCATTTCCATAACTAACTCCGATAGCACAATCCAAAGAGGTTCACAGCTGCATCTCCCTGGGCTATAAATACGAGCCATGGTTTGCAACCGAGAAACCAATATGCCTTTGCTCACCGCTTGTGCGACCCTTCTCCCTTCTTCTAGATCTCAAAACTGTTGCTTGCATCTCGAAGGGATGGAGAACAAGCTCCCTGCTGAGCATGCGCCACTGCAACAGCATTCTCAACTTCGAGGGTAAGGATAACCATGCTCCTACTATTCTTCCAGCGGATTGGTTGATCTTTGTTCATGCATGGCTGATTCGAATGGTAGCGTTCCTCCTCATGTGATCATCGGCCCTAGTGGTGTGCACATGGTGGCTCTAGTGAATTCTCCTCTAGAATCCTTTGGTCCTTATAACGGGGAGGATGTTCACCACTTTCTTTAGGAGAGAGATGAGGCCCCGTCCTTGTATTCCAACACAGTCCGTGATCTTGGTCGAATGGACTTTCATCTGAACATGATGCAGGATGCCCTCACCATCTTAGAGAATAGGGACAACACTGTCCAAATGAGGTTGGCAGAGGCTGAGGCTAGAATCACAGGTGAGATCTCTTACTGCAACTCTTATCTTCACAATCCTGATTTTACATACTATGATGCACAATCAGTCAATGCCAGGGGTGCTGTATTGGTGGTTCGCCTGCATGATGTTCTAAATCATGCCAGGGAGATCAACCTTCATGGTGTTCATCATGGCGCTGCTGTTACTCTGGCTGTGGCGCAAGTCCATTCTAGATACGAGCTTCGACTTCTTCCCCATGGTTTTCTAGTGGCTGATCATCCTGAAGATCATGAGAACTTAGTTGAGGATTTTTCAAATGCCGCGAATACCATAGCTTTTTCTTCTTTGGCCGAAGACATTGTAAACAAAGTATTTCTTGTCCCTTAGATTATAACAGGAAACTAATGAATAAACTTTTCATGTTTGAACTGATTTTTCCTTTCTTGTTTCCTTGTCTATGGTAGATTTTAATTTATTTTTTCCCTAAAGGCGATACGTGCCGCATCGGCTTTTCCCTCTCGAGAAGAATCGGAGCTGCTCTATTTTTTTTTTGTTTTGAAGGCAATATCCTCTAATACCGGCTATAAAAGTCGATGAAAATTCAACCGGCTACCTCAAGCATTAACCCAAATACTGGGATAATATTTCTTAAAATGTTTTCCATTGAGTGCTCTGTTGAACTCTTCACCTTCTAGAGTTTTGTAAAAGTAAGCATTGCCAGGCATGCATCGAGTGATACGATAAGGCCCCTCTTAATTAGGTGACCACTTGCAATACACACTGTCTTTAGTCCCAATTGGCAAAATTAGCTTCCAAACCAATTCGCTTTCATGAAACTACTTGGATTTAACCTTCTTGTCATAATACCTGGCAATCCTTAATTTATGAGCCTCGATGTTCTCCAAAGCACGAAGCCGATGGCAATTTAAATCTTCTAGATCATCCATCATCAGGACCTTGTAGTCATTAGCTGTTAGGTCTTCTTGACATTCAATACATCGTGATCTAGTCTTGATCTCCCAATGAAGAACGACTATATGTACATAAACTAGCTCATAAGGAGAGCACTTAGTCGATCCGTGGCATGCCATTCGATAAGCCCACAGTGACTCATTCAACGTCAAATGCCATTTCGTTGGTCGATCAATTATCTTCTTTTTGATCAACTTGATCAACATCTGATTGGATGCCTCAGCTTGTCCGTTGGCTTGAGCATAGTAAGGAGAAGAATTCAATAACTTAAATTCCACACTAATAGCAAAATTCTTGAACTCATCAGATATGAACATTGTCCCTTGATCAGTTGTAATAGTCTAGGGAACCTCAAACCGATAAATAATATGCTCTTGGACAAAGTCAATCATGTTCTGGGATGTCACTGTCTTCATCAAGATCGCTTCAACCCACTTGGTAAAATAGTCTGTCGCCACCACTATGAACTTATGACCTTTGCTGGATGGTGGATGGCAGATCAGATCCCCCAACCCCTATACGAACATGGCTTGATTATTGGATTCATCACTGACACTAGTGACCTTTGAATATTACTGAACCTCTGGCAATCTTCCAACATTAACCCAAAAATAGCCTGACCTTCTAATAATCCATTTCATCTTTTAAGCCGATTGATGAGCTCCACACACTCCTTCGTGGACTTCGCCCATGAGAACTCTAGCATCTTCTTGATTTAAGCATTTGAGCAACACCTCATTGACCGTTTTATAATATAGTTGATCATCAAGTAGCACATATTTGGTTGACTTATACCTGAGCTTTCTAGAGACTTTATGTGATGGATTTCTAAGATAGTCTATTATTTCACTTCTCCAATCATCGGCAATAATCTCGCCGTTGAAGACTTCTTGAATCTGCTGACAACTAGAAGCACTCTGGCCAGCCGATTAGCTTCTTGATTTTGAGCCCTTGAAATATGCTTTATGGTGACCATAGGGAACTCATCAATCAGATCTTGACATTTCTCATAGTAATCCCTTAGGATATCATCATTACACTCATATAGGCTGATCAATTAATTAATTATCAGTTGAGAATCTCCAAATATCTCAATAGCATCGCCCTTTTACTTCCTGAAGAAGTTGAAGTCGTTAAAGGATGGTCTAATACTCGGCTTGATTAACATTGGACATTGGCTTGATGGAATAGGAAAATTCAAAACTTGACCCTCGAGGAGTGACAATAATGATACCAATACCACCACCTTGTTTGCACGATGAACCATCAAAGAACAATGTCCAAGGCATTGGTTCCACGTAACTGATACTAGGTTCATGATGATGAGTTACAAAGTCAGCCATTACTTGTCCTTTAACTACTTTGGACGACTCATATCTCAAGTCAAATTCAGATAATACCAGAATCCATTTCCCTACTCTCCCATTCAGAATTAGCATCGACAACATATGCTTGAGCACATCGGCTTTAGACACCATAGTACATTCAACCAATAGAAAATAATGTCGTAATTTAGTGCATGAGAAGTATAAGCACAAGCATAAATTTTCAATGGGAGAATATCTTGTTTCTAGATCCAAAAGCCTTCTGCTTAGATTCCTTCAAATTCTTGCTTCAAGACTGATCCAATCGTATGGTTATTAGCCGATACGTACAATTTAAAAGGCTTGCCATGTTGTGGAGGGATTAGTACTGGCGGAGACTTCATATATTCCCTAATTTCATCAAATTCCTTCTGTTGTACGTCGCCCCATCTAAATTCTTGATCAACTTTTAGCTTCAATATGGGAGAGAACGACAACATTCTCTCTGACTAATTCGAAATAAACCTTCTGATAAAATTGATCTTGCCGATCAAAGATTGTAGCTAGGTCTTGTTTGTCGGTGGGACTGCTTCATCAATGGCCTTCATACTCTTTTGTGCAACTTCAATCCCCTTTCATGGACCATGAAACCCACAAACTCTCCCGTTGATACCCTAAAAGCACACTTGTTTGGATTCACCTTTAATCCATGTTTTCTTGTGCACTCCAAAGTCTCCCACAGGTCAACTAGATGTTCTTCATAACTTTTGGATTTCACAACTACATTATCGATGTAGATCTCAACTATCCTACCGATCAACTTACGAAAGATATAATTCATGCTTGCTGATAAGTTGCACTGGCATTCTTCAGGCCGAAAATCATAACTACCCACTCATATAAACCAAGAGCTCCTAGGCATCTAAAAGCAGTTTTAGGTACATCTTCTTTGGCCATGAAAATTTGTTTATAGCCCACATTGCCATCCATAAAACTGATAACCTTGTGCCTCGAAGCTGCATCTACTAAGAGGTCAGCTATCGACATCGGATAACCGTCCATTGGCGTAGCTTTATTCAAATCTCTAAAGTCAATGCAGACCCTTAGTTTTCCACTCTTCTTGAGCACAGGGACTATGTTCGAGATCCATTCCGCATAACGACATTGTTGAATAAATTTAGCCTCATATAACCTTGTAATCTCCTTTTTAATATCTCCAAGTAGTTTAGTATTAAATCTCCTTAGGGCTTGTTTAAATGGTCGATATCCATTCTTGATAGGTAGCTGATGTTCTACAATTGATTGGCTAAGACTAGACATTTCATAATATTCCCGAGCAAAACAATCTTGATACTCCTTCAAAAGATTTATTAATTCTTGTTTATACTCAAGATCTAATTTAGCACTTATATACGTCGGCCTAGGCCTATCACTAGGTCTAATATCGACTCTCTCTAGTAAATTGGCCGACGTAAATCCCTACCATAACTTTTCCTCTGTATCATCAATTGGGGAATCCATTAGGAAATGTCTTCAAAGCCAATTGCTTGGATCGACTGTTGATGCCCACCACCGATCTTGATGACGCTTTCTCGCTGCGAAGGCGTTTGTGCTTCCTCCGTTCACACTCTGAGGGAGCTTTGGGCTTTACAAGTAGGATGAGGACCATATCAATATTAGCCAATGGCTTACCCTTATCGGCTGTTTGTTTGACACGCTATTCCTGAAGTATGTTATATTCTTGAGCTTCGAATTCGCTATTCCTTAAGTGTTGAACTCTCCTCTTCTAGCTCCTTATTAGACCTCCTAGACACCATTGGCTCTCTTGCCAAACATACTCCTTTTCTTCATCATGATTGGTCCAACATTGATCATGCATACGCTTGCCTAACCGATCATGAACTCTTTTATTTTTTACGCGCTGATCCATGTCGTTAAATTGATGACTTAAATGTTCATGGATGGACCGGCGGTTGGCTTGAGACTGTCTGAACTCTTGATATTGATTACTGCACTCTGGGCAGTTACGTATTATAGACAATTTCAAACCTTCGTTCTAGCAGTGCCTGAAGAAAGGACAGTTCCAATGTAATTCATTCTGCTCCCTTTCATACCTTTCTTCCTCGCACCGATGTTGATATTCTTCTTCTTCAAGCCGACGCTGGTAGGCCTTCTCCTTCTGGCGTTACCATTTGTTCAACAAAATCCTAGAAGTTACGTCAGGACGCATAGCACCAGCTTTAGAGGTCTCACCTTGTTCATATCGGCTCTTTTATCGATCACGTTGCTGTCTAACTTCCTTGTATTATTTAGCCGATATCTGGACTTTAGGATCGACTGACCCATCTTCTTTGGCCTTAGCTAATTTTAGCACCTTGGTCTTTCATTTAGTCAGTTGGAATTCTACCATATTCACCCCTCGAAAGGGATGCCCATCTATACCCATTGTTGGCTTCTTGGTTGATTCAAACTTCATCTTTCCCTACTTAATGGCCTTCTGGACGTGCTGCATAAAGACTCTGCATTCATTGGTACTGTGAGTGGTAGCATTATGAAACTTACAGTACCTCTTTCCTTTGAGTTCTCCTGCTGAGGGAATCACATGGTTTGATGACAACTTCAACTGCTTCTTTTCCAGCGAGAAGTCAAAGATCTTATCAACCTTCTTGATATCGAAGTCATAAGCGCTCCCCGTTTCTTTCACCCAAGGACAATCGAGAGCCCCCCTAATATTTGGAAACCACAGCTATTGGAATAGTTCGAATCCGAAGAACAAAGAAGGAAGCAGCAAAATCCATTGCCGACATCCTAAGACGTCATATGCTAAAACTGTTTTTCAATAGGAGTGTTGCTAACTCACGGACACATGATTTTTGCTTTCTTTTTAGGCAATGAACATCATCCAACTAATCTAAATCCAACTATCAGTACTCATCCTCATCCTTACGACCGAGCACCTTCTCCTTGCTACTAGTTCATCTTCACTTTCAGTTACCTGTAGGATATATAGGAAATGTGTTTTCTATTTTTATGGATGATTTTAAATTTTTAGAAAATGATTTTTGAGGCGGACCATGTTACCGATTACCACTAGAAACAAATTTAATTTCAATATTGTCAAAAAACAAATTTAATTTCAATATGTGGTCAGACGAAACGTCAGCAGTTTCATATCCGTAAAAATGATCTTGATTTCTAGATGATTTTGGTAGAGATGCTTGCTGCAACCATCCTATTTTTAACCGCCTCTATAAATGATTCGTATAAAAAAAATCGGGTTGACTGTTTAGAACAAGAAGGCCTATAGAAGGATAAACCATAGACCTTTAGTTTCTTCGGCACCAAACAATGCCAAAGGAGGTGCTGTTCTCTTCCTGATTAAAAAAAATCCTCCCATTGCCCATTGGCCATTGTATGTTAACCTATTATTAGTAAGGTTCTTTGAACTTTCCTTGTGGCTCCGATGTAAGTATATATGCAGATGCAAGCAGCCACACAGCATTCCGTCTATTCATCGTTCATTCATAGAAGAGCGAAACATATATACATAAAGTTTGGCCCAGTTAGTTTGCAAAGGTGGTGCAATGCTGCCCACAGAAGAACAAGTCAATGGAGGTATCGTCGCCGCTGCAGTTCTGGCCATGCTGCTGGTGGCGCTCAGACCGTACGACCGTCGCTGCCGCCACCAGGCGGTTCGCTTCTTCGTGTGGGGCGCCTCCATCGTGTTCCTCCCACTGACGTCCTCCATCATCTCTTCCTTGCTGGATAGGAGCAGAGAGCCCAAGTGTGACGGCACGCTGCCACCGTCCGGCAAGCAAAACCCTGAGTCCCCGACATCCAGAACATGTGGACCCTTCTCCTGTGGATCGTGCTCATCCTCACCATCAAGTGCAACGCCGATGTCGCCACGGCCGCGGCCTCGCCTGACGGCGGAGACGTCCACATCAATGGGCAGAGGATCGGGCACCCCGTGGAGCCCGTCGCTCAGTACGCCTGGGCGGCCTTCCTTATTAGGCTCTGCGTCCCGTTGGCGGGATGGCTGGGCCGTTTCAACATAGCCATCTTCCTCGCCTTCAGCGTGCTCGGCCTCGCCAAGGTGGCGCTCAACACTATGCCAGAAAAGCTTATCAATGACACGTCTAGAGGCTTATCAGTGACGCGTAAAAGACGCGTCACTGTTCTTGCGTCTGTGATAAGGGCACATCAGTGACGCGTGAACACGCGTCACTGATAACCCTTGAACAGTGACGCGTGTATTCAATACGCGTCACTGATAACCATTAAATAGTGACGTGTTTATCCAATACGCGTCACTGATAACCCTTATCAGCGACGCATGTATTCAATATGCGCCACTGATAACACTTATCAGCGACATGTCCAGCCAAGACGCGTCACTGATAACACTTATCAGCGACATGTCCACCCAAAACGCTGATAACTTTTTCAGAAAACAAAAAAAACGATGATCCTATATATACAATGATCCTATATATATATATACACACACATCAGACATGTTCCACCATTTTCATGATATTATTATACAAGAATCAACTTCACAGAGTAGTAATGTACTTTGTATCTAACTAGCTGCTCAGGAAAAAGAAGATAGCACAACTGAAGCTCTCCTACTAAACTAAGTCTCACAGCTGAGATTCAATATCTCCCTCGCCATGCCGTATTAGTTGAATCTGTGCTAAATATGACGGGACAGATATATCAATTTCAGGTAATATTAGTACTTAGTTAATTAATACTTAAAATTACATAATTTCAGTTAGTACTTAGTACTGCCACCACTGTATCAGTAGTGTTGAGCATTAGCATATAAAAACTTTGACAGAATAGCAGTGCACAGTCAAAAACAGCGGTTCCTTGGTTAGATAGGTTTGGAAAACACAAGTAACAGTCTTCCTTTGGATATCTACATTATATATCAAAGTAAACTGGGAAAAGAACGAAGGATTAGGATCTATCAAATGCGCTGGAAACTCCTCAACAAACTTGGCTTTATAGGAAATAACTGGATAGCTACAAACATTACTATGAACCAGGTACCAGTACATGATCCAGACCCAGGTCTAAACATGAGCAACCATGTGCCTCAAATCCACTAACCACCACCATTTCATTTCAATTAGTGCACAAATCATCCTTTGCAGTGCATAAAGAGACTATTGTGGAAACATATTACCTTTATTAGGCTTGCAAGAAGATTGAGCATATTCATCCTATTGTGTTCCCAAATGACAGGAAGATGTAGCAAAATGATAGGATAAACAACAAAATAGAAAAATAATTATCAAATGGGCAGATATCAAGTACTACATCATCATGGGCAGAGATCAAGCACCATCCAGAAGTTCGATCAAACAAGAGCTATAATAATAATGTAGTCAATCACAACAGGCAACAATTGATACCCTTAAGATCCGCTGCTTTCAACTAGAACTAACTCTAAATTAGCAGTTGTTTTTAGAATTGCAAGTGCATGTTCGGCTGATAAATAAATACATATTATTGGTTTCTAGTCATATTTGAATTTAAGCAAGGAAACATCAAAAAATTGATAGACCTCTCCTGTTGCTAGTGATGGATACACTGGTCAATCTAATTTGAGCCAAGTATTTTAAGTACAACATTACTTTGAGCTAATATTATAGGAGCATACAGAAGTCACTTGGAGTTAATATCCTAGGAGCTGTATTTGCTGCATCTGCCAACTGAAACTAGTGTTTCCAATTGATCACATATGAATAGGCAGTTCACAAAATAATCTATGAATATTGGCATCCAACTAGCAGCAAAAGCTAACTCAGGTCCAAAGAAAACGACATGTTCTTTGTACCAACAACAGGAACATTGTTCATTGTGTGTTTGACTCACTGGGTACCGGATCTTGTATCATTCTCCCTGCAGGCTGGTAAGGCAAATCACATCCTACAATGTCGGCTATTAAGTAGTTGCCTTTGTGCTAATAAGATATGAAAGATTTATGTCCCATCTATGTGATATAAATCTATGGTTAAGGGAGAAGGATTTGTGATTCAGAAGCAAATTACCTGAAAAAGATTAGCACATACATGGCCGGAGATGGCATGAGTTCTGTTCCGGGCTTCCCACAGCGGCGGCAATCCTGGGTAGTGCTCGACGACGTCTGCAGTAGAAATGAAGGTTAAACCAACCCTGGAACTTTAGTCTCAGTATGTTTGTGTAACTGAACTGAACCAAGTTGCAGTGGCTTGCTGTTGTGATGAAGCACGCAGTTCAGTCAAGAAATATCTCCCTGCAGAAACAAAATAGCACAAGATATGAAAAAACCATACATGCTGACACGCCACACATTAAGAAAAGCATGTGTGCTTTAGTTTTAGTACATCTGAGTGAACTGACCCAAACCCAAACTGCAGCAGTCTGGTGCTGTGACCAAGCTCACAATTTATAAAAGAAATATTTCCGTGCAGGAACAAACAACACATATATGAACAAACCATCCATGCAACACATTATGAAAAGCAAGTGTGCTAATGATCTTACCCTCATAAGATTAGGAGAGAGTAAACAAATTAAAGTATTATGAGCCATAAGTCAGGAAGAATGATACATTTGATTGAAATAAAAGGCCTCCATTAATGTTTCACAGCATATGTTGCCAACTTAAAGTATGCAGGTTACAGGAAACTTACATTAATGACAGTAGTGCCGCTGAAAGTGTAACCATGATCAAATTTAAACCAGACATGTAAACATGTATGGGGTCTGTAATGTCTGCTGCCACAGGCTGCAACAACCGAGCTTAGCTATGATGTACTAATATAAAAATAGAATGCAATATACACCTAAAGCTGTAGCTTTCAGCTGCACCTAAACAATCAATCCAGCACATTTCAGTGACCTCATTTTGAGTTGGTTCAGATACGACATTGGTGTTTAAATTGAGCACTAAATAAAAGATTTGGTGCAAGAAAAAACATCAGGTCGATATGAATACAACGTAACATAAATGCATGGTCTACAGTTTGCAAGTTGAACTAAGTTAACATGGGGAATGCGATTTTACATGATAGAGTAAATCAACAGCAGTAGCAGGCAAAGAAAATCTTCTCTATTTCAACGTAGTTGCAGTTGCACATACAGTAGTGCTAGTGTAGTAAGTACTATTATTGTTCTATTCTATTAATGACACACGGATAGAATGCCATGAATGCATAAACTTTGATGTAATCTCCCTGCAACAGAAAATAGAAGGTTTCCACTTTCCTGGAAAATTAACACTAGAAGTCATAGAGGAAATCAATTCTCTAAAAAGCATTATAACTTGCAGCATACCTTAAAACATTTGACATTATACAGTGGTGATTCTAAAAATAAAAAATCTGACAGAAGAATTAATAATTTTGCTCGAGTTACATATATCAGTTACTTAGATGTCAGTACGATTCTACAACATTAACAGAAACTTTCAGTACATCCCTTTAATAGGAAGCCACATTTTAAAACTACATTGCCAGAAATCTAAGTACAGTTGTAATGCCTTTAAAAAATTTAATATGATGAGATAAAAGTCATACGGATGCCAAAGGCCACCAGGTTTCGATGGATGCTAGATTTTTGAGACAAATCCCAGATCCATCGGGATTCCAAGTCCTAGAAGGAAGTCGAAAGGGGTGAAGTGTTAGGGTTTGGGATACCTAGGTAATGACAGATTGGACCGCCATTAGAGGAGCAGCCATGGATCCTAACGACCTCCCATGAGCCGCCATGGATCCCGTCGACCTTGCACGAGCGGCCATGGATCCAGCCACCCTTAGCCCCAGCCGCTACTGTGTTGCACCCCCGCCGCCATGGACGCCGAACCCTAGCGCCGCCACCACCGGACTGGAAACAACCCAAGGGTAAAAGTGAGGGCAGGGGAGCCGCTGCTGCGCCGTCACCAGGCGCAGGGCCTCCATAGCAGCCCACTGCTTGCAGATCTTAGAAGAGGAATGGGATGGGGAGGGTCTGTATTGGGAGAGGAGAGGAAGAACCGAGGAGGGAGACAGTGAGATGGGATCCCGCGGCGCTTCGGGTGTCTGGTGGACGGGACGGACGCGAGCCTTCATCTGCCAACTGGGTTTCATAAAAATTTCGGGTCCGTGGCAGCTCATGTGTGACGCGTCTCACGTACCCGGCATCAACATGTTAGATACCACATATGATGGTGACGCGGTTTGACGAGACACGTCACCCCTCTGCATATTTTTCGGCTGGAAGAAACGTATCAGTGACTTGTCGTGGCTATGCACGTCTCAGATGTCACACCAGTGACGCGTTTTCTTTTTGGGTCACTGATTTAGGTGTCTCATTTGTTGATTTCTAGCATAGTGCAACTTGGCTGCCTTCTGGCGTGCGAGCGACTCGTTCGCCCTCGGCAACAACACGAGGCTTATTGCCGGCTACATGGCGCAGCTCGTCAGCGACGACGGGCAGGAGGTGCCGCGCTACATAGTGACGGGAGAGAAAAAGAAGAAGCACGTCCAGGAGAGCGCTCGGGGCTACCGCGTTAAGCGCGACGTTCTTGACGACGATCTCAGCAGCCTCGTGAGTCGTGACGCGGGACCGCGTGTGGTGGCTGGCAGAGCACGATGGCATCCTCACCGAGCCGCAGCACAAGCTGAGAGACCTCTGCCTTTCCTACTCGATGTTCAAGATCCTGCGGCGGAGGCTGTCAGGAGGGTATCCCCTCGCCGACGCTGGGTCCAGTGAGGGCGTTTGTTCCAACTGGACCAAGGTGGCCCCTGCTTGGCCACTACATCAGGCACGAGTCGGCGTGGCGCCGGTCCAGCTTCGTGCACGCGGCCCTCGCGGCCATGCTGCGCCTTAGGCCGCCTACGCAGTGGCGGCGTCACCAGATGGGCCAGAACTCGGTGCTGGAACCTCGCCAGTTCCTCAGACGGATCACTGGCGGGCTCCTCCCAGAGAAGCTGTACTTGTACGGCGGCGGCGCGGGGCTCACGAGGTCCGTGGAGGTGGAGGTCACGCCCGACGTGAAGGACGCCGTGTTCAGGTCACTGCTGAGCAGCTACGGGAGGATGAGCAAAGGTGGTGCGGCGGCAGTGCGTCGTGTAGGCGTAGGCGGCAGGATCAATTGGGCGGTGTATATATGGTACCCGGAGAAGCTGGGCGTGGGGAGACGAGGACGACGGCGGAAGCAGCAACGCCGAACTGATCCTCACGTGGCACATCGGCACTGCGCTCTTCGCGATGAATTTGACGACGTCGACCTCGGCTCCTGAAATGGAAGCCGCCAGGCACCTCTCCTGCTACTGCGCCTACCTGGTGGCAGCGGCACCGGAGCTGCTCCCGGACTCCGACGCCTGGACCATGAAACGGTACAAGGATGTGTCGGACGACGTGCGCGCGGCGCTGCTTGCCGCCGGTGGCGGCAGGGAATCCCCAGCGGCTAGATACGAGCGGCTGGTGGCGGCTCTGAGCGCGGAGTCGCGGGACAGGGGTGTTGCGGCGGGGCGCGGAGCTCGGTCGCCACCTGGTGAACGAGTACGCCCGGGACGAAGCGTCGGCGTGGCGGATTCTGTTGGACTTCTGGTCCGACATGCTGCTCTACCTCGCGCCATCGGAGAAGGTTAAGGGCCACGTCGACGCCATGGCGCGTGGCGGCGAGTTCATCATGCTCGTGACTCGTCTGGGCGTTACTCCTTCACGCCGGAGTCACTACCAGACCTGGCAGTACGCCAGGCGGTGCTATTTAGCACTGCTATCCCATAGGCTCTTATTCTTATCTCAGATTGTGGAGGTGGTAATCTTTGATGTTGCTGTGCTATATATTCCTTCCATGCGCCTCTGCTTTAATTTTCTGCAATATTAAGGCAATGCATTCATGCTTGCTCTAGAGCATGTAGCTGGCGTTAGCTCGTATAGTAGATCATTTAGTTTGATATTAGCACTAGCAAAACACTGTCCTTGTACTACTTCGGTTTCCCTAGGTCAATGTCTGTGCAATGTAACAGGAAAAAAAATAAGATCAAAGTAATCCAAGTTTGCGTGTGTTGTATCATGACAAAAAACAATCTTCACAACATGCTGTTTGTAACCAATCATCACTTATGTATGAGTGTTAATGAAACATGGACAATTAGTTTTTTTTTGTTCTGTTCTTCTTGAGTCATTACTCGTTCCCTCTGATCCGGTCAGCCTTTTTCCATTTTCCTTTTATGTTGTTTATCTTCATCAACTTGTGTTCTGACAACCTGCTTCACAAAGACATACTTAATGCAAATCCCAGTTCATCACAAAACATTTATGTCAATGTGGTGTATCAACTGTTATCTCTTGTATTGTTTGCATTCTCAAGTCTTCGATTGGGATACGACCATTGTTAGTTTCTATCAGATCCATTGAGAAGCTGACTATTGAAAGTAACAAATGAGGAGGAGAATATAAGTTAGCATAAACACATACACATATCACATCAACACATGATTTGCAATATAATTTGAACAATATATATCAAAGTCTGCAAACCTATGATTGAAGGTCGGCAATAGGAATAACACACAAGTGTTGAACAAAGTAATCTGTTGCACTACCCTTTTTTTTTCCTTATGAACTATCCATGTTGCAAGCAAAGTAATATGTTGGACAAACTATCGAGAATGGCACAATTCATCATTGTGTACATGAAAACATCCCAAAGAAGAAAATTCTAGATGGCAAAGGTGCCAAAGAGGTTATCCCGTTATATTATTCTTGTGTTGATTGACAGGTCATGGCACTAATAAAAGAAAACAAGGTAACATAAAGAAAGAGTACAAAGCATGAGTGCATATATAGGAGAAAATTGATGAAATTAAACTAGACACTTAATTAATAAAATGAGTTTTCCTTTGTTTTGTTTATGGACCACATTTTCATGAAGTTGTTGACACAATGATCAGTCACACCCCCAGGTCTAGTGCTCGGATCACATGAGGATCACTCAGACTGCTCGAGGACCGAAATTATGGTGAGGATGGGAAAACTGGCCTTGGGGGATTTGAATAGTGTCAAAAACCGACCTAGGCTGGTTTAGGTAGGCCAGCCTCGGCGAAAAACACTATTGTAGGAAGTCCATCTCCACCGGTTCTAAACCCCACTTCACCGCAGGTGTTGGCTGTCGTTGGTGAAAGTTGCTGGTGATCACCGCTGGTGTCAACAACAAGCATAGATTTGATCCAATCCTATGCGTTGGTTTGAGGTGATTTGATTTGATGGCTGCGAGAGGCTCTCCCATGGATTCATGGACCCACCTTGGAGTACCTCCTACTCCTCCTCACACTATAAATAGTATCCTGACTTCTCACTTGTAACACACACCACAAGAAGAAGCTCTCTACTCTCTCAGGATGTAGTTTTAGTGTTAGTGGGAGTTAGCGTGAGTGAAGCTATGCCTTAGTCTTAGGAAATGTGGAGTGGAGCTAGCCTTGTTCTTTGGAAAGGTGAGCTAGCTCTTGTATCTTATCTTGTATGACTTTATCTGTGCAATATACTATTGTTGACACCAAATTTTAGTTCGTCGCATGAAACCCCATAATTCAGAACTTATCGAAGAAAGTCGTGGTAAATGCAGAATCGGCTAGGCAGAACGCAGGTTAAGGTCGGTTAGATTTCAATGACATCATCATCTCAGGGAAGCTCTAGTAACAACAAGATAAAGCATTGACCAAGGACAGGAAGGCACATCGGATTCCGCAGAAGGAGAAGTTTGGAGTCCAAGTTATCTTAATTTAGGATATTTCGTTTTCTTTTCCAAATGTTGTAACTGGTCTTGTTCGACAGGGACTCATAATCAAGTCTCAGGTATAAATATTGAACCCCTGCTATTGTAATAGATATCCACACATCAATTAAAACAAGTACTTTACCTTTTTAGTCTTGTGCCACCCCTAGGAGCAGGAGTAGAGTAAATTCTGGTGAGTTCTTTTAGCAAGCAGGGCTGCATCAGTCCGGCCGACCTCCGGTTTGTTGTGAGTACCATCACGACTTATACTTTGTTTGTAAGACTGCATCGATTAGGTCTGACCTCTTACAAGTTTTGTATAAATTAGTTATCATTAATTATTGTAAGGTTGCATCGGTCCAGCTCGTATCTCTTACAATTACTGATACAAGTTACCGTTTGATTCTTATAAAAATTTGTACGGTTGCATCGGTCCGACTCGATCTCATACAAATTTTGATAGAATTAGTTATCGATATTGTGTTAAATATTTACTATTCAGCATAATATCACCAATTTCTTGATCTACATTAAAGATTCCTTGGTCTTCATCTTTCGATCTATCGTCTGTCGATTGTTTATATACCAAAATCTAACTGTTGACGTTAGATCCACCGTTTTATCTTGATCTTAATCGATCACAATGGGTGTTTGAAGCTCTGTTTCCATTAAGGAATAGGTTTGTTAGTCATCAATCTCCGGTTTGCTGTCTTCGTGATCAACCTGTTGGTAGCGCACTAGATCGGGTTTTATTGTTAATGTATCTACTCGTTAAGGGAGATATGACGTCATCCATCCGCTATGTTTCTATCGACTATTTTAGCCGATAGCTTGAGCTTTTACACATATGGCGCGCGTCCACGATTCAATCAAAACACAAGTAGATTTATAGATTGCTAGGCTTCCAGTTTGCCATTCTACTATCAATGCTGCATCGATTCGGTCGACCTATTGATAGTGTCGTAATTTGGGGTTGGTCGGTTTCTAGATTTACTTATGCTTTGGTGGTTGAACGTTCGCATGCTATACGACAAAAACCACTTAGATCGGCCTCTCGGCCGGTTGCTTATGCTTTCATGCTCATAACACATGCTCATAATCTTATCTAAATATGGATAGATCCATGTGTTTTAAGAGTTTTATTTATTATCATTATTATGGTTGTCTTCAATCTGCTCGACTGCCTCTGTTAATGATGATAGGTTAGATTTGATGAGCTTGTAGATCCATTTATACTAGATAAGTGATTGATCACGTGATATGCATATGTTTACTTTGGAATTGGCTATTTTTGCCGATGGCCCGTGCATTGCAAATATATTGGCTTTTATTATTGTACTTGTTCTTGTCTTGATCTTTAAGCCAATACATGGTATAGTCAATGCAAATGCTTTCACTCATATCAGCTCTCTACCATGTTCTTGCATGTTTTATGTTTATTAGCATTAGATTTATATCATTAAGCAAAAAATTATTCAAAATTTGTGTGCATAAGTTGTAAGTTAGTTATACATAAAGTAATGCACATAAACTTTTACTATAAAAAATTATTCCAAACATATGTAAGTGGGGTCTAGTTTTGTTCGCCTCGTCGCGTAGAACATACCGGTGCAAACCGAATTAAAAATGGACACACCGCTTAAAAGTTATAACATTTTCAAATAAATGTTTTTTTTGCCATGTTAGCGGTGACATCAGGGGTGAGCAGAGGGAGTGGGCGCATGCAGCTCGGACAACCAATCGTTCGCTGTGTTCCTTCTGAGTGAACGAACGCCAGATTGGAATTGGGATTAACGAGTGCCAATATAAGGGTTGGTAATTGGTATTGTCTCATAGGTAGTCTCTTGTAGTGCCACGTAATTATGAGATGACTTAAGAAGTAATAAGTACAATGGATTATCTTTTAAATTGTCTCGTAGTAATTGTAGAGTCCTTAATTTATGCATTCAATAATAAAATGTTTGTGAGTTGCATGACAACAACCACTTGTACAATGGTGCATAAGTTGTCTCATAGTCCTAAATTTTAGCTCATGAAGTGGTTGTTTCACGAAATAACGACCTCTTTCTCTCTCCCATCTCTCTTTCCTCCACATCAGTAAAAATCATAAGTGGCACTGTATGAGACGGAGTATAGACTGCTGATGTGTAGCAATGTACTTGCCCTAAGGACCTGTAAAGGGTGCCAAACCAAAATTACTTTTCAAGTTAGTTTTAAAATACAATTTTCAAGATTCTATTTTATCTTTTCTGTCCAACTAGGCGTGCAATCTCGCAACGTTGTGAAAACCATTCAAGAACTGTAGGTCTCCAAAGCCAGAACAGCGGCAGAAAACATCAAACTTTTGAAAAATATAAATGAATTACACGTCATTAAATAGAAAGTTTACAGCACGGGAGACTGAAACATTCTCAAGTCTCAACATTTCAGTAAACCATGAATATAATTGAATTACACATCATTAAATAGAAAGTTTACAGCACGGGAGACTGAAACATTCTCAAGTCTCACCATTTCAGTAAACCATGAATGTATCGCATGTTGAAGGAAGTGCTTAGAGACTGAATGACGAAGGAAGTGCTTAGAGACTGAATGACACAATGAGCAGACGCCTTGCACTGTTTGTGGTAAACCTTATAGGTGTAGCTTACCTCTTCGGCTCTACCTCAATCCTCACTGCATTAGTAGTTCTTCCCATCCACCTTTATAGTGATATATTGATGATCTAGGAGGAGCCCCTCAGCAGCCTTCCTCACAGCATCAACTGTTGCCATGGCGCCCGCATCATGCTTCTCAAACTCGAGGACCAAATGCTTCAGGCTCGACAGATGCTCTAAGCCAGACACGCCACTCATGTCATCAGCCCGGCCTTTCTCGAACCTCAGCTCAAGTGATTGTATCTTTGGCAGTACACGGGGCTCAAATGTCAGTGATGGTGATGTGCACCGGATGCACAGTTGTTTAACAGTCTGGAGCCCATCAACGGGGAACATGATTTGCTTCTCATTTCCAGGCGCTTCAGTTGCATAGTAATACAGTTCCAGTTCCCTCAAGTTATCGTGCTTACTGAACTCTTCCACGACGTTGGCAGAGCTCTTCGTGGTACTAGCGCATGACAATGACCGCATGGCTTTCATCTTATCCATCCCACCAGGCAGCTTGGCATTCCCAGCAAGCAAATGCATTAGCTTTTCCAGCCTGACAATACTGGGAGGCAGCACTTCCACCTTTGTTGACCTCACATCAAGTGTCTCCAAGCACCTTAGATCCCCAATTGTTGGTGGGAGTTCACTGGTATCAGTGCCTTTGAGGCTCAGGTACCTCAGCAGCACCAGCTTGCATAGGCCATCCAAGCACACAGGACCATTGCAGCCTTCGAGGTCCAGCACACGCACCACTTTCAGATCAGTCAGAAGAGGGGTGGCACTGGCGTGACCAAAGACAGTGACTGAGCGAGCATGAGTTTAAGTCAGTAGACTCATTTCGGGCTGCAGGTTGATCTTCCTTGCTATTGTTCTTCAAATTCAGGGATAGCCGACGGACAGTTCTGTTGTTGTTTGGGACATGTCGAGCATCTGTCAGAGTGGCAAAGTTGTCTTCCATGGACTTGCAAACAATGAAATCATATATCACTGGGTGGACTCTGCAACGCCTTGGGATACTATCATGGTTCAGACCCAATGGTTGTACCAAGTTTCTGCCAATTAGCTCATTCAGGTAACTGATTGCTGTCTCCTCTTTGCTTCCAGCGATGAATCCTTCCGCGATCCATCGCCTCACCAGGCGCTCTGTCTCAATCTCTGAATTCTCAGGAAATATGCTCAGATACAGCAAACATGACCTGAGTTGTGGCTGTAGATCATTGTAGCTAAGATCCAGTATTTGTTTCAGCTCATCTAATCCATCTGGATGTGAACTGCATAGCAAGTTGAATCCATGCTTCTCCCATTCATCTCTTGATTGCTTGTGAGCTAACTTGGCAGCTATGCTAACCACAGCAAGTGGCAGGCCAGCACACCTTCTCAGAACCTTGGTAAAAGCATCCTCCAGATGTTGTGGACAATCATTCTGGCTGCTGAAAGCTTTCTTCAGAAACAATTCCTTGGCTTCATTGTCAGTAAGGAGGCCGATCTTGTGGACAAATTTGCTTGAACCAGAATGATGATTGGTGGGCAACGCAACATTCCTTGTTGTGGTGATTATCCTACTACCAAGACTGTTGTCTGGAAAACAACAACTTATTGCTCTCCACTGTTCACTACTCCATAGATCATCAATCACAATGATGTACCTGTTAAATAGTCCAAAAAGATGCACAGATGAAGCAAAAATATTACCAAATCAGCTTGTGATTCTGAAGTCCAGTTGCCAAAATTCAGCGGGTTACCTCTTCTTCTCCAGTATTTCTCTGACCGTGGGGATGAGTTGGCTAATGTCTTCGCCTCCTCGGAGCCGGTCGCCGAGATTTGAGAGCAAGTCCTTGACTGTCTTACTCACCATGTCTGGCTTGGGTCCGATGGAGACAAAAGCAGAGCACTGGAAGGTGTTGCCTGCTTGAAGACGCCGGTACACTGCATTGGCGAGCGTCGTCTTCCCTGAGCCGGCCATCCCGACAATGGAGACGATTTTCAGCTCATTAGTGCTGCCGGCGTCCATGACAGTCTTGTACACATCCTCCACTTTCCCATCCAAGCCGACGAGGCTGCCGGGGTCGACGAAAAGCGCAGAAATCCTGGGATCATGGGGATGTTGCGAGGTGGTGCTGGTGCCAACCATCGGGCCGAGCTTGTAGCGATTCCGCTGCTTGCTAATCTCGACAACGCGCTCCTTGAGGCCCTGGAGCTCGCTCGCGATGGTGTGGCGGGCGGGGAGCGCCGTTAACTTGTCCACACAGCGGCGAATCCAGGCACGAAACCCGGAAGTGGATTGGGCGCCGCCGTCGACGCGGATGCTGAAGAGGTCAACCCAGTCCTCGATGTCGTAGGCGACCTCGCGGACGAGGCCGATCCATCCAGTAGTCTGGGAGTCCTGGTGGTCGAGGGACTCACAGTGGTGGATGGCGGCGTGCATGCTTGACAGCTCGTCCTTGAGGAAGACGACATCCCCGCGGACGCCGGAGAGCAGCGCATACTCCTGCTCCAGCAGCTCGCCGAGCTTCCCCGGCAGCGCGTCCACCATGCCCGACAGCGCACCCACCACGATGTCCATCTCGCCGGCCGGATCGGTCTGTTCCGGATCTCGATTTGCGCGTGTCGCCGCCGCGGCGAGAATGAGCGTGGACTTGCAGAGCACCCAAGTCTTCGGCGCCTGGTCCTGGGAATGGTGTCGGGGTGCGCGTAGTATTTTCCAGTAGGCCAGGTGCTCTGTTTTTTAAAAGGAAAAAGTCTAAATAACCCCTAAAAGGGTACCCTGGAACACATAACCCCTGAACTATGAAACGGTCTAATTTACCCCCTGAACTATCCAAAACCGTCTATTTTACCCTCTGGGCGGTTTTCGACGGCGTTTTAGATTAATTGAAAAATCCAATTTAGACTAAAGTTACAGCAAAAAACTTTATACTAAAGCGTACCATATTATATGTTCACTGTGTAGGTCTACTCATGTGAAGTCTAACAAAATTAGATTTTCTATTTTATGATTTTTCTGTGATTTACTATGATTTTTTAAATATTCAGCGAAAATAAATAAAAAAGACAAAACAACTATTACTGTAGCAAACCCTGCTGTTGCTGTAGCGAAACCGCCGTCGAAAACCGTCCAGAGGGTAAAATAGACGGTTTTGGATAGTTCAGAGGGTAAATTAGACCGTTTCATAGTTCATGGATTATGTGTTCGAGAGTCCATAGTTCATGGAGTTATTTAGACTTTTTTCTTTTTTAAAAGGAAATACTAGTAAACTCTAACATTATTCATTTGTTAAAAGCAAAGTACAGAAATGGGACATAATAAGTACATAATGATCCCCTTCAAAGTTCTGTAAATTCATACGGATAGTACAGTTCTGCGAATACATTGGAACTTGATAAGAATAAAGTCAATCTTGCACGTCTTACATGTGTTTGTCTCTCTCTTCTAATCTTAGTATTGAGTAGTTTCTTCCACTTCGTAGGAGAAGCCAGTGCCACGAGGGGTGTTTGGCATGACTCCTTTTGAGAGGCTCTTTAGTGGAGCCAGAGCCGTTTTAGAGGAGCCATAATGATCTAACTTTTCTACTTTTTACTAAAAAATGGTTCCTTCAGGAAAACATTTGGCAGGACTCCTCTGCAGGATCCAGAGTCGAAGCCGGAGCTAGGGAGGTGTCGATAGAATATCGTCGACAGTCCACCAAAGGGTATACCTACGATGGTAGATTGATTGGTAGATGTGCGTGTGGTCAGAAACTAGATGGTAATAGAGACACAAGACATAAGATTTATACATGTTCAGGCCGTCAAGATGACGTAAAACCCTATGTCCTATGTTTTGTTGGTTTGTATTGCTGGAATATGAGATCCTAGGCTAAGCCCGGGATTTGAATCTGGGTAGGGGACCCCTGCCCCTCCTTATATACTCTGGAGGGGTAGGGTTACATGAAAAGTATCCTAGCTGGTTATATGATAGGTATTCTATTTGGATTACAATATCTATAGTATTCGATCAGATCTATCTCTATCGTTAAGATATCTTCTAGAAGCTTTGCGGCGCACACCAACCAGTTGCCTGCACTGCAAGTTTTGATATTGTGGGCTGGATCACCCCTAGCAGCCCATGTCTATCGCCGTGGGTACCTGGGGTTATACCCCCACAACTAGTCCCCAAGCGCCTTATATTCGCTAAGCAATGTCATCTTGATCATGTCCGAGCAGTTTAACTTGAAGCCGATCAGTTTAACTGGTAATCCGTCCAGTGAAAGTGGTGATCGACTAGTTTAACCAGTAGTTCGTCCAGTGAAAATGGGTGACCGACTAGTTTAACTGGTCGGTAGGCCTAGGACTTACTCAAGTAAGGCTTGCTAGAAGGAGGTAAGAAGCTCAAGATTAAATTTGAAAATTTTTCACCTTAGATGAAGTATAGCCACTTAGACTCCGTTTGTGGGGTCGGATGCATCCATGACTTAGTCAATAAGAAGAGTAAATCAAGAAAAAAACACTATATTCATCGCCAGGTGAAGTGTAGCCACTTAGTCCCCGAGTCTGCTAGAAGATGGAAAACATCTTGTAACAGGGTCAAAGAAATCAAGTGAAAATATTTTGCGAGATCAAAGGAGTAAGCAGCGTCGTCTTGATGTTGTCCGAGAATTTTAACTTGCAACTGACCAATTTAACTGATAATCTGACCAGTGTAACTGGTAGTTCATCGGAGAAAATAAACAGCCGACCAGTTTAACTGGTAATCTTTTAATTGGTAGTCCACCCGAGAAAATAAACAGCCGACCAGTTTAACTGGTCTGCATGCCTCGAACTTGCTCAAGTAGGATATTCCGGTGTTGATGCGTGAAATAACCAGCATGTTGATGCGTGAGATAGCTAGCGTCATCTGCTATGTACTTATCAAGGCCCCCGACGTGCTGCCCAAGATCAGCACCCTGATCCGAACAACATGATGCAGCTTGATATCACATGGTATGCAACGGCGTCAAAACCTAGTAAGCCACTAGGTGAATTTTCCTTCTGAGAATTTCAGCTTCGCAAGAGTAGTCAGAGTTGTCGATCAAGCTGTCCAGTGATTGGACTTGCTAAGCAGCCAATCCTTAAGCATCTTGTATCTGAAGTCGACCAGTGAAAATTTGGTATCCGACCAGTTTAACTGGTCGGCTGGAGGTGATTGACGGAGATTTCGGCCGAGGGACGACCATCAAGGAAATCGTGATGCTTGAAGAAGAAGCGACGGAGTCAGTGATCAAGCTGACCAACGACTTGGACCTGTTCGGCGAAGAAGAAAACAAGACGGAGTAGATTAGGATAAACTTATAAAAGGATTCTATAGGTCGGAGTTGGAGATAAACATTATGTTTGTTTTAAGTGTGATCATATTTTAAATATGAGTAATTTTCCTTCTGGTCCGTCCTGTATCGCATCACCAGCCCTGACTAGCCCATACCCCATAGCACTCGTTTACGCGTAAGAGTGCGAGCGTCGCCGAAGAGCCGCTGCCAACCGCCCATAACGCAGAGCGCTGGCGCCCGTGCACGTGTAGATGTGAGATCGAGAACATGGCCGTTTATAGATAACACGAATGAGAACGTGGCTAGTCGGCGAGTCGGTGGAGATCAAAGGGAGTATCTTAAAGATATCACGCATAGAAAACAAATGGAGTATCTTAAAGATATTAAACACAGAGATTAACAGAAGAAAATCAATTGGAGAAACACCGTAGTGAAAACTTTATTAAATGTAGATACAGTAATGGTACTTATCTTTAGTCGGAACGTCTGGTCGGCAGCGACGAAATTGCCTGGCCCTTGAGTTTTTTGGCCTGTCGTCGTGGCAGCGGTCGCGGTTGTCAAAGCACCGTTCTTCGTAGTGATCATCATTGCGATGCGGCACGGCTCACTTACGACTCGGGCGGCTCCCTTAGCGGCTCACTTCGGCTCGGGCGGCTCGCTTGATGGCTTGAGCAGCTCGCTTAGCGGCTCGGATGGCTCGCTTGGTGGCTCAGGTGGCTCGCTTAGCAGCTCGCTTGGCGGCTTGATGCAATCGTAGTCGTTGCGGTGTGTCGATCCCATCTTGATGAAAGCGATGCGTTAGCAGCAAAGGAAGTCGTCTTGCGTGATGCATACATGTGTGTGCACACATACAAGCACAGTTAGCTTGTTAGATCGCTTGCATGGCTCCGTAAAACATACGGACTCGCTGTTTGCTTGCATTTGACTGGTGGAGCCATTATACGACGATCGGCGTCGTGACGGACATGGACTCTAAACAGCAGGCGATGCCATCAGCAAATTGCGCGTGGCCGACGTGAGCTTCGATTGGGATCTTGGAGGGTAGGTGTTGATGCATGTTGTGGCACCTTACAGCCAGCAATCAATTTGTCTCCGCCTCGATGGACAGCGGTGAGCAGCAAACTTTTTGGCCTGAAATCGGCAATAATACCGCAAAGGAGATCGGTCCTGTACGCGGCGCGTTCGACGACGACCGCACATAAGAGAATTTCTCCATGCTTCGACAAGTTGCGTTGGGACATCGAGGCGCAATACGGGCCAAACAGCGGCGCCGTGTGCGCGACGCCTGGAACGCCGCCACACCGTGTGACTTCTCATGATGCTGCGTTATCCCTTGTTGATGATGAAAAATTCCCATCTAGAACCGAAGGTGAAGGTCGATTCCATTGAGAACGTCATGTTCAAGTTGAGGTCCGTTGAGCTCTTAGATCGCAATTGCATCGAAAGCCATCTGGCTCATCATGGGATTAGCACGCACACCCCTACCTAGCGCGTCAACTGTCAACAGAATATCATCGGTAGTCCATTGAGAGGTATGTCTACGATGATAGATTGATTGGTATAGGTGCGTGTGATCAGGAACTAGACGGTAACAGAGACATAAGACATAAGATTTATACAGGCACTAGTATAAGATTTTTTTTGCGCGGCGTCAACCTTTTTTGAATGGAGACGGGCACCATTTTTTGTCCGTCACCATTGTTCCGAGGCAGGCCGGCCTCCCAGGCGACCGCCTCGGTTAAGGTTTAACGGAGGCGGCCGTTTTAAAGGGACCGCCTCGGTTATAGCAAGTGCCTCCGTTAATACATTAACGGAGGCGGTCAACGTTTGCCCGCCTCCAAAAAAAACTATTTACGAAGGCGGGCAACTTAAGATGACCGCCTCCAAAAATATCGCCATGGGTGCAGTTGCAAATTTCTTTTTCTTGATTTTCTTATCATGCCATCTTTTATTTCTCTCTTTATAGATTCTTGAATTGTGATAAGCTTTCTCTCACCATTCTTCTAATTCAGAGAGTTGCATCTTCCTCTTTTCTCCTGCGGCCTCAAAATCTATGTTCCATCGCTTGATAGCCCAATGAGCTTTGAATTCTAGCTCCACAGGTAGATGACAAGTCTTTCCATATACCAACTGATATGGTGACATACCCAATGGTGTCTTGTAGGTCGTACGATAAGCACAAAGTGCATCAGTTAGTTTATCTTTCCATGTGGTTCCTATTTTATTAACCGTCTTTTGTAAAATATTCTTGATTTACTTATTTGACGTCTCTACCTGGCCACTTGTTTGAGGGTGATATGGAGTAGCAACATTGTGACGAATCTCATGTTTCAATAAATAGTGATGGAAAATCCTGTTAGTAAAATATGTTTCTCCATCATTTATCATTATTCTTGGCACTCCAAATCTTAGAAATATTATTTTATAAAATATTTTCTTGGAGTGTTTAGCATCAGCAGCTCTGCATGGCATGGCTTCAACCCACTTGGAAACGTAATCAACTGCCACCAAGATGTACTCACAGTTCTTTGACTTTAGGAATGGTCCTATATAGTTAATTTTCTAGACATCAAAGAGCTCAATCTGGAGGTTGTTAGTGAGTGGCATGGCATCACGTAAATTTATATTCCCGTGCTTCTGACATGCTCCACATCTCCGGATGAAATCTTTTGTGTCTTCATACATGGTTGGCCAATAGAATTCACTCTGCCAAATCTTTGCATGAGTGCAGAATACCCCATAATATCCTCCATATGGTGATGAGTGGCATCTTTCAATGATTTGAATGCCTTCTTCTACCGGTACACATCTTCTGAGCAAGCCATCAGCATAGACTCTAAAGAGGTATGGAGGATCCCATATATGGAGACGACTTTCATAAACGAGCTTCTTCTTATCCTCCCCTGGTGGTATATAACCTGCAACCATAAAATTGACAATATTCATGTACCAAGGGTCTGATCTGGAGACCTTGAAGAGCATGTCGTCCCTCATCGAATCATTGATAGGTAATTCCTATGGATTCTCATATTGCATTCTAGACAAGTGATCAACAACAGAATTTTCTACTTCCTTTTTATCTTTTATTTGTAAATTAAATTCTTGGAGTAGCAAAATCCATCTTATCAATCGAGATTTAGCATCTTTCTTAGTGAGCAAATATTTTAAGGCAGCATGATCAGTGTAAATAATTACTTTTGCTCCTACTAAGTAAGATCTGAACTTATCAATAACAAAAACAACAGTTATGAGTTCTTTTTTAGTTGTTGCATAATTAAGTTGAGCTCATGTCAGAGTTTTGCTAGCATAAGCAATTGCATGATGCCTTCTGTCTTTTGTTTGTCCCAAAATTACCCCTACAGTATAATCACTAGCATCACTCATAATTTCAAAAGATAATGACCAATCAGGGGGTTGGATGATTGGTGCAGAGATGGGTGCTTCTTTAAGAATGTTAAAAGAATTCAAACATGCATCATCAAATTCAAAAGGAACATCCTTAGCTAACTGGTTTGTTAGTGGTTTAGCAATATATGAAAAATCTTTTATAAATCGGCGATAAAAACCACAATGACCCAGAAAACTTTGGATTCCTTTGATATTCACAGGTGGAGGTAGTCGTTCTATTACTTCAATTTTAGCTTTATTTACCTCAATTCATCTTTTAGACACCAGGTGTCCAAGCACTATTTCTTCTCTAACCATAAAATGATTTTTTTTCCAATTAAGGACTAAGTGCTTTTCTTCACATCTTTGTAAAATCTTGTTTAAATTTTCAAGACAATCATTAAAAGTTTTTCTATAAACAGAAAAATCATCTATGAAAACTTTCATGATTTCTTTAATCATATCAGAAAATATAGACATCATGCATCTTTGAAAAGAAGCTGGGGCATTACATAATCCAAAAGACATTCTTCTATAAGCATAAGTTCCATATGGACATGTAAAAGTGATTTTGCTTTGGTCATCTGGGTGGATTGAAATTTGATGATATCCTGAATTCCCATCAAGAAAACAAAAGAAAGAATGGTTCGCTAATCTCTCTAACATTTCATCAATGAAAGGTAGCAGAAAATGATCTTTATTATTTGCCTTGTTAAGTTTTTGGTAATCTATACACATACGCCATCCAATGACAGTTCTTTAGGGGATTAATTCATTTTTCTCATTTTTAACAACAGTCATTCCCCCTTTCTTAGATACAACTTGAACCGAACTTACCCACTCCCTACGCCGCACAGGATAGATGAACCCGGCATACAAAAGTTTCAAAACCTCTTTCTTCACTACCTTCCTCATCGTGTTATTAAGACTACGTTGGGGCTCCCTAGAAGGTGTATAATCTAGATCTGTAGGGATACGATGGGTGCAAAGAACAGAACTAATCCTTTTAAGGTCTTGGAGTGAATAGCCAAAAGCAGAACGATGCTTTTCTAAAACGGTTATTAAGCGCAAAGATTCTTCTTGAGAGAGTCTATTACTTATGATCACAGGAGAATCCTGATCATTATTGAGAAAAGAATATCTCACACCAGAAGGCAGGGTTTAAGTTCAATAGAGGGCTTAGGAGATTCTAGCAATTCATCGAGAGGATCGGAAACATAATCATTCTCTTTCTCATCAATGAAGGGCCGAGCATCATCTTCTATGTTGGGTTCAATTGGGTCATCAAGAGATGCTACCTTAATCTCTTCTATTGGGTCTAATTCAAGAAGTGGCTCTATCTTAGTATTAAGAGAATGAGTAATAGGCATAGAGAGCTTAAAGTTTTTCCCAAGTTTAATATTCAATTTTCCCGTTTGTCCTTCTTGAATAAGTCTTTGTATTGGTTGCCCTATCAACACATCGAATTCTACCACATCAAAAATATAGAAATTCAACAGGACTCAGGTACCATTAACAAAAATAAGGACACATAGAATTCCCAAACTTGGGACGATGCGTCCTGAAAGACTTTTCAGCAATTTGGTAGTAGGGGCTAATGGCATGTCCTTTAGAAAATCGTGACCAAATAAAGCAGACATGATATTAACACCTACTATTGGATTATAAAAAGTATCAAAAGGAGCTTTGTCAAGTTGGCACCAAATAACGATAGAGGGTGAATCTAAACGAATTATCTCACGAGAAAGCTCTGATTCCTCTAACCACTCGTCGATCAACACATACACAAGCTCTTTTGTTGCCTTTTTAAAGAATTCTTTCTCAGAAGAGTCTATGAATGATGGATTTTTATACTCCTAAGGTTTCTTCATCATAGGATATTTCGAGGTATTTCCATAATCATCAAAAAGTTCATCCTCAAATTCAAGCATAAAATCTAAAATTAGAGTTTTCTCCTCCTTCAGTAGTTCAGGATCTAGAAGAGCTAAAGTTAGAGGTTGGGATGGTTCAGGCAAAATTTTAGGTTCAGCTATTTTGGTTTCTTCCTCTAACAACTTCTCATTCTCCTTAGGAAGGTTATCAACGATTTTCATAAGAATATCTTTAGCATGTTCAGCAGTGATATGCATGAACGAACCTCCTGCGGATGAATTAAGATATTTTATGGTTTTTTTATTAAGGCCCACAAAGAAGTGTTGGAGAAGAATGGGTTCAGCCAAAGTAAGATTGGTACCAGAATCTACAAGAGTGTTAAATCGTTCCCAGGCCTTACCCAAATGTTCATTTTTCTGTTGTTTAAAAGTTAAAAATTCTGCACGAAATTTGACAACCTTATAAATGGGAAAGAATTATAAACAAAAGTTAGAACTTAGAGGTTCCCAATTTTCTTTACTCCTCTTAACGTGACGTCTATACCAGTGTTTAGCTTTTCTGATTAAAGAGAAAGAAAAAAGCTTCTATCGTAAAGTTTCATAAGACATGCCCTCAATGTGAAGACATGCGCAAATCTGCTCAAACTCATGTAAATGAGAATAGGGGTTTTCATTAAATTCATTAGAAAAAAATTGATCCTTAACCATTGTAATTAACTCCAGACTAAGCTCATAACTAGATGATAGGATGTGTTTAGATGATTCGGCTGGCTTAAGTTTCAGGTCCGTGGGTGCTCCGTATTAGTAAAGAAGGGTACGTACGGGCTCCATAATAAAAAGTAAATAAAAAACTAAAAAGATAAAAGATAAAAGTATAATACAAGATTAAGCTAGACTCAAAGTTAACTCAGCAAACCGTTCCCCGGCAACGATGCCAGAAATGCTTGTTAGTATAAATTAAATGCGCACAAGTTATAAGGTATCCGCAAGTGTACATATAAATCTATCCAGTTATAGCACTTCAACAAGATAATCCCGGTTTTAATATCGAATTCAAAAGAACAGTATGTGAGTGTGTTCTAACTAGCTAGTCTATAAACCTAACCCGAATTCACAATCAATGTCAGACAATAAAAGGGAAATAAAGAAGACTACTAAGGACTGTCTAGTTCCAATCTCGATAAACTTTGTCAACTAAAAGCTTAATTCATGGGCAATGTCTCCCAAGGAATAAAATCAGAGTTTCTTCCCTACGAGCACCAATTGGCCTACCAAATCCTATCGATGGGAGATGGACTGCAAAGGACTCAACACAGTTGTCACCTACGTGATCTACCACCTTCCGGTCAATTAGAGGATATTCACAAGTAACCCTAGTCTAAGCATCACACTTACACTATGAATACTACTTCAATCAAGGAGCTACCAAGATCAAAGCACTCAAAAGAGAGTTGCAAACTTGAAGAATAATAGAGACAATTGAATCAGAAGTTGATTACCAAAGAATCTTAGAAAGCAAGCTCCAGAAGAACTTGATCCCGTAGAATACAGCAGAAGAGAGCACCGACAGGCCAGAACTCCTCTAGAACTCTACTCTTGCACTCTATTTCTCTCTATCTCTAACTAAGACTAAATCCTATGGAGGACTAATCTTCTCTTGATTGCTGGTTTAGATCCTAATGGAATAGAAATTAGGGTTTCTGGTTATAGATCTGACTTGACTTCAGGGGGGTTCTGCCCTTTATTTATATCCTAGGAGGTTGAATACGAGCCCTTAGATCAAACCGACTTCACATATGGCTGAGATGCATCCTTGGAGGCGGTGGAAGAATACTCTAGAAGCTTGTGGTGGCTTCCCACCATAGGGGGCCGGGCGGCACAGGGATAGGGCCGGCCGGCCCTACCTAGCAGGCTCTCGAGCCCTTCCTCGGTGTGGAGTGCTCTTGAACCTTCCCGTGTATATGCCACAAAATTATCCCGCGATATCTTCTGATATTTAGGTCCTCTTTGGAGGTTTTATGTGTAAATCCTACAGAAAATATAAATTCACCAAAACTCATGGAAACTATCAGTAATAACCTCCTAATCTATAGTATTTATCCATTTTGATCATTTATGAAAGAAAGGTTGATGGTTCACGGTATACTTTAACTACCATTAACAAACACCTTTACACCGAGTCACTATTTCTTTCTTCCAAAGCATCAACAAACCACCGCTGTGGCCATCACTTTCATAAAATGATAAAATGATCGCAGCCAAGTCTCCTCTTCAAATTTTCTGCCTTTGCCTTTCCCAAATGTGTCTTAGACAGGAAAAACACATCCGGTTTTTCACGCTTCTATATTTCTAGAAGCGCTCTAACTGCCCAGGCACTGGCGAGCCCGCGGTAGTTCCACACCAAGATTTTTATTGCTCCCAGTCACCCTCCTCAAAAGAGGGCACCGATCTAACAATTGCACTGCTTGAGCCATCTTCCCTACCTTCACTTCTCCTTGGCCTCTTTTTCTCTTGTTCCTTTACTAGGATAATATTAGCACCCAGCATAGGTGCGTGTTCAATCAGGTTCACCTATTGCACGACACGCCCTCCCCCATTAGCAACTACATCCCTCTTCCTTGATGGAAGTCCATCTTCCCCGTATTCATCCTCAACCGATTTCTCCATCTCATCTATCTTAGTATCATTCCAAACTCCTTTTCCCCCTACTTGCCCTCTCCCTCGACAACGTCCCCTACCTCTTTCTCCCTAGTTCTCCTCTCTACCCATCACCGGCAAAAAGGGGACTCTGAGCCAATCCCCCCATTCACAATTCTCCATTCTATGTAAGACATCTCCACATTCTATGACTTCATGTCTCATGTGTCCGCAATGAAAACAAAAACCTAGAAGCTTCTTATATTGCACTAGATATTGCATTCTCTCCTTCAAAGTGATCGGTACCACACACACTAGCGGTTTATTAAGATCAAGCTAGACCCTAGTGCACAAATATGATGTTGGATGTGATCTTCCCATCATTGACAACCACCGTAATGGGATTGCTAACCTTCTTCACTACTTTTTCAGCTAGTTCCTTCTTCTTCATAAGCCCCTCTAGGACACCTTAGATGCATGCCCAAACTAGAATTTTATCTAGCTTGTAAGCATGCACATTCGAGAAGCCATCGTACTCCTCCATCACAATTGCCGCTCCTCGGAATAGCCACGGACTCCCTTCTATCACCCTTGACCAATCTCCAAGACAATGGAGTTGGACCAGAAATAAATTTGGACCAAGCACCTTGAACAAAACCTCCTTCGCCACCGCCCAAGCAATCCTCATTGCGCTAAAAAGCGCCACATGGCTAAAAGGTTTCATTGTATGAACCCTAAATAGGGCCAACCAGCGAACCTCCTTCACGAGCTCCTCAAATTCTATCGAAAAATCCAGGTCCTCTTCCTCCTCTCCTCGCAGGCTCAAACCTTTCTAACGCTCCTCCAGACTTGGAGCGCTTGCCTCCTCATTCATCTCCTTCCCCTTCCCCTTCTCTTTCTCCTTCACTGACTTATCCTCCACGCAGATTGTGCCGATGACTCCCGAACTCCTTGCGGAGGTGAGAGAGACTGGGTGCAGGATGTGGTGGACAGATTCACGCAAATCCAGTAGATTCTATGGACTCTAGCTCGCCACCGCCATAGGTACCCACGAGCACGCGTGTAGGGGAAAAACACCACCCTCAGCCACCTTGCAAAGGCACCCCTCGCCTTCAGGGCATGGAGAGACCGAGGTCATGGCTAGTGAAACAATCTATGTACAGTGGATTCGTAGAAAACCATCATGACTCCACATAGATTAGCCCCTAATTACAATATCTATAGTATCCGATCAGATCTATCTCTATCTTCAAGATATCTTCTGGAAGCCTTACGGCGCACGCCGACTAGTTGCTGTGCATCGCAAGTCTTGATCTTGTGGGCTGGACCACCCCTGGTGGTGCGGCCCATGTCTATCGCCGTGGGTACCTAGCGTTATACCTCCCAAAGGAGGAGCCCTGTCAAATAGACCCTAAGTTTGAGAGACTAATGGCCTACTCCTTCCGTCCCATAAAAAGTATTATTTCCACTTTCCAATTGATAGAATATATTAATATATTTGGTATATAAATAATCTTATCAGATAGATAATTGAATATATACTCATAATAAACTTATTTGAGATATAGATGTTGCTAATATTTTCTATAAATCTAGTCAAATTTAAGAAAGTTTGACCAACACGAATCTCATAGCGACTTTTTTTTTATAGTGTAGGGGGAGTAGATTCTAGTAGAGCATTGAGCTAGCTTTGGTAGTATTGGCCAACACCTTATTATCTATGAGAAGGTTGATCTCCTGCAAGTTTAAGGTAGCTGCTAATTTGACACCTAGTAGTAAAGCCAGTCCTTCCGCCTCCAACAGGTCCACAAGTTGAGGTATCACAACTTGAAAGAAGAAACCGGAGCACAAGCTACAATTATATTCTAGAGTTTGATTAACTATGGCCCCGTTCAGCTGTGCTGATAAGCCGGCTAAAAAATACTATTGGTTGATTTGTTGTGAGAGAAAAACACTGTTCCGGCTGAAAAAACAAGCTGAAAAGTACGAATTATAAGTCGGATGAACATGGCCTATATAAAATAACATCAATATTATAATAACAAATATTGTTTGCCTAGACGGTTGTTTAGCCCATTTTACATATCATTTACTGTACACAATGGTACACCATTTCCATTTAATCAATCATTTAGCCCATTTAAACACTACCTCTTTTTTGGATAGAGGTATTATAAGAGCAGTGAGAATGAAGATGCCAATGCATGTTTGAGTGCACTATAAGATATGGAAGCGTCGTAGAAGATTTTTGTTCCTTCGCGTGCATGCAAGGATCCACTAAAATTTGTATATATGAGTAAGCACAAAATGGTTATTAGCTTCATCAAGCTCATGAGTGGGCGTTGAGTCTTCTTCCATAGCACAGTTATAACCTCTATCAAAAGTATTCGCTTTACGAAGCACCCTTGTAACTTACCAATGGGTGTTGTGGAACCTGTGATCATTTCTAGATTTCGATAAGCACCACATAATTGAAAAACCAAACTTGTCATTGCTTGTAACGAGCATTGCTGTAAAATGGTGGTGACTTGGGGGTATAGCCCATGTCCTAAAGAGGGAAGCGAAGTTGACCTAAGTCCCAATGTTGACCCAAACAAGATTACCCTAACAAAACTGCATTCAAAGGAAACATGCTTTTCATCTTCAATTTTGGTGTAGTGCAAACAAGTTTCATTCACATTGGGATTGATTCTTTGAATTCACTTAGCAATGCCTAGGGACCATCTAAGCAATCTCCAAGCAAAGGTCTTGACTCTTGATCGGATCATTTTTGTCTTTCCACTTTCCATACATGTTGAATGAAGTTCAAAACTTGCAATGGAATGATAGTAGGTGCATTATTGTTGTTTCTTCAGCTACCAACATTTTGTAAGCACTCTTGGAGATACATGCACTCACATTCAAACCTATCACAACTTTTCGGTCTCGGCAGTAAGCCGTCGGTGGTGATGACATTCTCATCACAGGCGGTTTGCAACCGACGGTGATAATAGCTTATCATAGTTAGTTCTTATTACCAGCCGAGGGTGATTTGAATTTTCAAAATTCCAAAAAATGGGTAAAAAAATAGCAAAAAATTTTGTTTCAATCCTGGGAAGCCCCCCACTAGCTCTAGCTTCATGGTACCAGGAAGTTGCTCCAGCTCCACCTCGACGCTATTTTTTATGGTACGCGGTGCTGGGATTCGAACTTGAGAGCTTTGTCCTTTGCTCCTCTAACCACTCCACCTCTAAGTCACTTGTGTCTATATAGCATATATCCATTCCCCTAGTATTCACTTTTCAGGATTTAAAATGAATATTTAGAACCCTAAACGGCTTTAGATGAAAAAGTCATAAACTATAAATTTGTTATTCTGACCGAGATTTACAACTTTGATTTTGGTTGTTTCGCCATCCGAGGTTGTTTAACAAATTTGAATCTCAAAATGTCAAAACTTCGGCCGGACTTTTGGGACCTCAAATGATTTCAAATGAAAAACTCATCAACTACAAAGTTGTTGTTCTTATTGAGATCTACAACTTTAGTTTTGGTTGATTTTCCATCCAAGGTTGTTTGAAAATTTTGGTTTTTAAAATTTTAAAACTTCAAATACAAATGTGAGACTATAAATTATTTTTAATGAAATAGTTGTCAACCATCGAAATCTATAACTTTGGTTTTGGTCATTTTTTCATCTAAGGTCGTTTGTACAATTCAAAAAAATTTAATTTCAAAGTTTAAGGACTTCAAATAGAATTATGGGACTATAAATGGTTCTAAATGAAAAAGTCATCCACAACAAAGTTGTCGATCTCGTCGAGATCTACAACTTTGATATAAAGTTTGTTTTCATCCAACTTTATTTGAAGAAGTTATCAATTTTATTATATTGCAGCATGGTTATCACCGTTGTATAATACAACATGCTGGCGGTGAAAAACGTCTTCACCGCCGGTTCATATGGCGGTGATGCAATCTGGCTGTGATGATGGACTATCACCGTCGGTTGGTACGATGAAGCGACGGTGATAGTTATCAACCAAGACGTTCTTACGAACCGACGGTGATACTCCCATCACCAATGGTTCATATTACAAACCGTTGGTGATAAGCATCAACAATGGTTTTAATGATACCAGCGGTAATAGAGGCATTGGTGATAGGTCAATCTGTAGTAGTGACTTAGAGGTTGACTTCCAACAAATGATATCTTCACTTGCATCTGAAATAATAGGAATATGAATAATAACATCCAGATTTTATTGTCCAAACAAAGCTATGACCTTATTAACTATTGCCCCATCTTTCGGTACAAGGAAGCCAAAGATTTTGAAGCCTTATTTGGATTTTGATATTCAATTTTTTCAAGATTGAGTCGATCATGCATTTATTTCCATATATATAGGGCACCATGGTTAATTCTAGATGGAGGTATTACCATCTAGGGACTGAATGGGAACATGCTTCTCCAAATGATGTCTAACATTAAGAATGGAATTCCAAAAAGTGTATTGTTGGAAAATAAGTAACAATTGTCCATAACGACACACATGAAAAATATTTTGTTTTTGATCTTAGGAACAATGGATCAGGTTCATAAATAAGGCATCAAGATGTGCTTAATTATAAGCATACCTTTGTTACAAAATCAAATTTTCTAATGCACAAACCTCTTTCCTTTCTAGGCCATATGGAGTCCCATGATCATAGTGAATAGGCTTTTTTGCTGGTCTTTTTTGGATTCCATGCCACCAAAGAGTCCAAATAATCGATGTCATTTTTTTGCTAGAAAGTTGTTGAAGAGAATGTTAGCCATGTAATAAATAGGAATTGATGAAAATATAGACTGAATAGAGTAAGTCTGCTAGCATAATTGATTGAATTGGCCTTTGTGAGAGTTACTTTGGACTTGAGTTTTTGATATATGAAATTGTAAGCTTCATTTTGATCTCATGGGTCATAAATAAAGAATGACCAAGGTGCATATGGTGCCTTGCTTAAAATCAACAATAGGAGAAAAGGTTTGATTTGAGCTTGCAAGCCTTGACCTATCTTTTGTTCAATAGAACTGAAGACTTCGACCAATTCTGTGTTTGTCTAATATAGTATAAAGATACTGAAGAATGTTGCTAATCATTTGAACTTACTAAATATCTTCTTTGCCACAAATGATCAAGTCATCTACAGAGAGAATGGGTTGAATAGGAGGACAACCTAGACCTAGATTAACTCATGTTATCATTTTATTTTCCAAAGTGTACTACAACCTAACAGATAGCTCATCTATGGCAATGACAAACAAGTACAACAACAGTGGACAACCCTGTTTGATACCCTTTATGGCACAAAATTGACCACAAGATTTTCCACTGAAATTGATAGCAAAAGAGACAGTGGAAATGCAAGCATGGATTAGCCTGATGAAATGACCATGGTATCCTTTATGTTGCAACGCATTAATCACAAAAGGCCACTCAACACTATTGAAAGCTTTAGCAAGATCTATTTTTAGCATGAAAGTATATTTACAAGATTTCAAATTGAAGGAATGGAAAATTTCTTGGGCTATGATGATGTCATCAATAATTATTCTGACTTAAATAAAAGCATGCTGAGAATTATAAATGTAATTAGATAAATCCCTTTTAAGACATTTCGCCAAAGATTTTGTTTTGATACCCATAAATGTTGACCTTGACAAAACTTTGCATCCTGCCCTTACTTTTGGTTGTTCAGTTGGTCAACTCCCCTTCACGTACTTAGGTCTGCCCCTTGGGACCACTTGGCCTTCAGTGACTGATTTTCTCCCACTAGTTTGTCGGATTGAGAGGCGCTTGGCTGGTGTCACCAGTCACCTAACCTATTATGGATGACTAATTTTGGTAGATTTGTTGATATCTTCTTTGCTAATGCAATGGTTACGTACTTTGTGTTTCCCCAAGAAAGTCATGAAGCATATTGATGGCTTTTGCAAGCACTGTCTTTGGGATGAACTATAGATACTCAGACAAGGTAAATGTCTTATGGCTTGGATAAAGGCTTGTTAGTCTAAAGCAAAAGGTGGCTTGGGTATTATCAATCTCAAAGCGTAGGACAAAGCTCTTGTACTAAACTTTGCAGACAAATTCTACAATAGTTTTGATACACCATGGGTGCAGCTAACTTGGTCGGCTTTCTACTCTAACCTACTTCCCCCTCATGTCAAGTGACTAGTGGGTTATTTTTGGTGGTGAGATGTTATGAGCTTGCTGATCGACTTCAGAGGTATGGATTCATGTTCGGTGGGTAATGGACGCACAGTGAGATTTTGGGATGACATGTGGAATGGGGAACTTGGGCTTCTGAAAATAGAATTCCCATATCTTTACTCTTTTGCCAAGGATTAGAATCTTTCACTTGCTGCCTTTACAGCTCGAAGTATCACCAATAACTTCCTACTACCCATCTCTGTCGTTGCTATGGGGAAGCTAGTTGCTCTTGCTGGAATTTTGGGCACGCTCCAACTGCAGAATCTAGAAGATCAATTGTGCCATATTTGGGGGCCTTTCTTTTATTGCAAACAAGCCTACTCTGCTACCATGTGTACCTTACAAGTACCTAAACAGTTAGTTTGGATTTGGAAAAGTAGTTGTAGAGGTAAACATAAATTTTCTTCTAGTTGCTTCTTTTGGACCGACACAACATAAGAAAGTTATTTTGTCAAAAGAGCTTTTCGCTGCATACATATCATTGTGTCCTTTGCAATGCTGGTGTTGAAGAAATAGTTGAACATATTTTCTTCCATTGCACTTTTAGTGCTTGGTGTTGGCGGCAAAATGGCATCAATTGGAATAGAAATGTCAACATCTTTGATATGTTGCACCTGGTTCGGTGCTCGTTTGGGGCTACTATCTTCATGGAAATAGTCCTTGTGACTGCTTGGTGCATCTGGATGTCGAGAAACAACATTATTTTTTTATAACAAATCACTATCACTTGGCTTCTGGAAGCGTAGTCTCCGTGGGGAGTTAGCTCTTACTATTCTCCGGTGTAAGTCCTCAAAGAAATCTCTTCTTAAGGACTAGTTGTCTTTATTTTAGTTTACCTTTCTTGTCCAGTTCTTTTACCTTTTGTACAGACTAAATTTATAAATGAGCCCAGTAGGGGGGTTTCCCTCTTGTTTCCTCAAAAAGCATTTGTAAGACTAATGAGCCATTAGTCAATTACATGAATTGAATTGGCTTTTTTAGAGCATCTCCTAGAGATTAGCCAAACTTACTGATTTAGCTACTCTCTAAAATAGATTTGATAAAAAAAATACTAGAGTACTCCAACAGACTCTGCAAAACTAAGAGGCTAGATGGCCAGTTAGGTAGGCTATCCAAAAGTAGAGAGCGAATGAGGTGAGATGGAGAGCTACTAAATTTGGAGAGTCCTTTACAGAGTCTGTTGGAGATGTGATTCCTTTAATAATAGTCAAACCTTTAGAAAACGATTTGGCTAATCTCTTGGAAATGCTCTTAGGAATCAAAACAATATCAGTGCAATTTAGGGGTTACCTAATGTATGTGTAAAAATCTGTGACCAGCTTGCATATGTCATGTTTGATCCAAGGCCAAATAACTCGGTAGAAGGCTATACTATCAGTTTATTGTAACACACTAAAATTTGCACTTTATTAAATAGAGTTAAAATTTATTTATTTATGCTTTGTTATGCACATTAGAACATAAGAAAAGTAATATCTTTCTTCAAACTAAAATCAAATATAAGGTTAGTAATATGTTGTTGCATACATGCAAGTGCATTGGGGTTCTTGTACTGCTTGGTTTTGGTCAAAACTCAAAAGGATTCAAAATATATTTGAAAATGTCTTTGAAAATTTGTTAAGAAAAAGGAAAAGGATTCTCTATCCCCTCCCTCTCTCTCTCACTTTCGGCCTGCTGGCCTGCTCCAAGCCCACCTCCATTCCCTCAGCCCAGTGGCAGCAGGCAGGCCCAGCTCCCTCCTCTCTATAGCGCATCGCTGGCCCAAGGCACGCGGCCCAGCAGCCAGCGCTCCCCTTCCCCCTCTCTGTCTGTCTGCCAGTCCGGCCCCACGCCCTCTACCGCTGACAAGCGGGTCCCACCGGACAGGCCCGCCCCCAACCTCCAGCTCTGCTCCCCTCCGCCAACACCGGACGATCGTGCGACCCAGACCCGCCGCGGACTGAGCTGCTCTCCCGACTGCGTCCTCCGCGCGCCGCCCGTACCAAGCCCCACGCCGCCCTCGCCAAGCCGCAGCCCCTCCTTTCCCCGGTCTCGCGCGCACCAGATCGTTCGCCATTGACGGCATGAGCCGAGCTCCGCGACCGAGCCCTCCCCCTCGCCTCCTCCCCTATAAATGCTGCCATCAGGTTCCTCTCAAGACGCCGATGCCGCTCCGCCACTCCCCGAGCTCTCTCCCTCTCTCTAGCGCCGCTAATCGCAGCCGCAGCGCCGCCGCAAACCAAGCCGCCACCGTCCGCCTCCCTCCCTCTCCGGACCGCTTCTGGCCATGAGAACCCCTCCACCTAGTGCGCGGTGAGCCCTCTATCCTAGCGCACCGGTTCTTTTCATATTTCGTTCACCGTAGCTCGAGACCGAGCTCGCGCCGGCGAACTTCGCCACGGGTGACCGTGGCGCCGCCGCCGTGGCACTGTTCCGGCTGGCCGATTTACCCCCAAGCCTCCTCAGCCGCTCATCATCGGATCAACGGCCAGGATTAGAAGATACCCCTTCGCCTGCCGCATTTGCTAACGAGCCCCTGAGTTTTCCTATAATAAACCCGCGGTCCAGGTGACCCCGCCTGTCAGCCGCCGCAGATTTTACGGAAAGGCCCTTACCTTTCCTTGTTTCTAAACCCACAGTCCAGCCTGAGGATAAATCCATTTTTGATTTATTTTAACCCAAATAAAGTTCGCAGTAATTACAGTTTTTCCATCCAGCCCTTATAAACCTCATATCTTCTCGGTTTAAACTCCGTTTTGACCCATTCAAGTTGCGTTAGATTCGTAACGACGTAATCTACGTGTTAGTAACAATGTTTACCATGTCACTAGCTCTCGAATTTCATGGTTTAATCCTAACTTGAATAATGTTTATGCAGGTAGTTTAATATATAAATTTTCAGTAGTAGTTTCTTTTCCACCATAGCTCCGATTAAAGTGCTATTCACGTATGTATTCGTACCAATGCATAGATTAGTTTTATAAGTTTTTAACATATTTTTCCATTGTTGGTGTAATGTTCTAATTATAGTTCTTGTATGCTTCGTGCATGATTGTCTCTAGATGATTGTATGTTGATGTATAATCGAGTATAGACGGTGAGCAATACCTCGGTGAGCAGGATCAATACTTTGAAGACCAGGACCAGCAGGAGCCTTTTGAGCAAGGCAAGTATAACATGGGATCATCCTTGTTGTCCTATTCACCTTAACAATATTTAATCATATGCATGTGTCTACCTTGATACCCACAGATATGTTTCCTAGTTATTGATATCCTGATTCTTTGTCACCTTGGGAAGATTTGCATATGGGTAGCTGATCCTAGTGCTCAATTAATTATGATCATGAACTGTAACTTGATTAATGGAATATGCAACAAATAAATAAAAGATGCTTTTTAGCAACGTGAACTAAAGGGTGGGAGCATTTGACTTTATACATGATGCTCTTATCCTCCTAAGGACTTATCTGTAAGTGATCACCCAGGAGTTACAGTACAACCATGAGTGCTATATGGCTCTGGCTTTAGTCAAATATGAGGATCTTTTCTAACTTATTAGTGGTTACCTGAAAGGGCGCAAAAAGGGCTTGCCGAGACGGGTATAGGACAGTCTCTATTCTTATGAGTATAGCCACGAAGGATTTGTGCCATTTGAAAGGGGGTTCTTACACCTGCTTGCCGATTGGAAACCTAGCGGCCATAACTTGTTAGGCGAACCTTTGAAAGACTTCATAGTGAACCTTGCCGACCTTCCTTAGAAGTGGGTCAAGAGATTAGCTACCTCGGCGAAAGGGTAAATCATGGCTCATGGGTAATGATGTATAACCTCTACAGAGTATTAAAAACTATTATAATAACCCTGCTCACGGACATGAGCGGCCTGGACTCTTTATGGAATAATGACAAATGATTGCTAATGTTTTTAAATGTTATTCCTTATTCATGTTATTAGTTACATGTGATTAATTGGGGCATTGCTAAACTTATTGCTGCTAATGCTAAAATTTGACTCATTAAAAAACTAATTGCAGTAAACCCATGTCTTAGGCTTTTTGAGCATCATGACCCCATGTTATATTTGTTAAGTACGACATGTACTTATGCTTGTTTATTTTCATTATTTGGACAAAAATCCCGAATGGGTAACAGATTATGGTGGTTATGATAACTTTCCTGAGGGTTACTAGACTTGTGGTTCTGGTTCACCAGTCAACTGTCCCTGTGGCGCTTGGAGGCCTCATATGAAGATTAGATTTGAGTTTCCACTACTTTGATAATTTATTTGTTCCAATGTATGGATTATCATTCAATATGTAACAAACTCTGAGCTTGATACAATGTAATTTGTCATCTTATATGTGCGACTGATTTCTGGACACATATAGTATTCTACATTCGATTTTTTCCTTAAAATCTGGTGTGACATTTATTTTGGTGGTCTTGTCACTAAACTCACTACCTCACTCAAACATTACGAAAGCTAAAACCTTTGCTAGACTGCTTGTCAGGATTTCCACTGAGGTATATGCAACAAACATGCATATCATATATTCATATTTAAGTCCTGCTCTGAACTCTGAGTAAAGCTTCTCAAGATCTTCACATCTTAGGCCTTGTTTAGTTTCCAGAATTTGCCCCCAAATTTCACTATGCAAAAAAAGATTCCCATCACATCAAAATGTCAGCACATTCATGGAGTACTAAATGTAGATGAAATTAAAAACTAATTGCACAGTTTGGCTGTACTTTGCGAGACGAACATTTTGAACCTAATTAATCAATATTTAGACAATTATTACCAAATAAAAACAAAATACTACAGTGCGCTACAGTGCTAGCGCAGTGATTTGACAATCCCAGAATTGGGCAACTAAACAAGGCCTTAGACTTTGATAATATTGAGTACATTAATCTTCATATCTTCGCCATTGAAGATACTCAAATTCATTGGACAAGCTCAATTAATTCCTCTCTGTCCCCTAACTAAGCCATTTAGATCTTGGGCCATCTTTTGTACCTAGATGAATGTTTGAGTTGTACGTTATGGTTCCCAAGTTCATCATCACTTGCAGTTTGTCATCCATCAGATTTTTAGTAGAGCTTATGCCACAAGGTAAAGACTTTGGTGGCCCTCATTTAATGGCTGTACAGACCGAATCAACATATGCAAAAGCAAGTACTACTACTATGGTCCTTGGTCCTGAAATAAAGGATGAGTTTATCCTAAGTTAAGCTAATATTAATTTGAACAAGTTTATGAAGAATAGTTTCAATATTTACGATATTAGAAAAATAAATTATAAAAATATATTCATATATATTATTTTTACAACTTTATTTAACTTACAATATTTTAACTTAGGAGGCAGGACAACTCAATACCCATTACATTTCAGGACGGAGGTTGCAGTTTGCATAGAAATATACACAGGTAATATGACGAGCTATAGTTTTATGAGTATGCATTCCTTAAATTTAAAACATAGAGGCATATAGAGGTAAAGGCCACGAGTTTGCTACCGTACTTGTACTACGATATACATGCTTCACCTCCACTGATTACGGGATAGCACCGCCCGGCGTGTTAGGCCTTGTGGTGACGCCAGCGTGGAGAAGCAACGCCCAGACGAGCGTGATGAACTCGCCGCCGCGCGCCATGGCCTGGACGTGGCCCTGGACATTCTCCGACAGTGCCAAGAATAGCACCATCTCCGACCAGAAGTCGGCCAGGATCCGGCAGGCCGACGCCTCGTCCTCGGCGTACTCTTCCACCAGGTGCCGGCCGAGCTCCGCGCCCCGCTGCAGCACCGTGTCCCGCGAGTCCTTGCTCAGCTCCGCCAATAGCCGTTCATACCTCTCCGCGGTTGACTCGGTGCCGCCACCGCCGCCATCCGCGCCAAGCGCGGCACGCACGTCGTCGGATACTTCCTTGTAACGTCTCCTGGTCCACGCCGCGGAGTCCGGCAGCAGCTCCGGCGCCACCGCTACCAGGTAGGCGCAGTAGTAGGAGAGGTGGCAGGCGGCGATCATATCCGGCGATGCTGACGTCGACTTCATCTCGAAGAGCCTCGTGCCGATGTGCCACACGAGGATCAGTTCCGTGTTGCTGCTCCCGTCAGCGTCCCACGCCCAGCTCTTCTGGGAGCCGTACATCGCCCAGTCCACCTTGCCACTGACTCGCCGTGCCGCTGCACTGTCTTTGCTCGCCCCGTCCCCGTAGCTGCTCAGGAGTGACCGGAGCACCGCGTCCCGGACTAACGGCGACACCGGGATGGACTTGATGAGCCCCGAGCTGCCGTAGAGTAGCTCGGAGAGAAGCCCGGTCCGCCTGCGGAAGCGGCGAGGCTCCAGCACCGAGTTCTGTCCGAGCTTGTCCCCCCAACGCGTCGCCGGCCTGAGGTGCAGCACCGCAGTGAGCGCCGCGTGGACGCAGCTGGATCGGCGCCACAGCGACTGGTGCCTTATGTAGTGGCCGAGCAGCGCTATCTTGGTCCAGTTGGAGCACACGCCGGCGATGATCTCCCATGCCTCGACGAGCACGACGGTGAGCAGGAGGGAGTAAGTGATGACCTTATACGACGTGTAGTGTATCACGCCCTTGTCCTGATAAATCCATCCCACAGCGACGGCTCCGACGATGATTAGGACGGAACATATGTAGTTCAGCGCGGCGCACCATCCGCCGAAGATGCACAACGGGATGGGAGAGTAGTAGAAATCACTTGCAAACCAGAGCTCGTCCACGAGGACACGGAACACCCTGTCGGCGTTGATCGCGCCGCCCGTGCCGGCGCTGTCCATGCCTCTGAGCACGAAGCTAAGCGCCTCGACGGACCCAGCGTCGGCCAGAGGGTACCCTGACAGCCGCCGCCGCAGGATCTTGAAGAGCGAGTAGGAGAGGCAGAGGTCCCTGAGCTCCACCCTCTCGGCGAGGACGCCATCCCCGTGCTCAGCCAGCCGCCACACGCGGTCCAGTGTGACGAGGCCACTGAACTTGTCCTGCAGGGCGTCGCGCTTTACGCGGTATCCCCGAGGGCTCTCCTCGACGTGCTTCTTCTTCTCTCCCATCACTATGTAGCGCGGCACTTGTTCCAGGCCGCCGTCGTCGCCGTCGGCGACGAGCTGCTCCATGTAGCCGGCGATGAGGCGCGCGTTCTTACCCAGCGCGAACGAGCCGCTCGCGCTGTAGAAGGCAGCCAGCTTGAGCGCCAGCTTGGCGAGACCAAGCGCGCTGAACAAGAAGAAGATGGCTTTGTTGAGATGGCCCAGCCAATCCGCCACCGGAACGCAGAACCAGATAAGGTAGGCCAGCCAGGCGTAGGCCGCGAGGTTCTCCACGGGGGGCCTGATCCTGTAGCCATCGACGCTAGCGTCACCCTCCCCAGGCGAGGAGGCCGCAGCGGTGACTGCCGTCGCGGCGATGTTCGCGTTGCACTTGACGGTGAGGATGAGCACGAGCCACAGGAGGAGCGTCCACATGTTCTGGACGTCGGGGTTGTGCCGACCGGTAGGGGCGTTAGGGTTCTCGCGATTGGACTCCATGACCCTGCTCAGTATGGCGGAGAGGATGGCGGAGGAGAGCGGCAGGAATACCATGGAGGCACCCCACGCGAAGAAGCGGACTGCCGGGTGCCGGCACAAACGACGGCCGTACGTGCTGAGCGCCACCAGCAGGACGGCAAGCACGGCCGCAGCGATGACACCGCCATTGCCGAGATCCTCAAGCGTTGAGTCGCCCAACATTTAGATCACCTCTATAGCCGAGTGAGCTCTCCTACTCCTCTGCGTTTTCAGCGAGGTTTTAAATCGCCGGCTAAGGGTATGTAGCGGATGACTTCTAAAACAGCAATAGCGGGGGCTAAATAGAGATATAGCGGGATATAGCGGGCTATAGCTCGTAGCTTGACCAGTCTCAAACAGCTATAGCCGGCTATATCTTCAGCTATAGCCGGAGATTTAAAACTATGGTTTCAGTCGCATTGATCGAGCATTGATCGAGCAGATGCGTGCTGCGTGCGTATATATAGTATATGGTATGCCCGCGTCGTTGATTGTGAAGAATTTTAAATGAAATTAAGTAAAGATAACGTGGATAGTTTACAATTAAAGGTTCCACTTAGTAAGATGATATGGTTATTAATGCAAGATGATGCGTGGTTAGTCGGTAGAGGAAGGCTTGCATGTTGAAATAGATTTATACTCTACCGAAAAAAAATATGGGAAGTCCAAAAGTTTTTTTTGACAACCTTACAAAGTAAGAATATTTCGCTTTACTTTAACTGACCAGTCAATCCGTGACTAGAATATATTAGGATATATAAGTACGTAGGAGTACTCCGCATTAGAACTTCGTGTTTAGTACTTACAAATAATTAGCTTATCTTTGTATTCTTCTTCTTTTTTTCATTTTCTAACACACAATGCTTCTATGTAATTTCTATCCATTGCGATGAATTTATAGATCACTCTATATGTTTTGTCCATCCATACTAGATTTTCTTTGTGACACTTCATGTGTCTTCAATATAAATGAACTAAGCTACTGTAAAACCTTAGTTTAATTTATGGTGAACCCTTCACTGCTACAGAATCAACATTACTGTCGCCTCGTAATCCCCCTTCAATGCTAGTTTTCACCGGCGTTGGTAAAAGTGGGCAGTGATAACCAATTGTTGTCATTATCTACATAAAATTCATGTCATGTCTCTTCTTAAAAATATTGTCATATTATCTAAAATATTTATATGACAACCTATTAAATTTAAATAAAGCTCTGATGAAACCTTCACGAAACTGACCTTAGTTTCTACAAACTTTTTATCTACACGTTAAGTTAAAATTCTTGTTTTCATTGTACAGAATTACATTTAAAATAAAAATTTTCAGTCCTAGACTACATTCAACGACTATGATGGCACAAATGGTCGTTTAAACCAGCGCCACGTCACTCATGCTTGACGGTGGAGTTTGAAGGGAGATCTAGAAGGGCCCATAGTGCTCACATTCGAGAGGATATTAAGAATTAAGGCTAACAATCACTGTTTACTTCAAAAGGGATTTCGAAACCCAACGCGAGGCCATGGCTACCTTTGCTCAGCATTATCTTTCTCCACTGTAGGCTTGTATAGGATGTTGAATTTCCTTTGTAAAAGTATTGTTTTTCTAAAAAAAAATGAAATGCTTAGTTGTATTATCAATATCAATATGGCATAACGTTTCAATCAAATTGTATAAATATATGTAAAGTAACAATTTACATAAGCTACTATCATGAATATTGATATAACTTTAAATGAGTTGTTAGTGCCATATGTATGAGTAGTTAAATGAATTTTTGGTATGCTTATCTGATTTTAGAAATATATATCTATGGCTCATGCATGTAGGCATAACTGATCTACACGATATGAATGTTCACCTTAGTTTGGTTTTAAATATATTAATAGTGATAGAAATAGGTAATTTAAAACATATATAAGGTACTCTATAGTATTTAAAGAATTTTTAATAATAATATATTTGGTATTTTAAATGTAGATTTGAGAGGATATTTAATTTATTTTTAATGACCAAAGAAGTGGGTAATATAGGTACAAATTTAGGGACTTACTTATAATATCTATCACAATGGTGGAGATAACATTACTACACAACACCTTAACCAAAGCGGTCATAATCGGTTAGCAGAGGTGGACAGTGTCCTCCTCCGCTCAAACGCCTATGTTAACGACATTTTATGGAGACGGGGGCCCTGGCCGCCTCCGTTAACCACATTAACGTAGGCGGTCGTCTTATGATGACCGTCTGTGTTAATATGCATTGACTGAGACGGTGACCCTAAGGCGCCCAACTCCTTTTACCACTAACGGAGGCGGCCGCTTAACAGCGAGGCCAGGCCACGATTAACGGTGGTGGCACCCTATTGTGCCTGCCTCCATTAATCTAGGTCCAGTGCCTCGCAAAATCTTTTGTGTAGTAGTATAAGTAATTTAGATAAAAATAGAGTTACTTTAGATTATGTTTCGTAATATTTTTTGGTGGCTATTTTAAATTTAGACGCAAATTTGTTTTTATAGTGGTAGGGGTGGATAATTTCTAAAAACAAAATAACAATTATTATTAAAAAACTTGACCTACGGGGGTAAAGACAACTCTCAAGAATTGCATTAAGAAAACCTCTCATGCAAGTAGAGAAAAAACCCACGAATTACTAACCCACCCATACATAGCAGCACTGCGTCCCATATGAGAACAACCATGACCAAAGCCAGAACTTAAACATGTTCTTTAGCGTGGGATAGACAAGGGTATTTCTTTAAAACCAACCTAAAAATAGGCACACATAGGGAGTCAAACCCAAGATATGAGGAGTGCTACTCAAGCCATTTAAGAGAAAGTAGGAGCCCTCAAATAAATAGCCCTACTTTTAATTTGAGGGCTCTTCCTTATTTTTGAGAGCTTATTTTTTTTCCACCTATTACAGCATGAACCCTTAAAAAAGAGTCCTCAAATCCATTTGAATGGACACTGACATAAGGGACTCACTCGTCATTCCCTGTTCTTCGCGTCCTCAATCTCATCAACTCAGCTATGCACCTCATGCCTCACGACAATCAGATCGGGACGCCAGATCTGGACAAGCAAATTAAGGCAGAGGCAAGGGAGGATGCCTACTCTGACAGAGCCGTCCGAGGGACCATTGGGCGGCGGCACGTCAGGCGGGGTGTCAGGGCTGCGGTACATCGGGCTCGAGCGACTGCGTTTCAAGTCGGGGCGGAGAGATAAACCACCGAACCTGAAAAGTATGGCCCTCCTCCACGGTCCCCAGGAATAAGGACGCGAGGGGAGAATTTGAGGGCTCCTGCTTTTGGGGCCTGCACATAATCCCTTAAATTTAGTTTAGGGGCTTATTTAAGGGCTGATGGAGCTACTCTAATCAGCTCAGTTAGAGACCCTTTTGTATAATTATTATTAATAATGATTAGAGTCTATAGATAGAATTGATGGCGGGATTTTATGGTTTTTTAGGAATTTAGGGGATATGGTCTTTTATTTTTCTAGCATGTCTTGTTAACGTAACAATATTACAATAAATTTTCATAACAATAGAATTTAGATTCAGGTTCTCACTTAATTTATCAGGTTTTGGTAATTTTAAAAAATATAAATAGATCTAATGTTTATTATTGTGGACGAGAATTAGAGTCTATCAAAGTGAATCTTTATGATTTTTTAAGAAAAATTTTCACATTTATCTTAGATTTAGGGTGTCACTTATTTCTACGTGGAGGTTTTGGAAAATATCTCTAGTCAGTATCTAAACCGGCCAGTAGCAAAGATTCACCAGAGGCTATGTTTAGTTACTAGAAATTTTTAAGATTCTCTGCCACATTGAATGTTTGAACACATGCATGGAACATTAAATGTAGACGAAAAAACTAATTACACAGTTTGATAGAAAACCACGAGATGAATTTTTTAAGTCTAATTAGTCCATGATTGAACACTAATTAACAAATAAAAACGAAAGTACTATAGTAGCCGAAGTAAAAAAAATTTCGCGAACTAAACACACCCAAAGTTACGGAAGAACGAGAAAGTAGATGGAGACTGAGTGAGCTAGCGAACTGATCTTCTCGGTAGAATTGAAGATTTTTTTCGCTACATGCCTACATCAACTCGGACACAGAACATTAGTACTAACGGTCATAAATCTATTTTTATTGACGTTCGTTTCAACCGCCAGTGCGAAATACCAGTGAAAAATCATAAACTTCACAGGTGTCTTCTAAAAAACCGCCACTACAAATGTTTTACACTATCTGTTTTCTTTAAGAAAACCGCCACTATAAATAATTTTCAAAAATTGCAAATTGGGCTAAAAAGTAGCAAAAAAATTTTATTTGAAGCTCCTGTCCAAGGCTGCCACACACCGTTCTGATTGTTTTCATTCATTTCGCAAGAAATCCATGCACGTGTGACGCCAGGAATCGAACTCAGCACCTCAAGCCTCGCGCGTTACGCCCTTTAACTTTGCACCCCCAAAGTCACTTGTGACTAAAGAGCAGAAATATTCCCGTTGTATTCACTATCGTAGATTTTAAAATTAAGATTTGAAGTCCTAACGGATTCAAATAAAAAAAGCTCCAACTACAAACTTTTAAATCTCGTCAAGATCTACAACTTTGCTTTTGATCATTTTCCCATCGGAGGCCATTTCAGAAATTCAAAAAAATATAAATTTTAAAATTATTAATCTTAAAACATAATTTCTGTGCCCTAAGTTATTTTAAATAAAAAAATTATCAACTACAAAGTTGTAGATCTTTTTGAATCCTACAACTTTTGTTCATACCATTTCTCCATCCGAGATCATTTGAAAAACTCAAAAAAATAATTTCAAATTATTTGTAGTAGCGCGAGGTTATAAAAACCGTCACTATAAATACATTTTTACTAACTACTCCCTCCGTCCAACAAAACAAGCAATTATGGGAAGCGTGCCAGTCAAACTGACTCAAGTTTGACCAAGTTTATAGTAAATAGTATTAACATTTATGTCTCCAAATATATTTATTAAAAAAATATATTCTATAACTAATCTAATGATACTTATTTTGTATTATAAATATTAGTATTTTTTTATATAAATTTAGTCAAAGTTTAAACTGTTTGACTTCTCGAAAAGCGAGAATTGCATGTTTTTATGGACGGAGGGAGTATTTTCTTAAGGCTACCGTCAGTACAAGTCATGTATTTTTACTGACGGTAAACTTAAGAAAACAGCCTGTAAAAATGAATTTACACTGGCGGTTCATGATCTGGACCCACAATTTTGTTTCCAGTGGCGCCTATACATTACGAACCGCCACTGGAAAAAAAAAAAAGGCCACCATCAAGGAAATCGTTGTTGTACCAGTGATCTCCCGTACATCGCTTGCCAGTTGTCTCATCAACCGATCGGCGCGGTGACCCAGGCTATGGCGGCTCGATCACCATTCACCACCACAAAGTCAGGACGAACGAGAAAACACGAGCCTTGACGCTTTTGGCCGGTGCTGAATTGAACAAAACACCGGCACGGCAGTGCATTCCTTCCAGTATGACTATGTACGAGGCGGTGACAGACTGTGACTAACAGCCAGTAGTACTAGTTACGTTTCTTCATTCTCAAGCTAGCTTCTAGCGCTGAGGTAAGCAAATTAAAACCAATCACGTTCTTGCGAGAGTAAGCACCTGGGACTCTAGATATTTTCTTCTTTTTAAACACATATACACGCACACTAATATCTCAATAAAGATAGAAACGCACATTCTATTTCTATGAATGTCTTCGTGAGACTACTCTCACGACACTTAATAAGATTGAAAAAAATTTACCACAGAGATGTTTCATAATCGGCAGGAGTGACTCTTAGGGTTGAAAAGTCACCCGAGACATTTCATAATCGACATGCACATCAGAAAAGCAATTAGCCAAAAAATACGAGTACATGTTTCTCGAGATTCGAACCTAAATATAGGCATGCTACTACGCTAGGAGTCTAGCCAATTGATGAGATAAAATTAGACGAAATCTATATTTTTAATCAGACAAATCAGCCAATCATTCAGCAGTGTTTTTCTCTCACAACAAATCAGCGAACAGTACTTTCAGACATGCCTTATCAGCGAAGCAAACAGGGTGACGTCAAACAATTACTACAGTCAAAATTACTACAGTCAAAGAAACATTTAATACTTACATCAGCTCAAAACATGAGAAGTTGCAGTGGCTACGGCCCGTTCGCTTCTGCTAGAAGTTACAGTGGCTGCGGCTACAGCATCTCTACAGCCTGTTCGTTTCGCTGGTTTATCGTGGCTGAAAGTACTGTTCGCTGGTTTGTTGTGAGAGAAAAACACTGCTGGATGGCTGCTGATTCCGCTGATAAGCTCAAACGAACAAGCCGCTAGCTGATACTCTAGCTGAAAACCATCATGATATATACGCCCCTTTCCAGCTTTCACCATCTTGAAATCAATGTAGCGTGCCCTAGTCACCATTCACGACTCATCGGATGTTGATGTAAACTCTAGTTAGCGCTAGTTTGATAGGTTTTGTTATAATTTATACCAAGTTTATGTGAGGTTAGGAGAAGCTACATAGGACTGCTTGGTTAGCCCTTCCTAAAGTTTAGTCAGCTAAATCTAGTTTCATTTAGTCAATTTTCATCTAAATACTATGACTAAATAGAACTAAATGTGCTTTAGCCAACTAGTCACCAAAATGTTGCAAATGAACTAAACCTGACATCTTAGGACTTGTTTAGATTGAAGCTGCTAAACTTTAACCAGATAAACTGGTTGCTAAACTTTAGCCATCCCTGTTTAGTTTGGTAGACTAAAAGTACATTTTAGTCCCTTTTAGTTAGGGTGTTTAGATCCAAAGGGACTAAAAGGTGAGACAGTCTAGACTTATAGTCCATTTAGCAACTCCTTGGTGACTAATGGCTAAATGCCCATTTAGTCCCAGTGTTTAAATAAAAATGGACTAAAAGGGATTAAACTTTAGCTGCTATAGCAGATAAATCTAAACGCCCCCTTAGTCACTTTGGAGTCAAACACCCTGACTAAAAGGGACTCAAACACCTCTTTTAGTCACCCAAACCAAACACTTAATGACTAAAGTTTAGTTCCTGGTTTAGGCGACTAAAGTTTGGAAGGAGGAAACTAAACAGGGTGCTTCTGGACTAGTGGGCTATTGCGTTAATGTCTTGCACAAATTCAGCGGCTTGCTAGCCTCATTGAGTCCACGTTCTGGTCCTGACGCTCGTGTTAGTGGGCTTGCTGTTTTTAGGCTTCAATTTTCTTGTGTGACTTGTGCGTTGGGCTGCCAATAACAACTGGGGTGAAATATTAATTTTGTTGGGGTCCTAAATTTCACTAAAAAAAATGCTATCCAGAAAATAGAGGAGGGCCTATTTGGTCGAGCTCTATTTAATTCTAAATTCTATATGGAAGCTGATTCTCTAAGAGAAGTGATTATGTGGCTAAAAGTGTTTTTCTTTGATTCTTTAGTATAAACTCTTGAAATAATGATGGAGAATCACTTCAACGAAGCTCTTACCTTACTAGTTTATTTCAAAGAATCATTTCACAGAATCAATAGAGAATCACTTCTCTCTAAGAAAAACTGTTTGACCGGAGCTCTTGCTGGACAACAGAGAATAAGCTCTTGGAGCTCAGCCAAACGGGGCCAGATTCACGGAATCGATACAAAGTAGATTCGCCCTCTCCCTTTCATTTTCCACTAGAGTCAGACAGTGCCTGGTCATGACCACACAGATCTCTGAAGACACCTTGCACAAAACAGAAAAATAAATAGATAACTGAAGAAACTGAAGTGCAAGAAAAGCTGTTCACTACTTAGCACCGAAGCCAGCAACAACCTACCCGGTCCGTTACCTCCTTGCGAAGCTAATTCGCCATGTGCACTCAAATTCTCTCGTCAACGTTGATGCATTCACCTGTGCACGCATGCATATATATAGTAATATCGAAAGCCACGGACCGGATCCAATTCAATCTGGTCCAAACGTCCAGGAGCCAAATTCATGCACGCTCCGGAGAACGCTGGCTGTCTGGGCTGTCTGCCTAACGTTCAGAATTCATGGTGAGCAGCCCACGCTGTCGTTCCGGAGACAGCGTGGGCTGTCTGTCGGTACTGTTAGGTTAACGGGTGGTACTGTTAACGTTCATGGTGAGCAGCACCTCCCACTCCCAGTCCCAGAATTCAAACAGTTCCACGCCGCCGCCTGTGCACCTCAGCACCGGCATCGTCGGCTTCCTCGCCCGGCGTTCCGCCATGACGACGCGCCACCCATCATCCTTCCAGTTCCAGCAGCCCCGCGTGGCAGTGGCACCGCTGGACTCGCCGGGCTCCTCCACCGGCTCCGTCGACTCCTCCGCGCCGTGGAGCTGCACGGCCCAGCAACAGCACCGCGCGCCGCCCGCCCCCGTGCTCCCATTCGACAGCAACGACACTGACGAGATGGCGCTGCTGGACATGATCGCCGGGCAGAGGCAGGGGCAGGGGCAGGGGCTGGAGGAGGCCGGCCTGGCCCTGGCGACGTCGACGCAGGAAGAAGCAGAGGCGAATAATGGCACGGGAGCCGTGGGGCCTGGCGGGCGGCCCTACCGCGGGGTGCGCAAGCGTCCGTGGGGCAAGTTCGCGGCGGAGATCCGGGACTCGACGCGCAACGGCGTGCGCATGTGGCTGGCAGGCTGGGCACCTTCGACAGCGCCGAGGCGGCGGCGCTGGCGTACGACCAGGCGGCGTTCGCCATCCGTGCTCAACTTCCCCGTGGAGCGGGTCCGCCAGTCCCTGGAAGGAATGGGCATGGATGTGTGCGCCGGCTCTGGCTCTGGCTCGCCCGTGGTGGCGCTCAAGCGGCGGCATTCCATGCGGATGCGGCGGCCAGCGAGCCGGAGCCGGAAGACCAAGGCGGCGACAAGGAGCGAGGTGATGGAGCTGGAAGACCTCAGGGCCGACTACCTGGAGGCCCTGCTGGGCGCCACGGCCACCGAGGCACAGGAGCAGGCGATGTCCTCGTCGTCGTCATCTTGGTGCCGGAGCCACCACTCCATCTGAATCTGATCCGTGCTGTGCTACCTCTGCCTAGGCATAGCATTAGCAATGTGCAAATAGCTACATGCATGGAGGGCTAAACTAGACTAGACAGTAAGGTTTTGTTTGAGTTTGAAGAGACGAGCTTGATCAAGTTACATGTTTTGTTTGGAGGCGCCGGCGCCTTCTTCTTCACGAGAAACATGCTTACGCATGTTCTCGAAAGAGAGTGAAAGAAAAGGGTTTTATGAAACACGTGCTATGGCATGTTCGTGAGAGAAAAAAAAAAGAAGAGAAAAGAGGGAAGGTTTATGGAGCGTAAACTTCTAGACGAGAAACGTGCTTTTGTCGGAAGCAAAAAAAAAAGGGACTCTAAATGGCTCATGATTGTTTGTGTTTGGTATTGATAAAATTATCTTTTGCGTTCTCCTCCACGTGTTATTTTTTTCTCTGAGATGAGGAGCACGTTTGTGTAGGAAATATTGGTTGGCATGAAGGGTCCCGGATGGAATTCATGGCCAGTACGTTACACAAGGCACGGAACCATTATACTTGGGACTTTCAAATGGTCAACGGGTCTCCCCGTGGAATTTGAGTAGCTAATAATTTGGATGGAATCGACTCCACGTGGAGGGAGAGAGAGTGTGAGTGTGTGTCACAGACTATAGAAGGGTAGGGATGTTGTTTTTTTTTGAGGTGGGGGTAGGAATGTTTCGGAAAAGTAAAAAAAAGATAGGAAAACAGAGGCGCGGAGTGAGAGAGAGGGGAGCATGACCAGGTCAAGCCGTCAGCCGCCCGCCAAGAAAACATTACTACTAGTACTGTAGATTGGATTCAGACACGTGCTGGCAATGGCAACTGACAGCTTCCAGTATTCTTCATTCAGGCCTTGTTCACTTCCCATCCTAACCCAAAATATTTCATCTTCCACCCATCACATCAAATCTTTCGACGCATGTATGAAGCATTAAATGTAGGTAAAAAAGATAACTAATTGCATAGTTTGTCTGTAAATGTCGGGACGAATCTTTTGAGCCTAGTTAGTCCATGATTGGACAAATTTTGCCAAATAACAACGAAAGATACTATAGTAACTTTTCACATACTTTTCGCGAAGTGATCGCACCCTCGTTCGTTCATTCACTGGAGTGTTTTGTTGGCAGGTTATCATTCCATCCGGTGGGTCAAGCCGTCAAGGTGCAATGAATCTGCTTGCCTATGCCTACTGTATGCTGCTGTCGCTGGAATATACCATCACCCCCGATCCACCTAGTTTTCCACGCCCCGCTCGTCTTTTATTCCATTCCAATCCGTCGTCGTCGTCGTCGTCATCTACGTACAAAAGTTTTCCATGGCTAGCTTTTACAAGGCAAGGACCAAAAACAACTAAATTCTCATATACCACTAAAAAAAGAACAACTAATCCAAAGGACCTCCTCCTAGTATATATATATCACTACTGGAAAACCGAGATTTACCGAGTGTTTTATATTTTGCCGAGTGTCAAAACGCGGACACTCGGCAACAACCTCATTTGCCAAGTGTTAGAGTGGAAACACACGGCAAAAACTTCACACTCGGCAAAAAACTGGTTTGCCGAGTGTTAACACTCGGCAAAAAAAACACACACGGCAAACGTACCACTTTGCCGAGTGTCAACACTCGGCAAATAAAAACACACGGCAAACGCTTTCACTTTGCCGAGTGTTAACACTCGGCAAACGTATACACACGGCAAAGGTGGGGGGTTAGCCGCCGTCAGCGGTTTGCCGAGTGTGGTCCGTTAGCACTCGGCAAAATGGCTAGTTTGCCGAGTGTCAACTAAAAACACTCGGCAAAGTGTACTGTTTGCCGAGTGTTTCTGTGGGACACTCGGCAAAATAAATTTTTTTTTGCTTTTGGCTTTCAATTTTTTTTCTGTAGGCTTCCTACGTTACCTTGACCAACATGTTGAAATTTGACACAATTTTAAGACATTTAGTTATATTTCTTTAGTTTATTTCTTTTCATTGATTTTTTTTGGAAAATACAAGTTTGAACTGTAAGTGCATCGAATAATAATATTTCATGAATGCAAAAATGATATTCATGTAACTGACTATTGTTTGAGGCCGTATCTAGGAAGAGACCCGAAAATTCGCACATCTTCTTCACGAAACATGACCATGAACTTGTGGACGAATAATTTTAAAATTGTATAAAATCCAAACGAAGTCCGAAATTCATGAAACTTGTCGACAAGTCATGATATCACATATGGATGTGGTGATAAAAATTTGAGAAGATTTCAAGTATGTCGTCACGTACACTACTTAGAAACCCTCACATCTTCGCATGTGATATCGTGGGAGCAAGTCTGACATGTTAGGTAGATGTAAGCAGTGTACGTGATGACATGCTCGAAATCTTCTCAAATTTTTATCACCGCATCCACATGTGATATCATGACTTGTAGACAAGTTTCATGAATTTCGGACTCCGTTTGGATTTTATACAATTTTAAAACTATTCATCCACAAGTTCGTGGTCTAGTTTCGAGAAGAAGATGTGCGAAATTTCGATTCTCCTCCTGGATACAGCCTCAAACAACAGTCAACACTCAGTTACATGAATATCATTTTCGTATTAATGAAATGTCATTATTCCATACACTTGTAGTTCAAACTTGTATTTTTCAAAAAAATCAATGAAAAGAAATAAACTAAAGAAATATAGCAAAATGTCTTAAAATTGTGTCAAATTCCAACATGTTGGTCAATGTAACGTAGGAAGCCTACAGAAAAAAATTGGAAGCCAAAAGCAAAAAAAAAATATTTTGCCGAGTGTCCCAGAGAAACACTCGGCAAACAGTACACTTTGCCGAGTGTTTTTAGTTGACACTCGGCAAAGTTGGCTTGTTTGTATTTTGCCGAGTGCCAGAACCTAGACACTCAGCAAAGTATAATTAAATAATTTTTTTTGTTTTTAAAAAAAATCAAAAACTTTGCCGAGTGTCAGATCTGGGACACTCGGCAAAGCGAAACAAAAAAAATACCCCTCAGATTAGGAAACTATTTTTTCTTCGTGTTTAAATTTTTTTTTGTACATATTTATTACACGCAAGAAAATTAGAAAAAAAAGTCTCAAATATCAGATGCCACCTCTCTCAGACGCCTCTCTCAGACGCCGCCGTCCCCATCCAGTCTCTCTCAGTTCCAATTCGTCTCCCTCTCCCAAGTCCGGACGATGCCACCTCTAGGGTGAGCTATCCGGGGCGAGCCCCTCCGGCATCGCGCGTGGGACAGGGGCGAGCCCCTCCGTCGGCGCGCGGGCAGAGCGTGGCTCCTCTGGGCTACAACGGCGCGTGCAGCTCAAGGGCGAGCCCCTCCGGCGGCGCTCGGGCAGGCCGCGGCCCCTCCGCTGGCACTGGTCTCCGCGGCACGCCCCTCCCACGGTGCAGGCTGCCCCCACCTGCGCATCGCTGATATCGTCCCTAGCCTGCGCGTCCTCCGCGGATCAGGCACCAACGGGCGCAGATCTGAGGACGCCGCCTCCTCTGGTGCTCCGCAGCCAGCTTCCCCACTAAGAGGAGCCGGCTCCTGAAGTCTTCCGTCGAGCTGCAGCATCCTTCCCTCGACCAGGACGGCATGTACCTGATTGATTCCTCTGCTCTGTAGTGCGTATCTGTTTTCTCTTCGATGAAGCTGATTCTCGTAGCTTGGTGTCCATTTTGTTTGCTGTGACGTGTCCATTTTGTTTGCTGCGACCTGTGCTGTCAGTAATAAGTTCATAAATCAGGAAACTGAATTTCGGTTATATGGATTTAGATCGATGTACTGTCCCAAGTGCAGAGGCTGTGTGTCTAGGAACAGGTGCTGATTATCACTCCTTCCATATGGCACTAGCACACATGAGTTCTACATGGGTTGTCCATGGTCAGTAGCTTGAGTTCTTATAGTTTCTAATGCTACATTTGCTAAAACTGCTATTCTTATTGCACACAAAGGCTTGTCGATGCCTGCAGATTAGTACAAGTGTTTGCTATTAAAATTTGCAAGGGGAATGATATGCTTCAATATTGAAAACTAATGGCTGTAAATTTGCATACTATTACATCTAATGGACAAGTAGATATAAAAAAGGTGCTTCTATTAGTTATCTGTTCGTGAACTAGTTGCTTAATTTTTTAATCAATGCTATAGGACGACCTGCTATGTCATCATCTTTAAAGAATATATCTGCTAATGTTGTTGTGGTTGTATGTTGCAACAATATACAATACTTTTTTTTTAGAATTTTAGGGCATTGCCCCTGCAGATTAGTACAAGCTTCTTCTTTGCCTCTTCTGGAAGCTTAGGGCCTTCCCAGTTCAGCGCTTGTTCAAACAGGATCTTATCCCATTTGTCCTCCACCTGATTCAGCCACATATTGCTGTCGGTCTTGTTGCAATCTCCTTTAGCTTTGCTAATCTCGCCAAGAATTCTTGTCTTTTCTCTTGGGGAATCAGAATAACCCAAGTGTGAAGCATAGCAACAATTTTCAAGAGCAAAATTCTCAGGTCCAACCAAGGGGTCCCCTGAAAACAAATATCATTTCTCAGCTTCCAAAGCCCCACAGGGCAGCAGCAGAAAAAAGAATTGCAAACTACAAACTTATTATTGCTAATCCACATCTGACCAATAGACAAGAAGTCAGCACCTATCTGTCTATCACATACTTCAGACATATGAAACCACAGTTGTTTGGCAACAACACATTCAAAAAAGAGATGCTGTACTGATTCAGGTTCTTTACAAAAAAGACAGGACTTGTTCTCTAATTTTTTCCTAATACTCAAATTATCTCTAGTCAGAGTCTTATTTTTAGATAGGAGCCAAAGAAGCTTTGGTACTCGAGTAGGGTTTCTACACTTGATCTTCATTCTTACCCTGGCAAAGAAGCTTCCAAATAGTGATTGCCAGTCCACCTCCACCAACTTACCTAATGTTGAAGCTACTTGTCTGAATGTTTCCCAATCACACCATTTAGGTGGCATCCCTTTAACCTGAACCCATACCTCCTCTAGCTTGGCAACATGCACCATACTACCATTCCAAATTTTCAGAGAAGCCATTACAATACACAATACTAGATAGCAGTAGAGTTGTTTCACCTAAGGTACTGACCATCTATTACCTGATCAAGTCAGACACTATAAAATAAGTTCTTGAGAATTCCACCTGTTTTTCAGTTTGCCTGTTTCATCTTGAGGATAGTTAAGTTTGATGATATTAACCATTTCGAAAAATTGCTGAACTAACACTGTGGTATTGTTTTGACATGTTTGCTCATAGTAGTTGATGAATTTGCCATTTCAAGTTGGAGCAATTGGTTGCTATGATACTTGTCGCTGGTTCGGATTGGCTGTCATAAATATACATTAGGATCTGTGGGTAGATTAAATTTTCTTCTAGGAATTATCATATGATTTTGGATCGTTTTGGACTATGGGTGCATCTTCCATCGTTGTTGAGTACTAGCATGGGTCTATCAATAATGGTACTGAATATATTCAGGTTTCACTAAAAGAGTGATGCTCTTTCGTACTACTATCTTTCTTGTTTCTTTCTTTAATTGTTTACTAGTGACACTCAGCTGAATTTTATTTGCCATTGTGGCAAACTAGAAGTAGTGACTAGACTCACTGAAAAATTTCCCATTCAAGATCCATAGACCTCAGCAATTGTTTCATTTGCTCTATTTTCTGATGCAGTTATGCAGACACCAAATCTGTGACTTGGGAAAAAGGATAGTGGTGGAGGGTTTGACACAGAAGCTGATGAGCTCGACATGCCGGGGAACACCATGACTACTGCTGTCGGAGAAATAGCTGCTTAGCCAAGGTAAGCACTTGTTAGCTATGTTCTTAGGCATGTTTTATCCCCTGTGTGGAAGTAAAATTCCTGAATTTCAGGATCCTTTCTTGTTAATTGAGTATAGCCGTCCTGCAAGTATTAAGACCTAGACTAATATATATTGATATTTTTTCTTTTGCTGAACCATATCCATGTTGGCAGCTGATTAACATAATATACTACTACCTTATATGCGTGTTGTATCTTCAACTTTATCTTTTGCACATCTCATGGGGCCAAAACAAATAGTTACTAACTTTATAAGTTGTGTGTGGACATTTGTAGGGCACTGGAGGTGGAGAACCACACTGCTAATAAAATGTTTATATTAATGTCATGTGCTAGCGACTAGAATCATGAAAATTGATGATTATGACAAGCTTTTTTTTGGCAGTAAGAATTTCCTTGACGGCTAGCCTCCAAGGAAATCACAATTACCCTGAATAAGGTTAAGGATCGGTATGCATCACTAGCTGTCTACTCCCCACCCCCTTTATTTTTTATTTAAGATGACATCTTCGGAGCAGTACAACCCATACTTTAGTGTTGCTCATCTACCAAGAATGGTCATTTTACTTGTAGATCATTGGTAGCGCTAGTTATCAGCAAAGACGAAATTGCATTAAGTAGTTGTCGTAGTGGCAGTGTATTGATATATATGTGTTTGATGGCCATCATGCCGTTTGTTTTCTTGTAGAGTTTGGAAACCTTACCGTGCAGGGAAGGTTCTGCCAAAATTTTTAATTGACGGCATTCTTTTCATTTTTTTTGCAGCATCAATCGGCAGCGGCATCGAATCACGTTGGTGGGTCATCGGCATCACAGTTTGGAGGGTCGCCAGTATCACAAGTTGCGCCAAATCAGCTTGAAGGGTCACCAGCATCACAAATTGCGCCAAATTGACTAGGAGGGTCACCGACATCAAATTTCGGGCCTCCTCACCCCCTACAATCGCCGTGAGCAGCTTGTTGTGAACTTCGGTTAAGATATTTGGTTGCAGACTTGTCAATTTGTGAACTTGTGGCATATTTGGACTTTTGGTTATGAACATGTCATATATGTGAACATGTGTGTTTGTGGCATATTTGAACTTGTGAGTTTGTTGTGATTGTGATTTATGACTCCTGCGATAAATTTGTGGTGATTTAATACGATATATATTATATTTGTGCATTGTGTCGCAAATGGAACAAACAAAAAAATACAGATTCTGGTCAGTTTGCCGAGTGTTAACTCCATGACACTCGGCAAACTGACCACACGTGGCATGCCTGGGAACATACTTTGCCGAGTGTCAGAGAGCTGACACTCGGCAAAGTATGCACAGTTTGCCGAGTGTCAGCTCTCTGACACTCGGCAAAGCGTGCACAGTTTGCTGAGTGTCATATGTTTGACACTCGGCAAAGTTTACATAGTTTGCCGAGTGTTAACACTCGGCAAACTATGTAAACTTTGCCGAGTGTCAAATATATGACACTCGGCAAACGGTGCACGCTTTGCCGAGTGTCCAACGGTTGACACTCGGCAAACCGACCGTTAGGATTTCGTCCGTTCGTGCCTTCCTTTGCCGTGTGACGTCTTTGACACTCGGCAAATGCTTTGCCGAGTGCCCGACGTTTGACACTCGGCAAAACGTGCTTTGCCGACCAAATCTGTGCCGAGTCCAGTTTGCCGAGTGTGGCACTTGGCAAAGCGTTTGCCGAGTGTTTTTGGCACTTTGCCGAGTGTCCCAGACACTCGGCAAACCACTCGAATCCAGTAGTGTATACTGTAAATAAATAAATAAATAAATAAATGCTTCTTAATCTAAACTACCCACTCCACAATTAGAAAAAGAAAGGTTTATTACTGACCTAAGATACTTGAGATACCAGCTTCTAAATTATGATTGAAATCCCTCTCTTCTAGTTCTAGTCTAGGGGGGGAAAAGTTAATTTTTATCACCGATCACTCTCCAGTAGATAGAGGAAATATGTATATATAAATGTAAACTAGTGTCAAGTGCAGAGACCTAATAATGCAATTAATTTCCCTTGGATGCAAGCTAATAAGACATTGCTACCAGTTGTTTCTCCAGGGCTCCCTGCCTTGTACTTGTACCTACACTAATAGTAATAGGCTACAGTAGTAGACTAGAATATATACAATAGGATAGAGGAGGATAATAGAATGGTCACGTGAGTGATAGAGAAGCACAGTAACAGCAACAGCACGCACCGAGTCAGTCCCCACGCAAGCGCATCAGGCCGGGTGAGTGGTGACCAGATCCTATGTACCACTACCAGCCAGCCAGTAAGTACCAAGCATGCAAGCGTAGCTCACCACCGCCTGCCTCTGCACACTCTGCCTGCCTAACCACACCACATTCGGAACGGAACGGACTCGCCGGCTGTCTTCTCATCTCAAACTCACCTTGAAAAGTTGAAAACCAACCTTGAGCCTAATCCACTGCATGCTACCTCTTTTGCTACATGCCCGGCCATCCGTAGTTTCTAAGAAACATCACATACGTACTAGCTAGCTGGCTAGTATATATTCATATCCATTGCATGTGCATGATTCACAGCCTAACATAGATACGGAGCACACGCAAGCTACATATCATTATCGTACTAGCTACCACCATTTATTTATATATTACATTACATACAGATGCTTGCTCTATATATGCCCCTCCATCTGTCGATCCACTCCTTTAACCACAGCAACTTGTGGACAGCCGAATAAACAAATTCTTCTAGCTTGTTGGCCCAACAAATTAAAGCAACTGATATGGAAGATGCATGCACTAGCTTTGTCAAAACAAATCACATGTATGCATGGTATATATGCATGCATAGGTACAAGACATTGCTAGACAAGCAAATCAATTCAATCAATGGAATGTATATATCATATCATGAGCTGCAACAAGCTAAATGTCATATATAGTACTCCCTCCGTCCAGAAAAGAATGTAATTATGGGATCCGTGCTAGTCAAAGTAATTCAAGTTTGACCGAGTTTATAGTTAATAATATTAGCATTTATATCTACAAATAAAATTTATTATGAAAATATATTCTATAACTAATCTAACAGTAATTATCTTATATAATGACTGATAATAGTTTTTTATATAAATTTAGTCAAAGCTTAAACTACTTGACTTATCAAAAAACGAGAATTGCATTCTTTCCTGACGGAGGGAGGATATAACTAGCTAGTGGCTCCCTGCACTCTTCATTCACACAATTTAGAGTGAGAGTGACCGCGGCTATCAGGCCAGTGCATTACACACACGGCATCCCCGGCCAGGGTCAGCCATCCTCAAATATACAGGTGGTGCGTGAACCTGCACCTACCTGCCTGCATTCTTGGACCTCCTTTGTTTTCTTCCTCAGATTCAAAGGTCACAGACGAGTGGATGATAGGAAGTGCCAAAAGAGCCCGCCTCAGCAATGCCGTTGTATCACTGCTAGCGTACGTGTGACGACAAACATCAATTCACACAACTGCAACACTTCTAGCACCGCAGCATATTTAATTACAAGCTAAAGGGGGTGCGTGATTTGAGAAATTTGTTACCTACTGGGCGCTCCGTCATGATTTCATCCCATGAATTCTGCAAACATCACCGATCTTTCTACAAACATACAACAGCCAAATGCTATACCTCTCTCGCCCTATGGGCTATATGGCAAGCATTACAAGGGATCGAAGGTGCTCAGTCTATCTATCAACCTACCTACTTGTTAGCTCTTGCATTGGTCAGCTTCTGGGAACTGCTTGTCCTGCTCCTTTCTCGCTCAGGCTTAACTACTTCAGCTCCCTCAGTGCCACTGTAACAAGCTAATAATCAGTCATATATTAGTGTTAGTTTTCATAAAAACCCTGTCAAATCACGAACAAATAGGTTAGCCATGATAACATCATGGGCCTTCTCCAACCACCAAACATGCCTAATTTGTGTGCGGTGTATTTGCAAATTGTGGATTCTAGAGGTTTGCCACTCATTTCGTTCCAACAACCCTGGCAACTGAATTCTACAAAATCAAGAGCGCGTCTCCAGTTCCCCACCATTGACCCATTCCTCTAATGTAACTAAACATTCTCCATACAGTGACAACTGCTATGATTTAATTCACAACTGCAGCATGGTAGCTGTTGTAGACCTGATTAATTAATGATCTTATTTGAGTATATCAATCACTAGTTAACTGGAAAGCAAGTGCTTCATATATTCAAATGTTCACTTCAGATTTTCTGGTGCAAATTGAAACCTAGTCATTTATGTGCCCAGTGCTCCGGTATCCAACATATACACTAACCTGAAAGGATCAAGATGCCCAAGAGGGGGGGTGAATTGGGGTTTTCTAAAAATTAATTGCAAGAATTAAATCCTACAAGCCAAACTCCACCCCTAGTGCCTACTAGTGATCCTTATGATTCTACCGATAAAAGTTTTGCACCCTAAGTTCCAATCCTAGTCTAGCATGGCAATTCTAGGAAAGTAAACAAGCAATGAAAGTAATTCACGAAAGTAAATGCTTGAAAGTAAGGGTTAGGAACACGGCGATGTTTTCCCGAGGTATCGGAGAGTCGCCACTCCCCACTAGTCCTCGTTGGAGCACCCGCGCAAGGGTGTAGCTCCCCCTTGATCCGCGCAAGGATCAAGTGCTCTCTACGGGTTGATTCTTCGACACTCCGTCACGGTGAATCACCCAAAACCGCTCACAAGATGAGTTAGGTCACCCACAAGCTCGCCGGATGATCACCAAACTCCCAATCACCACCAAACCGTCTAGGTGATGGTGATCACCAAGAGTAACAAGCTAGAACTCTCACTAATGAGGAATCTCAAACTTTGATTCTCAAATCACTATCCTCACTAGGGCTCTTGCACTCCCTTGCACTTTAAAGGTGTTTCTCAGCTGAACAAATAAGCAAGAGACCTCTAAAAGAGGTGGAGGGGATGTATTTATACACCCCTTAGACAAATCCAACCGTTACCTGCCAAATCAGCAAAACACGTACTGATCGGACGCGCTGATCGACATGACCGGACGCGCCGGTCGAGTATAACAGTCGAAAACCGAAAGCCAGCGCTGAGTGACCGGACGCGCCGGTCAGGGATGACCGGATGCGTCCGATCATGCAAGAACCTTACTGGACTTTGACCTGATGCTCGACCACGTCCGATCTGTGATGATCGGACGCATCAGGTCAGTTAAGGACCTTACTGGAACGTGACCGGACGCGTCTGATCACTTCCTAGTCGCGTCCGATTATACTGTTACCCTCTGAAACATGTGTCAGACTGATCACCGCGTCCGGTCCTCTCAGGAACCACGTCCGGTCAACTAGTTAACGACGCAGTGACTTGTTAGTACTGACCGGACGCGTCCGGTCATGACAGAAACCGCGTCCGGTGAAGGGTAAACTGCTCAAACGACTTAGAAACGCGACGCAACTTGAACCAAGTTGCTTCCAACTGAACTTTAAGCTTTACCAGAGCTACCTAGTGCTAAGTTTGACAAGTGTGCACCACACCTAAATAGAAGACTCGCTTAGGTCAAGTTACTCGCTTATGCCCCCCTTTATAGTACGATCAAAGGAAGAAACAAAGATCCTAACGACTATTCCGGATGTAACTCAACACCTTGACATCCGGAACTAACCGTCCTTAATCTTGTCGTTGATCCTTTGAAAACAGAAATGATTTCCATCAAGGGACATGAATACCATAGTGCCCAAAGTAGTTATCAACTCCATGACCTAACTTATCAAAGTTTCTGCAAAACACACATTAGTCATGGTAATAATGCATTGTCATCAATTGCTGAAACCAACACCGGGGCCTAGATGCTTTCAATCTCCCCCTTTTTGGTGATTGATGACAACACTGAGATTCAGAAGATATAAGAGTTGAGGTTTTTGAACAAGCTTGGTTCACATAAGCAAAAAGTTGTAAGCACAAGGGGTTAGGAATTGCTTATGTGTTCCAAGCCAACTGAGTGTACTTATAAGATAAAACAAGAAGAGTTAGTACACATAAAACATAGCTCATATGAAATCAGAGAAGGCACGAAAGCACAACCTTATGAGCTAAACACAATTAAGTGACATGATATGATATAACATAAAGTCTCACAAGCTCATAGTCACAAAATGCAGGGCGAGAAAATAAACATGATGCATGAATGTATCACACAAGGAAAAAATGAAACCCTCTATCAACACTCCCCCTGAATCTACTCTCTCTCCCCCTTTGGCATCAAACACTAAAAAAGAAAACTAAGGATCCGACGGGGGAACAGAAGCTGTCATGTCTGGTGCCGAGGAGCGTGGAGTGATTACGAATTGTGAAGTATCCTCCTTAGACTCTGAACTGTCAGGCTGACCCTCTGTAGATAGACATGGCAGTGAAGCGGTCTGGGTCTGTAGAGCAGGTGCAGGAACTGAAGGTGTAGTAGCAACAATAGGAGCAGTCACTATCGCCTGAGCCTGAAAGACATCAAGAGTAGGAGGATCTGTCGATGCAACTGATGAAGGTACAGTCTCTGTAGTCCCAGCCCCTGACACTAGAGGAAAACAGTCTTTGAAGCTGACATCCCTAAAGTGGTCACAAAGGTGGTGTGCGAGGGTGTCGGCTGACCAGTCAGCTCACTATAGGAGGCACTCAAGTCAGTGAAAGGAGTGCCCGAGAGGAGGTGAGGTCTAGGCTGAGCTGGTGGAGTGAACCCTATCTGAATAGGAGTGTAGCTCGGGGACTAAAATGTCTGAGGAACCTGCTGCTGGGGAGAGATAAACTAAAAGCTCAGCTATCCCTGACTCTGAGGTCCACTGACTGTAGTGCTGGAGTCAGAACAGACAGTGGTGGAGGTACCCCAACAATGACAAGGTGTCACAGGAGCTCTAGATACTGCTGCTGGGTGGCTGCCTGCTGCCTCTGCATCTCAAACTGCTGCCTCTAAAACTCTAGCTGTTGCCTCTGGAACTCGTCCTGACGAGCCTGAATCTGAGCAAATGCGGCAGCTGTGTCCTGAGCCTGTCTCTACATCTGAACCTCCTGTCTCTCCTGGGCCTGGGTCAGCCTCTCAAGTATAGCCACCATGGCTGGGTCTGAGCGGGAGGCTGATCCTGAACCACCGGCCTCATGGTCGTGGGGCCGAGGAGAGCGGTACCGGGGGATGGGCTGATAATCCTCATCTGTGCTGTCAGTAGCAACATCCTCAACTGGATCAGCTGGCTGAGCATCAAGATCTGCTAGCTTGGCCTCAGCAAGACCCTCAATGGTCTCATCCTGCTCAACAGCTGTCTCTAGAACCTCTAGCCTCTAACGTTGTCATGGGCCAGGTGCCTGCTCTCTGGTCACTGAAGCCCACAACTATTGAATATCATACTCTGGAAAAGCTGTAGTGGTATCAGATATCTCAGCTCTAATATCTGGAGGCAGGTCACACGCAGATCTGATAATAAAGCATATCCAATGAGCATAAGATAGCTGCCGATGACCCTTGAATCCCTCTGCCAAAGTATCCTCCATCTCACATAGCATCAGATCCCAAAGATCGAACGGTGTCTGTGAGATGAGGTGATGCACTACCCATAACTGCATACGGGTTAGTCCCTCTCTGTATCCCATCCTCGAAAGAAGTGTCCGCCTCACAATAGGATCAAAGACTCTAGCTAGGGGTGTTAGGCTGGCAGGTGTACGTCTAGACCCCTCACCAAACGGCTCACGGAAGCAGGGTCTGATCATGTCTGTAGGTGGCACTGTCCCGCCATGAGGACGTCTCGGAGGAGCGGTCTATCCAAAGCACAGCTGGTGTATCTTCGTCTCTGAAGCTAGGAGTCTGAGGATCTCCCATACCCTGGTGTTGTACAGTCTGTGGTCACGACCTCTGAATGCAAAGTGTATAAACTCATGTGCTGGGTCAATCCAAAGTGAAGAGTAGAACTCTCTGACCCAAGTGCCGCAGTAGTCTCCAGTCCGTCCAAGAAGATCTGACAAGCCAGGTAGAAAGGACAAGTGCGGACGGAGCTGCTCACCAACCACCTCAACTAAAACCTCTGGTCAACAGACTCTCTAAAGTCTGAATGCAATCCCACTGTCAACATAGGCTCTGTAGAAGTCCTCGTGCAGAGGTGTGTAGAAGCCCTCTGAAGCCCGGGGGTCCCGCTGAGGTGGGAACCACCGACTAACCTCTACGAACCTAAGAGCCTACACCTGTCATGCTGTAGCTCCCCTGAGGTCAAAGTGCTCAACTAGGGGGTGACCTCGAGCCCTGGGAGGTGGACGACCGCCACGACGCTGGCCCTCTGGCCTGGGAGTCACCTGAGCTCGTGTATGTCCTGAGCGACGACGCTGTGGAGAGTGAACTGTCTGCTCCTCTGTCTCCTCTAGGTCCTCTATAGGCTGCTCTGCAGGTGCATCCACTGTCTCTTCTGTGGCCTTAGTACCGAGCTGTCGACCTTCAAGGTGAAAGCGACGCTCGCCAATACGAATCCCACTGCTCCTGTCACCTCTCTCTGCTAGCTCTGCTGCATCTACAACTGCCTGAGCCACCTCTGCCTCTGTGAGTGTCCTCTTTCTCTTCTTGGCGGCTATCTTCACTCGCTTGCCATGAGCCACCTCTGTCCTCCTGGGAGGACTTTCGTCCCCATCACTAGGTGCACCACCAGCATTCTTGCAGCGAACCATACTGACAAACTGCTGTGACTGAGAAAACCTGGATAGTGACAAATGGTGTACTGACACTCGTGAGGCTTGGCCTCAATCCGTATCCGCATGCTTGGCCTCGGATTCACAGCTGATCACCTAACACACAAAGCACCAACAGGACGCACTAAAAGGATAGAATAGATAGATCTACTATAAGCAACATATATTATCTAATAGATGGGTTCTCTCCTAATGAAAGCAAGCATATTAGATAAAATGTGAATAGACCGCGATAGCTACCTCGGATGAGAGAAAACTCCGATGAAAGGAAGATGACCTTGACGCGCTAGGGTTCCCTAGAAACGACGGATAACCGCTCGCAGAGACAGAAACGCGCGAAGAACCCTCGACGAAGAATGGTTTTTGCAAGGCTAGGGTTAGGTCACTGCGGGAGGGAGGAAGACTCCGGCAGGAGCAGCGAGCGTGGGCTCTTTAGTGCGGTGGCGCGCATGGCAGAGGCTGCGGCGGCGCGCAGGGCGGCTGCGGTGGCACGCAGGGCAGCTGTGGTGGCTGCGGCAGCGTGCAGGCAGCAAGCGCGGGCACGCAGCGGCGACGCGCGGACAGCGAGCACGGGCGCGAAAGCGGTTGCGTGCTCGGGCGCGGGCGCGGAACGGCGAGCACGGGCGCGGAGGCTGTGCTCGGCGAGGAGGCGGCGCTCGGGATTACGGCGAGGACGGCAAGGGTTCGGGCTTTGGCAGACGGCGGCAGCTGATTGAAAAGAGAACGAGATCTGAATGTACAGTTAGAAGGCTGAGATCCGCTTTTCGTGCGGTGACCGGACGCGGTGGTCGCATGACCGGACGCGGTAAAGGTAGTGTCCGGTCAGAGTCCAGTAAGCTCCTGGAGCGATCGGATGCGTTCGGTTAGGCATGATCGGACGCAGACAGAGTCCGGTCATAGATTTCCCGGGAAACTCAAGCGCATGACCAGACATGGTGGTGGTGGTCGGGATCGGACGCGGTGGTCAGCAATGTCACGTCCGGTGCAGCGTCCGATCACAGATCCTAGAAAAAGATCTTCGGGATGATCGGACGTGCTGGTGGACGCCGGGACCGGACGCAGTGGTGAAGCAGCACCGCGTCCGATGCAGCGTCTGGTCCAGTGTCTGGTCGCTGTTAAACGCCTTTCTTAAATCCAATCTTCGATGTGACTTCTCCCAATCAAGTTCCAATTCAAAGAGACTCAAAATAAACATCAATTGGAACCTGATATGAGGGACCTCACTCAAACCCTCAATTTTTTCAAAGTATTTTGCCTTAGGCTAGTATTATTTTTAAGAAAATACGCAATAAACACCCGAGGAGCAACGTATGGCCATGCAATAGAGTTTATGAACCCTTGGGAGCTTCAAATGCTCTCTCTATTCATGGACGAACACAGAGGTTACTCAAAGCTAAACCGAAAAGAAACGACAAAGCAACAACCATGCATATGCAATGCAAAGCGAGAAAGAAAGACTAGGTTGCTTGTCAAGTTTGATCCACGGTTAGGCTTTTTCACTCCTCCAAAGGAGGGTTATCGTAACCGTGTTAGACAAGTTCTAGAGCATTGCGGGGAATTAAACATGACATATAATACAATGCAATGCAAGGAACAACACAAGCTTATTTTTTAAAGTTACTAGAATCAAGCACATTTAGTTCACTTCTCAACCTACAAAAGGTAGCCTCATCTAAAGGTTTAGTGAAGATATCTGCTAATTGATTTTCACTTCTTACACCTTCTAGTGATATATCATTTTTAGCAACATGATCTCTTAGAAAGTTGTGGTGGATATCAATATGCTTGATGCGTGAGTGTTGTTCTGGATTATTAGCAATTTTAACGGCACTTTCATTGTCACATAAAAGCAGCACCTTTTCAAGAACAACTCTATAGTCTAGGAGGGTTTGTTTCATGTATAAGATTTATGCACAACAAGCCCCTGCGGCAATGTATTCTGCCTTGGCGGTGGACAAAGTCATACTATTTTGCTTCTTAGATGACCAAGATACTAAGAACCTCCCAAGCAAATGGCACCCTTCGAATGTGTTTTTTCTATCAATTTTGCAACCGGCATAATCCGAATCGGAATAGCCAACTAGTTGGAATCTAGCTCCTTTGGGGTACCAAAGACCGATATTTGGGGTGTACTTAAGATATCTTAAAATTCTTTTTACGGCACTTAGGTGAGGTTCTTTAGGGCACGCTTGAAAGCGAGCACACATGCACACACTAAATATGATATCGGGCCTAGATGCGGTAAGGTACAACAAGCTACCAATCATAGAATGGTAGAGAGTTTGATCGATTGGTTTACCGCTCTCATCTAGGTCGAGATGTCCATTAGATGGCATTGGGGTCTTGATTGGTTTACACTCTTCCATCTTGAATCTTTTGAGAAGATCCTTGGTATACTTTTCTTGAGAGATGAAAATCCCTTCTCTCATTTGCTTGACTTGAAAACCAAGGAAGAATGTTAGTTCACCAATCATTGACATTTCAAACTCCTTTGACATCAATTCACCAAATTCTTTGCAATAATCTTCATTTGTTGACCCGAAGATGATATCATCAACATAAACTTGACAAATGAAGATCTCTCCATTAAGTTTCTTGGTGAATAGTGTGGTGTCAACCTTCCTAATAGTGAAGCCCTTCTCAATGAGGAAGTCCCGGAGGCGCTCATACCACGCTCTAGGGGCTTGCTTGAGCCCATATAGCGCCTTAGACAACCTATAAACATGATTAGGATATCTAGAGTCTTTAAACTCGGGAGGTTGTTCAACATACACTAGTTCATTTATGAAGCCATTTAAAAATGCACTTTTCACATCCATTTGATATAGTTTCATTTCATGATGTGATGCATATGCAAGAAGGATACGAATGGCTTCAAGTCTTGCAACAGGTGCAAAGGTCTCTCCAAAATCAAGACCTTCAACTTGAGAGAACCCCTTTGCAACTAGTCTCGCCTTGTTCCTCACTACTATGCCTTGATCATCTTGCTTGTTGCGGAACACCCACTTGGTTCCAATGACTCTTGCACCTTTTGGATGCTCTTCAAGTGTCCAAACTTGATTGTGGGCAAAGTTGTTCAATTCTTCATGCATAGCATTCACCCAATTTGGATCTTGAAGAGCTTCTTCTACATTCTTAGGTTCAAGACAAGAGACAAAAAAGTGATGTTCAACAAAAGAAGCAAGCTTTTAAGATCGAGTCATTACACCCTTTGTAGGACTCCCTATGATAAGATCTTGTGGATGTGCTTGAAGTAGAGGTGAGTTTCTTCTATCAACCACTTGAGGAGAGGGTTAGGGAGCATCAACATCTTGAGCTTGTGCCTCGGCTTGTTCATGAGAGATATGAGTATCTTCATTTTCAACTCTCTCATTCTTGTCATCATCTTGAGGCACATGTGGTGAAGATGGTGGATTGACAATTTATACATCGTCTTCATCATCTTTAGGCTTGATGTCTCCCACCGGCATGTTCTTCATTGCCTCTCTCAATGGTTCATCACCTACATCATCACAATTCTCAATTGTTCCTTGGGAGCCGTTAGATTCATTAAATTCCACACCATATGTTTCTTCAACCAAACTGGTGGCATGGTTAAATACTCTATATGCTTTGGACTTTGATGAGTAAGCAACAAGAAAACCAATATCACAATGTCTTTGAAACTTTCCTAGGTGTTGACGCTTCTTGTAGATGTAGCATTTGCAACCAAACACCCGGAAGAATGAGACATCCAGCTTCTTCCCATTTAGCAACTCATAGGGGGTCTTGCCAAGGAACTTTTGTAGGAAGAGGCGATTTGAAGCATAGCATGTAGTGTTGATTGCCTCAGCCCACAATTTCTCTGGTGTGTTGTACTCATCTAGCATTGTTCTTGCAAGGGTGATCAAAGTCCGGTTCTTTCTCTCAACTACACCATTTTGTTGAGGAGTGTAGGTTGATGAAACTTCATGCTTGATTCCAATTTCATCACAATAAGCTTCAATGTTTGTGTTGTCAAACTCTTTGCCATTGTCACTTCTAATCTTCTTTATCTTGACTTCAAATTCATTTTGAGCTCTCTTTGCAAACTTCTTGAAGCAATTTGCCACTTCAGATTTATCATGAAGGAAGAAAGTCCAAGTGTATCTTGAGTAGTCATCCACAATCACTAGGCAATAGAGATTTCCACCCAAGCTCTTGTAAGTTGTAGGACCAAACAAATCATGTGAAGAAGTTCTAATACTCTTGATATTGACATATAAGCTTTGGTTGGATGAGTATTTACAACTTGTTTGCCGGCTTGACATGCACTACAAGGTTTGTCCTTCTCAAACTTTACACCCTTCAAACCTCTCACTAATTCTTTTTTTAATAGCTTATTGAGAGTGTTCATTCCAACATGTGCAAGCCTCCTATGCCAAAGCCACCCAAGTGTAGTTTTGGTGAACAAACATGTCATCAAGTTTGCATCTTCGGAGGTGAAGTCAACAAGATAGAGATTATTGTATCTAAAGCTTTTGAAAATCACTTGCTTGTCATCTATCTTTGTAACTACCACTTCATTAGGAGTGAACAAGCATTGGTAGCCAAGGTCACAAAGTTGCCCAACGGATAGTAAGTTGAAACTCAATGAAGCAACATAGAGCACATTTGAAAGAGAGTGATCATTTGATATTGCAATCTTGCCTATACCATTGACTTTGCTCTTTGAATTGTCCCCAAATGTGATCTTTTCTTGACATACCCCATTCTCTTCAAGTGAGGTGAATATACGAGGATCACCGGTCATATGTTGAGTGCAACCACTATAAATTACCCAATGAGATCCACCGGTCTTGTAGTTCACCTACACATAAGAGATCAATCCTTTTGTTTAGGGACCCAAACTTGAGAGGGACCCTTGACTTTCTCAACTAGTGACTTGGCAACCCATATTTTCTTAGGCCTATTCTTGTTAGGGGGACCCAAGAACATGACTTTCATCTTTCCACTTGAATCTTTTCTAAGCATGTAATGAGCATTGAAAGCAAAGGGTCTAGCATGCTTGGGCAAGGGTTGTGGTGGTGGAGTTTTGCACTCATGAGCAAAATGGCCTTCTTGTCTACACTCAACACATCTCTTTGGCTTGGTCTTTGACTTGCTTAGTTGTTGTTGAGCTTTAGCCTTCTTCTCTTGATTTGCCAAGTAACCAATGCCACTTCTATCCAACTTCATGACGGTGTTCATGAGTAGCTCACTTTGCAAATGTTAGCCTCTTGTGAACTTGCTTAGGTCGGTCTTGAGATGCTCTTTTTCTTGCTTGAGCTTTTTGTTTTCTTCAATAAATGACTCATTTGATGTTTACTTTTCAAGAGCCATCAATTTCTTGTTCTCATTTCTAAGCATCTCATTTTCACTCTTGAGCTTGACATAGTCATCATAGTTATCAGACTCAACCACACTCTTGCCTTTGCCGCTAGAGCCTTGCTTAATGTTCTCAATAATCAAGTCATCATATGATTTAGCTATATTAATCTTAACAACTTGGTTAGTAGCATTATGTGTAACAGAACCGTCCAAATTATAAGAGCACAAGTACAAAAACAATCACCGAAGTGATCAAATTCTCGCACTTGAGCCCATATAACTCCGGTAGTCCAATGAAATCACGAGGGATTTCAAACCAACCAACATACCAGCCGAGATCGTAGTGATTCAACATAACAAGTCACATGTTACAACCATTTCACAAGTAATTGAATATACATCGGAGTTCAACATAGTTATAAGAACTTACATTGAAAAGTAGCGGAAGCAAAGTAATTTGAAACTAACATTAATCTTATTTCAAATACATGCCAGTACCACGGTCGACTTCCAACAAAAGCATTAGAGATAAGGTAAATAAGAAGGATCCTGCCCGTGATTACACTCCGCCTCTACGGCAGGAGCCAACCAACTCTTGCAGTCGCCATGATACATCATAACCTGCAACAAGTGGGGATAAAACCCTAAGTACAAGAAGGTACTCAGCTAGACTTACCCGTCAGAAACCAGAAATAAGGTGACACCAAGGATCATGCAAGGCTGATATAAAGTGGGCTGGCTTGACAACATTTTGCATAAAAGCTTAATACAGATAAGTAATCATTAATGCTTAAGCATCAAGTTAATCATCATTAACCTGTCATCTATATTAGCACCTGTACTAGAGCACTCACTTTATTAGGAGCAAACAATATTAATCATAGCAGGTATAAATTGAGGCAACCTTTCCATCGTGATCCAATTAACCACCAGTTCAATTTAATTGAATCTACGTTGCCGCTGCTCAAGTCAAGTGCTCACTAACCGGGAGCGACGGCGATTCGAATCGAATTCCTATCCAGCTGGAGGGGTATTTCTAACACTCACCGTGCAGACCCCTGCCAGGGTCGCACAGGCCACCTTTTCATATGATTCAGGAATCACGGGTCTGAATGATGTCGCGACCCCAAGGGCGACACTCTGCCAGGTGATAGGGACTCTAACCCCCCCTTGGTCTCACGCCAATGTCCCCAAGCACATCCTTTCTCTCCTCCAAGAAGCAACCTACCATTTGATTCTCGGCCTGAACCACATTACTCGACTTCGTGGTCGGAACGGCTTATCCGGCCAACTAAGTGTTAGACTGCGTTCAACATGACTCAAGGACGTACAGCGAATCGGTCCTTAAACGACTCAGACGGGGATAGATCCACACCCAAGACCTCCATGCCTTGTCGCTTCACTATCATCATCCCGCCCGGTCTCATTTCATTTTATTAACACATGGTTCCATTCCACGATAGCAAATATAGCCAACCGTGCCATATATGAATATCCCTATATCTCGCAGGTGACAGGAAATCACCTGACTTCTACCGCTTAAAGCAGGGCTAAGCATCTACTCGATCCTAGTCTATGTAGGATTCAAGGATTCATATATCTGGACAAGGAATGATATAATGCAGCAAGAGTTTCCAACCAACTCCTATCACTTAATGCAACAATACTTATAACATATATAGAATTAATTGCTTTGAAGATAGGAGGCTTATAATGCTCCGGGGCTTGCCTGGGATCCGACTCAAGTTAGAGTATGTCAGATGAGTTCGCTTGGCGAGCATCTTCAAATCTACCACTTGTCCGGTCCTTCGATCTTCGGGATGGATCCACCAACTCTATCTTCGGGTTTGGCTCCACCTTAGGTCCTTCACGTGCTTTAGCTAATGTACCTAAATGAGGTGCAACAATGCATATGTATGAATGCATAGAAGTGCAATAAACAAAGTAATCAAACAAGCATACCAAAGTTCTCCTAAACACCTAGATCTAATTAACTTAATCCTCACTAAGGCATAACATAGAAGATTGCAAACACATCAATCAAGAAACAAGCCTCACAAGATCATAGGGTACCACCCAAGTATCATCAAAAGATATGAGTCACACTTCAATACCCAAGCATGGCAAAGTTAATCAAAGCACTAGAACTAGAAATTGCCACATTCTGGGCATCAGAACAGCAGCTAAGTAATTTAATCATAACTGGAGATCTACAACTCCAAATGACTTGCAAGAAGACATTATGGAAATCTTATGAAATTCTCTACATTTCATTTATAATCATCACAGCATGATTCCAAAGTTTAACATGTCGAATTTACACAAACACAGAAACTGGTCTAACAAGACAAAGAGCAAGCAATTCTGTACCCCAACTTTAAACAGCTATAACTCCTAAACCACATGGCCAAATGCCACCAAATTTTAACAGCAGCTAGATACATAAATTATCTACAACTTTTGTATAAATAAGTTTCACAACAAAGCACATTATCATGAAGAACTTTGCTAAGTTCCTAGATCTGTCCAGAAACCTCATTTGCAAGAAATAATTATTAACTTATGTTGCAAACATATAATTGGACAAAAACAACTTCACCAACATTTCATAAATGACTAATGAACACCAGAAAACATAGTGTCCAATGCTAGATAAATTATTTTAATACACTTCTTAATTTATCTTAGATAATTAAGTGGAATTATGAACACATAGTAAAGATGTTCAATAATTTCTACCAAAATTACAGTGTCCTACATATTCTCCCAATAGCCTACTGTCCAAATTTCAAGTCATTTGGATATGTATATCAACCTCTATGAAAAAGAAAAATGGCTATTACAAGAATTCATGTGAGAGCAAGATGAATCAATAACTCATTCATACTATAACCAAAATTCATGAAATTTTTACCACACACCAAAAATCACATGAGTAGCATGCCACAAAAATTTCACTTCATTTGGAGCCCTAAATTTGCAGTTAAGAAAATGACAAATACAACTAGCATTGAAAACCTAATCTGAAAAATCCATTTTTACAGCAAAAACATGAAACTAAAACATGCCATATTATAGATCTAGCACATAGACAATTTCACAAGGATTCCAAAAAGTCCTTATTTGCTATTTTATGAATTTTCTATGATTTATTATGAATTTTCAAAAATCAGCAAAAACTACCACAAATCAGTCCTTATGGCACTATTCATATGAGTCTATGACATTGCAGTTAGGCCCCTGCATTTCTTCAAATTGTTGCATGAAGTCCTTGACGCGAATCAAAGCAGAGGAGGCGTCGGAGGTCGTCGGTGCTCGCGGTTCCGGCCGCTGTGGCGCTCGCCGGTGAAGACGGAGTGGCGGGGGAGCACCAGGGGGTCCGCGCGAACTCCATGGTGGCCCCAGCTCGGCCGGCGATGGCTCGTGGCCTCCTGGCCACGTGCACAGTGACCCGCACAGCGACGGCGATGGCGGCGACTGGTGCTCTGGTGGCGGAACGACCGGCAAGGGGGTGCACGAGGTACGGCAGAGGCTGGAGAAGGCGATGCCGCACTCGGTTGGGACAAAGGGAGAGCACAGCACCGGTGGCATGGAGCTTGCTCCGTCGGCCATGGCTGCCGACACGCTCTGACGTGTGCATGCGGCGTAGGGGGCGAGAGAGATTTGAGCGGGGGAGAAGGGCAGGGTGCTCGGGTCTTCTACATCGTCTTGACGACGCGTGGGTGCAAGGTGGCGAGTGGAGTCAGCGCGAAGGAGCCACGCGGCGCACGGGAGCAGAGCGGGTCGGCCATTGCTGCTCTTCTGAATTTTCAAATTTTCAATACCACCTCAAACGTACAACTGAAACTCCATTTTTTCATCGATCACAACTCCCAAATTAGCTCGAATTAGCTCGTGGTATAATTGACAAAAGTGTAGAGCTACAAGTGTACTCCAACTTTGGTTAAAGAATCAAAGTCTAATTCAGCACAGTTAGAGAGATACAAAGCTCCAAAGGAGGGTACCTCAAAACTGAATTCTGCAGCTTAGTTTCAATCGACTGAAACTTCCGTCTTCTCCACCTTATAACTCATAAACCATTTGATGATTTGATCAACCGATTTCACCAATACGTAGAGCTATAAGAGCACTCCAACTTTGACTAAAGGATTTTGGCCAGACTCCAAATGGTTTGCAAACTACAATTCTCTAAAGATAGGTACATGGAAACGGATTCCAGAAATTCAGTCATCCCAGACTTAGCCAAATTTTTCGTCCCTGAAAACAGCACAAGATTCGATTTTGTGAACCCTATTTGACCAAGCTAGGCACCAAATCATCTCTTGCTCATTAAACAAAGTTTGTAGTACTCAAACCAAACTACAATTATTATTTAAGGATCAAGATTTGATTCAGCTTGTATTGCAAGATATAAGGCTCCAACTAAGGCACTTAGCACTAAAACAGCATAAGGACTTAGCCAAATTTTGCAAGTGCCAATCAGCCCCTATTTCTGGCTTGTGGGCCACCTTTGAGATTGTTCTGCTCATTTTCATGAGATGGTCATTAAACAACTTTTGTTCCATAATAAATTTGCTACAACTTTGTTTAAGGGTGCAGCTACAGTAAAGCACTTTTAGCTACCCTTTTAAAACAATCAAGCAACTATGCTCCCTAGGTCAAACAAGGTCAAATCAAGGTCAACTATCACATAGAGACTTAATTAGTCAACATGGTCAACATGAAAATTGCTCTATTAAGTGTCCTAAGCCTAGTTAAGATATTTTAGAGGCTAAACATGCACACCATGCATAGGTTGCACAAGAATATAGGCCTCACATGCATTGAAACATAGGAATTAAGTGAAATGCTATAGTTGTTTCATCCCCATGTTTCATGTGTTTGTTTCAAAGTACGTGCTACACATGTTTCACTAGGTTGTTCCACATGTGTCCTAGATGTGTTGCACATGTTGCATTTGTATATTGCATAAACACTAGTTCACATGGAATGTAAGGCATGTTTCCTTGTTTTAGAAGCATGTTTCAATTATAATCCAAACAAGCATATAACTTATCATTTCATGTGACTTTTTGATTCCAAACTCCATGAAACTTTTCTAGGGGTCACTATAGATAGTTATTGAGGTGAGACATGTGAAGATACTTTGATAGCAACACCCAAGCATATATCTTTTAATTGAGCCTATATGTAAGCAAGGGTGCAATATCCAAGTTTAGGTTAGGGCTTATCTCCATAGGTTTGACTTTGACATCGTCATCTCCACTAATCTATCATGTTTGATCTTAAACCCACCACTTAATTGGTGATAAACACCTAGGGTGTTACAGCCCTCCCCCCTTAAAAGAATCGCGTCCCGAGATTCGGAATGGAAGACCTTTTAGGGAAGAGAGGCACGTCATCTAGTTCTCAACATCTGCTATAGCATTCAGCTACAAAGCTTCAACATCGGTGAACACTTTGGTCGAAGGCACTTTCTGATACCTACTCTTTATGGTAAAATTTGTCTGAAGAATTTCCTTCATTGACTTCCATGAAGCATTGTTACTTTGGGAGGAATCCAAGATAGCACATACTGCATTCTCAGTGTACGGAGATCATTTGGTCCATGAGTGAATCACTCACAAGTATCTGACTTTCTAATGACCACAACATAGGCCATATGAACTTGACTCTAGACTGAAATATTCAGAAGTATATTCGTTGAAATGACTCTATGTTCACATGGTTTTGAAAAGCAGTTCTCTACCAAAATGGCTTGAGCACAACCTTCCAAAAGGGTGAGATCATAGACGACGAATATACTCTGAGGCTATAGGATACTGACTAACCAATAGACAGGGTCTATGTTGGTTGTAAATGTTCCTTCATTTAGACACCAACTAATGGAAAACTACTTGAGGTTCCATGTGTGCAGTTCTCTTTCTCTGATGACAACACTATATTATCTGAGTTTGTCGAGGGGTCAGTGAATGTGATAACTGACTCTGTCGGCTTCGTATTTCTGCCAAATGCTACCTAATAAGGTTCTTTTATCCAAATGCAACAGTTACCCAGGTGGAATCAGATGCAAGCTCTTGGTAAAAACATGTATAAGGTACCAAAGTATGTCATCATTGGAAAATAAATCCCAAAGAAAGATGTAACGAGGCCTTAAGGACAACAAAAGTTGTACTTATTCACTTAACCGCGGAGAGTAGTCTACCACCAAGCGATTGAGTAAAAATTTTCCTTTATGACTTAGTTGCACTGTAAGTTGAGTTGACTTGCAGCGTAGCAACTTTGTCATGCCAACTTTCACCTTGAGGCTTCATTTTTAGGATCAAACAGCAGCGCTAAGATGGAAAAATCTATTGTTTGACACTTCTCAAATTGCTTTCAAATTTTCCTCAACACTTTGTCCAATAAAGTTATGAACAAACCGTTTGTGGCACCTAAGGGCACAAGGATGTTGATCGAAACTAGGGCATGCATTTCTCTAATTCTTCACTTTAGTTGATAGAACACTTTGCACTATCTGTGTGATTGTCCAAGATGGAATTGACTTGGTCACAATGGCTATGGAAGATAGAATATCAGAATATCACTCAAGTTGTTGGCTAGTTGATTAACTTCCTATTGGTTATTGCTCTGTAAGACATAGCCTTCGTAGCTACCAAAGAATCATTACCTAGCTAGAGATTAACCTTCCTATTGGTAACTAATTAGTTGTCTCTCAACACTAAAAAGTTCCAAATCTTCCCTCTTGACCACAACAACTGTAGTTGATGCAGAACGGATGGTTGCCATCGAAGTTAGCAAATAGGAAGTTATTCTAGAGATGGTTGATTTCGATTGTATGGTCATTATGCACCCAAGATTGCGACTTGGATAGCTCCGGTCACATGCACAATGCGACAATCGATTCTCATCTCACAGATAACTTGTCCAACATTAAGTGTTGTGTGTCCTTTTTATCCAACAGGAATGAGATACGTTGCTCACTAGATGACGTTCGTCAATAGTCTGACAACTAAGTAGAGTCACTTGTCTACCACCTATTGCAGTCTGTTAATGTTTATGTAGATGACCTGTTCTTCAAAGGTTATCCTCTTGGCAACTTCAGAAGGAAACTCCACTACCTTCAGTCTAAGATATGGATCTTACGATAAGATATGGGGAGATAACCAAGGAAGAGTTCACCTGACAATAACACGTTGATATTGTTCCGCAATGGGTCATGACTAGAAACCACAATACCAGCGCGTGCCCAGTAGCACAACCATGTGCCGGCCGGTCACAAGGAGGCCCTAGGTTTCATCGCGGCACCGTTAGCTGCTACTCATAACACCATTACCGATCACACCACCAAGGTGAAATTTCAAGTGACACAATTTGGGTGGTAAAAACAAGCATTATACAAGGAGGTATAGCAAGTAAAGGTAGTCATAAGGTTTAAAATCAACGAGGAGGAGATCCGTAGATCAAACACCTCACAAGAGATCATAGCTCAATTCCTAAAGACAACTGATCAATGGACTCTTGCTTAAATTCTATGCACGACTTGCGTCCACCAAGGTGAGTTCCAGATAGAAGATTAATAGGAGATTCATTCATGTTGGGCAACAACATGAGATCAAGATCGATAAACATCCTGAGACTTGGGAAGGTTAGGGATGGATTACTCAAACTTCAAGGACGAAAACCAATATGTCAATCATAGATTGAGTTGATAAGGTAGATACCCGAATTTACAAGCAACCGATTTTGAGATCAGACGACGAAAGATTATCATTGCACCAGATCACCTGTAGGAGAGGCAATCAGTAGGTCCAACATGGATTCAGTTAAGGGTCTTACAACTTGGCATCAAACAACTATAGCCAAAAGGAAGAGTTGGAGAGAATCTATCTTGGCTAGTAGATCAAACAAAGGTATTCACGTGCGGTTGCAGGACAACCATGGTATACACGCATATTTAATGGTCCAAACTTGGGCTCATAAGGAAAAGAACCTAATTGGGGATGACGCCAAGAGATCGTTTCGCGTAACTCGAGTATTGCTCTAAGATAAAGCTACTCGACACTCGTATACTTACCGAAGACAAACGAAGTGACAACTATGGCACTAATTAACTAACAAGCATACATACAAACATCATAGTCAAGCATTGGAGAGATCCAATCCAATTAGCTTAAGCAACCACTACTAAGCATCAGGCTCACCCATAACAAACATTCATCTAAAGCAAGAACTAACTACGAGTTTAGCCTAAGACAAACGCTAGCTAAGGTGGCTACTTAGCATGGGCACAGAACATGGACAGCAACATAGTAGTTAATTGTTTCGACCATAGCTGAGGTTGTAGACATCCCATAAAGGTGATCCTAGACTTTCTAGAAAGCTTAGAAAGATGGCTACACATTAGTTATTCATACCAAAAGCTAAATCATAGGTTAGCATGGTCAAACATGCTGATGTTTCAGATCTGTACCAATATGGATAGAAAACTGACAAGAACTTCAAAATTGCATAACTGGAGTTCTAGGGGTCCAACAAGGCTGAGCCTTAACTTTATGTAAAGCTTATTAAGTTTTCTATAATTTTCTTATTATCATATTAAGATGATTCTATATCTAACAAGGCCAAACAAGACAAAGAAGACATCTCTGCCCAGATTTGGACAGATTATGTCATTCCACTTTACAAGCTCATAAGTAGAGATTTAGACCACCCCAATTGGTGCTATAGGACAATTTGGAAAGCTTAGAAAAAGTACTACACTTCTTCTATTATCTCCAAGACATGATTCCATATGCACACAGGTCAAACAAACCAAATATTTAGATCTATTCAGGGCATAAACAAAACCTGACAGTAAACTTCTAAAGGTCATAACTCCCAAACCATAAGGCTTAGTGTCATGAAATTTTAGGACAAGCTAGATAAGTAAGTTAGCTACAACTTTGGTATTCTCCATAACTATAGAAAACACCATTATGACCACAAAATCATCACTATAACAGAAACCATTCTAACAGTCAACGTTCAACAAACAAAACAAAGCTTGCCTTTGTTCTACCTAACAAGAGAGCACACAAACATGTTATTCTAGTAGCTCTAAATTTTTGTTACCTTAGACCAACACGAATTTAATTTATTCATGAGAACCCATAATTACTTAAGGGAGGTTTAAAGCATTGGCAAACGCTTGGGTGAGCAACATAGAGTAAGACATTCATGTTTAGCTTCACACAAGAAAGATAGTGTACTACATTGATCACAAGTTACTTATCATTTGAACAAGGGTGAGAGGAGCATAGCTATGCATAAAGCAACAATCATGAAGATGCATGCTTCGTCCTATTCGTCCTCACCAGATTGCCAACCTAAGGTGGCGATCACGTCCTATGTCGGTGGCATAACACGCACTCTCTCGATATATAGCTAGTCGTCAGCTACATTCGACTTACGCATTCGTGGTTAGCGTACCTGCAGAAAAGTTTCATTGCAGCCCAACATTTCCCAATATAGCACACAATGAAAGCAGAGAAGTAAAATTCTAAGTACTCCCATGTACATATACCCCTGTATACGTACATGTAATACCAAAACTACCCGAATCTTCGATCACCCACAATTAAGTACCTTCATATATACATGTGTGTAACATGTAAATAATCCAGTAACCAAACTAGCTCTCCCCTAGACCGAAGGTTGGACGGTCATGCTCTCACAACTCACACTTACCTGAGCGTAGGTGCGATGTTGCATAAAAATAAACTAGCAACATATATGGCTATTTCATATATGAAGGCTACCTCCAATCTTACACACCGGGTAGCATAGTGTGGGAAAGTTATCACACATACATACCTTGGCCTGGACGTAGATGCATAAATGAAAAACCCCCAAGTTAGTACTTATATAAGCCACCTAATAATCCTTATATGGGCATAAGGAAATTGACCACTGGCATACTTAGATTTAGAATTCAGTTTTCACAAACCTATATATAGCTATAAGTTGATGAACTGATTTTATAAAACAAAACCTTTGTTTTAAATACACATATGACAAGTTTAATGTTGAATCTTGCTCCGATACCAGCTGTAACAGAACCGTCCAAATTATAAGAGCACAAGTACAAAAACAATCACCGAAGTGATCAAATTCTCGCACTTGAGTCCATATAACTCTGGTAGTCCAATGAAATCACGAGGGATTTCAAACCAACCAACATACCAGCCAAGATCGTAGTGATTCAACATAACAAGTCACATGTTACAACCATTTCACAAGTAATTGAATATACATCGGGGTTCAACATAGTTATAAGAACTTACATTGAAAAGTAGCGGAAGCAAAGTAATTTGAAACTAACATTAATCTTATTTCAAATACATGCCAGTACCACGGTCGACTTCTAACAAAAGCATTAGAGATAAGGTAAATAAGAAGGATCCTGCCCGTGATTACACTCCGCCTCTACGGCAGGAGCCAACCAACTCTTGCAGTCGCCATGATACATCATAACCTGCAACAGGTGGGGATAAAACCCTGAGTACAAGAAGGTACTCAGCTAGACTTACCCGTCAGAAACCAGAAATAAGGTGACACCAAGGATCATGCAAGGCTGATATAAAGTGGGCTGGCTTGACAACATTTTACATAAAAGCTTAATACAGATAAGTAATCATTAATGCTTAAGCATCAAGTTAATCATCATTAACCTGTCATCTATATTAGCACCTGTACTAGAGCACTCACTTTATTAGGAGCAAACAATATTAACCATAGCAGGTATAAATTGAGGCAACCTTTCCATCGTGATCCAATTAACCATCAGTTCAATTTAATCGAATCTACGTTGCCGCTGCTCAAGTCAAGTGCTCACTAACCGGGAGCGACGGCGATTCGAATCGAATTCCTATCCAGCTGGAGGGGTATTTCTAACACTCACCGTGCAGACCCCTGCCAGGGTCGCACAGGCCACCTTTTCATATGATTCAGGAATCACGGGTCCGAATGATGTCGTGACCCCAAGGGCGACACTCTGCCAGGTGATAGGGACTCTAACCCCCCCTTGGTCTCACGCCAATGTCCCCAAGCACATCCTTTCTCTCCTCCAAGAAGCAACCTACCATTCGATTCCCGGCCTGAACCACATTACTCGGCTTCGCGGTCGGAACGGCTTATCCGGCCAACTAAGTGTTAGACCGCGTTCAACATGACTCAAGGACGTACAGCGAATCGGTCCTTAAACGACTCAGACGGGGATAGATCCACACCCAAGACCTCCATGCCTTGTCGCTTCACTATCATCATCTCGCCCGGTCTCATTTCATTTTATTAACACATGGTTCCATTCCACGATAGCAAATATAGCCAACCGTGCCATATATGAATATCCCTATATCTCGCAGGTGACAAGAAATCACCTGACTTCTACTGCTTAAAGCAGGGCTAAGCATCTACTCGATCCTAGTCTATGTAGGATTCAAGGATTCATATATCTGGACAAGGAATGATATAATGCAGCAAGAGTTTCCAACCAACTCCTATCACTTAATGCAACAATACTTATAACATATATAGAATTAATTGCTTTGAAGATAGGAGGCTTATAATGCTCCGGGGCTTGCCTGGGATCCGACTCAAGTTAGAGTATGTCAGATGAGTTCGCTTGGCGAGCATCTTCAAATCTACCACTTGTCCGGTCCTTCGATCTTCGGGATGGATCCACCAACTCTATCTTCGGGTTTGGCTCCACCTTAGGTCCTTCACGTGCTTTAGCTAACGTACCTAAATGAGGTGCAACAATGCATATGTATGAATGCATAGAAGTGCAATAAACAAAGTAATCAAACAAGCATACCAAAGTTCTCCTAAACACCTAGATCTAATTAACTTAATCCTCACTAAGGCATAACATAGAAGATTGCAAACACATCAATCAAGAAACAAGCCTCACAAGATCACAGGGTACCACCCAAGTATCATCAAAAGATATGAGTCACACTTCAATACCCAAGCATGGTAAAGTTAATCAAAGCACTAGAACTAGAAATTGCCACATTCTGGGCATCAGAACAGCAGCTAAGTAATTTAATCATAACTGGAGATCTACAACTCCAAATGACTTGCAAGAAGACATTATGGAAATCTTATGAAATTCTCTACATTTCATTTATAATCATCACAGCATGATTCCAAAGTTTAACATGTCGAATTTACACAAACACAGAAACTGGTCTAACAAGACAAAGAGCAAGCAATTCTGTACCCCAACTTTAAACAGCTATAACTCCTAAACCACAAGGCCAAATGCCACCAAATTTTAACAGCAGCTAAATACATAAATTATCTACAACTTTTGTATAAATAAGTTTCACAACAAAGCACATTATCATGAAGAACTTTGCTAAGTTCCTAGATCTGTCCAGAAACCTCATTTGCAAGAAATAATTATTAACTTATGTTGCAAACATATAATTGGACAAAAACAACTTCACCAACATTTCATACATGACTAATGAACACCAGAAAACATAGTGTCCAATGCTAGATAACTTATTTTAATACACTTCTTAATTTATCTTAGATAATTAAGTGGAATTATGAACACATAGTAAAGATGTTCAATAATTTCTACCAAAATTACAGTGTCCTACATATTCTCCCAATAGCCTACTGTCCAAATTTCAAGTCATTTGGACATGTATATCAACCTCTATGAAAAAGAAAAATGGCTATTACAAGAATTCATGTGAGAGCAAGATGAATCAATAACTCATTCATACTATAACCAAAATTCATGAAATTTTTACAACACACCAAAAATCACATGAGTAGCATGCCACAAAAATTTCACTTCATTTGGAGCCCTAAATTTGCAGTTAAGAAAATGACAAATACAACTAGCATTGAAAACCTAATCTGAAAAATCCATTTTTACAGCAAAAACATGAAACTAAAACATGCCATATTATAGATCTAGCACATAGACAATTTCACAAGGATTCCAAAAAGTCCTTATTTGCTATTTTATGAATTTTCTATGATTTATTATGAATTTTCAAAAATCAGCAAAAACTACCACAAATTAGTCCTTATGGCACTATTCATATGAGTCTATGACATTGCAGTTAGGCCCCTGCATTTCTTCAAATTGTTGCATGAAGTCCTTGACGCGAATCAAAGCAGAGGAGGCGTCGGAGGTCGTCGGTGCTCGCGGTTCCGGCCGCCGTGGCGCTCGCCGGTGAAGACGGAGTGGCGGGGGAGCACCATGGGGTCCGCGCGAACTCCATGGTGGCCCCAGCTCGGCCGGCGATGGCTCGTGGCCTCCTGGCCACGTGCACAGTGACCCGCACAGCGACGGCGATGGCGGCGACTGGTGCTCTGGTGGCGGAACGACCGGCAAGGGGGTGCACGAGGTACGGCAGAGGCTGGAGAAGGCGATGCCGCACTCGGTTGGGACAAAGGGAGAGCACAGCACCGGCGGCATGAAGCTTGCTCCGTCGGCCATGGCTGCCGACGTGCTCTGGCGTGTGCGTGCGGCGTAGGGGGCGAGAGAGATTTGAGCGGGGGAGAAGGGCAGGGTGCTCGGGTCTTCTACATCGTCTTGACGACGCGTGGGTGCAAGGTGGCGAGTGGAGTCAGCGCGAAGGAGCCACGTGGCGCACGGGAGCAGAGCGGGTCGGCCATTGCTGCTCTTCTGAATTTTCAAATTTTCAATACCACCTCAAACGTACAACTGAAACTCCATTTTTTCATTGATCACAACTCCCAAATTAGCTCGAATTGGCTCGTGGTATAATTGACAAAAGTGTAGAGCTACAAGTGTACTCCAACTTTGGTTAAAGAATCAAAGTCTAATTCAGCACAGTTAGAGAGATACAAAGCTCCAAAGGAGGGTACCTCAAAACTGAATTCTGCAGCTTAGTTTCAATCGACTGAAACTTCCGTCTTCTCCACCTTATAACTCATAAACCATTTGATGATTTGATCAACCGATTTCACCAATACGTAGAGCTATAAGAGCACTCCAACTTTGACTAAAGGATTTTGGCCAGACTCCAAATGGTTTGCAAACTACAATTCTCTAAAGATAGGTACATGGAAACGGATTCCAGAAATTCAGTCATCCCAGACTTAGCCAAATTTTTCGTCCCTGAAAACAGCACAAGATTCGATTTTGTGAACCCTATTTGACCAAGCTAGGCACCAAATCATCTCTTGCTCATTAAACAAAGTTTGTAGTACTCAAACCAAACTACAATTATTATTTAAGGATCAAGATTTGATTCAGCTTGTATTGCAAGATATAAGGCTCCAACTAAGGCACTTAGCACTAAAACAGCATAAGGACTTAGCCAAATTTTGCAAGTGCCAATCAGCCCCTATTTCTGGCTTGTGGGCCACCTTTGAGATTGTTCTGCTCATTTTCATGAGATGGTCATTAAACAACTTTTGTTCCATAACAAATTTGCTACAACTTTGTTTAAGGGTGCAGCTACAGTAAAGCACTTTTAGCTACCCTTTTAAAACAATCAAGCAACTATGCTCCCTAGGTCAAACAAGGTCAAATCAAGGTCAACTATCACATAGAGACTTAATTAGTCAACATGGTCAACATGAACATTGCTCTATTAAGTGTCCTAAGCCTAGTTAAGATATTTTAGAGGCTAAACATGCACACCATGCATAGGTTGCACAAGAATATAGGCCTCACATGCATTGAAACATAGGAATTAAGTGAAATGCTATAGTTGTTTCATCCCCATGTTTCATGTGTTTGTTTCAAAGTACGTGCTACACATGTTTCACTAGGTTGTTCCACATGTGTCCTAGATGTGTTGCACATGTTGCATTTGTATATTGCATAAACACTAGTTCACATGGAATGTAAGGCATGTTTCCTTGTTTTAGAAGCATGTTTCAATTATAATCCAAACAAGCATATAACTTATCATTTCATGTGACTTTTTGATTCCAAACTCCATGAAACTTTTCTAGGGGTCACTATAGATAGTTATTGAGGTGAGACATGTGAAGATACTTTGATAGCAACACCCAAGCATATATCTTTTAATTGAGCCTATATGTAAGCAAGGGTGCAATATCCAAGTTTAGGTTAGGGCTTATCTCCATAGGTTTGACTTTGACATCGTCATCTCCACTAATCTATCATGTTTGATCTTAAACCCACCACTTAATTGGTGATAAACACCTAGGGTGTTACAGCCCTCCCCCCTTAAAAGAATCGCGTCCCGAGATTCGGAATGGAAGACCTTTTAGGGAAGAGAGGCACGTCATCTAGTTCTCAACATCTGCTATAGCATTCAGCTACAAAGCTTCAACATCGGTGAACACTTTGGTCGAAGGCACTTTCTGATACCTACTCTTTATGGTAAAATTTGTCTGAAGAATTTCCTTCATTGACTTCCATGAAGCATTGTTACTTTGGGAGGAATCCAAGATAGCACATACTGCATTCTCAGTGTACGGAGATCATTTGGTCCATGAGTGAATCACTCACAAGTATCTGACTTTCTAATGACCACAACATAGGCCATATGAACTTGACTCTAGACTGAAATATTCAGAAGTATATTCGTTGAAATGACTCTATGTTCACATGGTTTTGAAAAGCAGTTCTCTACCAAAATGGCTTGAGCACAACCTTCCAAAAGGGTGAGATCATAGACGACGAATATACTCTGAGGCTATAGGATACTGACTAACCAATAGACAGGGTCTATGTTAGTTGTAAATGTTCCTTCATTTAGACACCAACTAATGGAAAACTACTTGAGGTTCCATATGTGCAGTTCTCTTTCTCTGATGACAACACTGTATTATCTGAGTTTGTCGAGGGGTCAGTGAATGTGATAACTGACTCTGTCGGCTTCGTATTTCTGCCAAATGCTACCTAATAAGGTTCTTTTATCCAAATGCAACAATTACCCAGGTGGAATCAGATGCAAGCTCTTGGTAAAAACATGTATAAGGTACCAAAGTATGTCATCATTGGAAAATAATTCCCAAAGAAAGATGTAACGAGGCCTTAAGGACAACAAAAGTTGTACTTATTCACTTAACCGCGGAGAGTAGTCTACCACCAAGCGATTGAGTAAAAATTTTCCTTTATGACTTAGTTGCACTGTAAGTTGAGTTGACTTGCAGCGTAGCAACTTTGTCATGCCAACTTTCACCTTGAGGCTTCCTTTTTAGGATCAAACAACAGCGCTAAGATGGAAAAATCTATTGTTTGACACTTCTCAAATTGCTTTCAAATTTTCCTCAACACTTTGTCCAATAAAGTTATGAACAAACCGTTTGTGGCACCTAAGGGCACAAGGATGTTGATCGAAACTAGGGCATGCATTTCCCTAATTCTTCACTTTAGTTGATAGAACACTTTGCACTATCTGTGTGATTGTCCAAGATGGAATTGACTTGGTCACAATGGCTGTGGAAGATAGAATATCAGAATATCACTCAAGTTGTTGGCTAGTTGATTAACTTCCTGTTGGTTATTGCTCTGTAAGACATAGCCTTCGTAGCTACCAAAGAATCGTTACCTAGCTAGAGATTAACCTTCCTATTGGTAACTAATTAGTTGTCTCTCAACACTAAAAAGTTCCAAATCTTCCCTCTTGACCACAACAACTGTAGTTGATGCAGAACGGATGGTTGCCATCGAAGTTAGCAAATAGGAAGTTATTCTAGAGATGGTTGATTTCGATTGTATGGTCATTATGCACCCAAGATTGCGACTTGGATAGCTCCGGTCACATGCACAATGCGACAATCGATTCTCATCTCACAGATAACTTGTCCAACATTAAGTGTTGTGTGTCCTTTTTATCCAACAGGAATGAGATACGTTGCTCACTAGATGACGTTCGTCAATAGTCTGACAACTAAGTAGAGTCACTTGTCTACCACCTATTGCAGTCTGTTAATGTTTATGTAGATGACCTGTTCTTCAAAGGTTATCCTCTTGGCAACTTCAGAAGGAAACTCCACTACCTTCAGTCTAAGATATGGATCTTATGATAAGATATGGGGAGATAACCAAGGAAGAGTTCACCTGACAATAACACGTTGATATTGTTCCGCAATGGGTCATGACTAGAAACCACGATACCAGCGCGTGCCCAGTAGCACAACCATGTGCCGGCCGGTCACAAGGAGGCCCTAGGTTTCATCGCGGCACCGTTAGCTGCTACTCATAACACCATTACCGATCACACCACCAAGGTGAAATTTCAAGTGACACAATTTGGGTGGTAAAAACAAGCATTATACAAGGAGGTATAGCAAGTAAAGGTAGTCATAAGGTTTAAAATCAACGAGGAGGAGATCCGTAGATCAAACACCTCACAAGAGATCATAGCTCAATTCCTAAAGACAACTAATCAATGGACTCTTGCTTAAATTCTATGCACGACTTGCGTCCACCAAGGTGAGTTCCAGATAGAAGATTAATAGGAGATTCATTCATGTTGGGCAACAACATGAGATCAAGATCGATAAACATCCTGAGACTTGGGAAGGTTAGGGATGGATTACTCAAACTTCAAGGACGAAAACCAATATGTCAATCATAGATTGAGTTGATAAGGTAGATACCCGAATTTACAAGCAACCGATTTTGAGATCAGACGACGAAAGATTATCATTGCACCAGATCACCTGTAGGAGAGGCAATCAGTAGGTCCAACATGGATTCAGTTAAGGGTCTTACAACTTGGCATCAAACAACTATAGCCAAAAGGAAGAGTTGGAGAGAATCTATCTTGGCTAGTAGATCAAACAAAGGTATTCACGTGCGGTTGCAGGACAACCATGGTATACACGCATATTTAATGGTCCAAACTTGGGCTCATAAGGAAAAGAACCTAATTGGGGATGACGCCAAGAGATCATTTCGCGTAACTCGAGTATTGCTCTAAGATAAAGCTACTCGACACTCGTATACTTACCGAAGACAAACGAAGTGACAACTATGGCACTAATTAACTAACAAGCATACATACAAACATCATAGTCAAGCATTGGAGAGATCCAATCCAATTAGCTTAAGCAACCACTACTAAGCATCAGGCTCACCCATAATAAACATTCATCTAAAGCAAGAACTAACTACGAGTTTAGCCTAAGACAAACGCTAGCTAAGGTGGCTACTTAGCATGGGCACAGAACATGGACAGCAACATAGTAGTTAATTGTTTCGACCATAGCTGAGGTTGTAGACATCCCATAAAGGTGATCCTAGACTTTCTAGAAAGCTTAGAAAGATGGCTACACATTAGTTATTCATACCAAAAGCTAAATCATAGGTTAGCATGGTCAAACATGCTGATGTTTCAGATCTGTACCAATATGGATAGAAAACTGACAAGAACTTCAAAATTGCATAACTGGAGTTCTAGGGGTCCAACAAGGCTGAGCCTTAACTTTATGTAAAGCTTATTAAGTTGTCTATAACTTTCTTATTATCATATTAAGATGATTCTATATCTAACAAGGCCAAACAAGACAAAGAAGACATCTCTGCCCAGATTTGGACAGATTCTGTCATTCCACTTTACAAGCTCATAAGTAGAGATTTAGACCACCCCAATTGGTGCTATAGGACAATTTGGAAAGCTTAGAAAAAGTACTATACTTCTTCTATTATCTCCAAGACATGATTCCATATGCACATAGGTCAAAAAAACCAAACATTTAGATCTATTCAGGGCATAAACAAAACCTGACAGTAAACTTCTAAAGGTCATAACTCCCAAACCATAAGGCTTAGTGTCATGAAATTTTAGGACAAGCTAGATAAGTAAGTTAGCTACAACTTTGGTATTCTCCATAACTACAGAAAACACCATTATGACCACAAAATCATCACTATAACAGAAACCATTCTAACAGTCAACGTTCAACAAACAAAACAAAGCTTGCCTTTGTTCTACCTAACAAGAGAGCACACAAACATGTTATTCTAGTAGCTCTAAATTTTTGTTACCTTAGACCAACACGAATTTAATTTATTCATGAGAACCCATAATTACTTAAGGGAGGTTTAAAGCATTGGCAAACGCTTGGGTGAGCAACATAGAGTAAGACATTCATGTTTAGCTTCACACAAGAAAGATAGTGTACTACATTGATCACAAGTTACTTATCATTTGAACAAGGGTGAGAGGAGCATAGCTATGCATAAAGAAACAATCATGAAGATGCATGCTTCGTCCTATTCGTCCTCACCAGATTGCCAACCTAAGGTGGCGATCACGTCCTATGTCGGTGGCATAACACGCACTCTCTCGATATATAGCTAGTCGTCAGCTACATTCGACTTACGCATTCGTGGTTAGCGTACCTACAGAAAAGTTTCATTGCAGCCCAACATTTTCCAATATAGCACACAATGAAAGCAGAGAAGTAAAATTCTAAGTACTCCCATGTACATATACCCCTGTATACGTACATGTAATACCAAAACTACCCGAATCTTCGATCACCCACAATTAAGTACCTTCATATATACATGTGTGTAACATGTAAATAATCCAGTAACCAAACTAGCTCTCCCCTAGACCGAAGGTTGGACGGTCATGCTCTCACAACTCACACTTACCTGAGCGTAGGTGCGATGTTGCATAAAAATAAACTAGCAACATATATGGCTATTTCATATATGAAGGCTACCTCCAATCTTACACACCGGGTAGCATAGTGTGGGAAAGTTATCACACATACATACCTTGGCCTGGGCGTAGATGCATAAATGAAAAACCCCCAAGTTAGTACTTATATAAGCCACCTAATAATCCTTATATGGGCATAAGGAAATTGACCACTGGCATACTTAGATTTAGAATTCAGTTTTCATAAACCTATATATAGCTATAAGTTGATGAACAGATTTTATAAAACAAAACCTTTGTTTTAAATACACATATGACAAGTTTAATGTTGAATCTTGCTCCGATACCAGCTGTAACAGAACCGTCCAAATTATAAGAGCACAAGTACAAAAACAATCACCGAAGTGATCAAATTCTCGCACTTGAGCCCATATAACTCTGGTAGTCCAATGAAATCACGAGGGATTTCAAACCAACCAACATACCAGCCAAGATCGTAGTGATTCAACATAACAAGTCACATGTTACAACCATTTCACAAGTAATTGAATATACATCGGAGTTCAACATAGTTATAAGAACTTACATTGAAAAGTAGCGGAAGCAAAGTAATTTGAAACTAACATTAATCTTATTTCAAATACATGCCAGTACCACGGTCGACTTCTAACAAAAGCATTAGAGATAAGGTAAATAAGAAGGATCCTGCCCGTGATTACACTCCGCCTCTACGGCAGGAGCCAACCAACTCTTGCAGTCGCCATGATACATCATAACCTGCAACAAGTGGGGATAAAACCCTGAGTACAAGAAGGTACTCAGCTAGACTTACCCGTCAGAAACCAGAAATAAGGTGACACCAAGGATCATGCAAGGCTGATATAAAGTGGGCTGGCTTGACAACATTTTACATAAAAGCTTAATACAGATAAGTAATCATTAATGCTTAAGCATCAAGTTAATCATCATTAACCTATCATCTATATTAGCACCTGTACTAGAGCACTCACTTTATTAGGAGCAAACAATATTAACCATAGCAGGTATAAATTGAGGCAACCTTTCCATCGTGATCCAATTAACCATCAGTTCAATTTAATTGAATCTACGTTGCCGCTGCTCAAGTCAAGTGCTCACTAACCGGGAGCGACGGCGATTCGAATCGAATTCCTATCCAGCTGGAGGGGTATTTCTAACACTCACCGTGCAGACCCCTGCCAGGGTCGCACAGGCCACCTTTTCATATGATTCAGGAATCACGGGTCCGAATGATGTCGCGACCCCAAGGGCGACACTCTGCCAGGTGATAGGGACTCTAACCCCCCCTTGGTCTCACGCCAATGTCCCCAAGCACATCCTTTCTCTCCTCCAAGAAGCAACCTACCATTCGATTCCCGGCCTGAACCACATTACTCGGCTTCGCGGTCGGAACGGCTTATCCGGCCAACTAAGTGTTAGACCGCGTTCAACATGACTCAAGGACGTACAGCGAATCGGTCCTTAAACGACTCAGACGGGGATAGATCCACACCCAAGACCTCCATGCCTTGTCGCTTCACTATCATCATCTCGCCCGGTCTCATTTCATTTTATTAACACATGGTTCCATTCCACGATAGCAAATATAGCCAACCGTGCCATATATGAATATCCCTATATCTCGCAGGTGACAAGAAATCACCTGACTTCTACTGCTTAAAGCAGGGCTAAGCATCTACTCGATCCTAGTCTATGTAGGATTCAAGGATTCATATATCTGGACAAGGAATGATATAATGCAGCAAGAGTTTCCAACCAACTCCTATCACTTAATGCAACAATACTTATAACATATATAGAATTAATTGCTTTGAAGATAGGAGGCTTATAATGCTCCGGGGCTTGCCTGGGATCCGACTCAAGTTAGAGTATGTCAGATGAGTTCGCTTGGCGAGCATCTTCAAATCTACCACTTGTCCGGTCCTTCGATCTTCGGGATGGATCCACCAACTCTATCTTCGGGTTTGGCTCCACCTTAGGTCCTTCACGTGCTTTAGCTAACGTACCTAAATGAGGTGCAACAATGCATATGTATGAATGCATAGAAGTGCAATAAACAAAGTAATCAAACAAGCATACCAAAGTTCTCCTAAACACCTAGATCTAATTAACTTAATCCTCACTAAGGCATAACATAGAAGATTGCAAACACATCAATCAAGAAACAAGCCTCACAAGATCACAGGGTACCACCCAAGTATCATCAAAAGATATGAGTCACACTTCAATACCCAAGCATGGCAAAGTTAATCAAAGCACTAGAACTAGAAATTGCCACATTCTGGGCATCAGAACAGCAGCTAAGTAATTTAATCATAACTGGAGATCTACAACTCCAAATGACTTGCAAGAAGACATTATGGAAATCTTATGAAATTCTCTACATTTCATTTATAATCATCACAGCATGATTCCAAAGTTTAACATGTCGAATTTACACAAACACAGAAACTGGTCTAACAAGACAAAGAGCAAGCAATTCTGTACCCCAACTTTAAACAGCTATAACTCCTAAACCACATGGCCAAATGCCACCAAATTTTAACAGCAGCTAGATACATAAATTATCTACAACTTTTGTATAAATAAGTTTCACAACAAAGCACATTATCATGAAGAACTTTGCTAAGTTCCTAGATCTGTCCAGAAACCTCATTTGCAAGAAATAATTATTAACTTATGTTGCAAACATATAATTGGACAAAAACAACTTCACCAACATTTCATACATGACTAATGAACACCAGAAAACATAGTGTCCAATGCTAGATAACTTATTTTAATACACTTCTTAATTTATCTTAGATAATTAAGTGGAATTATGAACACATAGTAAAGATGTTCAATAATTTCTACCAAAATTACAGTGTCCTACATATTCTCCCAATAGCCTACTGTCCAAATTTCAAGTCATTTGGACATGTATATCAACCTCTATGAAAAAGAAAAATGGCTATTACAAGAATTCATGTGAGAGCAAGATGAATCAATAACTCATTCATACTATAACCAAAATTCATGAAATTTTTACCACACACCAAAAATCACATGAGTAGCATGCCACAAAAATTTCACTTCATTTGGAGCCCTAAATTTGCAGTTAAGAAAATGACAAATACAACTAGCATTGAAAACCTAATCTGAAAAATCCATTTTTACAGCAAAAACATGAAACTAAAACATGCCATATTATAGATCTAGCACATAGACAATTTCACAAGGATTCCAAAAAGTCCTTATTTGCTATTTTACGAATTTTCAATGATTTATTATGAATTTTCAAAAATCAGCAAAAACTACCACAAATCAGTCCTTATGGCACTATTCATATGAGTCTATGACATTGCAGTTAGGCCCCTGCATTTCTTCAAATTGTTGCATGAAGTCCTTGACGCGAATCAAAGCAGAGGAGGCGTCGGAGGTCGTCGGTGCTCGCGGTTCTGGCCGCCGTGGCGCTCGCCGGTGAACACGGAGTGGCGGGGGAGCACCAGGGGGTCCGCGCGAACTCCATGGTGGCCCCAGCTCGGCCGGCGGTGGCTCGTGGCCTCCTGGCCACGTGCACAGTGACCCGCACAGCGACGGCGATGGCGGCGACTGGTGCTCTGGTGGCGGAACGACCGGCAAGGGGGTGCACGAGGTACGGCAGAGGCTGGAGAAGGCGATGCCGCACTCGGTTGGGACAAAGGGAGAGCACAGCACCGGCGGCATGGAGCTTGCTCCGTCGGCCATGGCTGCCGACGCGCTCTGGCGTGTGCGTGCGGCGTAGGGGGCGAGAGAGATTTGAGCGGGGGAGAAGGGCAGGGTGCTCGGGTCTTCTACATCGTCTTGACGACGCGTGGGTGCAAGGTGGCGAGTGGAGTCAGCGCGAAGGAGCCACGCGGCGCACAGGAGCAGAGCGGGTCGACCATTGCTGCTCTTCTGAATTTTCAAATTTTCAATACCACCTCAAACGTACAACTGAAACTCCATTTTTTCATTGATCACAACTCCCAAATTAGCTCGAATTGGCTCGTGGTATAATTGACAAAAGTGTAGAGCTACAAGTGTACTCCAACTTTGGTTAAAGAATCAAAGTCTAATTCAGCACAGTTAGAGAGATACAAAGCTCCAAAGGAGGGTACCTCAAAACTGAATTCTGCAGCTTAGTTTCAATCGACTGAAACTTCCGTCTTCTCCACCTTATAACTCATAAACCATTTGATGATTTGATCAACCGATTTCACCAATACGTAGAGCTATAAGAGCACTCCAACTTTGACTAAAGGATTTTGGCCAGACTCCAAATGGTTTGCAAACTACAATTCTCTAAAGGTAGGTACATGGAAACGGATTCCAGAAATTCAGTCATCCCAGACTTAGCCAAATTTTTCGTCCCTGAAAACAGCACAAGATTCGATTTTGTGAACCCTATTTGACCAAGCTAGGCACCAAATCATCTCTTGCTCATTAAACAAAGTTTGTAGTACTCAAACCAAACTACAATTATTATTTAAGGATCAAGATTTGATTCAGCTTGTATTGCAAGATATAAGGCTCCAACTAAGGCACTTAGCACTAAAACAGCATAAGGACTTAGCCAAATTTTGCAAGTGCCAATCAGCCCCTATTTCTGGCTTGTGGGCCACCTTTGAGATTGTTCTGCTCATTTTCATGAGATGGTCATTAAACAACTTTTGTTCCATAACAAATTTGCTACAACTTTGTTTAAGGGTGCAGCTACAGTAAAGCACTTTTAGCTACCCTTTTAAAACAATCAAGCAACTATGCTCCCTAGGTCAAACAAGGTCAAATCAAGGTCAACTATCACATAGAGACTTAATTAGTCAACATGGTCAACATGAACATTGCTCTATTAAGTGTCCTAAGCCTAGTTAAGATATTTTAGAGGCTAAACATGCACACCATGCATAGGTTGCACAAGAATATAGGCCTCACATGCATTGAAACATAGGAATTAAGTGAAATGCTATAGTTGTTTCATCCCCATGTTTCATGTGTTTGTTTCAAAGTACGTGCTACACATGTTTCACTAGGTTGTTCCACATGTGTCTTAGATGTGTTGCACATGTTGCATTTGTATATTGCATAAACACTAGTTCACATGGAATGTAAGGCATGTTTCCTTGTTTTAGAAGCATGCTTCAATTATAATCCAAACAAGCATATAACTTATCATTTTATGTGACTTTTTGATTCCAAACTCCATGAAACTTTTCTAGGGGTCACTATAGATAGTTATTGAGGTGAGACATGTGAAGATACTTTGATAGCAACACCCAAGCATATATCTTTTAATTGAGCCTATATGTAAGCAAGGGTGCAATATCCAAGTTTAGGTTAGGGCTTATCTCCATAGGTTTGACTTTGACATCGTCATCTCCACTAATCTATCATGTTTGATCTTAAACCCACCACTTAATTGGTGATAAACACCTAGGGTGTTACATTATGTGTCTCAAGAGCAAGCTCATTAGCAACAATAAGACTATCATAATCAATTTTTAATGTAGTATATTTATCTTTTAACAAGTTGTGCCTAGTGTTGAGCTCATCATGCTTCTTCTCAAGTTTATCATGTTCATCTTTAAGCTCTTTGTTAGAAGTTTTGAGCTCCTTGAGAGTAGAAGACATAATTTCATTTTGATCTTTGAGCTCTTCACTAGTCTTTTGAGCATTTTCAAGCTTAGATGAGAGTGAGTCATTTTCATTTTGGAGCTCATCATTTTCATTTCTAGTTCTTCTTATGACTTTAGAGTATTTATTCAACAATTTTACAAGTTCATCATAAGAAGGTGCATCATATTCATCATCACTATCGCTATCATCATCATCACTATCATTGTTTTGTACCTTTCGTTCACCCTTGGCCACAAGGCATAGGTGAGTAGTGGAAGATGATGGTGAAGGTGGCGGTGAAAGTGGTGATGAAGATGTCGATGAAGATGATGATGTCCCAATTACAAATGCGGCAATCTTCTCTTTCTCATCATCGCTCTCATCGCCGGAGGACTCACAAGATGACTCAATGTCGGTGAGCCAATCACCAACAATGTAGGCTTTGCCTCCCTTCTTCTTCTTGTGAAACTCTTTTCTCTTGCCATCCTTCTTTTTGTATGGCTTGTTCTTCTTCTTGTCATCTTCTTCATCACTTGAATCATTTCTCTTGCCCTTGTTCTTGTTCTTGTACTTGTCTTTTGGAGGCTTAGGGCATTGATGAGCTAGGTGGCCAAGTTCACTACAATTGTAGCAATCCATTTTGGATATAGGCTTCCTTTTGCTACTTGTGAAGAACTTCTTCTTGCCATTGAACTTGATGCCACTCTTGTTGAGCTTCTTTAACATCTTAGTGGTCTTTCTCACCATGAGTGCAAGTGATGCATCATCAATATCACTTTCACTTGAGCTTTCTTGCACCATCATGGCTTGGCCCTTCTTCTTTTTCTTTTTATGGCTAGCTTTGAAGGCCAAGTCCTTCTTCTTGGAAGATGATGAGCCCTCTTCTGGAGTGATGTGTATGTATATCTCATGTGCATTGATCTTTCCCAATACTTGAGTCGGTGTTGCGGTGAAGAGATCACTTTGGTGAAGCACGGTGACAATGTGACCATACTTCTCAACGGGAAGAATGCTTAAGATCCTCCTTGCAACATCCGATTGACTCATTTGAGTGAGTCCAAGAGCATTGAGATCTTCTACAAGAATATTCAATCGAGTGTACATTTCATTAGCACTTTCTTTGAGAAGCATCTCAAAAGAATTGATTTTCTTTAGAGCAATATGATAGCGTTCCTCACGCTCACTCTTAGTTCCCTCATAGAGAGCACAAAGGTTTTCCCATAATTCATGAGCGTTTTTAGCATTACGCACACGATTGAAGATATCCTTGCCTAGGCCCCAGTAGAGTGCATTTTTTTGCCTTTGTATTCCACCGGTCGTACTTCTCCTCGTCACCACTCGGGTTGGTGGGATCCCTAATAGCGGAAAGCCCTTCGGTTGCGGCTCTAAGGCACCCAACATCTATGGCTTCGAGGTACACCTCCATACGAATTTTCTAATATGGAAAATTGTCTCCCTCAAAGGTGGGAGGTGGTCCTTCCCCATTAGACATCTTGCTCTAGGCGGTGAAGTCTAAATAAGGAGCAACTCGGCTCCGATACCAATTGAAAGGATCAAGATGCCCAAGAGCGGGGGTAAATTGGGCTTTTCTAAAAATTATTTGCAAGAATTAAATCCTACAAGCCAAACTTCACCCCTAGTGCCTACTAGTGTTCCTTGTGATTCTACCGATAAAAGTTTTGCACCCTAAGTTCCAATCCTAGTCTAGCATGGCAATTCTAGGAAAGTAAACAAGCAATGAAAGTAATGCATGAAAGTAAATGCTTGAAAGTAAGGGTTAGGAACACGATGATGTTTTCCCGAGGTATCGGAGAGTCACCACTCCCCACTAGTCCTCGTTGGAGCACCCGCGCAAGGGTGTAGCTCCCCCTTGATCTGCGCAAGGATCAAGTGCTCTCTATGGGTTCATTCTTCGACACTCTGTCACGGTGAATCACCCAAAACCGCTCACAAGATGAGTTGGGTCATCCACAAGCTCGCCGAATGATCACCAAACTTCCAATCACCACCAAACCATCTAGGTGATGGTGATCACCAAGAGTAATAAGCTAGAACTCTCACTTGACCACAACAAGCCTAAGGAGAAGATAGATGCACACTTGCTACTCTCTTATCACTAATGAGGAATCTCAAACTTTGATTCTCAAATCACTATACTCACTAGGGCTCTTGCACTCCCTTGCACTTCAAAGGTGTTTCTCAGCTGAACAAATGAGCAAGAGACCTCTAAAAGAGGTGGAGAGGATGTATTTATATACCCCTTAGACAAATCCAACCATTACCTGCCAAATTAGCAAAACACGTACTGACCAGACGCGCTGGTCGACGTGACCGGACACGCCGGTCGAGTGTAACGGTCGAAAACCGAAAGTCAGCGCTGAGTGACCGGATGCGCCGGTCAGGGATGACCGGACACGTCTGATCATGCAAGAACCTTACTGGACTTTGACCTGACGCTCGACCGTGTCCGATCTGTGATGACCGGACGCGTCAGGTCAGCTAAGGACCTTACTAGAACATGACCGGACGCGTCCGATCACTTCCTAGTCGCATCCAATTATACTATTACCCTCTGAAACATGTGTCAGACTGATCACCGTGTCTGGTCCTCTTAGGGACCGCGTCCGGTCAACCAGTTAACGACGCAGTGACTTGTTAGTACTGACCGGACGCGTCTGGTCATGACAGAAACCGCGTCCAGTCAAGGGTAAACTGCTCAAACGACTTAGAAACGCGACGCAACTTGAACGAAGTTGCTTCCAACTGAACTTTGAGCTTTACTAGAGCTACCTAGTGCTAAGTTTGACAAGTGTGCACCACACCTAAACATAAGACTCACCTAGGTCAAGCTACTCGCTCATGCCCCCCTTTATAGTATGGTCAAAGGAAGAAACAAACACCTAACGACTATTCCGGATGTAACTCAACACCTTGACATCCAGAACTAACCGTCCTTAATCTTGTCATTGATCCTTTGAAAACCGAAACGATTTCCATCAAGGGACATGAATACCATAGTGCCTAAAGCAGTTATCAACTCCATAACCTAACTTATCAAAGTTTCTACAAAACACATGTTAGTCATGGTAATAATGCATTGTCATCAATTGCCGAAACCAACACCGGGGCCTAGATGCTTTCATAACCAAAGAATATTAGTATATTACTAAGCAAGTCAACTCGTTCTTTAAAAATAAAATCAAAACTGCAAGGAAAAATAAATTCACCAACCAAAAGTAGATGAAACTAAAGAATATATCGATACTCACCCTATTGGAAGCTCCAAATTCTAGTCTGGGGCTTCTCCAAGGCTCGGAATTTGGATTTTGGGAGTACGCTGGAGTGCTCTAGAAAATTGAAGGCGGATTCTGGTTCTATAGATACGCAGAGCTGCCATGGACAATGGACGGCACATTGCCATCAATTGAACTGCTATCACCATGGCTTCCCCAAGATTGCTCTTGTGTACCAGTTTCACTACTGGTACCAGCTTTGTGATCCTTCTTTGAGAATTGAGTGGCTGCAGCTCGAGCCCTGGCTATTGCTGCGGTAACACTTGTAGATTTTTGCAGCGTGGATTTGGAAGCAGCAAATGTAAGAGATCCTGGCTTCAAAGAGAAAGGATCTCTGGGATCTGGAAGAGGGAACTTGACAGGCAGTGGGCCTTGAACAGGTGAAAGGCCCCCTCACAGCCCCATCATAGATCTGTGAGATGGCAAGTAGAACAGATTCTAGAGTTATGAGTACAAGCAAAAGGTGGAAATAGGAGGAACTGCTTATGCTAACCAGGACTGAACTCACCCTTCTTTCTAAATTGTAGACGCCCTGGTAACCAAGAATCTCGAATGGAACCACTAACTTCTGCGTAAATTCATGTACGGAATGTAACGGAGAAACAAAGATGTCAGCAATTATGGTATGTGCTATCTAGGAGTGAGGAACAGGGTAGTATGTCAAACTCACCTACGGATTCTCATAGAGCCAACAAAAGTTAGTCAGCCCTTCAAGCCTGACCTGCATTTGAGAGTAGGATGTTGCATGATGAGCTAAGTAAAATGCATTCCAGGTAAAATGCTACTGGAGCAAAGGAAGGGAAATGGGCGAGTAACAGAACATACAGACTCGGGCACATGTTCCCAGCAAACAAGCTCTTCAAACCTGAGGCAGCCTACCACCTCAACACAACCTGTGGCGGAACATATTAGCACATAAAAGCAAAAAAACGGAATGGTAGGAGACGAGATGCAGTTTTTCATGTCCCAGGTCAATGACTTCATCTAGGATGATGTGATGCACTTTCTCTGGTTGGCTGTAAATATAAGTCCATCTAGGTTTATCCAAGGTAAACTTTTTATGTTTTGACCATCAAATCAAAAAAATATATATTTTTTCTCAAACACCCAGGAGAGTTGCGTATCATTATATTAAGAAGAAAAAAGGGGTAAGAACCCTTACAACACCACACACACACCTCCAACACACTTACGATCCTAAAATATGCGTGCCACACAAACACATAGACCAAGCACAACCTCTAACACCGATAAATTGGCAAGGAGGTGAGTAATACCTCGTGCCCCGGCCAAATCCCAAAAGTGTAACTCCTCTATAGCTAGCATCAACGCGCGAGAAACAGTAGGAGAAGCACCAAAGTTCATATAGATTGACAGTACAAGATTGACATTGTCAGCCAGTGTGGAAAAAAACTTTCATAAGATATCACTCTTTTCACTCAAGATGTTATGTTTTTAAAGATGTTGCTAGTCGAAGTTAGAAAATATTAATTGGGACAACTTTGGACAGATTACATTTGTGATTGAAGGAAGTAACCAGAGCAGGCGTGTCCTATAGTAATTAGGAGAGAAGACAAAGGCAAGCGAGTGCTGACCAAGGAGGCGTGAGACAGGGTAATGATGAGGGAACTTGATGTCAGTGATGCCATTGACGGCATAAATCTCCCTGTAGAAATTCTCCATGGCTTTGATGGTGTCGGGGTCAGGAACCTTGGATGTTGCGTGAATCCACAGGCGGCCTGAGAGGGAAGAGATGGAACTGAATCTTACAAATTACTTATTCAAATCCAAACCAAAATCAGAAAAGGGGAAGGGAAGGAGCAGACCTGTGATTGGGGATGGCCATGAGCGGCCCTCGACACGCTTGATGCCGTGCACCAGCAGCGACGCCCACGGCTGGTGCATCGTCAGGAAAGGGTTCCCGTGGTATCCCCTGCCATCATTGCTGCAGCTGCTGCTGCTATGCCGGCCGCCAGCGAAACCACCGCGGCCTGAGTACCCGCCATGCATGTTGTTGCTAGTGGCGATCCCGCTTACTGCGTCCTCCGTCCGCTACGCACGGCCTAGGGTTTGGCTCAATCTGCAGAAGGAGATTGAAGGAAGCTTAGACGAGACCGAAGAAGGGAGAAACAGGAACCATCAATCAGATGGAAAGAAAAACAGGAACCATCCATCAATCAGACCGAAAAGGGGTACAACTGGGCCAGCTCTCGAGCACAAACGTTGTTTTAATGGGCTCAGGTCATACAGTCGGCCCATGTATAAGAGGGAGAGAGAGAGGGGGGGAGGGGAGCCTCACTATGTTGAAGAAATAGAAAATGGGTTCAATTACTGGAACACCTCGTCCAATAACCATGAAAATAGAAATAGAAAATGGGGCTCTCCCAATACTTGATTATAGGGGTGTGTGTGTGTGTGTGTATATATATATATATCTTGATCTCAACTCGCATCCCTTCCATGTTTTCTTACTTCTTTGTTGCTTCTGTTGCGTCCTCTCTTTCGCACTCTTAAGGTTTGTTTGGATTGAGGCATGTTAGGCAATGCCTGGCCATGCAAGCAATCCTGGCCCTAGACGTCTAAAATCAGACGCCTAGGAGCCATGCATGGGCCAAGTTTACGAAGGTTCATTCCAAACAAGCCCTTATTCACTCATGCCCCCGGTTGCTTATCATATACTCCCCATATTCCAATTACTACACAACAAGGTATATATTATGTCTAGATACATAATAAAAGCCTTCGGCTATATGTGTAGAAAAGTCGGAATACCTTGCAAATTGAACCGGAGGGAGTACTTACAGTGAAGCAGGGATCATGTTGGCAAATAACTAAATCCATGTTCGTTTCGCTGAAATTTAGCTTATGTTGATTTATTGTGAGAGAAAAATATTGTTCCTTCGCTGAAAAGTAGTACTGAAGAAGAGGGCATAAAAGGTTCCGATCTTAGCTCTCTTTAATTTGCTTTTTTTATATATGCACTGTCAGCTCATGAGGTTGGTTGGACGATATGTCGTAATTCCATTCCCCCTCCTGCTTTAGTTATTATGCTCCAAGCTCCTCCGTGGTGGAGCTAGTATCTTGGTACAGAATCTGTGATGGGTGGTGAGGATGGGTCGATGGGAGAAAAAACTAAGGCAAAGTGGTAAAGGTAACCTGGTTGCTGCTTGGTGCTCCGAGTCCGATCCATCCATGCATCGCCCATGGATCGAGTGTTGTGTGGATGGATTTGATGCTGCAGAGACCGAAAGTTTTGATTCTGTGTGTAGAGATGTTGCTGGCTTTGTACCTACGGACGGACGGTTCACGGTTCTCCTCCTCTCTGACTTAGCTAGTGGATACTCTCTCCCTGTACTACTACTCCTGTGGAACAAGATGAATCAATCATGCATGCAGCACTGGACACGATCACAATTCACACGAACAGGAATAGGAATAGGATACTGGCCAGCTAGCTAGGACCAGGACTAGGACTTGGACCACGGAGTAGAGTACTGTATTAGAGCAACTCCAATAGAGTTGGTAAAAATAGATGGCTAAACTTATGATTTAGTCAACCTCTAAATTAGAAACTTCAGCTAAAAAACCGAAAACTCCAATAGCCTTTCCAATAAGGTGAGACAACTAGCGGCACATGTAAGCTATATCTAGCACACGAGAATTCCAGGATACATGACTTACTATTTTAAAAAACCAGATATAATAGTTGTTGGACTCTCTCTTTTTTCCTAAACTAGTCAAATATAAATTACGCAACATCATGGATAGCACTTTCGGTTGGAGTTGCTCTACGTATCTGCTCTCCATCAGCTCCCAGCATAATTAGGTACGTGGAACCGGCCTGGAATGGAATGGAATATAGCGCAGTAGCCATCGTGCTGGTATTGGTACGTATAGAATGAATAATGTGTTGCTTTGCCCCTCCTCCTCCTCTCCTCTCCTCCGTTGCTTTAATCCCGGTTACGATATATATACTAGCTAGTAGTGTATTATTAACAGGTACTACTACACTGCATCCGATCCGATTCCTTTCCTTGTATGCGTTGCCTGCTTCTCTCTTGTTCATTCGGTTGAGTACGTCGAGCTGGGAGTAGGAGAGCCAAGGAGGAGGAAGAATAAGCAGCAGCAGGATCGTCCTACGTACGACGATCGAGGTCGAGGATGGAGATGAGCCGCGCTGCTGTGGACGACATGATCCGCCGCCTCCTGCTCCAGGACACGCGGCGCAGCCGCCCGGGGAACAAGACGGCGCAGGCGCAGGTGGCGGAGGGGGAGATCCGCAGCCTGTGCGCCGCCGCCAAGGACGTGTTCATGCGGCAGCCCAACCTGCTGGAGCTGGACGCGCCCATCAACATCTGCGGCGACGTGCACGGGCAGTACCGTGACCTGCTCCGGATCTTCGACGCCACGGGCGGGTTCCCGCCACGGAGCAAGTACCTGTTCCTGGGCGACTACGTGGACCGCGGGGACCAGAGCCTGGAGACCATCTGCCTGCTGCTCGCCTACAAGGTCAGGTACCCGGAGAACCTGTTCCTCCTCCGGGGCAACCACGAGTGCGCCTCCATCAACCGCATCTACGGCTTCTACGACGAGTGCAAGCGCCGCTACAGCGTCCGCCTCTGGCGCCTCTTCTCCGACTGCTTCAACTGCCTGCCCGTGGCGGCGCTGGTGGACGGCCGCGTCCTCTGCGTGCACGGGGGGCTGTCCCCGCACCTGCGCAGCCTGGACCAGATCCGCCGCCTGCCCAGGCCCTGCGACGTGCCCCACGAGGGCCTCCTCTGCGACCTGCTCTGGTCCGACCCTTCCCCGCAGGACAGCGGGTGGGCGGACAACGAGGACCGCGGCGTGTCCTGCACCTTCGGCGCCGACGTCGTGGCGGACTTCCTCCGCAGGCACGACCTGGACCTCGTGTGCAGGGCGCACCAGGTGGTGGAGGACGGGTACGAGTTCTTCGCCGACCGCCAGCTCGTCACCGTCTTCTCCGCGCCCAACTACTGCGGCGAGTTCGACAACGACGGCGCCGTCATGAGCATCGACGCCGACCTCGTCTGCTCCTTCACCGTCATCAAGCCGGAGGCGACGGACAGCGGCAGGAAGAGCAGCAGGAGCAGGAGCAGGGGCATCTCCATCTCCTCCGCCAGCCTGCGCCGCACCTCATCAGCACCACCACCAGCGCCTGCGCCTTCTAACAATTCCAACAGAAGCACGAGGAAGGGGCTCCTGCGATACTGGTAATAAAAATGAAAAAGAGTGAAGCAAGCAGGGCCATTCGATTCGATTTTCCTGTGTGTGACGATGGATCAAGAAGCTGCACTGCAACTCTGCAAGTAAATTATGCAAGCTGCTGATGCACTTTAATTACTAATTTCCTTTTTTTTTAGGAGAGAGAGCTTTATTTATTACTCTAGATAGATAGATCAAGGACGGTTACAATCTCGTCAAACAATAACAGGCTCTGTTCATTTGGCTTATAATCTGTCTTTTTCAGCTTGTTTTTTCAGTCAGAATAATATTTTTCTTTTACAATAAATCAGTCAACAGTATTTTTCAGCCGGCTTATCCGCATCCTGCGTAGCAAATTGTGCGAGCTCATGAGCTGCGGAACTACACTTTCTTTTTGTGTGCACTATCTGGAATTCTCCCTCCACCTTCACGTGTCTCTCTGCTGATGAAACCCATTGACAACCGTATCGATCTGCTTCGACAATTATCTTTTGTCTCGTCCATTTCCATTTCGCCTCAATTTCAGTTCCATCACAGTACGCTAACGCCACCACTTCATCAGTGCTTTCCATATTTCTAATGAATGAATCGCTAGCAAGACTTTGCCTTCCTCATCGCGAACTATCACTTTGAGGGATTCTCCTATTTCGATAACAAAAAGCGGTGTCAGTATCTACCTTTACCCACCCGGACATCCGCTGGCGATCGCGGTACACCTCTCCCCTTCACCGAATGACCTTCCTTTACTAGTGAATCGCATACCAACGCTTTCCCTTTTAACATCAAATGGGAACATCATCCTGTTATCTAATCCCGCACAATTCACTCAAATACCTTCTTTAAAAAAGCCACCAAACCAGCATACAAAAAAGTTTTTTTAGAACTATATGGGTTAGATTGTTTGATTTGTTTCTCACTTGCCACGTTCGCCGGAGCATAAGTAACACCCATGCTCCATGGTCCATTCTAAAATCTAGCAAAGCGCACAACAGGCCTGTTTGGATGCTGCTTGCCAGGCAGCAATCATCCACCCCAGACTTAGGAAATCGGATGCCTGAGGATGCTGTTTGACCATGCAAATTTGCCAGGACAACATCCAAACATGCCCAACATGCCATGTAGGGAGAGTTGGATGAAGAAGCATACATCGCCGTATGTACTTATTACAATTTAATTAATTAATTATCCACACGTGAGCCGTGTGTTGTCAACTCAATTATATGCCTCTCCCGCGTGTCTCTGCCTCTAGCAGCGTACAATAGCTTAGCCAGATAGGTGTTGGTTGCTCTTCCTTGCGGTCTTGATGAAAATAGTGGCTTCTCCTAGCTCCTGCTCACACTAGTGGACTCTAGCGCGCGCGAACGTCGGATTTGGCCTCGCGTGAGGAGGGACACCGGTGCATAAGTGTGCGGGCTCGCACACTAGGGATGGCAGGCTCGACCATAGCTGCTGAGGCATAGGCATGGGCACACGAATGCTGAGGCGCATGAGCGCGCGGTTGCTAAGTCCTGCTTTGATTTAAGTAACTGGGTGATAACTTTAGGTTGATTCACGAGGTTTCATGTGAGATGATCAAGTGATTAGTCCACAAACTAGGTTGAGCAACATGTTGGCCATTATATGGAGAAATGGCATGTTGAATATGGAACATTGGCCATCCTGCGTGTTGGGATAGCTGTGCCGTTAATGCCATGGGTAGGGCGTCCATTTCGTCCTAATGCGCGTTGGTGGGCCTTGACGTCCGAACGGCCCAACAGGCAACACTACCATCTACATAGAAATAAAAATAAAAAATCATCTCTCTCACCTTCTTCTCGAATGGCCATTGTTTCCCCACCCATTCTCGAATCAACGCTCCGCGCCCGTATTGTCGCGGCTTGCTCCACCGTGCCCGCGCCACCGCGCCCGCAATGCAGCGGCGTGCTGCACCGCGCCCGAGTGCCACTGCTTGCTTTCCTGTGTCTCCACCGCCACTCACCACTCGCAGCCGAGTTCTTCGAGCCAACACGGTGTGGTCCATAGCGACTGCTCCGGTGTGGCATTCTTCACCACGCCCAGTCGCTTGCCTGCCACCATCCTCCCTCTCCATTGCACCGTCGCGGCGCCATATGTTTGTTTCAGGTGTGTTTCAGAAGTTGTTTTCAAGTGTTTCATCTGTATGTTGCGTATGTTGCAAGGGCTATATATGTATGTTGCAAGTATATGTTTCAAGTTTTTCAGTTGTTTTATACGTATGTTTCACGTGTTTTATCTGTATGTTTCATATGTTTCATCTGGATGTTTCATGTGTTTCATTGATGTTGCAAAAGGATACGATGTTACATATGTTGCAATAGCTATACACGTATGTTTCAAGTGTATGTTCCATATGTTTCATCTGTTTTAGACGTATGTTATAAATGTATGTTCCAAATGCATATTTCATATATTTTATCTAGATGTTGCAATGACTATACAAGTAAGTTTTAATAGTATATTGCATATGTGCAACGATCAGACGGATGCTGCAGAGGAGATGAGACGTTAGAACAGGGGATGGGGCGAGGCTGAGACAGAGTGTGGCGGAGGACGGGTTCACGGCGGGGATGGTGCCGTGGCGAGGGGAGGAGCGCGGCGTGGCGAGAGAAGGAGTGTGGCGAGCTTGACGCCGGGGGTGCAACCGGGATGGGGATCGAGTCGCAGTCACTAGCGCGAGATCGGTTGTGGGCAGTCGTACGCGATTCGCTAGTGCGGGATCTGATGAGATCACGGGGGGCGTCCAATGCGAAGCGGTTGCAGGTGTCGGAGCTCCGTCCGGATGCGGGCTTAGGGTGGGATGTCTGGGCGCTAGCTTTGCTGTTTCCTTTTTGTTTGTTTCCCCTTGTCCTCGTCTAATAAAAATCCGGCAAAGCTCTTGATGCCTTTCAATAAAAAAATGTGGAACATTGAAATAGTCTCGTCTGACAAGATGGTGAAGATCAAGATACTGCGAAGGACATTGTGCAAGTGTGAAGGTATATTAACATATATAGTTTGACCTAGTACGAATCTAGAAGGCTAGAAGCAGATATAGTATATTATGGGCCGAATGAGCCAGCCAACTCTGTCTATTGGAATATGTCTAACAAATCTATCCCTAATAATAAAGAGGCAAAATTTCAGGCTCTTTTTTTCGTCCATCCATTTGTTTGGCCCGTCTCCCTCTAACCACCGCACGATGGAGAGTTTCTTTCGTCTGAACTTATATATATAATAACTCGTGCTCATACGAATTAGAATAGCTCTTGTTTAGCGCGATACGGAGTTCGAATCCAAAATAGACACCGGTTCTTAAGGTGGCCTGGATATTTAGGAATCCTAATCCAAATAAATTCCTCGGTCTGGAGTAAACTAAATAGAAATCCTAACCCAAATAAAGAACCTTGTGCAAAAAAACAAACAAAGAAGATATCATTAATATTCTTCAGCCTATTATTTGGTAGGGTCGGCGTGCTACAATAATGTATTGAAGTCGAATTGCTTAATATCACGTGAAGCAGTAAATGGTCGATTATTGGTTGGGCATTGGATTTGGAAGATCCCAGGTCCTGGTACATCACCTATCACCAGTGGCGGATCTAGGAAATAAGTTAAGAGGGGCTTATCTCATAATCTTTCATCCCTAGCCTCTCCTTCTAAGTTTGAATATGTGCAAATTTGTAGCGGGGGTTTAGAAGGGGCTCCATGACCCGAGCAGCGGTAGCGAGGGCTCGAGCCCACCCCGCCCTGGTGCTGGATCCGCCCCTGCCTATCACTTATCTAAAAGGAAACAAGCGGGTAATAGAAAATCAACTAGCATCAGCAGCACTTGTGCGGACTAGAGTCCGTCAGGAACACGTAGTTAGATTGGTCTAGGGTCATGAAGTTTGAAAACCAAAATACAACTTGGACTTTGACAAGTGGTCGGACGACTTTGAGCTAGCACGTAGTACGTACTACTACTACGTGATTGAAGGACGTCGTACATAGGGAGCGCCTTGATCCTAGACCCCGCGGGTGGCGACAACGATGCTGGCACTCCGAATGCGAGGGTCCTCGGAGTTACTCCCTACGGGGTGGCGACAAACGACTCCGGCGCTCTAGGATCAAGGCGCTCCCTATGTACGACACCCCGTACATAGGGTGTGGGTGTGATTTCTTATCTATGGGTCTTGTCACGAGCGGATGCAGCTGCTTGTTGCAGGTCTCATCGCAGATGGGTTTCTGCTCCACCCACATCTCACCCGACCCGTTGCCATCCCTACCAGTGATGGCAAGTTGGCGGACTTAGGGTGCTCGTGCTCCTAGAATGACGTTTTGCGAGGAGGGCGCTCGTGGAGGCGCTTCAATATCACTCAAGGTGGTGTGTACTGTTGTCGCCACGGAGGGAGGATCGGAGACGGCGGAAGCTTGAGCCCTGCTGTGAAATTCATGTAAGTCATTGCCTTTTGCATAACGGATCGTTTGATCTTATTTCGACTATGGACTCCATCATAGTTGGGGAAGGAAAACATGTCAGACGGATGAACCGTAATTTCAGGTTTGTAGCCACTCAGTTCGTGAGGATTCACACCACAAAGTTGTCCGGTTTTCGTCCGGTCCATGTCATTGTAGCTTGTTAGCCTTGCTTTCAACATTTTAAAATTTCAATACCAATTTTCTTATTTTCAATTAAAAATTATTGTTATTGTGCATATGTTGCAATGTCCTCAAACTATAAAAATATAAAATCTATATTTACATGTACATCTATATATAATAATATTAAATAATATTAAAGAGTAAATATTTCTTTATTTTTTTATTTCTCACTTAGACTTCACTCTTTCAACACATTTTGCTTTGAGTTTGGTGCCAAACTTTTGCTGACACCACCCATTTATAGTCTGGTTGTCTGTGTTTGTTCGTGCTGCGACATATGCAAGATCTGTGTAGAGATCTTTCCATATTTCTTAGACTCAATAAAAGTCACACAATAACCACATATTCAAGTTGAGGCAATCTCCTGGTAATTTCCCATGCATTATTAGTTTTCTATTGCTCTAACATTTGTTATGAACCTTGAAATTATTTGATCTTAGTTAAGATAAGACAACTAAATCTAACAAAAAAAATTATCCTGTTGCAACGCACGGGCATGTTTTGTTAGTTAAAAAAGAAAAGAAAAGGATATCCGTAGGACACAAGAGATTCGTTCCTGTCCGTGTGAATATCCGTAGGACACCACCTATGCATCCATGCGACTAGAATTGCATGGATTGAAGGCGATCCGATCCGATCAATCCCGATCCGTGTGAACTGTGAATATGCCCGTGCCGGTGATGAATGGAGGTCGATCGGCGGCCAAAATTAATCCAACCTCGGCATGCAAAATGTGGAGGCCGTTGGTACAACTGAATGGTGCATGCCACCCCGCCGCCGCCGCCGCCGACGGCGACGGTAAAATCGTATAATCTCTTTCTCGCAGCGAAAAGAAATAATTCAAACCCCTGATTTTCCGTTTAGTAGTCCAACGAAACTGCCGATTTTGTTGCTATTCCTCATTCATTTATTTACCGAGACGTACGAGATCTCTCTCATTGCGTTGCGGCTTTCCATCCTTATTATCAGTAACTAGATTTGACCAAACAAGAACCAACGTCGTCGTCGTTCTCGACTCCGATCCGATCCGATCCATCATCAGGCGCAGGGTTTCTGCTACAGCAGAAGAAGAGAATGGCGCGGCAGCAGCTGGAGGTGCTGAGCGCCCTGGACGCGGCCAAGACGCAGTGGTACCACTTCACGGCCATTGTGATCGCCGGCATGGGCTTCTTCACCGACGCCTACGACCTCTTCTGCATCTCCCTCGTCACCAAGCTCCTCGGCCGCATCTACTACTACCGGGAGGGCTCCCCGGACCCGGGCTCCCTGCCGCCCCACGTCGCCGCCGCCGTCAACGGCGTGGCCTTCTGCGGCACGCTCTCGGGCCAGCTCTTCTTCGGCTGGCTGGGAGACAAGATGGGGCGGAAGCGCGTGTACGGCATGACGCTCTTGTGCATGGTGGCGTGCTCCCTGGCGTCGGGCGTCTCCCTGGGCCGCTCTCCGGCCGCCGTCATGGGCACGCTCTGCTTCTTCCGCTTCTGGCTCGGGTTCGGCATCGGCGGCGACTACCCGCTCTCCGCCACCATCATGTCCGAGTACGCCAACAAGAAGACGAGGGGCGCCTTCATCGCCGCCGTCTTCGCCATGCAGGGGTTCGGCATCCTCACGGGTGGCGTCGTCACGCTCGTCGTCTCGGCGGCCTTCCGCGCGGCGTTCCCGTCGCCGGCGTACCAGGACGGCGCGGTGGCGTCGACGCCCGAGGAGGCCGACTACGTGTGGCGCGTCATCCTCATGTTCGGCGCCATCCCAGCGCTGCTCACCTACTACTGGCGGATGAAGATGCCCGAGACGGCGCGGTACACGGCGCTGGTGGCCAAGAACGCGAAGCAGGCGGCGAGCGACATGTCCAAGGTGCTGCAGGTGGACATCGTCAGTGGTGGCGACCGCGACGGCGATCGCCAACACGATGAATTCGGCCTCTTCTCGTCTGAGTTTTGGCGGCGCCACGGCCTCCACCTCCTCGGCACGACCAGCTGTTGGTTCCTGCTGGACATCGCCTTCTACTCGCAGAACCTGTTCCAGAAGGACATCTTCAGTGCGATCCACTGGATCCCCAAGGCGCGCACCATGAGCGCGCTGGATGAGGTGTACCGCATCGCGCGCGCGCAGACGCTGATCGCGCTGTGCGGCACGGTGCCGGGCTACTGGTTCACAGTGGCGCTCATCGACGTGCTGGGGCGCTTCAAGATCCAGATGATGGGCTTCGCCATGATGACCGTCTTCGTGCTGGGGCTCGCCATCCCCTACCACCACTGGACCACCCCGGGCAACCACATCGGCTTCCTCGTCATGTACGCCTTCACCTTCTTCTTCGCCAACTTCGGGCCAAACTCCACCACCTTCATCGTGCCCGCCGAGATCTTCCCGGCGAGGCTGCGGTCCACGTGCCACGGCATCTCGGCGGCGGCGGGCAAGGCGGGCGCCATCGTGGGATCCTTCGGCTTCCTGTACGCGGCGCAGAGCCGGGACGAGTCCAAGGCGGATCACGGCTACCCCGCGGGCATCGGCGTGCGCTACTCGCTCTTCGTGCTCGCCCTGTGCAGCCTCCTGGGGCTCGCCTGCACGCCCTTGGTGCCCGAGTCCAAGGGAAAGTCGCTCGAGGAGCTCTCCGGCGACAACCACGAGCAACAACCACAACCGGCGCACGCAAGAACCATGCCCGTCATCGTCTAATTAATCTTCTACTAGTACTATATATATGCACATGCTTGCTGGACATTATTTATTATCTTTATTATTTTTATTTATTCGGATACTAGGATTCCTAGCTGGCTACATTAGATACGTACTCTGATTTTGTGTACGTACGCGGTACGCACTTATGGTCTTTAATTTCAATGGTCAGGCAATTTGCAAGGATATCCTAGCAAACAAAGACATAGACTTAAACTCATAGGAGTATAGTACTTATACTGAAACTAAAGACCAAGGAAGCTCTTGATGATCATGCCCCATGGCAGGCACATATGCTGTTAAAATTATAATGTTAGGAATATTGTTTAGTTTGCATACACACATACTGACACACACCAAGTCTGCCCTGTTTTTGTTTTATTTTTTACTATAATAATAGAAGAAAGGGAAAAGTTCACCACCATCAGAACTTTACCCGTATGTATCACCAGCAACCTTTCAAAAATTTCCTTCTTCGATTCCTGATCAGACAGACGACATGTATGTAAAGAATAGAGTGGAGTGCACGATCAACTCGGTCTGTATGTATCACTTCACTTAGAGCAACTCCAACGATTTTGCAAATGAGCTTTGCATTCCTGTTTTTACAAAAAGTCTACAAAACTCCTATCCAACGGTTTGGCAAATGAGCTTTGCATTTTTGTTAACTTGGCAAAATCCTGGGATAGATTGACATATATGCAAGCTCGCGATCGGCTTGACATTCCATCTCACGCACTACTCCTGCGTGCGCTCTTCACTCCCGCGCCGCCAGGTTTCCTTTTTTGGATTTTGGCAAGTCAATTTTGCCAAACCATTAGAGATAACATTTTTTTTCTCCTCCCCATATTGATTTGAGAGTTGGCAAACTCCATCTTTTGCCAAACAAAAAATACAAAACAGTTGGAGTTGCTCTTAGGTGTAGCACGTTATTATCAGTTGATCACATCACATGGGCAGCAGGTACTGAAACTCGTAGTCCAAGGGAATGACATCCACCACCTCCTCCATCACACTGTGGCTCCTGCTGCTGAAGTTGAGGCAGTCCACCATGGATTTCCTGAGGGACCAGGACGTGGGCAGCTGCTCGCAGATCCATCGAAGCAGCGACTCCATGTCCTTTGCAAAGTCATGCATGTTGGAGTGGACGAGGCTTGGGATCATCAGCCTCCTCGTCGATGTCACCACCAACGACGCCTGCAGGTACTCCAGCTTTGCCTTCTCCAGATCCATCACAACGCGATCTGCTTTGTAGATCCGAAGCTGCATATATGGGCATGTAGGTAGATACGTACTACGTTTGTATATATGAATCAATATAATTCCCTTCAGTCACAATTAGAATACTTACTGCTGGCGATGATCTGATGCCACAGCAGAGTGCAAACAGAATGTTGGGTTCTGAAGTCTTGAGCCCATAAACCTCCCTCACCGCCTGTTCTTCCACGTCCACGTCGCATTTCCAGAATTCCTGTTGTTTTTTATATAACTAGTTATTATTAGTACTAGTAGTACTCATGTAGTAATGTAACTACTACTAGTATGCATGTTCTTCGACCAACTGCATCTGCATATGCCTGATCGACAGCAGGGGCAGGGAGGGGCTCACTGACTCACTTCTTTGACACTTGACGGCTGCCTCAGGATAAAATTCTCAATCACCAATGCATTGAAAGTTTGCCCTGACACATTGATTGTTGCCTGCACAGATGAATTATTCTATTCAGACTGATGAACAACTGTAAACCTGTTAATCAGAAATGAAAACCAAAACAAAGCAATGAAGATGTAATCCAGACGTACCTTGTTCTTGAGTGCGAGTAACTTGTCCGAGTTTGAGGGCAAACCATGCTGCAGAATCCCCTGCATCATGATGTGGTAGTTACCAAGTTCATCTCCATTAATAATTAGTCGAAATGGATACCAAAAAAGAAAAAGAAATTCTCTGACTGAAACTGCACGAATGCATACAGATACACTCCATCTGCAGTGCAGATGAATTGAAGAAGGAGACAGATGAGACAGACGTACGTGCATGATGCAGGTGTTGTAGATGTTGAGCCAGAACGCTAGCCTCTGCTGGTGATTCAGGGACCGCACATCCACCTGCTGCAGCGCCTCCAGCATCTCCCTCAGCTTCGTCAGCAGCGGCGACGCCGAGAATCCCCTGAGGAGGTCCAGGGAGCTGGTGGTGAACCTGACGAGGTTCTTGTAGGGGCCGATGTCCCTGACGATGGCGTCCTGGATGCCAAAGATGCCGTAGTGGTCCTGCTGGCCCCTCTCCTTCTCCTTGGCCGCCGCCGCTGCGTTGACGAGGCCGGTGTCCATCCTGAAGCTGCTGAAGCTCCCCCACTTGGCGGCGAGGTTGCCGGACTTGTCCATTTCGGACACCCGGGACGACCTGAGCAGCCGCATGAAGATGCAGACGAGGCATTTCACGATACGCTCCGACAGCTTGTTGGGCGGCTGCGGCTGGTCTCTCACTCTCTTTGCAGCAGCGATCACCGTGGGGCTCTTGATGATGGGAAGCTCATGGTTGTGGTGCTGGTGCTGGATGACGGCGGCGATCTTGCTGGGCGGCTGGTTCGTGCTCTTGTCCACCACCACATGCCCATCGGCTGACGATTGCTTATTGTCAAGGGAATGCCTCGGCGGCAAGCCGCCACCGGCCCCGCTGAATATGTTGTTCTTGGGGCTCATCACGCCGTTCATGGCGTGTCTCCTGTCATCTCTGGGGCTCTTCTTCACCTTGCTGAGGTACGCCTCGCCGTCCATGGCCTGGCTGATGAAGAACATGGACTTGCAGTGCTCCGCGGCGGACGCGGACAGGCGAGGCGATCGTCCGTTGTTGCTGTTGTTGCTGCACGAGGAGGCATCCGGCGGTGGTGGTGCCGGCGGCTGCGTGATGGCGCCGCTGTTGCCTCCACCTCGTGCTCCTGCTCCCTGCTTCATCCTCTGGATCTGGTCCTCCAGCCTGGCGATCTCATCCTCCACCAGCAGCAGCTCCGCGAGCAGCTCCTTGGCCTTGGTGGGGATGAAGGCGGGGATGTTGGTGAGGGCCATGGAGGATCGAACAGAGCTGGGCTGCAGGGCGCGCTCCAGGATCTGGTGCACCGTCTCCTCGTTGGACAGCTGCTGCTTCAGCTCCGACACCTCCTGTTCAAGCGCCTCACGCCGCTGCCGTTGCATCATCGCGCTGCCCCGCGTCCTCTGCGACTGCATTCGTGTAACGGAAACAGTTAGAGTTAAAAAAAACCTCAAAACCTTACTTTTCTTGGCCAAAGCATAAGGGCAGGTACTTGCTACACGTCAGTGGTCTCGTACACGGTCTCATGCAGTGATGCAGTGCCACTAAGGAATTTTGCTGACGTGAAGGAAAAAGAGAGGGGAGAGAGAACAAGGTCGTTGTTTCGCGAAACAACCACCTAGTCAGCTAAAATTTAGGACTACGAGACAATCATTCTACCATTGTATGAGTTGTTGCTGTCATACAACTCACAACTTTACTTTTATTCTATGCATAAATTAAAGAATTGTGAGTTACTACAAGACAATTTAAAAAAAACAATCATTATACATGTTGTCTGTTAAATCGTCTTAAAATTACGTGACACTATATAAGACCACATACGAGACAAGACCAATGTACTTACCCTAAGTGGGGACCGCACGTTTTTCTTTCTTGGATTGGATCACACAGAAGTAGCCCCTTGGAGATGTTTTTTCTTTCCACTACCCAAAAATATAGTAAGGGCCTGTTTAGGTAGTCTACTGTATGAAGTGGTTTTCAAGATATCTACTGAACCTTGCAGTAGAGAGGCAAATCAAGTGGCTCAATTTAGCAAGAAGAGCTTTGCAATATAAGTAGAATTGTATTTGGGTCGATGATTTCCCTAACTTTATTTTAGATATCTTCATCAATGATGTAACAATCTTGAATGAATAAAGTTTGTTGTATTGCTTAAAAAAAGTTCTTAGTTAAGTTTAGTTTTTTTCTTAAAAAAAGACATCCTAGTGAAAGCATCTAGGCCCCGGTGTTGGTTTCGGCAATTGATGACAACGCATTATTACCATGACTAACGTGTGTTTTGCAGAAACATTGGTAAGTTAGGTCATGGAGTTGATAATTGCTTTGGGCACTATGGTATTCATGTCCCTTGATGGAAATCGTTTCGGTTTTCAAAGGATCAACGACAAGATTAATGACGGTTAGTTCCAGATGTCAAGGTGTTGAGTTACATCCGGAATAGTCGTTAGAATCTTTGTTTCTTCCTTTGACCGTACTATAAAGGGGGCATGAGCGAGTAGCTTGACCTAGATGAGTCTTTTGTTTATGTGTGGTGCACACTTGTCAAACTTAGCACTAGGTAGCTCTAGAAAAGCTCAAGGTTCAGTTGGAAGCAACTTGGTTCAAGTTGCGTCGCGTTTTGAAGTCGTTTGAGCAGTTTACTTGTGACCGGACGCGGTCTTTATCATGACCGGACGCGTCCGGTCAGTATTAACAAGTCACTGCGTCGTTAACTGGTTGACCGGACGCGGTCCCTGCGAGGACCGGACGCGGTGATCAATCTGACACGTGTTCTAGAGGGTAAATAGTGTAATCGGACGCGACTGTGAAGTGATCGGACGTGTCCGGTCATGTTCTAGTAAGGTCCCAAGCTGACCTGACGTGTCCGGTCATCTATGATCGGACGCGGTCGAGCGTCAGGTGGAAGTTTCATTAGGTTCTTGCATGATCGGACGCGTCCGGTCATCCCTGACCGGTGTGTCCGGTCATCTCTGACCGGCGCGTCCGGTCACTTAGCGCTGACTTTCGGTTTTTGACCGTTACACTTGACCGGCGCGTCCGGTCATGTCGACCAGCGCGTCCGGTCAGTACGAGTTTTGCTGATTCGGCAGGTAACGGTTGGATTTGTCTGAGGGGTGTATAAATACATCCCTTCCACCTCTTTTAGAGGTCTCTTGCTCATTTGTTCAGCTGAGAAACACCTTTAGAGTGCAAGAGCCCTAGTGAGGATAATGAGTTGAGAATCAAAGTTTGAGATTCCTCACTAGTGACAAGAGTGTAGCAAGTGTGCATCCATCTTCTCATTAGACTTGTTGTGGTCAAGTGAGAGTTCTAGCTTGTTACTCTTGGTGATCGCCATCACCTAGACGGTTTGGTGGTGATTGGGAGTTTGGTGATCATCTGACGAGCTTGTGGGTGACCCAACTCATGTTGTGAGCGGTTTTGAGTGATTCGCCGCGACGGAGTGTCGAAGAATCAACCCGTAGAGAGCACTTGATCCTTGCGCGGATCAAGGGCGAGCTACACCCTTGCGCAGGTGCTCCAACGAGGACTAGTGGGGAGTAGGGATGAAAACGGATCGGATACGAACGGATATCACTCATATTGTATTTGTTTTCATATTTCTGTTCGGATTCGGATTCGGACACGGATAGCGTTCGGATACATATACGAATACGGATTGACTCGGTTACGGATACGAATAATGAGTATCGAATACGGTATGAATCGGATTCGGAGAAGGTCGGATACAAATATCTATTCAGATAATGAGTAAAAGCATTAAAGCAGTATATATATATATATATATATATATATATATATATATATATCATACGTGTGCAAACCATCACACCACTCTATGAGTCCATAATCCATCTAGATTAAGCTGAAAGACTAAAGAGTAAAGCAACAAATAAGATAAAGATACAGATTGTCTCAAACATTTGAACACCAAGTTTGTTCAGCTCATCAAGATCTACAATCCTTATATAGGCTATTTTTTCATTTGAGAAAGTTTAAACAAAATGTAGTTCAAATTTCACAAGTGTGTGACATAGTTTTAGAAAGTCTATATAAGATTCAAGAATTTGTGACTAGTGTTTGATAAAACTTTCTCAAATGGGAAAATGAGCTATGTAACAATTGTAGATCTTGCTGAGATGATCAAACTTGGTATTCAAAGTTTTTTCATCTGAGGTCATTTAGTGTCTCATTTCAGCAAGTTTGACCAAGTCAAATTTGGTCAAATAAAAAAATAACACTTTGACTCTAGCATTATGAACTCTAAATGACTTCAAATTGAAAAGTTTTGAATACCAAGTTTGTTCAACTCATCAATATCTACAATTGTTGTTTTGGTCAACTTTCCATTTGAGATAGTTTTGATGGTTCAAATTTATGATTTTTAAATTTCGACGCCTAGAAACTAGTTTTCAGAACCCTATATTGTCTCAAATTGAAAAGTTTTGAATACCAAGTTTGTTCAGCTCATCAAGATCTAGAATCCTTATATAGGACATTTTTTTCATTTGAGAAATTTTGAACAAAATGTAGTTCAAATTTCACAAGTGTGTGACATAGTTTCAGAAAGTCTATATGAGATTCAAGAATTTGTGACTAGTGTTTGATAAAACTTTCTCAAATGGGAAAATGATCTATGTAACAATTGTAGATCTTACTGAGATGATCAAACTTGGTATTCAGAGTTTTTTCATATGAGGTCATTTAGTGTCTCATTTGAGCAAGTTTGACCAAGTCAAATTTGGTCAAATGAAAAAACAACACTTTGACTCTCGTATTTTGAACTCTAAATGACATCAAATTGAAAAGTTTTGAATACAAAGTTTGTTAAACTCATCAAGATCTACAATTTTTGTTTTGGTCAAATTTCCATTCGAGATAGTTTGGAGGGTTCAAATTTATGATTTTTAAATTTCGATGCCTACAAACTAGTTTTCGGAACCCTAGATTGTCTCAAATTGAAAAGTTTTGAATACCAAGTTTGTTCAGCTCGTCAAGATATACAATCCTTATATAAGCTATTTTTTCATTTGAGAAAGTTTAAATAAAATGTAGTTCAAATTTCACAAGTGTGTGACATAGTTTGAGAAAGTCTATATGAGATTCAAGAATTTGTGACTAGTATTTGATAAAACTTTCTCAAATGGGAAAATGAGCTATGTAACAATTGTAGATCTTACTGAGATGATCAAACTTGGTATTCAAAGTTTTTTCATCTGAGGTCATTTAGTGTCTTATTTGAGCAAGTTTGACCAAGTCAAATTTAGTCAAATGAAAAACCAACACTTTGACTCTAGTATTATGAACTCTAAATGACTTAAAATTGAAAAGTTTTGAATACAAAGTTTGTTAAACTCATCAAGATATACAATTGTTGTTTTGGTTAACTTTCCATTTGAGATAGTTTGGATGGTTCAAATTTATGAATTTTAAATTTCGACGCCTAGAAACTAGTTTTCGGAACCCTAGATTGTCTCAAATTGAAAAGTTTTGAATACCAAGTTTGTTCAGCTCATCAAGATATACAATCCTTATATAGACCATTTTTTCATTTGAGAAAGTTTGAACAAAATATAGTTTAAATTTCACAAGTGTGTGACATAGTTTTAGAAAGTCTATATGAGATTCAAGAATTTGTGACTAGTGTCTGATAAAACTTTCTCAAATGAGAAAATGAGCTATGTAACAATTATAGATCTTACTGAGATGATCAAACTTGGTATTCAGAGTTTTTTCATCTGAGGTCATTTAGTGTCTCATTTGAGCAAGTTTGACCAAGTCAAATTTGGTCAAATGAAAAAACAACACTTTGACTCTAGTATTATGAACTCTAAATGACTTCAAATTGAAAAGTTTTGAATACCAAGTTTGTTCAACTCATCAAGATCTACAATTGTTGTTTTGGTCAACTTTCTATTTGAGATAGTTTGGATGGTTTAAATTTGTGATTTTTAAATTTCTCCATCCAAGGTCGTTTGAATAATATCCGGATAACATCCGTTTATAATATCCGGATATATCCGATACTTAACCGGATTATCCGATATCCGCCGGATATCGATGATATTACATCCGTATTTGATATCCGCCTAAGATATCCGTTTTATTATCCGTATCCGAAAAAAATACGGATATCCGAGTAACTATCCAGATAAGTGTTCATATTTATTCGGTCGAACGGACGGTCGAATAAATATCCGTACCATTTTCATCCCTGGTGGGGAGTGGCGACTCTCCGATACCTCGGCAAAACATCGCCGTGTTCCTAACCCTTACTTTCAAGCATTTACTTTCGTGTATTACTTTCATTGCTTGTTTACTTTCCTAGAATTGCCATGCTAGTCTAGGATTAGAACTTAAGGTGGAAAACTTTTATCGGTAGAATCACAAGGAATACTAGTAGGCACTAGGGGTGAAGTTTGGCTTATAGTTTTTAATTCTTGCAATTAATTTTTAGAGAAGCCCAATTCACCCCCCTCTTAGGCATCTTGATCCTTTCAATTGGTATTGGAGCCGTGTTGCTCTTTATTTAGGCTTCACCGCCTAGAGCAAGGTGTCTAATGGGGAAGGACCACCTCCCACTTTTGAGGCAGACGATTTTCCATATTGGAAAATTCATATGAAAGTGTACCTCGAAGCCATAGATGTTGGGTGCCTTAGAGCAACAACCGAAGGGCTTCCCCCTATTAGGGATCCCGCCAACCCAAGTGGTGACGAGGAGAAGTACGACCGGTGAAATGCAAAGGTAAAAAATGCACTCTACAGGGGCTTAGGCAAGGATATCTTCAATCATGTGCGTAACGCCAAAAACGCTCGTAAATTATGGGAAAACCTTTATGCTCTCCATGAGGGAACTAAGAGTGAGCGTGAGGAACGCTATCACATTGCTTTAAAGAAAATTAATTCTTTTGAGATGCTTCCCAAAGAAAGTGCTAATGAAATGTACACTCGATTGAATGTTCTTGTAGAAGATCTCAATGCTCTTGGACTCACTCAAATGAGTCAATTAGATGTTGCAAGGAGGATCTTGAGTGTTCTTCTCATTGAGAAGTATGGACACATTGTCACCGTACTTCACCAAAGTGATCTCTCCACCGCAACACTGACTCAAGTATTAGGAAAGATCAATGCACCTGAGATGTACATGCACATCACTCCGGAAGGGGGCTCGTCATCTTCCCAGAAGAAAGACTTGGCCTTCAAAGCTTGCCATGAAAAGAAATGGAAGAAGGGCCAAGCCATGATGGTGCAAGAAAGCTCAAGTGAGAGTGATATTGATGATGCATCACTTGCACTCATGGTGAGAAAGACCAAGATGCTAAAGAAGCTCAACAAGAGTGGCATCAAGTTAGATGGCAAGAAGAAGAAATTCTTCACAAGTAGCAAAAGGAAGCCAATATCCGAGATGGATTGCTTCAATTGTGGTGAACTTGGCCACTTAGCTCATCAATGCCCGAAGCCTCCAAAAGACAAGTACAAAAACAAGAACAAAGGTAAGAAAGATGATTCAAGTGATGAAGAAGATGAGAAAAAGAAGAACAAGCCATACAAAAAGAAAGATGGCAAGAGAAGAGAGTTCTACAAGAAGAAGGGAGGCAAAGCTTACATTGTTGGTGATTGGCTCACCGACATTGAGTCATCATGTGAGTCCTCTGGCGATGAGAGCGACGATGAGAAAGAGAAGGTCACCGCATTTGTGATTGGTCCATCATCATCTTCACCGACATCTTCATCACCACCTTCACTGCCATCTTCACCATCATCTTCCACTACTCATCTATGCCTTATGGCTAAGGGTGAACGAAAGGTGCAAAACAATGATAGTGATGATAATGATAGTGATAGTGATGATGAATATGATGCACCTTCTTATGATGAACTTATAAAATTATTGAACAAATACTCTAAAATCATAAGAAGAACTAGAAATGAAAATGATGAGCTTCAAAATGAAAATGAATCACTCTCATCTAAGCTTGAGAATGCACATAAGACTAGTGATGAGCTCAAAGATCAAAATGAAACTATGTCTTCTACTCTCAAGGAGCTCAAAACTTCTAACAAAAAGCTTAGAGATGAACATGATAAACTTGAGAAGAAGCATGGTAAACTCATCACTAGACTCAACTTGCTAAAAGATTAATATACTACATTAAAATCAACTATGATAGTCTTATTGTTGCTAATGAGCTTGCTCTTGAGACACATGATGCTACTAACCAAGTTGTTAAGATTGATATAGCTACATCATGTGATGATTTGATTGTTGAGAACTTTGAGCAAGGCTCTAGCGGCAAAGGCAAGAGTGTGGTTGAGTCCGACAACTATGATGAGTATGTCAAGCTCAAGAGTGAAAATGAGATGCTTAAGAATGAGAACAAGAAGTTGATGGCTCTTGAAAAGCAAGCACCAAATGAGTCACTTATTGAAGAAAACAAAAAGCTCAAGCAAGAAAAAGAGCATCTCAAGATCGGCCTAAGCAAGTTCACAAGAGGCCAACATTTGCCAAGTAAGCTACTTATAAACACCGTCATGAAGATGGATAGAAGTGGCATTGGTTACTTGGCAAATCAAGAGAAGAAGGCTAAGGCTCAACAACAACAAAGCAAGTCAAAGCCCAAGCCAAAGAAATGTGTTCAGTGTGGACAAGAAGGCCATTTTGCTCATGAGTGCAAAACTCCACCACCATAACCCTTACCCAAGCATGCTAGACCCTTTGCCTTCAATGCTCATTACATGCTTAGAAAAGATTCAAGTGGAAAGATGAAAGTCATGTTCTTGGGTCCCCCTAACAAAAATAGGCCAAAGAAAATATGGGTTGCCAAGTCACTAGTTGAGAAAGTCAAGGGTCCCTCTCAAGTTTGGGTCCCTAAACAAAAGGCTTGATCTCTTGTGTGTTGGTGAACTACAAGACCGGTGGATCTTATTGGGTGATTGATAGTGGTTGCACACAACATATGGCCGGTGATCCTCGTATGTTCACCTCACTTGAAGAGAATGGGGTATGTCAAGACAAGATCACATTTGAGGATAATTCAAAGAGCAAAGTCAAGGGTATAGGCAAGATTGCAATATCAAATGATCACTCTCTCAAATGTGCTATATGTTGCTTCATTGAGTTTCAACTTACTATCCGTTGGGCAACTTTGTGACCTTGGCTACCAATGCTTGTTCTCTCCAAATGAAGTGGTAGTTACAAAGATAGATGACAAGCAAGTGATTTTCAAGGGTTTTAGATACAATAATCTCTATCTTGTTGACTTCACCTCCGAAGATGCAAACTTGATGACATGTTTGTTCACCAAAACTACACTTGGATGGCTTTGGCATAGGAGGCTTGCTCATGTCAGAATGAACACTCTCAACAAGCTATTGAAGAAAGAATTAGTGAGAGGTTTGAATGATGTAAAGTTTGAGAAGGACAAACCTTGTAGTGCATGTCAAGCCGGCAAACAAGTTGCAAATACTCATCCAACCAAAGCTTATATGTCAACATAAAGAGTACTAGAACTTCTACACATGAATTTGTTTGGTCCTACAACTTACAAGAGCTTGGGTGGAAATCTCTATTGCCTAGTGATTGTGGATGACTACTCAAGATACACTTGGACTTTCTTACTTCATGACAAATCTGAAGTGGCAAATTGCTTCAAGAAGTTTGCAAAGAGAGCTCAAAATGAATTTGAAGTCAAGATAAAGAAGATTAGAAGTGACAATGGCAAAGAGTTTGACAACACAAATATTGAAGCTTATTGTGATGAAATTGGAATCAAGCATGAAGTTTCATCAACCTGCACTCCTCAACAAAATGGTGTAGTTGAGAGAAAGAACCGGACTTTGATCACTCTTGCAAGAACAATGCTAGATGAGTACAACACACCAGATAAATTATGGGCCGAGGCAATCAACACCACATGCTATGCTTCAAATCGCCTTTTCCTACAAAAGTTTCTTGGCAAGACCCCTATGAGTTGCTAAATGGAAAGAAGCCGGACGTCTCATTCTTCCAGGTGTTTGGTTGCAAATGCTACATCTACAAGAAGCGTCAACACCTAGGGAAGTTTTAAAGACGTTGTGATATTGGTTTTCTTGTTGGTTACTCATCAAAGTCCAAAGCATATAGAGTATTTAACCATGCCACCGGTTTGGTTGAAGAAACATATGATGTGGAATTTGATGAATCTAACGGCTCCCAAGGAGCAATTGAGAATTGTGATGATGTAGGTGATGAATCATTGAGGGAGGCAATAAAGAACATGCCGGTGGGAGACATCAAGCCTAAAGATGATGAAGATGATGTACAAATTGTTAATCCACCATCTTCATCACATGTGCCTCAAGATGATGATAAGAATGAGAGAGTTGAAAATGAAGATACTCATATCTCTCATCAACAAGCCGATGCACAAGCTCAAGATGTTGATGCTCCCCATCCCTCTCCTTAAGTGGTTGATAGAAGAAACTCACCTCTACTTCAAGCATATCCAAAAGATCTCATCATAGGGAGTCCTACAAAGGGTGTAATGACTCTATCTCAAAAGCTTACTTCTTTTGTTGAACATCACTCTTTTGTCTCTTGTCTTGAACCTAAGAATGTAGAAGAAGCTCTTCAAGATCCGGATTGGGTGAATGCTATGCATGAAGAATTGAACAACTTCGCCCGCAATCAAGTTTGGACACTTGAAGAGTATCCAAAAGGTGCAAGAGTCATTAGAACCAAGTGGGTGTTCTGCAACAAGCAAGATGATCAAGGCATAGTAGTGAGGAACAAGACAAGACTAGTTGCAAAGGGGTTCTCTCAAGTTGAAGGTCTTGATTTTGGAGAGACCTTTGCACCCGTTGCAAGACTTGAAGCCATTCGTATCCTTCTTGCATATGCATCACATCATGAAATGAAACTATATCAAATGGATGTGAAAAGTGCATTTTTAAATGGCTTCATAAATGAACTAGTCTATGTTGAACAACCTCCCGGGTTTGAAGACCCTAGATATCCTAATCATGTTTATAGGTTGTCCAAGGCGTTATATGGGCTCAAGCAAGCCCCTAAAGCGTGGTATGAGCGCCTCCGGGACTTCCTCATTGAGAAGGGCTTCACTATTGGGAAGGTTGATACCACACTATTTACCAAGAAGTTTAATAGAGAGATCTTTATTTGTCAAGTCTATGTTGATGATATTATCTTCGGGTCAACAAATGAAGATTATTGCAAAGAATTTGGTGAATTGATGTCGAAGGAGTTTGAGATGTCAATGATTGGTGAGCTAACATTCTTCCTTGGTTTTCAAGTCAAGCAAATGAGAGAAGGGATTTTCATCTCTCAAGAAAAGTATACCAAGGATTTTCTCAAAAGATTCAAGATGAAAGAGTGTAAGCCAATCAAGACCCCAATGCCATCTAATGGACATCTCGACCTAGATGAGGGAAGTAAACCAATTGATCAAACTCTTTACCGTTCTATGATTGGTAGCTTGTTGTACCTCACCGCATCTTGGCCCGATATCATGTTTAGTGTGTGCATGTGTGCTCGCTTTCAAGCGTGCCCTAAAGAACCTCACCTAAGGGCCGTAAAAAGAATTTTAAGATATCTTAAGTACACCCCAAGCATCGGCCTTTGGTACCCCAAAGGAGCTAGATTCCGACTAGTTGGCTATTCCGATTCGGATTATGCCGGTTGCAAAATTGATAGAAAAAGCACATCCGGAGGGTGCCATTTGCTTGGGAGGTCCTTAGTAACTTGGTCATCTAAAAAGCAAAATAGTGTGGCTTTGTCCACCGCCGAGGCAGAATACATTGCCGCGGGGGCTTGTTGTGCATAAATCTTATACATGAAACAAACCCTCCTAGACTATGGAGTTGTTCTTGAAAAGGTGCCGCTTTTATATGACAATGAAAGTGCCGTTAAAATTGATAATAATCCGGTACAACACTCACGCACCAAGCACATTGATATCCGCCACCACTTTCTAAGAGATCATGTTGCTAAAAATAATATATCACTAGAAGGTGTAAGAAGTGAAAATCAATTAGCGGATATCTTCACTAAACCCTTAGATGAGGCTACCTTTTGTAGGTTGAGAAGTGAACTAAATGTGCTTGACTCTAGTAACTTTTAAAAATGAGTTTGTGTTGTCCCTTGCATTGCATTGTATTATATGTCATGTTCAATTCCCCGTAATGCATCTAGAACTTGTCTAACATGGTTACGATAACCCTCCTTTGGAGGAGTGAAAAAGCCTAACCGTGGATCAAACTTGACAAGCAACCTAGTCTACCTTTCTCGCTTTGCATTGTATATGCATGGTTGTTGCTTTGTCGTTTCTTTTCAGTTTAGCTTTGAGTAACCTCTGTGTTCGTCCATGAATAGAGAGAGCATTTGAAGCTCCCAAGGGTTCACAAACTCTATTGCATGGCCATATGTTGCTCCTCGGGTGTTTATTACGTATTTTCTTAAAAATAATACTAGCCTAAGGCAAAATACTTTGAAAAACTTGAGGGTTTGAGTGAGGTCACTCATATCAGGTTCCAATTGGTGTTTATTTGAGTCTCTTTGAATTAGAACTTGATTGGGAGAAGTCACGTCGAAGATCGGATTGAAGAAAGGCGTTAAACAGCGACCGGACGCTAGACCGGACGCTGCACCGGACGCGTCGTTGCTGACCACCGCGTCCGGTCCCGGTGTTCACCAGTGCGTCCGGTCATTCCCAAAGATTTTCTTTAAGATATCTAACCGGACGCTACACCGGACGCGCAGTTGCTGACCACCGCATCCAGTCCCGGCCACCACCACCGCATCCGGTCATCCATTTTAGTTTTTCGGGCAAAATTTGACCTGACTCTGTCAGCGTCCGATCGTGCATAATCGGACGCGTCTGGTCGTTCCAGGAGCTTACTGGACTATGACCGGACGCTGCCTCCACCGCGTCCGGTCATGCGACCACCACGTCCGGTCATCGCGCGAAAAGCGGATCTCACCCTTTTTAACCGTACGTTTCGGATCTCGCGTTTTCTTTCCTTCTTCTCGATCCTCATCCGCTCCGAACCCTCACCGTAATCTCGCCGCCGCCGCCGCAGTCCTGCGCCACCGCTGCCGAGCCGCCATCCTCGTCTGCGCCATAGCGTCGCCTCCTCGCCACCGCAGTCACGCCGTGCCTCCGCTGCCCGCAGCCCAGAGCCACCTTGCACGCCATAGCAGTCATGCGCAGCCGCCCCGTGCGCCACCGCGTCCGAGCACCGCCGCCGCGTGCCCATGCTCTCTACCGCGCGCGCTACCGCACCGAGGTTCGTGCCCGTTGCCGCGAAGACCTAATCCTAGGAGACCTAACCCTAGCCTTGCAAAGAATCATTCTTCATCGAAGGGTTTTTCATGAGTTTCCGTCTCTGTGAACATTTCTGTCTCCGCAAGGTGACGTCTTTGTCTTGGATTAGGGTTTGCCGTTGATTTTCTGGTGAATCACTAATACAATCTTTGATCTCTTGGTACTCCAGGGTTTCGATCGTCATTTTTGGGTAACCCTAGCGTGTCAAGATCATCTTCCGTTCATCGGAACTTCGCTCACCCGAGGTAGCTATCGTGGTCCATTTATATCTTATCTAATATGCTTGCTTTCATTAGGATCTTACTCATCTATTAGATAATATATGTTGCTTATAGTAGATCCATCTATTCTATCGTTTCAGTTCGTCCTATCGATGTTGTGTGTGTCAGGTGATCAGCTGTGAATCCAAGGCCAAGCCTGCTGATACGGATTGAGGCCAAGCCTCACGAGTGTTAATTCATCATCTGTTACTGTCTAGGTTTTCTCAGATACCACTACAAGAAAACCGAACATCAACGACCAGATCCTAACGACCACGTCCAATATGTGGTCGTCGGGTGCCATTAGCTGGCTTTCCAGGTCCTCTGGACGTTGCCCGACGACCACAATCTTGGTGGTCGTTGTCCAGATTTGACTGTGGTCGCTATTTCTATTTTTCATATACTCCCACGCGTGATCCTTTATCTCCCGCGGTGTCGTGATCCTTTTTCGCTCTCTTTCTTTTTTACTTTTCCCGCGATGCGTTTTTCAGCTCTATTTTTCCTGCGACGTTTTTTGCAGCTGCTCGGTCACTTTTCACGGAGTCCAGCGGGAGGAGATGAAATAAAAATATAAAAAATTTCACGTTGAAAAGATGCTTGATATGAGATCGAACATGCTACCTGCTGAGTACTGGTTGGCGACTCAACCACTTGGCTGTGTTCACGTTTGATTCAAGTCAAGGAAGTTAATTGTTTTGTACACTAAGTTTAGAAGAATATTTTGTTTAATAAAAGCTTTGATCTAGTAGTTCCATAAGAATGAAGTAGATCTAAATCAGTGACTCCATTCGATTTCAAATATTTATCTATCCATCCCAAAAAGAGTGGCATTGTAAAAATGACCCCTCTATGTTAAAGGTAAATTTTGCATATGAACATTGTTCATACATGGTATTTGTTGATATACACCACCAACTCGTAAATTTGCCGAACCATATGAAACCTTGTTTCTTTACCGCAAGACACCCTATCCATTAAAATATTTTGTTTTTACGTTCTTGGAGAGAGAAAGACAGGTGAATAGACCATATTACCTCTTATCCATGCAGTCATCTTCCTCCTCTCGGCATTACAGGCAGCGACACTTATGAGCAACGTGGCATGGCGACCGGCTTGAGCATGTCGCTCTTCTCTCCGCATTGCATGTATGCACAGAAGTTAACAAAAGGAATCAACCGAACCAAGTCATCGAATTGGATTGGGCGATTCTTGTGCGTGTGATGTGAATCGGCGCACCGCGCATGTTAGGATTTTGTGGAGCGCCAACACTACGTGCATCCTCCACGTCTTCTTCGCCACCTCGTGGCCGTGGCTCTAGATGTTCCCCACCCTAAACTTCGGCCTCATCAACCTCTGCAACCACGAGTTCGAGCTCCTCGCACTCGCGCTTGCGCACCACCACACTATATGCATGCTCGACGTCTCCTTCCTCCATGGCAAGGACAACGAATGCGGTGTCAGGCGGCACATTCGGTCTCCCAAGCACACACTCGTCAGACAAATCGCCATGGAGTGAGCGGCATTGTTAGAGAGTGGGATGGGCCCTGAGGGCGCTGCGTGGGCAGCCTAGCCGCATGTGAGTATTAGTTATAGCACAATGTTGTAGATCGGATGATATCCTAAGGGACTTTTTTCGACCTCGGGCTACTAGTTAACAAATGCATTGTCAATGTCTTGAGATATTATAAAACAGTAATTTATAATAGAGTAACTCTTTATTATAATATAATATAATATAATATTGTCTTCTCATTGTTTCAAGCTGCAAAATGTCGAGCTGTGCACAATGTCAAATCCCAAGATGATTAAATTCATGCTTACTTTATTTTTCGTATACTATGATTTATGTATTTGAATATATGAAGTGAGATTTGAACAAAAGAAATTCTATGTGCATATATTTTGTTATATTATGAAAAAACTTTCCGCTCATATATTTTGGTCTCCCTCCTTAAAAAATAGTATGTACTTCTTTTTTGGCGCTAAAAGAAATGTGGGGTGCTGATCCATTCTATTTTGGCGCTAAAAAAATGCGGAATGCCGATCTCTTTAGTTTTGGCGCAAACTTCATTTTTCTGTAGGTACATATATTAGAAATCTCGTATCAAATCTAACCTCTGCCCACCGCTCAGCTCACCAGAGCCTAGCGATCCGCAAGGACGGTTTCTACAGCAGCGCGGATCCTAGAGCCGCCGCCTCACCGGCCCCTCCGGCGGCGGCCATCCTCGCGGCCCTTCCATCCCTGCACCTCCTGCCGCAGTAGTCCACCGCTTCCCTACACCTCCTCCCGGCGCAGATCCTAGAGCCGCCGCCTCACCGGCCCTTCCTGCGGCGGCTGTCCTCGCCGCCCTTCTGTCCCTGTGCAGTCCCTGTACCGCTTCCCTCACCAGCCCGGAGGAGCGCTTCTGTACTCGTACTGCAGTGGCCTCTCCATCGTTGTCCACCGGTGCCTCCTGTGGGTTAGTTAGGACGCGTTTGGTTGCCTGCAGCGGCCCTCAGCCAGGCCCTCCGCATACGAGATCGCAGGTTTGTTTGGTTGGCGTACATGCCGGACCTGGCCCATGCAATGCAAAAGTGAGCTCCCGGCCTGGCTCTGGTGGTGCGGAAATTTTTTGCGTTCCAACTCGGCCAGGCTCATGTGGTGCAGAGCATGCATGCGAGCGCGCGCATCTGTGAGAGAGCAAGAGCTGTGCATGTGCTAGATCCGGCTAACCAAACAAGAGCTCACTCTGACCAGGTTGCGCACGGGCGGGCAACCAAACAAAAAAGCTTTGCATGTGCTCGACCTGGCTACTGAGAGCCTGGCTACGCGCGCACGGGCCTGGCTCACTCCATCATGTAACCAAACACGCCCTTAGCTTCAATTTCCATCTCCCTAATCCAGTGTCTCTGCATTGATATGATACAAAACCCTGTACCTTAGGATCTAATGCCCCTTTGTTCACCTGAATTTAACTATACGGATCTGATTTTTTTGGATGATCTGATATTGTGCAACAACTGAACATGTAGCAGTTGTAGATACAAATTAATTTCATAATTTTGCAATGTAGATGATAGATATCTCTGTTATATTATGTTGATAACCATCTTGTTACATAGATCCAAACTGCAGTTGTCTAGATCCAAACTCTGCACGTTTGGCTTGATATTATAGTTCTTTTCTTTTAAGTTGCAGTTGCGTAGAAGAAGGTTGTTCTGGACATTGCATCCTGTGGTCCTAAACAAGGCAGCATGTATCCTCTCTTGATTACCTAATTCATTGTTCTGCAATTTTTTGCCTTTGATTAGGCTTTGACAATGATGTAGGCTTAATCGATCTAGACAACGATGATAGATGGCTCTGTTTTGACTCCATATCTATTCACATTTGCATTTGTTTACTTACTTTTGTTGTATCAATCTAAGATGATCTAAACAAGCATACATTTTGATTCAAGGATTCTAACTAAGGCATTTGTGTCAAAAATTCATGGATGCAGGGATTGTAATTGAGGGCACATTTTGATTACTCATAGTTCTTTGTTTTTTTCCTGCATCAGTCAGAAAAACTACTCAAGTACCAGAAGCAGGTTAAGGATGTTATATCTAAGTTATCTCTATTTAACTGAAAGTTCATAACAATGTATGTCTAAGAAATTGTTTACATAACCTGTTGTTCCACTTAACATTGTATTCCTATAGATGACTTAGAACATGGAGGTGCATCAGATACTTTGTCTGATAGGATAGTAAAAGCAAAGAAATCCAAATATGCAAGTCAGCCATGTTCTTCAGATGCTAGCGAAAATTCAAATGACGAAGAAGCAACAGATGAATGGCATCAATGGAACAGGAAAACAAAGAAGTTCAAATGTTAGACTCTGGCATCTTAAATGAGTAGAAAATCTATATCGAACTAATTTTTAATTATTTACAATTAGCACTTCTGTGTTGCAGCCACCTTCAGTAGAGATGACTGTAGGGATATTGATCAAGATAGGGTGCTTGTTGGAAGGAGCAGAGATGACAACATGCCTATTGGTCAGTGCAAGGCACGTGCTAAAAGGAGTAGCGATGATCACAGGGCCATTGATCAAGAAAACACGCATGCTGAAAGGAGACGGATTCCACAGAGTTCTACATGTTCAATGCAGAATGGTATGGAAAAAATACTCATGTTAAACACTTTGTAGATGAACATTTGTTTTATGACAGTGCATGTTGCGACAAAAATTACTAATCATAGATGAAGAAAAATCATAATGAGGTGCTAATAACATATTCAGAAGTTAGAGTATAGTGCACATGTTACAATACTCATTTACTGATAGATACTCCATTTGGACCATTTACTTTTAGATGAATTATCAGATAATGACAACATGGAAACTGAGGAAGTGCAGGAGCAGCAGCGACCTGTAGATACATCAAATGGTTTGGACACTAAACCAAGTAAAAGATACTTTTCTTTACCAAAATTATTTTGACTCTTCTTCTGTATATGTTTTAGGTGGCAAAACAGTACAGAAACGACAAGGCCATGGAAGAAATAAATGTAAGAAGGTTGCAAAACTAAAGGCAGGCGAGAAAATTAAAGTAATGTTCTACAACAATCGGGCTTTATCTAAAACATTCCCAAGACAGTTGGGTAGAATAGTCCGTGATTCTAATATTACTCCAATCAGAGTGAAGAAATGGACTGATATAAGTCCAGCAGCTCAAAAACATATTTTCGATGCAATTAAGGTACACGCTTCCTTACATATATAAGTTCTGCATACTTAGTTTTTTTCCTTCAAGTATCTTGTACTCATATTGAAACAGTGGTTGAATATCTATGCAGGACAAGTTTGAAAGTGCAAATCCAGACATTGAAATTGATGTATACAAAGCTGAGATCATGGAGCATGCTAGAGATCTATGGAATAATTGGCGTGGAGACTTGAATCGGCAATTTGTTAAGCCAGCACGGAATATGCAGCAAGCTATTAAGAATTGTCCTAAAGGGATTAAAAAACCTGATTGGGAGTGGCTTGTCAAGGAACATTTCTACAACAAGGATTTCATAGTAAGTTTTAATCTTCTCACTTACAAAGTGACAACATTGTTGCACATTTTATACCTGGTGACCATAGTTAGTAAAATTATTTCATGGAACTGTATAGGATAAGAGCAAGAGAAACTCCAAAAATAGACCCAACTTAAAAATTCTTCATCACAGCGGCAGCAAACCATATAGACAGATCATATGGGACAATGTATGTATAGTATTCTGCTCTCACTTTTTTCAATTATTACCTCTCGTTACTTGTGTTCTGATGTTCTACCTGTAATAGGGTGGCAAGGAAAATAATCCTCCAACTTTGGATAAATTATTTTCTCTCACTCACATGAAGGATGGCACTTTTATGGATTCTGAAACCTCTACCAAGCACGTAAGTTTATAGTTGCCTTTGAATTCATTTTGCTGGACATTATTGTAAATTAATAATAATTGTATTTGGAGATATCTCTGTTACACAAGAATAAATACACATGTGCTGGTAGAAGCACCTAATTCTAATTGCTTTGTTCACAGGCAGAGATTGAGGTGGAAAGGCTACTGAACCCTTCCCTTTCTAATGTGGAACTTATGGACAAGTGCTTCGAATCAAATAGGCGTGACCATGTTATTGGTTATGGTGGTGAAGTAAAAGCAAGAGACTTACGGAGTCCGATTGTTACCAAAGCTGAACTAATAGAAAAGCTTACACAATCTGAACAGGAAAAGAAAGAACTTCAAGAAGATAATAGAGCACTTCATGAGGAAAATCGAATGATTAACAATCGTGTTAGCCGAATGGAAGAAGAATGGGCAGAATTAAAGCGTAATATGAGTGCTAGTTTAGCTCATGAATAAAGACCGATCATCTGTAAGCATTTACACCCAGAAAGATTAATTATTTATACATGATAACTTTAGTCGATTTTATTTGTTTGTTGCTAATATGAACTTTGCATATTGCAGGGAGCAAGATGAAGAGCAACACATTACCAGCATGACCTCACAATTGTCATGAGAAGGCATTTGATGGGTGGATCCCTTCAAGCATAGCTTAGTACTACCTTGTTATTTGTAGGATTGGTCTCATATCAGCCATTGTTAGTTTCATGTTTTGGATTGTGTATTCCGCCTTGGTCACATGAACCATCCAGGACCATTGTGAAATTGAATTTGTGGAATGTTGAAAATTAATTTATTTATAAATTGCCTATTGTGAAAGCATGTTGTTATGTCCCATATTGGTTGCTGATGCTATAGAAGTGACATTCCAAAATAAAATTATTAGTGATAAATGTGTGGTTGTTAATGCTATAGAAGTGGTCACTAGTACCCTCCATAGTACCTTGTAGAAACAATTTGCGACCACAAATGTGGTTGTTAATGCACTATGCTAGATGGCACTATGATATTAGCGATGATAAATGTGGTTGTTGTTATTGTAAACGTGGTCGTTAATGCTATAGTATCAACGACCACATATTATCCCGTCGTTGAAAAGTTAACGACGGGAAATTGTGTGTGGTCGTTAATTGTATTAACGACGGAGCCTTTAACGACCATGGACGACCACATTTTTGTGGTCGTTAGAAACTTCTAGCGACCACATACCAACTTTTAACGACCACATATCCCGTCGTTAATACCACTTTTTCTTGTAGTGTACAGCAGTTTGTCAGTATGGTTCGCTGCAAGAATGCTGGTGGTGCACCTAGTGACGGGGACGAGAGTCCTCCTAGGAGGACAGAGGTAGCTCGCGGCAAGCGAGTGAAGATAGCTGCCAAGAAGAGAAAGAGGACACTTACAGAGGCAGAAGTGGCTCAGGCAGTTGCAGATGCAGCAGAGGCAGCAGAGAGAGGTGGTAGGAGTAGTGGTATACGTATTGGCGAGAGTCGCTTTCACCTTGAAGGTCGACAGCTCGGTACTGAGGCTACCGAAGAGACAGTGGATGCACCTGCAGAGCAGCCTACCGAGGACCCAGAGGAGACTAAGGAGCAGATAGTTCACTCTCCACATCGTCATCGCTCAGGACGTACGCGAGCTTAGGTGACTCCTAGGCCAGAGGGTCAGCGTCGTGGAGGTCGTCCACCTCCTAGGGCTCGAGGTCACCCTCTAGTTGAGCACTTTGACCTCAGGGGAGCTACAGCTAGATAGGTCTAGGCCCTCAGATTCGTTGAGGTCACTCGGTGGTTCCCACCTCAGCGGGATCCTTGGGCTTTAGAGGGTTTCTACACTCCTCTACACGAGGACTTCTACAGAGCCTATGTCGACAGCGGGATTGCTTTTAGACCTCAGAGAGTCTGTCGACTAGAGGCCTTAGTTGAGGTGGTTGGTGAGCAGCTTCGTCCGCATCTGTCCTTTCTACCTAGATTATCAGATCTTCTTGGACAGACTAGAGCATACTGCGGGATCTGGGTCAGAGAGTTCTATTCTTCACTTTGGATTGACCCAGCACATGAGTTCATTCACTTTACATTCAGAGGCCGTGACCGCAGACTCTACAGCACCAGGGTTCGGGAGATTCTCAGACTCTCAGCTTCAGAGACAAAGATACATCAGCTGTGTTTTAGACAGACTGCACCTCCGAGACGCCCTCATGGCGAGACAGTGCCCCCTACCGACATGATCAGACCCTGCTTCCATGAGCCTTTTGGCAAGGGATCTAGACGTACACCTGTCAGCCTGACACCGCTAGCCAGAGTACTTGATGCTATTGTGAGGACACTACTTCCGAGGCTGGGATACAGAGAGGGACTGACCCGTATGCAGTTCTGGGTAGTGCATCACCTTATCTCACAGACACCGTTCGACCTTTGGGATCTGATGCTATGTGAGATGGAGGACACCTTGGCAGAGGGATTCAAGGGTCACAGGCAGCTTCCTTATGCACATTGGATATGCTTCATTATCAGATCTGCGTGTGAACTGCCTGCAGAGATTAGAGCAGAGATATCTGATACAACTACAGCTTTTTCAGAGTATGATATTCGACAGCTGTGGGCATCAGTTACCAGAGAGCAGGCACCTAGCCTAGGACAACGTTAGAGGCTAGAGGTACCAGTGACAGCTGCTGAGTAGGACGAGACCGTTTAGGGTCTTGTTGAGGCAGAGCTAGCAGATCTTGATACTCAGCCAGCTGATCCAATCGAGGAGGTTGCTACTGACAGCACAGATGAGGATTATCAGCCCATCCCCCGGTACCGCTCTCCTCGACCTCACGACCATGAGGCCGGTGGTTCAGGCTCAGCCTCCCGCTCAGACCCAGCCATAGTGGCTATTCTTGAGAGGCTGACCCAGGCCCAGGAGAGACAGGAGTTTCAGATGCAGAGACAGGCTCAGGACACAACTGCCGCATTTGCTCAGATTCACGCTTGTCAGGACGAGTTACAGAGGTAACAACTAGAGTTCTAGAGACAGCAGTTCGAGATGCAGAGGCAGCAGGCAGCCACCCAACAACAGTACCTAGAGCTCCTGCGACACCTTGTCATTTTTTGGGTACCTCCACCACCATCTGTCCTGACTCCAGCACTACAGACCAATGGACCTCAGAGTCAGGGACAATCGAGTTTTCAATACACCTCTCCCCAGCAGCAGGTGCCTCAGACATTTCAGTCCCCGAGTTACACTCCTATACAGACAGGGATCACTCCACCAGCTCAGCCGAGACCTCACCTCCTCTCAGGCACTCCGTTTCCTGACTTCAGTGCCACCTACGAGCTGACTGGACAGCCGACTCCCTCGTACACCACATTTGTGACCTCTTCAGGGACATCAACTTCAGAGACTGTTGGTCTCCTAGTAACAGGAGCCGCAACTACAGAGACTGTGCCATCCTCAGTTGCTTCGACAGATCCTCCTACTCTTGGTGTCTTTCAGGCTCAGGCGACAGTGACTGCTCCTATTGTTGCTACTACACCTTCAGTTACTGCACCTGCTCTACAGACCCAGACCACTTCACTGCCACATCTATCTACAGAGGGTCAGCCTGACAGTTCAGAGTCTGAGGAGGACACTTCACAGTTCGTGATCACTCCGCGCTCCTCTGCACCCGACACGATAGTGTCTATTCTCCCGTCAGATCCTTAGTTTAGTTTTTGGCGTTTGATGCTAAAGGGGGAGAGAGAGCATAGATTCAGGGGGAGTGTTGATAGAGGGTTTCGTCTTTTAGGTGCTACATTCATGCATCATGTTTATTTTCTCGCCCTGCATTGTGTGACTATGAGTTCGTGAGACTTTATATCATATCATGTCACTTATTTGTGTTTAGCTCATAAGGTTGTGCTTCAGTGACTTACTCCGATTTCATATGAGCTATGTTTTATGTATACTAACTCTTCATGTTTTATCTTATCAGTACACTCAGTTGGCTTGGAACACATAAGCAATTACTAACCTCTTGTGCTTACAGCTTTGTGCTTATGTGAACCAAGCATGATCGAAAACCTTAACTCTAATATCTTCTGAATCTAAGTGTTGTCATCAATTACAAAAAAGGGGAAGATTGAAAGCATCTAGGTTCCGGTGTTGGTTTCGGCAATTGATGACAACGCATTATTACCATGACTAACGTGTGTTTTGCAGAAACGTTGGTAAGTTAGGTCATGGAGTTGATAACTGCTTTGGGCACTATGGTATTCATGTCCCTTGATGGAAATCGTTTTGGTTTTCAAAGGATCAACGACAAGATTAAGGACGGTTAGTTCTAGATATCAAGGTGTTGAGTTACATCCGGAATAATCGTTAGGATCTTTGTTTCTTCCTTTGACCGTACTATAAAGGGGGGCATGAGCGAGTAGCTTGACCTAGGTGAGTCTTTCGTTTAGGTGTGGCGCACACTTGTCAAACTTAGCACTAGGTAGCTCTAGAAAAGCTCAAGGTTCAGTTGGAAGCAACTTGGTTCAGGTTGCGTCGCGTTTCGAAGTCGTTTGAGCAGTTTACCTGTGACCAGACGCGGTCTTTGTCATGACCGGACGCGTCCGGTCAGTACTAACAAGTCACTGCATCGTTAACTGGTTGACCGGACGCGGTCCCTGTGAGGACCGGACGCGGTGATCAGTCTGACACGTGTTCCAGAGGGTAAACAGTGTAATCGGACGCGACTGTGAAGTGATCGGACGCGTCTGGTCACGTTCCAGTAAGGTCCCAAGCTGACCTGACGCGTCCGGTCATCTATGATCGGACGCGGTCGAGCGTCAGGTGGAAGTTTTGTTAGGTTCTTGCATGATCGTCTGGTCACTTAGCACTGACTTTCGGTTTTCGACCGTTACACTTGACTGGCGCGTCCGGTCATGTCGACCAGCGCGTCCGGGCAGTACGAGTTTTGCTGATTCGGCAGGTAACTGTTGGATTTGTCTGAGGGGTGTATAAATACATCCCCTCCACCTCTTTTAGAGGTCTCTTGCTCATTTGTTCAGCTGAGAAACACCTTTGGAGTGCAAGGGAGTGCAAGAGCCCTAGTGAGGATAGTGAGTTGAGAATCAAAGTTTGAGATTCCTCACTAGTGACAAGAGTGTAGCAAGTGTGCATCCATCTTTTTATTAGACTTGTTGTAGTCAAGTGAGTTCTAGCTTGTTACTCTTGGTGATCGCCATCACCTAGACGGTTTGATGGTGATTGGGAGTTTGGTGATCATCCGATGAGCTTGTGGGTGACCCAACTCATGTTGTGAGCGGTTTTGAGTGATTCGCCGCGACAGAGTGTCGAAGAATCAACCCGTAGAGAGCACTTGATCCTTGCGCGGATCAAGGGGGAGCTACACCCTTGCGCGGGTGCTCCAACGAGGACTAGTGGGGAGTGGCGACTCTCCGATACCTCGGCAAAACATCGCCATGTTTCTAACCCTTACTTTCAAGCATTTACTTTCGTGTATTACTTTCATTGCTTGTTTACTTTCCTAGAATTGCCATGCTAGTCTAGAATTGGAACTTAAGGTGCAAAACTTTTACCGGTAGAATCACAAGGAACACTAGTAGACACTAGGGGTGAAGTTTGGCTGGTAGAATTTAATTCTTGCAATTAATTTTTAGAGAAGCCCAATTCACCTCTACTCTTGGGCATCTTGATTCTTTCACCTAGGATACATCTTACTGCTGAAACAAAAACCATTACCGAACCCCAAAAAATTAAAATACTATACTGGCAAACTGGGTCGCACATGGCAATAGCTCATGAAAATGTTGAAAATGATTCGTTTATAATAGCTGGCTAAAGTATGGTGAAGATGTTGACGTTACCTAATGCGAATTTGACGAGTTCTTTTTTTATGAGAATTAATGACAACCTTACTAGACGAAAGAAGCAATATAATGAACAAAAATAAAACCCCCCGAAATAGCATGTCTCGGTGAGAAGAGAAACGGAAAAATATATAGAAAAAGGCAGTTGACTTGTCTTTATCTATGAATAAATAAATAAATAAATAACATCAGCTGTGGATTAATTGGAGAAGTCGGTGGCAATTAACTGGCAGCCGAGGAAATTAAATAAACCAAACGCAAGTCTCAGCATGGCCGTCAGGCAGGTTAGAGGAGGAAGTGCACGCTGTCATGTTTTTTCTTTCCAAAATGCAAAATATATACTGCTCCTTTTTCGCCAACGTGCCCTTTTGACACTCATTAAGTACAAGTAAATATATACTGCTCCTAATAATCTGAAATTAATGAGCATAATAACTATAATAAATAATTACTGCATATAAATAAATAAACAGCGTAGTATAGTCGTGATGGTGACGGACTCACCACAGGCGGAGGACGGTGATCGCCGATGGAGTGAAGCTGATGAGCCGCCTGAGGCTGATGAGGAACAGGCGGCACGGCGGCGGCGGCACTGTAAGTGTGGTGGGTATGGCCTGCTGCTTGCATCCGCGCGACCACGTAGTACATCGCCGGCGGCCTGTCGATCGCCGATCGCGGGCTACGCTTTTGTTTCCTCGCGGTGGCCGGCGGTGATCAGATCATATGGGGATCGATCGATCGGCCGGATAGATTTGCTGGTATCTGCTACTGCCTACTGCTAGGGGTAGCATGCATATCGCTCAGTACTATACATATATAGCAAGCTAGAGCTGAGGGAGGGACCTGATCATCAGAGAATTAATAATACGAATGAAGAAGATGATCGATGAGGCTAGGAACATAACCAATTGGTAGCAATGGAGAATGATATAGCTAGCGATAGATGAGAAGAGCGCAGAGGAGGCTGCTGGGAGGGAGCTGTCGGCGAGGTTGGTGTCGGCTGCGGGCGGTTGGTGGTGGTGGTGGTGCGACGGTGCGGTAGGCCAGGCCCTGCCCTGCCTGCAAGTAACCGCCGCTGGACCTACCGACGTCGCCGTTGCGCGTGATGAGCGAGCTCGGTGCAACAAGCAACAAGTGCCATCAGCCCTTCTCATGTATGCTTTGCTTGCTTGCTTTCTTTCTTTCTTAGCATAATCTCTCCGTTCGCATCCTTGGAATTGAATTCATTTAATAATTATAATTTAGATACATATTAATTAAGTTTATATGGTTGTATATGGAATATATTTGTATATTACTATGGGTCATACGAGAGAGATAAATATGTGTTGTATTTCTATCATAGGAGAGTGAGTTGAATAGCGTGTTATAAGTTGAAAAGTGAAAATATAGCATGGTGACATATAAAATCAAATTTCATCTCCCACCCTATAAATTTGAGATAGGCTTATACGTGAATGATTGAACTTCAAAAAGTAGTGAAATGCAAAATTCCAATAAATAGCCTAGTCTATCAAGTAGATTTCAATTCCCCCAAAAATGAAATGATCCAAACGACCTCTTATTGTATGGCAACGCCGCACGTTGCTGTCACTGCTTCATTAGTTTTTTGCGCTGTATTGTATTATATTATATCATATCATAATATATTATAAGTTTTGGTTAGAAAAATATTCGTATCAATGTCATCTTCTATAAAATTCTAAAACCCTGTTGGGACATATACTTAGGAGCTTTTCATAAATTTTGAACAGATGCATGTATATATAGTTTATCTATAGATGTGCGTTGCCACAAATTTTGAGAATCAAAATCGTTCAATAAAAAATCATATGTAAATAAATTATAGTTGTATATGTGCTAGAAGACAAAATTCCGAGAGTGCACGTGCACCTATAATTTGCTATTTTCGTATGATTTTTTTTAGCTAGGTTGAGTGAGTTTCAATCTTAAATTTTGTGGCAATGTATATCCATAGGTATGCTACATATCACTAGTAAAAAAATTTTTTTTTAAAGACGTCTTCTATTTCTTACTGGAATGGTTTTACTTAGCATTGAACTGTTTGTAACTAGCTCCAGCTGTACTGTACCTTGTAAACTGTCCATAGAAATACATTTTTAATGACGGTAAGGTTAAGAGAGTCTCTTCTGAAAGTATTACTATATCAAAGTTGTAGTGTTGGACGAGATCTAAAACTTTGTAATTAGAAATTTTTTCCATTTAAGATTGTTTATAAGCTAAAATATTTATTACAAGACTTATACATATTAGGGTGTGTTCACTTCGCGAAAAGTAGGTGAAAAGTTACTGTAGCATCTTTCGTTGTTATTTGGCAAAATTTATCCAATCATGGACTAACTAGGCTCAAAAGATTCGTCCCGACATTTACAGACAAACTATGCAATTAGTTATCTTTTTTACCTACATTTAATGCTCCATGCATGCGTCGAAAGATTTGATGTGATGGGTGAAAGAGAAAATATTTTGGGTTGGGATTGGGAAGTGAACACACCCTTAGTAAAAAAGAAGATAGCATGCAATAACATTATATAAGTAGTTACAATTGACTATGTGATGCGGTGGTAGGATATCAAACACGTGAGGCGAGAGGTTGTGGGCTCGAATTAGGGGCACTGCACTCTATTAGGTTAGAAAATATAAGTAGACAAGTGACAGTGAGAGGTTGTGGACTGTTGTACTGGACAAACTGTCCCTGAAAATTAATTTGCAGTCTATGAAAATAACTTATTTTTACCATTGATACCAAAGTATCGGTTTCCATTGATATCATAGTATCGGTTTTGCTAAACGATTATAAAGATCGTTTTTTTACCGTTCGTCAAAAACATTTATGTATAAGTGTATGTGGAATTTATTTTAAAAAAACTCATAAGTATATTTTTCTAGCGATTTTTTATAATTAATTTCATAAAAATATTTTGTGGCTTCGTGTTGCCTTGGTTGGTCGCTGGATTGGAACCCATCCATCGTTCATCACCATCATTGTCACTACTTGCAATATAATAAGCCTCATCACAATTCACAATACGGACGGAAAAAAAATGGATTGCTCGAGTAACCGTTACGCTCGTTGGTTACCAAATGATATTGGATACGGATCAGATTGGATCGTGGGGCTACCTAGCTAGCTAGGAAGGCAGTTTAGTTTGCTTAAGACCCAAATGAATTGAGGCCTTGTCTAGATGCAAGGTAAAGCTGAAATTTTTTCACTCTCTCTATCACATCAACTTTTGCATGCATGCATGAAGTATTAAATATAGATAAAAAAATAACTAATTGCACAGTTTAGTTATAAATCACGAGACGAATCTTTTGAGCCTAGTTAGTCTATAATTAGACATTAATTGTCAAATACAAACGAAAGTGCTACAGTTAAAAAATTTTAACTTTTCACCAACTAAACAAGGCATGATTCTATTAATTTGTCTGTCTCTATCTCTATATTTGCATGCGGATGCGGCATGCCTTCCGCCACCACTACCCGCCAGCAGATCGATTCAGCGATGCAGCCATCACCAGCAGTGGTTACCAGCTGACAGAGAGACAAACTGCCCTGCTGCTTTTCTTCCCTTTAATTGTCTTGCCTTGTAATCTTAGACAATTAGCTAGCTATAGGTAGCACTACCAGCATCAGGCTCCTCCATCCTCCAAATAGCTGCAGGACAAATAATCATCATCATATCATTATCATCACATCACGTCAGCGTGGTAATGTGTATACTCCTACATCCATCTATCTTGAGGAATGCATGAGTGCTACCCAGCACCAAGGATATCATCGGAGTTTAATTAATAATTTTTAAGGCCTTAATCTATATCTATACCTATATACCTAATAATAAAGAGACAAAATTTTATCCTATTTTTTGTGTCCATCCATTTTTTTTGTCCGTCTCCCTCTAACTACCGGACAATAGAGAGTTTCTTTCATTCGGTATATATATATATATATATATATATATATATATATATATATATATATATATATATATATATATATGAGTTAGAGTAGCTCTTGTCCAGCGTGAGACGGAGTCCGATTCCAAAACATATTGGATCATGCTCATATGTGTTAGAACAACTCGCATCTAACGATGCTGGAGTCCGATTCTAATATATACATAGCCTTAAGGTAATATGGATAGCTAGAAATCCTAATCAAATAAATATCTCTAATTCCTAAATCTGAAATAGGAATTCTAAAAAAATAGAAAAGAAATATAATATAATTAATATATACATAATAATAAAAAGGCAAAATTTTTGCCGTATTTTTTTTTCTGCCTCTTCCTCCTCCAATCACTGGCTCGGTCTCGGTCTCATTGCCAACAGAGATTAGGAGCAGGGAAGAGAATAGAAAGAAATATGGGGTTCTAGATGTAAAGACAGTAGAGAGAAAAAAAAGGTAGGAGGGTCTTAATATTTTTTTAAATATATCAGGGATCCTGATACAAAATGTCCAGATTCAAGTGGGCCTCTCTTGATGGGCTTCTTTTTCGACCTGGGTTGAATTCTTGCAGTTGGGTCAGCTTCGTTGTGGACTAGACCAAGCCTATGCAAGCATTTTTCCTTATGCCAGCCTTTTTCGTTTTCTTTCGTTTTTCTCTTTTTTATAAAAATAGAGATATTGCAAAATTCACCAAAATCATAGAAAAATCATAAAAATGGCAAACCAGTTTTGCGGCACAACTAAATATTTCATGAACCAGAAACTTCGTAGATTATTATCTAGTGAAACCTTATAAATGTATTTATGTAATTCCTAACGAGGATTGCCGTCTGAAAATTCAAGAGAGGTCTCAATCACCAGTGAACAGATAAATCCTTGACACATTGACAAAAAAATATGGAGATTGATATGATGCATCAAAAAAGCTATAAAGGTCGATATTGAGTCATAAAAACACATGAATATTATGAAAAATTAAAGTTATGATATACTTATAGCTAAATAATTATGTGTTTTACAATAAAAGGAAAAATATACCAAGGTGCATTTCAATTTGATACAGGTTTAGTAAGACGTTGTTATTTATTGTACGCATTAACTTATATTATGGATGTCACAGTCATCATAAAATAAATTATAAAAGGATAAAACAATAAATTATAAAAGGATAAAACATAAGTAGATATGTACCATTTACGTCATCGTTTTGCATGAATGCTTGATAGTTTTTTTCTCCTCTCGCAACGCACGGAAATATACTAAGTACGTACTAACCTACCACATCTGAACTCTGAATCTATCTGTTGTCGCGCGCCCACAGCACCAGACACCTCACCTCCCCAGACGGGAAACAGAAGGGCGGCGCCACCACGGAATGGGCGTTCGATCCCTCCCATTGGCGTCGCGCTCGTGCATGCACCTGCTAGCTAACAGTAGCGGGCGACCGAGCAGTTGCCACTACCACCTCTAGCGATGAAAACGAACGGAAAAACCTTATTTCTACTTTTATTTCTATATTTTTTTTACGGAAACGGGATCAGGTTCGGAAAATGTGGGTTCGGAAATGGAACCGAAATATGCGGGTGTACAGAAACGAACCAATACGGTCGCAAATTCAATGGAAACGGTCGGAAGCCGGTAACTTAAGCCGGAATACCGCACATATTTATACTCACCAATCACAAAATAGGTGTACCATGAAAATATATTTTCTTGTAAATTTACTGTACTTATTTAGTGTGTCATAAATATTATTTTTATATATTTAGTCAGTTACACACACATATATAATTGTTTGGCTCGTTATTATATTATTAGAATCGTATTCTTTAGAATTTGACCTGTTACTGTATTAGATTAGAATTGTATTCGGAACAGCATAGAGTAAATATAATGTTCGTAGCTAATTGATCCAAAACGTACATTGAAGTATTGAACTATCATTTCCTGAAATCCGGGTGAGATCCGGAATAAATCCGGAAAAATTCCGACCAAATACGGAATTCCGAAAATACGGGGGCAAAACACCAACCCTGTTTCCGGATTTTTCCGACAATACGGAAACGGTCGGGTCAAATATAGAAAAACGGACAGGTCAGGGCGGGAAAAATTCCGTCAGTTTTCAACGCTAACCACCTCTCCCCCGTCCCATTGGCTCGACGCCCATGCATGTTCCGAATTTTTTTTAAAAATATTTTTGTAATGATTAATTGCAAATCTAGAAGTTGTTATACTAAAATTTGATATATAGCAACTTGTCGGTCCGATAGGAACCTGTCGGCAGCTGGAGGGCCGACAGGTCCAGTCGGTCCGTGGAAGGCCGACAGGTACACAACAGCGGCGCGACCACTAGGGATGAAAACGGATGGAAACAGACGGAAAAACCCTATTTCTACTTCCGTTTCTATATTTTTTGGCGGAAACGGGAGCAGGTTCGGAAAATGCAGGTTCAAAAACGGAATCGGAATATGTAGACATACAGATAGAGAGCCGGAGAATTAAATTAAGATCACATAATCTAATATTCTCAAAGTATACATATATAAAGTCATGTAATAATATATACAAAGTTTAATATTCATTTATTTGCTATGTACGTGACATAACATGCATATTTGGTGATTCGTAGTTATACTAACTTAACATAAGGGACATGTAATTGTTGAACATGTTGAGTATAGATTGAAAACGGGATAAATACGGATCTATTCCGTATTAAAACGGGATTACTCGGAAACGAACGGAAAACATCATTTTCTACTTCCGCAAATACGAAAACGGAATCTCACAAATATGAAAACGGACGGAAAAATATAGAAAACGGAACGAGACCGTAAGGGGAAAATTCCTTTGGTTTTCATCCCTAGCGGCCACGCCACGCACTGGCGTCCGACGTCCGATCCCTCCCACAGGCCACAAGCGTCGCGCTCGCGCATGCACCTGCTACAGTGCTATCAGCGGGCGAGCGAGCAGTGGCTTCGTGTTGCCTTGGTTGGTCGCTGGATTGGGACCCATCCATCGTTCATCACCATCATTGTCACTACTTGCAATATGATACGCCTCATCACAATTCACAATACGGACGGAAAGAAAAATGGATTGCTCGAGTAATCGTTACGCACGTTGGTTACCAAAGGATCTTGGATACGGATCAGATTGGATCGTGGGGCTACCTAGCTAGCTAGGAAGGCAGTTTAATTTGCTTCAGATCGTCTGTCTCTATCTCTATATTTGCATGCGGATGCGGCATGCCTACCGCCACCACTTCCCGCCAGCAGATCGATTCAGCGATGCAGCCAGCACCAGCAGTGGTTACCAGCTTGCAGAGAGACATACTGCCCTGCTGCTTTTCTTGCCTTTAATTGTCTTGCCTTGTAATCTAACCTAGACAATTAGCTAGCTAGCTATAGGTAGCACTACCAGCATCACTGCATCAGGTTCCTCCATCCTCCAGATAGCTGCAGGACAAATAATCATCATCATATCATTATCATCCCATCACGTCAGCGTGGTAATGTGTATACTCCTATATATATCTATCTTGAGGAATGCACGAGTGCTACCCAGCACCAAGGATATCATCGGAGTTTAATTAATAATTTTTAAGGCCTTAACCTATACCTATACCTATACCTATACCTAATAATAAAGAGACAAAATTTTAGCCCATTTTTTCGTCCATCTTTTTTTTGTCCGTCTCCCTCTAACTACCGGAGAATGGAGAGTTTCTTCCATCCAGACATAACTTGTGCTCATACGAGTTAGAATAACTCTTGTCCAGCGTAAGACGGAGTCCGATTCTAAAACATATTGGGTCCATGCTCATATGTGATAGAACAACTCGCATCTAACAATGCCGGAGTCCGATTCTAATATATATAGAGTCTTAAGGTAATATGAATAGCTAGAAATCCTAATCCAAATAAATATCTCTAATTCCTAAATCTGAAAGAGGAATTCTTATCGGATAGAAAAGGAATATAATATAATTAATTCTATACCTATATAATAATAAAGAGGCAAAATTTTAGGCTCTTTTTTTTCGTCCATCCAATTTTTTTTGTCCACCTCCCTGTAACTAACTCTATAAATGTGAAAATTGTCCCTCTTCATGTCTATCTATAGCTCTCGCATTATATATCTTGGACATATGTATGACATCTTCAAATAATCTGAATATAACTAGGAATCGTAATCTAAATCCAAATACAAGATTTTCCGATCGAATTCTTTTTGTGTTTGTTTTAGAAAATTAAGGCATCATTTGTCGTAAAACGAACCTAACTCGCTCACGTTGCTTCAACATGTTATGACGGTTGCAAATAGACATGATGATTTGCATCTCTAAAATTACCTAATAAAGACACATCTATATCTATACCTAATAATAAAGAGGCAAAATTTCAGGCTTCCTTTTTTCGTCTATCCATTTGTTTGGTCCGTCTCCCTTTAACTACTGGACGATGAAGAGTTTCTTCTATCTGGACTTATATGATCGAGTTAGAATAGCTCTTGTCTAACGTGATACGGAGTCCGATTCTAAAACGTATTGGGTCGTGTATGTTACCCGGACTCATAAACCGCCAAATAGATTTCCTCTCATCCTATAACTTGAAATAGGAGTCTTTAAAATTTCTGAACACTATATATTTTCGTCCAGCCCAAACATCTACTTGGTTTGGCCTTAACTTGCTCGGACTCGTGTTGGGCCTAATTCTATTCGGAGTCATATTCAGCCCATACTTTGCTTCTTTCAATTCCAACCGCAGGCAGCGCTGCCGTCCACAGACACGGCGCGTGGTTTCATCTGGCCTCTCTGCCCCCCGAGAGAGAGTCGGCCCGACTGCGCTTGCCCGCTCCCCATCACATACACCTGCCTCTCCGTGCGTGCAACGAGCCAATTAAAGATATCACGCAACAATAATTTGCAAAGCAGCCAAGACGAGGAGAGAAAGGATTCAAGATAAAAAAAAATGAACTCTAAAAATTTACGGCAAAACAAGAACTCAAGTCCAGGAGATCATAAATATGCACGGTCGTTGCCCTCCGGGCTAACCAGATGCGGCCACCGAACTCTAAAAAGCTACGGCACAACAAGAACTCAAGTCTAGGAGATCATAAATAGCCACGGGCGTTGCCCTCCGGGCTAAGCAGATGCGGCCACCACCGCGAACAAAAAAAGCGGCGCCACCCACCGGCAAAGCGAGCCGAGAGCGCAGAGGCACTCTGCGAGGCCGCGTCTGTCTGGATGGATCCCACGGCGGAGCTCAACCGTGGCCACGCCAGCGCCTCAAGGCCGGCACTCCACCACGCTAGGACATTGCGCTGGTGGAGCCGCCATACACCGAGGACCCGATGAACCCGCGCCGGAGAAGTCGAGTGCGCCTAGGGGCCGGCCGTGCACGTGCCCTGGAGCGAGGGACGAGCGCTCGCACGCCGGGGACGCCGTGGGACGGGGAACTCCGCGCCCAAACCTCACACACGTGTCGGGCTGGACGTAGTCGCCGCTCCCGCACCCCTCGCCTGCTGCGTGATGGCTGGGGACGCCATGCCCGCAGCCCCTACATGCGCCAGGATGGTTGGGGCCACCACACCAACCCCCCCCCCCCCCCCCCCCCCCCCCCCCCCCCCCCCCCCCCTCCCCGCACCGGGGTCGCCGAGGCCGCTCATGCCCCCTAACCGAGCTGGGCCGCTGCCAGAGACGCCGTCGCGAGAGGGGGAGAGATAGAGAGAGAGCTCGTGACGAAGAGATGAGAGACAGAGAGCGTGTGAGACCGAGATATTGGAACTCAGAGCTACCGGACTTAAACGGATTGAAGAGCGGACTTGAGGATTGACTTAACCGATTGTATTTTTTTTTTCGGGTTCCTGTCTTCCGGAATGATGCTATCACTGCCCGCACGCAGACAAAGGCATTTGGGCCGCCGCTCGATTGGAGATCCCATGCATGGCCGATCAATTCGGATCCAAACTAACCAGGAGAAAAGATAAGTTGTATTTAATCAAGCTTTAAAAAGATTAATGACTAAAATAAATGTTCCGCTATAATAACTGTTGCCGGGAGACAAGTTTAACTTAAATTAATTCTATTTAACAAATATGGTAGTTATTATAAGATTTGTCATATCACAATATTGTTCATCCAAAAAAACTTATAACACTTTTAATTGTTACAAAAAACCTATATAACACAAAAATATACATATAGAATCGTACAATCTGACATCCACTGATAGCAACACACAGACAAATTTATTATATCTAATATTTAATGGAAAAAGGTTTCATGGTCCAAAATAGCTCACAGTAGTTCGGTTAAATCCAGTTTCTCAATCTCTCCTATGCATTACGAGTTAGATTAATAATAAATTAAAATATAGAGTTTTTCCATGGTCCACCATTCTATCGTATATCCCAGGTCCACACAATAGGGTGTTCACGCATATGCCAAGTACGATCTCGGAACGAATTAAAACACATGAACTCTAAGCCTCCCGTACTCATTCGAGTTAGACCAGCATACACCATGTATATAAAAAAAAGAGCTGCATACACCAAGCATGACATAAGTCATCAAGGTGATAATACATAATAAGTTATACGTCCCGTTGTGTGAGACCCAGCCCGATGGGCCAGACTTGGGCCGGGCCAAATTCGAGTTACTGTGGCTCGAGGACACTGTAGCTTCGCGAATCACTGTAGCAGCCGGATTTAGTACCACCTCGGTAGTTCAGTGAGAGACGAACCAGCTTAAAAGCCCGGGCTCCGGGAGGCTAGTAACTTCGGATCGATCCTTTTGCGCGAAGCGAGGACGAAAGCGCAAGAGAGTTAATTAGCAGGCGTGGCTCATTCAACGTGTAGAGTGGGTCTTAGCCGTCATCCCGGGTCGAGGCGTTACAAATGGTATTCAGAGCCAACTCTCGCGGTTTCACGGACGTATGGCTCGGGAGCTCGGACAGGTTGCGCATGGCTCTGCAAGAGCATGGCACTTGGGCCGGGGAGCTGGGAATACGGACGTGGCCAAGAGAGTCGATCCTGGACATTTGTCCCGTAAGGGTAAGTTGGTTCGACGAGGACGTAGATTTCTTAAGGGTGGGTGGATGTGAGACCCAGCCCGATGGGCCAGACTTGGGCCGGGCCAAATTTGAGTTACTGTAGCTCGAGGACACTGTAGCTTCGCGAATCACTGACCCCTCGGTAGTTCAGTGAGAGACGAACCAGCTTAAAAGCCCGGGCTCCGGGAGGCTAGTAACTTCGGATCGATCCTTTTGCGCGAAGCGAGGACGAAAGCGCAAGAGAGTTAATTAGCAGGTGTGGCTCATTCAACGTGTAGAGTGGGTCTTAGCCATCATCCCGGGTCGGGGCGTTACACGTTGCAACGCACGGGCATATTTGCTAATAAATATAAAAAGGAGAAACGTTTTTTCAACCCGTTTTTTTATTTCACATAATATCAGTGTTTGGTCCATTCCCTCTTCTCCGCATGCTTGCATCATGTATGTAGGACACCTTGAACCGGCCATGGCTTAGATGCAGGAGTGTCCGAATTGCATGTCAGGCTCTATCCAATATTCATTGATTGGTGGAATACTACTGGACTCCTTTATTTACCTGTTGTACAAAATTTAATTGATTGATGGAATATAATTTATTTTAAATACGTATGTTTTGTTTGGCCAAGGGGACGACGCCAACGCCTGGGGGTGCTTTTCTGATCATCAGGCATACACGCCAAGCCCTTGCTACCGCGTGCGAGTTCGCCGCCAAGATTGTTCTGCCTTTTGGCTTCTTCGTGCGCGTGCATTGGTTGTTGGCGTTGTGATGGCAGGCCATGACCATGGCAAGGCCGCGATCTGCGTCTTGTATTCCTGCAACTGCAAGAAAACCCTGGCTCGAAGGCACGGGCAATAGGCGACACCAGGGACAAGGAAAGGCTGGAGCTTTTGTAGAGAAGAAGGGGAGGCTTAGGCCTGACGGGGCACCTCCCATGGTGAGCAGCACCAGACAGTAAACAGTACCACCCGTTAACCCAACAGTACCGGATCCCGTGATCAGTGCTCTTGCCCCTCGGTGAACAGTACCTTTATCTGTTACTGTACGTGTGTGTGTTTTTTTTTATCCTCTTCTCATCCTCCTTCCCGGGAAAATTCGCACGGGTTCCTACACTAGTATATAGTAATATCGAAAGCCACGGACCGGATCCAATTCAATCTGGTCCAGCCGTCCAGGAGCCAAATTCATGCACGCACCGGAGAACGCTGGCTGTCTGCCTAACGTTCAGTTTCGTCTTCCACGTTCTGGTTGAAGCAACTTATCTTGTCCTTTCCATCACGTAGGGCAGTTGGGCAGTTCCTCTTTCTCACAGAGAGAGAACCCTCAACTTGCCGAGCAACGACCACAGCGTGTGCGGCACCGGCGCCACGACGTGCGCTCATTCTTGCATCGCCTCTAGCACGTCCTTGCATTCTGGTTCGTTCACGGCCTGTGACTATTAGTTGCGGTGACTATGGGCGGCTCTGCGGCGGCGGCGGACGTGGTCATCCCGGCGTGCGCGGCGGTCGGCGTCGCCTTCGCGCTGTGGCAATGGTTCCTCGTCTCCAGGGTGAAGGTGTCCGCCTACGCGGCGCCCGGCAACGGCCACCACGGGGGGCCCGTCTTCAGGATGGAGGACGACGAGGAGGACGTCGGCATGGGCGGTGGCGGCGACCGCGACGAGGAGGAGGAGGAGGGCGCCGGCGACGGCACTGTCGCCGTGGCGCGCTGCGCGGAGATCCAGAGCGCCATTTCGGTTGGTGAGTTCAATGCAATCTCCACGCCCTCTTTGAACTTTGCTACTTCTCATCGGCTGATCTTTGATCAACTCTTTTCACTTGTGGACTGCGGTGACTAGTCACCGATCACCATAGTTTGATTACTCCATTATATTGGCGCAAAACGAAACTTTTTATTCTTTGCTTCATGATTTCCCTTGATTTCTTTTCCTGCTACAAATATATGATGCAACTAAAAATACTGAGAGCATTTCTAGCCCAAATTGTTTAGGATACGATGAACTCACTAGAAGCATTTTTTTTCCAACTTGTCCAATAATATATCCATTTTACATCTGGGTAATGGTGTAATTTTGTTTTGTTTAATCACACATCTACGAAGATACTCCATTTTCTTAACACTAAAAGGGGGTGTCAGATTTCATACAAGCGCGGTGTCATCCAAAATTATTTTTCACAGTGATTTTTCCACAAAATGTTGTAATTAATAAGTTCATGTCGCAGCCTCTATGGTTATTTAATTTCTTCCATGCCCAAGATATGCATTCGTACTTGAATGCAGAGGCCCGATTATTTTCCTTTATCTACAAAATTTTCATTGAAGTATCATAAAAAATTCCATTGAAGTATCAAAAAAAATCCATTGCTCATATAATTTCTATACTGTAAGTCAACGGTGATGTAACCTAGGATATTGCAATGCAACCTGTATTCGAACTTGCTTCTTAACTTGTATTATATTTTTGCTTCCACTTGCTTCTAACTTAAGAAAAGGTGCTCTGGCTGGTCAAAGGGTTGACCCAGTATATATTGGCACATGGCCGTGTTCGGTGTTCCTACTCAGCTAATCTTGTGCCTGTGCACGTTTCTTCACCGTTTCCTAGGCGAGATCTTTCTCTCTGTTTTCTTAGCAAGCAAGTATAATGCCGTTTCTTCCATTTGACCTAAATCAGTGCCCTGCATGATCTGCTACCTTAGGCCCCGTTTGGTTTGAGTGCGTTAAAGTTTAACTCCCATCACATCAATGTTCCTTCAAATGCATAGAGTACTAAATGTAGACTAATTGCATGCATGTCGGCACAGTTTAGGAGTAATTTACGAGACGAATCTATTAAGCCTAATTAGTTCAAGATTGGAAACTTTTTGTCAAATAAGACGAAAATACTACAGTGTTTATTAAACTTTAACTCCTCCAACCAAATACCCCCTTAGTGGCTTACCTTTTGAGTTCGGACCCTGTCATTCATTGTCAGTCATAAAGAAAATTCAATGTTACTCTATGCGAATTTTGACTCGTCGGAGTAGAATAAGGTTTTTAATTCTGGATTAAACAACATCGCAAAAAACACCGTTGTCGCTACATCTTGTATGTGGTATATGTATATAATGCTTAATAAAGCTTTAGGGGAGTGCTTGTACACGGACTGTATGAAGAATAGAATCTTACCTGCCGGTTGTTTTAGACTCTTCTAACAACCAGATTTTGTCCATACACTTACACTGTCTTATAAATATATTTACATCGTCTTATTACTATATTTACAATGATTTATTCAGTGTAAATCATTGGATACAATAATGTAATTTGAGGATAATTGCAGATCTCGGATAAACATATGCCAAATTTACGAATTATTTTTATGGATTACAGTTATCATAGAAATACATGTCAAATATATCGAATTCTTCACAAATTTCAAAAATAAATAAATAAAACAATATCCAACGGTGGCAACCTGCGCCAATGGAGGCAATGTGGAGCGGGCGTGCTGCTGTGTGCTTACGTGCGTGCGCTGCCTGCGAGGAAGCCACGGCAGTGATTGGGGTGGGGACCGGTCAAATGAGGAAGCCGAGCACGCGTGCTGCGTAAATCCGGTTGTTCACAGAGGCCAAAACAACTGGATGGTGTTTAGCAAATCTGTAAGAATATAGAAGCGGTAGAGGAGAGAACGATCGTTGTTAGATTGGATTTACTTCTTTGCGGCAGCTGCGGTTGCAATGGCAAGAAGTGTAGCCGAGCGGTACATAATGCCCACCCTGCAAAGCAATTGATGTATAGCACCTCCTTAGATACGAGTACGGTACACGTGTGTTTGGTTTCGGAACGATGTGTAATGAGTTGAACATGTCCCTGTTTTTATAGTTTGGATTGAACCCATTCCTTATTTGGTTGACAAGGTCGGATCCATTCCAATTTTGGGTTTGCTTGGAAGAATATCTAGAAGTGGGTTGAGTCATTGACATGTGGGGCTCATTTGGCAGCCTCTTTCCCCTTATTCCTCCTTCCTGCGCACGTGCGGCTCTTCACACGCCCGCAGCCTGCTATCCTGCGGCTTCCACAGCCGCGTCGCTACTTGCCTAATGGTCCGCTGGGCACTCGCCTGATGCATCCTGGCCGAGCTGCAGCCCACCCTTGCTGCGGCTTCCCCGACCACGCGCAGCTGCCCTCCTATGGCTTCCCCAACCGCCTGCTCCTCCCTCTGCATCTCGGTCTACGCGGTCCGGCTGATTTGGAGGAATCGGTTGAACCCGCATCAAGCAGGGATATTCCTTGGTGGGTTCGACCTAGGTTGATTGAACTCCAAACCAAACAGATGCAGAGCTGGGTTCAACCCATTCCAATCCAAGTGAACCCAGTGTCGGAGATATGTACCCTGGGTACATCACCGCATGGACAATAGCCGAAGTGGGATAAGTACACCAAGAAGGCTACACCAAGAGCCCAACTCAGACGGGGTGCCACATCTACTTGGAGGACAAGGCGAAGCTAAGTTATATTTAGAAACCAACTTTATCTGATATATTTCCTTGTAACAAACTAAGAAACTCACATGTAAACTGATCAGGACTCTATCTATAATCTCACCCCGGTCTATACAAGGAGGGGTGCGGAGGCCCCGATCGGTATCCTCTGATACCCACATCCAATCCCATCTTCTACATTCTAGTGCATAGTAACCGAGCATACGAATACAGAGCGAAGCTACTCCAAACTAGATGTAGGGCACCACGTGTCTAAACCAGTATAATCCCTGTGTCTTGTGTGCTACCCATCTAATTCATCTTACGCAAATAGCTGCTAGGCATTGCCGGAGCTAATTCTTCCAACACCCAGTATTCAAACACACGGTTACATAGCAGTGTTGATCATTAAAAACAAAAAATCTCAGTAGGTGAATTTCTAATGGTACACTAATGCATTAGAGCATCTCAACTCGCTCCCCTTTACCTTTTTTTCCCTTAAATTTAGAGCATCTCCACTCGCTCCCTTTTACCTTTTTTTCTTAAATTCGAGATTGATATAACTGAATTCCAGCTTATATTGAAGGACTTCTACAGTATATTGAGAAATTCTAGGTTATAATAGACATACTTTTACAAACGCTTTCGCTCAAGAAGCAGAAAATAATTTCCCGCTCTTATTGGAAATTAACTGTTCGATTTGAAATTCCTGTGCATTCCAGCGTATCAAATGTGCGTGCCATTTGGCAGTTCATGTCTGAAAATTTCTTCTTTTTTTCTCATATAATAAATCATTTTGTATCCAGGCGCCAATTCATTCCTTTTCACGCAATACAAGTACCTCGCCGCGTTCACGGCGATCTTCGCCGTGGTGATCTTCCTCTTCCTGGGCTCCGTTCACCGGTTCAGCACTGAGAGCCGGCCGTGCCAGTACACCAGCGGTCGCACCTGCAAGCCCGCGCTGGCCAACGCGGTCTTCAGCTCCGTGGCCTTCCTCCTCGGCGCCGCCACCTCTGTGGTGTCTGGGTACCTCGGCATGCGGATCGCCACGTACGCGAACGCCAGGACCACCCTGGAAGCTCGGCGTGGCGTCGGCGCTGCCTTCGCCACGGCGTTCCGGTCTGGCGCCGTCATGGGCTTCCTCCTGGCCTCCCTCGGCCTCCTTGTGCTCTACGTCACCATCAAGGTGTTCGGGCTCTACTACGGCGACGACTGGGAGAGCCTGTACGAGTCCATCACGGGCTACGGCCTCGGCGGTTCGTCGATGGCGCTGTTCGGGCGCGTCGGCGGCGGCATCTACACCAAGGCGGCCGACGTGGGCGCGGACCTCGTCGGGAAGGTGGAGCGCAACATCCCCGAGGACGACCCGAGGAACCCCGCGGTGATCGCCGACAACGTGGGCGACAACGTGGGCGACATCGCCGGGATGGGGTCCGACCTGTTCGGCTCCTACGCCGAGTCCACCTGCGCGGCGCTGTTCGTCGCGTCCATCTCCTCGTTCGGCGCCGACCACGACTTCGCGGCGGTGGCCTACCCGCTGCTCATCAGCTCCGCGGGGCTCCTCGTCTGCCTGGTCACCACGCTCTTCGCCACGGACCTGTTCAAGGTCAAGACCGTCCGCGGCGTCGCGCCGGCGCTGAAGCTGCAGCTCGTCATCTCCACCGTGCTGATGACCGTCGCCGCCCTCGTCGTGTCCTTGGCGGCGCTCCCCGCCAACTTCACCATGTTCGATTTCGGACAAGTGAAGCAAGTGAAGAACTGGTAAGAAAATTAATGACAGTCCTCGATCGCTAATGGAAACCACCTTACCTGAGCAATGCACGCCATACCGAATTAAGATATTCGCAATTGGCAATGGCAGGCACCTGTTCTTCTGCGTGGCCATTGGGCTTTGGGCCGGTCTCGCCATCGGATTCACCACCGAGTACTTCACCAGCAACGCCTACAGGTAATTTTTGGTTGAAACAGTGGATGCCAGGTTAGCTGCAGAGCAAGTAACCTCCAGCTGCCTAGTTAACAGTGGTCTGAAATGCAATGCGCAGCCCGGTCCGGGACGTGGCCGACTCATGCAGGACGGGCGCGGCGACCAACGTCATCTTCGGGCTCGCCCTCGGGTACAAGTCCGTCATCGTGCCCGTCTTCGCCATCGCCGCGTCCATCTACGTCGGCTTCACGCTGGCCTCCATCTACGGCATCGCGGTCGCAGCGCTCGGGATGCTGAGCACGGTCGCCACGGGGCTGGCCATCGACGCATACGGCCCCATCAGCGACAACGCCGGCGGGATCGCTGAGATGGCCGGCATGAGCCGCAGGATCCGGCAGAGAACCGACGCGCTCGACGCTGCCGGCAACACCACGGCCGCCATTGGCAAGGTACGTAGTACATATTCGATCATTATCATTTGGACTCACGCGTCAACATTGCATGATTACATAAAACTTCCTTGCAGGGCTTCGCCATCGGATCGGCCGCGCTGGTGTCGCTGGCGCTGTTCGGCGCGTTCGTGAGCCGCGCGGGGATCGCGGACGTGAACGTGCTCAACCCCAAGGTGTTCGTCGGCCTTCTCGTGGGGGCGATGCTCCCGTACTGGTTCTCGGCGATGACGATGAAGAGCGTGGGCAGCGCCGCGCTGAAGATGGTGGAGGAGGTGCGCCGGCAGTTCGTCACCATCCCTGGGCTGATGGAGGGCCGCGCCGCGCCGGACTACGCCCGCTGCGTCAGGATCTCCACGGACGCGTCGCTCAAGGAGATGATGCCGCCCGGAGCGCTGGTGCTGCTCGCGCCGCTGGTCGCCGGCACCTTCTTCGGAGTTAGCACGCTCGCTGGACTGCTCGCCGGCGCACTGGTTTCCGGTGTCCAGGTATATATGGCAACGAATTGGCGTGCCGTGGTGCTTCTGCGTGACGTTTATTTGATCCACGTTGCCTTGTGCAGATTGCCATATCTGCTTCCAACAGTGGTGGAGCATGGGACAATGCCAAGAAATATATAGAGGTGCACACTGGCTCACTCCCTTGGACTTTTAACATTTATTAGTTTAAAAAATTATTTCTCAATCAGGAGTATTTTTTCAGAAGTACAGTTCGAATGCTCAAACACATACACCATAACCACACCTATTTCTCGCCTAAATGCGTCTAGACAAGTGCTTTTAAACCTATATACAGTAGGATAGCGTATAGTAGTTTAGAGCCAAAACAATGAGTCAAACTAAGCAATTTAAATGGTCAGCGTCGGTGGCAAGCCAAGTGACGGGTGGATTGCTGAGTAAGGTGACAACATGTTACGGCCTCTGTCCTAAAAAACGTAAAATTTTGACATTCTAATTTTGTTCTAAATCGAACCATCTTAAATTTGATTAAGTTTACAAAAAATAATGGTATTTGTATATATATTAGCAAATAAGTATTACTATATTTATCGTGGAGGATATATATTTCCCGTGTATATATTTGATGTCATAAATGTGACAATCTTATCTAAACACATGGCCAAATCTAAGATAGTTTGACATATGATAACTAAAATGTTATGTTTTCTTTTGGAGCAGAGATAGTATTTTATATTGATTGTTGATAATATCTAATAAATTTATTTGAGAGCACAATTGAAGACCAAATTCATATTTCATTTTATCTTTGAAGGGTATGTTTAAATTTTTCTTAACAAATATAGCAAGTAACTAGTAAAAAAAATATAGAAGCCTTTGCTAGTGTAAACCGTATAGTCGACCATCTAGACTTTCTAAACGCTACTCATGGCGACCAACCATTTAGCAATAGCGACGGCAAAGTCGGCCCACACAGTGGTGGAACCAGAACTTTTGATTTTGGGGGGGGGGGGGGGGGGCGGGCAATACGATATAACATTTCATAAATGTGATAAATATATACATCAAACGTATGTCTCAATAGCTTTTCCAATGCTTCTACATATGTATTTAATATTCATAACAAAAAACACAATATTACCATAAAAATGGGCAAAATAATAACTTTTTTGCTATGCGATTGAAATATGTATATGTATTAAAAATGTTCATTGTGTTTTTGGGGGAGGGGGGACATGGCCCCTGCTGGCCCTCCTTGGTTCCGCCACTAGGCCCACACACCCTAAGAGAGTAACTATAGCTAATAAGGTACTCAAAACTCAAATGGTATGAGTTGAGATGATATGGATATTTTTCTTTTGTATCTAAGTTAGAATCCATTTAGAGAAATTGAGATCTATATGTATATGAGTCCGGATAATTAGTACCCAACACTACTCGACACTATATCTGTATTTGAACACTCAAATTAGATATATATGATGTCAATATCTATTCATATCTTATCTGGTACAAGTAATATTTATCCGTATCCGAATTTGAGTCCGAGAAATATTATAGCTATTTGTATTCGTATCTGTAGAATCCGTTCATATCTGACGTTTGCAACCTACCAATAGGTCATGTTCCAAAAAAAAAAGCACTGACGCTACCTCTAGCAATACACACCCTTTGTTAATTTATGTTGTTGTACATTGTTTCAAGGTTATTTTGTTTTCTCCGCCTTGTTCACACAGGCAGGTGCGTCCGACCACGCTAAGTCTCTGGGTCCCAAGGGGTCGGACGCTCACAAGGCTGCCGTGATCGGCGATACCATCGGCGACCCTCTAAAGGACACCTCCGGACCGTCCCTCAACATCCTGATCAAGCTCATGGCCGTGGAGTCTCTAGTATTTGCACCATTCTTCGCTGCCCATGGAGGCCTCATATTCAAGTAGACAGGGCGAAGGCTCGTTGTACGCCCAGATGAGCATGGATCAAGCAAAGAAAAAGGCGTCAGTTAGACGCTGGTTGAAAACATGATTCTGTTTCGCAGATGGAGTAACCATATTACCTGTTTAATGTTTTCACATTTCTCATGATTCTGTTTTGCAGATGGACTAACCATGTTACCTGTGTAATTTAGTTAAACGATATTACAATCCTAACAAGAGCAAGAAAGTTTTTTTGATTGTATCACAGCATTTAGTGAACCTGTTCTGGAGCAGTAGGATATAATCGCAGCCGCAAGTACACCATCCATAACCCAGATCTCAATACATCGAACATTATTCACTTTTGAAATTCTACCTTACTTTAGTCCTGAGTAATTTCTGCCAAATGTGCAGAAGCACATTTTTGGCTTAAAGAAGAAAACATTATGCATAAATTATTCTATCATAAGGCTAGATTAATTATCCAAGACAGCATGTCCAACCAAAACTACAAACCAACAAATTACAATCGTATAGATGAGTTAGCACAACTCTTGCAAAAACGCTATTCAACAGAAACTATGCCTTAATCCTACTTGTTTTACAGCAGTAACATCAGAGTCAATGATTGTGGACAAAAATAATGAAGTTGAAGGCACAAATTCACTGCTACTCCATTAGCTCATAAACAGATACAATAGCGAGTGCAGCAGCAGGAGCAAGGCCCATTCAATGTTCGAATCTACAGTCATTCCAATTCTCATGTTTGTCAGATCTTTCCTTGCGGAAAATTAACTTTACAGGCTCAAAAAGGGGTAACTGGAATTTTACTTGAGATGTAAAGGTAGCTGCAACTGCAATCTATGTCACCTCCAATCATGCTTCCAGCTTGATATCAATGAATTCAGCCTTTGGAGCCGACCACATTCTAATTCCTTCCTGCTGGCCAGAGAAAGGTTGGGTACAGGGGCAAACCAGCTGTGTAGTAGTCATCTTACTGAATAAGGCTCCGAATCGCTTGTGTTGGTAGTATTTACAGCCTTCTCGGGAGACATACTGCCCACATCTTTTATACAATCACCACCAGCTTGTCGTGAAGTTTCTGTGTTCTCTACAGAATGTTGATGCTCCTCAGAGTTAGTGCCACGCTCCCTAAAAACACCATTGGCTTCAGTACTAGGCGTGGCTGATGTAGGCAAGTGGGAAGCATCCTTGTTTTGTAGATCTGTGTGCTTAATAGCTGTACTAGTAACAGCAGCAATTTTAGCACACCTAATTCTGGTTTCTATTTTTTGCCTCCTGCGACCCTCCCCATCTGCATGTTTCCCATCCACCGCATTCACTGGCTTCCGCTTCACCGGGGATATGTTTAACGGCACATCATCCTCTGCAGGCCTAGAAGGCTCCTTTGGTGGTGGATTAAAGTCCTCATCGTCATCATCGTCATAGTCCACAAGTCCAGCAGATTTAGGCCTGAAAAGGGAGGGATCAATACTGAAGCAACCAACATTAACAAATTAAACTAGAACTTATCGAGTTCTGTATGATATGATTTTCAAGATTGTCATTAAATGTAACATGAGAAAGCAATACAACAGATATCATGAGAATGCAATACAACAGATATAAGCTACTACATGGGAACTCAAGTTCATCTCATACTGTATCTGAAGAAACAATACCTAGAGGCGTCATCAGTGTCATCGGCTTCACTTCCATTAGGGACCTTAGGCTTAGGCTTGCTATGCTGGTTCTGTGCATGTTTAGGCCGCCGGCCGGAGCCTGAATCTTCTTCATCACTAGAAAGAACAAATATCATTTCACTTGCAAATTCACTGTATAATCTCTGAACATAATAGCACCCTTGAATATCCAATCTCGCCTATATATTACTAAAATAATGAAGAAATTACCAGTAAGAAAACAATAACATACCTGTCCTCATTGAAGTAGTCTTCCTCTTCCTTCTCAAGACCTCTTTGTTCTGCCTTCTTTCTCATGTCAGGCACACTAGCATTCAACCTTGGTTCAGCACTCTCCAGGTACTTGTCAAAAGAAGGAAGAAACAAAAGAGAGACCATCTCACTCAATAATGCATAAGGTAGGCAGAAACTAGTGTTAGCAGTATGAAAGTCACTTTATCAAAAGCTCAACATGGGATGCAATAGTACACAAGAAATGGTTCAACCTGGTTATACTTGAGTTTGAAGGCCTGAATACTCCCAAAGTGTTCAAACTTGGCAAGTTCATCCCTCTCCCAGAAAGACTCGACAACATAGAGAATGAGAGGTTTTATATTTTCCTGTAGGTAAGTATCCAGTGCATAAGGCAGAATTCATAGTGGCGAAGTAAAAGCCAGATTTCAAAGTGGCAACCAGGTAAAACACAAAATTCAAAGCGGCAACCTGAAATCGTACCTTTCGTATGTATTCCAACAATTCAAGTACTCCTGAATGTAGCATGTTGTATCTCTCCCCATTGTCAACAAAGACATCAATTATTGGTTTCAACAAGTTGAACTTCACAACATGGCGAATGAGATGCTCATCCTACAAAACATAAAGGATATATCAAGTGGGATACAAGAATGATGCCTAGCTGCTTGTTTAACTAACACACGTAATGGGGATCCGTTAGTTAGCCATATATCTGGATTAAGCATAAGTGAAAATATATATGCCCAGGTAGTTGTACTGAGAATCCAGCAAATAAAGCAATCAAACAATGACAAATATTGGGGTCTGGTTTAAATCACGAATAAACAGTTTGTTCAGGAAATCATGGTGTGCTAACATTAAAGCAGGCGAGCTATTATCCTGCAGATATCACCTAGGAACAGTTCTCTGCGGGAAACTATTGTGCTAAAGGTAAAATGCAATGCCTGGTAATAGCATATACCTTATATTTGAAACTTACAATAGCACATCATTAGTGGACTGAAACTATATCTACCATAAAATGAGCTCTGCAAGAGCTAGGATACATTGAGGAACACTTCAACCATGATAGGGCATAACTTCAAGGGAACTTCCAATTTTCTAACAACGTAAAAAGAAAAAATTCAAAATCCATAAATCTTACATTTCTGGATATAATAGTACGCATAAACCTAACAGCTGCTACAACCAAAAACTTCTCCCTCCGTCGAGTCAATGTAAGGATTTTCTCGATAGCATTGTTCATAAGAAAATTGCACCTACACAAGATTAACAAACATTTAGAAACATGCATATAAAATCATAGAAGTATCATGGTATAATGGAAGAAGTTTGTACAGAGTAGTACTTAATTCTGTAGTGATGATGAACTACACAAAAGCACAGCAGTTCACAAACATTTAACAAAATCTCAGGCTTGATACGGTGTCCTTCAGCATTTCCACCAACACGTACAGAGTTAGATGTCGATCGAGACAAGCTCCTCAGGGGACAAGAGGATGCTATTACATCAACCAAATAGTCAAGATGCCTTTCGTAGAAAATCTCAATAATCATGTCTCTCTGCAGAAGGGAATGAATACTTAGTGCAGCTAAATCAGGTCAGAAGATTTTGTGAATTTCAGACATTTTTAACAGATTTCAAGTTTTCAACACAAGATGCTGAAAAATGACCATGATCTACCACCACGAAAGTTACCAAAAACAAAGGCAACTTTTTTTTTTTCTCAAACACACAGGAGAGCTGCGTATCATTATAATAAGAAGAAAAAAACAACAATGGCAAACTATCCATCAGAGTTCAGAGATAAGCAAAGTGGAAGCAATAACAAATGGGTAGCCTAGAAGAGACAAGCAAAAGCAATCCATAATGTTTTATAATTTCACATCGCATAATTAATAACTGAAATCATTCAACAGATTGTACCCTAGGTGGCAAATGGTAGGGGGATGTGCAATACTGCAGTGCTATAAACACAGTCCACATCACCATATACTGAAATTAAAAGTTGGAAACTTGAACTAGCATGGGAAAATCTATTCCATGGTTGTATAGTAGTGGAATTCCAAATAATTTTATCAATTAAATATCACATATTACAAGATATGTGAGCCCAATTTGTAAGACTCAAACTCAAATGAACTCAAGAGGTAATGCGACTACAGAGTGAAAGTCAATATGTAACCTAAACTCAGTTTGGTAGAAAACGTAACTTACATGTGCTCCAGACATAGTGAAAGAATCCATCAATATGCGCAGGATTTCTAGAAACTGGCAGTGCATTTCCTCACCAAAGTCAGTTACCATGCCTTTCACCTACAAATTAGCATTGAAATTATACACAAAACATGACTAGGAAGAAATAATAATACAGAGGCATTGAGAAAAGAGGGCAAGTTTGGTCATCTTTCATTTCACGTCAAGTCAATTGCAACCAAGAGTAAATGAACTCACTGGTGACAGATAGATACTTGTATTTTATTGCTATATCACTAGAAAAACACATATTTAGATCATATCCAAAGAGGCCCTGTTATCATTTCTTGTTTAAAACATGTGAGATAAGAAATGCACAGTTGCACCCCAGTTCAGCTAAATGATGAGCAGTTTCATATATTCAAAATGCTACTCCCTCTGATCAGAGATATAACTACTTTGGAATGTCAACACAATCTACAAGATTGAAATTTAACCACTCATTTCTATAGGATTATGATATTTATAAAAAAGGGTTGTTACAGAAGTACTTTCTAAAAGTGAATCTACTAATATCCATCTTATGTTGTAAATCTACCAACTTCTGTACACTCAATATAGTCAAAGCTTAAAATGGTTCACGAAAATGAATCCTAAATAATTTATAGTTTCAATCAGAGGGAGCACAAAGGATGGAATAAGTGTTACTCCCTCCATTCCAAATTATAAGACGTTTTGGCTTTTCTAGATACATTGCTTTTTCTATGTATCTAGATACAGTGTATATCTAAGTGCATAGAAAAAGCTATGAGTGCATAGCAAAAGCTATGTATCTAGAACAGCCAAAAAAAAAGTCTTTAAATTTGGAGTGAACGGAGTACTGTATAAAAGAATTTACTGTAGATTTCAGACCTCCAAGAAGTTGCAACTTACCAGAAGTCCTAGAAGAGAATTTCCTTCTTGCTGGACAATATATGACCTCAATAGGTTAGGGTCCTGATTAAGAAAAAGTATAAGGATATCTGTCCTGCATTCGTCAATAAACTGCAGTTAGAACATCGAACAAAATGTGGTTCGCCAACAAAGATGCTTATATAAATGCACTCTTTAATAAGTACCCAGCTGAAACGATTTTTCTATCTTGACTCTGCAACACATCAGAAATTATTTCAAAAACGCCTTCACCTGAAAGATCCCTGAAGAAAAATTGGTGGTTAGCTCCTGGCTACAAGAATTCCAGCAACCAAAAAGAGTTCACAGCTATCTTAAAGTAGAGCAGCACATTTGTCTTCGAATCTGTAAGGTACATTGGGTTGGTTGTATGCACTCTATTAGTCACATTGCGCACAACGATTTAAGGTTATATGTATTAGATAACAAACACATAAAAAATCTGAATGATAACCCCTGATATACCTATAACAAGATATCCTCAGCAATCTGAAGTCAAACGATAGCGAGGCAAAGCACAGGGCTGCCAAGCAGAGAAAACAATGACAACACCAAGCTCAGGCACACCGGTACTATATGATCATATTTCTTTTTGTTTTTGTAGTACAGATAGCCTGCAGCCATGCATTTACACATTTGGAGAATTGATACAATACCGTGGCAGTGTTGTGTTATGCCTTTTACTGGTAGAAAGAAAGAAGAATGAAATTGAAGGACCTACCGAAACAGTCGCAGTTGCTGAACAAGTGGTAGACTCTTACTAAGTGTGCAAAATTCATGCAAGAACAGAACCTGGAAATACAGAAACATTGTTAGCAGGGTCAACAAAAAGGATGCAAGGCATTCCATTTTCAACCCAGGTTCCAGCAATTGCAAGGCAAACAGACTGGCAAAGCAAGCTAGCTTACTCCAGATTAACTAATCATAAAGATAAGAGAGCCTCTGATAGCAAATGCAAGTGACGAAACCTTGAGCAATTTCATAATTTCGTTAGAAATGAGGTGGGTCCAAAATGTGTGAGCCACATACAGAACTCCGGGAGACATCGAGTGGCAATTTTTAAGGTGATGAAACTTGTGTAGCATTAACCCAAATTGCCTAAAGGCAAGCGAAACCTAAACGTCCAACATCCTATAAAGAACTAGACTCAGGTAACAATCAAATTTAGCAATTATATAATTCATTCAAGAAAACAAAGCCAAGCTAATCCAGCTCTCTTGGTTTTTTTTTGACCAAAATCCAGCTGTCTCTTGTTATGTTAGGAAATAAAGAAACACAAAAAAAAAATCAATAAAAATCATGAAGATAGTGACATTTTCAGTCCTAGATTATCATTTGCATCAATGCCAACAGCAATGGGGCAGTCTCGCCTTATTAGCTTCAACTATCTAAGTCAATTCCATTGTGATGATGCTAACTAATTTACAATAGTGAGTTAGTGACTTCACTCAAGAAATGTTAAAAAAACAAAGACATCAAGTCATCATTAACAAGAACAATAAAGTTCTCACCAATTCTCGTTTCGATTCCATAGGAATATCTGATGACCTCATCCTAGCAAATAGCTGTCTTATAAAGAGTGCATCATCCTTTAGCAAGGAAATAACCTGCAGGCAGATCATTATATCACAAGTAACAAATGGGAGACGATTCAAGGATACCAACACTGGGGTGAGGCAGAAACACTAACAGAAGCATTATTTGAGTGTATCATTGTGTTCAGACTTGCTAGAGTGGCATCATCCAATATTCGTGGTAGTATAACATCCTGCAAATGCCCCCCAAAAATAGTCATGCCCTAGAAGAGGCTAAGTAAAAGGAATATTAACATACACCAAGGAGGTACAAAAGTTAGCTAACAATTATGAAGAGACACTGACCTTAAGATAGCCTATTCTGTATGTTTGATGAATCTTCGAAACAACAGAAACATTTTCAATATGTATGGCCTGTGGCAGAAACATGGTTATATATACATTAAATAACCATTTCTTCACAAGCAGGACAACATGTGGAAGAAAACTCAGAATACCTCTTTGAAAACTACATGATCTTTTAGAAAAGCACGGTGCTTTTGCACTCTTGGAACCTCTGGATCATCTGTACAGAGTATATCTAGTTAAAATAAGAAACCAGCAACCTTGGATGGCGCATTGCAGTTATAATAAGATCACACATGATTGCATGCTATAATGAAGGTATATGAGAAACATGGGGAAACAATGGAGATAGCATACATTCAAGGGCACCTATTATGTCAAGAATAAACTCATCAGAGAAAATCTTGTCAAAGATCGATGGACTGTTCAACAATACTGCAGAATGAAAATTAATAATCAGTACCAGTATAAAAACGCTACTAAGTGCATTTTTAATACAGGCATGTACTTACTTATTCCCTTGACCAATTTGAAAATCATGTGAAGATCATCTATGTTCTCTAAATCCTCACACATTCTGAAAATGTCCACTAGCTTTGGGAAAAAGTCACGCTGCAGGAATTTGCATGTAGAATAGTTCAAGACTTCAGTCAAAGAAAAACCATGCCCAAAAAAGATGGCATAATCAATTCTATGCATCTGTTGTTATGCAGCCCTCTCCGAAGTTTTAGTGACACTTAGTTATGTTGATCCACATCAAACCAACAAAAAGAGTCAAGAAGGGATTTCAGCAGGAAAGCACCATCAATCAGTTTATTAAAGTATTAAGACCATTCTTATTTGGAGTTAATGGCACCATATATCAGATTTGAAGAAAATGCAGTGCCACCATTGTCTATCCATATCAGTCATTCCAGTCTAACTGGACTCACATTTCATCAAACCACCCGCCCATACATGATATCAGAATCATATAATTAGATTCATGCAGTTGGATTGCAACTACGTGTTCTTATCACCATCACCATTTGAATTCCACCTCCTTATATCACTCATTAGAAAACATTTGATCTACTGTTACATGAATGTACAACAACAACTACTCCGATCATAAGAACAGTGAGACTCAAGCAAACATCTCTATTTGAATGGAAAGAGATGAGTTTAACAAATCTTATGTCAAGATGACATTTACACTACACAGGCATGAGACGTTGTGTAGCCAATAGTACAATTACTTAATCAAGAAAGAAAAAGCTCCTTAGGAGACTGCTACATATTCTGACAAACTAGCACGTGGAAAGTAATCTTGCTTAAACACTATCTACAAACAAAACTCTACGTAAGATTATTTCATCTAATGTCTAAGAAAGAGTGAGGTAATGAACCTAAAAGAACAATCAAACTGAGAGTGTATTGGCCAATAATGCAGTATATGATGCATCTCGCCCATCAATAATGACTTTTCAACAAAGAAACTATGGATGCCACATATCGAGAGGCATTTTCCCAAAAGACTCAAAAGAAAGCTCAAGTTCACTTATTTTCAAAATCGCACTAATAAGGAAGCACAAATGCATCTGTCTGTAGGCTTTTGTTATAATTAATGTGCTGTACCAAACCCATGATCCATGCTTTAGGGAGTAACTTGTGGTTGCCTGATGTTTCGACGAAAGTAATATCTTACAATACAATTAGCACAATGCTAACAAGAATCCAGTACATTTCGTACATGTGACCATGACATGGCAAAGTTTAGATGGCTTACATCTTGTGTTATCAACTCTGCCACGTGGATCTGATCTGTAATGCCACCCTCCAATACAGTCTGCAGATTATTGTCACCAGTATTTTTAAATTAGTTCGTTTAAACTCCCAAGCATCAAAACAACATATGATAATTTCCTTATTGATACATGTATCACTGTACCTGCCCCCCCCCCCAAACAAAAAAAAAGCAAAAGGTATACAAAAGCTTAAAGTCATTTCTATGAAATAGGTACATATCAGACTAGCAATATCAGCAATGCCTTTCAATAGCCAGATGGACTGGCCTGGTTCCAAAACTGTCTCAATTCACAAACCCAACAATCCCATTCACAGGTAGTATCAATGATTACATACGAAAACAGATAATCATAGTTTTACCTTCACACTCTGGGTTACACTAGACAAATAGAAGAATAAGCAGCTAGTCAAAAGCTAGTATGGGACTACCAAATTGCAACATGTATTCATCAAGATATCAGACTTAAAAGACATGATCAGGCAAGCGCAAACTATATTCTCAGCCCAAACAAAATGCATATTACTAGTGTAACAATGATAGCGAGAGTAAACATTCAATCAAAAACATAAAATAAATAAATGTTGTGACTACGTGTTGGAGGCCAAATGATAACATTTTCTTATAAGAAGAACACAAGAAAAATCTAACCTTCAAAATAAAAGGAAGATTAGACAACTCAACAGGAGGAAGCTCCCTGAAATCGCCGTTAGCAGAGCGGAATGAATCATCTGCAGAGGGGAGAATGATTACTAGACATAACAGTGAGACAAACACTAGATGTGGTAAAGGACACATGCATAGATGCTAGACACTAATATAAGCTGCAGCTAAGCAAAGCGGACAGTAATATGAACTGCAGCCGAGCAAAGCACAAGTCATTGCTCACATGTTTGCATAACAAAGTGTAAGAAAAAAGGTGGAGAAGAAACAAAAAATAAAACAAAAGGTTAATGAACCAAAATTAGCCCAGAAAAACATGCCCATATCTCTCTAGTCCTAGTGAATCATCTTTTATCAACTTCAGGAGTTGGCATTGTCATGTTTTTATCCATTAGTTTATACCTAACTGCACTGCTATTCTATACATGATATGAATATGCCTTAATAAGAAACATAACTACAGATGATGTCTATTAATCAATTACTACCATAGTTAACAGGTGGAAGAAACAGGCTGCTTTTTTTCTCCATAATGTATATGGGTCCGAGAGGAACTTTCTTTTCATTTTGGCCTGATACTTCTCAAGAATGATTCTTTCATTCACCAAGCATCTCAGACAATTTAAGAAAGTGATGCCCTAAGGATCCGCCTTTGATTGCATTCAAAAAATATTACCAGATAATAATACAATGCTATTCAGCATAGTACATTGAATAAGACTTTGATACATTAATCAGAGTTTTAGGAATTCTATATAAGGTCACCATGAGTCAAAAATTGTTGCGAATGTTTGAGGACAATTGAAGGAATTGTTTTAGTTATCAAGCTAACAGTAAGTACAAAATAGAGTAGCAAATGGTTACTGAACTCTACTAACATAGGATACATTTATATTCAAATAGTGCAAGCCTTTTCATTCACATAATAACACCAAGCAAAAATAGTGAACGGCTGGGTTCTAGTTGTGCTGCACTCCAGAATCTAATCACCTACTTTGCAATGAATGTTTTTGAAAAGATACACAATCTCAGCAAATTGCTTTAAAATAATTTCAAAATGAATGTTTTAAAATACTTTTCTGTTATGTCCCCAAAATAGACATTTTCAGCAAATTGCTTTAAAATAATTTCAAAATGAATATTTTTGAAAAGATACACAATCTCAAGTGGACATTCAGCAAAGGGGGTGTACCATTTGAATGCATAATTCTAGAGGCTTCTAGAGATTCTGATGATTGACGAGGACCAACTTCCAGAGCTGCAGGACATGGTTAAGATGAGAAGAGCATGCAAATATATGTGGTATGAATAAACAGTCGCAGCTGATTTTAAAAAACTCACCACCAAGGTTACTGAACTGAAGGTTTCTCTGAATTTCACATATGTGTTCCCTGCATAGAACCAACAACGAACACAAAATAAACCAAAGGGAGTAATTAAACAAAAACTTGGTAACTGCGCCACAGCTCTTGCTTCCATCACCATATGTAGGAGCATCCTGCAGCTTCCTGAAAGCTTAGCGCTAAGTCTGTCGCTGCTTCACGATCTCTCCATGAAATTATTGTTTCTAACAAAGAAAATGGATTAGAAAGTTTCGAAAAGATATAAATTAGCTCGAAAATAGAATGATATTGTGTTAGTTCACCTTCTTGTTTTCTGTAAATATCGTCAAATGTGATGTTGTGCATAAGTAGCGTCTCATTGTCCTCTTCATCTAAAACAGTCAAACCGAGTTCTTTCGAACCCTGGAACCAACCCAAGAATAAATCATATAACATCCAAAAAGTAAGCCCACAGATTAGAAATCATAATACAATGACGGAATACCATGGTGCCATAGATTACAAGTAATTTCTGCTTGTTTTCATTTGTATTGGAATATTGCTTTACTTTTACACCGGGACACTGATACGAACCACCATCAAGTAATTTGTGCTTATTTTCATTTTTATTGGACTACTGCTTTAGTTTTACATCGGGGCACTGTTCCATGAATCACTATCACAGTATGAAATATGAAAATGGTGTCTACTTTGACAAGGTTTTCTTATAGTTCCCTACTTCCCTCGACATTGACAACAACAACAACAACAACATAGCCTTTTGTCCCTCGACATTGACAAAAAAAATAAAATTTGAAAAGTTGACAGTGTCGTTATTATTTGTAGAAACAGCATGACGGCCAAATGAAGCATGTCAAAACAAGGTACTAAGGTAGCAAAACTGAAAGTAGATTAAAGGTAAGGGGCAAACAAATATTTGGGCACTATCCAAGAAAATCAGGAGAAAGTGTGAGAATTAACTAGAGCCATGAATAAGAAATAATAAATACCACACATATTAGCAAAGAAATTTTTCATACCTCAATGTAATCAATAGAAACATGACCTGTTCCTTGATCGTCCCACTTCCCAGCATCAGTCAAACGGTATACTTTGACACGCTGGAACAGTTAGGATTGTAACCATCATTTATAGTATATATGGAGTAAAGAGATAAAAAGTATACAAAACATAAGACAAATAAGTTCCTTAAAATTAGAGGCTGAGCGTATTGGTCAAATACAGAAACTAATATGATCTGCACTGCTCAACAAGAGATGATGAAAGGTAAAAACCATGCATTTGAAACAGAAAGGATAATGACAGTAGTCGGGTGCCAGTATACGACCTATTACATCCACGTAACAAAAGTAACAAACCACATTTTCTACTTCAAATGTGGTGTTCAATTCCATCTCTAAGGTATGTTTATCCCACAAACTGTGACGATTTGGCATAACCATGGCATCAGGAACCAAAATGTGCTTGACATGGGAGCTCCTCTTTGATGTACCAGTCAGACAGAGCTACACCAGGATGAATTCTCAAGTTCTTGGAGGACTTGTTCACACTTGTCATGTATAGACACTAGCACATCATTCCATATCCATAGATCCACACCTGTGGTTTAGGTATCTCTAACAAGGAGGTCCTATCTTAATATTAGTTCATCAAGTTGATGAGAAAAAACATGGACGACTGAACCCTGCTCGCTTGTTATTATCAGAATCAAGGGAAAATTCAAAATCTTTCCCATAGACCAACAAAAAAGGGCAGCAGCTTTTCAGCGGTCAAGGTGGAATTCATAACTCAACTACAGCAGTCACAACACCTCATACTCATAGTGATGTCTTACCATTATAAATCTGACTTGACTCGTACATTATTCACTTATTCTATATTCTATATATACCTATACCTAATAGTAAAAAGGCAAAATTTCTCTCCACCATTTTTTCATCCACCTCCCACTAACTACCCAGACAGTGGAGAGTTTATTCCGTCCCGCTTTTTTTACTTCTCAAACTGCACTCACGCCCTCCATGTCTCGTATGTGACCCGAACTCATGATCCATACTCATACAAGTTAGAACAACTCGTTTCTAGAGATGATAAATATGGGGTCTGATTCCAATATGTATTGAGCCACGGCCTATGTATCTTGTATGTGACCTAGACTCATGACCCATGCTCATACGAGTTAGATCAACTCGCATCTAGCGATGATACGGAGCCTAATTCCTATACGTATTGGGGTTCCGTTGCAACTCACGGGCACATTTGCTAGTTTTATACTTATATTATATGTGACTGAAAGAAAAACAAAGCCCATCACTCAATTAGTGGGAGGTTATCAGCTCTTGTATTCCCCACTCAAAATCCATATCATACAGGACTTGTTGGGATAATTGTTCCCTCTATCTCAGCTGCTAAGTGACCTATGCTTGCCTCTTCCATTTGCCAATTTATGATCAGATTTAGGCACATGGATGACTAAATGTCCAACTAGCCGACTAGGACTGAGTAATCGACAACTAATAGCGATTAGTTGTCTTATTGGTGGTCTTATGACTAGCCTCAATCATACGATCTGATAACATTGTTAGTAATACATTCATTCATATTTGATTTTTGTGTGCAAGTTCTGGTCTTCCAATCCTGCTTTTGCCAGTAGTTGCTATTGCAATTTGCAAGGTATTTACTACTTTCACAATTTTAATATGCAATTATTATCTATTTATTTAAAAAATAGTAAAAGGTATCCACATATCAGGGTTTTTTTTGGAAAATTGTCATATCTGTATCCTTCCGATGCACTTATCTGTATTCGTGCTGCACAATAAGTGACATCCAACCAGCAGAAGAGACTTTTCCCATCTGCCTACTTCTATATCCATACCAAAGTTTGTGTCTGTTTTCCCAGAATATTTCGAAGTCGTATGTGGTCTGTAGAATTGTGTTAAAAATGCACCAGACTTGATAAGAACTTTGGTTTGCATTGGACCAAGTACATGGAGAAGTGGGCCAAAAGACATGGCTCAATGGGGTTAAGGTTTGTAACGAGACAGATAGATATAGCTTGGTAGATAGAACTAGACGGCTTGACAGACAGACAATAAAAGAAAGCTTTGACATTATATTATACATGTGGACCTCCTCTACAGAGATAACCTAAAAAGGCTATCAGTCAACACAAATCAAACCTTCATTTGGACAAATAACTAGCACAGTCAGGACTCATCAAAATTTGCAAATTCCTAAAAGCAAGAATTTGATCTAATCATATCAATGCTAAGACTTCTACTGGGACTCTTTACGTGGTTAGACTGTCACCCTGTTATCCATCTCTGCTGCACTGGATCTGCCCTCTAGACTCTCCCATAATAAGCCCAGCTACTGTCGTACCTTGCTATCATTGGTACCTCTGCTGCACCTCAACCTAATGACATGCTGCTGCAGGGGCCTCTTAACCTTGTCCACAATAAAAATTCTGCGCCAGTGAAACATTCATCTGATATCATCTAGTCCATGGGAATGATGTCTAACAAAATCATGGCTATCAGTGTTTGTTTAATACTGAAGTGACCAATACTTGGATTGGATAGTATAACTACAGATACAAATATGATCATAGATCAGCTGGCAGGTATCACAAGCTGTTTTGATCTTTCTGACATACACAACAACCACTGAATGGGAGCAGCATGAATTCCTTTTATTATCTTTCTTTTAGGTCAAACTACCAAATTACATGGTAATACCGTCTTTTCAGGAGTGCTGCAAATACAAAGTCGATTTTTTCTCCATGAAGTGGACGTTCAATGAAACTGAGATATTTGTCTCCAGAGGAACAAAATCACACCGGTACATATAATCAAATGATGCAATAAATTTAAATCAAAGCAACTTCTGCTCCTAGATGTTGAGCTTATCAATGTAGATCACTTACACCTAAGCTGGAACTTTTGATTGTATATAAAATTTCAGTTCAGATGGGCAGGCTCTACAGTTTTCAAGATAGAAGTGTATTAGTGCCGGCACAGAAATAACCCAAATGGTAGCAGCTAATATATACTGGCATGGCATTTGTATCAATATGAGTCAATCAAGCATGCCCCACGTTGACGTAATGATATGGGTAGTGACTACATCATGATCAAAGCACATTCGTCTTCATTTAAATTGGCAAATTCATCATGCTACAAAGTAAAGACAAGGCTAATACACATGTCGAAACTGCTCACATCCAGACTATCACCAATAAGTTCACTGACAGAGAGTCGGAAACCAGGTGACACAGGCTAACTCTGCAGTAAAGCAGGCCTCACTAGTTCCAAACATGCTGGTGCTGGTACAGCAGCATGGGGATTGCACAAAAAACAAAAACACCTACCCACCTTATTCCTCATCATGAATTAAAAAACCAAATCTTATGATAGCTCGCTCATTACTACACTTCACCAAGAAGTAAGCACAAGCACAACCAATCCCTCTTGAAACACTAAACTACCAGCTCCAAGAGCAGCTAACTTGGATCTAAGGCACGGTTGGCCCCCAGAAATTCCCCACCGCCCCCATGCAAAATTCCCGACAGCTCCCTTCCAGAAACCCACTACGCGCTAACAAACTAAAATTAAGACACGCGAAGGACGAAGGTTTAGCCAATCAAATAGCAGCGAGCGGATCTACGCATCGTGAAGCTCCCAGAATTGTACAGAACAGCCGAGAAGTAGGGAGGGGAGACCTCACCTGCATGCTGCTGGCGTGCGACGCCACCGCTGCGGCCGCGGCATCGCCCCCCGCCTCCGCGTCCCTCCGCTCCTGCTCCGCCATCAGCCGCGCGCCGCGGTCCGCCTCTGCCTGTCTCCTCTTCCCCCGGAGCCTTATAGGGCGAGGCGTGAGCCTCTTCAACCGCCGGGCGATTCTTCAGCGGGTCGAGGGTGCGGGCGGCGAAACCCTAATCACCATCAACGAGCTGCGGGCCTGCGGCTGCCGCTCTCCCCCTCTTCCGCCCTCTTGCTCCTCCAGGCGGCCGTCGCCTTTCCCCTTTTACCCCTCCGGTTTTCGTCAATATTTTTTGCGCGCGTGTTCGTTATGTTTACCCCCTCGCAGTCGCAATGGAGAAGGGAAAGGAACCTGGAGTGGTGGACACAAGGAGTGTGACGATGATGGGGCAGACAGGTACGTCACGGTCGGAGATATTGGTCATCGCCTCATCGGCACTCTTCTCTCCGAGGAAAAAAAATAACTAGCGCCGTGTGGTTTGTGGTCGAGGTGGACCGAATAAAATGGACCCCACAGTGATTACGTCATCTGTTGTTTGCTTTGGAATGTTTAGACCCGGAGCCGGTTCTATATGCAGGCCCCACGCTGATAAAAAGAAGACACAATCCTTCTCCAAGCTTTTCTTCCTTTCTTCCATGTCAGGCTTCTATAGTTTTTTAATCGACCGAACCGGATTCGATGGATTTGAGCTGCTCCTCCATCGATACGACGCTGCAATGTAAAGAATCGGGTCCTTCGGTAGCATTTATTGTATAGGACCGACTTAGATACGCCCACTGTGGACGCCCTAAGGACTTGGAACTTTGGGTTACCAACTAACCCCTCGATCCCATAATAATAATAACTGTACTTTTAGAAGATCAAAATTTGACCCAAAATAAGTACACATCTAGGTATAAAACAATCAAACTCCGATTATCTTTATTTACTCTCTCTTTCCGAAGAAAAATGATTATATCTTTATAGAGATATATGTAATTTCTTACTAGCATTGGTCTCTTCACCAAAGCTCCAGAAAGTGCACTTAGATACTGTTTGGTTGGGAGTCAAGGTGGAGTGGGAGTGTGGGACGGTCTCGTCTCTGATTTCAGGGACGAGACGGCTCCATTTTTTGTTTGGTTGAAGAGATAAATAAAAATAGGATGGATGGTGAATTTGACACCGTTAGCCGCAGTTATCTGTGGGGCCCACTTGTCATCCCGTTAATTTTCTTTTTTTTCTTTGGTCGCCTTTATCTTCTCTTCTTGCTTCGTTCTCAAGCGCTCGATAGCAATAGCAGTACACTGCCACCAACTAATCAAAGAGACAATCCACAAAGCAATTGATCATGATCAAATCTGTAAGCCCACTTGGATATTGAGCATTTAAGCATCCATGAGCAGGCAAGAGACAACCTGGCGAACTGCCTAGTGTTCAGAAACGGAAAACCTTGAACCTGGAGGAGTTAGGTATGTAGGATATGCTTTCTGAGGGTTCAAATCCCTCTCTTTCCTCCCCCTCGGATCATTTGGGACTTTCGACTTTGGATACCCTTATAACCATCAAATGTCGTTGAAGTGGCTAATTCCTCTAAATAGGAGGCAGTTGTGCCCACCCCATTTGCCGGACTGCCGAGCGCCGCAGCACCCTCTCTCCAGCATCGGTCGCCAGAGGTAGCCCCATGCGCAGCCTCTGCTCTGTCCGGTGTCGCCCCTACTCCGTTCGCCATGGTCGTTGCCCCTGCACCGTCCGGTGTCACCCACGCTCCATCCATTGCGTTTGCGCTGCCGCCCCTGCTCCGTCTTCCATGCCCGCCACGTCACTGCCCCCTACTCCGTTCGTCGTGAGGAAGCAGCCGAAGCTCGCGCGTGTGGGATCTCCCCCAGCCATAGCTCGCCCCGCACGAGATCTCGCCTGCCTTCGGTGAAGAAGGAAGGATAGCGTCGGAGAAGAGGAAGAAGACACCCTTGGGGGAGAGAGGAATAGTGCGCAGATGCTCGGTCAACAACGCGAAGACGTCATTGAGGTAGGGACGCCCCCATCTGCGGTTTTTTCTAGGACACGCTCACCCCTCGTTTTAGCAAATATCCCAGGAATATTCCTTAGGTGGGATATCCCAATTCCTACTGACTTCCAACCAAACACTACCTTATTTTGGGACCAAGATGGTAGTTACTAAACTTTAGCCTTTGAAAATCTAAACATGAGGGATAATATTGGGCTAAAGTTTAGCTAAAGCCCAACTAGTTGTTTGCCAATTAATCTATAAAACCTAGCTAATATGGGCTAAAGTTCCAATCGGTTGTAAAATAACATCCATAACCCTCGAACCCAAGTGAGGAGGTTTTAAGTCCATCACCAATAACGGCGCCATTTCTTAGCGCCATTACTAAGATTGAGTTAGCAACGTCACCAAAAAACACCAACTACGATAGTCCTTAAAGATTACAGACAATATCCACAAGCGTACAGAGCTATCGTTGTAGCATTTCATCCATAAGTATTTAAGGTATTATTATTTATATTTTTCCTAAATGAGGGCAAGGTATACATATTCTAGCATAGACATAAACATGATTACAAACTTGCATAGTGGACCATTGTTTATAATAGGGGGTAAAAACAGTATTTCATGGATAGTGTACACACATCTAGGCTAACCTTAAGGATAAAATGAAAACAATAAATAAAAGAATATTCCTACATGGAGTCAGAATGTTCTAATATAGTCGTGCAAAGAACAGTTAATGATCATACAAGTTATATGACTAGAGCTAGAACTAAATGTGAGATGGACGGGGAGATCTCTGAGCACCAGTCTGCTAGCAAGCATGAGAGACTTTAAGACTCCTACATAATATCCGGATGTGGGGGATTACAAGGGACGGACAGCGCTGTCATCATCTACCGCCTACCCCTCAACCGTGGGATACCGTCATATCCGAAGGTTCTCGTGCACCCGAGCACCATACCCATGTACAAAGAAACTACCTATATCCCCTAGACTCTTACCCTACAGATTGACAAGAAAGAATATAGGTAAACCCGAAGGAACGACGAACCGCCATCCCAACCCTAGCTCTACTTCTACTCATACAAATCATATGAATGATTAAGCATGAAATTGAACATGTTAAGATCATAAAACACAAACTATATGCTAGTTCATATATCATGATTATAACATGAAAACTATACTCTAATTCATATGCACTACTATATAAATGATATGAGAGCTTGAATATAGAAGAACTCTTCATAGAAATATTCATACTAAAGTTGCTCTTCTTCCAAGGAGACAAGCTCTCCAAGTAGCTTTGCTAGCTCCAAATACTACTAAGAACTAAAACTCAAAGAGTATAAGTAGAGAGAGCTGAGGTGTAGCTCTAAATGATGTGTGTGTAGGATGAGCTCCTCTTCTTATATAGTGAAGCGAGGGTGGTTTAGCGCTGGTATTTTTGGAAACCACCAAGAACCGCCGTAGCATGGCGACATGCAACCGCCGTAGAAGAGTGGGGCCGAGCAGAGGCGGTGGGGGTGCGGCCATACCATGGTGGGCCCGCCTCGCGACTGCCTTCGCCTGATCGGTTCCTAGATGGGCCTAGACCCTGCCCCTAGCGGTATTCTGTCTAGGTAAGTTGTGTAGGTGGGCTTCTCTTCTTATTTTCTTCGCGCATTTCTGCTTTACACCTTCTATTTGTGCCTTTCGGTATGTTTTCCACTTGCATTTGAATATGTGACCTATGAAACATGATTTCTCCAATACAAGTGGACCTAGGTCAATATTAAAGGCATATGTGTCAAAAACATGTCTATTTCTCATGTTTTGGATTATAATTGGCGATTGGATTTAGTCGTTAATGACCGCCAATAAATCCTCCAAGCTTAACCTTTGCTCGTCCCAAGCAAATAGCTAAGTACTTGGTTGTTGATCAGGATTTGCTAATATGCCGATACAATTCACAAGTGCCATGTCTATAACAAAGTATTCTTTCGTAATTTAAATATGTTGATATTTTATCCACCCTTTTCCTTGATCCCTATGGGGTATATAGCTTTTTCAAATTCTTGGGCGGTTGCAAGATAGAACGGTTATAACAGAATCACCAATCATTCATTCCTTAATTAACCATTTATCTAGAGGTTTTATAAGTTTTGCAAAATAAATGTAAGTTCCTCAAATGATTCTCTCGATCGCTCAATGTGTATGAATCCTCACCAAGGCATTTGAAATTTTGCTTTCTTTTTCATATTGTACCACTAAAAAGCTTTTGAGTGGAGTTTTGGGTAGGTATGAAAAGTGGGGCATACTTGCATCACATATTTTGCTAAGTCAAAAAACGGACCTTATGGAGATGCAAGTCATGCACTTTGATCAAGACGTACAAGTGTGTGGAATTTTTATAATGCTCCTATTTTATATATTTTTTTGGTACTCTTTTGAATCATGAATCTCTCTCTTTTTGGATGAGTATCTCTTATTTGAAAGTATGGGCTATCTTTATTTCTTTCTTCTTCTTTTTTCTTTTCTTCTTGCTCTTTATCATGCATTTTTTCTCTTATACCTTATGGCATGGATATATTTTTTCTTTTTCTTCTTTTCTCTTTTTTTTTGCATAGCCTATACTATTCTTTTTGGAACATAAATTTTTTTGAGAGAGAGACACATGATAGATGAATGGAGTAATTATTAGGTGGATGGGAGAAAGCATGTTTTTGCGTAATTCTCAGTGTAAGAGTTAGCAGTTTATTTATGGATGTACATGTCTTGATCATAGGTGCATGACGAGAATCTGAACACGGATCACAACAATTTGATAAAGCTCAATGCTCAAACAAGTAGCATATGACTAATGTTTGAATTTAAATATCATGTTATATGGTCTTGGTAGGTATTCATAATTATTGAGGAGCTTTTTTATTTTAGCATTTTGAAAATGAAATCATCAAATATTAAGTTTCTCTTAAAACAAAGTCATAGCAAATTCTATTTGTACCATATCATAACTCGCAACAACTTAGAAAAGAAGCATGCATTTGCAACCCACAAGTTTTCTTAAGTTTTTAGGATAAGACATTTTTAGCTAACAAACTTAAATCTTGGGGAATACCCAGTCATAACCTAGGCACAAATGAATTATAGACAGAGCAACTATTCATCATTTCAACATAGGAGAAACGAAATATTCTAAAAACACATATGAGAGTGGAATAAATATTTTTTTGTTTTTTTATCATATTTTATTTTTGGCATTTTTTGAATTTTTAGTTTTTTTAAATGCTAATAAAAAAAATAAATGTAGAAAATAAAATACAAAAATTAAAAGATACAAGATACCTCTGCAGGGGTCCTCTGCCAAGCTAGCTCGAGATCTAAGGTTCAGGATTGTATCCCATGGACCACCAGTAGGCCACCTACGCTTCTTATTGTTGCCTCAGCAGCGTGTTGATGTCCGCAAACTGTTGCTGCTGTTGGTGCCACTGGGTCGCACTCTGCACGTGAGTGTTAAGTGTATTTTGAATCTCACCTGTGTAGAGTTCCAACCCTTCGAGACGGGTGTTGTTGCCGTTCAACTCCCAACGGTCTGAAGTAGATTATCGTGGATGGACAAGTGGTGGTAGCCTCAAAGTCAGAGGAATGAAACTGGCTCTCATGCCATCCTGATCCTCCGGCCTCGTGCCATCTCGGCCCTCCAGCCTCATGTGGATGCGGGGCGTATCCCCAGCCAGGCTGAAACCCAGGTGCAAACCCAAGCATCTGCATAGCTGGGAACCATCCCACATGGTGCGTCGGAGGTACATGTGGTGTCGGTGTGGGTGGTGGCTACGGAGAGCTGTCAGTTTCGTTTCTTGCCCTACTCCTTGTTGACCTGAGAGAAACGGAACTCGTGTGTGCTTCCTCTTATTCAACAAGAGTGAAGGTAAGTGATGGGATTTATACAAAGAGAATCTCGGGTTAGGGAGCGGGATCTTATTTGTATATCCTGAAAAGTAAAATACAAGGTTCCTTGCATCATCATATTTCAAATAGTGCCCTTACATCAAAAAATGCTCGTCAATTTGGATGCGTGGAGTAGAGATGTATGTCACATTTTGTCCATCTAACGCACCAATACTGGCAACAATACGAGTCACAAGGGACGTGCAAGTAATAACAGTGGAAGCCTTGGTTGTTTCTAACCAATGATTAAACATTTCTTTCACAGGAGCAACTTTTGTCTTTTTAAGCATGGCATAGAGCAGTTGCATTTCAGCATAGTAAACAAAATGAATGTCTTGTCTAGAGAACAAAGTCATGGTAATCCATTGATGCATGAAACTTAAAGTAGGATGATGAATATTTATATTACGAGGTTGAAACTTGCCAACTATGTTTTGACCCAAAATTACTCTCCAAAATTCATGACAACTAAAACCTCTGAGAGAATAATCTAGATCAATTGAGCATTTTGCATTGAAGCCTAAGTGAGAGGCAAGATTTTTCCATATAAGATAATATTCTTTCTCAAAAAGACAGAATGTAATCCCACCCTTAATTTCTTTCAAAGAGCATAGAAATTGAATGGTTAGGATACAAGAACTTTGCTCGTCAATGGGAGCAACGTTCTCCCATCCACGACCTTCCAAATGGTGGTGAATTCGGTGTCCATACCTATCTTTTCGAGGAGGTTGGGGTCGTATGCCGGTGTGTGGACGAACTCATGGTCCTTGACGTGGTTGTACGCTTGCATCTCCCGATCTCCCTCTAAGTCAAGGTGAGGATCATTGTCACCTTCTTCCATCGGTTGCTCTTGCTCTTCCGTTGGCTCGGTTTCTTCCTCTTCATGCATTGAGCTTTCTTCGGGCTCGGAGACGCGTGTGCTTGAGCTTCCGCAGGAGCGACTTGAGCTCGCTCCATGGTCTTCTTGAATGCACCAACAACCTTCCTCCTGAACTTGCCCATGGCAGGAAAAGACAATAACACAACTTGCAAACAGGGTTACGTTAGTGAAAACAAATCGAGTAACCCGTGAGCTTTGCTTGGTGGTGATGAGCTTAGGAATTTTCTGCAAAGTTTCCTTGCTCTTGAGCTTTGTGGAAAATATGTTTTCAAGAGGTGGAGCAAAAGAGTGAGAGAGTGAAAATGGATAGTGTGAGGATGAGGAGAGCTCAACCCTGGGCTCTCAGTATTTATAGCGTGAAGCACCGGCCGAGAGGGGTGTGAGCAGTGGCTAGGAACCGTTAGAGAAGTGGCAGCGCGTGGCGGCCTTGGGTAGGGTGCGGCCACACCTAGGTGGGCCCGCTGCTGTTCCCCTTTGGCCGGCTGCTTCCAACGGCCATCTGGATGAGGTAGCCGTTGGTGCTCCCCTCGGTTTCAAAAAATTGCTCCCGTTTTTTATTTTCCACAAAACTTTTATTATATTTTAAATTTTTGTAAATAATTTTAAAAATAAGAAATGATAATAGAAAAATCTATACTATCAAAAAATAATTTTTATTTTATTTTTCTAAAAAGTTTATTTTGAAGCAAAATTTTAAATTTTGAATTTTAAAATTTTGAAAATTTTGAAATTTTTTAAAAAGATAACTACTGATTTACCTTAGGCCAGGGCTCAACATTTATAGTCCATTGACAATACTTTTCCTCCTCATTGGTCTGCAACTGCGTGATCAAACTCGGGGGAATTCTCGGGTAGCCCCGGGATTTTCCCCGTGTTGTTGACAGGTATGGCAGTAGCTATTTGAGCTATTTGAGTTTCTATTATTTTATTAAAGCTCAATTAATTCTTAACAGAGGAGGATAAACCTTCAAGTTTAGAATTAATATTTTCAATTATTTTATCATCATACATTAACTTTTTAGTAAGATTTTTCATTAATTTTTGCTTGGCTTAGGACCAAGTCTTTCAGAGAAGGTTGATTCAAATTGTAATTGGAGTTAAAGTTCGAATTACCTCCTTACGGGTGGGACTAGTTGTTCCACCCGTTATTGTTCTATCAGCGAAACCCGTTGTTGATGTATGAAGCTTCTTTACAGGTCTCGGGGCAGTCATTTCTCAAGTGGCCAACTTCACCCTGGACCTCACATGTCATGTGTGAGTCCATGGCTAGGACAGTGCTTTTCATAGCTTCCTTTTCGGTCGCACGATCATCCAGTCTTTTCATCAATAAGTCTATTTTTGCGACAAACATGTACTTCTCCTTCACGAAATGCATGTCTTTTTGTTGCTTGCGCTCATCCCCTAGCTTTGGTTAGCCACCATTTTCTCGATGAGGGCCTTGGCTGCTGTTGACAGTAGTTATTGTTCATCATAAACCGTTAACATAGCTTGAATAAATGCTTGAAATAGATCACCAATAGAAATTTAGAGGTTTAAACTGATAATTTTTACAAGTTTTGGTGAATCTGTATTTTCAGCAGGGTTATTCCAAAAAACCGAAAAGGAGGATCGAAATGTCAAAAAGAACTAAACTTAACCGCGACGAAAACTACTCCAGAAGGTTTTAGAGGACACCACGCCACGGCAGACCCCGAGGGGCTGCTAGGTGGGCCCGGCCGGCCCCACCCCTATGTCACCCGGTCTGCCAGGTGGGCCCCCACCTGTCAGTTTCTAGAAGCTTCCTCCACCACCTCCTAGGATTGCATTCATACCGTTCTTCAAGTCAGTTTGATCCAAGGGCTCACGTTCCACCCCTAGGGCTATATAAACAGACCCTAGCCCCCCTGGAGGCATCAAGTCATCTGGAGCCAGATACCCTAATCTCCTTAGATGTCACATCCATTTTTAAGGACAAAAAATAGGATGCATAAAAGACTCATGTGCGCCCCAGGAATTGATCGCACACATAAGTAGACAAATTACATAGTATCATCACAATGCTTATTACATAGCGAATGAATGACAAAAATAGGATGCATAAAAGACTCATGTGCGCCCCAGGAATCGGTCGCACACATAAGTAGACAAATTACATAGTATCATCACAGTGCTTATTACACAGCGAATGAATATTTAACACATAGTCTTATGCAATAATTTATAGTAACTAGTAGTAGATCTTCAGCGAAACTCCAAACACAGGGACATGATTGACTGGTTGACACCAAGACTAGTACTCATTTCGATAATCATCATCATAATCTTCATCTGTTATGATGGAAATAGCAAAAGTGAGTTTATGTCGAACTCCACAAATACAACATAGGGTTCATGAGGCATAAAAGGCTAGACACTGTTTAACTGCGTTCATCTTTTAGTCATCATATATTTAGTAGTTGAGTAGCATCAAGATATTCCACTTCCCATTAATGAATCAATGATCAATTGAAATAATGATAATGAATAGTATTAGTATGAGCATAATAATAGCAACATCAGTTAAACATGTTAAAACAATAGTGATCATCTATCCGTAGATGTTCCAAGGCCGCCCGTATCCGTGGGCACGGCTAGTATACTAGTTTTTAACTCTACACAGAGGTGTACACTTTCACTATGAGTCATGACTTCCAAATATCTGGGATAGCTAGGCCCAAAGCACCAAAATTTATATAAAGCCACTTAAAGATTCGTCTAACAAGTTAGGGCCATTAGATTCACTCGGCAGGCAGATATAGGAACCCCCCTTTTCAAATGGCACACTTCCTTCACGACTATACTCATAAGACTAGAGGTTGTCCTACACCTAACGTGGCAAGCCGTTCTTATACCATTTAAGGTAACCACTAACAAGCTAGAAAAGGTCCTTTAAACAACTAAAGCCAGAGCCATATAGCCCCCACAGCTGTACTGTATGTCCCGGATGATCACGTACAGATAAGTCCTTATGGAGAGAAACCAGAGCAACAATATATCCCCTTGCTCTAGCCCCCTTTTCAATAGTAATAAAATCATCTTAATGATTGATTTCTTAATTCATTAATCAAACTACAAGATCATTGTTCGTAATTAAGTACTAGCAATAGCTACCCAAATGCATAACCGATAGGTGACAAGGAAACAAGGTAACAATCACTAAGTTATAATCTCTAAGGTTGTCACGGAAGACACATGCATATGTATGATAATTTCAGTGAATAGGTAACAAGGATGGTCCCATGTTATACTTGCCTTGATCAAAGCTTTCCTGTTGACCCTGCTGATCTGGCTCAAAATAATACTCCGGATCGTCAAGAAACTGCTCACCATCTATACTCGATCACCAAACATCATCACACAATCATCCGAGCAATCATACACGAAGCAAACAAAGAAACATAATTAGAACAGTACACCAATAGTAGCAAAACAGTATGAAAAGTTTGTAAAACTTTTCTACACGTTCCTACGGTCACACAAACATAAAGATCACGAAATTCGGATTTAAAACGAGAAAGTTATGAATTTTCTAAGATTTCCTATAGATAAATAATTACTTTAACATAAACTCAAAAATTAAATTTCTCAAACCTACTGTACAGCTACACTAACATGTAGAGCTCGCAAATACAAACCTAACACAACTTGAACAGGTCAAATCAGAGTTAAAACGAAGTTTTTACGATCAAAACAAGTTTAGTGGCAAAACTGTAAATTCCAGAAAATGTATTTTTGATTTACCGGGAAGAAATACATTTTCAGAACTAACATACGTATCTCCTGAATGACGCTAAGGACGGTGGGTTTTAATTCACAAAAACGCAGGGGTTCTTTAACAAAACTCACGGCCGAAAGGGTATCTTCTAATCTGAGCCCTTGATCTAAACTTGGACGGCTGGTATTGATCCCGATGAAAGAGAGAGAAGAACGCGGTCATCTCCTCCCACTCCGACCGGCAGCCGCCATGGCCGGTCTCCGTTGCTCGCCGGAAAACTCCGATTTCCCCGATTTCAACCACCAAACTACTCACAGCCTACACCAATCGAAGGCGGAGCTTAATACGAACACATCTATGCGGCTTAGGACGTCTATGACCGACCGGTGATGAAGCGCGGCTCGGGATGGCGGCGGGCGAGCGGATGTGCACACAAGTAACGTGCTAAATACCTAACTAATCAAATTGAAGACACCCTCAAGCTCGCAAGACCATGACAAAGCTAATGGAAAAGCTTAGGGTAGTGGAGAAGTGACGTACTTGCCGAATTGAAGCCGACGGCGGCGTCCTAGGGTTTGCCTAGCTTACAGCTGCAACTAGGGCAACTTCGCTACAAAACGATGAGATAACAGAGGGCGGTGGCTTACACGTACCTATATAGGGCGGAGATGAACCGAAATCATGAAGAAATCCCGATGATTCCAGGACTCGAAGGTGTCGGCAGTGTCCGACTCGACTACGATGTGGAGAAGATGACGCTGACCAGTGGGTCCCTGCGTCAGTGAAACAAGGAAGGGAGGAAGCGCGTGGCTACAGCTGCACTTTGGGCCAGCCCACGCTGTGTGAAAAGGAAACAGGCCGACTCGGTTCAGCTCGGGCCAAACGAAAAGAGAGAGAGAGAGAAGAGTAGGCCGGTGAGAAGCAGGCCTCCAAGCTACCGGGCTGCACAGGCAAACCTTTTCTCTTCCCCTTTTCTTTTCTTTTCTTTTCTTTTCTTTTTCTCATTTACATTTATTTTCTAAACCATTTAATTTGATTTTCAAATCCAAATCAATTAAAATCAAAACCACACCACACTATAAAATAAATGCAACAACATGAATGCATCATCAAATATTTCACCCAGAATTTTAATTTTTTTAATCCCCATTAAAATATTATCTTAATTATTTAAACTCATAACTAAATCTCTCTTAACTCCAAATTTCTTCTAATTCAAACTTTTAAGATTTTTGGGTGTTACAAATTCTACCCCCCTTAAAAGAATCTCGTCCTCGAGATTGGACTGCTTACTCAAATAACTGCGGGTATGATTTCCTCAATTCATTCTCTCTTTCCCAGGTTGCCTCTGCCTCTGAATACCGATTCCACTGAACTTTGCACATCTTAATAACCCGACTTCGAGTAACTCTTTTAGTAGTTTCTAAAATCTTAACCGGAAACTCTTCATATGTAAGATCCTCCTTAACAGTCAATTCATCCAAAGGTATTTGCTCCTCAGGCACACGTAAACACTTCTTGAGTTGAGAAACATGAAACACACCATGTACTCCAGACAAATTTTTAGGCAACTCTAGTTGATAAGCAACCTCACCACGTCTATCAATAACTTTAAATGGCCCAACATACCTTGGTGCTAACTTGCCTTTCATGTTAAATCTCTTCACACTTCTCATTGATGACACCTTTAAATAGACATAATCACCTACCTCAAAAACTAAATCTCTTCTCCGATTGTCAGCATAACTCTTCTGACGAGATTGTGCTACTCTCAAATTCTCACGAATCACTCGCACTTGATCCTCTGCGTTTCTAAGAACATCTGTACCAAATACCCGAGACTCACCCGTCTGATCCCAAAACAATGGAGTTCTACACTTACGTCCATATAAAGCTTCAAACGGTGCCATCTTAAGACTCTGTTGGTAACTATTGTTGTAAGAAAATTCTGCATAAGGCAAACTCTTATCCCAACTAGTTTCATATTGCAATGCACAAGCTCTCAACATGTCTTCTAATATCTGGTTGGTCCTTTCAGTCTGCCCATCTGTCTGTGGATGATATGTTGTACTAAAATTCAACTTTGTACCTAAAGATACATGTACAGCCTTCCAAAAATGTGACGTAAACTGTGAACCTCGATCAGACACAATCTTCTTTGGAACTTCATGTGAACACACAATTCTTCTCCATATATAATATAGCTAGTTGTTCCCCAGTATACTTAGTTTTAACCGGTATAAAATGAGCAACTTTAGTCAACCGATCTACTATCACCCAAATAGAATCATAACCTCTCTGAGTACGAGGTAACCCCACTATAAAGTCCATACCAACTTCCTCCCACTTCCATTCAGGAATCTTCATTGGTTGCAGTAATCCAGCTGGTCTCTAATGCTCAGCTTTCACTCTCTGACAAGTATCACACACTGCCACATACTTAGTTACATCTCGCTTCAGTCCAACCCACCAGTACTTCTGTTTGAGATCTAGATACATCTTAGTACTTTCGGGATGAATAGAATAAGCTGACTCATGAGCTTCACGAAGGATTCCCTGCCTAATGGACTGATCCTTAGGTACACACAACCTCTTTCCAAACCACAAAATCCCATTATCATCCATTCGGAACCCTGGTGACTTACCAATCACTATATCCTCTGCTATCTTCTTTAATTTCTCATCCTTCAACTGACCCTTGTATATTTCTTGCTCCAAAGTAGGTTCTATTACTAATTCCATTGCATTAGCAACAATTTCCAAATTCAGATATGCAAATTCAGCACACAACTCACTTGTCATGGACAACATTTGCATCCCATTAGCATAACTCTTTCTGCTAAGAGCATCAGCTACAACATTAGCCTTACCAGGATGATAGTGTATCTCTAGATCATAGTCCTTGATCAACTCCAACCATCTACGTTGCCTCAAGTTCAGATCAGACTATATGAAAATATACTTCAAACTCTTATGATCAGTGTATATATCACTCTTATGTCCAATCAAATAGTGTCTCTAAATTTTCAAAGCATGAACTATAGCTGCTAACTCCAAATCATGAGTAGGATAATTCAGCTCATGCTTCCTCAACTGCCTAGATGCATAAGCAACAACTCTACCTTCTTGCATAAGGACACACCCCAAACCTTGACGAGAAGCATCGCAATAAATAGAAAACTTCTTACTTAAATCTGGCAATACCAAGACAGGTGCAATAGTCAATCTCTTCTTCATTTCTTCAAAACTAGCTTGACATTGATCAGACCATACAAACTTGGCATTCTTCTCTAACAGAGATGTCATAGGTTTAGCAAGTTTAGAAAACCCTTCAATGAGCCGTCTGTAATATCCAGCTATACCCAAGAAACTACGAATCTCTCCCACATCAGTAGGTGGCTTCCAATTCAAAACATCCTTTACTTTGCCTGGGTCTACTGATATTCCACCATTAGAGACAATATGACCAAGAAAAGAGACTTTCTTCAATCAAAACTCACACTTACTTCGCTTAGCATACAACTTATGCTCTCTGAGTTTCTGTAATACCAACCTCAAATGTTCAGCATGCTCTTTCTCTGTCTTAGAAAATACCAATATATCATCAATAAATACCACCACAAACTTATCAAGGTATTCCATAAACACCTTATTTATCATGTACATAAAGTAGGAAGGTGCATTGGTCAAACCAAATGACATAACCGTATACTCATACAAACCATATCTCGTAGTAAAAGCTGTCTTTGGGATATCAGAGGCACGAATCTTCAACTGATGATAACCAGAACACAAATCAATCTTAGAGAACACACAAGCACCTCTCAACTGGTCAAACAAGTCATCAATTCTAGGCAAAGGATACTTGTTCTTGATGGTTACTTCATTAAGCGACCGATAATCCACACACATTCTCTGACTACCATCTTTCTTATCAACAAATATAACTGGCGCACCCCAAGGTGACGAACTAGGACGAATAAAACCTTTATCTTGTAATTCCTTAATTTGTTTCTTAAGTTCTTCTAATTCATCTACTCCCATTCTATATGGTCATTTAGCTATGGGTGCAGTTCCAGGTAATAATTCAATAAGAAATTCAATGTCTCGGTCAGGTGGCATACCTGACAAATCATCAGGAAAAACATCTGAAAAATCTTTGATAACTAGATTCTCTTTACTAGCATCATCAGCAAGCTGATTCACTACAGCTGTTGGTTGCTTCTGCACTGCTACATCCACACTGATTTTCTCTCCATTAGGTGCATTCACAACTACTACCTTCTGCTGACACTGAATCACTGCCTGATTTTGTTTCATCCAATCCATTACCAAAATCACATCAATACTAGATGTCCTCAACACTATGGGAGTTATCTTAAACTCTACCCCCCTTAAAACCATACTAACTAGAAGACATCTATTAGTGGTTTGCATGGTACCCCTAGGTGAATTTACTAAGAGAGGTTCTTTCATGGCAAGCATGGGTACACTATGCATCTTAACAAAAATGTTCGAAATAAAGGTATGCGAAGCTCCAGAATAAAAAGAATGGTTGCAGGGGTAGAATGAACATTGAACGTACCAAGCATTACTTCAGGCTTTGTCTGTGCTGTTTCAGTAGACACATGATTCACCTTTCCAGTATTGGATGACCTCTGTCCCTGCGGTGTCTGTTGATTCTGCTTCTTAGGACAATGATTAGCATAGTGTCCAGGTTCTCCACAACGATAACACAAATTAGGAGTACTAGGTGCACTGGTCTTCATTGGAGTAGAGTTGGAATTACCCTGGCATGGAGTTTGCTGACCACTCTATTGTTGGAACTGTCTGTTCTGCTGATACTGGGGTCGTTGCTGAAACTGATTGTTCTGCCGATTCTAAGACCACTGTTGATTTGCATTGCGGTTCCACTGACTGACTGGTCCTTGAAATTTCGAATGAAACCCATGCTGAGAATTTATACGTTGGCGATTATTGTTCCCAACACCTTGTCCTTTCATCTTTCTTTTTCTGTCCATCTCTCGACGTTCATTATCCAGCACAATAGCCTTATTCACAAGCTCCTGGAAACTAGCATAATTATTACCCTTTAGCTGCAAACGAAGATCATAATAAATTCCCTTGAGAAAGAGACGCCGCTTATCTGCATATTCCCTCACTTCATTGGGAGCATAACGAGCCAACTGCGTGAACTTATCATGATACTCACTGACACTCATCTGTCCCATCCTGAGATTTCTGAATTCTTCCTGCTTCAGCTCAATTACTCCTTCTGGAATATGGCGAGCTCTAAAATCTCTAACAAATTCATTCCAAGTGACAGGAGGAGCATTGTCGGGACGTGCAACTTGATAAGACTCCCACCAAGTCTGAGCTGTTCCCTGTAACTGGCCAGATGCATATAACACTTTTTTCCAGATCATTACATTGAGCGATGTTCAACTGTTTCTCTACCGCTCGCACCCAATCATCCGCCTCCAATGGATCAGCAGCATGAGAGAACACTGGAGGACGTCCTTTTAAAAATTCACCACGCTTGTCTCTCACATGAACAGGTGGCGGTCCTCCTACAGGGAGGTTGTTCTGCAGGTGCTGCATAAATATCTGCATCATCTGATTCTGTGTATTCATGAGTTCCTCCATAGTAATGGGTGGGTTAGCACCTCCACGACCTCTGCCACGACCTCTGGCTGCCATCTATTTTCAAAGCACCAAAGACGAAGCTCAGTATTATCCTAAATGATGTATACCCTAGATAAGTAAATCTGAATTCTCTGGGCGAATTTCAATTTCAGCAACTCAGTAAATCTGCCATATCTCGAGTTACAGAAATCCAATTAAGGTGATCTTTACATGGTTGGAAAGCTTATGAAATTATCTACAACTTTCATTAACATCACTTTTCCATATTCTGTCGATAGATTAATAAAAAACTGAGCTTAACCGAAACTGTTTTAGAATTCTAGACTGCATAGTAACCTTAACTTGGAACAGGTATATCTCTTAGCCCATAATAGATAAAAAGATGATTCTTGCGAGGTTGGAAAGATACAGAAGTCTAATTATTTCCAGTAAAATTTCATAAATTTCTCATGAACAGATTTTTAGTTCCCAAAACATCCCAGACTAATCCAGAAAGCAGCAAAAGACAGAACCAAGTTTACCCCGATCCCAACTAGATAATCATGATCAAACCAATTATTCTTAACTATGGAACTTGTAGACATGTCCACGAAGTTCCAGCACTCATTACAAAGATCCAAATCACACATTATCATAATAACAATCCATCAAGCACACAATTGTTCACACCACATACTAATACTCGACATTACCAAACTCAAATTGACTCGCAACTAATATCGTTCCTATTACATAGGGATTTCCTAATTTTAATTGAGCTTCTCATAATTCTTGGGAAGCCCTAGCGCAGACCTTAATTCGTCGATCTCCTTATAAGCTTGCTCTTTATGTTTCTTTTCCTTTAGCAACTCATCTTTCAAATCCGCCTCATGAAGGGCCAACTCACGCACTAGTTCCACTATGGCTTGTAATGTCAAGGATGAATCATCAGCGAGCGGCACAGTCCAAACACCCTTGTCATGTAGGAGACAGGGAAAATGTAACACCCCAGGGGTTATCTTGGCTAGTTTGGGCACTAACCTTGCATAGCTTAGCATGATCCACTCCTATCATGAACCTAGCATCTTGTTGATCAAGCTCAAGTGATGAAACATTCATTTTGGACTAGTGAACACCTCTGTTCACTATTGAAACATAAGCTTGTACTTAAGTGCTGTTATGCATGGTATGCTTTGACCATGTGTCCTCTATACCAGTACTTGTTGTACATGTTGGTAAACATCTTTGTAATGGGTGATCATCATGTAAGAAGACCCTGAAACAGGAAACATAATGATAAAACGTATGTAACAATCATTGTTATTTTATGCTTCCATTATGTGTTAATTAGGGATCTTGTGTAAATGATACTTGTGATGGTCTAACATGTGCTCTAGCACCTTCACTATGCTTAGGGTACCTATTGGAGCAATGTTCATGTTGACCATATTGCATAATTAAGCTTCTAATCATCAGTTTGACCAAATTTGACCCTAGGAGCTCTTTTGCTTCCCTATTTAAAAAGTGCTTCAAGATGAGTTTGCATGTTGATGCACTTTTAAACAAAAGTATAGCAAAATTGTTGTGGAACAAAAGTCCTTTAATGAGCATCTCATGAAAATGGCTAGAAAATGCTCAGATGGGGCCCTCAAGTCAGGATCTCATACTGTTTCCACACTTAGAAAATATTCCAAGTCTGAACTAACATTTCAGTTTCATGTGCACTACTTTGGAGCACTGTATCTCTCAAACTAAGTAGAACCAGCTCAGGATTTTATTGGCAACTTTGTAGATCTCATGTAGCCCTACACTTTTGTAAATTGCACCTTGAGCTAAATCGAAACAGATTGAGAACTATAGGAACGAGAAGGGGGCGGATTCAGTCGGTTGGAGAGGGACTGAATCGTTCTTCAGTTTGAAACGGAGCTGAGCTCATGGCCGACCGGTTTCAGGCCGCTTGCGCCACGTGGCGTCGGTACATCGACGGGAGGCCACGACGCCTGGCCAGGGGCGCGTTAAGACGACGCCAACCCGCTGCTCTGCCCCATTCACTTCTCCTTTCCCTTCTTGCTCACGCCGAAGCGGAGAAGCTCACCGTCGCGCGGCCGCGAGCTCCGGTGAGCCCATGCGCGTGAACCACCATGCCTCAGCCCACCCAACTCCACCTAAAGCTCCGCATTGCTCTGCTCTTCATCGAAATCGCCTTGCATTGGGGAAAAATCAAGCCTTAGGGAGCAGTTCTCGATTTCCTCTTCACTTGTGCTCGGTCCGCCATGAACGGAGTTCGAACTCCGCGCGGCCAGCCTCACCAGATCTCCCTCTCCTATAGCTTGTTCCTGTTTCCGAGTTGCATTAGGGTGTAGATCATGAAACCCTAGCGAATCGAAGCTCTACTGAGTTCATCGCATCGGAACGGGCCTTGACGCCGCGCGCGTCCGCCATTGCCGCCCAAGAGCTCGAGTCCAATCTCTCCATGCCATGCATTCTTTGGTAAATTCGATCGATGTCTAGGGTTTCTGGGTTAGTCTTCTTGTTGTGTGCTTGATGGAACCGCCAGCCGGAGTTTCACCGGAGCGGAACGCTGCGGCCCCGCCGCCGTCGGCAATGCCCCCCCCTTGGAGCCACCGCGCACGTGGTCAGCAGGCCACCGACCACCTCGGACCGCACTACGGACGCCTATGGACGCGCCTCGCCGCCCTGGAGCTTTTCCACTACTTCCCCGCGGCCGCCGACGACCTCACCGGCCGGAGATGGTCGACGGCGAGCCTCCTCTGTTTCCGGTGAACGGAGGAAGCCGGCATCCTCTCTCCCTGTCCCTCTGTGGGTCTTTGACAGGCGGGCCCGATAGAACAGTGGGTCCCTCATGTCAGTTAAGTAGTGTTTGGTTTGGGGTACAGGTCCGGGTACGCCTAGCAATTTCAATAGGGTTTGAGTAATTCCGATTTTGAATTTCAGAATTTTATAAATCTTCTAAAATGCATATCTCTTGCTAGGAAACTCCAAAAATAGTAAATGAGGACTTTTTGGAAACCTTGAGAAGAGATCTATGTAATAGAGTCATAATATGTTACATGTTTGTAGAAGTTTCCTGATGTCCTTATTTTTGCTTTAAAAAGGTTCCAAAAATGCTTATAAACTTAACCAGAGCAAGATCTGGAGTTTTAGAACTCCAAAAATAGTGATTCTTGTTTTGTTAATTTTGTGATGACATGTATTTGCTAGGAAAAATATTAAACACCCTAGTTGTTCACTGTTTTCTTAGGGTTTTGATTTGACCTTGTTAAATAAGGAAAATTATATTTTATTACTTGTCATTTTATATCTTGAGTTGTGATGCTCCAAATGATGTGAAATTTTTATGGTAGTCTTTCCATGCTATGAATGTACTGTGGTAGAAATTTCATGGTCATTGCTTACTGTATGCTCAAGTTATTGATTTAACTTGTTTATAGCTTGATAAATAGCTTATAAATAATATATAAATGGTAAAATAGAAAATATTGTTCCATTACCTTAGTATGATGTTTCTCTATCATATTGATTCATAATATGGCCTTATGTTCACAGAAAATATTGAGTTTTAGGTTTAACTTGCTCTCACATGATTTATTGTCATAGCTATTTGTCTTTTTCATAGAGGTTGAGATACATGTCCAATTAGCTTGAAATTTGTACAGTAGACTTTTGAGAGTATTTGTAGACCCCTGTAATTTTGGTAGAATTTATTGAGTATCTTTATGATGTGGTCATAATTCCACCTAATGATCTAAATAAATTAAGAAAATGTATTAAAAGAATTTATTTAGTAATTGACACTATGTTTTCTGATGTTCATTAGTCATGTATGAAATGTTGGTAAAGTTGGTTTTATTCAATTATATGTTTGCAACATAAGTTAATAATTATTTCTTGCAAATGAGGTTTCTGAGCAGATTTGAGGATATTGTTAATTACCCTATGCAAATGATGTTTTCATGTCTTGTGTGCTATAACAAAGTTGTTGTGAATTTCATGATCTAGCTGCTGTTAAAATTTGGTGGCATTTGGCCATATGGTTTAGAAACTACAGCTGTTTAAAGTTAGGTTACAGAATTGCTTGCTCTCTGTCTTGTTAGACCAGTTTCGGTATTTGTGTAAATTCGACATGTTAAACTTTGGAATCATGCTGTGATGTTTATAAATGAAATTTAGATAATTTCATAAGCTTTCCATAATGTTTTCTTGCAAGTCATTTGGAGTTGTAGATCTCCAGTTATGATTAAATTACTCAACTGTTGGTTTGATGTCCAGAAGGTAGCAATTTCTAGTTCTAGTACTTTGATTAAATTTGTCATGCTTGGGTATTGAAATGTGACTCATATCTTTGATGATACTTGAGTGGTACCCTGTAATCTTGTGAGACTTGTTTCTTGATTAATGTGCTTGCCCTCTTCTTGTTATGTCTTCTTGAGGATTAAGTTAATTAGCTCTAGGGTTTAGGTGAACTTTGGTATGCTTGCATGATTACTTTGTTTATTGCACTTCTTTGCATTCATACATATGTATTGTTGCACCTCATTTAGGTACGTTAGTTGAAGCACGTGAAGGACCTGACGTGGAGCCAAACCCGACGACGGTGTTTGGTGGAACTATCCCGAAGATGGATGTACTCAGCGAGATTCATCTGACATACTCTAACTTGAGTCGGATCCCAGGCAAGCCCCGGAGCATTATAAGCCTCCTATCTTCAAAGCAATTAATTCTATATATGTTATAAGTATTGTTGCATTAAGTGGTAGGAGTTGGTTGAAAACCTTGCTGCATTATATCATTCCTTGTCCAGATATATGAATCCTTGAATCCTACATAGACTAGGATCGAGTAGATGCTTAGCCCTGCTTTAAGCGGTAGAAGTCAGGTGATTTCCTGTCACCTGCGAGATATAGGGATATTCATATATGGCACGGTTGGCTATATTTGCTATCGTGGAATGGAACCATGTGTTAATAAAATGAAATAAGACCGGGCGGGATGACGATAGTGAAGCGACAAGGCATGGAGGTCTTGGGTGTGGATCTATCCCCGTCTGAGTCGTTTAAGGACCGATTCGCTGTACGTCCTTGAGTCATGTTGAACGCAGTCTAACACTTAGTTGGCCGGATAAGCCGTTCCGACCGCGAAGCCGAGTAATGTGGTTCAGGCCGGGAATCGAATGGTAGGTTGCTTCTTGGAGGAGAGAAAGGATGTGCTTGGGGACATTGGCGTGAGACCAAGGGGGGGTTAGAGTCCCTATCACCTGGCAGAGTGTCGCCCTTAGGGTCGCGACATTATTCGGACCCGCGATTCCTGAATCATATGAAAAGGTGGCTTGTGCGACCCTGGCAGGGGCCTGCGCGGTGAGTGTTAGAAATACCCCTCCAGCTGGATAGGAATTCGATTCGAATCGCCGTCGCTCCCGGTTAGTGAGCACTTGACTTGAGCAGCGGCAACGTAGATTCCATTAAATTGAACGGATGGTTAATTGGATCACGATGGAAAGGTTGCCTCAATTTATACCTGCTATGGTTAATATTGTTTGCTCCTAATAAAGTGAGTGCTCTAGTACAGGTTCTAATATAGATGATAGGTTAATGATAATTAACTTGATGCTCAAGCATTAATGATTGATCATATACATTAAGCTTTTATGCAAAATGTTGTCAAGCTAGCCCCACTTTATATCAGCCTTGCATGATCCTTGGTGTCACCTTATTTCTGGTTTCTGACGGGTAAGTCTAGCTGAGTACCTTCTTGTACTCAGGGTTTTATCCCCACTTGTTGCAGGTTGTGATGTATCATGGCGACTGCAAGAGTTGGTTGGCTCCTGCCGTAGAGGCGGAGTGTGATCACGGGCATGATCCTTCTGAGTTATCTTCTCTCTAATGCTTTTGTTGGAAGTCGACCTTCGTACTGGCATGTATTTGAAACAAGGGTGTTGTTAGTTTCAAATTACTTTGCTTCCGCTACTTTTAAACTTAAGTTGTAATAACTATGTTGAACTCCGATGTATATTCAATTACTTGTGAAATGGTTGTAACATATGACTTGTTTTGTTGAATCACTACGATCTTGGCTTGTATGTTGGTTGGTTTAAAATCCCTCGTGATTTCATTGGACTACCGGAGTTATATGGGCTCAAGTGCGAGAATTTGATCATTTCGGTGATTGTTTTTGTACTTGTGCTCTTATAATTTGGACGGTTCCGTTACAGCTGGTATCGGAGCAAGATTCAACATTAAACTTGTCGTATGTGTATTTAAAACAAAGGTTTTGTTTTATAAAATCAGTTTTATCAACTTATAGTTATATATAGGTTTGTCAAATCTAAATTTTAAACCTAAGTATGCCAGTGGTCAATTTCCTTACGCCCATATAAGGATTATTAGGTGGCTTATATAAGTACTAACTTGGGGGTTTTTCATTTATGCATCTACGCCCAGGCCAAGGTATGTATGTGTGAAAACTCTCCCACACTATGCTACCCGGTGTGTCAGATTAGAGGTAGCCTTCATATATGAAATAGCCATATATGTTGCTAGTTTACTTTTATACAACATCGCACCTACGCTCAGGTAAGTGTGAGTTGTGAGAGCATGACCGTACAACTTGTGGTCTAGGGGAGAGCTAGTTTTGGTTACTGGATTATTTACATGTTACACACATGTATATATGAAGGTGCTTAATTGTGGGAGATTGATTATTCGGGTAGTTTTGGTACTACATGTACGTATACAGGGGTATATGTATATGGGAGTGCTTAGAATTTCACCTTTCTATTTTCATTGTGTGCTATATTGGGAAATGTTGGGCTGCAATGAAACTTTTCTGCAGGTACGCTAACCACAAATGCGTAAGTCGAATGTAGCTGTCGACTAGCTATATATCGAGAGAGTGCGTGTTATGCCACCGACATAGAACGTGATCGTCACCTTAGGTTGGCAGTCTTGTGAGGACGAATAGGACGAAACATGCATCTTCATGATTGTTGCTTTATGCATGGCTATACTCTTCTCACCCTTGTTCTATAGTGTGTAACTTGTGATCAATGTGTTACACTATCTTTCTTGAGTGAAGTAAAACAAAAATGCCTTGTGGCTATAAAATCATCTTAATATGATAGTAAGAAAGTTATAGACAACTTAATAAGCTTTACATAAAGTTAAGGCTCAGCCTTGTTGGGTCCCTAGAACTCCAGTTATGCATTTTTGAAGTTCTTATCAGTTTTCTATCTATATTGGTACAGATCTGAAACATTAGCATTTTTTGTCATGTTAATCGATGAATTAGCTGTTGGTATGAATAACTAAAGAGTAGTAATTTTCTTAAGCTATCTAGAAAGTCTAGGATCACCTTTATAGAAGGTCTACAACCTTAGTTATGGTTGAAACAAGTAGTTACTATGCTGCTGTCTAGATTCTGTGCACATGCTAAGTTGGCTCCCTTAGCTAGTGTTTGTTTAGAGCTAAACTTGTAGTTAGTTCATGCTTGAGATGAATGCTTATTTTTGGGTGAGCCTTGTGCCTTGTATTGGTTGCTTAAGCCCATTCGTTTGAATTTTCTCCAATGTCTGCTTGACTATGATGTTATATGTATGCTTGTTATCCAGGTAGGCAATAGTTGTCACCTCGTTTGTCCTCGGTGAGCATACGAGGGTCGCATAGCTTTATCCTAGAACAACATTCACGTTACGTAATTGTATGGTTGTTGTCTTCAATTAGGTTTCTCTCTTAGGAGCCTGAGCCTGTAGACATGGTTGCTTGCCTTGAGTGCTTGTATCCATGCCTTTGCTTGACCGAAAGCCCAAAGTTGAGTTCTCCTATATGTTTGTATAAGTCATGGATGTTTTCCAACCCTTTTTGTGAAGACCCTTGTCGACTAACCAACCAAGTTAACTTTCATCAACGCTAGGCGTGAGTGGAATCAAGTAAAAATCTCGTGCTTAGTCGCATTCGGCACTAGAGCTATGTTCTCTTGTGCTATGTTTTGATCTTCGAATCACCTCCTGGTTAATTCCAAACCTGGTGACTACCTTTGCTTGCTATCCCTCTCTTGTATAATGCTTGTTTTTACCACCCAAATTGTTTCACTTGAAATTTCACCTTGGTGGTGTGATCGGTAATGGTGTTATGAGTAGCAACTAACGGTGCCGCGACGAAACCGAGAGCCTCCTGTGGGCGGCCGACACAAGGTTGTGCTGCTCGGCACGCGCTGGTATCATGGTTTCTAATCATAATCCATTGCAGAACAATACTGGTGTGATTTTCACGTGACCTTCTTTCTTGGTTGTTTTCCCATATCTTTTCAAAAGACCCTTATATCGAACCAAAAGTAGTAGAGCGTCCTCCTGAAATTGCTAAGAGGATAAACTTTAAAGAACAGGTCACCGACATAAACATTAACAAACTGCAATAGGTGATAGACAAGTGACTCTACTTAGTTGTCCTAGTATTGACGAGCGTCATCGAGTGAGCAACGTATCTCATTCCTGTTGGATAAAAAGGAAAATTTTACTCAATCGCTTGGTGGTAGACTACTCCCTGCGGTTTAGTGAATATTTACAACTTTTGTTGTCCTTAAGGCCTCGCTACATCTTTCCTTGACAATAATTGATAATACTCACTGATCTTTGTGATCTTAAAAGTGTTCTTACCCATGACGTTGCATCTGCTTCAACCTAGATGACTGTTGTCTTTGGATAAAAGAATCTTTAAGATAACTGTTGGCAGAAATACGAAGCCGACAGAGTCAGCTATCACATTCAATAACCCATCGATAGACTCAGATAATATAGTGTTGTCATCAGAGAAAGAGAACTGCACACATGGAACCTAAAGTAGTTTTCCATTAGTTGATATCGGAATGTTTGAACATTTACGACCAACCTAGACCCTGTCTATTGGTTAGTCAGTATCCTATAGCCTCAGAGAATGTTTGTCATCTATGATCTCACCCTTTTGGAAGGTTGTACTCAAGCCATTTTTGGTAGAGGACTGCTTTTCAAACTTTGTGAACATAGAGTCATTCCAACGAGTATACTTCTGATAATTCTGGTCTAGTGTGGAGTTCATACGGCCCATACTATGTTCACTAGAGAAGAAGAGATACTTGTGTATGGTTAGCTTATGGACCAATTGATCTCTATATAATGAGAACGAAGTACTGCGTTGTCTTGGATTCCTCCCAAAGTAACAATGCTTCATGGAAGTCAACGAAGGAAATTCTTCAGACAAATTTTACCATAAAGAGTAAGTATCAAAAAAGTGCCTTTGACCAAATTGTTCACCGGCGTTGAAGCTTTTAGCTGAATGCTATAGCAGATGTTGGGAACTAGATAACTTGTCTCTCTTCCTTAAAAGATCTTCCATTCCGAATCTCGGGACGCGATTCTTTTAAGGGGGGAGGGCTGTAACACCCCAGGGGTTATCTTGGCTAGTTTGGGCACTAACCTTGCATAGCTTAGCATGATCCACTCCTATCATGAACCTAGCATCTTGTTGATCAAGCTCAAGTGATGAAACATTCATTTTGGACTAGTGAACACCTCTGTTCACTATTGAAACATAAGCTTGTACTTAAGTGCTGTTATGCATGGTATGCTTTGACCATGTGTCCTCTATACCAGTACTTGTTGTACATGTTGGTAAACATCTTTGTAATGGGTGATCATCATGTAAGAAGACCCTGAAACAGGAAACATAATGATAAAACGTATGTAACAATCATTGTTATTTTATGCTTCCATTATGTGTTAATTAGGGATCTTGTGTAAATGATACTTGTGATGGTCTAACATGTGCTCTAGCACCTTCACTATGCTTAGGGTACCTATTGGAGCAATGTTCATGTTGACCATATTGCCTAATTAAGCTTCTAATCATCAGTTTGACCTAATTTGACCCTAGGAGCTCTTTTGCTTCCCTATTTAAAAAGTGCTTCAAGATGAGTTTGCATGTTGATGCACTTTTAAACAAAAGTATAGCAAAATTGTTGTGGAACAAAAGTCCTTTAATGAGCATCTCATGAAAATGGCTAGAAAATGCTCAGATGGGGCCCTCAAGTCAGGATCTCATACTGTTTCCACACTTAGAAAATATTCCAAGTCTGAACTAACATTTCAGTTTCATATGCACTACTTTGGAGCACTGTATCTCTCAAACTAAGTAGAACCAGCTCAGGATTTTATTGGCAACTTTGTAGATCTCATGTAGCCCTACACTTTTGTAAATTGCACCTTGAGCTAAATCGAAACAGATTGAGAACTATAGGAACGAGAAGGGGGCGGATTCAGTCGGTTGGAGAGGGACTGAATCGTTCTTCAGTTTGAAACGGAGCTGAGCTCATGGCCGACCGGTTTCAGGCCGCTTGCGCCGCGTGGCGTCGGTACGTCGACGGGAGGCCACGACGCCTGGCCAGGGGCGCGTTAAGACGACGCCAACCCGCTGCTCTGCCCCATTCACTTCTCCTTTCCCTTCTTGCTCACGCCGAAGCGGAGAAGCTCACCGTCGCGCGGCCGCGAGCTCCGGTGAGCCCATGCGCGTGAACCACCATGCCTCAGCCCACCCAACTCCACCTAAAGCTCCGCATTGCTCTGCTCTTCATCGAAATCGCCTTGCATTGGGGAAAAATCAAGCCTTAGGGAGCAGTTCTCGATTTCCTCTTCACTTGTGCTCGGTCCGCCATGAACGGAGTTCGAACTCCGCGCGGCCAGCCTCACCAGATCTCCCTCTCCTATAGCTTGTTCCTGTTTCCGAGTTGCATTAGGGTGTAGATCATGAAACCCTAGCGAATCGAAGCTCTACTGAGTTCATCGCATCGGAACGGGCCTTGACGCCGCGCGCGTCCGCCATTGCCGCCCAAGAGCTCGAGTCCAATCTCTCCATGCCATGCATTCTTTGGTAAATTCGATCGATGTCTAGGGTTTCTGGGTTAGTCTTCTTGTTGTGTGCTTGATGGAACCGCCAGCCGGAGTTTCACCGGAGCGGAACGCTGCGGCCCCGCCGCCGTCGGCAATGCCCCCCCCCCTTGGAGCCACCGCGCACGTGGTCAGCAGGCCACCGACCACCTCGGACCGCACTACGGACGCCTATGGACGCGCCTCGCCGCCCTGGAGCTTTTCCACTACTTCCCCGCGGCCGCCGACGACCTCACCGGCCGGAGATGGTCGACGGCGAGCCTCCTCTGTTTCCGGTGAACGGAGGAAGCCGGCATCCTCTCTCCCTGTCCCTCTGTGGGTCTTTGACAGGCGGGCCCGATAGAACAGTGGGTCCCTCGTGTCAGTTAAGTAGTGTTTGGTTTGGGGTACAGGTCCGGGTACGCCTAGCAATTTCAATAGGGTTTGAGTAATTCCGATTTTGAATTTCAGAATTTTATAAATCTTCTAAAATGCATATCTCTTGCTAGGAAACTCCAAAAATAGTAAATGAGGACTTTTTGGAAACCTTGAGAAGAGATCTATGTAATAGAGTCATAATATGTTACATGTTTGTAGAAGTTTCCTGATGTCCTTATTTTTGCTTTAAAAAGGTTCCAAAAATGCTTATAAACTTAACCAGAGCAAGATCTGGAGTTTTAGAACTCCAAAAATAGTGATTCTTGTTTTGTTAATTTTGTGATGACATGTATTTGCTAGAAAAAATATTAAACACCCTAGTTGTTCACTGTTTTCTTAGGGTTTTGATTTGACCTTGTTAAATAAGGAAAATTATATTTTATTACTTGTCATTTTATATCTTGAGTTGTGATGCTCCAAATGATGTGAAATTTTTATGGTAGTCTTTCCATGCTATGAATGTACTGTGGTAGAAATTTCATGGTCATTGCTTACTGTATGCTCAAGTTATTGATTTAACTTGTTTATAGCTTGATAAATAGCTTATAAATAATATATAAATGGTAAAATAGAAAATATTGTTCCATTACCTTAGTATGATGTTTCTCTATCATATTGATTCATAATATGGCCTTATGTTCACAGAAAATATTGAGTTTTAGGTTTAACTTGCTCTCACATGATTTATTGTCATAGCTATTTGTCTTTTTCATAGAGGTTGAGATACATGTCCAATTAGCTTGAAATTTGTACAGTAGACTTTTGAGAGTATTTGTAGACCCCTGTAATTTTGGTAGAATTTATTGAGTATCTTTATGATGTGGTCATAATTCCACCTAATGATCTAAATAAATTAAGAAAATGTATTAAAAGAATTTATTTAGTAATTGACACTATGTTTTCTGATGTTCATTAGTCATGTATGAAATGTTGGTAAAGTTGGTTTTATTCAATTATATGTTTGCAACATAAGTTAATAATTATTTCTTGCAAATGAGGTTTCTGAGCAGATTTGAGGATATTGTTAATTACCCTATGCAAATGATGTTTTCATGTCTTGTGTGCTATAACAAAGTTGTTGTGAATTTCATGATCTAGCTGCTGTTAAAATTTGGTGGCATTTGGCCATATGGTTTAGAAACTACAGCTGTTTAAAGTTAGGTTACAGAATTGCTTGCTCTCTGTCTTGTTAGACCAGTTTCGGTATTTGTGTAAATTCGACATGTTAAACTTTGGAATCATGCTGTGATGTTTATAAATGAAATTTAGATAATTTCATAAGCTTTCCATAATGTTTTCTTGCAAGTCATTTGGAGTTGTAGATCTCCAGTTATGATTAAATTACTCAACTGTTGGTTTGATGTCCAGAAGGTAGCAATTTCTAGTTCTAGTACTTTGATTAAATTTGTCATGCTTGGGTATTGAAATGTGACTCATATCTTTGATGATACTTGAGTGGTACCCTGTAATCTTGTGAGACTTGTTTCTTGATTAATGTGCTTGCCCTCTTCTTGTTATGTCTTCTTGAGGATTAAGTTAATTAGCTCTAGGGTTTAGGTGAACTTTGGTATGCTTGCATGATTACTTTGTTTATTGCACTTCTTTGCATTCATACATATGTATTGTTGCACCTCATTTAGGTACGTTAGTTGAAGCACATGAAGGACCTGACGTGGAGCCAAACCCGACGACGGTGTTTGGTGGAACTATCCCGAAGATGGATGTACTCAGCGAGATTCATCTGACATACTCTAACTTGAGTCGGATCCCAGGCAAGCCCCGGAGCATTATAAGCCTCCTATCTTCAAAGCAATTAATTCTATATATGTTATAAGTATTGTTGCATTAAGTGGTAGGAGTTGGTTGAAAACCTTGCTGCATTATATCATTCCTTGTCCAGATATATGAATCCTTGAATCCTACATAGACTAGGATCGAGTAGATGCTTAGCCCTGCTTTAAGCGGTAGAAGTCAGGTGATTTCCTGTCACCTGCGAGATATAGGGATATTCATATATGGCACGGTTGGCTATATTTGCTATCGTGGAATGGAACCATGTGTTAATAAAATGAAATGAGACCGGGCGGGATGACGATAGTGAAGCGACAAGGCATGGAGGTCTTGGGTGTGGATCTATCCCCGTCTGAGTCGTTTAAGGACCGATTCGCTGTACGTCCTTGAGTCATGTTGAACGCAGTCTAACACTTAGTTGGCCGGATAAGCCGTTCCGACCGCGAAGCCGAGTAATGTGGTTCAGGCCGGGAATCGAATGGAAGGTTGCTTCTTGGAGGAGAGAAAGGATGTGCTTGGGGACATTGGCGTGAGACCAAGGGGGGGTTAGAGTCCCTATCACCTGGCAGAGTGTCGCCCTTGGGGTCGCGACATTATTCGGACCCGCGATTCCTGAATCATATGAAAAGGTGGCTTGTGCGACCCTGGCAGGGGCCTGCGCGGTGAGTGTTAGAAATACCCCTCCAGCTGGATAGGAATTCGATTCGAATCGCCGTCGCTCCCGGTTAGTGAGCACTTGACTTGAGCAGCGGCAACGTAGATTCCATTAAATTGAACGGATGGTTAATTGGATCACGATGGAAAGGTTGCCTCAATTTATACCTGCTATGGTTAATATTGTTTGCTCCTAATAAAGTGAGTGCTCTAGTACAGGTTCTAATATAGATGATAGGTTAATGATAATTAACTTGATGCTCAAGCATTAATGATTGATCATATACATTAAGCTTTTATGCAAAATGTTGTCAAGCTAGCCCCACTTTATATCAGCCTTGCATGATCCTTGGTGTCACCTTATTTCTGGTTTCTGACGGGTAAGTCTAGCTGAGTACCTTCTTGTACTCAGGGTTTTATCCCCACTTGTTGCAGGTTGTGATGTATCATGGCGACTGCAAGAGTTGGTTGGCTCCTGCCGTAGAGGCGGAGTGTGATCACGGGCATGATCCTTCTGAGTTATCTTCTCTCTAATGCTTTTGTTGGAAGTCGACCTTCGTACTGGCATGTATTTGAAACAAGGGTGTTGTTAGTTTCAAATTACTTTGCTTCCGCTACTTTTAAACTTAAGTTGTAATAACTATGTTGAACTCCGATGTATATTCAATTACTTGTGAAATGGTTGTAACATATGACTTGTTTTGTTGAATCACTACGATCTTGGCTTGTATGTTGGTTGGTTTAAAATCCCTCGTGATTTCATTGGACTACCGGAGTTATATGGGCTCAAGTGCGAGAATTTGATCATTTCGGTGATTGTTTTTGTACTTGTGCTCTTATAATTTGGACGGTTCCGTTACAGCTGGTATCGGAGCAAGATTCAACATTAAACTTGTCGTATGTGTATTTAAAACAAAGGTTTTGTTTTATAAAATCAGTTTTATCAACTTATAGTTATATATAGGTTTGTCAAATCTAAATTTTAAACCTAAGTATGCCAGTGGTCAATTTCCTTACGCCCATATAAGGATTATTAGGTGGCTTATATAAGTACTAACTTGGGGGTTTTTCATTTATGCATCTACGCCCAGGCCAAGGTATGTATGTGTGAAAACTCTCCCACACTATGCTACCCGGTGTGTCAGATTAGAGGTAGCCTTCATATATGAAATAGCCATATATGTTGCTAGTTTACTTTTATACAACATCGCACCTACGCTCAGGTAAGTGTGAGTTGTGAGAGCATGACCGTACAACTTGTGGTCTAGGGGAGAGCTAGTTTTGGTTACTGGATTATTTACATGTTACACACATGTATATATGAAGGTGCTTAATTGTGGGAGATTGATTATTCGGGTAGTTTTGGTACTACATGTACGTATACAGGGGTATATGTATATGGGAGTGCTTAGAATTTCACCTTTCTATTTTCATTGTGTGCTATATTGGGAAATGTTGGGCTGCAATGAAACTTTTCTGCAGGTACGCTAACCACAAATGCGTAAGTCGAATGTAGCTGTCGACTAGCTATATATCGAGAGAGTGCGTGTTATGCCACCGACATAGAACGTGATCGTCACCTTAGGTTGGCAGTCTTGTGAGGACGAATAGGACGAAACATGCATCTTCATGATTGTTGCTTTATGCATGGCTATACTCTTCTCACCCTTGTTCTATAGTGTGTAACTTGTGATCAATGTGTTACACTATCTTTCTTGAGTGAAGTAAAACAAAAATGCCTTGTGGCTATAAAATCATCTTAATATGATAGTAAGAAAGTTATAGACAACTTAATAAGCTTTACATAAAGTTAAGGCTCAGCCTTGTTGGGTCCCTAGAACTCCAGTTATGCATTTTTGAAGTTCTTATCAGTTTTCTATCTATATTGGTACAGATCTGAAACATTAGCATTTTTTGTCATGTTAATCGATGAATTAGCTGTTGGTATGAATAACTAAAGAGTAGTAATTTTCTTAAGCTATCTAGAAAGTCTAGGATCACCTTTATAGAAGGTCTACAACCTTAGTTATGGTTGAAACAAGTAGTTACTATGCTGCTGTCTAGATTCTGTGCACATGCTAAGTTGGCTCCCTTAGCTAGTGTTTGTTTAGAGCTAAACTTGTAGTTAGTTCATGCTTGAGATGAATGCTTATTTTTGGGTGAGCCTTGTGCCTTGTATTGGTTGCTTAAGCCCATTCGTTTGAATTTTCTCCAATGTCTGCTTGACTATGATGTTATATGTATGCTTGTTATCCAGGTAGGCAATAGTTGTCACCTCGTTTGTCCTCGGTGAGCATACGAGGGTCGCATAGCTTTATCCTAGAACAACATTCACGTTACGTAATTGTATGGTTGTTGTCTTCAATTAGGTTTCTCTCTTAGGAGCCTGAGCCTGTAGACATGGTTGCTTGCCTTGAGTGCTTGTATCCATGCCTTTGCTTGACCGAAAGCCCAAAGTTGAGTTCTCCTATATGTTTGTATAAGTCATGGATGTTTTCCAACCCTTTTTGTGAAGACCCTTGTCGACTAACCAACCAAGTTAACTTTCATCAACGCTAGGCGTGAGTGGAATCAAGTAAAAATCTCGTGCTTAGTTGCATTCGGCACTAGAGCTATGTTCTCTTGTGCTATGTTTTGATCTTCGAATCACCTCCTGGTTAATTCCAAACCTGGTGACTACCTTTGCTTGCTATCCCTCTCTTGTATAATGCTTGTTTTTACCACCCAAATTGTTTCACTTGAAATTTCACCTTGGTGGTGTGATCGGTAATGGTGTTATGAGTAGCAACTAACGGTGCCGCGACGAAACCGAGAGCCTCCTGTGGGCGGCCGACACAAGGTTGTGCTGCTCGGCACGCGCTGGTATCATGGTTTCTAATCATAATCCATTGCAGAACAATACTGGTGTGATTTTCACGTGACCTTCTTTCTTGGTTGTTTTCCCATATCTTTTCAAAAGACCCTTATATCGAACCAAAAGTAGTAGAGCGTCCTCCTGAAATTGCTAAGAGGATAAACTTTAAAGAACAGGTCACCGACATAAACATTAACAAACTGCAATAGGTGATAGACAAGTGACTCTACTTAGTTGTCCTAGTATTGACGAGCGTCATCGAGTGAGCAACGTATCTCATTCCTGTTGGATAAAAAGGAAAATTTTACTCAATCGCTTGGTGGTAGACTACTCCCTGCGGTTTAGTGAATATTTACAACTTTTGTTGTCCTTAAGGCCTCGCTACATCTTTCCTTGACAATAATTGATAATACTCACTGATCTTTGTGATCTTAAAAGTGTTCTTACCCATGACGTTGCATCTGCTTCAACCTAGATGACTGTTGTCTTTGGATAAAAGAATCTTTAAGATAACTGTTGGCAGAAATACGAAGCCGACAGAGTCAGCTATCACATTCAATAACCCATCGATAGACTCAGATAATATAGTGTTGTCATCAGAGAAAGAGAACTGCACACATGGAACCTAAAGTAGTTTTCCATTAGTTGATATCGGAATGTTTGAACATTTACGACCAACCTAGACCCTGTCTATTGGTTAGTCAGTATCCTATAGCCTCAGAGAATGTTTGTCATCTATGATCTCACCCTTTTGGAAGGTTGTACTCAAGCCATTTTTGGTAGAGGACTGCTTTTCAAACTTTGTGAACATAGAGTCATTCCAACGAGTATACTTCTGATAATTCTGGTCTAGTGTGGAGTTCATACGGCCCATACTATGTTCACTAGAGAAGAAGAGATACTTGTGTATGGTTAGCTTATGGACCAATTGATCTCTATATAATGAGAACGAAGTACTGCGTTGTCTTGGATTCCTCCCAAAGTAACAATGCTTCATGGAAGTCAACGAAGGAAATTCTTCAGACAAATTTTACCATAAAGAGTAAGTATCAAAAAAGTGCCTTTGACCAAATTGTTCACCGGCGTTGAAGCTTTTAGCTGAATGCTATAGCAGATGTTGGGAACTAGATAACTTGTCTCTCTTCCTTAAAAGATCTTCCATTCCGAATCTCGGGACGCGATTCTTTTAAGGGGGGAGGGCTGTAACACCCCAGGGGTTATCTTGGCTAGTTTGGGCACTAACCTTGCATAGCTTAGCATGATCCACTCCTATCATGAACCTAGCATCTTGTTGATCAAGCTCAAGTGATGAAACATTCATTTTGGACTAGTGAACACCTCTGTTCACTATTGAAACATAAGCTTGTACTTAAGTGCTGTTATGCATGGTATGCTTTGACCATGTGTCCTCTATACCAGTACTTGTTGTACATGTTGGTAAACATCTTTGTAATGGGTGATCATCATGTAAGAAGACCCTGAAACAGGAAACATAATGATAAAACGTATGTAACAATCATTGTTATTTTATGCTTCCATTATGTGTTAATTAGGGATCTTGTGTAAATGATACTTGTGATGGTCTAACATGTGCTCTAGCACCTTCACTATGCTTAGGGTACCTATTGGAGCAATGTTCATGTTGACCATATTGCCTAATTAAGCTTCTAATCATCAGTTTGACCTAATTTGACCCTAGGAGCTCTTTTGCTTCCCTATTTAAAAAGTGCTTCAAGATGAGTTTGCATGTTGATGCACTTTTAAACAAAAGTATAGCAAAATTGTTGTGGAACAAAAGTCCTTTAATGAGCATCTCATGAAAATGGCTAGAAAATGCTCAGATGGGGCCCTCAAGTCAGGATCTCATACTGTTTCCACACTTAGAAAATATTCCAAGTCTGAACTAACATTTCAGTTTCATGTGCACTACTTTGGAGCACTGTATCTCTCAAACTAAGTAGAACCAGCTCAGGATTTTATTGGCAACTTTGTAGATCTCATGTAGCCCTACACTTTTGTAAATTGCACCTTGAGCTAAATCGAAACAGATTGAGAACTATAGGAACGAGAAGGGGGCGGATTCAGTCGGTTGGAGAGGGACTGAATCGTTCTTCAGTTTGAAACGGAGCTGAGCTCATGGCCGACCGGTTTCAGGCCGCTTGCGCCACGTGGCGTCGGTACATCGACGGGAGGCCACGACGCCTGGCCAGGGGCGCGTTAAGACGACGCCAACCTGCTGCTCTGCCCCATTCACTTCTCCTTTCCCTTCTTGCTCACGCCGAAGCGGAGAAGCTCACCGTCGCGCGGCCGCGAGCTCCGGTGAGCCCATGCACGTGAACCACCATGCCTCAGCCCACCCAACTCCACCTAAAGCTCCGCATTGCTCTGCTCTTCATCGAAATCGCCTTGCATTGGGGAAAAATCAAGCCTTAGGGAGCAGTTCTCGATTTCCTCTTCACTTGTGCTCGGTCCGCCATGAACGGAGTTCGAACTCCGCGCGGCCAGCCTCACCAGATCTCCCTCTCCTATAGCTTGTTCCTGTTTCCGAGTTGCATTAGGGTGTAGATCATGAAACCCTAGCGAATCGAAGCTCTACTGAGTTCATCGCATCGGAACGGGCCTTGACGCCGCGCGCGTCCGCCATTGCCGCCCAAGAGCTCGAGTCCAATCTCTCCATGCCATGCATTCTTTGGTAAATTCGATCGATGTCTAGGGTTTCTGGGTTAGTCTTCTTGTTGTGTGCTTGATGGAACCGCCAGCCGGAGTTTCACCGGAGCGGAACGCTGCGGCCCCGCCGCCGTCGGCAATGCCCCCCCCTTGGAGCCACCGCGCACGTGGTCAGCAGGCCACCGACCACCTCGGACCGCACTACGGACGCCTATGGACGCGCCTCGCCGCCCTGGAGCTTTTCCACTACTTCCCCGCGGCCGCCGACGACCTCACCGGCCGGAGATGGTCGACGGCGAGCCTCCTCTGTTTCCGGTGAACGGAGGAAGCCGGCATCCTCTCTCCCTGTCCCTCTGTGGGTCTTTGACAGGCGGGCCCGATAGAACAGTGGGTCCCTCATGTCAGTTAAGTAGTGTTTGGTTTGGGGTACAGGTCCGGGTACGCCTAGCAATTTCAATAGGGTTTGAGTAATTCCGATTTTGAATTTCAGAATTTTATAAATCTTCTAAAATGCATATCTCTTGCTAGGAAACTCCAAAAATAGTAAATGAGGACTTTTTGGAAACCTTGAGAAGAGATCTATGTAATAGAGTCATAATATGTTACATGTTTGTAGAAGTTTCCTGATGTCCTTATTTTTGCTTTAAAAAGGTTCCAAAAATGCTTATAAACTTAACCAGAGCAAGATCTGGAGTTTTATAACTCCAAAAATAGTGATTCTTGTTTTGTTAATTTTGTGATGACATGTATTTGCTAGGAAAAATATTAAACACCCTAGTTGTTCACTGTTTTCTTAGGGTTTTGATTTGACCTTGTTAAATAAGGAAAATTATATTTTATTACTTGTCATTTTATATCTTGAGTTGTGATGCTCCAAATGATGTGAAATTTTTATGGTAGTCTTTCCATGCTATGAATGTACTGTGGTAGAAATTTCATGGTCATTGCTTACTGTATGCTCAAGTTATTGATTTAACTTGTTTATAGCTTGATAAATAGCTTATAAATAATATATAAATGGTAAAATAGAAAATATTGTTCCATTACCTTAGTATGATGTTTCTCTATCATATTGATTCATAATATGGCCTTATGTTCACAGAAAATATTGAGTTTTAGGTTTAACTTGCTCTCACATGATTTATTGTCATAGCTATTTGTCTTTTTCATAGAGGTTGAGATACATGTCCAATTAGCTTGAAATTTGTACAGTAGACTTTTGAGAGTATTTGTAGACCCCTGTAATTTTGGTAGAATTTATTGAGTATCTTTATGATGTGGTCATAATTCCACCTAATGATCTAAATAAATTAAGAAAATGTATTAAAAGAATTTATTTAGTAATTGACACTATGTTTTCTGATGTTCATTAGTCATGTATGAAATGTTGGTAAAGTTGGTTTTATTCAATTATATGTTTGCAACATAAGTTAATAATTATTTCTTGCAAATGAGGTTTCTGAGCAGATTTGAGGATATTGTTAATTACCCTATGCAAATGATGTTTTCATGTCTTGTGTGCTATAACAAAGTTGTTGTGAATTTCATGATCTAGCTGCTGTTAAAATTTGGTGGCATTTGGCCATATGGTTTAGAAACTACAGCTGTTTAAAGTTAGGTTACAGAATTGCTTGCTCTCTGTCTTGTTAGACCAGTTTCGGTATTTGTGTAAATTCGACATGTTAAACTTTGGAATCATGCTGTGATGTTTATAAATGAAATTTAGATAATTTCATAAGCTTTCCATAATGTTTTCTTGCAAGTCATTTGGAGTTGTAGATCTCCAGTTATGATTAAATTACTCAACTGTTGGTTTGATGTCCAGAAGGTAGCAATTTCTAGTTCTAGTACTTTGATTAAATTTGTCATGCTTGGGTATTGAAATGTGACTCATATCTTTGATGATACTTGAGTGGTACCCTGTAATCTTGTGAGACTTGTTTCTTGATTAATGTGCTTGCCCTCTTCTTGTTATGTCTTCTTGAGGATTAAGTTAATTAGCTCTAGGGTTTAGGTGAACTTTGGTATGCTTGCATGATTACTTTGTTTATTGCACTTCTTTGCATTCATACATATGTATTGTTGCACCTCATTTAGGTACGTTAGTTGAAGCACGTGAAGGACCTGACGTGGAGCCAAACCCGACGACGGTGTTTGGTGGAACTATCCCGAAGATGGATGTACTCAGCGAGATTCATCTGACATACTCTAACTTGAGTCGGATCCCAGGCAAGCCCCGGAGCATTATAAGCCTCCTATCTTCAAAGCAATTAATTCTATATATGTTATAAGTATTGTTGCATTAAGTGGTAGGAGTTGGTTGAAAACCTTGCTGCATTATATCATTCCTTGTCCAGATATATGAATCCTTGAATCCTACATAGACTAGGATCGAGTAGATGCTTAGCCCTGCTTTAAGCGGTAGAAGTCAGGTGATTTCCTGTCACCTGCGAGATATAGGGATATTCATATATGGCACGGTTGGCTATATTTGCTATCGTGGAATGGAACCATGTGTTAATAAAATGAAATAAGACCGGGCGGGATGACGATAGTGAAGCGACAAGGCATGGAGGTCTTGGGTGTGGATCTATCCCCGTCTGAGTCGTTTAAGGACCGATTCGCTGTACGTCCTTGAGTCATGTTGAACGCAGTCTAACACTTAGTTGGCCGGATAAGCCGTTCCGACCGCGAAGCCGAGTAATGTGGTTCAGGCCGGGAATCGAATGGTAGGTTGCTTCTTGGAGGAGAGAAAGGATGTGCTTGGGGACATTGGCGTGAGACCAAGGGGGGGTTAGAGTCCCTATCACCTGGCAGAGTGTCGCCCTTGGGGTCGCGACATTATTCGGACCCGCGATTCCTGAATCATATGAAAAGGTGGCTTGTGCGACCCTGGCAGGGGCCTGCGCGGTGAGTGTTAGAAATACCCCTCCAGCTGGATAGGAATTCGATTCGAATCGCCGTCGCTCCCGGTTAGTGAGCACTTGACTTGAGCAGCGGCAACGTAGATTCCATTAAATTGAACGGATGGTTAATTGGATCACGATGGAAAGGTTGCCTCAATTTATACCTGCTATGGTTAATATTGTTTGCTCCTAATAAAGTGAGTGCTCTAGTACAGGTTCTAATATAGATGATAGGTTAATGATAATTAACTTGATGCTCAAGCATTAATGATTGATCATATACATTAAGCTTTTATGCAAAATGTTGTCAAGCTAGCCCCACTTTATATCAGCCTTGCATGATCCTTGGTGTCACCTTATTTCTGGTTTCTGACGGGTAAGTCTAGCTGAGTACCTTCTTGTACTCAGGGTTTTATCCCCACTTGTTGCAGGTTGTGATGTATCATGGCGACTGCAAGAGTTGGTTGGCTCCTGCCGTAGAGGCGGAGTGTGATCACGGGCATGATCCTTCTGAGTTATCTTCTCTCTAATGCTTTTGTTGGAAGTCGACCTTCGTACTGGCATGTATTTGAAACAAGGGTGTTGTTAGTTTCAAATTACTTTGCTTCCGCTACTTTTAAACTTAAGTTGTAATAACTATGTTGAACTCCGATGTATATTCAATTACTTGTGAAATGGTTGTAACATATGACTTGTTTTGTTGAATCACTACGATCTTGGCTTGTATGTTGGTTGGTTTAAAATCCCTCGTGATTTCATTGGACTACCGGAGTTATATGGGCTCAAGTGCGAGAATTTGATCATTTCGGTGATTGTTTTTGTACTTGTGCTCTTATAATTTGGACGGTTCCGTTACAGCTGGTATCGGAGCAAGATTCAACATTAAACTTGTCGTATGTGTATTTAAAACAAAGGTTTTGTTTTATAAAATCAGTTTTATCAACTTATAGTTATATATAGGTTTGTCAAATCTAAATTTTAAACCTAAGTATGCCAGTGGTCAATTTCCTTACGCCCATATAAGGATTATTAGGTGGCTTATATAAGTACTAACTTGGGGGTTTTTCATTTATGCATCTACGCCCAGGCCAAGGTATGTATGTGTGAAAACTCTCCCACACTATGCTACCCGGTGTGTCAGATTAGAGGTAGCCTTCATATATGAAATAGCCATATATGTTGCTAGTTTACTTTTATACAACATCGCACCTACGCTCAGGTAAGTGTGAGTTGTGAGAGCATGACCGTACAACTTGTGGTCTAGGGGAGAGCTAGTTTTGGTTACTGGATTATTTACATGTTACACACATGTATATATGAAGGTGCTTAATTGTGGGAGATTGATTATTCGGGTAGTTTTGGTACTACATGTACGTATACAGGGGTATATGTATATGGGAGTGCTTAGAATTTCACCTTTCTATTTTCATTGTGTGCTATATTGGGAAATGTTGGGCTGCAATGAAACTTTTCTGCAGGTACGCTAACCACAAATGCGTAAGTCGAATATAGCTGTCGACTAGCTATATATCGAGAGAGTGCGTGTTATGCCACCGACATAGAACGTGATCGTCACCTTAGGTTGGCAGTCTTGTGAGGACGAATAGGACGAAACATGCATCTTCATGATTGTTGCTTTATGCATGGCTATACTCTTCTCACCCTTGTTCTATAGTGTGTAACTTGTGATCAATGTGTTACACTATCTTTCTTGAGTGAAGTAAAACAAAAATGCCTTGTGGCTATAAAATCATCTTAATATGATAGTAAGAAAGTTATAGACAACTTAATAAGCTTTACATAAAGTTAAGGCTCAGCCTTGTTGGGTCCCTAGAACTCCAGTTATGCATTTTTGAAGTTCTTATCAGTTTTCTGTCTATATTGGTACAGATCTGAAACATTAGCATTTTTTGTCATGTTAATCGATGAATTAGCTGTTGGTATGAATAACTAAAGAGTAGTAATTTTCTTAAGCTATCTAGAAAGTCTAGGATCACCTTTATAGAAGGTCTACAACCTTAGTTATGGTTGAAACAAGTAGTTACTATGCTGCTGTCTAGTTTCTGTGCACATGCTAAGTTGGCTCCCTTAGCTAGTGTTTGTTTAGAGCTAAACTTGTAGTTAGTTCATGCTTGAGATGAATGCTTATTTTTGGGTGAGCCTTGTGCCTTGTATTGGTTGCTTAAGCCCATTCGTTTGAATTTTCTCCAATGTCTGCTTGACTATGATGTTATATGTATGCTTGTTATCCAGGTAGGCAATAGTTGTCACCTCGTTTGTCCTCGGTGAGCATACGAGGGTCGCATAGCTTTATCCTAGAACAACATTCACGTTACGTAATTGTATGGTTGTTGTCTTCAATTAGGTTTCTCTCTTAGGAGCCTGAGCCTGTAGACATGGTTGCTTGCCTTGAGTGCTTGTATCCATGCCTTTGCTTGACCGAAAGCCCAAAGTTGAGTTCTCCTATATGTTTGTATAAGTCATGGATGTTTTCCAACCCTTTTTGTGAAGACCCTTGTCGACTAACCAACCAAGTTAACTTTCATCAACGCTAGGCGTGAGTGGAATCAAGTAAAAATCTCGTGCTTAGTCGCATTCGGCACTAGAGCTATGTTCTCTTGTGCTATGTTTTGATCTTCGAATCACCTCCTGGTTAATTCCAAACCTGGTGACTACCTTTGCTTGCTATCCCTCTCTTGTATAATGCTTGTTTTTACCACCCAAATTGTTTCACTTGAAATTTCACCTTGGTGGTGTGATCGGTAATGGTGTTATGAGTAGCAACTAACGGTGCCGCGACGAAACCGAGAGCCTCCTGTGGGCGGCCGACACAAGGTTGTGCTGCTCGGCACGCGCTGGTATCATGGTTTCTAATCATAATCCATTGCAGAACAATACTGGTGTGATTTTCACGTGACCTTCTTTCTTGGTTGTTTTCCCATATCTTTTCAAAAGACCCTTATATCGAACCAAAAGTAGTAGAGCGTCCTCCTGAAATTGCTAAGAGGATAAACTTTAAAGAACAGGTCACCGACATAAACATTAACAAACTGCAATAGGTGATAGACAAGTGACTCTACTTAGTTGTCCTAGTATTGACGAGCGTCATCGAGTGAGCAACGTATCTCATTCCTGTTGGATAAAAAGGAAAATTTTACTCAATCGCTTGGTGGTAGACTACTCCCTGCGGTTTAGTGAATATTTACAACTTTTGTTGTCCTTAAGGCCTCGCTACATCTTTCCTTGACAATAATTGATAATACTCACTGATCTTTGTGATCTTAAAAGTGTTCTTACCCATGACGTTGCATCTGCTTCAACCTAGATGACTGTTGTCTTTGGATAAAAGAATCTTTAAGATAACTGTTGGCAGAAATACAAAGCCGACAGAGTCAGCTATCACATTCAATAACCCATCGATAGACTCAGATAATATAGTGTTGTCATCAGAGAAAGAGAACTGCACACATGGAACCTAAAGTAGTTTTCCATTAGTTGATATCGGAATGTTTGAACATTTACGACCAACCTAGACCCTGTCTATTGGTTAGTCAGTATCCTATAGCCTCAGAGAATGTTTGTCATCTATGATCTCACCCTTTTGGAAGGTTGTACTCAAGCCATTTTTGGTAGAGGACTGCTTTTCAAACTTTGTGAACATAGAGTCATTCCAACGAGTATACTTCTGATAATTCTGGTCTAGTGTGGAGTTCATACGGCCCATACTATGTTCACTAGAGAAGAAGAGATACTTGTGTATGGTTAGCTTATGGACCAATTGATCTCTATATAATGAGAACGAAGTACTGCGTTGTCTTGGATTCCTCCCAAAGTAACAATGCTTCATGGAAGTCAACGAAGGAAATTCTTCAGACAAATTTTACCATAAAGAGTAAGTATCAAAAAAGTGCCTTTGACCAAATTGTTCACCGGCGTTGAAGCTTTTAGCTGAATGCTATAGCAGATGTTGGGAACTAGATAACTTGTCTCTCTTCCTTAAAAGATCTTCCATTCCGAATCTCGGGACGCGATTCTTTTAAGGGGGGAGGGCTGTAACACCCCAGGGGTTATCTTGGCTAGTTTGGGCACTAACCTTGCATAGCTTAGCATGATCCACTCCTATCATGAACCTAGCATCTTGTTGATCAAGCTCAAGTGATGAAACATTCATTTTGGACTAGTGAACACCTCTGTTCACTATTGAAACATAAGCTTGTACTTAAGTGCTGTTATGCATGGTATGCTTTGACCATGTGTCCTCTATACCAGTACTTGTTGTACATGTTGGTAAACATCTTTGTAATGGGTGATCATCATGTAAGAAGACCCTGAAACAGGAAACATAATGATAAAACGTATGTAACAATCATTGTTATTTTATGCTTCCATTATGTGTTAATTAGGGATCTTGTGTAAATGATACTTGTGATGGTCTAACATGTGCTCTAGCACCTTCACTATGCTTAGGGTACCTATTGGAGCAATGTTCATGTTGACCATATTGCCTAATTAAGCTTCTAATCATCAGTTTGACCTAATTTGACCCTAGGAGCTCTTTTGCTTCCCTATTTAAAAAGTGCTTCAAGATGAGTTTGCATGTTGATGCACTTTTAAACAAAAGTATAGCAAAATTGTTGTGGAACAAAAGTCCTTTAATGAGCATCTCATGAAAATGGCTAGAAAATGCTCAGATGGGGCCCTCAAGTCAGGATCTCATACTGTTTCCACACTTAGAAAATATTCCAAGTCTGAACTAACATTTCAGTTTCATATGCACTACTTTGGAGCACTGTATCTCTCAAACTAAGTAGAACCAGCTCAGGATTTTATTGGCAACTTTGTAGATCTCATGTAGCCCTACACTTTTGTAAATTGCACCTGCCGTAGAGGCGGAGTGTGATCACGGGCATGATCCTTCTGAGTTATCTTCTCTCTAATGCTTTTGTTGGAAGTCGACCTTCGTACTGGCATGTATTTGAAACAAGGGTGTTGTTAGTTTCAAATTACTTTGCTTCCGCTACTTTTAAACTTAAGTTGTAATAACTATGTTGAACTCCGATGTATATTCAATTACTTGTGAAATGGTTGTAACATATGACTTGTTTTGTTGAATCACTACGATCTTGGCTTGTATGTTGGTTGGTTTAAAATCCCTCGTGATTTCATTGGACTACCGGAGTTATATGGGCTCAAGTGCGAGAATTTGATCATTTCGGTGATTGTTTTTGTACTTGTGCTCTTATAATTTGGACGGTTCCGTTACAGAAAATGCCAGAGTGCACCCTGCAACGTCTTGTCCGAGCGAAGACCATGGTAGTAGACAAATGCATTGTATGCGACATCTTCCATACTTGTTTCTACAGTTGCCCGGCTTACTCGGGTGATGAACTTTGACTCCACCTTAGGCTCCTTAGTGGTAGGATCCATTGTCTTGACCCAAAGCTCAGTCTCCTAGTAAGAGCCCATCAATGGATGACTATACTCCTTGCAGTGATACTCCAACGTAGCTTCCCAGTCGTAGTAATAATTATCCAAAGTTCTTGTCAGCATGTCATGGAAGAAAATATCAGCTTTAGGAATCATGATGTGATGCTTCATGGTCCATCCGATGACTAAATTCTCCTTTGAGGTATCTCCCACTCTTGATTCGGCATCCGATATCTCTTGGTGACCATCAAAATGGGGTTCCTGGGGTTTGAAGCGACCAACGTACTGAGCAATGGACATATGAGGATGAGGAGGCATCTACGAGAATTTTGACATAGATTAGATAGAATCAATATATTTTCACAATAGAATAGGATAGAAGAAGCATAATAATATAACAATTTTCAAGGTGAAAGAATTAAGCATGAAATAGGTGAAGCATATACACTAATGACGACCATTCTAACTAGGCTTGCGTCCTATAGTCAACACGGCTCTGATACCAATCTGTCACACCCATTTTTAAGGACAAAAATAGGATGCATAAAAGACTCATGTGCGCCCCAGGAATCGGTCGCACACATAAGTAGACAAATTACATAGTATCATCACAGTGCTTATTACATAGCGAATGAATATTTAACACATAGTCTTATGCAATAATTTGTAGTAACTAGTAGTAGATCTTCAGCGGAACTCCAAACACAGGGACACAGTTGACTAGTTGACACCAAGACTAGTACTCATTTCGATAATCATCATCATAATCTTCATCTGTTATGGTGGAAATAGCAAGAGTGAGTTCATGTCGAACTCCGCAAGTACAACATGGGACCATCCTTGTTACCTATTCACTGAAATTATCATACATATGCATGTGTCTTCCTTGATAACCTTAGAGATTATAACTTAGTGATTATTACCTTGTTTCCTTGTCACCTATGGGTTATGCATTTGGGTAGCTATTGCTAGTGCTTAATTATGAACAATGATCTTGTAGTTTGATTAATGAATTAAGAAATCAATCATTAAGATGATTTTATTACTGTTGAAAAGGGGGCTAGAGCAAGGGGATATATTGTTGCTCTGGTTTCTCTCCATAAGGACTTATCTATACGTGATCATCCGGGACATACAGTATAGCTGTGGGGGCTATATGGCTCTAGCTTTAGTTGTTTAAAGGACCTTTTCTAGCTTGTTAGTGGTTACCTTAAATGGCGTAAGAACGGCTTGCCACGTTGGGTGTAGGACAACCTCTAGTCTTATGAGTATAGCCATGAAGGAAGTGTGCCATTTGAAAAGGGGGGTTCCTACATCTGCCTGCCGAGTGAATCTAATGGCCCTAACTTGTTAGCTGAACCTTTAAGTGGCTTTATATGAATTTCAGTGCTTTGGGCCTAGCTATCCTAGGTATTTGGAAGTCATGACTCACAGTGAAAATGTACACCTCTGCGCAGAGTTAAAAACTAGTATACTAGCCATGCCCACGGATACGGGCGGCCTTGGAACATCTACGGATAGATGATCACTATTGTTTTATCATGTTTAATTGATGTTGCTATTATTATGCTCATACTAATACTATTCATTATCATTATTTCAATTGATCATTGATTCATTAATGGGAAGTGGAATATCTTGATGCTACTCAACTGCTAAATATATGATGACTAAAAGATGAAAGCAGTTAAACAATGTCTAGCCTTTTGTGCCTCATGAACCCTATGTTGTATTTGCGGAGTTCGACATGAACTCACTCTTGCTATTTCCACCATAACAGATGAAGATTATGATGATGATTATCGAAATGAGTACTAGTCTTGGTGTCAACTAGTCAACCGTGTCCCTATGTTTGGAGTTCCGCTGAAGATCTACTACTAGTTACTACAAATTATTGCATAAGACTATGTGTTAAATATTCATTCGCTATGTAATAAGCACTATGATGATACTATGTAATTTGTCTACTTATGTGTGCGACCGATTCCTGGGGCGCACATGAGTCTTTTATGCATCCTATTTTTGTCCTTAAAAATGGGTGTGACATTAGAGCTCATCTAATTTCTAGGGTATTAGCTAGTTAGGCTAGGTCTAGAGGGAGGCAAGCAGATCTTCTCTTGGATTCCTGACATCATCTAGAGCTTATTTTGATATAATTCTTGTACTCCTCTCTCGTTGTATCACTATTATTTTTATATGATTGCTACAATCATTATGACAATATTAGTATTCATCTTGTTCATGTTCTTGGTTTCAATGTTCATCGTCTACTTTGATTATATGCTTAGTATAGTTAATTTATCATTGTGTTTATGCATAAGTTCGTATGGTATTCACCCTATTAAGGATCCAAGGGTGGGTAGTAGAGATCATGTAAGCATGGTGCTTATATGCTATTTACCTGCGAATACACTCTATATTCTAGGTCATGTGTTAGATCGTGGGTGTGACACTACCATTGAGTCCTTTGTAGTCCACTTCCTGAATATAGGTCATATAAGTAGGGCCCAGTTATGAAGGAAGGGAGAGCTCTATTCTCAAACTTCCCTAAGTAATGTCTCTTATGCATAGATATAATGGTTATCTTAGCAATGACTACTAGGTATAATTGCACTAATCAACGTATGCTTTGACTTGTAATTAAGAATGACTTAGAAATTATTCCTCTAATATTCTAACCTGACCATGCTAATGCTATAGATAGGGGTCCTCTGAATGATTTATTTATCATTATTATGAACTTTATTAATGCTTATTATATATATCTTTTATCATGTGACTTACCACTGTTATGAGTAGAGAGATTGTTATGGTTTATTTCTCCATCAATGTTATAAGTTATCAATACATGTCTAAAGCTACACCTTCCCTGTGGTAAAATATAAATAATGATACCTGAAATACTCTCGGGTGAAGTGCTACAATGATATAATTATCTGTCCGCTTGCAGAATCCTTTCCATTCGTATCTTTATATTCTTTCTAGTCACATGAATTGATAAACATATGTTTAGTATTATTCTCCTTGTAATGCTAGATAGTACAACAAACATTTCTAGCACCATCACTGGGTATGACAACCTAGTACTACTAGAGATGTAGGTAATTAATGGGTAGCTACTAAAACAAGTGAGGAGTTAATAAATGCCAACAAGCATTTCTGGCGCTGTTGCCGGGAAATGTAGCTAGCACAGAAAGTATTGATAAACTTATATTATTTGATGTGATTGAAATAACCATTGACCTCTACTCAAACAGGATTACTCTTGTTTTGTCTACTTATATATCTTATGCAGGGTAATATATGATTGGTTTTGACCTCCCAACAAACTTCGTTGATGATCTAGAAGCGTTACTAGAGCTAAACACAAGAATGTTCTAGTTCTACCGTTGGAGGATAACCGAATAAGGAGCTTAACACCAGAATTTAAGGCCATGGCCAATAAGACTCTTCGTGAATTCTCTGCTCCTACTACTGCCAACATTCGTACTAGACCTAAAGTCAATGTTGGAGAGAATGGATTCGAGCTCAAGCCCACGCTCATCAATATGGTGTACGCCAGCCAATTTTCTAGAAAGGCACATGAAGATGCAAGTGCACATCTCCAACACTTTTTAGAGATCTGCAGCACCTTCACTATCAAGGGAGTAACCAAGGATGCTATTCTACTTTGTCTTTTCCCATTCTCACTCTTGGGGAAGGCTAAGCAGTGGTTCTACACCAATAAAGAAAGAAACACCACATAGGACAACTGCTCCACTGCCTTTCTAGTCAAGTTCTTTCCTACAGGCATGACCAATGCTCTGCATGCGAGAATCTCAAGTTTTCAGCAATATCATGATGAATCTGTCCCTGAGGCATGGGAATGCGTTCAAGACTATGTAGCAAAATGTCCTCATCATGGGATGAAGAATTGGCTACTCATGCAAAACTTTTACCATGAGTTGACCACTAGCACCCGTGAGACAATGGATGTTGCTGCTAGAGGTGCTTTCCTGTCACTTACCATTAGAGATGCAACAACTCTTGTTGAGAAGATGGCCTCCAACCAAAGCTAAAATTAGGAACGTACTTAGACTTGTAAGAGAGGTGGAGGTATGCATCAACTCAAAGAGGTAGACATGTTGTCTGCCAAGATGGACCTATTAATGAAGAAGCTTGAAGATCGAGTTAGTGAGAAGAAAGAATTCATGCACATCAATGATTCCCGCATGACTTGCGAAGTATGTGGCGACACTAGACATTTAGGGAACAATTATCCTGAAACCCAAGAGGATGTGAACTACATCAATAACAACAACTATCGTCCTCAATAGAATTAGGGATGGAATTAGTAACAGAGGCCAAACTACCAACGTAACTACTAAGGTAACTTTCAAGGTAATAATTATAATAACTTCAATCAACCACCCTTGAGAGAATTAGTTGTTGGCCAATCTAGACTTATGGATCAGATGTCTAAGAAAATAGCTTCAAATGATAAAATCCTAGAGAATATAAGTACTAGAATGGATAATGTTGCTTCTGCCATTAAGAACAAGCATAGCTTTAATAAAATGATAGAATCACAAATAGCTCAACTCGTAGCTGTTGTTCCTCCATCTAACAATGGTAAGATTTTGGGGCAGCTGGAAGATTTAGAAACTACAAATCTTGTTGATATTTACAATACAACTTTTTACTACACTCAACCGTCAGAGGGATGGTGAATTGACTATACCCTTCCTGACAAGAAAGGTGATCCAAGGAGACCTATCATTCCCATCTCCATTGGACGTCACATCTTTTAGGAAGCTGTATGTGACTTCGGAGCAAGTGTCAACCTCATGTCTAAGGTAATCTATGATAAGATTCTAGAATATCCTTTGTTGTACATAAATATGCGTTTGCAGCTTGCAGATCAGTCACTCTGCTACCCAGGGGAATTCTTGAAGATGCCATCATTCGAGTGGAATAACCATATGTTCCCATAGACTTTTGTGGTTATGAAAACAGGTGGAGATGAGAGGGCACCCATCATTTTGGGCTGACCTTTCCTAAGCACCACGAAGGCCATCATCTACGCAGATACCGCCAAGATCTGTTTCACCATCAAGGACAAGAAGGAGAAGTTCTCATTCAAGGACCATATACTATACTCTCCTACTCATCCACAGAAGGCATACCCGCCCGAAGAGACAACATAAGTGGTCAAGAAGAAGAAGAAGAATTGAAGGAGGAAAAACAAAACCAGCCAGTCACCTAAAGAAACTGTCAATATGATCAACACAATCCAATCAGAGTACGACCACCTCCTCGCTCCACCATTCCTTAAGAAGAAGGATGATCCTAGCGTACTGACAATCGAGTGTACTATTAGTCAGAAGATCTTCGATAAGATTTTCTATGACGTTGGATCGGGTGTCAACATAATGTCCAAGGTAACGTATGAATATTTATTTGGTAACAAACCCTTGTATCCTACATATATGCAGCTACAGATGGCGGACCAATCAATTCAATTCCCCGAGGCATAGCAGAGGACATAATGGTCAAAATTCAAGATCACTACGCCCCTGCTGACTTCATGGTCCTAGACATGGAAGAAGAAGACGATTCACCCACCATCCTAGGAAGACCGTTCCTCAACACTACCAATGCAGTCATCTATATTGGATCTAGACAAGTCCACTTTTAATTCCCTGGAGAAAAGGTACGATGTTACTTTAATAGTTATACTACTTATGAGTAGCCGAAGAAGACCTACTTCAGGAGGAGATGTCAATCATCCCACCGACAAGAGAATCAACTCCCTAAGAATGGATGGCGGGACTATAAACTAGAAGTGGTGAAGGACTAGTTTCAACCCAGATGGAATGAATGGGACGATAAAGAGCCTAAAGCACCCACCAAAGAAGAAGCTACTCCGCCAAAGTCAAGCCTACAGACCAAACATGTATGGAAAGAGATGGTAATATCATCACCCTCACAGGAGGAGCAGTCATTTGAGTCTCTATCACCGAGACCAGATGATGCACCTGGAAAGTAAGTACTCTCTCTGACCTAGTCCTGTCTGGAGGACTTTAAAATTCAAAACCTTGCCATGAGGTAACATCGGTAGTTATCCATATTTACTTTCTAGCATTGCATTAATTATTTTTCTTTTAGCATATTTACTTTTCTGCATTTACACTGCATTAGAGAAAAGAGAAAAATAAAAAGATACTTTTATTACATATTATCATTGTTGCATATTAGAAAAGAAAAATAAAAAGTTTTCATTACTACATCTCAACATTACATCATATAAAACCTTAAGCCCCATGTGAGTAAATTAACGGAGTATAAAAGCCCATGGGAGTATTCACTGTGGTGGTATAAAAATAAAAATTCCATGCATACCTATTTTCCTTCTGCTTTATAAAAATAGAAATCCAAAAATATGTCAAATAGACATCTTGCTAAAGTTCTACCATAAGAAAAAAACTATCTAAACTCACAAGGCGAACAAATCCTCGAATGGTAAACCGCTAACCCCTTATCCTAATCCAAGCCTCGAGTTTTTGCTGTTCTTGCTAGAGTGTTTTTGCAGGATGGTACATATGGTCAAGAGCAAGTTCACTCGTTTGACCTCATCTCACTCCACCCAAAGTACAACTTCTTGAACCAACTCTCGGGTGGATAAGATGGGTGTCTGCTTACGAACCATGTTCTGAGAAGGATCACTCAACATTCAATAATCGACCACGACAACATCTAGCTTAGGGGAGGCATTCCCGATGTATCTAGCTAAGTATTTTTTCTTTTAGTTTTACTATTTTTAAGTGTGTTATATGTTTGCTAAAGAAATAAAAAGATGTATACCAACCCAAAACAAAATAAAAATTTATCTATCGAGTTATATCTATATAGTAAGGTATGATTTTAAACTTTAAAAATAAAATAAAATAAAAAGTGTGTCTAGTTTTCTATTTTTATGAGATGAATAAATAATGGAGTCTGAGATAACTCTTGCAATGGAAATAATGAATAGTTGCTTTATCGTAGTTCCTTTCAAGTACCTAGTTTTCAGCCTTGAATTCTTTTGAGTTTTGGATATGATTGATTTGATATAAGAATTTACTCTGAACTTGAAACTCGTGGGTAGCATATACTTGATCTAAACCTAGGTAATTGATGGATATGATATAAGAAAGTCTGAGCTGCTGTTTATCTTATTCCTAGCAATTCTAGAGTTCTAAATGTTTATCTTTTAAAAACATATAAAATCATTCATGATGAGATCCTGTATAACAAAGCTTGAATTCCTACCAAAGCCAAATATGATATTTAGACTAGGAAACCTCCCACTCATATGTGCTACTTGCTTTAGCATTGAGTTTAGTCAAGCTTTGTTGATGCGTTATGAGAGGTTTGTGATGCTCTTAAAATCAAGATTATGTACACACCATCCATATATGCACTACTCCTACACTGGGGGTAGGCGTAAGTACATGCCATTCTATCTAGATTCACTAAAAAATGTTTTACTCCTACACTGGGAGTGAACACCAAAAAAATATATACCCTATAGGATATGGTCCAAATAAATGCTCCGAGTTCTTATTGCTATCTCTCAAAAGTTTTGTTGCAGAAAAGAGGCATGTGGCTATGCAAAAGTTATTCATGAAAAAGAAAAAAGAGAAAAAGTATTGGAAAAAATGGACAAGTGTCCAAGATATCTAAAATAATGGGTACTCCGATGCCCGTCTGAAAAAAGAAAAAAAAGAGATGAATAAGATGGTCCATGTTTTCTTACAAAGTTGTTTTTAAGTTTCAAAAAGAGAGATATGTTTTAAGGAGCAAAGTAGAATTAGGATAGCCACCATATATATTCCCATACATCCATACACATGCACATCTTGATTTAATTGTATGACTTAACTCTCTTTGAATATGTTATTTGACTTTACAACATATGTGCTGCAAGTATGCTCTTTCATGTTTTCTCCCTACCTATGAACTCCACTATAAGCCTTAGTTGTAGGAAGAGAAAGGATAGCAACACTATTGCCTTGGTGAGGATCCACAAATAACACATATATTGAAAGATCTGAGAGTGTCATACATTAGAAGCTCTGATTTTTATTTTGAAACTTACAAAAACTCCAGAATAATGGTTGAGCAAAGAACTTGAGACATAGTGCTTGACTTGATTGTTCTATTTTTCAATCGCTCAAGACCCAAGTAAAGGCTAAAAAGCTCCATAGTTAATGGTAATATAGGTAAGTTTGAAAGTCAAATTGGTTTATGCTAATCTAGAGGAAATTTTTTGTTTGAACGCATGTGTACTTTTGAGGCATGAAAGCATAGAAACAATTCCTGATCCAAATTTGCTAAGTTTAGCTTTACTAAGGGACTAGCAAAGGTTAAGCTTGAGGGAGCTTGTTGACGGTAGTTATTGTTCATCATAAACCGTCAACATAACTTGAATAAATGCTTGAAATGGATCACCAATAGAAACTTAGGGGTTTAAACTGATAATTTCCATAAGTTTTGGTGAATCTATATTTTTAGTAGGGTTATTCCAGAAAACCGAAAAGGGGGATCAAAACATCAAAAAGAACTAAACTTAACCGTGACGAAAACTACTCTAGAAGGTTTCAGCGGACATCAGAGGACACCACACCGCGACGGACCCCGAGAGGCTGCCAGATGGGGCTGTCCGGCCCCACTGTTGGCATTTCTTAGCACCACTACTAAAATTAGAATTAATCCTACTCTTAGCAATGACACTAGAAATGGTATGGTATTGTCACTTTTACAGTAGTCACCTGTGATTACCTACATCTCTAATATTAAACTAGGTTGTCATCCCTAGTGATGAAACTAGAAATGTTGGTACTATCTAACATTACTACAAGAATAACACTAAATAGAAATCTATTATTTCATATGACTATAAAGAATCTAAAGATATGAATGAAAAGAATTCTGCAAGTGGATAGATAATTATACCATTGTAGCATTTTACCTAGAGTATTACCAAGTTTTTGATTTATAATTTTACCACTAGGAAGGTATGACTATGCATGTAGTATTGATAATTTATGATTATGCATGAGAGAATGAAGCAATATCACATGCTCTACTCAAAACAGGGGTAAGTCACAAGATAAATATAGATATATATGATAAGTACTGATCAAGCATCATATTAAATAAATAAATTACTCAGAGCACTCTAACTATGGCAATAGCATTAGTCCAATCAGAATATTAGAAGAATAATTGCTAAGTCATTCTATAACTACAAATCAATGAATGCTTCAATTAGTACAATTACATCTAGTAGTCATCGTTAATGTTACTATCACATCCACACATAAGGAACATCAACTAGGGAGGATCGGAAACATAGTCCTCCCCTCCTTCGAGACCGGGTTCTACAAGTCCTACACATGGGGGGTGGACTACATAGGACTCAATAGGCCTGTCACACCCGCGATCTACCACACGTCCCGGCGTGTAGGGGGCATTCGCAGATAAACAATATCTAAGCACCATGCTTATATAATTGTTGGTATAAATTAAGTGCAACTAAAATATGGATGATTCTACAAGCGCATAGAATGTACCATTTTAGCATTTTACTGGGAGTATTCTAGGTATCGTTATTTATATTTTACCACAGGGAAGCAAGGGTTAAAGAATATGATAATTCACCATCATGTATCTACTAACTTAGTAAACCAACTAGACTAAAGCAGGGGGTAAATGATATATGATAGGTATATGAATAAAAGCACACATAGGAGAATTCTATGATAAATGAGTAGCTAGCTAAAGTGAGAGGACAACGGGAGAGATCAAGGTTCCTATGTACTTCTCTACTTCTTTGGTTCCTTAATAACTAAAGCATGAATAGATATAGCGATCATACACATGACACTTTAGAGCAACAATACCTTTCCGACTCTCGAAAGAGACTAGGAAGAAAGTAGTCTAGGGAAGGTTTCCAAAAGCTCTACGAACATCAACCCGAACGTGGTGGATTACGAAGACCTTACAGAGCTGTCACCTCTGGGGCTACCACAACTATACACGGGGTTGAGCACAACCTTAGGTAACCTATAGCCTAGACACCATGCCTAAACTATCGATTACTACTCTAGCTATGCGCAATAACTAAAGCACTCAATACGAGCTAAGATCCCATGCCAAGGTATAACAACTATACTAACCATACATAATAAAGGCATAAAGTAAATAGAGAAGATGAAAATATATAAAGCATAAGTCTTGTAAAGAATAGATACAAAGGCATACCAAATCTCTGAAGACTTCTCTAGAACTAGAGCACAGCTCGGCTCTCCCTAACTCCCATCTAGATCTAATCTACTACATTGGAATGTATAGCCCTAATTCTCTAGGGAGGAGAGGTCATCCTTTCATGGGACATCTCTGCCTCTGATCCTAGCTGAGAGATAATGAAATTAGGGTTTATGGGATGCCTCCTCTAGGGGCCAGGGGCCTTGCTTATATAGCCCTCCAGGAAGCACCACAGCCCTTAGATCAAACTAACCTTGATCAACGAGTTTTTATTAATCCTCAAAGGCGGTGGAGGCATGATCCACGAGACGGAGCCTAATTGGCTCTGCAGGTGGGGCGGGCGCCCAAGGAGGGGGGCGGGTGCCCCACTTTCGGGCCCGTTTTGCCTCCCGTTTGTTTCTAGAGTCTTCTCATACCTTCTAGATTACAGAAAAGTTATGCGTGGCCCTATTGTCTCTATGTAAACCTGATATGTGGGCCTTCCTTGGTTCTTTTCAGCTGACACCCTGTAGAAATAGTCATTCACCAAAACTTGTGGAATTATGTCAGTAAACCCCCTATATCTAAGTGGTTTAGTCCTTTTTCATGCTATGTTGATGGTTAAAAAATGATACTTATCTACCGTCAACAAACTTCCCCAAGCTTATCCTTTGATCGTCCCTGAGCAAAGATAAACTCAGTGATGGATCAGGAGTTGCTACAATGCTTTCACACCTCAAAAGTACACATGTGTTCAAACAAAAACTCTTCTCTGGTTTGGAGTGAACTATTCTGACTTTCAAACTTACCCATATTACCTTTTATCATGGGGCTTGTAGCCGTCACTTGGGTCTTGAGCAGTTGAAAGATAGAATAGTCAAGTCAAGCACTATGTCTCGAGTTCTTTGATCAACCATTATTCCAGAGTTTTGTGTAACACCCAAAAATTCTAAACTTTAGGAATAATGAATTTCAAATAGTTTAGATAACAATTAATGGCAAATTTAAATTTTAAAAAAACTATTTGGTGATGCATTCATGCTGTTGCATTTATTTTATTTTGTGGTATGGTTATATTTTTTTATTTTAATTGATTTGGTTTTGGAAAATATATATATAGAAGTGAATAAATGAAAGAAAGAAAAAAAATATAAAACAGCTTACCTGTGCAACCGGGCCGGCCTGCATTCTCTCCCTCTCCCTTGGGCCGATGGCCTGCTTTTCCGCGCGGGCGCCTGGGCCGCGGAATGGGCTGTTTTCTTTTCTCCGCGTGAGCCACCGGATGGGCCAGCCCAGTACCGCAGCAGTAGCGTTTCCCTTTCTTTCTCTCGCTGATGAGTGGGGGCCACACGTCAGCTGCTTCATCTTCGTTTCGCCGTGTTCGAGCCGGAGACTTCACCGTTCCCAACCGAACCGTATCTCATACCTTGAGATTCCTAACCAAATACGAGTATGTGAAGCTATAAATTGGTAGCCGCATGTTTCCTATTTCCGTTTTTCATCTAAACCGTGAGTTCCACCGTGAGAAATCGAGGTTTAGGGTTTGAGGTAGTTGGCGGTTTCGGTTGGCGCGGGTGAGGCCTTAGGGTGGTTTGGTGGTCAATTTCTTCGCTTGGGTAAGTTTGTTGTCTTCTCCTCTTACTCCCAATGCTTTCCATTGAAGCTTTTGTGCTTTATACCGTGGATTTGGAGCTCACAGTGGCCGGTAATGGCGCCGCCGCTCCCTTGTTGCCGCGCGTCGTGTTCGGTCTACCATAGCGAGTCTTTACCGTTTAGTTGAGTTCGCACGGAGCTTCTCCACCGATTGGATCAAGTCTCGAGTCAAACGGTGGTCTAGGTGAGGAGAGCCGCCATCTCCGGCGAGATGGAGCCGCCGGTCATGGGGGGCCGCCGGCCGAAACCGAGGAAGAAGGATCGGTTTTCTTACTGTAGCATTGCAGATGATTGCGAGCCGCCCGATCTTAGATCAACGACTGAGATTAGAAGATACCCCTTCACGGGGTAAACTTCTTAAAGAGCCCCTGGATTTGTTAATAATTAACCCGCGGTCCGTAGCGTAAAACTGAAAGTACGTTTTCGTGTTTGGAAAGCGTATTCTCTCCCGGTTAAGTCAAAAATACGTTTTCAGATAATTACAGTTTTGCCACTAGAATTATTTTGGTCATAAAATCTTCGTTTTAACTCCGATTTGATCCGTTCAAGTTGCGTTAGGTTCGTATTTGCGAGCTCTATATGTTAGTGTAGTTTTACAGTTGGTTTTGATAATTTATTTTTCGAGTTTATAATTGAGTATTTATTTATCTATAGGAAATCTTAGAAAATTCATAATTTTCACGTTTTAACTCCGAATTTGGTGATCTTTGCATCTGTGTGATCGTAGTAACGTGTAAAAGAGTTTTACAAACTTTTTTATATTGTTTTGCTACTGTTGGTGTACTGTTTTAATTATGTCTATTTGTTTGCTTAGTGTATGGTTGCTCGGATGATTGTGTGTTGGTGCTTGATGATCGAGTATAGACGGTGAGCAGTTTCTTGACGATCAGGAGTATTATTTTGAGCCAGACCAGTAGTATCATCAGGAAAGCTTTGATTAAGGCAAGTATAACATGGGACCATCCTTGTTACCTATTCACTGAAATTATTATACATATGCATGTGTCTTCCTTGACAACCATAGAGATTATAACTTAGCTATTGATATCTTGTTTCCTTGTCACCTATGGGTTATGCATTTGGGTAGCTACTGCTAGCGCTTAATTATGAACAATGATCTTGTAATTTGACTAATGGATTATGCAATCAACCAATTAAGATGATTTTATTACTGTTGATGAAAGGGGGCTAGAGCAAGGGGTTATATTGTTGCTCTAGTTACTCTCCGTAAGGACTTACCTATAAGTGATAACCGGGACATACAGTACAGCTGTGAGGGCTATATGGCTCTGGCTCTAGTTGTTCAAGAGACCTTTTCTAGCTTGTTAGAGGTTACCTTAAATGGCGTAAGAATGGCTTGCCACGTTGGGTGTAGTGCGAGCCCCTGGCCTAGTGTGTATAGGCTGCGGTTGTTGTGCCACCGGGAAGGGGGGTTCTACATCTGCCTACCGAGTGAATCTAATGGCCCTAACTTGTTAGACGAACTTTTGAATGGCTTTATATGGTCTCTGATGTTTTGGGCCTTGCAAACCCATGCATTTGGAAATCATGACTCACAGTGAAAGTGTACACCTCTGCGCAGAGTTAAAAACTGGTATACTAGCCATGCTCACGGATACGAGCGGCCTTGGAGATTCTTATAGAATAGTTGATCACCATTGTTATATCATGCTTAATTATTGTTGATTATTATTATGCTCATGTTAATGCTATTCATTATCCTTATTACAATTGATCATTGATTCATTAATGGGATTTGGATTACCTTGATGCTACTCAATTGCTAATTATATGATGATTAAAAGCTAAACGCAGTTAAACAGTGTCTAGCCTTTTTGAGCCTCATGAACCCTGTGTTATACTTGTTGAGTTCGACATGGACTCATTCTTGCCATTTCCCCCACACTCCAGTGTGTAGTAAGATGCTACTCGGAAAAAGGACAAAGGTGTAGTGGAGTTTCCAGAAGACTAGTAGAAGTGCTAGGCATATGTTACCCCCAGTCAGCCGTCCCTGAGAAGAATGGAGCCCGAAGTTTAGTCACCGTTCCGCGATACTCTGATGTAAGTGTTAATATAGCTATGTATACGTTATATAATAACATTGTTTCTGATATTTTTTTCATTCTGGCATATGTGTGGACTTCCTGGGCACACATATGATTAGCCTGGTTTTGTTCTTTAGAAAACCGGGTGTGACAGAGTGGTATCAGAGCGGTGTTGACTATAGGACGTATGCCAAGTAGCACTGGACGTATTCTAAAACTTATTTTACGATAAAACTGTTTTGTCATCCCTTGACTCATTGATTTTGACTATTCCTCTTCCTTGTCTTGTTGTATCCTCTCCTTGATAGTTTCCTTTGAGCTATTATTTCTTATTCCTTTGGTTTTTGATTTGTGTTGTTATTACCAAAAGTTTTCTGATCTTACCTTGTTCAAAAGTTCGATGGCCTTTCATCATCTCCAATGTGCCAATAGGATGACCACCATTATTGAAGAAGCACGTGTAGTACCGATGATGTGATGTGTGCTTGTTTTGCTTGATGTGTTGCTTGTGTGTTATTCTTGTTCTCGTGTTTCAAAGGTAGGCCCGGAAGGTATAAGTCTTGAGAAGTAGCTCGATCTATGTTAAGTGGGGTAGTGACATCTTGTATCTTACTTTTCTTTCAATCGATCCTAATTCATGCCATTTTCTCTTACACCGTTCCTGTCTACCCTTGGTTGTCATGCTACCTTATTAATCTCATCTTAATGGATGATCAACACATGAAGGACGTATCATTAGCAGCAAGCTTTAGAGAAAGTGTTGCCTTCAATGACATCGTCAGGTGAAACAAGATCTTTGTTAAGTGGGGTAGCATCTGCTATCAACAACAGCAAATCCTGAATATCTCAAGCGACGAGGCATGAGGAGGTACAAAGAACTCAAGATCAAACCTTATCTTTCTTGTCATCTTTTGGCTATCCTCGATCCATGTCTTATATCTCATCAACACAAAGCAAAGAAGCATGAAGACTTGAAGATTAGTGTTATCTATCTCTCTAGTGTCTTTGAATCTCGTTTCTACCTTATCCTGTTTTTTTATAGCAGTCTGTCTACCTTAGCTTATATCTCTATTTTTGGATGCCCAAAAATCATGGATAAATTCTGGACAATAGTAGACTTTAATATCTTTCTCTGACCGTAAGAACCACCCTGATATCTATTATGGTTTGGGATTTATGAAAATCACAAGGCGACGCATCTGTGCTGTCAGCAATCTAGAATAGTTTCTGTTGTGCACAGTTTTCGACTACCTTAACTGCAGAATTTGGAGAAGTGTTCTATAAGGAAGTTGTAGTAAATTTGATAAGCTTTCCAACGGTATAAGCTACAATATCATCGGATTCGTAGACCTTGAGTTATAACTGTATTTCTGCACTGCTATTTTTCTGCTTGCGAGGAAGTGCAGGTTACTTGTTCTTGCATATGCTCATGAGTCTCTTTGACATGATAGAAGGACACGATAGTAGTTATCACTCAGAAACAAATGCAAGCTATCCTTTGGTGTACTCTAGTTGATCTCTTCTTAAGAGGGTTTGTCGAACTAAAAGACGATACAAGATGGAGGTTTATATGTTCTATTTCGTCACCTGGAAGCATCAGCTAGCTACATGGTTGTAAAGTCACTATCGAGCACAAGTATCTTTTCTTAGGGTTGGTAACCTGTTAGAACCATCTACAAGAATCGTAAGGGTCTAAAGGAGACATTTGTAAAGTTGGTTATGAGCTTGTGGCATCATCATTGCATAAGAGTTGCTGAAGAAAAAAAAACTTAAGGAGCAAGCTTATAAGGAGATTGACCAATTAAGGGCGGAGTTAGGTCGTCCCAAGATTTATTAGAAGCTTAACTAGGAAATAGGAAAAATCCCTATGTAATAAGAACGATAGTAGTTGCGAGTCAATTTTAAGTTGGATTGTTTTGAGAGTCAGTTTGTGGTGTGAACAATTGTGTGATTGATGGATTGTTAATGTGATAATGTGTGATTTGGATCTTTGTAATGTGTGCTGGAGTTTTGTAGACAGGCCTACAAGTTCCATGGTTAAGAATATTAAGTTTGATCAAAATATATTAGTTGGTTATGAGGTGAACATAGTTCTGTCCTTTGCTGATTTTTAGGTCAGTCTGGGATGTTTAAGAAATAACTTAAAATCCATTAATGGGAAATTTAAGAAATTATACTGGGAATAATTAGACTTCTATATCTTTCCAACCCCGCAAGAATCACTCTAATATCTATTAAGAGCTAAGAGATATATCTATTTCAAGTTGGGGTTACTGCACAGTCTGGAATTCTGAAACAGTTTTGGTTAAGTTCAGTTTTTGGACAATTATTGGACAGATTCAGAAAAAGTGTTGTGAATAAAAGTTGTAGATAATTTTGTAAGCTTTCCAACCATGTAAAGATCATCTGAATTGGACGTCTGTAGCTCGAGATATGACAGTTTTACTGAGTTACTGAAATTGGAATTTGCACAGAGAAATCAGATTTTGCTTATCTATTGAATTGGAAACCACCTATTGACGTTAGCGAGATTCGTAGTTTCTTGGGATTAGCTGGATATTACAGACGGTTCATTGAAAGGTTTTCTAAACTTGCTAAACCTATGATATCTCTGTTAGAGAAGAATGCCAAGTTTGTGTGGTCGGATAAATGTCAAGCTAGTTTTGAGGAATTGAAGAAGAGGTTGACTACAACGCCTGTTTTGGTTTTGCCAGATTTGAGTAAGAAGTTTTCTATTTATTGTGATGCTTCTCGTCAAGGTTTGGGATGTGTTCTTATGCAAGAAGGCAGAGTTGTGGCTTATGCATCTAGGCAGTTGAGAAAGCATGAGTTGAATTATCCTACACATGATTTGGAGTTAGCAGCTGTAGTTCATGCTTTAAAGATTGGGAGACATTATTTGATTGGACATAAGAGTGATATATACACTGATCATAAGAGTTTGAAGTATATTTTCACTCAGTCAGATCTGAATTTGAGGCAACGCAGATGGTTAGAGTTGATTAAGGATTATGATATTGAGATACACTATCATCCTGGTAAGGCTAATAAAGTAGCTGATGCTCTTAGTAGGAAAAGTTATGCCAATGAGATACGGACGCTGTCTATGACTAGTGAGTTATGTGCTGAATTTGAATATTTGAATTTAGGAATTGTTACTAATACAATGGAATTAGTGATAGAGCCTACTTTAGAGTAAGAAATTTACAAGGGTCAGTTGAAGGATGAGAAACTGAAGAAGATAGCAGAAGATATAGTGATTGGTAAGTCACCAGGGTTTTCGAATGGATGATAATGGGATTTTGTGGTTTGGAAAGAGGCTGTGTGTATCTGAGGATCAAGCTGTTCGACAGGCAATTCTTAGCGAAGCTCATGAGTCAGCTTATTCCATTCATCCTGGTAGTACTAAGATGTATTTGGATCTTAAACAGAAATATTGGTGGGTTGGATTAAAGCGAGATGTGGTTAAGTATGTGGCATTGTGTGACACTTGTCAGAGGGTGAAAGCAGAGCATCAGAGACCTGCTGGATTGTGCAACCAATGAAGATTCCTGAATGGAAGTGGGAGGAAGTTGGTATGGACTTTATAGTAGTGTTACCGCGTACTCAGAGAGGTTATGATTCTATTTGGGTGATAGTGGATAGATTGACTAAAGTTGCTCATTTTATACCAGTCAAGATTAAATTACACGGGAGTATAATTAGCTACCTTGTATATAGAAAGAATAGTATGTTTGCATGGAGTTCCAAAGAAAATTGTATCTGATCGAGGATCGCAGTTTACGTCGCATTTTTGGAAAGCTGTACATGAATCATTGGGAACAAAATTGAATTTTAGTACAGCATATCATCCACAGACAGATGGACAGACTGAAAGGACCAACCAGGTATTAGAGGATATGTTGAGAGCTTGTGCATTGCAATATGGAACTAGTTGGGATAAGAGTTTGCCTTATACAGAATTCTCTTATAATAATAGTTATCAACAGAGTCTTAAGATGGCACCGTTTGAAGCTTTGTATGGACGTAAGTGTAGAACTCCATTGTTTTTGGATCAGACAGGTGAATCTCAGGTGTTTGGTATAGATGTTCTTAGAAACGCAGAAGATCAAGTGCGAGTGATTCGTGAGAATTTGAGAGTAGCACAGTCTCGTCAGAAGAGTTATGCTGATAATAGGAGAAGAGATCTAGTTTGTTTAGGTAGGTGATTATGTCTATTTGAAGGAGGATCTTACATATGAAGAGTTTCCGATCAAGATTTTAGAGACTGCTGAGAGAGTTACTCGAAGTCGGATTATTAAGATGTGTAAAGTGCAGTGGAATCGATATTCAGAGGCAGATGCAACTTGGGAAAGAGAGGATGAATTAAGGAAATCATATCCGCAGTTGTTTGAGTAAGCAGTTCAATCTCGAGGACGAGATTCTTTTAAGGGGGGTAGAATTTGTAACACCCAAAAATTCTAAACTTTAGGAATAATGAATTTCAAATAGTTTAGATAACAATTAATGGCAAATTAAAATTTTAAAAAAACTATTTGGTGATGCATTCATGCTGTTGCATTTATTTTATTTTGTGGTGTGGTTATATTTGTTTTATTTTAATTGATTTGGTTTTGGAAAATATATATATAGAAGTGAATAAATGAAAGAAAGAAAAAAAATATAAAATAGCTTACCTGTGCAACCGGGCCGGCCTGCCTTCTCTCCCTCTCCCTTGGGCCGATGGCCTGCTTTTCCGCGCGGGCGCCTGGGCCGCGGAATGGGCTGTTTTCTTTTCTCCGCGCGAGCCACCGGATGGGCCAGCCCAGTACCGCAGCAGCAGCGTTTCCCTTTCTTTCTCTCGCTGACGAGTGGGGGCCACACGTCAGCTGCTTCCTCTTCGTTTCGCCGTGTTCGAGCCGGAGACTTCACCGTTCCCAACCGAACCGAATCTCATACCTTGAGATTCCTAACCAAATACGAGTATGTGAAGCTATAAATTGGTAGCCGCATGTTTCCTATTTCCGTTTTTCATCTAAACCGTGAGTTCCACCGTGAGAAATCGAGGTTTAGGGTTTGAGGTAGTTGGCGGTTTCGGTTGGCGCGGGTGAGGCCTTAGGGTGGTTTGGTGGTCAATTTCTTCGCTTGGGTAAGTTTGTTATCTTCTCCTCTTACTCCCAATGCTTTCCATTGAAGCTTTTGTGCTTTATACCGTGGATTTGGAGCTCACAGTGGCCGGTAATGGTGCCGCCGCTCCCTTGTTGCTGCGCGTCGTGTTCGGTCTACCATAGCGAGTCTTTACCGTTTAGTTGAGTTCGCACGGAGCTTCTCCACCGATTGGATCAAGTCTCGAGTCAAACGGTGGTCTAGGTGAGGAGAGCCGCCATCTCCGGCGAGATGGAGCCGCCGGTCATGGGGGGCCGCCGACCGGAACCGAGGAAGAAGGATCTATTTTCTTACTGTAGCATTGTAGATGATTGCGAGCCGCCCGATCTCAGATCAACGGCTGAGATTAGAAGATACCCCTTTGCGGGGTAAACTTCTTAAAGAGCCCCTGGATTTGTTAATAATTAACCCGCGGTCCGTAGCGTAAAACGGAAAGTACGTTTTCGTGTTTGGAAAGCGTATTCTCTCCCGGTTAAGTCAAAAATACGTTTTCAGATAATTACAGTTTTGCCACTAGAATTGTTTTGGTCATAAAATCTTCGTTTTAACTCCGATTTGATCCGTTCAAGTTGTGTTAGGTTCGTATTTGCGAGCTCTATATGTTAGTGTAGTTGTACAGTTGGTTTTGATAATTTATTTTTCGAGTTTATAATTGAGTATTTATTTATCTATAGGAAATCTTAGAAAATTCATAATTTTCACGTTTTAACTCCGAATTTGGTGATCTTTGCATCTGTGTGATCGTAGTAACGTGTAGAAGAGTTTTACAAACTTTTTTATATTGTTTTGCTACTGTTGGTATACTGTTTTAATTATGTCTATTTGTTTGCTTAGTGTATGGTTGCTCGGATGATTGTGTGTTGGTGCTTGATGATCGAGTATAGACGGTGAGCAGTTTCTTGACGATCAGGAGTATTATTTTGAGCAAGACCAGCATTATCATCAGGAAAGCTTTGATTAAGGCAAGTATAACATGGGACCATCCTTGTTACCTATTCACTGAAATTATTATACATATGCATGTGTCTTCCTTGACAACCATAGAGATTATAACTTAGCTATTGATATCTTGTTTCCTTGTCACCTATGGGTTATGCATTTGGGTAGCTACTGCTAGCGCTTAATTATGAACAATGATCTTGTAATTTGACTAATGGATTATGCAATCAACCAATTAAGATAATTTTATTACTGTTGATGAAAGGGGGCTAGAGCAAGGGGTTATATTGTTGCTCTAGTTACTCTCCGTAAGGACTTACCTGTAAGTGATAACCGGGACATACAGTACAGCTGTGAGGGCTATATGGCTCTGGCTCTAGTTGTTCAAGAGACCTTTTCTAGCTTGTTAGAGGTTACCTTAAATGGCGTAAGAATGGCTTGCCACGTTGGGTGTAGTGCGAGCCCCTGTCCTAGTGTGTATAGGCTGCGGTTGTTGTGCCACCGGGAAGGGGGTTCTACATCTGCCTGCCGAGTGAATCTAATGGCCCTAACTTGTTAGATGAACTTTTGAATGGCTTTATATGGTCTCTGATGTTTTGGGCCTTGCAAACCCATGTATTTGGAAATCATGACTCACAGTGAAAGTGTACACCTCTGCGCAGAGTTAAAAACTGGTATACTAGCCGTGCTCACGGATATGAGCGGCCTTGGAGATTCTTACAGAATAGTTGATCACCATTGTTATATCATGCTTAATTATTGTTGATTATTATTATGCTCATGTTAATGCTATTCATTATCCTTATTACAATTGATCATTGATTCATTAATGGGATTTGTATTACCTTGATGCTACTCAATTGCTAATTATATGATGATTAAAAGCTAAACGCAGTTAAACAGTGTCTAGCCTTTTTGAGCCTCATGAACCCTGTGTTATACTTGTTGAGTTCGACATGGACTCATTCTTGCTATTTCCCCCACACTCCAGTGTGTAGTAAGATGCTACTCGGAAAAAGGACAAAGGTGTAGTGGAGTTTCCAGAAGACTAGTAGAAGTGCTAGGCATATGTTACCCCCAGTCAGCCATCCCTGAGAAGAATGGAGCCCGAAGTTTAGTCACCGTTCCGCGATACTCTGATGTAAGTGTTAATATAGCTATGTATACGTTATATAATAACATTGTTTCTGATATTTTTTTCATTCTGGCATATGTGTGGACTTCCTGGGCACACATATGATTAGCCTGGTTTTGTTCTTTAGAAAACCGGGTGTGACATTTTGCAAATTTTCAAATAAAACTCAGAGATTCCTTTGTACGACCCTCTCAAGTCTCTTATTTGTGGATCCTTACCAAGACAATAATGATATATGCCTTCTCTCCTCTCTCCAGATATATGGTATTTTTGGCATTAGGCATAATATCATTGTGCCTTCTCTCTCTCACCCAACAACTAATAGGCTTATGTGGAGCTCATAGGTGGGGAGACAACTAATACATACTTGCAAACATTTATTGCACAGTCAAACCATGGATCCAGATGAATGAGTCTAGCCATACAGTCAAATCAAGATGTACATGTGTGTGGTCCTAAGTATATGGTTTGAGTGGATATATGGTGGTAGTAGAAAATGGTGATGATGGTGTGTAGAAATAAAAGGATAAAGGGATGGTGAATACCTAATTCTACTTTTGCTCCTTTGAAGAAATACATACCTCTCTTGAACTTTGATGAATCTTGGGGAGAAGTTGGACTGCTCAAAAATCTCTCTTATGTTGGGACATTTATCCTCTTTCTTTTATTTTATTATTATTTTTTCTCTCTGTTTTTTTTTCTTTTCTCTTTTTTTTTCAGAGCACCCAAATCTCTTTTTGGATATATGGATAGAGGTAGTAGCAAAATGGATACTTGGAGCTTTATTGCATAACAAAAGGGGCTAGAAATGGATGAAGGGAATTTTATTTTATGCTCACTCCCAGTGTAGGAGTAGAATAATTTTAGGATGTGTCTAAATAGAAAGTATATGGATACGTACTTCTAGGGTAGAAGCAGCATATATGGGTGGAGTGTGTGTGATCTTGATTTTAACCGCATGACCAATCCCTAAGGGTCGACACAACTTGACCATACTCAACGCTCACAAGCAGTAAATATAAGTGGAAGTTTTTCTAGTCTACAAGCATGTACATATGGATGTGGTAGGAATCAAGCTCTCATCATACAGGAACTCATCATACAACTTTTTTTTTATGTTTTTCAAAAGATAAAATCTCCAGAACTCTAGTATCTCTAGGAACAAGATAAACAACAGCTCAGACCTTCCCATATCATATCTACCAACTACCTAGACTTAGATCAAGCATTTGCTACCCACAAGTTTCAGGTTTAGAGCAAATCTTAGATCAAAATAGTTGTGTTCAAAACTTGGGAGAGTTCGAGGTTGAAAACTAGGTACTTGAAAGGAATTACGGTAGAGCAACTATTCATCATTTCTATGCAAGAGATTATTCTAGGGGTTCATTTTAGCAAGATGAAACTTAGCACACTCTCCTATATTTATTTTGCAAGCTTAAAGATCATATATATATATATATATATATATATATATATATATATATATATATATATATATATATATATATATATATAAAGGAAAACATTTATTTGGCTTTTTAAAGGGTATGCATCTTTTTATTTGTTTCATATCTCAAAGCAGAAATATCTAATTAAATAGATAGGTAAGAAAATACTTAGCTAGATACATGGGGGATGCTCTCTCCCAAGCTAGATGTTGACGTAGTCTTGCTTGATGTAGTTGACATGTAGTGAAGATGTACTCCCCTTCATCGGAGTGCTCATGATGATGACTACTAAGACAACACTCCGATAGGGGATAGATCATCTTTCTGTTGGCTAGCTTTCCTTGATCCTTTAAATTCTATGAAATTCAAATAGACAACAAAGCTTGTGGAACTTGATTAAGTGTTAGTGATAAACCTCTAAGCCATGAACATCTAGAACCTCTTAAAATATGTATCTTTCTAGCAGGATCTCTTTAGCAATATTTTTGTACTTTTACACTATGCAAGAAATTATAAAGAATGATGAATGTGAATTTATTTTATTTTTATGTCACCACAGCAAATAGACTTATGGGTTTTATGCCACAAATTTATTCACATGGGGCTTAGTAGTTTAAGATGCAATGCAAGACATATTTATTTTCTTTTCTAATGCAGATCTAGCAAAGTGAATATGTAACCTAAATTAATTATGATAATGTGGGAAAGTAGATATGTAATGCCAAAAAAAAGAAATATGGATAACTACCAAGTTTACCTCCCTAGCGAGGGTTCGGTGACTTAGGTCCTTTGAACAGGACTTCACATCATGTTCACTCCTTAGGTGCACCATCTGATCCTAAAGGTAGAGACCTTGATAAATGCACCTCTTGAGATGGTAACTTTGTAGGGGTTGGGAAATCAACTAATTCCCCTTTATTTTTCTTGAAGTGTGTCCTGCTTGCAAATACAAGGTAGAGATCAAGTGCATAGGTCCTGTTGGTGGAAAAACACCAACATAACCACAACCCTATTTATTCTTCTTTAACCTTAGGCACATTGAACATGATGAGATTGATGTGTGTTGTTCATTTTATGGGTGGCAAGATCAGAAGGATGAGCATGAATGTAGCAATTAAACACTTTTATCAAAAAGAGTGGAATTGCTTAAACAATGGAAGAATTGTCAACTTTATATTTATGTATCAAACATTTTTAGGATTAAGACAATCATCTCCCAAAGATGCAACATTTAGCTCATTTAATTATGTCTATGAAATCAAGATGGTGATGTTATGAATAAGCTTAAGAAACAAGACTTGTTTAGTCAGATTGAATCAAGCAAGTTGTAACTCGAACATGTTTATTCTTTTCTTTAGGTGCATACCAGAGTCATGGTAAAGCTTTATAAATAATGACCACTTACCTTAGGATGTTACCTTTATAACTAGAGCTCCCTGTGATGAGGAGTAGATGCTTCTAATGGTCTTTTTCCTTCTTCTTGGATTTTGCCTCGCTCGGTGCACCTCTCTCCTTGACTTGTTCATGAGCATCTTGTCTTCTAGATTTGCACTCCTTCTTTCTCCTTCCTTTTCTCTTTTTTTTCATTATGTCCAGACCTTTTGCTCCACTCATTATTTATTCTCTATAGAGGATTAGTGGACAACACATACCTGAAGGAATAACAAGGTCATAGAGCTAAAGGTCATATGCTAATGCTATAGAAAAGTTGGTTTGAGTATTTTACTTAGCATAGAACATTTACTCACCATTACTTCTTCTCTTAAGGATTGATTTTACTTTGTCTTAAGTTTGATTTGCATATATGACATCTATAGAAACATTTATAGAGAGAAAGTAATTATGAGTGGAGGGATTGCAAACCAGCGTGCCAGAGTGACAGGGGCTTGAGAAGAGGAAGAGCATTGCTAGATCATCATTAGTGGAGTTAGTGGCCTTTTTCCCCCAAGCTTGAGCCTTGCTATCGCTTGTCACTTGAAACCAAGTGTGAGTGTTGAATCATCCCTCAAAGTGTGTTATAACTCCATGTCCTTAGACACTTTTCGTCCTATGTTCTTCAATCTATCAGAGAGGGCTCTTGATTCTAGGTCCGTTGAGCAAAGATCCCTCTGCATTCTGCTTTTATTTGGACTGTCCAATCTAGGAGATGAGGATACAGATAGTTGCATGATCTTCTTTCATCAACCACTCTTGATTTTTTTGAGTATTGGTTGACGAATTGATGTTCATTGGAGATATAGACTTGAGTTCTTCCTTAGTCTTTGTCTTCTGGTGGCATGATGAAGAGTTGTTCATTTAATGATACGCCATCTGTCTTGATGATCAAGGAAGGAGCTTCATTAATATTTGCATGCAGGCTTCATCTCCAATAGCTTAGGGACATCATCTTGCAACCATAGTCATGGTCTTTCAAGGCTTGGTCGGTAGTCAACCCTTGATTGGTGATTGGTTGACACAAGGATGCATGCTATCATGTCATCCTTGTCCTCGTCGCCGACGTGCAAGATGGTGTTTTCAAGAATAATAAGAGCAGGTCTTTGGTTGGCTAAAATGAGGTTAGTTGCGCCCTGCTCCTCATCGGCATCCTAGCTCGAGTTTTGGGCTCAATGCTATGATGTCTTCAAGGTTGCTCATAGCTTGTCGCCTTGTTCATCCACTTCTTTTGAGTGAGTTCAAGATGTTGATTCTTCTTGTGGCACTCTTTTCTCCTTTGTTCCATCACCGAAGTGGTGATTTGGTAGGTTCATGACAAACCATGAACATGCACATCCTAGATTCTTTCCTACAAAATGTTAGTGGACACATACCCGAAGGATTGCAACAATTTCAAGCTATGGGCTATTATCCACTATCTATTTGAATTTCATCTATGCTAACAAAGAGATGGTTTTCGAGTTACTTTAGCATAGGATTTATTTATCATATTTTCTAACAACTTTTTTATGGCACTTTAACATGGTTCAAGGCAAAGGTAACATGCAGCAAAAGACAATGTGAATGATATTTGATACTTACAATTCTTCCTTGGACGAGGAATGAGCTGTGCCTTTTGTGCGAAGTTGTTGGAGTTCATCATATGCCTTGCTTCACCTCTCGTGTGAGTTCTTCTTTTGACTTACCCAAATTGGATTTGTGAATTTTCTACAGGGGTTAGTCTGACAAAATAACTAATATCTACTAGAGCATAATTTTAGTTCAATAACCAAACTAGACTCCATGTCTAATTGGATTAAGGAAGGCTATTTAACCTAAGCACCACGCTTAATTTAAAAGCCTCTAGAAGTATAGCTAGTACTTCCAAACCGAAACATACTTTAGCAAACAAAGGTAGCATGAAAGCACTATAGATATTTTACTCAAGTGGAGATGAAAGAGCATGATCATGGTGAGAATAATTTTTTATATATATAAAGATGCAGGCAACATGGATTGTATGCAAGGAACTAATCATGCAATGGATGAGAAAACATTATAAACTAATGGAGTGAATGCATGAATTGTTGAAAGTAAACATGCTGTGAGATACAAGAATTGAAAATATAACTACTCATCAATTTTAAAGTCTATGAGTAAGACAATCTCACCTTTCTTGATCATACTTACCATGACTCACAAAATGGTTGTGAGTGGTGTAGCTTCTAATTTTGTCACTTGAGATGTGAGTTGAATTCTTGTAACGACGACCTTGTCTCAAATCTACACATGGTTAGAATAACATATATGTATATGCAAACCTAGGAGGGTTCCAATGTTGATGAATGTTGAGGCACCATGGGTTCTTCAATCTTGTGGAAACTTGTCGGAAGGTCGAAATGACATCTTTTGTCCTGTCTATTCCACACTCAACAGAACAAGGGGTAATCCTACTAAAGCTAGTGATACACTAAATTAGCAGACATGAAAAATCTTTACGCCACATAGCTTCCCCGGCAACGGCGCCAAAAATGCTTGTTGGTATAAATTAAGTGCAAGTAAAATATGGAGGATTCTGTAAGCGCACAGAATATACCATTGTAGCATTTTACCGGGAGTATTCTGGGTATCGTTATTTATATTTTACCACAGGGAAGCAAGGGTTAAAAAATTTGATAATTCACCATCATGTATCTACTAACTTAGTAAACCAACTAGACTAAAGCAAGGGGTAAATGATATATGATAGGTATATGAATAAAAGCACACATAGGAGAATTCTATGATAAAGAAGTAGCTAGCTAAAGTGAGAGGACAACGGGAGAGATCAAGATTTCTATGTACTTCTCTACTACTTTGGTTCTTTAATAACTAAAGCATGAATAGATATAGCGATCATACACATGACACTTTGGAGCAACAGTACCTTTCCGACTCTCGAAAGAGATTGGGAAGAAAGTAGTCGGGGGAAGGCTGCCAAAAGCTCTACGAACATCAACTCAAATGTGGTGGATTACGAAGGCCTTACAGAGCTGTCACCTCTAGGGCTACCACAACTATATGTGGGGTTGAGCACAACCTCAGGTAACCTATAGCCTAGACACCATGCCTAAACTATTGATTACTACTCTAGCTATGCGCAATAACTAAAGCACTCAATATGAGCTAAGATCCCATGCCAAGGTATAACAACTATACTAACCATACATAATAAAGGCATAAAGTAAATAGAGAAGATGAAAATATATAAAGCATAAGTCTTGTAAAGAATAGATACAAAGGCATACCAAATCTCTGAAGACTTCTCTGGAACCGGAGCGCAGCTCTGCTCTCCCTAACTCCCATCTAGATCTAATCTACTACATTGGAATGTCTAGCCCTAATTCTCTAGGGAGGAGAGGTCATCCTTTCATGGGACACCTCTGCCTCTGATCCTATCTGAGAGATAATGAAATTAGGGTTTATGGGATGCCTCCTCTAGGGGCCAGGGGCCTTGCTTATATAGCCCTCTAGGAAGCACCACATCCCTCGGATCAAACCGACCTTGATCAACGACTTTTTATTAATCCTCAAAGGTGGTGGAGGCATGATCCATGAAACAGAGCCTGATTGGCTCTGCAGGTGGGGCGAGCGCCCAAGGAGGGGGGCGGGCGCCCCACTTCTGGGCCCGTTTTGCCTCCCGTTTGTTTCTAGAGTCTTCTCATACCTTCTAGATTACAGAAAAGTTATGTGTGGCCCTATTGTCTCTATGTAAACCTGACATGTGGGCCTTCCTTGGTTCTTTTTAGCTGACACCCTGCAGAAACAGTCATTCACCAAAACTCATGGAGTTATGTCAGTAAACCCCCTATATCTAAGTGGTTTAGTCCTTTTTCATGCTATGTTGATGGTTAAAAAATGATACTTATCTACCATCAACAATAATGCCTACCACCCACCCTTGGATCCTGCATATTAGGATGGGCGCTATACGAACATATGCATGAACTTAATAATAAATAACTATACTGGACATATAACCAAAGTAAACAATGAACATTGCAATTAAGAACATATAAAAGATGAAGATTAATGTTGACATAAACATTGTAGCAAGCACACAAAAATAGTGGAGAATACAATGATAGAGGGGTACAAAGAATTATACCGAACCACGCTCTTGCTAATGTCGGGAATCCAAGCTTGTAATTTGCTTGCCTCTCTCTAGACCTAATCTAACTAGCTAAAGCTCTAGAATTAGTGAAACTCTAAGGAATTAGGGTTTCTGACCCTAGATGGCTTGATCTCTAAATGACTTGATGACTTGATGTCTTCTAGGGGCTGGGGTCTCCTTATATAGCCCAGGGGGTTCAATGTGAGCACTTGGATCAAACCGACTTAAAGTATGACTAAGATGCATCCTAGGAGGCGGTAAAAGAATACTCTAGAAGCTCATGGAGGAATCCCCCAGGGGGCTAGGCGGCCCCACTTGGTAGCCCCTCGCCTCCCACTTCGTTCCGGTGTCTTCTCATGTCTTCTAGAGTCTTCTCGTGTATATGCCGTATTTTAATTCTGAATTTTCCTTTCATGAATAGGTCCCTCTTGGTGGTTTTCTAGAATAATCCTGTAGAGAACAGAGATTCACCAAAACTCATGGAATTTGTCAGTTTAAACCCTAGACCTATGTATATTGTCTTATTTGTACAATTTCTCATGTTTATTCAACTATAAATTGTTGACATTATCCACCATCAACACTCACCCCTATGTCGCCCAGTCTGCTAGGTGGGCATCCGCCTGTTAGCTTCTAGAAGCTTCCTCCACCACCTATTAGGATTGCATCCATACCATCCTTGAAGTTGGTTTGATCCAAGGGCTCACGCTCTACCCCTAGGGCTATATAAACAGACCCCAGCCCCCTTAGAGGCATCAAGTCATTTGAGATTAAGTCATCTAGAGCTAGAAACCCTAATCTCCTTAGAGCTCCTCTAGTTTCTAGGGCATTAGCTGGTAAGGCTAGGTCTAGAGGGAGGCAAGTAGATCTTTGCTTGGATTGCCGACATCATCTAGAGCTTGGTTTGGTATAATTCTTGTACCTCTCTCTTATTGTATCTCTATTATTTTTATATGCTTGCTACAATTGTTATGACATATTAGTATTCATCTTGTTCATGTTCTTGGTTTCAATATTCATCATCTACTTTGATTATATGCTTAGTATAGTTATTTTATCATTGTGTTTGTGCATAAGTTCATATAACATTCACCCTATTAAGGATCCAAGGGTGGGTGGTAGAGATCATGTAAGTGTGGTGCTTATATGCTATTTATCTATGAATACACTCTATATTCTGGGTCATGTGGTAGATCGTGGGTGTGACACTACCATTGAGTCATTTGTAGTCCACTCCCCAAATATAGGTCATAGAAGAATGTCCCTGTTACAAAGGAAGGGAGAGCTCTGTTCTCAAACTTCCCTAAGTAATGTCCCTTATGCATAGATATAATGGTGATCTTAACAATGACTACTAGGTGTAATTGCACTAATCAACGTATGCTTTGACATATAATTAAGAATGACTTAGAAATAATTCCTCTAATATTCTAACCTGACCATGCTAATGCTATAGATAGGAGTGCTTTGAGTGATTTATTTATCATTATTATGAACTTGATTAATGCTTATTATATATATCTTTTATCTTGTGACTTACCCCTGTTTTGAGTAGAGAGATTGTTATGGTTTATTTCTCCATCAATGTTATAAGTTATCAATACATGTCCAAAGCTACACCTTTCTTGTTGTAAAATATAAATAACGATACCTGAAATACTCTTGGGTGATGTGCTGCAATGGTATAATTATCTGTCCGCTTGCAGAATCATTTTCATTCATATCTTTATATTATTTCTAGTCACATGAAATGATAAACATATGTTTAGTATTATTCTCATAGTAATGCTAGTTAGTACCAACAAATATTTCTAGCACCATCACTAGGGATGACAACCTAGTACTGCTAGAGATGTAGTAATTAATAGGTGGCTACTAAAACAAGTGAGGAGTTAATAAATACCAACAGCTGCATTGGCGGTGAGGGAAAGGAACACCCCTCTAGCAACAGCATCAACGTGCCCCTTAGACATGGGTGTAAGCCCCTTGTAAAATGTTTCCCATGCCTCGAGGATGGATTCGAGTGAAGTTTGCTAGAAGTTGGAAATCTTCCCCCTCAGGGTATTGGTTTTGCCCATGGGAAAAAATTTCATGAGGAATGCTGCAGAACATTTGTCCCACATGTTGACAACTTTGTTGCTCTAGTAGAACCACTGTTTTGCCTTCCCTGCAAGGGAGAAGGGAAATAGATGGAGTCTGATGCTAGCTGGTTCGACGTCTTTGATGATGATGGCGTCGCACAGCTCAAGGAAGTGTGGCAAGTGTGCACTTGTGTCTTTGCTTGGCAAGCCACAGAACTGGCTCACCTATACCATCGTAATCAGGCCAGTCCGGAGCTCAAAGTTTACAGTGCCGTGTTGACAGCGGGCCTGATGGGCATGTTGGCAACAACGGGGGTGGAGTAGTCACGGAGTGACTTGGCCATGTGTGAAGTAGCAGATGGTACGGGGGTGACTGGTTTGATTGCTGGTAGAGTAGCAGAAGAAGTGGTACGAGACCTGTTCTTCCTTAGGAGTGCCTCCAGACTATCAGTGTCGTTGTTGGACAGATCAAAATATACACTATCCTGTTTTCATTCCACAATAGGAAACAAGTAGAATTAGCCTATATAAACTATGGCTACCATTGCATGCATGTGATCATTATTCATGTTATGCTAGATATTTTTTCAACCTATGCCCTGCCCGGCAACAACACTAGAAATGTTTGTTGGTATTTCTTAACACAATCACCAAGTGAAGAGGTTTTAAGTCCATCATCGATAACGGTGCCAAAAAATGCTTGTTGGCATTTCTTAGCGCCATTACTAAGATTGAGTTAATGCTAGCAACGCCGCCAAGAAACACCAACTATGATAGTCCTTAAAGATTACTAAATAATATCTACAAACGTACAAAGCTATCATTGTAGCATTTTACCTGGAAGTATTCAGAGTATTGTTATTTATATTTTCCCAAAGGAGGACAAGGTATAAATATTCTAGCATAAACATAAACATGATTACATACTTGCATGGTGGACCATAGTTCATAACAGGGGTAAAAATAGTATTTCATGGATAGAGGACACACATCTAGGCTAACCTCAAGGATAAAAGGAAAACAACAAATAAAAGAAAATTCCTATGTAGAGTCGGCATATTCTAATATAGCCGTGCAAAGAACAGTTAATGATCATATAAGTTATATGACTAGAGTTAAAACTAAGTGTGAGATGGACGAGGGATCTCCAAGCACTGGTCTGCTAGCAAGCATGAGAGACTTTAAGACTCCTACACAATATCCGGACGTGGGGGATTACAAGGGATGGACATGGCTGTCACCATCAGCCACCTACCCCTTAACCATGGGATACCGTCATACCAAAGGTTCCTGTGCACCCGATCACTACGCCCATGTATATGGAAACTACCTATATCCCCCGGGACTCCAACCCTACAGATTGACAAGAAAGAATATAGGCAAACCCGAAGGAACGATGAACCTCCATCCCAACCCTAGCTCTACTTCTACTCATACAAATCATATGAATGATTAAGCATGAAATTGGACATGTTAAGATCATAACACACAAACTATATGCTAGTTCATATATCATGATTATAACATGAAAACTATACTCTAGTTCACATGCACTACTATATAAATGATATGAGAGCTTGAATATGGAAGAGCTCTTCATAGAAATATTCATACTAAAGTTGCTCTTCTTCCAAGGAGAAAAGCTCTCCAAGTAGCTTTGCTAGCTCCAAATACTACTAAGAACTAAAGCTCAAAGAGTACAAGTAGAGAGAGCTGAGGTGTAGCTCCAAATGATGTGTGTGTAGAATGAACTGCTCCTCTTCTTATATAGTGAAGTGAGGGCGGTTTAGCGCTGATATTTTTGGAAACCACCAGGAACCACCATAGTGTGGTGGCATGCAACCGCCGCATAAGAGCGGGGCTAAGCGAAGGTGGTGGGGGTGCGCCCGTACCCTGGTGGGCCTGCCTTGCGACTGCCTTCGCCTGGTCGGTTCCTAGATGGGCCTAGACCCTGTCCTTAGTGGTATTTTGCCCAGTAAGTTGTGTAGGTGGGCTTCTCTTCTTATTTTCTTCGCATATTTTTGCTTTACGCCTTCTATTTGTGCCTTTGGTATGTTTTCCACTTGTATTTGAATATGTGACATGTGTTAATATTAAAGGCATATGTGTCTAAAGCATGTCTATTTCTCCTGTTTTGGACTATAATTGGGGGTCAGATTTGGTCGTTAGTGACCGCCAACAGTGGCCGTGGAGGTGGAGGTGGTCATGGAGCCAGACATGGAGGTGGTTGTGGAGGTGCACGTGGAGATTCAACTACCCAAGCTTCTCAATCTACCTCCGCAACTCATGCTCCTCAAGTCATGAATTTTGTTGTTACTAGTACTTGGGCTCCATGGACCACCACCTCTATTGGTCCCAGTATTCAGGCTCCTCTAAACACTGCTGCTAGTGGGAATAGCAGCATGCCTTGGTTCCACACTGCTGATTTTGGGACTAAAGGCAATGCAGTGCAAGATGATGCGAATGTGGTCAAGAAGATGAAGACGAAACTTTTTAGGATGACTCTATGGTAAGTAATTTTTCATACCTAATTTGTTTTCATTTCATAGTTTGTATAGTATTGGTCAATTATTCATTTCATAGTTGATGCTGAGTAGCTACTATCAGTTGATCTCTGTGCTAGGTAATCAACATATTATATTCTAAAATTAAAATGTAGTATGTATGCATTTCATAGTTAGTACAATACTTGTTTCATATCTAAACCTTTTTTATTTATAATAGATGGATAGCCAATTTGACAAGGTTAACTGGTTTTTGGAAAACACCTCTGTTTTTGTGACATTTGCCTTGATCAAGGGCTGGAAATACCTTAAATGGACTCATGACCAATATAGGGTACAATAACATAGATGAGGAATATTGTATAAGAGTTGGTTTGCATCACAATAGAAAATATCTTAGAAACAAGTGGGATCAGCTCAAGAGGTTGTACCAATTTTGGATTTAGCTTAACAAACAGACTTTAAACGGTTCTATGTGGCATGATGACCAATTTTGGAAAGATGCATGCAAGGTAAATTAGGGTCTACTAGCATTATTTCATTTCTGATTTTTGAAATTATTCGCTCGTACATGTCAACTTTTCTTAGAATAAATCTGAATGGAGGTAGCTAATAAGAAAGGGGCCCCAAAATGTTTGGATTAGCTTGAGCAAATGTTCTATAACATAGCTGTGGATGGCTCATCCTCTTGTTTTCCTGGTGAAGAAGATTATGGGATAGAAGAGGACGATGAAGATGATGGTTAGGATGGGAGTCCTATGAGCACTAATACCAGAAAGAGGGCTAGTAGCACTGCAACAATAGCAACTAGTCAAATAAAAGAAGACAAAGAGTACTATGGTTAAAGTTATGAAAGAGCTCATGGAAAGTATGAAGTCTAACAATTCTACTCAAAAGTTGCTGAATGGTGATCAAATAGCCGAATCTATGAAGAAATGTCAATAATGTGGGGGCATCCAAAGAAAGTATCAAATATTTCATGTTTTGTTAGTTGTTTGTGAAAGTTGAGCAACGCTAGATTTTTTAAACATTAGCACCAATAAAGGACGGTTTTTGAGGTGGCATCAGATGAAGAATTTGTACTCAAACTGAGTATTGAAGTGGAGAATTCATAGCACTTTAGGTTCCTTGCATTAGTACCTCATTTTGAACTGTTAGTTTACATTATTAACTTGTCTTGAATCATTAAATATTATCTTGTTTTGGACTATCAATTTGCATGTGTGTGAACTGTTGGACTAAAATTGTGGACTTGTCTTTATTGTGACATGTAGCTTCTGTTACTTATTTTGTATGTGGCCATGATGCAAATGTGTGGATGCAAAACTGGATCATCGGAGGAAGATGCAGTGATATGGTACAATTGCTTGCATGATTGGTAAGTTCTACTATGAAGCTTTCATGAACAAGGCTAAGAAGAGGCAACCTGATGTTTCTTATTATGATTGGGTTATGTGAACATTGCAAAGTCCCACATCTTGCTTCAATATGTTTAGGATGAGTAAGCCATTATTTGATAGCCTACATAACTTGCTGGAGTCATCATATGGCTTGAAGAGGCTTTTAGCGATGTTTTTGCAGATGGTTGGTGCCCGCACAATCAATTAGACAAGACAAGAATCATTTGAGAGGTTAAAAGAAACAATTAGTCAAAAATTTGAAGAAGTATTGCATAGTTTGTACAAGCTCTCAACTAATATTATCAAGCCTACAAATCCACAATTTAGGATGGTTCATCCAAGGTTACAAGTTCCTTAGTTTGCACCATATTTCGATAATTGCATTGGAGCAATTGATGGAATGCATGCTCTTATTGTGGTGCCTGCCTCCAAGGTCCTTCAACACGTGAGTCAACATGGCTATACCTCTCAAAATGTATGAAAGGTCTTGATGGCTAGAGGAAGGGTGAATAGCCTTTTAAAAAATACTACAAAGACAAGCTAAACAAGTTTATCAATATAACAAATAGAGAGATGCGTGTTTTGCTTAACCTACGGGGTGTTTGCAAGCCATCTAACCAATTCACAATTCTAGTATATTTGCACTCAACTGCACAAGTCAAACCGAGAAGGTAATTACAACTACAACTAGCAAGCTACACAAAGGAGCTACTCTAGCAAAGCTAACTAGCTAGTAAAGATAACTAAGAAGGTAAAGCGGAGTTGAGTTAGGAGAGTTTCACTGAGGGGCGAAGTATTGAGCCAATCAATATGATCAATAATGAATACCAAGACAACCGAACACCGGGACCAATCAATCACAATATGAAAGTGATGACACAAAGATTTATCCCGAGGTTCATGTGCTTACCGGCACGCTAGTCCTCGTTGTGTCCCTCTTCACCACGTGGTTCGGTGGCTAATCGGTCTCACATCGAGCCTCTCAAAAGGCGCCACAAGAACCTACCAAATGGCAAAAGGTTGCAATGACACGTGTAATTTACTAACATTGCCTTTGGCGCTTCGCCGAGGTAGGCACAAACCCCTCACAATCACCGGAGGTGGCCAAGAACAATCACCAACTCTTGCCAACGCCTCCAAGCTGCTCCATGCCGTCTAGGTGGCGACAACCACCAAGAGAAACAAGAATCCCGCAGCAAATCAACCACCAAGTGCCAACTAGATGCAATATCACAATGCAAATACACTTGGATCACTCAATCTCACTTCGAATATGCAAAGAAGTAAGAGAGATGAGTGGGAGAGGAGTTGCTTAGCTCAAAGTGCTCACAAGTATGTCAAATGTCCAAGAGAGTGAGCCTTGAGCCGGCCAACGAGTATTTATAGATGTACCCCTTTGAATATAGCCGTTAGGAACTTGAAACAGCTGCAGTCGCACTGACCGGACGCGCTGGTCAAACTGACCGGACGCGCCGATCGCACAGTGCCTACGATTGCGAAACACCGACCGGACACGTTGGTCGCGCAGACTGGACGTGCTGGTCCCATAACAGACCGGATGCGCTGGTCAGGCCTGAGCAGCGCTCCACCGAGACAGCGACTGGACGCACTATAGAACTGACCGAACGCCATAGTGTCAGCGTCCGGTTGAAGTCCAGTAAGCTTCCAGATTGACTGGACACGTCCGATCGACTCCAATGCCCTCTCTACCGCTCAAACTCCAATGCCATCGCAAAAAAGTGCTAACACCACCAAGTGATCACGTCATGTGCGAGTGTGTTAGCATTTTCACAATCATTTATCGAGGTGTTATTAGTTCTATCCAAATGCATATGATTATGAAATGCACACCTAGAGGCACTTAGGAGTTCAATAGCCGCGTCATTCCCCTCTTTATAGTATGGCTATCTATTCTATAATGTAACCACACCCACTAGGTGTCTTGGTTACTAAAACACAACCCTTAAGCATATACCTTTGCCTTGATCACGTAGGGTTCCTCCAAATCCAAGTGTGGCCATCATGATCACCATGTCCATCTTGCCACCAACCTTGGAATGTACTAATCCTCATATGCTATATACAACTTAGGTATAGGATTAGTACTTAGGTGTTGTCACTAATTACCAACACCAAACATAAAGCTTTCAATCTCCCCCTTGTTGGTAATTGGTGACAACCCTTTCACAAAGATATTATGATGAAATTTTGATTGAACCCATGTCACATTGTCCAAGTATATTGCCATGTGTAAGAATTACGGACAAGTGATCATGAATTCAAATTGATAGCAATGGCTCCCCCTACATTTATGCTATATGTTTGGATTTTGGAAGCATACATGTTAGATAGGAAAGATTAGGAGCATTGTCTACCAATAGGTGCTAAGTGTTTGAGATTATAGACCTTTGAAGCATGATACCATCGGAGTAGCGTTAAGCACCATCTTAGCACCATGTGTAGCTTGATACCACATGAAAATATACAAGTAACACTAGAAACCCCGTGAGATCAACATTAGAAGCAAGGTTCTAGTACCACTTGGAAAACATAAAGCATGAGTATCTAGCTACTTCCTATACATGCTAGTACTTCAATTCATCATTCAAATTATACTAGCAAGTCACCACACAAGCAATGTATCGGAGAAAAAGAAATGCATATCAATGCATCATACATATGAAGTGCACATGGAAATGCAACAATCATGCTTAAGAGCTTGCTCCCCCTACTTGTGTGCTCAAAATTTTAGTTGATCCCCTTCTTTTTATCAATTCTCCCCTTTAGGTTTTCTCCCCCTTTAGAATATATCTTTGTGAACAACATTTTCTCCCCCTTTGGCACTAATGACCACAAGGGACCAATTTTAGATAGAATATCATGTCATGTTATGGGGTGAGGATCAAGTTTGTGATTCAACCTAGATTGCTTGCATGAATAAAATACTTCGGTTTGATCCAAGGGCAAGCTTCTTCACACCTCACTAGAAGGGTTATCATGCACCATGTTGAAGCAAATATTTAGACAAGTTTTCTAGATTAAACACTTAGGATCACGAGCTACTTAAACAAGTTATATGCTACCACTAGATCATACAAGTCATGGAAACAATAGTGGTATCATATAAACTTCAAATTCATTTGATTTTTATGATTGAGCCTAGAACATGTAAATTATGACTAGATGCACTAAACAAGTCCTTAGCATAGAATGTATGACATGTCAACCAATTGTACCTTGGGGTTCGAAAGAGAGGCATGTCATATATGGGGTGCATCAACTCATGTTGGAGAAGTCAAGTATGTTCAACTCATTCTTTAGCTTGTGAAATCTCTTCTCATCAAGTGGCTTGGTGAATAGATTGGCTAGTTGATCTTCGGTGCCTACACTCTCAATAGCAATGTCACCCTTTTGTTGATGATCTCTAATAAAGTGATGGCAAACATCAATATGCTTTGTTCTTTGATGTTGAACCAGATTGTTGGTTAGCTTCACGACACTTTCATTGTCACATAGCAATGACACATTCTTGAAATTGATTCCAAAATCCTTCAATGTTGCCTTCATCCACAAGATTTGTGCACAACAACTACCCGCGGTGATGTATCCGGCCTCGGCAGTAGATAGTGCAATACTATTTTGCTTCTTGGATGACCATGAGACAAGTGATCTTCCCAACAATTGATAAGTCCCAGAAGTGCTCTTTCTCTCCACTTTGTCACCGGCATAGTCAGAATCCGAATATCCAACTAGCTCAAAGCTTGCACCTTTGGGATACCATAATCCAACATCTTGTGTATGCTTCAAATACCTCAATATTCTCTTTGTTGCCTTAAAATGACTTTCTCTTGGTGAGGCTTGAAATCTTGCACACATGCATACACTAAACATCACATCGGGCCTTGATGCCGTCACATAGAGTAGGCTACCAATCATTGATCTATATAGCTTTTGATCCACCATGTTGCCATTCTTGTCACTATCCAAGCTTCCATTAGTGCTCATTGGAGTAGTGATTACTTTTGCATCTTCCATACCAAACTTCTTTAGCATATCCTTTATGTATTTGATTTGGCTCACAAATGTTCCTTCCTTCATTTGTTTGATTTGAAGCCTAAGAAAGAAACTAAGTTCACCAATCATTGACATTTCAAATTCATTTGCCATCATTTTCTCAAACTCATCACAATAATCTTGATTGGTTGAACCGAATATGATATCATCAACATATATTTGCAACACAAATAAGTCTTTCCCAATCTTCTTGGTGAAGAGAGTAGTATCCACTTTGCCTATGACAAATACTTTGGATAGCAAGAAGTCCCTCAATCTTTCATACCATGCTCTAGGTGCTTGCTTCAATCCATACAAAGCTTTTCTCAACTTGTAGACATGATTGGGTTTCTTGTCATCTTCAAAACCGGGAGGTTGCTCCACATACACCTCTTCTTGAATGTACCCATTGAGAAATGCACTCTTCACATCCATTTGATATAGCTTGATATTATGAGCACAAGCATAGGCAAGTAAGATCCTAATTGCTTCCAATCTTGCAACCGGGGCATATGTTTCATCAAAGTCAAGACCCTCTATTTGTGTGTAACCTTGAGCCACTAGTCTTGCTTTGTTTTTTACTACTATCCCATCTTGATCTTGCTTGTTGCGAAAGACCCATTTTGTTCTAATGTCATTGTGATCACTAGGTCTCTCAACTAGTTCCCATACTTCATTTCTTTTAAAGTTGTTGAGCTCTTCATGCATTGCATTTACCCAATCCAGATCTCTTAATGCTTTATCGATGTCCTTGGGTTCTTCCATTGACACAAAAGAAGAGTGAGCACAAAATGATGCCAATCTTGATCTGGTTTGAACTCCCCTTTGTATGTCACCAATGATGAAATCTAATGGATGGTCTCTTGCAATGTTAGTCGGTTGAAGCACTTGGACTTGATTGCTTGGATGTTGATGTTGATCATGAGTTGGAGATAATGAACTAGCCACTTGTTGATCTTGTTGCACTTGAGATGATGTACTAGCTTGATTTTGTATTAGAGAACCACTAGCTTGTGTAATTGGACTTTAGACCACTTGATCTTTGTTGTCATCCACATCAATCACTTGCTTTGGCCTAATATCACCAATATCCATTTCTTTTAAAACATTGGTCAATTGAGTTCCTCTCACATCATCCAAGTTATCTTCCTCATCTTGAGAGCCATTTGTTTCATCAAACTCAACATCATGAACTTCCTCAAGTAAACCACTAGTCAAATTCCAAACTCTATAAGCTTTGCTAGTAGTGGAGTAACCAAGTAAAAATCCTTCATCACATTTCTTCTCAAACTTGCTCAATCTAGTGCCCTTCTTCAAGATGTAGCATTTTCAATCAAATACCCGAAAGTATGCAATGTTGGGCTTTCTTCCATTTAAGATCTTATATGGTGTTTTCTCTAAGAACTTGTGGCAATAGAGGCGGTTGCTATAGAAGCAAGCCGTGTTGATTGCTTCGGCCCAAAATGAATGACTCACATTATACTCATTCAACATTGATCTTGTCATATCAATCGAGGTTCTATTCTTTCTCTCAACTAGGCCATTAGATTGAGGTGTATACTTGGCCAAAAATTGATGCTTGATTCCAAGCTCATCACATAGCTCATCAACTCTTGTGTTTCTAAACTCACTTCCATTGTCACTTCTCACTTTCTTGATTGTTGTCTCAAACTCATTTTGCACTCTCTTGATGAATTTCTTGAATATGTCAAATACATCACTCTTGTCCATAAGAAAGAATACCCATGTGTATCTAGTGAAATCGTCTACAATCATAAAGCCATACTTGTTGCCACCAATGCTTGTGTATGTAGTTGGCCCAAATAGATCCATGTGCAATAACTCAAATGCCTTGAAAGTACTCATGATGCTTTTCAATGGATGAGTATTGCCTACTTGCTTTCTGGCTTGACATGCACTACATAGCTTATCTTTCTCAAATGTGACATCCTTCAAGCCTCTAACTAAGTCATGCTGCACTAACTTGTTCAATTGCTTCATGCCAACATGACCAAGTCTTCTATGCCATAACCAACCCATACTTGATTTGGTGAGTAAGCATGTTGAAAGTTGAGTGTCACTAGCATTAAAATCAACCAAGTATAGATTCTCATATCTAAAACCCTTGAAGATCAAATTGGAGCCATCAACACTAACTATCTCCATATCATCAACACCAAAAATGCACTTGAAACCAAGATCACACAATTGAGCAACTGAGAGAAGATTGAAGTTCAACTTTTCAACTAAGAGCACATTGGAAATGCTATGATTATTTGAGATTGCAATCCTTCCAAGAGCCTTTACATCACCCTTGCTATTGTCACCAAATGTGATGCTATCAATGCCACTATCATTTGATTTGAGAGAGTTGAACATTCTTGAATCACCGGTCATATGTTGAGAGCACCCACTATCAAGCACCTAATGCCTTCCTCTGGCCTTGTAATTTACCTACAAAACAAATTAATGTCTTTTAGGTACCCATACTTGGTTGGGTCCTTGGAGGTTAGTAACTAAGTTCTTTGGTACCCAAATGGCCTTCTTCTTTGGGCCCACAATTGGTGTACCAACAAATCTATCATGCACACCTTTCTCACCCTTGGTAAGCACATAACAAGAATCAAAAGGAATACAATCCATTTTAGCATGAAACTTGTTGTTTTTCTTGTTCATTTTATTACAATTAATCTCTAGATGCCCAACTTGCTTGCATCTATTGCAATAATGACCATTTCCCTTCACAAAGCGAGGCTTTGGAGTAGCAAAGGCCGCCTTGCCCTTCTTGGGAGTATAGCCCAAACCCTCTTTGTTAAGAGAGAACCTTTGGCTACCCAAGCATTTTAGCAAGCGGACATCCCCACCATAGGCATTGCCTAATGCATGGGTGAGATCATCCACCTCTTTCTTGAGAGTCTCATTCTCAACCACAAGTGATGAATCACTAGTAGTAGAGGTAGAGTTGGTTGTGGTGGATGATGATGAGCTACATGAAGCATTAGTAGGACCAACAAATAAAGAATCATCAATAATATCACATGTTAGTCCAATGTCATAAGTGATAATCACTTGCTCCTCCTTAGCTTCCTTCATGAACTTCTCCAACTTAAGGTCCTTTTCCTTGATGAGCTCAAGTAGAGTAGAGTGGGCTTCCTTAAGCCTAGTGTGAGCAATTTCAAGATCCTCGTGGTCTTCCTTTAGACACTCACGAGAGGCCTCTAGCTCATCAAAGGATTTCCTAAGAGCTTTGAGCTCTTGTTTAATTCCTTTGCACTCCTTACTCTTTTTGAGAGCAACAAGCTCCTCCATCAAGGCATCATTTTCATTGCTCTTGGCAATGAGCTCTTGCTCTAAGATTTTTCATCTCTTGGTGGTTCTCTTATAGCCCTTGCTCATTTGATCTATTATACCCAATAGATCATCCTTGGAGTAGTCCTTATCCTCCTCATCATCACTCCTACAACCATCACTAGCACAAGAATCATCATCATTATCATCATATTTTACCTTAGTAGGCTTGGCCATAAGGCATGTCCATGTAGTGTCAAAGATAGATGGCTTGTTGGAGAGGGCGATGCTTGCAATGGCTCGCCGAGTGGTCCTTTCATCATCACTAGAGCTTGCATCATCATCACTATCGGAGTTGTCACTATCCCAAGTGACCACATAACCACCACCCTTCTTCTTGTTGTTGAATGTGAAGCTCTTCTTTGCTTTCTTCTCCTTCTCTTTCTTATCCTTCTTGTTCTTCTTGAGCTTCAAGTCCCCATTATGACATCTCTTATCTTCATAGGGGCAATCCGCCACTATGTGATTGGGGCTATTGCGATTATAGCAAAGGATCTTTGCCTTCATAATGTCTCTCCTCTTCATTGCCCCATATCCTTTCTTCTTCATGAACCTCCCCATCTTGTGCACTAGGAGGGCCATGGTCTCATCATCGAATGGATCATCATCATCGCTCTCCACCTTGCTCTTGCCCTTAGAAGATGAAGCCTTGAATGCAATGGGCTTCTCTTGCTTGACCTTGGTCTCCTTCTTCTCTTCTACCTCATCCTCATCATCATTGTATTGGGCATCGGTCATTATATCTCCAAGCACATCGGTTGGTTTGACCTTGTCCAATCCCTCTCTAAAGATCATTCTTCTCAAGGTGGCAAACTTCTTGGGTAAACACATCAAGAACTTGTGTAAGAAGTCTTTGTCCTCAACCTTCTCCCCAAGCCCCTTAAGATCATTGACAATGACTTGGAGCCTATAGAACATCTCTGGGATGGATTCATCATCCTTCATCTTGAAAGTGGAGAACTTGTCCTTGAACATATATAGTTTGGTACTTTTTACCGTTGAAGTGCCTTCATATGTTTCTTCAAGCCTTATCCAAAGCTCATTTGCCTTTTCAAGATCTTTGATTTGCTCAAATACTTTATCATCAATGGCACGGTAGATTGTGTCAAGTGCCGCGGTGTTGTATTGTTTGTTGATGCGGTCATTGGGAGTGAGATTTTCCTCATCAAGAATGATGTATCCTTCTTTGGTCACATCCCAAATCTTCTCATGTATATTGCCTAGGTATTGCTTCATCTTCCTTTTCTAATGATCAAAGGAAGAGACGCCTTGAACATAACTTGAGCCATCTCGCACCGAGGTTGTTATGCCTTGAAACTAGTGACCACGGCTCTGATACCACCTGAAAGGTCTTGATGGCTAGAGGGGGGGTGAATAGCCTTTTAAAAAATTCTACAAAGACAAGCTAAACAAGTTTATCAATATAACAAATAGCGATATGCGTGTTTTGCTTAGCCTACGGGGTGTTTGCAAGCCACCTAACCAATTCACAATTCTAGTATATTTGCACTCAACCGCACAAGTCAAACTGAGAAGGTAACTACAACTACAACTAGCAAGCTACACAAAGGAGCTACTCTAGCAAAGCTAACTAGCTAGTAAAGATAACTAAGAAGGTAAAGCAGAGTTGAGTTAGGAGAGTTTCACCGAGGGGCAAAGTATTGAGCCAACCAATATGATCAACAATGAATACCAAGACAACCGAGTATTTTAGACGTACCCCTTCGAATATAGCCGTTAGCAACTTGAAACAGCTGCAGTCGCACTGATCAAACGCGCTGGTCAAACTAACCGAACGCACCGATCACACAGTGCCTACGCTTGCGAAACACCGACCGGACGCGCTAGTCGCGCGGACCGGACGCGTGAAGTATGACCGGACGCGCTGGTCCCGTAACAGACCGGACGCGCTGGTCAGGCCTCAGTAGCGCTCCACCGAGACAGCGACCGGACGCGCTGTAGAACTAACCGGACACCATAGTGCCAGCATCCAGTTGAAGTTCAGTAAGCTCCTAGATCGACCGGACGTGTCCGATCGATTGTGACCAGACGTGCCACCACGTCCGATCAAAAAACCAAAACACGCGCAGATGCTGAACACTGATCGGACGCGTCCGGTCAAACAGAGACCGCGTCCAGTCCAGCGTCCGGTCACCTCTGTGACCTCTGTTCGCCTCTGTTTCTTTTCTGACTTCCAATGTAGTGGAATATAGTCATTTCAACTCCTCGAAAACACCTAAATCTCGCCTTGCAACCTCGGCGGGAGGGAGAGAGGGACCCAAACCCTCTCTACTTGTAACACCCTAGTGTTAAGCATTCATTTTTGCACTTGCATTTCATGGGCATAAGCATAATTTATTCATACATGAGCGTTAACACAAGAAACACTTGAAACATGCATTCAAAACATCTGAAACATGTGACATGTGCTAATGAAACATTGCTTGTTATTTCATGATTCATAATGTATATGTTTTATAACTATGCTCAATTAAGACAAGTGATTGATTTGTTTGGTCACTAAACTCACTTAGACATGGTTGGGTTGCAAAATGAAATAAGTGAAACATTTCATTTATAACCTTTGCAACACAATGTTTCAAATGTAGAATTGAAATGTTTCAGTAGTACAAATGTGATGTTTCATATGCTATGATTGGACTTTTGTAGTTTTAATAATGCAAATGTGCAGCTATGGGTATAACAATACTTAATTCATGTTTAGGACATTAAAATGACAACATGTTCATGTTAATAACTTTGGCTAATTAAGCTTTTAATTAATGGCATGCTAATGACTGACCTAGAGGTGGCTTTGTTTGATTTGAATTGTAATTAAAATTATAAAAGGAATTTGGCTTGGAGTGTTATAGATGAAAGGTGTATTTTGAAAATCTCTGCAACTTTCATGCTGTAACCTTTTTCTGAAAAAGTTTGCAAAATGCCTTAAAATGCAATTTATAGGGCTATTTCTTTAATAAGAAAAGAAGAAAACCGCTGTTGGGCCACGTCCTGGCTTTGGCCCACCAGCACCGCACTGCTCCTGCGCCTGCACCCTTGTCCAGCTATGCCTGGCGGCCCATGCGCGCGCTGTGGCCCAGCTCCCATGCTTGGCCTAGCTCCGCTGCCGGCCTGGCTAGCCTGGCCCACTCCCGCAGCGCCGCGGCCCAGCCTCGCTCCACGCGTGCACGCTCAGCACCCGAACGCGCGCCCACGTCGCGGCCGTCGCCCCGTTCGCCCAGTCCCCATTCACCGGGTGTCGTCCCGCCACCGGCGACCACCGCGTTCTGACCAGCCTTAAGAAGGCGGTCTGAAGGGCGTTCAGGTGCACCTCCCCTTCACTCCACGCCCTCACGCTCTGCCTTCCTCCTTGCTTTCTCGCACCGCAGAGCACGCCGCACCCGCTGCAGCGCCACCGGCGCCATACCCTGCCACTGCCATGCCAGTTCTCGATTAGCCTCGCCGACCGCTCCGCCTTGCTCCGCACCACCCCATGAGAGGCTTTGCAGCAGCTATCGCCAAGGTATGGTGCCAATCAGTGGGCCCCCTTTCTTCCCCGGCGATGGCTGCCACCATGACCATCATGGTCATGACGCTCCACTCCTTCTCCTCCCTCGTAGGCGTGCGCACCACCTCCCTCACGGCCTCGTGATGCCCCTGCGCCACTCACCAGGCCCCGCCATGGCCGGGAGCGCCAGGCTCGCCGGAACCAGCCGCTCGTCGCTGGCCATTGCCACTGCAGCTCAAGCTCGCCTTGGCTGCCGTATCCTAGCTAGGTGGGTTCGCCTCGACGAGAGAAAGCCAGGGATGGGGTTAGCGCCGCCAGAGACCCCCACCGCCGGCGAGATCCGGCCGGCGAAGCGCCTCCCCTGCCTCCATGAGGCTGACGGGTGGGGGCCCGGCTGGACCTGGGACCCGGCTGCTAGTGTCTGTGGTGCACCAGATCTGGGTGCATGTAGCATTTCAGATTTAATTGATTTTGGAAAATGATTTTCAGAAAAAGAAGTAATGCTTGTGTAATTTATATCTTGAGCTGTGGGTGTCCAAATGAGGTGAAACAAGTTGTGTTGTGTTTCTAGTGAATAGATCTGTCTGTTAAAAATGTGAAATAGCATTTTTGTGATACTTTTATATAGAGTTTTATTTAATGTGTTAAATGCTTATGATCTTTGGAAATGTGCAGTAAATAGAGTAAAGGTCAGAAAAATGTGAGACTTGATTTGCTTGATAGATCTTGAAGTGTAGAATATATGGTAAAGTTTTGAGGTGCTGTTATTATGGAATGAATTGTACTTATTATTTAAATTGCTTTAATGCTGATTCTTGTGGCATTTTTAGTAAATAAAATATGCATAGATAAATCTTGAGAAAAATTGTGGACTACGCCGGTACTCTGAAGTAGCTAAGAAAAATAGTAAATCTATGGTTTGACACTTTTCATAATACAAAGTATTTTCATGCTTAATCTATCCTGCTTTTTGTCATTTTTGTGTAGGTCAATATGCTTATCATTTTGGCATGGTATTTTTACGGTAGGGTCCAGAGCGCATGTTTAACCTGCTGTAATTTTTATAGAATTTTAGGAGCTCTAGTAATATGTGGCCTAGTTCTATGCATTTCCATAATTGTAATTAAAATGAATTGTTACATGTGATGTAAATGCTTCATGGCACTTTTATGTACTTTTGTGTCAAGAGTAACCTGCTGGTGTGTTTGGCCTGGTTCAACTTGAATTGCCATGTGGTCATTCATGTGTGCATGTATATTTGGGTACAAACTTGAATGGTGTAGGTATGTATACCTTGTTAGTGAGCATGCATGTTTTGCGTGTGAGTGCATGTAGCTCTGTGATGCTTGCTACAAAATGCTTAGTCCAAGTGAAACATGATGTTAGTACAAGTAATAAGCTGCCTTGCCATATGTGAGTATAATTGCCTTGCTTAGCGAATGCATGTTGCTTTGGTGTATCCCTAAAGCACTAATAACCTGCTGGCATGTCTTAGCGTATTAGTCATACGTGTGGTATGTGTTTATGTGTATGTTATATGCATAGGGTAGACTTGCCTTGTGTCGCTAGGTATACCCTGTTAGTATGTATGCATGCATGTTTGCTTATAAATGAACACAGGTAGCTCTTTGATGCGTGTGTACGAATGTTTAGAGAAACATGATGTTAGCTGCATGTGATAAGTTGCTTGTCTTAGGTTACTTGATCATGATGAATATGTGTTGTAAGTACTAGAGAAGAGATATGCAACTACTCGGTCAAATAGGGTTAATTTGCTTATCACCTGAATGTGGCTATGTTTGCATGTATGCTCGCATTCACGTCATCATGCCATATGCAAGTCCTTTCAAGTACACTCCTTATCATCATGTACGCTTATCGCACTTCCATGCATTCATACATCTGCATTATCACATCTCATTTAGGTACGCGAGGTGCATGAGAAGCACGTGGTGTGGGACCGAACCCGAAGACGGTGTTGGTGGACCATCCTGAAGATGGAAAGGCTGGACACATGCTAGGATCGGAGGTGTCAACAAGACGGCGCAACTAACTGACTTGACTAGGTGTCAGATCCTAGGCAAGCCCTGGAGCATTCTAAGCCTCCTACTTTATAAAAGCAATTGAGTATATATATGTTATACATGTATTGTTGCATTAAGTTGTAGGAGTTGAGTAAAACCGTTGATGCATTTATTGCTATCCTTGCCTACCTTATTACATTCTTACCCTGCTAGGTTTAGGGTTGAATAACTGCTTAGCCCTGCTTAGACCGGTAGCGATCGGTGATTTCCTGTCACCTAAAATTATAGGTGTTTATAGGAATACTTTAGCTATGGAATGGGTGATATCCTAGAAATAACCAAGTGTTGATGGATAATTGGAGACCGGGCGGAATAAGTATTGGGCAACCAGATAGGGTTCTGGGGTGATTGTAGTTTCCGTCTGTATCGATTAAGGACCGACCGTTGTTGGGCCTCAGGTCATGTTGAACGCATGCCTCACATTTAGCTGGCCGAATAATGTACCTTTCGACTATGAAGCTGGGAGATTATTCAGGCCGAGTGGATTGCTCGCAACGCACTGTACCGGAGCAGGTGTGGTAGGACACGGGGGCGCGATGATAAGGCCAAAGAGCAATTGGGCGGCCCCTGGGTACATGTGGTTCCTGGCAAACTCGAGACTTTACTTGGATAGTTGACTTGGTGACCAATATCTCACTTTAGCGGGTGAGTGAGGTTTGTGTGAGGAATAAATTACCAGTTGGTTAATAATCGATTCGAATCGCTATCGTTCACTAGATAGTGAACACTTGAATCGAGTTACGGCATCGTAGTAATGTTACTATGGAAAGAAGAATGGTTATATGGATGATGTTGGAAAATGCCAAACCTGTTATAGGTACTATTTATTGCTTAATGATTAATCAAGTGATTTCCATTAGTACATGTGCTAACTTAGCTTAATCAGGCTATAAAGGTAACCTGCTGCTAATAAGCTTAAAATGGTTCATATATGATAACTTATGCTTTCCGCAAAGCAAGTCAAGCCAGTCCACTTATAAAGCCTTGCATACTCCTTGGTGTCAATTTTATTTCTGGTTTATGACGGTTAAGTCTAGCTAAGTATATTCTAGTACTTAGGGTTTTGTTCCCACCTGTTGTAGGTAGTAAGGCGTACTACTGTGGCGACAAGTTGGACTTCTCTCCCACTTCGGGTGGTGAGTGGACCATGGGCATGGTCCCTTCTTATATCGTATCTATTTGCTGTTATTAGACATGACCATGCGCTGGCACTGTAATTTAACTAAGTGTGTGTAAAAGGTGGTTTCAAGCTATTTCGCTTCCGCTACTTCTATTTTGAAGTGGGTTTAGCACTAAGTTATGTTGCACTCCGATGTATTTGTGAACTTGAGGTAACATGTGGACTGTGGTTACTAAATCATGTACGGTCTTGGTTGTAAGCTTGAAAAAGTTTGAAATCCCTCATGATTTCATGGACTACCGGGTTTATATGGGTTCAAGTATGCGAATTGAGCGGTTAATCGTTGATTTTGTACTTGAGCTCTTATAAATTGGGCGGTTCTGTTACACTACCACTCAAACTCCAACGCCATCGCAAAAAGTGCTAACACCACCAAGTGATCACGTCATGTGCGAGTGTGTTAGCATTTTCACAATCATTTATCGAGGCGTTATTAGTTCCATCCAAATGCATATGATTATGAAATGCACACCTAGAGGCACTTAGGAGTTCAATAGCCGCGTCATTCCCCTCTTTATAGTACGGCTATCTATCCTATAATGTAACCACACCCACTAGGTGTCTTGGTTACTAAAACACAACCCTTAAGCATATACCTTTGCCTTGATCACATAGGGTTGCGTCCAAATCCAAGTGTGGCCATCATGATCACCATGTCCATCTTGCCACCAACCTTGGAATGTACTAATCCTCATATGCTATATACAACTTAGGCATAGGATTAGTACTTAGGCGTTGTCACTAATTACCAACACCAAACATAGAGCTTTCAATGTGTTAGCCATTTGTGACTTCAACATGAGGTTCACCTTTGTTGTCACAAGATGTCCAAGGTCGGTACATGACATGAGAGTGTTTAATGATGCCATACATAAATATGGTGATAAGTTTCCATATTCAACAACATGTAAAGACCCATGTTGCTATGTTGCGGTAGCTATCTCCATATTTTTTAGATAACTATTGTACATTTTGTATTAAATGTATTTATACCATTGTATAGGGAAATTCTATCTTGTTGACTCAGGATAACCTAATCGATCAGGTTATCTTATGTCGTATAAAGGACCCAATATCATTTACCTAAATATCAACAAGGACCAAGGAGGTATTCAATTATACTCATTCATCACTTCGAAATGTCATCGAACGTTCTTTTGGAGTTTTAAAGATGAAGTGGTGGATTTTATTAGACTTACCAAGCTATCCAATGGTAAAGCAAATACTCATTTCTAGAGAGAGCTAAATAGTAGATCTGAACTTCAACAAGTGTGATCTTGATGAAAACTATATGCCATTTCTAGAGTCATCATCACCTCTCAATAGAGGCAAGCAAACACTCGTTTGGGAGATGAGGACCAAAGTATGAACGACTTCTTTGACAATATTGTGCTGATGCTTTGATAGCTAGAAGAGTGTGACTATGAGAGTACGTGTATTCCAATGTGTGAATAAAATGTAATGTATGAACTTTTAAACTTATTTGTTGTTAGTGTTATTTTAATTCAATATTTGCTTTAGCATTTTGGTGAGGAAGCACATAGAAAAGCGAGTGCGGGAACTGCATCTACCATGGGGGATGCGTGGGAATTTGTATTAAGATAGTAGTAGTTATTAGCACTTAGATCCAAGTAGGACTAGGCTAATCTTTAGCCAGCTAACTACTAGTCGGCTATTCACTAGTCCTAGTACATCCAAATAGACCCTAATGTTACGACAAACATTTATTTGACTCGTGGACATGGTATGTTGGGATTGTTCAATTCTTAAGAGTATGGTGGGATGGTCACATTTTGTGTTTGGCCAAAGAGGATGAATTCATTCTTGTTTTCTATTTAGTTAGAGTGATCGAGCCAAGTGGGATATGCAAAGATTTAACATTATCAATTACTCAGTCATGGACTTGGTTTTTAGTTGTGGGCCCCACTTATCATCCTCTTATCCATATCTCTTCTTTCTCTTTCCCTTCTACCACCCTGAACCTTTCCTCCTTTGCTCTGTCATCCACCATGCCCTGAACCCCGCCACCTGCCACCCCTACCTTAACCACCCAGCCTCCTTCACCTATGAAAGCTCTAGTTTGGTTTTGGCTAATTGATGAAACCTATTGGACTAACCCTTTTTTGTAAGTGTGAAGATAAGCAAGGGTGGTCCAAGCCAAGTGGTGAAGCTAGAAGGTGATGGTCATGATAATGATAATGGGCAAAAGATGATGATCAAGCTCCAACTTGGAAGAGAAGAAAGAGAAAAGCAAAAATGGGCTCAAGGAAATGGTAAAATGATAGGCCCATTTTTGTTTTGCCACTCGAGACACCTTAGAGGGTGTGAGTGGATTTAGGGTCAGTAGCCATATTATGAAGAGGGGAGAAATTCATTGTGAAATGCGGTTATCAAAGTGCCACTATAAGTTCTAACTCATTGCATATGCACTTAGATTCTAGTGAGATAACAAATTAAACCCTTGAAAAATGTTTTGAAAAATGCTAACATGTGTGCACAATGGTGATGCACTTTATGGTTAGCAATTAGGAATGTGGGTGAGGTGTTTGGAGTTGTATTTCACTAAGAAATAGTGATCAAACTCTGGGTTAGGAAGGACCGGACTCTAGGTGTGTGAGTCCGGTACCTAACCCTAGGGTGGCGTGGCTCTGGGTCCTTGACCAGACCCTGGTGAAGGAGTTAGACCAGACGCGGCACTGCCACTATGTGCAAGTCCGATCATGGTGGCGTGGATGCGTGGCAGGCGTGGTTATGGACTGGAGTCGATGGTTGTTTTTCGTGCATGTCTGGTCAAAATGGTTGTGGCGCAAGAGCATTGCGGACCGGACTCTGGGTGCATCCGATTGCACAGACCGAACTCGGTCCGATTGATTTCATGCTCTTTAGAACCTCTCTACATAGTGACCGGACTCTGGCTCTCATGTGTCTGGTCGTGGTTAGGCGTGTGCGCTCGTGAGTTGAGGTGCCAACGGCTAGTTTTGAATTTGGGGTGGCATGGCGCTCAGTGATTCGTTGGAGGAGGCAATTGGACTCTTTGGACCAGACACTACCAGCGGGTCCAGTCGGTGTGTCCAGTGCAACATTAAGTGGCCAACAGTTATTTCATGGGTTTCACTTCTATTTAAGAGTGTTCACTACTATAGATTTATTTATCACTATCGACACTTTCACTGTCATAGCGATAGAAGCGATGGTGTGATATTTGCACCGTTGGTTGGAATGATAGCGAGGCCTCCTAGGACTAAAACCGGTAGTTCAGATTTCTACCACCGATGGGTTAACGATAAATGCGGTAGTGGTATTAGGGTTTCATTTCCTCCGTCGCATGAAAAGCTGGGTCAACTAGGATACGTGTTTTGCCCATTGGCCCTAAAGTAACGTTTGGTCAACAGGTGGTAAATTCAGCGTGAGTGTTAAATTGCCTCAACTTCCAAGGCCATCAAATCACCATTATTTCCGCCGCCTGAAGCCTAAGAGTAGCGTACCCGTTGCTCTACATATACTTTAAGCCTAGGGACCTCTAAAATGGCCCCTCTTCTTCAAACATCATCCCCTTCTCTTTCAATCTATAAAGAAAATGTCGGACAACCCCATCAAGTTTCTAAGCAGCCCGTCGTCCTATGAGGATGAATTGCCTTCCCACCACTCCTCTGAGGAGAACGTCTCCTCCGATGATGGGAGGTTTGATTATAGTCCTCTGTGGAGCTCCGAGAAGGAAGGCCCGGAGGAGGAGGACGCAGACACCGACGCCAAAGACTCCGACAACGACTCTGACTCCGACTTCGCCTCGCCTCCTCCCAAGTGAGCGAGGTGCGCAATCATATATTTAGATTGAGTAGTTTATAGTTAGTATAAGTAGTTTGAATAGTTTAGGTTAGTTATTATGCTTTCAGACGAGTACAATCATATACTCGTCTAAATTGTATCTATATGTTAGATATATATAATCAATCAATGAAAAAAATCTATTGGCATAGATTTGATCTCTTCAATGCCACCTTTTTTATATGAAATGCAAAGCAAGTTCTTTCCAATACTACTTCCAAAATGCCAGTGCACGTATTTGATCTCTCGACGAATGTTTTAAAATTTTTCTGTATATTTGTGAATGAAAAGGGAAAAACTATCATGTACTATTGCAATTGTTTCTAGGAGAATCTAAAAGCAATTTAACCACTGACAATCACTGTATTATAGTGTTGGATTAGCGTGGCAATGGTCGGCTTAATACGAACACTGTTTAACTTATCTCGTGCCGTTCATTCTCGCTGTCGATCAATCTGGACCATCTGTTTGGCAACAAACCTAGAAGTGCCCGACCCATTCCCAACTCCCCTCTGGTCCTATAGGCGCCTTGGTGGTGATTCGAACAACTATAAAACACCAATACAAATTCATTAGTTCTCCCCACCCATTGTTGTTTCATCTTCATTCTCCCCACATGTTGCTTCATCTTCATTTTGACCCATCACCTGTACTTGCCCTGCGTCGAGCACCTTGCATTGTCATCATGGACAATGCCCTGTGAAGGTTAGATGGATTCGGTCACCCCCCTGTTTGCATTTGGTTCCAACTAGTTTTGGGTTCGGTATCGGTTTTGTTCATATTAGGAATTTCATCATTGCAATAGATGTCTTACTTCGGAAGAAGCCATTTCAATGCGAGCAACCTTGCATTTTGGTGGCTAGGGGTGGCACCAGGACCCCAAATGAAGTTGTTTGCTACTTGGGGATGGAGCATTCACCTGGACCGACTGCTGATTGTTGAAGCCGCTATTCATCACCTTCTCGAACCACAAAATTTGATAAGAATCGTTCAACACCCTATTTGTGGAGAGATTTTTGTGCTTTGCAGGACTAGATAGGAAGTAGACATACTTTATAGATATAATGTGTCCATGGATGGAGATGCTGTCATCTTTGCTACAGTTCACTACCTCTGGCTTTCAGGACCGCATCAACTAATTGAGTACTGTAGCAACTGCCTACCCATCCAACATTAAATCTTAGAATTTGTGAAACTTTTATGTTAATGAAGTTTATATGTACTAATAAAACCTTTGGATTAGTATGTATGAGTACTTCATAATTGTTGAACTATTACTTTGGCTGAACTGTTAATTGAATCAGTTGGTCTTGATTGTGGTCCACATGTACACCTCTATGTAAGCATAGAGGATCCAAAACAAGCATTCTTCTACAGGGGGATTGTACCATGAACCGTCAGTGAGATAGCATTTCATCTTGGCGGGAGTGCGAGGGTTTTCAAGGATGTTTTGGTGCCTTGGTAGGAGGCAAAAGCGTAGACAAAAGACCTAGGCCAACCTCTTCACTCAGAGTGTGCAACACTTTAAACCTTGACTGCTCCATGGCTGCATCTAGCTTCAACTCCTCCTAGTGGTCAGCACCATCCTAGGGCGCCATCACGAGAACACCTGCTTCTAGTGAAGAAGGCTACAATGGGAGGGGGCCACCCATCTTGTGCCATGTCGAGAACCACCCCTACGCATATCAACCACCACTTTTGTGTCGCTGCGGCTTGAAGACGCCATGGTGGATTTTGTGGAGTGATGAAAACCCAGGGGTCGGTACCACAGATGCTGTAGGGCAAATAATGTAACTTGATTTCTTTCTTGTTCATTCTATTTTTACAATGCAAATGCTGAAATTGCACTGTACTTATGATAATTTGGTTTTTTCATAGCCCGACTTAGATTGCGGGTTCTTTAAGTGGCACGATCCCCTTTCTGAGGACCTTGATTTTGGATTTACGTAACAAGATTTGGAAGCTGAAGGCGGAGGCCATTGTTACAACAAATGAAGAACATCTGCAGGAGGAGGAAGAGATTATGCCATAGATTAATGAAATGGCCAGGGTTCTAACAAAGATGATGGAAGATTTGATATCTTTGAGGAAGAAATGTGCTTCCTGTTCTTGTTTCACCTATTTTGTACTTACCTTAGTTCTTGGTATGTTCATTGGCAAGTTTCTTAGTTCACCGCAATAGATTCAAGTATCAATTCATGTATCAGACTGAAATCTATCACTTTTGTACAACTATTGTTGAACTAAATGCAATGTCATTAACCATGTGTTCAATCTATTGAACTATAAATGATAGTAGGTCCAAGTATCAATTGATGTGTCAGACTGAAATCTGCCACTTTTGTATAACTATTGTTGAACTAAATGTAAGGTGGTTAACCAGGTGTTTAATTTATTGAACTATAAATGATAGTAGATCCAAGTATCAATTGATGTGTTGGAGACATGCTCCTTCCCTAGTTTGGTTTTAGATAATTGATGAAACCAAGGGACTAGTCATTATGCTAAGTTTGTAGACATGAAATGATAAAGTCTCATGCCAAGTGGTGGAGCCTAGAGATAATCATGGTGATGATGGTGATGACCAAAAGATGATCAAGTGCTTCACATTTGGAAAATAAGAAAGAGAAAAACAAAGCCCGATGGAAATCAAGGCAAAGGTATTGCTAGGGTTTTGGTTTTGATGATCAAGACACCATAGAGGGTGTGATCACATTTAGGATTGGTAGCCATACTATAAAGAGGGGAGTTTCTGGGGCTATTGATCACTTAAGTGCCATTAGATGAGGATTCATTTGCATATGCATTTAGATATAGTGGAGAGCTAACCTAACTCCTTCAAAATGATTACGAAAAATGTTAACACACATGCACATAGTGATGTACACTTGGTGATGTTAGCACATTTGCGAAGGAGGTAGAGTTTGAGTAGTAGAGATGGGTTTGGGACCCTCTCTCCCTCCCGCCTCGCAAGTTCAGCAGGATTCAGTGAAATTTTAGAAGTGTTCTTCACTGTTTTTTGGCACCGGACACTGGCTTCGGGAGCACCAAACGCTGGCCCCAACGTTCGGTCAGTTGTGCAACGCGATTCCTAGCCAGTTTTGGTCACTGGCGCGTTCGGTGCAGAAAAGGGAGTGAGTACTAGACGCGTGACATCAGCGTTCGGTGTGAGCGGCTCTAACACAAAGAAATGTTCTTGTACTGACCGGACGCTGGCTGCATCCGATCAGTACCCTGCAGACACATTAGGTGCATCTAGGAGCTCTTTGGTAGCTCTCTATTCTGCACCGGACGCAGGAGGCTTAGCGTCAGATGCGTTACTGTGCTACGTCCAGCACAACTTACTTAGCAGCATGATTTTGTATTGACCGGACGCTGGCCGTGCGTCATGTGCTATGCACCGGTGCGTTCGATGCTATCTTAATGAGCATGGTGCTTTGAACTTGACCATTGGAGATCAACGCGCGAGATTTAAATGATGACACGTGGCAGTGATCTAGTGGCTGGTGGGGTGGTGATCGGACGCTAGTCAGCATCAGGTGCATGAGCACCTACGCGTCCGGTGCACTAGTGCAGAGAAGGGTTCAGTGCATAACAACTCTATTTCGTTGGGGACCCTTATAAATATGTATTGGCTGGCTAAGGGGAGTCTCTCTTGGACATTTTGACATCCTAACATCCTTTTGAGCTGAGCATACTCCCTCTCACTCATCTCCCTTTCTTGGTTGCTAATCTAAAGTGAGATTGAGTGATCCAAGTGCATTTTCTTGTGAGTTTGCATCTTAGTGGCACTTGGGTGATCTTTGGCTATGGGATTCTTATTTCTCTTGGTGGTTGCCACCACCTAGATGGCTTGGAGGCAGTGGAGGAGTTGTGGTAAGAGTGGTGCTTGTTCTTGGCCACCTCCCGGTGATTTGTGAGGGGTGTTGTGCCTTCCTCGGTGGAGCGCCAAAGGTAACTCTAGTAAATTGCTTGTGTCATTGAGTTACCTCACTTGTGGGTAGGTTCTTGCAGTGTCCATGGGTTGGACAAGGTTCGTGCTACACCTCTTAGCCGCCGAACCACCAAGTGTTGGTCGACACAATGGGGACTAGCGTGCCGGCAAGCACGTGAACCTCAGGAGAAAAATCTTGTGTCTATCTTGTGTATGATTGGATTTCTCCCGGTGTTGGTCATCATATTCATTGATTGGTTCATCCCCTATGTGGCAGTATAAAGATCACATCCCCTTCATTTACATTCCGCAAACTAGTTGTAACAAACTCTTTAGTGTAATTAGTCTTAAGAGCTTGTATTATCCTTGCTAGTGTAGCTTCTCACCTAGTTGAGCTCTTTAGTGTAACTAGTTTTTGAGAGCTCGTAGTGACATAGCCTTTACTTGTCTTAGTGACTATGGCAACTAGAATTATTGGGATAGGTGGCTTGCTACCCTCATAGAGCTTGAGCAAAATTGCATAACGCTTTTTGTCATACTAATCAATTGCTCTAGTGAGTTTGTAGATTTTAATAGGCTATTCACCCTCCTCTAGCCATATTAGGACCTTTCACCCTAGTACAGGGGAAACCAATTTATTAAACTATATATACACTCTCCTACTGTCCTACCACACCTTTCTCCCGTCCATTCTCTACTATGCTCCCTTGCTCTACTTCACCTTGCTAGCGTTGGACGAAAGGCAGGCTCTCGCGTGCTCACTGCTCCTTCACCTCCAACCTCGCCAATGCACAAATCTTTAGCGTGCCGTCCCTACTTCTCTACTCCATCTGGATCTAAGGTTACTACACTAGATCTACTCCTTCATCGGATTCATTATTCCTTTGTATTGTTCTCTCGTGCTCTTTGCTCCTTCACCTCCATCCTCGCTACAATATTTTGTTGGATATGTAGATGAAAATGCATCTTCTTGTTCTGGAGTTTGTGCCCTTGTATATCCGTGGAGTGTAGCTTGTGAGCCTTATTGTCCTCAGTACTGGTTGACCGAATCAGTGCTTTGTGAATAAAGTCAATGAGCTAAATAAAAGTGTACCAATAGATGTGGACAAGGTTGTAGCGGTCAAGGCTCAGGATGACATGAAGATTGACAATGATCCCATAGAGGTCGACAACAATCTGCAAGATCTTATTGAGATTCATAATGATCCCATGGAGGTCGACTAGGATCCGCATGGAGAATGATTAATTTTGCAACCAATGATGTACATATAAATGCCTTTTAACTTTTGCATAGCATCGACCTAATTAGTATCTGCATTTTAGCTTTCGGCAGCTTGTTAGCTTGGTAGTGTCCACCTACTTATTCAGTATGAATGTATTGAACTCAAGTTGGATTTCTTTTAATCTGAGAGTACTAGCATTGTGCTTTCCTTATGTTTTCTAAGTGCGTGTTTTGGCTTTCTTTCAATGTAAATCTGCATGCCTTATTATTCACCATCGAACTCAAGTTGGCTTCCTTTCATTTTGAGTACTGGGGTTGTGCTTTTCTTAGTTTTCTAAGTGCGCAGTTTCACTTTGTTTCAATGCCAAACGTTAAGATTGAGTGCCTTAGTGTTCATCACCGTATCATACAGAGGTTTTTGGGGTGGTAAAAGGACCTAGCCACCGGTGATGGTACTGTGCATTCATCGCCGCTTAGTTGCAAAATTTTCTATCCCGCGTTTAAACCCTCCCACACGGAACTGATGAAAGTTCGATTTTCGCGTACCGTAAAAGTTACACAGAGAGCAAGCAACCCCTACTCTAACATCCCCCTAACCCCCTACACCCCCACCCCACCGCCGCCCTCCCTCCCCCACACACACATAGCTTTTCTTTTCCTCATTGCTGTTGTTCATCATCGCCGCTCCTGCTCATCAACATTGCTTAGCTCTTGCTCCATGCCAGTGCACATCGCCAGATTGCCTGCATAGATCCACCGGTGAATGAGCTTCTACTGTCATCGGCATTGCCACTCGTGCTCACCACCGCCAGATCCAAAGGCAAGTGTAATAAGGCCTTACTTGTATCGCCATCCCTTCTCCTCAAAACTCATCTCCTTACTAATGTTTATTGATGCAATTCCACAACAGGGCGGCCTCATCTCTTTGGCTGGTGGTGTCCTTCTAGATGAAGAAGGCCCCCAACATGAGGAACACAGTGGATAGCCTCTCAGACGATGTGATTGCTGACATCTTCCGCTACCTCCCTGCCCAGTCCTTGTGCTACTGCTAGTGTGTCTGTCGCTCCTAAAAGCACGTCATCTCTGACTCCTATCAACATAAGAAGCTTTCACATACTGTCATCAACTTCTTCTATGGCAGCTGGTGGAAGGGCAATCACCACTTCACTAGCATCACCGATGAACAGCTCTCCTTGTCCTTCTTGCCCTTCCCCCTTCAAAAAGTCCTAATCTCAGATTGTTGCAGCGGCCTCATCCTTTGCTGGTGTGATGGGCCTGATGGATTACGTCACTATGTTGTCTGCAGTTCGGTGACCCACAAATGACATGTACTACCATGTAGCATCCGTTCTATTGGTCAGGCTCGCTTAGGTTTTGACCCAATGTCCTCGCACTTCTATGTGATTGAATTTGTTGAGGTGGAGGGTTCATGCATAGGTGTGGAGATCTACTCATCTAAAATTACAGCATGGATCTTTAAGGAATCTGAATGGGGTGATGGTAGTATTGTTCTATGTTCAAAATCGAGAAGTGTTTTTCTTAAAGGTTTTATGCACATGGAGGATAATTCATAAACTAGGTGGTGCTGAAATGTCCATCCATCAAGCTCAGGGTCACCTATGTGTGTGCTATTGAAAGGTCCTAATATGGCTGGATGGGGGTGAATAGCCTATTAAAAATTCTACAAACTCACTAGAGCAAAAGATTAGTATAATAAATGGTGAAATGCAAGTTTGCTCTAGCTCTATAAAGGTTGCAAGCCACCTATCCAACAATTGTAGTCACTATGATCACTATAACAATCAATGGCTAAGTCACTATGAGCTCTCAAAAGCTAGTTACATTAAAGAACTCGACTAGGTGAGAATCTATACTAGCAAAGATAATACAAGCTCTCAAAACTAATTACACTAAAGAGCTTGTTACAACTAGTTTGCAGAAAGTAAATGGAGGGGATGTGATCTTTATACCACCGCGATGAGGAATGAACCAATCACAATAAGATGAATACCAATCATCGGAAGAAATCCAATAAATCAATAACAATGGAGACACACAATTTTTCTCTCGAGGTTCACGTGCTTGCAGGCACGCTAGTCCCCGTTGTGTCGACCTACATCTTATGGTTCGATGGCTAATTGGCAACCAAAGCCAAGCTTCCCAAGAGCACTTCAAGAACCTATTGCAAGTGAGGTAGCTCAATGACACGAGCAATTTACTAGAGTTGCCATTGGCACTCCGTCGGGGAAGGCACAACACCCCTCACAAATCATCAGGAGGTGGCCAAGAATAAGCACCACTCTTGCCACAACTCCTCCGCTGCTCCAAGCCATGTAGGTGGCGGCAACCACCAAGAGAAACAATAATCCCATAGCCAAAGATCATCCAAGTGCCACTAATATGCAAACTCACAAGCACAATGCACTTGGATCACTCAATCTCACTTTGGATTAGCAACCAAGCAAGGGAGATGAGTGGAAAGGAGTATGCTCAGCTCAAGAGGATGTCAAGATTATCAAAAGTTCAAGAGAGTTCCTCAAGAGCCGTCCAACACATATTTATAGGGGTCCCAAATAAATAGAGCCGTTAGGCTCTCATCCCTGCATTCCCCAATAGCACCGGACGCTCAGGTGCTGCTGCACCTAATGCAACTCAGTGTCTAGTGGCTACGCCGCTTGCACGCTCGATGTCTGCCACGTGTCATGTTTGAATCTATGCCACACGATCTCAATGGTCACTATGTGCACCAACAATCAAGAGAATGACCGAACACAGCACAGTATCACACTGGACGCACCTCGCCTTAGCGTCCGATCGACTCTAGAGAGGGTCCAGACTGTGAAAACGTCGACCAGATGCATCTGGTGCACCATGACTAGACACAGGCCAGTGTCCGGTCCTCCCTGACCTCACTGTGCACTGCCACGTCAGCGTTATCGGAAGCTGAACAGTGTTGAGCCAGAGTCCGGTCCGCGATGTCCGATCCTTCACAGAAACTGACCGAACACGCAGGTGCTCCCTAGCCAGCATCTGCTTGCTCAGCCCCTTTGCGTGCACTTTAGCCTGAACTAACAGAACATGTAGGTGCTCCCAAGGCCAGCGTCTGGTGCATAAAAACAGTGAAGAACACTTCCAAAAAATCACTGAATCTGTCCCAACCCTATCTCTACCGCTCAAACTCCACCTCCTTCACAAATATGCTAACACCACCAAGTGTACGTCATCATGTGCATGTGTGTTAACATTTTTCACAATCATTTTGAAGGAGTTAGGTTAGCTCTCCACTAGATCTAAATACACATGCATGTAGGTCATCATCTAGTGGCACTTATGAGACCAAATAGCCAAAGGATTCCCCCTTTATAGTACGGCTACCAATCCTAAATGTGATCACACCCTCTATGGTGTCTTGATCTCTAAAACTAAAACCCTAGCAATACCTTTGCCTTGATTTCCATTGGGTTTTGTTTTCTCTTTCTTCTTTTCCATACGTGAAGCACTTGATCATCTTTTGGTCACCTTTATCACCATGACCATCATTTAGCTCCACCACTTGGCATGGGACTTATTATTTTATGTCTACACACTTAGCATAATGATTAGTCCCAAGGTTTCATCAATTATCCAATACCAAACTAGGGCTCTCAGCTGTGCTGATTTTCGCAATAGGTCTTGGCTTTTAGTGTGGATACTTGAAGACTATGGTACTGATAACTAGAGTTTGAAGCATGTTGTGGATGCAGAGGAACTGTTTGGACACATGAGTATTAAAGTTGGTTCTAAGCTTTGTGATGAGGAGTACAAAGTGATTACAGTTGACCTAGAAAATTTCATTTTCCTTTTTGGGAAGGATAGAACATTGATTGCATATGACATGGACCGTAGAAAGGTTCATGTCATTCATGCCCGTGTCATCCGCTTTTGTAGATCAAGAGGGTGTTTCCGTATGAATAGGCCTTACTATCTTCCTTATGTTTTCTTGTTCATGGAGTCATTAGCAGTGCAGTAAAGATGCATTTCGTTGTCACGATAGTCTTTGTTCAGGTAGGGAGTTGTTTTTATTCTATGTATGTATAGGCCAATTTTGGCTTATTAACTAAAGGAATGTTATGTTCAATATTATTAATTCTGCTATTTTGTTCAGGTTGTGGATCAGAGATGAATAAGAGGGGTTCCATGGTGCATTGGCTACCAATCCGAAGGGTGCACTAATTATATTGATTTTGCCTTACAAGCAGGAGTGCCACATAGAAGGAGCACAGCTACGTCGTTTTGTTATGTAAGTCTGTATAGATCAGTACCTTTAGTATGCTCTATGTACCGCTTGTGTTAGAACATCAGTTGAGAAAGATATTATGGTAGCGTCCATTGTTATTGTAAAATGTACTCTTGTTTGTGAACATGATTTATGGATGTAATGATTATATATCTTTATGCTTTGTGTTCATGAAGCTATTAGGGGCTCAGCTGAATTAGTAACTATTGTGAAACCAGATGAAATTCTATCACCATCAGATGTAAGCGCCGTTCATTGTTTAGTTATCACCACCGTCGCTATACGTATGATGCGGCAGGGATCAAAAGTATATCACCACCGAATCCTTTAATAACCTGACATCGACTAAATGATCATCAAAGGCGGATCAAGGTGCAAGGCGATAGTGACCATGACCTTTGTACTAGTGGATCATACGATGAAGCGATAATGGGTGTTAACTTCAACATAGGCGTCTCGGCCATCGAAGCGACAGTGAACCCGCACTACTGATAGTCGGGTCAAAGTACAAGGCAACAGTGTTGGTGACCACTGCACAGGCGGTTGATGTGCCCACACGACAGTTTTGATAGCCTTGACACAGGTGGATCATTTATCAATGTGGCGGTGTTAGTGTACATCCACAGTCGGGTCGTGCTCCAATGCGATGGAAGTAAGGACCTAATCATGGACGGATCATAAGACAATACAATAGTGTTAGTGTACGTTGTAGTCGGTCCCAGATGCCAACGGTGAAGGCTATGACCATCACTATCGATAGCTTACCGCCGAGGCCAAAATGCGGCTATGATGGGGGTTACGACGTGGCTGTGAAAGGTCCAAGTATAGTAGTGGTTGGCCGGCTTGGGCTCACTCCCTTGGCCATTTTCAATAAGCATACAACCTTGTGAGCCTAGCCATTTACTCTCACTCACTTCTCTTGATTTATTCGTCATTATAGTGAGATTTGAGAGCATCCAAGTGCATTGCTTGAGTGAGTTAATCTAGTGGCACTTGGTGATTGTGTTTTGCTGTGGGGTTCTATTGTTACTCTTGGTGGTTGCTGCCACCTAGGTGGCTTGGAGTAGCAGAGCAGGATTGGCATGTGTTGGTGATTGTTCATGGCCATCCCAATTGAGATTGTGAGGGGTTCTTGAGCTTATTCCCCGGCGAAGCGCTAAAAGCACCTCTAGTGGATTGCTCATGAAGGTGAGTGTCCTTATCTTGTGTAGGTTCTTGCAGTGCCCTAGTGTAGGGCTTCGTGTGGTGCCAATTAGCTCGCAAACCACCAAGTGAATCGACCTTCACAACGGGGACTAGCATGCCGGCAAGCACATGAACCTTGGGATAAAAATTGAGTGTCAATTGTCCCTTGGCTTTCATTGGTTTTCACTTGGTGATCATATTGTCTCTTGCCATGTCGGTATACCCATTTCTACCTCTCGTGCATTACTTCTTTACTTGTTGTTGAGGTAGTTTGAGTACATTAGCTCCTTTGCTTAGTTAGTTGTGTAGCTAGACTAGTTGTTGTAGTTGTTTTAGTTGTTAGCTAGCTACACTAGTGAAGAGAGTAGAGACTTAGCCCCTTGTGTGCATAGTGATCATAGTAACTAGCATTGTGGATAGGTGGCTTGCTATTTGACTAGAGCTAGTGCAAAACGCTTTTGTGCCATTTGTTGCACTAATCAAATTGGTTAAGTGTTTTTTGTAGAAAATTTTATTAGGCTATTCACCCCCCACTAGTCATTTGGACCTTTTAGTGGTATCAAAACTGTGGTCATTGTTCAATTGAGTCTTAACAACCTACGGTGTTAAAATGGCTCAATTTCATCATGTGGGGAAGTCACCGCACTTCGATGGTTCAAATTATGATTATTGGAAAAGGAAGATGGGTGCACACTTGAAATCAGTCAATAGGAAGGTTTGGGAGGTTGTGGACAATGATTTTGTTGTGATAAATGAAGAGCAACCTACTGCAAGAGAAGAGGAGAAGCTTCAAAACAATGACATTGCTATCAACCAATTTGATGAAGCTCTTGATTTGAAGGTGTGTTGGCCATGATTAACTCATCAACCCACCGCCAACATTTACATAAAATATACAAAATTTCACATGAAAACATAGAACTAGGGATTATCTACTCACATTCTCCATGAGTTCTGGTGCATCACATTCCTGCAGGTCACAAACATGAGTACACAAAAAAGTTCATCGAAAAGGCATTTTCAACCTGAGATTGTGCAAAGGAGCAACAAGTACGCCACCCAAAATAACCTCAATAAGGTGAAACACCATGGGGGAGCAAAGGAGGTCCAAGTCATGGCCTACCACGCGAAGGTGGTGGCTAGAGGCAGTGGTCAAGGACTGGCCGCTCCTAGGGGGCGGTCGCTCCCTGCTTGGCACCTCCTGGCCTCTCCTTCGACGAGGCGGTGGCATGTCTCCATGCTATGGCAGTGCAGCCCGGCTCCCACCATGTGGGGGTATAAACCCCTATACCCTTCCGGCTAGACATGGGCAAGCCTAGACCAGACGGTCCACCCCATTACATGACGATGCACGATCTAGATCATCGAGATGGAGTCTCACGCAAGGCATCAAACTAGACTTGGGGATCAAGCAAGGTCTTGGTCGGTTAGGTTAGGAATCCTTATCTGGCTCCATATGACAATTGTAACCGGCTAAGATTAGTTTCCAAATCTGTAGCCCTGCCTCCCGGACTATATAAGGAGGGCAGGGGACCCCCCTTAGAAAACATCGAAACACACTCTAGGGCAATCTAGCTTGTAATACATTGTTTGAGACAGCAATAATAAAGCAGAGCAGGACGTAAGGTATTACGCCCACACGGCAGCTTGAACCTGGGTAAACCCGCGTGTTGTTCTGCATCAACATCTCGTTCGTGGCTTGCACACCTGTCTGCCGACAATCTACTACCTTGGGCATACCCCTCGGTAGACTGCCGACCAGGTTTTGTCGATAGTGGCGCGCCAGGTAGGGGGTGTGTGTACTGCTTTTCAGGCGTGCGAGATGGTCATCTTCCCTGATTCCATGGCCACGATAGCGGGCCTCAAGTTCATGATCGGCCAGATCACCTGGACCACCGGCTCCAATGACTTCGTCATCACAACCATGGAGGAGGCGCAGATCCGATCTGCATCGACTACTTCCTCGACACCGGCATCGACTATGACTACAATGGCTCCGGCTCCGCCTGCACCAACACTGTCACCGACCACGCCGGCAACTCGTCGACTTCTTCCTCGCTACTAGGGGAGGAAACTTGACAACACCGACCTGATCGACTCCATCGACCGGCTCGGTGGCAAACTCTCATTTATCCTAGCTCTCGTCGATTCGCTCCAAGAGCAGTTTACTGAGCAGAACTCGAACGGCTACAATAGATCTACTCAACCTACTCGAGCCACCCGTTTTCAATGGTTGGGTACAGATCTAGTAGTCACTTCAACTCCTAAAGGGCGCTCCGCTCGACCTCGACCTCGACCATGCAACTTCATCAATATGGTGGGCTCTGATCAAGTTTCGATCCATACCACCCAGACAGATAGCCGTTTGAGCTCTGGATCGAGCACCGCGTCCGGTGGGACTACTCAAACCATGGTATTACACCATGTGAGTAACGGTGATGAGGAGAGGCTATATCCTCCAGGCTTTCCTCAAATCCCGGCCTTCCCTCCAAGCCGTGGCGCCATGATCAACGTGGTTAGCCAAGATGAAGATCCACCTGCTAGGGGCGAGACCGATCAATAGTGACAAGAGCGACAACAGCGCAATGTCGACCGAGCTCAATGTCGCATAGATGAAGATGCACGCCTAGCACAATAGCAAGCAGACCACGACCAGCAAGAAGCTAACGCTGCAGTTAGGCGTAATCGACTACAAGGGTGCAACCTCAATGATGCTTTCGACATGGTGGGGAACAGACCAGTATTCAAAACCCTAAGCGCCAACGTGGCCGTCGCCATTGAAAGCCTGAAGCGGTTACCGGATACCCCGGAAATCCAAAATATCTAGGAGGATTTGCAGGCTTATCTCCAGGCGGCCATGGTTCAGACCAATGAACGTGCTGTGGGTCCGTCCATGTCTAGCGCGACTACTAGGAGCCGCCAGCACGCTAGTCGACCTTTTAGGTCTAGTCAACGTGGCATACGTGCACCTGCTGGCACAAACAACCGCGTTATGGATAACATAGCTCCTGGTGTCAATCTAGGAGCTAACGGAGGCAATGACGGCAATCACGGAAACCCTCCCCACGATGATAACCACCACCTCGGCCACCGCCGCAATAACAATGACGACGACCGGCGCAGCAACAACTAGCGTAATGACCACCGGGACCATCGTCGTGAAGGACAACAATATAGTGACGAACGAGATTGCCATGATGGCAATTACGATCTCCGTCATGACCTCAACAACCGTGACCTACATCCTCACATTGAACAGAGAGCTCGGGACCGTGCGTCCCATGAAACCAGTCGTCGCATGGAGTACGATATGGTCCACGGTCCCCTGAGCCCCAAGCAATTCACCAACCACCTACAATAGGTCATCTGGCCTAGAGGTTTTAAGCTTGAAAAGCTTAACCATTATGACGGCAAGGTCAATCCCGAGCTATGGGTCCAACTTTATGAGACCACTTGCAGATCCGCTATGGGTGATGAGCATGTCATGGCCAACTACTTTCCCGTGGTGGTCGGCCGGTGGGGCACCTATGGCTTGTCAGTCTCCCAGAGAACCACTTCGACTCCTAGTATGCTTTGCGTCAAGCCTTTGTCAAAAACTTCGTTGCTACCTGTGAACAGCCAGGCAACAAGTACGACCTTCAGCACATCCACGACACTAGGGATGAACCATTGCGTGAGTACATCCGACACTTCTCAGATATGCGCATCAGGATCCCCAGGATCACCGATAATGAGGCTATTGAAGCCTTCATCACATGTCTACGCTACCACAATGACCTCAGGGACAAGCTCCTTCGTAAACAGCCTATAATGGTGGTTGACCTCCTCACAACCACCAAGAAGTATGCGGATGCCGATGACGCCAAGAAGCTGCTGAACGAGGGCACCGGTAAAGCACCGTACTCTCCACGACGTGACGACTACCGCGACAACCACCGCCGCAACGACTTTAGAGGTTGCAGCGACATCAGGGACCACCGTAACGACAATCATGATCAGCGCGACAACAGAAATTAGCACGACGATCGCCGTGACAACTTCAAGGGCAAGCGTGCTCACGATGACGACGGTGAGGTCAACGCCGTGAAAAAATTTGGTGGGCATCGCAATTATGAAGAAGACTATGCTAAAGCCTTGAAGGGGCCTTTCCCAGCTCATCCTAAGTCCAACCATATGTTGGAAAACTACAAGGTCCTCAAGGAGATCTATCATCACAAACAGACTTCAGAAAATGCTGACAAGCCTAATGACGCAACAGACCAGCGTAACCACAAGGACGATGACGAGGACGATCCTGACAAGAACCCCAAGCACCAGTATCAGGAATCAATGAGGCATGTTGCAACCATCGTCGGGGGCAAGGTGTCGGTTGAAAGCAAACATGAGCGGAAGCTGCTCACCCGCGCTTGCCTGAACGTGGCCAAGACAGACGACCTCATTGCAGATCCAAGACTACCACCCTGGTCACACCGAGAAATCAACTTCAGCAGGGTGGATCAATGGGCCACCATCCCCAAACTAGGTCGTTTCACTCTCGTCCTCATTCCCTGTATCAATAAAGTGCAATTTGACAGGGTGCTCATCGACGGCGGTAGCTCCATCGATATCCTGTTCAAGAATAGCCTGTCAGCATTGAACATATCTGAAGCTGACTTGAAGCCATACAACACACAGTTTTGGGGGTCCTGCCCGAACAGAGCTCTATGCCTCTCGGGCAAATTATCCTACCTATGCAGTTTGGCACGGCAGATCACTTCCATACTGACTACGTCAACTTTGTGGTCGCTGACTTCGAAGGCACCTACCATGCTATCCTTGGTCGCCCCGCGATCACCAAATTCATGGCCGTACCTCATTACAAGTACTTGGTGCTTAAGATGCCAACGAAAAAGGGAGTCCTCACTCTTAGAGGCAATGTATTCGTTGTCTATACCTGTGAAGATGACAACTTTCGCATAGCTGAAGCCCATGACCTCTCCCTGCACATGGCGGCAATGACGATGGAGGCAAAGAAGACTCCTCCCGACCAACTAGAAATTCCAGAGCTTGAAGCGCCACGCAAGTCTATCAAGTCCAAGGAGTATAAGGAGATCCAGTTGGTCGAGGGTGACTCCAGCAAGACGGCACTGATCGGGTCAAACCTCGATCCCAAATAGGAAGACGCGCTCGTCCGGTTCTTGAGATAGAACGTAAGCGTGTTCGCTTGGAAACCATTGGACATGCCCGGTGTATCTCGAGACCGGATCGAGCACTCCTTGAACGTCGACCCCAAGGCAAAGCCAGTCAAGCAAAAGCTATGGTGGTTCAGGAAGGACAAAAAGGAGGTCATTAGGGTAGAAGTTACATGTCTTCTTGCAGCTGGTTTTATCAAAGAGGTGTATCACCCGGACTGGTTAGTCAATCTGGTTCTTGTATGCAAAAAGAATAATGAATAGAGAATGTGCGTTGACTACACCGATCTCAACAAACACTACCCTAAAGACCCCATCGGTTTACCTCGCATTGATGAAGTCGTGGACTCCACGGCCAGCTGCGAGTTACTATCTTTTCTCGACTGTTACTCTGGTTATCACCAGATCGCTCTCAACAAGGACGATTAGATCAAGACGTCCTTTATTACACCCTTCGGCGTTATTACTACACAACCATGTTGTTTGGGCTCAAAAACGTTGGAGCTACTTATCGGCGTGCAATACAAGAGTGCCTCGAAAAGGAGATACAAGATGACCTGGTTGAAGCCTATGTAGACGACGTAGTTGTCAAAACCAAGGAATCCCACTCCTTGATTGATGATCTGACACATACTTTTGCAGCGCTCAATCAATATCAATGGAAGTTGAACCCTAAAAAGTGCATCTTTGGCGTTCCATCTGGTATATTACTAGGCAATGTCATCAGTCGTGACGGCATACGTCCTAATCCAGAGAAGGTGCAAGTTGTCCTCAATATGAAGTGACCAGCAAACGTCAAAGATGTCTAGAAACTTACAGGGTGTATGGCCGCCCTAAGTCGATTTTTATCTCGATTTGGTGACAAGGGCTTACCTTTCTTCAAGCTACTCAAGGCAGGCGAGAAGTTTAAGTGGTCGGAGGAAGCAGATATTTCCTTTACACAGCTAAAGCAGTACCTTGCATCACCTCTGGTCCTTATTATCCCCAAGTCAGGAGAAGTCCTTCAACTCTACATTGCTGCGACTGATCGAGTCGTCTCCACTGTCCTTGTGGTCGAGCACGAGGAGCCCAGCCATGCTTATGGTGTTCAACACCCAATCTATTTCATCAGTGAGGTGCTCAATGAGTCCAAAACCAGGTACACTCAGATTCAAAAATTGATCTACGCCATACTCATTACAACCCAAAAGTTGAAACATTACTTTGACGGGTTCCACGTGGTGATCAAAACTGAGTTTCCTCTTGGTACCATTATACGCAACAAAGATGCAAATGGGCGCATCGCCAAATGGGAAATGGAGTTATGTCCTTTCGACCTAGAGTTTGCGCATCGCGATACTATCAAATGTCAAACACTTGCTGACTTCATGGTCGAGTGGACACTGGATAGACTCAAGTATCCCGACCTCTCAAGGACCCGTTGACTACTAGAAAATATATTTTGATGGCTCACTGACTATTGATGGTGTGGGAGTGGGCATATTATTTATATCACCAACCAATGAGCAATTACGCTACGTCCTCAGGATTCACTTCCCGGCATCTAAAAATATTGCAGAATACGAGGCATGCTTTCATGGTTTGTGCATTGCAAATGACCTCGGTATCAAACGCCTCTACGTCCACGGTGACTCAGCCCTAGTTATTAACCAGCTCAACAAGGACTGTGACATAACTAGCGAGAAAATGGATGCATATTGTAAAGAAATTAGGAAGCTTGAAGGCAAATTTTACGGCATTGAATACTCCCATGTGGTCCGAGATAGAAATCAAGTAGCAGATGCGCTGTCGAAGTTAGGATCATCTAGAGCTCAAGTACTGCATGGCGTTTTTATTCAAGACCTTTTAAAACCATCAATCAAGCAAGAAGACGACCCCGTGGTCGAGAAGCCCCTGATCCTGCCTCTGGTAGCTATAGTTCCATCATCGACCACTATGGAACCATCCCCGACCACAGCGGGACCATCTCAGACCCCGACTAAGATAGCAGACTGGTGCATTCCATTCATTAAGTACCTAACAGATGGCACTAGATACTCTGATCGAAATGAAAATGAACGTCTTATACGCCGCAACAGATAATACCTAGTGGTTGAGGGTAAGCTGTGGCGCAAAAATGCGAAAGCAGAAGTATTGATGAAGTGCATCGAGCAAGAAGACAGTATTAAACTCTTGGAAGAAATACATTCTGGCACCTGTGGTAATCACGCCGCATCTCGGACATTGGTTGGTAAAGCATTTCGCGTAGGTTTTTACTGGCCATCCGCAGTAGCTGATGCAGAGAAGCTTGTTAGACACTGCGTCAACTGCCAGTTTTTCTCCAAGAGAATTCATGTGCCAGCCCATGAGATCCAGACCATACTAGCCTCCTGGCCTTTTGCGTGCTAGGGCCTGGATATGATTGGACCCTTCAAACCAGCACCAGATAACTTCAAGTTCGTATTCGTGCTAATTGATAAATTTTCCAAATGGATAGAGTACATGCCCTTGGTCAAGGAATCATCTGAAAAAGCAGTCGAGTTCCTCGACCAGGTCATCCACCGCTTCGGTATACCCAACAACATCATTACAGACCTAGGGACTTAGTTTACTGAGAATACGTTTTGGGACTTCTATGATGAACGGAGCATTGTAGTGAAATACGTCTTAGTGGCACACCCTAGAGCTAATGGACAGGTCGAGCAGGCTAATGGAATGATTCTGGATGCATTGAAGAAAAGGATGTATAGAGAGAATGACAAAGCCCCTGGCTGGTGGATCAAGTAGTTACCAGCCATGGTCTGGGGACTTCGGACACAACCTAGTCGCAATACTGGTGTCTCACCATATTTCATGGTTTACGGCGCTGAGGCTGTGCTCCTAGCGGACATTGAATTTCGGTCACCTTGGGTTGAGAACTACAACAAAGATCAAGTTACTAAACAACGAGAGCTCAAGGTGAATAGTGCAGAGGAACGACGCCTTGACTCCTGTATACGCATGGCCAAGTACCTCGCCGTGTTACGAAGGTACTACAACAAAAATGTTCAGGAACGTTTCTTTGTGGTCGGCGACATGGTATTGAAATGGAACACTAGCCAAGATGGCGTCCACAAGTTGGCAACTCCATGGGAAGGGCCATACATCTTCAAGGCTGTTACACGACCTACTTCGTACAGGCTTGCAAGACTTGACGGCACTGACGTGTCCAACTCCGTCCACATCGACAAGCTTAGGCGTTTTTACCCTTAATTCTCAAATATAGATATGTACCTTTTTTCTGTACTACTTTTGCACTTTGAATTATGATATATATATACTTGACTATAGTTGACTACACTTGTTTACATTGTTGATTCTACAACTACAACAACTTTTTGATAAACTAGTACATCAATCACCAATCCTCCTGGGTTCTCGGAGCAGCTCTATCCTCGACCTCACTCATAGCCTGCACGAGATCCGCCCTCTACGTTTTGGATGGTCGGTAGATGCCCTTTGGCCAGACCAGTTGTACTCTTATGTGTATGCAGGCTCTGACAGCCTTACACTCGGATCACTGGCCTCTCCAAAGTCGTACAGACCTACAGGATGACATCGATTACGCTGAAACAACTAAAAATAGAACATTCCGCTGTTCTAACTTAGTTCACATCGATTATGCTGGAACAACTAAAATAGAACATTCTGCTGTTCTAACTTAGTTAAATCTGCATGCAATACAAAGCTTCAACGTTTTTTCATACAAAAACATAAACAACTTTACATTGTACCACTAATCACCTTATTACAAACTCGCCTCTTTGAAGGCACAAGTTTACAATAAGCTTATGAAAATCAGCTTCTCCTATGAACTATTTGTAGGTTACTATTACTGTTGGCTTCACCCAACATGTTGACTTTTTGGGAGCTCAGAGACCTTTGGCGTGGTTAAGGATGGAGCTGATCGTGCTTCGCTGGTCGCCAGAGATGGTGGCACTAGTACCTGACCCATGTACAATTGAATTGTCCCTGCAGTTGGTGAGGTTGCAGCCGGGCATAAGATGATATCTTTGGTGATCATGACAGCATGCTTCATCTCCTCTAACCGTAGCTCGTCAGCTCGCTCCGTCCTGACCTCCCTGGGATAACCGGCTTCTAGGCAAGCAATATCCAACAAGGGGTAGTGGGCACATACCAAGCTAAGTACATGTGCACCCACATACTCCCCTGATGTCCTTCGTCCGTTGTTGGAGCCATCCCCAGACTTTTTGGGATTTCTCGACCAAGCCTATTTTTGGTGCCTCCACTCCAGCTTCGATGAAGTCGGCACCAATGACGTCGAGCACTGGTGTGATCCCCTTCACCATTTCAGCGCAGGCGTGCTTCCAAGTTTCTTGCTCCTTGATGAGTATCTTGCATTTGCCATTAAGGGCTTCTTGCTCCTTCATGAGCTTGTTGCACTTCTAGGACCACGCCTCGATCTTTTTTGCACCGGCCTGGTTTTGAAGCTCTAGGTCATCGCGATCTTTCTTCATCTTCTCAAGGTGCACTTTGGCATTTTTCTTTACAACTGCAAGGCGTCACGTTGATAAGAATTCACTGCTACAAACTTCAATGAAAACTATGACAATGATGAGGAATACTTACTCTCTAGATCCTTTGCTAATTTAGCATGTTCCTCCTTCATGGTCTGCTCTGTTTATAGCCATTTGTTCTTCTCTTCGGACAGTCGGTCATGCTCAGCAGCTACCTGAGCATTTTCTTCGCGAAGCCGGCTGACTTCGATGTCTAGACCTGTATCAATACTCCGATTATGAACAATATAGTATTATAGCATCCTAAAGAGCTCGAGTACCTAACAATAGAAGGGTTTCCTACCCGATCTTTGTTTCTCAACCACTTCCAGATGTTGGAGTACCGTGCACATTTTTTCTTCATGCTCGATGTTTTGCCTCGCATAACCCTCTAACTGCTGCTACAATTTCTTCTGTTCTGCACTAAGCTGTTTGTTTTTCTTGGCCACAGTCTACAATACACAGGATCATAAAGCATTTCTTATGGATTATACAATAACAGGTTATACAGTTGCGAGAGGATTACCTTTACTTCCTCTAGAAATATTTTACCAACCGCTTCCATGGCCTTGACCTCGTCTCCTACTAGGATTTCCACAGTATAGGAGCGAGTACCACAAAACCTGCTTTCTTCTTCATAATGTCCGAGGATTTCTTCCATGGCTGGAGCTGAAGACTCGAGTTTTTCCCCTGCTCTAGCACTTCTAGTTGGCTCCTTGGTGGTCCTAACAACCTCTGCAGGTTTTGGGAATTGCTGCTCTGAGGCCGGCTGGGGTTGTTCTTGGTTTTCTAGGGCTGGCAGGTGCTGTCCTTCTGGTTTTGGGGCCTCCCGTGGTTGTTCTGGCAGCTCTAGGGCCCCATCATCTCCTGCTTGCCCCAAAACTTTAGTTTGCGGACTAGGAGCAGATGCTATAGGAGCTTGCAACTCGGGGACTACCCTCTCTGCTATGGTCTACTCCAAGACCTACTGCTCCACGATGGCGGTATTTGGTGGTGGTAGTGTTGCACCACCAGACAGTTCTTCTGGCCTTTGGGTCAATGCAGAGCTATACAAATCCATGACAAATAACAAAGGTGATGATATTAACCAATTATTTTCTACTCATACAAGTTCACGATGACTTACAGGTTTGTACAGCGGAATACGGTGGCAAACCGAGATTTCTTCACCTTCTCGGGCCTGGCACCCTTCTCTGCCACTGGGCTAGTGGTCGAGACTGGCTTTGCCATGTCACTTCTAACAGCGGCAGCAGGCTTTGGGATTCCTGAGGGTTGTGCCTGTGGTTGCGGTGGTCAAGGTATTGGCTCAGTTGTTGGCAACGGCGGTGTCGGCTCCTGCCTTCTAGCCAGCCGCTCCCTCCAGCTGCGTTCTACGATACCAGAGACCTCCTCGACCTCCTCATCTTCCTCTTCTAGCCAGTCAGCAATTAGGCGTCGACACTTGCTTGCTGGGTCCTCTGCTTCCTTCAGGTCAATTACCCCTTCTGGACTTTCATCTGAGGATGTTCCTTGTGAGGTCTGGCCCCTTTTCTTCGTTGGGGCAATAATTGGTTTCTTGCTTGCAAGTCGGCTGGCTTGCTCTGATTCATCTTCAATTGCAAGACAATCAACTTCAGAAGGATCATCGTCCACGAGCGGCGGTTATGCATCATGGGCTCGTGGCACGACCTCAGGCCACTCCACGCCTGGAGGACAAGACACGAATGTTTGCGCTCTCTCCTGTCCATTAAACTAGGCAATAGAGAGCAACACAAATATCAGAAAGACAGCACATTAAAAAAGCGGTTATTATGCAGAGTTTCAATCAAAAGGATAAACTAGCAGACAACAATCGACTTACCAGTGGTGGTGGGTGAGTAAGCTTGAACGCTGGCTCGATGATTGTTAGCTTCTTGAAGTTGGGATCCTTCAGATTGAACAGGTCTCGGACCCTGCTCTTCACTTCTTTCGGTTCGAGATCTTCATTCCTCATCCTGGTCGGGTCCATGCGACCCTAGTATTCATATGTCGGGTGCACTCTGGCCTGACATGGTTGGATCCAATGACTAATAAAATTACCGACTACACTTGGTCCATCCAGCCTCGACCAAGGTAGCAGCTGCATGATTCCTCAATCTGGACTGTGTTTTATGGTAGCTCTTTCCAACTGTCAGTCTTCTCTGGGGCTAAGGATATGTCATAGTATGAGGCCTGACTTGGTTCTTCACGGATGTAAAACCAATGCCTGTAGTAGTCCTCTAATGTGGTCTTCCAAGGGCAGTGTAGATACCCCGACCTGATCCCTTCCCGCATGTTCAGATAGCACCCACTAGCCACATTGGAGCCGCCTCGACCTCCCTTTTTCTTCAACCAAAACAAGTGGCAAAAGTAGTTGAAGTGGGGTTGGAAACCACCGTATGCTTCGCAGAGATGGATGAAGCAAGCAACAAGCAACACATAATTTGGATGCAGATTGCAAATACTGATTTCATAATAATTGCAGAGACCTTGCAAGAATGGATGTGCAGGAACATTAAATCCATGAGTGAAGTATTCTTCAAAAACAACAATTTCACCTCCTTTGGGATCTGGGTATGGCTCTAGATCGGGTGCATGCCATCTCGCCAACTCTTGGGCATGAAGCACACCCATCCGCACCTGTTGCTCGAGCCTGAGTGGGGTGCACCTTGACCTGTTCCACTCCTTCTTCATGATCTCCTTACGCACTTCGGCCTCCATCTTCGTCTTCCTCGTGGCCATTACCCGACTCTTTTGACTCCTCCTTTCTATGGAGGAAAAGGAGCGCGCCGCTCTTACAAGTGGCTAGGGTTTGGTGGCGGCGATTCAAGCGGTGGCGGCGCGTGAGGAACTTGGGGCAACTTCATTGATGCCTATGGCAGCGATTGTGGTTTGAACTACGGTGGTGGCACTGGGGCTCGAGAGGGCTCTGTGACGATAATGGCATGGCGACGGGAGCAAGAAGACGGTTGATTGCGAATATGCGAGTGTGAGTAGATTGGAATCGTTCCCCTTCCTAGTCATTAGGAGGCAACGTCGATTCAGTTTCCGAAGAATGGGGCACGTGGCGTGAGATTTGTGGTAACTGACAGATTTCTTCCGCATTAATTGTGTCCCTTCGATTTTGGCGCTGTTTGGTCTGCAACCCAAACGTGTCTTGTTACAGGCACTGGGTCACTGTTCAAACGATGCGATAGAAAGCAACTGCAGTGCCGCCCACGTCATCAGTGCGTCAGACTAGACTAGTTAAAAAAAACAAAATAGGACAGATAAAGCGACAGCATGGTGATGGACTCGTTAGCCCGCGTGCTCTGGAACCTATAGCTAGAGCTTAGAGCTCTGAAACCTGCAGCGAGACCTCCAAGCTCGGGGACTCGCTAGACCAACATGCTCTAGAACCTATAGCCAGAGCTATGAGCTCTAGAACCTGCAGCCAGACCTCCAAGCTCGGGGACTCATCACCAGACTAGTGTGTTCTAGAACCTGCAGCCAGACCTCCAAGCTTGGGGACTCATCACCAGACTAGTGTGCTTTGGAACCTACAGCTAGACCTCCAAGCTCGAGGATTCGTCGCCAGATCTCCGAGCTCGGGGACTCATCGGTAGACCTTCAAGCTCGGGGACTCTTTGCCAGACCTCTGAGCTCGGGGATTCATCGCCAGAACTCTGAGCTCGGGGACTTGTCGTTAGACCTTCAAGCTCGGGGACTTGATACACCATTTCCTGCCATAGGATTCGTCTTGCTTGACTACATGTACTATGCTTGCATACAGTCGATGGACGCTTGATATTCTTAGACCTTGCTATAAGGCTTGTTTTTTGCCTTCCAGCAAGCTCGGGGATTACATCATATATGATGCACTGACGGTGCATAATGTTCATTGGTTCTTGAGGATTCTTTTTTAGACCCTGGCATCACGTGCCTATGTCACCTACTACCAGGCTCGGGGACTAAGTGGGTACACTTCACCTGATGGTGAATTGTTTCTATTTTTCAACCCCTATGCTATGGAATTTTTTGTAAGTTACTTCCATCAGGTACGCACACTTACATTTCTTTTCAGAAATACAAGTGGGTACACTTCACCAGGAAAAAAAATCTTTTTGGACCACTATGCAATCTTCACCGACAACTGCAATCTTCATCAACAATCATGGTTTACTGATTCCTGATCTAGACGGAACACTAGCGCATGCTCGGCTAACATTTCAAGGTGATGTGAAAACAAACCTCGCAAGTTGAAGAAGACTAAGATAGTGTGTCGATACAGAATACATAGTGCTCGGGGACTAGCTGTGGGGTTATAAACCCCTATACCCTTACGGCTAGACATGGGCAAGCCCAGACCAGACGGTCCAGCCCATTACATGATGACACGTGATCCAGATCATCGAGATGAAGTCTCGCGCAAGGCATCAAACCAGACTTGGGGATCAAGCAAGGTCTTGGTCGGTTAGGTTAGGAATCCTTATCCGGCTCCATATGGCAATTGTAACCGGCTAAGATTAGTTTCAAGATCTATAACCCTGCCTCTCGGACTATATAAGGAGGGCAGGGGACCCCCCTTAGAAAACATTGAAACACACTCTAGGGCAATCTAACTTGTAATACATTGTTTGAGACAGCAATAACAAAGCAGAGCAGGACGTAAGGTATTACGCCCACACGGCGGCTAGAACCAGGGTAAACCCGCGTGTTGTTCTGCATCACCATCTAGTTCGTGGCTTGCACACCTGTCTGCCGATAATCTACTACCTTGGGCATACCCTCGGTAGACTGCTGACTAGGTTTTGTCAACACACCAAAAATAGCGTCAGGGCATACCCTCGGTATAAATGGAGGGGTACCCCCTTCTCTCAAAAAGGGGACACATTGGAAGGAAGCAAGAAGAGAGGGAGGGTTCTATTGTTACTTAGCTCCAGCTGGAATAAGATAGGAGTGAGAGAGGAAGAGTCGGAGTAGTGCCAGAGCTGTCGTGACCTCCCTAGTGTACGAGCTACACTTAGCAGAAGCGTGCCAGAGCTAGGTACTCCTTCGCTTGTATCTCTACTAGCAACTTACTACTTGGAGTAAGAAGCTTGTGTTTAACTTTGGTTTTGGTATACTAAGAAAGTTACCTCTATTCATTATAAACTTGTGGGTTCGTTGTTCATCCTAGTGGCAGCTGCTCTAGCGAAAGGGCCCTGATAAAGATGGATAACTCTTGCATGCACGCTAGAGTAATAGTCGATAGCGTAGACGTGGTGTCTAGGCTAGAAGCTATCTTCGTTTGCCTGATTCTGCACGGTTGAGGGGCAGGCGGTAGGTGGTGACAACCCTATCCGTCCCTTGTTCCTCCACATCTGGGTTCAACGTAGGCTACAAGCCGATATCACCTGGCAGACCAGGTGCGCTCTAGTGCCCGAAACAAGCCTATAGTGTTAGAGTTATCTTCGCTTAGGATATCTACCCAAGGAAAAACCTCACTACCCAAGCTACCTCTCATTTGTTTTCTTTAGGTGATCTAGATAAGAGACTTAAACCTCCATTCCTTTGGAAAAATATGATACCATGAATACCTTTGGGTGAAGTGCTACAATGGTGTATCCGTACACTTGCGGATTCCTCTGCTTTCGCTAATAAACACCAACAAGCATTTCTAGCACCATTGTCGGGAACGGTTGTCATTTTAGTCTTTGAACCTAGTTCACCTGTGTATCTTTTATTTTATCTTTCTTTTCTTTTTACATTTTTTCCATGGAGCACACAACAATTCACCAACTTTCTGCTCCCAAGGGCGAGTTCTTAGAGCCACCGTAATGCTTGAAGCCAATCACAGCTTCTAGCTTTGAACTTTGCCCTTGGCTTTATACCCATGGTTCGGGATCAAACCTTCTCGGGGTTCGATTATGAAAACCTCTATCATCACCTTAGGGAATTTGAGCAGCTCTGTGCTTGTCTGACCATCTCAGGCATGTCACAAGACACATTGTGGTGGAAGTTGTTTCCCTTTTCATTTGATGAGAGGGCAAAGCAAAGGTACGCCCACAACTAGGGAAGGTAGCTAGCGATTGGGAAGAACTACGGAACAAATTTTATGTCGCATTCTTCCCTATATCTTGAATTGCTGCCCTATGACAAGAAATCCTCAACTTCCAACAAAACGAGAAGGAAACCATAGGGGCAGCTTGGGATTATTTTTCAATTCTAACATGTTCTGGCCCAGGCTTGTCTATACCCAATCATGTGTTATTGCAACACTTTTGGTTAGGGCTTAGCAAGGAGTCTACACTATAACTTGACATAACCACCAAAGGATTGTTCACACATAAAACCACTGAGGAAGGAGAAGCCCTCCTAGAACGCATCTTAGAAAACACTCCTCTAGAACCACTCCGTGTAGAGTCTATGTCAAGCCATGAGGAAGTCACTTCGGCCGAGGCCGAACCTACACTTCCCATCTAAGAACCCTCATCCAAACCAGATGATCTGAAAGAAGGTTTCCAACCTTCGGACATCCCACCTTTCGAGGATGATCTTTTCGTAGAATTTGGTAATACCTTGAACTATCTATGTCAAAGAAGACAACCAGCTCCTATCCATCCACTATACCCACTAGACAAAGAATTCCTTAGGGAATCCATCAGGGAGTTGGCATCAATCATGAGCAATGAATGGGTGGAAGAGGCAGAATTCTCTCTTGAAGAAATTCATATTCACTCCCCTTCATCAACAATTCAATGCAAAGTCAGAAGATCTTGGGAGAATGTACTTTATAATCCTATAGTAGGGGCAAACCTCATGTCCACATCTTATGCACTTGCCTATGTAGGCAATGGACCCTTCGCCCCCACTAATAGTCCCTAAGACTCGCCCCATGATCTAGCATGCAAAGTTTAGGGGTCCTACATGGTGTAAACATACATCATGGAAATACCATCTTAGCCCTTGACTTCCATGTCTTCGACATTCAGGATTTCGACATCCTCATAGGGCATCCCCTAGAAAAACTCTTCGTAGAAACACCTTCATCTGGGGATTTAGACGTAAAGTTGGGGAGAGATACTTTTTTCATTCCTATCACTTGAGCTAAAAACTCAGTGGCAAATACTCTCTCCTACCATGAACTGCCCAAGGAGGTCATGTCAGTGTCACCATTTGAATCCCTCGAGTCGTCTTTAGAACAAGATGCTAAACTCTTTGTAGAAGAAGAGGACGACTTAGGTGAAACTATTGACCTTCCTCAAGAGGAAGCGCCGACATGACCTTCCATTGAACTTAAACCCCTACCTGCTAGCCTACATTATGCTTTCTTGAATGGTGACAAACAAACTCTTGTAATCATAAGCGACAAGCTCACTGATGAGGAGATAGCCAAACTCATCGCCATCCTAGAGAAGCATAGGTCAGTTTTTGTGTATTCACTCCAAGACTTAAAGGGGATAAGTCCAACACTTAGTACCAATCGTATCCCTATTGACCTTGCAAGCACACCATCGCGTGAACCCCAACACAGGCTCAATAACACGATGTGGAAAGTCATGAAGAAGGAAGTCCTAAAACTTCTCCTAAAACTTCTTCATGCCAGGATCATCTATCCCATGCCACATAGCGGCTAGGTCAGCCCCGTCCAAGTGGTGCCCAAGAAAGGGGGCATGACGGTCGTAAAAAACAGTAAAAATGAATTAATTCCACAATGAACCGTCACGGGGTAGAGAATGTGCATCAATTACCAAAAATTCAATGCAGCCATGAAGAAAGACCACTTCCCACTGTCCTTCATTGATGAAATGTTAGATCGGTTGGCGAAGCACTCTTTTTCTATTTCCTCGATGGGTATTTGGAGTATCACAAAATTCCTATCCACCCCAATGATCAAAGAAAGACTACTTTTACATGCCCATATGGAACATATGCATATAGAGGAATGTCTTTTAAGCTATGTAACGCACCCGCCTCATTTCAAAGGTGCATGATGTCAATTTTCTCTGACATGATAGAAGAAATTATGGAAGTTTTCATGGATGATTTTTTAGTCTATGGAAAAACTTTTGATCATTATCTAGAAAATTTAGACAAAGTCTTGCAACGATGCTAAGAAAAAGATTTAGTGTAACAGAACCGACCAAATTATAAGAGCACAAGTACAAAAACAAGCGCCGAAACACTCAAATTTTCAAACTTGAGCCCATATAATCCTGGTAGTCAATCAAAACCATGAAGGATTTCAAACCAACTCGTTTACAACCAAGATCACATCATTCAACATACACATCACACGTTACATTTCACAAGTAGTTCAAAAATCCACTTACAACACGCGGAGTCGCAAATTATTACAAACTGAGTTCATAAAGTAGCGGAAGCATAACACACTCACACTTAGTTCAAATACCACTGCCAGTCTTACAGATCAACATCCCACAAAAGCATTTAGGAAAGTAAACTAACAGACGATCACACCCGAGTGATCTAATCCTCATCACCCGCGGGGTAGAGGCAGTTCTTGCAGAAGCCCTGATAAAGCATGTTATCTGCAACAGGAGGGAATAAACCCTGAGTACTGGAATGTACTCAGCTAGACTTACCCATCGAAACGGAAAATAAGAGACACCAAGGATCATGCAAGGCTTTCATAAGTGGAGCTGGTTGACATCACATTTGCGGAAAAAGCATAAGCAATTGTAACTCCTTTAACCTGTACTAGCAATTATTTTTAACATTAACCTGTCATCTATCTTAGCACCTGTACTAAACATTCACTTGATTATAATCAAAAATAATCTTATTATATCTAAAGCAGGTATAAATTGTGGCATCATTATATCATTCGCTTAACCATCTGTTCAATTTAATGAGATCTACATTGCCGCTGCTCAAGTCAAGTGCTCACTAACCAGGAGCGACGGCGATTCGAATCGAATTCCTATCCAGCTGGAGGGGTATTTCTAACACTCACCGAGTCACGCCTGGCGAGGGCTGCTCATGTCACCTTTGGTACAGTTCAGGAGCCACGGGTTTGACTGATGCCGCATCCCCAAGGGCGACACTCTGCCAGGTGCTAGGGACTCTAACCCCCCTTGGTCTCACGCCAATGTCCCCAAGCACATCCTTACTACCTCCAAGATGCGACCTACCAATCGATTCCCGGCCTGAACTGTATTACTCGGATTCATGGTCGGAACGACTTATCCGGCCAACTAAGTGTTAGACTGCGTTCAACATGACTCAAGGACGTACAGCGAATCAGTCCTTAAACGACTCAGATGGGCATAGCTTCGCACCCAAGACGTGAAGTGTCTTGCGGCTGCACTATCGAACTCCCGCCCGGTCTCAATTTCATTTTAAGGCATGGTTCCATCCACGATAGCCAACATAGCCACTCGTGACCCATTCCTACATCTCGTGGATGACCGGAAATCACCCAACTTCTACCGGACTAAGCAGGGCTAAGCATTGACACGTGCCTAAACTTAATTTAGGATTTAAGTACGATATCTGGACTAGGACAGGTATAATGCAACAAGTGTTTTCACACAACTCCTACACCTTAATACAGTAAACAAGTAAAAGTACTCAAGATTGATATATAAAACAATTGGGTTAGCATGCACCGGGGCTTGCCTTTTAGGAATGAGGAAGGGCGATGATCCGGACACTCCGATAGCTCGTCAATGGCGTTTCCTTCGTTGGCTGCCTCTTCGGGTTCTCCTGGTTGCTCCTGATCCTCCTCCGGAATCGCTCCCTTGAACTCGAGGAGTGTCACCCCCTCTGGTACACCTATTGTATGAATGCACAATAAATCTCATGGATGCATAAGAAGGAATGCAGCATGCTCGGGATGAAATGCACTACAGCAATTCCTAATGCTCTATTCAAATCACTTCAATAATAAGTGCAAATCTCTTCTCCGGTAGAGAAGTACTTACCTAATCTACACAACCTAATGTATAGATGTTCCTCCTCAGTTAAGGCCCTAACACCTAACAATCACAAGAACAACATTACTTAGGTTTCCACCAACCAAGCACAAAATATCACAACAACACATTCTGGACAGCAGCTAAGTATTTCCATCACAACTGTAGATTCCCAAATCCTAAAGGCATGATACAAGATAATCTAGAAAGCTTATAAAATGCTCTATAATTCACTTTCAGACCTCAACACTTTGTTCCAAAGTTTACCTAGTCGAAATTCAAAATTTCTAGAAATCTATCCTCTGCCAAACAGAGAGCAGTCATTTCTAGGCAGCCACTTTAAACAGCTACAACTCCTAGACTACAAGGCCAAATGTCACCAAATTTTGACACAAGCTAGTTTAACAAGTTTACCACCACTTTGGTATTCACAAGTTTCCCAGAAAATACCTTTATCAAGGTTCAAATCCAAAAATACAACCCGCTGTCCAGAGAACCTAGAAATGTGAAAATTAAATATTTATTCATGTGTCAAACTACCCTCATGACCAAACTAAAGACACTAATAGTTCACACATGTCATGAAACCACCAGAAAGTAAGGTGTGCCAACCCAAAACATTTATTTTAACCTTTTTCTTAATTTACTTAATTAATTAAGTGGGAAATTAAACTTATATGCAAGCTACTTAGAAAATTCTACAAAAATTACAGGAGGCTCTATGCCCTACAAGGAGGATACTGTAAAAATTTGAACTAAAGTTATTCACAGAAACTCCCTAGAAAAAATTCACAAGCCAAAAAGGCTGATTTTTGCATAATTAATAAATCACATTGAAAAGTATCAAACAATAGAAAACATATTTTTCTTAGCAAGCTTAGGGTACCAGGACAATCTCCATAAAATTTCATGAGCATTGCACATATATAAAAATTACTAAAATTCATTCAAGTATCTTCTAATATAACATGATAGCATCATAACTTGAAAAGTACTCAAGCACTAGTACCCAACTTTTTACCAAAGCTAGTATATACATGAAATAACATACCCACCAAATTTCATAATTTTTGAAACAATACAACTCAAGTTATCTATTTAACAAGTTTGCCTTTATTTTAAAGCACATTTCAAAGGCCTATTTAAATCTTCCAAAAACTAAACAGCACATGTGCATTTGATATTTTTCCTAAATACTACACTTTATCTAGAACTAAACACAATTGGAATCACCTCATTTGGATCTATATTGCATGAGATATGGATTTTACAATGTAGCAAGAAAATCTGTGAAACAAATAAAGAAAAAACCAAAATTTCAAAACCCTAAAGCGCTACTGCCACTGGGCTGGCCTGTCACGCCAGCGCGGCCCAGACTACGCGTGGCCCGCTCCAAACTCCCGCCCGTGCGCGCCTGACAGGAGGGGTCTGTGTGTGAGCGACACCGGGCAGGGGAGGCGGACGGCGGTGGTCGGAGCTCGCCGCCGGTGAGTCGACCGGCGAAACCGAGGGTACCAGCGCGATCTCCACCTCAAGCCGCGTCGATAGGTGGTGAAAATAGGGCGGCAGGGCATGGGTGGGTGCTCGCCGTCAGCGATGGTGGCACGGTGGTGGCGCGTGGCGGTACACCGACGTACTCTGGCCAGTAAAGATGCGGGTGAGGGCGGCGCTAGCTTCACCGAGACCTGAGAAACCTAAGGGGGTGATCTATGTCCCCGGGGAAGCTCCCAGAAGGGTTGTCCACATGCATGCGGCCATGGCGGCGGAGAACACGGTGGTGGCATGGTGGCGTTCACCTCCAACGAGGTAACCATGGTGGGTAGGGTCACGCCCTAAGGTGCGCCACCCCATGACCTACACTAGACACTAGAGAGGAGGAGAGAAGAGCAAGAGAGGAGCTCGGCTGCGAGCTCGATGGCGAGAATCACCACGATGGAGCTCGAAGCCGGCGAGACTTAACCGCGAAATGTGGGCTCTACCTGGCGTCTCAGGCTCAGCGAGGAGGTGGACAACGTTAGGCGAGCCAAGACGAAGATGTGGGAGTACGGTGGGGCGCTAGGGCTCGCTGGTGGGTGCTCAAGGCGAAGGCGGAGCTCTCGGCGGCGCTAAGAGCCTCGCTCTCCACTTTGGCGAGCTCAGCAAGGGGATTGGGAAGGCAGAGGCGTGAGTGAGGGCGGAGGCAGCGTCATGGCGTCTTGAGAGCATCACGGACTGACCGGTGGGGCTGCGGCCAGCGTACGGTCGCCATGGCGCTCCCACGCGGCGGCCAACGTCTGAACCCGGTCGACCACTGTCGACGGAGTCGATCTCTGAATGGAGGTAGAATGATCGACTGACAGGCGACTTTCGACGCCCTAGATCTCCCTGACCAGGCAGAATTAGTGAAAACTATAAACATCAAACTTGTAGAGTAATGTGAGGTCTACAAGTTTGTCAATTGGAGCTTGGACTAGTTTGGCCTGGTTTGTGAGTTACATGGCATTGAAGTGGGGTACATTGAAACTGAAATTCCAAATTTCAGACTTCGAAATTTTCTAAGTGTTGGGTAGCCCCTCAAGCTGACTTGTGGGCCATTTTTTAGTATGTTCTGTTCATTTTCATGAGATGGCCATATTAGAACTTTTGTTCCTTATGAAATTCTCTACAACTTTTCTTAAGGTTGCTTCTCCATGCAAGATCTCTAAGCTAGACTTTTTAAATAGTCAAACCAAAGCATTCTAGGGGTCAAGGGTTGGTCAACAGCACCTAGGAGGCCAATTTGGTCATTTTAGTCAACATGAACATTGTTCCACTAATTACCCTAAATGTAATTGAGGTGTTATAAGATATAATTGGCCACTCTACACATTGGTTACACAAAATTCCTAGTGTCACATAAGTTGAAACCAGCAAAACAATTGTTTTCCACAAAAATGTTGCACATGTTTCAAGACCTTGTTGCATCAATTGAGCCTATCATGGTATACTAACAACATTGTCATGTTTCCAAGTATGAGATCCCATGTTGTATCTACAAGTTGCACCACTCACATTTCATAAGCAAGTAAATTGTGAAACAAGCACATTAGGGTATGTTGCATACTCATGTTGCAAGCAAAATAAAGACATGAATGAGATGATTGATGCTCATGCTTATGAAATGCAATGCCATTATGGAAGCCAAACACCTGAGGTGTTACATTTAGTGCTTAATTAGAAAAAAAAATGTCATTTTATGGTTCAAGAGGGCATCGTTCTTAGACACTTAGTGTCTGAGAGGAGGATTGAAGTTGATAAAGCAAAAATTGAAGTTATAGAACAGCTACCACCCCCTGTGAACATAAAAGGAATCCACATCTTTTTAGGAGATGCAGGATTTTACAGAAGATTTATTAAGGACTTTTCACAAATTTCTAGGCCTTTAACATACTTGTTAGCTAAGGATGTACCTTTTCAGTTCAATGATGAGTGCGTAAATGCTTTCCATACACTCAAGAAAGCTCTCATCTCAGCACCGATCATCCAACCACCCGATTGGTCGCTGCCTTTTGAAATAATTTGTGATGCTACTGATTATGCAGTTGGTGTGGTCCTTAGCCAAACCAAAGATAAAAAGCATCTTGCAATTGCTTATGCTAGCAAAACACTAATAGGAGCACAGCTTAATTATGCCACCATAGAAAAAGAGCTCCTGGCAGTTGTTTTTGCTATCGATAAATTCAGGTCTTACTTAGTGGGCGCAAAAATAATTGTCTATATTGATCATGCTGCACTAAAATATTTGCTCACTAAGAAAGATGTGAAACCATGCCTCATAAGATGGATTCTTCTACTCCAAGAATTTGATCTTAAAATAAAAGATAAGAAAGGAGTAGAAAACACAGTTGCAGATCATTTGTCGCATATGCCAACCACTAACATGCAGGAATTGCCAATCAATGACTTTCTACATGATGACATGTTGCTAAGGGTGATAGATTCAAACCTATGGTACATAAACATTGTCAATTTTATGGTTTCAGGGTACGTACCACCAGGCAAGAACAAGAAGAAATTGCAGGCCGAAAGCAGATGTCACCTCTGGGACGACCCGTACCTCTACAAGATATGTGCCGATGGCTTGTTGAGGAGGTGTGTGCCTATGGCAAAGGGGATGCAAATCATCAAAAAGTGCCATGCAGCCCCATATGGAGGCCATTATGGAGCATTCCGCACTCAAGCCAAAATTTGGTAGTGCGGATTCTTCTGGCCAATGATGTATGAAGACACCAAGGAATTCATCCGAAGGTGTTGGAAATGTCAACTGCAAGGTGGCATCACATCATGCAATGCAATGCCCCTCAACTACAACCTTCAGATAGAGATATTTGATGTGTGGGGCATTGACTTCATGGGGCCATTCCAAAAGTCCCAAGATTATGAGTAAATCCTCGTCGCCATCAACTATGTATTGAAATGGGTGGAAGCATTACCATGTAGAGCTGCAGACGCCAAGAGTGCAAGGAGGATGTTCCATGAGGCGATCTTCCCTCGCTTTGGAACACCGAGAATGGTGATAAGCGATGGAGGGTCCCACTTCATTGACAAGACCTTCCGAGCCTTCTTAAGGGAACTTGGAGCCAAGCACAATGTTGCCACCCCTAACCACCCTCAAACAAGCAGCTAAGTAGAAGCATCAAATAAACAGATCAAAAATATCATGTAGAAGACGGTCAATGACATGGGGAAGGGATGGAAGAACAAGCTTCCTGATGCACTCTGGGCATATAGGACAGCTTATAAAACCCCCATTGGCATGTCACCATTCTAGCTCGTTTATGCAAAAAGTTGTCATCTACCAGTTGAGCTTGAACACTGAGCTCACTGGGTGATCAAGAACTAGAACATGGACGTCAAGCTAGCCGGCAAGAACCGATAGAGGCAAATATCTGAACTAGAAGAATGGCACGAAAAAGCTTACCATAGTGCCAAACTCTACAAGGAAAGGACCAAGAGATGGCACGATCACCGAATACAACATAAAGAATTCAAGGAGGGGGACAAGGTCCTACTATTCAACTCCGCCTCAAGATCTTCGGTAAAGGTAAGCTACATAGCAAATGGGAAAGACCATTTACCGTCGTCAACACGTCAACTCATGGCGTGATCACCATTCAAGACAGTGATGGTAACATTTTCAAAGTTAATGGTCAACGGTTGAAATTTTTCTTAGAACCTTCTCATGATTTAAATGAAGAAATTTATAAAATAAATTTAGTATCTTTTGATTAATTTAGTACAAATCCATGAAAATTTGAACATAATTGAAACACTCTTGCATTTAAATTTGTACTCACATATATTTAGCTATGTGCAAATTGTAACTTGACTCATGCCTCATTTAAGCAAACAACACATAGAGTCATTCATTATGTTCAAACTATGAAAGGTAAAAATATAAACTAGGCGAGGTTCAGATATTATCACATGATAGAACGTCTAGAAGAAAGCTTGATCAGGGCGGCAGTCCTCAGGGAGCGGCTGGTCCTAGGGAGCGGCCGCCCCCTCCTGACTCCCCTCACGCGATCCTTCCTAGATTAGCTTCATCTAACTAAGCCCAATGCAACCCACTAGGGTTCGGTGCTGATATCCCTTCCTCCCGTGCGGCACTAAAGCCTATATAAATGACCCTTACCTTCTCCTTTCACACCTAAAGGCACTTCACACTCACATCATCTCCTAGCTGCTTTGTCTCACATTAGCTTAGCAAAGCCATGGCCAACAGAGAGCTTGTGCTATACAATAGCTCCAATGCCACCTTTGATCTAGAAGAGATCCCACCACCGACCAATCCATTGCCCAAAAATACTCATGTCAGAGAAGAGGCGTGCGTAATCACCATGTCTCAAATATCCATCGTGCCTCCACCCCTTAGCAGGGCAAGTGGAGGCCCGAGCCTATGGTCGACAGCAAGGTCCTAGGCGCCACAAGAGGGTGCCCCGCCTAGGCGCCCACTACCACCGAGGTCGGCTTCAGGGGCTGACAAGCGCAAAGCCCCAAATAGTGCTGCTACTGATAGTTTTCATGTAACATCATCAGACAATACCGTCTATAGCACTACCTACACTATCATGGGGATACAAAAGCCTGATGGTGGGTGTGGGAAGGGCTTGTTGTGCAAGCCAGGTAGAGGAAAGGGACTGGCAATCCCTATCCAAAAAGCCATTTCAAAGGAAACAGCCGGCTCTTCCTCTCAACCCCTTAGGTTTAAGAGAAAAAAAAATAAGCCCACCTTGAAACCATGCGCCATCTTTGAGGATGATGAGGAGCCTACTCCTCACGAAGATCCACAAATTACATCGCTAAAAAATAAGGTCATAGACTTACATGAGGAAGTTAGAATCCTCAAAGCATAGCTAAGTGCTAGTAATGTTAAAGCTACTAGCATCGAATTTTAGTTAAATTCTACCATTTTTAGCCTCAGGCACAACATTGCTAAGGTAGCATGGGCGACATAGGTAGGGCATGCTATTGATTAGGCATGTGCCTCATTTCTTTTTAGGCACATCATTTACTATTTCCCTAGTCATTTCATGCCAATTATTTTGTTTCCAATCAATTGTAATGCACCTCCAAGTTCATGAATGAATAAAGAAATTTTCCTTAAAAATATATCTGTCTGTTGTACCACTTTTGTTGTCAAAAAAATAAAGGCAGGTGCAAGTGTGGGGAAGTCACCATAGTCACCTCCGACCACCATAGACAAGTAATACACGCGAAAAGAGTCACGGTCTGTGGAATTCTCTCTCCTCCACTTCGTTAATAAAACTTTGAAAACTTAACTCAAACAAATAAGAATACCACTCCATCTCCATATCTTCCTAAGATTAAGAATTTCCATGTTTTTATTCCCTGCTAATATTCCTGCAAACTTGTGAACACTAATCATAGGGACCATTCTATCTAAGTGATTGGCGAACGAGATATAGTAGAGGATGATATGACACTCATTCTTGCTAAGTACTTGGGATTTATTTCACAAAATAAAAATTCAAAATAGCATGTTCCTTGAATGGCGTTTATCACCTACCAAGGCCATATTGAACATGCATAACAAAACCTTCCGTATATGTGCCTCTTACTTTGTGTTGAGTTTTGTCAAGTTTTGTGACCCCCTGTCGAGAGTCGTTTCATGCTCTCAAGATAAAAACTCACGTACACCCACATATATATGCTAACTCTTGCACTTAAGAGTTACGCAAAAACATGTTTTCCGTCCACCAAAATAAATGCTCCAACTATTTGTCATAAGTCTTTCTCTCCAAAAGTTTTCATACACCAAAAGGAGAAGTATGGGCTGTGATAAAAAAGAGAGACACATGAAGCTCTCACAAGAGCAAAGGAAAAAGAAGAAAAAGAATGGAACACATGAAGGTTCCAAAGTATAGAAAAAAAGAGAGAGAAAGCTAGCCCATGCTTCCAAGGCAATTATTAAAAGGAGAAGAAAGTCATGATCAAAGGAATATAAATAGTAGAATTAGGAATCACTATTATATTCCACATACTTGCACTGTTTTGATCTAGGAGTATGACGCTTCTATTGCAGAAGCACCCAAATTATATGGCCCACATGCACCTGTCATTGCCCTTAAAGCCTCTGACTGCTGCACATGAGAGCCACATAACTTAAAAAGTATGTTGGGTGTCCTCGGGAAACTCGAATCATCCATGTCTTACAATTCATACAAGATCAACAAAGAAGTTGTTATAACATTACAACATTTGAGATAAAATATCTTACATCGGAGTATGGAATAATATAACATTAGTTTACAAAACTTGTAGAAGTTAAACTTTAACCTAAGCTCCAAAAGATGAGTAGTATTGCAGAAGCAACTGGGAAAACATCTAATAAGGTAGAAGAGGTACACAGGCCATGTCGAGCCCACCGACATGACCTTGCTAAACTGCTCAAGTCAAAACCTGCAATAGGGGTTAACAAACCCTGGGTACTTGAGGGTACTCAACAATTCTTACCTGACTAAAGAAAAGACTCCAAGGATATGTTGGCTGAAAGGTAAGGTAGAAGCAAGAAGTAACTTTTGCAGAAAAGTTTACTACAAGTGAATCCTTACTTTCAATCTTTTAGCTGTGTATTAAGTTATTATCAGTATCCAATTAGCATCTGATCTAAATCAATCATTTCTTTAATCATCAAGCTCATGTCCAACTCATATCATCTCTTATCCATCAGTATCCATGTTTCATTGATTAACTACGATGCAACACAATTGATCAAGTCTTCTTCACCGACAAGCTGCGGTGATTCAAATCGGTTTGGCCCGGACCCGTACCTGCATATATCAACCCTCACTCGAATCCTCCTATACAGGAACTGGTCTAGCGCTACCTGAGAGCTAGTATCCCACCTCTTGGAATCGTTCAAGTCTGATGCATTCACAAGCATGGGTACACAATACTCTCGCCATCTCTCCACTCCTAGTGCGTGATTGTCGTTTTCCATAAAGGACTAGCCAAGGTATTATTAGAATTATTGGAGTATGTGGCAAGTACTGCAAGTCACAACCCTAGACAGCTCTACAACGATCGGTCCTTAATCGACACAGGCGGGGTCACTACATCTAGACTCAAACTAGGTGCAAGCCAAGATTTTGTCTGGTCTCAATTTACAAAATTAACATCCTGGTATTCACAACCCATTAAGAGTTGAGAAGAGCAAGGTAAAACTGGTACTCTTGAATGATGAAATCATCGTTCGACCTCCATTAAAGACTAAGCATTACTAGGCATAGGAGGTAACGACCTTTTCATAAAAACATGGTATATCTGTGTCACACCCGGTTTTCCAAAGAACAAAACCAGGCTAATCATATTAATATTTGTATAGAAAAAATCTTTAAGTACATCACCTATGTTGCTTTTATTTAGAACCAAGTTTGCATGGTAATTAATCAAAGTAATAGGATTAATCTAATCAACATGTGACATAGTAAATGACATTGTTCACGTGTAGCTAACATAGGCATGGTCACAAAGCAAAAAGGCGGAACTACAACCCTCAGTTAGTTTTTAATTAAAAATATTAAATCAATATTAATCAAATTACATTTATATTATATAAAAGAAACAACTACACGATTGATTATTTCGATTAAGTGAAACTAGGTGAAGCATTTAGATTACAGAAATCTCATATTAACTAAAAGGCCGAGTTAAATCTAGTCATACTTTGGTTACAAATATTTCAATGTCTTTTATATACCGATTATTCTTTAGCTTGCAAAAACAAAGTAAATTATGAGAACATCTAATTTGAATTTAATACAATTGTGTTCAAGCTAACAAATTTAATTAACAGAACACAATAGGTAGATATTAATCACAACTATATGTATATTTATTTTTTTTAATGAAAAGCCGAGACTTAAACATAGCTTGTTTTAAATTGCAAAAGCAAGATACATCCACGTTATTCCAACTAATATTAAATAAATTCAGATAACATGTCGCATGTAAAACGCAGTTGCTATACCGTCAGTACGAACACGACGGAAAAGAGTCAAATTAAACAGAGCTAAAATAACTGAGATAAAATGACAATGAGTTCAGGGCAAGGATAGACATATGAGTACCTACGAGTGCAGAGATTCAATGGACATTCTATGTAGTTAGAAAATTATATCTTGAGGACATAGAAAAGATAAATTTTCTCAGAACCGAGGGATAGATAGAGATTGATCATTTATTATGCATGAATGACATGAGCATGACATCTGCACAATTTTTAATGAATAAAATAATGGACAATGAGATGTGCGTCTCACCAAATTATGCATGCATGACGCTTGCTACCTGTGTCAAGGTGACGAGAGAAATAGCATCTGCTTCCTGCTGTTGGACAGGAACTGGATGATTGTGAGTTGCAGAGGGAGAACGGTGTCCCCCGCTTCATGCGGAGAGTAGACGATCAGGCCACGGGATGATGCTGGTAGGAGTCCGGCTTCTACTCAGCTACGGACAAACAGAACTCTGGCGGGTCTTCAAGAAGTCGTCGACGGATGCTACGACTTAGGCGGCCACTAGTAGTTCGCCAGCGAGCACGGTGAAGGGCCTACGGACCATGTTTTGACCAAAGGCACAGGGAGAAAGAACGGATGATCGCAAAATCACAAGAACGAGTTATTACACTAGGTTGCTTTTAATTAAAAATGCATTAAATAAATATTGCACGAAAATCAATAAATTCATGATTAGGTGACACGATATACATCAGCACTACTACGTAGAGCGCAACTATACGAAACTAACGCAACTGAAACGGAGCAAAACGAAATTAAAACGAAGAAACGATAAAGATATTACGAATCAGTGGCAGAACCACAAATACTTCATCTTCTACCTCCATCCATCCAAAGGGCCTCGGCCTGGGGGCGACAAAAGAAGGAGGAGAAATATTTAATTTACTACACGAGAGATTTCCCAAACTAGGGGCTCCTCTACGGTAGTTTTGGTGTGCTTTTACCCAAGGGATAGGTACGTATATATAGGGAGGAAAACTCTTCATCTCCATGTCAACTAGCGATACGGTGCTAATTGACGTTGCACCATCCACCTTTACTAATAGGCCTAATTAATTATTAAAGCCCATTAGTAAATAAAGACATGGGCCTTTAGGCATGAGGAAATCTGAGATATTTTATTATTTTCGGAATTAATTAATTTCATGGATAAAATAATTCTAGAAAAGTCCAGAATTGAATTTTAAGCCACGAAAAATACCTCGAAGGCTCCAAAAATTTAGGGAAAATTCTCAGAGATATTTTAGAATGAGACGAACCCAAATAAAGTATTTGGAGCTCATGAAAAGATTGATGAAGAGATCAAGGAAAAAGATTAAGCTCACGGAAATTGAAATTTTAAATCTAGAAAATACCAAAAAGTTTTCCGATGAGAAGCAAACGTCGTCCTATGGTAATTTAAAAATAAAAGCACTCACCAACACCCAAGACAAGCATCACACAAACACCACATTATCAAATTAATATGAAAAAGTTTAAAACCAAAATTTTCTATATTTAAATTAGCAGCAACTTAACTTATCTAATAAATTTATTCAAATATTAAAATCATTTATTTTATTTAGTGTTTTCCAAGCACAACCCAAAATTGAAAATTTTGGGGTGTGACAATTCTACCCCACTTAACAGGAATCTCGTCCCGAGATTCGAAGAGACTAAGGAGAAAGATAAAGTAGACCAATAAGATTGTTTTGAAACTTTTGACAAGTTCTGATATAAGAGTCAAGGATTATCAATGGTTGACAAGAGAACATTGGATTGATCGTTAAGATTGATTCGAGCTAATGACCGAGGGTCAAAGGATTGAATGTCAACATAGGCGAAAAGGAAGATCAAAGGAGGTTGAAAAGATAGATCAAGGTTGATCACCGAGTCTTCACTTTATAAGGTGTAAAAACAAGGGTGGAGATTAGCAAAAGATAAAGTAAGAGATAAAGAGATATCTTAAGGTGCTCAAAACTCCTGGATTCAAGATTTATGAGACATCATGAAAAAGTGACAGACTAGCTTTGGTTGAAGAAAGGTAAAGACTAGTTTTATGTTTTACCATTCAGGGAGACTAGTGAGAAGGATAAATTGATCTTAAGTCTTTGTAGGTCCTTGAATCAGGATTTATAAGATGTAAGGACAAGGGTCAAAAGTTGTCAAATGTTGATAAGAAAAAGTAAAGATTGATGGCAAGAAGGTGAGACTAGTTAAGAGGCAAGGACTAGTAAAAGATGATATTATGATAGCGGTTGGTCTTTGGATCTTCTTGTCTCATGACTTGAGATTGATGATGGTGGCGGACGCTACCCCACTTAACAAAGATCTTGTTCCACCTGGCGATGTCATTAAAGGCAACACTTTCTTTAAGGCTTGCTGCTATTGATGAGTCCTTCATGTGTTGATCCTCCATTAAGATGAGATAAAGAAGATATCATGACAACCAAGGGTAGACATGGACGGTATAGGAAAAAGACAACAAGAATTATGATCGATTGGAAGATAAGTAGGATAGAAGATGACACTACCCCACTTAACATGGATCGAGCTACTCCTCAAGACTTATACCTTCCGAGACACTTTCAAAACACGAGAACAAGGACAACACACAAGCAACACATCAAGCAAAACAAGCACACATCACATCGTCAATACTACACGTACTTCTTCAACAATGGTGGTCACCCTAAGGGAAGATTATGGATGATGAAAGGCTATCGAATTTTTGAACAAGGTGGGATCAGAAAACTTTTAGTAAAAACAATGTAAAACAAAATCCAAGGGAGTAAGAAATAATAGCTCAAAGGAAGCTATCAAGGAGGGGATGCAACAAGACAAGGAAGACGAAATAGTCAAAATCAATGAGTCAAGGGATGAGAAAATAGTTTTATAGTAAAATGAGTTTTAGAATACGTCCAGTGCTACTTGGCATACGTCCTACAGTCAACACCGCTCTGATACCACTCTGTCACACCCGGTTTTCCAAAGAACAAAACCAGGCTAATCATATTAATATTTGTATAGAAAAAATCTTTAAGTACATCACCTATGTTGCTTTTATTTAGAACCAAGTTTGCATGGTAATTAATCAAAGTAATAGGATTAATCTAATCAACATGTGACATAGTAAATGACATTGTTCACGTGTAGCTAACATAGGCATGGTCACAAAGCAAAAAGGCGGAACTACAACCCTCAGTTAGTTTTTAATTAAAAATATTAAATCAATATTAATCAAATTACATTTATATTATATAAAAGAAACAACTACACGATTGATTATTTCGATTAAGTGAAACTAGGTGAAGCATTCAGATTACAAAAATCTCATATTAACTAAAAGGCCGAGTTAAATCTAGTCATACTTTGGTTACAAATATTTCAATGTCTTTTATATACCGATTATTCTTTAGCTTGCAAAAACAAAGTAAATTATGAGAACATCTAATTTGAATTTAATACAATTGTGTTCAAGCTAACAAATTTAATTAACAGAACACAATAGGTAGATATTAATCACAACTATATGTATATTTATTTTTTTAATGAAAAGCCGAGACTTAAACATAGCTTGTTTTAAATTGCAAAAGCAAGATACATCCACGTTATTCCAACTAATATTAAATAAATTCAGATAACATGTCGCATGTAAAACGCAGTTGCTATACCGTCAGTACGAACACGACGGAAAAGAGTCAAATTAAACAGAGCTAAAATAACTGAGATAAAATGACAATGAGTTCAGGGCAAGGATAGACATATGAGTACCTACGAGTGCAGAGATTCAATGGACATTCTATGTAGTTAGAAAATTATATCTCGAGGACATAGAAAAGATAAATTTTCTCAGAAGCGAGGGATAGATAGAGATTGATCATTTATTATGCATGAATGACATGAGCATGACATCTGCACAATTTTTAATGAATAAAATAATGGACAATGAGATGTGCGTCTCACCAAATTATGCATGCATGACGCTTGCTACCTGTGTCAAGGTGACGAGAGAAATAGCATCTGCTTCCTGCTGTTGGACAGGAACTGGATGATTGTGAGTTGCAGAGGGAGAACGGTGTCCCCCGCTTCATGCGGAGAGTAGACGATCAGGCCACGGGATGATGCTGGTAGGAGTCCGGCTTCTACTCAGCTACGGACAAACAGAACTCTGGCGGGTCTTCAAGAAGTCGTCAACGGATGCTACGACTTAGGCGGCCACTAGTAGTTCGCCAGCGAGCACGGTGAAGGGCCTACGGACCATGTTTTGACCAAAGGCACAGGGAGAAAGAACGGATGATCGCAAAATCACAAGAACGAGTTATTACACTAGGTTGCTTTTAATTAAAAATGCATTAAATAAATATTGCATCAAAATCAATAAATTCATGATTAGGTGACACGATATACATCAGCACTACTACGTAGAGCGCAACTATACGAAACTAACGCAACTGAAACGGAGCAAAACGAAATTAAAACGAAGAAACGATAAAGATATTACGAACCAGTGGCAGAACCGCAAATACTTCATCTTCTACCTCCATCCATCCGAAGGGCCTCGGCCTGGGGGCGACAAAAGAAGGAGGAGAAATATTTAATTTACTACACGAGAGATTTCCCAAACTAGGGGCTCCTCTACGGTAGTTTTGGTGTGCTTTTACCCAAGGGATAGGTACGTATATATAGGGAGGAAAACTCTCCATCTCCATGTCAACTAGCGATACGGTGCTAATTGACGTTGCACCATCCACCTTTACTAATAGGCCTAATTAATTATTAAAGCCCATTAGTAAATAAAGACATGAGCCTTTAGGCATGAGGAAATCTGAGATATTTTATTATTTTCGGAATTAATTAATTTCATGGATAAAATAATTCTAGAAAAGTCCAGAATTGAATTTTAAGCCACGAAAAATACCTCGAAGGCTCCGAAAATTTAGGGAAAATTCTCAGAGATATTTTAGAATGAGACGAACCCAAATAAAGTATTTGGATCTCATGAAAAGATTGATGAAGAGATCAAGGAAAAAGATTAAGCTCACGGAAATTGAAATTTTAAATCCAGAAAATACCAAAAAGTTTTCCGATGAGAAGCAAACGTCGTCCTATGGTAATTTAAAAATAAAAGCACTCACCAACACCCAAGACAAGCATCACACAAACACCACATTATCAAATTAATATGAAAAAGTTTAAAACCAAAATTTTCTATATTTAAATTTGCAGCAACTTAACTTATCTAATAAATTTATTCAAATATTAAAATCATTTATTTTATTTAGTGTTTTCCAAGCACAACCCAAAATTGAAAATTTTGGGGTGTGACAATCTGGGGATATCTAGATATCAAAGTAATCATGCAACAACGGTATAAACCAACTCCTAATTTACTTAGTGCACATCTCACAAGACTTAATTATGATAAAGATTTGTAAAAGCTATAGAAGGGTGATATGCACCAGGGCTTGCCTTCGTTGCAGAGAAGGTTAGTTCCCAGAGATAGTTCCATTAAACACCAGAACCTCTAGTGGATAGATCTACTCCGAGACTTGATCATCACGAGTGTTCTCACTTTCGTACATACTACACGTAATAAATGATGCACTACTTTAACATGATGGAATGCATGTCATTATGCATGATGATAAACAATGCATAGTATAAAAGTGATATTTAGAAAGGATAAACACTAGTTTATCTACTTGAGTGCAACTTTCCTTCGTCATGAAACTAGAGTTATTATTATAAAAGCAAATCAATTATTTAACTAACATATTTAATTAGTTATCTAGCATGGAAATTACACTTATCCTATTATGCTAGTTGAGCATGGCAAGATATATAACTTAACATTATACTAAGTGTAACCATGAAGATTTAAACAAAGATCACTACATGACCTAATCACATGCATTGATTAACCAATTAGATAAATAACTATTTTATTTATTACTAGCAAGATAACCATGAGCATAACATGAAAAACATTAAGTCACCAAGGAACAACAGGGTTGGAGTGTTCCAAGGTCTACAATCAATCCAAAAGTGCACCCAATTCAATTTAGGAACTATCCTAATTAATTTCTCATTTATTAACTAATTAAACAAAAGCATATTATTAAGCATATAATTAAACATCATCAAAATAGTACCATAAATTTATGGGAGGTAGATCTAAGTATATAAATCACTCCTGCCAAGTTTCATGATTTTTAGATAAATATTTTAATCTATAAAAAATTATGCATGAGGCATTTATTAATTAAAAGAGCTAATTTCTATTCATAGCAAAAGTATAGAAAAGTACCATTTCATATTTTTCCTAGGTATAACATATCATGACAAGGCTAAAGAATTAATTTCATAATTTTATCGGCATTAATTATTTAGTTATAGAATTAACAAAGTTCATTACTTAATTACTTTTTAGAAAATAGAAAAAAAGAAAACCTGCTTTACCTCTCTCTCTCTCGGCCTGATCCAGCCGACGCTGGTGGCCTAGTTCCTTCTCCCACTCTCTCTCCTGACCAAGCCTGAGCCGGCCCAGCGCGCAGCCGCGGCCCAACTGCTCTCTCGCTCCCTCTCTTTTCTCTCACTCAGCCCGAGCCGAGGCCAAGGCCCAAGGCCAAAAATGGCCTGGCCCTTCTCTCTTCTTTCCCCTACTCTCGCCCTCACACGCGATGGCAATGGCTTTGGCAAGCCGGAGTTCATCGTCGGTGAGCTCCCCGATGAAGCCAAAGCCTCTGTTGTGCTCCCCTCCTCCTCCCAAATCGCGTGGCACCCTTTTCCCCATCTCCTACGGTCGGTGACGAGCATCACGACGACCGCAACGGACCGATGATCTCCGACAAGCTCGCTAGTGCACACAGCGGTGACTCTAGTGACGCTACCAGCTCCTACATGCTCCTCTCAACACCGTGAACTCACCCGAAGGGTCAAACGGGCGAGCCAAGGCACGAAGCACACCTAACCACAATCATGACGGCTTGGCTAGGCAGCGCTCGTCGCCACGATGGTGCGGTGGTGACTTGGGTGGTGAGAAGACGGACTAAACAGCTCAAGAGGGGCACATAGAGGTGGTGATCATGGTGGCAGGGTGAATTGGATAGAGGTGGAGTGCTAGGGATGAATTGGAGCTCGAGCTCTTCTCGGCGGCGATGGAGCAGAACGAGGGGAAGAGGTAGAAGATGACCAGCTCAGTCTTAAGAAGAAGAGGGAAATTACTCGAGCGACTTCGAGATGGCCAGCTCTTGCTTCCCAAGGCGGTGGAGGGCAGCTGTGTGGCCTCACGCGTGTGGACGACGGTGACCGAGTGGTGGGCGGCAAGGAGGAGGTGGCGTTGAATGGCTCAAGAGAAAACAGAGAGGGGTAGGATGTAACATCCAATTATGTTGCACTTGTTGCAATCCAAGAACAGTTGCAACATTCTCCAATTTAAGCAAGATAAAAGGCAGATTTAGACCAAGGTCAAATAAGAGAAGTTGATCTTCATATCATGTACTCCAACATTGGTTAAGACCAGAAAGGGTGAAACTTGATGGATTGGAAAATGGAAGTAGAAATGAGAGGATTAAAGAATGAAACATCATGTTTCAAGACTTGAAACATATGTTACATGGCTAACGTTTTCAAAGCAATTAGCTTAATTATTTTTATTAATTAGTTGGTTAGTGATTAGTGAGCATACTAACCAAACCCTGACATCATGGTGAAACTCAACATTTTTTTATATCAAAATGGCATCATGGTTTGAACATGTTTATTTCAAAAATCATTTTATAATTGCCCTCCAATTTGAGCTCCACATTTCATCTCAACACTTGACCAAGTTGACCAAGCATTGAAATGCAAATTTCAAACTTGAACATGAGGTTCCAATTTTAATTGTTGGACTTGATTTCAGGCCCCCACATTTATCACTAGTGTAAAGTACACAATTTACACTTCCAATATGTTAGGGCACAATTTCAAGCATTTTAGGTAACATCCCAAAAATAGAAGGACACAAAAGGACCTTTAAATATTTTTGGTTGATAGCACAAGCAACTAATTATAAAACAAGACCATCATCATTTCATGTGATATATGAAACATGTCATAAGAACATGTGAAACATAACATTGAAACATTGCTTTATTATTGAAACATAGACATGCTACTATTGAAACATATCATTGCAACATGGACAATGTATATGAAACATTACTCTTGCAACATATGTAACACTCATATGAAACATGGTCTATATTATTGAAAAATTCAATGCAATACTTGAAACATGGATGCATTTATGCCTTACTTCTTGGTAATTATGCTTCATGATGCATATGGCAAATTTTTAGTAACTTTTTAACATCTAGGATGTTACAGCTTCTCTCTAGATCGATCTAGAATTTGACTTAACAAAATATGCAAGGTAAGTGTGCTTCACATTTTTTCATCCCTACCCAGAACTCCATATATGCTTACTAGAAGTAGGATGATCGAAAAGAGAAGGCAAAGTCTCCAAATATGCCTTGGTGAGGAACCACTTACAAAAGAAAAAGAGTGACTTGAGTGAATCATTCAGGGAACAAAAGCTAACTTTATATTTGCAAAATCATACAAAAACTCAAGTTTCTAAGCATGAGTAGAGTAAGGAGATTTAAGTCCCAGTTGTTCCATTTTCAATTTCTTAAGATATTTTGGTAGACACTTGGAAGTTCACAAGTTAAGGAAAAGCTTAGAATAACTTTGTTAGTGTTCTAGAACAGGGGGTGTCTAGAGACGGGACAAGTGAATGAAGCTACGCGTCAGAGACTCCAATGGTGTGCAAGGAGGACACAAGATGTATACTGGTTCGGGCTGAACGTCCCTACTTCCAGTGCTCGCTGATGTTCGTGTTGCTTTGCACCGAAGTGCTTGTAGTAGGGGATACAAGCTGGTCGAGAGAGGGATAGCTCCTAGGTCTCTATGTGTGGGTGTGTTCAAGTGTTTGAGTGTGTGCTTAGTACATTGCCATCCCGTGGTGTCATCTCACCGCTGCCTGGTCGAGGGCCTCTCCCTCCCCTTTTATAGTATGCAAAGGGAGGGGTCGGGTTACAGCATTTGGATGTATGAAAATAGAAAGAGAATGCCCTAAGGTGCTCCCTATTCCTAGCTTTCCTCTTAGTTCATGCATTCGCACAGTCATCATCACGGTGGTGGCATGCCATGGCTGTAGATGATGTGGCGCGGCCATACCCTGACACGGTGTCATTATGGAGAAGATTTCGTGGCCCTGAAGCTACACCGGTGAAAAGGTAGAGGGGCCTAGACAGCCGTTGCTCCCCATCCTGTTGAGATGGACATGGTAGGGTGCGGCGTAGCATAGCTTCTTCCTGTTACTACTGTGGGGGGGAAAGAAAGAACTATGGAAGCCTTGACCAGATTATGAATCAGGTGTTACAATTTCCTAGGCAATCCTACACAACGTGGTGAGCTCCTATTATTTAACAGAAAAGGGTAGGGGCCCGTGCGTACTCATGGCAGTGTGTTACAGTGGGGGTCAGTGAAGCAGTAGCTATGCAGAGGGGTCGAGCGCCTTAATGATGTCATAGGGCTTGGGCGCCTAGATGACGCCATGAGGGTCAGGCGAGATAGAGAGGGGTCAGACGAAGCGGAGGAGCGCTGGGGGGCTCGGGCGCTTGTCCTTTGGCTTTGGTTTTGAGCATAGTAAGTCCTGAGCCGGTTGTGATGAGCCGTGGGCCGTAATTCTACCTTGGTGGGTAGTTTTTGTAGTGAAAATGGGGTACCTTGTTTTGCTGGTACCTGACAAACTTGCATGCCGATCCCAAATCAAGGAGATAAAAGCCTGCTTAGCCCTTAAGACTTTACTCGAGGACGAGCAAAGGACTAAGTGTGGGGGAGCTTATTGGCAATGCTTAATTCATGAACTTACCGCCAACATTTACATAAAATATACAAAATTTCACATGAAAACATAGAACTAGGGGTTATCTATTCACATTCTCCATGAGTTCTGGTGCATCACATTCTTGCAGGTCACAAACATTAGTATACAAAGAAGTCCATTGAAAAGGCATTTTCAACCTGTGATTGCGCAAAGTAGCAACAAGTACGCCACCCAAAATAACCTCAACAAGGTGAAACACCACGGGGGAGCAAAAGAGGTCTAGCCCACGGCCTACCACACAAAGGTGATGGCTAGAGGCGGTGGTCAAGGACCGGCCGCTCCTAGGGGCGACCGCACCCTCCCTAGCACCTCCTGGCCTCTCCTTCGATGAGGCGGTGGCATGTCTCCATGCTATGGCGGTGCAGCCTGGCTCCCACCAAAAATAGCATCAAGGCACCGCCTACACTCGTGTATAAATGGAGGGATACCCCCTTCTCTCAAAAAGGGGACACATTGGAAGGAAACAAGAAGAGAGGGAGAGTTCTATTGTTACTTAGCTCTAGCTAGAATAAGATAGGAGTGAGAGAGGAAGAGTTGGAGTAGTGCTGGAGCTGTCGGCAACCTCCCTAGTGTATGAGCTACACTTAGCGAAAGCGTGACAGAGCTAGGTACTCCTTCGCTTGTACTTTTACTAGCAACTTACTACTTGGAGTAAGAAGCTTGTGTTTAACTTTGGTTTTGGTATACTAAGAAAGTTACCTCTATCATTATAAACTTGTGGGTTTGTTCTCCATCCTAGTGGTGGTTGCTCTAGCGGAAGGGCCTTGATAAAGACGGATAACCCTTGCATGCAAGCTAGAGTAATAGTCGATAGCATAGGCGTGGTGTCTAGGCTAGAAGCTATCTTCGTTTGCCTCATTCCCCATAGTTGAGGGGTAGGCGGCAGGTGGTGATAGCCCTATCCATCCCTTGTATTCCCCCATGCCTGGGTTCGACGTAGGCTACAAGCCGGTATCACCTGGTAGACCAGGTGTGCTCCGATGCCCGAAACAAGCCTATAGTGTCAGGGTTATCTTCACTTAGGATATCTACCCAAGGAAGAACCTCACCACCCAAGCTACCTCTCATTTGTTTTCTTTAGGTGATCTAGATAAGAGACTTACACCTTCGGTCCTTTGAAAAAATATGGTACCTTAAATACCTCTAGGTGAAGTGCTACAACGGTGTATTCGTGCGCTTGCGGATTCCTCTGCTTTCGCTAAGAAACACCAACAAGGTGTTTGAGCAAATCAAGGATCTTAAGAGAGCTCATGATGTGTGGAAGAGATTAGAGGAGTCTTATGAGGGCACCAAGACGATGAAGGGTGCCAAGCTATATGTGCTCAAGGACAAGTACACATCATTCAAGATGAAGGAGGATGAGACCATGGTGGAGATGTTCTATAGGCTCCAAACAATTGTCAATGATTTGAACAGCCTAGGAGAGAAAGTGGAAGACAAGGATATCTCACACTGATTCTTGAAATGCTTACCACCAAGGTTTGACACTTTGGTGACTATTCTAGTGAGAGATGGATTGGACACTATGACCCCAAACCAAGTACTATGTGATGTAGTCACACAAAACACATACCATGTGGAACGAGATGGGGGCATCAAGGAAGAAGATGAGGATAAGAAGAAGAAGAGTGTGGCATTCAAGGCCAGGCACATCATCCAAGAAGCAAGGGCAAAGCAAAGAAAGAAGTATCAAGTGATGATGATGATGATGATGCAAGCGACATTGATGACGAGGCTATGGCTCTCTTTGTGAGGAAATTTGACAAATTTATGAAGAAGAAGGGCTATAATGTAAGAAAGAGAAGAGACAACTACAAGAATAAAGATCAAGTGAGAAGATGTTATAAGTACAAGAGCAAGGATCACATTATAGAAGATTGTCCCTACAATAGTGATAATGACAAAGATAATAAAAAGGAGAAGAAGATGGCCTTCAAAAAGAAGAAAGGTGGTTCCTATGTGGTGACATGGGATAGTGATGCTTCCTCAAGTGATGATGATAATAGTGATGATGAGAGGAATACCAGCAAGAAGAAGGCACTTGCAAGCATTGCCATCAACAACAAGCCTTCTCTCTTCGACACTCCATCAACATGCTTCATGGCTAAGGCCACTAAGGTATCATCCAATGATGAGTGTGATAGTGTGAGTGATGATAATGAGGAGTACTCAAAGGAGGACCTCATGGACATATTTGAACAAGCTCACTCTTGCCTTGAGGCAAAGAGAAAGGAATGCCAAGAATTGCGCAAAGTGTAAAACTCTTGAGCAATGCTTTGATGAGCTCAATGCTACTTATGAGAGGCTAATGGAAGCCCATGAGAAGCTTGACAAAGCTCACAAGAAGATTAAAATGGCTCATTCCTCTCTCCTTGATCAAGATAAGAAAGAGGTTGTTGTATCATGTGACGTAGGCTCAACTTGTGATCTACTTAATGAATCTTTCTTTGAGCCTATCATTGTTGCTCCCACTAACTCTTCTTATAGCACATCCACTTCTACTTCACCTTTGAGTGATGGTTTCACTTGTGATGCTGCACCTTTGACCCTCAAGAAGGAGGTCAATGAGCTCACTAGTGCTTTAGGCAATGTCTATGGTTGTGAGGCCCGCTTACTTAAGTGCTTGGGTAGCCAAAGATTTTCTCTCAACAAAAAGAGATTGGGCTATACCTCCAAGAAAGGCAAAGCAGCCTTTGCAATGCACAAGACTAGTTTTTTGAAGGGCAATGGTCGGTTTTGCACTAGTTGCAAGTAAGTTGGGCATGTAGAGCAATATTGCAAGAACAAGAAATCACATGCTAATGTATCCTAAGTTAGGTTTGATTCTTGTTATTTGCTTACCAAGGGTGTAAATGGGGTGCATTCTAAGTTTGTTGGTATGCCAATTATGGGCTCAAAGTAGAAAGCTATTTGGGTACTAAAGAGCTTAGTCATACTAAACTTCATGGACCCAAAAAGGTTTGGGTACCTAAAAAGAATTGATCTTCTTTTGTATGTCAATTATAAAGCCGAAGGAAGGCATTGGGTTCTTGATAGTGGGTGCACTCAACACAAGACCAGTGATGCTAGAATGTTCATTTCAATGAACACAATTGGCAATGATGGATTTAATAGTATCACATTTGGTGACAATGGCAAAGGCAAGCTCAAAAGGCTTGGTAAGATTGCTATATCCAATGACATGAGCATACCCATTGTGTTGCTAGTAGAGAGATTGAACTTCAACTTGTTATTGATAGCTTGACTTTGTGATCTTGGTTTCAAGTGCATATTTGGAGTTGGTGATGTAGCACTACTATAGATTGATCTTTCACTATCCCCACTTTCACTGTCATAGCGATAGAAGCGACGGTGTTGTACTTCCACCGCTGGTTAGACCGATAGCGAGGCCTCCTAAGGAAGGAAACTAGCGGTTGAGACTCCTACCACCGATGGGTAATAATAGATGTAGCCATGGTATTTTCTCAGTCATATGAAAAGCTGAGCCAACTAGGATACATGTTATGGCCGCCGGGCCTCCATGACTCTTTGGTCTATCAGCGGTGAAGTTAGCGTGAGTTATTTCCCAACTACCCACAACACAGTTGTATCACCATTACTTGCACTTCTCTATCTTCAAGGTTGGCCTATTTAACTAGGTTCTGGAAGCACCTCTTGGGCTCAATCCATACACTCTTGAATCCACACACTCGTGAGCTACTGTATCTTTCCTCATCTCCAAGAAGTTCTTTGTCTTCATCTCCTGGCTGTGAGAGGTGCAAGATGGAGATAAAGCACCTCACATGGATGCTAGTGTTTGGAGAAGGCCTTCAAGATTAGGTGCTTTAGATTCCACAACCTTGCTTCCCTTGAGCATCGAGATGCAGATCTGCATCCCTTGGCACTCAGAGGTAGCAAGGTTATAGAATATAAAGAACCACACTGAGATGCAGGTGCAGGTTTTGCGAGGTGCTCCTTCTCCATCCTTGGCGAGGTGCTGCCATTGAATAGGAGCTTGACCTTGATGATTGTAGATCTTCTTGCAGATCTTGTTAATAGAAGATCTGTAATCATTTGGTTCTCTCCTATTTAGGGGCTCCATACTCGACTAGGGGTGCTTCACGTTTGCAAGGTGCTCGTTCTTTAAGATTGGGTGCTTTATATTCCATCTTGTAGCTCTCACTGTCAAGAAGCAGATCACATCCCTTGACTGTGAGGGTTGCAAGATGGAAGGTAGAGAACCGCATTGAGGGTGAAGTTTTGTGATGTGATGTGTCGTTCTTTAGATTCTATAATCTTTATACACTCGGAGGATCTGTTGCTTTGTATGTGCAAAGCGTCATATGATACGGATCTGTTATCACGTAGACCTCAATGGAAAATATGTAAAGAAGTACTACCAAAGTATTTAATTTGGGTCGATGTTTGATAGACGAGTCTCATCGGCTCAAAATAATTGACACCTAGAGTACCGCCTTTAGAACAAAAAATAATAATAAAAGACTGTCATGACCTAGCACATGGGCCTGTAATAGTATTAGGGAGTGGGTCATGGTTTAGGCCTGCATGCCTTTCATTGTGTTAGGCTTGGCCCATGTATGAAGCCATATATACCTTTGGCTACTTTGTAGATGGTATCAATAATGAACAAATCAATTATCTCCTACCTCTACCATCTTCCTCCTTGCTTCTTTGCTTGAGACAGTACCACCATGCTCTTCGTCGTGCGTGTCCATCGGCAAAACCCTCTAGTTACCTCTAGGATCATGATATCAGAGCCATCGATCGAGGGAATCGCCGTGCTCATCGAGATCATGTGGATCTGCTACTAGGTGTCTCGGTATTGCTGGATCTACACTGTCCATCTCCGCCATCATTGGGCTAGAGGAGCAAATGCATCACCTGCTGCAAATGATGGAGGAAGCGAATGTGGGGATGTGCAACACCCTCAAGACCCTTGCATCTGCGACACGGTCATCCACGCCCTCGTCTTTGAACACTTCACCAGCATCCTTGACTCCGACTACTGCACCGGTAGTTGCGATGCCACCATCCATCCCCGCACAAACTGCAGCGCCTACACCCACCACCACCACCATGCTCGGTGCCATTGACGTGCCAAACAAACCAACTGCTGCATTGACCTCCTAGTCGACACCGACTGCTCTGCTTCTAGCACTCAGATCCACCACCACCACGATGCTTGATGCCATCGATGAGTGCACGGTCAAGTGGTCCTTCAGCAGCAGGCACGCCGTAGTCATCCCTGAGCCACCACACCTTCTACCACTTCACCAACCATGGCCGCCCTCGACGTTCACCGCTGGTCCTCCACACTAACGACACCAACATCCTCTGCCACGACCGTGACATCAACCATCGTGCAGCTGGCAATGACCATCATGCCCTGCCCACACTAGCATCAGCTATCTCAAGCACAGAGGATGATGCCATCAACACTTTGCCCACCAGGTGTTCGACAACTTGCCTCTATCGTAGCATCAACATGCTGATTTCTGGGAGCAACGTCAACACCTTCTCAATTGTGCCGCCATCATCAGTGACGCACACGCTCGCCAAACAAGTTTCAGCTCTAGTAGTTGGCATGTTTCAGTATGCATAATAGGTGTTAAAGGTGACATCCACCAGCTCTTATCCTTGTTTAGTACATGATGGCAAGTGATATGACTCAGTGTTGATGTGGCCACCTCCTCTAAATCACCAGGTATATTGTCCTGCTTCCTGCATGTTTGATCATGGAAAGAGTAGAATGAGACATATCACAATCATAGGCACCACATATTGGCCATTACTGCTAGCAAGTACCTTAGTTTCCTAGTTGGGAGTTCACTCATTAGCAGTGTTAATTGAGTTAAAACCATGGCCTAATTGGCACAAACATCAGGGTAGTCTCATAGTGGTACTTGCCTATCCACATTCAAGCATAGTGATATGGGTTTAGTTTAGCTGCTCAGTGCATAAGCTCCTAGTCTGGCCTCTCCACTGCAAGTCATGGTGGGAATGCTGTGCAGATTGTCTTCAGTTAATTGCACATGCAGGGCAAGTTGATTCTATCAAAATGGAGGCCATTGGGTTGATTCAGTTGCATATTGCTATTACAGTCAAAGAGGTGTATTATCTGTTTTGCACCTACTACCATCAGACAGTGGAGTGGAGGCCCCCATGGATATCTCTGGTATACATCTTAGGTAACATGCCCTATATTGCATACAGCCTCTGGATCAAGACACCCATAGTGCCTCATTTGTCTGGTGGTCAGTGGTTGCAATTCTATGATGTTCAGTACCAGAATTTGTTGGGAGAGGTAATGGATTGTGCTTGTATTTCAGATATCTAGTGAGTCAGTTGTTGCATATTGTCCCCTCTCCAAGGCATATGATCTATATAGCTTCTGAGCAGTACTCACGAACTATCTTTAGATTTGGTGTGCCTAAAGCCATACCCTTGTTCTCATATAACCACAGTCCTATTGTGTTGTTCTACATTGAGGGGCTGCATCATGATCACGTTATATCATGGATTATTTCTCAAGTCAATAACATGTCGTTTCTCTATTGTGATGGTGCTACTATACTTATCCATATCACTAAAATTTGCTAGTTTCACATGTCGGGGAAAATGTGTTATCAACAGTTCTGGAAACCACCATGGCCACCTTCAGTATGCAAGGTTATCACCTGGAAATTTCTTGCACGGGTATGTAATCTATAGAGTAGCGGAACCATGGTGGCAATGTTTCTAGGACTTACTAGAATAATATCTTTGCTACAATGGCCAACACCTGCATTGGATATTATTAAGAACCATGTGCACTATTTTGGTCTTCATATCTTTCGTGAGTCTCTATTTGCTAAAGAGATGGTTGCACGCAAGTTTTGTAGTCATCTATCTGAAGGTTCAAGAATCCACAAGTTTTATAGTCATCCATCGAAGGTTAAAGAATCCTTTTGTTTTGCAATATTACTGGTGGTCAACTATTGGTGATCAGTATTTGTAAGAAGCGCATTTTTATTAAGCTATCTATTTGGCAAGTTTTTTCTTAGTGAGATACCCATGCTCAAATCTACCACAACTAAGTTTGCAGTACAAATATGCAGTCCAAATGGGGTGATATTCCAGTGCTCACACACAAGGGATTTGTTGCTCATTGGAACTATGAGCATTAGGCAACTCTTGGTCACCTACTCTATTGTGGAAGGCCAGTGTTGCTTCCACTTGCCTCATCAATTTTGCTTGCCTGGTGTGATAATGAGGAGTTGGAACGTGACAGGATTATGTTGTCCAGTTCTCAAGCGACAATTTCAGTGGGGCTGCTACTACATTTGATAGTCTTTGGTTTGACTGATTATCATGGTAATGAAGTAGACCAATATTATTTTCTCAGAGCATGGGAATCTATATATAGTGAGTGTTTTGCTTCTACAATTATGCTACCAATGGTTCCTGTCATTCAGTCTCAAGCACATCCAAGTCCGAACTCAAAAACAATGGAAGTCATGTACAAGACACTGACTAATTCTAGCATACTAGCACTTCAATTCTATAATCTGATGGTGGAAGATCCTTGAAGGCTATTTCATTTATGCTACCAAGGGTTCCTCTCATTCTTTTTAGTACATCTACAAGTCAACACTTCAATAGTCTACACATCATCACCTATAGGATAATGGCATATGCGGTGATTGAAACATCCACAACTTGAGGGCAAGCTGTTGCTTAAGCAGGGGAGAATGTCATGACCTAGCACATGGGCCTATAACAGTATTAGGGAGTGGGTCATGGTTTAGGCCTGTGTGCCTGGCTTTCATTGTGCTAGGCTTGGCCTATGTATGAAGCCATATATACCTTTGGCTGCTCTGTAGATAGTATCAATAATGAACAAATCAATTATATCCTACCTCTACCATCTTCCTCCTCGCTTCTTTGCTTGAGACGGCACCGTCATGCTCTCTGCCGTGCGTGTTCACTGGCAAAACCCTCTAGTTACCTCTAGGATCGTGACAAAGACATAGGATCAAAAGTGACATTCAAATAGTAGATTGTTTAATTATAACTTATAAGACCCTAGATATATTTTATGGTCCTAAGAAAACATTGCTTACAACATCTTGTGCATGGATGGTCACTACGATAGCCTCGGCAGCATCAGTGAAGTCTCCAATTAGGTCCTCTTGATCTTCCAGCTGATCAGTATCTGGAAAACCAGGTTCTAGGTGATGGAGCTCGTGCCCTAAACACAGTTGCGTTGTAGCAAGAGTAGCACCAGCACTATAGCGGACACCATGAGTTGCCACTTCTCTAGCACGAACCAGGATATCCTGCAGGCGATCTTCAAGAGAAACACCCCTAGCATTGACTGCTGCAACTACGCCAAGTGTTGCACGTTGGAGGGTCTCATGGTGATTCTCCAGGTCAATCTCCCGATGAAGAGCCTCCTCAATTTCGTGACGAGAAGCAGCCAATTGTTTCTCAAGATCTAATGAAAATGAAGGGTTACCGGATAAAGTCAAGAATATAAAAGCAAAGACTCTTTAAAAAAAATTTACCTCCTACCCTAGCATGTGCTTCATCAGCCCACATTTGAGCAACATTGGTCTCTTCTTCAGATGTAGAGAGGGTTGTTTTAATAGCATTGAAACATTGCTCGAACCGACCTACCTCAAGCGTGGCTTCAGAATACAGGTTTCTAGCCTCTCTCCTTTCACGGATAAGATTCTGGATATCCTGACCCAACTCGAAGGATGAAGATGAAGATGAAGATATCATGGACCTAGCAAGATGTACAATCCATTGTTGTCCAACCTCCACCGAAATTGACTGATGTATCACAGCATGAGAGGTAGCCCTGCATATTCAAAGGATTAATGCAAGGCAGCCATAGAGATAAGAAAGCATTCCCTCTCACCCTTGGCGATGAAGAGGGACACGAAGGCACGGAGGCAGATTCATGACTTCTAGAGTTTCCTCCCTTGGATGTTTGTTGTGAGCCATTGTTCAAAAGAAGACTAGAAGGAGAAAACGAAGAAGAAAATATATGTGTCACATCACAACAAATGAAACACAAGTAGTATCCCATCTACTCTGCATTGCCTCCAAATTTATAGCCCCAGTGGACAGTGGGTTCATTGGAAATTTGGGGGCATGTGTTCACACCAAAATTTATTCCAAAATTTGAGTGCATGTGTTCACACTAAAATATGAGAAGATGCACAGGAAGCCCAAAACTTAGGGAAGCGTGCGTGAGTGTTGAATGTCGTCCCAACTTCCAACACTGTCCCCACCACTTATTACGCTAGGAACCGTCGTTAACCTCATCTTCCCTGATGCGTGCTCTCTAGATCACTTATCTTAGCTACACTAAGTCTGGGTGCATCTTCAAAGCTGGCGTATTTAAGTGCATGAGTGTTGAATGTCCCAACTTCCAACACCGTCCCCACCACTTATTATGCCGGGAACCGTCACATACCCCATCTTCCCTGATGCGTGCTCCCTAGATCACGCATCTTAACTGCACTGAGTCTGGGTGCATCTTCAAAGCTAGCCTATTTAAGTTGGGTCTTGGTGCACTGAGTCTCTCGCCCCTCCTCTTCCTCCAAATCTCTTAGCATTAGACTAAGTGAGAGAGAGAGGCAATTCCTTTCGTCCACCATGGTTCATGGCGTACTTCGGCAGCTCCGCCATTGCTAGGAGAAGGCTTTCAAGATTAGGTTCTGCAGTGTCCTACTGGTGGTTGTTCATCTTGGGTGTTAGAGGAGGTTCCACCAAGAGATGGGAAAGAACAGTACCATCTTCGGTGGCCTGTCTCACCGATGACACGACGGCTAGGCTCATTGACAGTCAATGTGCGGGAGACTTTCAGGCTAGAATATCTGTAGGAAATCTTGGAGAGCAGAGGGTGCCTTGTTGTTGCCAGGAAACCTTTTGAGCCCATAGATCTTGACTTGGGATCTCTTGACACTGTGGCATGCGTTCCTCCCCAATGTTGATGAAGACGGCGTGGGCAAGGCTCCTCGCGGGGCTCCTCATCCTCTCGGATGTTAGAGGGAGTTCTGCGAGGTGGTTCTTCCCCAGGCTTCTTCTAGGCATCGTCCCTGCTTGTGGCGAAGATTTAGAGGTGTGGTGAAGGTTAGTTATGCCTTCATCCGGCTTCTACACTTCATGAGATGTCCATCGCTTAGTACGGGGATAAACCTACAGTCATCGCTAAAATTTGGCTTATGCTGATTTGTAGTGAGAGAAAAGCATTGTTCATTCAATGAAAAGTACTTCTGAAGTGGTGCTGAAGAACAAGGCCAAGGTTTTTGTCATCATAACTATAGTTACCGATAGATCCTTGTTATTGTACGCCTAGTGAATGAAAAGTATAACAGAGTTAATCGAAAAAGAATGTCTTTTGTTGATTTTGAAGACTGTTACCTCATTGTGATGCTAGTGGGGTGTTGCTTTGTATGTGCAAACCACCGTATGGTATGGCTTTGTAATTGCGTCCATTGTTATTGTAGAGATCAGTAATTTTATTATGCAACATCAGCTGATGAACTTTGTCATGTTAGCATCCATTCTTATTGTAAAAAGTATGTTGTGTGTTCAGTAAGCTACTAAGGTCCAACTAAATTAGTATCGACATTGTACAATTATGTCACCATCAGATATAAGCGTCGTTGAAAAAATTGTATCACCACCGTAATTCATCGTTAGGTGCTAATATCTTCTTGTGGTAACCTGCAAAAATAATGTTCATAATATTTTGTTCCTTTCTAATGTTCAATTTCCATATGACATGTCTTTTGTTAGGTGCTACGTACCATCTTCTTTAAGACCCAATCACCACCGCTAGTAGCCTTCACCGTCGATATCATCAAAATTTGCAAGCCATTGCGAGACTCCCGTGCGTCTTTAGAATTTTTGGCACGTTTGTAGTTAGCTTACAAAGACTACTACCCACCCAGCCACCACTCTGTCTGTCTTCTCCTCAAGTGCTACTATTTCTCACCTAGTCATCGGCATGCAAGCTGCTACTCATCACCGACAAGCTAGTGCTCTGCACTGGTACGCCTCACCGGCATGCCCGCACAGATCCACCGATGACCAAGCTGGTATCATCACCGTCGTGGCTGCTCGAGCTCACTGTTGCAAGATCCAAAGGCAATGGTAATGCTTTCTCACACTTCTCTTATCCATGTTTCTTGGCTTTGTATTCCCCTCTTATCTCATCTAAGTACGAATCAAGCTTCCATCTTATCATTAAGGAGCTCATGAGCACATCCCCATAGGTGCTCCTACTCTAATTTAGGTGACAGCGCTGCCGCTTCCAATGCTGGCCCCGCTCCACCACATCCTATTCAAGATGGAGGAGGCCACCAACAAGAGGAATGAAGTAGAAGTCCTCATAGACGATGTCTTGGTGCATATCCTCCGCCGCCTCACTGCTCGCACCTTGTGCAGTTGCAAGTGTGTGTGTGTGTGTGTGTGTCGCTCCTGGCACCGCCTCATCTCTGAATCCGAGCACCGTAAGGAGCTACGCCAGTTTGTCACTAGATTCATGTATGGCAACTATAAAGGCAAATGCTGATTCACCAGCTTCACCGGTGAATACCCCTCCTTTTGCTTCTTGCCCTTCCCCATTCAGGATTTAGTCATCTCAGATTGCTACAGAGGCCTCTTCCTCTGTTGGTGCATTGGGCTTTGCTATGTTGTCTGCAATTCGGTGACTAGCAAATCAGTGGTACTACCGCATAGCAACCTTTGTTATGGTTTAGCTCACTTGGGGTTTGATCCCACAATCTCCTCGCACTTCCATGTGGTAGAACTGTGGGTAAGGTTATCTGGGGTGTTAGTTGTCAGTATCTACTCATCCAAAACTGGAGCATGGATGTGTAAGAATATGAACAGGGAGAGGATATTCTAGTATGCAAATTTTCAGAAACTATGTTTCTTAATAGTTTTATGCACATGCTGGAGGTGTCCCACATAATTATTGTTGATATGGAGGGAAGACAAGGAGAAAAATTCTTAGGCCACCAGGTCCTACAATGTCCATCCATGGAGATCAGGTTCAGTTGTGTCTATGTATTGTTGATATTTTCAATATGTCTGATCTTTCAATCTGGATCCTTAAAGACTATGCGTCGGGTACCAATTTTAGGGTACACGAGGAAGGGGAACTAATGGTCCCCAATGATCAAAATCAAACGGATGATTAAAGGGCGTGATCGCGGTTTCATCTGACCCCCAGGATAGGTTTCGATTCATCCAACCCCTGGGGCACAGGTTTTGCTTGTCCAACCCCTTGGGAATGGGCCTCGCCTCGCCTGACCCCAAGAAGGGGAGCTCCATCCCACCTAACCCTGAGGGTGCATGATCACCCTTGGACGGGGGTGTAGGTCCAGTAGGGGGCCCGCACTACCTCTAACCACCACAGATGCAAAAGCTTGAGCCTAGGATCAAACTCCTGACATCGAATGGGAATGGGCATGCCTCGACATGACCTGTAGTCATGACAGGCCGTGCCTAGAGGCCCACGTCACCCACAGTGCCAGGCATGATGGAATGGGGCACCATGACCGGCTGGTGACGCCCAGATGTGGCGCTAGCGGCAATCAGAGCCACGACATGGAGCCATCTCCATCACCATCAGCATCGTGATGTGGAGATATCTTTGTCATCATCTACATGACCCGTAGGACCTACTCATGGAACAGAAGGGTAGCATAGCCCCAGGGCTCTCTCCTTCTCTATTTTAAACTTTCTTCTTTTCCTCTTTCTCTCTCTGACTCATGTACCCCAGGTCCTTCCCTTGGCCTATAAAAGGGGAAGGCTAGGCGCTCCATTTGGGGGGTTTTTTCAACCACTCAGAAGCACATCACAACCCTAGGAGGACTTCAACTCCACTTCACCCATGCCAGAGACCTGGGACCTCATCCCTCTCTCGACCGTTAGTAACCCCTACTACAAACTCAAGTGCAAGTAACATGAACAGCTCGCCACTGGACGTAGGGACATTTCGCTTGAACTAGTATACATCTTCGTCTCCTCTTTGCACACCATTCGAGCCTAGATACGCAATCCATAAAATTTACTAGTCAACGGTTTCTAAACACCGATAGTTGGCACGCCAGATAAGGGGTTGTTGGTATAAATTAAATGCACACTAGTAAATATGATTATTCGCAAGCGCACAGATATAATACCATTGTAGCACTTCACCAAGATTATCCTAGTTTTAATATCAAACCCAAAGGAATAGTAGGTGATGATGACTAAGTCTATAAACTTAACCCAATTCACAATCAAGCTAGAAAATATCAAGAACAAGGAGAATAGTAATGACTTTCTAATTTAAATCTTGATAAGCTATGCCTTCTATTGTTCTATCATGGGTGATAACCAAAATAGGAGCAGAAATCGGAGTTCTCCTCTACCCAGTATCTATAAGCCTGCCAAACCTATTACGGGAGGTAGGTCTACAGAGAATTCAATGAAGCTATAAAGTCACCTTCGCGAGCTACCACCGTCTAAAAAATCAGGGGACATTAACAAGTAACCCTAGTCTAAGCACCATGCTTACACTATGAATACTACTTCAATCAAGAATCTACCAAGATCAAAGCACTCAAAAGAGTTGCAAACTTGAACAATATGAGCAAATTGCTTACTTGAATCAGAAGTCGATTACCAAAGAATCTCAGAAGCAAGTCCCATGCGAAGGAACTTGATCTCAAAGAATACAATAGCAGAGAAGCACCGATAGGTCAGAACTCCTCCAATACTCCACTCTCCAACTCTCTCTCTCTATCTCTAAACAAGACTAATTCTAAGAACTAATCTCTCTTGATTGCTAGCCTAGATCTCTATTGGATGTAGAATTAGGGTTTCTGGCTCTTTAGCTCTTGATTAGACAATCTTCAGGGAGGGGGTCTAGGCTCCATATATATAGTCTAGCGGGGTGCACGAGAGTCATTGGATCAAACCGACTTAACATAGGGCCAAGATGCATCCTTGGTGGCAGTGGAAGGAGCTCGCAGAAGATGACAGGTGGGGCCCATAGCAGCAGGCTAGGCGGCAGCAAGGGGTGGGGCCGGTCGGCACCCCCAGAAGGTTCTGGTGCTTCCCTTCGTGCCAGTGTCTTCTGGTGTCTTCCTGATTCTTCTAGCGTAGTTTTCGTCATGGGAAAGTTTTGTCTTTTTATGCAATTAAATCCTTCTTTGTATGCTTTCTAGAATAATCCCTAGAAAAAATAGCAATTCACCAAAACTTGTGAAAATTGTCAGTAATAACCTTCAATTCTATGATATTTATGCATTTCATAAGGAAGGTTGACGGTTCATGATATACGTTAACTACCGTCAACAAACTCCCCTACACTTAGGCTTTTACTCATCCTCGAGAAAAGGTTGGATTATCAAGATAGATTAGATAGGATAAATTACTTAAGACATAACTTTAGAACAAAACATCAACACAAGACTGTTCCTAGTCATTCATGCACTGCGGGATTCAAAGTGTCTACCATGAAACTTTGGGCGGTTGAAGAATAGAATAGCTTGAAACATATCACTCTCTTCCGTCAGTCAAGTCAATTGGAGAATTGGTTTAGAATTTTGAAAACAAAACATAGCTTACCTTCTCCCTTTACAGTACTCTCAAATCACTCATATATGTAGTATTTTTGGATCCTTACCAAGGCATAGATGATTGCCTTCTTTATCCTACTTCTAAAAGCTTATGTGGATCTCAAGTAGGTATGAAAATGTAAAAACATACTTGCATTGTATATATTGTAAAGTCAAAACAAGGATCCCAGGAGAAAAAATGTCATATTCATAGATCAAGATGTGCATTGTGTGGAATATATATATATATATATGCATGGTGGCTATCCTAATTCTACTATGCTCTTTGAAAATATGTCTCTTGTTTGGAACTTGAAAACTTTTGCTAGAGAGTATGGGCTATCTTATTCTTTCTTTCTCTTTTTTTAACTTTATTTGGACACTAGTCCATTTTTTCAATACTTTTACTTTTGCATAGCCACATACCTCCTTTCTGCAATTGGAAAAGTTCAAGAGAATATTTATAAAAGACTTAGAGCATTTATTCCTAATTTTTTTTGTGTTCTCTCCTAGTGTAGGAGTAAAACATGTTTTAAGTGGATGGAAAAACATGTTTTCGTGTACTCCTAGTGTAGGAGCAGTAGGTATATGTGGGTGTACGTGATCTTGATCTTGGGAGCATGACAAATTTCTCAACAAGGGTCAACAAGGTTTGACCAAACTCAACACAAATACAAGCAGTAAATATAGAAGGTTTATCTATCCTATGTATGGCTCTAGTAGGACGTTGCTTTTACTACAAAGGAGAAGTGTAGCTATTCTTTTTTAACTTTTGAAATGAAATCTTCTCTAAAGACAAAACATCAAAAATTAAGTTCTCATTATTCTACTATCTCATATTCCTCAACAACTTAAGTAATCATGGGGTCCCTAATAATAAGTTCCCAATAGTAACATGACTTTTAGGAAAAGTATTATGTGAGTTTATTCTTAAGTCATGAATTAAATAATCTTTCCTGTCTAATTAAGGGTGTTTTAACATGTGATTTTTAATTCGGATCAAAACAAAAGGTGAAACATATTTAATTATAGAGTATTGGGCTCAAACCTGACCATGGACGAAATGAGACAGGAGAGGGGGAAGTAGTGGGCTGGCCGGCCTAGTAGGGTGAGGTCGAGCAGTACCCCATGGTGGCCTCTCGGGGCCTACTTTGCCATGTGTGGTCCTCGGTTGATTGTTGTTCGAATTGCATGATTTTTGCGATTGAATTCTTTTTCATGGTCGCGGTGTGTCACCCCCACACTTGTTTTTTTGTATACTTTTTGCACAACATGTGGAGGCAAACACATATCAAAAATAGAGAGAGAGTAGGTAATCATGATAATTGAATAAGGCAGTTTATTTATTCAAACCTAATGAAACAATGCTCTAACAAATTGAGCTATCACTGACCAAACACTTAGGGTACGAACAAACCTAACTTTTAATGAACCTAATAATTTATACCTAACACTCATGTGCCTTATTTACTATGATAACTTGAGGATAACTAATCCTTCTTCTTAGAAGGGCGATTCTTTAATTTCTCAACCTCTTTCCTAAGTCTACAGATTTCTCTAGTATTAGTTTCTATCTGTGCCGTCATGTTTTTCATTGTCGTATGCTGGAGATCTCTATTTGCCTGCATGGCAGCCATCTATTGCTTCATGTCTTCAAATCTTTCTTCCAGTATAGAAATGGTGGTCTTCGAACACCTTGCTTCTCTTTCAAATAGTGGTGGAGGTATAGATCTCTTAGGAGCTTCTCGAGGAGGGAGGAATCGGACTTGTCCTGGAGGTGCACGAATTCTGTCAAGGGAGACACGGGAGGTAGTAGCATACTTCACACAGGTGACATCTCTGAACTTGTTGGTCTTCACATTGACGACCCTCTCATTGTCCTTGGGAGGTAGCAGCTTGGTGCCTTGCAGAACAGCGACCTTCTTGTCCTTTGGAGCATCTTTTAGGAGCAGCTTTGTCAGAGGTGATGGTAGTGTAGGCCGACGAACTTGAGCATGGTAAGCTTGCTCATAGCTCTGGGTTGGTGGCACTGTTGCAATGCCTTCGGTGGGACAACGACGAAATGTCACACCCATTTTTAAGGACAAAAATAGGATGCATAAAAGACTCATGTGCGCCCCAGGAAATAGTCGCACACATAAGTTGACAAATTACAAAGTATCATCACAGTGCTTATTACATAACGAATAAGTATTTAAGACATAGTCTTGAACGATAGGTAATAATAACTAATAGTAATTCTTCAGCGGAAACTCCACACAGGGACACGGTTGACTGGTTGACACCAAGACTAGTACTCATTCCGATAATCTTCCTCTATATCTTCATCTGTTATGGTGGAAATAGCAAGGGTGAGTCCATGTCGAACTCAACAAATATAACACAGGGTTCATGAGGCTCAAAAAGGCTAGACATTGTTTAACTGCGTTTAGCTTTTAATCATATATTAGCAATTGAGTAGCATCAAGATAAACCGCTTCCCATTAAAGAACCAATGATCAATTGTAATAAGGATAATGAATAGCATTAACATGAGCAAATAATAATCAACAATAATTAAGCATGATATAACAGTTATGATCAACTATTCCATAAGAATCCCCAAGGCCGCTCGTATCCGTGAGCACGGCTAGTATACCAGTTTTTAACTCTGCGCAGAGGTGTACACTTTCACTGTGAGTCATAATTTCCAAATGAGTGGGGAGATCAAGCCCAAACACCCGAGAACCATATAAAGCCACTCAAAAGTTCGTCTAACAAGTTAGGGCCATTAGATTCACTCGGCAGGCAAATGTAGAACCCTCCTTCTCTGTGGCACAACAACCGCAGCCTATACACACTAGGCCAGGGGCTCGCACTACACCCAACGTGGCAAGCCATTCTTACGCCATTTAAGGTAACCTCTATCAAGCTAGAAAAGGTCTCTTGAACAACTAAAGCCAGAGCCATATAGCCCTCACAGCTGTACTGTATATCCCGGTTATCACTTATAGATAAGTCCTTATGGAGAGAAACCAGAGCATCAAAATAATACACATGCTCTAGCCCCCTTTTAACAGTAATAAAATCATCTTAATAGTTGATTGCTTAATCCATTAATCAAATTACAAGATCATTGTTCTTAGTTTAAGCACTAGCAGTAGCTACCCATATGCATTCCCAAGGTTGACAAGGAATCAAGATAACAATCACTAAGTTATAATCTATAAGGTTGTCAAGGTAAGCACATGCATATGTATGACAATTCAATGTATAGGTAACAAGGATAGTCTTGTGTTATACTTGCCTTGATCAAAGCTTTCCAAGTGATACTGCTGACTTGGCTCAAAGTAATACTCCGAATCGTCCAGATACTGCTCACCTTCTATACTCGATCATCAATCAACAACACACATGCATCCAATCAAACAAACACGAAGCAAACAAAGAGATACAATTAGAACAGTACACCAACAGTAACAAAACAGTAATAAAAGTTTATAAAACTCTTCTACACGTTTCTACGATCACACAGACGCAAAGATCACCAAATTCGGATTTAAAACGTGAAAATTATGAATTTTCTAAGATTTCCTATAGATAAATAAATACTCAATTATAAACTCGAAAAATAAATTATCAAAACCAACTGTACAACTACACTAACATGTAGAGCTCGTAAATACGAACCTAACGCAACTTGAACGGGTCAAATCGGAGTTAAAATAAAGATTTTATGACCAAAACAATTCTAGTGGCAAAACTGTAAATATCTGAAAACGTATTTTTGCTTTACCGCGACGAAATACGCTTTCAAAACACGAAGACACGTTTTCAAGGTTTACGCTAAAGGATGGCGGGTTCTATTAAGAAAAAGTCTAGGGACTCTTTAGAAAGATTACCCCGCGAAGAGGTATCTTATAATCTCGGCCATCTATTCAAAATCGGACGGCTGAGATCACCCTTGGCTTCTCAGAGAGAAACTCGGCCTTCTCCTCCAAATCCAGCCGGCGGCCTCCATGGCCGGCCACCCGAGCTCGCCGGAATCAAACGGTTTTCCCGTTTCCGGCCACCGTTTTCCCCGCAACCAACTCCAACCGAACGAGGAGCTCAATGCGAATCCATCTATGCGGTACAAGCTAGCTACAGTGGATTGAAATCGGCACGCGACGAGAGGAGGGCGGCGGCGCCATTACCGACTCGTCGGTGATCTTCAAAAACACAATTCGAAGCATCTCCACCCAAAAGAAAAAGCATGGGTAGGTAGAGAAGGAGAGTGCGGACTCACCAACGCGAAGAACACGGCCTCAAATCCACCCGCGAGCTCCTCCTACGAGCAACCGAAACCTCCAACTCCCCCCAATCCCTAGCGCTCGGTTTCACGTGGTTGGACTAGAGTTTTTAGATGGAAAACGGAAAGAAGAGAACCCCGGCTACCCTTTTATAGGTTCACTTCATCGATTTCGGTTAGGAAATCCAAACTAGAAGATTTGATTCGGTTGGAACCGGTGTTCGTATCCGTCCCGGTCACGACGGAGGTAGGGGATGCGACTGTCACCTGGACCTCGCCCGTCAGCGGCTGAAGAGGATGAGGCGCGCGGCTCTAGCCTCCTGGGCCGGCCCACCGAAGCCATGGAGAGCGCGGCAGTGGCCCGTCTTTGCGGCCCAACGCGGGGAGGAAAGCAGGCCGATCCGACGGGCCTTCGGCCACCAGGCGGAAGGTAAGTTGTTTTATATATTTTTTCTTCTTTCTTTTCTTCATTTGTTTATTTTCCAAAACCTTTTCAAATAGAGTTTCAAATCCAAATCAAAATAAAATAAAGTCCACACCACAAAATAAAATAAATGCAACAGCATGAATGCATCACCAAATAGTTTTTAAAATTTTAATTTGCCCTTAATTGTTATCTAACTTATTTGAAATTCATTATTCCTAAAGTTTAGAATTTTTGGGTGTTACAAATTCTACCCCTCTTAAAGAATCTCGTCCTCGAGATTGAACTGCTTACTCAAACAACTGCGGATATGATTTCCTCAATTCATCCTCTCTTTCCCAAGTTGCCTCTGCCTCTGAATATCAATTCCACTGTACTTTACACATCTTAATAATCTGACTTCGAGTAACTCTCTCAGCAGTCTCTAAAATCTTAATCGGAAACTCTTCATATGTAAGATCCTCTTTAACAGTCAACTCTTCTAAAGGTATCTGCTCCTCAGGCACCCGTAAACACTTCTTAAGTTGTGAAACATGGAACACATCATGTACTCCAGATAAATTTTCAGGCAACTCTAATTGATAAGCAACTTCCCCACGTCTAATAATAACTTTAAATGGTCCAATATACCTTGGTGCTAGTTTACCTTTCATGTTAAACCTCTTCACACTTTTCATAGGTGACACCTTCAAATAGACATAATCTCCTACCTCAAAAGCTAAATCCCTTCTTCTATTGTCAGCATAACTCTTCTGACGAGACTATGCTACTCTCAAATTCTCACGAATCACTCGCACTTGATCTTCTGCGTTTCTAAGAACATCTGTACCAAACACTTGAGATTCACCTGTCTAATCCCAAAACAATGGAGTTCTACACTTACGTCCATACAAAACTTCAAACGGTGCCATCTTAAGACTCTGTTGATAACTGTTATTGTAAGAGAATTCTGCATAAGGCAAACTTTTATCCCAACTAGTTCCATATTGCAATGCACAAGCTCTCAACATATCCTCTAATACCTGGTTGGTCCTTTCAGTCTGTCCATCTGTCTGTGGATGATATGCTGTACTAAAATTCAATTTTGTTCCCAATGATTCATGCACAGCTTTCCAAAAATGCGACGTAAACTGCGATCCTCGATCAGATACAATCTTCTTTGGTACTCCATGCAAACAGACTATTCTCTCCATATACAACTCTTCCAATTTTGGTCCATGGTAAGTAGTCTTAACTGGTATAAAATGAGCAACTTTAGTTAACCGATCTACTATCACCCAAATAGAGTCATAACCTTTCTGAGTACGAGGTAACCCTACTATAAAATCCATACCAACTTCCTCCCACTTCCATTCAGGAATCTTCATTGGTTGCAACAATCCAGCAGGTCTCTGATGCTCTGCTTTCACCCTCTGACAAGTGTCACACAATGCCACATACTTAGCCACATCTCGCTTTAATCCAACCCACCAATATTTCTGTTTAAGATCCAAATACATCTTAGTACTACCAGGATGAATAGAATAAGCTGACTCATGAGCTTCGCGAAGAATTACCTGTCTAACAGTTTGATCCTCAGGTACACACAGCCTCTTTCCAAACCACAAAATTCCATTATCATCCATTCGAAAGCCTGGTGACTTACCAATCACTATATCTTCCGCTATCTTCTTTAGTTTCTCATCCTTCAACTGACCCTTGTAGATTTCTTGCTCTAAAGTAGGCTCTATCACTAATTCCATTGTATTAGTAACAATGCCCAAATTCAAATATTCAAATTCAGCACATAACTCACTAGTCATAGACAACGTCCGTATCTCATTGGCATAACTTTTCCTACTAAGAGCATCAGCTACTACATTAGCCTTACCAGGATGATAGTGTATCTCAATATCATAATCCTTAATCAACTCTAACCATCTGCGTTGCCTCAAATTCAGATCTGACTAAGTGAAAATATACTTCAAACTCTTATGATCAGTGTATATATCACTCTTATGTCCAATCAAATAATGTCTCCCAATCTTTAAAGCATGAACTACAGCTGCTAACTCCAAATCATGTGTAGGATAATTCAACTCATGCTTTCTCAACTGCCTAGATGCATAAGCCACAACTCTGCCTTCTTGCATAAGAACACATCCCAAACCTTGACGAGAAGCATCACAATAAATAGAAAACTTCTTACTCAAATCTGGCAAAACCAAAACAGGCGCTGTAGTCAACCTCTTCTTCAATTCCTCAAAACTAGCTTGACATTTATCTGACCACACAAACTTGGCATTCTTCTCTAACAGAGATGTCATAGGTTTAGCAAGTTTAGAAAACCCTTCAATGAACCGTCTGTAATATCCAGCTAATCCCAAGAAACTACGAATCTCGCTAACATCAATAGGTGGTTTCCAATTTAATACATCCTTTACTTTACCTGGATCCACTGATATCCCTCCATTAGAAACAATATGACCAAGGAAAGAAACTTCCTTCAACCAAAACTCACATTTACTTCGCTTCGCATACAGTTTATGCTCTCTAAGTTTCTGCAATACCAACCTCAAATGTTCAGCATGCTCTACCTCTGTCTTGGAAAATACCAGTATATCATCAATAAACACTACCACAAACTTATCCAAATATTCCATGAACACCTTATTCATCATGTACATAAAGTATGCAGGTGCATTGGTCAATCCAAATGACATAACAGTATACTCATACAATCCATACCTTGTAGTAAAAGCTGTCTTTGGAATATCAGAAACACGAATCTTCAACTGATGATAACCAGAACGTAAATCAATCTTAGAGAACACACAAGCACCTCTCAACTGATCAAACAAGTCATCAATCCTGGGCAAAGGGTACTTATTCTTGATAGTTACCTCATTTAGTGACCGGTAATCAACACACATCCTCTGACCGCCATCTTTCTTATCAACAAAAATAACTGGTGCTCCCCAAGGTGATGAACTAGGTCGAATAAAACCTTTATCTTGTAATTCTTTAATTTGTTTCTTAAGTTCTTCTAATTCATCTACTCCCATCCTATATGGTCGTTTGGCTATAGGTGTAGTTCCAGGAAGTAATTCAATAAGAAATTCAATGTCTCGGTCAGGTGACATACCTGGCAATTCATCAGGGAAGACATCCGGAAATTCCTCAATCACTGAATTCTCCTTAATAGTATCTTCAAGCTGATTCACCACAGCGGTTGGTTGCTTCTGCACTGCTACATCCACATTGATTTTATCTCCATTAGGTGCAGTCACAACTACCACTTTCTACTGACACTGAATCTCTGCCTGATTTTGCTTCATCCAGTCCATACCCAATATCACATCAATACAAGATGTCCTCAACACTATAGGAGCTATCTTAAACTCTACCCCCCTTAATACCATACTAATTGGAAGACAACGATTACTGGTTTGCATGGTACCTCCAGGTGAATTTACTAAGAGAGGTTCTTTCATAGCTAGCATGGGTATACTATGCATTTTAACAAAAATGTTGGATATGAATGTATGAGATGCTCTAGAGTCAAAAAGAACAGTTGCAGGAGTGGAATGTACATTGAACGTACCAATCATAACTTCTGGTGCACCATGAGCTGTATCAGAAGACACGTGATTCACCCTTCCAGTACCAGATTGCCTCTGGTTGCTCTTCTGGCTCTGAGGAGTCTGCTGGTTCTGCTTCTCAGGACAATGGTAAGACATATGCCCCTCTTTACCACAGACAAAACATCTAGTAGGCATGCTGGGAGCACTATTCTTCATGGGGGTAACATTGGAATTTCCAGTACGAGGAGTCTGTTGCCCAGTATGCTGATACTGTTGACGCTGTGGATATGATGAACGCTGTTGTGACTGATTACTTTGCCAATTCTGGGACCACCTCTGATTCGGATTACGATTCCACTGGCTAACCGGTCCCTGAAACTTCTGATGGAAACCATGTTGAGGATTCGTGCGCTGACGGTTGTTGCTTCCTGAGCTTTGTACCTTCATCTTCCTCTTCCTGTCCATCTCTCTGCGCTCATTATCAAGCACAATAACTTTATTTACTAGCTCTTGAAAACTAGCATAGTTGTTCCTCTTCAACTGCAAGCGAAGATCATAATAAATCCCCTTCAAGAAAAGACGCTGCCTGTCTGCATCTTCCCTCACTTCATTAGGAGCATAGCGAGCCAACTGGGTGAACCTGTCATGATATTCACTAACGCTCATCTGTCCCATCCTAAGGTTTCTGAATTCTTCCTGCTTCAGCTCAATTATACCTTCAGGAATATGACGAGCTCAAAAATCTCTAACAAACTCATTCCAAGTGATAGGAGGAGCATTGTCAGGGCGTGCAGCTTGATACGACTCCCACCAAGTCTGAGCTGTCCCCTGTAACTGACCAGATGCATATAGCACCTTCTCCATATCATTGCATTGGGCTATATTCAGCTGTTTCTCCACTGCCCTCACCCAATCATCTGCCTCTAAAGGATCAGCAGCATGAGAAAACACTGGAGGGTGTCCCTTCAAAAATTCCCCACGCTTATCCCTCACTTGCACAGGCGGTGGTCCTCCTGCAGGGGGATTGTTCTGCATGTGCTGCATAAACATCTGCATCATCTGGTTCTGAGTTTGCATGAGTTCCTCCATAGTAATGGGTGGGTTAACACCTCCATGACCTCTGCCACGTCCTCTGCCTGACATCTGTTTCCAAAAACACAGAAATTGAAATTCAGTACGATCCGAGATGATGTATTCAATAGATAAGCAAAATCTGATTTTTCTGGGCGAACTCCAATTTCAGCAACTCAGTAAAACTGTCATATCTCGAGCTACAGACGTCCAATTCAGATGATCTTTACATGGTTGGAAAGCTTACAAAATTATCTACAACTTTTATTCACAACACTTTTTCTGATTCTGTCAATAATTGGCCAAAAACTGAACTTAACCGAAACTGTTTCAGAATTCCAGACTGTGCAGTAACTCCAACTTGGAACAGATATATCTCTTAGCTCTTAATAGATATTAAAATAATTCTTGCGGGATTGGAAAGATATAGAAGTCTGATTATTCCCAGTAAAATTTCTTAAATTTCTCATGAACGGATTTTAAGTTATTTCTAAAACATCCCAGACTGATCCAAAAATCAGCAAAGGACAGAACTAAGTTAACCTCATATTCAACTAATATATTTTTGTTCAAACTTAATATTCTTAACCATGGAACTTGTAGGCATGTCTACAAAACTCCAGCACACATTACAAAGATCCAAATCACACATTATCATAATAACAATCCATCAATCACACAATTGTTCACACCACAAACTGACTCTTAAAACAAACCAAACTTAAAATTAACTCGCAACTACTATCGTTCCTATTACTTAGGGATTTTTCCTATTTCCTAATTAAGCTTCTCATAAATCTTGGGATGACCTAACTCCACCCTTAATTGGTCAATCTCCTTATAAGCTTGCTCCTTAAGTTCTTTTTCCTTCAGCAACTCATCCTTCAAATCCACCTCATGGAGAGCCAATTCACGAGCTAATCCCACCGTAGCTTGTAAAGTCAAGGAGGAATCATCTGCAAGCAGCACGGTCCAAATACCCTTGTCATGTAAGAAACAAGGAAAATGCCGGAGTGCACCCTTTAACGTCTTGTCCGAGCGTAGACCATGGTAGTAAACAAATGCATTGAAAGCGACATCCTCCATGCTTATCTCCACGGTTGCCCGGCTCACTCTGGTAATGAACTTTGACTCCACCTTAGACTCCTTAGTGGTAGGATCCCTTTTCTTAACCCATAACTCCGTTTCCCAATAGGAATCCATCCATGGATGACTATACTCTGCACTACGATACTCCAACGTAGCTTCCCAGTCATAGTAGTAGTTGTCCAAGGTTCTTGTCAACATGTCATGGAAGAAAGCATCAGCTTTAGGAACCATAATATGAAGCTTCGTAGTCCACCCCATAACTACATTCTCCATTGGTATATCACCAACTCTTGATTCAGCATCAGATAGCTCTTGATCACCATCTTCATACTGCTCCTGAGGTTTGAAACGGGCAACGTACTGTGCAGCTGACAGACGGGGATAAGGAGACATCTACAAGATTTAGACATAGACTAGATAGAATCAATGTATTTTCGCAATAGAATAAAGTAGAGGAAGCATAAAACTTTAGTAATTAACAAGGTGAAAAGAGGAAGCATGAATTAAGTAAAGTATGGATGCTATTAATGACCATTCTAACTAGGCTCGCGTCCTACAGTCAACACGGCTCTGATACCAATCTGTCACACCCATTTTTAAGGACAAAAATAGGATGCATAAAAGACTCATGTGCGCCCCAGGAAATAGTCGCACACATAAGTTGACAAATTACAAAGTATCATCACAGTGCTTATTACATAACGAATAAGTATTTAAGACATAGTCTTGAACGATAGGTAATAATAACTAATAGTAATTCTTCAGCGGAAACTCCACACAGGGACACGGTTGACTGGTTGACACCAAGACTAGTACTCATTCCGATAATCTTCCTCTATATCTTCATCTGTTATGGTGGAAATAGCAAGGGTGAGTCCATGTCGAACTCAACAAATATAACACAGGGTTCATGAGGCTCAAAAAGGCTAGACATTGTTTAACTGCGTTTAGCTTTTAATCATATATTAGCAATTGAGTAGCATCAAGATAAACCGCTTCCCATTAAAGAACCAATGATCAATTGTAATAAGGATAATGAATAGCATTAACATGAGCAAATAATAATCAACAATAATTAAGCATGATATAACAGTTATGATCAACTATTCCATAAGAATCCCCAAGGCCGCTCGTATCCGTGAGCACGGCTAGTATACCAGTTTTTAACTCTGCGCAGAGGTGTACACTTTCACTGTGAGTCATGATTTCCAAATGAGTGGGGAGATCAAGCCCAAACACCCGAGAACCATATAAAGCCACTCAAAAGTTCGTCTAACAAGTTAGGGCCATTAGATTCACTCGGCAGGCAGATGTAGAACCCCCCCTTCCCTGTGGCACAACAACCGCAGCCTATACACACTAGGCCAGGGGCTCGCACTACACCCAACGTGGCAAGCCATTCTTACGCCATTTAAGGTAACCTCTATCAAGCTAGAAAAGGTCTCTTGAACAACTAAAGCCAGAGCCATATAGCCCTCATAGCTGTACTGTATATCCCGGTTATCACTTACAGATAAGTCCTTATGGAGAGAAACCAGAGCATCAAAATAATACACATGCTCTAGCCCCCTTTTAACAGTAATAAAATCATCTTAATAGTTGATTGCTTAATCCATTAATCAAATTACAAGATCATTGTTCTTAGTTTAAGCACTAGCAGTAGCTACCCATATGCATTCCCAAGGTTGACAAGGAATCAAGATAACAATCACTAAGTTATAATCTCTAAGGTTGTCAAGGTAAGCACATGCATATGTATGACAATTCAATGTATAGGTAACAAGGATAGTCCTGTGTTATACTTGCCTTGATCAAAGCTTTCCAAGTGATACTGCTGACTTGGCTCAAAGTAATACTCCGAATCGTCCAGATACTGCTCACCTTCTATACTCGATCATCAATCAACAACACACATGCATCCAATCAAACAAACACGAAGCAAACAAAGAGATACAATTAGAACAGTACACCAACAGTAAAAAAAACAGTAATAAAAGTTTATAAAACTCTTCTACACGTTTCTACGATCACACAGACGCAAAGATCACCAAATTCGGATTTAAAACGTGAAAATTATGAATTTTCTAAGATTTCCTATAGATAAATAAATACTCAATTATAAACTCGAAAAAAAAAATTATCAAAACCAACTGTACAACTACACTAACATGTAGAGCTCGCAAATACGAACCTAACGCAACTTGAACGGGTCAAATCGGAGTTAAAATAAAGATTTTATGACCAAAACAATTCTAGTGGCAAAACTGTAAATATCTGAAAACGTATTTTTGCTTTACCGTGACGAAATACGCTTTCAAAACACGAAGACACGTTTTCAAGGTTTACGCTAAAGGATGGCGGGTTCTATTAAGAAAAAGTCTAGGGACTCTTTAGAAAGATTACCCCGCGAAGAGGTATCTTATAATCTCGGCCATCTATTCAAAATCGGACGGCTGAGATCACCCTTGGCTTCTCAGAGAGAAACTCGGCCTTCTCCTCCAAATCCAGCCGGCGGCCTCCATGGCCGGCCACCCGAGCTCGCCGGAATCAAACGGTTTTCCCGTTTCTGGCCACCGTTTTCCCCGCAACCAACTCCAACCGAACGAGGAGCTCAATGCGAATCCATCTATGCGGTACTAGCTAGCTACAGTGGATTGAAATCGGCACGCGACGAGAGGAGGGCGGCGGCGCCATTACCGACTCATCGGTGACCTTCAAAAACACAATTCGAAGCATCTCCACCCAAAAGAAAAAGCATGGGAAGGTAGAGAAGGAGAGTGCGGACTCACCAACGCGAAGAACACGGCCTCAAATCCACCCGCGAGCTCCTCCTACGAGCAACCGAAACCTCCAACTCCCCCCAATCCCTAGCGCTCGGTTTCACGTGGTTGGACTAGAGTTTTTAGATGGAAAACGGAAAGAAGAGAACCCCGGCTACCCTTTTATAGGTTCACTTCATCGATTTCGGTTAGGAAATCCAAACTAGAAGATTTGATTCGGTTGGAACCGGTGTTCGTATCCGTCCCGGTCACGACGGAGGTAGGGGATGCGACTGTCACCTGGACCTCGCCCGTCAGCGGCTGAAGAGGATGAGGCGCGCGGCTCTAGCCTCCTGGGCCGGTCCACCGACGCCATGGAGAGCGCGGCAGTGGCCCGTCTTTGCGGCCCAACGCGGGGAGGAAAGCAGGCCGATCCGACGGGCCTTCGGCCACCAGGCGGAAGGTAAGTTGTTTTATATATTTTTTCTTCTTTCTTTTCTTCATTTGTTTATTTTCCAAAACCTTTTCAAATAGAGTTTCAAATCCAAATCAAAATAAAATAAAGTCCACACCACAAAATAAAATAAATGCAACAGCATGAATGCATCACCAAATAGTTTTTAAAATTTTAATTTGCCCTTAATTGTTATCTAACTTATTTGAAATTCATTATTCCTAAAGTTTAGAATTTTTGGGTGTTACACGAAAGGTTTAGCATCAGGGACAAAGGTGATGGCCAAGCTTCTTTCTTAATAGGAACAATGGTCAGAGCTTCTTTCTTGACAGGGACAATGGCCGGAGCTTGCTCCTTCGAGATCTTGTTGAGGTCGGTCCCAAAGACGATCACCTCTTTTCTGTCCATTGAAGCTTGGAGAAGAGGAAAGGACTTTCTCTATGGAAAGGAGAGGAGGCTTTGATGGTATGAGGTTAGAGGGGGGTCAAGGCTCATTTATATAGGGGTATCAACTTGCAACAGGGGTCAAGATTCATCTTGTCATGGTTCCATACGAAAGAATTTTCGAATCGCGTCAAAAACTACGAGATTAGAACGAGGAAGGTCGTAGAAGGTCAGAGAGACTTGAGTTGAGGGGAGAGGTGGAGTTGGGGGCCGAGTGGCATCAAGGGCCTAGGCCAACCAGTCCCACAAGTCAGCCCCTCGGGGTGGCTTTCGTCATGGTGCCTTCTACTTCCATTTACTACCCGATAAACATATTTTCGCTAATTTTTCATAACGGAGAGTTACGACTATCATAATTAAGGTAAATTAATGAAATCAAATTCATCAACTACCTCATTAGGTCTAGTAGGTTCTAGAAAAATCTTGAGATGGTGGCCATTTACCTTAAATAACGTACCTTCGTGTGATTGTAGAGTTACCGCTCCATGTGATGACACATTCACCACTGTAAATGGTCCTTCCCATTTTCTTCGAAGCCTTCCATGCCTGAATAATTTGACCCTAGAATTAAAAAGTAATACCTTATCTCTGGGTGCAAACTCTTTCTTGATCCTCTTGTCATGCCATCTCTTGGTTCTTTCTTTGTAGATTTTTGAATTGGGATATGCCTTTTCTCTCTATTCTTCCAATTCCAATATTTGCATCTTCCTCTTTTTTCTTATGGCTTTAAAATCCATGTTACATTGCTTGATAGCCCAATGAGCCTTATGCTTTAGTTCTATAGGCAGACGACAAGTCTTACCCTACACCAATTGGTATGGTGACATACCCAATGGTGTCTTGTAGGCAGTACATAAGCCCAAAGTGCTTCATGTAATCGATCTCTCCACACCGTTCCCATTTCATCTATTGTCTTCTGTAGAATGTTCTTGATCTGTTGGTTTGATGTTTCTGCCTGGCCACTTCTCTGAGGATGATATGGAGTGGCAACATTGTGACGAATCCCATGACTCTTCAGATAGAGGTGAAACCTCTTGTCAATGAAATGCATTCCTCCATCACTAATCACCATTCTTGGAACTCTAAATCATGAAAATATTATTTCTTCAAATATCTTCCTAGAATGCATTGAGTTAGCTTTCTTGCATGGCATGGCTTCTACCCACTTGGATACGTAGTCAACTTCCACTAAGATGTACTCGCAATTCTTTGACTTTGGAAATGGTCCCATGTAATCGATTCCCTAGACATCAAAGAGCTCAATCTGAAGGTTGTTGGTGAGTGGCATGGCATCTCTTGAATTGATATTTCTATGCCTCTAACATGATCCACATCTCCGAATGAAATCTCTAGTGTCTTCATACATGGTTGGCCAAAAGAATCCACTCTGCTAAATCTTCGCATGAGTACGGATACCCCATAATGTCCCCATATGGTGATGAGTGGCACTTCTGAATAATTTGAATGCCTTCCTCTGCTGGCACACACCTTCTGAGCAGTCCATCAGCACAGACTCTGAAGAGGTACGATGGATCCCATATGTGGAGATGACTTTCATAAATGAGTTTTCTTTTGTTCTCCGCTGGTGGTACATGACCTACAACCATAAAATTGACAATATTTACATACCATGGGTCTGATTTGGTTACCTTGAAGAGCATGTCATCCCTTAGCAAATCATTAATAGGCAATTCCTGTGAATTCTCAAATTGCATTCTAGACAAGTGATCAGCAATAGGATTTTCTACTCTCTTTTTATCTTTTATTTCTAAATCAAATTCTTGGAGTAATAAAATCCATCTTATCAAATGAGGTTTAGCATCTTTCTTAGTAAGCAAATATTTCAGAGCAGCATAATTAGTATAAATAATTACTTTTGCTCCCACTAAGTAAGACCTAAATTTATCAATAGCAAAAACAACAGCTAGGAGTTCTTTTTCAGTTGTTGCATAATTAAGTTGTGCTCCTATTAGAGTTTTGCTAGCATAAGCAATTGCATGATGCTTCCTATCATTTGTTTGTCCCAAAACTGCCCTCATAGCATAATCACTAGCATCACACATAATTTCAAAAGGTAATGACCAATTAGGGGGTTGAATAATTGGTGCAGAGATGAGTGCTTCCTTAAGAATGTTAAAAGATTTCAAATATGCATCATCAAATTTAAAAGAAACATCCTTAGCTAACAAGTTAGTCGGTGGTCTAGCAATATGTGAAAAATCTTTTATGAATTGGCGATAAAAACCACAATGACTAAGAAAACTTCGGATTCCTTTTATATTCACATGTGGAGGTAGTTGTTCAATCACTTCAATTTTAGCTCTATCTACCTCTACCTCTTTCTGACACTAAATGTCCTAGCACTATTCATTCTTTAACCATAAAATGACATTTTTCCCAATTAAGGACTAAGTACTTTTCTTCACATCTTTGCAAAAGCATATCTAAGTTCTCAAGATAGTCATCAAAAGTTTTTCCATAAACAGAAAAATCATCCATGAAAACTTCCATAATCTCTTCAATCATTTCAGAAAATATAGACATCATGCATCTTTGAAAAGAAGCTAGAGCATTACATAATCCAAAAGACATTCTACGATAAGCATAAGTTCCGTATGGACATGTAAAAGTGGTTTTGCTTTGATCATCAGGGTGGATTAGAATTTGGTGATATCCCGAATAACCATCAAGAAAACAAAAGAAAGAATGATTCGCTAAGCGCTCTAACATTTCATCAATAAAGGGTAACGGAAAATGATCTTTCTTTGTTGCTTTATTAAGTTTTCTATAATCTATGCACATTCTTCATCCAATGACGGTTCTTTGGGGTATTAATTCATTCTTGTTATTTTTAACAATAGTCATTCCACCCTTTTTAGGTACAACTTGAACATAGCTTACCCACTCACTATGCGGGATAGGATAAATAATCCCGGCATGCAACAGTTTCAAAACCTCTTTCTTAACAACCTCTCTCATCGCATTGTTAAGCCTACGCTAGGGCTCTCTAGATGGGGTAATATCTGGATCAGTTGGGATGCGATGGGTGCAAAGAACAGGACTAATTCCCTTAAGGTCTTGGAGTGAATAGCCAAAACCAGCTCGATACTTTTCTAAGACAGTTATTAAGCGCAAGGATTCTTCTTGAGAGAGTTAATCACTTATGATCACAGGAGAATCTAGATCATCATTCAGAAAAGCATATTTAAGAACAGAAGGCAAAGGTATAAGTTCAATATGAGGCTTAGGTGGTTCTAGCAATTCATCGAGACGTTCAGGATCAGTTGGACCCTCATCCTCATCTACCTCGTCGGTGAAGAACTGTGTATCATCTTCTAAGTTTGGTTCAATTAATTCTTCAAGAGATGCTACCTTAACCTCTTCTATTGGGTCAGGCTCGGGAAGTGGCTCTATCTTGGCTTTCAAAGAATGATTTATGGACATAGAGAGCTTAAATCCTTTCCCAAGTCTAACATCTAACTTCCTTGTTTATCCATCTTGGATAAGTCTTTCTATTAGCAATTCTATCAACACGTCGAATTCCCAAACATCAAAGATGTAAAAATTCAACTGGACTTGGAATCCATTGACTATAATTGGAAGGGCACATAAAATTTCCAAACTTGGAATAATGTGTCCCGAAAGACTTTTTAGCAATTTATTAGTTGGAATTAATGGCATGTCTTCTAATAATTTCTTAGCAAAAGCAACAGACATGATATTAACACCGACTACTAGATTGTAAAACGTATCGAAAGGATATTTATCAATTTGGCATTAAATGGTGACAGAGGGAGAATCTAGATGGATTATTTCATTTGAAAGCTCTGATTCTTCTAACCACTCGTCACTCAAAACTAATACTAATTCTTTCGTTGTCTTTTTAAGAAACTCTACATCATCAGGGTGTAAAAAGTTTGCATTTTTTGATTCCCTAGATTCCTGAGGTTTCATTATCACATGATAATTTGAGGTATTTCTAAATTTAGTAAAAAGATCATCCTTAAAATCAAGCATAAAATCAGAAAGTGGAGTTTCCTCCTCTTCCTCTTATGTTAGTTCAGGCTCTAAAATAGCTGAAGGTTGAGATGATTCAAGCAAAAGTTTAGGTTCAGCTATTTGGGTTTCTTCTAACAACTCATCTCTTTCTTTAGGAAGGTTATTTAAAATGTTCATAAGAATGGTTTTCTGACACACCCAGTTTTAAGGATAAAACCAGATATACACTATATGTGAAATAAAGAGGTCAAATCTCACATATAGCTTCAGATAAGTCTAATATCAAAAAACAAATGCTTATTAAACATAACGCAATAGTATAAGATATAACCTTGGAGAACAACACAGCAGAAAGACAACTCCGAACACCGGGTGTAACCTTCACTCCATGTCACACCCATTTTTAAAGGACAAAAATAGGATGCATAAAAGACTCATGTGCGCCCTAGGAAACGATCGCACACATAAGTAGACAAATTACATAGTATCATCACAGTACTTATTACATAGCGAATAAATATTTAACACATAGTCTTATATAATATATTGTAGCAACTAATAGTAGATCTCCAGCGAAAACTCTAAACATAGGGACACGGTTGACTGGATGACATCAAGTCTAGTACTCATTACGATAATCATCTTCATATTCTTCATCTGTTATGGTGGAGATAGCAAGGGTGAGTCCATGTCGAACTCAACAAGTACAACACAGGGTTCATGAGGCACAAAAGGTTAAATACTGTTTGACTACGTTTAGCTTTTTATCATCATATATTTTGCAATGAAGTAGCATCAAGATAATATACTTCCCATTATTGAACCAATGATCAATTGTAATAAAGATAATGAATAGCACTAACATGAGCATAATAGTATTCGACAATAATTAAGCATGATATAACAATGGTGATCATCTATTCTGTAAGAATCCCCAAGGCCGCTCGTATCCGCGAGCACGGCTAGTATACCAGTTTAATAAACTCTGCACAGAGGTGTACACTTTCACTGTGAGTCATGATTTCTAAATGTGTGGGGAGATCAAACCCAAACACCAGAGAACCATATAAAGTCATTCAAAAGTTCATCTAACAAGTTAGAGCCATTAGATTCACTCGGCAGGCAGATGTAGGAACCCCCCCTTTTCAAATGGCACAATTCCTTCTCGGCTATACTCATAGACTAGAGGTTGTCCTACACCCAACGTGTCAAGCCTTTCTTACGCCATTTAAGGTAACCACTAACAAGCTAGAAAAGGTCTCTTGAACAACTAGAGCTAGAGCCATATAGTCCTCACAGCGGTACTGTCAATCTCGGTTATCACTTACAGGTAAGTCCTTACGGAGAGTAACTAGAGCGACAAACAAATAACACAACACAACGCTCTAGTCCCCTTTTTCAATAGTAATAAAATCATCTTAATAGTTGATTGCTCAATCCATTAATCAAATTACAAGATCATTGTTTCTAATTAAGCACTAGCAATACCTATCCAAATGCATAACCCATAGGTGACAAGGAATCAAGATACCAATCGCTAAGTTATAATCTCTATGGTTGTCAAGGAAGACACATGCATATGTATGATAATTTTAGTGAATAGGACAACAAGGATAGTCCCATGTTATACTTGCCTTGATCAAAGCTTTCCTGATGATATTGTTGGTCTAGCTCAAAATAATACTCCTGATCGTCAGGAAACTGCTCACCATCTATACTCGATCATCAAGCATCAACACACAATCATCCGAGCAATCATACACGAAGCAAACAAAAAAAACATAGTTAGAACAGTACACCAACAGTAACAAAACAGTATAAAAAGTTTGTAAAACTCTTCTACACATTACTATGATCACACAGACGTAAAGATCACGAAATTCGGATTTAAAACATGAAAGTTATGAATTTTCTAAGATTTCCTTTAGATAAATAATTACTTTAATATAAACTCGAAAATTAAATTTTTCAAACCTACTGTACAGCTATACTAACATGTAAAGCTCGTAAATACGAATCTAACGCAACTTGAACGGGTCAAATCGGAGTTAAAACGAAGATTTTACGATCAAAACAAGTTTAGTGGCAAAACTGTAAATATCAGAAAACGTATTTTTTAATTACCGAGACGAAATACGTTTTCAAAACAAAGAAACACAATTCCTGAATGACACCAAGGACCGTGGGTTAAGCTTTAAAGAAATCCAGGGTTTCTTTAGCAAAATACCGGACCGACGGGGTATGTTTAGATCTCAGCCGTTGGATTTCAATTCGACGGGCCAGATTAGATCAGAGGAGGGGCTCGCCGGCGCACAGGGCACAGCAGCGGCGCCATGGCCGGAATTTCGCTGGATTCACAGTTCTGGCGCTGTAGTGCATTATTCAACAAACCGCTTGCACTCAGAGCTAGAGACGATGAACGGGATCTCACCTAGGAAGAAAAAGGAGGCGCGAGTGGCTCGGAGACGACGCGCAGCACAGTATGGCGGGCGGTGGTGCCCTGCAATCACCGGCACTACGCTGTGAGCACCTCAAAGAAAAAATTAGATGGAAAAAGGAGCTTGTGAACTTCGGAAAACCATCACCAAGCTCATCAATTTACCTACCGAGTTGATTGAAACGGCAACCGACGAAAACTAGCAATAGCGGCGTCGGATTTTTGCGGCGGCTCGGCTAGGGCAAAGCTGCGACTTGCAATTCGGATAAAAGGGAAGGAGGCAGGCTCGGGTTGTCTTATAAAGGGGTAGAGCATGGCCAACACACCCGAATCCCGGGGAAATCGGAGACGGCAGGAGATTTGACTCAGGCGGATTCGAGTCGAACGCGAGGCAGGGAAGGAAGACGCTATCGTGTGGGGTCCAGACGTCAGCAAAACAAGGAAGGGAGGGCGCGTGTCGGTGACTTCCTGGGCTGGCCCACGCGGCGCGGGAGGAAGAGAATGGCTCGGTTCGGCCCATCCGCGAGAAAAAAGAAGCAGGCCGGTAGCTGGGCTGCACAGGCCGAAAAGGAAAAGGTAAAGGGTTTCCTTTTTATTTTCCATTTTCTTTTCTAATTTTCCAAACACATTTTGAATTCAAATTTCCAATAGAATTTGTATTCCTTTTCAAGTTGGTCAAAATCACACACCAAGATAAAATAGATGCACCAGCATGAATGCAAAACATGTTGCTAACCATATATTGGGTTTTAGTTTCAAATAAAATAATATTATTTCTCTATCATTTATTACTCAAACAATTGCATTATAAATCAATTTAAACTAATTTAAATTCTTGTTAAATTTTGGGTGTTACACTCTAGGATCAAACTGACTGGTTGATCACAAGCCTTACAATTCCAGAATCTAGCAGTCTGGTACCCTTCCTGAGATGTGAGGAAAATAGCAAGGGTGAGTCCATGTCGAACTCAACAAGTATAACACAGGGTTCATGAGGCTCAAAAGGTTTCACACGGGTTTACTGCAATAACTTTAAGTGAGTCATCTTTTTAGCATTTGAGTAGCAACAAGTTGCGTAAGCCCAAATAACCTTATGATCATGTAAACGAGAATAATATATAGCAAGAAACAATAATCATCCGTGAGCTTTAATATCTTCAGTATTATCATTACCATCAGTGTTCATCATTTATTCTGCAAGGGTCCAAGGTCACTCGTGACCGTGAGCACGACTGATATACCAGTTTTACACTTTGCAGAGGTTATACACTTTCACTGTGAGTCATGATTTACCCTTTCGCCTAAGGTGATCAGCCTCTTGACCCACTACCAAGGAAGGTCGGCAGGGTTCACTATGAAGTCTTTCAAAGGTTCGTCTAACAAGTTAGGGCCATTAGATTCACTCGGCAAACAGATATAGAGCCCCCCCTTCCAAATGGCACAGTGATGCGTAGCCTATACACATAAGGATAGAGGCCGCACTATACCTGATTTGCCAAGGCATTCTTACGCCATGAAGGTTACTACTAACAAGCTAGAAAAGGTCCTCATACTTGACTAAAGCCAGAGCCACATAGCCCTCACAGTTGTACTGTAAGTCCCGGATGTTCGCTTACAGATAAGTCCTTAAGGAGAGAAACTAGAACACCATAAAAACAGCCCAATGCTCTAGCCCTCTTGAGCCATGTTTCTATAAAGCATCTTTTAAACGTTTATTCCATATACCCTTAGTCAAGTTATAGATCATGGTTATTTATCTTGAGCACTAGCGTAAATACTACCCAATGCAATGTTCCACCGGTGTCAAGGTACAAGATACAAAAGCTAGAATATCCTTAGGGGTAACAAGGTAGACACATGCACATGAATTAAGTGTATTAAAGGTGAATAGAAAACAAGGATGATCCCATGCTATACTTGCCTTAACTTAGATCCTTCTTCAAGTCTAAACCTCAATGAACTGCTTCTTGATCATCACATAAATCTCACCGACTAAACATGATTATAAAGCACCACACAAGCGTCCATACAATCATACATGAAGCAAACAATAGATCTAAATTAGAACAATACACCAAACATATGAAATAATCAAGTGAAAAGATTTTAAAGAGATTCTACACGTTGCTACGAACACACAGACGCGAAAAGCACGCTAATCGAAGCTATGGTTGAAAAGATACATCTACCGAAAGATTTTGTTGTATAAAACAGAAAATTATAGGTCTCTTTTGTTTTAACTATATAAAATCATATATATAGGATAAAATAATTTTTATAGATATTTAAAAGTGAATTAGGCTAAATTACATTCAAATTTAGAAACCTAAAGGAGAAATCGATAATATTTAGTTGCACAGTTATCAATCAAGTTAGATCTAAACTATGAAATTCTAGAGATTTTGATAAAGAAAACATTAATACTAATACGTAGTTCATGTTGTTATAAATCCATTGCAATTTGAACAGACTAATTCAGAATTAAAACAAATAAGTTATGAATTAAACGAGATTTTCTTTAGTAGAACAATAGATTAAAACTAACATCGAATCTTAAAGGTGGAAAACCTAACCAACAGTAGCACTAACATGTATATTATGAAATTATAAATCTTACGCAATTTGAACGGGTCAAAACGGAGTTAAAACGTAGAAGATATGGCCTAAACAAGATAGTGGCAGTTTTGTAAATACCTAGAATTTTAATTTTGAAAATAAATCAAAATCTGGTTTTTTATGTGATCTAGACAGTGGAATTCAAGTAAATACCTCTTCTTCTTCTTGGAGTAGAACGTATGCTCACGAGCAACCATGGTGGAAGTTTCGGCTTGTGCTAGGCAGCCTGGTGGCTTCGTCGGACGGCGGCAAGAGAAGGAGGAGAAAATATAATTTACTACACGAGGGATTTCCCAAACTAGGGGCTCCCCATATGGTAGTTTTGGTGTGCTTTGCCCATGGGATAGGTACATATTTATTGGAAGAAAACTCCTCGCCTTCACATCAACTAGCAATATGGTATTAATTGATGTTGCACCCTTCGTCTTTACTAATAGGCCTAACTAATTATTAAAGCCCATTAGTAAATAAATGTATGGGCCTTTGAGATTTATTAAGATTATGAGAGAATTGGCTGTGGGACACTGCCAAAGCCGAAAATTGGGTGCCACACACCTTCATTCTCGTTATTTACTGAGGGACACCATTTTTTCGTTCACTTTGGCCAGTGGACACCGCCGACCGATTCCACCCAGTACCGGAGAGAGAAACTTTGCGAAATGACGACCGGTGCCCCTAACCCATGTCTGGTTGGACCACCTTAAGTCCCAGCCTCTGGTTCCCCCTGCCTTTGTTCATTTCATTCCCCTTCCCTGCCTCTGTTCACAACGAAAGCACAGCGGCGGCGGCGGTAATTTGGCAGGCGGCGGGCGGTCGGGCTAGGGTTCCAGCGCTTTCTCCTTGACTGGCGTGGTGGGCGAAAAGGAGGCCTGAAGATGGCGACCGGTTCTAGCGCTTCCTGCTCGACCGGTTCACGTGGGCAGGGGCAGCCGCCGAAGGGTGGCCAGCCGCTATGCCCATTCTGCAAGACGCCCACCGTCGTGGAGCGTGTCTCGAGGACTTTGAAGCACCCCGACAAGCCGTTCTACACTTGCAAGAGACGAGACTAGGTGAGTAGTTCGTGTTTTTCAATTTTGTTTGGGTGTCAACGTCCAAATCTTGGGTTCATGTGTTCATATGCTTGTCACAGGGCAACAGCAGGTGCAACTTCTTCATGTGGAAGCCTAAAAGCTCTGCCGTTGACATTGGTGCCCAGATTGCAACAATGGTGGCCCAATTGCATGCTTTGGAGGACTCTATCTCGGTGATGAACACTAGTGTTCAAGCTTTGGGCATAGTTGTTAGAAGCATGGATATGCAGCATAGTGTGGAAAAGTGGATGAAAGTTGCTAGTGTGTGTGGAGTTGTGTGCTTTGTCATGCTGTGCATGTTAATGTACAAACTAGCATGAACTATGCTTTGTAATGCCATTGTAAAATGAATGAAAGGCATTTATGCCAACTTTTAGTACCAAGAGACAAGAAGTTACATGCATTAGCCTTCTAATTTCAGTACCAGTTCATTACATTACAATACCAAGAGCTACAAGTTTCACCAAATACCCAGAATACATTAGCAGTGCAGAACATTTCAGTATCAGTACCAGTGCACGACATTACATAACCAGGTTCACTACATTACATAACCAGGCTCAGCAGGCCCAAAAGTACACAAAAGTTAACCAAATGGCAAGGAGCCTCAAAATGCCTTCCTTGCAGCGTACTTATGCATCAAGCAGCTTCCTCTTGCTCCTGGTGCCAGCGCTCGAACTAGTTGTGGAGGTAGCCAGGCTCCTAGTCATAGGCCGTGGGCTAACCCTGCATAAATGGTGACACATGTTAACATGTTCCTAAACTAACAGTGATAAAATGAAGGGCTAACTGTTGGTGGACTTACTGCATTGGTGGGCTAACAGTAGTTCCCTTCTTCTTGTTTGTTTGGTTCTCATTGGTGGATGCCTTCCTTTTCTTGGATGGAGGTTCCTTTTTCTTCTTGGGTGCATCTTCTTCTGGGATCTCTGCCACTACTTTTGGCTTGGAAGTCCTTCTCTTCTTTTTGGGAGCATCTTCTGTGGTTTCTATAATCTCCACTACTTTTGGCTTGTAAGTCCTCTTCTTTGGTGGAGCAGGTGGTGGTGCATCTCGGTCATCCACAGTTTCATTGCATGTTTTCTGTAGGTGACCATATCCACCACACCTTTTACACCTTCTCTTCCCTCTGATGCCAGATCCACCTTCTTCAACTCCAACCAATCTTCTATTCCTTGGCCTTCCTGCTGCTCTTTTGCACAGAGGAGGAAGAAGTTTGAAGTCAAGCTCCACCTTTTCCCATTCCTCCTTGCTTGGCATTGGAGGCACAGGAGATGCATAAGCTGCTTTGAACTTCTGGACAGAGTAGTAAGGATCCACATAATCCTCCAATTCCATCCTTCTTGTGCCAATCAAAGCTATGGCATGCACACAAGGCAGTCCAGTAAGCTGCCAGCCTCTACAAGTACACTCCTTTTTGTCCAGGTCTACAATGAATCTCCAAGGGACTAGATCCTTATTCACTCCTCCTACTTCACCAACATTTGGGCCACTCCTGTGAATGGAGTAGTTTAGGTTTCTACTTTTGGCATGCAGGTCCTTCATAGCACCTGGCAGAATCTTAAAACCTGACAGCTTTGAGACCAACTGCATCCTTGTCTAAAACCTCTCCATGATCATCTGCCTTATCTTATCCATGAGCTCAACAACAGGTAATGACTTGTCCTCCCTGATCCAATTGTTGAAAGTCTCGGCAATGTTGTTGGTCACATAGTCACATTTTGATGCTGTGCTGAACTTGGCCCTTGCCCATAGCTGTTTATGATTGTCCTCCAACCATTTTGTGGCCTTTGGGCATGCCTTGTGCATCTCATCCCAATGTCTAGCATGTGTTGTCATCCGATAGCATCTTGAAGCAGGCCACAAGTTCCTTTCAAACACTTCTCCCCTAAACCTCTAATAAAAGTTCTTGACAAGGTGCCTCGTGCATTCTCTATGTTCTACACCATTTGTGAAGACTTTGGTCACTGCCTGATCAATTCCTTTGCCTGCAAACCAGTTGAAAGCACTCAAGGTCAGCATGTTCTAAACAGCAAGAGAAAAAGGTCAAACTAAAATGCATGAATAAATACCTGCATCTGTTGACAGAACAAGTCCAGGTGGAGAACCAATAGCCTTGTGAAGCATCTTCATGTATCATTCCCAGTTTTCCTTGGTCTCACTGCCAAAAACTCCATAGGAAACTGGGAACATCCAATTGTTGCCATCTATGCCTACTGCAGCAGCTAACTGCCCCTTCCACCTTCCTGTCAAAACAGTGGAATCTATGCCTAGATAAGGCCTGCAACCTTCAAGGAAGCCATCTATACAAGGCTTCAGTGCTACAAACATCCTACTAAATCTTCTGTTATTATTCATAACATCCCACTCAAGCTCTACAACACTACCAGGACACTTCTTCTCAATCTCTCTCTTCCAAGAAAACACATGTACAAAGCTATCCTCCCATACACCCTGAAGCACATCTAGTGCCATTTGCCGGCCGTCCCAAACTTTCCAGTAACTCAACTTGACTGGGTAATGGTCCTCCAACTTCTTCTTCAAAGCCTTGGCCTATATAGTTGGGTCTTCCCTCAGCCACTTGAGAGCTCTATCCTTCACCCAATGATTGTTTGCCATACAATTCTTTTCCTCCAAATTCCCTGTGCCAGCACAATTATGCTTGAAAGGTATCTTCCTAATCTGCAACCATCAATGAAAACAAATCAATGAAGCAATTAAATGAAGCAATATAGAGTAAATGAAGCAATATAGAGTAAATGAAACAATTGACTCAAGTACCTTCCATGTCTTGCCATCTGCACACTGAGATGCATGAATCCTCCACTTACACCTCTTGGCCTTACAATATGCTCTGTACCGCCGTGACTCACTATAAGGAACTGCAAGTTCAACTTCTTTTAGAACAGCATATTGCCTAATACACCTCTTAAAAAGGAAACCATCCTCAAAAGTGACACCAACAGCAATTTTAGGATTTTCTAAGTCAGTCACATGCACCACACCATCACACTCCTCTGCATCATTGACAGTTAGTGGGTCACCATCTTCCTCATCAGTGTCAGGATAATAAGCATAGCCACCTTCAGCTTCATTATCAGCCAACTCATCCCTGTACTTCTCTTTCTCATCATCTACTCCAACATACTCCACTTCATCATTCTCTCCCCAGTCTTCATCAGAATCAGCCTTAGCCTCATCAGGCTTATCAGACAAATCAGACTCATCACTGTCATCATCCTGAACCTCACCCTCAGCCTCATCTTCTGGAGTATCAACTTCTGGAGTAGCATCTTCTGGATTAGCATCTTCTTGAGTGGCATCAGTATCAGGATTATGAGCATTGTCAGCAGGCATAATCACATCTAATGGCTGTGGAGGATCATCAACAACAGAATCAGGGAACTGTTTCCCCATAGTGTCCCAAGCTCGAGTGTCCACAACCTCCACAGTCACTGGCAGCTTCCTCTTATCCCAGTACATATCAAATGCATGTAGCAAAGAACTATCAGAATTTATACGAGTTGTATCATTCGTGTTCTTGTCCAAATATGTAACCTGCAATTCCTAATCCTGACCGTGGACAATCTCCTCATCAAGCAATGCATGAAAACCCATCCAATTGAAAGTATCCTTATCAACCGCACGCATCCAATTCTCAGTCACGTGATAATCACCGAACACATCTAGTTTTTGCTCTACATATGTGGGAACCTTAATCGCCAGTCTACAAGCACTAGCCGGATCCATCCTAAATTATCCAAAAAAACTCAACGCAACCTTTCTAACACATACATCTAAGGGAAAGCAGTAAGGGGGGCATAGAAACCTCACCCTGATCGAATCCAATTGAATTGAGGTAGAACCCTAGGCGGAGACCCAGGGCATGGGGCGTCCTTCCTGGGGGACGCCATCTCCTTGTGCGCGGTGGTGCTCCCGAAGCTCAGCCCCACATGACGGACGGCGGGTGTGCTCCAGAAGCTCAGCGGCGGCGGTAAATGGTGCGCGGCGGCGACGGGAGCGGCGAAGTGGAGCGGCGACGAAGGGATTGGGGACGGGGACGGACTGGAGTTGAACTCTAATCTAGACTCGACCGGCTGGGACTTAAGCTGATCCAACCAGACCCGTTCGCAACAGTCGGTTGGGTCCAACCAGACATGGGTCAGGGGCACCGGTCGTCATTTCGCAAAGTTTCTCTCTCCGGTACTAGGTGGAGCCGGTCGGCGGTGTCCACTGGCCAAAGTGAACGAAAACGCGGTGTCCCTCAGCAAATAACGAGAATGGAGATGTGTGGCACCCAATTTTCGGCTTTGGCAGTGTCCCAGAGCCAATTCTCCCTAAGATTATTGCACATGGGCTTTGAGCGTTCGAAAAAATGAGAAATTTATTATTTTCAGAATTTATTATTTTCATGGATAAAGTAATTCTAGAAAAGTCCAGAATTATTATTTAAGCTGTGAAAAATACTCTGAAAGCTATGAAAATTCAGGGAAATTTTTCAGAGACATTATGGAACATGAGGAACCCAAATAAAGTATTTGGAGCTCATGATAAGATATTTTATAGCATCTAAAAATTAGATTATGCTCACAGATAAGTAGAAACAAGGTACATAAAAGCCAAAAAAATTCCTGAAAAGTTTGTAGAGGTTGATTGACGGATGAGAAATAAGGAATTTGATTGTAGAAAAATGATATATGTATATCGGAGAAGGAAAATTGACCTAAACGCATTTTAAAAGAACAACTTGAATTCATTTTGATCTTTGGTCAAAACCAAACAATATAAAAACACAAATGCATCAGCATGTATGCACAACAATGTTGTTACATCCTAAGATAAATTTTAATTCAATAAAATTTTTGTTTTACTATATTTCATGAGCATAAAACTTTCATAATTAAATCATTTTAGCTCTATTTCTAAAGAAACAAATTTTAGGGTGTTACAATTCTACCCCCTTAAGATGAATATCGTCCCGAGATTCGGAAGATTGTGATCCAAGATATATGGAAATTCTGACTATAGATCTTCTTCACTTGATCGAGTAGCCTCATCCTCTTAGCGTCACTCCATTGTTTCTATATACCTTGATAATCTTACTTCGAGTAATTGGCTCACTATTTCTGAGATTTTGACAGGTATTCCAATTAGCCTTGAGATAACTCCAAACCAATTCTTGGGTAACTTCCAACTGTTAGGCCATTCCTCATTTCTTTGCTAGCAACCTTAAATGAATCATTGTGGCGGGAAACTTGCTCACTCTTCACATCAACATTTTTTACACTTCTCATAAAGGCAACCTTGTGATCACTTTGTATGATAAACTCTTGTCCCCATTGATCCAAACTGCATTGCAATAACTCTTCACAATGATTGGCTATATCCCTTTCTAATCCATACTATCAGACCTCCTACTTCATACATTCATCTTCCAACATAGTCTCATTACTTTCTTTGCCCAAAGTAGGTTCTATCACCAATATTCATGTCTAGGTTAAGTTGTTAAACACTTAAGAATAATGCTTAGTCCTTGGTGTCATCCAAATCTTCTTAGCACACTCTCCCTTGCTAAGGGCATCAGCAAGACTTTTTCTTCTTCCAAATGATAGCACCTTCCATGTCTTAATCAACTCAAATCCAGTGATAACGTCACCAACTCAACCCTAACTTAGTGTAAATACCTTCTAGACTCTTAATTCCATGTAGATATCTCTCTTATGTCCAAGAAGATGTTCCACAGTGGATATCTCCATACCATGTGTCAAGTGGTCCAACTCAGTTATCTCACTTAATGCATATTTTTCTTGCGTAGGGCACATCCCAAATCTTGATGAGATATTTGTCCATCATTGTAATACCTCCAATGATCCTCTAACAGATTCTCACTACCCCAAAGTAACTTTAAGTCACACCTCATCCTTGGGGTTCTAACTCAACACATCAATTCTTGTGTTCTTCTTCATAATTCTACCGTTAGAGATAACCTATCCAAAACTTACTAGCCATGCTTGGTATAGCAGTGAGGTTTCCTAAGTCTCTGTAGAACCAACTATAGATTTCCAGCATCGCCTTCCTACGTTATCCATGCCAATTTACCTTAGGTATGTTGAAGGTTGAATTCCCAACTAATGATAGCTCGAATTGAAGACCAATCCTGATGATTACCCGAGCTCCATGTAAACGATCCAACAATTATCAATCTTGAGTTGAGGATAGTTGTGCTTGATGTTAACTTCTCAACCATGGGGTTAACCGATTCTTTCAAGTGAAGAACTAGAATGTATGAAATCTCCATCTTGCATCTTCTTCAACTTGGCTACCCTCTTAAGAAAATTAAACTAAGGGACACCAAAAGGGTATCTTACACCTCATTCTAGATGAGCTAACTAGCTTCAAGGCATTCTATCATCCCAATGATACTCTTGTGTATGGGTAAGAACAAGAAATCTGAAATTTCTCGCAAGCAGAAAATCAGCAGTGCAGTAAAACAGTTATAACTCTCGTTTTGTAAATCCAATGAAGTTGTAATTTATACCGTTGGAAAGCTTATAAAATTCCTTACAACTTTATTATAGAACACTCCTCTAGATTCTGCAGTCAACTTGGTCAAAAACAGTGTACAACAGAAACTGTTCGAGACTTCACACTGCACAGATGTGTCACCTTGTGATTTGTGGATCTTGCAAACCATAAAAGGTATGAAGGTGATTCTAGAGGCATTGGGAAGATTTTCAAGTCTGATTATTTCCATAAAAATTTCACAAACTTTCACTAAGCAAATGTTTCTGAGCACTGAAGAAAAGACAGACTGCTCCAGAAAAGGTAGAATCAAGAGAACAAGGTAAATCAACCCAACTATATATTGCATTGATCCTTATACCTTATAGACCTATAGACTAAATGAAATTGTGGATAAACTCCACAAGATCATTGCGATCATACAAAGATCCAAAACAAGCACATACATAATGACATTCAACAAAGCATTAAAGGTGCACAAAGCAAACATGGACTCAACTTGTGATACTACCATCCTCTTTATATTAAGGGCAAAGCATCCTAAATCTCCTTTTCTGATGACGCAAGAAGGTGGTAAGAGAACATTCTAAAAGCATATCAAGGCAATGAGTATATATGAGAGCAAAGGATTAAAATAAGCATCAAGGAGGAGACAAATATCAAGGGTAGATATATAGTAGAGAAGAAAATGTCAAGGATTATAGAACAAGGATTTTATAGCAATTTCGAAACCTTAAGTCGACCATTTTCTAACTAGACTTGTGTCCTACAGTCAGCATTGCTTTGATATCACTCTGTCACATCCGGTTTTAAGGACAAAACCAGATATACACTATATGTGAAATAAAGAGGTCAAATCTCACATATAGCTACAGATAAGTGAAATATCAAAAGACAAATGCTTATTAAACATAACGCAATAGTATAAGATATAACCTTAGAGAATAACACAGTAGAAAGACAACTCCGAACACCGGGTGTAACCTTCACTCCAGGATCAAACTGACTGGTTGATCACAAGCCTAACAATTCCAGAATCTAGCAGTCTGGTACCCTTCCTGAGATGTAGGGGAAATAGCAAGGGTGAGTCAATGTCGAACTCAACAAGTATAACACAGGGTTCATGAGGCTCAAAAGGTTTGACACGGTTTTACTGCAATAGCTTTTAGTGAGTCATCTTTCTAGCATTTGAGTAGCAACAAGTTACGTAAGCCCAAATAACCTCATGATCATGTAAACGAGAATAATGTATAGCAAGAAACAATAATCATCAATGAGCTTCACTATCATCAGTATTATCATTACCATCAGTGTTCATCATTTATTATGTAAGGGTCCAAGGCTGCTCGTGACCGTGAGCACGGCTGATATACTAGTTTTACACTCTGCAGAGGTTGTACACTTTTACTATGAGTAGTGATTTACCCTTTCTCCCGAGGTGATCAGCCTCTTGACCCACTACCAAGGAAGGTCGGCAGGGTTCACTATGAAGTCTTTCAAAGGTTCGTCTAACAAGTTAGGGCCATTAGATTCACTCGGCAAACAGATATAGAGCCCCCCTTCCAAATAGCACAATGACGCGCAGCCTATACACATAAGGACAGAGGCCGCACTATACCCGATTCGTCAAGCCATTCTTATGCCATGAAGGTTACTACTAACAAGCTAGAAAAGGTCCTCATACTTGACTAAAGCCAGAGCCACATAGCCCTCACAGTTGTACTGTAAGTCCTGGATGTTCGCTTATAGATAAGTCCTTAAGGAGAGAAACTAGAGCACCATAAAAACAGCCCAATGCTCTAGCCCTTTTGAGCCATGTTTCTATAAAGCATCTTTTAAATGTTTATTGCATATACCATTAGTCAAATTATAGATCATGGTTATTTATCTTGAGCACTAGCATAAATACTACCCAATGCAATGTTCCACCGGTGTCAAGGTACAAGATACAAAAGCTAGGATATCCTTAGGGATAACAAGGTAGACATATGCACATAAATTAAGTGTATTAAAGGTGAATAGGAAATAAGGATGATCACATGCTATACTTGCCTTAACTTAGATCCTTCTTCAAGTCCAAACCTCAATGAACTGCTTCTTGATCACCACATAAATCTCACTAGCTGGACATGATTATAAAGCACCACACAAGCATCCATACAATCATACACGAAGCAAACAATAGATCTAAATTAGAACAGTACACTAAACATATGAAATAATCAAGTGAAAATGTTTTAAAGAGATTCTACATGTTGCTACGAATACACAGACGTGAAAAGCACGCTAATCGAAGCTATGGTTGAAAAGATACATCTATCAAAAGATTTTGTTGTATAAAATGGAAAATTATAGGTCTCATTTGTTTTAACTATATAAAATCATATATAGGTTAAAATACTTTTTATAGATATTCAAAAGTGACTTAGGCTAAATTACATTTAAATTTAGAAAACTAAAGGAGAAATCGATAATATTTTCTTTATAAATCAAGTTGCACAGTTATTAATCAAGTTAGATCTAAACTATGAAATTCCAGAGATTTTGATAAAGAAAACATTAATACTAATACGTAGTTCATGTTGTTATAAATCCATTGCAATTTGAACGGACTAATTCGGAATTAAAACAAATAAGTTATTAATTAAACGAGATTTTCTTTAGTAAAACAATAGATTAAATCTAACATCGAATCTTAAAGGTGGAAAACCTAACCAACAGTAGCACTAACATGTAGATTATGAAATTACAAATCTTACGTAATTTGAACGGATCAAAACGAAGTTAAAACGTAGAAAATATGGCCTAAACAAGATAGTGGCAGTTTTGTAAATACCTAGAATTTTAATTTCAAAAATAAATCAAAATCTGGTTTTTAATGTGATCTAGACGGTGAAATTCAAGTAAATATCTCTTCTTCTTCTTGGAGTAGAACGTATGCTTATGAGCAACCATGATGGAAGTTTCGGCTTGTGGTAGGCAGCCTGGTGGCTTTGTCGGACGGCGGCAAGAGAATGAGGAGAAAATATAATTTACTACACGAGAGATTTTCCAAACTAGAGGCTTCCCATACGGTAGTTTTGGTGTGCTTTGCCCATGGGGTAGGTACATATTTATTGGGAGAAAACTGCTCGCCTTCACATCAACTAGCAATATGATATTAATTGATGTTGCACCCTCCGTCTTTACTAATAGGCCTAATTAATTATTAAAGCACATTAGTAAATAAATATATGGGCCTTTGAGATTTATTAAGATTATTGCACATGGGCTTTGAGCGTTTGAAAAAATGAGAAATTTATTATTTTCAGAATTAATTATTTTTGTGGATAAAATAATTCTAAAAAAGTCCAGAATTATTATTTAAGCCGCGAAAAATACTCTGAAAGCTCCGAAAATTTGGGAAAATTTTTCAGAGACATTATCGAACATGAGGAACCCAAATAAAGTATTTAGAGCTCATGATAAGATATTTTATAACATCTAAAAATTAGATTATGCTCGCAGATAAGTAGAAACAAGGTACATAAAAGCCGAAAAAATTTATGAGAAGTTTGTAAAGGTTGATTGACGGATGAGAAACAAGGAATTTGATTGTATAAAAATGATATATGTATATCGGAGAAGGAAAATCAACCTAAACGCATTTTAAAAGAACAACTTATATTCATTTTAATCTTTGGTCAAAACCAAACAATACAAAAACACAAATGCATCAGCATGTATGCACAACAATGTTGCTACATCCTAAGAAAAATTTTAATTTAATAAAAAATTTTGTTTTACTATATTTCATGAGCATAAAACATTCATAATTAAATTATTTTAGCTCTATTTCTAAAGAAGCAAATTTTAGAGTGTTACATTTTCGCACGTTGAGCAGTAATATGCATGAACGCTCCTTCTGCGGCCAAATTAAGGTATTTCTTTGTTTTTATATTAAGGCCTAGAAAGAAGTGTTGCAAAAGCATGGGTTCTGGCAAAGCAAGACTAGGACCTGAATTAACAATATTATCAAAATGTTCCCAAGCCTTACCTAGTGATTCGTTTTTTTTCAAAACTTAAAATTTCCAAACAAAGTTTAGCGACTTTTCGAATAGGGAAGAATTGTAAACAAAAGTTAGAGCATAAAGCTTTCCAATCTCCTTACTCCCAATGTGACGATTATACCAGTGTTTAGCCTCTCCTGTTAAAAAAAGGAAAAAGCTTCCATCTTAAAGTTTCATCGGCCATGCCTTTAATGCGGAGGCAAGCATAGCTCTGCTCAAAATCAGCTAGATGGGAATAGGAGTTTTCACTATCACTATCAAAAAAAGTGTGTTCCTGAACTAAATGAATTAACCCCGGACGTAGCTCATAGCAGATGATGTGATGGGTTTAGATGATTCTACTGGCTTAAGGTACGAACCCGATGGTGCTCCGTATTGATATAAAAGTTGGGATACAGGTTCCATGGTAAAAAGGTAAAAACAAAATGAACTAAAAACTAAAGGTAAAATAAATGTAAAAGTATAAAAATAAGATTAAGCTAAACTTAAAGTCAACTCATCAAACCGTTTCCCGACAACGATGCCAGAAATGCTTGTTGGTATAAATTAAATGCACACTAGTAAATATGATTATCCGCAAGCGCACGGATATAATACCATTGTAGCACTTCACCAAGATTATCCTGATTTTAATATCAAACCAAAAGGAACAGTAGGTGACGATTACTAAGTCTATAAACTTAACCCAATTCACAATCAAGCTAGAAAATATCAAGAACAAGGAGAATACTAATGACTTTCTAATTCCAATCTCGATAAGCTATGCCTTCTATCTTTCTATCGTAGGCAATAACAAAAATAGGAGCAAAAATTAGAGTCCTCCCCTACCCAGTATCTATAAGCCTGCCAAACCTATTATAGGAGGTAGGACTACAGAGGATTCAACGAAGCTATAAAGTCACCTTCGCGAGCTACCACTGTCCAAAAAATCAGGGGACATTCACAAGTAATCCTAGTCTAAGCACCACGCTTACACTATGAATACTACTTTAATCTAGGAGCTACCAAGATCAAAGCACTCAAAAGAGTTACAAATTTGAAGAACAATATGAGCAAATTGCTTACTTGAATCAGAAGTCGATTACCAAAGAATCTTAGAAGCAAGTTCCATGCGAAGGAACTTGATCCCAAAGAATACAGTAGCAGAGAAGCACCGACAGACCAGAACTTCTCCAATACTCCACTCTCCAACTCTCTCTCTCTCTATCTCTAAACAAGACTAATTCGAAAAAGAACTAATCTCTCTTGATTGCTAGCCTAGATCTCTATGGGATGTAGAATTAGGGTTTCTAGCTCTTTAGCTCTTGATCAGGCAATGCTTTAGGGAGGGGGTCTAGGCTCCGTATATATAATCCAGTGGGGTGCACGAGAGCCATTGGATCAAACCGACTTAATGTAGGGCCAAGATGCATCCTTAGAGGAGGTGAAAAGAGGTCGTAGAAGATGACATGTGGGGCCACAGTAGTAGGTCGGGTGGCACCAAGGGGTGGGGTCGGTCGGCACCCCCCAAAAGGTTCTGGTGCTTCCCTTCGCGCCGGTGTCTTCTAATGTCTTCTTGATTCTTCTAGCGTAGTTTTCATCGCGGGAAAGTTTCATATTTTTATGCAATTAAATACTCCTTTGTATGCTTTCTAGAATAATCCCTGAAAAAATAGCAATTCACCAAAAACTCATGGAAATTGTCAATAATAACCTTCTATTCTATGATATTTATGCATTTCACAAGGAAGGTTGACGGTTCATGATATACGTTAACTACCGTCAACAGTGGTCGTTTGGCCCAAGCTTCGGTGAGTTGTCTTCTAGATGCTTCTAGAGTCTTCATATGTTGGTTTCGTCATGGATTTGATATCTTTTTATTTTGAACTCCAAACATAGCAAATAATATATTTGTTTCGATCATCTCGACGAGCTCTTCATAATGGTGCTCTCCATTTCATCATTTGAGATAGTTTTATTTGATGAAAAAAATAAATATTCTGCAAGACAAGTGAGAGCACCAAAACTCATGGAACTTGTTAATTTAGATAGTGTTATTCAATGAAAAATTAAATATTCTGCAAGACAAGTGAGAGCACCAAAACTCGTGGAACTTGTTAATTTAAAACACTTTACCTACATTGGTGACGGAATTTAAGCATGTATGTATGGTAAAATGATAATTTTTAGTTGATGTTGTAACACCCCAGGTGTTTGGCTCCCATAATTGCACCTGCATTTCATAAGCATGAGTATCATTCCATTCATTTATGCATTGTTTGGCTTGCAACATGAGTGTGCAACATACTCTATTAAGTTTGTTTCAAAATTGGTAGCTTATGAAATGTGAGTAATGCAACATGTATATGCAACATGGGTGGCTAATACTTTGAAACATGGCAATGTTGGTAGTATAACATGATAAGATCAATTGTTGCAATAAGAGCTTGAAACATATGCAACATTGTAGTTGAAGTGTTTGTTTTGTTTATTTCAACCTATGTGACATTTAGGTTTGTATGTAACCAAGGTGTACAGTGGTCAATTATGTCCTATAGTACCTTAATCACACTTAGGATCATTAGTGGAACAATGTTCATGTTGACCAAAATGACCAAAATGCCCTCCTGAGTGATGTTGACCAAGCCTTGAGCTCTAGGATGCTTTAGTTTGACTGTTTAAAAAGTCTAGCTTAGAGATCTTGCATGGAGGAGCACCCTTAATCAAAGTTGTGGAGAATTTCATGGGGAACAAAAGTTCTAATATGGCTATCTCATGAAAATGGCTAGAACATGCTCCAAAGTGGCCCACATGTCATTCTTAGAGATTGTTTTGTGACTTAGCATTTTGGCTAAGTCTTAAACTGAAAGACAGTTTCACGGTACCCTACTTTGGAGCCATGTAACTCGTAAACCATGTAGAACCAGCCCAAGCTCCAATTTACAAAGTTGTAGTCCTATCATAGCTCTACAACTTTGATGTTATCACCTACCACTAATTCGAGCCAGATTAGGAGTAATAAGGCCTCAAAGTTTCCCTGTCACTCATCCATGGAACTAAAATTCGAAAGTTCAGAGCTCTACCTATGCCGACCGCTGGCAGGCCGTGTTCGACGCATGGACACCATGCGCCATGCCCGCTCCCTCCGTGTCACGCTCTGGCCAGCTCGTCGAGGGGGAAAGTCGTGCCCATGCCACCTCTACCTCCTTACTCTCCCTGTCTCCCTCTTGCTCTCCTCCGAAGCGGACAACTGAGCCGCTGCCATTGCCGAGAGCTCTGCCTTCACCTTGCGTGCCCACCAGCGAGCCCCAATGCCCCACCGCACCCCCACATCTTCTTCTCTGTTTGCTCTACGCTGTCCACCCCCTAGCTGAGCCTGCGACACAAGGTAGAGCCCGCATTTCGCGGTTAGGCCTAGCCGGCTCCGAGCTCCGCCATGGCGGTTCAAACCGTTGAGCTTGCAGCCGAGCTCCTCTCTTGCCCTTTTCTCCTCCTCTCTAGTGTCTAGAATAGGTCAAGGTGTGGCACACCTTAGGGCATGACCCTACTCGTTGTGGTTACCTCGTCGGAGGTGAACACCACCATGTCGCTGTCGTGTCTTCCGCCGCCGCAACCCCATGCATGTGGCCAGCCCTTTCGGGAGCCTCCCCAGGGACATAGATCGCCTCCTTAGATTCCTTAGGTCTCGGTGAAGCTAGCGCTGCCCTCACCCGCATCCTTGATGGCCGGAGTCGGCCGGCGCAGCACCGCCCGCTCACCGCCGTCCGCCACCGTCGCGGCCAGCCCTCCCCAAGCCGGTAGAATTAGGGAAAATGGGACGCCTAGGTTCGAGGTGGCACGGGGAGCGCGTTGGTGCATCCATCTTCGCTAGACAGGGTCACCAGCGGCGAGATACGCTGATCGGAGCTCCTCCCCTGTTCGGGTGTGGATGACGTGTGGGCCCAGCATGTCAGCCGCGCGCGCGAGGGTGGGATGGCCGTCGCGGGCCGTGTGGATTGATGGGCCGCGGCAGCCGGGTGAACCACGCGTGAGTAGCGGGCCGCATGGGCAAGTCGGCCCAGTGACCGGTTTCAGTTTCCATTTTGTTTTTCCTTTTATTCTTTTCACAGATTTATATGCTATTTTGTAAATTTCATATCTCAAGCAATATAGATCCAAATGAGGTGATTCCAATTGTGTTTAGTTCTTTTGTAAAGTGTAGTATTTAGAAAAAAATATAACATACATAGGTATTATTTAAATTAGGTGATAATTAAATGGACCTTTGAAATGTATTTTAAAATAGATGCAAACTTGTTAATTGGATAACTTGAGTTGTAATGCTCTAAAAATTATGAAATTTGGTGGGTGTGTTGTTTCATGTCTATGCTAGCTCTGGTAAAAATTTGGATGCTATTGCTTGAGTAGTTTTCAAGTTATGTTGTTGTCATTTTATATTAGGAGATACTTAAATGAATTTTTATAATTTTTCTATATGTGCAATACTCATGAAATTTTATAGAGAGTGTCCTGGTACCCTAAGGTTGCTAAGAAAAATATTGTTTCTATTGTTTGACACTTTTCTTTATGATTTTTTAATTATGCAAAAATCAGCATTTCTAGCTTGTGAATTTTGTGTAGGGAGTTTCTGTGAATAGCTTTGGCTCAAATTTTTATAGTAGTCTCCTGGTAGGGTATTTTCTGAGTCCCCTATAAGTTTTGTAGAATTTTCTGAGTAATTTGCATATAAGTTTAATTTTTCACTTAATTAATTAAGTAAATTAAGAAAGGGATTAAAATAAATGACTTGGGTGAACATACCTTACTTTCTGGTGGTTTCATGTTAAGTGTGACCTAGTAGTGTCATTAGTTTGGTTATAAGGGTAGTTTGACACATGAATAAATATTTAATTTCGTATTTCTAGGTTCTTTGGACAGCTGGTAGCATCTTTGGGTTTAGACCTTTATAAAAGGTGTTTGCTGGGAATCTTGTGAATACCAAAGTGGTAGTAAACTTGTTAAACTAGCTTGTGTCAAAATTTGGTGGAATTTGTCCTAGTAGTTTAGGAGTTGTGGCTGTCCAAAAATGACTACTTTATGTTTGGAGAGGACAGATTTCTAGAACTTTAAGAATTCGACTAGGTAAACTTTGGAATCAAGTCTTGAGGTCTGAAAGTGAATTATAGAGCATTTTATAAGCTTTTCAGATTGTCTTGTGTCATACCATTTGGATTTATGAGTCTCCAGTTATGGGAAAAATACTTAGCTACTGTCCAGAATGGTGTTGTGCTATTTTGTGCTTGGGTTTGTGTGAGCCTAAGTGATGTTACTCTTGTTAATTGTTAGGTGCTAGGTCCTTAACTGAGGAAGAGCAGTTGTACATTAGGTTGTGTAGACTTGGTAAGTGCTTCTCTACCGAAGAAGAAATATGCACCTGTTGTAAAGTGATTTGAGTAGAGCACTAGTGTTGCTGTAGTTTACATTTGCATTCTTTAAGCATGTTGCATTTATTCTTATGCATTCATGAGATTCATTTGTGCATTCATACAATAGGTGTTCCGGAAGGGGTGATACTCCTGGAATTCGAGGAAGCACTTCCGGAGGAGGATCAAGAGCAGTCGAGGGAGCCCAAAGAACCAGCCGGTGAAGGAGTTCCCAGAGACGAGCTACCTGAGTGCTTGGACCACCGCCCTTTCTCTTTTCTGAAAGACAAGCCCCGGTGCATACTGACCCAATCTTTATATATATATATATATATATATATATATATATATATATATATATATATATATATATATATATATAGAATAAAATTATTCTGTAGGCAGACCCGACGTGAATGATCGACCAGTTAGGCGCACAATCCATTGGATCGAACCCACCTATTCCATATGGCTATATCCGTTCGTGAGCCAACCCAGACATCTCGGCTCAGCTTGGCTCAAACATCATGCGGCTCCCAACATTAATAATATTAATAATCCCTAGAATCACGTTGTTTCCTTTTTTTCATCCACAAAAGACATCCCCGTTCGGATCTCACGCAGACACGCAGAGTAGCACCGGCGGCGGCGCCTCCTCATTCCCTCACCGGCGGCGGCCCCTCCTTCTCCCCCGTCGGCGGCGCCTCTTCCTTCCAACCAGCGGCCGCGGCTGCTCCTCCCCTTGCGCCCCGGCTCGTGCGGATGCGGTCCGGCATCGGTGTGGCTTGACCCGCGCGCACGGGGCTACCCGGCGGCGACGCGGCCCGCCTCGCTCCGATGGTAGCGCCGGTGGATGAGCGACAGCTTCGCGTGGATGGCGGCCCCGACTGCGGAGCGACTCGCCTGCAGGTTAGTCTCTGATTCGATGCTTGCGTATTTTCTACTACTCACCCTATGGGCAGATTGTAATTTTTGTTTTATTATTTTAGCAGATCTGTTAGTCGCTTGAGCATCCATCACAAATAGAACTAAAAAGGTGTCTGTCAGGTGTCATTGTATATATCTTCTAAGAAAATATTTTGTGGATAGGCAGTGAGATGGACCAGTGCTTGATAGTCTTCATGCAACAGTAGGTAATTGTTGCCTTTTCCTCTTTTTGATATAGGACAGCTTACTAGTAAAATTGGTCCTATGCCTGAACTGCTAGAGACTCCACATAAGGAATACAGAGTAGTTCATAAAAACTTCTTGTATCTCACTGTTCTTTGATTGACAAAGGGAGTATAATCAGAATAGATCATAGTGATCCATATATAAAGGGCATATATTTTAATATATCATTTAAGGCAAAATTTTGGTTTCTCCCTAACCAAATTATTGTAACTACTTAACAGACTATTGGACTCCTCATTTGAGTAGCATCAGAATACCATGACCCTGAATTGTGGTATCTCCCTATCTTCATTATGGTAATTTCAATCATCCTTATTAATTTTTATCGTCAACCACAGTCAAAATTTCTCGTAAATACTTATATTCATAGTACCCATTTCTTGTAAATACTAGTGTAAGTTATGTTGAAGGAAATTCATAATATAGAATTCTCGTAAATATTATTAGTGAAATTCTTGTAAATATTGTTAGTATTGCGGTAAACACGTCTCATAAATATTATGTAACTTATACTGAAGGTATGGTAATTTCAATCATTTTTGTTAATTTTTATCGCCAACCAAAGTCCAAAATTCTTGTAAATACTTATGTTCATAGTACCAATTTCTTGTAAATATCAATGTAAGTGTTCGTGTTTTCTTTAGGGAAAATTACCAGGCAGTGTTTCTCTGTAACTAGCTACATAATAAGATATTCTGTAGCTAGGCCATCTGACTGAGCGGCACAACGCTTTTGGTCCCACTAAACCAACTGAGCGGCCGGCTGCAACCTATCCAGATGAGCCGCTCCATACTAGCATAGTCCTGTAATCATTTTATTTTGTTTTAGATCTTTTTTATTTGAGTGAACACCTTTGTTTCACATCTGATGAGTAAAATTTGTTACTGCATAGCACGAGATGATAGCAGAGGTTCCCTGCTTGCCCCAACAACTACTTGCTAGACCATATGCATCCGGATCCCATTCTGTTTGCCAACAAAGAAGCGACTATTTTTGATGTTTGCTGTGGCTGCATTTTCAAACACGCATGATTTCTAATTTTGTTGATCCCTCTTTGCTTCCTCATATCAATATCAGTAACTCGATCACTCCGTTGTGCTAATTTTTTTTGCAGTAAGTAGATGATACTATTTCGGTAAATGTATTATCATAACTTGATCACCGTCATGGTAAATGTATTATTGTAACTAATTACTGCAACATGGCTTTGTTATGATAAGTTGGATGGTTCAACATGATAATTAAGATTCAATAGTTACGATAAATCCGATGACTTGAGGTGATAATTAATGTTAAGAATTAACGACTTCTGCCTATTATGCTAAATTAGCAAGAAATGGTTATGATAAGTTGAATAGCTCGACATGTTAATTATGGTTATGAACTACCACAACTTATGCTAGAGTTCATGTTCTACTCATGTTTTCTGAAAATCAACCTTACCAGATTCCATAATTTTGGTTCTCATCCAGATTCAGGTAGTTGTTAGTTCAGTCAGTGTTCACGCTTTCCAGCGATCTTGTGATTATTGTTTTCTGTGTAAGTCATCTACACTAGTCTTCCTTGTTTCCTGTGTAATCATATAGACCAGTCTTTCGGTAAGCATCGCTGTCTTATGGTAGCTCCATCTAATTAGTTATGTGGTCCAAATTTTAAAATAAAATTGTAACTTAGGTTGCTGTTATAGTAATTTAATATATTTGTTGTCCTGGACTCTCTAATTTGTTGTTTCCTATAAATCATAGGGATCAATTTTCCAGTGAGTACTGAGGTGTTTCCTATAAATCATAGGGATCAATCTTGCAGTAAGTACTGATGTGTGATTGTGTCTAATTGATAGTGTGCTCCATTAGTTTAGTCTGAATTCTTATGGATGCCTGTGAAAAAACTGAGTCGATGTTCACCTATTTACTTCATGCTAAACTTTTCCCCTTGTGCTCCTATTAATCCAAGTACCACTAGTTTAGCAGTATTGCTTACTTCATTTTTATTTGTATTATTATTAGTTTACTACTATAACTCATCGATTAACTAGCAAGCCTATATTTTGTTATTGCAATTAATTAACTGATATTCCTTCTTTTGTAATTTTATTGCTGCGTGCAGATAAAGAATTGGTTGATGAGGGCCGTCATCGCTAGTTTCACTCTTTTTTTTTGGTGTTGATATCATGGTAGTTACATTGGTTTATCATGATATGCTTTGTGTATCGCAACAATGTGAGATATGTAGAACCTGTTCCCTTGATGTGGACTTGAGAGACATTACCTAGTTCATGCAGTTTAGAAAAAGGGGTAAATGGCCATTTAAAGTTGAAGTTTACCTCGATCAACCTTGATCTTCATGGCTGCCGTCTGACATCAAAATGAACATGGAAGCTTACCTCTTATCCTTTTGTAGTAATTTGTTTTTATTACACCATTGTTGTAAATGCTACTGTACATAAAAGTTCTGAACACAGTCGTTGTTTCACTATTTTTTTTATTACACCATTGTTCTGAACACAGTATGACCATACATAGAAGTTCTCGTAAATCATATCTTTCTATTAGAATGTCAAATAATTCTAGTAAATCATTTATACAAGCCCTTGTAAAATCACATTAAGGAGCATAGGTTATAGTAAATCACTGAAGAAAATTCTGGTAAATACATACTCATGAATCAGATATAATGGTATATTATAGTAAAATCATTTTTCAAAGATCGTAAAGTTACTAAATCCGCACCCACCATTTTTATAGTGAGAAATACTATTTTTCATCTTCTCACATATTGTAAACATAATTATGGTCAGTAGTAGCTAAGATCTCGTAGAGGCGTACAGCTGGTTACCAAAATCTTACCAATAATTCTCGTAAATCGTGTAGCAACAATTGCTGGCAAGAGAACTACGACTAGCAAGCCGTATATAGTGTCACGTACAGCCTGGCATCTGTGAATTACAGCCGTAATGGCGTAATCTCCGGCTGCTACTACGCAAGCACGGCCAGGAGAGCTGCAGTCGGCTCATGCAGCAGTAACTCCCGATCCGTAACGCTCGCGCTTGCACCGGTTGGCACGGATCAGGTCAATGTGGTGCGGTAAATTGGTCTGCTACAGGATAAGGTATTCTGTAGCTGGCTACCAAGTATACTCTCCCTATATATATATATATATATATATATATATATATATATATATATATATATATATATATATATAGTACTTTTACTTGTTTACTGCATTAAGTTGTAGGAGTTGGGTGAAAACACTTGTTGCATTATCTCTATCCTTGTCTAGATATAGAACTTGAATCACAATTAAAGTTTAGGCACGTGTTAATGCTTAGCCCTGCTTAGTTCGGTAGAAGTCGGGTGATGTTCGGTCATCCGCGAGATTTAGGTGAAGTGGGTCACGAGTGGCTATCTTTGCTATCGTGAATGGAACCATGCTTAAAATGAATTTGAGACCGGGCGGGTGTTCGATAGTGCAGCCGCAAGACACTTCACGTCTTGGGTGCGAAGCTATGCCCGTCTGAGTCGTTAAGGACCGATTCGATGTACGTCCTTGAGTCATGTTGAACGTAGTCTAACACTTAGTTGACCAGATAAGCCGTTTCGACTGCGAAGCCGAGTAATGCAGTTCAAGCCAGGAATCGAAGGGTAGGTCGCATCTTGGAGGAAGTAAGAATGTGCTTGGGGACATTGGTGTGAGACCAAAGGGGGTTAGAGTCCCTATCACCTGGTAGAGTGTCACCCTTGGGGATGCGGCATCAGTCGAACCCGCGACTCCCGAATTGTACTAAAGGTGGCTTGTGCGACCCTGCCAAGGGCCTGCGTGGTGAGTGTTAGAAATATCCCTCTAGCTGAATAGGAATTTGATTCGAATCGCCATCGCTCCCGGTTAATGAGCACTTGACTTGAGCAACGGCAATGTAGATTCCATTAATTGAACAGATGGTTAATTGGATAATGAAGTACATGTTGCCTCAAATTTATACCTGCTATGGTTATTATTGTTTGCTTAATCATCAGATGATTGTTTAGTACATGTGCTAAGATAGCTGACAGGGTAATGTTAAAAATAACTGCTAGTACAGGTTAAAAGAGTTACTTATACTTATGCTTTTCCGCAAAACATGATGTCAGTCAGCTCTACTTTAAGAAAGCCTTGCATGATCCTTGGGGTCTTTTATTTTCTGTTTCAACGGGTAAGTCTAGCTGAGTACATTCTCGTACTCAGGGTTTATTCCCTCCTATTGCAGATGACATGCTATATCAGGGCTTCTGCAAGAATTGCCTCCACCCGGCGGGTGACGAGGATTAGATCACTCGTGCGTGATCGTCTTTTAGTTACTTCCCTTAATGCTTTTGTGGGATATTGATCTGTAAGACTAGCAATCGTACTTGAACTAAGTGTATGTGTTTATGCTTCTGCTACTTTATAAACTTGGTTTGTAATAATTGCGACTCTGTGGTGTTGTAAATGTACTTCCGAACTACTTGTGCAATGTAACGTGTGATGTGTTATATTGAATGATGCGATCTTGGTTGTAAGCGAGTTGGTTTGAAATCCTTTGTGATTTCGATTGACTACCAGGATTATATGGGCTCAAATTCGAAAATTTGAGCGTTTCGGACGTTTGTTTTTGTACTTGTGCTCTTATAATTTGGTCGGTTCTGTTACAGACGTTAACAACCATCAACAGTGATCCAACAATAAGATATCCTAACAACTTTAGAATTATTGACTTGAAAATTTATCTCATGTTCACAGTACAAGATGTAAACATATTGAGTACATTCAATCAATGCATTGTACGAATTACTATTAATATATATTCTATTTTTTTCTTCATTTGAATCGAATGTTTAAATTGTGGTCTATATGACATTTATCTATAAAAAGATATAGCAGACTATAGTGGAAACTATTTCATTTGAAAATTCTTAATTAGTTGTGCATGGAAACATTTAAGTATACAAAATTTTATGAACACAAATAGTCAAATACATGTACAAGATCTAGGACAATATGTTTCCAAGCTCATTACTTAACATTCATCATATCAACCAACATGTTGTCACGATCAACATTCAATAGTCAACACTTCTCTAAATATTCAATGGTTTATTACATCATTTATTAAGTAAATGTTGGCAGTCTTTACCGATCAAATCAGACTGCCAATTAAGTCCAAAAAGAGGAGAAATTGGCAAACTTAATCACATACGCATCTACTATTAACCAAGTTCCATATGTATTTGGAGAATATTATTTTGCAGGTCACAAATACAAATACATGGAAGATTTCACCGAAAGGTGTCTTCCAACGATGATTTGCACAAAAGAATAAGGGAGATGCCCATCCAATCAATTTAAATTGGGCAAGGCACCTAGGGACACGCTCTATGCCTAGCCTAGAGCCCACCATGTGAAGTCGGTGGCTATTAGAGCCAGTCAAGGAGTGGCCGCTCCCTAGGGCCAGTCGCTCCCTTCCCGGTGCCTCTCGTACTCTCCTTCAAATGGCGGTCACATGGCACCATGCAGAAGTGGTGGAGACCAGGCTTCATGCCAAATATAGATGCACACACCGCCTTACTCCACCTATAAAAGGAGGCCTCCCCCTCCTCATTTTACACCACCACAAGGCAAAGAGCTTCTCCACTTTTGAGCAACACTCCAAGGGCTTAGGCCCTAGTAGCTAGTAGAGTTGCAAGGGAGAGATGTGAGAGAGAGTTTGGGGAAGAGCTGGACTTGTCGGTGTCTCTTCACCTTGTACCTCGACGAGCATCTTCATTTCAACAGGTTCTCCCGCTAAGTGAGTGTTCATGGTTGTAACACCCCTGGTGCTAAGCAACACTAAAACTTTGGTCATGTCATCATCATGCATCATGAGCATGTCATTTAGCTAACTAAGTCTTGCATTCACTAAAAGCAATGTTAAATTGTTAGGGTTGCAATGCATTGTTTGATGAGATGTGTTACAACCAAAAATGCTCTCAAGGTACTTTGGGACCTGACAATTTTGAAATTCACTTAAAAACTTGGAATTGTGCCCAAATAAACCTTGGAGTGTAAATGTTTTATTTTACACTAATGATAAGTGTTGGAAATGATTTCCAGTTCAAACTATTAAAATTTGAGCTTCAAAATTGAGTTCAAAGTTGAAATCCAATACTTAGTTTTATTTCTCTAAGTCCTAGAAGTTCAGTTTTGATTCCCTTTTGGAGTATTTATAAAATGATTTTTCTCAAATAAACTTGCCTCAACCATGGGCATCATTTATTAGTACAAATATTGTGCTATGAAGTGGTGGTCTTGGTTGAGTTGTGTGGTTCATAAATAATCACTAATTAAATGCCAAAGTTGCTAATCAGCTCAGTTTATCCTAAGCCCTGATTCTGAATTTCCTTTTCCTTTTTCTCCTAATTCAAGGTACCCCACTCTATTGTTAAAAATCTTCAAAACTAAAAGGTTTTGGATGTTGATCCTTAAATCATTTTTGTAGAGCTCTTGTAGTTGTACAATTTTAGTTTTTGGTGATCATCATGTTACTTTGAAAAATTTGGAGAAAAAGGGAGATGAACGTGGCTGTTTCAGTCTGCTCTGAAACTGAATGTGTTGTTTCAGTGAAAACAGTTTAAAAGTGCTTCCTTTCCCCTTTCAAAATCTTGCTTTCGGGTGGGGACTAGAGCTCGAGCCTTCAATCAAAGTTTCTGTAGACATGATGCTGAGCAATTTCCTTTCTTGGAGATCATTGTGTTGTTGTACAAAAACCAGAGAAAAAGAGGGAAGAAGAATAAGGTTCAGTCAGCTACAGTGCCATCATCAGCAGCAGGCATTTCGTCTGCTTCACCGCCGACCGCCCGCCGTCCTTGCGCCACTTCTTGTGCGCTCGCCACACACCTGCCCGCGTGGCAGCCGCAAGCTGCTGTGGATTCGTCCAGAGGCACCATCGCGTCATCTTAAGCCAAGCCAAGCCGTCGTCATCTCCTTTTCCTTTTCTCGCTCGCCGTCAACATTGCCGGCTCGCCATCGCAATTCGCCGCCGTGCCTCCACCCCTGCTCAATTCCCCGCGCTCAAGCCTCCGCCTCATCATGGCGCACCTCCCTGAACAACTTGCAGCGTCTAGCGTGGCCTGAGTCGCCTGCACGTCGGAACTCCACCGCGGCAGCTCGTCTGTGCCGCCGTAGCCGCCCGCAACGACGACGACGTAGCGTCGCCGTGTATCTGCCTTGACCGAGTGTCTTGCATTGCTCGTGGTGAGCTCCTGGCCGTGTTGGTCGCCTTAGTCTTCCCTCTACCGCATTCTAGCCTTAGGACCGCCGTCACACCGCCGCACAGACCGCCGTCGGGCCGCCATGGCTACGGCCGTGCTCTGTCCGTGCCCTAGTTCGCTCATATGGTACCATAGATAGTTGCGCGGTGGGTTCGGGAGTGTGTTGGTGCCAGTCGTGTAGTCTGTGCCCTTGTCGCCGGCGAGCCGTGCGCCATAACCGCCGCCGGAGCCACGATCAAGGTCGATAGGGGCCGGATTGACGCCGGGCTCGGCCTGTTTTTTGGCTGTGGACCGAGTGAGGCCGAGTGGGTTCTGTGTGGGCCGCGCGGAGTTTGAGTTGGGCTGGTCCAGTTTGGGATAGAGGGAGTTGGGCTGGAGGAACAAAATGAATTTTTCCTTTTTCTGAGATTATGAATAGTATAATATATTGTAAAATCTATAAAAAAATAAATAGAGCTGGTAAAATTGTGAAAATTTTTGTATAAGCTTTTCATGTCATGATTTATCTAGGAAAAATATGAAATATTGAAAATGTATAGTTCTTGCATGATTTAAAATTGCCAGCTTTAATTGATAAATGCAACTTCCATGATTTATGTAGGTTAAAATAATGATCCAAAAATTATGAAATTTGATATGTATGCTTTACATGCTTAGTTTAACCTTCACAAAAAATTATGGTACTATTTTAATAATTTTTTGGTTATATCTTAATTATATGCTTTAATTGGTTAATTAATAAATGCTTGTTAACTAGGGTTAATCATTAAATGGTTAAGTGTGCTTTTTGATTGAGTGTAGACCATGGAGCCTAAACACCTCTGGTGTTCCATGTCAACTTATTTACTTGTTGATTGCGCTCTTAATCCTTGTTAGTACTTCTTTATCCTAAAGCATGCATTTTATTATGTTTAGTGATCGAGAGTGGAATTCCATAGTTGAACAAGTTTCTTGAGTGGAATTCTATTCGTTCGTAGTGGGTTATCTTGTTTTGGTTTTCTGAAGTACCGGTCAACCTCGACATCGCAGGCAAGCCCTGGAGCATAACTCATCTCCTTGTATTTTATAAAAGTTGTTCACATAAGTCTAGGCTTATTGCATTAAGTAACATGAGTTACTTGATATACCGTTGTTGCATATCTTCCTTGTCTACTTTTACATATCCCATGGTACATAGCTTAATTTGATATGGTATTAAATGCTTAGTCTTGCTTAGATGTTAATGATGATAAGTAAGTTTATCCTAAAACTTTGGTAAACCTAAAATATGAAGATGATCATAATTTTTTATATGAGACCGAGCGGAATCTTGGCTTGCGTCAAGTTTGAGGCTTGGCGTAGTGACCCCGCCTGTGTCGATTGAGGATCGTACCGTTGTAGGCCACCATGGGGTCGGGAACTTGTAGTACTGGCCACATACTCCGGTAAGCCTAATATATTGGCTAATCCTTTACGGGAAATGATAACCGTGCACTGAGAGTGGAGAGATGGCAGGAGTATCGTGTACACATTCCTGTGAATCCGTCAGGGACGAACGACGCAGTGAAGTGGGTACTGTGCTCTTGGGTAGCGCTAGACTGGTTTCTATTTTGGAGGATCCAAGCGAGGGTTGATGTATGCAGGTGTGGGTCCGGACCTATCCCTGTATATGTCATGTGGTGAGAAAACCCCAGCTGGGCCAAATTGATTCGAATCGCCGTGCTTCTCGAAGATGAAGACCCAATCCTCTGACTTACATCGTAGTTAATAACTAGAACTGGATACTGATGATCACATGATGAGATAGTTTATGAAGTGATTGGTTTAGATCAGGTGCTTATATGATACTTATGTTATAAAGCTTAAGCTATAATATTGAAAGTAAGGATCAATTGTTAGTTAAGCTTTTCTGCAAAAGTTATCTTGATTCTTGCTACAGACTCCCTTTGATTCTCCTTTAGCCTACATATCCTTGAAGCATTTCCTTTTCGTCGGTTAAGTCTTGTTGAGTACCTTTGTACTCAGGGTTCTTTAAACCCTTGTTACAGGTGAGAGCCGGTAGTAGAAGAGTTTGTTGTGAACCCTTGGGCAGGGTGAATCTCTCTTGTGTGTTGCTAGTGATACCTGTCATGCTACCCTACTATCTAGTCGGCTAAAGTTTATGTTGTAACAACTTAGTGAATGATTTGTAAACGTATAGTTATAAGTCTTCCGCTGATTACTCTAATGTAAATTATTGTATATTTATATCACTGTTGTAAACCTGTAATGTTTCTGTAATGGATCCTGCTCGAAAGAAAAACGTGGATGATTCGGGGTTCCCCGAGGACACCCGACAAACTACTGGAGTTGTCTGACTTGCATGTGCTACTATCAAAAGTCTAGGAGATAATGATAGGCACATGTGGGTCATATAATTCAGGTAGTTCTACCACAGTGGTTCTTTCGGTTATAGTCTTTTGATTAGTTAAGCTCTACTCTTACTTGTTTGCAGGTTCATCATCCGTCCCCGTGGTGGATGCTCTAGTAGAAGGACCCTAATAAAGACGGATAACCCTTGTCGACACACTAGAGTAGTAGTCGATAGCGTAGACATGGTGTCTAGGCTAGAGACTACCTTCATTTACCTTGTTCCCTATGATTGAGGGGTAGGCGGCAGGTGGTGATAGCCTTATCCGTCCCTCATACTCCCCCATGTCTGGGTTCAACATCGGCTATTGGCCAAAATCACTTGGCAGACCAGGTGCTATCCGATGCTCGAAGTAAGCAAGTAGAAGTAAAGTTTATCTGTCTTTAGACCCTAATACCATAGGAATCCTTCTCTACCCTTTCTAACTCTACCCTTGTGTTATTCTTAGATGAATTAGCTAGAAGAATACCTCCATTCCCTATGGAAAAATATGATACCCTAAATACTTCTGGGTGAAGTGCTACAACGGTACTTCCGTGCGCTTTCAAATTATTTTTGCATGTGTTAAGAAAAACCAACAAGCATTTCTGGCACTTCAAAAGAACGTTTTACTTTCAACAACCATGTCTTGTTCATTAAGGGGAACAAACATAGAAGCCTTGTACAAACCCCACAGTCAGAACCAGTTCATGTCAGAATTGCTTGCGAAAAATCTTTTGGGCAACATGTCGCTAGTCCCGACCAACAAACTTTTCAAAAGTCCTTTGAGACTATTTTTCGAGTGTTGTGGGATTGCCAGGAACATGTTAATCATAATAGATGAAACCAAGGTTCACCTAGACTTCCATATCTATGCCATCCTTGATTTTGAGCTTCACATAGGCCACCCTTTAGACAATCTTTTCCAAGAAAAATCGTCCGATGGGAGCCTTAGTGAACAGTTAAGGAAAACGGCTTCCGCCACTCACTTAGATATCCCAATAGCGGAGCGTCGTCCCAATAATGACCCATCCGAGGAGGTGAAGTTCATTTCCCCGTTCAATTCACCTAGGCTTTCTAGTGAAACTAGACATCCATCGCCAACCTCGCTCGAACGTAAGCCATGTCCTTCTGGCCATAAAACCATTGTTCTCGATAATGATCAAGGCCCAACTTTGTTTCCCCATGATATATCTCTTGAGAATGAAAACTTCTATGCCATGGACATTTTGCTTAGTGCCATATGCTTCCACGAGGATCGCAACCACCTCTTGATCCTTGTCTTCAAACCTTTTAAGAGGATGTTTGTTGATGCCTTCATTTATCATAAATATTGCAAGTCTCGTGGATGCATTGTGGCACTAATCTTGTAGCTTGAACGAAAATGCTCAATACTTTGTGGTAAAGTTGGAAACTAAACCACCATTTGTTAACTATGTAGTTCCCAAGGTCAAGCTTATGACCATAAACAAAGCACTACCAAGAGATCTCCGGATTATCATAAAAGAAAAAAGGGGTTATTATAAAAAAAACAACTGTCCTCTTAATAAAAAGCAAGAACATGTTATCAAGTTAGTATGCACCTTTGGGGAGGATGGTGAGAAGTCCCAAGTTCCATACACACCAAGGACCGTCCAACTTTAAAAGAAAAAAGATGATAGCTATATCTAGCTATATATATAAAGGGGGAGAATATAGTAAAAAATGATAAAAAAATGTTCACCAACTCCTTTACTCATTTTTGTCTCCATATGATGTTGCTCATGCTAGTTCATGCTTTCTTTGTTTATGTCATATGCTCTTGTTTGGATGTATTCTCGCGAGTGACATCCATAGGCTTTTTAAATTAAACATGGTGCTTAGGTTAAAATAGCCTTCTTTAAGCAAATTTGACATGGCGTTAAATTTTGATTAATGAACATGAGTTATTGTTTTCATAATCAATTAAAGTAAATGTTATAATGGAGATAAATCAAGGCTATGTTGCAAACTTTACATTAGCCTTGCTTGAGTATACAAAGTCTGATGAACAAATAAAATAATAATAATAATAATAATAATAATAATAATAATAATAATAATAATAATAATAATAATAATAATAATAATAATAATAATAATAATAATAGAAAGTTCTGAGGACAAGTTCCTCATAAATAAATAAATTGTAGGCTACCCGATGTTCATGCTGGTAAAGCCCTTTTTTGTTTCCTTCTTTTGCTTTTCTCTCAAATAAAATAGGTATAAGAATAAGTGTGGGGGATCTCTCTTGCATAACAAACTCACATTTGGGATTGTTGACACCTCTAACGCCACCTAAACTAGGTTGTCATCCCCAGCATGGCGCCAAAGGTGCTGGTATTAATAAATGCAAATGCTCCTCTAGAATGAATATGAAATCTGCAAGCGCACAAATAATACCGATATAGCATTTTAACTGAGAGTAATCCAGGTATCGTTATTTATATTTTTACCACTAGGAAGGAAGTGCTAAGGATAATGAGCAATGAGCATCACTGCATGGGGTAATGGAGAGCATAACCATGTCTTTATCTATCTTCTCATACAAGGTAAGTGTCACAAGATAAATAGTATATATAAATAATAAAGAATAACTAATAAGCACATAGCCACATAATAAAAGATAAACATCTCAATAGATTACTCTAAGCTTATAGCACTAGCATGGATTAGGACGAACTACAAAGAGAACTCCTAAGTTATTCTAACTATAAGGTCAAAGCATACGATGATTAGTGCAATTACACTTGGCAATCATAGCAAGAGAAGGTTATATCTACGTATAGTGATATTACGAAGGAAGATGAAGAACATAGCAATCACTTCCCTGTAATAGTTGTATTTTGCTTGCCCTATACTCGAGAGGTGGACTACGAATGACTCAACAGGATTGTCACTCTCGTGATCTACCACACGGTCCAGAATATAGGGTGCAATCATAGGAAAATATGGTATAGGCACCACGCCTACACAATATTTACCACTCACCCATCGATCTAATGAGCGAGCGCTATACGATCCTATACTTGAATATAATTCTAATCTAACTATGCCAAGCATATAATCAAAGTAGACTAAGAACAATATAATTGAGAACATAATCAAATAGAGCAAATTCATATCCAATATGATAGAATAGACTAAAGTCATATTCATACAAATGATGAACTAGATGAATCATACAAGAACAAATATAAAAGTAGGAGAGAATTACCAAGAATCCTCTTGACAGATCTGGAATCCAAGCAATGCTTGCCTCCTTCTAGTTCTAATCCTATGTAGCTATGCTACTAAACTATAGAGATCTAATTGAGATGGTGGCTCTAAGGCTTCTCAAAGGAATGCTCTATATCTTGGAATGAATTAGGGTTTCTCCTGGGGCCAGGGCTCTTCCTTATATAGCCCTCTAGGAAGCACCACAACCCTTGGATCAAACTGACCGTGATGGACGATTATTATTGATCCTCAAAGGCGGTGGAGGCATGATCCGCGAGGTGGCTCCTGATTGGCCACCTAGGTGGGGCGGCCGCCTAGGGGGGTGGGGCGCCCGCCCCTATCATAGTGATAGGTGGGTCCCACCTCCCAAGGTTTTGCTTCCCGTGTCTTATAGATTATTCTTTTTATATATGTGGCCCTTTTCTCTCTACGTAAATATGACATGTGGGCCTCCTTTGGTTGTTTCCTGATAACCCCCTATAGAAATAGATATTCACCAAAACTCGTGGAATTCTGTTCGTGTAACCCCTATATCTAGCTAGTAATTATATTTTAGGTCATTTCTCATGCTATGTTGACAGTTAAAAATGACACTTATCTACCGTCAACAGGGATCCCCCACCAACACGCTGCACAACATCAAATGATCCAACGCATAGAAGGATGGAACAGATGGCTTTAGAGAGGATTGGCTAAACCCCTAGTTTAGTCAAACCATTTCTAACTCCACATAGCTCCTTCATCTTCAACGATGGTTCGTGCAACACTACCCTCAACTCCCTACAATTTTGAGTTTGAATAAAACATAAATCTTGATCACTAAAACTGAACTCAAATCATCCCTGTTATCTCCTCCTGATGGATAATGCCCCTATGCACCACACTTCATCTAGAAAATTTTGAAAAGTGACATGTTCATAATATTTTTAAGATAGAAGCTTGCATAAAGTTTGTTTCATATACAAACACTTATGCTTATAGAAAAATATTCTAATAAGATAATCATGTTGACTAAGTTGTTGTGAGGTGTGATATATCTCTGACTTAGAAATCCTACTATTTCTATTCGAGGCACTTGGAGAATTTGTTTTGATAAAAAATATTATAAAACCATAGTATCACATACTCCTCAATTGGTGAGCAATTCCTACCAATACCAAATTTGACATCTTGCAAAGTTTCAAGCCTTCCACATATTCTGCTTGTTATTGTGTTGAGTTTGGTCAAGTCTTGTTGACCCCTTTTGAGAGATTTATCATGCTCCTAAGATCAAGATCACGTACACTCTACATACGCATGCTGCTCCTACACTGGGAGTATGCAAAAACATGCTTCCTTCCATCCATTTCAAATTGTTTTACTCCTACATTGGGGTTGAACACAAAAATATGTTTGATAGATTTATCCACCAAATAAATTCTCCAAGTTCTTGTGAATATCTCTCTTGAAAGGTTTTTGATGTAGAAAGGAGACATGGGCTATGCAAAAGAAAAGTGAAAAAATAAAAATGAACATAAAGATGTCTGGAGTATTAAAAACAATGGGCACAAAGATGCTCGCCATGAAAAAAAGAGAGATAGCCCCTACTCTTGCAAATATTTCAAGTTTCAACAAGAGAGATATTTTTCAAGGAACACAGTAGAATTAGGTTAGCCACCAAATATTGCACACATATACACATCTTAATCTAAGAGCATAGCACTTTCTCTCCTTGGATCCTTGATTTAACTTTACAACATATGCAATACAAGTATGCTATATTATTTATCCCTACCTATAGCTCCACATAAACCTTTTTAGAAGTAGGTGAAGGCAAAACATTGCTATACCTTGGTAAGGATGCATACACATTGAGTGATTTGAGAGTGCCACTTGAGAAGTATAAAGTGAACTATGTTTTCTCTTGAGAAAAAACTTCCAAAAACTCCAAATTGCTAAGATGTGAAATTAAGAAGATGACTTTGTTTCCAGAACTATTCCGCTTTTCAACAACTCAAGGAAACATGTTAGCCAACACCAACAATCCCACTTGTATAAAGAATGTGTTGGAATTGCTTTCATGTAAGCCATATATCTTAGAATGTTATGCTAATGATTACTTTTATCTTTAAAATTTGCTCGAGGACAAGCAAAAGGGTAAGCGTGGGGGAGCTTGTTGGCGGTCTTTACCGATCAAATCCGACCACCAATTAAGTACAAAAAGAGGAGAAATTGGCAAACTTAATCACATATGCATCTACTATTAACCAAGTTTCACATGTATTTGGAGAATATTATTTTGCAGGTCACAAATATAAATACATGGAATATTTCACTGAAAGACGCTTTCTAATGATGATTTGCGCAAAAGAATAAGGGAGACTCCCATCAAATCAATTCAAATTGGGCAAGGCACCCAGGGACACGCTCTATGTCCAGCCCAGAGCCCACCATGTGAAGTCGGTGGCCATCAGAGCTAGTCATGGAGCGGCTGCTCCCTGGGCCCAGTCGCTCCCTTCCTAGCGCCTCTCGTCCTCTCCTTCGAATGGCGGTCACATGGCACCATGTAGAGGCAGTGGAGACCAAGCTTCGCGCCAAATATAGATGCACACACTGCCTTACTTCACCTATAAAAAGAGGCCTCCCCCTCCTCATTTTACACCACCACAAGGCAAAGAGCTTCTCCACTTTTGAGCAACACTCCAAGGACTTAGGCCCTAGTAGCTAGTAGAGTTGCAAGGGAGAGTTTGGGAAGAGCTGGGCTTGTCGATGTCTCTCTGCCTTGTACCTCGACGAGCATCTTCACTTCAACAGGTTTTCTCGCTAAGTGAGTATTCATGGTTCTTTCGGTTATAAAGTCTTTTGATTAGTTAAGCTCTACTCTTGTTTGCAGGTTCGTCGTCCGTCCCTGTGACGGATGCTCTAGTAGAAGGGTCTTGATAAAGATAGATAACCCTTGTTGACACACTAGAGTAGTAGTCGATAGCATAGACGCGGTGTCTAGGTTAGAGGCTACGTTCGTTTACCTCATTTCCTACGGTTGAGGGGTAGACGGCAGGTGGTGACAGCCATGTCCGTCCCTCGTACTCTCCCACGTCTGGGTTCGCCGTCAGCTACAGGCCGGAATCACTTGGTAGATCAGGTGCTATCCGGTGTTCAAAGTAAGCAAATAGAAGTAATGTTTATCTGTCTTTAGACCCCCTAATAATACCATAGAAATCCTTCTCTACCATTTCTAACTCTACTTTTGTGTTGTACTTGGACGAATTAACTAGAATAATATCTCCGTTCCGTGTGGAAAAATATGATACCCTGAATACTTTCGGATGAAGTGTTACAACGGTACTTTCGTGCGCTTGCGGATTATTGTTGTATGCATTAAGAAATACCAACAGTAAAGAACCTAAAGGGACATAGATTATGGTCCTCTAGACTAAAGAACAAATATCTACCTTAATTAGGATTAGCGGTGCTAAAATATATCGTGACTAAATCAAATAGTGGTATTTAGCGGAGCTAAGATGTTTAGCGGCAACAGCGGAACAATTGATAGTAGCGTACCAGTAGACCTTGTGAAAAACTATGCCAAAGTTATAACGGGTTATTTAAAACCATATTTGAATCACTATTAGAAATCCTTATAGAATCACTATTGGAAATCCTTATAGCATATGATATCATGTGTCTTGAAGCCCGTAGTGATATACGAGCATGAACCCGTTAATTGATGACGTGTAATTGTGTAAATGAACATGACCCTGATAAAGCATGCTATTTTAGTAAGTCCAATATTGAATATCTTCCAACAAAAAAAATTTTAGTTATAAAAAGAAGAATATGATTATGTTAATCTTGTATGACTTGTAGTCGTAGAGTTTCATGAAAATATCTATCAACGATACATGTTAAAAAAAACCTTACATCCAGAGTTTGATATTGGCATAAAACGATAACAGACGCAAGTTAGGGCATAATAATAAAAAATAAATATTTTTATGAAAATTTATGTTGCTTCCGTTATAAATGTATGGTCAAGAACTTAGTCATGATAGATAAGAGTTTTCCCCCTCTCCTGTTGCAACGCACAGAAACGGAGAGAGTATATAGATAGATCGTCAATCAAATTTTAAAAATAGTGTCATGCTTATGTTTAAACAAATGGACTAGACGTTCAGACGTATAATTTTCGATAATGATATATATCAGACATCCGGACGGACAGACGCCTCTGTCCGCTCATTTCGGCACCCGTTCGCTCCTCCCGCGCCTTTCTCCCACCGCGGTATCACCACACCCGCCACACCCACGCCGATAACGCTCCTCAGCCAAGCCGCGCCCCGCCCCCACGCACGTCGCACGAAGCCGTGTGCCCCGCTGCCTCCCTCTCCCTCCTGCTCCGGCACGGTGACGTCCCTAGCGCGAGCACGAGAATCCACGCGGCCACCCCTGGCGACCCCATTCCTCTCTCCACCCGGGCACACCTAGCCTCAGCTCCGGTGCGAGGACGAGCGCGACCCTAGCGGTAGCCCTGGCGCGGGTGCAGATCCGACATGGGCGCGTGGCCATGCTCCGGTACGAGCGACCGACACGACCTCCCCCTCCCCTATGTTCCTCGACCCCCGGAGGCACCTTCTCCCACCACGGCGTCCTCCTCCCTCACCTTGGCGGTGCCCCTCCCCCCACATCGGCGTCCTCCCTCACTTCTCTCGCCAGGCTCTCTCCCCCTATGTTGTAATTGTATGTTTCAATTGTTTCAGACGTTTTAGAGATATGTTGCATTTGTTTCATATGGATGTTGCAAAAATAGACCTGAGATGTTGCACATGTTAAACATGTCGTAATTGTTTTAGAGGCATGTTGCAAGAGTATGTTTCGAGTGTTTTAGATGTTTCAACGGTATGTTTCATCTGTGTTTTTCGGACGCATGTTGCAATTATGTGTTTTCTGGATGTTGCATATGTTCCACACATATGTTGCATGTGTTTTATTCAGATATTACGTATGGTTGCAATAGTTTTCAAGTGTGTTTCAAGTGTGTTTTTCAAGTGTTTCATAAGCATATTTCAACTATTTCAATAGCCTTTAGATGTATGTTACAACCGTTGTATTTGAATGTTTCAAAAGTAGATCAGGTGTTGCATCTCTCATCCTCTCACCTTCTACTGCATCGTCTCTCCCGCAGCCTACAGAGCATCCATACAAACAAGGGATAGACGATTGGCGCGGGTCGAGGGAGCTACGTGTATCGGGCGCAAGCGATGGAGCTCCGTGCGGACGGATGCTGCCTCCGGAGCAGGATGGGCGCGCGGGCGGTGTGGGGCGAGCTAGGGGCGCGCGGCTCACCAAAGGGCTAGCGGACTGGGCCAGGGGCACGCTGGGGCGAAAGCGGACGCGGGTGGGTTAAACATTTGAGTGGGCGTCCGGACGCACCTGGTGCGCCAGATGTCCGGGCAGTGGATTATCCGATAAAGTTTTTACATTTTTGTTGTACTAAAAAAATAAAATATTATCTTCGGGCCACCCTGATCCGGCTGGCACGTGCACCATCAAAACCATCATCATCCCTTTGAATCCTCCGCCTGTCGCCAAAAACCACCCTCGTCCTCGTACACCCTCGCCGCTAGGGATGAAAACGGAACAGAAATATTCCGAATTGACCGTTTTCGTTTTCTATATTATGAACCGTTTTTTAACATGAAAAATTGTCAGTTTCAATTGATTTCACAACCATTTTCAATCATTTTTTATACTCTCTAATTGCTAAATGTAGAAATATTCCGAACAGACCGTTTTCGTTTTTCTATATCGTACGTTTTCGACCGTTTCCGACCGTTTTCTCGCCGCCTCCGCCCATTTCACTTCACCTCGTCTTCTTGTGTTACGCCTCGCCCCCCGCCGCGCCTCACGCTTGCCCTAGAATCCATCTCCACTCGTTGCCACCACGCACCCCACGGTCATGTCCCTCTCGGCGGCCTCGGCGGCGGTCGCCAGCAGCGCCGCCGCCTACAGGTACGACACGATCCGGCCGGTTGCCAGGCTCCGCTTCTGCGGCCTCAGGCGCGAGGCCCTCCGGCTCCACTCGCCCCGGTCCACGCCGCAGTTGGTGGCCGCTAGGCGGAGCGTGGTGGCTGCGGCGACGGCTGGCAATGGCGCGGCCGCGAGCGGCGGGTTCGACTACGACCTCGTGATCATCGGAGCCGGCGTCGGCGGCCACGGCGCCGCCCTCCACGCAGTCGAGAAGGTTGGTTCCGCTCACGCTGTTCTGTAGGTCTCGCTAGGGGTGTGTAATAATGTATGGTGGGCAGTGGGCTTTGCTGCCACAGTCGTCGTGATCTGGTCAAATGTGGATCGAGAGATGGTGGCGCCAGCTCTGTAATGCTTGTACTTTCTTTTAGTCCAGGTTAATGAGTAGAGTAGTCTTAGGCGTTGCTTGCTAGCTAGGAATCTATCTTTAGTAAGGCAAGAGTTGCAGGTCTGCTAAAATTCAACCGGAATGTTGCAAAATAGCACATGCTTCTGTTCTGATGCTAGAGCTTAGTTGATTGAAAATCTCTCTGAACCTTTTTTGGGTGATTCTATAACTTTATCATTTTAAGATCTTTCAGTAGTTTAATTAAATAATAATAATGTTGTATACTCCGTAGTAGTTAAATATCAATATTGAACAATAAAAAAATAGTGAGAAGATGGAAGACGCAGTTGCAAGGTGCCTCTGAAGTTATGACTTCTCTTGCTTAGAATTTGCTGGACTGGTTTTTTTTCCTCAATTAAGAAGTACATGTGACAGTAAATTTTATACTATTAAGATCAATAATTTTGCTTGCTCTATGCCTCTCTATGTTAATTATTTGAGTATTTCTGTTGGTAGTATGGTTCTCACTAATTGGGGCTAGTGGATTGGCATAGTTTCTTAAAAATTTACTGCTAAAAGGGGTGATGAAAACTTCCTCTTTTTTTTATCATGTATCATTTGTTGTATTGATTAATTATATTCTGTTTTTATTACTCTGGTCAATCGGACATAATAAATAGCAACAATATATTCTTTGTGTTTGGCCCCCCACTTGAATTGCTTATATTCTGGCATTGCCTTCAAGAAGGGACAAAGATAGATTATTCTTTTTAATTTTCTTTTTTGAAATTATGCTGTTACTGTAACCAGTGCATTGAGTTTGCTTTGAATATATTGGAAACTATGATATACTATCTTTTTTTTTTCCTTTCAAGTAGGATTATTGCTTTGCTAGTTCTGATGGCTGCTGAAGTCTCAACTTAGTATGTGTTTTCTTTCTCTTTTCACAATTATGATTAACTATCTGGATGGCAGTAGGCGCATATAACCTATCAATCGTGGCTGGGTTTTTGGGAATTATCCTGTGAATGAATTTCATTATTGGTACAAAATTCCATGTGTTTTGGACATGGACCTTTATCTGTGCTGCCAGCAATTGAACTTCACATATTCAATAAGTGTTACTAATGATTTTCGAAAAATTGTCTCATGCAGGGTTTAAAAACTGCCATAATTGAGGGAGACATCGTGGGTGGAACTTGTGTGAATAGAGGCTGTGTTCCGTCAAAGGCTCTCCTTGCTGTAAGTGGTAGGATGCGAGAACTTCAAGATGAACATCACATGAAATCACTGGGCCTACAGGTAATATTCTCATAATGGAACTACTGGTTGTTGTGCGTGTTTTATGTATCAACAATGATTTACAAAATGCAAGGAACCTCAATGTACAATCATGATGAATCTGCGCTGTGCTAGTTGTTTTACTATTGGGTGTTGGCGCATCTATTTGATCAGCAAATTAACAATGCTTTGGTAGATTCTTTTCTTAGCTTAAGAACCGTAACAAATTTAAAGGGCGCTTTTGTCATAATAACTCCAGTTTGTAAATGATCTAAGTCAAGTGTTCTTACACTTTTGGATTTATTATGTTCATCTTTGGTTCTTTTCAAATTTTATGATGTCTTGTCTTTGCTCCAAGTATATGTTGGCCTATACTGCATTCGATTTCAAAAAGAAATCAACCAAGAATTTTACCTTTTCTCTTAGACCATTAACTACGATGTGTATACCTTTTCCCTTTGGAAAAAGTCTAATTGACTCCCCTAACTATTGGGGGTGGTCTAGTTTACCCCCTCAACTATGAAACGGTCTAATTTACCCCCTGAACTTTGCAAAACCGGCCAAATCACACCCTCGAGCGGTTTTGGACGGTGGTTTGCTACAGTAACAACGGTTTGCTACAGTACCAATGGTTTTATCCTTTTCTTTTTTATTTATTTCGTCTGAATCTTTGAAAAATCATAGTAAATAACAAAAAAATCATAAAATGGAAAATCCAATTTTGTTGGACTCCACATGAGTATATCTACACAGTAAATATATAATATAGTATGCTTTAGTACAAAGTTTTTGTTGTATGAATTATTCAAATTAATTACAGAAAAAAATAGATCAAAATTTACAGCAAAAACTTTGTACTAAAGCATATTATATTATATGTTCACTGTGTAGATCTACTCATGTGGAGTCCAACAAAATTGAATTTTTCATTTTGTGATTTTTTTGTGATTTACTATGATTTTTCAAAGATTCAGACGAAATAAATAAAAAGAAAAGGACAAAACCACTGTTACTGTAGCAAAACCGTTGTTGCTGTAGCAAAACCACCGTCCAAAACCGCTTGAGGGGTGATTTGGCCGGTATTGCAAAGTTCAGGGGGTAAATTAGACTGTTTCATAGTTGAGGGGGTAAACTAGACCACCCCCAATAGTTGGGGGGGTCAATTAGACTTTTTCCTTTTCCCTTTGTATCAAGTTATTCATTCCTTGACCCTACTAATCATTTGTGATGGTTGTAATAGGTCTCATCACCAGGATATGACAGGCAGGCTGTTGCTGACCATGCAAATAATCTTGCGTCTAAAATCCGCAGCAACTTGACTAATTCAATGAAAGCTCTGGGTGTGGATATACTCACTGGTATTGGCACCATTGTGGTGGGTCATCTACATCTTTCCTGTGGTTGTCTTAAAATCAGATATTTTGCTATTAGAATATCATGTTTGTTGCAAGAAGTATTGTTCACATCATCTTGTCCAGGTATAAGACCTCACTTTTCAATTGCTATTCTTAGCTATCAGCAGATCATGCTTGGCTAAATTGCAGGGATCTGTATCCTAAATATAGGCCTTTTCCAAATTGTTAAAAGACTTGTACTCAATGTTTTTAAGGCGATAAAGCGAGGCGAGGCGACCAACTACCGCCTTACGCTAAAGCGAGTAAGGCGTAAGGCGAGGCGACGCCTTACTGCCATCCTACAGTAATAGAGACTAGAGAACTGGAAGCATGTCATACCTTGGTGTTGTCTTCTCCTGTGCAGCCTGCAGTCCCAAGTGTGCATCCAACAATACACTGCAATGGAGAGACAATTCAGGTTAGTACCTAGGTATTTCATAGGGAATATGGCACCGGCAAGAATAGAAATTAGTTGAGGGATAGGTAAAGAACTAAAGAATAAAGATTAATGAGTAGATAAGCACACTGCCACAGATAAAACCATTACACAAATAGTTCAACAGATAGTCCACTAAACAAGATAACTGGAGTGCTCAGTGAGCACATTCCACAATACTACAACAGTACAACACTAGTGCATAAATAGTCCGGCACAAATACTCTCACAACTCTCAAGCATCATTAAGTCAATAGAAGTCATCCTCCATCACAAAAGGATCTGAATTGCCACCATCAGCAGCAGCTTGATCACTTTCATCAGCAACAATAGGTGCAATTTCACCATAGTCATCAACTTCCACATCATCAACCAAATATTCTTCATCAGAGTTATCAACTTCCATGCCTTCATCCTCCTGTGGTTCATAAGTCCTAATTGGGGCAGTAGCTGCCCTAGGGAAATTAGTTGCATTATGTTCTGGTTGCCCTAGGGAAATTAGTAGCTGCCCTAGGGAAAATAGGTGCAGACCGCCTACGAGTATAAGTTATATCAATATTAGTTGCATCGCCGCGTGCTGCCCTAGGGAAATTACGACCACGATACATTTGTGATGCACCAACAGCCTCATCAACTTGATCCCATGTAATTTCAAGTCCACGGCCATTATGTTCTGGTTCTGCATCCACATCAACCCATTCATTGTTCCAATCAAAGTCTTCCAAACACAAAGGATCAAAGCTGCCTGCTCCTTTCTCATGTCGCTTTTGAAACCTCACTGCCATCTTTCGGTTGTACTGAACATAGACCAAATCATTGAGCCTTTTATGCTCTAACCTGTTTCTTTTCTTAGTATGAATCTGCAATGGTAAAAATTCAAACAAAAGAAATATTCAGCAAACAACCAAACATTACTAGATAGTAGATTTTATTTATTCCTTGAATTGGGCTGATTGAGTACAAATTACTTACAGACTCAAATGTGCTCCAACAACGCTCACAACCTGTCTTTGATCTGTCTTTGGATCATATTCAGCAGTGCCTGAGCCTACACTCTGTGGACTTGCATTGTCTTGTGTTGCCATTTAGATGGACTCCTGTGAAACATGACAAGCAAAGTAATTATTAATTAACTCTAAGCACTAATGGACAACTGGACAGTGGACACCAATAGTTCAATAAGGCTCAGGTTGGAATATAAAAAAACAAATTGCTGTCCAGAAGAGGCTAAGCACTGAGCACTAAGCACTAAGCACCAAGCACCAAGCACCAGCTACCAAGCAAATATAAACTAATCGGCTAGAGGAAGAGGCCAGCACTGAGCACCGAGCACTGACCACTTGTTTGTTGTTTTGTTTCACATGCTGCTGTCCTACTCGAGATAAGGTAGAAGAGGCTAGGCCAGAGGCTACAAAAATACAGAGCAGAAGCAGAGTATTACCTGGCTTGAGGGGGTCCTGCTCCTGCTCGAGGGAAGAGGAAGACTGGAGGAGGCGGCTCGGGTCCTGCTCCTGCTCGAGGGAAGAGGAAGACTGGAGGCGGCGGCTCGGGTCCTGCTCCTGCTCGAGGGAGGCGGCTCGGGTCCTGCTCCTGCTCGATGGAGGCGGCTCGGGTCCTGCTCCTGCTCGATGGAGGACCAGAGGAGGCGGGGGAAACACCTGCTCGTCGGCGTCTGCTCCTGCGCGGGTGGGGAAGAGGGAAGGGAGAGGCGAAGCGGCTCGTCTTCTGCTCGACAGAGGACCAGAGGAAGCGGCGGGGAAACAACAGCCCGCCGGTGGCTGCTCCTCGCGCGGATGGGGAACAAGGGAGGGCTCGGCGGCGGCAGCTTCTACCGGCGGCGCGGGCGCACGCGTTCGCGAGCAGGTAGGTCTCCTTGCGAGCGCTCCTCTCTCTTCTCTGATTTCTCCCGCGCTCCTCTCTCCACGCGCGGCTAATCTACCGCGCGCGCGCGATGCTTTCCCGCGCGCCTGCTCCTTACTCCCGCGCTCGCGATTTCCTGCCGCGGCCATTCCCGTATGGCGCCCGCCTTGCGCGATCTGCGACGATTCCGACGCCAAATCGACGACTTCCGGACGCCATGGCCATAAGGCGGACGCCATGGCCAATCTGAGGCGAGTCTGTCTCGCAAAACGTCCTGCCTATAGCGCCTTGCCGATTAGGCGACGCCAAAGCGACGCCAAAGCGACGCCTTAAAAACATTGCTTGTACTCCCTCCATTCCAAATTGTAAGTTGTTTTGGCTTTTCTAGATACATAGCTTTTACTATGTATCTAGTCATAGTGTATATCTAGGTGCATAGCAAAAGCTATGCACATAGAGAAGCCAAAATGACTTACAATTTGGAACGGAGGGAGTATATGTTTAGCACTACTATGACTAAAGTGGTCAATTTCTGTTGCAACTCAGATACTACAATGTGCATCTACCTGAATTGGAATTTTGAGATATTCTAGGTATTATTTATGCTAAATATGAAAATTATTTGTATTCTGCTATATTAGATGTTGTGTATAAACATTGAGTCGAGCTATGTCTGCTATATAGTCTTTCAAATGTTGTAGAGTATCATTTGTAGTGATTAAATATTCTGTTTCTGATATCTGTAGGGGAAGCAAAAAGTGAGATATGGGAAAGTTGGTTTCCCATACAATGAAATCACTGCTAGAAACATCATAATTGCCACTGGATCTGTTCCTTTCGTCCCCAAGGGCATTGAAATAGATGGTAGCTGCTGTTTTTTTTTTTGGAACTTCATGTCTGTTTTTTTTTAACTTCATGTCCCCAATACATTTGGCCTAATAAAATGAGAAACAACGCTGTTCCAAGTTCGAACTATCATGCTTCAGATTATTTATGTTGTTCATATTTTTTTCTCAAACACGCAAGAAGTGGTAAGAGCCCTTACAACCCCCACAACTTTTTTTAGCGCAACTACAACCCCCACAACCACCCTCACAGATGGTGCTTAGATTATATTCACGCCCTTGTCTCCAAAACAACCTTGAACTATATTACTATTATCATAAAAAATGTTTTATCCTTTAACTCATGCAATATTTTGCAAGATATAGTTTGCTGCAAGGAGTGTTGGATATCACACATTTAAGCCACTTTCTTTGGTTGAGATATTTACATATTATTATTCTCTGATTTTTCCTATCTAATTAAGCTCGCATAGTAGTTTATTCGTTTACCATCATCACAGGACTATGTGTATTAAGCTAGTTGTAGAAATGTAAAAGTCGATCCTAGACACTGCCTGCTATATTGTAACCGTCAATAAGTAGAAACATAAACAGGAACTGACTTTTACTGTTTGGATGGTTATATGAGTGTTGAGTGGTCTTTTCTTTTGTTCTACTACATCCTGGAAATAACTACATAAGAAACCAGACCTAGCTGTCCTGCTGTTATTTTAACTGTATCTTGACAGATATTTGAGTGTATGTAGCACAATCACTCCTTGAAGTTTCAATGCTTCATCATATATGTTGTGTACTACAGCTGAAATGCATTTGTTGGCCATTCCTATTTCATTGTAGCATTCCTTTAAAAGCTTGCACCATGGTTTTATGCAGGTAAAACTGTATTTACTAGTGATCATGCACTAAAACTTGAGTCAGTCCCTGAATGGATAGCTATTGTTGGAAGTGGTTACATTGGACTTGAATTCAGCGATGTATACACGGCTCTGGGAAGTGAGGTTTATGAACAATTGTTCAAGTCATCATTGCCTAAATACATGCTTAGGGAGTGCTAGTCATGTTAGTTATTTTAGCTAATATTCCTCTATCATATATCATGGAAACATGGTCTCATGCAGTGTAGTAAAGAAAAAAAAAAGAGCTAAGCGCATGTATAGTGTGATTGGAAGGCATTTGATGTCTCTGCATCATTACCTGTTTTCTTTTCAGTTTAACCATCAAAACACTTGCTTTCATTTCTGTTTTGTTGGTTCATAATGTTGATGCAATAATGTACATTCTATGCATTATACAGATGTGACCTAAGCGACACTTTCCTATATGCTGTTGTACTTTATTGTTCTCATGGAACAAGCCATAACAAGCCTGCATGGTATTTCTGATGTTGAGCAAAAATGATTTAAAACCTATATTCCTGAGATAACATCACCATCATATTGTCGACCTAAGTAATTCTCTTTTATTTGTAGTACTTTATTCATAAAATGTGCCATAACAACATGCCTGCTTTCTATTTCTGATGTTAGTTAAAATGATTACAACTTAGTCCTGAGATAAAATTGTCATGTTAATAAATACATCATTCTATATAAATATCCAAATATTTGCAAAGCCCAGAACATCAAGTGATGCATGTCATGGTGTTCCCTAGTCACCAAATAAGCATCCCTGCTAGTACCTGGTAGCCATATCTTCCATGGACCCTCGCTCTCCATCTTTCCATCACACTTTGATGGAGAACTACATGGTGCAATTCTCCAAATGTAGGGTTCGGTGATGTGCTTGAGTGGGGGCCAGATGCAGTGCAATCTAGTATTGGCAGGGCAGACAAAGTTGAGTGGGGGTGAGTATGTTATGGTCTCACTAGGGTTAAGGAAGAGATAGGAGGACCCAGAGCCAAGCAAGAAGAAGGCTTTTCCTTCGTTTCTTGCTTGATTCCAAATGATGTTCTGGATCCCCTGTTAATAGGCAAGCCACAATCCTAACAAATCTATATATCTTAACCTCTAAGTAATCTAATCCAGAGGATATGCATGCACACTTTTTAGCTAACCTTAGGGGTAGCTGTTGTGGCTGACAGAGTATGTGGTGTGTGCTTTTCCGGCTCATGAGCCAACTCCGCCCCTTTGCCCTCTCCCTTGCTCTTCTCCCTCTGTCCCTCCTCCCTCTCCCACTCTTTGTGCCAGATCTTCTCTTTATATATTTGTTTGTGGGCATTTAAATATTGATGGCTTCTTGGTTAGCCACACTGGGCCTTTGTGAAAACCATGTAGTGGAATCTGGAGTGGATCTGCTCCAATTTACATGTAGTGGGTCTATTCTTTGTTTCCCGAACTGGATTGTAATGTTAGGTTCCAAGCTGTGGTGACTAATTTGACACTCAGAATTACAATGTGAGAATGAACTGGACATCTACATTATGACATTATCTCTTAATCTACAATTGAACTTTGCTGTCAATAGATGAAGTTTCATCTATATTTATACATTTTTTTTTGATCGACCAGGTTACTTTTGTTGAAGCTCTTGATCAATTAATGCCTGGGTTTGATCCCGAGATTGCAAAATTGGCGCAGAGGATTCTTATTAATCCTCGTAAAATTGACTATCAAACTGGTGTTTTCGCAAGCAAGGTAAAGTTAAGATCAACTCAAGCTTTTTTAATGATGTGTAATCTTCCGGCATGATTGTATAATTATACCTCAAAGTATTCATGTCTCTAGATTACCCCAGCAAAGGATGGTAAGCCTGTTTTGATTGAGCTGATTGATGCTAAGACAAAAGAACACAAGGAGACACTTGAGGTAAATGATAGTGAACTCTTCCTTTTCCCCTTCAGTACTTACTGTAGATGGTTTCTTCTAATCTTTAGGTACTTGCATCACTATGTTCTTGTCATGGGCAGCCAACAGGCTGCCGCCGGCCCAATAGGCCCAAGCGTCAGTAGCTTAGCCGTCAAGTTAGGTCAAGGGTGCTTAGCCACCAAGTTAGGTCTAGGGTTAGTCCCCTCTCTATATAAAGAGAGGCACGTCTGTCATTTGGAGGGAAAAAAAAGAATAATGAAGAAACAATTCTAGTCTCCCTCAATCTCTCAAGCTCTTGGCAAAGCATAAGGCCAATTCTAGTCTCCCTCAATCTCTCAAGCTCCTTGGCAAAGCTTAAGGCCTAGTTATCTCCCAAATATCGATCTACATAACAGTTCTCCTGAGCTGAATGGTTTACACCAGTAGATAGCTGCATGTTGATGCCACTATCAGAATATCAGATATTAGCGGTGTCAACCTAGGTCAAACTGTTAGGCCAAAGTAAATGTCAGAATAACATGGGCAGTATGTTGTAGGATGATGCTTGCAATGTTATTGGCAACTCAGATGCTTTTACTGTTAGATAACCAGGTATTAAAAAAATGCTTATATCTGTGGACCTTTGATGATTAATTAAAATTGTAATCATGTTTATTAAACAAACAGTATTTCTGCTGGTTTCATAAACGATTTACTTTTCATCTTGAAACTTGGATTTTGCATCCCCAGGTGGATGCAGCACTCATAGCTACTGGAAGGGCACCCTTCACCAAAGGACTTGGCTTGGAAAATGTAAGTACATGGAAATGGTTGCTATCAGAATTCACAAATTTTAAATATGATAGCATCCAAAAGATGCCCTTTTATGCAGATCAATGTCGTTACACAACGAGGTTTTGTTCCTGTTGATGAGCGGATGCAAGTTATGGATGCAACTGGCAATGTGGTATGCTAAATATGTAATGTGTTACTGTTACTCTTTTGTTCCTTCACAACAATAGTAGGCGTTTCATTCAAGTTTGCTACATAAACATCAACCGGTATGCAGGTTCCTAATTTATATTGCATTGGAGATGCCAATGGTAAGCTCATGCTTGCTCATGCAGCCAGCGCACAAGGAATCTCAGGTAAATGTTGTGCTCACCTGTTTCTTTTATGCATGCTCAATGCTGATCACTATAGTTATTATACGAGCAAATGTTCATCTGAATATAGTCGTGGAGCAAATCAGTGGGAGGGACAACATCTTAAATCACCTAAGCATCCCAGCTGCCTGTTTCACTCACCCTGAGATCAGTATGGTTGGCTTGACAGAGGTAAGTGAGATACCATTCTCCAATATTAACATCCTCTGTTCAACATAGTGGAAATCTGCTTGGTAAAGTTAATTTGACTAGTACACTTTCTTAAGTATAGGTGCAAATGTGCTGTCCTCAATTGGATCATAATGCATGTCTTAGTTGCATCTAAAGCATACAATAAAATCACAACTTGGTTTCAACGCTTGCTTTTGTTGGCTAGCAAACCAATTTTTATGACTCTAATCAAAGTTGTTCCTGCTTTTGCAGCCACAGGCTAGGGAGAAGGCTGACAAGGAAGGATTTGAAATAAGTGTTGTAAAGACCAGTTTTAAGGCTAACACAAAGGCTCTGGCAGAGAATGAAGGAGATGGACTTGCTAAGGTAACACAGTACTGGTTTTCCACCCTGTTGCGTTCTAATTTATGCAACACAGAGTTCCAGTGAATACAGTAACCAGACCTATGCTAAGGAGCCTGTATCCGTGGCGTAACCTCTAAATTTAAAGTGACGATACATGTACTATTTTGCCTCAGATGATTTATCGTCCTGACACCGGAGAAATTCTTGGAGTTCATATTTTGGGCTTGCATGCTGCTGATCTCATCCATGAGGCATCAAATGCCATTGCCCTTGGAACCCATGTGCAAGTGAGTTTGTCATGCATTCTGTTAGCTGTGTAGCATTTCTGCATTTGTGTTCTCTGCATAATGATAAACTCTTGAATTTGCACATAACCTTTTGTATGCTGCAGGACATCAAGTTTGCTGTTCATGCACACCCAACGTTGTCTGAAGTTTTGGATGAGCTCTTCAAGGCTGCCAAGGTACATGGGCCTATTTGCCCTTATAGTATATACATATATGATTCTGTGTGAAAATACAAACAAAATTTGTGCCTTGTGCCAAAAATACGAACAAACTTTGCCTTGATCTTTTCTCCCCCTCAACAGGTTAACACAGGTGTTTCACATTCTATAAATGAGCCAGTTGCGGTGTAGAGAGGAACCATAGTCGAAACAATCCATCTGCCGCAGCCCCACACCCCAGTTATATACCCTTAGTACTTAACTAGTCTGCTACTCACAGGAAACTGATTCTGTAGCCATTCGCGGGCATTTTCATTATGAGTTCCAGGATTAGTGCCAACACTATCTATATAATGAGAAAAGAGAAATCCAGTGATGTATCCTATGTATGGGAAAAATGTAAATTTTTTAGTCCTTGTAGAGAGTAAACGTACAGTGCCTTTACGCAATTACGCGTCAGCTTCGCCGTTGTGAATCTATGATTGCTTGAATTGATAGTGTGGGCTTGTTTGGCAGAGCTTCACTCCCTAATTCTCAACACTGATAAATCTTTGCGAATTTTTACAGCTTAAGACACGGGATTCTCCAGGAGAAATGCTCCAAACCTAATATTTATCTTTGGAGAGTGGTCTGATTTATCCCTTTTTATATAGGCCAAATATTTAGTGTAAACCTATTCTGTGGAAACATGAAAACCCCATAAAAACATACTTAGGCCTGGTTTGGATGTTATCGTATTTATCTCAGTTTCACCCAATTTACTCCAAAACACGTGGAGTGATGTGAATCCGATGACATCCAAACCAGGCCTTAAGTGTTTTTAAAAAAATTGAATGCTGCACATTCATAGAAGTTGAGACATGCGCATGTATTGTTGACAATAGTTAATGCCCGTATCTTTTTCTGTTAGCCACATGGCAGGGGCAACTCATCTTTTTGGGCTATTTGGATCTATTAGTGCTAATTGTTTACAGCTACAGTAGCACTAGTGGATTCAAACGGCCTAACTAATAGTCCAACTAATAGTTCAAAATGAAATTCCTAACTAATAAAAAGTTATTAATTGGCCTCCTCAATCCAAGTACTAGTAGTAGTCCAACTAATAGCCCAAATTGAAATTCCTACCTAATAAAAAGTTATTAATGGGCTTTCTGAAAGGATTTAGCAAGTGGTCTAGAGGGGGTGAATAGGTCTTTTTTTGAAATTTAACAAACTTCAAGCTCACTGGCAGACTGCAGAGCCTTTGAGAAAAAGCATGGAACCTCTGGGATCAGAGTACAAATTCGATCTACAGCGTAATGTAACGAATGAAAATCAGATCGAATGTGATACCAGCCTTCCTGGAAAGTATGTTGTTCCTGTCTAAGTGTTGATGGTAGTTATCACCTATCATAAACCGTCAACTTTGTGCAAGAAAATAATCACCAATAGAAACATAGGAGGTTATTACTGACAATTTTCACAAGTTTTGGTGAATTACTATTTTCTGTAGGGATTATTTAGAGAGAAAGAAAACAAGAATTAAATTGACGAAACGCCACGAAACTTGATCGCGACGAAAGGACACACCAGAAGACTCTAGAAGACACAAGAAGGCACGGGACCGAGGCGGAGACCGAGAGGCCACCAGAGGAGGCCGCCCCCCCTCAGGCCGACCGGCCTGGCCCAGAGGCCAACCGCCTTCCCCTTCGCGTGACGCAATCCAACCGACATCTACGTCGTATTTTGACCCTTGATTTAAGCTGGTTTGATCCGAGGGCTGCGGTTTATCCTACCGGACTATATAACCAGACCCAGACCCCCCTGAGGCATCCATCATCATAAAGTCAAGACAAAATTAGAATTAGGGTTTCCAGAGAGAGGTTAGAGCTCTACTTTAAGTTTAGGGTCTAGATCTAGCTAGATATAAGAAGAGTTGGGCGTTGCTCAGGATTCCGGATCACCGTCGGGAGATTTGGTAATTATATTGTAATCTCGTTATTCGACTTTGTGCTACTTCAATAATATCATTATGTTTCTATTTATTTCGTTCTTAGTTTATTCTAGTTGTATATTTGATATAGTCATGATTAGTAATGATTTTATGCATATGTTCGCAAAACACTTAGTTCAATTCCGGATTGGATTAGGTGGTAGATATGATGTAGGCGTGGTGCTTATATTAAATTTACCTGTGAATGCATCCTATATTCCGGGACATCAAGTGGTAGATCGTGGGTGTGATATTCCTGTTGAGTCTTATGTAGCTCACTCCCCGAATATAGGCCAAGTAGAACCTGGTTACAAGGAAAGGATTGCTCTATTCTTGATATTCCTTAGTAATATTTCTTATGCATAGATGAAGGATTGATTATGCTATAAATGATAGTGAATATACTAGAGTGAACAAAAGACTTGGTAAATATGAAATAACTTAGGATTCTTACCTCTTAAGTTATTTCCTGGTTAGCTCTACTTGATTTATGAGTCTCTTTCTCATTCTAGAATACCCATTGTTATCTTATTTTATATCTATCATTTATCTATTGTCTTACCCCTGTAAAGATAAGAGTGGTTATTTGATCTTTATCATGAGTATGTATATTTGATATTCTTTCTAGTCATATCATTTTTTCATTTTAAACCCTGTTAAGCTCCCAGTGGTAAAGTATAAATAACGATACTTGGAACATTCCTGGGTGAAATGCTACAACGGGTGTATTTTATCTATGCGCTTACAGATAACCTTTATTCTATATTTTGTGTAAGTGTCATGATTATAAGTACAACCACATTTCTAATATCATGTTAGGGATGACAACTTAACTCAAGTGATGCTAAGAAATGTCAACAAGCATTTCTGGCGCCGTTGCCAGAGAGCTTCAGAAAATTTTTAATGGCTATTAGAAAGATTAATTAAATAGATACTTATAGATAAAAATCATAACCAGTACCTCTGTCTTGGCAGGCTTACCTTTGTTTTGTTTTTGTTCATATCTTATACAGGGTAATACAGGTTCGGTTGTGAATCATCAATTTTCAATCACAAATTAACCCATTCAAGGAGGATCAATACTAGTAGTGAAGCTATGGCTGAAAAGACTTTACTTGAGTTCTCTGCTCCAAGTTTTGGCTTGAGCTCCAAAACTCCTGACGAACAACCTTGAGTTTGAGCTCAAGCCAAGCCTTATCAACATGGTTCAAGCCACTACATTTAGTGGAAAGGCATAAGAAGATGCTAATGCTCATCTACAGGATTTCCTAGAGATTAGAAGCACCATCATTAAGAACATTGACCAAGATATCATACTTCTTCGTCTATTTCCGTTCTCATTGGAGGGAAGAGCGAAGCAGTGGTTCTACACCAACAAAAACAACATGGACACTTGGGACGACTATTTGAAGGCCTTTCTACTAAGATTTTTCTGTATAGGCAAAACCAATGCCTTAAGAAGAAAGATTTGTAACTTCCAGCAACAAAAAGGAGAAACTATTTCAGAGGCATGGGAACGTTTTCAGGAATACATCTCAGGATGCCCACACCATGGAATGAAGGATTGGTTGCTCATGCAAGGATTCTATCATGGATTAACTCAGAGGAATTGTGAACAATTAGATGCCACTGCTGGAGGATCATTGATGTCACTCACTCTCTCAAGAGCTGAAACTCTCATGGACAAGATAGCTGAGAATTAGAGCTGGAAACAAGACAATATGCAACATTCTCACCAGATTGAAGAGGCTTCAGAAGAAATGTGTGTATTATCATCGAAGATGGATGTACTATTGGATTGGCTTGATCAACGAGCTAAGTACAAGAAAGATCGTTAGGCTATTCAAGATGCATTCAATGCTCAAAACAGATGTAGAGAGTATATGGGGATAGAATTCTCAGATGATCCAAAAAATGCAAACATCATCAACAACTCTTCCACTCAACGAAAGTATGGATGGAATCAATAGAAACAATCCACTTATCAAGGTAAGTACTCAAGCAAATCTTCCAATTTTGATTCTAAACAACCACCTTTGAGAGATTTAATCTTAAAACAAATTAGGATTAATGATAATATTGTTAAGAAGTTTGTTTCTAATGATAAAATTTTAGAGGACATAAATGCAAAATTGGATGACTTTTCTTCTGCTATGAAAGATCAACTTAATCACAATAAAAAGGTAGAAACCAAATTAGCACAATTGGTTGCTACTTTGCCTTTTGCCACTAACCCTGAGCATGTCCAAGCTATTACCACTAGAGGTGGAAAATCCACTCGAGATCCCCCATATCCAAAAGGTACGGAGAGAAGACAGACAGCACCAGTGTTACCAATAGTACTAGAAGAAAAGAAGGATGATGGAGTTGAAGAACTTGACCCACCAATATCAGAATTACAACAAGATTTCTATGACACCAACCTCTTACCGTTTCCACACAGAAATCGAAAAGCTAAAATGAATGAGCATTTCAGTAAGTTTGTTGAAGTGATTCAAAAATTATATATCAATATTCCGTTGTTAGATGTTATACAGGTACCCACCTATGCAAAGTATCTAAGAGATATCCTTAATAACAAACGACCACTGCCCTCCACTGAGGTGATCAAGCTAACGGAAGAGTGTAGTGCGACCATCCTCAATATTTCACCAGCCAAGAAGAAGGATCCAGGATACCCCACTATTGATTGTTCAATTAGAGATTAACATTTCAATAATGCACTTTATGACCTTGGAGCAAGTGTCAATGTAATGCCTAAGGTAGTCTTCGACAAGCTTCATCATTCAAAACTCGTCCTAACATCAATGTGCCTACAGCTAGCCGATCAGTCAATCCGCTATCCTATAGAAATTGTTGAGGATATACCAGTAAAGATCAAAGAATTCTTCATACCAGTCGACTTTGTGGTATTGGACATGCAACCAGACTCAAAAGTATCACTCATCCTTGGGAGACCCTTTCTGAGCACAGCAAATGCCCACATTGACGTCAGAATTGGAGAAGTCAAATTCAATATCAACGGACGAGAAGAGCGTTTTCCATTCAAGCCAAAGCCTGAGTTAAGTACCAATGCAAATATGATAAGTGAAGAGGGAGACAAATAGTCACTGGGATCACCATCTTCGGGACTGTCTGACACCCCCTCAAAATAAACAACATTTGGAAGGGTCCGGTTCGGCGGACTTAAAAATCCCGAACCTTCGCCGGGAGGTAATTCGGTAGTTATCCATATTTACTTTATTAATGTTTTCATATGCATTTTAAATTTCATATTCTTGCATAATATAAAAAAATCCATGCTCCATGTAAATAATAATTATGGAAAGTAAAACCTCCATAAGTGATATTTACCGTGGTGGCAGAAAAAAATATAAAAATACCATAATTAGAATTCTTATTTCTCGTAGATTCATAAAGGTATTTTTGTTTTGCATACTTGTGTGTTTATACAGTATAAATACGGGAGACATGTGGGACCCACACATCACCTCACATCACTTCCACATCTCACTCTCCACTACCATCCATCCTCTATTATTCATGCATACACTATCATCCAACACACCTGCTAACTTTCCCACCGAAAGAGCATCCAAGGAGGCATTCATTGAATCATGTTCAAGGCAGAGGACACACCAGGAAATGGAGGAGGCAGATGGCGATGAGGTGGGGCCGGCCGGCCCCACCACCAGGCCGCCTGGCCTCCTCCTCCTCTTCTTTAAATTCCCTTCCTCTCCTTCACATTTCACTCATCCAGGAACACAGAGAGCATAGAGCGAGCTCGTGATTCATTTAGAAAACTCGAGTTCCAAGAATCCATCAATTGAGTGAAGTTTTAAAAGAGAGAGATAGAGAGAAGTGTTGAGTAATTAGTAGTGCAAGTTCTTGTTAAGAAAGTAGTGGAAGCACTATTAAAAAGTTGCTAGAAAATTAAGTGTGAGAGAAGTAGGTGTTGTCCAATTAGTGGGAGAGTTCGCATTAATTAATTCCGATTTGAACGACTAACTCCCGGACGACTAACTTTTAGACAGCTGACTTTCTGATATTTATTTTCTAACCCTCATATTTTCCACGAGTTTTGTTAGTTGTGATTTCTTCCATAGTACCATGAGCAAGTTCGTGAGCAAGGCCAAGAGCGCTCTCCACTCAGTTTCATTCCGTTCTACAAGAAGCCGCACTTCATCTCAGGCAGGCTCTTCCCGAGCCAACTCTGAGATGGAGGTTGATCCACCATTCCCCGCTGTTTGGAGATCATCTTCACGTCGTCAATCCGAGAGCTACAACCTTCTCCGAGAGAACCAAATTAAATTTCTAGATGATCGTGAGAAGGAAGATTTCAAGTTATTGAAGGACAAGGAATTTACATCGACTCCACTCGTAGACACCGATCTCCTACAAAAGACAGGTATGGATTTTGAATTTGAACTCATTTTCCACAATATAGGTTGGGAGGAAGCTTGGCACTTGAATGAGAATGGAAGTAGATTGCTCATTATAGAATTTTTGTGCACCTTACAACTAGGAGGGGATGAAATTTCGTTTAGACTATTTAATCAATCATTCTCACTTAGTTGGAAGAATTTCAGCAACATGTTAAATTTTCATGAGTCATGTAAAATTGATGTAGAAGATGCTTTACCAGACTTTGATAGAACCCAATTTTGGCAAGACATTTTCTGGAGAGACCGTTTGTTTTAGACCTTGCATAGATGAAATCCATAATCCTACGCTTTGATTTATCCATAAATGGTTAGGAGTAGGGATGAAAACGGATCGAATACGGACGGATATCACTGATATCATATTTGTTTTCATATTTATGTCTGGATTCGGATTCGAATACGAATAGTATAAAAATACCGGATAGGATACGATTAGATATCAACATCATAAATATGTTATTTAAATATTCAGATACGAATACGGTATCGGATGTTAAATATTCAGACTCGGATACGGACGGATTAAAACCCCTCTAAACGGATTCGGTCTCGAATACGGTCGGAAAATATCTATACCGTTTTTATCCCTAGTTAGGAGTCACTATGTTCTATAGAGAAGAATTTAGAATTGCACGTAGTTGTTGAGGAAATCATAGATCATGTGCAAACCCTAAAAATCAATTCAAATGACAAGTAATAGCAACAACAAGCATAATACAAGAGACACGAGGATTTATCTCGTGGTTCAGCTCGCCACAAAGACTTGCCTATGTCCATGTTGTCGAGGTAAGCCACGAAGGCTATGGAGTCTCTTTCAACTCACCCTTTTTCTCTAAACTATTACCAAAGCAATAGGTTAGAGGGTTCCACTAAGTCACAAAGGGTAATACAAATGTCCGACGCTTAGCCACAATGAATTGGGAGCTCCTTAGCGACCGCTAGCCATCTAGGAGCCAAGCTCCAAGAGTAACGAACACACCAAGTAGCTAGGGCTTCACCAAGTGCACAAGAATGGAGGAGAAGGATCTTCTCTTGCTTTCTAACACTCTCTTTTGCCAAATCCCTTAAGAAATCACCAAGATTTGAGCAAGGGAGTTGGGAGCAACAAGAATGGAGAGAGAAAGCTTTAGGTTGAAATGAGTGAGTCAATGAAGAAGATGACCATTGGGGGAGAGAAGGTACAAATACCCCCCCTCAATTCCCACAAAACGGTCGACCAGACAAAACGCGGAGGCTCCGCCTCCGTGCGCGGAGGCTCCGCGCAGGCCAGAATAGATTAGAATGAAGATCATCTAGCTTTTTATGGCTAGGATATTTTGTGATGTGGATAGAGATTTGACTTTTGAGCACTTGGTTCCACCAAGCACACTATTAGTATCCCCTTAATAGTACGTCTTGTCCTATAACCCAATTTCAAAGTATAAAACAAAGTAATCTTGCTCCTTGAGTCATTGCAAGCCATCCTTTTGAGTTGAGGGGGTCTCCTCCTATGTTTCTTAGCACCCATAACTTATGATTCGCTGTTAAACACTTGTAAAAACTATTAGTCCTTTAATTCTATGGTCAACATCACCAAAACTCACTTAGGGCTCGATTGCACTTACACTTCCTCAAGCTAAGTACTAGTAACTATTAGATGGAGGATCTAAACACAGGTTAGCTAATAACCTCACTACTAGAAGGCTACTAGCTGGTTTCCCTCTACTAGCTGCTAATTATTAGTTGCTTAGTAATATAATGGGTCCAGATAGAGCTATCATAGTTAGTAGCAGAGATCAAATATTTAAACTCTATCACACATTTTAATGAAAGTTTAGGCCCACCTTGGTTCCCACATGTCATGTGTGTGTTTGGTTTGAGGGTGGAATATGGACAAAGTTAAGACAATGGCGAAGCTAGGACTTTTGTAGAGCCTAGGCGAGATGCAACATAATACTAAGGACTCATTTGGCAGGGCTCTGGCTCCTCTTAGGTGGCTTTGGCTCCTCACGTAGAGTAGCTTTCTTGGTGGAGCTAAAGCCATTTTGAAAAACATTTGGCAAAAATAGCTCTAGTGATAGTTTTGTAATAATTTGTATTAGATTTGTGAGCAAGGGCAGAGACAAGGGGGCGGGTAGGCCTGACCCCCTAACATTGTATGGTTTTTATTAGTACATCTTATTAGTTCTCACTGATCATTATGAACTAGGTGGTTCCTCGCACGTTGCCGTGGGAATTTAAAGGTTTATTTTAGATGAACTCTTTATGAAGGAAAGGTTTTAAAAAACAAAAAATACATAGAAAATGAGGTAAGCTATGTGTATCTGTACCTAATACCAAAAGAAAATTAATATAAAATTCTTCAAGACAGTTGTAGACTAAGTTACATGGAGCACATGGTCAAAAGCACTCATGCATGTGTCAGTGTTTGGGTCAATGGTTCTTGTTTGGTGAGGACACCAACACTTAAGAAGCTTTTGTGTCAATCGTGTGGTTACGCCTTAGCAAGGCACATATGCCGAACGGACGTATATGTCTGCCATGGCGATGAATTGATATTCGCCAAGTGAGCCCGGGCACCAGCCTAGGGTGGCCAGGCCTTGGCTCCGCCACTAAGTTAAGATATCCCACTTTGTTTTGGTGCTTGATTGGAAGACACATGGGGATGAGGCCACCACTAGAGAAAATATTCTCCCAACATGAATGATGGGTCGATAAAAAAACTAGGGGACAAAGTGGGGCAAGCAAGGAAGAGACACGTTTGAGCGTGCAAGGATGCCAGTCTTGGTGTGTTGGTCGTGTAGGTGAGCCACGCTGATCCTGATGACGCTATCCATGAAGGTGAGTGCATTGGCCATAGTGTCACCGACTTGCGGGCATGCCACTTTTGGGGCACTAACCTCGAAGGCGTCGGCCGCTAGGTGCGAGCGCTTCAACCATGGGAGCATTGCCCGTGGGGGCACCGACAATGGGGCCGAGCGTGGCTATCTCGTGTGGCCGCGGGGCACTAGTGATGGTATCGAGCACGACTATCTCGTGAGCGTGGGCTAGGGGGCCACCGAGGGGGGCAACCATGTTTAGTAGACAAGTTGGCTATTTATGGGAAGAAGAAACGTGCGGTAGAGAGGATGATAAATATTAGGTTGACAACGACACGGACCACTTGTTAGGAACATTTATCTTAGATTCAATGTCCTTCAACCAAACACCAAAATTTTTTGCTATTTTTTGGCTCATTTTTGGGATTTCTAGAAATTATAATCACCGCCGCTGGTAGTATGAACCGACTGTGATGAGAATGGCATCATCATCAACAACTCACTATCGAGGACGAAAACCAACTATGATGGGATTTATGAACCAGCTACGATAGGTCTGAATGTAGTAGTGGTTCTTCCTTTGTTCATCTTTCTTGAGAGAGAGGGAGAGAGTGGAGAATGAGAGAGAGGGTGAGAGATGGGGCTGATTCTACTGAATAGATGTTCAAATTCATGATGGTGTCCACTAGGAGAGAGTGGAGGATAGCTCACTTCCTACTCAACTCTGCTTAACTGATTTTTTGACGGGCAGTCTGTCGATATTGACAGACACTCCGTGAGTTCCCTGACTTTGAGGATTTGATCTAGAGAAAAGACATTTGGCATTGGGGCCACTCTTATATGTTCTTGAGGTGATCAAGCATAGTTGGAGAGACCCAAAAGGTTTACTAACATCTTCCAAAGATTACTCCTTGTGAGGTCCATTTCGGGTTGACCATGGTTGACTTGAGTTGACTCGGGAGAGTTAACGAAGTTGATTGGCGAATTTGGAGTCTTTGTCCTAGTACAAAGCAACAGGGATCTCCACAAGAGATTGACAAAGTGATCCTAGAGGAGTTCAAAGATTTCAATAAGGTGGTCATTAAGAATATTTTATTAAAAGTTTTAGTTGAAACGACTTCATTATCGTCGACTGAAGCTTGGTCACCTCCTAAAGCTGCATTACCATTCGACCGAAGCTTGGTAGTTGTCTCTTGGTGTTGACGAAGCGGCGAAGAAGCAGATCAATGGTGGTAGATGCGACTGCTCTAGGGTTCTGGCAATGCGCGTGGGAGCTCTTGGCCATGACCGAGGCTAAGTGAGGGCTCAATGGAGATGGTGTGATGCGGTGGAGCAACTTTTATAGCCCCTTGATGAACAATAAAGGAAGGGAGAGACCAAAGCTAGATTTAATCCGAGTGTAACAACCCGCGTTGTTCCAATCTCAGCTCTTGACCAACGATCCTCTGAGAATTTCCCAATTTAATTTCTTAAGGACTTCGAGTGATGTTTTATCGAAACTTGGCTTCATCTATAAGAGCTAGTGCTTCAATTCGTGGTTTAGCCTGGCATAGTTCGTCAAGTCAACTCGCGGACAATGGTGCTTAAACTAGGAATTTATATCAGAAGTTAACTTTTGAAGGATTGCAATCAAGGTTCATTGTCCATCTCTGAGTAAGATTGTATCTCTTGGATCACAACATTGGCCCCAATGCCAATTTACCTAATTCTTAGTTCAATTCTTCCAAGACAGCAAATTGGCGGATGGTCTGCTAGAATGATCGGACCCTCTGTCAATTTGTTGTTCCAACGGACCGTCCGCCAAAATTGTAGAGACATTAAATTGGGTGGAGAGTGAGCTGTTTTCCACTCATGGGGTGTGGCCCACAAGTCAGCATGAGTTGGAGATATTTCCCAATAGCTGAGCCTTAGCTCCACTCCCCTCCCCTCTCATTTCACTCACTCCCTCTCTCTAGAATGAAGAACAAGAGAAAGGAAAGGATGAATTAGAGTGAGAAAGTGGAATAAGCAAAGAAGAGAAGAGAGATCAAGAATACAAAGGGCAGCAGATCAGCTCTAGATCAAGAACTCAAGTTTCACCAAATCCCTCATGTCATGGTTAGCTCAAGAACTCTCTTTTCTCATTATCTTGAGCTCAATCCTCAAACCCTAACTCAAGTTTCTCTCATTAAATGGATGGATCATGAGGATTGCAAGATGACTCATCATCCCAAGAGTAAGATCAAGAGTTGATACAACTTAATCCTCTCAAGTTTTTCTCTCATATGGATTTATGGAACTTTTGCAAGAAATCTTGGAATCCATCTCTTTGGCTTGTAAGTAAGGATGTCAAGTGCTCAATCTTCAACCTTGGTGATAAGGGAACTCACCGAAATCCCAAGCTAAGTTGTCATGCCCAATCTCAATCTTCTCAGTCTCTTTTGTTGAGGATTTCTAAGTTAATCCTTGAATCACTAGTTGCACTTGTTATCCATAGCTCAAACCCTAGCTATCTTGAGCCTAGCAAGCTACCTAAACCATCCTAGGAATATCTTACACATGCATTGTTGGTATTTTTAAACCACACAGAAAAATCTACAAGCGCACGAATACCGTTGTAGCTTTTACCCTAGAGTATTCCAAGGTATCATATTTATCAACAAGGAAACAATGGTTAAAGAAGTTTATAGTTCACCATCATGTATCTACTAACTAGTATACCGACTAGACTAAAGTGGGGGTAAGTGTTGATAATGATAAGAGTAATGTATAATGACACACAGGAGAATTCCATGGTAAAATAGAAAAGCAGTCAAGCTAAGTTGAGAGGACAACGGGTGAGTTTCAAGGTTTCTAAATACTTCTTTATTATTTTGGTTCTATTCTAGTTTAGACTAGAAGGTATAACTAAATCATGGGTAGATATAGTGATCACACACAATAACACTTTGGAGCAGCAGTACCTTCCTAACTTTCGAGGGGGGTGAGAAAGCATAGTTGGGGAAAGGCTACCTAAAGCTCTACGAACATCGATCCAAATGTGGTGGATTACAAAGGCCTAACAGAGCTATAACCTCTAGGGCTAGCACAACGAACCGTGGGATTGAGCGCAAACTCAGGTAACCCATAGTCTAGACACCACGTCTACACTATTGATTACTACTCTAGCTAAGTACAATAACTAGAGCACTCGATGCGTGCAAAGATCCCATGCTAAGGTGTGACAACTATACTTAACCATACAGATGAAAGGCATAAAAGTAAATAGAGAAGATAACTATATTAAAGCATAAGTCTTACAAAGGTAAGATACAAAAATATACCAGACATTCGAAGATTTCCCTAGAACATGAGCATAGCTCAACTCTCCCTAACTCTCAACTTAACTATTCTACTTCTACATCTTGAGAGTATAATGGAGATTTCTCTCTTGTAGTGTTTCTTGATCTGAATGAGATTGATCTCAATTGATGGCCTTCTGGAGGCGATCAGGGGGTCCTTTTATAAGGGGAGGTGGAGTAGGGGGCAAGGCATTGCCACGTCATCAATCTGCGTCAACTCCCTATATCACCGTTGGATGAACCGACTTCAAACCAACCTTTATTCATAGTGGAGATTTATCCTCAGAGGCGGTGGAGAGTCCAAGTGAAAGGGGAGACCGAATGGATGTCCCCACTGGTCGGCCGACCTAGGGGTGGGGCCAGCCGGCCTATTTCAAACACCATCTTTTATAGATAGGTGGGTCCACTCCCTAGGGTCATAGATACACATTGCACATTTGTTGAGGTCGGTTTATATACTTGATGTGTATGACAATGGGCCCGCTGATCCTGTGAAGTAGACATGAATCCTTAGATGCTTCTAATTGACTTGCTTTGGTCCATTTTCTATGTAAATCAACCTGCATACAAATATTCATCAAGACTTGTGGAATTCATTAGTTCAAAACCTCTAAACCTATCTTGATGTTTGGTTTTAAGGATAAATGCAAGTAAAAATGACGGTTTATAGTTGACGTTAGCGATTGTCCACATGCACGAAGCCGCTATTCCCACATCTAGGCTTGAATCACCAAACCATCACTCAAAGAGTCATGAACATAGGTTTTGTCGACCATTTTGCAGAGTCTCTGTCAAACCGACGGAGAGTCCGATAATCCCAAAACTTAACCAAACTCTGCAGCCATAGCCTTTACACCCTCTCGGAGTGAAGTGGCAGAGTGTCTACAAAGCATAGCGGAGAGTACGCCAAATTATAAAATTAGTCCTTGAACCCGAGAGCACCTAGTTTATAGCGGAGTGTCCGATCCACAGCATCTCACGGAGCATCCGCCAATTTATAAACCGAGAGCTCCTAGTTCTTACCGGAGTATCCGTCAATTGGTACAAAGTGTCCATCGAGAATTGCTCACCAAAAAACCTAAGTTCCCAAACCAACGAAACATTCCACGGAACAATCTGCAAGTCACGGAGTGTCTGCCACATTCGACGGAGAGTCCATCAACTCTTCTAGAGCCAAAATAGAATCTATTAGTCTTGAAGTCCAACCTAGCGGAGCGTCCGTCAGTTAATAGAAGATGTTGAATTGTTTAGAACCTTACCCAAGAGGTCAACAAAACTAGACCACACATATATTATAAATAGTGCAATAGTAGAGCCTAGTTAGACATCTCTTCCCAAGTTCCAAATCACAATCTCTATCTTTATCTCCTTATCGGGTTGTGCGGTTATCTCCAATCCATGTATCCTCTCTTTTAGGTTCACTTAGCTTGTGAGGACCTTGCATAAGTCATCATCATCATCCTCAGTCATTTGGACGACATGATCAGGCAGGCACCTCACTACTATGAATCCTATTTTGGATGCACTACTTGTCTCATTATGAGTTATGCATTTCATTTGAAATTAATTAATAACTAATGTTGTTCTCTTAACTTAGAATTACTCACTTAATCCTAGCCCTTATTCAACTAATGGATTGAGATTCCTTTAATGCTTAGTTGCTTAGCTTTGTTAGAAGTCGAGTGTGAGAAGGGAACTCACTCTCGCGCATGTAGGATGCTACATCGGGCTAATTAATTACTAAAACTTGCAAGGGTGACAACTTACCTATTTACTCAATGTAACTAAGGACCCATCCTAATTCAATATTTTAACTTGATGATAAATTTGATAATCTCTACTCATGCGAGGGGTAAGGTAACTGTGAGTATGGGATCTCAAGTGATGTAGCTTGTGGAGTAATTAAGGATCGTTCATTGGGATAGTGAGTCCGAGGTAACCACCCGTACAGACCACATGTCGCATATGGGGGTGACAAGCCAAGTAACTAATTGCAACAGGTCTATTCATGAAACTAGCACGAAGGTGGCGCTGGGTAGATGGAATGAGCCGTTGTAGACCCATTGTAGTGATGATGGTTACACTTGTTCATGAAATTAATTATCATGTTGATCACTTTAAATATGCTATTCATTACTACCTGCTATGCACTTACAGTCGCTATTTAAATAAATTATGAATCATGAGCATGTCAGTCTTTAATAAATGTCATGCTTTTCTACAAATGTACAAATACCTAATAATTTTCTTTTGGATCCACCAAATATTTATATGTTGGAATTAAGTTCTATGAGTACGAAATGTACTCGCGGTGCTGCCGTTAAGTTGTTTGCAGGTACTTTGCATGATGACATTTGAGCCATGCTCAATAGGTCGAAGGATAGTAGACCTTGGAATGGGTGATTCCAATGTGAGCTGCAAGTTAACTCTGATGTTCGTATAAGAGTGATTAGAAGAGATCAACTATAGAATGGGTTAATCTAAGTTGTAACTTCATTAATTATATATTACAATTATAATGATTATGGCGATTTCAAATTTAAATGTAACTTTGTCGTGGGATAAATGGAGTCACGTGATCACTTCAATATAAAAATTATTATTATTCCTATGTTTCAGTGCACATAAAATTGCATAATTAATTAAATTTAATTCTATTTGATAAATTGGAAATTTTAGGGTATCACAAATCTACAAAAACTAATTAGAAAAAAATTATGAAACCTTTTCGTTTGACATGACGGCTAACAAAGTAACCAAAGATAGAAAAATTTAGAAAAATAATTAAATCATTTATTATATTTAGTGTTTTCTATTCACTGTCCAAAATTGAAATTTTAGGAGTGTGACACTATCCTCAGGACTAGATAAGGAAGGGTATAGATAGAGATGGATTCATTGGATTTGCACGGATACAGATTTAGATACCACTATTTACCATATTTAATTCGGAATAGAATATGGATATTGGCGGATACTAATGCAAAATGGATATCTCAAATTCGGATATCTACTTGATTTTGAAGATAAGGTGCATCTATTTGCTTATCGGTAGTTTCATAGAATAATAAAACCATTATGGTTGAAGGAATTTAAAATACAGCTATATAACATCGTGGATAAACACAACTATCAAAAATAAAATATCAATATTTCAATAATTAAATATATAAAATACAAGAAAATTATAGATAATATATATTAATTACTAAATTCAAATAAATAAAAATAAATTCTAGAAGTATATAAATAAAATAAAAAATACTAATTGATATGATTAGCCATATTAAAATTGTTTAAATTTAAGATTTATATATCGTTATTAATACTAAAATTACATTAGTCATAGATGACTTTTAAATAATGATGCAAATCATCTGCTATATTAAAATTATTTTTTATTTATATTGTTAATTAGTCATAATTATAAGATTTAGATGGTTTAAAAATAATTTGTACTTCACGGATACGAATAACATGTCGAATATGGACATGGAATTGGATAGAGAATAATCTCCTCAAAAAAGAATACAAATACATCCACTTAACATCCATATTTAAAACAAATATGAATACAGATATCCATATTTACACTAAAACAAATATGAATATTGGATCTTTCGAACATCTGGACATCTGCATCCATCCCTAGGTAGAGAGCACCTGATCGGTCATCCCAACTTAGAGATCGAATAGATTAATTTTTTTCTCCAGATAGCTCCACCCATAGACGCATTGTCATGACCCCCTACTCGCAACCGACTCCCAACACGCATCGCACATGTAATAAAAATAATCATCTACATTGGATGTAGGGTATCCTGTACCTAAATCTGGTATTGATCTATGTCATGTATGCTACCCATCTAATCTACTATAATGATACACAAATTACCAGTCGTGTGGAAAATCCTATAACACAGTCCTATTATTTCTTGGCTTGGTTAGATCTCTACAACTCTATACTAGAGTTGTGCTCAAGTAGTAGAAAGATCGTGTGAACCTTGTACTCACTTATTCTCCTCCGCGTAGCTACGCCATTTACCTTAAGTATTCTTCTATTCTTCGGTAACAGAACCGTCCAAATTATAAGAGCACAAGTATAAAAACAATTACCGAAGTGATCAAATTCTCACACTTGAGCTCATATAACTCCGGTAGTCCAATGAAATCACGAGGGATTTCAAACCAACCAACATACAAGCCAAGATCGTAGTGATTCAACATAACAAGTCACATGTTACATCCATAGCATGACAAGCCTACCATAAAAATTTCACATCAATTGGAGCAGCACAACTCAAGATATAAAAATAACAAGCAATATAATGTAAATTCCTTATTTATCAAGGTCCAATCAAAACCTTAAGAAAACAGTGAACAACTAGTGTGTTTAATATTTTTCCTAGTAAGTACATGTCATCACAAAATTAACAAAGCAAGAATCACTATTTTTAGGGTTCTAAAACTCAAGATAAGGCTCTAGTCAAGTTTATAAGCATTTTTGGAGCATTTTTAAAGCTTAAATAAAGACATCAGAAAACTTCTACAAACATCTAACATATTATGACTCCACTGCATAGATCTCTTCACAAGGTTTCCAAAAAGTCCTCATTTACCATTTTTGGACTTTCCTAGTAGGAGATATGGATTTTAGAAGATTTACAAGAAATCTGTAATTCAAAAACAAAATCACTCAAACCCTACTTAATGCTAGGTGCACCCGAACACGCACCCAAATCAGTCACCGCATAACCGATGGGTGGGACCCGCTGCTTAGTTAGGCCCGCTTGTCACAAACACAGACAGAGAGACATAGAGAGGGCCGTTCCTCCCTCCCGCCGATGGGGAAAACAGAGGAGACGGTGGCGACCACGCCGGAGCTCCCTGCTCCGGTGATGGAGGCCTTGCCGGCTCCGCGAACACGGCGGGGAAGGACCGCGGTGCCCGGGCGCAACCACCAGAGGCCTCGGCGCGGCTTGTGGTGGCTCGTGATGGCGCGGCCACGACAGCAGGCGGCGACGATGGCAGCGGACCGGGGGCAGCGGTCTCCGGTGAGGGTCAAAGCCAGGGAAGAAGTGCTGCGTGTGCGGCACAGCGTGGCAAAGGCGGTGCGGCAGTTCATTCGGGTGGACGGAGACCGAAGAAGAGGAATCGCGGTGGCGGCTCAAAGCTTGGCCGGCGGTCATGGCGGCGGCGCTCTGCGCTGCGCGTGCTGCGGGCAAAGCGAGGCGAGCGCGAGTGCGTGGAGAGGGTGGTGGAGTCACTAGTGCACGTGGCGGAGGCCACAATGGCTAGGAGCGCTGGGCGCGACAGCGGCGGCCGGAGCTCTGCCGGCCCGACCATGGCGCGGCCGAGACGACAAGCGAGAGTAGGAGGGGGAAGCTGAGAGCGACGGTGAGCTCTAGGCGATAGAGGAGCGACTGTGGACCGCTCGACCTCTCCACATCGACTCAGACATGCACAGGCGCGTGGCAAGGTGGAGGGCGTGCGGCGGCCATGCACGGTGGCCACGCACAGGGCACGCGGCGTCCATTGCGGCATTCAGCCAAACAGGTGGCGTGCAGCGAAGCAGCGAGAGTGGAACGTGAGTTTGGGCTACCTCCGGGCCAAATTTGGACATGGGCCAAAGACGAAGTTTGAAGCCTGTTCAAAGCTCTATGATTTTCCTTTAGGGAGCAAAGTCATTAGAGCTGTAGATTAGGAGATAATCAGTCCCCAAATCACCAGTGTTAACATGTCAAGCTAGGGCTCGGTTTTGGGATTTTGCAATGCCAAACTTGGTCAAATTGATCCCAACTTTTTACATGTTGCTCTCCAATAAATTGTTTCCAACTTTCATTTTTGGATCAATTCAAGTTACTCAACAAAATTTGGAGAACGCGACGTGCCAACCCAAAAGACAAGAATTTCGGACTTAGAATATGCTAAGTGTTGGGAAACAGCCCTAAACTCGACTTGTGGGCCCTTTTTGAGCATGTTCCACACATTTTCATGACTTGACCCTTAAACAAAGTTTGTTCCTTATAAAATTCTGTAGAACTTTGTAAAAGAGTGCATAGTCATGCAAAGCTTCTAGATCACACTTTTGAAATGGTCAATCAAAAGGGTTCTAGGGTCCATACATGGTCAACCATCACTTAGAAACACATTTAGGAAAAATGATCAATATGAACATTATTCCATTAAGTGTCCTAAGTGTAGTTAAGGTGTTGTAGAGGCCAAACATACACACCATGCATAGGTTGCACAAAAGTGTAGGCCTCACATGCCTTGAAACATAGAATTCAGTGAAATGCTATAGTTGTTTCATGTGGTTGTTTCAAGACACATGCTACCCATGTTTCCCTAGGTTGTTCCACATGTTGCAAAGGTTTGTTGCACATGTTGCATTTGTATGTTGCATAAACACTAGTTCCCATGAGATGTAAGGCATGTTTCAGTTATAATCCGAACAAGCATATAACTTATCATTTCATGTGACTTTTTGATTCCAAACTTCATGAAACTTTTCCAAGGATCAATATAGATAGGTACTAAGGTGAGACACATGAAGATATTACCATAACACCATCCAAGCATATATCTTTGAAAAGGGACCTATATGTAAAGCAATGATGCAACATCCACTTTAGGTGAGGCTCATCTCCATAGGTTGACCTTGACATCATCATCTTCACTTAATCTATCATATTTGAGATCAAACCCACTACTTCATGAGTGACAAACACCTGGGGTGTTACAGCCCTCCCCCCTTAAAAGAATCGCGTCCCGAGATTCGGAATGGAAGACCTTTTTAAGGAAGAGAGGCATGTTATCTAGTTCCCATCATCTGCTATAGCATTCGGCTATAAAGCTTTGACATTGGTGGAACTAATTTGGTCAAGGCATTTTCTAATACTTGCTCTTCATGGCCAACTTTGTATGAAGGATTTCCTTCGTTGACTTCCATAAAGCATTGTTACTTTGGGAGGAATCCAAGACAACGCAGTACTTTGTTTCAGTCTACAGAGATCATTCGACCCATAAGATACCCACACACAAGTATTTAATTCTTTAGTGAACCACAACATAGGCCATATGAACTTTACACTAGACCGAAATCTTTAGAAGTATACTCGTTGTAATGACTCTATGTTCACAAAGTTTGAAAAGTAGCCCTCTACCAGAATGGCTTGAGCGCAACCTTCCAAATGGGGTGAGAGCATAGATGACAAACATCCTTTGAGGCTATAAGAAACAGACTAACCAATAGACAAGGTCTATGTTGGTCGTAAATGTTCATTCATTTAGACACCAACAATGGAAACTACTTGAGGTTCCATGTGTGCAGTTCTCTTTCTCTGATGACAACACTGTATTATCTGAGTCGGTCGAGGGATTAGTGATTGTGATAGTTGATTATGTCGGCTTCGTATTTCTGCCAACAGCTATCTAAAAGATTCTTTTATCCAAAGACAACAGTTATCTAGGTTGACGCAGATGCAACCTCTTGGGTAAAAACATTTATAAGGTACCAAAGTATGGCATCATTGGATAATCATTACTAAAGAAAGATGTAGTGAGGCCTTAAGGACAACGAAAGTTGCAAATATTCACTAAACCATGGGGAGTAGTCTACCACCAAGCGGTTGAGTAAAATTTTCCTTGGTGACTTAGTTGTACTATAAGTTGAGTTGACTTGCAGCATAACAACTTTGTCAGACCAACTTTCACCTTGAGGCTTCCTTTTTAGGATCAAACAACAACTCTAAGATGGGAAATCTGTTGTTTGACACTTTTCAAATTGCTTTTGATTCGCGATGGTATGAATTGATTTGTAGAAACTAAGGCTGCTCGTACATTGGGGATACGAGAAGCAAAAGCAAATGAAAGAGTGTAAACTAGTATCTGTGAGACCTCAAAAGGGCCATCCAACATCAGATATCGACCATTAATTTACATACCACTCCGAAGATGCACATGCTTTGAACTTACGGTTTACTTTTGCAAGGCAAAATGCATACTTTCTCTACTTCTTCACCTTAGCTGATAGAACACCTTGCACTATTTGTGTAATTGTCCAAGACGGAATTTACTTGATCACAATGGCTCTGGAAGATAGAGTATCGCTCAAGTTGTTGGCTAGTTGATCAACTTCTTGTTGGTTATTGCTCTGTAAGACATAGCCTTCGTAGCTACCAAGGAGTCATTACCTAGTTGGAGATTAACATTCCTATTGGTAACTAATCAGTTGTCTTTCAACACTAAAAATTTCAAATCTTCACTCTTGACCACAATAATCGTGGTTGACGCAGAACGAAGGGTTACCATCGAGGTCAGCAGATAAGGAGTCACACCAGAGATGGTTGATTTCGATTGTATGGTCATTATGCACACAAGATTGAGACTTGGATAGCTCCGGTCATATGCGCAATGCGCCAATCGATTCTCATCCCACAGATAACTTGTCCAACATTAAATGTTGTGTGTCCTATTTATCCAACACAGATGAGATACTTTGCTCACTAGATGACGTTTGTCAATACTGGGACAACTAAGTAGAGTCACATGTCTACCACTTCTTGCGGTCTATTAATGTTTATGTCAGTGACCGGTTCTTCAAAGGTTATCTTCTTAGCAACTTCAGAAGGAAACTCCACTACTTTCGGTCTAAGATATGGATCTTACGATACGATTTGGAGAGATAATCAAGAAAAGAACATAAGAAAATAACACATCGTATGCCATTTGATAATGGATCATGACTAAAAACTGTGATACCAGCGCGTGCCAGGTAGCCAGCCATGTGTCTGCAGCCACAGGAGGCCCTTGGTTTCGTCACGGCACCATCAGCGGCTACTCATAACACCATTACTGAACATACACCCGATGAGAAATTTCAAATGGCATAGATTGGGTTGTCCGAATAAGAACCCTACCAAGGAGGGATAGCAAGTAAAGGTAGTTACAAGGTTTAGAATCAACGAGGAGGCAAATCCAAAAATTAACACACACCAAAGGGAACATAGCTCAATTCCTAAAGACAACTGAGCAATGGACTCTTGCTAAATTTCTATGCACGACTTGCGTCCATCGAGGTGAGTTCCAGATAACAGATTAATAGAAGATTCATTCATGTTGGGCAACAACATGAGATCAAGACTGATAAACATCCCGAGACTTGGGAAGGTTAGAGACGAATTAAGCAAATTTCAAGGCGAAAACCGATATGTAGTCATAGATTGAGTTGATAAGGTAGATGCACGAATTTGCAAGCATACGATTTAGAGGTCATAGCAGAGAGACGTTGCGTCACACTAGCTAACCTGTGGGAGAGGTAACCGGAAGGTCCAACATGGATTTGGGTATAGTCTCCACAACTAGCAATGTACGAACCATGGTCAAAGGCTAGCGTTGATAAAAGTTAACTTGGTTGGTCAGTTGATAAGGGTCTTCACAAAAAGGGTTGGAAAACATCCACGGCTTATACAACATATAGGAGAACTAAACTTTGGGCTTTCGGTCAAGCAAAGGCATGGATACAAACATTCAAGGACTAACCACTAAGTCTATATGCTCAGGCTCCTAAGATAGAGAACCTAATGGAAGACAACAACCATACAATTACGTATGTGAACTTTGTTCTAGGATAAAGCTATGTGACCCTCGTATGCTCACCGAGGACAAACGAGGTGACAACTAGAGCACTACCCAGATACACACACACATACAACATCACAATCAAGCAGTCCTTTGAGAAAATTCAAACGAATGGTTTAAGCAACCAATACAAGGCACAAGGCTCACCCAAAACAAGCATTTATCTCAAGCATGAACTAACTACAAGTTTAGCTCAAAACAACGCTAGCTAAGGAAGCCAACTTAGCATGTGCCCAGAATCTGGACAGCAACGCAGTACTTACTTGTTTCAACTATAACTAAGGTTATAGACATCCCACAAAGGTGATCCTAGACTTTCTAGAAAGCTTAGGAAGTTTTCCACGCGTTTGTTATTCATACCAAAAGCTAAATCACAAGTTAGCATGGTCAAAAATGCTGATGTTTCAGATCTGTACCAGTATGGACAGAAAACTGACAAGAACTTCAAAAATGCATAACTGGAGTTCTAGGGACACAACAAGGCTGAGCCTTAACTTTATGTAAAGCTTATTAAGTTGTCTATAACTTTCTTATTATAATATTAAGATGATTCTATAGCTAACAAGGCCAAACAAGACAAGGAAGACATCTCTACCCAGATTTAGACAGATTCTGTCATTCCACTTTGCAAGCTCATAACTAGAGATTTAGACCACCACAATTGGTGCTATAAGACATTTTGGAAAGCTTAGAAAAAGTACTACACTTCTTATAGTATCTCCAATACATGATTCCATATGCACGCAGGTCAAACAAACCAAACATTCGGATGTGTTCTGACATGGACAGATTCTGACAACAAACTTCTAAAATTTATAACTCCCAAACCATAAGGCCTAGGGTCTTGAAATTTAAGGACAAGCCAAATAAGTAAGTTAGCTATAACTTTTGTATTCTTCATAACTACAGAAAACACCATGATAGCCACGAAAGCATCACTACAACAGAAAATATTCTAGCAGCCAACATTCAACAAGCAAAACAAAGCTTGCCTTTGTTCTACTTAACAAGAGAGCACACAAACATGTTATTCTAGTAGCTCTAAATATTGTTACCTTAGACCAACACCAATTTAATTCATTTATGAGAATCCATAATTACTGAAATAAAGTCTAAAGCATTTACAATTGCTTGTATGAACAACACGGAGTAAGGCATTCTTGTTAGCTTCTCACAAGGAAGATAGTGTACTACATTGATCACAAGTTACTTAATATAGAATAAGGGTGAGAGGAGCATAGTCGTGCATAAAAGCAACAATCATGATAATGCATGTTTCGTCCTATTCGTCCTCACAAGATTGCCAACCTAAGGTGGCGATCACGTTCTATGTCGGTGGCATAACACGCACTCTCTCGATATATAGCTAGTCAACAGCTACATTCGACTTACACATTCGTAGTTAGCGTACCTGCAGAAAATTTTCATTGCAGCCCAACATTTCCCAATATAGCACATAATGAAAACAGAAAGGTGAAATTCTAAGCACTCCCATATACATATACCCCTGTATACGTACATGTAGTACCAAAACTACCCGAATCATTAATCTCCCACAATTAAGTATCTTCATATATACATGTGTGTAACATGTAAATAATCCAGTAACCAAAACTAGCTCTCCCCTAGACCGCAGGTTGTACGGTCATGCTCTCACAACTCACACTTACCTGAGCGTAGGTGCGACGTTGCATAAAAGTAAACTAACAACATATATGGCTATTTTATATATGAAGGCTACCTCCAATCGGACACACCGGGTAGCATAGTGCGGGAGAGTTATCACATATTTATACCTTGGCCTAGGCGTAGATGCATAAATGAAAACCCCCAAAGTTAGTACTTATATAAGCCACCTAATAATCCTTATATGGGCATAAGGAAATTGACCACTGACATACTTAGGTTTAGAATTCAGATTTCACAAACCTATATATAGCTATAAGTTGATAAAACTGATTTTATAAAACAAAACCCTTGTTTTAAATACACATACGACATGTTTAATGTTGAATCTTGCTCCGATACCAGTTGTAACAGAACCGTCTAAATTATAAGAGCACAAGTATAAAAACAATCACCGAAGTGATCAAATTCTCACACTTGAGCCCATATAACTCTGGTAGTCCAATGAAATCATGAGGGATTTCAAACCAACCAACATACAAGCCAAGATCGTAGTGATTCAACATAACAAGTCACATGTTATATCCATAACATGACAAGCCTACCATAAAAATTTCACATCAATTGGAGCAGCACAACTCAAGATATAAAAATAACAAGCAATATAATGTAAATTCCTTATTTATCAAGGTCCAATCAAAACCTTAAGAAAACAGTGAACAACTAGTGTGTTTAATATTTTTCCTAGTAAGTACATGTCATCACAAAATTAACAAAGCAAGAATCACTATTTTTAGGGTTCTAAAACTCAAGATAAGGCTCTAGTCAAGTTTATAAGCATTTTTGGAGCATTTTTAAAGCTTAAATAAAGACATCAGAAAACTTCTACAAATATCTAACATATTATGACTCTACTGCATAGATCTCTTCACAAGGTTTCTAAAAAGTCCTCATTTACTATTTTAGGACTTTCCTAGTAGGAGATATGGATTTTAGAAGATTTACAAGAAATCTGTAATTCAAAAACAAAATCACTCAAACCCTACTTAATGCTAGGTGCACCCGAACACGCACCCAAATCAGTCACTGCATAACCGACGGGTGGGACCCGCTACTTAGTCGGGCCCGCTTGTCACAAACACAGACAGAGAGACACAGAGAGGGCCGGCCGTTCCTCCCTCCCGCCGATGGGGAAAACAGAGGAGACGGCGGCGACCACGCCGGAGCTCCCTGCTCCGGTGATGGAGGCCTTGCCGGCTCCGCAAACACGGCGAGGAAGGACCGCGGTGCCCGGGCGCAACCACCGGTGGCCTCGGCGCGGCTTGTGGTGGCTCGTGATGGCGCGGCCACGGCAGCAGGCGGCGGCGATGGCAGCGGACCGGGGGCAGCGGTCTCCGGTGAGGGTCAAAGCCGGGGAAGAAGTGCTGCGCGTGCGGCACAGCGTGGCAAAGGTGGTGCGGCAGTTCATTCGGGTGGACGGAGACCGGAGAAGAGGAATCGCGGTGGTGGCTCAAAGCTTGGCCGACGGTCATGGCGGCGACGCTCTGCGCTGCGCGTGCTGCGGGCAAAGCGAGGCGAGCGCGAGTGCGTGGAGAGGGTGGTGGAGTCACTGGTGCACGTGGCGGAGCAACAATGGCTGGGAGCGCTGGGCGCGACAGCGGCGGCCGGAGCTCTGTCGGCCCGACCATGGCGCGGCCGAGACGACAAGCGAGAGTAGGAGGGGGAAGCTGAGAGCGACGGTGAACTCTGGGCGATGGAGGAGCGACCGTGGACCGCTCGACCTCTCCACATCGACTCAGACAAGCACAGGCGCGTGGCAAGGTGGAGGGCGCACGGCGGCCATGCACGGTGGCTACGCACAGGGCACGCGGCGTCCATTGCGGCATTCAGCCGAACAGGTGGCGTGCAGCGAAGCAGCGAGAGTGAAACGTGAGTTTGGGCCACCTCCGGGCCAAATTTGGACATGGGCCCAATACGAAGTTTGAAGCCCGTTCAAAGCTCTATGATTTTCCTTTAGGGAGCAAAGTCATTAGAGCTGTAGATTAGGAGATAATCAGTCCCCAAATCACCAGTGTCAACATGTCAAGCTAGGGTTCGGTTTTCGGATTTTGCAATGCCAAACTTGGTCAAATTGATCCCAACTTTTTACATGTTGCTCTCCAATAAATTGTTTCCAACTTTCATTTTTGGATCAATTCAAGTTACTCAACAAAATTTGGAGAACGCGACGTGCCAACCCAAAAGACAAGAATTTCAGACTTAGAATATGCTAAGTGTTGGGAAACAGCCCTAATCTCGACTTGTGGGCCCTTTTTGAGCATGTTCCACACATTTTCATGACTTGACCCTTAAACAAAGTTTGTTCCTTATAAAATTCTCTAGAACTTTGTAAAAGAGTGCACAGTCATGCAAAGCTTCTAGATCATACTTTTGAAATGGTCAAACAAAAGGGTTCTAGGGTCCATACATGGTCAACCATCACTTAGAAACACATTTAGGCAAAATGATCAATATGAACATTGTTCCATTAAGTGTCCTAAGTGTAGTTAAGGTGTTGTAGAGGCCAAACATATACACCATGCATAGGTTGCACAAAAGTGTAGGCCTCACATGCCTTGAAACATATAATTCAGTGAAATGCTATAGTTGTTTCATGTGGTTGTTTCAAGACACATGCTACCCATGTTTCCCTAGGTTGTTCCACATGTTGCAAAGGTTTGTTGCACATGTTGCATTTGTATGTTGCATAAACACTAGTTCCCATGAGATGTAAGGCATGTTTCAGTTATAATCTAAACAAGCATATAACTTATCATTTCATGTGACTTTTTGATTCCAAACTTCATGAAATTTTTCCAGGGATCAATATAGATAGGTACTAAGGTGAGACACATGAAGATATTTCCATAACACCATCCAAGCATATATCTTTGAAAAAGGGACCTATATGTAAAGCAATGATGCAACATCCACTTTAGGTGAGGCTCATCTCCATAGGTTGACCTTGACATCGTCATCTCCACTTAATCTATCATATTTGAGATCAAACCCACTACTTAATGAGTGACAAACACCTGGGGTGTTACATCTTCTCTCTCACACTACCCCGATTATCCTTACCCTCATCTAAAGCTAGGTGGTTGATTGTGATATAATTACTGGAGATCATATTGATCAATACTCTTAGCTATATACTTTCTCCGAAGATATAAACACGATATCTTAGGATACTTACTGGGTCGAATGTTATAACGAGGAAGCCGCATGCAATAGCAATGCGGGTGGTAGTGGATCTTAAGGTTGTCCATGACTGTCTGCTTCTTTGGTCTGGTGCTTGGAGCTCAACCAGCTAGAGCAAAATCATGCCAGATTAGTGCCTAGCGGCAGCGTCAACTGCCAGTGGAATCACGATGTAGATCCTACCCTACACAGATCTGAAGCGAGGAAGGAACGTTGGAGGACTGAGGCAAGGGGGAATAGTGGAGGGAGCGAAAATTGCATGCCTGAGGCTAAGGGAGGAATGATGGAGCAAGAGGGGGCGGCGGCCTGATATGAGAGGCAGAGAGACCGAGCATGTGTGAAAATGGGAATCGAAAGGTTGGAGAAAGATACTAGGACCCACCTTTATTGCCTTTCATATTAGGGCTTGATCAACGCAGGTATATATATATATATATATATATATATATATATATATATATATATATATATATATATATATATATATATATATATATATATATTGGTCTCAACTAAAAGGTAGAGTCCACTTAGGCCCTGTTCTGCAAGTCATGTTTCGGCTTGTTTCAGCTTATTCTCTCTCACAGAACACTATTGAATCAGCCAAAACCAGCCGACTTTTCCACCAGCCGAACCAGCCCTTAGACAAGGAAAACGTGAGCCATCAATTCTCATCGCAGGCAGTGCCAACACTCTGTAAAAAGCTTCTTTAGTATTTCAGCTTTTCTCCCTCGTTGAGTCAGAAGCATTCAAATTTCCCACCACGACACTCGCTCCAGCATTAGCTTCATCATTTTGTCGGTTGATGCTCCTGACACTCTGCGAAGACACTAGTTGAGGACATTCGGTGAAGACGTGGAGCTTAGGGCTACAATACACGTTGGAGCAATATGGTGTTCTTATGGACTTTGCTGTAGTTATGGTAAAAAAGATGTAGGATCTATGTTTAATATCAAATTGTGCATCCCTCAAAGAGTTGTGCATTAGGGGTTAGATAGAGAGTTGAGCAGGTAACCATCGAGAGCCAAAGCATTTTATGAAGTCAATGACATTTGCATCGCGGCTATTTGCTCTTTGCATTCCTCTAAATCCCTGATTTTTCTGTTTTTAGCTGTGGTGAGGGCAGTCGATGGAAATCAGGCGGGATGCGGGTCCACATGCAGCACGCAGCTTCGTCGCCTTGAATCGTCACGCCCAGCCAGCCCCTGCACCAGCAGTTAATTGTCTTAACGCCCCACTTCCTTTCCTTCCCAGCGCCAACCAAACAACACACAAAGAGACAGGGGGAGATTCAGATCCGCACACATCCGCGTCCCCCTCTCCCTCGGTTTCCTCTCCCACCACCAACCCCCAGATCCCGGTGATCTCCGCCGCCGCCCTCTTGGGGAGGCGCGAGGAAGGCAGGCGTAGAGGCTCCAGGAGGAGGAGGAGGAGGAGGAGGGAGGAGCAGCAGGGCCGGAGTGGGGAGATGTTCCTGTGGGACTGGTTCTACGGGGTGCTGGCCTCCCTCGGCCTGTGGCAGAAGGAGGCCAAGATCCTCTTCCTTGGCCTCGACAACGCCGGCAAGACCACGCTGCTCCACATGCTCAAGGACGAGGTACGTCACCGTTCCGCTTCTGCTTCCGGCATCCTATATCTGATCGCACCCCGATCGGATCCTGTCCATTTCTTGCTTCCCTGGACCTGCCTGATCCGTGCTTGTCTCCATCGTTGCAGCGGTTGGTGCAGCACCAGCCGACGCAGCACCCGACGTCGGAGGAGCTCAGCATCGGCAAGATCAAGTTCAAGGCCTTCGACCTCGGCGGCCACCAGATCGCGCGCCGCGTCTGGAAGGATTATTACGCAAAGGTCGAGCTCGATTTATCCGTCCTCTTAATACGCGCCGTGTGGTCAGATCTACGTCTTGCACGCTATGTTCGTCACTTTGGGCCCTTGATTGAAAACAACGTGTGTTTCGAATTTCTATCCGTTCTAGGTTATAGGTAACCCTTTTCCTTTTCAGCGACGTTGAAGGGACGCCAGAAATTCTTGATTTGACGTTTTCGAATCTTGTTTGGGAATTCTGATTCTGCTAGTTTGAGAAATTGATCAGTAGCTCCTGTATGGAAGTGTTTTGTATGCATCAGCCTTTGCAGTCAAACTCCCGGGTCAGTTCTGGTTCTTTAGGTGCTCTGAGACGATGTGAAATTGAGTAGATTAAGATAAATAGCATATGTAAAATTCCCAGGTCATAAAGGTGCATGTTGTTGTATGTTTATTTTTTGGTCAGTCTTAAGGTCCTTTGAAATGGATGCGCTTTGGGAGGCAACTGAATCAATTGCTTCATATACTCGTTGCATTTTGATACACAATAAAATTTTGTAAATACTGTACTGTACGTCTGTCAATACATTTTCTGGTTCTGTGCATATTTATGATGACATTTATGGCATGTGTTCTTTAGAAATACACATGCTTGTATGCCATGCTACTTCTGTCACTTTTTGTTACAGTAACTTTCAAAATTTTCAATTGATAACATTTTTCAATTAACAACGTGAAAGTTGCATTCTTCATCTTCACACTGTTTCTGGCAAAGTCATTGGGCACTTCATAAAGTATTTTGTGTAGTCAAAGCTTTTAACATGCACTTCAGACTTTTAGCCATTTGGTATTGACTAACGTTACGTGTCGTATTGCAATGCAGTAGCATATGCCTTTACTTTTAGCTGGTATTTTTTGTGTCATCTTGCTCTACCCTGTAACAATACTGCAACTTTTATTATCTTATGCCCAAAGTTTCGCTAGGCGGCAGGTGGAATCTAGGCGCTGACCCCTAGCCTAAAGAGTAATCGGGATTAATCGCGCCTAGGCGTTTTTGTAGGCGTTTTGTGTATATACTAATATACATGTATTATCTTCTGAAGAAAAAATAAACAGCTGAATAGTGGATCTAGATAGATAGAAAGGCTGATCTAGATAGATAGAAAGGCCCAAGAGGCAAGGGCCCAGCCCATCTCCCACTCAGACTCCAACCCTATCCATCTCTCTGGTTCTAGCTGCACCTGCAGTCCGCAGTCTGCACTCGCCTGTCCTCATCGCGCCGCCTTCTCCTGCATCAGCCGCCGTCGCCTTCTCCCGCATCCGCCGCCGCCGCCGGCGGTTCCTCTCCCTCTCCGGCATCTCTCTCTCCTCTACGCGCCCGCCGCCGCCCGTGCACGCCCGCGCTCGCCGCCGTCCGTGCACGTCCGAAGCTCCTCCGCCACCAGCAACCTCCGCCGGACGCTCCTCCACCCGCACCGGCGCCGCCGCCGAGCTGCCGCCGCCTAGGGGTCCGCCTACCCCCATAGGCGAGGCGGGCACCCTCCGACTCGCGATTAATCGCGCCTAGGCGCACCTAGGCGAGTGCCTAGTGGAACTATGCTTATGCCTACTTGCAATGCATGGTGTTTTGATCCTTTCATTGCTTCATTTTCACCGTCAAGAGGCACCCAAAGTTTGTTGGCATGATTTATATTTAACATTGGTCTAAATATGTATTTTGTTACATGATATTTCATTTTACATGCTGATGGTACCATTATTTCCTATCGTCTTTGCACATTGTGCTATCCTTATTCCTTGTACCAAAATTTGTGAAGCAATTATTAGCTGCAGACAGTTGTGGTTTGTTTCATGTGTTCTATCTTTGTTTTGCAGCTCATTATAAGCTAATTATTTTGCTAATGCCTTTGCTGTTCATATGTCTGCCTGATTTTTTCTTTTTCGTATTGCAACAGGTTGATGCTGTAGTATACCTGGTAGATGCATATGATAAGGAGCGATTTGCTGAATCAAAAAAGGAGCTCGATGCTCTCCTGTCTGATGATTCCTTGGCCAATGTTCCATTTCTTATCCTTGGCAACAAGATTGATATCCCATATGCTGCCTCTGAAGAGGAGCTACGGTATCACCTAGGCCTTAGCAACTTCACAACCGGGAAGGGCAAGGTCAACCTTGGCGACTCCAATGTCCGGCCACTTGAGGTTTTCATGTGCAGTGTTGTTCGCAAGATGGGCTATGGTGATGGTTTCAAGTGGGTTTCCCAGTACATCAAGTAGGGCCCTCGCGGAGGCACATGCTCAGCCCAGCGATTTTTTTGCCTTGTTATTTGTTCTGGTTGGTTGTTCGTCACGAGAACGATGATCATCATGACAGTATCATGGAGGGTATGAAGAGGAAAAAACAGTGCTTAACATTGGGGAACATGTTGAATCTTTAGTGTCAAAACAATTTGTTATGTCAATCAAACTGAAATTCTTTTGCTTTTCCATAGGACGTTTACTAAGGACTTGCTTGCGATGCATTATAAGATTATTGGTTTCTTAAATTATGTGTTATATGTTCGTGGATTGCTACTGAGTAGCGGTCATTGCATTATCAATGCATGTCCTCCTTTGTTTGATTAATTTTTTTCCTAAGGCCTATATATGATCAATGCATGTCCTCCGTAGTTTGTTTAGTCCATGTGGCGGAGAGGGGTGACAACAAACTCCTAACTCCTAAACTTGTTTTTGCCTTGCTGAGCGAGGACATGGAACAAATTTGTTTGTTTAGATATGTTGCCTAGACATCTCGTAGTTTTTTTTTTTTTGGCGACTCAAGCCATATCGAAGCCTGTGCAAGGCAAGTTTGTCTTGCTAGCCTGATTGAGTTGAATTGTGTCTCCCGAGACGACGGTTTTGGTTGTGGGCAAGCGGGCTCGTACGCGAAACATGGGCTGAAGGATGATGTTGCAGGCTGCACATGAAGCCATATTTCAATATGCAGATGCAGCGATGAAGCCATTTTTCAATAATGCTAATATGCAGATACAAAAGTTGATAGAAGGTGTCACAAATCATGTACTCCTCTGTCCCTAAATAACTGTTGTTCTCGCTTTCTGAGAAGTTGACTAATTTTTTATAGAAAAATATTAATATTTATGGTATATAATTAATATCATTAGATAAATCGTTGAACCTATTTTCATAATAAATTTATTTGGAGATACAAATGCTGCACATATTTTTTATAAATCTAGTCAAACTTATAGCCGGAAACAAAAATGATAGTTATTTACGAACGGATGGAGTACTGCTAGTATTTGTAGGCTGGATGGAAAACTCACGACTTGCTAGCTTGCTTGGCTTAGTGCTAACTCGATTCAGCTTGGCTCTACTTGGCTTAGCTCGTCTATTTTTTTTTTAATGAGACGAGCTAGCGTTTTAGCTCATTAAGTTAATTGTAATGACGTCTCGTGACATTTTGACGGTTTAAAGGAATTGGATGCATGGAGTGAAATGTGAAATGTGTTAGTGGCATGATTCTATTTCCGTATGCGGTTCACGTGCAGATCCTTATAAAAAGAGGGCCATTTATATATATATATATATATATATATATATATATATATATATATATATATATATATATATATATATATATATATATATATATATATATATATAATATAAAATCCAAGTACCTAGGTTTAACCACAGAAGATATAACTAGTTTTTTTAATAATGGAAATAGATTCGGCTCCATCTCTTGTCACCAAAGTTTAACCACACAAATGATCCGCTTAAAACTTAATTCTAACATTATGAGGCCATCCAAAGGAAGAAAAAAAATTCATTGTCGCCACCTCTAGCACTTGACAAACTTGAAGAATACGTTCTTTATTGGTTTCACCCTACTGTAATTGTGCCTATTGTCATAGCCAATACGTTCCTCTGAATATAACCTGCAAAAAAGTTTTGGGTCGACACTTGTATAAAACAACTTCATTCCTTATAAACCATATTGTTTAGTGAATGATTGCACATCCTATCAGCAACATAGATTGATTTGATACCCCCCTGTTTGTACCACTTGTAAAAAAAATCACGGATATCTTCTAGGGGTTTCAATCCTAGTACAAAGTGAACCACTCTCCAGAGAAATGGAGCACCTAAGCAATCAAAGAGGTGTTCAATTGTTTTGTTCTTAGAGCAGAAATAACACATTTTGCTCATGTTCTAATTTCCTCTTGCCAAATTATCTTTGGTTAGAATAACACAATCATTTTAGCAACCACAAAAGATAATTCTAAGTGATATCTTTAGCCGCCAAAATTTCTGAGAAACCTTCACTACGCTAGAACATGAGATCGCTGTCGGGTAAAAACCTCCCATCACTACTGGAATTGCTTCCTCTAGTGGATAATCAGTAATGATGGGGTGGCCTATCACTATCGGTTTGTTGACCTAGCAGTGACAATAGGCAAATCATTGCTGGGTCAAATCATCAGACGATAGGATATCCATGAGTATCACTATGGGTTGACGCATGAATAGATAGTGATATGGTGAGTGACTGGGTGTCATTGTCGGTTTAAAACATGATCCAACAGTGGAACTTATGACACCACTACTGAATTAGTGCACATCTAGCAATGAATTGTTGAGTGGCACTGCCGGCTGAAAGCCCAAGTTTGGTTTTGGTAATTAATGACACCAAGTTGCTAATGTCATATGTTAAGTGGTTTGAGTTAGGCATAAGCAACACACGTGATGAAGGAGCATGTGGCATGAAGTGATGGCCACAAGATCACAAGAGGTGGAGATGCACATAAAATGGTGATCAAGGCGATCAAGCATGTGGAGATGAACATGGAACAAAGTGATCAAGGCAAAGGTATAATCATAGGGTTTGCTTTTGCTAGTCTAAGATGAGTAGAGAAGTGATTGATCGGGTTTATGATTGATAGCCGACTATCAAGAGGAGCAATCACGGTTAGCTCGGGAATCAAGTGCCACTATAACAATGTCTTGAGCATATGCATTAGGATCTACTAGAGAGCTAACATAACGCCTTGAAAAATGTTTGTGAAATGCTAACACACATGCACATGGTGGTGTAAACTTGGTGGTGTTAGCACATTTGCGAAGGCAGTGGAGTTTGAGCGGTAGAGAGGGGTTTGGGTTCCTCTCTCCCTCCCGCCGAGCTTGCGAGGCGGGATTCAACGCTTTTTGGGGAAGGGAAATGCCTATTTTCCATTGTGCCGGAGGCAAGAAAAGGTGGCGAAAGTCTAAAATATTTCTCTCTGAAAAACTCTAACCGGACGCTGAACCGGACGCGGTCCCGGTTTGACCGGACGTGTCCGGTCAGTTCAACGTGGCGCGGGCACTAGGGTTTGCAACCGGCGCGTCCGATCCCTCACGGAAGCGTCCGGTCAGGCACCCAGAGGAGCAGAGTGTGGCGAAGAGCTGATCGGACGCGCGGCGTGTCCGGTCACCTGCGATCGGACGCGTCCGGTCACGGTGGGAGCTCTCTGGACTCCGACCAGACGCCAGGTGCAGCGCGTCCGGTCAAACAGTGAAGCACGTCCGGTCACAGCAATGGCTCTCTCTGACGCGCGCTGTTACTGTTTGTCCTGTAGTGACCGGACACGTCTGGTCACCCTGACCGATGCGTCCGGTCATCACGTTTTTCTCTGTGACGTCTTGTAACGGCTAGTTGCTTACCCCTTTGCTATAAATAGATGGTGGCCGGGTTTAGGGGGTTAACTCTTGCACATTTGAGATATTGAGGCACACTTTGAGCTAGAGAACACTGCCTCCACTTATCTCCTTACTTGGTTGCATACTCTAGAGAGATTGAGTGAGATTCAAGTGCATTGCATTGAGAGTTGCATCTAGTGACACTTGATCTTCGTGTTTGCTGCGGATTGCTTGTTACTCTTGGGTGTTTCCCGACACCCTAGACGGCTTAGAGCAGCGGTGGTGTTGAGCTCGACCTTGGAGATTATTTCAAGCCTCACCAAGTTGATTGTGAGGGGTTCTTGAGCCTTCCTCATGGGAGTTCATGAATTGGCTACTCTAGTGAAGCACGTTGGAGGATCCCCATCTTGTGAGTGGATATGCGGCACCCACTAAGAGTTCAACTCTTGATAGTTGATTAGCTCGTGATCCATCAAGTGGGTGCATCGCCACAACGAGGAGTAGCTTGCCGGGAAGCAAGTGAAACTCGGTAAAAATATTGTGTTATCTCTTTGCCGAGGATTTCTCTTGTGATTGCTCATTGTGATTGATTCTTCGAGTGCATTACTTCTCTACATCGTTGGTATAAGAATCAAGTCACTTGCTCTTTACTTTCTTGTACTAGTCCTAGTGTAGTTTGCTTAGTGTAGCCTTTATCACATAGGAGTAAGTAGCTTAGTGACTTAGCCTTGTTGGTGTGTATTAGAGATCATAGCCTTGCTTCACTAGAATTGTATAGGTGGCTTGCATAGTGTAGTTGAGCTAGTGCTAGAATTAGCTTAGCCATCTTTTATACTAACGTGGTTGTTTAGTGAAGCTTGTAGATTTTTAAATAGGCTATTCAACCCCCCTCTAGCCATTTGGACCTTACACCGGCCTAATAGCACACCCAACAGTTATTATTATAACACACCAGAGAATTCTCATTGCCATCACATTTCTCACAAGATAAGATATGTGAATACATCATAACTAGAAAACTTAATAGGTAGATATGAAGTCATTACAAACCAGTCACACTATTACACTCTTATTACAAACTAACTGGAGCACACTCGCTACTACTAGTCACCAAGTGCCATGACATAGTCCGTGTAGTGAACATCCCCTATTATGTATCTGAGCACATCATTTAAGTATATCAACGCATGAATTAGTGCACTCTTTTTTGCCTGACAAGGATGAGCACATGGTCTACCAACGATCAAACAAACTCGAGGCACTGCAAATAGGCTATCTCCTAAAGCAAAATGCACACGCCCCTGCAATCCATGTGAGGTGGACCTTGAACTTGCATGGTACCAGCAGTACCCAAGTTGCTCCACGGCTTGAGTTAGAATGGTGTGGAAGTTACACGCAGCATACATCAAATCATGATATAGACCCTGTAAGTGGAGTTAACAAATAGAATATATATGAGCACCATGAATGGAAAAATAATATATACACACACATATGTGAGCACCACTTTGACTATATGACATCTATGTCATTGCCAAGAGCAATCAGCTCACTAACTACTACCATATCTAGATTGCCCTCGTGTAAAGCTTGTACCCGAATGCATAAGAAGTCATGAATTATGTATCCATTGGCCATAAGCTCGTCCATACATAGTCTCACATCATTTTTCTCAGCAGTTATTTGATTCAGTGCCCTCCTTCCCGCAACGGCAATTTCTAGGACGTCCTGAGGCCCACATCATCTTTCAGTAATGTTGAAAGTGATATTACAACGTAATCCCTCTCTACCATGGACGTTGGTTGCCACATGATTAATTTTATGAACTCTGACAAACCAGTCTATCTTGGAGCCATCAATCGTCTCATTTATCTATGATAAATTATAAAAGTGTGTTAGGATGTAAAAAATATATGTTCAATTGAGTGTAAGATAAGATTACTTACTATGGCCGAAAATAGGAATTGTGTCGACTACTAAGTTGGCCTGAATGGCACAGATCTGGGGACAAATCCATGTGCCTTAGGTGGAGGTGGGGGACCCTGCATGTCTGATCATGTACGCACAAGTTTCACATGTATTAGTCTATATGTACATATAGATCGGGACAATGCATATCAGGACAATTGACATAATCAGGACATGTTGCATATTGAATAATCAAGACAATTCTAGACTTGTGTTGTAGATAAATACAAATCAGGATAATACATAGGCATATCATATCATATCATATCCACATGTCCAAAAGAAAACCTTAATTAGGCAAGTGTTGACGATGATTTCGTCAACATTTTGGTTTGTCAAAAACATCACAAAAGTGTTACATATGAAAGGACATAAGCCAACCATGAATGATTTTGGTTCAAATGACTTGGTTCCACATGTACATGCCCTCTATTTGAATGTACGTACAAAATGGACAAAAACCAAACTTGGGGCCCAACTTGACACATTAGCTGATCCCCAAGTATGGCCAATTGACCATCCAAATACGTCACCATGATGGGCATTGCTTCTAGAAGCTGTGTGCAAAAGATGAGTCTGATTGGCTACTTTTGGACGTTGGTCGACGTCCCCATGGTGCCTATTAGCCTCCCCAAGCTTCCATGATCCATGTCAAGGTCCCCAAAGTCAATCTCCACCCTTGGATCACAAGTGTGCTTTCTCTCAACAGCTGGAGATGAGAGCACATGGATCCATGGTTCCACATCTCACTCCACCAATGTGACAAGTGACAAAGGATGACACATACCCCTCAAGGACATAGTGGAGAGGTCCCACACCAAAGGAGGGCATCCCTACCTATCATAGCGGGGTCGGCTGACCCCCCCTATGGTGCTAAACCGCCTCAACTTTCTTCCATCGCCTCTATGCATGCCTCCATGCATGAGCCTCGATCCTCACCGTAGATTAAAGTCAATTTGAGGTCGATTTCATCCAAGGGCTTAAAGAGGTGATCATGTGGATCACTGACTTGGTGTTGGAGTAGCCCCTACTCCTCCTCTACCTATAAATACTCCCTACCCCCTCACTCTCACTCATGTCTACAAGGAGGAAACTACTCTCTCTTTAGATAGGCGAAGCCATGCTCTAGTAGTAGTAGTAGTTCTATGCAATTAGGGAGAGAGTGAGGGGAATGTGGAGAAGTGTTAGGCCTGTCTGGTGTCTTCTCCAAGCTATACCTCGATGGATGCACTCTTCTTTGTAAGTAAACATCTGAGATCTTTTATAGTATTTTATATTCTGGCTTTGGTATAGTGGGTATATAACCTGTCCTCATTGGTATGGCGCTTTACTTTAGTGGAGTGCTCTAGCTTTGCTAATAGGGTACTTAGTTGATTAGGGTTAGAGTAGTAAGATATAGTGTAGACGTGGTGTCTAGGATATAACTTACCTGTGTTGATCGCTTGTCGTATGGATTATTTGTGGTAGCTAGCAAGTGGTGACAACCTTGTCTAGTCTATGTTTTTCCACGTGTTGTTAGGCAACTTCTTAAAAGGTTGGGCCCCCATAAGGTAGTCGCTTTGGGTAGAGGTTATATCTCCTATTGTCTCGCCTATCACCTCCATGAGCAGGGGCTGTGATAAACGCCTTATATCCATCTTACCTTACCAAATATCATCTCTATAAGATCCTCTCTATCCAATTGCCAGACTCCTTGTATCATCATAGAACAATCTTGATCCTTAGTTAGTTCACTTCATGTTCCCCATGGAATTCAATACCTGGAATACTCCCGGTGAAGGCTACATTGACAACCGTACGCTTTGCAGTTTATCTGTTTGCCACTTCTGGTGTCAACAACAAGCCATATATATAACATATCAATGTATCTCAAAAAACATTCACTATAAAGTAATACAATTCAGTGTAAGTTGAAGGAGAATGTAGGTTGGGCGGCTCATTGTAAGTTGAAGGGGATCGAGTATGTGGGTGACAGCGCTCCTGGGGCTAGAGACTGCGCGAGATGGTGGTGCTCCTAGGGACGACGATGGTGCGCACGAACAACACACGGTGGATAGGTTTGGGGATGAGGATGGCACGAGGAGGCGGTGCTCCTAGGGCCAAGGATGACATGAGGTGGCGGTGCTCCTGGGGATGGAGATGATGATGCTCAAAGGTGTCCGGGCTAGGGACAAAGATGACAGCGGTGACGCTCCTCAGGTCAGTGCAAGAGAGATGAAATGTTGGTGCTAGGAGACATACTTGATGGTGAGGAACAAAAAATTTCATTATATTGGAAGAGACATCACTGCTAGTTCAAAAGTTCTCCCAACAGTGCACTGCTATCACTGTCAGTTCGAAGATTCACCCGACAGTGATAGCTAGTTGATGCCTTTATTTTTGCTTATGTGTATGGTGTTGACCCATTCATCCCCAATGTCCCATCCATGTCACAACTAGCCAAGCAGCCGCTACCTTGTCGTCGCCGGTGTTGGCTAGCAAGAAGACCCCGTTTGAGGTCCTCGCCATAGTTGGCATCCCTATCTAGGTCATCTGCCTTGCATGGTAAGCGACTGAGGTCGGAGCTCGCTCTAATTGATTGCAACAAGTGTGGGTGCACCACAAGGTTGTTGGAGTTCAAGGTGAATAAGCTAGACAATCCCAACTATGGTCGTATCTTATACAAGTGTCCGGATCACAAGGTTAAGTTTTGTGGCCATTTTTTTTGAGTTCTACCCATTTTTGTGATTTTCATTAGAAGTTCATGTTTTGTTGTTGTTTCAGTGGGATGGTAGTGGATGCCCATTCTGGTATTGGGACGAAGAATATGTTGATCAACTAAAAATGTTTTTTTGAAGAGAAAACTTTATTACTCATTGGTCGCAGCAGAATTGCTGGCCACTAGACCCTCTATGAAAAGAGGTACATCATCCCACATGACATGATCATCACTGAGGGCACAACTCCCATACACTGCAAGAGCGTCAGCTATAGAATTACAAAGTTTAGGACAAACACAAATACTAAAAGAGCTAAACTCTGACATAAGCAAGAGCCGAAGTTCTATAATTATTCCACCCCCATGCTGAGAGCCTATACTTGTCACCTTCCACCACTGCCTTGACCATTGTAGCATCAGTCTCCAAGATAACTCGGGACAGTCCCATGGAGGCCGCCATTCTTACACCTGCCAGGCAAGCAAGCAGTTCTCCAAGATGAGGGTTCATAAGAAACTTCTTGTCACTTGCTCCAACTTTCACCATTGATCCCTGGTCATCTCAAATGATGAATCCCTAGCCACCATGGCTACTATACTGCTATCAAAAGCCCCATCTGAATTGATCTTGAAAACCCCAGGTGGTGGTTTGGTCCACTTCTGAACCTGATGAATTTCCGGCAATAGAGACACCCCATCTTGTTTCTGAAATCAGTCAGCCAATGCAGCCGTGACATACACTACCTCCACAGCAGTCCTACTCCTTCCTTACTCCTTCCATTTATTCCTTTTAGTCCACCATAACCACAACAGCAAAACTACTTTCAGCTGCGTCTTCAAGTCAAGCTTCAAGATTTTCTCCATCATAGCTCTAGCTGATTCAGCCAACAACAGATCAGACCACACCATCTCCAAGTTTAGTTCACACCAGATATGTTTGACTTCTTTGCACTTGAGAAAAAGATGACCCCCATCTTCATCGAGTCTCCCACAAATACCGCACTTAGCATCTATCTTCATCCTCCTCCTTCGCAAGTTCCTTTCTAGCGCCAACATGTTATGACTAAGCCTCCACAAGAAATGTCTGACCTTAGGAGGGCAGTCAATCTTATAAATCTTTTGCCAGAAATCATCATTACCATTGCTACACCCTGCCCCCCAGGGCCAACCACTCTTTTCTTTCTGTTCTTTGATGCTCGGTGAACCTTATATGCTGATTTCATAGAGAAGCGGCATTTGCTATCATAATGCCACCCCACTATGTCCGACATATCTAAATGGATTGGCAACTCTTTGATCAGAGAGACGTCTACATCCCAGAATGATTGTGCCAGCAGTTGCTCATCCCATTGTTCTGAAATGGGATCAATCAACTCATGAACAAACTGCAACAGTGTGCTACCTCTTGGTGTAATAGGCTTCCTTGTCGCTCCGCGGGGTAGCCAGGGATCGGACCATATCCCAACCCTTTGGCCATTCCCAATTCACCATATGAGTCCTTTTAGCACTTCCAACCCATGCATGATGATATGCCATGTATAGCACTTCCAACCCCTGCATGATGCTACGCCATATATAGGAGCAACCATTCCCAACAGCTTAAAATGTTGCTTGAGGCTGAGGGTGCATCTGTGCACAGAGAGGTGAATAAGAAGAATCCCATGTGAAAGGTCTTGATGGCTAGAGGGGGGTGAATAGCCTTTTAAAAAATTCTACAAAGACAAACTAAACAATTTTATCAATATAACAAGTAGCGAGATGCGAGTTTTGCTTAGCCTACGGGGTGTTTGCAAGCCACCTAACCAATTCACAAATCTAATATATTTGCACTCAACTGCACAAGTCAAACCGAGAAGGTAACTACAACTACAACTAGCAAGCTACACAAAAGAGCTACTCTAGCGAAGCTAACTAGCTAGCAAAGATAACTAAGAAGATAATGCGAAGTTGAGTTAGGAGAGTTTCACCGAGGGGCGAAGTATTGAGCCAACCAATATGATCAACAATGAATACCAAGATAACCGAACACCGGGATCAATCAATCACAATATGAAAGTGATGACATGAAGATTTATCCCGAGGTTCACGTACTTGCTGGCACGCTAGTCCCCGTTGTGTCTCTCTTCACCATGTGGTTCGGTGGCTAATCGGTCTCACACCGAGCCTCTCAAAAAGGCGCCACAAGAACCTACCAAATGGCAAAAGGTTGCAATGACACGAGCAATTCACTAATGTTGCCTTTGGCGCTTCGCCGAGGTAGGCACAAACCCCTCACAATCACCGGAGGTGGCCAAGAACAATCACCAACTCTTGCCAACGCCTCCAAGCTGCTCCAAGCCGTCTAGGTGGCGGCAACCACCAAGAGAAACAAGAATCCCGCAGCAAATCAACCACCAAGTGCCAACTAGATGCAATCTCACAATACAAATGCACTTGGGTCACTCAATCTCACTTTGAATATGCAAAGAAGCAAGAGAGATGAGTGGGAGGGGAGTTGCTTAGCTCAAAGTGCTCACAAGTACGTCAAATGTTCGAGTGATAGAGCCTTGAGCCGGCCAACGAGTATTTATAGACGTACCCCTTCGAATAGAGCTGTTAGAAACTTAAACAGCCGAAATCGCGTTGACCAGACGCCCAATGGCTAACTCGTGAAGCACTGACCAGACGCGCTGGTCTAAATGACCGGACGCGCTGGTCGCACAACGGCTAAGTCACGAAACACTGACCGGACGCGCTGCGAACAACCGGACGCGCTGGTCCCGTGACTGACCGAACGCGCTGATCATGCCTGAGTAGCGCACAACAACACAATGACCGGACGCGCTGGAGAAATGACCGGACACCACAGTGCCAGCGTCCGGTTAGAGTCCAGTAACCTCCCGGAATGACCGAACGCATCCGATCGACTGTGACCGGACGCGCTTCATGTCCGATCATCAAACTGAAATACGCGCAGACACTGAACACTGACCAGACACGTCTGGTCATGCAAAGACCGCGTCCGGTTCAGCATCCGGTCACCTCTATGACCTCCGTTCGCCTCCGTTTCTTTTCCGACTTCTGGCGTAGTGGAAAATAGTCGTTTCAACTCCTCGAAAACGCCTGAATCCCGCCTCGCAAGCTCGGCGAGAGGGAGAGAGAACCCCAAACCCTCTCTACCGCTCAAACTCCACCACCTTCGCAAACGTGCTATCACCACCAAGTGATCTCGTCATGTGTGAGTGTGTTAGCATTTTCACAATCATTTTTCGAGGCGATATTAGTTCTATCCAAATACATATGATTATGAAATGCACACCTAGAGGCACTTAGGAGTTCAATAGTCGTGTCATTCGCCTCTTTATAGTACGGCTATCTATCCTATAATGTAACCACACCCACTAGGTGTCTTAGTTACTAAAACACAACCCTTAAGCATATACCTTTGCCTTGATCACGTAGGGTTGCGTCCAAATCCAAGTGTGGCCATCATGATCACCATGTCCATCTTGCCACCAACCTTGGAATGTACTAATCCTCATATGCTACATACAACTTAGGCATAGGATTAGTACTTAGGCATTGTCACTAATTATCAACACCAAACATAGGACTTTCAATCTCCCCCTTGTTGGTAATTGGTGACAAACCTTTCATAAAAATATTATGATAAAATTTTGATTAAACCCATGTCACATTGTCCAAGTATATTACCATGTGTAAGAATTATGGACGTGTGATCATGAATTCAAATTGATAGCAATGGCTCCCCCTACATGTATGCTATATGTTTGGATTTTGGAAGCATACATGTTAGATAGGAAAGAGTTGGAGCATTGACTACCAATAGGTGCTAAGTGTTTAAGATTATAGACCTTTGAAGCGTGATACCATCGGAGTAGCGATAAACCCCATCTTAGCACCTTGTGTAGTTAGATACCACTTGGAAAAGCACAAACATAACTAGAAACCTCGTGAGATCAACATTATAAGTAAGGCTCTAGAACCACTTTGAAAAACATAAAGCAAGAAAAATCTAACTACTTCCTATTCATGCTAGTACCTTAATATACCATTCAAATTATACTAGCAAGTCACCACACAAGCAATGTATCAGGGAAAAAGAAATGCATAACTATGCATCATACATATGAAGTGCACATGTAAATGCAACATTCATGTTTAAGAGCTTGCTCCCCCTACTTGTGTGCTCAAAATTATCTTTGTGAACAACATTTTTCTCCCCCTTTTTGCTTCTCCTCCTTTGAGTTCTATCTTTGTGAACAACAATTTCTCCCCCTTTGGCACCAATGACCACAAGGAACCAATTTTAGATAGATTATCATATTGAAATATGGGGTGAGGATCAAGTTTGTGATTCAACCTAGATTGCTTGCATAAATAAAATGCTTCGGTTTGATCCAAGGACAAGCTTCTTCACACCTCACTAGAAGGGTTATCATGCACCATGTTGAAGCAAATATGTAGACAAGTTTTCTAGATTAAACACTTAGGATCACAAGCTGCTTAAACAAGTTATATGCTACCACTAGATCAAACAAGACATGGAAACAATAGTGGCACCATATAAACTTCAAATTCATTTAATTTTCATGAATGAACCTAGAACATGTAAATTATGACTAGATGCACTAAACATGTCCTTAGTATAGAATATATGACATGTCAACTAATTATACCTTGGGGCTCGAAGGAGAGGCATGTCATATCATGGAGGTGCATCAACTCATGTTGGAGAAGTCAAGTATGTTCAACTCATTCTTTAGCTTGTGAAATCTCTTCTCATCAAGTGGCTTGGTGAATAGATCGGCTAATTGATCTTCGGTGCCCACACTCTCAATAGCAATGTCACCCTTTTGTTGATGATATGCTTTGTTCTTTGATGTTGAACCGAATTGTTGGTTAGCTTCACGGCACTTTCATTGTCACATAGCAATGGCACATTCTTGAAGTTGATTCCAAAATCCTTCAATGTTGCCTTCATCCACAAGATTTGTGCACAACAACTACCCGCAGCGATGTATTTGGCCTCGGCGATAGATAGTGCAATACTATTTTACTTCTTGGATGACCATGAGACAAGTGATCTTCCCAACAATTGACAAGTCCCGGAAGTGCTCTTTCTCTCCACTTTGTCACCGGCATAGTCGAAATCTGAATATCCAACTAGCTCAAAGCTTGCACCTTTGGGATACCAAAATCCAACATTTTGTGTATGCTTTAAGTACCTCAATATTCTCTTTGTTGCCTTCAAATGACTTTCTCTTGGTGAGGCTTGAAATCTTGCACACATGCATACACTAAACATCACATCGGGCCTTGATGCCGTCACATAGAGTAGGCTACCAATCATTGATCTATATAGCTTTTGATCCACCATGTTGCCACTCTTGTCACTATCCAAGCTTCCATTAGTGCTCATTGGAGTAGTGATTCCTTTTGCATCTTTCATACCAAACTTCTTTAGCATATCCTTTATGTATTTGGTTTGGCTTATAAATGTTCCTTTCTTTATTTGTTTGATTTGAAGTCCAAGAAAGAAACTAAGTTCTCCAATCATTGACATTTCAAATTCTTTTGCCATCATTTTTCCAAACTCATCACAATAATCTTGGTTGGTTGAACCAAATATGATATCATCAACATATATTTACAACACAAACAAGTCTTTCCTAATCTTCTTGGTGAATAGTGTTGTATCAACTTTGCCCATGTCAAATCCTTTGGATAGCAAGAAATCTCTTAATCTTTCATACCATGCTCTAGGTGCTTGCTTCAATCCATACAAAGCTTTCCTTAACTTGTATACATGGTTGGGTTTCTTGTCATCTTCAAAACCGGGAGGTTGCTCCACATACACCTCCTCTTGAATGTACCCATTGAGAAATGCACTATTCACATCCATTTGATATAGCTTGATATTGTGTGCACAAGCATAGGCAAGTAAGATCCTAATTGCTTCCAATCTTGCAACCGGGGCATAAGTTTCAGCAAAGTCAAAACCCTCTAATTGTGTGTAACCTTGAGCCACTAGTCTTGCTTTGTTCCTTACTACTATCCCATCTTGATCTTGCTTGTTGCGAAAGACCCATCTTGTTCCAATGACATTGTGATCCTTAGGCCTCTCAACTAATTCCCATACTTTATTTCTCTTGAAGTTGTTGAGCTCTTCATGCATTGCATTTACCTAATCCGGATCTCTCAATGCTTTATCAATGTCCTTGGGTTCTTCCATTGACACAAAAGAAGAGTGAGCACAAAATGATACCAATCTTGATCTAGTTTGAACTCCCCTTTGTATGTCACCAATGATGAAATCCAATGGATGGTCTCTTGCAATGTTAATTGGTTGAAGCACTTAGACTTGATTGCTTGGATGTTGATGTTGATCATAAGTTGGAGATGATGAACTAGCTACTTGTTGATCTTGTTGCACTTGAGATGATGTACTAGCTTGATTTTGCATTAGAGAACCACTAGCTTGAGTGATTGAATTTTAGAACACTTGATCTTTGTTGTCATCCACATCAATCACTTGCTTTGGCCTAATATCACCAATATCCATTTCTTTCATAGCATTAGTCAATTGAGTTAGTCTCACATCATCCAAGTTATCTTTCTCATCTTGAGAACCATTTGTTTCATCAAACTCAACATCATGCACTTCTTCAAGTAAACCACTAGCCAAATTCCAAACTCCATAAGCTTTGCTAGTAGTTGAGTAACCAAGTAGAAATCCTTCATCACATTTCTTCTCAAACTTGCTCAATCTAGTGCCCTTCTTCAAGATGTAGCATTTGCAACCAAATACCCGAAAGTATGCAATGTTGGGCTTTCTTCCATTTAAGATCTCATATGGTGTCTTCTCTAGAAACTTGTGGCAATAGAGGCGGTTGCTATAGAAGCAAGCCATGTTGATTGCTTCGGCCCAAAATGAATGACTCATATTATACTCATTCAACATTGATCTTGACATATCAATTAAGGTTCTATTCTTCCTCTCAACTAGGCCATTTGATTGAGGTGTATACTTGGCCGAGAATTGATGCTTGATTCTAAGCTCATCACATAGCTCATCAACTCTTGTGTTTCTAAACTCACTTCTATTGTCACTTCTCACTTTCTTGATTGTGGTTTCAGACTCATTTTGCACTATCTTGATGAACTTCTTGAATATGTCAAATACATCACTTTTGTCCCCAAGAAAGAATACCCATGTATATCTAGTGAAATCATCCACAATCACAAAACCATACTTGTTGCCACCAATGCTTGTGTATATAGTTGGCCCAAATAGATCCATGTGCAACAACTCAAATACCTTGGAAGTACTCATAATGCTCTTTAATGGATGAGTATTGTCCACTTGCTTTCCGGCTTGACATGCACTACATAGCTTATCTTTCTCAAATGTGACATCCTTCAAGCCTCTAACTAAGTCATGCTTCACTAACTTGTTCAATTGCTTCAAGCCAACATAACCAAGTCTTCTATGCCATAACCAACCCATACTTGATTTGGTGAGCAAGCATGTTGAAAGTTGAGTGTCACTAGCATTGAAATCAACCAAGTATAGATTCTCATATCTAAAACCCTTGAAGATCAAATTGGAGCCATCAACACTAACTATCTCCACATCATCAACACCAAATATGCACTTGAAACCAAGATCACATAATTGAGCAACCGAGAGAAGATTGAAGTTCAACTTTTCAACTAAGAGCACATTGGAAATGCTATGATCATTTGAGATTGCAATCCTTCCAAGAGCCTTGACATCACCCTTACTATTGTCACCAAATGTGATGCTATCAATGCCACTATCATTTCATTTGAGAGAGTTGAACATTCTTGAATCACCGGTCATATGTTGAGAGCACCCACTATCAAGCACCCAATGCCTTCCTCCGGCCTTGTAATTTACCTACAAAACAAATTAATGTCTTTTAGGTACCCATACTTGTTTGGGTTCTTGGAGGTTAGTAACTAAGCTCTTTGATACCCAAATGGCCTTCTTCTTTGGGCCCACAATTGGTGTACCAATAAACCTAGCATGCACACCTTTCTCACCCTTGGTAAGCACATAACAAGAATCAAAAGGAATATAGGGTACATTATCATTTTTCTTGTTCTTGTTCACTTTGTTGCAATTAATCTCTAGATGCCCAACTTGCTTGCATCTATTGCAATAAAGACAATTGCCCTTCATAAAGCGAGACTTTGGAGTAGCAAAGGTCGTCTTGCCCTTCTTGGGAGTATAGCCCAAACCCTCTTTGTTAAGAGAGAATCTTTGGCTACCCAAGCATTTTATCAAGCGGGCATCCCCACCATAGGCATTGCCTAATGCGCGGGTGAGATCATCCACCTCTCTCTTGAGAGTCTCATTCTCAACCACAAGTGATGAATCACTAGTAGTAGAGATAGAGTTGGTTGTGGCGGATGATGATGAGCTACATGAAGCATTAGTAGGACCAACAAATAAAGAATCATCAATAATATCACATGTTAGTCCAATATCACAAGTGACAATCACTTACTCCTCCTTAGCTTCCTTCATGACCTTCTCCAACTTGAGGTCATTTTCTTTGATGAGCTCAAGTAGAGTGGAGTGGGCTTCCTTAAGCCTAGTGTGAGCAACTTCAAGATCCTCGTGGTCTTCCTTTAGACACTCACGAGAGGCCTCTAGCTCATCAAAGGATTTCCTAAGAGCTTTGAGCTCTTGTTCAATTTCTTTGCACTCCTTACCCTTTTTGAGAGCTTCAAGCTCCTCCATCAAGGCATCATTTTCATTACTCTTGGCAATGAGCTCTTGTTCCAAGATTTTGTATTTCTTGGTTGTCCTCTTGTAGCCCTTGCTCATTTGATCTATTATGCCTAATAGATCATCCTTGGAGTAGTCCTCATCCTCCTCATTATCACTCCTACAATCATCACTAGCACAAGAATCATCATCACTATCATTATGTTTTACCTTGGTAGGCTTGGCCATAAGGCATGTCGATGTAGTGTCGAAGATGGATGGCTTGTTGGAGAGGGCGATGCTTGCAATGGCTCGCCGAGTGGTCCTCTCATCATCACTAGAGCTATCATCATCACTATCGGAGTTATCACTATCCCAAGTGACCACATAGCCACCACCCTTCTTCTTGTTGTTGATAGTGAAGCTCTTCTTCTCTTTCTTCTCCTTCTTGTTCTTCTTCAACTTTAACTCTCTATCATGATATCTTTTGTCTTCATAGGGGCACTTTGCCACTATATGAATGGGGCTATTGCAATTATAGCAAAGCACCTCCTTTACCTTCATGAAGTCCCTTCTCTTTCTTGCACCATATCCTTTCTTCTTCATAAACCTCCCCATCTTGTGCACTAGGAGGGCCATGGTCTCATCATCGAATGGATCATCATCATCGCTCTCCACCTTGCTCTTGCCCTTAGAGGATGAAGCCTTGAATGCAATGGGCTTCTCTTGCTTGACCTTGATCTCCTTCTTCTCATCTTCATCTTCATCATCATCATATTGAGCATCAGTCATGACATCTCCAAGCACTTGGTTTGGAGTCACCTTGTCTAAACCCTCTCTTTGGATCATCTTCCTCAAGATAGAAAACTTCTTAGGTAAGTTCATCAAGAACTTATGTGAGAAGTCCTTGTCCTTGACATCTTCTCCTAGGCTCTTGAGATCATTGACAATAACTTATAGCCTATAGAACACCTCTGGTATGGACTCATCATCCTTCATCTTGAAGCTTGCAAATTTATCCTTGAGCATATAGAGCTTGGCACTCTTTACCGTTGAAGTGCCCTCATATGTTTCCTCTAATCTTGTCCACACTTCACTTGCCATCTCAAGATCCTTGATTTACTCAAAGACCTTTGCATCAATCCCATTGTAGAGAGTATTGAGAGCCATAGTGTTGCATTGGTTGTTGATGCAATCATTGTTGGTGAGGTTGTCGGGATCAATGATAGCATAATCATGGTGTGTCACCTTCCAAACGTTCTCATGAACAGAGCCAAGATATTGCTTCATCTTTCTTTTCTAATGATCAAAAGATGTGACACCATCAAAGAATGGAGGCTTGCCCCCGACATGGTTGAACACAACTTGAGCCATCTTACACCGAGGTTGTTAAGCCTTGAAAACAGTGACCACGGCTCCGATACCACTTGAAAGGTCTTGATGGCTAGAGGGAGGTGAATAGCATTTTAAAAAATTCTACAAAGACAAACTAAACAAGTTTATCAATATAACAAGTAGCGAGATGCGAGTTTTGCTTAGCCTACGGGGTGTTTGCAAGCCACCTAATCAATTCACAAATCTAATATATTTACACTCAACCGCACAAGTCAAACCGAGGAGGTAACTACAACTACAACTAGCAAGCTACACAAAAGAGCTACTCTAGCAAAGCTAACTAGCTAGCAAAGATAACTAAGAAGATAATGCGAAGTTGAGTTAGGAGAGTTTCACCGAGGGGCAAAGTATTGAGCCAACCAATATGATCAATAATGAATACCAAAATAACCGAACATCGGGATCAATCAATCACAATATGAAAGTGATGACACGAAGATTTATCCCGAGGTTCACGTGCTTGCCAGCACGCTAGTCCCCGTTGTGTCCCTCTTCACCACGTGGTTCGGTGGCTAATCGGTCTCACACCGAGCCTCTCAAAAAGGCGCCACAAGAACCTACCAAATGGCAAAAGGTTGCAATGACACGAGCAATTCACTAACGTTGTCTTTGGCGCTTCGCCGAGGTAGGCACAAACCCCTCACAATCACCGGAGGTGGCCAAGAACAATCACCAACTCTTGCCAACGTCTCCAAGCTGCTCCAAGCCGTCTAGGTGGCGGCAACCACCAAGAGAAACAAGAATCCCGCAGCAAATCAACCACCAAGTGCCAACTAGATGCAATCTCACAATACAAATGCACTTGGATCACTCAATCTCACTTTGAATATGCAAAGAAGCAAGAGAGATGAGTGGGAGGGGAGTTGCTTAGCTCAAAGTGCTCACAAGTATGTCAAATGTTCGAGTGATAGAGCCTTGAGCCAGCCAACGAGTATTTATAGACGTACCCCTTCGAATAGAGCTGTTAGAAACTTAAACAGCCAAAATCGCGTTGACCGGACACGCTGGTCCAACTGACCGGACGTGTCGGTCGCCCAATGGCTAACTCGTGAAGCACTGACCGGACGCGCTGGTCCAAATGACCGGACGCGCTGGTCGCACAACGGCTAAGTCACAAAGCATTGACCGGACACGTAGGTCGCGCAGATCGGACGCGCTGCGAACGACCGGACGCGCTGGTCCCGTGACTCACCGGACGCGCTGGTCATGCCTGAGCAGCGCACAACAACACAATGACCAGACACGCTGGAGAAATGACCGGACGCCACAGTGCCAGCGTCCGGTTAGAGTCTAGTAAGCTCCCTGAACGACCGGATGCGTCCGATCGACTGTGACCGGACGCGCTTCGCGTTCGATCATCAAACTGAAATACGTGCAGACACTGAACACTGACCGGACGCGTCCGGTCATGCAAAGACCACGTCTGGTTCAGCGTCCGGTCACCTCTGTGACCTCCGTTCGCCTCCGTTTCTTTTCCGACTTCCGGCGTAGTGGAAAATAGTCGTTTCAACTCCTCGAAAACGCCTGAATCCCGCCTCGCAAGCTCGGCGAGAGGGAGAGAGAACCCCAAACCCTCTCTACCGCTCAAACTCCACCGCCTTCGCAAACGTGCTATCACCACCAAGTGATCTCGTCATGTGTGAGTGTATTAGCATTTTCACAATCATTTTTCGAGGCGATATTAGTTCTATCCAAATACATATGATTATGAAATGCACACCTAGAGGCACTTAGGAGTTCAATAGCCGTGTCATTCCCCTCTTTGTAGTATGGCTATCTATCCTATAATGTAACCACACCCACTAGGTGTCTTGGTTACTAAAACACAACCCTTAAGCATATACCTTTGCCTTGATCACATAGGGTTGCGTCCAAATCCAAGTGTCATGATCATCATGTCCATCTTGCCACCAACCTTGGAATGTACTAATCCTCATATGCTACATACAACTTAGGCATAGGATTAGTACTTAGGCATTGTCACTAATTATCAACACCAAACATAGGACTTTCACCATGGATGAAGATCTCACGAAGAATTTGTCTCTTTTAGTTGAAATTGTAGGAGGAATCCGTGTTCTGCTGAAGTGTATTATAATTCTAGTTTGTTTAGTGCTTATTGGGATTGTCTATATTGTATCTAGGCTCTAAATATTCTATTACATACTTTTGTTTAGTCCTAATTGGGATTGTCCACATTGTATGTTCATCCAAATATAGACAGTGTCAGATCTGCTTTTAAACCATTCTAAATATAGACATTGTCGGATCTACTTTTAAGCTACTCTAAATATAGACAGTGTCAGATCTACTTTTAAACATTAGTTCAATATCATTGTCGAGTCTATTTTCAATCGGCACTGCTCCTCAATGTCAGTTCTGTTGTTCAACCGACAGTGATGCCCACTATCGGTTCTACTAATTGGAATTGTCCAAAACCTATATATGCCCACTTAATTAAAATCATTTGAAAACTTTATTGCAAGCATATACACCAGAGAGGTATAGAATCATTCCAAAATTTAAGTATAGAATTATTCCGAATACCTTAGAACAGAATTACATATATGGTAACAAAGAACTTAGAATAAAATTACATACATGATAACAAAGACCTTTTTGGGAAAGAGGTGCAACCTTTCTCCAACTAGGCTAATGTTAGCATTGAAGTATGCAAACACATTGTAATATGTCTCACAAATATGCCTCAAAAATATTCTTCTAGTACCAGAGTGGGGTCTCGAAGGTGCAAGAACATGCGGGAGGGGGTGGAGCGAGCCGTGACGAAGCCTACTCCTCTGACGAGTCTAGGACAAGCCGGTGACCATGCCAACTTCTAATGAGCTGCCCAACAACAAACTGGACAACCCATGCAACAATGAGGATGCCTAGGTCAGTGTAGACCAACAACCTACCGAGGCGCTTAATAGCATTATATTGCTACCAATGTGCCATGGCTTCAACGTTCCTCCATCTTCACAAACATTCTTCTAGTACCTTTGGTGCATCATCTTGACTACAAACTGCAAGTTGTATGTGGAGAGCTTTCTCCCACAGAGAACACATATTGAGACTATACACAAATAGTGAACCAATTAATTTGTGGGACTACAAGCGACCAGCACATGCAGGGGACCTAGCTCCTCTATCCATCGAGGCTTTCGAACGTAGGTTTTATAACTAGAAGCAATAGTGGTAGATGGATCCAATGGTGGAGAATTAATCATTTTTGAAGGTTAGGTGAAGCCAACGATCAAAGAACACTATTGGGCCATCGTAAAACCCTATAGTGACATGAAAGTATCACTGCCAGCTTGTGGTTTGACCCGGCAGGGATATATCACTGTCGATTCGTCGTAGCATGAGCCAACAGTGATATCACAATACTACAGGAATCTTAACTGAGGTGGGCAAAAAGGGTTAACCGAGGTGGTTTTTGCAACCGCCTCGGATGAAAGGTCATGGTTAATCGTGGCCTTAACTGAGGTGGTTGCCATGACTGCCTCGGTTAATCATTCAATGGAGGCAGGCTCTTTAGAATGCCCCCTCGGTTAATCTATAAAAAACAAAAAAAATCCTCGAGCTCATCGGCAAGCCTATTCCCGATTGAAAGCTCAAGTTTGGTTTTGGTAATTAATGACACCAAGTTGCTAATGCCATGTGTTAAGTGGTTTAAGTTAGGCATAAGCAACACATGTGATGAAGGTGCATGTGGCATGGAGTGGTGGCCACAAGATCACAAAGAGATGGTGCATGGACATGAAATGATGGTCATGGTGATCAAGCATGAGGAGATGGACATGGAACAAAGTGATCAAGGCAAAGGTATAATCATAGGGTTTGCTTTTGCCGATCTAAGATGAGTAGAGAAGTGATTGACCGGGTTTAGGATTGATAGACGACTATCAAGAGGGGCAATCACGGTTAGCTCGTGGATCAAGTGCTACTAGATCATCTTCTTGAGCATATGCATTAGGATCTAGTAGAGAGCTAACATATCGCCTTGGAAAATGATTGTGATAATGCTAACACACATGCACATGGTGATTTACACATGATGGTGTTGGCACATTTGTGAAGGCGGTGGTGTTTGAGCGGTAGTGAGGGGTTTGGGGTTTTCGGGAAAATGAAATGCCTATTTTCCATTACACCGGAGGTTGAAAAAGTGGTGAAAGCACGGAAGTGTTTCATGTGCTAAAACATGTGCTTTAGTGATACACATATGGAGAGTAGCTCATAAGTGAAAGGGCGGATCAAGCGGAACGAGTTTTCAACGAAGCTTCACGAAGAAACGAGCGACAGACGCTTGGCTTGCTGGCAACAGACGTGGGGTGCGGCGTCTGATGCCAAACCCTAGCTCAGCCTGTGCGCATGGGTGCGATAGACGCGGGGACGTGACCGTGACAGACGCCGTGCATGGCACTGTTGCCGCGTCTGTCATGTGGGCGCGTCGCGGTTCCACGCGACAGACGCGTCCATCAGCCAGGCACCGGACGCATCTGTCGCTCTGGTGTGTTTACTTGGCTACTGGACCATGTCTGACGGTGGCGAGGCAGCGTCTGTCGGTTGCGACAGACGCGTCTGACGCGTAGAGCGCGAGCGCGGTGAACTCCAACGGTCGGGACATGTGGCCGCTCGGTGGTGCGACAGACGCGCCTGTAGCATATGTCGGTTTGGCGACAGACGCTATTGTGCAGCGTCTGTCGCCCCCGAAAATCATCTAGTGAAGTTGATAACGGCTAGCTCTTGAGTGAAACGTTATAAATAAGAGGTGGCCGGACCTTGGGGGTCAACTCTTGCACATTTGAGATATTGAGACACACTTTGAGCTAGAGAACACTCCCTCTACTCATCTCCTTGCTTGGTTGCATACTCTAGAGAGATTGAGTGAGATTCAAGTGCATTGCATTAAGAGTTGCATCTAGTAGCACTTGATCTTCATGTTTGCTACGGATTACTTGTTACTCTTGGGTGTTTCCCGACACCCTAGATGGCTTAGAGCAGTGGTGGTGTTGAGCTCGACCTTGGAGATTGTTTCGAGCCTCACCAAGTTGATTGTGAGGGGTTCTTGAGCCTTCTCCGCGGGAGTTCGCGAATTGGCTACTCTAGTGAAGCATGTGGCTTGCAAGATCCCCATCTTGTGAGTGGATGTACGACACCCACTGAGGGTTCAACTCTTGATAGTTGATTAGCTCATGATTCATCAAGTGGGTGAATTGGCACAACGAGGAGTAGCTTATCGGGAAGCAAGTGAACCTCGGTAAAAAAAATCTTGTGTCATCTCTTTGCCGAGGATTTCTCTTGTGATTGCTCATTGTGATTGATTCTTCGAGTGTATTGCTTCTCTACTTCATTGGTATAAGAATCAAGTCACTTGCTCTTTACTTTCTTATACTAGTCCTTGTGTAGTTTGCTTAGTGTAGCCTTTATCATATAGGAGTAAGTAGCTTAGTGACTTAGCCTTATTGGTGTGTATTAGAGATCATAGCCTTGCTTCACTAGAATTGTATAGGTGGCTTGCATAGTGTAGTTGAGCTAGTGCTAGAATTAGCTTAGCCATTTTTTTATACTAACGTGGTTGTTTAGTGAAGCTTGTAGATTTTTAAATAGGCTATTCACCCCCCTCTAGCCATTTGAACCTTACACCGAGTCTGCCGGTGAGCCCGTTTCTAGCACACAAGCCAGATCTGGCCCCACCATCGCCCGCCGTGTCGCCATCCGCCGGGAGGAGCCACCGCCGTCCACCGCCCAGAGTAGACCAAGAGAGAGAGAGAGAGAGAGAGTAGATTGAAGTCGTCTGTCTGCCCGCCGTGCCGCCGTCGCCTTGGATCTAGATCTGGATCTGTAAGGAGACGGAGTGTGAGAGAGGGAGACAGAGAGTAGACCAAGAGAGAGAGAGAGGAGACCTGCTTGAGGACAGATCTGGCCGCTGGGTCCCGCTCGTCGTGCCACCCCCGTGAGGGAGCCCGCCTCGCGCGTTTGCGTCGTCAGGAGGAAGCTGGTCGGCTCACGCGCCACCGGGACGCCGCACACTGGGCCCGCCGCCCGCCAGAGAGAGGAAGGGGCGCAGCGGCGGGATCTGAGGGAGAGGACCTTGGGCTCATCGGGATCTGCTTGGGTCCGTCTGCTCGGGAGGTGCAAGGGAGAGAGTGGACTAATGGAGGGAGGGAGAGAAAGGAGGGAGGGAGGGTGGAGTCATGGGAGTCGCGACTCGCTCAGCTGCGGGCACCGCTGAGAGAGAGAGAGCAAGTGGATGAGAAGAAAACCCTAAGTCCTAAATATATAGTGGGCTAGTTATTTACTGAGGCGATTGCGTTACAATGCCCGCCTCAGTTAATGATTTACCGAGGCGGTTATGTTATAATGCCCGCCTCAGTTAATACTTATTAACCGAGACAGTTATTTTATAATGCCCGCCTCGATTAATGATTTACCGAGACGGTTATGTTACAATGCCCGTCTTGATTAATACTTATTAACTGAAACGGTTATTTTACTATGCCCGCCTCGGTTGTATTAACTGAGCCGGTTGCTGGCCCGACTGCCATGTCTAGAATAACCGAGGCGGGCAACCGGGCCATCTGCCTCCAAGGCCATTTTGAAAACGCTGCGCAAAAAATTTTGTGTAGTAGTGTCACCCTTATTATTGTCAGTTTGTGGTTACTGCCTTGTGATGATTGAGGCAGCAGTGATAGGTGCCTTCATTGCCGAGTGAATAGCTTTTCCTGGATTTTCTAGATCCTAGATTTACGAAGCATTCACTGTTGGCTCCAGCACAACCAACAGTAATGATCCGACAGGAATTCCATGTTCTGGCATGGTGCTTTATTTAAGATATCTAGTGTAAAGGAACCATTATTTTTTAGCGACTAAAAAAAGATATATCTTCCTACTAAACATCTTCCTTGCACCATCAAATATTTTGCCGTACCTTCTTGGCAAATATGGATCCTATGCACACATACATATTGGCCATGCAAATGGAAGTTTCGCGGAATACGCCTTAAGGCCTTGACTATTTAAAGCTCAGAGTCTAAGACTAGTTAGATAGAGAGCTTCCCGTGATCCCGTCATGCGTTTTCCTAACACCGCATAAAATCAACGCCCCTCTGAATATTTTGATGGAGCTAGCGCAGTTTCTTCTTAACTATGATCGGAGGCTCGCCCACTGTGACGTTTTCGTGTCACTGTTACTTGTAAACATCGCCATTTTAGCCAGGTAACGCGTCGCTGAATCCGCCTCGTCAGCTAGCGCTCAGCGTCGACTTAAACAATAATGGAACAACGGAAGCCAAATCTTGCACATCCACTGATAATATAAATATGGATCGGAGGTAGACAATGTAGCCTAGTAATAAGTAGACTAGCTGCTCCTAGCAAGAGACGTTTCACTGTTTGATCGGCCGGATCGATCCCGAGGTTGGCATCATGCCAAGAGAGCCGTGGCAACGTGCCCACGGGCACGGCGGCCTTGGTCCGCGCCACCACCGTTCCACATCGGGCCTGCGTCGCGGGTTGTTCCGGCCACACGAGGGCGAGGAGGATGGCGGGGAGAGTCACCGAGATGATCGCGTCCGGGGAGGGCGGCTTGGCCTCACCGTGGGCTCCCAGTTCCCCAGCGACATGGAGGGCCGTGTCCATGGGGGCTATCCTTCTCGCCGGTACTACCTCCCCGCCGCCGGTGATTCTTGTGTTCGTAGAGGCTATCCAGCTTCTACCCGGTACCTCACCGTCGGTGACTCGTCCCGGCCATCGATGGCATCGCGCGCAAGGTTATTCTTTCTATATATAAATATAACCCGCGCACTCAAGTTTGGAGAGAAACGGATATATCTGCCAACCATTCAACCAAGTACATATTTGTATATGTATATATATGTGCAGGGAGAAAGCTGATAGCTTAGAGCGTGAGCTTCACAGCATCGAGAGATCCATCGTCATCCCGATATGCCTGAACCCCGAGTCCAGGGAGTTCTTCCCGGACAGGGACAGGGGCACCGCGCAGAGCCTCGACAGGTACCTCGCTGCTGCGAAGCGGCTGCAGCGGCTGGACACGTCAGGGGACATCGATCAGCGCAAGAAGAGCCTCCTCAAGACGGTCATGTCCTGCCTCGCCGACGAGTTCTTCCACCTCAAGGTGTGGAGGCTGGACGACGCTACGGCGAGGGATCACTCGCCGGCCTCCCTCTGGGATTCCGCCAGGCGCAGCCGCAGTGGTTCCCAGGACTCGGGTATGAGCTCCTCGTCCTCTTTGTCCTTCACCGGCAGCGGCGGCACAAGCGATGCCAGCCGTGGCTCGTACCACAGGGGTCTTGGTGAAGAACCGTCGGTCCAAAGTCACAGCACGTTCGCCGCTGGAATGATTTATGTCGACCGTAGGTCATTGTCGATCCTCCGTGATATTGCGAGCGTCATGATTGGGAGCGGATATGAATATATTCTACGAGGAGCTTTTGATCGACACTGCGCTCAACTTGCAAGGTAATTAATGTGTGCCTGGGTGTCGCTTGATCTCACTCCAGTTTAATTTGATGTTCTACATATTTCTTGAAACCTCAACTAATTAATTAATATTTCTAACTACTCGGAAAGCTGAAGTAAGGGGGAAATTAACCTTAAAAAAAGGTAAAGCAATGATATGGATGCAGAAACCATCTCCTGGAATGGTTAGCTAATTTGTATATGCCTGATTAAGCTGGAATGATTCCTAGCCCCATTCCAAGATAACCGAACGAGGCCTAAAGTGTTTCCGTCACGGTCAGACAAAATAATATCTTCCTTTTTTGTATACTTTGTCCAAAGAAATTTTTCATGTGCGGCAGTACGTTGCACTTTCAAGAAGAGCGATTGGTCGTGCGCGGAGTAGAAGCAAACATGGCAGAGTTGTTTGGAGGGTGCAGCTAATGACGAGGAAGGTTGGGAGAATTCCAACTTAACATGGGAGCAAACAATTTACTACCGAAAGGCAGTTTGCTTGTCTCGTAGATGATATATAGATAAGGCCACGTTAGTCGTAATCAGGTTCCTTGAGACGAGCCTAAATTCGATAGATAGCGATAATACCATGTTCCTAAGAGTCTGATACTGACAATTAACCTTGTTTTCACCTATATCCAATAGGTACATTGAAATACTTGACATTGACAACATTTTTGGATATCAAATGGAAGAATCAAGAGAAATTCTACTGAAAGTCTGGACATCCGCAGTGCACATTATCATTAGTTTTCTGAATGAGATGCAAAGACAATTGGATGCACATGATTTTGGTTCCTTCGATAAAATCAAGCAGGAATATTTCTTGGCAATTGCAAAGGCAACTGTCTTGAAGTTGCTTGATTCAGCTAATTCTATCAGTTTTCAGGTGGACCCACCAACTGACCAGTCATGCAAGAGCAGTTATGGGGCAGCTAAACGTAACCTATCCAAAATGGTAGATGTGGTGATGGTGTACCAAGCACTGGATCATGGTTTGCCAACAATCTTATCACTGCTTTCAGGGGAAACTAAGGAGCTCGTTGTTGCAGAGGGTGAAGAGCTTATCAAGAGATTGTCAGATGTGTTTGCCAAATTATCTGACGAACTAAACAATACTGTCAGATCACAATATTTGTTCATCACTAATACTGGTGTCCATCGTTTTACGAAGCATGTCATGGATCATATACGATTGCTGGTTCAACATAAGAGGACAATCCATCCAATGCTAGAGGGTGGTCTAGAATCATTTGGTGAACTGGTGACACGGCTGATCTGGTCTTTGGAGTTCATGTTGAACGTGAATTCTAGGAGTTTGCAGCTACAAGGGCAGGAGCAGATATTCCTTTTAAACAATGTCCACTTCATGCTCAAGGCAGCCGAGAAGAATACAGAGTTGGTACTGATTCTAGGAGAAAGCTGGTTCTCACGGTGCCATGACCAAATCGACCAGTTCATAACAGGCTATGTGGACGTGTCTTGGACACCGGTTATGTCCTCACTTGAGAGGAAACACCGGTTCTCGGTAATATTGTGGCCTCATCAGTTGTTATGCAAGTTCACTTCAGCTTTTGAGGTGACTTGCAGTGCGCACAAGCATTGGAAAGTTGCTGATCCACTGATGCGGCACAAGTTGCGCGAAGCAATTTCTCACAAGGTTCTCCCATCATTGTACCGAATGCATGTGGAGTGTGACTCAGAGAAGATGAACAAGTCTGCGAGGTACAGCATCGAGCAAATAGAGTCTCAGCTGCTGGAATTGTTTGAGGGGTGAAGTAATTGATAACGCTTAAATTAAGGAATTTTGGATGCTGATGCATGTTCGAATATTTGGTTTTTCGGGTTTAGTTTAATCCAGAGATTATGTACATAAATAGGTAAACTTGGTTAGGTAGCAAAATCACATGGCACGAGCATAAACTGGACATGGATATCACATCACTACACATGAATCAATCTAGCTACTATACTCTGATAACAGAAACAATAGAGGATTAGACATAATTTTAAGCATCAATGTATTATGCAGTCTGTTAGATTCAGGGAGGACCTTAGGTCTTCCTTTTGCTTTTTGGCTAGATGCTTTCAGTTAAAACATGTTTGTAATCTTGACTATTGCTTAAATTATTTATAAAATCTACTGTCAGGATCTCCCCCACAGTCCTTTGCTTCAAAAAAAATAGAGGGTTAGACATGAGCAATAATGTAGACATGCAGGAAACGAATCTACACATGAATATATCTACTATGCTTGATAATAATAACAAAAACAAATGAGAATTAAACAGAAGCAGTCCAGACATGCATCAAACGAATCGGCATATCAACAAATCTACTATGCTCGATGACAGGAATAAAGGGATGAAAACGGACGGAAAACGGGTGGAAAAAAACCTCTTCGGTTTCCGTTTCTATTTTTTAGCGAAAACAGGATCAGGTTCGGAGAAAAAAAATGAAATTAAAAATGGATGGGGATATACGGAAATAAGGAAACAGACAAAGATGGACGAAGAGCTGGAAAATTAAATTAGAATAACATGATCAAATTTTTCGAGTATACATGAACAAAGTCACAAAATAGTATACACGTACCAAGTTATCGGTCCAATATTCACTAGCATGTCATGTGTTAATATGTTAACGCGCATAATTTGTGATTAGTAGGTTTATGAACATATCAATTTCTAGATATATCTTACATAGATTGAAAACGGGATGAAAAAAGGAATAAATACGGGTCAATTCCGGATAAAAACGGGATTCCACGAAAACGGACGGAAAAACCCCTCTCCCGTTTCCGTAAACACGAAAACGGGATCCTACAAATACAGAAACGGGTAGAACAAAATAGAAAATGGGATGAGTCGGAACGGGATTTTTTTCCGTCTGTTTTTTGCCACTACCACCATGCCCCGCTAACGACGGCCACGTTGATCCCAACACTAGAAGAATTCTCTCCATCCGAGATCTTTTTGTACCACTACACACTCCCTCGTGACTTGAGGGTTTCCCTTTTATTAATCCAGACTCCAAAAAGAGTAAAAAGAAGTCGAACACTCTCTCGGTCAACAACCGAAGTTTGTCTTAGCTGGTTAGCTCAGTCTGTTTAGGTCGATGATAAGGTGTAGGTTCGAATCATGGAGAGGCCACATTGTTGACGGGAAGAGTCCACCTAGACATATGATTTGTGACCTAGCAGCCATGTAGGATAACAAGGTTTTTTTAAAAAAAAATTATAATAGTCCTTTATTTTATGACGATCAACTATTGTCACAGAGTTCATGCACAGTATACTACGATGATGTTTATGATAAAGACACAGTTTGGTCATAAATAGTTGTCATCCTATTGTCACAAAGCTCATGCAAAGTATACTACGATGATGTTTATGACAAAGACACAGCTTGATCATAAATAGTTGTCATCATGTGAATAGTCGTCGTAAACGGCCTTTGTTTGTGACAAATAGGTGCTCTGTCATCTGGTAACTGTCATAGAAGCTCAGATTCTTATAGTGCAAAGTAAGCCCCACTATGGCCACATTGATTCTTATAGTGCAAAGTAAGCCCCACTATGGCCACATTGATCCTAAGCAGCGGCACCGCGGGTTCCTCTCTCCTACCCACTCCCTTCCCTTTGCTTGGGCATCAGGTCGAAGCTAGGGTTTTTTAATCCGTGTGCTAAGCTATTGGTAGTAGGATCCAGTCGAGTTTGGCGACGAACAACTTTTTTTTGGACTCAGCACAATGTGGCACATGCCAAACTAGACAATCTCCCGCCTACCCCTCTTGTGGCATGGCCAGGTTGATATCATTGTGGTATTTGTGCACCAAATCATGAGGCCTATTGCATGGGTGGTCTTGTCCTTATAGAGAGGCTAGATCTAGGCAATCCTAGTGGTGGCACTATTGCTAATGTGCAAATCTTTGACGGCGTGCCTGATATCTAGCTTGGCTTTTTTGTTGGGTTAGTTGTGCAAGGTCTCTAGTAGGGTTCCTAGTCAATCAGGTTGGGTCGGGCTGCTCTTGATTATTTCTCTAGGGAGTTGTGCAATGCCCTGCTTATGTAGAGTGCTTCTAAAGGTGACATCTTAAAATGGGCTACCTCTAAATAGGAAAAACATTAAATATCCTCATTGTTGCCATCGTTTTGGAAAGTACCCCCAGTCATGTGGTCGTTGCCACGGTCAGGATCATTGTGTCTAGGAGTGGGCATTCAGAACGAATCGAGAACTCAATTCGAGTAAATTGGTTTCAGTAAAAATTGGTCTTTGCATATTAGAAACCGAAATTGTGTTTGAAAAACCAAGGATCGACAATTTGGTTACCCCAAGCGTTGGCCATGGTCTTTGGTTCCAACCAACTCTAATTGAACAACAATGCCCATATTTCATTATCATGCTCACGGGAGCCTCTCTCTAGCGAAACATCACCTCTCAACTGCGAACTATTGAGGCCAGAGGATGCATGTGCAATAAGGTTGGAGAAGAGTGTCGAGTCAGAATAGAAGGTGTAGAGGCCGAATGCACAAAGGGATCTACACAAATATCTCGACAACGATTAAACCTCCGATGGCCACCTTGTATGCCCATCAGCCATTATGGTATCAGATCTAGATCTACAGCCATAGGGCGGTTCAGCTCATAGGTCACCGGATGTCTAAGGATTTGGTGGTGCAGCATGGTGGCTAGCCATCCTTCCTAGGTAGAGACACTAGGAGCTAGAGATTGTGCCTGTGCCGGCGACGGTAGCTGTAGGTTCTTGAGGATCTAAGAGGGGGAGGAGAGCGAGCGACAAGGGATGACCCATATGTGCTTGAGGATCCGCAAGCAGGAGGAGAGTGTAGATGAGGGATCCTGAGTTGGAGACGTCAGTGACAACGAATAAGGTAGAGGTACGGGAGAGTTGGATAGCTATTTAGGTTGGGTACCCAACCAAGAAGTCAGATTAACCAATATAGTGTTTGGGTTTCTTCAACTTGGAACCAAACTACAGTCTGATCCGAAATTTGAGTCTCTTCAATCGCAGTCTATTCTAGCTCAGGTTTTGCCTAGGTTTCTTTTTCCACCCCTAATTGTGCCCTCTTCCTCTTGGTGTGGTGTTTTTCTCTTTGTTATGCCTTTTCCATGTCCCATATATTTGGCTGTGTGTAGGAAAGGGTAGATCATCGGAGAAAGCCATTGCGGCTCAGTCGACCAATGGTGACACACTTTGGGCATCGTTTCTCATGCTGGTACCATTGTTATGGCAATCTGGACCTTGTGTTCATTCAATGAAAACCATTTTTGGTTTGAGGTACGAACAACAATGGCGTTTGGTGCAGTGTGCCCTTGTCTGTGCATTCCATCATCATCGTCGTCGTCTATGTGGTTATTGGACTTGATCTTACTAATGCCTGCAAGAGGTACACAATAAATGCATCGATTTAGACCGCAATCATGAATAGAAACAGAATAAATTGCTCAGAAATCACTTAAATGCACAAAAAAAATCACTCAAATGCACAAATTCATACAACTACGAGAAACGCACACATCATTCGTGATGAAGTGCTCGAATCACACAACATTGGTATAATCTAAGGCCCTGTTTATATCACTTTGGATTATTATAATTTGAGTTGTGAATTATGGTTATAGTAATTTAGTTTATGAATTATAATAGTATGTTTTGTTTTTTTAATGCAACTTACTAGAGTTTTGCCTTTCGATTAAGTTAGAAAAAAGTTTGCCTAATTTAGACCCCGTTTGGCACGGCTCCACTTTACCAGTGGAGTTATTTTTTCTGGCTTCAGCTCCATCAACAGCTTTGTCGGTAGAGATGGAGCTATTTTCTTGACACATTTGGCAAAATATATAGCTCCTTATAGTGAACAAAGGAGCGAAAAGACTATAGTGCCCTTCTCTTTTTCCCTTTTCTTCTTCTCCTTATCTGCTCGGTTCTTCCAAGCTGCTTCATCCTTGCAGGCCCACGTGCTCTCAGTGGTTCCGCGAGTCGGTTGGCCGCACCCCCCTCACCCGCACACGTCTTGGCTGCGGTGCCCGATGGCCATGAGTGCCCTGACTGCCTGCGCGCCTCGGCAGTGGCATGGCCCGATGGCTCGTGCGCCTCGACTGTGGCATGGACCGACGCACCTCTTCATCTACGTTCATTGCTTGTCTTCTTCTCCAATGTGGGTCAGCTCTGGCGGCCACGCGCTTCAGCAACCGTGCGCCCTTGGGCAGCCTGCACGCCCTAGCGAACTTAATCAATCTCCCAAGCGCTTCTTCTCTGTGCAGGGCAAAACGGGCTTGTGTCCTTGCTGGGACACACCAGGGCAAGGTGGAGCTATTTTCAGCTCCGCCCTCCCTCTATTCTTTGTCTCAACAGGTTTTAAGGGCCTTCTTGGGTGGAGCTATTTGGTTTTATCCCGTTTGGTACAAAACAACTTCAAACAGCTCCAGGTGCCGGTGGTGAAGGTGTGCCAAATGGGGCCTTATTATAACATGTTTTGTTTGGAACCTTTAGTATCAATATTGGATTATTGTTGAATGAACTATAATCACCTACTAGTAGGTTGGAGGTGGATTATATGATTATTAGAATTCACAGTTTGGATTATCATAATCTAGAATGGTTAGAGTATCTCCACTAGATTGGGAATAAACTATCTTCTTTTCTTATAAAAGGAATAAAGTGGATCGAAGGTAAAAAAAATCAAACTCCAGCAGATTTTCTTTCTCTAATTTTTTTTCTTAATTGACAAAACTAATCCTTCCATCCCTCAAATAAAGAGGAAGAACCCGAGATTTTTCTCGACCCTCTTTCTTTCTTCCCCTCTCGCTGACCACTAGGGCTCCACGCTGTTGAGTTGGGCAAGCAGTGTCGCGTTGCGCCACCACCGCTATGTTGCACCTCGCCAAGTAGCCCGCCACTGCATCGTGCCTCTAGTCAGGAGGGCAAGCGTTGTTGTAATCAAGAGGGCAAGCGTCGTTGTAATGAAGAAACTGCAAGAGAGAAGAGAAAAAATGAGGATAGATTTATTTAGCACTGTCAAATAGAGGTCATGTATAAAGGGGATCAAGTTTTCTCGATCCCATTTTGAGGGGGCTATTGGTGTCGTGGAATGTTTTTCTTCTCCTCTTATTCCATATGAAATATACAATGAGTTAAATTAATAAGAATAGGGGAATATTCGACCATTTGCTCCAAAAAGGGATGAAATCCATCCTATTAAAAAATAAATAATCTGCAATAGAAAGAATTTTTCAAATTAAACTCTTCCCTGAAAATCCAATTTCGCTTTTCAATTCTACTGAAACAAATATCCCCTATATACTCCAATTCTTCTTCTATTACTCCCTCCATCCCAAATTATAAGTCATTATAAAAATCTTGGAGAGTCAAAGCATCTCAAGTTTGACCAAAATTATAAAAAGAATTATAAAGATTTATGACATCAAATAGATATAGTTATGAAAATATAATTAATGAATAACCTAATGATACTTAATTGGTATCATAAATATTATTATCTTATTATATAAATTTGGCCAAACTTGAGATGCTTTGACTCTCCAAGATTCTTAGAATGACTTAATTTGAGATGGAGGGACTACTAGACTAGATTTGAAGAAAGATACCATAGACACTCTTAAACCATTTAGATTTTATACAATAATCTAAGGTGATCTAAACATGACTTAAGTAGGCAAGCCTTTCGCTCGTCGCCTGCCTTTGCCCCTCTGCTTCTCTCGAAGCAGGCACGCTCGCCAGCCGCCTCGCCGGTAACGCCACCGCCAGCCCTGGCCCTGGCCCTCGCTCTCACCCTCAACTGAGAGCCCCAGTGCTGCAATTTGCGAGCCGACTGACGCGCTTCGTGCTATTCCCCTCTTGTTCGCGGAAATCGGCATCCTCCCGGCTACCCCGGCCGAGAAGCGAAGGCAGCCGTCCTCTCCGCCCTCCCCTGCTCTCCTCGACCTCCGACGCACCCCAGACACAGCAGAGATGCAGAACCCTAGCGGCCACCACCCCGCGACGGCCGCCCCGTCGTCAGCGCCGTCCAAGGGCAAGTCGTCGGCGCCGAACCCTAGCGGCCACCACGCCGCGACGCCGGCGCCGTCGGGGACACCGTCCAAGGGCAAGTCGGCGGCGGCGCAGGCCGCGGCTTCGGGCCAGGGCTCCTCTTCCCACCACCACTCTGCCGGCGGTGGCGGTGGTGGTGGCGGCGCCGACGCGTCCGCCACCACCCTCAAGCGCAAGCGCGGCGTCTTCCAGAAAGACCGTACGGGACGCTTACTCCCTACTTTGCTAATTTTTAGCCTTTGTTCTGTCATTAGGCATTCAATTAATTTGCTGCTCATCTTCAATTTTATGTGTTGTATTATAATTTTTGTTGACGTTCTTGCAGTGCAGCACATGATGTATGGCTTTGGGGATGATCCAAATGTGAGTTTACTGAACAATTTCCTGTTTAGTTCCTTAATTTATTCTTTTAAAGATATGCTGCGAGCAATAAGCCAATCTATGTAGTTCAGAGCAGTAATTTACATTGCAAGTGATGAGAAAAGGCAGTTTGCGGTAGTGATGATAATATGCATTGAATCTTCAATTTGCAATGCTGACGTATCATTATTTAAATAATGTCCGTATAAAGAAAGAGGCACATGGTTTTTCCTTACAAACTGAAATTGGATTCTTCTTCGCTCATATGTTGTGTTCTTGATTTTGCAGCCACTTCCAGAAACCGTTGCACTTGTGGAGGACATTGTTGTCGAATATGTCACTGACCTGGTAAGCTTATTCTGCGTTTCTATGATTCTATCTTCTGTGCTGTCTGCTCAGATGCTATGTGTACTGATCGTAAGGCTATGTGAATGGAAAGAAAAAAAAAGGGATTGACCCTGTTTTTAATGATTCTGAATGTTAAATGTTATTCCTGTTTCAACATTCAATAATTATTACCTTCTTGAACTCCGTGTTCTGGTGCTCTTGAAAGACAAGTAAGTTTTGAACCACTGTGTTTGCCTCAATTGATAGCTTTGTCATGTCATTATGGGCTATGCTTTGAGATTTTTTTTGTGGTGTTCATATGCAGTGTGCCCATTTTGTACAATATCTAAAGCTTATGCTAGTTTCCTAATGTAAATTAACTTTGTAGGTTCTCAGTGTGTCGCTGGGTTATCAAGTTTCCACTAATCTATGTTGTGCCCACTGTGCACGTTTATCTCACAAATGATATCTTTCAACATTAAACTTTGGTAGTTGCTGTTGCTTCTGCATTGTGCTTAAGATTGGAATTTATACTACACATGAATTTGTTCACATCAAGCAGTTGAATCAGGGCTTTGTTGAATGTTTCGGAACCTTGTTTCGCCAACTTCTATTAAAAGTTTATTTGTTTCAAATGGGGCCCTGATTTGTCCATTTGATTACTTGCATTATGTCACATGGAGCCGTGATTTGTCTATTTGATTTTTTTGCAATATGCATTATGTTTATTCATGCATGATTTGGGCGTATGGAAATTATAGGCAGTTTAGTTAACACCTGAGCCGTTCCCCCATTTACCGTCCATACACCCCCACTTACTTTTGACTATTGAGCAAATTCATGTGCTTCAAATTATGTGTTGGAAATAACTATTATGTAGTAGGTGAGCACTGTGCAAGTGTTCCTGTGAGTCATTAGATGGATAAAATCACAGACACATCTGGCATATAGTTTATACTGTTATTTGCACCTTCATCATTCAGTGGATTCATAATGCCCCTTTCTCAGGTGCACAAGGCGCAGAATGTTGCCTCAAAGAGGGGGAAGCTCCTGACAGAGGATTTTCTTTATCTTATACGCAAGGTACACAGTCTAACCCCACATTTGATTGCCTTGCTTATTTGCAGTGCAGCTCACATTTTAGTCCTTTTTTTAGGATTTACGAAAACTGCACCGTGCTACTGAACTACTGTCCATGAATGAAGAGCTCAAGCAAGCAAGGAAAGCTTTTGACGTGGATGAAGAGACGCTGGCTACGACTAACATATGATGTCTTCCTAATTGTACAATCTGCATGTTACAGTAACTAGTTGTACAATGCACTGCATGTGTCGGACAATTGTTGGCATCGACTTGTAACTTTTCTGGTACGAATTTTAGTTACTTTCCTTACAGTTACTGCTATGGTTGTATGCCCTACTCAGTGAAGGTGAAAGGTTGCTGTTTCAACAAATCTTAATGTAAAAATGCAGACTTTTTGGTTGTGTTGAAACAGACAACTCATGAACATTGCTGGCGGAGGAGATAGTTGAAAGTAAAATTGCCAGACAATTTACAGATATACACTGATGCATCCATTTTCTACGTTTGTCTACCTGTGAGCAACAACATTTAAAAATCAAAACACATTCATGCTGCTATTGGCATGTTTACCTATGCTCTTGGCAACTAGCCCAAGAGCTGAACTTGATGGTGGTCAAGTAAAAATGCTCGTCAGCTTGGCCTTTTGATCACCATTTAGGTCTTTAGGGAAGACTACCTCGAAAATGACGTACAGGTCTCCCTTCTCGTTGCTATGGTACAGTGGCATGCCCTCTCCTTTGAACTTCCTGACTTCTTTTGGTTTCGTGATCACCTGAAATTTTATGTCCATGGGCAAAGTTTATGTATTGCACATTTGCATTTTCACACAAGATAATTTCTTGCAGGGTATAAACTCAAAATCACTGCCAAGTTACCTTGGTCCCGATTTCCACGGCATGGTTGTCAAGGTGCTTTACGTTCTTCTCAAATCCAACAAGAGCTTCTGACTGCAAGAGAGATGAAAGCTCAGTGGTTGACAACAGATCTAATATAAGAGTAAGAGCATGAGAAATGGAAGAGACAGTGATAATTGGCGAAGTTGCTCTAGGCTGCCTAAACTAACGGATGCCTAACTCCGGTCTGGTGGAATGACTGAGGCTCGTGGTTCATACTCAGTAAGCCTTCAGCAACACTAAAGAATCAGCAATAAAAAAAGGACACTATTCTTTAGCTGAATTTCCTACTTCAGAATGTACTCAAGAACCCTATCTGACTTGTAGCTGAATTAATGCAGTGGCTTAACATCTAGCACAATCTTCATCTAAGAACAAGCACAAAAAACTGATTTGGTTCTCCCAGTGCAATCGAACCTTCTTCGACAGAAGACCCTTAGGGGAAGATCTGTCTAATTTCTGTCTACGTAGCACTGTTAACGAGGAAACAAGAGTGAAGTGAACAGTACCAGTGAGATTTCCACTGTTGTATGTAGGTCGTTGCCTTCTCTTCTGAAGCGCTCATGCCTTGCTGTCCGAATTTTAAACTGCTCAACAAGTGAATTTGTCAGAAATAAATGGTGCCAAGCTGATCATTCCTTACGGTAGTATGTATAAAAAGATAGCAACCTTCAAATCACCAGGCTCTCCATCAATCCTAGGTTCACCATCCTTGTAAAATAAAATTTCCTGAAAGCAGAAGAGATAATCTACTAGAAATATCCATAATGAGAAACCAAGCAAATTCTAAAGACATGGAGCTCTCCTACCGGTTCAAGGAAAAACAACAACAAAAAGTGCCGGCATCCATAATTCAAATATTCAATATGCCCTAGAGAATGAGTTTAAGCAATTATTGTGATGATGTCCATGGCATATGATATTCAAATTCTAGCTCAGACTGAAGTTCTAGCAGAGCTCTGTAGTTCCAATGTTCTTATTTCTTAAATTCTGAAGAAGTTACTATAGTTCAGTCACTGAAGGTGGCACACCAAAATCAGTTTCCTGGCTGTACAGTGCTAGTTAGTCTGGGTCTCGGAAAAGGAGTTCTATGCATTCTATGCATAGCATTCTTTTGTTTATCACAAGAAAAGAAGAAAAAGAATGTTGCCTGTGTAAAGAAGCGGAAACCAGGGTGTTCAGACATGTTATAAAAGTTTGCAGGACGTCAACCACTAGAGATAGTTCACTGGAAGAAATAATAACACATTTGCTTTCTACCTGTCCATCTTGCATCCCTTTTTCAATATCAACATTAATGAAGTCCCTTTCTCTTATGTACTTCACATTTGGGCATGTATCACAAACCTGGAAAACAAAAATGTATCCTCATGTTACTTCAGAGTTTAGCAAGCCAGATATAGTAACTGGATCATATATATCTTTCAAAATGAAAACTTGAAGATAATGTTCTTCATCATGAAAACCATGACAAGATGAAACAAGAAACATATCGACACCTGTTCCATTATATTAGTATAGAACTATTACCATATTAGAACTTACCTGCTCACTCATTCGATAAAAAACTCCAGGAGCAATTTCTCGTTGACGAATTTCATTCCTACATTTGCATCGCCTGTTGCCAGGAGCTGGTTTTATAACATTTTTCTCCCTCCAAATCTATCGTACACCAATCAAATACCAGTCAAAGCAAATAATTATAAGCGGCCATAAGAGCAAACCTTTTTAACTAAAATCTCAAGCTACTTGAAGAACACATTAAAAAAATGTTATCACAACACTTTAATGTTGCAAGCCGTTGTTACCTTTAAGGAACCACCCATATACAAGTCCTCTAGTGAAGCATCCAATTCAACGATCACATCATCACCCTTTAAAATTCGTTCTTCCTCCTCTTCCATACCTCCACCACCAAAAAAACTGTTTTTTTAGAAACATAACAAGAAGATCGTTACCAATGGGAGATATCTAAAAGATTTGGGTCCCGTAGGAACACAGTGAAACAATTTCTTTCAGCATTGAGTTGCATTCAAGTAAAGAAGATGAAACAAAAAGTTAGTAATAACAAGGGATATCTGCCCAATGGCATGTTAATCGGTGAACCATTCACAATGACTGAATTCTTTGTAATGAATAATTACACTCGAGTCTATAACAGGAATGCACAATTGTACATCTGCAACTTTGTTCATTGTTATTGTTAGCACTTAGCACAACACCTTAGAAAGGACAAGTACAACCAGACATGAACTACCAATTTATAACATAGCTTGATTCTGTACTTTGCAGCACCTGACAACCTAGAACTTGCAGCAAGCAGCATAGACTTGACAGGCATCTTTTTAAGATCTTTCAAATAAAATCGTGATAAGTTTTTCATATTCCATACTGACTAACTTCATCTACAGCACAGCACAGCACATTTGAATCAATGGTATCCATCAGCTCAAGAATGAATTGAAGATGTCACATGGTTCTACGTACTAAAATGGTACATCTCAATATATACAACATAAGTTGGTCAGGAGCATCAAGCTTGTTGTTCTAATAAATCCTCAGTTTTCAAATATATATGGACCCAACCAAAACAATTGTGATTTATTTAATTTTGTAGGCCAACCACACGCGCTTTAACCTTGCCATAACACACAAGGCCAATAATGTCTTAGTTAAGATAAGACCAAAATTCTCATTCCTTCTGCAAAGAAGTTAGGTCACATTGAAGTAAGGGAACCTAGTTTGAATTGAAAAAAAAGAGTATGAATAAATTATGAAATATGGTTTGCATCATGTTTTAGCTCTATGTTTTTTTTTGAGATTTTTTTTAGCTCTATGTTGTGACAGTAATGTATGCTTCGTAAAGAGAGCTTGTGTTCACTCTCTATATTTAGTTGTCAAGATAGGCTGATGTAAACAAAAAAAACATTTAATATAACATGCAATTTTCTACTTACTTGCTAAACACGTATTCGATGTTCATAGCATGACCACCATCACCATCACTGTGCTCACCATGGAATTGATCCAAACCTGCCTCACCGTACCAGTCATAGACTTTCCTCTTCTCCTGATCCGTCAAGACCTCGTAGGCTGCAAGATGAAACCTCACTAGTCACTACCATCAGGAAATATTGGAACCGTCAGGAATGTTCCGTTCTCTGGTAGTATGAGCACTCAAAAATATTCTCCAAAGTACTAGTACATACTACATACCATTGTTGATCTCGGTAAACCGCCTGTCAGCTTCCTCATTGTTGGGGTTCTTGTCAGGGTGGTATTTCAGCGCAAGCTTGCGGTAGGCCCTCTTGATTTGTTCCTCCGATGCACCCTTTGAAACTTGCAGTATTTCATAGTAGCTCTTTCTATACTCCATTGGTTGCATACAAAAAATGGATTATCAGAATGATCAGTACAAAACTCATCAATGCTTATAGGTAGTATTGTGAAAGATCATTATGGAGGAGTGGAAAATTGTTCAGAATTTAAACAATCAGAACTCCAGGAACTGGAAAAATACTAGCTAGCAGTTAAAACGTAAAAAAATTACAGGAGAAGATATAAGAAATGCAGAAACTCTGAGCACCCAGCTATGGAAGAAAGTGATTTTGAGCAGTACATCATGAAAGTCCTTCGTCATCGATCTGAAACCCTTGAGCAAGATGCGATTTTCGCCAACAGATTGATCTGAGGCTAGTAGGCTACTGACGAACGCGCGTGCAGACTGCAGAGTGAATTCCAAGAACACGAAAAGAAGAACCCCCCGATAAAGAGTTGGAATTTGGAAACCAGTTCTGACGGATCTAGGGCCGTACCCAGCAAGTGAAGACACCGCTTGATGCAGGAGGAGGACAGCGACGAGCAGCGCCGCCCTCCTCGCCGCCATTGCCACCGCCAGCACACACGCCTCCCTTCGGTTGGCAGTTTGGCACTGCGAGGACAGACAAGGCGAGAGCGTTGCTGGTGCGCGCTGTAGCGAGCGAGCGAGCGGGTCAGGGATTCCCGTCGCTGCTCCTTCGGCCTTCGTCTTCCTCCCGAGTCCCGATCGATTTCGCCCCCGCGGCTCGAGAGCTTCAGTGACGTCTTCGGTGCGCGGCGCGCACGGTCCGCGTGCGTGGCAATGGCTGGGTCCTTGGACAACGGGCTCGCGCTTTTGGCCGGGCTCTGCGGCTGCAACTCCGGCTACTGCACGGGTCCGTCGTGGACTCGTGGCGTCAAGCGTCATGCGAGGACACGATTATTTTATTGTCCCTTCGTAAAAAAAACTCTCATTTTCTAAGAAATCATATTTTTATAAATTTAATCAAATCTATAAAAAGTACACATTTATAATACTAATTAAGTATTATTAAATTAATCATGAAATATATCATTATACCATATGGAGTTATAAATATTCATAATATTTTCTTAAACTTAGTTAAAAATAAAGAAGTTTGACTTGATCCAAATCTAGAATTACATTTTTTTCACAAGGTAGTATTTTTGTAAAAAAAACACAGTCCATGTTATTACAACATGTTGGACATTGTTGCCATTGAGACCCTGACTCATCACACATTAATCATTAATTACGCTGTCTTAAAGGACTTTGATGTCGCCTAGGAGGCCTAGAGGGGGGTGAATAGGCCTACAAAAAATCAACTCAAAAGAAAATTAAAATTCAGGGCAGCACTGCCTCCCTTTGAGGGTGGCACTGCCTCTGTGTGGCCGAGAGTCCAACTCAGCTCAAACTTTAAGGATATGTACTAGAGGAGATATCCAGTGACGATCCTGTAAAATTTCAGCTCGAAGCTCTGTCAGAATAGAGGGCGGCATTGCCGTCCTATGAGGGTGGCACTACCGGCCTGCGCAAGGATTTCAAACTGAATTCAAATATTAACCAGCAGAACTTAGATCAGATAAATTTCTAGTCCATTTGCAAGTATGTAAATGACAGATCGAAAGCTAAACAGGGTATATCACAAGTGAATAAGTAGATCGATCACAAACCCTAAAATCACCTAAACAACAATATGAACTTGCAAGAATGTAAATGAAGCACACAGTGACACGGTTATTTGTTGGTATAAATTAATGCACACTCTACTTTATCTGCAAGCGCACAGATAACGTCTACCGATGTAGCACTTCATCAGGATGACCCAGTTTTAATATCGAACCCAAAGAAACGGAGTATGGTCTTCTTAAGTCTTAAGCTTTAATCCTTGAGTAGCTATCAAGGACTGAGAATTTTGAAGGTAGAGGGGATCACTAAGGTTGTCTAATTCTACTTCAAGTACGAAATGCTAATAGTGTTCTTGATGGAGAAATTATCATAGAAGGTTAGAAGCAGAGTATGAATTCTCCTACCAATAAATTATCCTGCTAGTCCTACAAACGGGATAGTGGGCTATAGAAGAATCAACAAGGCTATAAGAGTCACCCTTGCGAACTACCACTGAAATCCGGAATATAGGGTACATTCATGAGCTATCAAGTCTAAGCACCACGCTTACACCCTCTAACTCCTCTAATCCTAGCGCTACTAGAATTAAAGTACTCAAATAAGTCACAAACCTCAAGAACAATATGAACAATAAGAACAACTTGAAAATAGACGTTGATTACCAGAGAGATCTAGATGCAAGATCTTAAAGAACTTGAATCCATAGGTACAAGATGTTGAAAAAGATCCGACAGGCCGGAGCTTCTTCTAAATCTCCTCCTCTTCTCTCTCTTCTATTTCTAATTCAAGACTTGATTCTATTCCTAAACTAGATGGAGAACTAGTTTTCTTCTTGATCGCTGGCTCTTCAATCCTTCTCCTATGATTTCTAATTCTATTGGAGGTTCTGATCTGGAGAGATTGAATGATTCCTGGGGGGTCTAGAGGCCACTTTATATAGCCCTGGGGGATCAACCGTGGCCCTTGGATGAAACCGACCTTCACGTAGGGTTGAGATGCATCATAGGAGGCGGTAGAGACAGCTTGCAAAGGAAGGAGCCGTGGCGGTGTGGGGGGAGGCCGGCCGGCCTAGGGTTAGGGCCGATTGGCCCCACCTGGCAGCAGGTCGAGGTGGGCCGCCTTGTGGAGTCCTTTGGTGTCTTCTAGAATGTCCTTGTGTGGCCGTGATGTGGAGATAAGTCCGATAGGTGTGGGTTCCTTCTCATGGAAGATATCCTTTTCCTATATTTTTCTATTTAATCTCTGAAAAATCACAATTCACCAAAACTCATGGAAATTATCAGTACAACCTCTATTCTAAGGTGAGAATCATATTTTTATCTTTTTATATGTTTAGTTGACGGTTTATAATGATAGTTAATTACCGTCAACAACTCCACCACACTTAGTCTTTGCTCGTCCTCGAGTAAAGGTTGAATTACCTCAAGACATAACTTTAAGATAAGACATCAACACTAGACCTCTCCCAGTCATACCTATACTGCGGGATTCAATGTGTCTACCACAACACTTTGGGTAGTTGAAGAACATAACAGTTTGAATTTGATCACCTTCTTCCTGTCAGTCAAGTCAATTGGAGATTTTTGCACAAGTTTAAAATAAAAGCATAGTTCACCTTCTCCCTATGTAGCTCACTCAAGTCACTCATATATAGTATTTATGGAATCCTCTCCAAGGCATAAATGACTGGTGTCTTAAAACATCATATCTCTAAAAGCTGTATCTAGAGTGAAAGGTATGATCAAGGATGTAGCCCTTTTACCTTGCATTTATTGCTAGGTCAAAACTCGGACCCACAGAGGGAATTGTCGTACTCTTAGATCAAGATGTGCATGTGTGCGGTATATAGTTGCTAACTTATTTCTACTTTGCTCCTTTGAGTGTATATCTCTCTGTTTTGAAGAATTAAAAAATTATACAGAGGCTTTTAAGATTATGGACTATCGTTGTTTTTCTTCTTCTTTCTCTTTTTTTTCTAATACTTACCTATCTTTTTATTTTTTTTATTTTTGCATAGCCCAAGTCTTTTTTTGTAATAGAAAACTTATAGAGAGATATTGATCAAAGAACTTGGAGCATTTATTCAACCTATAAAATATTTTTGAATGGTAAGGCATGTTTTTTGCATACTTCCAGTGTAGGAATAGCAGATGTATGTGGAGTGTAAGTGATCTTGATCTTGGGAGCATGAAAAATCTCTCGACACAGGTCAACAAGGTTTGACAAAACTCAATACAAAAATAAAAGGCTTATAAGCTGGTCTTAAAAATTTATCATGTAAGGCTTTGGTAGGATATTACTCAACTACAAAGGAGAAGTGAAACTATTAATTTTGCAAGTTTAAAAATAAAAGTTCTCCAAGGACATATCCCACAACAACTTAAGCAATGCGGGGTCCCTAAAAAGGTTCCCAACCGTAATAAGACTTCTAGGAAAAATGTTGTGTGAGTCTATCTTTAAATTATATCAAAGTAATTTATTCCTTTAATCAGGATTAATAGATCATGTGTTTATTCAGGGAATTCTTAATTTAATTTGAAATAAAAGATTAAATAGTGAAAAATAGAATGTATGGAATGTGTACCGAACCGTGGACGAAGGAGGAGGCAAGGCATGGCGACAGAGGGGTGGTCGGCCTGGCCCTGGGGCCGATCGGCCCGGGCTGAGGCCCAGTCGAGGCCCGCTTCATCGTGCGAGGTCTTGGCGACGTTTGCTTCTGTGTTTTTTTATTTTCGCGATCGAATCTTCTCTAGTAATCCCGTAGTCTTCTCCCACACTTATTTCCTATTTTCTTTTAAGCGCAACATGTGAAGACGAGACAAAATATTCCAAATAATAATAAAGAGAGAAAACACTTGACTCTAATAAAACTTTATTGATATCATTTAAGGCACTTATTACATATCTAGCTAATAATAGAACTCTCACACTATAACAACTTGATAACTCTAAATAATAAATCTCACTTTTAATAAAACTCTCACACCCAAATGACTATGTGCCTTATCAATCTACTAACTCATACTCCCTCTATTCTTCATCAAGTCTACAGCATAGAGTGTTTGCAAGAGTTTTAGTGCTTTTCTGCCTGATGACTAGCTTATCGATTCTAGCATTAGACTTCCCTATCGTGTCAGCTAGCGTAGACATTAGGCTTCGAGTCTACTCGATAGTCTGATCAGTCATAGAGCTAGATTTTCTCAATCGGGTGAGCAGTTGCCACTATTCACCTAGCCTTCTATCTAAGGAGTTTATCATCTTCTCTTGATCATATATCCTCTTCTCCTATTCTTGTAGCTTCTCTTTTTGATCTTCTATCTCCATCCCTTGCTCTTCTATCTTCTCCAGCTGCACTGTGGTAACTCTAGGCTGCTTAGGCTCGTGAGAAGTGCAAGAAGACGATGAAGATCTCTTCCTAGGAGGAGTGACACGAATCTAATATGGGTTGGCTCTAACTCCTTCGAAAGCAGGACGAGGAGTGGTAGATTTGTATTTGGCATAGGTTACATCTCCAAACTTGTTGGTCTTCAACTCTGTCAGCGTCTCATTGGGCTTGGGAGGAAGAAGAGCAATTTCTTTAGACACGTTGAACTGGCGAGATCTGTCTGCGATAGTGTGGCGCGGAGGTGGCTCTAGCCTAAGCGTAGAAACTTTGCGGGTGTAGAAAGATTGTTGCGGAGGGTGCTCCCGCTGAGTTCTTGAGGATGCAAGGATGATCTCCTTTGATAGCATGGTGGCAAGAGGCTTTGGTGGAACAAAGGCGAGCGGTTTTGGTGGAACAATGGCGAGAGCCATTGATCTGTTGTTGGAGTTGCGCTCATTGGAGTTGTTGCTGCGTTGGCTGGCCATTGGAGGAGGAAGAGAGCTTCGCTGTTGGTTGGAGGCTTCGTAGATGGAAAGTTATGAGTCTAGGGGCAGGCAGGGGCCTAGTTTTATAGTCCGGATCAGCTTGCAGAAGGGTTCAATCTAGATTGGATGGCTTCGGTATGAGGGACGAAAAATTCGCAGATCATGGCTGCATAACTGTCAAGAGGATAAGATAAGAAGGGACTCGAGAGGCGACGCAGGGAGAACCATGCCCAGAGGGGGCCGGTCGGCCTGGGGGTGGGGCCGGTCGGCCTGTCCTCAGGAGATCCCGCGACCAACTTTCTCGTGGCACCTAATAACTCTTAAGTAACCTCTAAAAACTATCCCTCGGTGTACAAAACGTATCGGAGGTGACAGATATGTAATATTTAAGGAAAAACGAGGAATTGGATGACATCCAACTCCTCAGGACTTTTTTCATATTCTAGAAAAATTTTAAGGCGTTGTCCATTTACCTTGAATAACGTACCTTTGTCATTTTGAAGTGTTACTGCTCCATGTGATGAAGTTGCCACCACCGTGAAAGGTCCTTCCCACTTGCTTCGTAGCTTTCCATGTCCAAATAGGTTTACCCTGGAATTAAAAAGTAGTACCTTATCTCCTGGAGTGAAACTCTTCTCCTTGATTCTTTTGTCATGCCACCTTTTGGTTCTTTCTTTGTAAATCTTCGCATTGTGGTATGCTCGTTCACGCCATTCATCGAGTTCTAAGAGTTGCATTTTTCTTCTAACTCCTGCGGCTTCTAAATCCATGTTCCATCTCTTGATCGCCCAGTGGGCCTTGAATTTAAGCTAACTGGTAAGTGACAAGTCTTTCCGTAGACGATTTGATAGGGGGACATTCCTAATGGTGTCTTATAGGCTGTGTGGTAGGCCCACAGTGCATCAGGAAGCTTATCTTTCCACATCGTTCACATCTCGTTGACTGTCTTCTGTAGAATATTCTTAATTTGCTTATTTGATGTTTTTGCCTGGCCACTTGTCTGGGGTGATAAGGAGTAGCAACGTTGTGACGGATCCCATGTTTTGACAGATACTTGCGAAAGTTCTTATCAGTGAAGTGGGTTCCTCAATCACTAATTACCATTCTGGGTACTCCAAATCTTGGAAATATGGTTTCTTCAAACATCTTCTTAGAGTTCTTGGTGTTCGTAGCATGACATGGCAAGACTTCTACCCATTTGGAGACATAGTCGACCGCAACCAAGATATACTCGTAATTTCTTGACTTCGAAAATGGCCTTATGTAATCGATTCCCCAGACATCAAAGAGATCAATCTGAAGGTTGTTGGTGAGTAGCATGGCATCTCTGGTGTTGATATTACCGTGCCTCTGATATGATCCACACCTCCGGACAAAGTCCTTTGTATCTTGGTACATGGTTGGCCAGAAGAATCCACTTTCCCAGATTTTTTGCATGTGTTTGGAATGCTCCATAATGTCCTCCATATGGTGATGAATGACAACGTTTAATGATCTTGAGTCCTTCTTCCACTGGTACACACCTTCTGAGCAACCCATCTAAGCAAAATCTGAAGAGGTACGACTCATCCCATAGGTGAATGTGACTTTCATAAATGAGCTTCTTTTTGTTCTCTCCTGGTGGTACATAACCTGCAACTATAAAATTGACAATGTCTGCATACCAGGGGTCAGATCTGTTAACTTGAAAGAGCATGTCATCCCTTAGTGAATCATTATGGACAATTCCTATGGATCTTTAAATTGCATTCTAGACAAGTGATCAACAACAAAATTTTCTACTCCCTTCTTATCTTTTATTTCTAAGTCAAATTCTTGGAGTAGTAAAATTCATCTAATCAAACGTGGTTTAGCATCTTTCTTAGTGAGCAAATATTTAAGTGCAGCATGATCAGTGTAAACAATCACCTTAGCTCCAACCAAGTAAGATCTAAACTTATCAATAGCAAAAACAACAGCCAAGAGTTCTTTTTCAGTAGTAGCATAATTAAGTTGAGGTCCTGTCAAAGTTTTGCTAGCATAAGCAATTGCATGATGCTTTTTATCTTTATATTGTCCTAGTACTGCTCCTACAGCATAATCACTTGCATCACACATAATTTTAAAAGACAATGACCAATTCGGTGGTTGAATGATTGGTGCAGCAGTGGGTGTGAGTTTCAAAGTTTCAAAAGCTTTCAATTCAAAGGGTACATCCTTTGCCAGTAGATTTGTAAGCGGTCTTACAATATAAGAAAAGTTTTTAATAAACCGACGATAAAATCCAGCATAGCCTAGAAAACTTCTAATCCCCTTGACATTAACAGGAGGAGGTAGTTGTTTAATTACTTTAATTTTAGCTTTATCTACCTCAATTCCACGTTTAGAAATTAAGTGTCCCAACACTATTCTCTCTCTAACCATGAAATGACATTTTTCCCAATAAAGGACTAAGTGCTTTTCTTCATATCTTTGCAAAACCATGTCTAAATTTTCAAGATAATCATCAAAAGTTTTTCCATAGACAGAAAAATCATCCATGAAAACTTCCATAATTTCTTTGATCATATCAGAAAATATAGACATCATACATCTTTAAAAAGAGGCAGGTGCATTACATAATCCAAAAGACATTCTACGGTAAGCATAAGTTCCGTATAGACATGTAAAAGTGGTTTTACTTTGATCATCTGGGTAGATTAGAATATGATGATATCCAGAGTACCTATCAAGAAAACAAAAGAAAGAGTGATTTGCTAAACGTTCTAACATTTCATCAATGAAAGGCAGCGGAAAGTGATCTTTCTTTGTTACCTTATTAAGTTTCATGTAATCTATACACATTCTCCAACCAGTGACGGTTCTTTGTGAAATTAACTCATTCTTCTCATTTTTAACTACAGTCATGCCTCCCTTCTTAGGCATAACTTGAACAGGGCTCACCCACTTACTGTGTGGCACAGGATAAATAATCCTGGCGTGCAAGAGTTTTAAAACCTCTTTCTTTACTACCTCTCTCATTACATTGTTAAGTCTTCATTGAGGTTCTCTAGAAGGTGTAGCATTAGGATCAGTAGGAATGCGATGGGTGCAAAGAGCAGGGCTGATTTCCTTAAGATCTTGGAGTGAATAGCTAAAAGCTGATCTATGCTTTTCTAAGATAGTGATCAGACGAAATGTCTCTTCTTGAGAAAGTTTATCATTTATGATCACGGAAGATTCCGGATCATTATTTAAGAAAGCATATCTAAGGCCCGCAGGTAGGAATTTTAATTCTATGGGAGGTTTAGGTGGTTCTTCGAGGAAGTCTAAAGGATCAGGAACAGAAGAATGATCTTCTTCCTCTATGAAGAATTCAGCATCTTCTTCAAGCTTAGATTGTTCTAAAGTTTCAAGGGATGCTTCCTTAATTTCTTCCATATGATCTATCTCGGGACATGGATCATTCTCAGTATTTAGGGAGTGAATGATTGGTATGGATCTTTGAAGATTTTTCCCAAGACAAATATTTAATTTCCCTATTTGACCTTCGAGAAGAAGTCTTTGGATTGGTTGACCTATCAGGAGGTCGAATTCAATGATGTCATAGAAATAAAAGCTCATATGCACTAGAATTCCATCTACCACAATAGGTAGGACATATGAAATTCCCAAACTAGGAAGAATATATCCTGAGGGGCTTTTTAACAATTTTATTGTTGGGGGTCAATGGCATGTAACTCGATAAATCTTGAGCAAAAGATGCAGACATGATGTTGACACCCACAACAGGATTATAAAGAGCTTTGAAAGGTTCCAGATTAATTTGGCATTGAATGGAAGTGGAAGGTGAATCTAGGCGAATCACTTCAGAAGAAAGCTCTGATTCTTCCAACCATTCATGGCTTAGTACAGAAGCTAGATTTTTCTTAGTCTTTGTAAGGAAAGCGTGTTCAGTAAACTACAAAAGTTCTTCGGGATAAGGTTTTGATTTCTGATGCTTCCTTATAAGGTGATAATTCGAGGTATTTCCAAATTTAGAAAAATATTCATCCTCGAATTCAAACACATTTGCTGAAACTGGGGTCTCCCCTGTATTAGGAATTATAGTTGAATGTTCATATGGATTAGGAAAGGATTCAGGCTCAGCTATTTGTTTTTCTACCAGTTCTTGTGGTGCTTAGCTTCATAGGTAGGAGTAATTTGTGAAAGGTTGAGCAGTAATTCCCTTATTTTAGTAACTGGGGTATGCAGAAAGGATCCATTTGAAGCTAAGTTAAGAAATGTAGTTGTTTCTCTATTCAGGCCCATATAAAAATGTTGAAGAAGAACGGGGTCTAGGATAGATAAAGATGGACCAGAGCGGATAAGAGTATCAAATCTCTCCTAGGCAGCAATTAGAGACTCATCACTTTCTTGTGTGAAGGACAATATCTCTAAGCGTAGGCAAACGATTTTAGAAACTGGAAAGAATTCTAAGCAAAAGCTAGAACATAAATCCTTCCAATCCCCATTCTTACTTGGTGCGGTTCGATTGTACTAGGTTTTAGCTTTCCCTTCTAAAGAGAAAGAAAAAAGCTTCCATCTTAGGGTTTCATCGGACATGCCTGCAATGTGTAGACATGCACAGGTCTGTTCGAACTCGTTTAGGTGAATGTGAGGATTTTCATCTTCCTTGCCTGAAAAGGATTGGCTCTTAACCATTTTCTACCAAACATGGTCATAGCTCATAGCTCTCAGAAAGAACAGGCTTAGCTGATTTTGGGTGCTCTAAGTCTACTATGGTGGGGTAGATATACTGGTTGAGTGGAATGGAATCTGTGGAGCCAGTGGATGGCTCTAAGAAATCCATGGATAAAAAGATAAAAGTATAGTACAAGATTAAGCTTGACTCAAGATGAACTCAGCACTGCTCCCTGGAAATGGCGCCAGAAATGCTTGTTGGTATAAATTAATGCACACTCTACTTTATCCGCAAGCGCACAGATAACGTCTACCGATGTAGCACTTCACCAGGATGACCCAGTTTTAATATCAAACCCAAAGGAACGGAGTATGGTCTTCTTAAGTCTTAAGTTTTAATCCTTGAGTAGCTATCAATGATTGAGAATTTTGAAGGTAGAGGGGATCACTAAGGTTGTCTAATTCTACTTCAAGTACGAAATGCTAATAGTGTTCTTGATGGGGAAATTGTCATAGAAGGTCAGAAGCAGAGTATGAATTCTTCTACCAATAAATTATTCTGCTAGTCCTACAAACAGGATAGTGGGCTATAGAAGAATCAACAAGGCTATAAGAGTTACCCTTGTGAACTACCACTGAAATCCAGAATATAGGGTACATTCATGAGCTATCAAGTCTAAGCACCGCGCTTACACCCTCTAACTCCTCTAATCCTAGCGCTACTAGAATTAAAGTACTCAAATGAGTCACAAACCTCAAGAACAATATGAACAATAAGAACAACTTGAAAATAGACGTTGATTACCAGAGAGATCTAGATGCAAGATCTTTAAGAACTTGAATCCACAGGTACAAGATGTTGAAGAAGATCCGACAGGCCGGAGCTCCTTCTAAATATCCTCCTCTTCTCTCTCTCTTCTAGTTCTAATTCAAGACTAGATTCTATTCCTAAACTAGAGGGAGAACTAGTCTTCTTCTTGATCGCTGGCTCTTCAATCCTTCTCCTATGATTTCTAATTCTGTTGGAGGTTCTGATATGGAGAGATTGAATGAGGCCTGGGGGTCTGGAGGCCGCTTTTATATAGCCCTGGGGGATCAACTGTGGCTCTTAGATGAACCAACCTTCGTGTAGGGTTGAGATGCATCATAGGAGGTGGTAGAGGCAGCTTGCAAAGGAAGGAGCCGTGGCGGCGTGGGGGAGGCCGGCCAGCCTAGGGTTAGGGCCAGTCGGCCCCACCTAGCAGCAGGTCGAGGTGGGCCGTCTTGTGGAGTCCTCTATTGTCTTCTAGAATGTCCTTGCGTGGCCGTGACGTGGAGATAAGTCCGATAGGTGTGGGTTCCTTCTCATGAAAGATATCATTTTCCTGTATTTTCCTGTTTAATTCCTAAAAAATCACAATTCACCAAAACTCGTGAAAATTATCAGTAGAACCCCTATTCTAAGGTGGGAATCATATTTTTATCTTTTTATATGTTTAATTGACGGTTTATAATGATAGTTAATTATCGTCAACATTGTTTATCCCGTAGTTAAACTCGCCATTAAGGCTTACCTATGTCCACATTATTGAGGTATCCACAAAAGGATTGGGCTCGCCACCAAGGCTTGCCTTTTCCTCGTTATCAAGTCAAGAGAATGAACTCTTAAAGTGAGGAATGATTCCACTAGCTGCAAGAGATGATTACAAATTTTCCGCTGCTCACCACAAGCACGGGAGCTCACTGGACGATGCCTAGCCATCTAGGATGCTTCACATCCAAGAGTAACAAATACACAATGAAGATCGACGAAGCCCGACAAGTGCTCAAGGTTAGAATTGCTCTAATCAACTCTCTAGCTCTTAATCACACAGCTGCAACACTTAATCATGCACTAAGCACTTTACTCTCACAAAGAGAGGGTTTCAGAGAGCTTACACAAGGCTTTGGAAAGAGTTTGGAAGGTTTGGAGCATCAGCAACACGATTAGGGACTGTGGGATGGGTATATATACTCATCCCACTTAAACTAGCCGTTAGGATTCGAAAACTAGCCGTTGTGACTGTACAGGGGCGTGCGGCAGTGCCGCTATCCTAGAAACAGCATAAGTCACCTCACGGAAAAATCCATAGCTTTTTACTCCGAACTCCGTTTTCAGTGATCTTGGATATTTCGGAAAGCTTGTTTTGAGGGCTACCCAACCCAGCAGAGAACAAGCCCAAGATCAACAAGTGCAGGTGCAGTCCTAAGGGTTTCTCTCATGTTAGCACTTGGGTTCGGTTACTTTGAGCACTTAAGACTTATCTATGATTCGTATTGCATCCCCCTTGATAGTACGACATACCTATACTCAAGATAAAGAGAATATAACTAATTTAACCACTTGAGTCTTCAATGTCTTCATATGTCATTTCTTCTCAATATCACTTCATAAGAGATTGCAACCAATTGCAACTGTCTTATCTCTTTGAGTAAACATACTTTGAGCATGTGACTTGAACCATTTCAACTCATATATCAGTTTACCTCAATGGCTTTAAATCACTTCCACTAATGATTTAATCCTCAACACAATATGACTCCTCATAGCTTGATTAGTTCCTCGACTCAATGCAAGTACTCTCTTCTTCACCTTAGCCATGGTACCTTGGTCCCCAAGTCGTTGCTTGCCCTTCACCTTCGCTTAGTACCTCAAAGCCCTTTTCTTGCTATCTTCACCTTATCAAGCCATACTCAAGTCACATCACATTAAGTATCCATTGAATAACCGTTTCTTCAATATTTTGATGCTTGCTTGAATATCTTCTAGATATGAATGTTGATATCAATCAAGCTTCAGTTTGACTCATATAGAGACATATATGAATCAATATCAATATTGTCAAGCCAATTCATGGTTCCTTATATCCTCTTTATTTTGGCTTGACACTTCTGACACTTATTTCAATATCTATCTTCATGCTTCTAGCTTTGATCAAATCAATGCAAAGTGGTTTTCCAAATCTTTATTCATACAAGCAAACCAATATAGAGAATATCCCATATTCATTATACATTGTCTCCATTGTCATTTCTCCTTTACTTGATATTTCCTCATTTATGCACTCTTGATTCATTCTTCAACCTTGATCAAAGCTAGTCCACTGTCCAGCTCTTCTTATTCATGTAAAGCAAGTCATTATAGAGATCAATCCAAAACCATCAATGCATGTCTCATTTGTCATATGCCAAATATGCTTGCTTTCATATGATGCTATGATATCCCACAACATAGGAATCATTTCATTAATTCCATTTGCATTGTTGTCTTTTGTTTGAACTAGATTGTTTCTATAATCTTCCAATACAACAATACATAATTCGGCATTTCATTTCAACACTATATAGAATACCATCATGTTTGCCTACTTGCTGAACCTTGGATATACTTGTTAAGATACAATCCACAAGTATATGTAATAGACTTAATCTTCCTGTTCAATACTTAGCAAACTTGTTAGACCTTTAATTATATTGTCATTCAATTCACCAAAACCTACTAAAAGGCTAAATGCACTTTCACTGTTTAATTGGCAATATTAGTTTTTTAATCAATTGGCAATCCTAGTTTTGCAGCCACATTCATACCTAACATTAAAGAGTCAAAATTTCTATCTTTTTTCATCTGGCCCATTAGACCCACTTGTCCGGGCACTCGCTCGCGTCGGCCCTCGCTCGGTCCAGCTTTCATGTTGCTCTGATTAAAAAAATCATTCGTCTCCCCACGCCGCCGCCGCATTGTTTCCTTGTCTCGCACTGCTCCTCCTGTTCGCATAGCGCCGCTGTTCTTCAAGGTGGCGGCACGGAACGCTCTCCAGCAAGGCGAGCACTGTTGGGTGAAAATAGATCACTCAAGCATCGGAAGGCAAAATAAACTCCATTGAGTATTCATTTTATGTCCATGAACATTATATGTCTGGGGAGTATTTACGGAGGTCACCTTTAGTACAATATCTACAGTACCCTCATTGCCTACAATGCTAGTCGTGTTTAAGGGCAATTTGGTCATTACATCTTTGATATAATATTTTCTAAGCAGCCCCTGGAAGAAAGATTGTTGGAGACGAGTCTTCATAGCTTAAAGACGAATTGATCTGCATTGGCTTACTTTCGACTTCGCTTGACAGCGATGCGGACCGGTTATTTTTGTTCTTTGATCTTTGTCTTTGCCTTCCCGCGAAGTGACTTGGTTGCCTTCGAATCCTTGTTCTCTCCGGTATCACGAAGTCTTCTTTTGTCTTACAGTATGAAGACATCCCTGATAGGCAAAAAAAAAATTACTTAGGAAATTATTGGTTTGAGAATTAATGGTTAAGTTGCAAGGATTACGTTTGTCTGAGGTCAAATCCCAATAGGATCCTTAAAAGAAGTCTAGGAACTTAATATAGTATAAAAATTAATATCATTATGATAAATTTTTTATGCATTACGATAAATAAAAAATCTAATCATGATTGTATTCTCCATTAATGTTTTATATTAATGTTTGATAGTTGTTCCCATTGCAAGGTGCAGACATATTTGCTAGTATAGAGAAAAACAACTCCTAGATAAAGATTTAGTTTCCCCAAGCTTTTCATATGCTTCGGCTATTTTAAATTATAAAAATTATGTAATTAGATATATACTATGTCTAAATAGACAGTATGAGTTACCATCTTAGAAAAAACTACTCGATCACCAATTTTTTCTAGGAGAAAAGAAAAACGCTAAAAAATATGTAGATTATAGTAGCGCCCACTCGAAAGAAAAAAACATAAAGGTTTCTAAGAAAATAAATAAAAGATTGTACACTTTTTAAACCCGTCGAACTTAAATTCGCCGATCTTCAAGGGCACAAGCGTAAAAAGGTAACTAGACTAGACCGCAGCCGCCCGCAGTCAATGTGACATCCGGCGATTCCTTCTACCGAAGTCTACTTCCATTCCTCCCCTTCCTAACCCCGCGTCGCCCACGAGCTCGCCGTGCCGGCAGAGGAGAGGACCTCGCCGGAGCAGAGGCCATGGGGCCACCGCAGCCAGCCAGGGCCGGCGCCATCAACATCGAGGCGTGTGCGCGGCCGATCGCCGTCGACCACCGCATCAGCCTCCCCTACTACTTCCGCATCGCGAGCAGCCTCCTCCGACAGGTCGAAACCCTAACCATCCCCCGGAGCCCAGCGTGGTGGATCGCTCCTTCGTTTCTAGATCTCATCTCTTGTCGCTTAACGCATAGCTTTCTGGTTGTGTAATGGGCGATCGGCCGCAGTTCTCCTCGATGGTTTTGGGCGATGCGATTCGATGAATTGGGGATTATTTTTTGTTACGTCGTTAATGCGACTGCTAAAGTGTTGAATTAGACTGTGTCTAATTTTGGTGCTCCGATGTTGTTGGCAGGCTAATATATATCGGAACGAGAGTAACTTCCTCGACCTGTATGTCATCCTTCTGAGATACTCGAGGTGGGCTGGGCATTCAGTCACATTTATACTCACTGTTGGTCATCTGTATTGATGTTATAGTTGACATCGATTGGCTGCAGCTTGCTGTGCGAGACGATTCCGAAGCATCGTGATTACCATGCCTTCAAGTTAAGAGAAAAGGCATTTTTTGATGTAATTTCTCTCAGCTCAACTTTAGAGATTATCTTTGTTATTCAAAGTTGCTGAAGTGTACAAATTTGCTTGATTGGATATCACAAATTTCTAGCCTTAGATATACTTTTGAGGAACAGTCTTTTCTGATCCCAGATGTTGGGCACGTAGACGTAGAACACCTTGCAAATATTGATGTTCTTTTGCCTTCTCCAATTCATCTCTGAATTCCTTTCTTGTGACTGGTCTTGTATGATCTTCCCCAGATGTTTATCTAAAAATGAATGGCCTTTTGTTGCAGAAACTTATTGATGTTATCAAAGAGCTTGAGACATTGAAGCCAGTTGTGCAGCGGCAGGTTGCCGAGCATAACAGAGGAGGTACTGTGGAATCTAATACTAATAGTCTAAATGGAAACTATGGTACAGCTCGTAGGATAGAGCAGCGTACGCCAAGCTCTTATACTCCACAGGTATGCACTGCATCACACTGCATTTTCTAGCCTGTAATATTGTGAAGCATTCTGGGAAGAAGAGATGGAGAATATGTACTTTTAGATTCTCAAGTCTTTTACTTATGTTATAATTCCTTATTCTTTTTCTTCTTTAGCCATTTGTAGGCAGCACTAATGGAGCATTGCAAAAACCCTTCCATGCTGGGAGACAAGTGGCATCGTTACCGAGCGTCCAGAAACAGTATGCATACCTTTTGGTCATTTTTATGTCTGTGATATGTTATTGTTTCACTTTGCTTAGCTATAGTGTGGACATTTAGTTATTTTCTTATTTAACAGCTAGCCACCACTTACATTAAGGGAAGATTAGCTGACATGTTAGTTAGCTAACAAACTACTCCCTCCAGTTCCATGCTTGTTTTGGACATGGACATGGCCTTCCGAACATAGCTTTGGCTATGATTTTCTATTATAATATATACCAAAAAATCAACAAATATATGATTTTATCAAAGTACCTTTTAAGACTAAATGACTAATCTATACATGATGTCTTCAAACTAAATATTTTAAAAGTTAGTGATAGTCAATCAAAGTTCTAAAAGTTTGGCCTCAAACTTGTCCAAAGCAGCAAGAATTATGGAACTAGAGGGAGTACAATGTAGTAGCTTGATGATTGCAAATCAAAACTGTTGGCTTATAGGGAGCATATGATCCTCATATAGTAACCTAATTCTTAGGGCGCGTTCGAGAAAGAAAAGTTAATTATTAATGCTGCTTGCAAGAAACAGAGCATATATTGTTTAGAATTATTTTGTTTTTCCTCAATTGTAACCAAACATGACTATAGTTCATTGCTCAGAATCTTCACTAGATGGCTTGGGTTACCAGTTCAAGGATCTAGCTCTAGTTGAGCAGTTCATTTTTTTAATAATTAGTTAACGTAGTTTCTCTTTATCCTATCAGTCAGTATTACTTTTATCAATACATTTTTTTTTGAAAAGTTTATCGATATGTTCTGAATTTCCTGCAACTAGATAAATGAATTTATACCTCCTAGAATAACACTGCATCTAGGGTTTTCTGTTGATTGGTCATTCCAAATGCTTTATATTTGTAAATTACAAAAACAACATTCCTGCATGAGGAAAAAGATAGGAGGCTTACAAAATTATTGTTGTTGCAAGAGGTCAATAACTTATGTAGTTATGTGCTTTGTCAGAATCATAGTTAGACTATCCCTTCGTCTAACTATTATTTTCTTCTCTAGACTGTTCATATTGTGCAGTGTGCTCCCTTTAGATAAAAGATGGCCTATCCTTTACCTGATGTATCAGTAGCCATTTGTGTTAGATACTTAGATAGTTGTGTCTTTGATCTTTTTTTATTTTCTTTTGGTGCTTTTGAGCAATAGACCTTGTCATCTGTTATCTAAACTATGCAGATTTATGAATCTACCATATCCAAAAGAAGAAACACTAGCTAGACACTCCATATTAGGACCTAATGGTCTTAATGGCCGATGGAATGGGCCTGTTACTGAAATTAAGGTATAGTTATTTTCCTTCATTGTTTAATGTTTGTTGAGAATTTGATCACATACAAGCATTATCTTATGCATTTACCTACTGCTTGTTACAGGTTCAGTATCCAAGCAATTTTGAATTAACACAAAATGATATAACAAGGTATTTTTTACAAATTTGCACAAATATTTTAAATGTTTTGTACCAACGTAAAGACACCTGAACATGTATTGCTCAAGTGGACTCTGTCAAATAGAATTTGAAAGAAAGATTACTTGATCACCCGAGTTAAAAGAGAAACTTAGCCTTGTGTATGAGATTAGACTAGAGGAGACATGTATGAAAATGATTGGAGGGAGATGCAGTTAGTCATATCTATTTGGAAACTAGTCCATCCTCATAGCTATGCCATTTTGTTTCCTATTGCTTGACATTATCAGATGCTTTGCTTCTGCAGTTTAGTGCCATCCATCTTGAACCAAGATGATTCGCATGGTCCCAGTACTGCACCTCCACCTCCAGATAGCTCCTCAAATGACAATGATGATATGAAATCTGTTCTCTCTCTTGATGATGGTCGATGGTCTGTGCCAGCGGAAGAACGCACTCCACTTCCTTCTGCTAGTTTGGAAGAAGAGCTGTTCCAATTGAATATCAAACAACCTTCTCCTCCACCAGTTCTGGCAGAGGTACAAAGGCCAATTTCTCCATCAAGAGTTGCTGATCCAACACCAGGACTTCCGACCTCAGGAACTGCCCGCTTTCAGAACTTGCATGTTGTAAGTTTGAACTGCATCTTTTTCCTTTTTAAAATCTATATCAATCATCACATTGCATTTCATGCATACGTATTTTATCTATAACAATTTTGGTTCTTCCATCTATTTCGTTTCTAACATTTCTAAATTCTAACTCATGTACTTTTTTAACTTACTTTGATTGTTTATTTCATTGTGCGTTGTTGTTAGCCGATCAAGTTGATGGAGTGTTTTCTAAGGGTTGCTGAGTTAAACACCAAAAGAAGCTTAGAAACCTGTGGGGTTCTTGCTGGTACCCTGGTATGAATACATCACTTATAGGAAATAAGAATGGTGGTTTGCTGGATTTCTGACACTTCGTATTTTTTTCATGTAGAAAAAGAGAACTTTTTATGTGACAACCTTAATTATTCCAAAGCAGAAATCAACATCTAATACGGTAGGATCTTAGTTTTTACTTTTGATTTTGTCTTCCTCGTTCCATTCCTATTCTTTTTGTTGCAAAGTTGACAACACATGCAATGCTGTACTCTTGTACCCCTGTACTTGAGTTTAGTACTGAATGGCATGACTTTCTTTGTCCAGTGTGAAGCTACAAATGAAGAAGAACTATTTGAAGTTCAGGACACAGGCTCACTGTTCACTCTTGGTTGGATTCATGTGAGTTCTATCTAACTTGGACACTTTCTTTTGGTTTCTCAAGTGAAGTGAATAAGGTAGATGTACTCTACTCCCTCCGTCCTGTAATATAAGGTATCCAAGCATTCAAATTTGTCCCAAATTATAAGGGATTTTAGGTGTACAAACCCTCTAAAAGGACACATGCATACCTACCAGGCTACCATTAATGTCTACCACCAATCCAAATATGGTAATCAGGGAGGGTTACATGTGCATTTGTTTACCATATAATATGTCCTAAAATTTCTCAGATACCTTAATATTTCAGGACGGAGGGAGTATGTCTCCATCCCCTAGAGAAGGAAAAAAAAGGGTATATGGATTACACTTAGGGATCCAAGTCCCTCATTTTTGGGTCATTGGGTCAACCTTAAACTTGTTAAGATGAACTAGAATGTCATGCCATGTAATTAATTTAGGGAGAGAAATGAACTAGGCTAGCTGACCCACAAAACATCATTGGATACCCACTTGCGCCCTTGACTACACTCAATATTTGTAAGAACATACTGATGAAGATGCTTACTTGTTTTCAAGCTGCTTCTGCCTTGTGCAAAAATATCTGCTTAAGCATTGCAAGTGCTTTATAAATATGGATATTATGATGTGAAAAATCTTTAGCTTGGTTTGACCTGTCATGGAACATGGAAGCTTGGGTGTCTGATAGAGATTTTTGCCTATGGTCTTCATTTCTGCTACACCAGGCTGAGAGTCTCATTGTGCATGTTGAGCAGTGCCTGAGCCAGCGCTTTTGTCTTATCTTATTGGTCGTACAGAAGAATTTGACCAACATTTAGCATGTTTGCATAGCATTGCATGTACTACACTATGATTTATCATTTAACTTTGACATCATGCACTTGCATGTTTATATTATATGTGGCCATTACAATTTTGGTGTTAAATTCTTCCAATCTTTCAGGAGTTGTATCTTTTAAATCACATGTGGTGTTTGATGTTTTTTTTTTGTACCTGCAAAAGTGCAAATAGTCTTGGAATTACTTGGAACTGTGGTTGCATTGGTTGACTGATTGCTTTACTCATGCTAGAAAAAATATCACATTCTTCAATGTTTTTTTTTCCAGACGCATCCGACACAGTCCTGCTTCCTTTCTTCCATTGACCTCCACAATCATTATTCTTATCAGGTAATGCTGGCAGACTGGATCTCATAATATGTTTCTGCTTATTTGATGGCACAGTTCTCTGGTTATTACTGCAACCAGTCCCTCAGCCATTGATCTTATTTGATTCATAACTATTCTTTTTACTGTTTAAATTTGGAAAAACTTACTGGATTCTAGCTATTGTGAAGATGTTCTCCAATACTAATACATGTTCTTAGTGCGCTTTCATAATTCCAGATTTGAATGATCCAATGGAGTATCTCAATGAGATTTGGTTCTTCTACTATTCTTCAATAGAATAAGCTCTATGACTGGTCACACTAGGTTTAATTATGTTTAATCCTCTTCTGGAATACTAATCCATACCCAAAGATTAGATTTGGCAAAGTGTTTTCTAGTAATTAAATTTTTGGTATCCACTTGTTATGTTTGCAATAGTTTAGTGTGCCCTCCCCCCCCTCCAAAACAAAAAGTTCATCCTGCTAATTTGCTTAATATCTACTGGTCTATCAATTGAAAATACTTAATGTTTTACTTTGATTATGTGGTTTGCCTTTTCTTTTTGCTGATAGGTCATGCTACCTGAAGCAATTGCAATAGTTATGGCACCTACTGACACAACAAGGTTATCCATCTATGCTGTTGATATCCATTATTTGCGTTTTTTTCCAACACTTCTGTTGATATATGATACTGTAAATAATTTCCTGATACTTAATTTCATGGGTGCCAAATTATTCAATGTTTCATCTATTTTCCAATGTTTACCAATGTTCCAAAATAACTTGGTTAGTAAGGAACATATAGTTTCAGGAAGTGTGACTAGCTTAACTGGTTCAGGTGGGAGGTGTGGTAGTGCATCTCAACCACCTAGGTTTGAGTCCTCTTCGACTCGAATTTGTGCACCTTTTCCTTCTTAATGAAAAGAGCCTAGTTCCAGTGTTCCACTAGATTGGGTCTCATTTGGTTTGAGGAATGTATAGTTTCTTTAGGTCATCATTGTCTTTGCAAGCTTTAAAATATAACTTATCTACGTTGTAAACCTGTTTGGTTGTGGTTATTGTTCTATCCATAGGTTTGGCAAATCTTCTCGTACCTGGAGTTAACTGGCTTTTGTGTTGTTTGGCAGCTTGCTAGTTTGTGTTACCCTTTCTGTAGTTTGTAAGCATCTTAGCATCAGAAGACATCTGACTGTGATCATGGTTATATATTTGTTTGACCAGAAAACATGGTATATTTCATCTCACGGATCCAGGTGGTATGGGCGTGATCCATGATTGTCAAGAGAGAGGTTTCCATCCTCATAAGGCACCTCTTGATGGTTCGCCAATCTATGAGCAGTGCTCCCATGTGTACATGGACACTGATATAAAGTTTGATATGATTGATCTCCGAGAACGATGACAAAGCTCAACTTCTTTGGGTTTATTTTGAAGCCTATACTTCTCACAGTTAAGTCTTATTGCTGCCTTATTTTTTCTTAGTTGTGCTGAAGATTTGTGAATTCTTATATAAGCTGTTGTACATAGCTATTGCATTGTATAGAGAAAACAATTGAGTTAATGATACCATTGGTAATCTGCAAAGCCATTGATGCTTTGTTGTAATTCATTCCTTTAACCTCGCAAGGCATGTTTGTGTGGCAAGATGAGGAAGTGGTGTATGCCATGCCAATTGTACATACTTGAATATTTGACTTAAAGAGCATAAAATATCACTGGTTGTTAAAGCTCTAATATTTCTCAGACTTTAGGTTTCATTGTTGCTGTTCTGCAGGCTTTAAATGATTATATGTCGTTCTAGCTATGTTGTAGTGCCAGCTGGAAGGAGGGCCTTGTTTGAGACAAATTGGGGACGCCAGTGTGGTTTGTTACGAATACTAAATCGCTGTTGAAAGTTTAGTGGACTGTAGACAAATGTATCGTTTATTTCACTCGTGTGCAGAGAAACTTTGGTCAATGTATTGGAGTTAGGATCTGCTTACACAAAAAGTGAGTTTAGAATCATGAGCAAGTTTTATTTACTAGACCAGGTCTTATAAATTCTTACATAAAACCGAACTGGATCGGCTATGCAAACGCTGTCTCAGTCTATGGTCTTGCTTCGATTATACGGAGTTATACACCACAATATATACCAAAGTTTGCGCCATTATTAAGGTGTCGAAAATCACTACCAAAGTTTGCGCCATTACTAAGGTGTCAAAAATCACTCTTCCAAAGTTTGCGCCATTACTAAGGGTTCGAAAATCACTCACTCAGGGCCTGTTCGGTTACCTCCAAATGGACACCTGGAACAATTGTCGTATAACATGGATCAGCAGCAATAATTCCTGGTCTCATTCCACACTAACTGAACCGGCCCTCAAGAGTTTGTTTCATCTCTGGTGCATGCAAATTATATTGGAATCCCGAATCCTGCCTCGATTCGAGATTAGCTGGAATAAACAACTATTGTTGCATTTTAGATAAAACAGCCTACCTAGAGAACAATGACAAGAGCTGGTTTGAGCGTGTGGCCCTTAACCACAAGGTCCGAGATTCAAGCCCTCCCTCTAGCGTATTTTTGTCCTATTTGTTTTCCCTCTTTTTTATTTTTAAAAATTTATTATTTTCTAACTTTTTTTTTTCTAAAATACAATTTATCCCTTTTGTTTGTCCTTTTACCATTTCCTCCCTCTTTTTTGAAATATTTACACCTTTTTGTTTGTCCTGTCCTTTCTTTTTATCTATTTTGCTGTCTTTATTCTCTTTTTGTTTGGCCACTTTAAGCATGTTTCTAGTTTTTTTCTCCTTTCTATTGTCCTGTCTTCTCTTTTAGCATTTCTTCCTATCATTTTTAAATAAATTTACAATTTATCCTTTTTTGTCGTATCTTTTCTCTTTCTGTTTGTCCTCTTTCTAGCATTTTTCCCTCTCCTCTTTTTCTTTTTCTAGTTTTCCCTCCTTTTTGTCCGTTTTTCCTTTTTAGCATCTTTTTTATCTTGTTTTTTAAAATAAAATTTTGACTTATCCCTTTTTGTTTGTCCTATGTCTTTATTTTTAGTATTTTCTTTTTCTCTCTTTTCCCCTTTTCTTGTCCTCTTTTAGCATTTTCCCTCTATTTTTAGTGTTTTCCTGTTATGTATGTCCTGCTTTTTATTTTAGCATTTCTCTCTCTCATGTTTAAGTAAATTTATAGTTTATCACTATCTGTCTGTTCTCTTTTTAGCAGTTTTTCCCTTCTCCTTTTTCTTTTTGCATTTTGACATTTTTGTTTGTCCTATCTTTTCTTTTTAACATTTTTTGTTTGTCCTATGTGTTCCTCTTAGAATTTTCTCTCTATCCATTTTTCAAAAAATAAATTCACTTTATTGAATCTGTCTGTAGATATTAAGGAAGTGAGTCTAGCTCAATTAGTTGGTTGAGAGGTATGGCAATGCCCAACCACCCAGGTTCAATTTCCGACTTAGACTGAATTTGGGTGTCTATATTTTCTCTTCTTAATGACAAAAACCTTCCTCCTAGGTTGGATCTTTTTTTTTGTCGGTAGACACCAGTTTTTTTTTCTCGATCGGGCGTTTAACCCGTTTTTCATTAAGAGGAAGAAGACAAAGTGCCCAAGCTACACAAGCGACCCACAACGCTGGCGAGGGACCATCGTTAGGGAGTCACAACAACCCTAACTACCAAAGTTTCAGTTAAAGATTACATCTTAAACAAGTTGCGCGACGTAACACCGGTGGCACCCTAGGCACGGACATCACTTTTTTCGTCTGTAGACACCAGTTGTCCAATTGCATCCATGCATGCTAAGTGCTAATCATCTCTCGACCGATCGGCTGTCGGCTCCAGCACGCCGAATTCCAATTCAGGCAACAATAGCAGGTGAAGTGGTGAACTTGCGGCCGTCCACACGTCACTTGTGACAGAATGTCGGTAGATCTCGCTCCCGTATCAGTCTTCGTCCTCGACTCCTCTTCGACTCCCTGGATCCTGTCTCGTGCCAGCACTACCAACGTGGCAGCATACGCATGATCTCGTTAGCTAAAAAGCTAGTACTTAGGAATTACCGGCGAATTACCGACAAGACAGGTTTGAATTTTTACAAACACAAATGCGTAGCTAAGCAGCTTCCGGAGATCACGAGGTTTCCGAGTAGCACGATGACTGGATTAGGCGATGAGCAGAACCTCAATCACCACGATCGCCGTCTGCCTGCCCTCTTCCATCATATGAGCCGCATGTAAAAAAAAGAAAAGAAAAGAATCTAGGCTGTGTAAAAAAAACAAAATCATCATTTTTACAGTGGTAATAACCTGACGGTGACAACACATGCATCATCGATGCAAAATTGGGGAACTTTTCCTTTCATTAAAAATGTAAACAAGAGCTTCTAAAAAATATCACTTGGTTAGAGATGATAATTATTCCTGAAACATAACGACAGTATTTTGAAGTGTGGAAAACAAAAACACAGTACACATCTTTATTTTTTGAGGGAAAATACACATCTTTATAACAGGTTCCTCTTGTGCATATCGATAATGGCCTCGTTCAGCTGTGCTGATAAGCCGGCTGAAAAACACTGTTGACTGATTTATTGTGAGAGAAAAATACTGTTCCGGTTGAAAAAACAAGTTGAAAAAGACGGATTATAAGCCAGATGAATAGGGCCAATATATCCGATGCACACTGGCAGGTGGCTGGCTCTAATGGTCAATTTCTGTGCTTGGATTTCTTCAAGGTGACCACAATGACAGGACACATCACACATGGCCTTACCTTTCTTAAGGTTCTTTGCAAGGATGGAGGCATACACAACGAACAACTCGTCAGGGATGTCCTCACCAAATTGGTTCCTGATCAGTGGCTCAATAATAGCTCTTATGATCTTGGCGATGTTTTTTGCGCTTCTAGAACAGTCGAGAGCAACATCACCATCTGAGTCATCATGGGCATCCCAGTTTGACTCGAAGGGTCTGATGTCTTCAATGTCAAATACATCACTATGCTTGATCAACTGTGTCACCTCATCTACAGATGGTGCATAGCAGTATGGCATATTGAACTGTTAGATCTATAGGATCTTTCTAGGTGTAGATCAGTGGGTGGTAGTTTCTCCGTTAGATAAATAACACATAGATCCGACCATGAACGGGAGAACCAGAGAGAAAAGAGAGAAGATGAGAGAGAGAGGAGATGATACCGTCCTTTCGTGAGCTTCGGGAAGGAGGAGACGGCAACCATGGCGTTGTTGTCGGTGGAGATAGGACGACGTAGTGCAGCAGCGCCGCCGGTGGGGCATCTTGCCGCTGGCAGTGCCACCCTCGGGATCGGACTAGGGTTAGGAGTCGTGTGGCGGCTCGGCGAACCTCCTCTCTTGAGCCCCTGGCCCCACCTCCTCTTATAGGCACTGTGCGACGGGGGCCCACCAGCCAAACACGTGCTGGACGTCCCCGATCAGGACGCGAGATCAGGGCCCACACCTGGCCGTTGGGCCAAGTATGGTGGAGATCAAACCAACATTCTCCCCCTTGATCTCTCATCACTTTCTTCGTTCTTTAATTTCTTACTCAAAATTTCGATTCATATTTTTCTCGCTTCTTTCCTATTTCATTATAGATTAGTGCATAGAACTGTCCCATCGTCACAGCAATTAGTGCCGCTAGACTAACAGCCACAATACACTTCTCCATTTTGAAATGATACTTTCTTTGGGCTCTTTATTGTCCGGAAATCACAGACTATACCATAAACCCATATCGACTGTGCGTTCTCTGAACACACTGGGTGGTAAGCCTTTATAAGCAGATCTGCAAGTACTTGCTTTTACTTATACATTCGAAAGCTTTTAAAGATTCCGGACTTTTTCCTTCACAACGTCTAACTTCATGTCAATGTGTTTGGCAGCACACTTGACCCGTTGTCATAGGAGTCAATCACTTTAAATGGTAATTGCTATTGTATACCATTACCAATTCCGGGTATAAGTTAACCATTTCGCCTGTCCTATAAGCCTCATAATAAGTTGTACTATAGGTATGCATCATTGATGACACCACAACTGTTTATTTGGAGCTTTTCCACAATAAAACTCCAACTGCGAGTGTTAGCTACTATGTGGGTTTCACTAAACATCTCACCGAAATTCAACATTTTTGTACCCACTACCATTTGAGAGTACTTGTTCTTTCTTAGTCATCATGAGGCTTATTAAATCTTTGCACAATTGCAAGATATTCTTAACTCCATTCTAGTGATCTATATCTAGACTGGACTTTCTGCCAAAACATCCCGGATAAATGAACTATGTTAGGGTAATATCATACTTGTGCACTCATTAAACTGTAATATCATAGTTGTGCACTCATCAAGCTTCCAACAACTGAAGCATATGGATCCATATTCATTTGATCTATCTCATGTCGGTTCTTGTAACACTAAGATTCTCAAAATTATTACCCTTGACTATATGAACAGGCGTAGGTTTACTTGCATGCATACTTTGTTTCTTTACAATCTTTTCTAAGCACGCCTTTGTGATAATCCTAATACCCCTTTCACCTGTCTCGGTGAATTTCAATTCTTATAACGAGAGTCATTTCACCGAGAACATTATTATTGAGTCTCGAGGACAAGAACTTCTTCACATATAGTAGATTGACATCACTACTACCAAGTAAGGTGTCATCCACATATATAGGATTAGGAAATAAATTTCTCATTCTATAACTTTGTACAGATGCGATTGTCCTCTTATTCTCTTTAACCCAAAATTTCTAGTTGACCTTTCAACTTGAAATGCCACTATTTAGAGACTTGCTCTAGTTCATAAAAGATTTCTACAAGTGGCATCCCTTTTGTTCTTTCTTTCCACAACAAAACCTTTAGGTTGTGCCATGTAATCATTTTCATACAAATCCCATTAGGGAATATTGTCTTTACTTTCATCTGATGTAACTTAGATCATGATGTGCCACTAGCATTCATTGTAATCTATTCATTCTCTTTGTGTAAAATCTTTCAATTTAAGTTGTGCTTTATATTTTATGTTCCCTTTGGAGTCACATTTCGTCTTGTAGACCCTTTATAGCCTACTGTTTTGGCTCTATTAGGTACTGCTTCCGTTTCTCAAACTTCATTGGTATTCATCAATTTCATTTCAATTTCCTTAGCTTCTTACCATTTAGACGTGTTAACGCCTCTCATGGTTTCTTCAAATGAGGTGGGATCACCCTCCATTTGAATTTCTTCATTAATATGTAACTTATAGTCATCAAAAATATCTGATTCTCTTATTCTTTGAGACCTTCAGGTCTTTAGCTAATGGCACTTCTTTCACATGGGGTTGTTGTTGCTGTTTCATCATCAATCGATTCTATAGGGTCCTGTTGAATTAGATCCTTGTTTTCTTATTCATCTTCTTGAAGGGCTAACAACATGTGTTGTATGAGTCATACATCAACATAGTGTTGAGCATTCGTCAATCTTAAGTCATTGGAGTAGGCACTGGTCCCACTTCTCTTCAAGTCGTGGATCTTTTCATACCATGCTCCCCCAGATTACTCCATCTTGTGTAAGGATAGCGTATCTTCAATCTTTCTTATTTTGGGTTTATTCTGGAAAAAATCTTTCTCATTTGGTGCTTTAAGCACCGTCTTAGTATTCTTAGTATCATTGCTATCTTCCTGTCAAACTGTAAAACGTTCAGGAATTTAGCCATTTTTGTACTTAGGGGCATCTTTATTATGACCGTTGTACTCCCTCAACGATCACCTTCATCTTTTTGTAGATCATTTTTCTCTAAATGCAAAGCATATAATGGGGAATATCTTTCAATTATCTTTCTGAGTTTCTTTCAATTGTCTTTCTATCTTTCTCAATTCATAGTTATCAATCCTCCCCCTCGAAATGTGGCATAAACTTTTCTGCCACAATTTCGAAACATTCATAACTCTTGTGAATGAGGATACTTTGATTACTTTATCCACATGATTACATCATGGAAGATGAAATTATTTCTTAATTCGTATGAGAGTATGTATTCTTTTTCCCCATTTCACTTCAAGAACTCAACAAAGTCTTTTTCATCAGTACTTCTGTAAGTCATGCTTGCATGTCATTCTTATCATGAGGTTCGTTTTCAACTTCTTTTGTTCTTAAACTCATACTAGGATAGCACAAAAGCTACCCTAAACTTCTCTCCCTATGCGGGATACACATCGTCATCTCACTTTCTCCTGCCGTGCAGGATAAGTACTATACCAACTTCATCCCGCAACGCGGGTATTTTCTTAAAATTTATGCCACCATACGAGACAATTCTCTTGAAGGGACATAAATGCCAGGATTGGCTCATATTCAATCATCAAATTCAGGAATAAATTCGATGTTCTTTAACACACATGTTTAATCCGACATTGGTCAAATTAAACATGCATGCCACTCGTTACAATTCATATCATAATGATAAAACTGAAAATTAAAATTATTATTATTATTTTATAGAGAGTACATAAAAGATATTTCTCAAACTAAACTCTTATTGTTCTATTTCTTTTCTTGGATCAATATCCCTAAAATCTTTAAAAAATATTTCTTTTCAAGCCACTCTTAAAGAGGACACAGTCTCTTATGCAATGACCTACTTTCATATACATAATTTGTGCTCAGGCTTTTCATCATCTGAGTCACAAGAACCCAGTGTTTTTCTTTTCTCTTTCTTTTCTGCCTTCAAGAACGAAAGCATGAAAATTTGTGTCTAAAAATTATTCAACAATAGTTATCAACATTAAACTCTGATTTCTTTATGTTCTATTCTACATCACCGTTGGGCAGATATAGAACAAAAACAACTTTCTTCTACATTAATTCTATATCACCGTTGGGCAGATATAGAACAAATGCATAAAACTCATAGATAAAACTCATAAAATTTTCTATCAATAACTTTTGCCAAAATTAGCAACATCATGAATACAATATTCTTGTACATTAATTCCACATCACCGTTGGGTATAAATGGAATTAACATATGGAACAACTCAATTATCATTAACTCTCTTCAAATTAAATTCTCCCGTTGGTTCGAATTTAATTAGAAGATCATCATTATCATTGCAGCAAAAAATCATCTTTCTATTTCATGAGCATTTCTGGATCTTTATCTATTCTCTGAAAAATTGGTCACTTTGATGCATAATTTATCAGAGATTTAAATTTCAACCTCAAACTCATAAATAAGCTTATGATATTGTTATCATCAACGTTGGTCAGAAAATAACAATATCATAATTTCACTGAAATCATAATGTGAATATCCCTCAATTTTAATTAGAGGATAAACTTTTCATTCATTTCTGAACAACTGTAACTGCTCTCCAAATTAAATCCTCCCGTTGGTTCGGATTTAATGAGAAGACAATATTTTTTTTCTTTGCAGCGGAAACATTAATCAAAATTCTTAAAATAATTCTTATTTAGAAGCATTTTTCATACTCATGTACTCTCTAGACAAATTATCGCGTTGGTTCAAATTTGAGTAGAGATGTAACCTTCAAACTTGTCAAAATTCATTACAATTTGCTTCTGAAATAATAAACTTCAATTCATCATCTACTGTTCAATTGGCCCACTCTAGGAACGAGTGGCCCATGGCCCAGCGTGCAACAGCAGGACGGCCCGCTCGCGTGCTGCTAGCCGGAGGCCTAGTGGCGCTCAATGCAGCTCCCCCGCGCCCAGCGAAATGGGCCGGCCCAGCACCCTACGCAGCTTCGGCCCAGCGGCCTCGCTGCTCGCTCGCGCCCGCGCCCAGGACGCAACCTGGGCCTGGGCCGGCAATTCGCCACACCGCCTCCTCCCACCTGGGCCTCAGCTCAGCCCAACGCGGTGCCAGTGGATCTCAGCCGTCAAAGCCGATCCGATGGCAGGGCGTGATCTTCGCTAGATCAAAACCTTGCCTCGCCGGTCGCCCCTTGAAACCCTAGGCCATTTTCGTTCTTTCTCTCTTCCCCTCTTCCCTCAACACCGCACTGGAGTGAAGAAACACGACGGCCGCCGCCCGAGGCGACCGGAGGAGAAGGTGGCGCCGCCGCGAGGCCTCTCGCCGACGCGCGTGCTCGCCCATGGCTGAGCACGCCGCCGTCGAGCGGCCGCGTGGTGTTGCCTTGTGCTCACGCACACGGCGACGAGCTCGGCTCTGTGTTCATCCCGCGCGCCGTCGAGGCAGCGGTGGGTACTGCTTCCCACCTGCGGCACCTTCATGGCTGCCGACGTGACAGTGGGTAAGAAGACCATGTTGGTTCCTTTTTCTTTCTTTCCCTATTCCATTCCTCGCTCCGCTTTTCTCGTGACACCAGCTGCCAGCTGCCGCAAGGGAGGGCCGACTGACCGATGCCGGAGAAAAGCTCGCGGGGAAAAGGGGATGGCGTCGTCGTGGGGCCCTTCACCGAAGCACGCGTGCAGCTGTGTGCGGCACCGTCGAATGGCCTCCCGACCGGCGCCCTTCGGATGGAGTCTGCGCAAGGCGACGCGCTGCGGTTCAACTCTCCTCCCACGCGGTGGCGCGACAGTAAAGGAAAACCAGGTTAGGGTTTCTTCCCCTTCTTCTAGGGTTAGGGTTAGGGTTTCATCCGATTCAAGAATCATTCCCTTCTTTTCTTTCTTCCGATCTGTTCTTCCCATCACCACTCGATCCGACATCGGGCAGTTAGGTTAGGGTTCCGTTAGGGTTAGCTGTTCTTCCGAATCGAAATTCGTTCTTTCTTTTCTTTGAATTTCTCTACCCGATCTAATCACACGCTAGGAACAAGCTCCGATGCCATTGTTAGATCTATAGGATCTTTCTAGGTGTAGATCAGTGGGTGGTAGTTTCTCCGTTAGATAAATAACACATAGATTCGACCATGAACGGGAGAACCAGAGAGAAAAGAGAGAAGATGAGAGAGAGAGGAGATGATACCGTCCTTTCGTGAGCTTCGGGAAGGAGGAGACGGCAACCATGGCGTTGTTGTCGGTGGAGAAAGGACGACGTAGTGCAGCAGCGCCACCGGTGGGGCATCTCGCCGCTGGCAGTGCCACCCTCGGGATCGGACTAGGGTTAGGAGTCGTGTGGCGGCTCGGCGAACCTCCTCTCTTGAGCCCCTGACCCCCACCTCCTCTTATAGGCACTATGCGACGGGGGCCCACTAGCCAAACACGTGCTGGACGTCCCCGATCAGGACGCGAGATCATGGCCCACACCTGGCCGTTGGGCCAAGTATGGTGGAGATCAAACCAACATGAACGAGTTAAGTTTCTTCTTCTCCACACGGCCCTTACAAATCAAAACATGCATCACATAGGGTTACAGTAATATCATAATGTATTTATTGGTTGTGCAAAATAGAACCATCAGATAAGAAACTCGACTGTTTTTTTAGTCTCAACTGTATTTGACAAGTATGCAAGCGGACTTGTCCGTGAACCCGAAGCGGGACTTAATTTCTGCAGGTTCCGTAAGAACCCTAAAAAATAGGTCTATTTGCGGCTTCGCGGACAAGCCCGCTTTCATCCGAAGTAATTGGCCTATATATTATTGATAAACTCTAGATTGATCTTTTGATGGTCTTCATTACTCATTTCGTAGAGTTCGAACATGGTTGTACATGCAATCTACCTTTTGGACTAGGTATGGAGAGCTTCAGAAAGCAGTTCCCAAACACGTGCCACACCCCCTTGAATTGGCATCTCTCCCTGCTTTTGGCCAACAAATGTTAGGTTGTGTTTAGTTCGCGAATTTTTTTTGCTTTGGCTACTGTAACACTTTCGTTTATATTTGTCAATTAGTGTCTAATAATGGACTAATTAGGCTCAAAAGATTCGTCTCGTGGTTTTCTACCAAACTGTGTAATTAGTTTTTTTTGTCTACATTTAATGCTCCATGCATGTGTCTAAACATTCGATGTGACAGAGAATCTTGAAAATTTTTGGGAACTAAACATGAGCTTAGTACCATATGGCCACCAGATACAAGTTCTTCGTACTGCAGTTTCAGAAACAATTCAAAGTCTTTTCCAAATTGTTCCTGGAACAGTTTTACCACAACTTGTGGAGTAGTCTTCCCAATATAGATGTTGCCACCATTCACTTGATTTCCATTTGAGAGATCCTCCGGGACCTAGATACCAAGTAGCATGCATAAGAAAATTAAAACAACAATACTTATTAGTTGTCCTTTCAAATGATCAAGACTGAAATCATTAGTTCGAAAATATATGTCTACTTTATAGGAACTCACTGCTTGTTGTATTGAAGGGGTCGGGTGTGTGTGTGTGTGGGGGGGGGTGTTAAGGGCCGGGTGCTCAATATTTACATTTTTTGTGCTCTTCCTATGTTATACTAATGGTGTGATATATAGATGTTGAAAGATGCCCTATTCGTTTTCTATGACAACCAAGGGGAATGAGAGAGATTGAGGCTTTGTTTGGATGTAGTCGGATTCGCATCAACCTTGCTAGATGTGTTTATAATTCTTGTATGAATCAGCAGAATCATTGCCAAGCGAGAGGTCAGGTGAGAAATATTTCGCTAAAAAATCACTAGAATCGTTTAGAAACAACAGTTAGCTGGTTTTGACATGATTCTGCTTTTCGTCCCCCTCAATACTAGCAACCATAATTTTTCAATTATTTTAAAAGTGGAACAAGATTGTATTAAGTAGTTTTTCACCTAAAAAAGTTCAGATTTAAAAAAATCATTTATATGATTTTTAATAAAAATAATATTTTTACATCAGAATTCAGCCTATTAGCTAAACAAAATCACAAAGTGATTCTGATTCATCATCTAAAATGTGGCGTTTCTTTAGAGAATCTAGATCCAAAATGTTTCTATAAGGATTTGAATGTCTATCAAACACACTTGTGTTTCTGTGCGCACTATCAATGTCATTCCAATCTAAATGCTAAAAATACCCAAATCACCCCCACTAGGTACAAAAACCTCTCAATGTCATCCTCTACTAAGCATAATTATTGTTTTCAATATATCAAAAATACAAGGCACACACATCATGCTATTTATTTTGCCATTCCATCATCTTATAATTCAATCTATCTTATTTGTTTTTTTTGTTGGATGCTTGCATTAGCCTATCTAATTTCGAACCGACCTAAGAATAACATTCGTCGTAGTGGCTCTATCTAGTTTGTAGTGATGTGGATATATAAGTTGTCTTGTGGTGTGTGTGTGTGTGTCTCTATGATGCTTACGCTACGAGCTTATGATGTCCTTTTGCTGCGCTACCCTGACACCCAAACCATTATTCAGCATGTGCGTGTAGTGATGCCTAGACAACACCCACGCGCACATGTCGACACGAGTTTGGATCAAAGCCAACACCATCTTCTTCCTCCCATTCGGATTACGAGAGGGAGGGGGTGCTCGTGGCGGCGGCGATAGAGGGTTTGGAGTAGTATGGCAGCAACCTCGCTAATGCACTATTGGCCGCGATTGAGGGTAGCAGCGATGGGACAATGAGTAATAGAGTTAGGGATGTGGGTTTTGGTGGCTTAGAAATGACTCTAATGCTAGACGGCTCTAGAGTGAAGGCTGGACAAATGGAGATAGGAGATAAAAGTTACTAATAGAAATGTTAGATATGTACTGAATATATATGAGTATAGTTTGCTTACATTACGACTTGAATTATATTATGGGCTAGGTTAGAGTTAGAGTCAGACTCTGTATCCTAAACAACCATAAATATGAGGTAACCCTTGTTGTAACTACGGGAAGACTTGACGATTAGTTTGGACGGTGGCAAGGACACATGAATGTCGGTGTACCTGTTGTTTTATAGGGAGGAGCAACTGTGGTAATGTCTTGAGGATTATCAACCATGGTACATTGTTTTTCTCTCACAACAAATCAGCGAATAGTACTTTTTAGCCTGGCTTTTCAGCGAAACGAACATGGACACATCACTGAACCTCATTAAAAAACATCGTGTCTTTCTCATTCTCACTTGTATATTTTCTCCTATGGCGCTTATATTTTTGTGTTCTTTGGTTAGTATCCGTGTTTGGATCTTAGATTAACCATGCACTCTAACAAAGTGGTACCTGAGCCAGAGTCATAAAATTAAAGAACATTGCATGAAGGTGAGATAGATATGTCGCACACCGTGCAATACATGGGTGTGTCTGGGAAAGGACATGGCACAATGTAGAGCATTGCAGCGATCGACGACTCACGAGTTGAAAAATTTGAGCAAGTGGCTTGAATCTTTCAATGGGCTGCAATAGATAATGATGTGTCCAGACATAGAGGTCGGTCATGCATGACAACTAGTTTCGATAGTGTGGTTGGAGGATGTCATGGAAGAAGATGGTGGTTTTAACTCGAAAACAAACTCGTGGACAGATTAACGGGTGCCGGGTGGTCCATTGCATGAGAATAAACCTAGTAGATAGAAAATAATGAGAAAATTAATTTACTGCAAATAGAATTTTACAAGTTAACCTTGATTAGTAGGATTGTAAGAAGGAATAACACGTAGGCATGTAGGCAATAATGGAAAAGGACGATGCGAATTTGGCACCAGGGTGTTTGGTTCCACCTCAACTCTGGTCTTTCCGCGAGGAGGTATGTGTTGACTGACATGCTCGAAGTTCAAGCTACACTACAAGTACAATAAAATATGATTGTTTGGAGGTAAGTCGCATCATGCCATACATCAAGAAGACGCTCGCCTTGATTGCATCGGTCTCTAGCTATCTATGGCTGTGTTCAGTTCCTCAAAAAAAAAAAAACACTGTGCAAACAAAAGATTTCTCGTCACATCAAATTTGCGATACATGCATGGAGTACTAAATGTAGATGAAATCAAAAACTAATTGTACAGCTTGGTTGTATTTTGCGAGACGAACGTTTTGAATCTAATTAGTCAACGATTGGGCACTATTTACCAAATAAAGCCAAAATGTGCTACAGTACTTTTTTTACACCTTTTCGCGGAACTAAACACACCCTATATAAAGCATGCCATTGCACTGTTGAGGAATAGCCACAGCTGACAGCATAGAAGAGCTCAGCAGCTGAAAGGGTCTGCCCATATGGCGAACTCACCAACGCCGCCTGCCATGATCCCGACGGCGGTCTTGGCTCTCGGGCTAGCATTCCTGATCTGCGCCGGCAGGCCCACGGCCGCGCAGCACTGCGGCTGCCAGCCGGACTTTTGCTGCAGCAAGTTCGGTTACTGCGGCAAGACCAGCGACTACTGCGGCGAGGGGTGCAAGTCGGGCCCGTGCTGGGGCTCAGGAGGAGGCCGCGGCGCGTCCGTGGCGAGCGTCGTCACCGAGTCCTTCTTCAATGGCATCAAGTCCCATGCCGGCAGCTGGTGCGAGGGCATAGGCTTCTACACGCGAAGCGCGTTCCTCAAGGCCGTCGCCGCATACCCGGGCTTCGCGCATGGCGGCTCGGAGGTCGAGCATAAGCGCGAGATTGCCGCCTTCTTCGCGCATGTCACGCACGAGACCGGGCGTAAGTAGTGGATTCTTGAGCCATGCATCTAAACGCTAGCTTGTTTGGCTGCACTCGTTTCGTATGCACCTATACTGGTCTCTTGATGCATGAGAGTGTTTGTGTTTGCATGTATGTGCGCCCATGACAACAGATTTATGCTACATCAACGAGATCGACGTAGCGAAATACTGCGACTGGAAGAGTGAGAAGCAGTGGCCGTGCTACCCGGCGCAGGCGTACTACGGGCGCGGCCCGCTGCAGCTGTCGTGGAACTACAATTACGGGCCGGCGGGGAGGAGTCTCGGCTTCGACGGGCTGAGGGACCCGGACAGGGTGGCCCAGGACCCCGTGTTGTCGTTCAAGTCGGCGCTCTGGTACTGGATGGAAAACATGCACCAGCTCATGCCCCAGGGGTTCGGCGCCACCATCAGGGCCATCAACGGCTTCGACGAGTGCCACGGCAGAAAGAACACGGCCGAAATGAAAGACCGCGTGCGAGTCTACCTAGAGTACTGCCACCACTACTGGACAGACAGGCTTTGCCGAGTGCCAAAAGCACTCGGTAAAGACCTGTTTACTCTCGGCAAAGGCCTCTCGGCAAAGGGCTGCCGGCAAAGCGGCGTCCGGCAAAGGGGCCTTTGCCGAGAGCCTTCTTTCGGGTACTTGGCAAAGCCTTTGCCGAGGGTCACGGTGGCTCTCGGCAAACAAAAGTAGCCATTAGGAGCTTTCCGCCGTTACCGGCCCAAAGAATTTTTAAAATTTCTTTTACTTAATTTCTTTGCCAAGAGCCCAGATGTCCGGCTCTCGGCAAAGATTTTTTTTTATTTTTTTTACTTAATTTCTTTGCCGAGAGCCTAGGTGCCCGGCTCTCGGCAAAGATTTTTTCTTTTTTTTTGAATAATTTCTTTGCCGAGAGCCCCGGTAAAGGCTCTCGGCAAAGATTTTTTTTCTTTTTTTGAATAATTTCTTTGCCAAGAGCCCTGACGCCTGACCTCGGCAAAGATTTTGGTTTTTCTTTTTTTTAATTCTTTGCCGAGAGCCCTCTGGGCCGGCTCTCGGCAAAGAGTTGGTCTTTGCCGAGAGCCGGCCAAGAGGGCTCTCGGCAAAGCTGCTATTTCATTGTCCACTGTCCAGCTTTGCCGAGAGCTTGCCTTAAAAGGCTCTCGGTAAAGAGCCTTTGCCGCCCTCGGCAAAGTGACCATTTTTTTTGTTTTTTTTGTTTTTGTTTTCAATCCCTGCAAACACGACAAATGTATATATATGTCTATATTATCCATCACAGATATACCACATCCAGCACCATATATATCACATCCATCGCATAACTCACATCCAACACCATATGTCACAATTGTTCACATAAATCACATAAAACTGTCTCAAATACAAGTCCACGTGCATAACAAGTTCGTGCATAGTTCATCCACTTAAATCAATACCAAAACAAGACACGAAACTACCAGTGCTACTCACTGCGCCGGCCGCCCTTGACAACCTTGTGACGGCGGTGACAGAAACACTTGGTCGCCCTGAGGCTCTTGGCAAACAAAAGTAGCCATTAGGAGCTTTCCGCCGTTACCGGCCCAAAGAATTTTTAAAATTTCTTTTACTTAATTTCTTTGCCAAGAGCTCAGATGTCCGGCTCTCGGCAAAGATTTTTTTATTTTTTTTCACTTAATTTCTTTGCCGAGAGCCTAGGTGCCCGGCTCTCGGCAAAGATTTTTTCCTTTTTTTTGAATAATTTCTTTGCCGAGAGCCCCGGTAAAGGCTCTCGGCAAAGATTTTTTTTTTCTTTTTTTTGAATAATTTCTTTGCCAAGAGCCCCGACGCCTGACCTCGTCAAAGATTTTGGTTTTTCTTTTTTTTTTAATTTCTTTGCCGAGAGCCCTCTGGGCCGGCTCTCGGCAAAGAGCTGGTCTTTGCCGAGAGCCGGCCAAGAGGGCTCTCGGCAAAGCTGCCATTTCATTGTCCACTGTCCAGCTTTGCCGAGAGCTTGCCTTAAAAGGCTCTCGGTAAAGAGCCTTTGCCGCCCTCGGCAAAGTGACCAATTTTTTTTTGTTTTTTTAGTTTTTGTTTTCAATCCCTGCAAACACGACAAATGTATATATATGTCTACATTATCCATCACAGATATACCACATCCAGCACCATATATATCACATCCATCGCATAACTCACATCCAACACCATATGTCACAATTGTTCACATAAATCACATAAAACTGTCTCAAATACAAGTCCACGTGCATAACAAGTTCGTGCATAGTTCATCCACTTAAATCAATACCAAAACAAGACACGAAACTGCCAGTGCTACTCACTGCGCCAGCCGCCCTTGACAACCTTGTGACGGCGGTGACGGAAACACTTGGTCGCCCTGAGCGCCAGGAAGTGGGTTGTTCGAACCCGCCGACGGAAGCTGCACACATGAGAAGAGTTTGCATTAGAGGAGATTGGTTGATTAGCTAATGTTGCAATTCCTTGCATGTGTGACTCACAGGAGTTTGCATCAGGGGAGATTGGTTAGGATGCGTCGGTGGACCCATTAACCCTGGAGGCACGGGGGAACCCGTCGAAGATTGCATCCAGGCGACAATTTCCGCAATCCTTTTATCCTGGGCCTCCCGCGCTGCCCGCTCGGCCGCCAACTCCAACGCCAGCTCGGCGGCCCTCCGGTTTGCTTCTTCCACATTGGCCTACAAATTGGTGCAAAGCTAATAATACAATATTGCAAAGGAAATAAAGTTATGTAATGATCAATGTACGACAGTTAATAACATATGGTCTGAAACCAAAATACTTGTCTAAATCATTCTTGTCTGAATCATTCTGAATGTAACTACAGTTAAGGAATGACCTACTCCATTAAAAAGCAAAGGACCAACGGTATTGAAGTTATCAGTGTTATCAAAATCACCATCAGTATTATCAAAATCACCATCTCTTCTAGTTCCTTGTCTCGTCCTAATTTTCAACACAAAGCAGGACTGCACCTCGCAAAAAAATCTGTTAGGAAGGGCAAAGCTACCATGTCCCTCACTTATCTTGCTTGTTGCAAAGCTGCAACCTGCAAATGAACAAAAGACAAAAGAAAATAAGTAGCTGAACACAAGCAGACTGCTAACTTACTCGAGAATAAAAAATAAGGCAAGGCTAATAAATGCAAAACTATCAGCAAGCTAGAGTTAACATGCACACTATTACAAGCTAAGTTACTCGAGAACAATTACTGAAACCAACATACAACAAGCAGACTGCTACAACTAAGGAAAAACAAGACCAAGGATAGCTAATCACAGTAGTAGTATAGACAGATACTGTTATTGCTACTAAATTACTGCTCATATTAGTACACTCACACAACAAGCAGACTGCTACAACTAAAAAAATCAAGACTAAGGATAGCTAATTAGAGGAGTAGTAGTATAGACAGAGACTGTTATTGCTACTAAATTACTGCTCATGTCAGTACACTTACACACAACTGCTACTTACAGAACCCAAGTTTAATTAGTGTTCAGTTTGCAGAAGCCAAGTTTAAATAGCGTACAGATAGATTACACACGAGCCACATAAGTATACACTTCAGGTAATGTTTACTCTTCAGAGAAAACATGTCCAGCACCCTGTCTTAATAAATTTATAACTTTTAGCAAGTATTTCATTTATAAATACTTTTAACTACTCGGCAATGAAATCAATAGAATAGCAATGCAGCATTTGACATACTTTCGAGCAATGCACACCATGTACTTATCAGAGAAGGAAAAGAAAAAAAACATACCTAAATATGGGACTCTGTAATGGAACAGATCACTAAAGGAGGCTCAGAAGACCATCATGAACTGAATTTAGGGCTCTACAATCTGCTCCTACAGCCTCATCATTGTTTTCTTCTGAAAAAAGATATAAAGGTTCAAATTACTACACTTGCAGATATACATTGTTCTGAAAAAGATATAAAGGTTCAACATATTTGATTACTGCACTTACAGATGCTGAACAGGAGCAGTGCATGGTTAACATATTATTAAACTTGTATACCATAATAGGCAGAGCAAAATGGAATGCAGTCACTAGTATTTTTGGGCTGACTGTAGAATTTGCTGTTACAAAGCATTGAGCAGGTAAAATAGAAGGCAACTACAATGTACCTATTGGTACATTCATATACCTTTGCAAAATCTGTATCTTCTTAGCAAAGAACCGTGCACAAATGTGCTAAAAATATTTCTGATGCCATGTACATGTATGTATTCTTTGTGAAAATTTTACTAATTTCATTGTGCACAAATTTACTATATATTTTGAGTTTAGTTCATTTATTTATATTTCTCCAAAAAATGCAAGTTTGAACTGCAGGTGCATACAATAGTGAAACTTAGCGATTCAAAAAATAATATTGATGATATTGATTGTATTTTGAGACCAAATCCAGGAGCACTCATGAAATTTCAAACATCTCGCGCACGGAACATGGCGACAAACTTTGTGATGAAGTGTATTTTAATTATATAAAATGCAAACAACTTCCGAAAATCATGAAACTTGACGGCACGTCTTAAAATCACATGTGGAGGCTAGGATAAAAATTTAAAAATGTTTCACGCACGTTTCCCCGTACAAGGGTTAGAAACCTAGACATCTCCTTTGTTGATCACTGTTATTGCATGTGAGATGTCTAGATTTATAACTAGCTTAGTTTGCAACATGCGCGAAACGTTTTCAAATTTTTATTCTAGCCTCCACATGTGATTTCAAGACGTGCCGTCAAGTTTCTTGATTTTCAGAAGTTGTTTGTATTTTATATAATTAAAATACACTTCATCGCAAAGTTTGCCGCCATGTTCCGTGCGCGAGATGTTTGAAATTTCATGAGTGCTCCTGGATTTGGTCTCAAAATACAGTCAATATCATCAATAAAATTTTTTGAATCGCTAAGTTTCACTATTGTATGCACCTGCAGTTCAAACTTGCATTTTTCGGAGAAATGTAAATAAATGAACTAAACTCAAAATATATAGTAGAAATCATTAAAAAAGTGTCAAATTTTAAAATTTAAATATTAGTATTGTAACATGCTATCAAAAAAATGAATGCAAAAATAAAAAAAAAATAAATTCTTTGCCGAGAGCCCAAAAATAGTCCTTGGCAAAGAAATTTCTTTGCAGAGAGCCGACGAAGGCCTCTCGGCAAAGAGCTCTTTGCCGTGAGCCTAACTGAGGACCCTCGGCAAAGACTGACGGCGGTTAGGCTCGTCGGTCCTTTGCCGAGGGCCTTATTTGCCGAGATCCGGGCCCTCGGTAAAGGACGCCTTTGCCGAGAGCTGACCTTTGCCGAGGGCCTGGCTCTCAGCAAATAACAAATTTGCCGACGGGCGTTCTTTGCCGAGAGCTTGGCTCTCGGCAAAGAGATCTTTGCCAAGAGCGCCTCTTTGCTGAGAGTCCGGCTCTCGGCAAAGAGCTCTTTGCCGAGTGCCCGTGTTTTTGCCCTCGGCAAAGATAATCCCTCTCGGCAAAGACTCTCTTTCCCATAGTGCACTACTTCGGCATTGACCCGGGGAGTGACCTCACTTGCTAGGTGCTCAGTTCATCTATCTTGTGAACCTAGGAGAACATGTTGGATTACATCCTGCATTGATCAGCTCCTACTTCTTCGACCGTTTTATTATGTATTTAATAGAAATAAACCGGCTTTATCTTGTCTCCAAGAATCAGATTCGACCACTTATTACAGTATTGTGTAACCACACAAATGTCCTGCTCAAAACTCAGTTCTAAGGCCAACTTCAGTAGGGCCATTACTTGAGCCCTCATCCTACTTTTGAGGTCCAAGGGTAAAAAAACTCACTCTAATATGCCCCCTACTCTGGCCCTCAAAAGTAAGAGAGAGCCTCTACTTTTCTCAGTTTTGACAGTTTTCACTCGTGCACAAGCTTTTTCACCCACGCCCGCCCGCCTACCTCCGCACGATTCCTCTTCCCCTTTGGCCACCTGTCCCCGCCCATATCCTCCTCCGTCCCTCCAACATCTAGCCAATGCCTAGTAGCCCGCCCCTACCTGTCCGCTCATCTTCTGGAACGGCCGCACCCGGGCGAGGCTGCTCTTGGCGATTTTCTCGGCCACGAGTCCACTCGGTTTTGGCTCCGACGACCTCCCGCCCTTCACGCCCCTCCCCTTTGAGTCTACGGTGACCTCCCTCCTCTAATGCCCCTCTAAGTCCACGACGAACCTCCCTCTCCTCTTGCCCCTCCCCCGTGAGTCTGCTCGGCTTGAAGCCGGCTCCCCGACAACGACACACACGGCGAGACGCGACCTCGCCGAGACGCGACCCGACCCCTGTGAGCATGGCCGTGTTCATCAATGGAGAGAAGAAGATAGGAAAGAGAGGCAAGTGGGTCATATATGTCATTCTTTATTAGAAATGAATTTGAGGACCTTGTTTTGAGGGCTCTTGCTATAGAGTGCAGCCCAGAAGATAAGGTCATCAAAAGTGGGGTAAGACCTTAAATGAAAAGTAGGGGGCCCTGTTTTGAGGGCTATTGTTGCAGTTGCTCTAACATTTTAAGACCATCCAAAGGATGCAAAAAAGTTCATGTAATTGCACCCATTGGTGTAGCAAGTGCGTTTCTTTGAATATAATGTGCAAAATTTTTTTGGGTCGACACTTGTTAAAAGCAACTTCATTACTTGTATGCCGTATTGTCCAACACAAGGTTGCACATCCTATTAGCAATAAAGATTTGTTTGAAACTCCCCCTTGTTTATGGCACCTGTAAAAAAAGATCATGGACATCTTTTGGGATGTCAATCTAGTACAAAGTGAACCGCTCTCAATTCAGCATACAAACAATCAAAGAAGAGATGCTGAATTGTTTCATTCTTGGAGTGGAAAGCACACATTTTGCTCCCGTTCTAATTCCTTCTGACTAAATTATCTTTGGTTAGAATAACACCTTTTTTAGGAACCACATTTTTTAAAAATTCTAAGTGGTATTTTTAGCCTCCTTACTTTTTGGGTAACCATTATTCCGTTGTTGACAGATATCTATACATGGAATCTACTGTGAAGGAACCATTATTTTTAAGCAAGTAAAAAGGGTCTCTCTCCCTACATGTAAATCAATGTTCTCAAGTCTTGCTAGTAGGTGATGCCACTCTAACAATTTATTACCTACTAATACTCTTTTGAAGAAAACAATAAGTGGTATGGTGCCCAGAGTTGTTGCAACAAAGACTTGTGTTCACCAAACTATATGATACAAGTTAGGATATTAGGACTTAGGAGGAACTCTTTTAAGCTAGGTGTCGTGGGTTCATAACCGCGACAATGATCGGGTTGTTCGACATGGGTTGATGTGTGTACCTTCGGTGGCTTAAGAATCCAAAACACAAGGGAGTTTCCTAGTTCAGGCATCTAAGCGCTACGTCCAGCAGTAGTGTTCTTCATGTTAGGAAAGTTCAATTGAAGTTCTTACAATGGAGGAATAGAGAGTGAGATGTAGGGGAAAGCGCTATGCTAATCTAGGCCTCTAGGGTTTGGTTGGGCTTGGTCAATTGTCCCGAGGTTCGATCCCTTCTACAGGAGCCCATGCCTTCCCTTATATACCGGGGAGGTGATAGGAGTATAAATTGAATGGTTTCTCCTAGGGTTTTTCACCCTAGCTATGCTGCGGTCTTCTTCCTTAGGGCGCTGCCAGTCCTCCTTTGTCTTGTAGCTAGGGGCTAACAAAGTCTCAACTGCCCTCTGACTCCTCTGTTGTAGCCTGGCGTTGACTACCAGGTGCTATCTACTATCGTCGCGCCTTTGCGAAGGGCCCACCGGGTTATCCACTATTTTCTAAAGGGTGCATGCGAGCGAACCCGATGGGTGTAGGCCCCAAGCCCTGCCTAATTAGAAGAATCCCTCAGTCGGGGGGGGGGGTAACCAGACTGTTATGCCCTCAATCCAAGGATTTAACATGCCCATATGTTTGATTTTTGTCAGGAGCCCCCGAGCCCTTTATGGCCTCCTAGGTCACATCCAGGATGACAATGAGGGGCTTTTCTCGATTACAGCCAGTGGCCCGATTGAGGACGTTGAGTCTTTTTGTCTTATGTTGCATGTCCATCTAAGGATGTGATGGACGCCTTCACAACTCTTGGTTGGGTAACGCCCTTGGGTGAGCTTCAAACCGGAAAAGCTTGAGGGCATGGCCCAAATTTCATTTTCACGGGTGCTCGCCCTTTCCGAATTGAGTGATCGATATGTCATCCACTCATGTTATTGTGTTCTGGGTCCACTTGACCAACTTTATCTCTTTATTTTTCCTTTCCCTTCCCTGTTCCCATCTTTGGTGTTCCTTTTATGTATGTTGTACACTAGCACTAGCACTATCATACATGAACGTTTATTGTATTAATTAATTAATAATATATTACACTGCTGGTTTTTTATTTTTTTTCTTTGTTCTCTTTCTATTTTTTATAGTAGTCTATCGATTTTCCTTTTATGTATGTTACCAACATATCTACTAATATGCTATGATATTAATTTGTACTAAGTTGTTTAGAATAACTTATATACACAAGTTGTATAGAATAAGTTATGTACACAAATTGTGTTTGATAACTTTTTGTACATAAGTTGTGTTTTATAACTTTTGTGTTTTCAAGTTTTGGTAAAGAAAGTTAATTACTTCTTTTGTGTTTAATAAATTTTATGTTTCTATGTTTTTGGCATAAGTTATAAGGTAATTCATTCATTTGTATTTAATAACTTTTGTACATAAATTGTGTTTCATAACTTTTATATTTTCAAGTTTTGGCATAAGTTATAAGTTATATATTATAAGTTATGTGTTATAAGTTAGTACACACAATTTCTACTAGAATAAAATTTCTTCGAAACATATGCAAGTGGGGTCTAGTTTTGTTTGCCTCGCCATGTAGAACACACCGGTGCAGACGAAATTGAAAATAGATACACCGTTCAGAAGTTATAGCAATTTCAAATAAATGTTTCGCTTTTTTCTAGTCTGCATTAGCAATGACATCACAACAGCCAAAAGAAAATGGTTCTGTGGTCGACACCAGTGTGTCCGCTCACAACAGAAATGGGAAAGAGACGGGATCTATTTTTTTTCCCTGAAATGGAATATTGGTGGGAGCTATCTGATGGATCGCCCGATTAGAATCGGGTGATCGTTCGCGAAATAGTGGCCTCGCGGCCTGGCCAATCCCTTGGGGATTGTTGGCTCTGGGGCCTCTGTGAGGTTCCCTGCTTACCCAGCCTGCTGTGGGTTTGCGACTTGGCTCGGGGCCACTTCATCGCTCGGCGACCCACCCCTATCGACGGGTTCGAAAACAGGCTTCCAGGGCTCAAGCCGGACATTGATTTGTGAATATGAGCTACATCCAAATAATCTGGAGGGTACTTCTCTACCACTGATTCAACAAGATCCATATAATTTGTTGTGTCTGTATCCACAACCATGTCAAAGCTAAAAACATTTCACATCCTATCTAGACTTTTTATAGTTGCCCAACAGTTTAATTTTGAGCACTAAGTTTGTATTTGGATCCCACATGTTATTCAAAAAACTAGCATGTTAAGACCCTTGCAAATCTCTACCTAATGGGAATGACAAAACTAATGGTGGACTCACCCTTTGAGCCAATCATTGTCCTCGACCACTCCATGGGTAGAGTCGATGCCCTTGGATGTGCCTTGGCTTGAGGTGTCGGCTTGGGCAGCGGCAGCCCCCTTGGCCGTGCCCAAAGCCGCGCCCTAGCCAGTGGCTGCCCCTCTCGGCCACCCTCGAAGCCGTGCCCTGGGGCGATGGAGTCATCTTCGGCCATGCTCGCAGTTGCGCCCTGGGTGGTGGCAGCCCCATTGGAGAACTCCTCCATTCCTTGCTAGGGTTAGTTCCCTGCTCGCTCGGCCACCGATTGACTAAATTGAGTGAAGTTGCGTGCATTGGAAATGAAGTGAAGAGGTAAGGGTATTGTCATCCTTTCGTATATCTTTGTGTGCTGATGTCTCACGTTCGTGGCTAATAGAATGGATGAAAGAGCCGGATAAAGAAACAAAGTCGTATTTCTGGCCAAATAGGCAACTTCAAAACTAAAAGAGCCAAGGAAGAAAGCAGAGCTTTTTTTGGGGCCAAAGAAATAATTTTCTCTATTGTTCTCCATAGCTACTTTTAGGAAGTAGAATGGTAGTTCACACTGTGACTGGTAAAGAACCTCTGTCGAAGTCATGAAATAGTGCCATCTGGGCCCGAAGCTAAGTTATGGTTCATTTGGAACATAGCATTCCTTACTTCAGTTTTAGAAAAATGTCATACTAGAATTTCATTTTCTTGGATAGAGATGTGAGGGATGCCCTCTCTTTGTGACTCATCAATCGACACAAAAGATGTTTCTTGTCACACCCCAAAATTTTCAATATTGGGTTGTGCATAGGAAATACTAAATAAAATAAATGTTTTAATATTTGGATAAAATTTCCTAAGTTTAGTTTATGATAGCATCAATTAGTTATAAAAAAATAATAAGAATCTTTAAATTTTTCTAAACTAATTTGACGGGCTATTGTTTGATGTGATGTTTGCTTGTTAACTCTTGTGTGTTAAGAGCGAACAAAGTCTTTAGAAATGCGTTTAGTAGGTCGATCTTTCTTCTCTGGCACGCCTTTATCTTTTTCTGCAATCAATGTTCCTTGTTTCTCATCTTAAGTACTCGTTGGAAGTTTCCTAAAATCTTTTCTTTATCACGCAAATTATTCCTATCAGTTCCTTATGTGTCAATCAATCTCAGTGAACTCTTGGGGAATTGTTCTGGCTTTTTCTGGAGCTAGTTCACGCTTTTCTGCGAGCGTTATCTAATTTTTAGATGCTCCAAAATATTTTTTCATGAGGTCCAAATACTTTATTTGGGTTCGTCTAATTCTAAAATATCTCTGAGAATTTTCCCTAAATTTTCGGAGCCTTCGAGGTATTTTTCGTGGCTTAAAATTCAATTCTGGATTTTTCTAGAATTATTTTATCCATGAAATTAATTAATTCCGAAAATAATAAAATATCTCAGATTTCTTCATGCCCAAAGGCCCATGTCTTTATTTACTAATGAGCTTTAATAATTAATTAGGCCTATTAGTAAAGGTGGATGGTGCAACGTCAATTAGCACCATATCGCTAGTTGACATGGAGGTGGAGAGTTTTCCTCTCTATATATACGTACCTATCCCTTGGGTAAAAGCACACCAAAACTACCGTAGAGGAGTCCCTAGTTTGGGAAATCTCTCGTGTAGTAAATTATATTTTTCTCCTCCTTGTGCCGCCGCCGCCGCGAACGCCGTCTGCTGCTTCCTCTTCGATCTCAATGCGCCGACAAAGGAAGCTGCTGCCGCTCCGCTGAGGTCTGCGTGTTCGACGTGCCTCTACACTGACGAGAACCCCCTATGTGAGCTTGCCTTGCCTCCTAAATTTTTCGGTATTGGTTCCGTGCAAACCGATCGAACTCCAGTGAAGCTACTCCTATATCCATCGCCGGCCATGGTCTTATTGCTATCTTTGCTGATATCATTCTTAGCTTTGATGACATCATGTCTACATTTTGTGTCTGTTTTTTCTTTAGAAAAATAAATCCCGAAATACAATAGAAATACGTATACATATAATCTTATTTAGGTCATATCATTTATGTTTTACGTCCGATTCGAGTCGTTCAAGTCGCATTAGATTTATGTCGTCGTGCTCTACACGGTAGTGCTAATGTTTGTCATGTCTTATAGTTACGAATTTATTGATTGAAATACTAATATGATTACTAATAATTTAATAGCTTTTAATTAGAAAACGAATCAGGGTTGCGATGCTATGCGTGTTGAGTCGTGATTGTGCCGATGTAAACTACACATGAGTAATGATGTTTATCATGTCACTTGATTATGAATTTATTAATTTAAATAGTAATTAGATTAATATATTTATTTAATAGCTTTCCAATTAAAAGAAATTATGGTTTAAATCCGTTCTTGTTGTTTTGCAATAGTGCCGATCGAGGTTATGTGTTAGCAACGACGTTTAACATGTCTTACATCCTTAAAATTTATAAGTTAGATATTAATTTGATTTATGCTTGTGCAATTGAGTTTCTAATTAAACGCAACACAGGCAGTCTGTTCTAAATTAATGTTAATCTAATTAATATTAAACTAAATGTTTCTTTTGAATTATAAGATACTTAGTTCAACCTTGAAACATAAGTGCTTTCGTTCAGTTGCCACATGTTTTCTATATATATAGTTCAATATTAAATTGATTAATACGATTAGTGTACAGTATATTTTAAATTAAAATTTGCTTAGCCTAAATACGTTACATATATGATAGACTTGCGTAGATAATTTCACATTACAGTACGTATCTGCTCTTCATAGTTATACGGCTTTAATCCTCGAGCATTTATTCGTTTGGAATCTGTTTTGCTTCAATTAAGTTGCGTTAGATTCGCATCGACGTTCTCTGGGCAGTAGCACTAATGTTTTTCATGTCATATGCTTTTCGATATACAGCTGAATATTATATTAATTAATATGCTTGTTATTAGTTTTATAATTAAAAATAATATATAATCTTGTCACGTTAGTCCTTTGTAACTAAGCATGAACTTAGCTAATGGCAACTTAAAATATGTTTAAATTATAATTTACTTAGCCCAACCACATATCTCATATAATTGGAATAATTGTTCTCACATGTTCTTTTATCTCTGCAAAGTCGGTAATACTTATAAATAAAATATGAATAAGGTTAACTTCATCTTTTATAATTCAATGTAAATTGGTTAATTCAACTTAGGATAGTTCTCTAAAATGTCCATTACCTTGACAGCAGTAGCAAGTGTTTATGCACGTATCCCTTTTCATATTGCGAATTTTAAGTTGAACTTGCTTAATCCCTACGGCAATATTTATAAAACAAGATTAGTCTTAATTCAGCTTGGAATTAGAATATAATTTAAGTAATCTGAGTTAATAACTATTACGTGGTTTTTATTCAATTAAGATAATTAAGTGTGTAATTGTTTCTTTTATAATATAAACCTTCGGTAGTCATTTCTTTTCCATCGTAGTTTTGTTATCGGCGTTTCTTATGTTCTCGTGACCGTAGTCGGTAGCTCTCTTTTAGTACGTTGTTTTCTCTTGTGTGGTGTATTGTTCTTAGTTGTACCTATTTGTTTGCTTGTATGTCTGTTAGTGTGCTGGGTTGCTATGATCTACGAGTAGAAGAAAGACTATCCGTGAGCTTTGAAGATCCGAAGATGAAGACCAGAAGCTGAGTGCCAGAAGTTGCAAATGAAAGATTAAGTTGAGGTTTTTCAGAAGCAAGTTGCTTTGGGCATAAAGCAAGTTCTAAGGCAAGTATAGCATGGGATTATCCTTGTTGTCCTATTCACAATAAGTAAATAATATCATTATGCATATATTCCTTGTTAAGGTTGACTTAGTGTTGATCTTATTCCTTGATACCTATTATGCTGCATGGATTAGTATTGCTAGTGCTCAACATGAACTATGATCATATAATTTGACTAATGGAATATGCAATAAACATTAAAAGATGATTTTATTACTGTTTAAGGGTACTAGAGCATGGGTTACTTTGGTGCTCTCGTTACTCTCCATAAGGACTTATCTGTAAGCGAAAATCCGGGATTTACAGTACAACTGTGAGGGCTAAAATGGCTCTGGCTTTAGTCATATAGAAGGACCTTTTCTAGCTTGTTAGAGGTATTCCTTTATGGCGTAAGAATGGCTTGACGAATCGGGTATAGTGCGGCCTCTGTCCTCATGTGTATAGGCTGCGTGTTATTGTGCCATCAGGAAGGGGGGCTCTACATCTGTTTGCCGAGTGAAATCTAATGGCCCTAACTTGTTAGACGAACCTTCGAAAGACTTCATAGTGAACCCTGCCGACCTTCCTTGGTAGTGGGTCAAGAGGCTGATCACCTCGGGCGAAAGGGTAAATCACGACTCACAGTGAAAGTGTACAACCTCTGCAGAGTGTAAAACTGTTATAACAGCCGTGCTCACGGTCACGAGTGGCCTTGGACCCTTATGGAATAGTGGATCATTAATAATGGATATGTTTTTGCTATTCGTTAATCATTTCACATGGATCATATGTTTACTGTTACATTGAGACACTTTGATATTATTGATATACTGAAATAATGCTAATTAAAAGCTACATGCTGATAAACCTATGTTATGCCTTTGAGCCTCATGAACCACATGTTATATTTGTTGAGTTCGACATGGACTCACTCTTGCTATTTCCACCACACTCCAGTGTGTTGAAAGGTGCTGCTTAGAAGAAGGATGGAAGTGTAGTGGAGTTTTCAAAAGTCTTTTCAGAAGTGTTAGGCATATGGAACCCCCAGTCAGCCATCCCTGTGATGTTGGAGCCTGAAGAAAAGATTAGTGACCGTTCCGCGACACTCTGATAGTTGTAAGTGTTAATATAGTATGTTTTCCGCTTTATATAAACATTGTTTTGATACTTTTTCATTATGACATATGTGTGGACTTCCTGGGCACACATATGATTAGCCTGGTTTTATTCTTTAGAAAACCGGGTGTGACAGAGTGGTATCAGAGCGGTGTTGACTGTAGGACGTATGCCAAATAGCTCTAGACGTATTCTAAAACTTATTTTACTATAAAACTATTTTCTCATCCCTTGACTCATTGATTTTGACTATTTCCTGTTCCTTGTCTTGTTGTATCCCTTCCTTGATAGCTTTCTTTGAGCTATTATTTCTTATTCCCTTGGTTTTTGATTTGTGTTGTTTTTACCAAAAGTTTTCTGATCTTACCTTGTTCAAAAGTTTGATGGCCTTTCATCATCTCCAATGTGCCATTAGGATGACCACCATTGTTGAAGAAGCACGTGTAGTACCGATGATGTGATTGGTGCATTGTTTTGCCTGATGTGTGCTTGTATTGTTTGATGTAATGCCTGTGTGTTGTCTTTGTTCTTGTGTTCCAAAGGAGGCCCGAAATCATCTTGAGAATTAGCTCAATCTATGTTAAAGTGGGGTAGTATCCTCTCTTGATCTACTTAACCTTCGATCAATCCTAATTCTTATAGTTTCATAAATCATCCTTGCTTACTCTTGGTTTCTATGCTTTCTCCTTTATCTTAACCCAAGGAAGGATCAACACATGAAGGACTCATCATTAGCAGCAAGCCTTAAAGAAAGTGTTGCCTTCAATGACATCGCCAGGTGGAACAAGATCTTTGTTAAGTGAGGTAGCGTCCGCCACCATCACCAATCTCAAGTCATGAGACAGGAAGACCCAAAGACCAATCGCTATCATAATATCATCTTTTACTACTCCTTGCCTCTTAACTAGTCTCACCTTGCCATCAATCTTTACTTTCTCATCAACATTTGACAACTTTTGACCCTTATTCTTACATCTTATAAATCCTGATTCAAGGACCTACAAAGACTTGAAGATCAATTTATCCTTCCCACTGGTCTTCCCAAATGATGAAATGGAAAACTAGTCTTTACCTTTCTTCAGCCAATGCTAATCTGTCACTTTTTCCTGATGTTTCATAAATCTTGAATCCAGGAGTTTTGAGCATCTTAGGATATCTCTTTATCTCTTACGTTATCTCTTGCTAATCTCCACCCTTGTTTTTACACCTTATAAAGTGAAGACTCGATAATCAACCTTGATATATCTTTTCAATCTCCTTTGATCTTCCTTTTCACTTATGCTGACCTTCAATCCTTTGACCTTCTTTCATTAACTTGAATCAATCTTAACGATTAATCCAATGTTCTTTTGTTATCGTTTGATAATCCTTGACGCTTATATCTGAACTTGTCAAAAAGTCTCGAAACAACCTTATTGGTCTGCTTTATCTTTCTCTCTAGTCTCTCTGAATCTCGGGACGAGATTCCTGTTAAGTGGGGTAGAATTGTCACACCCCAAAATTTTCAATATTGGGTTGTGCATAGGAAATACTAAATAAAATAAATGTTTTAATATTTGGATAAAATTTCCTAAGTCAGCTCAGATCCACTCGGCACGCTGAATGAACCACACCTACCACCATCCCACTTACGCTTTCGTCCTCGCTTCGCGTAAAAGGATTAACCCGGGGATGGTGAGATGGACTCTAGAAGCCTTATATGTTGGTCTATCCCACTCTAAACAAGCAAGGTGGGACTAAACTCTTCACAATATCTCATAACATTCACATGAGCCACTATGGGCCAAATTCCAAATCGGGCCAGGTGTGACATGCACCCCCCCTCAAAGAACCTGACGTCCTCGTCAGGCCCAACATACCCACAATCAGGCAAACGATAACCAGGAACGTTCCCTCTTAGCACACGCGACCGTGCGCCCAGTGCCAGCACATGTGCCACGCCGTGCACTCCGCAGAGCCTGCACGCGCAATGAACCCCATGTCCAGCCCCTGGCCCGCACGCGCCCGTGGCTGCGAAGGTCGGCTCTGATACCATTCTGTAACGCCCCAGAGTCCAAACAGCTCAGATCCACTCGGCACGCTGAATGAACCACACCTACCACCATCCCACTTACGCTTTCGTCCTCGCTTCGCGTAAAAGAATTAACCCGGGGATGGTGAGATGGACTCTAGAAGCCTTATATGTTGGTCTATCCCACTCTAAACAACCAAGGTGGGACTAAACTCTTCACAATATCTCATAACATTCACATGAGCCACTATGGGCCAAATTCCAAATCGGGCCGGGTGTGACATTTCTGGAGGTCAAAAAGATTTTTGTAATATTTGGTGATATAATTTTTTAATTAAGCATCACCAGCAATCACACTGCGGACGGTCCGCACTACACCAGTTTGCATGCAACAACACAACAACAACTAATTTTGGAGGTGGGGAGCAGGGCCGGAGCCAAGAAGTTAATTTTTTTTTAATGTTAGAGGGGGCCAACAATGTTAAATTTCTAAATTTATTTGAATTTTAAAAAATTCAGTGGAGATTTCACATTCATAGGAGGGACTGGGCCCCTGCTCGCCTCCCTTATCTCCGCCCTTGGTGGGGAGTATATATACTCAACCCTAGCTTGGCCATGGGAGGGCTCTCTTGGTACTTTGAAAAGTTTCTTTAACATATATACATATCCTCTTCCATTTCTCACTCACATACTTGCTTAAGGATCGCATCTTTGGTAAGACTGAGAGCGCTCTAGCTAGACTTCTAGTGCATTACATCATTTGAGTGCACTAGAGAGACTTCAAGCAAGCATCATTCTCGTGTTACTCTTGGAAGTTGCCGTCTCCTAGATGGTTTGGAGCTCTTGGTTCAGTAGAAGGACAATAAGAATATTGTGTTGGTGCTCTAGATTGATTATGAGGGGTTTTTAATGCTCATCCCGCTGGAGGAGGTGAAGAGCAACTCTAGTCGCCGAGACCACAGCAAACATATTGTGTCTTCATTATGGTGATTTCTTGATCGCAAGTTCAACTCAAGTTTTTATTTGTTTTGTATACATTCTTAGACTTGAATTGTTATTTGTCAGCTAGGTTGCAAGCCATCGTATAATATAGCTGTGAAAGTAGTATATTATTAGAGTCTTTTGTGTTACTATTTAGTTTTGCCTAGTGCTGTGAATTTTTAGTGGTCACTGCCTATTCACCCCTCTAGTCAGTTCCTTAGGTCCTACATCCCGCTCTAGTCGGTGCAACAAAGTGTGTTTCTGGCAATATTCCATGCGTGCAATGTAGTAGGATAGTGGTGGAGTGGCTCGTTAACTAAAGTGGGTGCTCGGCAGCTAGCCTGATGCTGCAGGCCATGAAATGGCCATTGTTGTCTTTCCACCATATAACGAATGACTACTACTACTGCTGCTGTTTTGGGGACAAACATATTCACAAACAGAATCTGTGTCGACATCCCACGAGTTCATGTTTATCTCAAAGTTATCTTCCTTTTCTTTTTCCCTTGAGATGGGAAAGTTCGGCTCATTTCAAGAAACAAATTAAACCTACAGAGTCTGTGTCACACCATGAAATAAAAGATATGCTGACACTCACATCTGAGCTCAGCAGTGATTGGAGCCGTTCGGCTGGAATTATAAGCCGGCTGAAAAACACTGTTGGCCGGTTTTTCGTGAGAGAAAAATACTGTTCCGGCTGAAAAAACAAGCTGAATAAGACGGATTATAAGCCAGATGAACAGGGCCATTGTTGATAGCTAGGGCAAGGACAGGAATCTGTGTCTCAAGTGGACTGAACAACACCACCAGACTTGATCTCTGCTGCAGGTTCAGGCGAGCCTGTCACATTAGAAGTTGCTTCTGTCTGTGATTTTTCCTTCTTGTGCTTTGAAAACCCACCTGAAATTATGAAGAGGAGTCAGATTGAACTCCTTGTTCCCATACAATGAGCTACAACATATAGTTAATAAGATGAATTCTTCTTTGACAATTACTATAATGCAGGCTTAGTAAGATATATGGCTAGTCGCCAAGATGACGAACTATGCCCTTAACCAAAAAACGGTGATATGGGATTATCGGATACGTATATAGTGCCTATCCTTTTACTATTCGTATACAACCAGAAAATAACAAGCTGTTCAAAACTAGAATCTATTGTATATAATGTTTAATAGATTATAAGAATTTAGCTAGAGAGAACCAAGCTATGTCTGGAATTTATGCTTGGATCGATCACGCCCCATCACAATTATACACACTTGATCTTGATCTACAATGCCATCAATTGTTTGTAGCGCGGGAATTAAATTACGCGCCAAAATTGAATACAAAAGGAGAGAACTGGCTGCATTAGTACTTATAATGTACATCAGTTAAGGTTTTGTTTGAACTAACTCAGTTCGCGAACTAATAGTAATAACCAAATGTGGCATATATCAATTTTTTTCATAGCGACTACTTGTGTGCAGAAGCGAAAAACATCCCAACCACACTTGCCCTAATATGAGTATTTGAAGTAATAAACCTTTGAAGAACATCAACGTACCTTCCTTCCAGAGATTGGGTCGAATCCAACCTAGAGCCTCGGAACCCTGCATCTTCTCGTGGACGGGCTTCACTTCGGATGTGCCGGTAGCAATATTAACGATCTCCAAACGATGGACCGAGTCGTATGGATCCCCATACAAGGGTTCAGACATGTAGATTTTGTTCTCCTTGTACCTGGATACACTTGATCCACTGAAGCTTTCGTTGAAATGTTTAGACACGAACAGTGTCTGATCACCGATGTCCTTCACCCTGGACCACTCCGGCGTACGGTCGTGGAGGTTGCACTTGTAGATCGCGCTGCTGTAGGTGAAGCTCTGTGTCTCGTGGAACGTGCTCACCATGGCACCCACAATGTGCAGCTCACCGTTTGATTCCAGGTAGCTGCGGTGGCAGAGCCCCGCAGGTGGCGACAGCGATGGCAGCAGCGTCGCGGTTGGAGTTGCGCCGGCGGCGTTGCTGCTGCAGACGGAGATTTCTCCAGTGCAGTCGATCGCCAAGAACTTGTCTTGGCAGTGGACGATGGACGCCACGGAGAACTCCAGTTTGGTGTCGAGCAGCGTCCATGCGCTGTCGACTCCAACCCGGCAGAACGCGACCTCCGTGGAGCACCCAAGCATGGCCATGGCCACGTACTCGCGGCCGGCGGCGTCAGGCGGCGCGGAGAGCACGATCTCACGGAAGAACACGTCCCTCATGTCTTCTAACTTGATGGCTCTGCCTGCGGCATCCGCGTTCCCCCCGTAGCCGTTGGTGGGATGGATGACCCACCGGCCGTGGACCTTAGACACGCGTTCCAATGAGGACGCCGCCGCGACGTGTTCGCCTGCTGGCGGGAGCTCAACGCGGCGGTCACGGGCTCCGGCGAATGGATTCAGCAGCGTCACGGACGCCGCCTCGTCCATGAGCGCCAGCCACCCACACGACGAGCCGCACGGCACCTTGCCGCGCACGTCGGGCAGCGTCTTGGAGATGACCTTCTTCTCCGAGACGCAGTAGAATTCGACGCGGTCCGAGTCGGGGTCGAACGGAAGCAGCAGGAGCGGCCCGAAGGTCGCGAACGGGACGGCGGCGCGCCATGGGGAGCAAGCGGATCGGAAGGACGCCGCGTCGTGGCCTGACGCGAGACGCTGCCCGATGGACTGGAGGAGATCCTCTGGCAGGCCGGATCTCCAGTCAGGTAGGGACCTTATCTTGGGATTGGGAGGCTGAGCCATGGAAGACAGATGACATCAACTATGGTTCACACAAGAAATGGTGTCTGGTGTCTACTGTCGCGATGGACCATGGATTGGGGAACGGGGATATGGGGAAAGGATTCAAAATGAACAGACCCAAGGGCAATTTCAGCAAGAAACAGCAAGCGAGGGCGATGGAACACGTGAGCGTGAAACCAAATGAAAGGAGGAAAAAGCTGTCCCTTTTGCAAATGCAAATAGGGGATGTAATTAAATGTAGTGCCGTTAAGATAAGCCGGAGACAGAGCAGGCAGATTTGGCAAGGTTCTAAGAAATGCTGAAAGCCTGAAACTAATCTCTTTGCTTTTGAACTATTTGGTGTTATTTTCTTCGGTTTCTCACACTACACTAGTATATGCATCGGCTGCGTGCCTGCATGCACCAGGCCATCGGCCGAAGGACAGTGCCAGAACCTGCCAGTTGTTTGGTACACTACAAGTTACTTGTAGGTATGCATGTTTATGCAGTGACGGTGAGACGAAAGTGCCTTTATTTCTAAGCGATATATGTCGACAGCCAAAAGTTGTTCATTTGTTTGTCTTTTTATCAGCTTACATAGAGGCTAATTAATCCTTGCCCTCTCACAGATGTTTCTACTCCGTATTTTTTTCTCGGATTCGTAAGAGGTTTGTACCTTCACGAAGGACCTCTGCATAATTTATTATTATTGTACTAACAAATGTTATCCACTAGCAGAGAATAGATTTTCGGTTTCTTGCGTTTACTCCAGGTTAGGATTGGGCCTGGGACTAATAAAAGAATTAGTCCCGATTGGAACTACCAATCGGGGCAAGAATCCCCTGTCCAATAGATAGTGTAGTAGGGACCTTTAGTCCTGATCTATGGTTCAAACCGGGACTAACGGTAGCCTTTCAATGCCGGTTGGAACCACCAACTGGGACCAAAGGTCCTGCTGCTGGGTTTTGGCTCCAACCGGGACTAGAGGTTGATTCTTTAGTTCCGGTAGGCTCCATCAACTGGGACTAAAGGTCCCCACTATATATATCCGTTTCCACTGTCCCCCTAGCCCGCGACACAGGTCAAATCTTTAGTCTTTGCTTATGCGCGTGTGTTCATCGTGTTCTTGCTTGGGGGAGAGCAAGGTCTCGCTCTCGGCCGCCGGTTTCATCTTCGTTCTTCTAAAGGTTAGCAACTTTATCTTCTAATCTTTCATCGCTAATAAGGTAGATCATTTCATGGTTTAGTAATAAGCAAAGAAATATGTGGTTTTTTAATTAGGAATAGTAATGGTGGATTTTATTTTTATTTATATATTATTTCTACATAACCTTAAACATTTATAGTTTTATAGATCTTTGTTAGTAACATTATTTCTTGATGAGAGTTAATAATCGTTAAAAAAAATTATGTGCAAAATGTTTAAGTTTACTTGGTATGCATATATATATATATATTGATGATTTATTTTTTATATGTTTCTCTAATATATATTGTTGGACGGTATATTTATATGGGGGTTCTATATTTATTGGGATGATTTTTCAATTTTTTTAGTTACGATGAATGATGGCGGACTTCCCTAGCCACAGGAACTAGGTTTCCACCATGACGATCTTCCATTCGCGCCATCGCTAGATAGGACCGTTCCGCATCACCCAGACCCATCAATAGTATGTAATATTTTAAGTTTTGCATGTTAATAGTATATTTTTTTTTCATATATACATTCATTCGTAATATGATTGTTGCATATGTCACAGACTATAAAACCGGTCAAGTGACTAGAATCAGCACTATGGCTGCTCGGGGTGTGGGACATCTTCGAGACGACGACAAGTGTGGTTGTAAATGATGAAGAAAGCAAGTTATGGACGTGTAGTCTCACCTTCGACATCCCCATTAGGTACAATAATAAGGTGCGCCAAGACATCATGCAGACTGGACAACAGATGCTGACCAAGACAGGTGCCCAAATCGATGTCGTGCTGCTTTCTTTACAGACAATGGAGCAAATTGGCTACGGTATGCCTGATTTCTCATCTTTAAAGATAGAAGCTTTACATGAGCATAGTCTGAACGTGCCATGAGTAAGCGAGAGGCTTGCGACATTCAACCAAATGGATGTGGTACGTCGTCGTGTATGATATGAGAGTAATGTTTATTTATTATTATATGAACGCTTCCTGATATTTTTTATTTGTCCGCTCGCATAATTTGCTCTATGATTACACCTATGCTTGCAAGTGGTCTGCAGCCCATTCTCACGCAAGCTATTAAGCGATTGGGTATGCCTGGGACTACGTGGAAGTGCTGGGCCAGAGGACGATAGCAGGTATCCAGTATTACGTGAGATTAAGGTAGAACTAGGCCATCGATAGTCCCTCGGTAGGCTACATCTACGGGATACCATTTCTTTGGCGTTGTGAGGCAAGCGAGAGTGTTTTAGTGCGAGCCTTGTATTACATAGACAATGACCGTGGTTACTGTATCTGAGACATACACTATTGACAGTGGAGACAGGCTAGAGCTGAAACGGTTTGTAGGATTCATGTGTTAATTAGGTTTATTCGTGTTATTATATTTAATTAGGTTTATACAAACAGTTATGTACTTTAATTAGGTTTATTTGTATGGATATTTTAATTATATTTGTATGCAAGTTAATTATGTTTCATTAGGTTTATTTGTATGGACATCATAATTATATTGGTATGGATTGAAATTTAACTCGTGTAGGATTGAAATGCATATGCAGATAAAAAATAAAACATAAACAATTTTTATCAGAATAATAAACACAAACAAACGAAAAAAGACCTTTTATTCCCGATTTATATTACTAACCGGGATTAAAGGGTACTTTTAATTCTGGTTGTATTAACAAACCTGGACTAAAAGTCTCCCACGGCTACCACCTACCACAACGGGAGATCACCACTCATCCCAACTACCACCGTCGCTGCTCACACTTATAAAACCGACCACTCCGAGCGCCTTTCATCTCCCACGACGACATGCAGTGTTGTGTTGTGCTCAATTCAATCCTAATTCATCCGTTGTTGTTTGCCCAATTTCCTATCTACTTATATGGCCACTCTGTGGGAGAAAGCCCTTCACGTACAAATTTTATTACGCGTAGTTAGCAATGAAGCACACAAGATGTACTAGAAGAATATTTTTGAAGATGGAGCAACGCCGAAGCCTAGAGAAGCTGGGTGTGACGCCAGTGCAATGTAATTGTTGCATGGGCTGTCTTCTACCTTGATGGATCCATCCTCTGCGGTGTGTTCTGGACTGTCTGTGGACTGTCTGTCCATGCAATGCATGAATAGGCTGTCCATAGGTTGATGGATCCATCCAAGGCATGAATGTACTGTCTTTCGAGAGGTATGGGTTCATCGAAGCTCACGCAATCGCCTCCTTCGTCTTTAAATAGGCGTAGTTCGTCATGCACCTCTAGCATCCTCTAACACCTATTTGATCTTACTTTGGTGCTAGAAGAATGCTTTTGAGGTGATTATTTTATAATGCGTTGGTACACTTTGATTGTAATATTGACCTACTCAGAGAAAAGTCTTTGTTATTGTATATGTAATTTTTATGTACCCTAAATATTTATTCTAAGGTTCTCTAAGATCTTTATTATTGTTTTCGATGTCGCATGCGTCTCATAAACGATCTTGGATGGAGAAATGTCCAAAATAAATATGTAGATCTCGAAAATTTAAACAACTTTATAGTTGACAACTTTTTCATTTGAAGTCAACTTGTAAGAAAATCAATGTTTGAATTTCTTAAATTTGAAATTTGAATTTATAAATGACCTCAAATGGAGAAACAAACGATACGAAAGTTGTAGATCTCGAAAAGTTATGCAACTTTGTAGCTGATAACTTTTTCATTTGAAATCATCTACTATTTTGAAATTTGTTTAAAATTAAATTTTTAAAGAAGTTTGATTTCTCTTTTTAATCTCTGGCTAAAACTTGTAACTAGTCTTTCTCCGTCATACTTACTTCAAATTTGATGTTTTTCCTAAAATTTTCTAAAATCATGCTCTATAAATTTATCGTGTTCTTACATATTTCATTTTGATCATCTTTTCATTTAAATTTGTTTGTAAATTTTTGAACAATGTTTACTACCACTTTGTCGGATGAAGAAATGACCAAAATAAAAGTTTTAGATCTTGAAAAATTATACAACTTTATAGTTGACAACCTTTTGATTTGAAATCATTTTGTCAAGGAAATTTATATTTGAATTTCTCAAATTTGAAATTTAAATTTTTAAAATGTCCTCAAATGGAGAAATGACCAGAACAAAAGTTGTGGATCTCAAAAAGTTGACGACGTTTTCATTTGAAATCAACTTATCAAGGAAAACTATGTTTGGATTTCTCAAATTTAAAATTTAAATTTTTAAAATTTCGTTATAATTTATAGCATATGTTATTAAACATGTAATGAAACAAAAGCATTATAAATTGCATATGAAAGCAATTTTGTATTGCAATTTTTTGAGCTATATTTTTTTACTATGCAATTTCTAATTTTCAGCCTATTTATATGAAAGGAAATGTTAAAAACTATTACATGGGTGGAAATGAATTGGCTTTAGTCCTAGGTTAGGCCAAAATTAGGCTTTAGTCCTGGGTTAGGTCAAAACCTTTAGTCTCGGGTTGGGCCACCAACCGGGACTAAAGGCCTTTTAATCCCGGTTGTTGGCCTAACTCGGGACTAAAGGGTGCCAATCCTACATATACTCATGTCTTCTCTTTTTCTTTCTCCTTTCAAGCGCCGGATCGGCCACTCCATCGTGCAGCCATCCCCGCCGTGGGTCCGTTCGACCTCGCCCTCTTCTCTGGCTCGTGCAGCGGGCCCTCGTCCTTGTCTCCCCGGTGCGTGCGGCATCACCCTCGTCCTCGTCCTTCGGCGACCGGCCAGCCTCACCCTCGTCCTTGGCTCCGGCACGCGCGACTCACCCTCTTCTCCGGCTCGCACGGTGGGCCCTCGTCCTCGTCTCCCTAACACGTGCGGCGGTGCCCTTGTCCTCGTCCATCGGCGGCCAGCTCGCCCACGTCCTCAGCTCTGGCGCGTGCGGCTTGCCTATTCTTTGGCTCGTGCGGCGGGCCCTTGTTCTCGTCTTCCCGACGTGCACGACGGTGCCCTCGTCCTCGTCCTTCGACGGTCGGCCGACCTCGGCCTTGTCCTCGGCTCTGGCACACGCGACGGTTCCTTCACCCTAGACTCGATCTGGCCACCCTCCACACCTCGTCCTTGCAGTGTGCATGCGCAACGGTGCCCTCGTCCTCCTCTCCGGTGTGTGCGGCAGCTTCATCGCCCTCCTTGTCTCCGGCCAGTGCCTTCGCGTCTCCGACATCGCCCTCATCTCCACCAGCGCCTTCGTCTCTAGCCTCGACATCATCTCCGGCGCCGGCGCCTTCGTCTCTGGCCTCGTCCTCGACCTCAATCGTCTGCCGCCAGGTGGCAATACTCGTTGCCAACCCCTTCTGATCCCTTCGTGCTGTGTGAAACCGAGCACTCACCCCTAACTTAAGCTAATTGGCTAACTATTTCTATTCGATTTGACTTGTATTTGCTTTATGATTTATTTTGATATATAGACTTTAGTGTGATATATTGTATATATATGATATGCATTTGGTATATATATAGGGTCCAGTTAAATGAATTTTGATATATAGGGTTTACATATGTGAATTTTGATATATAGACTTTAGTGATATGCATTTTGGTATATGAAAAATTGACTTTAGTGATATATATGAATTTTGATATATTGACTTTAGTGTTATATATTGTATATATATGATATGCATGCATTGTGTATATACATAGGGTCTAGTTATATGAATTTTGATATGCAGGGTTTACAGATGTGAATTTTAATATATAGACTTTAGTGCCTAATATTTTGGTATATGAAAAATTTTGATATCAGTGATATATATGAGTTTTGGTGTATGAATTCATATATTGACCCCAGTGATATGAATTTTGATATATTAACTTTAGTGAGAAGAGATGGCTAGACGTCTCCCTGAACCGATTGTCCCAGGTTGGGGCTATATACAATTACTCGTGGATTCATTCCAGTGTTGCCGAATGTACCGTTCAATCATCCTAGCATAGTAAGCAATGATATATGTTTTCAATAAATCAATATATTTTAATTACGCTTGTACATAATATACTATTCTGATATGTATATATGTGTTTCTTAAATGTATCATAGGTAATTGACCCAATCATTTGGCTTAAAGAGATACTCATGAATTTTGGGGTTGAGGTTATGGATGTTGAGAGCTTTGAGGTAGATAATGGTCGATTCATCCAATATCGAGTTGGCTTTTCCATCGCCGCTAGGAGGGGTAGAGCTGTTGTACAAATCTCGGAGGTGGGAGTAAAGGCACCTAATAAGGCTATTGCACAAAATATGTTATCCTAGCATATGTAAATAAGCTTGCGAATATTGGGTACACTCTGCCTACTCATTCCTCCGTGTTGATACAAGCTATGGATGTGGCTCTTATCATGATGTTGCAGGCTTTTGTGTAAGGATGGCTCAAAACAACTAGAATGATGTGGTAAGTCAAAGTTAAACTCATAGCTTGTATCTAGATTTGTTGTTATTGGAAAGCTTGGTTCTCATATCCATTTTTTTCTGCCAACACTTAATTACATGTTGAGGACTAGACTTAACCTACGCAGATTGTAGCTTTGAAGCCATTCTAAACCAAACAATGTAAGAATTGGGTTTTGATTAGAAATATGCTGATGAATGGCCAACACGCACTACAGTAGAATTTCAGGAAAAACTGTTTGTGACTAAGAGGAGATCATCTAACCCACCAACTTCTTAGCCACCACTGACTCTGTGCTTGTACTTTTGAAGCAAGGGAGAGTGCACTATTTAATGCCTTGAATTTCATCAATGATATTTGTGGATACCACATCGGCGATCTACACTTCACCAAGTTGAGAATATGAGAAAGTCAAAGGCATTTCTAGCTACTTATGTTTGCATGAACTTTGGAGTGTACTTGGACATCTAGTATGGAATATTTTAAGTTGGACATCTAGTTTGTATTGACTTGTTTTAAATTATTATAATATATAAGCTCTTGATTAGTTTCGTTCTTATTTATGGATGATGTACAATAGTATAGCATATAATACGTGTACAAAAACTATTTGAAATGAAAACAAATTGAATGGAAAGAAAATGCAAGAGAAAAAAAAGAAAAAGAAAACAAAAAGAGTAATATTTAGTCCTGGTTGGTAAAACCAACCGGGACTGCTCGGCCTGGAGGCCTCTTCAGTCCTGGTTGGTACAAGCAACTAGGACTAAATGGCCCCATTCAATCCTGGTTAGCAGATCTAGGACTAAAGGGCGAGCCTTTAGTCCCAAATTGGCAGTCTCAATTGGAAAACCGAGACTAGAGGAGGTTTCCCAACCGGGACTGCAACCTAGTCCTACACTAGTGGTCCATACTCTGCAATTGAACTCAATATACACATCATGGAATCAGATTCCAAACCATCTCATATCAGCACAGATCGTGAGTCTGAATTACATGTGTGACAGGGAAGGCGCAGAGAACATATTTTGAAAAGTAAAAAAGATGATATATTAGGTATAGTATAGACGTAGAGATATAGAATATTGAGTGAATTGCACCGTGGGTCCTTAAACTTTTCCCCACTACTCATATAGGTGAATGAACTTTTTTTCTTGTCTGGGTCCATGAAATTTATCTGCGTTCTAACTACCATCCAAAGCAGACCACATAGTACTCTACTGCCTCCGTGGCATCTGACGTTGGAGCATATGGTCATGTGTGGCGCCATGGTGGCGTGCAATGAGCAAAGCGCGGGCAGTGGCCAAGAATTGTCAGCCTGGTCACCACCATGCATGTGACGCCACATCCGCGCATTCTCCACGCACCCATGGTGCCCTACCGATTGCCCGTGCCCGCGCCTCCAAAGCCGCGCCCTAGATCGTCCTCTATCTTTGCACATGGATGCCATAGCCATGGTCGTGGCCACTAGGCTCATGGCCATCGGCCATGCATTGCTGTTCTCGGCCAACCCCACCGCTGTGGCCCTCGTAAGTGCACTGTCGGGTTCCCCAATGCCTTCCTCTACATCAGGCACTGTCTCTGGGGTGGACCATGCAAGGGTCCATCATTGTCATTGCCGTTAGCACCATTGATGGCCGCCCGGAGCTCCTCCACCATCGTTGTGTTCTACCATCACCTGCCATTCTTTAGGTCCTACATCAGCACCACCACGCCCACGAGAAGCCCTTGACTAGAGATGGCAACAGGCACAAATCCAATGAGTTTTGCCAACCCAAACGCATGCCCATGAACATAAAATCAACCCACTAAAAAACCCCTGACTTATCACGGATATAATTTTTTGTGCCCAAACTCATGCCCTCTTGAGACACGCGTGTCACCCATGCCCACTAACCAACCTTGAAATCAAACACCCTAAAATATTTGAGTATTTTTAATGGTAGAGCTAGCGCATGCTTCGTTTTGCGCACCCCACGTGCCAGGATTCGCATGATCCGTTTCTCGCGAGCACATGGGGCCGCCCGCGCCTACTATATTTCACGCTCGCACACGGGGACTACCCACGCCTCCTGCTTCATTGTGCGCACACACTAGGACTGCCACATCCGCTCCATTTCCCGCGCACATGCGGGGATCGCCGGCGCCTGCTCTGTCTCACGCGAGAACGTGGGAATCCACGTGCTCCGCCTGTGGATGCGTGCCATGTCACTCTAGCCGTCCCATCCAAGAGTATATGCTTCATGAAACACTTGCAACATGAAACACTACTTCATGAAACACTTGGAACATAAAACACTTGCTGCAACATACGTCTAAAACAGTTAAAATATTTGAAACATACACTCGCAACATATGCAACATCCAAATAAAACACTTGCAACATACGTCTAAAACAGATGAAACATTTTGAACAGACACTTGCAACACCGTGTATGGCCATTGCAACAAATGCAACATCTGAATCTACTTTTGCAATATCCATATAAAACACTTATAACATACCTATGAAACATCTGAAACACTTGAAACATACGTTACAACGCAACATCTCCTTACTACTTGCCGTGGCAGGCGGATGGGGGCATCCGCGGCGGTTGGGATGAGTCTGAGTAGGCAGTGAGGCGGCCGTGGTAGGCAGGATGGAGGCATGCATGGCACGGTGGAGGTGGTCATGGTAGGCGGATGGAGATGATGATGACGAGGATGGGGTAGGGAGTTGTAGCTATGATGACACAGAGGGCAGGTGGGGTTTGGAGTACGAAGCTTGGATGGGAGGGGATCTGTGGTGGCCTGGATTTTGTGCCGCACAAGCACGAGTGGACGCCTATCGACGAGATGTGGTCGGTAGTCTACCGAGGGGTATGCCCACAGTAGTAGATTATCGGTGGAGGTGTGCAAGACAACGAACTAGATGGTGACGTAAGATGAACACAAGGTTTATCCAGGTTTGGGCCGCGAACTGCGTAATACCCTATGTCTTGCGGCTTTATGGATTGTATTGATACGTGATGATGATGATGTGATTTGAGGGGGGTCCTTGCCCACCTTATATAGTACGGGGGGCAAGGTTACAGATCTAAGCAATCTAGTTACAATTGGTTACAACTATTGTATCCATAGAGGACACGATATCTGTCCTAAATGACTAGGTTTCCTTGACCATCAAGTATTCTCTGCTTGCTTCGCACGGTTCGCCGAGCAGTTCGGTGATCCGCGCGGCCCTTTCTGGCTAGTTAGGCCACCTTGTCTGGCGCGGCCCATGTAGAGCCATGAGGGTATACGAGTTTATACCCCCACAACTAGTCCCCGAGCACCATGTATTTTGAAGAAACACGTTGTCTTGACCTTCTCCGACCAGTGAGGCTTGATGTCCTGAAGCACCCGACCAGAAGGGTGGTCTGCCGAGGAATATTCCCACCGTTCCGACCAGTCCAGCTGATAACTGACCACTGCACTTGTCGAAAAAATGCATGGTGCTCTGAGAAAAAAGAAAAATAGTTCATCTTTGATGAAGTGTGCCCACTTAAGTTTCATTGTGGAAAGTTAATGATGCGTGGCACCATTGGCTCTGTCATAATGTCAAGAGATGTGATTCTCAAGATCTAGTCGTGTTATGGTAGGGGTCGCGCCTCTGGCACTCAGCCTGGGCACATTCACACCAAAAACAGAACACCGATCAGAACCGAAACCAAACTGAACTGTTGGTTTTTCAGTTTTTTGGTTCGGTTTTGGTTTTATGTTTCGTGTACTTCGGTCTTTGGCTTCAACTTCGGTTCTTATGTGCAACCAAACCGAACAACCGATGCACCGATTTTTAGTTCGCACACAAGCTGAAGTCGTGACTCACAGAAACAGGCAAACAACGGCACTCACCCAGCAGCTCAGGTCCTGCCCAACGACAACCCACCAGAGTCCATGTAAAGAGCAAACTTTAGCCAGGCCCCAGCTGCACCACTTGTGACTTGTTCTAACTCCTAACCCTAGCCCAGACTCGGAGGCATCAGGCGGCGCGTGCGGTGCCAGGCAAGTGGCGGCCTCGGTGCCTCTGAAAGCCCAAGTTTGGTTTTGGTAATTAATGACACCAAGTTGCTAATGCTATTGTATCAAGTGTGATTAAGCTAGGCATAAGCAACACATGTGATGGAGGTGGAAATGGCATGGAGAGATGGCCACAAGACCACATGATTTGGTGCATGAAATGATGAGCAAGATCATGAAGGAATGCACATAAAATGATGGTCATGATGATCAAGTAAAGGAGAAGGATCTAAGAGCGCAAGGCAAAGGTATAACCATAGGGTTTTCCTTTTGCCGGTCTAAGATGAGTAGAGAAGTGATTGATCGGGTTTAGGATACATAGCCGACTATCAAGAGGGGCAATCACGGTTAGCTCAGGAATCAAGTGCCGCTAGATCAATGTTTTGAGCATATGCATTAGGATCAAGTTGAGAGCTAACATAACGCCTTAAAAATGACTGTGAAAATGCTAACACACAGCTCGAGAATCATGCGCTTTTTGGGGAAGTGAAATGCCTATTTTCTACTGCGCCAGAGGCAGAGAAACGGAGGTGAAAGTCCGGAGTGTTTTTCACTAAAAAATGTCAACCTACGCGTCCGGTCAGCTCAAGTCGAGGGCAGAGGCGCAACGCACCTCGGGTTTATGACCGGACGCTGGTCTGGCCTGACCAACGTGTCCGGTCAGTTCACCTAGGCACAGAGGAAAGGTGCACGCAGTACGCGCGATCGGCACGTCCGTTGGTCCTCGGGACCAGAGCGTCTAGTTAGTAACGCAACACGATCGGACGCGCGTCGCGTCCGGTCACGTGCGATCGGACGCGTCCGGTCACGGTGGGAGCTTACTGGACTCCGACCGGACGGCAGGTGCAGCGCGTCCGGTCAAACGCTGGAGCGCGTCTGGTCATGACAACGATAACTTCTGATGCACACTGTTCATGCTTGTCTTGTAGTGACCGGACGTGTCCGGTCACTGTAACAACCCAAAATTTCCAGGAAACAAAAATCACAACCACAAATTTTTTTTTTAAAATAAACCTATGTTTGATGAAGTGTCATATAGGAAACCAACCCTAGCTGCACAAGTAGCACCTAGTCTAGTTAATTACATGTTGCATTTAATTATATATTCATGAGTTGGTTTTTATGTTCTTTGTATTGTTAAATAAAATCAACCACCTTTGTTTAAATGAGATCCAAATTAAATAAATGTACTAATACAATCTTGTGATCTAGTATAAACCCTAAAATACATCCTGTGGGCCCCATTGAGTTAATCAAGTGGAGGCAATATATAGTTGTATAAAATACAAAAGCCTTGGCTTAATTGGAATAAAGAAAATAAAATGGAAAAGCTTTAGAGTTTAAATAGAAAAGAAGAAAACCCTTTTGTGCGGCCCAGCCAGCCCCGCTGAGCCAGCCTGCCAAGCCGCGCGTGGCTCCTCCATGGCCTGCACCGCAACCACCACCTGACACCGCCGTCCTTTCCATAACCAAACCGTGATTCCAAAATTGGTGAGGCCAATCTTATCTTCACTAGCTGGCTTCTCCAAAACCCTAGCACAATCGCGTTGATCGCCTCCACGTGGCCCCAAACCCCTTCACCACCGCTCGCTTTCCCATGATCGCCGCCCCCTACAAGTAGGCGCCACCTGGGGTGCCCGAGCCCCCTCCATCCGCTCCGCCACCACCCCGGTGGCCACCACTTCGCGCCACGACCAAGAAAGGGGGAGAAGGGGGAAGAAGGGGAGAAAGAGGGGGAAAGCCGCCAGCCGCCGAGGAGCCGCCGGAGCTCGGAGCGTCGACCGAACGACCACATCGACATTGCTGTTCTCCCTGCACGGCATCGCCTCATCACTGCGTCGAATCGCCCGCACCGCCATCCTCTCTTCACCGCCACACCAAGTGAGTCCGCAGCACCCCGCTTCCACGGTGTGTAGACACCATGCCCGCCGCTGCCACGAACTAAGGGCGCCACCGCGATCGTTCCCGCACCGAGAAGGATCAAGGTCGAGACCCAAACTTTGTTCACAACTACACACATATGCGTGCACACACTGCTCTCAAGAAAGGGGCAATGCCGAGCCACCGCGCGCTCGGGAACGCCGGCTGCACACGCGAACGCTGAGCGCGCTCGCCATGGCCAGAGCCTGGCCATGGCGAGGCCGTTCCACGCGCTACCGCACGGTAGAGACTGGGGAAAACCCTCTGCAAACCAGCAGTGCTGCTAGACATGGCGTGCCCTTGAAGTATGAAGAAGAGGAGGACGAACGGCCACAGGATGCGTCTGCCTCACCGGAGCAGAGGAGGTGCCGGAGCACCGCCGCACACCCAACCGAGGGCACGTGCTCTGCCACTTGGAGAAGTCATCAACGGTGGCCTTAAAGCCTTGCTGATGTTTCCAATTGAAAATCCAAGGGCCGAATTGGACCCTAGATTAGCTGTGGAGGCCTTGCCACCGCTCGCCATACCGGCCGAGCCGCTACCGCCATGAACAAGCTCCCAAGAAACTCCAATCCGCATCGTTGACCCTCTATTGAGTTCCACGAGAACACACGGTGCCCTCGAGCCTACAATTTTTGCCCTTGAGCCCTCAGAGCGCGAGCTCGGCTGCTCGCCGCCGGTGAGAGCACGACCGGAGAAAAGAAGAAATAAGCAAGAGAGGAGAGGAGCGGTTAGGTGCACTCGGTGCACCGTGAGCCGAGAGGGGAGAGGAGGGGATGGACCGGGTCCACCGTGGACCGCGTTCAAGACCCGTGGACCGCCCGCACGAGACCACCGTGAGCCGAGCTCACCAGCCCGAGCCCGTTTGCGAATCCGAATGGGCAATGTGGCCGCACCAGCGTCTGACACGTGGCGGGCCCAGCCCGGCCCAGTTCGGCCCATATTCGGCCCAGCCCAGGCCCACCGAGGCCCGGTCTCGGCCCGGTCAGAGTTGACCGTTGACCGTTGACTAGTCAAACGGTCCCACCTGTCAGTGACTCGATCGGTTTCGGCCAATCAGAGCGTGACACGTGTCACTGCCTGGTTTTTCCTTTTCTTTTTCTTTTCTAGAAAATCATTTAATCTTTGGAAATTCGTAACTAATTCATTTTGACTCAGAAAAATACCAAACCAGTTTCTAAATTTTTCTTAAAATGAGCTCTACATCTTAGGCTTATGTTTGAGTGCATTTGGATCTTTTGAATTTCTGTTGCTTCTTTGTGCACCTCTATAGGAGTCGTTAATGTGGCTCTACGATACGTTTAACAGAGCCGGAGGACCTACCAACTGAGGAGTACGACCCCGACTACAGCGAGGACTTGGGTGACGACCTGCCAGGTGCCACGCCCCACCCATCTCCGTAGAACCTATTACGCATGCAAATATAGAATTGCTAGCGCTTTATTTTTTTGTACATTATTATTGATGATAGGCTGCATGGTAGATGCTTTACTTTGAGCCTTTTACCTTGTCGTAACCTTACTCCTGCTCACCCTACTGTTAGGTTAGATGCTCGCATGTTACATATTACTGCTTTTGCTCTTACTCGCATTATATCTGTGATATGATGCCGGTGAGAGAGAGACGTATATGTATAAGGCACATAGTGCCAAGAACTTGATAAACCTAACTAAAGAACTAGGGAGATCTTGGCGTGCGTCTTGGGTGAGTGGTGAGGGTTGAGTCGATCGGACAGGATCCTATGACAAGTCTTTGGGGCAAGTCTTGCTGGAGGGGTGCGACCTGGGCATCCCACACGAGAGATACCTGTGGCGGGTATATTTGAGAGGTGAACTGGGGTGTTGGTTATCCCTGGTGGAGGTGCTGTCGTGGCACGGGGAAGACGGTGTCTCCCCCTTGAGAAGACATCCTGTCTGGTCACCCTAAGGACTGGTATGTCTTGAGAACCGGAACCATGGGACCTTCGTGCACACCACTCGCTCCCGATGGGTGGGAGACGATTACCCGACTGACTAGGGCGGTACCACTACTACTAGGTTGAAAGGTGATAGTGTAGGGAGGTACGGGCATGGGGACCCACACCCTCCTAAGACAGCGTAGTGACCCTTGGGGCCTGGTACTACGTCTCACAGTCTCAGCATTTCGGTGGATGCCGGGGTGGCCCAGGACTGAGTGGTAGGGTGGTACTGTACCGGTTGGAAGGCAGTTGGAATCAGCCTAGACGAGCCAGATCGTCGAGGATGGCGATCTTGTGGATTACCAGGTGTACACGCTCTGCAGAGTTGATCGATCTATACGTATAGCCGCGTCCGCGGATATGGACATTCCCATGACCTACGCTTCACTTGATTAGATGAGAGGAGTCCTTTCTACCTTTCCCCCGGGTTCTGTGTCGGATTCCGGCTTTGGCCGTTGAGATGAGATCTGAGCAGGAGTCAATCTCGTCGCCTAGAGAGAGAGTGAGATGAGATGTGTTGTGTGTGATGGGATTGGGAAAATGTGTGACTAAGATGAGATAAAAACTGAGGAATATCTTATTAAAATATTAACTACTTGCATAGGAAACCCACAGCCTAAGTAGGTCTCTTCCTACTTCCCTCAATGCATTCCACTTTCTACAAAGCATTGCAAGCATAGGGTGGGCGATGCGTGGCCAGTACCAAGTGTACTGATAGATTTTTGATAGGTTCCGAGCCCGAGTACGACTATGAGGGCGATGATTGGGAGAATTAGAGGGTCTGTTCTACGCTCAAGCTGGATCCAGAAGATCTTTTCCGCTGCTATCTACGTCGGATGCTGTTCCGTATGCTTGTGTGAGTGTGTTCTGCCCTGCGAGGCGAAGAGAATAAATTATGTAAAACTGCCTTTTGTACTCTGATATTCGTGCATGACTTTATGTATCGCTGAGATTTGGGTAAATTGGCGGAATGTTTCGTCATTTTACACTTCGTTTCTGTGGATTTCCCTTCATGGAAATCAAGGACGTTTCAGTTGGTATCAGAGCCAGGTTGACCTTAGGACGGACCCATAGGATTGGACAATAGAATTAGGAGGAATCTTGACACTTTCGGTTATATTACCGACCGTGCTGCATTTTCATGCACGACTTATCTCAATTTCGCACTCTCTTACCTATATTTCATTCTACCTTACCTATCACATCGCTCCGTTCCACCCTGAATCACCTAAGAATTCATCAAGTATCACTTTGAGTTACAGTGTTTCGCCTTGTCTTACCAAGTTTCACTCTGAAATACTCAAGTTACTACATGCACAACGAGGTACTGACTCCGTCTTACGATTAATTTGCAGATGGCCCCTGTTGCCGAGCTCCCTGTGGATGGACTGGCCTACCGTGGGTTTGCCACGATCCTGTACGACGTGCTAGACTCACTAGGCGTTCCCACAGAGCAGATCGAGTACGTGTGCCGGGGTGAGCATGGACCCGACGGGTTCAAGGGCCACATCGTGGTCCACCTCAAGGTCCCCGCTAGTGAGTTCATACCCGTACTACGTGCCTTCGAGACACTGGAGGTGGAGAACTCTATTGCTTCATGCGTACAGTCCGTCTCACGCACAGCTCTTCGCAGTGTGATGCGTGACGCACATGACTACCTCAAGATGAGACCGTACCGCCTACTGCCTGCCGCTTTGGACCTGAATAGGTTCTCAAAGCCACAGATCACTGCTGCAGATCATGCTGCGCGCGATGAGGTCAACCCCTGTCTGAGGGCCTCCGCACAGTACATCATCACCCAGGATCGCTACATCATGGATGTAGAGATGCAGAACCGCCGCCATCGAGACCTCCTGTTTCGTTGCGACGAGGAGTTCCTCAAGGTGGAGCACAAGGAGAGGGAGATGGTCAGCAGGCTCGAGGAGGAGCGCATGGGCTTTGATAGGATGAAGACCTTCTACGAGAACCGTGAGCAGTCACTTAGGAAGGAGATCGCCGATCTCAAGGACAAGGTTGGGGAGGCTGAGCTTCGCCATGACTATCTTGAGTCCAAGGTGCTTGAGTGTGAGGATCGGATTGAGCGTCAGAGGCTTACCCTGAGAGAGCTCCACGGGAAGGAGAAGCAGCGTGGCTTTAGGAAGCTTGCCCTAGAAGCCCGTTGCAACACAATGGAAAAGCTAGCTGTGGAGGCTGCCGTCACCACCACCTACAACATGCACCACTTGGTTCACTACATTAAGAGCACCGAGTATCTTCAGGACAAGGTGAACCACATCAGTCAGGCTTGGATCGACGCTGATCGTAAGCGTGTCCAGGAGATCGGAAAGGTCCAGGACGTCCTCTTACCTGGGATGCGCAAGAAACCGCGCAGACAGCCTTTCCACGTTGAGGCCACCAAGCTCAACTTCAAGGCTTGCCCGACTGAGGGATACTCAGAGGTTCCAAGGACTGAGATGATGGACTACGCTCTCACTTACGTCGCGAGGATCCACCACTCTGACGACGAGCTTCGTGCCATGGAGGGCACTCCCAAGGCTTCCACTTCTGGTCCTTCTACACCACCCGCCACTCCCGGACAGGAGTAGTCACCTTTTTCACATAATCATGTAATAAGGTAGTAGTAGACATGTTGAGCCCTGTGTGGCCAGAGTTATAATGATGCACTTAAGGAGTAATGTAGGATGTCCCACTTTTGGAGCTGCCTGCGAGTAGCACGATTCCCGCGAATCTGTCAGTGTAGCTACTGGAGATATCGCTATGTAATAAATTAATGTAATGAATGTTTTGGATCTTATCGCATCTTATGGTTCTTATTGCATCTTTGTATGAGTGTTGGATAGCTATCTCTTTTTAAATTGATAAATCGCTTAACCATGCATCAAAAAAAATGTGTGTGTTAAACAACGATCTGACCCTGCAGAGAGATGTCTTGCCGCTGATCCGCTCGTCTGAACAACCGCTTGCTTTCCCCCGCGCCTATGGCCCGTGGTCGTGGTCGAGGCCGTGGAGGAGACCGGGGAGTCCCCTTCGGTGTTGGGGAGGAGCCTGCACTGGGGGCGGGTGCCGCCCAGCATCTTGGAGAAGAAGCACCACCGCCGCCTCCACCACAGTTGGCGGAGGTGATGGACCGCCAAACCCACCTCTTGGAGACACTGGCTCAGGGAATGCTTCACCGCCACGGGGGTCCTCCCAACGACTTCCAGCGGAAGTTGGAGGGTTTTCTCAAGCTGAGGCCTCCTACTTTCGACACCGCCGACGATGACCCCATCGCCGCTGAGGACTGGCTCCGTGAGATGGAAAAGAAGCTGGACCTCACCACCTGCACTGATGAGGAGTGTGTGGGGGTAGCCGCCCACCAGCTCACCGGTGCTGCACGCGCATGGTGGGATAGCTATTGCGACGCCCACGAGGACCCAGGGAGTATCTCTTGGGAGGAGTTCGCCGAGGTTTTTCGTGAGCAACACGTGCCTAAGGGCGTCATGGATGCCAAGGTAGAGGAGTTTCGCAACATTTCCCAAGGCTCCTAGAAGGTTTAGGAGTACACTACTCATTTCACCCGCATGATGAGGTATGCTCCAGGTGAGACCGATACCGAAAAGAAGAAGATGTACTGTTTCAAGAAGGGGCTGAACTCTCGTCTCAAGGTGGCCCTCTCGGGTCATGCTTGTCGCACCCTTCGTGAGATGGTCAACAAGGTGCTGGAGATGGAGAGAGACCGTCTAGAGGCAGACGCCCTCCACAAGGAGAAGAAGCGCCGGTTCGAGAGTTCCACTCGTGGCCCGGCTCCGTAGAGGCCACGTGCTCACGTGCTTCCTCCGCCCTGCTCTCGCTATACTCAGGGGGCAGTGACCGCTCCGAGCCGTGGAGGTGGTACCTACACTGCCAACTACCACTGCCCCGCTCAGAGCCAACCCGCTCCAAATCGCCCCACTCAGGGAGCTGGCACGTGGAGGACCATTACGCCTACCTCCGCAGGTAGCACGCCCTTCACCTGCTTCGGTTGTGGCCAGCCCGGTCACAAGATCGCTGAGTGCCCTATCAAGAAAGGCACACCGCCTGCTTCGACCCAGACAAGACAGGCTGCTACACCTGCTGCTCCACGCAAGAACGTTGCTGGGGCTGTCCGCAGTCGTCTCAACCACATGACCGCGGAGGACGCCCAGGACGCTCCCGACGTGGTGTACGGTATGTTTTTGGTACAGGGAGTTATAGCTTCAGTCTTGTTTGATTCTGGAGCTACTTGTTCTTACATTTCCACTAAGTTTGCACGAGAACATAGCATACCTGTGACTCCCCGCAAGGAGCCCATTGATACTAGTTCACCTTTAGGTCGCATTTTATGCACCAAGAGATGTCAGGGTGTGAGTATCACCATTGAGGGCTACCCTTTTCTAGCCGATCTCACCTTACTTCCATCTGAGGGACTAGATTTCATACTGGGAATGGATTGGTTGACACAACATAAAGGAGTGATATCTTGTTCACCAAGGTATGTGGAGATCACAGACTCAAGTGGACACATAATCCGTTGTAAGCCAAATCAGGGAAAAACAGTCTCTAAGTTGTGTGCCCTAGAGGCCAAGATAATTGAGGAGGTACCCATTGTGAATGAGTACCCTGACATGTTCCCTGAAGAGTTGCTAGGCATGCCACCTGATCGGGATGTGGAGTTTGTGATTGACCTTCTGCCTGGTACCGGTCCTATTGCTAAAAGGCCCTACCGCATGTCAGTCGATGAGCTAGAGGAGCTAAAGAAGCAACTCAAGGAGTTGTCAGATAAGGGATACATCAGACCCAGTGCTTCACCCTGGGGTTCCCCTGTTTTTTTCATGAAAAAGAAGGATGGATCCATGAGGATGTGCATTGACTATCGGAACTTGAATGCCGTAACAGTCAAAAACAAATATCCTCTGCCCAGGATCGATGATCTCCTAGATCAGCTGAAAGATGCTAAGTTCTTTTCTAAGATCGATCTCAGGTCCGGGTATCATCAGATGAAAATCAGACCCGACGACATTCCTAAGACAGCTTTTGTCACTAGATACGGGCAATATGAGTTCACAGTGGTGTCCTTCGGACTCACTAATGCCCCGGCTTATTTCATGAACATGATGAATAAGGTATTCATGGATGAACTGGACAAGTTTGTAGTGGTGTTCATTGATGACATCCTTATCTATTCTTCCACCGCCGAAGAACATGAGCAACACTTGAGAGTGGTTTGGGAGAAGTTGAGGCAAAATCAGCTATATGCCAAGTTCAGCAAATGTGACTTTTGGCTTGAAGAAGTTGCTTTCCTTGGTCATGTACTCACTATTGAGGGAGTTGCTGTAGATCCCGCAAAAATTGAAGCTGTGAAAGAGTGGGAACAACCCCATAATGTGACCGATGTCCGCAGTTTTCTTGGTTTAGCTGGGTACTATCGCAGATTCATCGAGAACTTCTCAAAGATAGCCAAGCCCATGACTAACCTGCTAAAGAAGACTAATGAGTTTGAATGGACGGCCGAGTGCGAGCACAGCTTCCAGACTCTGAAACAGAAGCTTACCACCACACCTGTTCTTGCCTTGCCCGATATCCAGAAAGACTTCGTGGTCTATTGTGATGCATCTAGACAGGGACTTGGTTGTGTTCTGATGCAAAGTGGAAGGGTCATTGCCTATGCGTCCCGACAGTTGAAGGACCATGAGTAACGCTACCCAACCCATGATCTGGAGCTTGCCGCTGTCGTGCATGCCCTAAAGATATGGAGGCACTACTTGATCGGAAATAAGTGTGATATCTACACCGACCACAAGAGCCTGAAGTACTTCTTCACTCAAGAAGATCTAAACATGAGACAGCGCCGATGGCTTGAGCTTATAAAGGATTATGACCTGGAGATTCACTATCATCCAGGAAAGGCTAATGTAGTCGCTAATGCCTTGAGCCGAAAGAGCTATTGCCACAATCTGTCCATGGAAGCCGTACCACCTGAGCTATGTCAGGAAATGGGCGAACTTCATCTTGAAATCCTACCTAGGGGTATGTTGAACGAGCTTCGAGTGCAATACAACCTTAAGGATCGGATCCGTAATGCTCAACTGGAGTGTCCTGAAATTTGGGAAATCTGAGAACTCATGAAGAAGGGCAAGTGCCCCGAGTTCAGGGAGGATGAGCAAGGAGTGTACTGGTACAAGGATAGAATCTGTGTACCGTCTAATTCCGCCTTGCGGCAAGAAATCTTGGATGAGGGTCATGACTCCAAGTATTGTATTCACCCGAGAAGCACCAAAATGTATGCTGATCTAAAGAAACAGTTCTGGTGGAAGAACATGAAGGCAGATATTGCCGGGCATGTCGCGCGATGCGACATCTGCAATAGAGTCAAGGCTGAGCATCAAAGACTAGCCGGATTGCTTAAACCCTTGGACGTTCCGATGTGGAAATGGGAAAGCATATCCATGGACTTTATAGTAGGCTTACCTCATTCTGGTGGAAGAACATGAAGGCAGATATTGCCGGGCATGTCGCGCGATGCGACATCTGCAATAGAGTCAAGGCTGAGCATCAAAGACCAGCCGGATTGCAATAGAGTCAAGGCTGAGCATAGTCTCAAGATGTCACCGTTTGAGGCTTTGTATGGAAGAAAGTGTAGAACCCCTCTGATGTGGTCAGAAGTGGGAGAGAGATCATTCTTTGGTCCCGCAAGGATCAAAGATGCCGAAGAAGGAGTAGCCCAAGTACGAGAGAACCTGAGGATTGCCCAAAGCCGACAGAAGAGTTATGCAGATAACCGTCGGAGAGACCTCGAGTTTCAGGTCGGGGACTATGTCTATCTCAAAGTCTCCCCACTCTGAGGTACCATCAGATTTCATGTGAAGGGAAAGTTGGCACCTAGGTATGTGGGACCTTACAGGATTGGTCAGAGGATTGGCAAGTTAGCATACAAGGTGGAGTTGCCCGAGGAGTTAACAGGAGTACACCCAGTGTTTCACGTATCTCAGCTACGCAAGTGCTTGCAGTTGCCAGAACAAGAGGTACACATAGAAGCACTGGATATCCAGGACACCTTAGAGTACAAGGAGCACCCAATCTTAATTTTAGACAGAGCTGAGAAAGAAACTAGAAGCACAGTGATACCCATGTGCAAGGTTCAGTGGAGTAACCACACAGAACGGGAAGCTACTTGGGAGAAAGAGTCCGAACTTCGGATGCTTTACCCCTACCTCTTTGAAAGGTATGCCACACCTTAAATCTCAGGACAAGATTCCTTTGAGGGGGGAGGACTGTAACAACCCAGAATTTCCAGGAAACAAAAATCACAACCACAAATTTTTTTTAAAAATAAACCTATGTTTGGTGAAGTGTCATATAGGAAACCAACCCTAGCTGCACAAGTAGCACCTAGTCTAGTTAATTACATGTTGCATTTAATTATATATTCATGAGTTGGTTTTTATGTTCTTTGTATTGTTAAATAAAATCAACCACCTTTGTTTAAATGAGATCCAAATTAAATAAATGTACTAATACAATCTTGTGATCTAGTATAAACCCTAAAATACATCCTGTGGGCCCCATTGAGGTAATCAAGTGGAGGCAATATATAGTTGTATAAAATACAAAAGCCTTGGCTTAATTGGAATAAAGAAAATAAAATGGAAAAGCTTTAGAGTTTAAATAGAAAAGAAGAAAACCCTTTTGTGCAGCCCAGCCAGCCCCGCTGAGCCAGCCTGCCAAGCCGGCCTGCTCATCACCGAGCCGGCCCGGCCAGCCATCCCGTGGCCCAACAAAAGCCGCCACGGCCGGCCCAACGAGGCCGCTGCCCCTCCCGCAGCCACCGTTGGCCCACACCGCACTCGCGCGCACACGCGCTCACCGCGCGATGGGCGACCCAGCAAGCCACAGTCGCCTCGGCCCGTGTCGCTTTCACGAGACGCCAAAGGACTTCGCGTCCTCTTCTCTTCCGCTCGCTGACGAGAGGGTCCCGCGAGTCATCGCCTTCCTCCCGCCCGACCAAATCCTCTGCTTCGAATGGGAACAGAGACAGCGAGGGGATAGGGTCACGCACGGGGCGAGGGGAGATTCCCTCTGCCTACACCGCCAGCCGTGCGCGCCAAGCCGCGCCACCAATTCCTCCTGCCAGCCGCACGCGTCTCGCCTCCGCTCCCACGCACCGCGAGCCGCGCGTGGCTCCTCCATGGCCTGCACCGCAACCACCACCTGACACCGCCGTCCTTTCCATAACCAAACCGTGATTCCAAAATTGGTGAGGCCAATCTTATCTTCACTAGCTGGCTTCTCCAAAACCCTAGCACAATCGCGTTGATCGCCTCCACGTGGCCCCAAACCCCTTCACCACCGCTCGCTTTCCCATGATCGCCGCCCCCTACAAGTAGGCGCCACCTGGGGTGCCCGAGCCCCCTCCATCCGCTCCGCCACCACCCCGGTAGCCACCACTTCGCGCCACGACCAAGAAAGGGGGAGAAGGGGGAAGAAGGGGAGAAAGAGGGGGAAAGCCGCCAGCCGTCGAGGAGCCGCCGGAGCTCGGAGCGTCGACCGAACGACCACATCGACGTTGCTGTTCTCCCTGCACGGCATCGCCTCATCACTGCGTCGAATCGCCCGCACCGCCATCCTCTCTTCACCGCCACACCAAGTGAGTCCGCAGCACCCTGCTTCCACGGTGTGTAGACACCATGCCCGCCGCTGCCACGAACTAAGGGCGCCACCGCGACCGTTGCCGCACCGAGAAGGATCAAGGTCGAGACCCAAACTTTGTTCACAACTACACACATATGCGTGCACACACTGCTCTCAAGAAAGGGGCAATGCCGAGCCACCGCGCGCTCGGGAACGCCGGCTACACACGCGAACGCTAAGCGCGCTCGCCATGGCCATAGCCTGGCCATGGCGAGGCCGTTCCACCCGCCACCGCACGGTAGAGACTGGGGAAAACCCTCTGCAAACCAGCAGTGCTGCTAGACATGGCGCGCCCTTGAAGTCTAAAGAAGAGGAGGACGGACGGCCACAGGATGCGTCCGCCTCACCGGAGCAGAGGAGGTGCTGGAGCACCGCCGCACACCCAACCGAGGGCACGTGCTCTGCCACTTGGAGAAGTCATCAACGGTGGCCTTAAAGCCTTGCTGATGTTTCCAATTGAAAATCGAAGGGCCGAATTGGACCTTGGATTAGCTGTGGAGGCCTTGCCGCCGCTCGCCATACCGGCCGAGCCGCTACCGCCATGAACAAGCTCCCAAGAAACTCCAATCCGCATCGTTGACCCTCTATTGAGTTCCACGAGAACACACGGTGCCCTCGAGCCTACAATTTTTGCCCTTGAGCCCTCAGAGCGCGAGCTCGGCTGCTCGCCGCCGGTGAGAGCACGACCGAAGAAAAGAAGAAATAAGCAAGAGAGGAGAGGAGTGGTTAGGTGCACTCGGTGCACCGTGAGCCGAGAGGGGAGAGGAGGGGATGGACCGGGTCCACCGTGGACCGCGTTCAAGACCCGTGGACCGCCCGCACGAGACCACCGTGAGCCGAGCTCACCAGCCCGAGCCCGTTTGCGAATCCGAATGGGCAATGTGGCCGCACCAGCGTCTGACACGTGGCGGGCCCAGCCCGGCCCAGTTCGGTCCATATCCGGCCCAGCCCAGGCCCACCGAGGCCCGGTCTCGGCCCGATCAGAGTTGACCGTTGACCAGTCAAACGGTCCCACCTGTCAGTGACTCGATCGGTTTCGACCAATCAGAGCGTGACACGTGTCACTGCCTGGTTTTTCCTTTTCTTTTTCTTTTCTAGAAAATCATTTAATCTTTGGAAATTCGTAACTAATTCATTTTAACTCAGAAAAATACCAAACCAGTTTCTAAATTTTTCTTAAAATGAGCTCTACATCTTAGGCTTATGTTTGAGTGCATTTGGATCTTTTGAATTTCTATTGCTTCTTTGTGCACCTCTATAGGAGTTGTTAATGCGGCTCTACGATACGTTTAATAGAGCCGGAGGACCTGCCAACTGAGGAGTACGACCCTGACTACAGCGAGGACTTGGGTGACGACCTGCCAGGTGCCACGCCCCACCCATCTCCGTAGAACCTATTACGCATGCAAATATAGAATTGCTAGCGCTTTATTTTTTTGTACATTATTATTGATGATAGGCTGCATGGTAGATGCTTTACTTTGAGCCTTTTACCTTGTCGTAACCTTACTCCTGCTCACCCTACTGTTAGGTTAGATGCTCGCATGTTACATATTACTGCTTTTGCTCTTACTCGCATTATATCTGTGATATGATGCCGGTGAGAGAGAGACGTATATGTATAAGGCACATAGTGCCAAGAACTTGATAAACCTGACTAAAGAACTAGGAAGATCTTGGCGTGCGTCTTGGGTGAGTGGTGAGGGTTGAGTCGATCGGACAGGATCCTACGACGAGTCTTTGGGGTAAGTCTTGCTGGAGGGGTGCGACCTGGGCATCCCACACGAGAGATACCTGTGGCAGGTATATTTGAGAGGTGAACTAGGGTGTTGGTTATCCCTGGTGGAGGTGCTGTCGTGGCACAGGGAAGACGGTGTCTCCCCCTTGAGAAGACATCCTGTCTGGTCACCCTAAGGACTGGTATGTCTTGAGAACCGGAACCATGGGACCTTCGTGCGCACCACTCGCTCCCGATGGGCGGGAGACGATTACCCGACTGACTAGGGCGGTACCACTACTACTAGGTTGAAAGGTGATAGTGTAGGGAGGTACGGGCATGGGGACCCACACCCTCCTAAGACAGCGTAGTGACCCTTGGGGCCCGGTACTACGTCTCACAGTCTCAGCATTTCGGTGGATGCCGGGGTGGCCCAGGACTGAGTGGTAGGGTGGTACTATACCGGTTGGAAGGCAGTTGGAATTAGCCTAGACGAGCTGGATCATCGAGGATGGCGATCTTGTGGATTACCAGGTGTACACGCTCTGCAGAGTTGATCGATCTATACGTATAGCCGCGTCCGCGGATATGGACATTCCCGCTTCACTTGATTAGATGAGAGGAGTCCTTTCTACCTTTCCCCCGGGTTCTGTGTCGGATTTCGGCTTTGGCCGTTGAGACGAGATCTGAGCGGGAGTCAATCTCGTCGCCTAGAGAGAGAGTGAGATGAGATGTGTTGTGTGTGGTGGGATTGGGAAAATGTGTGACTAAGATGAGATAAAAACTGAGGAATATCTTATTAAAATATTAACTACTTGCATAGGAAACCCACAGCCTAAGTAGGTCTCTTCCTACTTCCCTCAATACATTCCACTTTCCACAAAGCATTGCAAGCATAGGGTGGGCGATGCGTGGCCAGTACCAAGTGTACTGATAGATTTTTGACAGGTTCCGAGCCCGAGTACGTCTATGAGGGCGATGATTGGGAGAATTAGAGGGTCTGTTCTATGCTCAAGCTGGATCCAGAAGATCTTTTCCGCTGCTATCTACGTCGGATGCTGTTCCGTATGCTTGTGTGAGTGTGTTCCGCCCTGCGAGGCGAAGAGAATAAATTATGTAAAACTGCCTTTTGTACTCTGATATTCGTGCATGACTTTATGTATCGCTGAGATTTGGGTAAATTGGCAGAATGTTTTGTCATTTTACACTTCGTTTCTGTGGATTTCCCTTCGTGAAAATCAAGGACGTTTCAGGCACCCTGACCGGTGCGTCCGGTCAGCTCGTTTTTAACTACGTCGTCCGGTAACGGCTAGCTGCGTACCCCTTTGCTATAAATAGAAGATGTCCAGGGTTTGAGGGTAACTCTTGCACATTTTGAGACCTAGAGACATCCTTTGAGCTAGAGAACAACCCCTCAACTCATCTCTTTGCATAGTTGCACATCTTGAGAGAGATTGAGTGAGATTCAAGTGTATTGCTTGAGAGTTGCATTCTAGAGGCACTTGATCTTCGAGTTGCTGCGGATTTCTTGTTACTCTTCCGTGTTTCCCAACATGGTAGATGGCTTGGAGCAGCGGAGGTGATTGAGCTCGCATTTGGAGATTGTTGGAGCCCTCACCAAGTGTTGTAAGGGGTTCTTGATCCTTCCCCGTGGGAGTTCGCAAATTGGATACTCTAGTGAAGCTCGTGGCTTGGAGGATCTCCATCTTGTGTGCGGTTGTGCGGTGCCCGTTGAGGGCTCGACTCTTGATAGTCGATTAGCTCGCGAACCGACACGTGGGTGTATCGCCACAACGGGGAGTAGCTTGCCGGGAAGCAAGTGAACCTCGGGATAAATTCTTGTGTCGTTCTTTTCCTAAGGATTTCTATTGTGTGATTGATTGATTGGTATTTCTCATTTCTACACGACGGTATATTCATTCAAAGCTCTTCTCTCGCGTTACTTCTTGTATCTAGCTTGTAGTTATTGTTGTGTTTAGTGGATAGCCTTATACTAGACTTGTGTAGGTGGCTTGCTTAATTAGTTAGAGCTAGTGCATTTTGCATCGCTACCTTTTGTACTAACTCGTGTGGTTAAGTAATTCTTGTAGAAGTTTTAATTAGGCTATTCACCCCCCTCTAGCCTATTTGGATCTTACAAGTGGTATTAGAGCTGAGGCACCGTTTATTTGAGGCTTAACAACCTATGGTGAAAAAGAAATGGCTCAATTAAGCTTGCACATCAATAACACCAAGAAGGCACCTCACTTTGATGGCACAAATTATGCATATTGGAAGGTTAAGATGACCGCACACCTCAAGTCAATCAATAGAGAAGTGTGGAAGGTCACCAAAACAAAATTTGAGGTTGCTAATCCGGAAGCACCTACACCGATGGAAGAGAAGAAGCTCCAATGCAATGACATTGCCATTAGTGCTCTTCATGAGGCACTAGATGACAAGACCTTTGAGCAAGTGAAGAACACTGAGATTTCTCATGATGCTTGGGCCAAGCTATAAGAAACTTTTGAGGGCACCGAAGGCACAAAGACCGCTAAAGTATATATCTTGCAAGAAAAGTTTTCTAGCTTCAAGATGTAAGAAGATGAGAGTGTACCAGAAATGTTTCATCGGTTGCAAGTCATTGTCAATGAGCTCAAGGCACTTGGTGAGGAGGTCAAGGACAACCAATTCTCTATGAAGTTCTTGAGAAGCTTACCCAAGAGGTTTGATACATTGATCACTGTGCTAGTGAGGACTACATTAAAGGATTCAAGTCCTCAACAAATATTTCAAGAAATAATGACCGATGATTCATATAGAGAAGATGATGAGAAGGATGAGTTGGTCAAAAAGAAGAAGAAAGGAAATGAGAAGAAAGATGATGAAAAGAAGAAGAGTGTGGCATTCAAAGCCACCACATCCAAGGGTAAATCCAAGATTGAATCATCAAGTGATGAAGACTCAAGCTCTTGTGATAGTGATGACATTGATGAGAAGATGGCTCTCTTTGTCAAGCAATTTGGTAAATTCATAAAGAAGAAAGGCTATCGTGCAAGAAGGAGGAAGAACTCATCCAAGAAGAGTGAGCATACCATGAGATGCTTTAGATGCCATTGCAAGGACCATCTCATTGCAAAGTGTCCTTATGATAGTGATGATGAAGATGCTATCAAGAAGGAGAGGAAGAAGCAAAAGAAGAAGCAAGAAAAGAATGAGAGCTCTCATAAGAAGAATGATTCTCATATTGCTACATGGGATAGTGATGATTCCTCAAGTGATGATGAGGATGACAACAAGAGCAAGAAGAAGGGACATGCTAGCATTGCCATCCAAGATAAGGTCTCCCTCTTCGACACTCCATCGTGCTTCATGGCTAAGGCCACTAAAGTATCATCCGACGATAAGAGTGATCATGATAATGCTAGTGATAGTGATAGTGATAGTGATGAAGAAGAATTCACTAAAGATGAACTAATCACTATGCTAGAAGATTGCACTCAACATTTTAAAGAATCTAGAAAGGAGTGCAAGTGCTTGCTTAAGGATAAGAAAAACCTTATGCAAGAACTTGAAGAAGCTCATTCCTCTCTAATTGAAAAATGTGAAAACATGCCAACTAATGTTGAGAAGGCTAAAACTTACAACATAGGCATATCATGTGATATAATTGATGAATCTTTTCATAAGCCTATTGTTATTGCTCCCACTAACCCTTCATGTAGCTCATCTACATCATCCTCATCTAGTAGTGATGGTTTCACTTGTGACTCCACACTTATAGTTGAGAATGAAAATCTCAAGAAGGAGGTAAAAGAGCTCAATCACACTTTAGCCAAGGCTTATGGTGGTGAGGACTGCTTTCTTATGTGCTTGGGTAGCCAAAGGGTGTCTCTCTATAAAGAGGGATTGGGCTATAACCCCAAGAAAGGCAAGGCCGCTTTTGCTCCTCATAAGACTCGTTTTGTGAAGAACAATGGTAGCTATTGCAAAAGTTGCAAGCAAGTTGGTCACATAGAGCAACATTGTATGAACAAGAAATCCAATGCTAATGTATCCTCAATTAAGTTTGATTCTTTCTATATGCTTACTAAGGGTACTAATGGTGTTCATGCTAAGTTCATTGGTACACCATGGATGGGCTCAAAGAAGAAAGCTATTTGGGTACCAAAGAGCTTGGTCACTAACCTTGAAGGACCCAAACAAGTTTGGGTACCTAAAAAGAATTGATCTTGTCTTATAGGTCAATTACAAAGCCGAAGGAAGGCATTGGGTGCTTGACAGTGGGTGCACTCAACATATGACCGGGGATTCTTGTATGTTCAAATCAATTGATACAAGTCAAAATGGTGGTTTTGATGCTATCACTTTTGGCAACAACAAGAAAGGCAAGGTCAAAGGGCTTGGTAAAATTGCTATCTCAAATGACATGAGCATATCTAATGTGTTGCTAGTTGAGAGCTTGGATTTCAATCTTTTATCGGTGGCACAACTTTGTGATCTTGGCTTCAAGTGCATATTTAGTAGTGATGATATTAAAGTCATAAGTGTTGATGGATCAAATTTGATATTCAAAGGATTTAGACATGGTAGCTTATACTTGGTTGACTTCAATGATAGTGAGACACAACTGACATCATGCTTGCTTAGTAAATCTAGTATGGGTTGGTTATGGCATAGAAGGCTTGGTCATGTTGAAATAAAACATTTGAACAAACTTTTGAGGCATGACTTAGTTAGAGGCTTGAAAGATGTGACTTTTGAAAAGGATAAACCATGTAGTGCTTGTCAAGCCAGCAAACAAGTTGGAAATGCACATCCTAGTAAGAGTGAAATGAGCACATCAAAGGCATTTGAGCTATTGCACATGGACTTGTTTGGACCAACAACATACACTAGCATTGGTGGCAACAAGTATGGCTTTGTGATAGTGGATGACTACACTAGATACACTTGGGTGTTCTTTCTCTATGACAAGAGTGATGTACATGATCTATTCAAATCTTTTGTAAAAAGGGTGCAAAATGAGTTTGAGACTACCATCAAGAAGATTAGAAGTGACAATAGTAGTGAGTTCAAGAACACAAGAATTGAAGATTTATGTGATGATCTTGGAATTGGACATCAATTTTCACCAACATACACTCCTCAATCTAATGGTGTAGTTAAAAGGAAAAATAGAACCTTGATTGATATGGCTAGATCAATGCTTAGTGAATACAATGTGAGTCATTCATTTTGGAGTGAAGCCATCAACACGGCTTGCTATTGTAGCAACCGTCTCTATTGCCATGGGAAGCTTGGGAAGACACCATATGATCTATTGAATGGGAGAAAGCCCAACATTGCATACTTTAGAGTGTTTAGTTGCAAATGCTATATTCTCAAGAAAGGCACTAGATTGAGCAAGTTTGAAAAGAAATGTGATGAAGGATTCTTACTTGGTTATTCTACCACAAGCAAAGCATATAGAGTTTGGAATCTCACAAATGGCACCTTAGAAGAAGTTCATGATGTTGAGTTTGATGAAACCCAAGGGTCTCAAAATGAAGCTCAAAACCTTGATGATGTGAGAGGAGATCAATTGACAAATGCAATGAAGAACATGGACATTGGTGATGTTAGGCCAAGGCAAGTTGATGATGATGATATTCATCTGATCAACCAAAGTGTGCAAATTAATACAAATCAAGCAAGCTCTAGTGGTACTCATGTTGAAGCTCAAGTTCAAGGTCAAACAAGTGGAAGCAATCAACTCCCAATACTCCAACCTACTAGTATTGCAAGAGATCATCCATTGGACCAAATCATTGGTGGAATTCAAAGTGGTATTCAAACTAGATCAAGGCTAGCATCCTTTTGTGAGCATTACTCATTTGTCTCATTAGAAGAACCAAAGAAGATAGAAGATGCATTGAAGGATTCCGATTGGGTAAATGCCATGCATGAAGAACTAAACAACTTCACTAGAAATCAAGTTTGGGAACTTGTTAAAAGGCAGAAGAACTACAATGTGATTGGTACTAAGTGGGTCTTTAGAAACAAGCAAGATCAAGATGGCATAGTTATGAGGAACAAGGTAAGATTAGTAGCACAAGGATACACTCAAGTTGAGGGTCTTGACTTTGGAGAGACATATGCACCCGCTGCAAGATTGGAGGCTATTAGAATCTTATTAGCATATGCTTGTGCACACAACATCAAGCTCTATCAAATGGATGTCAAGAGTGCATTTCTCAATGGCTACATCAACGACGAAGTTTATGTTGAGCAACCTCCCAGTTTTGAAAATGACAATAAGCCCGACCATGTTTTCAAGCTAAAGAAGGCATTATATGGTTTGAAGCAAGCACCTAGAGCATGGTATGAGAGATTGAAGGACTTTCTTCTCTCTAAAGGGTTCAAGATGGGAAATGTTGACACCACTCTCTTCACCAAGAAGCTTAGAAATGACTTGTTTGTATTGCAAATCTATGTGGATGACATTATCTTTGGATCAACTAACCAAGACTTTTGTAAAGAGTTTGGAAATATGATGGCTAATGAGTTTGAGATGTCTATGATTGGAGAGCTTAGTTACTTCCTTGGACTTCAAATCAAGAAAATGAAGAATGGCACTTTTGTAAGTCAAGACAAGTACATCAAGGACATGATCAAGAAGTTTGGATTGCAAGTTGCTAAGCAAATAAGTACTCCAATGGGCACTAATGATCAATTGGGTATTGATGTTAGTGGAAACATGGTAGATCAAAAGTAATACCGGTTTATGATTGGTAGTTTGCTATATGTCACCACTTCTAGGCCGGATGTAATGTTTAGTGTGTGCAAATGTGCAAGATATCAAGCTTCACCTAGAGAAAGTCACTTGAAAGCAACCAAGAGAATATTGATATATCTTAAGAGCACTCATAATGTTGGATTATGGTTTCCAAAGGGGTCTAATTTTGAGTTGATTGGATATTCAGATTCCGACTATGGTGGTTGCAAGATTGATAGAATAAGCACAAGTGGCACTTGTCAATTGCTTGGAAGGTCTCTTGTTTCATGGTCATCAAAGAAACAAAATAGTGTTGCACTATCTACCGCCGAGGCCGAATACATTAGTGCCGGTAGTTGTTGTGCACAATTGCTTTGGATGAAAGCCACCTTGAATGGCTTTGGAATAAAATTCAAGAATGTGCCATTGTTTTGTGACAATGAAAGTGCTATCAAGATGACTCAAAATCCGGTTCAACATTCGAGAACCAAGCACATTGATATTAGGCATCACTTCATAAGAGACCATCAACAAAAGGGTGATATTAGCATTGAAAGCATTGGCACCAAAGATCAACTAGCTGACATATTCACAAAGCCACTTGATGAAAAGAGATTTTACAAGTTGAAGAATGAATTGAACATACTTGACTTCTCCAACTTGAAATGAGTGCACCCCCACATTCTTATATGACATGCCTCTCCTCCAACATAACAAGGTAAAGTTGTTTGGCATATCATTCATACTTTGCTAAGGACATAGTTAGAACATATAGACATATTTGCATGACAAATAGGCTCATTCATGAAAATCAAATGAGTTTAGATGTATATATGGTACCACTATTGCTTCTATGTTTGATTGATCTAGTGGTAGCATATGGCATGTTTGTGGGCTTGCAAACCTAGTGTTGAATCTAGAAAATGAGCTCATGATGTGTAATTCAACATAGTCAAGATAACCCTTATACTTTATGAGGTGTGAAGATGCTTGTCCTTGGATCAAACCGAATTACATATTCTAGGCAAGTGATCTAGATTGAACCATAATTTGGACTCCCTCATATTGATTTACTTATCTCTCCCTATAATTGGCACCTTTTTGGTGATTGTTGACAAAGGGGGAGAGAAAAGTCACAAAGATAAAAAGTTAAGTTGCAAAGGGGGAGAAAGATATAGTAAGGGGGAGAGAATGACATTAGAAAGGGATCTATTAAAATTGAGCACACAAGTAGGGGGAGCAAGCTCATGAATCGTTTGTTGCATTTGTATGTGCATTAACATGATGAATTGTTGCATTGCAAAAAGCTTAAATTCTTATTCATGATTATATAGTGATTGCTAGAAATAGAACTTGAATGGTGATTTGTTAAGAGTATCTTTACAAGTGGTATCTAGACACCTTTTTGCTTATAATGTTGATCTCACGGGGTACTTTAGTGTTTGTGATCTTTACAAGTGATGTATTACAAGTGGTGTCTAGCTACATCAATGCTAAGGGTGGTATATAAAGGCAACTCCGATTGGTATCACGCTTCAAAGGTCCATTCTATATACCTTAGCATCAATTTGATAGTAGTAACTCTCCCAAAATTCAAATTCATACATATGTGCACAATTGAACCAAACTCATGGAAGCACATATGTAGTGGGAGCTAATACTATTGAAATTGAAAATTGATTTCATTTTCATATCTTTGTGATGGTTGTCATCAATTACCAAAAAGGGGGAGATTGAAAGCCCAAGTTTGGTTTTGGTAATTAATGACACCAAGTTGCTAATGCTATTGTATCAAGTGTGATTAAGCTAGGCATAAGCAACACATGTGATGGAGGTGGAAATGGCATGGAGAGATGGCCACAAGACCACATGATTTGGTGCATGAAATGATGAGCAAGATCATGAAGGAATGCACATAAAATGATGGACATGATGATCAAGTAAAGGAGAAGGATCTAAGAGCGCAAGGCAAAGGTATAACCATAGGGTTTTCCTTTTGCCGGTCTAAGATGAGTAGAGAAGTGATTGACCGGGTTTAGGATACATAGCCGACTATCAAGAGGGGCAATCACGGTTAGCTCGGGAATCAAGTGCCACTAGATCAATGTTTTGAGCATATGCATTAGGATCTAGTTGAGAGCTAACATAACGCCTTGAAAATGACTGTGAAAATGCTAACACACAGCTCGGGAATCATGCGCTTTTTGGGGAAGTGAATTGCCTATTTTCTACTGCGCCGGAGGCGGAGAAACGGAGGTGAAAGTTCGGAGTGTTTTTCACTAAAAAACGTCAACTGGACGCTGGACTGGACGTTGTCCAGGGCGGACCTACGCGTCTGGTCAGCTCAAGTCGAGGGTAGAGGCGCAACGTGCCTAGGGTTTGTGACCGGACGCTGGTCTAGCAGACTAACGCGTCCGGTCAGTTCACCTAGGCATAGAGGAAAGGTGCATGCAGTAGGCGCGACCGGCACGTCCGTTGGTCCACAGGACCGGAGCGTCCGGTTAGTAACGCAACACGATCGGACGCACAGCGTGTCCGGTCATGGTGGGAGCTTACTGGACTCCAACCGGACGCCAGGTGCAGCGCGTTCGGTCAAACGCTGGAGCGCGTCCGATCACGGCAACGATAACTTCTAACACGCACTGTTCACGCTTGTCTTGTAGTGACCGGACGCGTCCGGTCACCCTGACCGGTGCGTCCGGTCAGGTCATTTTTAACTACATTGTCCGGTAACGTCTAGCTGCGTACCCCTTCGCTATAAATAGAAGATGTCCGGGGTTTGAGGGTAACTCTTGCACATTTTGAGACCTAGAGACATCCTTTGAGCTAGAGAACAACCCCTCCACTCATCTCTTTGCATAGTTGCACATCTTGAGAGAGATTGAGTGAGATTCAAGTGCATTGCTTGAGAGTTGCATTCTAGAGGCACTTGATCTTCGAGTTGCTGCAGATTTCTTGTTACTCTTCCGTGTTTTCCAACACGGTAGACGACTTGGAGCAGCGGAGGTGATTGAGCTCACATTTGGAGATTGTTGGAGCCCTCACCAAGTGTTGTAAGGAGTTCTTGATCCTTCCCCGTGGGAGTTCACAAATTGGATACTCTAGTAAAGCTCGTGGCTTGGAGGATCTCTATCTTGTGTGCGGTTGTGCGGCGCCCGCTGAGGGCTCGACTCTTGATAGTCGATTAGCTAGCGAACCGACAAGTCGGTGTATCGCCACAACGGGAAGTAGCTTGACGGGAAGCAAGTGAACCTCGGGATAAATTCTTGTGTCGTTCTTTTCCTGAGGATTTCTATTGTGTGATTGATTGATTGGTACTTCTCATTTCTACACGGCGGTATATTCACTCGAAGCTCTTCTCTCGTGTTACTTCTTGTATCTAGCTTGTAGTTATTGTTGTGTTTAGTGGATAGCCTTGTACTAGACTTGTGTAGGTGGCTTGCTTAATTAGTTAGAGCTAGTGCATTTTGCTTCACCACCTTTTGTACTAACTCGTGTGGTTAAGTAATTCTTGTAGAAGTTTTAATTAGGCTATTCACCCCCCTCTAGCCTATTTGGACCTTACAGCCTTGCTCCCTGTCACTGGCTCCTTGCTACCCACCCCACCCCCTCAGTCCTCACTTCCTTAGTTCCTCCTCACCCGCCCTGACTCTTGCCCTTACCCCCACATAACCCTAACCCTAGCGGGCGCGAGCACGTGCATGCGCGCTACGGCGCAATGCGGTATCGAGCTCGAGCGGCCGTGGGTATGGGGAGGCACCACCGTGGTATCGAGCTCGAGCGACCGCAGTGCAGGGAGGCAGCGGTGCATGGCGCAAGGAGGGAGTAGCAAGCATGGCGCGGAGGCCGGTGGCTGCTGCGAGCGCCAGAGGGGGCGAGCTGCGCGGCGGCGGCTGCGACTCTGTGAGCGGTGCGGTAGCCGGATCTATAGTAGGAGCAGCGACAGCGGTCGGATTTGCATGCAGGAGCAGTGGCGGCGACAGGATCTGCATGTAGGAGGAGCCAGCGGCGGCGGGATCTACGAGCAGAGGAGCAGCGGTGGGATCCTGTGCTTCCCGCTCTCCCTCTTCCCTTGCCTGTCTCTACTGGTTTCTATCATCGGTTTTTTTGGTTTTAACAAAAAAACTGATGTAAAAAACCGAACCAAAATCATCGATTTCTGGTATTTTAGTAAACCGATCAGCTTTCATTTTCTAGAAACCAAAGTTTTGGAAAACCAAATAAACCGAATCAAACCGTCGGTTAAAACCGAACGCCGAGGCTGATCTGGCACTATGCAGCAAACCAGGTTTGCAAAAAAGTAAAGCACATTTGCCGCAAGGTGAATTGTGCCCATTTGGTCCCTGAGCCTAACAGCCGGTGACTTGATCATGTGGTGCCAGGGTCTAAAAGAAAAATAATCCAAAACTAAATAAGCACATTCACCGCAAGGTGAAGTGTGCCCACTTAGTCCCCGAGCCTGACAGTAGGTGACTTGATCATGTGGTGCTCGGGTACATAGAGCAACAGCCCCAACTCAGTTGAGAATTACGCACCGTGGCTCTGTTATGGCACAGTCCCCAACTCTCCCGAGGGTAAAACCCGTGGCTCTGCCATGTGGCAACTCCCAGCTCTGCTGCGAGACGTCCCCCAACTCAGTTGTGGGCCCTAAAATAGAAATAGCCTATGGCTCTGCCATATGGTAGCCCCCAGCTCCGCTACGAGGTGACCCCCAACTCAGTTGCAGGCCCACTCCGCAGCTCTATTGCATATTCAGTCCCCAGCTTAGCCGTGGACAACAAGGGCATCAAACTAATGCATACAGATAGATCTACCACGTAACAGTCCCTAGCTCTACTGTGGGGCCACAAAAGGCACTGGCGCGCTAAAATCGGACCGTATAGAAAAATGGCAAAACAGGCCCACTCTGGGGTCCTCCACCACAATCAAGGCCCACATAAAGGCTCGCTTGGAGATAATGATTGAGGGAGCGAAAGCGGCACATTGGGCGCGGTTACCCAAAAACCCTGGAAGTCAAAGGGTCATTTCGCTCTTATAAATACCCGTGCAGCAGCGCCCTACTTCTCTCACTGTATCCACTTCACATCAGTTCATCTTCCATATCACTCGCTCTGCCTTCTCCACCAGTTCCATCGCCACTGCGTCCATAAATCCAAAACCTAGATCCGGACATATGCAGCAGTTGCAACCATCACATCTTCGTTAGATCTAGCCGCTCCAACACCACCCCGCACACCGCAGACACATTCCACAGCTAGAGAAGAGGAGAAAGATGGCGTGCAGGGGCCGTGGAGCAAGAGCACAGCTGATGGCGGTGGAGTGGAACAAATCGGTGAGCACAGAGGCCACACTCACGAAGCTCGTCACTGCCGGCTGATGGCCGAGGCCACAATCGGTGGGTGGAGGACATTAGCCGGTGAGAACTATCTAGACCCCCATCCTGGTGAAATTGTTGTCTTTGAAGATTTCTATTGGTGCAGATTTAGAAATCCTTGCCATCCCTTTCTGTGAAAACTTTGCGATTACTATAGAGTTAGCATCTATAATCTCCACCGCAACTCCGTTCTTGCTGTGTCCATCTTTATCACCCTCTGTGAGTCATATCTTGGCATCCAGCCCCACTTCAATCTATGGCGGCACTTTTTCTGCCTCAAGAAGAAAGGGGGTGCGAGAGGATCCAAGATAGCTGGAGGAGCGTACCTGAACCTATGGGACGGGATGAAAGCCGAATACCTGAATGTACTCCTAAGTTCATCCACAAGGGATTGGTACAAGAAATGGTTTTACATGCAGCAAGAGTAAGAGCCATTTGGTGCCTGTGATGTTGCTCAGATCTTAGAGCAGCAGGATAGCTGGTCGGCAAGGTCGTCCAGTGGCGAAATAGTGTAGGTTGAAGAGCTACTCAGGATGCTTGACAGAAACCGACTTAATGGGCCAACAGTGGCATTGAACTTCATCTGTAGGCGGGTACAACCCTGCAAGGAGTGGTCGCATCCACTGTATGAGTACTCGGGGTCAGGTGACCCCACTAAGGAGTCTGCAAGGAACCTCACGCGCGAGGAGGTGAACTAGTGGTTGGCGCAACTGTTTGACTTATCGGGATACCGCCTACTGTTGAACGCAATGAAGGCGTACAAATTGATAGCGCCGCCACCACAGGTATGTCCAAAGTCGCCCACAATGTCAATTTGATCTCTAATAGTTGCTGGTCTGCAACCGTAACGCTTAATCTGATGCTTGCAAGATCCATGGCCAAGACCGGGCAGCTGTATACATCTCCGACATGCTCCTCGACACTGGCCAGCCGGCATGGATGCGCGGGAATCCTGCATGATGAGGAAAGCAGCTTGGAAGCCCCCGCAAGCATAGGGGCCTTCCTAGAAGAGGAAGTCCACTAACCCCTAGGCATGAGGGGTCCTTTAATTATTAACGACGAGGAGAGCAGCCAAAAACAATGTAAAGTCATGGCCGGCTTGACCGATGACGAGGAAGAGGAGGATGAGATGCCACTGGCATGTCGGTAGAGGGCATAGAATGCATCCCGCGCGCTGACACCACCAAGGGCGCCCACACCTCTTGAGCAGCAACACCTCCAAGGGCACCCACGCCTCCTCGGCTAGCGATGCCTCCCCGAGCAGCGACGCTAGCCCGGACAGCCGCACCAAGCACGAGATGAACTAGCTCAGCAGTCCCCATGGGTGTTCAAGCTGGGATGGTCTTATGCTTGAGTGCAGTCATATGCCAAAATGCAAAGACACATCTGGAGGCGCTGATAAAGGAGAAGGACCACTTGACGTCCAAGTGCAAGGCGATGGAACAAGGATCAATCCAGTGCTGGACTTGATCGGCATGGAACCTAAAGAGGCACCGACGAACTAACCAGCCCGACCAGAGGCCATTATCGAGAAGTGCCAGAACTCCTAGACCTGGTTCAAATAATACATCCATGATGCTAGCGAGTATGTGGCCGCCCACGTGTTAGGCGTGGTGCGGTCACACTACCCTTGAGTGGACCTAAAGAGGCTTGAGACCGGTGTGTCCAACAATACCGATCAAGGGAAGGCCGAGCCGCTTAGGATTACTTCAATGGAAACGGCGTCGAAGATGATAGCCAATGTGGACCTGTGTGGTGAGACAGGACAAAGAAGTTAGTAGGTTAGAGCTAGAAAAAACTTTCGTCTGCAGTTTAAGTTGTGATGAAGCACTCAGTGCTTTTGTAAAAACATTAAGTAAGTTATAGTGGAACACTCGGTGTAACACCCCAGGTGTTTGTCATTCACTAAGCAGTGGGTTTGAGCTCTAACATGATAGATTAAGTGGAGGTGAGCCTAATCTAAACTTGGATGATACTCCTTTGCTTTGCATCTAGGACATTTTCAAGATATATGCTTGGGTGGTGTTATGGCAATATCTTCATGTGTCTCACCTTAGTACCTATCTATATTGATCCCTGGAAAAGTTTCATGAAGTTTGGAATCAAAAAGTCACATGAAATGATAAGTTATATGCTTGTTTGGATTATAACTGAAACATGCATCTGAAACAAGGAAACATGACTTACATTCCATGTGAACTAGTGTTTATGCAACATACAAATGTAACAGGTGCAACACATCTTGGGCACATGTGGAACAACCTAGTGAAACATATGTAGCATGTACCTTGAAGCAAACACATGAAACAATTGAAATAGAGCTTTGAAACAAGCATTTCAATTATAGTGATTTCTATGTTTCAGTGCACGCGAGGCCTACACTTTGGTGCAACCTATGCATGGTGGGTATCTTTGGCCTCTACAACACCTTAACTACACTTAGGACACTTAATGGAATAATGTTCATGTTGATCATTTTGCCTAAATGTGTCTCTAAGTGATGGTTGACCATGTGTGGACCTTGGAACGCTTTTGTTTGACAATTTCAAAAGTGTGACCTAGAAGCTTTACCTGACTATGCACGCTTTTACAAAGTTATAGAGAATTTTATAAGGAACAAACTTTGTTTAAGAGTCAAGTCATGAAAATGTGTTGAACATGCTCAAAAAGGGCCCACAAGTCAGATTGAGGGCTGTTTCCAGCACTTAGCATATTCTAAGTCCCTAATCGGCAGCATCAAGTCAACATGTTCGTGACATTTTATCTTCCAATTTCATATGGTAGCTCAATTAGGTTCCTTAATAGGAGTTGGAGTACTGTTCATGAGGGAAACGATGAATCAAGTGTCATCACATATGAAGTATGTTTGGATCTCCAAAATCAGTGGCTAAAACGACATGTTTGCAACTTTGTCGTTCAAATGACCTTGACATTGGCATGTCGCGTTCTCCAAAATTTGTTAAGTGACTTGGGTAGGTCCAAATGTAAAAGTTGGAGCTTATATGATGGAGAATAACATACAACAAGATGGCATCTGTTGGACTTGTTTTGACCATCAATTTTTGAAGATTGGTAATCGCTGTCAATGCGTTGACAATGCAAGTTTGAGGCTTAATTATCCACTAATCCGTGACCCAAATGATGATACACCTTAAATAGAAAATGTAGAGCATGCTGTGGCCAACAACTTTGGTTCAAGGCCCTTGGCTCAAATATGAACAGAACCAGCCCAAAATCGGCCTCCAAGACGGGCACAGAGGCGCCTGCCACGTGCTCGATGTATTGTCCTCGTGGCGACCGTGCAGCAGGGCACCCCACCATGGCTGGACATGCGCCCCCTTGCCTCTCCATGTGTCTTGCGCCTTGTTGTCAAGATGGAAGAGCACCAGGACGCGCGCCCAAGCTCCATTTCGCGCTCCCCCTCACCCTTCACTCACTCCTCGCTCTCTGGCGCTCGCTCGCACAGAGCGCGGCCACATCCTCCATTGTTAGCGAGTAGAGCTCGCGGCCGCCCTGCCCTAGCCATGCTGCGGGCTACCTCCCTGCCACGGGTGCGTGTGGTCAGACCCTATCGATTGCTCCCGCGTGAGTCACCGGCTTCTAGTTGTGCCGTAGCGCCCCCGCCATAGCCGGCCATGCCGAGCTCCATGGCCGCTGGCGTTCTTCCACCCACAAGTCTCCTTGTCCTCAACCGTGCATAGCACCACCTTGCCCTCCTCACACCACCCCTGACGCGCCCTTTTTCCGACCATGTTCGCCGCCGATTGGCTCCGCCAATGGAGCCGCCGTGAGCGCGCCGCCGGAGCTCGTGGGCCAGCCACAGTAGACCACCTCTGGCCGAGCTATGAGTGCTCAGGGATGCGCGTAGGCCTCCTGCCACTCCACTGCCACTCGTCGCCGGAGCGTCGCCCCGGCCGGCCGGAGCCGCGGGCCGGGCGCCTCCTCTGTTTCCCGGCGAACGGAAGAGGAAGAAGGCCTCCTGTCTCTCTCTGTCTCTCTCTATGAATGACAGATGGGCCCAACCGGGCAGCAGGTCCCGCATGTCAGCGTTATGAGAGGCACAGTTGGGGTACACGTCCGGGTGCGCCTAGCAGATCTAGGGTGAAGTAGTTAATTTTGTTTTTGAATTTCAGAATTGTGTTAAATCTTCTAAAATTCATATCTCATGCTAGGTAATTCCAAAAATAGCAAAAGTGGACTTTTTGGAAACCTTGAGAAAAGATCTATGCAGTGGAGTCATAATATGTTAGATGTTTGTAGATGTTTTCTGATGTCTCTATTTAAGCTTAAAAGTGCTCCTAAAAATGCTTATAACTTGACCAGAGCCATATTTAGAGTTTGGGAAGTTCAAAAATAGTGATTCTTGTTTTGTTAATCTTATGATGGCATTTACTATCTAAGAAAAATATTAAACCTAGTAGTTGTTCACTGTTTTCTTAGGGTTGTGATTTACTCTTGCTAATTCGGCATTTCTTGCATATGTTGTTTGGGAAATTCATAACTGGTGTTGTGATGCTCCAAATGATGTGAAATTTTTATGGTAGTCTTGCTATGCTATGTATCTACTGTTGTATACATTTCATGGTCATTGCTTATTGTATGATCAAGTTATTGATTTAACTTGTTTACGACTTGATAAATAGCTTATAAATAATATATAAATGATAAAATGGAAAATGTTGTTCCATTACCTTAGTATGATGTTGCTCTATCATGTTGATTCATACTATGGCCATGTGTTCATAGAAAATATTGAGTTTAAGGTTTAACTTACTCTCACATGATTTATTGCCATAGCTAATTGACTTTTTCATAGAGGTTGAAATACTTGTCCAAATGGCTTGAAATTTGGATAGTAGACTATTGGGAGCATTTGTAGGACACTGTAATTTTGGTAGAATTTATTGTGCACTTTTGATATGTGTTCATAATTCCACCTAATTATCTAGATAAATTAAGAAAATACATTAAAAGAATTTATTTAGGAATGGACACTATGTTTTCTGGTGTTCATTAGTCATTTATGAAATGTTAGTAAAGTTGGTTTTATCCAATTATATGTTTGCAACATATGTTAATAATTATTTATTGCGATTATTAGTTTCTGGACAGTTCTGGGGGCAATGTAGATTACCCCATGTTAGTGATGTTTTCTGAGCACCTTGTCTATAGCAAAGTTGTATATAATTCAGGTATCTATCTTGGGTTAAAATTTGGTGGCATTTGGTCAAGTAGTTTTTGAGTTATAGATGTTTAAAGTCAGGTCCCAGATTTGGTTGCTCTCTGTTTGGAGCAGACTAGAGTCTGTAGTTTCATCTTTTTGACCTAGTAAACTTAGGAATCAGGCTTAGGTGATATTAAATAAATTATACATAATTTCATAAGCTTTCCAGATTATCCTCTTACATGTCATTTGGAATTATGTAGCTCCTGGAATGATGTTATTTATGGACTGTTCATGCTGATTGCAAATCTGAGCCTTTCTATTAAGTATAGTTTGAGTTACATAAGTGTGTTGGTGTCGCTACTTGATACTTGGATTGGTACCATGTGATCTTATGAGACTTGTTTCTTAATTGATGTGCTTTCCCTACTCTATGTTATGCGTTAATGAGGATTAAGTTAATTAGCTCTAGGTGCTTACATGAACTTTGCTATGCTTACGTGATTATTTTGTTTATTGCACTTCTATGCATTCATGCATATGCATTATTGCATCTCATTTAGGTACGCTAGCTGAAGCACGTGAAGGACCTGACGTGGAGCCAAACCCGAAGATGGTGTTGGTGGATCCATCCCGAAGATAGAATGATCGGACAAGTGCAAGATTGGAGGATACTCGCCAAGCGAATTCATCTGACATACTCTAACTTGAGTCAGATCCCAGGCAAGCCCCGGAGCATTATACGCCTCCTATCTTCAAAGCAATTAATTCTATATATGTTATAAGTATTGTTGCATTAAGTGGTAGGAGTTGGTTGGAAATCCTTGCTGCATTATATCATTCCTTGTCCAGATATATGAATCCTTGAATCCTGCATAGACTAGGATCGAGTAGATGCTTAGCCTGCTTTAAGCGGTAGAAGTCAGGTGATTTCCTGTCACCTGTGAGATGTAAGGATATTCATATATGGCACGGTTGGCTATATTTGCTATCGTGGAAAGGAACCATGTGTTAATAAAATGAAATGAGACCGGACGGGATGACGATAGTGAAGCAACAAGACATGGAGGTCTTGGGTGTGGATCTATCCCCATCTGAGTCGTTTAAGGACCGATTCGTTGTGCGTCCTTGAGTCATGTTGAACGCAGTCTAACACTTAGTTGGCCGAATAAGTCGTTCCGACTGCGAAGCCGAGTAATACAGTTCAGGCCGGGAATCGAATGGTAGGTCGCTTCTTGGAGGTAGTAAGGATGTGCTTGTGGACATTGGTGTGAGACCAAGGGGGGCGTTAGAGTCCCTATCACCTGGCAGAGTGTTGCCCTTAGGGATGCAGCATCAGTCGAACCCGCAACTCCTGAATTGTACGAAAGGTGGCTTGTGTGACCCTGGCAGGGGCCTGCGTGGGGAGTGTTAGAAATACCCCTCCAGCTAGATAGGAATTCGATTCGAATCGCCGTCGCTCCCGGTTAGTGAGCACTTGACTTGAGCAGCGGCAACGTAGATTCAATTAAATTGAACGGATGGTTAATTGGATGATGATGTAAATGTTGCCTCAATTTATACCTGCTATGGTTAATATTGTTTGCTCCTAATCAAGTGAGTGCTCTAGTACATATGCTAATATAGATGACAGGTTAATGATGATTAACTTGATGCTTAAGCATTAATGATTACTTATTTGTATTAAGCTTTTACGCAAAACGTTGTCAAGCTAGCCTCACTTTATATCAGCCTTGCATGATCCTTGGTGTCACTTTATTTTTGGTTTATGACGGGTAAGTCTAGCTAAGTACCTTCTCGTACTTAGGGTTTTATCCCCACTTGTTGCAGGTTGTGATGTATCATGATGACTGCAAGAGTTGGTTGGCTCTTGCCTTTGTGACGGAGTGTGATCACGGGCATGATCCTTCTTATTCATCTTGCCTCTAATGCTTTTGTGGGAAGTCGACCTTGGTACTGGCATGTATTTGAAATCAGAGAAATGTTAGTTTCCAATTACTTTGCTTCCGCTACTTTTCAAGTTAAGTTGTAATAACTACGTTGAACTCTGATGTATATTGAATTACTTGTGAAATGGTTGTAACATGTGACTTGTTATGTTGAATCACTACGATCTTGGCTGGTATGTTGGTTGGTTTAAAATCCCTCGTGATTTCATTGGACTACCGGAGTTATATGGGCTCAAGTGTGAGAATTTGATCACTTCGGTGATTGTTTTTGTACTTGTGCTCTTATAATTTGGACGGTTCTGTTACACTCGGTGCCCATGTGAACCAGATATTATATCTCTGTATAATACGTAGTCATGATTTTAGTCATGAAAACTCTGTTTTTATCGTGTTTTATGGTAAGTGCGAGTAGTTATTCCGTCCTAGAGTCACTCCAGCCCGTGTCCGACCAGCAGTCTAGAGCATGAGGCACGGAGCCCAGGCACGCGTAAGACTACCGACCGTGGCAGGGAGCTATTGCCAATCACCTAGAACGTAGTGAACGAATCTCATGCACGTGTGGGGAGAAATTGGAGATAGTGCCGGCTCTGGGATACTCAAGTAGCAGAAAAAACTGGTCGGTAAACCACTTAATAGAAATTTAGGAGATATCAAAATGCAGAAAAGAGATGGCAACAAAAGCACGATGAAACATTTATTGAATACTTGAAGTACAAAAAGAGTACATATCTTTCTTAGTAGCGGATCAAGCGTAGAAGCGCCTAAGGTGGTCGATATGCCACGGATTTGGGACGTCGACTCCGTTGAGGTCACACAGTCTATAAGAGGTAGGCCTAGTGACCGCCTTGACCATGTAAGGGCCCTCCCAATGCGACGCTAACTTATGCAATCCTTCTATCTTCTACTTCCTTCGCAGAACCAAATCACCGACCATGAAGAATCTGTCCTTGATATTGCGGTTATAGTACCTGCGCAAGCCTTCCAAATATTTAGCCATGCGCGTGCAGGTGTCAAGGCGCTGTTCCTCAGTGCAATTAACCTCGAGCTCTCTGGCCTCAGTTGACCTCTCCTCATCATGGTTCTCGACCCTTGGTGACTGGAAAGCAATGTCAGCTGGCAGCACGACCTCAGAGCCGAAGACCATGAAGTACGAGGAAACGCTGGTATTGCGACTGGGCTAGGTCCTCAGTCCTCAGACCTCGGTCGATAGCTCCTTTAACCATCTCCAAGGATGCTTATCGTTTGCTCTGTACAATCTTTTCTTCAACGCATCAAGGATCATACCGTTTGCTCGCTTAGCCTATCCGTTAGCCCTTGGGTGCGCCACCGAAATGTACTTGACAATTGTGCCTCTGTCATCACAGAAGTTCTAAAAATCATTACCGGTGAACGTGGACCTCAGGTAGGTGATGATGCTATTAGGCAGGCCGAAGTGGTGGATAATTTCATCGAGCAGCTCAGCTGCCTTCTTTGCAGTCCCTAAGACTAAGGGCTTGTACTCAATCCATTTGGAAAATTTGTTGATAATGACATAAACCCAGCGAAAACCTCCCGGAGCTAGCTTGAAAGGACCAATCATATCCAGTCCCTAGCATGCAAAAGGCCAGGATGCTAGAATGGTCTAGAGTTCATGATCTAGAGCGTGAGTTTGCTTGGAGAAGAACTAGCACCCCTCAAAATGATGGACCAGCTTCTTGGCATCAGCGACAACTGAGGGCCAATAGGAACCTGCCCAAAAATCCTTGCCAACCAATGTGTGCGAAGCAGCATGGTTGCCACAAGTGCCAGCATGGATCTCTTTCAAAATCTTCACTCCGTGTTCTTGGGGCACACATTTTTGCAACAATTCTTCCTTTGTATTCTTGCACATAAGCTTCCCCTCACCAGCACATAATGCTTGCTATGCTGTATGAGGTGTTCCATCTCGGTCTTGTCCTGAGGAACCTCTACAGAGGTGAGATACCTGATGAATGGCTCTCTCCAGTCGGTGCCGTTGGTCAAAATCATAGCGACCAGTTGGTCTGCAGATGGCTGTTCAGCCATAGGGTTCTCTTCTTCCTCGATGGATGGCTGAACAAGGTCATGAATGAAAACTCCATGGGGGATTACTGCCCAGTTTGATCCTAGCTTCGACAACTTATTAGCTACCTCATTGTCAGCCCGGACCACATGATGAAACTCCATGCCATAGAATTTGTTCTCCAGCTTTCTAATCTACGTGCAGTAAGCATCCATCTTGTCACTGGTACGGTCCTAGTCCTTGTCCACCTGGTTTATGACAAGAGCAGAACCACTGAACACCATGAGCCTTTTTATGCCAAGCTCAACGGCGATGCGAAGGCCGTGCAAAGCTACCTCATACTCAGTGGCGTTATTAGAGGCCTTGAAGTGGATCTGAAGGACATAGCTCATCCTATCCCCTGATGGTGAGATGAAGTACACCCCCGCCCTGGCACCGTTGATATTGAGGGAGCCATCAAAATACATCTTCCAATGCTCGGGGAGCTATCAGAGATGGGTATATTCATATCTGTCCATTCGACAATGAAGTCGACCAGCGCCTGTGACTTGATAGTCGTGCAGCTTCGAAATTCTAGTGAATATGGGCTAAGATCCAATGTCCCCTTGATAATGCACCCGTTAGCGTCTTTATTGCGCAAGATGTCCCCCTGTGGAAACTGGGTGACCACTTTTGAATGGGGTAAGTATCAAAATAATGGCGCAGTTTATGAGAGGTAATCAGGACGGCATAGAGCAGCTTTGGGACCTAGGGGTAACGGGTCTTAGACTCATTGAGTACCTCGCTGATGAAGTATACTGGTCGCTGGACCTTGTACACATGCCCGACCTCCTCACGCTCAGCGACGATGGTAGTGCTGACTACTCAATTGGTTGCCGTAATGTAGAGCAGCAAAGTCTCGCCTTCCTTGGGTGCCGTCAGGACTGGAGGAGATGTGAGAAACTGCTTGAGCTCTGCAAGAGCATTGTTAGCTTCCTCTGACAACTCAAACATCTCTTTGCCTTGAGGAGTTTGAAGAATGGCAAACCCTTTTTGCCGAGCCGCGATATGAATTGACTCAGAGCGGCCATGCACCCGGTTAGCTTCTGGATGTCCTTGATGCACTTGGGTGGTTTCATCTTTATGACAACTTTGACTTTTTCTGGGTTAGGCCATATGCCATCATGACTAACTATGTTGTCGAGCAGTATGCCAGATGGCACACCAAATATGCACTTCTTGGGATTCAACTTCTATTGAAACTTATTGAGTGCCTTGAAGGTCTGGTCAAGGTCATCGACCAGGGTAGAGGCCACTTTGGTCTTCACCACTACATGATCAACATATGCCTCAATGAGCTGATCTCTGATCTAGTCCTTGAGGCACTACTACTGGATGGCTCGTTGATAGGTTGCACCAGCGTTTTTGAGCCCAAATGACATGGTCGTGTAGCAGTAAGCACTGAAGGGCATGATGAATGACGTCTTGATCTGGTCCTCTCTCAGAGAGATCTGATGGTAGTCAGAGTAATAATCTAGGAAAGGTAAAAGCTCACAGCCAGCGGTAGAATCTACGACCTCATCTATACGAGGCAAGCCGAAAGGATCCTTAGGGCAGTGTTTGTTGAGATCAGTGTAATCAACATACATCCTCCATTCATTATTCTTTTTTCTTACAAGAACCAGGTTGGCAAGCCACTCCGGGTGATACACCTCTTTGATAAAGCCGACAGCTAAGAGCCGGTTTACTTCTACCCTAATTACCTCCTTTTTGCCTCGTTTGAACCATCATAGCTTTTGTTTGATTGGCTAGACAGTCTTAGAAACATCCAAGGAGTGCTCGATCAACTCCTGAGGTACTCCGGGCATGCAAACACGCTGATGTTCTCCCTCAAGAAGCTAACGAGCGCGTCTTCCTATTTGGGCTCCAGGGCGGCCCCAATGCGAGTCATCTTGGTCTTGTCGCCTAGGACTAGTTCCACCTCCTTGGTCTCTATTGAGGTAATTAACTATCATTTTAAACCGTCAACATAAGAGGAATCAATGAAAAAAAGGATCACCACAGTAGGTTTAGAGGTTTAAACTAACAAAATCCACGAGTTTTGGTGATTCTGTGTTTTTCAGGGGCTAAGCTGCATAATACAGAACTAATCTCCTTCCAAGAGAAGAAACTAAAGCAATCGGCCTAATCTCCACATCACGGATGGGGATAGGGATTCTAGAAGACCTAAACTGACTCCATGAGGTGACATGAGCCAACCCACCACCAGGTGGGGCCAATCAGCCCTAGGGCCAGGCCGACCGGCCCTCCCCTGCGCCGCCTCGGCTCCTTCTCTTTCAAGCTACCTATACCGCCTCTAAGGATGCATCTAAACCCCATGCTAAGGTCGGTTTGTTCCAAGGGCTACGGTTCCATGCCCTAGGCTATATAAACAGCCCCAGGATCTCCTCTCAAGGAATCAATTGAAGAATTAGATCATCTCTTCCTCATTTGTGAAGGCAAGGCCAGAAGTTAGGGTTTCCATAGAGAAAGAGAGTTAGAGTTCTAGTTCAAGTTTAGAGTTTAGTCTAGATTGATTTAAGTAGAGGCAAGCAACTGCTTGGGATCAGGATCGTTCGTTGGAGACTTGGTAATTTCATTGTAATCATCATTCGACTTTATGCTACTTCAATATATTTCTATATTTCAACTTTATTCTGTTCTTGAGATTGTTCTTGTTCTACATCTTGATATGAATATGATTAGTAGAGAGTTTATGAATATGTTCATAGAAAGCTTGATCCAATTCTGGATAGGATTGAGTGGCTGGCATATTGTAGGCATGGTGCTTAGATTATGCTTGTCTGCGAATGCACTCTATGCTCCGGGCCATGTGGTAGATCGCGGGTGTGACATTCCTGTTGAGTCCTTTGTAGTCCACTCCTCGAGTATATGACTTAGTAGAACACGGTTACAGGGAAGAGATCATTACTCTGTTCTTGACTTTTCTCTCAGTAATGTTCCTTATTCATAGATGACATGTTGATTATATCATAGATGATTGTGTATAGCTAGATTGATTAATAGACTGACCGAATAAGAAATACTTATGATTTACATCTCTAAATTAATCTCCATGACTACTTGACTTGAATAATGTTAACCCCCTCTTGTCTCTGGAATACCCATGATTATCATTTATCATTTATCTTATTTGTCTTACCCCTTTCATGACAAGTGATTAGTTGTTTTGATATTTATTATTGAGTAAGTGCAAATGATTATCTCTACTGCCATTGTAACTATTTATATAGTCCCATTTCGATTTTCCTTTCCTTGGTAAAATTATAAATAACGATACTTAGGAAAACCTGGGTGAAATGCTACAATGGGTGTATTTATCTGTGTGCTTGCGGATATATACTATAATATCTTTATTTAGTTAAATGGCATGAGTATAATACAACCACACTCTTGGTATCATGTTGGGGATGACAACCTAACACGAGTGACGTTAAGAAGTGTCCACAAGCATTTCTAGCACCGTTGCCGGGGAGATGGAAAACTTCACTTTCCAACACGGGATGTCATAGGGATTTACTTTTCAAGGTAATTACCTTTATGGCAAGAATAGATTAATCAATACCACTTACTCATAATAAAAATCACAACTAGTACCTCTGTCTTGATAGGCTTACCCTTGTTTCATCTTTGTTCATATCTTATGCAGGGTAATACAGGTTTGGTTGTGACTTATCAATTTCTAATCCAATAGTCAACCAAATCTAGAGGAAGATCAACACCAGTAGTGAAGCTATGGCTAATAAGACTTTACTTGAATGTTTAGCTCCAAGTGTAAGGAACATTCGTACCGGACCAACACTCCAGTCGGACAACCTTGAATTCGAGCTCAAGCCAAGTCTAATCAACCTAGTGCAAGCTACTACATTTGGTGGAAAGGAAGAAGAAGATGCCACTAAACATCTGTAGAATTTTCTGGAGATTGGAAGCACCATCATCATCAAGGACGTCGCCCAAGACATCATACTCCTTCATCTCTTTCCATTTTCACTAGAAGGGAGAGCGAAGCAGTGGTTCTACACTAATAAAGAAGACATCAACACATGGGATAGTTGTTCGAAGGCCTTTCTGTCAAAGTTTTTCCCTATAGGCAAAACTCATGCCTTAAGAGGAAAGATTTATAATTTTCAGCAGCAAAAAGGAGAAACCATTTCAGAGGCATGGGAACATTTTCAAGAGAACATCTTGGAATGCCCACACCATGGAATGGAATATTGGTTACTCATGCACAGATTCTACTATGGATTAACCCAAAGATCGCGTGAGCAACTAGATGCTACTGTTGGAGGTTCATTCATGTCACTCACTCTTGGAAAAGTAGAATATCTGATGGAGAAGATAGCAAAGGACCAAATGATGATGACATCGCCACGCTGGACACACCGATGTTATGGTCTTTTCCAAGTTGCAATTCATCCCCAACTCAGCTGCCACGTCACCCTCGGATTCAGCAGACACGTCGTCACTGTTTTGGTCATAACTCTCTCATACGACATCAAAACGGGGCGTTCTTAGATGCGTTGGAAAGGGAACGACGCCGCCGTCGTTTTGGATCTGGTCCCAGCTCCAGAAGGTCCGTGGATCATTCTGTGTGACCATGTCAAGGTGCTACGTCACCTATTTGGGCCAACTTGGCCATGTATCGTGTCGGGCCTTAAGCCCAAGTTGTGGGCACCCAACCCCTGGCCGTTCTCAACCCTAGGTCGAGTCTTAGACTATAAACACAGCCGCCGCCACTATTAGACAATTGGGTTTTGTTTAGAGTTTAGTTTTCCATCGAGAAACTGAATCGTTCATTGTAACTGTGGTGACAAATCCTTTTACAGTGATCCAGGGCCCTGTTCTTGATCTCCTCCACTGTGTCGATTAGTCCTTTGGAACTGAGTTCTTGAACCCTCTATTGATATTCACATCATTCATATTTGCAATTTTAGATTGCATGTTTTTACCTTCTTGCTTGTGCTCTTTGATTCGCTTGCAGGAAAAGTCTTCTTGGCGAGGTCAATTAAGTTGTGCTTGGTTGATAACCAATGGAGCAGTGGTGTAACGGTTGCAGGGTTCGAATCGTGTTTGATTTGAAGCCGGATCACCAACGTCGAGATCTCCACAAATCGAACTTATCGGTTACCTCTCGGAAGATCGGGCCAGTACTCATCAATTGGTATCAGATATTTCAAGTTTACCATGAGGTATAATCTCATTTGCCTTAGATTCATATTTGTTCATTACCTAGAGTCCACAAAAAGCCCAATAATATTTCAATTTCCGCTGTCCTATCACCTTTGTGCCTTTGCAATTTCGTTTCAGATTCGCGTTGTTGAGTTTGTGTCCGTGGTCGAGTCTTGTTGCTGGTTTAGGATTGTGTTCGTCGTCGTAGTTCAATTGCCCGTTGCTATGATTTTTATTTTTCACCGCTATCCCATCCACCGTTTCCAAACAACAAGTCAAAACCACCACATTACTCGACTTGTCCCGCTAGCCACCTTGTGTAACTTCTCGTCACCACGCAAACCCTAGATAGGTTGCCAACCGCTCTTATTTTGCCTGCATCGTAGCCCTCCTTACATCATTAGGCGAATACCTACTGCTGTTAGTCACAGGGACAATCTTGTGATTGGTGTTTGTGTTTAGGGCCGCTTTGCCCTAACTGTCGCTGTCGTGTTGTGCCTTCCGGAAAACATAACTTGAGATACCTTTGGTAAAATATGCATAACTTTTCGCTCGTTTATCAGAAAAATCTGAAATTTTTACAGCAGCTTCTTGACACTATTTGGAGCCGACCCAAACTATGCTTCGCCCTGTTTGGTTTCATCAAAATTGCCAAAAAAAATTCAGGAAAATAAAGAAAAAAATTGTCAATGTTTTTGCATGCTTTTCAGAGAACGTGCTGTATTTCTGTAGACCACATCCCACCTCAGTTGTAGGTGCCAATTTTTGTGGTTGCATCTTTTTTTATCCTTGTTTAGAGAAAAATATAAAAAATAGCAAAAAAATAAAAAAGTTTGATTCCTACTAGTGCCTTTTGGAAAATTCCGGGAAAAATTCAGAAAAAGGAAAAATTCGGGTTATTTGCTTGTTTTGTGAGTTCTTTCCATCATCCTTTGTTTTCACCTTGTTGCGCTATGTCTCGACACGTCTTAGCCAGCACCTGTGATTTGTACTTTAGATCCGGATTGAACAATCGTTAATCTGCATTCGTTAATTGCTAATCCTTGCTGTCATATTGTGTGCCTACCCATAGCTCCACATATTCTTCTGTCAGCACAGGTTCATCTTGCAACTGTTACCCATGCTTAACAATAGATTACTTTGCCATTTTGGTTTGGCTCTTGTTTGGCGTTGGTAAGAATACAGGCAAGACGGTGATAAGCCGCTTGTGATTTTGCATTCCACTTTCACCACCACCACCACCACTTGTTTCCTTTTAGTTGATAGGGATAATACTTTGGTGTTGTCTTTTTCTATCTTCTAACCATGGCAGGATCTCTGACGGACTTCAATGAGTGCGTGTCTAAGGGCGAGCTTACAACGTTCATGACTGAACAACGCAATCTTATGACCGAGCTGACGCGCAATGTGAACAATCTGGTCACCCGCATTGAACAACTCGAGCAATGCCCTCCACCTCATTGTGCTGATGATGAAGATGCGGATGATTTTGGTGATGAAGATGCGGATGCTGACGGTTATGCCCGTCGTCGCCTCAACTTCAACCGTCGCGGTATGGGAGGTAATATTCAAGGTAACACCAGCTTTTCAGGTCTAACAATGGGAGGAATTTTTAGCACTATTTAGAGTCAGAGACGCCCAAGATTCCTGTTGCATCACAGCCATCTACACCTCCATTTTCTTCCAGGGTAAGTAAATTGTCTAATGTGCAGAACAAAGGTGCCACTCCGAGTGCTTCTCCTAGCTCCTCCTCGTCTAGCTCTAAAATCATTTGCCACCGATGCAAAGGCATGGGACATGTCATGAAGGATTGCCCTAGTCGTCGTGCTTTCATTGCTACCGAGGATGGATATGTAAGTGCTAGTGATGTTGAAGATGATTTAGCCCTTGTTGCTAACATTGATGCAGATTCCACCGAGGGCGATCAAGACAAGGAGGTCATCATCATTGACTCCGTGGCTACTACTGCAGACTACCCTAGCCTTCTTGTGCAGCGTGTGTTGAGTACACGTGTGGGACATGAAGAAGAGATGATGATCCAACGCCACAATTTTTTCCACATGTATTTTATTGTCCAGGGTTGTCGTGTTCTCACTATCATTGATAGCGGGAGTTGTAATAACTTGGTGAGTTCAGATTTGGTTGCCAAGCTTGGTTTGACCACACGACAATATTCGTATCCATATAAACTTCAATGGTTCAATAATAGTGGTTAGACTAAGGTAACTAAATCAGTGCGCATTAGCTTTTTCACAGGCTCTTATCATGATACTACTGATTTTGATGTTGTTCCTATGCAAGCTTGTTCCATTTTATTAGGTTGTCCATGGGAATTTGATAATGATGCTTTACACCATGGTAGAACTAATACATACACTATCATACATAAGGACAAGAAAATTACATTGCTACCTTTGTCTCCTACGGATATTATTAAACATGCTAATGAGATTAAAAATAAACCTCCAACTCACATTGCTAAAATTATGGGATTAAGTTAAAAGGAGATACTTTTCTTGCTACAACTTCTGCTACTGCTGAGTTATGTGATAATCCTAATGCGCCATGTTATACTATGTTTTGTCAACCTATTCTGTCTGGTGCATTGCCTGCTGTCACTAACCTTTTGTAGGAGTTAACTGATGATGGGATGAAGTCGAGGACGACTCCAATTCTAGAAGGAGAGGATGATGAGGACATCGCCAAGATAGAGTCGAGGACGACTCCAATTCAAGAAGGGGAGGATGATGAGGACATCGCCATGCTGGACACACCGACGTTATGGTCTTTTCCAAGTTGCAATTCGTCCCCAACTCAGCTGCCACGTCACCCTCGGATTCAGCAGACACGTCGTCACTGTTTTGGTCATAACTCTCTCATACGACATCAAAACAGGGCGTTCTTGGATGCGTTGGAAAGGGGACAACGATGCCGTCGTTTTGGATCTAGTAGCAGCTCCAGAAGGTCCGTGGATCATTCTATGTGACCATGTCAAGGTGCTGCATCACCTATTTGGGCCAACTTGGCCATGTATCGTGTCGGGCCTTAAGCCCGAGTTGTGGGCGCCCAACCCCTAGCCGTTCTCAACCCTAGGTCGAGTCTTAGACTATAAACACAGCCGCCGCCGTTGTTAGACAATTGTATTTTGTTTAGAGTTTAGTTTTCCATCAAGAAACTGAATCGTTCATTGTAACTGTGGTGACAAATCCTTTTACAGTGATCCAGGGCCCTGTTCTTGATCTCCTCCACTGTGTCGATTAGTCCTTTGGAACCGAGTTCTTGAACCCTCTATTGATATTCGCATCATTCATATTTGCAATTTCAGATTGCATGTTTTTACCTTCTTGCTTGTGCTCTTCGATTCGCTTGCAGGAAGAGCCTTCTTGGGGAGGTCAATCAAGTTATGCTTGGTTGATAACCAACAGAGCAGTGGTGTAACGGTTGCAGGGTTCGAATCGTGTCTGATTTGAAGCCGGATCGCCAACGTCGAGATCTCCACAAATCGAACTTACCAGTTACCTCTCAGAAGATCGGGCCAGTACTCATCACCAAAGTTGGAAACAAGACAACACTCAACGCTGTCGCTAGATTGAAGAAGTTCCAGAATAAGTGTGTGCACTATCAACAAAGATGGATACACTGTTGAACTGGCTTGACCAAAGAGCCAATTTCAAGAAAGATCATCAAGCAATTCAAGATGCATTCGATGCTCAGACCAGATGTGGACAGTACCTAGGAATAGAAATTCCGGAGAATCAAGAAAATGCAAACATCATCAACAACTCTTCCACACTACAAAAGCAAAGGTGGAATCAAAAGCAACATACTACATATCCAGCTAAGTACTCAGGCAATTTTAATAATTCTTCCAATTTTAAGCAACCCCCTCTACGAAATTTAATTTTGGAACAAGCTAGAATTAATGATACTATTGTTAAGAAACTTGCTTCTAATGATAAAATTCTAGAGGATATAAATACTAAAATGGATGACTTTTCTTCTGCTATAAAAGACCAACTTGATCATAATAAAAAGGTAGAAACTCAATTATCACGGTTAGCTGCTTCTTTTGCCACTAATAATGAGCAGGTCAAGGGTATAACCACCAGACATGGTAAAACCACTAAAGACCCACCTTATCCAGAAGGGGCACAGAGAAGACAACCAGTACCAGTGATACCCACAGTGACAGAAGAAAAGGATGATGTAGTAGAAGAAGTTTAACCACAAGTGCAAGATTTCCAAGACACCAATATCTTACCCTTCCCACGCAAAGATCAAAAACTCAAGATGGATGCACAATTCAATAAGTTTGTTGAGATTATTCAAAAATTATATATCAATGTCCCTTTGTTAGATGCGTTGCAGGTTCCCACCTATGCAAAGTATGTTCGAGACATCCTCAACAATAAAAGACCACTGCCTACCACTGAAGTGATCAAGCTGACAGAAGAGTGTAGTGCGGCCATCCTCAACACATCAATCAAGAAGAAGGATCCAGGATGCCCCACTATCGACTGTTCAATTGGAGATCAACATTTTGACAATGCGCTGTGCGACCTTGGAGCAAGTGTCAGTGTGATGCCCAAGGCGATCTTCGATAAACTTCCACATGCAAAGCTCGATCCAACCTTGATGTGCCTATAGCTAGCGGACCAGTCACTCCGTTACCCTGTGGGAATCACCGAGAATATTCTAGTCAAGATCAGAGAGTTCTTCATACTAGTCGACTTTGTGGTTCTGGACATGCAACCTGACTCAAGAGTGTCACTCATTCTTGGGAGACCCTTTTTGAGTACCACAAATGCCCACATCAACGTCGGAATTGGAGAAGTCAAATTCAACATTGATGGACGAGAAGAGTGTTTTCCATTTAGACCAAGACCTGAGTTAAGCTCCACTGCGAAGATGATAGATGAAGAAGGAGTCACATAGTCACCACTCACAGGGATGACTATGACCCCTGAAGAATAAATCTAGCTGGAGTAGTCCGATTTGGTGGACTTAAAAATCCCAAACCATCTGAAAGGTCTTGATGGCTAGAGGGGGGTGAATAGCCTATTAAAATTTTCTACAAAGACAAGCTAAACAAGTTTATCAATAAAACAAATAGCGAGATGCGAGTTTTGCTTAGCCTACGGGGTGTTTGCAAGCCACCTAACCAATTCACAATTCTAGTGTATTTGCACTCAACCGCACAAGTCAAACCGAGAAGGAAACTACAACTAGCAAGCTACACAAAGAAGCTACTCTAGCAAAGCTAACTAGCTAGCAAAGATAACTAAGAAAGTAATGCGGAGTTGAGTTAGGAGGGTATCACCGAGGGGCAAAGTATTGAGCCAACCAATCAATATGATTAAGAGAAGAATACCACAATATACAACCACCGGGATCGATCAAACACAATAAGAATGATGACACAAAGATTTATCCCGAGGTTCACGTGCTTGCCGGCACGCTAGTCCCCGTTGTGTCCCTCTTCACCATGTGGTTCGGTGGCTAATCGGTCACACACCGAGCCTCTCAAAAGGCGCCACAAGAACCTACCAAATGGCAAAAGGTTGCAATGACACGAGCAATATACTAATGTTGCCTTTGGCGCTTCGCCGAGGTAGGCACAAACCCCTCACAATCACCGGAGGTGGCCAAGAACAATCACCAACTCTTGCCAACGCCTCCAAGCTGCTCCAATCCGTCTAGGTGGCGGCAACCACCAAGAGAAACAAGAATCCCGCAGCAAATCAACCACCAAGTGCCAACTAGATGTAATCTCACAATGCAAATGCACTTGGATCACTCAATCTCACTTCGAATATGCAAAGAAGCAAGAGAGATGAGTGGGAGGGGAGTTGCTTAGCTCAAAGTGCTCACAAGTATGTCAAATGTTCAAGAGAGAGAGCCTTGAGCCGGCCAACGAGTATTTATAGACGTACCCCTTCGAATAGAGCCGTTAGAAACTTAAACAGCTGAAATCGCGCTGATCGGACGCGCTGGTCCAACTGACCGGACGCGCCGATCGTGCAACGGCTAAGTCGTGAAGCACTGACCGGACGCGCTGGTCCAACTGACCAGACGTGCCGGTCGCACAACGACTAACTGCGAAGCAACGACCGGACACGCTCATCGCACAGACCGGACGCGCTGGAAACGACCGGACGCGCTGGTCCCGAGAATGACCGGATGCGCTGGTCGCCTGAGCAGCGCTCAGCGAAACAACGACCGGACGCGCTGAAGAAACATGACCGAACGCGACAGTGCCAGCGTCTGGTTACAGTCCAGTAAGCTCCCTGAATGACCGGACGTCCGATCATCAGTGACCGGACGCGCCTCACGTCCGATCATCGAACTGAAAAACGCGCAGACACTGAACATTGACCGAACGCGTCCGGTCATGCAAGGACCGCGTCCGGTTCAGCGTCCGGTCACCTCTGTGACCTCCGTTTGCCTCCGTTTCTTTTCCGGACTTCTGGCGTAGTGGAAAAAAGTCATTTAAACTCCTCGAAAACGCCAGAATCCTGCCTCGCAAGCTCGGCGGGAGGGAGAGAGGACCCCAAACCCTTCTCTACCGCTCAAACTCCACCGCCTTCGCAAACGTGCTAACACCACCAAGTGATCTTCGTCATGTGTGAGTGTGTTAGCATTTTCACAATCATTTTTCGAGACGATATTAGTTCTATCCAAATGCATATGATCATGAAATGCACATCTAGAGGCACTTAGGAGTTCAATAGCCGTGTCATTCCCCTCTTTATAGTACGGCTATCTATCCTATAATGTAACCACACCCACTAGGTGTCTTGGTTACTAAAACACAACCCTTAAGCATATACCTTTGCCTTGATCACGTAGAGTTGCGTCCAAATCCAAGTGTGGTCATCATGATCACCATGTCCATCTTGCCACCGACCTTGGAATGTACTAATCCTCATATGCTACATACATCTTAGGCATAGGATTAGTACTTAGGCATTGTCACTAATTACCAACACCAAACACAGGACTTTCAATCTCCCCCTTGTTGGTAATTGGTGACAACCCTTTCACAAAGATGTTATGATAAAATTTTGATTGAACCCATGTCACATTGTCCAAGTATATTACCATGTGTAAGAATTATGGACATGTGATCATGAATTCAAATTGATAGCAATGGCTCCCCCTACATGTATGCTATATGTTTGGATTTTGGAAGCATACATGTTAGATAGGAAAGTATAGGAGCATTGACTACCAATAGGTGCTAAGTGTTTAAGATTATAGACCTTTGAAGCGTGATACCATCGGAGTAGCGATAAACACCATCTTAGCACCTTGTGTAGTTAGATTCCACTTGGAAAAAACACAAATATAACTAGAAACCTCGTGAGATCAACATTATAAGCAAGGCTGAAAGGTCCTTGTTTGGTTTTGGTAATTGAGTGACAACATAGGTGGACTAATATGTGGTTATGTGAGATACACAGGAGATTAGTCCACATGTGATGGTGTCATGAAGGAGCTCATTGCATATGAGACATGACATGGAGTCATGTGACCAAGATGGAGAAGATCAAGATGAGGCTTGGCTCGAAGGACCGGTTGTGAAGGTGAAGGGCAAATTGAGGCTTCGAAGCGAAGGACCATGCGATGGTGAAGCTTGGGCAAGACTTGGCGTCGATGGACCAATGCAACGGTGAAGAGCAAGTGAGGTCAAGATCGATGAACCAATATGGTCACGTGATGATATGAAGTGAATCATATCATTTGGTGATTGGTTGGTGCATGTGTTGCATCAATGTCGGAGGAGATGGAGTGGAATGCGCAAGGCTAAGGTATAACCTAGGGCATTTCCATTTCACCGGTCATAGGTGTGTAGAGAAGTTTATGACCGGGTTTAGGATAGATGGCCGTACTATCAAGAGGGGCAAACTTGTTTGCATATCGGTCATCTAGTGCCACTTGAGCGATCTAACTATGCATACATGTTAGGATCGAGTGGCGAGGCAAGTTGAGTGCCTAATTCCTTCGAAAATGATTATGAAAATGCTAACACACGTGCACAAGGTGGTGATCACTTGTTGGTGTTGGCACATTTGCGAAGGCGATGAAGTTTGAGCGATAGAGAGGGTTTGGGTCTCTCTCTCCCTCCCGCCGAGCTTGCGAGCGTGGGATTCAGGCGTTTTCGAGGAGTTGAAAAGCCTATTTTCCACTACGCCGGAAGTCAGAAAAGAAACGGAGGCGAACGGGGTCACTGAGGTGACCGAACGCTGCACCAGACGCGGTCTCGGTATGACCGGGCGCGTCCGGTCAGTACAGCGCGGTATCGGGCGCGCGGGCTAGGGTTTGCAACCGGCGCGTCCAGTCACTCGCGGGACCGGCGCGTCCGGTCAAGTGCCCAGAAGGAACTGCGGTTCGCAAGGACGATCGGACGCGGGGCGCGTCCGGTCACACGCAATTGGACGCGTCCGGTCGTCGAGGGAGCTTACTGGACTCCGACCGGACGCTGGCACTGTCGCGTTCGGTCGTTGCGAGGAGCGCGTCCGGTCGTTGTTTCGCGGGCGCGGGTGCTGTGCGGATCGGCGCGTCCAGTCGTTGCGAGGAGCGCGTCCGGTCGTTGCTTCGCGCGCGCGGTGCTGTGCGACCGGCGCGTCCGGTCGGTTGAGCAGCGCGTCCGGTCATAGCGTTTGACCGTTGGCGCGCAGTGACCATTGGAGGATCTAACGGTCGCATTTGAAATTTGAGGGACATGTGGACGTCGCAGGGCGACCGGACGCGGTTGAGCGCGTCCGGTCAGTTATGACCGGCGCGTCCGGTCGTCCCGAAAAAGGACCTAGTGAAGGGGTAACGGCTCTATTTGACCGTGGGGTTATAAATAGATGCCTTGGCCGGCCGTGGCCGGTAGCTGAGCACACTTTAGCCTTGGTGGCTTGTGTGGTAGTGCTTGGGAGCCCTCTAACTCACTCATGCTTGATAGTGTTCATCGGATCGAGTGAGAGAGCGATTCTAATGCGATTGCTTCGTGAGGTTGCATCGAGTGGCACTAGGTGATCGTGTTGCAAGCCGGTAGTGCTTGTTACTCTTGGAGGTTGCCACCTCCTAGATGGCTTGGTGGCTTGTGGCTCTGTCGAAGCTCGCAAGAATATTGTGCGAGGCTCCGGAGAAGCTTTGTGAGGGGGATTGTGCTCACCCCGCGGGGATCGCGAAGAGCAACTCTAGTTGAGCGTGTCATTGAGTTACCTCACTTGAGAGTGGTGTCTTGCGGTGCCTTGCGGGGCGTGCCTTGAGGGGCAAGTGACTTGAGGGTCACACCGAGGAACCATCTAAGTGTTGGTCGACACAACGGGGACGTAGCTTGGTGGCAACCAAGTGAACCTCGGGAGAAAATCACCGTGTCAACTTTGTCTACTCTTCTCGGTGGTTTGCCTTCATGCAACACAAGCTTGTATTTACTTTCATATATACTTGTGCTTGTGTAGTTGCTCTCATAACTAGTTTGCTTGTGTAGCTTGCTAGTTGTCTTCTTGCTTGTGTAGCTAGAAGCTTCCGCTTGCGTGACTAATTTGGTTTGTGTAACCTTGTTAGTCACATTGCTTAGTTTGTGTAGCTAAGTGATTTGCGCTCTCTAATTTGGCATTAGTTGCCTTGTTATTGAGCATTGCTAGTGAGCTTAGGCTTTGTGCGCTTTGCTTACTAGAATTGTGTAGGAGCTCCCTCTTGCTTGCAAAGTACTAGTGCATAGGTTTGTGTGACCTTGCTCTAGAATTAAATAGGAGAGCTCTTGCTAAGGAAAGCACCTTAGTTGCTTAATTAGGATCTTTGTGAGGTGCTTGTGAACTTAGTTAGAGGGGTGTAGTCTTGGCTAGACCGATAAGTTTAATTCCGCATTTGTTTTGGTTAGCCAACTCGTTTAAGTTTTAGAAAGGACTATTCACCCCCCCCTCTAGTCCGCCATCTCGACCCTTCAAAGGCTCTAGTACCACTTTGAAAAACATGAAGCAAGAAAAATCTAACTACTTCCTACTCATGCTAGTACCTCAATACACCTTTCAATTGTATACTAGCAAGTCACCACACAAGCAAAGTATCGGAGAAAAAGAAATGCATAACTATGCATCATACATATGAAGTGCACATGTAAATGCAACATTCATGCTTAAGAGCTTGCTCCCCCTACTTGTGTGCTCAAAATTTTAGTTGATCCCCTTCTTTTATCAATTCTCCCCTTTGTGCTTCTCCCCCTTTGAGTTCTATCTTTGTGAACAACATTTTCTCCCCCTTTGGCACCAATTGACCACAAGGAGCAAACTTTAGATAGATTATCATGTTGAAATATGGGGTGAGGATCAAGTTTATGATTCAACCTAGATTGCTTGCATAAATAAAATACTTCGGTTTGATCCAAGGGCAAGCTTCTTCACACCTCACTAGAAGGGTTATCATGCACCATGTTGAAGCAAATATTTAGACAAGTTTTCTAGATTAAACACTTAGGATCACAAGCTACTTAAACAAGTTATATGCTACCACTAGATCATACAAGTCATGGAAACAATAGTGGTACCATATAAACTTCAAATTCATTTGATTTTCATAAATGAGCCTAGAACATGTAAATTATGACTAGATGCACTAAACAAGTCCTTAGCATAGAATGTATGACATGTCAACCAATTATACCTTGGGGCTCGAAGGAGAGGCATGTCATATATGGGGTGCATCAACTCATGTTGGAGAAGTCAAGTATGTTCAACTCATTCTTTAGCTTGTGAAATCTCTTCTCATCAAGTGGCTTGGTGAATAGATCGGCTAATTGATCTTCGGTGCCCACACTCTCAATAGCAATGTCACCCTTTTGTTGATGATCTCTAATAAAGTGATGACGAACATCAATATGCTTTGTTCTTTGATGTTGAACCGGATTGTTGGTTAGCTTCACGGCACTTTCATTGTCACATAGCAATGGCACATTCTTGAAATTGATTCCAAAATCCTTTAATGTTGCTTTCATCCATAAGATTTGTGCACAACAACTACCCACGGCGATGTATTCGGCTTCGGCGGTAGATAGTGCAATACTATTTTGCTTCTTGGATGACCATGAGACAAGTGATCTTCCCAACAATTGACAAGTCCCGGAAGTGCTCTTTCTCTCCACTTTGTCACCGGTATAGTCGGAATCCGAATATCCAACTAGCTCAAAGCTTGCACCTTTGGGATACCATAATCCAACATCTTGTGTATGCTTTAAGTACCTCAATATTCTCTTTGTTGCCTTCAAATGACTTTCTCTTGGTGAGGCTTGAAATCTTGCACACATGCATACACTAAACATTACATCGGGCCTTGATGCCGTCACATAGAGTAGACTACCAATCATCGATCTATATAGCTTTTGATCCACCATGTTGCCACTCTTGTCACTATCCAAACTTCCACTAGTGCCCATTGGGGTTGTAATACTCTTTGCATCTTCCATGCCAAACTTCTTGAGCATATCTTTGATGTACTTGGTTTGGCTTACAAATGTTCCTTCCTTCATTTGTTTGATTTGAAGTCCAAGAAAGAAACTAAGTTCATCAATCATTGACATTTCAAATTCCTTTGCCATCATTTTCCCAAACTCATCACAATAATCTTGATTGGTTGAACCGAATATGATATCATCAACATATATTTGCAACACAAACAAGTCTTTCTCAATCTTCTTGGTGAATAGTGTTGTATCAACTTTGCCCATGACAAATCCTTTGGATAGCAAGAAGTGCCTCAATCTTTCATACCATGCTCTAGGTGCTTGCTTCAATCCATACAAAGCTTTTCTCAACTTGTATACATGATTGGGTTTCTTGTCATCTTCAAAACCGGGAGGTTGCTCCACATACACCTCCTCTTGTATGTACCCATTGAGAAATGCACTCTTCACATCCATTTGATATAGCTTGATATTGTGAGCACAAGCATAGGCAAGTAAGATCCTAATTGCTTCCAATCTTGCAACCGGGGCATAAGTTTCACCAAAGTCAAGACCCTCTATTTGTGTGTAACCTTGAGCCACTAGTCTTGCTTTGTTTCTTACTACTATCCCATCTTGATCTTGCTTGTTGCGAAAGACCCATCTTGTTCCAATGACATTGTGATCCTTAGGCCTTTCAACTAGTTCCCATACTTCATTTCTCTTGAAGTTGTTGAGCTCTTCATGCATTACATTTACCCAATCCGGATCTCTCAATGCTTTATCAATGTCCTTGGGTTCTTCCATTGACACAAAAGAAGAGTGAGCACAAAATGATGCCAATCTTGATCTAGTTTGAACTCCCCTTTGTATGTCACCAATGATGGAATCCAATGGATGGTCTCTTGCAATGTTAGTTGGTTGAAGCACTTGGACTTGATTGCTTGGATGTTGATGTTGATCATGAGTTGGAGATGATGAACTAGCCACTTGTTGATCTTGTTGCACTTGAGATGATGTACTTGCTTGTGTAATTGGACTTTGGAGCACTTGATCTTTGTTGTCATCCACATCAATTACTTGCTTTGGCCTAATATCACCAATATCCATTTCTTTCATAGCATTACTCATTTGAGTTCCTCTCACATCATCCAAGTTATCTTCTTCATCTTCAGAGCCATTTGTTTCATCAAACTCAACATCATGTACTTCTTCAAGTTGTCCACTAGATAGGTTCCATACTCTATAAGCTTTGCTAGTAGTTGAGTAACCAAGTAGGAAGCCTTCATCACATTTCTTCTCAAACTTGCTCAATCTAGTGCCCTTCTTCAAGATGTAGCATTTGCAACCAAATACCCTAAAATATGCAATGTTGGGCTTTCTTCCATTTAAGATCTCATATGGTGTCTTCTCTAGAAACTTGTGGCAATAGAGACGGTTGCTATAAAAGCAAGCCATGTTGATTGCTTCGGCCCAAAATGAATGACTCACATTATACTCATTCAACATTGATCTTGCCATATCAATTAAGGTTCTATTCTTCCTCTCAACTAAGCCATTTGATTGAGGTGTATACTTGGCCGAGAGTTGATGTTTGATTCCAAGCTCATCACATAGTTCATCAACTCTTGTGTTTCTAAACTCACTTCCATTGTCACTTCTCACTTTCTTGATTGTGGTTTCAAACTCATTTTGCACTCTCTTGATGAATTTCTTGAATATGTCAAATACATCACTTTTGTCCCCAAGAAAGAATACCCATGTGTATCTAGTGAAATCATCCACAATCACAAAGCCATACTTGTTGCCACCAATGCTTGTGTATGTAGTTGGCCCAAATAGATCCATGTGCAACAACTCAAATGCCTTGGAAGTACTCATAATGCTTTTCAATGGATGAGTGTTGCCTACTTGCTTTCCGGCTTGACATGCACTACATAACTTATCTTTCTCAAATGTGACATCCTTCAAGCCTCTAACTAAGTCATGCTTCACTAACTTGTTCAATTGCTTCATGCCAACATGACCAAGTCTTCTATGCCATAACCAACCCATACTTGATTTGGTGAGCAAGCATGTTGAAAGTTGAGTGTCACTAGCATTGAAATCAACCAAGTATAGATTCTCATATCTAAAACCTTTGAAGATCAAGTTAGAGCCATCAACACTAACTATCTCCACATCATCAACACCAAATATGCACTTGAAGCCAAGATCACACAATTGAGCAACCGACAACAAGTTGAAATTGAGCTTTTCAACTAGTAGCACATTGGAGATGCTATGATCATTTGATATTGCAATCCTTCCAAGAGCCTTTACATCACCCTTGCTATTGTCACCAAATGTGATGCTATCAATGCCACTATCATTTGATTTGAGAGAGTTGAACATTCTTGAATCACCGGTCATATGTTGAGAGCACCCACTATCAAGCACCCAATGCCTTCCTCCGGCCTTGTAATTTACCTACAAAACAATTTAATGTCTTTTAGGTACCCATACTTGCTTGGGTCCTTAGAGGTTAGTCACTAAGCTCTTTGGTACCCAAATGGCCTTCTTCTTTGGGCCCACAATTGGTATACCAACAAACCTAGCATGCACACCTTTCTCACCCTTGGTAAGCACATAACAAGAATCAAAAGGAATGTAAGGTACATTAGCATTTTTCTTGTTCTTGTTCATTTTATTGCAATTAATCTCTAGATGCCCAACTTGCTTGCATCTATTGCAATAACGACCATTGCCCTTCACAAAGCGAGGCTTTAGAGTAGCAAAGGCCGCCTTGCCCTTCTTGGGAGTATAGCCTAATCCCTCTTTGTTAAGAGAGAACCTTTGGCTACCCAAGCATTTTAGCAAGCGGGCATCCCCACCATAGGCATTGCCTAATGCGCGGGTGAGATCATTCACCTCTCTCTTGAGAGTCTTATTCTCAACCACAAGTGATGAATCACTAGTAGTAGAGATAGGGTTGGTTGTGGTGGATGATGATGAGCTACATAAAGCATTAGTAGGACCAACAAATAAAGAATCATCAATAATATCACATGTTAGTCCAATGTCACAAGTGACAATCACTTGCTCCTCCTTAGCTTTCTTCATGAGCTTCTCCAACTTGAGGTCCTTTTCCTTGATGAGCTCAAGTAGAGTGGAGTGGGCTTCCTTAAGCCTAGTGTGAGCAATTTCAAGATCCTCGTGGTCTTCCTTTAGACACTTACGAGAAGCCTCTAGCTCATCAAATGATTTCCTAAGAGCTTTGAGCTCTTGTTCAATTCCTTTGCACTCCTTACTCTTTTTGAGAGCAACAAGCTCCTCCATCAAGGCATCATTTTCATTGCTCTTGGCAATGAGCTCTTGTTCCAAGATTTTGTATTTCTTGGTTGCCCTCTTGTAGCCCTTGCTCATTTGATCTATTATGCCTAATAGATCATCCTTAGAGTAGTCCTCATCCTCCTCATCATCACTCCTACAATCATCACTAGCACAAGAATCATCATCACTATCATCATGTTTTACCTTGGTAGGCTTGGCCATAAGGCATGTCGATATAGTGTCGAAGATGGATGGCTTGTTGGAGAGGGCGATGTTTGCAATGGCTCGCCGAGTGGTCCTCTCATCATCACTAGAGCTTTCATCATCATCACTATCGGAGTTGTCACTATCCCAAGTGACTACATAGCCACCACCCTTCTTCTTCTTGTTGAATGTGAAGCTCTTCTTTGCTTTCTTCTCCTTCTTGTTCTTCTTCAACTTCAACTCCCCATCATGATATCTTTTGTCTTCATAGGGGCACTTTGCCACTACATGATCGGGGCTATTGCAATTGTAGCAAAGCACCTCCTTTGCCTTCATGAAGTCTCTTCTCTTTCTTGCACCATAGCCTCTCTTCTTCATGAACCGACCCATCTTTTGCACTAGAAGGGCCATGATCTCATCATCAAATGGATCATCATCATCAACAACCTTGCTCTTGCCCTTGGAAGAAGAAGCCTTGAATGCAGTGGTCTTCTCTTGCTTGACCTTGATCTCCTTCTTCTCATCTTCATCTTCATCTTTATCATCATCATATTGAGCATCGGTCATGACATCTCCAAGCACTTGGTTTGGAGTCACCTTGTCCAAACCCTCTCTTTGGATCATCTTCCTCAAGATAGCAAACTTCTTAGGTAAGTTCATCAAAAACTTATGTGAGAAGTCCTTGTCCTTGACATCTTCTCCTAGGCTCTTGAGATCATTAACAATAACTTGTAGCCTATAGAACATCTCCGGTATGGACTCATCATCCTTCATCTTGAAGCTTGCAAACTTATCCTTGAGCATATAGAGCTTGGCACTCTTTACCGTTGAAGTGCCCTCATATGTTTCCTCTAATCTTGTCCACACTTCACTTGCCATTTCAAGATCCTTGATTTACTCAAAGACCTTTGCATCAATCCCATTGTAGAGAGTATTGAGAGCCATAGTGTTGCATTGGTTGTTGATGCGGTCATTATTAGTGAGGTTGTCAGGATCAATGATAGCATAATCATGGTGTGTCACCTTCCAAACGTTCTCATGAATAGAGCCAAGATATTGCTTCATCTTTCTTTTCCAATGATCAAAAGATGTGACACCATCAAAGAATGGAGGCTTGCCCCCAACATGGTTAAACACAACTTGAGCCATCTTACACCGAGGTTGTTAAGCCTTACAAACGGTGACCGCGGCTCCGATACCACTTGAAAGGTCTTGATGGCTAGAGGGGGGGTGAATAGCCTATTAAAATTTTCTACAAAGACAAGCTAAACAAGTTTATCAATAAAACAAATAGCGAGATGCGAGTTTTGCTTAGCCTATGGGGTGTTTGCAAGCCACCTAACCAATTCACAATTCTAGTGTATTTGCACTCAACCGCATAAGTCAAACCGAGAAGGAAACTACAACTAGCAAGCTACACAAAGAAGCTACTCTAGCAAAGCTAACTAGCTAGCAAAGATAACTAAGAAAGTAATGCGGAGTTGAGTTAGGAGGGTATCACCGAGGGGCGAAGTATTGAGCTAACCAATCAATATGATTAAGAGAACAATACCACAATATACAACCACCGGGATCGATCAAACACAATAAGAATGATGACACAAAGATTTATCCCGAGGTTCACGTGCTTGCTGGCACGCTAGTCCCCGTTGTGTCCCTCTTCACCATGTGGTTTGGTGGCTAATCAGTCACACACCGAGCCTCTCAAAAGGCGCCACAAGAACCTACCAAATGGCAAAAGGTTGCAATGACACGAGCAATATACTAACGTTGCCTTTGGCGCTTCACCGAGATAGGCACAAACCCCTCACAATCACCGAAGGTGGCCAAGAACAATCACCAACTCTTGCCAACGCCTCCAAGCTGCTCCAAGCCATCTAGGTGGCGGCAACCACCAAGAGAAACAAGAATCCCGCAGCAAATCAACCACCAAGTGCCAACTAGATGTAATCTCACAATGCAAATGCACCTGGATCACTCAATCTCACTTCGAATATGCAAAGAAGCAAGAGAGATGAGTGGGAGGGGAGTTGCTTAGCTCAAAGTGCTCACAAGTATGTCAAATGTTCAAGAGAGAGAGCCTTGAGCTGGCCAACGAGTATTTATAGACATACCCCTTCGAATAGAGCCGTTAGAAACTTAAACAGCTGAAATCGCGCTGACCGGACGCGCTGGTCCAACTGACTGGACGCGCCGGTCGCGCAACGGCTAAGTCGTGAAGCACTGACCGGACACGCTGGTCCAACTAACCGGACACGCCGGTCGCGCAACGGCTAACTGCGAAGCAACGACCGGACGCGCTCATCGCGCAGACCGGACGCGCTGGAAACGACCGGGCGCGCTGGTCCCGAGAATGATCGGACGCGTTGGTCGCCTGAGCAGCGCTCAACGAAACAACAACCGAACGCGCTGAAGAAACATGACCGGACGCGACAGTGCCAGCGTCCGGTTACAGTCTAGTAAGCTCCCTGAATGACCGGACACGTCCGATCATCAGTGACCGGACGCGCCTCACGTCTGATCATCGAACTGAAAAACGCGCAGACACTGAACACTGACCAGACGCGTCCGGTCATGCAAGGACCGCGTCCGGTTCAGTGTCCGATCACCTCTGTGACCTCCGTTCACCTCCGTTTCTTTTCTGGACTTCCGGCATAGTGGAAAAAAGTCATTTAAACTCCTCGAAAACGCTGGAATCCCGCCTCGCAAGCTCGGCGAGAGGGGGAGAGAGGACCCCAAACCCTTCTCTACCGCTCAAACTCCACCGCCTTCGCAAACGTGCTAACACCACCAAGTGATCTACGTCATGTGTGAGTGTGTTAGCATTTTCACAATCATTTTTCGAGACGATATTAGTTCTATCCAAATGCATATGATCATGAAATGCACATCTAGAGGCACTTAGGAGTTCAATAGCCGCGTCATTCCCCTCTTTATAGTACGGCTATCTATCCTATAATGTAACCACACCCACTAGGTGTCTTGGTTACTAAAACACAACCCTTAAGCATATACCTTTGCCTTGATCACGTAGGGTTGCGTCCAAATCCAAGTGTGGCCATCATGATCACCAAGTCCATCTTGCCACTGACCTTGGAATGTACTAATCCTCATATGCTACATACATCTTAGGCATAGGATTAGTACTTAGGCATTGTCACTAATTACCAACACCAAACATAGGACTTTCACCATCGCTGGGAGGTAAATCGGTATTTATCTGCATTTAATTTTTGCATAGCATATTTACTTATTCATGCATAGAAAAAAATAATAAAAATCAATATCATGGCATAATTATTTAAGCCCCATATAATTAATATTTACCGAGCGTGAAAACCTCTAGTAAATAATAATCACTGTGGTGGCAGAAAAATAAAAATACCATCATTAGAATTCTAATTCTTCATAGTTTCATAAAAGTAATTTTTCTTTGCATACTACGGACCCACCTCCATGTGATTATACGGTGCAAATACGGGAGACATACGGTGCAATGGGACCCACCTTAATCACCTCACTTCACATCACTTCACTCCACCACCTTCACTCTCCTCCATTCTTTTTCAACCACCACATCACATGGAGCGTTGGCAGGTGAAGGCATCTCTTAATAACAAAGCAAGGAAGTTAGAGAAGGAAGGGATGGATGAGTGGGCCCCACATAGGGCCGATCGGCCCCACCACTAGGCCGGCTGGCCTCCCTCTCTCGCGCCTATAAAAAGGCTTCTTCTCCCTCTACTCCACACACCGCAAAACACTCAGAAAACATACCCCAACTCAAAATTCTAAAATCCAAGTACGGTTTGAGAATTCTTAGTTTTTGAGTAGATTTTGGAAGTTCTTGAGTGGAGAGAAGTATTCTAAAATTTTTTGAGCCACATTGAGATAAGAATCAGTAAGAGAGAAGTGCTAGAAGTTGTTTAGAAAATCATTTAGTAGAAGTGCTGCCCGAATAATCTAAGTACTAGGAGAAGTCAAGATATAAAATTTCCAACTTGAACGACTAACTTTCGGATCACTGACTCCTAACTATTTATTTATTCTAACCCCTCATTATTTCCACCAGTTGTGTTTGTGTTTCTGTCTGTGTAACAGGATGAGTGGACTCAAGAAAACACTTAGGAGTGCGGCTGGAGCATTCTCTTTTCGCAAGAGAACCCGCTCCCAGACCGGATCATCATCACGGGCTAGTTCTGACATAGACATGTCATCCGTGCCCCGGTCCTCGTTCGCCAGCCAGCTAGAACACCACGTACTCCTTTAAGAGCGTCATATAAAGCTTCACACCACCTACAAGAAGGATCTGATGAGATTGTACAAAGATCATGAGTTCGAGCATACCCCAACCTTTGACCCCTACTTCTTACAAAAAACAGGTATGGATGCTGAATTCGATCTTATTTTTCGCAATATTGGATGGGATAATAATTAGAGTATTTCGGAGGATAAATGCAAATTACTTACTTTAGAATTCATCTGCACTCTATCTTTCACCAAGACTTATGTTTCCTTTAGGCTGTTTAACGAACAATATGAATTTACTTGGAAAGAATTTAGCCTCAGACTAGGATTCCCTGATGCTTGCAGAGTAGAAATAGATAAACTTTTGAGCGATTTTTATAGAGAGCAATTTTGGGAAGATATTTCGGGCAAAGACTACTATTCTGACCCATGCACGAATGACATTCACAATCCCACTTTGAGAATTATGCATAAATGGTTAGGGATCACTTTCTTTCCTAGGAGAGAAGGTCACATAGTTAAGATCGAGGAGATGAAATTAATGTATGCTATGATCAAGAAACCTAAAATATCTCCTGTTAGGCTCATGGTAACATTCTGGGCTATCCTTCACACTTTGTGAGGCCCTATCACCATCACTTCTTGGATTACACATCTTGCCGAAAACCTGAATTTGTTAGGGAATGCTAGTATTACCTACATCTCCACACCCCGCCGATCTCTTGACATTTACTTTTTTAGTCAAGCACATCTGTTGAAACAAAAGGGCAATAGAATCTTTATAACATATAAGGGATTTGTTAATGAATATGAACTGCTGAACAGACCACTTGGTCTATATGCCATGGAGACATTTTTTTTTGATTTGCAGAGACCGACCAGGGGAGTTGGAAGAAGTCCGTCCGCCAGAATAACGAGAAACACTGTGCCTAGGTACACAGGGGAAGATGGTGCACCCCCTGCACCAGCTTTCACTCACTATCAAGGATTTGACCAACCAGGACCATCTAAACCGAGACACTGGGCATGGGAAGATCAAACTTCCTATGATCCGCCCACGCCAGAAGAAAATTGGGGGCAAGGTAATTTTTCTAATTATGTTCCGCAGGAATACGAAGATTCGGCGTACATACAGAGAGGACGCATGTCTTTTTCTGCGAGGGGAGTCCATGATGCAACACCTACACCACCACCGTACTCATACCATGCCTCGCATGGCTACCCCGGGTACCAGCCGGAGCAACACCCGCCTCATCCTCAGCTTCAGTCGTACCACCAGCCAGACTTCCAGAACTTTGATACCTGTCTCACTCATCTTGAGACGGGGCAACAAGGTATCATAAACACGCTACATCAGCATACACAGTGGCAGGAGAGCACGAGCAACATGCTTGGGGAGATGCGTGAACAAGGGACACAAACGTATGAAGGCCTCCTCTACTTCTTTGAGCAAATGGGTGTCGATTACTCGCCACCAGCACCACCTCAGTGACCGAAGTTGAGCCAGCTTGGGGGAGGATCCCTCAGACAGTAAGTTTTTCTTACCCGTATTATTATTAGTATTAATATTAGTATTACTACTATATCTAAAAAAATGGGGAATATGATAAAAATACAAAAATATATATTAATATGTTTAGATTATTTTTCTTTGCGAGCCTTTTGAAATAAAAATAGAGTGTGTATGAAATTGTTTTTGTGTCGAATAAAAAACTTGAACTATCATAAATAGTTGCTTCATTTGTAATTCTTCTGAAGTACCTAGCTTCATTTAAGAATTATTCCTCTGTTCCAAAAATATTCATAGCTAAATCTTTAAACCTATGGAGGAATATGCTTGATCCAAAGCTTAGGTAGTTGGGAGATAAGAAGTGAAAGAGTTTTGAGCTGCCATTTATCTTGTTCTAAGTTTCAATGAAGTTCTGAAGAGTTCACTTTTGAAAAAATTTAAATGCACATGATGAGTCTTTGTATGACAGAGAGATTAAATTCCTACCACAGCCATACATGCTAGGATAGAAAACCAACACTTATTTTATTACTACTTGTATCTACATTGAGTACTGTCAGACTTTGTTGACCTTTAGAGACCTATCATACTCTTAAAATCAAGATCATGTACACTCCACTTAAATTTGCTGCCTCTACACTGGAAGTACGCAACAACATGCCTTTCCATTTAGAACCACCATAAAAATGTTTTACTCCTACACTGGGAGTGAACAAAAAAACATGCCTTGTAGGATTTTTCCACCTATTCATACATTTTATAGCCTCAGTTATTATTGCTCCAAATGTTTATTGGTATTATCTCTCAATTGTTTCATGATAGACGAGAAGTCTAAGCTATGTAAAAAAATAATAATATATAGAGAGTAAAACATGGAAAAGTGTCCTACCAAAACAATGGGTGCTAGACACTCGCCTCTCTAAAAAAATAATAATATATATATATTTATGCATAGCCAAGACTTTCTTTGTCTAAGTTCTTAAGTTTTAAGAGAGATCAATCTTTCTAAAGGAGCAAGGTAGAATTAGGATTCATTATTACTTCCACCATATATTTAACCTATTCCTTGTATCCACGCACATGCACATCTTGATTTGATTATATGACTAGTTTCTCTAGATCCATTGTTTGACTTTACAATATATGTTTTACAAGTATGTATGAGTGATCTCACCCATAAACTCCATATAAGCTTCTTAGTCATACGGTGAAAAGAGAAGGCACAATGATATTCTACCTTATTCCAAAATTCCTTGAGAGAAGGCAAAACACCATCGTTGCCTTGGTAAGGAATTCTAATGTCACGTATTGAGAGATTTGTAAGTGTCATACAATACAGACTCTGAGTTTTATTTCAAAAATATAATTAAAAACTTCAGGATGGAAATAGAGATGAAGAATTTGAGACATAGTGCTTGACTTGATTACTTCTGTTTTCTGATTATCCAAAGCTCAAGTGAAAGTTAAAACCCCATGGCTAAGGAACTAGAGCAAATTTTCAAAATCTTTTTGAGGATAATTCTTTTCTGATGGCTTGTGTATTTTTGAAGGATAATAATTTGAAGTAACTTAGTTATCTCTGGATTTAGTTTTGCTAAGGGACTAGCAAAAGTTTAGCTTGGGGGAGTTGTTGATGGTAATTAACTATCATTTTAAACCATCAACATAAGAGGAATAAATGATAAAAAGGATCACCACAGTAGGTTTAGAGGTTTAAACTAACAAATTCCATGAGTTTTGGTGATTCTATGTTTTTCAGGGGCTTAGCTGCATAATACAGAAGTAATCTCCTTCCAAGAGAAGAAATCGAAGCAATCGGCCTAATCTCCACGTCATGGATGCGGATAGGGATTCTAGAAGGCCTAAACCGACTCCACGAGGTGACATGAGCCAACCCGCTGCCAGGTGGGGCTGACCGGCCCTAGGGCTAGGCTGACTGGCCCTCCCCTATGCTGCCTCGGCTCCTTCTCTTGCAAGCTACCTATATCGCCTCTAAGCATGCATCTAAACCCCACGCCAAGGTGGGTTTGATCCAAGGGCTGCAGTTCCACGCTCTGGGCTATATAAACAGCCCCTAGGATCTCCTCTCAAGGAATTAGTTGAAGAATTATATCATCTCTTCCTCATTTGTGAAGGCAAGTCCAGAAGTTAGGATGAGCTAAGGCCTATGTCATTTCTATTTAAGTCGTACAGGTCGACACGATCGACCTGGGAAGTACTGGCTAGGCTAAGGCTTAAGCTTGTGCTTAGCGAATCACCACTCTTGTTCTTTGGCCAAGGGACCAGACATCCACCGAGAGGGCTAAGTCATTCTTTCTTTTGTGTTCTTTCGGTGTAGTTGTTCTTTCTGTGTCTGGTTGCCTCTCTTTTCGCAGTCTTTCTAGGTCTAGTGGTCTGATTGCTCATTTGCTTGTCGCTGTATCAAGGTAATTGCGTCGAGGATAGCGTCGATCGGATCAGAACCCGTTGGAGAAAGGACATGTGGATGGAGGAAAGACCTTGGAGGAGAGCAACTACAAGTACGCTGAGGATCTCAGATATGACATTCAATAGGTGCCACGTCCCACCCAACCTCGTAGAATCCTATTAGGCATGCTACAATGTAGATGCTAGTGCTTTACTATTATGCAAATGAACTGTGATAGGTTGCATGGTAGATTGCTTGTGAGCCATTACCTTGTCGCAACCTATTCCCCTGCACACCCGCTGTTAGGCTAGACGCTCGCATTCTACTTACTGCTTTACTTTCACTACGCATTATATCTGTGATGTGATGCTTGGTGAAGGAGTAACGCGAGTGGATAAGGCACGTGGTGCCGATAACTTGGTAAAACTGGATAATGAACTTAGGGATATCTTGGCATGCTCTTGGGTGTGTGGTGAGGGTTGAGTCGATCGGACAGGATTCTATGATGAGTCTTTGGGGCAAGTCTTGCCGGAGGGGTGTGACCTGGGCATCCCTCGTGAGAGGTACCTATGGCGGGTGCATGTGTGAGCAGACGGGGTGTTGGTTATCCCCGGTGGAGGAGCCATCAAGGCATGGGGTGTAGGTTATCCCCTTGAGAAGATATCCTGTCCGGTCCCCCTAAGGACTGGTATGTCTTGAGAACTGGAACCATGGGACCTTCGTGCACACCACTCGCTCCCGATGGGCGGGAGACGATTACCCGACTGACTAGGGCGGTGCCACTACTACTAGGTTGGAAGGTGATAGTGTACGGAGGTACGGGCATGGGGGCCCACACCCTCCTAAGACAGCGTAGTGACCTTGGGGGCCTAGTACTACGTCTCACAGTCTCAGCGTTTCGGTGGACTCCGGGGTGGCCTAGGGCTGAGTGGTAGGGTGGTACCGTACCGGTTGGGAGGCAGTCGGCATCAGCCTAGGCGGGGCACCACCGATGATGGTGATCTTGTGGATTTCCAAGTGTACACGCTCTATAGAGTTGATCGATCTATACGTATAGCCGTGTCCGCGGATATGGACATTCCTATGACCTACGCTTCATTTGACTAGTGAGAGGAGTCCCTTCTACCTTCCCCTAGGTTTCATGTTGGTATCCGACTTTGGCCGTTGAGGCAAGGTATGAGCGGGAGTCGTCCTTGCCGCCTAGAGAGTGTGAGAGTGTGGTGAGATGTGTGTGATGGGATGGGAGAACGTGTGGTTGAGATGGATTAAAACTTGATGAACTATTCTTATAAAATCTTGTTGAACTTGCATAGGAAACCTACACCATATATAGGTCTTTTCATCTACCCTTGCATTCCACTTACCACAAAACATACGCAAAAGCATAGGGTGGGAGACAGTGGCCAGTACAAATCGTACTGATAGATTTTGGATAGGTTTGGACGAAATCTACGACAACCACGAGGACTTGGAATAGGTGGTCTCGTTCCTACGCTCAAGTTTGGTTCAGAAGATGAAGTCCACGCCACTGACATTCTACACCAACTCTGATGATTGCCCGTGAAGGAGCCTTCACCTGCTAATGCGCTACAACGACTCTGATGAAGACACGTGTGTTTCCGCTAGAATACAATGTAATAGATGTGTTAAACAGTGTTGTAAAGTCTTGTAACTTGTAATTCTACGATGTATGACTATGATATCAGCTGATAATTGATAATGTGATGGATTGCTCTCGTGATCTACTACATTATAAATCATATCTGTGGATTTTTCCTTTGAGGAAAATCGAGATCGTTTCACCCTCCTCTGCTTCGCCATGCGGGCGCGCACATCGTTTCCGCGCAACGCTACGGCAGCACCTCGCCCCGTCGTGTCGCGTCACCACGACGCCACGGCCGCGCCACGCCACCTCGCTGCCTCGCCGAGCCGAGCAGCAACCGCGGCGCTCTGCTACCCGGCACCGTCGAGCATGCCACCTCACCCATGACGTCGCGCCTCTGCCTCAAGCCGCTGTCGGCGTCTCGCCGTATCCGTGCCATCCCCGCCACGGCGACGTGCCCCTATTTCCACCTCGCAGCGTCACCGACACATCGTGCGCCTTCCTCTACGACGCTAGACCCGGAGCTGCATCGACCTCGCCCACCACCGCTACCTCCTTTTGCCGCGTCTCATCGAGTCATCCATCGGCGTCGCGCCCTTCCTCCAACCACGACGCGCCTCGCCATGCCGTGATAACGCAATGGCAAGCCACAACAGCGCCCCGCTCCGCCTCATCCTCAAGTCGCTGTGACCAAGCCACATGTCGCCGTGCTCTAGAGCGGCGGTGTCACGCTCACTTCCCCACGGTGACCGCGAACTCCATCCGCCGCGAGCCACCAGCAATGTTTTCCTAAACGCTAAATGCTAAACGGTGTTTATACGGAGTTAAATGGCCTAAACGGTTTTGTACAATAACAATAAAATATACATATTTATGTAGGTAAAAATAAAATTTGCTAGAACCTATACATATTTACACATATAAAAATCAAATATTCTACCAAATAATCTTGTTGAAAGAAATCTAAATCCCACAATACTTCATATAATTACAATGTTAATTAGTTTCATGTTGATTGTGATAGAGGTAGTACTTTAATTCACTTAATTATGGATTAAATGGTTGTTTAGCTCATTTAATCATGTTTAATCTGATTTCGTTTAGACCGTTTAGATGGGATTGAACAGTTTAAACGGGTTTAAACGGCCCAACCATTTAATTCATCATTTAGGGCCTAAACAACACGACTGACTTCTGTTTACTGTTTAAACGGTGTTTAAACGAACTAAACGGCCGTTTAGGCGAACAGTGGCCGCCAGCCTCCACTGCCCTCGCTGCGTTCCTACATCTACGCCGACCACGTGCAGTAGCAGCACTTCCTCGCCATGGGTGAGCTCCCCAAGGCCAAGCCCCCCCTCTTTCCTCTGCCTCACCACAGCTCTCAACTGAAACCGGCCTTCGTGCCGAGATTTCTGCCTTGTAGGGAAGCTGCGGCACCATCGACCCTCGCCGAGCCAACCCAGTTGTGCCTAGCCAGCAGTAGGCTGCAACAGGCCCGCAGTTGACCCTGGCCTTCCAGAACGTACCACAGCAGCCCTCCACCATCCTCGTAGCAAGGTCTACCCATCTTAACCTAGCTGACGCCGTTCTCGACGTCCACAAAGCTCCGCACTTCATTCTTTTTACTTGCTCGTACATCATTGTAACGTCATCATCTTTCATACACTTGATACATTATCTACCAATGTCATCTCTCATACACTTGTTACATGATCTCTATTGATGAATGCCTGTGCCGTGCCTTCGCCGCCGGTCTACTTATCTTCATCTATCTCGCTATGGATATGTGCTACTCCAAGTCGTCCGTGAGTCAGTTGTCGTGTGTATGTGGTGGTTCCTTATGAGTGTTTGTGTTGTTGTTTGCTTGTGGACCGTGCCTTCGAGCCAGTCGAGAGAACAAGTGTTCAAACGTTGCGACTGCGAGCTTGTTGCGACGGATGCCAACTCGTGTAGTTACAGCTTATGGCCGTGAGTTGCCTCGCTATGACCATCGGGCTCTACCTCTTTTGCTTTTGCTTTCTTTACTCTCTCCTAGCCACCTCATATGCCTGTGCCACCTAGACCCTAGCATTCCTCTGGCCCTTGCGGTGATAACCTCATCGCTAAGGACCATAGGAATAGTCTTGAGCTAATTATGCGCCTAGGTCATGGGGCCATTGGAGTTGGTGTCGAGCGAGAGACCGTGGGGTTTGTACCTCCATTCTTTCAACCCTAGCCCGTTCCCATGGCAAGTTGGTCGAAAGAATGCGAGGGCTATTTTCTGTCCTCTCTTCCTTTCCCCTATCAATCCCCGTCGATCTAGAAAGATGTGGGTGGAGTCCCTTGCTTGTTTGGTGTTTGTTGCTCTTTTGATTCCATTCCTTCGATTTTTGTCATTGCTATGGCGAGTGGATCAAAGGAAGGTGAATCTTGTGTCTCTTCTCGTCTTTTGGTTTTGTCGTGCCTAAGCCCTTGTATGCTTGTACCTTGTAGACCATAGTGTCTCCTTGGTTCTTGCAGTGACAACCACACAGCTAAGGACCCTAGGGATGTCTCAGTGCATTTAGTGCACCTAGGTCGTGGTACCCTACAAGTTGTTTGGGCACTCGTGTTCTTTTGTGTGTCGCCCCTTTCTAATGCCTCGTCTTTTACCGTGACATGTGTATTGGGAGAAGTAGACCGCCTCTGCTCTTCTCTTCCCTGTTCCACCCTCTCTTGGTTCTCATCCAGTTATAGTGGCGTTCGGATTGAGAGAGAATAGAACTTTTTTGCTTGAAGTCCTTTTGGTTCTTGTCAGTCTCTATGACGATTGGATTGAAAGCCACAAGCCGTGGTGTTTGCTTAGAATGAGCTAAGGCCTATGCCATTTCTATTTAAGCTGTATAGGTCGACACGATCGACCCGGGAAATACTGGCTAGGCTAAGGCTTAAGCTTGTGCTTAGTGAATCACCACTCCTGTTCTTTGGTCTAGGGATCGGACATCCGCCGAGAGGGCTAAGTCGTTCTTCCTTTTCTGTTCTTTTGGTGTAGTTGTTCTTTCTATGCCTTGTTGCCTCTCTTTTCGTAGTATTTCTAGGTCTAGTGGTCTGATTGCTCTTTTGCTTGTTGCCGTATCGAGGTATTTGCGTCGAGGTTAGCGTTGATCGGATCAGAACCCGTTGGAGGAAGGACAAGCGGATGGAGGAAAGACCATGGAGGAGTATGACTACAAGTGCATCGAGGATCTCGGATATGACATTTAATAGGTGTTCCATGTCCCACCCAACCTCGTAGAACCTATTAGACATGCTACATATAGATGCTAGTGCTTTACTTTCTTGCAATTGAACTGTGATAGGTTGCATGGTAGACTGCTTGTAAGCCATTACCTTGTCACAACCTATTCCCCTGCACACCCACTATTAGGCTAGATGCTCGCATACTACTTACTGCTTTACTTTCACTACGCATTATATATGTGATGTGATGCTTGGTGAAGGGATAATGTGAGTGGATAAGGCACATGGTGCCGATAACTTGGTAAAACTGGATAATGAACTTGGGGAGATCTTGGCGTGTGTCTTAGGTGTGTGGTGAGGGTTGAGTTGATCAGACAGGATCCTACGACGAGTCTTTGGGGCAAGTCATTCCGGAGGGGTGCGACCTGGGCATCCCTCGTGAGAGGTACCTATGGTGGGTGCATGTGTGAGCAGACGGGGTGTTGGTTATCCCCGGTGAAGGTGCTGTCGAGGCACGCGGTGTTGGTTATCCCCTTGAGAAGATATCCTATCTAGTCCCCCTAAGGACTGGTACGTCTTGAGAACCGAAACCATAGGACCCTTCGTGCACACCACTCACTCCTGATGGGTGGGAGATGATTACCTGACTAACTAGGACGGTGCCACTACTACTAGGTTGGAAGGTGATAGTGTAGGGAGGTACGAGCATGGGAGCCCACACCCTCCTAAGATAGCGTAGTGACCTTGGGGCCCGGTACTACGTCTCATAGTCTCAGCGTTTTGGTGGACTCCGGGGTGGCCCAGGGCTGAGTGGTAGGGTGGTACCATACTAGTTGGGAGGCAGTCGACATCAGCCTAGGCGGGGCACCGCCGATGATGGTGATCTTGTGGATTTCCAGGTGTACACGCTCTACAGAGTTGATCGATCTATACATATAGTCGCGTCCTCAGATATGTACATTCCTATGACCTACGCTTCACTTGATTAGAGAGAGGATTCATTTCTACCTTTCCCCTGGGTTTTGGTGTTGGATCCGGCTTTGGCCGTTGAGGCAAGGTACGAGCGGGAGTCGTCCTTGCCACCTAGAGAGTGTGAGAGTGTGGTGAGATGTGTGTGATGGGATGGAAGAACGTGTGTTTGAGATAGATAAAACTTGATGCACTATTATTATAAAATCTTGTTGAACTTGCATAGGAAACCTACAGCCATATATAGGCCTTTTCTTCTACCCTTGCATTCCACTTACCACTAAGCATACGCAAAAAGCATAGGGTGTGAGACAGTGGCCAGTACAAATCGTACTAATAGATTTTGGACAGGTTTGGACGGAATCTACGATGACCACGAGGACTTGGATTAGGAGTAGATGGTCTCGTGCCTACGCTCAAGTGTGGTTGAGAAGATGGAGTCTACGCCCGCTGACATTCTACGCCAACTCTGATGACTGTCGTGAAGGAGGAGCCTTCACCCGCCGATGCGCTACAACGACTCTGATGAAGATGTGTGTGTGTTTTCGCTAGATTAATCGATGTAATAGGTGTGTTAACTAGTTTTGTAAAGCCTTGTAACTTGTAAATCTACGATGTATGACTATGATATCAGCTGATAATTGATAATGTGATGGATTGCTCTCGTGATCTACTGCATTATAAATCGTATCTGTGGATTTTCCCTTCAAGGAAAATCGAGATCGTTTCACTATGCCACTTTCATATTGTTTTGTATTTGCCTAACTTTCTCTTCAGTTTCTTTTACAAGATCAACCCTAAAAAACCATCTCTCTCTAGGTTCTGACCAGTTCAATGGAGTTCTGCATCTGCGCCCATACAGTTCTTCAATCGGTGTCATTTTGATACTTTCATGATAACTGTTATTATAAGAGAACTCTGCCAATGGTAAACATTCGTCCCATTTATTAGAATAAGTGAGTGCACATGATCTCAACATATCTTCTAAAATCTGATTGACTCTTTTAGTCTGTCCATCGGTTTGTGGATGATAAGCGGTACTATGTAGAAGTTCAGTGCCTAGTGACTCATGCAAGTGTCTCCAAAATTTGTTGACAAACTGCGTACCTCTATCAGATACAATGGTCTCTGGTATCCCATGAAGACTGATGATTCTTTCAAAATAAGCTTAGCATAACGGATAGCTAGATATAAACTTTGGACCAAAAGGAAATGTGCTGATTTAGCGAGTCGATCTACAATGAACCAGATCGAATCAAACCCTCCTGAAGTCTTGGGTAAACCCACTATAAAGTCCATACTAATATCGTCCCACTTCCAGGCGGGAATGGGCAACGGTTGTAATTCTCCGACTGACTTCAAATGTACAGCTTTCACTTTCTGACAAGTGTCTCATCGGGCTACATATTGAGCAATCTCAATCTTCATTTTGGTCCACCAGAATCTTTGTTTTAAGTCATGGTACATCTTATTGCTTCCTAGATGAATAGAGAATCTTGTTAAGTGTGCTTTATTGAGGATCTTTTGATGTAGACTAGGAACTTTTGGTACTACCTGATGATTCTTAAACCAAAGGACATCTGCTTCATCAATTCTAAAACACGATGCTTTTTCCTTTCTAACTTTTTCTTTAATGTGGCCTATACCCTTATTTTCTTTCTAAGCAGCAATAATCTGATCTCGGATAGTTGATTCAATGGTGATATTGGCCAAACTACCTTGTTGAACTATCTCCAGGCCTAGCTTTTCTATCTCATGACATAAAGAAATATCCAGTGGCTTCACTGTTAAGCAATTGCAATGACTCTTCCGACTAAGTGCATCGACAACAACATTTGCCTTACCCGGATGATAATGTACTTCAATATCATAATCTTTTATCAGTTCTAACCATCTTCTCCGATGCATGTTTAAGTCAGCCTAAGTAAAAATGTACTTCAAACTCTTGTGATCTGTGTAAATGTGACAAGTGTTACCTAATAGGTAATGATGCCAGATCTTTAGAGCATGAACAACAGCTGCTAACTCTAAATCATGAGTTGGATAGTGCTCTTCATGACGTTTAAGTTGTCGAGAAGCATAAGCAATCACTCTGCATTCTTGCATCAGTACACACCCAATATCAGTGCCAGAAGCATCACAGTATACATCAAACGACTTCTCAATGTCTAGCTGAGCTAAAACTGGAGCAGTGGTCAGCAACTTTTTTAGAGTCTGTAAAGTGTCTTCACATTCGGGTGACCAGACAAACTTGACTTGATTCTTCAATAACTTAGTGATAGGCTTAGATACCTTTGAAAAGTCAGGAATGAAACGACGGTAAAAACCCGCCATTCCTAGGAGACTATGAACTTGATGAATAGTGATTGGTGGCTTCTAGTCTAGGATATCCTTCACTTTGCCAGGGTCAACAGCAACACCCTCGGCAAACAATACATGTTTGAGAAATGACACCTCATCAAGCCAGAATTCACATTTGCTAAACTTGGCATATAACTGATGTTCTCTTAAGCGACTCAGAACAATGCGTAAATGTTCCACATGTTCCTCTTTGTTTTTGGAATAGATCAAGATATCATCGATGAAGACAATGACAAACTTGTCAAGCTCTAGCATGAAAACAAAGTTCATGAGATACATGAAATGAGCTGGTGCATTGGTAAGACCAAAGGACATGACTTGATATTCATAAAGACTATATCTAGTGGTGAAAGCAATCTTAGGAATATCCTCAGGATGGATTTTTATTTGGTGGTAGAAACATCAGAGATCGATCTTAGAAAACACTTTGGCTCCAGCAAGTTGATCAAAGAGCAGATCAATGCGAGGAAGAGGATACTTATTCTTAATAGTGACCTCATTCAATGGACGGTAATCAACACAGCCTCAAAGTTTTGTCCTTCTTTTTCACAAAGATAGCGGGACATCCCCACAGTGAAGAACTAGGTCGAATAAAATCTTTGTCAAGCAACTCTTGCAACTGTGTTTTGAGTTCTACTAACTCTTTCAGTGGCATTCTATATGCTCTTCAAGATATTGGAGTAGTACCAGGCTTTAACTCAATCACAAACTCTACATCTCTGTCCGGAGGTACACCAGGTAGATCATCTGGGAATATATCTGGAAACTCACAAACTACTAAAATATCTTTGATCTCTTCCATAGAGGTTGCACAGACTCTTTCGACTGCCCTCTTTGGTGTTGGAAGTTGAATCAGAAGCTGAGATGTACTATCAGGTAAGTTCAACCTTATTGTTCTATTTAAAGTGTCTATCATAGCTCCACGTTGATGCATCCAATTCATACCTAGGATCACATCTATATCTTGATCCTTTAGGATTAACATGGATGTGGGAAATAGGTGACCACCCAACTCTATAGGCACCTGATGTACTATTTCCTTAGTACACATATGTCCCCTAGGCGAATGTATATGGAAATTTTCCGTTGTTTCCCCAATTAGAATATCATGCTTCACAACAAATGTTTTATTGATGAATGTATGTGATGCACCAGAATCAAAAAGCATAATTGCAGGGTGATTGGCAACAGGAAACATACCCATCATAATAGGCTCTCCCTCAGGTATAGCCTCCACTTGAGTGTAGAAGACTCGTCCAGACTTCTTCTCCAGTTTGCCTTTCTGAGCATTCTGATTATTGCCCTTATTCTAGTTTTGACCCTGCTGTTGAGTTGGAGGAGCTTTCTAGAAATTGGGGTTATACTGCTTCGGGTATGGGCACTCCCTCGAGAAGTGACCGACTTCCCACAATTGTAGCAGGGATAATTGTTGTTGCCCTATGAGGTTGGGGTACGAATGCTAGGGGCATTCTGCTATCGTGGATATGGTAGAGCTGCAACAGGATAGACAAATGCCTGTTGCCGGGCCTGGAACTATGGTGGACGAAAGGAAGGACATAAATGATTTTGCGGATGATAGACTATCTTCTAGCACTTTTAGTTGCTACTAGAAGATCCAAATGACACAATCTTCTTTTTCTTGGCCTCCTTGTGCTTACGATACTCCTCTTTAGAAGCAATGGCAATATTGACTGACTCATGATAAGTAGCATTGAGACAACCAGTCATCATTGTGCGAATCTTGGAGTTCAGACCCCTCATGAAACAGGCTTTCTTTTTACGATCTGAGTTGACATGGTTGGGAGCATATTGTGCTAGGTGATTAAACCTACCCACATACTGCATGACGGACTAATCTCCCTGCTTCAGACCAAGGAACTCCTCTAACTTCATGAGCATGATTCCATCAGGAATGAAATGGGCACGAAAAGCTTCATGAAACTCTACCCATGTCACATGGTGACCAGCTAGCTATGCAGCAAGAAGGTTTGCCCACCAAGCTCCTGCAGCACCTCTAAGCTGTTGGGCTACGAACACTGGCTTTTGGTAATCAGTGCAGTTGATAAGATCAAATTTCTGCTCCATGGTGCGGAGCCAATCATATGCTTCTAGGGGTTCCTCTACCCTAGTGAACACTGGAGGACGGGTATCCGTGAAGTCAACATACGTGGTCTTATTTCTATTATTGTACCGACCACCATTGCCCTGGGGTGCATTTTGATGAGTCTGAGCCATTTCTCTCAGCAGTCGAGCATTTTTAGCAGTGGCATTAACAACAGCAGCAATAGCCTCTGCCATAGTGGAACAGGTGGCAAATTAGGAACATCACCCCCACCCTAGGAGGTTCCAACACCATCAGCAGCACGAGTATGAGCAGACATCTGTTATAACAAGCCAAACTTTATTCACAAACTTTTATTGAACGTGAAAAGTTACTACAAGCACACACCACACAGGTTCACTTATTTATTACATAAGTCTGCACTTAGGCATGACTACCCAGTTCGACTAAGGCTAACATAACAAAGTAAACTACTAACTCAACATAAACCCTCGACCACCTCAGTCCTCATGGTCAGTGTCCATCCCAGAAACACGACCTCCTCCATCATCACTTTCATCAACAAGTTCTAACTCCTCAGGATCTTCTTCTTCGGACTCCTCCTCAGATTCACCACCATCTGCTACAATGACACCAGGGTCTAACTCTGCTGCACCAGGAGGAGGATGCAGTTGGTAGTACAGATGATATACTTCCTCATGGAGAATCTGATTATCTCCCTCTAGATCGTTGACATAAAACTCTAACTCCTCCACATGATCCCTGGCAATATCGTCTAGGTGCCAAGCTTCATTTCTTTCCTTAAACATGTTGTTAATCATCTGCTCATAGTTCTAATGAGCGGCCTCACTTTGCTTCAACTATTCCTTTAACTTCCCAATGCGGATAGAATCTAGAGCTCGGTCTCTTGTAGCTCTTGCCAACTCGGCATTGACCCTCTCAACTTTTGCTTGTGGATTGGAGCGGCTACTACTGGCACCATCGTTTCTTGGAGCTAGCTGGTGACGTGGAACACCTTTGGGTCCTGTCATCTTGCGTTGAGTTAAATTTGTACATGCCATCCTTTAGAGGGTAAGATGGAATTGGTAAGGATAACTGGGGAGGATCTGAAGGTTAGCATAATAGGATTGATACTACTTAACCCAAATCACATTAAAAGGGAAGGTAATTAAAAGGTTCATTAAGCATGATGCATGAATCAAACTTATGAAACTAAGCATAAAATATTTCCAGTAAATAATACACAAGAGTACAAAACAATAAACTTTATACATAGGGCAATTTTAACATGCTATTCCACCAATAGTCTTTAAACATGACTAAAGAACTACAAGATGAATAAAGATAGGTCATAAGCAATTTGGACCAAAATAGCAAATTAAATTCATTTGACCCAAATCATTTTAAAGTTTTGGAATGCCATAATACAATAGGCCTGACAATGATCGCTTTGATACTAGCTGTGGCAGAACCTCCTAAATAATATAGCCTACATGCACCTGTTATTGTCTCAAAGACCTCTAACGGCTATGCATGTGTACCACAAAACTTAAGAAGTCTGTCGAGTGTCCTCGGGAAACCGGAATCACCCACGATCTTCCGAACAGGATCACATTATAGAGGCATTGCAGTATTACAACAGTTTATATAACAAATTACATCAGAGTAAAAGTGCGGAAGTCTTACATATTATAATTTACAAACCATTTGTTCCAAACCTTACCAACCTTAAGTTTAGTTATTACAACCATAGTAGTGGAATAGCATTAGTAACTTTATTATAGACCACAGAGATGGATTGCTCTGCCCAAGAGCTAGACATTCTACTCGTCGTCGCTTATCGCCAAAACGGTCATGCAACAGGGTCCAAAATAGACCTGCTCCTGAGACGCACCTGCAATAAGGGTTTAACAAACCCTGAGTACAAAAAGTACTCCACAAGACTTAACCAACAAAAAGGGTAGAGAAGGCTCAGGAATGCAGGCTTAGGGGAATCAAGGTGAGGATGTAGCAAGAATCAAAGTTCTTTTGCATAAAAGCTTCTAAAAGTGAGTCCTTAAGATCAATCTTTTAATTCATTGTTAATTATTACAGAATGTAAGTGACCCTAGTCTAGATCCGGTAACTCATACAACTTCTTTCTTATTCTTCGACCAAAGTTCCACTTGTTACTGCGATGTTGAACAGAGAATCTAGTCTCCATATCCGAGGAGCAACGATGATTCGAATCGATTATACCCAACTGGGGATCTCTAACCACACGACATATGCAGGACTCTAACCGACATATATCAACTGTAACGGAACCGTCCAAATTATAAGAGCACAAGTTCAAAAACAATCGCCGAAACGATCAAATTCTCAAACTTGAGCCCATATAACTCCGGTAGTCCACGAAATCGCGAGGGATTTCAAACCAAACCGAGAGCAACCAAGATCGTAGTGATTCAACATAACACAACACTTGTTACAATAGTTCGTAAGTAGCTCTCATACATCGGAGTACAAATAATTTTATTACAAAACTAAAATAAGGATTAGCGGAAGCAACATAATTTCTGAAACCATTTTAAGTCAAATACTGCCAGTACATAGTCACATCCTGCAAAAGCATACCAGAAGAGATACTACAGAGACCATGCCCATATGGTCTAGTCTTCATGCCCACATGGCGAAGACAATACTTGCAGCAACAAGTACGAATCTGCTACCTGCAACAGGTGGGAATAAACCCTGAGTACGAGAAGGTACTCAGCTAGACTTACCCGTCAAAAACCAGAAACAAAGGTGACACCAAGGAGTATGCAAGGCTTTATAAAGTAGGCTAGCTTGACTCCTTTGCAGAAAAGCTTATTACAGATAAGTAATCATTAATGCTTAAGCATCGAGTTAATAATTATTAACCTGTCATCTAGATTAGTACCTGTACTAGAGCAATCACTTTATTAGGAGCAAACAATATTAACCATAGCAGGTATAATAAGGCCATCATCATCATTATCATCAATTCCGAACCATCATTAATAATTAGTGTATCTACGCTGGAGATAACCAGTCAAGTTTCTCACTATCCGGGAGAGACGGCGACTCGAATCGATTCCAACTCAGCTGAGGGGGGTACTCCTGACACTCACCCGGCAAACCCCGCTAAAGGCAGCCGTAGATAACCTTTGGTACAACTCAGGGTGGGCCCGAACAGCGCCGCGTTCTCGGGGATACCAGTGGCCAGGAAGCTCAGGACTTTTAACTCACCTGCCCTTGGACCCTCTGGCTCCCTTCCGAGGCGACTTTCACTTTTCGACTTCGCAGCCTGAGTTGAGCTACTAGGCTTCGCGGTCGGCAACCTCAGGCCGGCCAACTAAATGTCAGGCATGCGTTCAAAATGACATAGAAGGCTCCAGGTCTCGGTCCTTAATCGACACAGACGGGGATAGATCCACACCCAAGGCCTCCATGCCTTACTGTTTCACTATCATCATCCCGCCCGGTCTCATTTCATTTTATTACACATGGTTCACTTCCACGATAGCAAATATAGCCAACCGTGACCTGATCACGCCCTATATCTCGCAGGTGACAGGAAATCACCCGACTTCTACCGGTCTAATTTAGCAGGGCTAAGCATAGATACGATCCTGTCTACTTAGGATTCAAGGTTCGAATTGCTGGACAAGGAGTGTTATCAATGCAGCAAGGGTTTTCAACCAACTCCTATCACGTAATGCAACAATACATATAACATGTATATAAAGATAATTGCTTTAAAAGTAGGAGGCTTATAATGCTCCGGGGCTTGCCTTAACCAAAAGAAGAGAGATCGAGGTTCGGCTTCAAGAACGATTCCCACGTCTTCTCCGGCTTCGTCGGACTGGACCTCCAGTTCTCGAACGGACTTCAACCTCGGGTTCCACGCCCAGCGGAACTTCGCTTGTAACACGATTCTCGGCACACCTATTGCATGTATATGCATCCAATGAATTTCATGTATGCATCCAAAAATGACATGATGATTTATGGACGTGCATGAATGCTGTGAAGATGAATGCAATGACATTGCAACGTTGTAAGCACGAAACGTATGTGGTGCTCTATTCAAATCACTTCAAGCTTAAGTGCAAATTTCCTCTCTGGTATTAACACGTTTGAACACCTCTAAGAAACCACTAAGTGCCCCAAGGTTAAAACTAAACACACACATAACAAGATTCCAGACATTTAGCATTTCCAATCATGTTAATAGGGGTAGCTGAGAAAATTCATAACTGGAGTTCTATAACTGCAATGGACATGAATTAGGACATTATGGAAAGCTTATGAAATTCCTACATTTCATCTTTAGATACCAAAGCATGAATCAAAAGTTTACCAGGTGGAATTCAAACATTTCCAGAACCTATTCTGGACAAACAGAGAACAACCATCTCTAACCTCCAACTTAAAACATGTATATCTAAAAAAAATACTTGACCAATGGCCACCAAAATTTAACAGTAGCTAGATCATGAAATTTAAGACAACTTTGCTATAGATCACTTATCAAAAAAAACATTATTAACATAGGTTAATTCTCTTAACTAGCAAATCTGTCCAGAAATGACACATTCACTAACTTAAATAATTAATGACAATTCAAAAGCACAATTGGACCAAACCAAGTTTACCAACTTGTTGTGCATAACAAAGGAACATCAGAAAGTATAGTGCCAACTTCTAAATAAATTATTTAATATCCTTTTATAATTTATTTAGTTAATTAGGTGATTAAAGCAACATATAGTAAAACTATATATAAAAATCTACAAAAATTACAGTAGCCACCTAATGCTTCACATAGGCTACCATAAAAATTTCACTTCATTGTGACAAGCAGATATGGAGATATCAAAAATAACAGATGGCAGGTCTATTTCTAGCATAAATAGGAAACCCTATGGAAAAGTATCAAACAACAGATTTAATATTTTTCCTAGCATCATTCTAACATAGGAACAACACTCACCAAGTTTCACCCTTACTGGATCTATAGAAAAATTATGAATATTCACACAAGATCCATTCAAGCAAAACAAGATAATTATATAACTCCACCAAACTACATCCAAATTGCATGAAAATTTAACCATAAGCTATTCATGGTATGAGCAGTTCTCTATAAAAATTTCATGTCATTTGGAGCTTCACAGAAAGAGATATCATTTTCTCATTTTTCTACATGAATAAAAGATATAATTAATAACTATTTATTTCAACACAAAACATGGCACATATTATATTTTTATAATAAACTAGACATTATGCAGAGCACAACACATTTTGAACCATATCATTTGGAGCTACCAATCTAGAGATATGAATTTTTGAATTTAGCATCAAATCTGTGAAATAAATAAAAACAAAACCAAATTCCTAAACCTAACTGGGCCGGCCCGGCTTGACTGCTTGGGCCTCGCACGCGGCTCAGCCCGGCACGCGCTCGGCCCAGCGCGCGGCTTGGCCCAGCTCGCTGGCCCAACCATGCCGAGACAGGGGAGGGGTCGCCGACACGCGGGCCCTGCCCGTCAGAGACACCGAACAGGGGAGGGAGGAAGCGGCGGCGGTAGCTCGCCGGTGGCTCAACGGCTGGCGAAGCCAAGGGCACCTCCGTGCTCCCCATGTGATTCCGCACCGATGAAGGGGTCTCGGGGTCTCTAGGGTTAGCCGGAACAGGCCTGCCGCCGACAATGGCGGGTGCGGCGGCGCCGGGTGGCGTGTGCCGGCGACGATGCGCCCCAATTGCCGTGACTGAGCTCGATACGAGCTTCACGCGGGCACCACAAAGCTAACTGAGAAGACGAGGGGGAGAGGAATGCAACAGGGAGGCGGGACCACGGTGAGGGGCTCAGGCGGGAGGATTCCGGTGAGGTTACTACGGCGGTGGAGTGGTATTGCCGCCTTACCGTGGCAAAACTCACGACGAGAGAAGGTTAAGGGTGTAGCGGAAGTCAAGGTGAGGCGATGGTTGCGCTAGCTGGGGTGGTGGTGCGACAGCGTGGTGGTGCGGTGGTCGTTCACCTCCACCCGCCATTCGACTTATTGGAGATGACGGTGACAAATTGAAGTGGCGAGTGAGCAAGAGGGGGAGCGAGGTGTCGGTCTGGTTTTCATCAGTGAGCTTGCGTGCGCGACGTGGAGGAACGGGCGGGCATGGACGCCACGCGGTGGCTGGTCTCTGAAACGGTCGGCCACATTGAGCGACTGAACCTCTGAATCGGTGTCAATGGCATGACTGACAGAGCTATTTCAACGATCCAAAACTTGTAATCCAGCCCGAGTTAGCAATAGGTGTCAACAACAAAATGGTAGAGCTATGTGTGGACAACAACATTGGCAATTGGAGTTTGAACTGGTTCGGCTTGGTTAGGGAGTTATAGCTCTCCAAAGTAGGTCACATAAAAACTGTGTTGTCTAGTGATGACTGACAACCGATTTTGGTCAAGGTTTAACTCCTAAACTAGCTCGAGTTAGTGATAGGTGATATTAGCAAACTTGTAGAGCTACGTGAGGTCTCCAATTTTGTCAATATGGACTTGAGCCAGTTCGGTCTGTATTTAGAACTACAGAGCCCTAAAGTGGGGTACCTCGAACTGAAGTTAGTCATGACTTAGCCAAAATGGCTAAGTGCTAAAATCAGCACTCCTAGCTGCCTTTTGGGCCATGTTAGAGTAGGTTCTAGGCATTTTCATGAGATGGTCATATTGAGACTTTTGTTCCTTGATAAATTGGCTACAACTTTGGTAAAGGGTGCACTTCCATGCAAGGTCTCTAGATACCACTTTTAAATCGGTCAAAGCAGATCAGTGCTATGGTCAAACTGAGGTCAAACCTAGTCAAATTGGATTTTGGTCAAAACATGAATATAAACCCTAGCTCATTTTGCTCCACTAACATATCAAAGATGTTTTCAAGCCACAATTTACCCAATAGAATCTCATATGAGCAAAAGTCACATCAAGGTGCATTGAAACATCACCAATCAAGCTAATGCAACATTATGTTGCATGCATGTGTTGCATGGTTTAACTAGGCATGTTGCATGTGTTTCATGGTCATGTTTCAAGCAAGGATGCACATGAAATGACGATGCTTATAGTAATGTCATGCCATGATCATGCCTTAAGAATGCATTATGAGGCTAACTAACACCAGGGGTGTTACAGCCCTCCCCCCTTATAAAAATCTCGTCCCGAGATTTGAAAGTCGTACCATTTTTCATAGAAAGCGGAATAGTTGTCCTTTAAATAATCCTCTTTTTCCCAAGTTGCATCACGTTCACCGTGATTACTCCAAACCACCTTGTATAATTTGACTACTCGATTTCGAGTCACCCTTTCCAGAGTATCCAGAACATACACCGGTTTCTCCTCATAAGAAAGATCAGATTTCAATTTGATGCGTCTCACTTCTACTCTTTCCTCAGGAAGACGGAGACATTTCTTTAATTGAGAGACATGGAATATTGGAAAGATAGTTCCCATTTCACGAGGTAGATTGAGCTTATAGGCTACTCTTCCACTTTTCTCAATAATCCGATAAGGTCCAACATATCGAGGCTCAAGCTTTCTTTTGATCCCAAAATGCTTTACTCCTCTCATAGGGGACACCTTCAGATAGACATGGTCACCTATTTCAAACTCAATAGGTTTCCTCCTGTTATCTGCGTAGCTCTTTTGTCTAGCCTGAGCGACTGCTATATTTTTCTGTATAGCACGAACTTGCTCCTCGGCTTCTTTTACAAAGTCAATACCATAGAGCCTTCTTTCCCCTGGCTCCACCCAGTTCAACGGAGTTCTACACTTGCGACCATATAAAGCTTCAAATGGAGCCATCTGGATGCTCTCTTGATAACTGTTGTTGTAAGAGAATTCAGCGAGAGGCAACCATTTCTCCCAGGAGCCATTACAAGAGATGATGGAAGCTCTAAGCATGTCTTCAAGAATCTGATTCACACGCTCAGTCTGCCCTGACGTCTGTGGATGATAAGCAGAACTACAGACCAAATTAGTTCCAAGATTCTGATGTAGGCGCTCCCAAAAACGAGCAGTAAACTGTGGTCCTCTGTCAGAGACAATAGACCCAGGCACTCCATGAAGACGTACGACTTCTTGGAAGTAAATGTCAGCATATTGGTGTGGGTGATAATTACTCTTCACGGGGATAAAGTGAGCAGATTTTGTCAAACGATCAACTATAACCCAAATAGAATCAAAACCTTTTTGGGTGGTTGGTAATCCGACAATAAAGTCCATAACAATGTAATCCCACTTCCAACCTGGAACAGACAAAGGCTGGAGTAAACCAGGCTTCATGTGAATGGCCTTAACCCTACAACAATTATCACACTTAGCGACATAGGCTGCAATTTCCTTCTTCATCTTGGTCCACCAATAGTACGGCTTGAGGTCCTGATACATCTTACTACTACCAGGATGGATGGACAACTTAGAAGAATGAGCTTCAGATAAGATTTGATTTCTGAGCTCTTTATCTTTTGGCACAACGAGCCTATCTTTGAACCAGAGAATTTCCTTCTCATCGATTCGAAAATGTTTAGTTTCTTGCTCTTTCATCTTTCTCTTGATGTGAAATACACCAGTATCAGTCTTCTGTAACTCAATGATTCTACTTCTCAAAGAACAATCTACAGTGATATGATGGATTACAATAGGATGTAAGAGGTGGGACAAATGAAAGTCTTCTTCTATCAGAGAGTTGCAGTGAGATTTTTTACTCAAGGCATCAGCAACCACATTTGCTTTACCAGGATGGTAGTGCACTTGAAGGTTATAATCTTTGATCAACTCTAACCATCTTCTCTGGCGCATATTTAACTCAGGTTGAGTAAATATGTACTTAAGACTCTTATGATCTGTATAAATATTGCATATATTTCCAAGCAAATAGTGTCTCCAGATTTTCAAAGCATGCACTACAGCAGCTAACTCTAAGTCATGAGTCGGATAGTTAACTTCATGTTTTCTTAACTGACGCGAAGCATACGCAATAACTCGACCTCCCTGCATCAGTACGCCACCTAAACCAGTACCTGATGCATCGCAATACACATCAAATGATTTTTCAATGTCAGGTTGCGCTAATACAGGAGCTGATGTCAACAAGGTCCGTAGAGTGCGGAAAGCTTGTTCACACTCCGGAGTCCAATCAAACTTCCTATCCTTCTCAAGTAGTCGAGTCATAGGCTTAGCTATTTTAGAGAAATCCTGAATAAAACGACGATAGTAGCCAGCCAATCCAAGAAAACTCCGAACTTCATGGACTGTAGTTGGTGCCTTCCAATTCAAAACGTCCTGTACCTTAGTCGGGTCTACTGAAATTCCCTCATCAGACAATACATGACCGAGGAAAGGTACCTTCTTTAACCAAAATTCACATTTACTGAACTTGGCGTAAAGCTTATGTTCACGCAATCTGGATAAAACAAGTCTCAGATGCTCGGCATGTTCTTCTTCATTTTCAGAATAGATCAGAATATCATCAATGAATATCACCACAAACTGGTCCAGCTCTTGCATGAATACTGAATTCATCAGGTACATGAAATGTGCAGGAGCATTGGTCAGACCAAAAGACATGACAAGATATTCATATAACCCGTATCTGGTAGAGAAAGCGGTCTTTGGTATGTCTTCCGGACGGATTTTAATTTGATGATAACCAGACCTCAGATCAATCTTTGAGAACACCTTTGCTTTAGACAACTGATCAAACAAGATATCAATACGAGGCAACGGATACTTGTTCTTGATAGTGACTGCATTGAGTGGTCGATAGTCTACACACATACGTAAAGACTGGTCCTTCTTCTTCACAAAGATAGCAGGACAACCCCACGGAGAAGAACTAGGACGGATCAGCCCTTTTAATAAAAGGTCACTAAGTTGGGTCTTGAGTTCAGCTAACTCATTCGGCGGCATTCTATACGGTCTTTTGGAAATTGGTGCGGTACCTGGAATTAACTCAATCTTGAATTCTACATCACGATCTGGAGGTAATCCTGGCAACTCATCGGGAAAAACATCTGGAAATTCACACACTACAGGAACTTCTGCAATCTCTTTTGCTTTTGCTATCATAGCGTTAACTGTAGTCTGAGGACTAATGTCTCTAGGAAGTTGTACTAGAAAAGCTTGTTGATCTTTTGGATCCCTCAACATAACCACTCTCGTAGAGGTATCGATCAGAACACCGTTTCCACTCATCCACTTCATACCTAAGATTACATCTAGACCCAATCCTGGTAATACCACGAGATCTAGATCATACAGACGTCCTTCTATCTCGATCTTTGCTCCTAAGACCAACTGATTGGTTGAAATATTATTTCCGGCAGCACTAATATTATAACCACTATTATCTAAAGTAACGACCTTCATACCATGCTTGGCTGCAAACGTTGAACTGATAAAAGAGTGGGAAGCACCTGAATCGAACAGCACAATTGCAGGGTGTTGATTTACTAAAAATGCACCGGCAGTGATAATCTCACCCGTAGGAATGGATTCCACCGTGGTGTAACGAACATACCCTTTACACACATCTACATTATTATCATTTGATTCCTTCTGCGGAAGAGGACAATCTTTAGCCCAATGACCTGACATCTTGCAATTCCAACATGGTCGATTACTTGGCGGTGCCTTAGGCTTTCCTTTCTTAATACTGCTCCTCTTGACCGGATCCTGTTTCTGATATGGGTGATATCTGGTAGATATGTCAGGCGAACAATACTGAGGTGTAATCACCACCAGAGTATGGGTCGTAGGTGCATTAGATTCACGAGATTTCTCTTGGCTCTTAGAAACAGCATACACAGCATTACAGTTCTCTTGAAGGATAGTATCGCTGACAAACTCATTGAAAGTTGCACACTTGCTATTGCACATGGCCTTCATCAATTTAGGACACAACCCTCTTTTGAAACTTGCAATCTTCTTAATTTCCGTATTAACAAATTCCGAAGCATATCTTGACAAGTTGATGAAAGCGTGTAGATATTCTGTTACACTTTTGTCTCTTTGAGTGAGCTTCATAAACTCGGTGTGCTTGATTGCCATGAGACCAGCAGGAATGTAATGTCCCCGAAATGCTTCTTTGAATTGATCCCAAACAACTTCCATATTCTTAGGCAGGGTACTCCGATAGTGACACCACCAAACACCTGCAGGTCCTTGCAACTGTTGCGAAGCATATTCTGTTTTCATATCATCTGCCACCTTGAGCACCCGAAACTTCTGTTCGATAGTGTTCAACCATTCGTCTGCTTGTAGTGGTTCTTCTGCTTCTCGAAAAATAGGAGGCTCAGTATCCAAGAAATCTTTATAGTTGCTATACTGGGCAGGCTCAGGTTCCTGATGGACATGGTTTCTGACACTCTCATCCAAGGCTCGCTGACTTTCGGCAAGCATTTGCAGCAATTCAGCAGAGATAGGTTGCGGAGGAGACGATGACAGTCCTGTATTGTCACGACTCCGACTGCTAGAGCAAAGTTGACGAGACATCTGCAAGTAGTTGAAACTAGTAAGCGTTTGATGACATCGGAAGGCTGCTGACGAATTATATAGGCAGGAGGAAGAGATTATATCCAACTATCCAAATTCCAACCTCAGAAGAAGGAAATCTCTTGGTTTGAGGTACTGATCTTCTGATAAGATAGGGAACAATATCCAAGAGAAAAGGTTTACGAGAAGATAACACATTGGTGTAGCTCCATAATGGATCATGACTAGCAATCCTTGATACCTGCGCGTGCCGAGCAGCACAACCTTGTGTCGCGCGCCACAGGAGGCTCCCGGTTTCGTCGCGGCACCATGGGGTACTAATCGCAACACCATTATTGAACACACACCCATGAGAAATCCCCACGTGTCAGGAAGTAGGCGTGTAGGAACAGTATCATCCAAAGAGAGGGTAGCAAACAAGGATGGATACAAGGGTAGAAACAATGGAGAGGCGAGTTGCAGATCAAAACACATCCCAACTCGAGGAGATACATCTTGGAATTGTGTCTTGCTTTCCTTCACGAGCCAGGTCTAAATTAGGTTTCTAAGCTGACACTACTGATCACTCCACTAGGTTGGTTGACCACCCCCAATTCTTCATGAAAGAATGCAACTATTTATGGGACAACCGTTTGGAGGGAAGGAAATTTTAAAAGAATGGGATAAGCAATTTATAAGGGAGGGAGTAATGCAGAATGCAATGTATGATGCGAACATGGTGCATGCACGAACCGTACGTCCTCACAAACCTAGGAAGAATTTCAAAATTCTAGCGTATAGTTCGGTGGCATACACACGTTCTCTCAATAACGATAACTAGTCGTTCTACAGGAAACGTTGTTAGTGTACCTGCAGAAAAATTGCATTTCAGCCCAACAATTCCCAATATAGCACACAAGAAAGCGGTAAACTAAATACTTTCCATACATACTCCCCGATGTATGTACTTCAGTATCAAAGCTACCCGACAGATATACCCACAATTAAGTACTCTCATAATCACATGATTAAACATGTAAGTATGCTAGTAACCACAACTACTCTCCCCTAGACCGACGGTTGGACAGTCATGCTCTCACAACTCCCACTTACCAGGGCGTAGAGGTATTTTGATCCATACATTACCACCCAAGCGGATGGCATCCATACAATAGCACGCTGTATGGACAACGAAATAGAAAACAAGCAAGAACCCCCAAGTTAGTACTTTAATAAGCCACCTAATAGTCCTTATTTGGGCATATAGGATATGACCACTGGCACTCTTTAGTTTAGAATAAAGATTTTTCACAAAAGCTTTTGTTTAAATACACAAATGATGTGTTTACTGTTGAATCTTGCTCCGATACCAGCTGTAACGGAACCGTCCAAATTATAAGAGCACAAGTTCAAAAACAATCGCCGAAACGATCAAATTCTCAAACTTGAGCCCATATAACTCCGGTAGTCCACGAAATCGCGAGGGATTTCAAACCAAACCGAGAGCAACCAAGATCGTAGTGATTCAACATAACACAACACTTGTTACAATAGTTCGTAAGTAGCTCTCATACATCGGAGTACAAATAATTTTATTACAAAACTAAAATAAGGATTAGCGGAAGCAACATAATTTCTGAAACCATTTTAAGTCAAATACTGCCAGTACATAGTCACATCCTGCAAAAGCATACCAGAAGAGATACTACAGAGACCATGCCCATATGGTCTAGTCTTCATGCCCACATGGCGAAGACAATACTTGCAGCAACAAGTACGAATCTGCTACCTGCAACAGGTGGGAATAAACCCTGAGTACGAGAAGGTACTCAGCTAGACTTACCCGTCAAAAACCAGAAACAAAGGTGACACCAAGGAGTATGCAAGGCTTTATAAAGTAGGCTAGCTTGACTCCTTTGCAGAAAAGCTTATTACAGATAAGTAATCATTAATGCTTAAGCATCGAGTTAATAATTATTAACCTGTCATCTAGATTAGTACCTATACTAGAGCAATCACTTTATTAGGAGCAAACAATATTAACCATAGCAGGTATAATAAGGCCATCATCATCATTATCATCAATTCCGAACCATCATTAATAATTAGTGTATCTACGCTGGAGATAACCAGTCAAGTTTCTCACTATCCGGGAGAGACGGCGACTCGAATCGATTCCAACTCAGCTGAGGGGGGTACTCCTGACACTCACCCGGCAAACCCCGCTAAAGACAGCCGTAGATAACCTTTGGTACAACTCAGGGTGGGCCCGAACAGCGCCGCGTTCTCGGGGATACCAGTGGCCAGGAAGCTCAGGACTTTTAACTCACCTGCCCTTGGACCCTCTGGCTCCCTTCCGAGGCGACTTTCACTTTTCGACTTCGCAGCCTGAGTTGAGCTACTAGGCTTCGCGGTCGGCAACCTCAGGCCGGCCAACTAAATGTCAGGCATGCGTTCAAAATGACATAGAAGGCTCTAGGTCTCGGTCCTTAATCGACACAGACGGGGATAGATCCACACCCAAGGCCTCCATGCCTTACTGTTTCACTATCATCATCCCGCCCGGTCTCATTTCATTTTATTACACATGGTTCACTTCCACGATAGCAAATATAGCCAACCGTGACCTGATCACGCCCTATATCTCGCAGGTGACAGGAAATCACCCGACTTCTACCGGTCTAATTTAGCAGGGCTAAGCATAGATACGATCCTGTCTACTTAGGATTCAAGGTTCGAATTGCTGGACAAGGAGTGTTATCAATGCAGCAAGGGTTTTCAACCAACTCCTATCACGTAATGCAACAATACATATAACATGTATATAAAGATAATTGCTTTAAAAGTAGGAGGCTTATAATGCTCCGGGGCTTGCCTTAACCAAAAGAAGAGAGATCGAGGTTCGGCTTCAAGAACGATTCCCACGTCTTCTCCGGCTTCGTCGGACTGGACCTCCAGTTCTCGAACGGACTTCAACCTCGGGTTCCACGCCCAGCGGAACTTCGCTTGTAACACGATTCTCGGCACACCTATTGCATGTATATGCATCCAATGAATTTCATGTATGCATCCAAAAATGACATGATGATTTATGGACGTGCATGAATGCTGTGAAGATGAATGCAATGACATTGCAACGTTGTAAGCACGAAACGTATGTGGTGCTCTATTCAAATCACTTCAAGCTTAGGTGCAAATTTCCTCTCTGGTATTAACACGTTTGAACACCTCTAAGAAACCACTAAGTGCCCCAAGGTTAAAACTAAACACACACATAACAAGATTCCAGACATTTAGCATTTCCAATCATGTTAATAGGGGTAGCTGAGAAAATTCATAACTGGAGTTCTATAACTGCAATGGACATGAATTAGGACATTATGGAAAGCTTATGAAATTCCTACATTTCATCTTTAGATACCAAAGCATGAATCAAAAGTTTACCAGGTGGAATTCAAACATTTCCAGAACCTGTTCTGGACAAACAGAGAACAACCATCTCTAACCTCCAACTTAAAACATGTATATCTAAAAAAAATACTTGACCAATGGCCACCAAAATTTAACAGTAGCTAGATCATGAAATTTAAGACAACTTTGCTATAGATCACTTATCAAAAAAAACATTATTAACATAGGTTAATTCTCTTAACTAGCAAATCTGTCCAGAAATGACAGATTCACTAACTTAAATAATTAATGACGATTCAAAAGCACAATTGGACCAAACCAAGTTTACCAACTTGTTGTGCATAACAAAGGAACATCAGAAAGTATAGTGCCAACTTCTAAATAAATTATTTAATATCCTTTTATAATTTATTTAGTTAATTAGGTGATTAAAGCAACATATAGTAAAACTATATATAAAAATCTACAAAAATTACAGTAGCCACCTAATGCTTCACATAGGCTACCATAAAAATTTCACTTCATTGTGACAAGCAGATATGGAGATATCAAAAATAACAGATGGCAGGTCTATTTCTAGCATAAATAGGAAACCCTATGGAAAAGTATCAAACAACAGATTTAATATTTTTCCTAGCATCATTCTAACATAGGAACAACACTCACCAAGTTTCACCCTTACTGGATCTATAGAAAAATTATGAATATTCACACAAGATCCATTCAAGCAAAACAAGATAATTATATAACTCCACCAAACTACATCCAAATTGCATGAAAATTTAACCATAAGCTATTCATGGTATGAGCAGTTCTCTATAAAAATTTCATGTCATTTGGAGCTTCACAGAAAGAGATATCATTTTCTCATTTTTCTACATGAATAAAAGATATAATTAATAACTATTTATTTCAACACAAAACATGGCACATATTATATTTTTATAATAAACTAGACATTATGCAGAGCACAACACATTTTGAACCATATCATTTGGAGCTACCAATCTAGAGATATGAATTTTTGAATTTAGCATCAAATCTGTGAAATAAATAAAAACAAAACCAAATTCCTAAACCTAACTGGGCCGGCCCGGCTTGACTGCTTGGGCCTCGCACGCGGCTCAGCCCGGCACGCGCTCGGCCCAGCGCGCGGCTTGGCCCAGCTCGCTGGCCCAACCATGCCGAGACAGGGGAGGGGTCGCCGACACGCGGGCCCTGCCCGTCAGAGACACCGAACAGGGGAGGGAGGAAGCGGCGGCGGTAGCTCGCCGGTGGCTCAACGGCTGGCGAAGCCAAGGGCACCTCCGTGCTCCCCACGTGATTCCGCACCGATGAAGGGGTCTCGGGGTCTCTAGGGTTAGCCGGAACAGGCCTGCCGCCGACAATGGCGGGTGCGGCGGCGCCGGGTGGCGTGTGCCGGCGACGATGCGCCCCAATTGCCGTGACTGAGCTCGATACGAGCTTCACGCGGGCACCACAAAGCTAACTGAGAAGACGAGGGGGAGAGGAATGCAACAGGGAGGCGGGACCACGGTGAGGGGCTCAGGCGGGAGGATTCCGGTGAGGTTACTACGGCGGTGGAGTGGTATTGCCGCCTTACCGTGGCAAAACTCACGACGAGAGAAGGTTAAGGGTGTAGCGGAAGTCAAGGTGAGGCGATGGTTGCGCTAGCTGGGGTGGTGGTGCGACAGCGTGGTGGTGCGGTGGTCGTTCACCTCCACCCGCCATTCGACTTATTGGAGATGACGGTGACAAATTGAAGTGGCGAGTGAGCAAGAGGGGGAGCGAGGTGTCGGTCTGGTTTTCATCAGTGAGCTTGCGTGCGCGACGTGGAGGAACGGGCGGGCATGGACGCCACGCGGTGGCTGGTCTCTGAAACGGTCGGCCACATTGAGCGACTGAACCTCTGAATCGGTGTCAATGGCATGACTGACAGAGCTATTTCAACGATCCAAAACTTGTAATCCAGCCCGAGTTAGCAATAGGTGTCAACAACAAAATGGTAGAGCTATGTGTGGACAACAACATTGGCAATTGGAGTTTGAACTGGTTCGGCTTGGTTAGGGAGTTATAGCTCTCCAAAGTAGGTCACATAAAAACTGTGTTGTCTAGTGATGACTGACAACCGATTTTGGTCAAGGTTTAACTCCTAAACTAGCTCGAGTTAGTGATAGGTGATATTAGCAAACTTGTAGAGCTACGTGAGGTCTCCAATTTTGTCAATATGGACTTGAGCCAGTTCGGTCTGTATTTAGAACTACAGAGCCCTAAAGTGGGGTACCTCGAACTGAAGTTAGTCATGACTTAGCCAAAATGGCTAAGTGCTAAAATCAGCACTCCTAGCTGCCTTTTGGGCCATGTTAGAGTAGGTTCTAGGCATTTTCATGAGATGGTCATATTGAGACTTTTGTTCCTTGATAAATTGGCTACAACTTTGGTAAAGGGTGCACTTCCATGCAAGGTCTCTAGATACCACTTTTAAATCGGTCAAAGCAGATCAGTGCTATGGTCAAACTGAGGTCAAACCTAGTCAAATTGGATTTTGGTCAAAACATGAATATAAACCCTAGCTCATTTTGCTCCACTAACATATCAAAGATGTTTTCAAGCCACAATTTACCCAATAGAATCTCATATGAGCAAAAGTCACATCAAGGTGCATTGAAACATCACCAATCAAGCTAATGCAACATTATGTTGCATGCATGTGTTGCATGGTTTAACTAGGCATGTTGCATGTGTTTCATGGTCATGTTTCAAGCAAGGATGCACATGAAATGACGATGCTTATAGTAATGTCATGCCATGATCATGCCTTAAGAATGCATTATGAGGCTAACTAACACCAGGGGTGTTACATCAACCTTCACTCGGATCCTCCAAAATGTGATCGGGTCCAGCGCCACACAAGAGTACAGTACACCTCCAATCCAGCGCTTGGCCACGAGGGTACATGCTACTCTCGCCATCTCTCCACTCCTAATGTGCGGTCGGCCGTTCACATGACAGAATTACTGAGGTCTTAGGCTTACTGGAGCAAGTGGCCAGTTGCAAAGTCTCGACGCACATAATTCAATTAACGGTATGATCCTTAATCGACACAGGCGGAAACACTACATTGAGACTCCTTTCCCAATGCAAGTTACCTGTTCGGTCCCAATTCATCATTATTCATTCATTTAGTTGTTCCACAACAACCCTTCAAACTTTGTTAAACATTTTCAAAGTTTTCTCATTAAGCAAGGCTAAGCATACTAAGCATTTTCAAATAAAACATTAACAAGGATAATATTGAAATATCAAGGATGGTAGTGCAGTAATTAGGTTATCACTCAACTCCTATTACCGAATGCAACAAAGCATTAACAAAGTGAAGTAAAGCTTTTCAAAACACAAGGAAGGATTAAATGCATCCGTGGCTTGCCTTGATCGATGGGAAGTTCAGGTTCCGGGTTAGTACCATAAATATCAAACCCCACCTCTACTGACGTCTGCTCTTCTTTGGGAATGGGTTCAACCATGGTAATCTCCTCGTTCACGGGGACTACACGGGATGATAATGTATGCTCAATATGATGAAGTACAAAACATGATGCTCGGTAGATGCAGAACAAGATTACAAAGTTGAGTACAACTTTCCTTCACGGTACAGTTGCAAACAACAACACTAACCTAACCCTAAAGTAGGGTTTCATTAGGTTAACTACTTCGTTAATGACTTTCGTTAATCACATGAAATAATAGTAATTAAGCCCTAACAACATGATTAAGGGAGCTTAAACAATTAACTAAAGGTGCCAAAGGTCATTAAGAATTAATGACCTAAGGTCAACACACAATCACCAAGTCAAACAAACCCTAAATCATTAGACACTAATTACTTGGTTAACTAATTAATTAATATAAATAAAGTATAAAATCAAATTGGTCCCATTAAGCCCAAAATTTTATTTTAAGAAGCTTACATCATAACTAAGTGGCAAAACAAATTTCATAATTTTTGGACAATTATTTAAGCCTAGATAATTTATGGAAGTTGCATTTATTAATTAATTGAGCTAATTAATTAACTTACAAAAATTAATCAAAATTGTCATTTCATATTTTTCCTAAATAGTACACAGTACAAAGAGGCAACACAAAAATTTTAATCATTTTTGGAGCTCTAAATAAATCACAAAGAAAGAAACAAAAACTGGTATTATTTGGTATTTTAGAAAAAGAAAAACAAAAATTCATCACAGGCCTACTACTCCCCCTCTTTCCCCTTGCTCGGCCCAACTGGACCGCGGGCCCACCCACGCGCGCCTCGCCTCTCCTCTCTCTCCCCTGCCCGCCTCTCTTCCTCGGCCCAGACTGGCCCAACCGCGTGCGCTCTATTCTCTCCCTTCCCTCTTTTCCCCGGCCCACATCCTATCCTCCTCCCCCACTCGGCCCAACCGGTCGGACCGGCTCAGCAGCCGAGCCGGGACACTACTCCCGTTGGCCATGGCACAGCAGTGGCCGGCTGGAGTCTACATCATCGGCGGTGAGGCTCTAGCAAGACTGACCCGACCACAACGACCAACACAACCTCGCAAACTCACTCAGGTACTCAACATGATAGCAAACGCACCGGACAACCTCCCCCACCGGCCATGGCGGATCGGTACCGGTAGCGCACGGCGCCCCGGCGAGCAAGGCTAGAAAAAGCAAAATTAAGAGCACTGGAAGCTCTAGTGGCTCACCCTGAACACCATGGTGTGCTTGGTGAAGATAGAGATTGACCGGAAGGATCAGACCACGGTGAGGCAGTAGTGGCGCTCGGTCACCGGAGAAGAGGAAGAACCCGACCGTGTGGGTACTCTAGGCAAGATATGGTGTCATGAGCAGGTCACGGAGGTGCGCGAGAGTGAGATGCGACTAGTGGTGCGATCAATTTGGCCTGAGTTAGCACAACGGTGATGACAGTGAGCGGTGGAGCGATGGCGGCGGCGGTGGCAAAACAGAGGAGGGGAAACGGAAGACGACGATCGGCTCCTCTAGCTTATAGGGCGGCCAAGGAACCGACTGGGCGACACGCAGGGGGTGCCCAGCCACGAAGAATAGGAGGTGGCAACCGCAGGTGTGCGTGGAAGTGACCGGAAAGCCTTCGGCTGTGAGCTGCTTGCTGCCTAGGTCTAATTGGAAAAAATTACAAAACTACCACTAACCCTATTTTTTCAAATTACTCAATTTTTTTTGAAAGAACTTGAAATTCTGTAAAAACAAAAGTTGCTCAATTTTTCAAACCCTACAACTTTCTCAATAACAACCTTTCCAAATTCAGCGTAGATTTTGAAATTTGAATTTGAAATCAAAAGGGGACATTTTTTGGATTTTTGTAAATTCAAAATTACTTTGAATTTTATATTGAAACTTCAAAAAATCAAAACACCAAAGTTGTTCCTCTTGGCAAGACCTACAACTTTTCTATTTTAACCATTTTCAAATTATGCCTCCATTTTGAAATTGGAATGGGGAATTGAAAAGGGGTCAAATTTGGGATTTGAATCTTTTTAAAATTACTCCACATTTTATACTAAAACTTTGAAAACCCTAAAAACCAAAGTTGTACAACAAGGCTAGATCTACAACTTTGCTTTTTGGCCCACCCTCAAATTCCTTTTAGATTTCGAATTACACAAAAGGGGGTAAAATGGGGTTTTTCAAAAATCTGGGTTTTGAATCAAATTCAAACTTGATTTGATTTCTACTTTAATTGGTGATTAATTAGTGATCACAACTATCATCCAAATGTACCATTGATTCAAATCACAAGTGACCTACCCAATGCCACATTTGTTTGAACAAATTTTGAATTATAAATTCATTTTAATAAACCTCCCGATTTGAATTTGAATTGAAAAACTCGGGGCGAGTTTTGGAACTCAAATTCAACCTCAAACCTAGAGTTCATTTTTAAATGTTGCACTTGAATGTATCCCCTACACTTGACACTAGTGTAGAGCAGAACTTTACACCTCAAATTACATAGGGCATAATCCAAGTATTTGAAATGACATTCAAAACTAGGGTTTTGGATTCCGGTCAAACGTCATAAGAACTCAATCAATCTATAAATGTAACTTTGTTTTAGTTGATGCACCACAGAGTTGACTAAAACATGAATGCTTTGCAATGCATATGATGACATGGCCAGTTTCAGTTACCAAAACACAAGAGGTGTTACACTGATGAACGTGGATATAGCTTCATCATTGTTGATGTTAGGGATGAATATCCGTGTTTCCAAGAAGCGGCGGATGTAGTCTCTGACTTTCTCCAAATCATACTTCTTGCTGGGCTGCTAACAAATGGCCATGTCGTTGTCGATGAAAGATCTCCTGAGCTGAGCCCAGGTGTCGATGGAGCCTTCCCTCAGGCTAAGGAGCCACTAGTTTGTAGATTGGTTGATGACCATAGGAAAGTAATTGGCCATCACGTCTTCATTGCCATGCACTGCTTGAACAGTGATTTCGTACAGTGTTATCCACTGTTCGGGATTGGCCTTCCCATCGTAGGTGTCCAAATCATGGAGCTTGAAAATTCTTGGCCAAACGATGGCACAGAGCCGATCAGTGAATGGCCGGGGGCCGAGGATATGGCTAGCACGCGATGCGTAGCCACGGCCGGGTGCGCCATGTGCTTCATCATATTCCTGCCTGTGTTGCATCTCAGATGCATGTCGCTCCTCTCGATTGTTCTCGATGCGATCCCTCAAATTCAAGTTGGCGCTGAGATGGTCACAGAGGTCGCCTCTAGGCTGCTCCACTTCCTAGTTAGCACCACGTTGTCTACCACGATCGCCACCACGGTTTGCAGCACGCTCTCCTCCGTGACGTGCGCCACGCCCGCCTTGTTAGTTACGTTCGCCCCTTGATCGGCGTCATGCTCGCCTCGCTGGTCGGCATTGCGTCTTCCGCCTTGATCTCGAGGATGGTGCACCTCATAGTTCACATTGTGGCCTTAGTAAAGATAGGGACCTCCCTGTTGCCAGAAACTGCGTTGGTGATGACTTCGGGTGGTGAACGCCGATGGAGCAGGTGTACGTCTCTCGTTGACCTGGACTGTGGCCGCCTTCAACTAAGCCTTGACAACATCGAGTGTCGGGGATTCAGGGAGCTTATTTAGTTTGTTCATGGCAACGACAATGTTGGCGCTCGGCGTCTTGAAAACTTGCTAGTTGTCGCACATGTCAAATGAGTCAGCTAGATCATAGCGAATATCGCGCTGGCCACCCGCGCCTGTGTCAGCCACATCCTCTTTGGCATTCTCCAGGTCAACTCTCTAAGCCCTATGGTCGGCGTTTCTTTCCTCCTGAGCAACCCTCTCTTAATCGGTCTCCCCGTCGTGAGGGGGCTCATCATTGCTAACGGCGAAGACGATGCCTTTGAAGCTAGGTGGAAAAGCCGAGAACTCCTGCCCATATGGATCAATGAGGGTGTGGGTATAGCTAGTCCCATGAGATTTGGTAGGCCTGGTACTTTCTTCCAAGATTGTAGAGAGCGAGTCCCCTCCGATCTACCTAATCTCTACCGCATTAACGGTAGGCGCAGGGTGGTTTGGTTCAGACAGGTCTATCAGATAGAGATCTAAAATGTGGTCACGCTCAGCGGGATCCATGAATAGAGCGGTATGCAGGCGGTGTACTCAGACGCCATGTTCACCAGCCCGTATGGGTAGGTGTTGAATGAGTGCTCCATTAGGGCTTCATAATCCCCCTGACCTCAGGCCGGTTGCAGGTACTGGTCGGTAACAAACCGTCCACCCCTCTGGAGTTGTCGTGATCCCGAGATCGGTGTCAAGATGCCTTTGGTGGCTAGTCCGAGCAGGTCAGGAACGGTGATCCTCAGCAAACTGATCTCTGATTGAATCTACTAAGGTTAGGGTTTCAGCTAGGCTTGTGGTGACTCGATTGATAGACTCGATCAGATCGGTATTGTCGAGACGCCTCCCTTGATAGCGGGGAAGCAGACGACGGGTGGTCAGAGGAAGCGACCCCGAGACTGGTCCAAAGATCGAATCTGCCGTTGTTGATGTACATTCGGTTGGCGCAGGAGGAGCCTGTACCTCCTCCACGACTTCAGCGGGGCCGTAAACACCGGTGGTCTAGGTGAACGTCCCGATTATAAACGTTAGGCCCGCCGAAAGGACCATGGAAGTAGGGAAGTTGACCATCTGGCTCGCCATGGAGTCTGCACGCACACCCTCTACCTGGCGCACCACGGTCGATGAGATATGGTCGGTAGTCTACCGAGGGGTATGCCCACAATAGTAGATTATCGGTGGAGGTGCGCAAGATAACGAACTAGATGGTGATGCAAGATGAACATAGGATTTATCTAGGTTCGGGCCGCGAACTGCGTAATACCCTACGTCTTGTCTTTATGGATTGTATTGATACGTGATGATGATGATGTGATTTGAGGGAGGTCCTTGCCCGCCTTATATAGTACGAGGGGCAAGTTTACAGATCTAAGGAATCAAGTTACAATCGGTTACAACTATTGAATCCACGGAGGACACGATATTTATCTTAACCGACTAGGTTTTCTTGACCTTCAAGTATTCTCTGCTTGCTCTGCATGGTTCGCCGAGTAGTTCGGAGATTCGCGCGGCCCATGTAGAGCCATGAGGGTATACGGGTTTATACCCCCACAATGCCGTGACAGGAGGTGGAGGGGCAGACGACATACTGACATTGTGACGGCGGAGTGGGGAAAATATTGGTCAAGGAGATGGGGGAGTAGGGGAGTAGGCCGATTGCCTATTGGGTACCCCTAATTGTGGTACCCGACACCCATAAATACATGTTCATATGGACAGACGCTGTATAGGAAGCATTATCGTATTTTTAATCTGACTATTGAAAGTGCCCGTGCGTTACAACGAGAGAAAAAACTATCAAATATTTATGGAGAACGAAGACATGAATAATACATATTTATTTATTTATTTATGTTTTGCTCTTTCTATAAAATTTGATAAACTATTTTATGATGATGACGAGACATCCGTAATGTAAGTTAATATTTGCAATAATATTATAATGTCTTGTTAAGCCTATATTGAATTATAATATTGATATGTTGTTTTTCGTTGCAAAGCATAAAAATATTTAGATGTTAGTGCCCCGGATCGTCCTCTATGTTTGCACATGGATGCCACAGCCATGGTCGTCCTCTATGTTTGCACATGGATCGTCCTCTATGTTTGCACATGGATGCCATAGCCATGGTCGTGGACACTAGGCTCATGGCCATCGGCCATGCACTACTGTTCTCGGCCAACCCCATCGCTGTGGCCCTCGTAAGTGCACTATCGGGTTCCCTAACACCTTCCTCTACATCGGGCACTGTCTCTAGGGTGGACCATGCAAGGGTCCATCGTTGTCACTGCCGCTAGCACCATTGATGGCCGCTCGGAGCTCCTTCACCATCGTTGTGTTCCACCATCACCTGCCGTTCTTCAGGTCCTACATCAGCACCACCGCGCCACAAGAAGCCCTTGACTAGAGATGGCAACAGACACAAATCCAATGAGTTTTGCCAACCCAAACGCATGCCCATGAACATAAAATCAACCCGCTAAAAAACCCTTGACTTATCACGGATATAATTTTTTTATGTCCAAACTCATGCCCTCTTGAGACACGATTGTCACCCATGCCCGCTAACCAACCTTGAAATCAAACACCCTCAAATCATTTGAGTATTTTTAATGGTAGAGCTAGCGCATGCTTCGTTTCGCGCACCCCGTGGGCCAGGATTCGCATGATCTGTTTCCGCGCACACATGGGGCCGCCCGCACCTACTATGTTTCAGGCTTGCACACGGGGGCTACCCATGCCTCCTAGATGACTCGCCCGCTCCTGCTTCGTTGTGCGCACACACTGGGACTGTCGCATCCGCTCCATTTCCCGCGCACATGTGGGGATCGCCGGCACCTGCTCTGTCTCACGCGCGAACGTGGGAATCCACGCGCTCCGCCTATGGATGCGTGCCATGTCACTCTGGCCGTCTCATCCAAGAGTATATGCTTCATGACACACTTGCAACATGAAACACTACTTCATGAAACACTTGGAACATGAAACACTTGCTTCAACATACGTCTAAAACAATTAAAATATTTGAAACATACACTCGCAACATATGCAACATCCAAATAAAACATTTGTAATATACGTCTAAAACAGATGAAACATTTTGAACAGACACCAGCAACACCGTGTATGGCCATTGCAACAAATGCAACATCTGAATCTACTTTTGCAACATCCATATAAAACACTTGTAACATACCTATGAAACATCTGAAACACTTGAAACATACGCTAAAGTGCAACATCTCCTTACTGCTTGCCGCGGCAAGCGGATGGAGGCAGCCGCGGCGGTTGGGATGAGTCCAAGCAGGCAGCGAAGCGGCCGTGGCAGGCGGGACGGAGGCACCCATGGCACGGTGGAGGTGGTCATGGCAGGCGGATGGAGATGACGATGATGAGGATGGGGCAGGGAGTGGCAGCGATGATGACACAGAGGGTGGGTGGGGGTTGGAGTACGAAGCTTGGATGGGAGGAGATCTGTGGTGGCCTAGATTTCGCGCCGCACAAGCACGAGTGGACGCCGCGACAAGAGGCAGAAGGGCAGACGACATAGTGACACTGCGACGGCGGAGTGGGAAACTATTGGTCAAGGAGATGGGGGAGTAGGGGAGCAGGCCGATTGCCTATTGGGTCGGTTCGCTGTGCAGGCCCATAAAGACACGTTCATACAGGAAGCATTATCGTATTTTTAATCTGACTGTTAAAAGTGCCCGTGTGTTGCAACGGGAGAACAAACTATCAAATATTTATGGAGAACGAAGACATGAAAAGTATTTATTTATTTATTTATTTATGTTTTTTTGTTTCTATAAAATTTAATAAACTATTTTATGATGATGACAAGACATCCATAATGTAAGTTAATATTTGCAATAATATTATAATGTCTTGTTAAGCCTATATTAAATTATAATATTGATACATTGTTTTCCGGTTGCAAAGCACAAAAATATTTAGATGTCAGTATATCGTAAATTTAATTTTCATGTGTTACTACAGTTAAATGTCGAGTTGCATGACTTTTTTTTTGACAATTCTACATATAGCTCGAAGATTTATTCAACCACAGTGTACTCTATTTTAATTTATTTTGAAATCAAACTTCATGACATGCCTACAAATGCACTCTTACTCGTATGGACAGTTGAGTTGGAATTATACCGCTTTATAATTATGTCATCTGTTCTTATTTATGTTGAAATCGAATACCGTAACATGATGTAGGTTGCTCTGACTCGTACAGACACAGATCATAGTCATCTTGGGATGTGTACTCATACAGGCATGGAAGAGTGTAGGATCAGTTAATGCGCCGTACTTTATTATTAGGTAGATAGACATTAAGAATTGGAATATAGTAGTTCTAAGATTATTGATTTGTTAAGTGCATTGAAATGTGCCCCAGCAATAGCAGTACATAATACAAACAATTTTATTTGAATGATACTTAAGCAACCACAATATATTTAGACTGCATATGAATGAGACCTGCATTAGGCTATAGTTGTTGTTAGTGCTATAATGTTGAAGTCTAAGGGTATGTACAACGCATACATGTGGCAGGGCGCTTATCAGTGGTTGATTTTTGTTATGCCACGGTGGAGGATGTGAAGGCGCTCTAGCCCGGCATCACTGCTCACCCAAGCGTCCGACTTTCGAAGCGGCGCCTTAGGCTGTCCGCACCGGCTACGCTATCCCCGTCCTGGAGGACCGGATAGTGGACCGAAGTGCCGTAGCGCGGTACTAGAAAGCGTCCGCTACCCAAGCGGACGAGCTCGCGTCCGCCAGGAATAGCGCGCTTCCCGGACGTCCGCTATCGGCCAGCGTGGCGTGGGGGCCGCGTGCCCGTTCGTTCGCGCCATGAGTAGGAAGGGGGAGAGATAAGGGAATGGCCGGCGGTGGAGGAGTCGCGCCCCGCGGCGGCGGCGGCGGAGGAGCTGCATCGTCACCCTCGCCTCGCGCCCGGAGACGGAGGAGGCGGCCGTCCCCGCGCCCGCCCGCGACTCGCCCGCGGCCGGAGGTCGCGGTGCTCCCCGCGCCTGCTCGGAGGATCCGTCCGCCCGTCAGGATCCGCGCGCCCATCGGGATCCGCGCGCCCGCCCGTCGGTATCCGCCCGCGCGTGCGCCGGTGAGCCCCGCCCGCGCGCCGGTGAGCACCGCCGTCGGGAGCCATGCGCCCGCCCGCACTCGCGCCGGCCGGGGAAGCGCGGGGAGGGAGGGGAGGGGCGCCGCGACTGCCGGGGAGGGAGGGCCGAGGAGGGAGCGGCGCTCGGGAGGGAGAGAGAGAATGGGAAGGGAGTGGCCGACGGTAGTTTTATTATTAAAGAAAACTGACAAGTGGGCCCCATCAGGAATAGAGGATGATATACAGGATGAATGGATGCGGGAGAAATTAATATAGAGGATGGAATCTCGATGACCAGGACAGAATATTCCTTTTAGAGGATGAATTTAGAGTACGACGAGTGCGGATAGCCTTACAACTGAATCAGAAGTTATGACTTATTCTAATGCAAAAAAGTAGAGTTTGCAAGAGTCCATGCGTTGTGGGCTTAAAGATGCTAAAGAAGATTTCTAATCGTAAGAATTATTTAAGCACCATCAGATTAGTATTTACCACTCTAGAATGAGACTCTTGTACGATTTCTCTTTATTAAGCGTCTACTGAGCAGCTTTATATTATAGGGCCCACTTATTATGACACGTAAAAAATCACCTAGAATCCCAACCATCCACGGTCCACCATCATCACGCATGCCACATCTTCACTCGTACTCGTCCGTTGACACCCATCGAAAAATCACGGCCTGGCTCTTCCTTCCTCCCGCATGCCACATCTGTTCGCAAATCTAGTTAGATCCGAAGCAAAGGCCGGCAGCGAGCTGCGGCATCACGACGGACTTGGTGGGCTGCAGCTTCGCCAGGTGCACACAGACGTCCGGGTCGGCTGCGTCGCGGGGTGCGCGGACGTCCGATGTGAGACTTGCCGGGAGCGGCGACATCCCAAGGAGTCCGGAAGGCCGACCAACGGTGCAGTGACCCTCTTCCCATATTCCCCAGCGGCCCTCATGTCGACCGCATGACGGTCAAGGCAGTAGCCGACGGCTGCATTGGGGTTCAATGTGTTTGATTTGGGAATTGGGATACAATATGTATACGATTTGGGTCGTGTGCGCTGTGAATTGTTGTCCCTGTGAGACCTTTTTGGCCGAATTGGAGATCCTTGCTTTTTTTTAAGAAATTCTTAGAGATTTGTATGTGAACCCGTCTTCATTGATGTAAAAAAAAATAGGTGGAGAGAAATTTTGCCACTTTATTACTAGGGGTATAGATATAGATATATCCCATTGATTGAACACTTAATTTAATTCACATTTAGTATCCAACTGACATGCAAATCTATACCCGACTATGAAAACATTTAATTCAAATTTATATTATATTAATTAAATTTTAATTAAATTAAATTAATATTTCAATAATATGTATTGTATTTGTATTTTAAATAATTTAATAATATTTATTTTGTTTAGCTAACTTCAAACAATTTGTTGAGGATATCAATAATATCCGTGTATATCCGATCCGTTTTCATCATGGCTTATGCCCCTGGCTTTCCATTATATATAGAGCTTGACGCCCCTGTGTTTTCTTTGGCTTCACCATGTGGGACAAATCAAGCACTGTTGTGTGCTGTTCTTGTTTCTATCCGTTGACGGCTGCTCACCTAAGTGGGCCACAATGGTATCTAGGCCCATGAAATATCAGCAGCAACCCATAGAATAGATCAGCCACCTCTTTCTTAGTTCTTTTTTTCTTTAATTAATCTTTCACAAATGTTTATGACGGTCTAAGGTATAAGTTTACGGGTTTAAGAAACTCATGGGTTTGCAGGTTTCAGTTCTACACTGCTAGACACCCATCAACCCACTGGGTCTAACTTTTTATAAAATAATGAATCCATGGGTAAAAAAATTGACCCATATCCTTGCCCTAATATAGTAATAACCTGTCGGGTTTCTGATACTTGTTGCCATCTCTACCCTCAATCTCGCGCGCATGTATGTGGGCCGCCCAGGCTACTATTGGACTCTACAGTTCTGTCATCGTGCCATGATGCCGGCGCCGCCATTGTCATCGCTGCGTCTTGGCATGGCCAGCCACCCTTGGGCCCCTCTCGCATCTACACCGCTAGCTCCATCATGTGACCCACCACCCCCTCACCGTCCCTTGCGCACACACAAGGAGAAAACACTACTAGGAGTGCGGTGTTTGTCACCGTCTTCGTCTCAGCATCGCCACGCAAGGAACCGTCAGCATCGCCATGTTCGTCACCATTACAAGCCTCAGCTACCTCGTTCGTGCACATCCCCATGCCTGCCTCCACCTTCTCGCTCTCCCACTCATGCTCGACATGTCCCTACTCGACCGGAGCACCCAGGCCGCCGAGACACCGTCTCCTATTGCCACCACCTCGGCCTACCATGCGCACGCATGGCCGGTAGGCCGCAGGACGTTTCCGTCCGAACTACTAGCAGTCCTGGGTGCGGCTAACCATGGCACATTGGCGCACACCCCTTGTCCGCCTCATTGCAAGAACAAGTGGTATGCATGAACGTCTAGGCTTTGGCCTTTTTCTTGTAGCATGGACCATCAGTCGATTCCATGCCGAATGGCATAGCCAACATATGGATCCATTGGCCCTGTTTAACTTACGTCTACCACGAAAAGCTAGACTAAGAGTATCGAATAGATAGATAACAAATGAATTTGCCATCTGCCCAGACTAGGCACGACTCCCGTATACAACTCAGAGTCTAGGAGCCACCCAAAGAAAGCACTAGACATTTGACGATTCAAGCAAACATGCAGTGGTATGAATGAAAAGGGAAAGATAACTCCAGGTTGCCTCCCGGTAGGTTCTCACATACCTTGATTGATCACCCACAATGTGAGATGCAACTGTGAGTGTCTTTGTTCTGTCACATATGATGTTCTCATTTTCCTTTTGATGGTGACCTTCTCTTGATTTCTGCACAGGGTTAGAATAGATACATGTACGCACCTGTGAGATGGTAGGCCTGAAGTGTCGATGGTTCATGAATGATCATGCACTCTAGGCTTGTTGATGATTTTTTCATTTTTTTTCCTTATGGAAAATCTCTGGAAGGTCTAAATGGTTGATGTTCTATTTATTCCACACTCAACAAGACAATGGTAATTCCACAATAGCTAGTGGTAATAAAGATTAGTAGACATCAAAGTTAGTATCAGAATCTTTCGCCAATCGTTTTCCCGACAACAGCACTAGAAATGATTGTTGGTATTTCTTACGCTCATGTAGAGTATTCCGCAAGTGCATAGAATGCCGTTGTAGCATTTCACCCAAGAGTATTTCAGGTATCATATTTATCCTCAGGGAAGCAATGGTTAAATAACATGATAGCTAACCATGATGGATCCACTAACTAATATACTAACTAAACTAGAGTGGGGTAAGTGATATATATGATTTGAGTGATGACACACATAGGAGAAGTTCCAAAGATAAATGAGTAGTCTAGCAAGTGAGGACAACGAGCGAGCAGAAGGTTTCCAAAGATCTATCTCTACTTGCATGGTTCTAACTTAGCAAGTCAAGCTGCATCAAGCAAGAATAATGTTCATACACAATTGTGCTTCGAGTCACTAGTTAAGCCACTTAGCAATAGATTAGGATGAGAAGGGTGCTAGGCCGCCTAGCACAAGAAGACTTACCCGCACGTGGTGGGATCAAAGGCTAGATAGGTCTATCAACCATACTAGCTACCACAAACAAACCGTGGAGCAAGCCGCAGACACAGGTAAGCATATAGTCTAGACACCACATCTACACTATATCTCACTACTCTAATCCGATGTCCCATGGAACTGATTAGAGCACCAGGCTAAGGGCGGTAAACTAGTGCAAAGGTATATGTTGGCATTTCTTAGCGAAATCACCAAGTGAGGAGGTTTTAAGTCCATCACTGGCAACAGCGCTAGAAATGCATGTTGGTATTTCTTAACACCATTACTAAGATTGAGTTAATCTTAGCAACACCACTAAGTAACATCATCTACAATATTCCTTAAAGATTGCAGACAATATCCGCAAGCGTACTGTCGGTGTTCGGACCTGGGAGGGCCCTAGACCAATGAGTGAATGTATGCTGCATGCTCCTTAATATGGATGGTGATGCAAAGAGAATACACGGGGGTTTATCCTGGTTCGGGCAAAGAAGGCCCTACGTCCAGCGGGGGGGGAGAGTGTTGTATTTCCTTGCACCTAAGTGCTTGCGTAGGGGTTACAAGCTGCGAGAGAGGGAGCCGGTCCCAGGTCTCAAGAACAAGGTAAAAGGGTGTATTGCTCGAGATGTTGATCTCAGAAGTGGAGGAAAAACATATGTCTTTGCCGTTTGTCGTTGTCCTCTCGCGTCCTCTAGAGAGTCCTCTGCCTTCCCTTTTATAGGGTAAGTGAAGGCGGGGGGTTCCTTAGACCCTAAGGCGATGCCTTAGAGGTGAAGGTTTGGCGAACGCTGTGGATGTTGCTGTAGCGAAGTGCTCCGGTGATGGCCTTCCATTCTCGGGATGACGCGGTGATTGTTGATGACGGGATGGTAAAACATCCCGGGTGCTATTGAGGACGTGCGATTTCCTGTGGTCGTCGTACGGGCGTGGTCCCTTTGCTGACTGATGGCAGTCGAGGCTAGGTCGGGGCGTGGCCAAAGGGGGTCGACGAGAAGCGGATAAGGCCGAGCCCCAGAAATCTTGGGACAGTGCTAGTCATGGTGTGAATAGCGGCTACTTTTCATTGCCCATCTCAGGATGGGCAGTAAAAAGTAGGATCTGACGCGGGTGTGGCTCCCATACCTATGGCACTGTAGCCACATAGGTGGCAGTGGTGGCATTAAATGCTTTTGTCAGCGGGTAGGTGACTGAGAGAATGGGGGGTCGACAGACTGGACCCTGGGTCGTGCGAGTCAGAGATTTTCTAGGGTCGAGGCTCCCCATCGAGCGAGCCTTGTGCGAGTCAAAACGCAGTTGAGGGCGCCCGGCGTGGAGACGCGGATGCGGATCGAGCTTGGTGTACCCGTGTGGGTGGAGTTTTGGTACGATTTCTTAGGGCATGGATTCCTCTAGGGTTTGCTTCTTTTAGTCACCGGTTTTAGGTACCCCTAACTCAGGCACTCGACAGTAGCCCCGAGCTTCTGCGCGAGTGTGGTCACTCACGCGGAAGTTCAGCGAGTTATAAACTGGAGTTGTGGCGTCATCGCTCTCCGGTGGGTGCGCCCGAGCACACCCACCGAGTGTAGCCCCCGAGGCCTCAGAGGAGTGTGTGACTCCTTTGAGGGCTTTAGTATGTTGTATCATGGGACGCTCCTGCATTTGAGCCCCCAAAGTGTGTTTGGTCCTCTTTCGTCGAGGTTAGCTGATCATGGTCAAGCCCCCGAGCCTCTGCACGCGCGAGGTCGATCAGGGTCTTGTCTGTCCTTATCGTTCGACTCTCACGCATCCTTTAGGCAAGGAGGAGGGGTGGGAATGCCGTACTATCCTCAATGGGCGAGTTCCGACGATCTCCGATGAGCTATTAGCGGGAGATTCGAGTGGGAGCCCGTGCTCTGTTCAAAAGGGGTCGGCTAGCGGCCGCGGAGGCGCTCTCCAAAAAGTGCCAAAGAGTTGTCGCATGGATCTCGGCTCCATTTGATAGGATCTGAGGGATCAATGCCTCCCTCCGAGGGGATTCCATCGTCGACCTCTCCTTTAGCCTCGAATATGTCTGAGGGCATCTCAAGAAAGTGGCTCGAGCCCTAGCCTTGTACGGGTCCGCTCTTAGACATCCCTTACTCTGTTTACTCGAGGGCAGCTATCGAACCCTGGTCGAGGGCTAGCTTTCGAACCCTTGAGGTTTATAGCGGGCTCAGAGCCCATGGTTCCTTCACCTGGAAGTGTCCGTCCATAAGCCTTCCTTCCCGCCCGTCGGGGTGCGTCTTTTTAGGAGGGAAGCGAAAACGGCATGGTAGTGGGCGTCGTGTCAAGCGGTTATCGAGCGAACGGTTGACACATGCCTATACGCGCGGGTTTCGAGGGAGCGGTTAGGTAAGAGCATTAAACGCGAAAACTTTTACTTGCCTCTTTGCTGGATCCACCCGTTGGCCTTCCATTGGGGTATAAATACGGAGCCCAGGGTTTCGTTCGTTCCTCCCTAGTCCTTTGCAACCGCTTCCTCTTTCCTTTGCCTCCGTCCCATCGAAGACTGAGGAGGAGAATGAGGCGGCATGCCTAGGACTGATTGAGGCTACAGAAGAACCTGGGGGTCGTCTTGCTAGGCTTTTTGAGGACGAGGTGCTCCCGCCTACTGCCGATGAGGGCCTATGAGCCAAACCTGGGCATGAGAGCCCGTGTAACAAGTTAGTTATCATTTGAGACTCATGCCATCATGGCCTTAGGGCCTTAAAACATTTAGATGTAAATATATACTAAATGTCCTTTTTTCGTTCGAGCCTTACATCCCTTTTTTGTTCGAATCATATTCTTATGCGGTCTTCTTGGTGCGCGATTGCACCCCTTGGTGTGGGGGAGTGAGTGGAGGTACCGTAGCCCGGAGGCGTAGGCGATCTCACGGCTCGATAGCCCTTGAACCTTAGGGTGCACTTGCAGCCTTGTCAACTATGTAAGAACTCGAATCGAAGCGTATAGGAACATTAGACGTGAGTTTTTTGAAATCATGAACTTTTACTAGGTCTTCTTGGCGCGCAGTTGCACTCCCTAGCGTGGGGGAGTGAGTGGAGGTGCCATAGCCCAGAGGCATATGCGATCTCGCAGCTCAATAGCCCTTGAACCTTAGGGTGCACTTGTGGCCTCGTTGACTATGTAAAAGTTTTTTTTTGAAAAAATGCGAGTTTTTTAGGGACACAGGGGGTTCCCCCCATGTCAGCCCCCGAGGAAGGTTCGACTTCTATGAAAACAGGGTCGAGCCTACCTATTTTTTATGAAAGAAAGTTTTGAACACTGATGTATTCCTTATTCAATCATGGAACTTGAGAGAATTTACAAAGCCTCGAGGCTCTAGGCGTAAAAGCGACGTAGCTATTTGATGTTCCATGCGTTGGTGAAGGTTTCGCCCTTGTCATTCAATAGCTTGTAAGTCCTAGGCTTCAGCACCTCTGTAATGATGTAAGGGCCTTCCCATGGTGGGGTGAGCTTGTGTCGTCCCTTGTTACTCTGGCTTCACCGAAGCACCAAGTCACCAACATGGAGGTCCCGATTGCGCACGTGCTTGTCGTGGTAGCATTGGAGATTCTGCTGGTATCTTGTGGAGTGCAGTAAGGCTATATCTCGAGCCTCCTTGAGCTGGTCGAGGGCATCCTCTCTGGCGGTATCATTGCTTTGTTCATTGTAGGCTTTGAGCCTCGGGGATCCATATTCCAAATCGGTTGGATGTACAGCCTCGGACCCATAGACTAAGAAAAAAGGAGTGAACCCCGTGGCTTGGCTCAGCGTTATTCTCAGGCTCCTTAGGACCGAGGGGAGCTCAACGACCTATTTCTTACCGTGTTTGTTCAATTTGTCGAAAATTCTCATCTTTAGGCATTGTAAAACCATGCCATTGGCACGCTCTACTTGGCCATTTGTCTTTGGATGAGCTATGGCCGATCAGAGCACACACATGTGATGGTTGTCGTAGAAATCCAAAAACCTTTTACCGGTGAACTGGGTGCCGTTGTCCGTGATAATGCAGTTGGGAACCCTAAAGCGATGGATGATGTTGGTGAAAAATAGCACAGCTTGCTCAGACCTGATGCTGGTGATAGGACGGGCCTCGATCCACTTGGAAAATTTATCGACGGTGACGAGCAAGTGGGTGAAGCCTCCGGTTGTTCTCTTTAGGGGGCCGACCAAGTCGAGCCCCTAAACGGTAAATGGCCATGTAATGGGGATGGTTTGCAGGGCATGAGCCGGTAGATGGGTCTGCCTCGCATAGTACTGGCATCCTTTGCAGGAGCGTACCAGCTTAATGGCGTTGGAGACCACGGTTGGCGAATAGAAGCCTTGTCGGAACGCGTTTCTGACAAGGGTTTGAGGTGCCGTGTGGTGACCGCAAGCCCCGAGTGTATATCTCTAAGAAGATTCCTACCTTCCTCGGTTGTGATACAGCGCTGCAGGATGCCTGTCGGACTGCGCCGATAAAGCTCCTTGCTGCTTCCATAAATTACAAAGGTCTTGGCCCGGCGAGAGATCCATCGAGCCTCGGTCTTGTCCGAAGAGAGTTCCCCTCAAACAAGACAATCGAGGTATGGAATACGCCAGTCAGACTCGAGGTCGGCTGGTGGTGGTGAGTCTTCCGTCTGCATGATGTCAGCTCTAGTCGAGGGGGCTTCTGCCCCAGGTGGGGGGTCAAGGAGCGAGTTATCGACCCCCTCTATCGTACTAAGGTCGACGGAAGGCTCGTGAAGGTCCCTTTAGAAAACATCAGGTGGAACCATGGTTTTACCAGATGTGATTTTTGCAAGCTCGTCGGCAGCCTCATTATATCTCCGCGTGATATGGTTAAGCTCGAGGCCGTGGAACTTGTCCTCCAGGCACCGTATTTCCTTGCAATAGGCCTCCATCTTAGGATCGTGGTAGCTTGAGTCCTTCTTGACCTGGTCGATTACGAGCTGGGAATCACCTCGAACATCGAGGTGTCGAACCCCGAGCTCGATGGCGATGCGCAAGCCGGTAACGAGAGCCTTGTACTCAGCGACATTGTTGGAGGCAGCGAAATGGAGTCGGATCATGTAGCGCATGTGAACTCCGAGGGGTGAGATGAAGAGCAAGCACGTGCTCGCTCCTATTTTCATTAGCGACCCATCGAAGTACATGGTCCACAACTTGGCCTGAATCTAAACTGGAGGTAGTTGGGTATCGATCCATTCTACCAGGAAATCTGCCAACGCTTGGGATTTGATTGCTTTATGCGGCGCATAAGAGAGGGTCTCACCCATAAGCTCGACCGCCCACTTAGCGATCCTACCCAAGGCTTCTCGATTTTGGACTATCTCCCCCAAAGGGAAAGAAGAGACCACGGTTACCAGGTGGCCCTCGAAGTAGTGTCGAAGCTTGCGCCGTGTCAATATGATGGCATATAGCAGCTTCTGGATTTGTGGGTAGCGAATCTTGGTCTCCGAGAGTACCTCGCCGATGAAGTAGACTGGTCTCTGAACAGGTAAGGTGTGTCCCTCTTTCGTCCTCTTGATGACTACGACCGCGCTGACCACTTGTGTCGTTGCGGCGACGTAGAGCAGGAGGGATTCCCCTATGGCTAGAGGGACGAGGATTGGAGAGTTAGACAACGTTGCTTTGAGTTTGGTGAGTGCTTCTTCAGCTTCGCGGGTCCATGAGAAGTGTTCCGATTTCTTCAGGAGACGATACAGAGGGAGCACTTTCTCGCCGAGGCACGAGATGAAGCGATTGAGGGCTGCAAGGCAGCCCATGACCTTTTACATGCCTTTTAGATCTCGGATGGGGCCCATTTTGGTGATCGCGGAGATTTTTTCTGGGTTGGCCTCGATGCCACGCTCGGAAACGATGAATCCTAAGAGCATTCCTCGAGGAACGCCGAAGACGCACTTTTTGGGGTTGAGCTTGATATTCTTTGCTTTGAGGCACTTGAACGTGGTGTCGAGGTTGGCAACCAAGTTGCTGGCCCTCTTGGATTTGACCACGATGTCATCAACATAGGCCTTGATGGTTGGCCCAATGTGTTCCCCAAAAACGTGTTGCCTGCATCGCTGGTACGTAGCCCCTGCGTTCCGGAGACCGAAGGGCATAGTAACGTAGCAATACATGCCGAAAGGGGTGATGAATGAAGTCACGAGCTGGTCGGACTCCTTCATTTTAATCTGGTGGTAGCCGGAATACGCATCTAGGAACGATAGAGTTTCACATCCCGCAGTAGAATCAACGATTTGATCAATGCATGGTAAAGGAAAAGGGACTTTCGGACATGCTTTATTTAGACTAGTATAATCTACATACATCCTTCATTTCCCATTCTTTTTCTTAACTAATACATGATTAGCTAACCACTCGGGATGATGAACCTCCTTGATGAATCTGGCCTCCAAAAGCTTGTGGATCTCCTCACCGATGGCCTTGCGCTTCTCCTCGTCGAAGCGGCGCAAGCGTTGCTTCACTAGTTTGGAGCCAGCTCGGATCTCCAAGGCATGCTCGGTGACTTCCCTAGGTATGCCCGGCATATCCGAGGGACCCCAAGCGAATACATCGTTATTCACGCGGAGAAAGTCAACGAGCACTGCTTCCTATTTGGGGTCAAGAGTGGCACTAACTTTCAACGCCTTCCCATCCGAGCTGGTAGGGTCGAGGGGCACGAGCTTGATGTCCTCTGCAGGCTCAAAGTTGCTAGCATGGTGTTTGGGGTTGGGGATCTCCTTGGCGAGACCATCGAGGTCCATAGCCAAGGTTGTCGTCTCTGCAGTGGCCTCTCCATGCTCCACGCACTCTACGTTGCACTCGTAGGCATGCTCGTAGGAAGGTCCGACGGTGATGACACCCCTAGGGCCAGGCATCTTGAGCTTGAGGTAGGTGTAGTTGGGGACTGCCATGAACTGGGCATAGCAAGGACACCCAAGAATGGCGTGGTAGGTCCCGTGGAACCCGACCACTTCAAAAGTGAGGTTCTCTTTTCTAAAGTTTGAGGGGGTGCCAAAGCAGACGAGCAGGTCAATGCGCCCTATGGGCTCTGCTCATCTCCCTAGCATGACACTGTGGAAGCCCTCGACACTGGGTTGGAGCTGCGTCCTCCCGATCCCCAGGAGGTCGAGGGTCCGGGTGTAGATGATGTTGAGGCTGCTGCCTCCATCCATGAGTACCTTGGTGAGGCGCGTATTGGCGATGATGGGATCGACGACGAGCCGATAGACCCTGGGATTAGGGACGTAGTTCGAATGGTCATCATGATTGAAAGTGATGGCGGTCCTAGACCGGTCGAGCAAGAGGGGGGTTGCGAGTTGCACAGAGAAGATTTCTCGATGCTCGTGCTTTCGTTGGCGAGTGGAGAGGTGCATCGAGGGTCCCCCATAGATCACAAAGTAGTCGTGGATCTCGTGAAACTCCCCATCCTTATCGTCGTCCTTCTCCTTGGGGTCCTCCTTCTTGTCGTCCTTCTTGATGCCCAAGCTTTTGAAGTACCTCCGAAGCATGTGGCAATCCTCAAGGTTGTGGTTTGTGGGTCCCTTGTGGTAGGGACATGGTTCCTTGAGCATTTTGTCAAAGATGCCCCCGCTGGGGGGGGCCTTGAGACTTCTTGCGATCCGCAGCGACGATAAGGTCATCCGCCATGGCTTCTCATTTGCCCTGCTAGTTCTTCTTCTTCTTCTTGTTCCTTTTGGTGCCCCAATTGGAGCTCTCGGGATCCTCATCCTTGCGCTTCCCCTTGTCCTGGTTACCGCCAAAGATGGCACCAACTGCTTCCTCGCCGGTGGCGTAGCTGGTGATGATGTCCATTAGCTTGTTGGCAGTGGTGGGGGTGTTGCGACCCAACTCCCAGACCAACTCTTTGCAAGTGGTTCCAGAGGGAAAAGCCATGATGACGTCGGAGTCGGTGATGTTGGGAAGCTCAGTGCGTTGTTTGGACAAACACCGGATATAATCACGGAGGGACTCGCTCGACTTCTGTTTATAGCTTCTGAGGTCCCAAGAGTTACTGGGGCATACATAGGTCCCCTTGAAATTTCCCTCGAACTCCTTCACCAAGTCATTCTAGTCATGGATCTGTCGAGGTGGGAGGTCCTCGAGCCATGCTCGAGCGGTGTTCGATAGGAAAAGGGGAAGCTGTCGAATGATGACATGGTCATCGGTGGCCCCGCCCAACTGACAAGCCAAGCGGCAATCAGCGAGCCAAAGTTTAGGTTTGGTCTCACCGTTATACTTGGTGAGAGTTGTTGGGGGGCGAAACCAAACAGGAAGTAGTGTTTCGCGAATGGCCTTGCTAAAAACCCGAGGGCCCGGCGGCTCGGGTGATGGGCTACGATCTTCCAAGCTGTCATAACGCCTGCCCTTGTGCTCGTGGTAGCCTCGAGCTGCACCATCACCACTTTTGCGCCTGCGGCGTTCGTTGATGTCGTTACGGGCATCTTGGGGCTCGCGGTTGTCGACGACGCGTTCACGGACAGAGGCTGCCCTGTTCCCTCGTGGGGCAGGCTCGGGATGAACCGAGGCCTCTTTCTCCTGCTGGGAGGGCTCCGCAGGCTGCTTCGAGGCAAGCCCGCGTTGCCTCAAGGTGGAACTCTCGGCTTGCTGCATGGCCACAGTCTCGAGGAGACCTCAGATCTCATCACGGGCCCAGCGGGCCTCGGGTGTAGATGGTTTAGGCATGTTGCGGGAGAAGCATGGCGGCGGCGACAACGTTCTGGCTGGCTCGATTGAAGACTGGGGGTTCACCCGCCTTGTCCTCATTGATGCGGCGATTGACCTCGCAAGCTCTTTCTCTAGCCCCTCTGCCATGCACGCGTACCGCGCACTCCTGCTCAAGGGTCTGCTGCAGTAGGCGCAGGCGCTCTCGCTCATCGTCGAGGTTGGCCTGCAGTTCTTGGATCTGTTGGAGTTGCACTCCCTGGTCTGCTTCGAGAAGTTGAGCGTCGTCGCCAGGGTGCGCAGCGTAAGGTAGGGTGGCATTCCTTTCTCGAGCAGCTACCTCTGCTTCCGAATCTGATGCGATGGCCCCATCAATTTGGAAACACTCATGAGTCAGATCATAGCTATCATCAGTAGAGTTAGAGTCGGGGGCGCCAAAATAATAGTATGACGGATGCATGTGGGGTCATCGATCTGCAGAGTCATAGTGGCGGGAGGCGTTCGCACGGAGCTCCATACCCAGGGTCTCCGTAGAGTCCAAGTACTCGGAAGCTGGCGTGGATGCCACTAGGTCAAGGGCGGAACATAAATGGTGCCCAGGGAGCTCCTCGTAAATGCCCATCCCGGTGTTTATGGAGGAAGCATACCCCTAGGAAGTCGTGTTCAGCCCATACGGAAGTGTCCACGGCGGTATTGTCCCTTCTGCCGGGGAAATCGATCCTGCTCTAGTTGGAGGCGGCGCCGCACCGGCTGACGGGACGACGGGGTGCCCTACCAGCATCTTGCCCGTAGCCAAGCTCGTCCTACGCAGGTCCTCAATGAGAGACTCTATGTCAACGTCTGGCTGAGGGGCACCGGAATGGGGCACACCATGACCCTCCGCGAGGCGATGGTGGTAACTATGCTGGGCACGGTGTCGCCTTGCTACATGAGCCCGGCGAGAATGATGGTACTGGCGTAGCACTCCCCTAGGCTAGGAGAGCTCATGGTCGTGGTTAGTCGGGTGCTTGGGCGGGAGGAGGACCATGTCATAGCCGTAGCCAAGGGACATGAACTCCAAGCTCCTAAACCAGATCACCATGGCCAATGAAAGTGGACGTTCAGGGTCAGCCATCTGGAAAAATGGCGGGAAAACGATGTTGGCACGCAGCGAACCCCTACCTGGCGCACCAACTGTCGGTGTTCGGACCTAGGAGGGCCCTAGACCAACGAGTGAATGTGTGTTGTGTGCTCCCTAATCTGGATGGTGATGCAAAGAGAATACATGGGGGTTTATCCTAGTTTGGGCAAAGAAGGCCCTACGTCCAGCGGGGGGGAGGGAGAGTGTTGTATTTCCTTGCACCTAAGTGCTTGCATAGGGGTTACAAGCTGTGAGAGAGAAAGCCGGTCCTAGGTCTCAAGAGAAAGGTAAAAGGGTGTATTGCTCGAGATGTTGATCTCAGAAGTGGAGGAAAAACGTTTGTCTTCACCGTCTGTCGTTGTCCTCTCGCGTCCTCTAGAGAGTCCCCTGCCTTCCCTTTTTATAGGGTAAGTGAAGGCCGAGGGGTTCCTCAGACCCTAAGGCGGTGCCTTAGAGGTGAAGGTTTGGCGGGCGCTGTGGATGTTGCTGTAGCGATGTGCTCTGGTGATGGCCATCCTTTCCCAGGATGACGTGGTGATTGTTGATGACGGGATGGTAAAACATCCTGAGTGTTGTTGAGGACGTGCGGTTTCCTGTGGTCGTCGTACGGGCATGGTCCCTTTGCTGACTGATGGCGGTCGAGGCCGGGTCGGGGCGTGGCCAAGGGGGGTCGATGAGAAGCGGATAAGGCCGAGCCCCAGAAACCTCGAGACAGTGCTAGTCATGGCGTGAATAGCGGCTACTTTTCATCGCCCATCCCGGGATGGGCAGTAAAAAGTAGGATCTAACGCGGGTGTTGCTCCCATACCTATGGCGCTGTAGCCACGTAGGTGGCAGTGGTGACATTAAATTCTTTTGTCAGTGGGTAGGTGGCTGAGAGAATGGGGGGTCGACTGACTCGACCCTGGGTCGTGCGAGTCGGAGATTTTTTAGGGTCGAGGCTCCCCGTCGAGCGAGCCTCGTGCGAGTCAGAACGCAGTCGAGAGCGCCCGGCGTGGAGATGCGGATGCGGATCGAGCTTGGTGTACTCGTGTGGGTGGAGTTTTGGTACAATTTCTTGGGGCATGGATTCCTCAGGGGTTTGCTTCTTTTAGTCACCGGTTTTAGGTACCCCTAACTCAGGCACTCGACACGTACAGAGCTATCGTTGTAACATTTCATTCGGAAGGATTCGAGGTATCATTATTTATATTTTCCTAAAGGAGGGCAAGGTATACATATTCTAACATGGACATATACATGATTACATACTTGCCTAGTGGACCATAGTTCATAACAAGGGTAAAAATGGTATTTCATGGATAGTGGACACACATCTGGGCTAACGTCAAGGATAAAAGGAAAACAAAGAATAAAAGAATATTCCTATGTAGAGCAGGCATGTTCTAATATAGCCGTACAAAGAACAGTTAATGATCATACAAGTTATATGACTAGAGTTAGAGCTAAACTTAAGATGGATGGAGAGATCTCTGAGCACTGGTCTGCCAGCAAGTGCGAGAGACTTTAAGACTCCCACACAATACCCAAACGTGGGGGATTACAAGGGACGAATAGGGCTGTCACCACCTGCCGTCTACCCCTCAACCATGGGATACTTTCATATCCACAGGTTCCCATGTACTCGAGCACCACGCCCATGTACAAAGGAACTACATATACCCTCCGGGTCCTCGACCCTACGGATCGATAGGTAAAGGATATAGGCAAACCCGAAGGAACAACAAACCACCACCCCAACCTTACCCTACTTCTACTCATACAAATCATGTGAATGTTGAAGCATGAAGTTGAACATGTTAAGATCATGACACTCGAACTATATGCTAGTTCATATATCATAATTATAACATGAAAACTATACTCTAGTTCATATGCACTACTATATAAATGATATGAGAACTTGAATATGGAAGAACTCTTCATAGAATTACCAAAGTTGCTCTTCTTCCAAGGATACAAGCTCTCCAAGTAGCTTTGCTAGCTCCAAATACTACTAAGTAAAGCTAAAAGAGTACAAGAGTAGGGTAGTGAGGTGTAGCTACAAATGGTTGTTTTGAAGAATGAGCTCCTCCCCTTCTTATATAGTGAAGTATGGTTAGTTTGACCTTAGTAAATTAGGAAACCTTCATGAACCGCCTATGCATGGTGGCATGCAAGCGCTAGAGGAGCGTGGACCCGAGAGGCGGTGGTGGTGGTGCGGGCACACCCAGGGTGCAGCCACACCCTGGCTGGCTCCGCTCGCCACTGCCTTGCTCCTGTGGGCTCTGGGCCAAGACTGGACCTCTTCTATGGTGGTATTCTGCCCAGGTAAGTTGTGTAGGTGGGCTTCACTTCTTATTCTCTCTTGCGCATTTCTACTTTACGCCTTCTGTTTGCGCCTTTTGGTATGTTTTCCACTTGTATTTGATTATGTGACCTGCAAAACATGATTTCTCGAATATAAGTGGAACTAGGTCAATAGTAAAGGCATATGCGTCAAAAGTATGTTTATTTCTCCTGTTTTGGACTATAATTGGCGGTCGGATTTGGTCGTTAGTGACCGCTAACAAATCCCCCAAGCTTAACCTTTGCTCGTCTCGAGCAAATAGCTAAGTACTTAATTGTTGATCAAGAGTTTCTACTAAGCCGATACAATTCATAAGTGCCATGTTTATAACAAAGAATTCTTCCGTGATTCAAATAAGTTGGCATTTTATCCACCCTTTACCCTAATCCTTATGGGGTGTATAGCTTTTTCAAGTTCTTGGGTGGTTGCAAGATAGAACGGTTATAACAGACCTATCAATCGTTCGTTCCTTGATTAACCATCTATCCGGAGGTTTTATGAGTTTTGTAAAATAAATGTAAGTTCCTTGAATAATTCTCTCGATCGCTCAATGTGTATGAAACCTCACCAAAGGCATTTGATATTTTCCTTCTTTTTCATATCCTACCACTAAAGGCTTTGAGTGGAGTTTTGGTAGGTATGAAAAGTGGGGCATACTTGCATCACATATTTTGCTAAGTCAAAAACCAGACTTCATGGAGATGCAAGTCATACACTTTGATTAAGACGTGCAAGTATGTGGAATTTTTATAATATTCCTAATTTTAAAATATTTTTGGTACTCCTTTGAATCATGAATCTCTCTTTTTGGGATGAATGCCTTTATTTGAAAATATGGGCTATCTTTATTTCTTTCTTCTCTTTTTCTTTTCCTTTCTTCATGCTCTTTGGCATGCATTTTTTTCTCTCATGCCCTTTGGGCATGGATATATATTTTTTCTTTTCCTTCTTTTCTCTGTTTTTTAGCATAGCCCACACTATTTATTTTGGCACATGAAATTTTTGAGAGACACATGATAAATGAATGGAGTAATTATTTGGTGGATGAAAAAAGCATGTTTTTACGTTACTCTCAGTGTAAGAGTTAGCAAATTATTTGTGGGTGTATGTGTATCTTGATCATGGGTATATGACGAGAATCTCAACACGGGTCACAATAATTTGACAAAGCTCATTGCTCAAACAAGTAGCATATGACTAAGGTTTTGATTTGAATATCATGTCATATGGCCTTGGTAGGTATTCATAATCATTGAGAAACTTTTGATTTTAGTATTTTTTTGAAAATCAAATCTCCGAATGTCAAGTCTCTCTTAGAACAAAGTCATAGCAAATTCTATTTATACCATATCATAACTTGCAACAACTTAGAAAAGGAGCATGCATTTGCAACCCATAAGTTTTCAAGTTTTTAGGATGAGACATTTTTTAGCCAAGAAACTTAAATTTTGGGGAATACTAAGTTAGGAGAAACTAAACATTCCTAAGACACATATGAGAGTGGAATAAATATTTTTGGTGTTTTTGTCACATTCTATTTTTTTTTGTATTTTTGAAATTTCAATTTTTTTATATGCTACTAAATAAATAAATACATAAAATAAAATACGAAAATTAAAAGATACAAGGTACCTCTGAGGGGGTCCCCCGTCAAGTTAGCTCGAGGCCTAAGGTTCGGGGTTGCTTGGTGAAGACTCCGAAAGAGGTATATTATTTTGTATCTTTGTTTACTTTAGTAATACTTTTTTTATTTATTCCATCCATGTTTATACTCAGCAGCTTTAGAACAGTGATCAAACTAAGCATCATGTTTAATTTGATCAATGTAGACTAATCAACCTAAGCATCACGCTTAATTTGAAAAGCCTATAAAAGTATGACCGCTAACAAAGATCATACCCAAACCAAAGCATTCTTGTATAGAACATGGTAAGATAACAAATGCTTATTTAATTGTAAAGAATTTTTACCTTAGTTTCATCATTCAAAGTCTACACTTAGTAATTCTTGGTGCAATGATCAAATTTAACATTTTAATCAAGGTAGGCTAATTAACCTAAGCTCCATGTTTAAGTTAAAGAGCCTATGAAGATTTGATTGCACACTAACCATACTTCAAACCAAACACGCTTTATGTAGAACATTGAAGATAAACCAAGTTTTAGCAAAGGTATTTATTTGTTTTAAGCAGAATTATCATTTTATTATTTAAGTAAATATAAAGGATAACTACCAATTTAGCTTTGGTAAGAGCTCACCATTTTTAGTCCAATGAGCAGGACTCTTCTCCTTCAATTCTTGCTTGATGAAGGTAATTCGCGCCTAGAGAAGTAGGCTGTACCTTTTTTGCCTGCCATACCTGTTTAACTTTCCTTCGTGGTTGTTTCTTGGGCTGCTTGCTTTTATCATGTTTATGCATGTCAAACCCATTAAATGGGCATCTTATTGTTTGCCCATGAATATGAAAGCAAGCATGCCCTAATTCCACAAGTAAAATAGCGTTTGTTGTGTTAAGGAATGGTCTCCCTAGGAGGAGGAGAACTTCCTCTCTTTGGCCCATGTCTAGCACAACAAAGTCCGTCGAGATGTATGTGTCATGAATTCTTACCAAGATGTCGTTGGCTAATCCCTTTGGTTTTCATGAAGATTGGTCCTCTATCTGTAGTCAGAAATTTGCAGTGGACAAAGGTCCACCCAAAATCTTATCATATATTACCTTGGACATGACGTTGATACTTGCTCCAAGGTCGCAGAAGGTGTTATAGAAGACGTGTGGGCCAATGAAGCAGGTGATTGTCGGGCGGCCAGGATCATCTTCCTTAGCAATGAATGGTGGATCCACAAGATATCCATGGCTCTCCCGACATAGAGGCTTACCGAACCTCGTTGAGACCATATTAACAGATTTGAGAGGAATTTTGTGTTTTCCCAGATTCTTCCCCAAATTAGAAACATGTATAGTGGCAGCTAGTTGAGCTATTTGTTTTTCTATAATTTTATTAAAGCTCAACTGATTTTGATTGAAGAAGATAGACCATCAATTTTAGTGTTTATGTTTTCAAGTATTTGTGATTATAAGTTAGCTTTTTAGTGAGATTTTCATTAATTTTTGCTAGGTCGAAGACCAAGCCTTTCAAGGAAGGTTGATTCGAATTGAAATTTGAATTGAAGTTCGAATTACCACCTTGCAGGTGGGATTGATTGTTCCACCCGTTATTGTTCTTTTGGCGAAACCCATTGTTGATGTATGAAGCTTCATCACGGGTCTCGGGGTAGTCATTCCCCGAGTGGCCAACTTCACCACATACCTCACACGTCATATGTGAGTCCATGGTCTAGACAGTGCTCTTCATGGCTTCTTTCTCAGCAGCACAATCGTCCAGCCTCTTCATTAATAGATCTATTTTTACGACAAGCATGTCTGCCTCCTTCACGAAATGCATGCCTTTTTGTTGCTTTCATTCCTCTCCCCAGCTCTGGTTAGCCACCATCTTCTCGATGAGAGCCTTAGCTCGATCAGTGGTGAGGGAAAGGAACGCCGCTCCAGCCACAGCATTGACGTGCCCCTTCAACATGGACGTTAGTCCTTCATAGAAGTTCTAGAGCACAAGCCATTCTTCCATTCCGTGATGTGGGTAGGCCTAGGTGTAATCCTAGACCCTTTCCCATGCCATGGTGATGGACTCGAGTGAGGTTTGTGTTGGTATATTTTAAACGCACACAGATAAATCCATAAGCGTATGGATACCACTATAGCTTTCACCTGGGAGTATTTTAGAGTATCATATTTATCCATAGGGAAACAATGGTTAAAGAAGTTGATAGTTCACCATGATATATCTACTATCGAGTTTACCAACTAAACTAAATTGGGGGTAAGTGATGATAATGATAAGAGTTATGAATAACACACACATAAGAGAATTCCATAATAAATGAGCAGTCTAGCTAAGTTGAGAGGACAACGTGTGAGTTTAAGGTTTCTAAATACTTCTCTATTAGTTTGGTTCTATAGCATATAACTAATCATAGGTAAATATAGCGATCATACACAATAACACTTTAAAGCAACATTACCTTTCTAACTCTCGAGAGGGATGAGAAAGCGTAGTTGGGGGAAGGCTACCTAAAGCTCTATGAACATCAATCCTAACGTGATGGATTACAACGGCCTGACAGAGCTGTCACCCCTGGGGCGACCACAACTAACCGTAGGATTGAGCGCAATCTCATGTAACCTATAGTCTAGACACCATGTCTATACTATAGATTACTACTATAGTCACATATGATAACTAAAGCACTCGATGCGAGCGGAGAGCCCATGCTAAGGTATGATAACTATACTAACCATACACATGAAAGACATAAAAGTAGATAGAGAAGATAAATATATTAAAGTATACGTCTTGCAAAGGTGAGATACAAAGATATACCCGACCTCCGAAGATTTCTCCAAAACTTGAGCATGGCTCAACTCTCACTAACTCTCAACTAGAGCTATTCTAGTTCTACATCTTGAGAGATGGCTCTGATCCTAATGAGGAGGATATGAATTAGGGTTTTAGGGATGCCTCAGGGAGGGGGCATGGGCTGATATATATAGGGGAGATGGAGTAGAGGGCAAGGAATTGCCATGTCATCGATCCGCGTCAACTCCCTCGACCACCGTTGGATTAACCGACCTAAAATCACCTTAGAATCAACGGTGTAGATAGTAGAAAGGAGTATGAGGTGGCGGAGGGCGAGTGGGCCCCACACTGGCCCAGACAGCCTCCCTGATTGGCTGGCCGTCCCATTATTGTGGCCAAATGGCCTAAGCTTCAGCGTGGTGTCTTATGGAACCTTCTAGAGTTGTCTTTCGTAATTTCCACGGGTTGAATCACATGTTGTTGTCGGTTTGTCTTTGTCATCTAGCAATATGGCAGAGAGTTGTTCTTGTATCTTTGATAGCGATATGCCAGCTATCTTGATGGTCAAAGAAGGAACCTCATTGATACTTGTATGAAAGTTTCATCTCTAATGACTAAAGGATGTCGTCTCGTGATCATGGTCATTAACGGCCTTACGAGACACCGTTGACAGACCTCATTGATTACTGATATTTGTTGACACGATGATGCACGTCATGATGTAGTGGCATCTCATTATCTTGTCCTTTCTATTGACATGCGAGATGGTGTCTTCAAAGATGATGAAAGCAGGCATATTTTGACTAATATGAGGTCGGCTACACCCTGCTTCTCATCGGCATCCTAGCTTGAGTCTTGGGAACGCTCAGTGCTAGGTTGTCTTTGGTGTTGCTTGCAGCCTGTCTTGTTGATTTGTTCATCCACTTCCTATGAGCGAATGCTTCTATTATAGATCCTTTTTTTGGCACTCGTCTCATTTCTCTTCTGTAGCTGAAGTGGTGGTTTGGTTTGGGTTCGCAGGTTCATACTAAACCATGAACAGGCATAGCTTAAATTTATTCATGCCTGCAAAATGTTAATGGACACATACCCAAGGGAATACAATAAATTTGAAATACGTGTTGTTGTCCTTAATTTGTGTGATTTTCATCTATACCAATAAAAAGATGGTTTTAGGATTTCTTTAGCATATATTTTATTTATCATGTTTATAACAAATTTTATTTGTTGATGCATTCTAGCATAGTTCAAGGCAGAAGTAACTTGCAGCAAAAGACAAAGTGAATAAACTTTGATACTTACAATTCTTCCATTCATGATGAAATGAGTTGTGTCTTCTTTGTGCAAAGTTTTTGGAGTTCATCACGTGCCTTGATTCATCTTTGATGTGAATTCATCTCTTGACTTACCCAGATTGAATTTGATAGTTTTCTACAGGGGTTAGTCCAACAAAAATAACTAGTATCTACACAAGCAATTTTTAGTTCAATAACCAAACTAGACTCCATGCCTAATTTTGATTAAGGAAGGTGTTTTAACCTAAGCACCATGCTTAATTTAAAAGCCAATGGAAGTATGTACAGTACTTCCAAACCAAAGTATACTATGGCAGACAAAGACAACATGAAAGCATTATAGAGATTTACTCCAACGGAGAAGAAAGAGCATGATCTTGGTGAGGAATTTTTTTTCTTCTCTTTTTTTAGATGCAAACGACATGAATGTATGCAAGGAACCAAACATGCAGTGGATTTGATATGAGAAAACTCAAACTAAATGGAGTGGATGCATAGATTATTCAAAGTAGATATGCAGTGGAATGCAAGAATTTAAAAGATAACTACTCATCGAATTTAAAGTCCATAAGCAATACTATATCACCTTTCTTGATCATACTTACCATGACTCACAAGATGGAATTTGTGAGTAGTGCAGCATTTGTTTCCATCACTTGAGATGTGATTTGAATTCTTGTGACGTTGACCTTTTCTCCAATCTACAAATGATTAGAATAATATATATATGCAATACATGTGAGATGGCAGGGTTCTAGTGTTGATGGATCATGAATGTTTAGGCACCCTAGGTTCTTCGATGTTTCTCTTCTTTTCTTTTTCTTGTGGAAACTTGCTGAAAGGTCATAACGACATTTGTTATCCTGTCTTTTTCATTCAACAGAACAGGGGTAATCCTACTAAAGCTAGTGATAACTAGATTAGTAGACATCAAGCTAGTATCAAATCTTTACACCAATTGTTTCCCCGACAACGGTGCCAAAAAGCTTGTTGGTATATTTTAAATGCACACAGGTAAATCCACAAGCACACGGATATCATTATAGCTTTCACCTGGAAGTATTCCAGAGTATCGTATTTATCCACAGGGAAACAATGGTTAAAGAAGTCGATAGTTCACCATCATATATCTACTAACAAGTTTGCCAACTAAACTAAAGTGGGGGTAAGTGATGATAATGATAAGAGTTATGAATAACACACACATAAGAGAAATCCATAATAAATGAGCAGTCTAGCTAAGTTGAGAGGACAACAAATGAGTTCAAGGTTTCTAAATACTTCTCTATTACTTTGGTTCTATAGGGTATAACTAATCATGGGTAAATATAGCGATCATACACAATAACACTTTAGAGCAACAGTACCTTTCCAACTCTCGAGGGGGATGAGAAAGCGTAGTTGGAGGAAGGCTGCCTAAAGCTCTATGAACATCAATCCTAACATGGTGGATTCCAACAGCCTGATAGAGCTGTCACCTCTGGGGCTACCACAACTAACCGTAGGATTGAGCGCAATCTCAGGTAACCTATAGTCTAGACACCATGTCTATACTATGGATTACTACTCTAGTCATATATGGTAACTAAAGCACTCGATGCGAGCGGAGATCCCATGCTAAGGTATGATAACTATACTAACCATACACATGAAAGGCATAAAAGTAGATAGAGAAGATAAATATCTTAAAGTATAAGTCTTACAAAGGTGAGATACAAAGATATACCCAACCTCCGAAGATTTCTCTAGAACCTGAGCATGGCTCAACTCTTGCTAACTCTCAACTAGAGCTATTCTACTTCTACATCTTGAGAGCTGGCTCTGATCCTGACGAGGAGGATATGAATTAGGGTTTCAGGGATGCCTCAGGGAGGGGGGTAGGGGCTAGTATATATAGGGGAGATGGAGTAGAGGGCAAGGAATTGCCATGTCATCGATCCGTGTCAACTCCCTCGACCATCGTTGGATCAACCAACCTAAAACCGCCTTAGAATCAATGGTATAGATTGTAGGAAGGAGTATGAGGCGGCAGAGGGCGAGTGGGCCCCTGAAAGCCCTAGTATGGTTTCAGATAATTGATGAAACCTAGTACTAACCTTCAAGCTAAGTATGTGAATTAGATAAGGTTGGCATATTCTAAGTGGTGAAGCTAGAAGATGGTCCATGGAGGTGATGATGGACATAGATGATCAAGTGCTCATCATTTGGAAAAGAAGGAAGAGAAAAACAAAAATGGGCTCAAGACAAAGGTATATGTGATAGGATCATTTTTATTTTGCACTCAAGACACCATAGAGGTTGTGAGTGACTTAGGATCGATAGTCGTACTATAAAGAGGAGAAATCTTTGGCTAAATGGTTTATCGAGTGCCACTAGGTGACATGATTCATGCATTGCATTTTGGAACCTAGTGTGCTAACATGTGACCCTTGTAAAATGCTAACACATGTGCACATAAGTTCTACACTTTGTGGTTAGTAAGTTGGAAGCAAGGGTGAGGAGATTGTGGACTTAGAAAAAGAAAAAGGTGAGGAAGTCCACGACGGATGCAGTGACCTGACGCTGGTCGTGCGTCTGATCATTACAGCGTGGCCGACCGAGAGGAGCAACGAACGATCAGACGCTGGCTTGTGTTACACTAGCGCGTCTGGTCACTTTCTGAATGGCAGTGGTTTCGTGCGATCAGACGCACAGGGCGTGCGTCAGGTGAGGGGTAACGTACGCTGATGACTGCTCATGGACGAGCGCTGTGAGGATCGGATGCACTAGCGCATCCGGTCACCTTTGACCTGACGTATCCGGTCATCATTTCACGCTCCGGGAGCTCTCTGATGTTGAACGGATAATGCGGGTCTCCGAGTCCGGTCAGAGGCAGTGTCCCGTCTGGTCATTGTCTGACACGCATGAACATTGGTGGCAATGGTCGAATTTGAAAGAGGATGACGTGGCACGTTGTGGTTGGGCGGTGGGTGCGACTGGACGCACCTAAGTAGACTAAGGGGTGAGTCCGGTCACAGAGTCCGGTCGCCCCAAAGTGCATAACAACTGGATTTTCTTGGGGGTCTTTAAATAGACCTTAGCCAGCCCTAGGCTCACCCTCTTAGCACTTTGACATACTTGACGTCCTTGTGAGCCTAAGCAATACCTCCCACTCATTATTGGTGGTCTTTAACTCACATTTTCAACCACCAATTATCACATAAAATGAACCAATATGGACACCAAACTTAGAATTAGGGCTTATAACTAATCAATTCCACAAGTTTTGGTGATTGTTCATTTATAGGAGGACATGTTGGAATTGCACAAGAAATGTACCTAAAGTATACAAGAAATACAACAATATGAATAACCGCATGAGCCCAAGGGGAAGGTGGCCCACAACCTAGCAAATCAGGGCTCGAAACAAGTGGAGAGCAAGCCCAAGACCTATCCAAACCAACCCAATTCTATGCATAACCAACACAGGCCCACACTAGAAGATCAAAGAAGACCGCACGACAAAGTTGGACTCAAGGTGGCCCAACAGGGATGTAGGCGCACCCATGGTGCGGCCGCACACATGTTGGCCTGGCTAGAGCCCAACCTTGCCAGGTCGGTTCAAACCAACGTTCCCAAGGTGGTTCACAAGGTTACACCCAGGTTCAACGTACCTTGAGGTCGGTTTGGTGCTTGCCATGTGAGGATGAATCCTTTTTCAAAGACCCCCCTCCTCTTCACCTATAAAAGGAGGCTCCCTCCTCCTCGTTTGAGAACAACACAGAAGAAGAAGAGCACCACAAAGCAAGAGCATCTCCACTCCATGGGCTTAGGCCCTAGCTAGCTCTAGGATCTTAGTAGGGAGAGATGTGAGGGAGAGTTCGGGAAAGAAGTGTTGGGTTTGTCGGTAACCTTCCCCCGCTTGTACCTCAACGAACACCAGCTTTGAACCTCAACGAGTATTTAGTAAGTGTTTGAGATTCTTTTGGTTATAAAAGTCTTTTGATTAGTTAAGCTTTACTTTTACTTATTTGTGGGATCATCGTCCATCCCTATGACAGATGCTCTAGTAGAAGGGCCTTGATAAAGATGGATAACCCACGTATATGCGCTAGAGTAGTAGTCGATAACATAGACATAGTGTCTAGGATAGAGGCTACCTTTGTTTGCCTCGTATCCTACAGTTGAGGTTTAGGCGGTAGGTGGTGATAGCCCTATCCATCCCTTGTAATCCTCCATGTCTGGGTACGACGTAGAGCTACATGCTAGAGTTGCCTAGCAGGCCAGGTATAAGCCGGTGCCCGAAGTAAGTAAGTAATTATAGGGTTTATCTATCCTTAGACCCTAATCCTTAGGAATCCATCTCTACCCTCATTAGCTGTCCTTGTGTTGTCCTCAAATGAATTAGTTAGAAGAAATACCTCCATTCAATGTGAAAATACGATACCCTGAATACTTCCGGGTGAAAGCTACAACAGTAATTTCCATACGCTTACGGATTAACTTCTGTAGACATTAAAAAATACCAACACTCATCTCCATCCTTGACTCATCATCAAAGTGAGATTGGGAGTGATTCCTAGAGTATTTGCTTGAGTGATTGCATCTAGTGACACTTGGGGATCATTGTGGCTACAGAGTTCTTGTTACTCTTGGTGGTTGCCGCCACCTAGACGACTTGGAGCAGTGGTGGAGGTCCAACACATGTTGGTGATTGTTCGTGGCCGGCTTCGGTGATCTTGTGACGGGTATTGCACCTTCCTGGGCGAAGCACCACAAGGTAGCTCTAGTAAACTGCTCATGTCATTGAATTACCTCACTTGTGGGTCGGTTCTTGCGGTGTCCAACATGTGGACGAGGTTTGTGCAACACCTCTTAGCCGTCGAACCACCAAGTGTTGGTCAACACAATGGGGACTAGCGTTCTGGCAAGCACGTGAACCTCGAGAGAAAAATTAATTGTCTCTTACCATTTGGTATTCTCCTGGTGATTGATTGATATTCATATTGTGATTGGTTCATCCCTCGACGCGGTGGTATAATCACCTCACTCTCTTATTTACATTCTCGCAAACTAGTTGTAACAATATTTTTAGTGTAATTAGTTTTGAGAGCTTGTCTTACATTTGCTAGTGTAGCTTCTCACCTAGTTGAGCTCTTTAATGTGGCTAGCTTTTGAGAGCTCATAGTGACTTAGCCATTGATTGACTGAGAGATTATAGTCACAAGAATTGTTGGGATAGGTGGCTTGCAATACTTGTTAGAGCTAGTGCAAAAAGCTTTATAGCCAATTAGTTGTCTAACAAGTTTGCCTAGTATTTTGTAGATTTTAAATTAGGCTATTCACCCTCTCTAGCCAATTAAGACCTTTCAAGTGGTATTAGAGCAGTGGTCACCGCTTGAGTAAGGCTTAACAACCTCAGTGCACAAAAGATGGCTCAAATTGTGTTCAACCATGTTGGGGGTAAATCACCGTTCTTTGATGGCAGATCATTTGACTATTGGAAGAGAAAGATGAAGATGTACCTTGGTTCAATCAATGACCGGGTGTGCGATGTGGTAGAGAATGAGTTTGTGATTCTTGACCCTACCAATCTCACGGACAATGACAAGATCAACAAGCAATGCAATACCATAGCACTCAACACCATATACAATGGCATTGATTCAAAGGTGTTTGAGCAAATCAAAGATCCTAAGAAGGCAAGTGAAGTTTGGGTGAGATTAGAGGAAACATATCAGGACACTTCAACGGTAAAAAGTGCCAAGCTCTACATGCTTAAAGACAAGCTATCCAACTTCAAGATGAAGGATGATGAGTCTATTCTAGAGATGTTCTATAGGCTTCAAGTTATCATCAATGATCTCAAGAGTTTGGGTGAGAAGGTGAAGGATGAGGATTTCTCTCACAAGTTCTTGATGTGTTTGCCCAAGAGATTTAAGACATGAGAACTATCATCTTTAGAGGTGGATTGAAGGACGTATCTCTCAATGAGGTACTTGGAGTTGTCATGACCGAAGATCAATACAATGATGGTGACGACGAGGTTGTGAAGGAGGAAGACAAGAAGAAAAGTGTGGCATTCAAAGCCGACACTTCATCCTCCAAGAACAAGAGCAAGGGCAAAGCAAAGAAGGAAGATTCAAGTGACGAGGAGTGCTCCAATGATGATAGTGATGATGAAGCTCTAGCTCTCTTTGTGCGCAAGTTTGGCAAGATGATGAAGTAGAAGGGCTATCATACAAGAAAGAGAAGAGATCACTCCAAGAACAAGGAATATGTGAGGTTGTGCTACAAGTGCAAGAGTCCCGATCGCATTGTAGCGGATTGTCCCTACAATAGTGACAATGAGGAGAATGAGATGAAGAAGAAGAAAGAAAAGAAGGAGAAGAAAGAAAAGAAGATGACCTTCAAGAAGAAGAAGGGTGATTGATGGCGGGGAAATGGGCGGCTATGACCCTCCTCCACGTTAGCAGAGACAAATTTGGTTTTGGTTAGATTTAATTGGGACAATAGTAAAAGATCAGGTATTGCGAGTCCATACTTCCATAATTCTTATATTTGCATGAAAATTATGTTAATTACATCTCCGAGGAGAACACCCTTGATTAAGAGTTCCAACATGAATACATGAAAAATTAGATTACATCATATGGTTTCCTATTACAAACTACAAAAGAAAACAAAAGGTCTTTAGTCTTGTAGTCGCGGATAGATGAATATGCATGCTTGGCATAGGCTTGAGCTTGATGCATGTGATTTTATTTAAAACATGATGTTTTCATTTGCGGAGGAGCTAACATATACTCCTTAGACGATTAGTCGCTAGCTTGTTTAGCTTTCTAGCAACCCATGATATGCATGTAGTTAAACTAGGCAAAGCATTTGTGAATATATTATTATTTGTTCAGATCATGATATGGCGCTAAATTTAGCTAACTCAGCCTGGGACATCTTGACCATGCCACATATGTATATACGACCAGGAGGAAATGATTTGTTTGTTTGTTGGACATTTCTTTGGTGCATAGTATCATGTATGTATGCACGTAATTTACTTTGGAGACTAAATTACAGTCTTTTTGGATCGTTTAAGATCATGATTTAGCATGTTTGAGATGCCCGTTCATGGATGTATTCAGTATATGGTGCAATATTTTATTTGGGCTAAGCCAAAGTATTTACTTTGCCATGGCCTAAAAAGATATGTTGCATCATCGACTCGGCCGAGGCGTGTGCAATTAATTTATTTTGTCAAGGTTAGCATGCATACTCATGGTACTGTGTTATATGATCCAATCTAATTTGGTTTGCCCTTTTTAACAACTTAGCTAGGCATGAACATTCATGGATGCAATCTAGCTAAGATGCAATATTTAATTTACCCATTATGCATGGCACTTGGAAGGCCTATGCTGGTCATGGATGTCTTGTTTGGAAATTTATGATAAATATGACAAAGCCTATTTAGTTTGGGCTAAGTTCATGTGTTTGTAACATTTGGTTATTTTATTTTACCATGGCGCCGCAGCAGGTTGATTAGCATAGGCAATCATGACATGGGACTTGATATGATATGAAGAAATCCATTTGATTTAGTTTGTTTAATATGGTCTAGCCATCATTTACATGGCGTAATTTTATCTAATGTATGTTTAGGCATATTTGGTTCCACGACATGGTGTGCAGGTTTTGTCATCTTCTTCCTAATTTTAATTAGGCCAAGACCATGGGAGTGGCTATTTGATTTTATCGCTGCATAGTTTGTCCAGTATATGTAAATGGGCCGTGTTGATTTTGATGCAACACTAATTGACTTTCTCTATATGGTATAGGCGCGCAGTTTGATGCCGCCGTTCATGTAAGACGTGGCATGCAGGCCGGTTTGCGCTTCGGCAAGGAAGATGCTAATGGCTTGCACATATGCAACATCTTTTACTCGGTTCATCGATTTAATTAAGGGTTTTAAACTTTGAGCATGCAACTTGATTAGTACTGAGCACATACGCCTAACCAGGAGACATGACGTGATGCACAAGTGCAGGCATGATCGGTTTTCTTCCATGGCAAGTTACATATGCATGAACAGAGGAGTTTGCTATCAGACTGAAATATGCAGTGGCTACGGGACTAAATATGCAGAACAAAAATATTTCTTTTTAATGTCATGCAGATGGCTATTTCTTTGATTTTGTGAGTGCTTAGACCTGCTCTACAACTAGCATGCCGGGTTCCTGCTGGTTCGAACCCGTACATGTAGCGTAGGCGAGACTAGCACTTGGTGTGAAGATGGAATTTTAATGACTCCCACGCAACTCGCAGCAAGTGTTCTTGTTGATTCGAACCTAAGCGCGGAGTGCAGCGAGGAGTATCTTCAGGCCTGTCGGTGGACTTAGCTCTTGTTCTTGGGAACAATGCTCTTCCCTGTCCGGTTTGTACGACAAATCTGGCATGGGGCCTTGAGACGTCTCATGGGAACTTAATCGAGGGAGCGAAGCCATATATGAGGTCTTGATCATGGAGAAGATGATGAACTAGCCCTTGTTCTCAAGAACAATGCTCTTCCCTATCTAATTTATATGACAAATCCGGCATGGGGCTTGAAACATCTCATAGCAACTAATTCAAGAGTGTGAAGCTACGCATGAGGCCTTGATCATGGTGCCGGGCCGAGGAACAGAAGGTTAGAAAGGAGCTTCAGCGCCGCTCAGGCGCTCACCTTCTTTCGGATCCTGCTGAACGACGCGCAGCAACTTGTTGCAGGAGCACCTTCTGGATCTCCGGCGGTGGCTTCGCTTGTCACGGCAGTAGCTTTGGAGGTGGTGGCTGGGAAGATGAGAGCGGCAGCCTAGCGGCGTATATGAGCAGCACGACAACCTGACAGCACTTCTGATCGGAGAGCCGGGGGTCCGAGCGCCTGCGGTGGTTCTCTATTTATAGAGCGGAAGCCAACAGGTTGCCAGGGCATTTGGCGCTCTTTCATTTGATGAAGCGGTGCCGGCTCCAATGTTTGAATTGCCGCGCGCGCAGATCGTGCAGTCGAGCGTGGGCTTGATCACGGCAACGACTAGACCTGACCGTGTTTTGACTCGGTCACGGCAGAGGATACAAGAGGCCTAATTACGGCGCCTTTGACTCCATCTGAATATGGCAAGCGTGCTCAGGAGCTCCCTCCTTGCCATGCAACTGTCATTTGGACCATTTGTTTATTTTTTAACTGAAGTGATTAAGGAGAACATACCACACACGTGCGTTGCATGAGCATGTCTCGATTAATTAATCCATTTGTATGCATGCGTGCATTTGTTACATGACTGAATAGAGCGTGCCCCTTTTTGATATGCTTAGCAGATCAAAATTATGTTCAGCTAATGTAAGCCGCCATACATGGGCAGGTCCATATATATTTTTGTGTTCCATCCTGGTTTTCTTTCTACTCACCTCGTCATCTAACCTATATGTAGGAAACACATATGCATAAGCCTTCCACTCATGTACTATTCTTGAGTGTATTAAATTTCATAGCCAATATCATTTATCTTGTTATTCATTTCTTATTTATATGGAATTTGGCCATATATATTATTTACATTTATTTAAAGCAAATATTGCACATATTATAGGTCAGCCAAAAATCGTGTCAACAGCGGCTCCTATGTGGTGACATGCGATAGTGATGCTTCTTCGGATGATGATGACTCTAGTGATGATGACAAGGCATCCAAGAAGAAGAAGGCTCTTGTAAGTATTGTTATCAACAACAAGCCTTCACTATTTGACACTACATCATGCTTCATGACCAAGGGCTCTAAGGTAAAATATGATGAGAGATATAATAGTGAATGTGAAAGTAATAGTGATGATGATAATGAATTCTCTAATGAATAACTTATGGACATGCTAGAACAAGCTAATTCAATAATTAACAAGAAGAACAAGAAGTGCAAAGATTTGCAAAATAAGCTTGATGCTCTTGAGCAATCCTTTGATGAGCTCAATGCTACTCATGAGAGGCTAGAGAAAGTCCATGAGAAGCTTGGCAAAGCTCACACCAAGCTTGAAAAAGCTCACTTCTTACTTCTTGAATAAGATAAGGAAAGGGTAATAGTATCATGTGATGTGGGCATAACATGTGACATGATTGATGAATCTTTTTATGACTCAATTGTTATTGCTCCCACTAACCTTTCATGTAGCTCATCATCCACTACCACCACCACTTCTACCTCTACTACTAGTGATGGTTTTACTTGTGATGCCTCACTAATGGTTGAGAATGAGACTCTCAAGAGAGAGGTGGATGAGCTCACTCACGCCCTAGCAAGGCCTGTGATGGTGAGGCCCGCTTGCTAAAGTGCTTGGGTATCCAAAGGTTCTCTCTTAACAAAGAGGGATTAGGTTATACCCCTAAGAAAGGCAAGGCGGCCTTTGCTACTCCCAAGGCTAGCTTTGTGAAGAGCAATGGTTGATTTTTTGCAATAGATACAAGCAAGTTGGACACTTAGAGCAATATTGTAAGAAAAAGAACAAGAATGCTAATGTATCCTCAATCAAGTTTGATTCTTGTTATTTGCTTACTAAGGGTGTGAATGGTGTGAAGGCTAAGTTCATTGGTACACTAATTGTGGGCCTAAAGAAGAAGACCATTTGGGTACCAAAGACCTTGGTAACTAACATTTAAGGACTCAAGCAAGTTTGGGTGCCTAAAAAGAATTGATCCTCTTTTATAGGTCAATTATAAAGCCGGAGGAAAGCATTGGGTGCTTGATAGTGGCTGCACACAATACATGGCCGGTGATTCAAGAATGTTCAATTCAATCAATGAGAATGATGGCAATGGGGTTGATAGTATCACATTTGGTGACAATGGCAAAGGTAAGGTCAAAGGGCTTGGTAAGATTGCAATATCCAATGACTTGACATTTTCAATGTGCTACTAGTAGAGAGCTTGAACTTCAACCTATTGTCGGTAGCTCAACTTTGTGATCTTAGTTTCAAGTGCATATTTGGAGTTGATGATGTAGAGATCATAAGTGTAGATGGCTCTAACTTGATATTCAAAGGATTTAGATATGAGAATCTATACTTGGTTGATTTCAATGCTAGAGGAGCTCAATTGTCAACATGTTTGATCACGAAGTCTAGCATGGGTTGGTTATGGCACAGAAGGCTTGGTCATATTAAAATGAAACAATTGAACAAGTTGATTAAGCAGATCTGGTTAGAGGCTTGAAAGATGTCACATTTAAGAAGGACAAACTATGTAGTGCATGTCAAGCTGGAAAGTAAGTTGGTAACACTCATCCTAAGAAGAGCATGATGAACACATCCAAGTCATTTGAGTTGTTGCATATGGATTTATTTTGACCAACCACATACACTAGCATTGGTAAAAACAAATATGGATTTGTGATTGTGGATGATTTCACTAAATATACATGGGTGTTCTTTCTTGTTGACAAGAGTGATGTGTTTGCAACCTTCAAGACATTCATTAAGAGAATTCACAATAAGTTTGAGACCACCATCAAGAAAGTGAGAAGTGACAATGGAAGTGAGTTCAAGAACACAAGAGTTGATGATTTATGTGATAAGTTTGGAATTAGGCATCAATTCTCGACCAAGTACACTCCTCAATCAAATGGCCTAGTTGAGAGAAAGAATAGAACTTTGATTAACATGGCAAGATCAATGTTGAGTGAGTACAATGTGAGTCATTCATTTTGGGCCAAAGCAATCAACACAGCTTGCTACTATAGCAACCGACTCTATTATCACCCTATGATGGAGAAGACACCATATGAGCTCTTGAATGGAAGAAAGCCTAATATTGCATATTTTTGGGTTTTTGGTTGCAAATGCTATACATTAAAGAAAGGCACAAGATTGAGTAAGTTTGAGAAGAAATGTGATTAAGGTTTCTTGCTTGGTTACTCCACTACTAGCAAGGCTTATAGAGTTTGAAATTTGGCTAGTGGTACTCTTGAGGAAGTTCATAATGTAGAATTTGATGGAACCAATGGTTTCCATGAGGAAGATGAGAATCTAGATGACGTGAGAGGCACTCAATTGGCCAATGCAATGAAGAAGATGAATGTTGGTGATATAAGGCCTAGAGAAGTGATTGAAGTTGAAGATGACAAAGATCAAATGCTCTCTAGCTCAAATGTGCAAGCTAGTGGTTCTCATGATTAAAATCAAGCTAGTTCATCATCTCAAGTGCAAGATCAACAAATGGCTAGTACATCATCTCAACCAAATGACCAACCAAGTGCAAGCAATCAAGTTCAAGTGCTCCAACCTACCAATGTTGCAAGAGATCATCCATTGGATTCTATAGCCGGTGATTTATCAAGAGGTGCGCAAACAAGATCAAGATTGGCATCATTTTATGAACGCTTCTTATTTGTGTCATCCATTGAACCAAAGAAGATTGATGAACCTTTGAAGGATGTTGATTGGGTCAATGAAGAACTTAACAACTTCAAGAGAAATCAAGTATGAAAGTTAGTTGAGAGGCCTAAGGGACACAATGTAATTGGAACCAAATGGGTCTTTCGCAACAAGCAAAATCAAGATGGGATAGTGTCGGTGTTCTAGAATAGGGGGTGTCTAGAGATGGTGACAAGTGAATGAAGATGCGCGTCAGAGCCTCCGATGGTGTGCAAGGCGGACACAAGATGTATACTGGTTTGGGTTGAATGTCCCTACATCCAGTGCTCACTGCTGCTCGTGTTGCTTTGCACCGAAGTGCTTGTAGTAGGGGGATATAAGTTAGTCGAGAGAGGGATGACTCCTAGGTCTCTGTGTGTGGGTGTGTTCGAATGCTAGAGTGTGTGTGTTTAGAACATTGCCATAGTGTGGTGTTGTCTTGCTTGTTGCCTGGTTGAGGGTCCCTCGCTCCCCTTTTATAGCATGCAAAGGGAGGGGTCAGGTTATAGTGTTTGGATGTACGAAAAATGAAAAGAGAATGCCCTAAGGTGCTCCCTATTCCTAGCTTTCCTCTTAGCTCGTGCTTTTGTACAGTCGTCGTGGTGGTGGTGGTGCGCCGTGGCTATTGATGACGCGGTGAGGCCATACCCTGACACGGTGTCATGATGAAGAGGGTTTCGTGGCCCTAAAGCTGCGCCGGCGAAATGGTGGGGGCGGCCTGGACGGCCATGGCTCCTCGCTCCATTGAGGCGGACATGATAGGGTGCGGCGTAGTGTAGCCTCTTCCTATTACTACCATGGGAGGGCGAGAAAGATCGGTGGAAGCCTTGACCGGATCATGAATCAGGTTTTACAAGTTCCCAGGCGATCCTACACGATGCGACGAGCTCCTGTTCCCTAACAGGAAAGGGTAGGGGCTCGTGTGTACCCGTGGCAGCGTGTTATAGTGGGGGTCGAGCGAAGCGGTGGCCATGTAATGGGGTCGAGCACCTCGATGACGTCACAGGACTCGGGCGCCAGGATGACATCATGGGGGTCGGGTGAGACAGACAGAGGTCAGACGAAGCAGAGGAGCGCTGGGAGGCTCGGGCGCTTATCCTTTAGCTTTGGTTCCAGGAGGAGTTGGGCCTGGGCCAGCTGTGGTGGACCGTGGGCCGCTATTCTGCCTTGGTGGATAGTTTTTGCAATGAGAATGGGGTACCCTATTTTGCTGGTACCCGACAGATAGTTATAGGGAACAAAGCAAGAATAGTGGCTCAAGATTACACTCAAGTTGAAGGTCTTGACTTTAGTAAAACATATGCCCCGGTTGCAAGATTGAAAGCAATTTGGATCTTGTTGGCCTATGCTTGTGCCCACAACATCAAGTTGTATCAAATAGATGTGAAAAGTAAATTTTTGATGGGTACATTAATGAGCTTGTGTATGTTGAGAAACCTCTCGGTTTTGAAGATAAGAAGAAGGCCAACCATGGTTACAAGTTGAGAAAGGCTTTGTATGGCTTGAAGCAGGCACCTAGAGCATGGTATGAGAGGTTGAAGGATTTCCTACTCTCTAAAGGGTTCATCATGGGCACGGTTGACACCACTCTCTTCACCAAGAAGATTGGAAAGGACTTATTTGTGTTGCAAATCTATGTTGATGATATCATATTTGGATCAACCAATCAAGATTTTTGTAAGGAGTTTGGAAAGATGGTGGCAAATGAGTTTGAGATGTCTATGATTGGAGAGCTTAGTTACTTCCTTGGTCTTCCAATCAAGCAATTGAAGAATGGTACATTTGTGAGTCAAGGGAATTACATCAAAGACATGCTCAAGAAGTTTAGCATGGAGGATGCAAAGGAAATTAGTACACCAATGGGGACAAATGGAAGCTTGGATAGTGATACAAGTGGCAATATGGTGGATCAAAAGATGTTGGTCTATGATTGGAAGCCTACTCTATGTGACCGCATCAAGATGGGATGTGATGTTTAGTGTATGCATGTGTGCTAGATTTTAAGCCTCACCAAGAGAAAGTCATTTGAAGGCTACAAAGAGAATATTGAGGTACTTGAAGCATACACAAAATGTTAGATTGTGGTATCCTAATGGAGCAAAGTTTGAGCTAATTGGATATTCTTATTCGGATTATGCAGGATGGAAAGTTGAGAGAAGAAGCACATCGGGCACATGTCACCTATTGGGAAGATCACTTGTTTCTTGGTCATCAAAGAAGCAAAATAGTGTTGCACTTTCAACTGCCAAAGCCGAATACATTACCACCAGTAATTGTTGTGCACAAATTTTTTGGATGAAGGCCACCTTGAATGATTTTGGAATCAAGTTCAAGCAAGTGCCATTGCTATGTGACAATAAGAGTGTCGTGAAGCTCACCAACAATCCGGTTCAACATGCAAGAACAAAGCACATAGATGTCCGCCATCATTTTATTAGAGATCACCAACAAAAAGGGGACATTTCAATTGAGAATGTGGGCACCGATGATCAACTTGCCAATATCTTCACCAAGCCACTTGATGAGAAGAGGTTTTGCAAGCTAAGGAATGAATTGAATATACTTGACTTCTCAAATATATGTTGATGCACCCCCATTATATGACATGCCTCTCCTTCGAGCAAAGCAAGGTAAAATTAATTGACATGTCATTCATTCATTGCTAAGGACTTGTTTAGTGCATTTAGTTATTCCTATCATGTCTTAGGCTCATTCATGAAAATCAAATGAATTTGATGCTTGTATGGTATCACTATTGCTTGTATTCTTGAAATGATCTAGTGGTAGCATATGACATGTTTGTAGGCTTGTGAACCTAGTGTTTGAGCTAGAAAATGAGTTATAAGTGTTTAACTCAACATGATGCATGATAACCCTCGCTTGGAGGTGTGAAGAAGCTTGCCCTTGGATCAAACCGAGTTAAATATCTTTTGTAAGTAATCTAGATTGAACCAATTTGGGAAAATGATCCTCACTTCACATGATTTCACCCCAACCTATCTAAAATTTGAGCTCACCTTTTTTAGTCATTGATGACAAAGGGGGAGAATTAATTCACAAAGATAGTGTGATAGGGGGAGCAAACAAATCAAATGATATTGTAAGGGGATCAATTAAAATTTAAAGCACATAAAGCACACAAGTAGGGGGAGCAAGCTCATAAACTTGTATGTTGCATTTGTATGTGCATTACATATGTTTGCTTGCATGGCACAAGTTTTAAAAATTCCCTATTCATGCTTGTGTGGTGTATGCTAGATTATAGAAAATGATTGATGAAATGAAAAACTAGCATGCATAGTATGATAGTTAGATGTGCCTTACATGTTTTACAAGTGGTACTAGTGTCTTGCTTATAATGTTGATCTCACAAGGTATCTAGTGTTCATGTTTTACAAGTGCTATCTAACTAACCATGGTGCTAAGGATGGTGTTCAAATGGCAACTCTGATTGGTATCACGCTTCAAAGGTTGATTCTTTACACCTTATTACCATTTGGTAGCTATTACTCTCCCAAATTTCCAATCCATGCATATGTGAAAGCTTTCAAATCCAAACTCTTAGCACATATATAGGGGGAGCTAATACTACCAATTTGGGTTGATGAAACTTGTCCATAATCTTTACACATGGTAATACGATTGGACAAGCAACATGAATCCAAGAAAATTTTATTGAATATATTTGTAAATAGGTTGTCATCAATTACCAAAAAGGGGAAGATTGAAAGCCCTAGTTTGGTTTTGAATAATTGATGAAACCTAGTACTAACCTTCATGCTAAGTATGTGAATTAGATAAGGTTGGTATATTCCAAGTGGTGAAGCTAGAAGATGGTCCACGGAGGTGATGATGGACATAGATGATCAAGTGTTCATCATTTGGAAAAGAAGAAAGAGAAAAAAAAAATAGGCTCAAGGCAAAGGTATATGTGATAGGTCCATTTTTGTCTTTCACTTAAGACACCATAGAGGGTGTGAGTCACTTAGGATCGATAGTCGTACTATAAAGAGGGGAAATCTTTGGCTAAACAGTTTATCGAGTGCCACTAGGTGACATGATTCATGCATTGTATTTAGGAACCTAGTGTGTGTTGACGGTAGTTAACATATATCATCAACCATCAAGCTACCATGCATAAATGGTGAAAATGGATCAATATCATAGAATAGGAGGTTTATCCTGACAAATTCCACAAGTTTTGGTGAATCTGTGTTTCTTGCAGGATTTAATCAGAAAACTAGCAAGGAGGATCAAAACGTCAAATAGAATCAAACTTAACCACGATGAAAACTACTCTAGAAGGTTCCAGAGGATACAAGAAGGCACCACACCATAGCAAACCCCGAAAGGATGATAGGTGGGGCCGACCGGCCTGACCACCATGCCGCCCAGCCCCCTATGGGGCCCACTTGTTAGGAGCTTCTAGAATGTTCCTCTAACGCCTCCTAGGATTACATCTATGCTGTTCCTTTAGTTGGTTTGATCCAAGGGCTCATGTTGCACCCCCAGGGCTATAAATACAAGCCTGGACCCTTGAGGGATAAGCCAAGTCTAATCCTGAGAGCTAAAAGGCCAGGAACCCTAATTCGTATTTCCACCAGGATTTAGGGCTAGCAATCAAGAGAAGATTAGTCCTTTATAGGATCTAGTCTTGTATTAGAGATAGAGAGATAGAGTGAGAGAGTAGAGTTTTGGAGGAGTCCCAGCCTATCGGAGCTCTCTCTACAGCTTGTACTCTACGGAATCAAGTTCTTCTGGAGCTTGTTTCTAAGATTTCTCTGGTAATCGACTTCTGATTCAAGTATACAACTTGTTCATATTGTTCTTTAAGTTTACGACTCTCTTTTGAGTGCTTTGGTCTTGGTAGCTCCTTGATTGAAGTAGTATTCCTAGTGTAAGTGTGGTGCTTAGACTAGGGTTACTCATAAATGCACCCTATTTTCTAGATCGGTGGTAGCTCACGAAGGTGACTTTTATAGCTTCGTTGAATCCTCTATAGTTGTGGGGGTATAGACCCGTATACCCTCATGGTTGCTCATGGGCTGCACTAGAGGAGGTGTCCCAACTCACCAGAACAGGTCACGTGAATCACCTAACTAATCGGTGTATCGTGCGGTATATACGAAGACCAACTTGACGATAAATGGAACCTGGTCGGTTAGAATAGATTTCGTATCCCATGCGGATAACGGTTGTTGTAACTGATTGGAACTAGATCTGTAACCTTGCCCCCTGTACTATATAAGGTGGGCAAGGACCCCCTCAATTGATCTCATACACAATCAATACAATCCATAGAGACGTAGGACGCAGGGTGTTACGTTGCTTCCGTAGCCTGAACCTGGATAAACCCATGTGTTCGCCTTGCGTCACCATCTAGTTTATTGTCTCGCGCACCTCCACCGATTAATCTACTAACGTGGGCATACCCCTCAGTAGACTGCCAACCACATCTCATCGATAGTGGTGCACCAGGTAGGGGGGTGTGTGTGCAGATCCTAAGGCGATCCAGATGGTCATCTTCCCTACTTCCATGGTCCTCCCGGTGGGCCAAACCTTCATGATCAGGACATTCACTTGGACCACTGGCGTGGACGGTGCCGTCGAAGTCATGGAGGCGGTGCAGGCTCCTCCTGTGCTAACCAAATCTACACCAGCACCGGCGGATTCGATCCTGGGATTACTCTCGAGGTCATCTTCTCTGGCAACTCGTCGTTTTCTTCCCCGCTACCAAGGGAGGCGGCTCGACAATTTTGATCTGATCGAGTCCATCGATCGAGTCACTACAGGCCTAGCTGAAACCCTAACCTTGGTAGAATCGATCAGAGATCAATCTGCCGAGGACTGCTATGGCCCCATCCATCATCACTCGACTGAGCGACCTACTCAGGCTAGCCACCAAAGGCGTCTAGATTCTGATATGGTGATCATGGCGACTCCTAAAGGGCGAATGGTCCGTTACCGACTAGCTCCCATCATTGGCCTAAGGTCGATGGACTATGAGGCCCTGACAGAGCATCCATCTACCGTTTACCCATACGGGCTGGTGAAAGCTCTATGTTTGGTGTTGGTAATTAGTGACAATGCCCAAGTGCTAATCATGTGCTTAAGATTGTATGTAGCAAAGGATGATTAGCACATAGCATGGTGAAGCATGATGATCAAGTGTGGATGATGAAGTGGTTACCATGGTGATGAAGGAGGAACAAGGTGTAACCCTATGGAGCTCAAGGCAAAGGTATTTTGCTAGGGTTTGCTTTTGGTGATCAAGACACCTAGTGGGTGTGATCACGTTTAGGTTTAGTAGCCATACTATGAAGAGGGGAAATGGCGTATCATTTCATGTCCTGCATGTGCCTCTAGGTGACATTTCATTGAGCATATGCATTTGGATAGAGCTAATAACGCCTCAAAAAATGATTATGAAAATGCTAACACACTTGCACATGACGATGATCACTTGGTGGTGTTAGCACCTTTGTGAAGGCGGTGAAGTTTGAGTGGTAGAGAGGGTTTGGGGTCCTCTCTCCCTCCTGCCGAGCTTGCAAGGTGGGATTCAGGCGTTTTTGAGGAATTGAAATGACCATTTTCCTTTACGCCGAATGTTGGAAGAAGTGGCGACGTCGCGCAATCATTTTTCATTGAAATTATGGCAACAAACGCTGGCTCAGGGAGTGACAGACGTGACCCTAGCATCTATCGGCTTACCCCTGAGCGTGGCATGCTGCAACGGAGGCGACTGACGCGGGTGTGTCCGAGCGACGGACGCCAGGCATCAGTGTCCGTCGGTCATGGCATCATCAGCATCTCAGGCACGTTCACGACAGACGTCGGGCAGCGTCCATCGGTGCTGCGACAGACGCGTCTGTCGGGCGAAATCGAGCTCTGGGAGCTCTCTGGACAGCGTCCGTCAATGCGACTGACACTATGATAATTTGTGAAGGACGCGTCCATTGGGTTGGCGTGTGACCGTTGAAGTTTGAACGCGCGTGGACGTGTGGCACTCGGAGGGGCGACGGACGCGGGCACAGCGTCTGTCGGGTGAGCGACAGACGCGTCTGTCGCCCACAAAATTTGCCCAATGGCTCTTTGTGAAGGGGTACATCTATAAATACTAGGTGGCCGGCTCTTGGCTCCATCTCTTGGACTTTTGACATTCTTGTGAGCACATTGAGCTGAGCCAAAACATCCCCTCTCATCCCCACTCATCTCCTTTGCATTCGATTGCAATCTTTGAGTGAGATTGAGTGATTCCAATGCATCGATCATTGATTTGCATCTAGAGGCACTTGGGGGATTGATTTGTTGCGGTGTTTCTTGTTACTCTTGGTGGTTGCCGCCACCTAGATGGCTTGGAGTAGCTTGGAGGAGGTCCGGCACGTGTTGGTGATTGTTCGTGGCCGGCTCCGGTGATTATCTTGTGAGGGGTTCTTGTGGTTCCCCGGCGGAGCGCCGAATTCCAACTCTAGTAGATTGCTCGTGTTATTGCAGGCTCTTGCCATTTGGTAGGTTCTTGTGGTGCCTTTTGAGAGGCTCAGTGTGTGACCGATTAGCCACCGAACCACGTGGCTGAAGAGGGACACAACGGGGACTAGCGTGCCGGCAAGCATGTGAACCTCAGGATAAATCTTTGTGTCATTACTTCTACATTGTGATTGATTGATCCCGGTGTTTGGTTATCTTAGAATTCATTGATCATCATTCTTGGTTGGCTTAATTCATCGCCCTTTGGTGAAACCCCTCTAACTCACACTTGCATTACTTTCATAGTTGTATCTTGCTAGTTTGTTTAGTGTAGCTAGAATAGCTCTTTGCTTTGGTAGCTTGCTAGCTCTAGTTGTTTTTCTTCTTGCGGTTTGACTTGTGCGGTTGAGTGAAATATATTAGAATTGTCATTTGGATAGGTGGCTTGCAACACCCCATAGGCTAGGCAAAACTCGCTTCTCGCTATTTGTTATATTAATAAACTTGTTTAGCATACTTTATAGGAATTTTTATTAGGCTATTCACCCCCCTCTAGCCATCAAGACCTTTCAGCTAGAGAATGCGGTGTTTGAGTACATGGTCCGCATCCCACATCTATTCGAGATCTCGCTGAGCGTGACCATGTTTCAGATCTATTCTTGTTAGAGCTGCCTAAAATCGACCACCCTGTCCCCATCATCAACATGGTGGATATCAGACCGATTGGTGGGGATTCGCTCTCTACCATCCTAGAGGAAAGCACCGGATCTACCAGTTCTACCCAAACCCACACCATTACCATCCCATACGAAGAGGAGTTCCCAGCGTTTCCCCTAGCTTTGGAGGCACAATCTTCACCATCAGCGCCGATGAACCATCCCGCGAAGGGGAGACAGACTAAGAGAGAGCTACTTAGGTGGAAAGAAACGCCGATTGCACAGCTCACAGGGTGGAGCGAGAGAATGTCGAAGAGGCACGAGCAAATGAGGGTCGGCGCCCCATTCAACACGATCTAGCCGATGCTTTCGACATGTGTGGCAACCAACAAGTCTACAAAACACCAAGCTCCAACATTGTTGTCGCTATGAACGAGCTCACAAAGCTCCCCTAGTCCTCGGCGCTAGACGTCGTCTCGGCCTATCTAAAGGCCACCATGGTCTAGGTCAATGAGAACCGGCTAGGGGGACACGCACCTGCTCCTTTCATAGCTTCTAGTCATAGCCGTCGTCCCCATGGCTCCTAGCGAAGTCAAAGTCAGCACCAGGCGTCAAGAGTCCACCAGAGTCAGCAATAGGGAGGTCAATGCCTCTATCAGGGGCCAGATGGAAACTACGAGGTGCACCCACACGAAGATGGTCCACCTTCCCACCCCCATGAGAACCGGCTAGGGGGACACGCACCTGCTCCTTCCGTAGCTTCTAGTCAGCAACAGGGAGGTCCCTACCTCTATCAGGGACCAGATGGAAACTACGAGGCGCACCCACATGAAGACGGTCCACCTCCCCACCCCTGTGACTAAGACAGGGGGCGTGATGCTGACCAGGGGGCGCACGCAGTGTAGACCAGCATAGCGGATGCAGCGCTCATCGTGGGGGCGAACGAGGAGCAAATCGCGGCGGTGGTCACGACGGTCACCGCGGTGCTGACCTCCCTATTGAGGTGCAGGCATGAATCTCAATGCCAATACGAACTTGAGGGATCGCATCGAGAACTTGAGGGATCGCATTGATCTCAATGCCAACTTGAGGGATCGCATCGAGAACTTGAGGGATCGCATCGAGAACAAGTCAGAGGTGACCTTTGCAACCATCTCAATGCCAATACGAACTTGAGGGATCGCATCGAGAACAGCAAAGACACGCGACATGCATCTGAGATGCGGTGCAGGCACGAATACAATCAAAAACACGAAGCACCCAAGTGTGGTCACGCACTGCCCGGGGGCATTATCCTAGGCCTTTGACCTTTCACCGACCGGCTCTATGCCGTCGTCTAGCCAAAAATCTTCAAGCTCCTTGACTTGGACACTTATGATAGAAAGGCTAACCCCGAGCAGTGGGTAACGTTGTACGAGATCAATGTCCGAGTAGCGGGAGGGGACGAAGATGTTATGGCCAACTACCTGCTTGTGGTCATCAACCAATCTGCAAACCAATGGCTCCTTAGCCTGCAGGAAGGCTCCATCAACACCTGGGCTGAGCTCAGGAAGGCTTTTGTTGATAACTACATGGCCACTTGCCAGCAGCCTAGCAACAAATACGATTTGGAGAAAGTCAGAGACTATCCAAATGAGCTGCTACGTGACTACATCCTCCGCTTCTCAAAGACACGGATATCCATCCCTAACATCAACAACAATGAGGCCATCTCCACATTTATCAGGGGCCTCCGCTATCACGACGCCTCAGGACTAAGCTGCTCCGTAAGAGGCCTAAATCGGTTCAAGACTTGCTCATGGTGGCAAAAAAGTGGATAGATGCTGACGAGGCTGACTAGCAGATCAAGGAGGATGTTGGGCGAGCTCCTCATTTTTGTAACACCCCAGGTGTTTGTCACTCATTAAGTAGTGGGTTTGATCTCAAATATGATAGATTAAGTGGAGATGATGATGTCAAGGTCAACCTATGGAGATGAGCCTCACCTAAAGTGGATGTTGCATCATTGCTTTACATATAGGTCCCTTTTCAAAGATATATGCTTGGATGGTGTTATGGCAATATCTTCATGTGTCTCACCTTAGTACCTATCTATATTGATCCCTAAAAAAGTTTCATGAAGTTTGGAATCAAAAAGTCACATGAAATAATAAGTTATATGCTTGTTTGGATTATAACTGAAACATGCCTTACATACCATGGGAACTAGTAATTATGCAACATACAAAGGCAACATGTGCAACACATCTTGGACACATGTGGAACAACCTAGTGAAACATATGTAGCATGTACCTTGAAGCAAATACATGAAACAATTGAAATAGAGCCTTGAAACCAGCATTACAATTATAGTGACTTCTATGTTTCAATGCATGTGAGGCCTACACTTTTGTGCAACCTATGCATGGTGTGTATGTTTGGACTCTACAACACCTTAACTACACTTAGGACACTTAATGGAACAATGTTCATGTTGATCATTTTGCCTAAATGTGCTTCTAAGTGATGGTTGGCCATGTATGGACCCTAGGACCCTTTTGTTTAACCATTCCAAAAGTGTGACCTAGAAGCTTTGAATGACTGTGCATACTTTAACAAAGTTATAGAAAATTTTATAAGGAACAAACTTTGTTTAATAGTCAAGTCACGAAAATGTGTGGAACATGCTCAAAAAGGGCCCACAAGTCAGTTTTAGGGCTGATTTCAGCACTTAGCCATTTTTTTAAGCCCCGATTTCAGTGTCTTCGACATTGGCATGCCGCGTTCTCAAAATTTTACTAAATAAAGGGAGTTGAGCCAAATATAAAAGTTGGAGATTATTCTTTGGAGAAGGACATACCAAAAGTGGGAATTCGTTTGATCAAGTTTGGTATCTCAAAACCAGTGAAAACCGAGCTCTAATGTGATTGTCTTTAACATGTTGACAGTGCCAATTTGACGCTTAATTTTCTGCTAATGGAGAGCTCCAATGGCCATGGAACCTTAACGAAAATTGTAGAGCATCGAGTGAGCTCCGAATTTGCTTCTTGGCCCAGGTCCAAAATCGGCCCGTAGCCGACCTAGAACCAGCTCCCACCTTGCTCCCTTTATCGCCCACCACGTGTTCGCGTTTATGCCGCCGTGGCGTTCATGCAGCAGAGCGCGCTCCACCATTGCCAGGAGCTGCTGCCGCGCGTCCTCCTTCATGCTGCGTGCCCCCGCGCTCCTACCCCCTGGACGCGTGCCCTGCTCCTCCTTGCATTGATGTGGACGCTGTGCTGGCCACAGTCTCGTCTCCCTCTCTCTCGGACGCTCTAGAGCGGAGCAGCCATGGGCGCCGCCGCCAAGCTCCATGGCCGCTGCCATTCTCCCGCCTCTGCACTTCTTGTGCCCCAATCGAGAGCGATGTCACCTTCCCCAAACCGCGCTGTACCTTCCGCACCACTTTTCCGGTCCGAACCATCACCAGAGCGTGCCACCGTCATGGCCGCCATGGCCAAGCTCCATGGCCGCCGGCAGTCCTCCGCCACAAGCCTCCTTGTCCTCAACCGAGCAGAGCACCATCTTCCTCTCCTCATACCGCCCCCGACGCGCCCTTCTTCAGGCCCCGTTCGCCGGCGACTAACGCCGCCGCCGGAGCCGCCGTGAGCAGCGCTGCCGGAGTTCATGGGCCGGCCACCCTGCACCACCTCGAGCCGAGCTATGGCTCCTTAGGGATGCAAGCATGCCAGGGCATCGCCATGACCCCGCCATTCGCCGCTGGCGCCGCCCCTGCCGGCCGGAGCCGCAGGTCCGGCCACCTCCCCTGCTCGGCGTCGGGAGGAAGAAGAGGGAGTCTGTCTCCCTCTGTGTCTCTCTGTCTGTGTTTGTGACAGGCGGGCCTGGGGGGTAATGGGTCCCACATGACAGTTTATGAAGTGGCCGTTTTGGGTGTGTTTTCGGGTGTGCCTAGCACATTCAGTTAGGTATGGATAAACCCTGTTTTTGAAATTCAGATTTTATGTAAATCTTCTAAAATGCATATCTCTTGCTAGGTAAATCCAAAAATAGCAAAAGTGGACTTTTTGGAAACCTTGGGAAAAGATCTATACAGTGGAGGCATAATATGTTACATGTTGTAGATATTTTCTGATGTCTTTATTTAAGCCTTAAAAATGCTCCAAAAATGCTTACCAACTTGAGCAGAGCCATATCTAGAGTTTTAGAACTCCAAAAATGATGATTCTTATTTTGTTAATTTTGTGATGACAGGAAAAATATTAAACACACTATTTGTTCACTGTTTTCTTAGGGTTTTGTTTGGACCTTGATAATTAAGGAATTTACATTATATTGCTTGTTATTTTTATATCTTGAGTTGTGCTGCTCCAAATGATGTGAAATTTTTATGGTAGTCTTTCCATGCTATTAAGGTACTGTGGTATAAATTTTATGGCCATTGCTTACCGTATGCTCAAGTTATTGATTTAACTTGTTTATGGCTTGATAAATAGCTTATAAATAATATATAAATGATAAAATAGAAAATGTTGTTCCATTACCTTAGTATGATGTTTCTCTATCATATTGATTCATAATATGGCCTTGTGTTCATAGAAAATATTGAGTGTTAAGTTTAACTTGCTCTCACATGATTTATTGCTATAGCCATTTGTCTTTTTCATAGAGGTTGTTATACATGTCCAAATGGTTTCAAATTTGGATAGTAGACTTTTGGGAGCATGTGTAGGCCTCTGTAATTTTGGTAGAATTTATTATGCACTTTTGATATGTGTTCATAATTCCACCAAATTATCTAAATAAATTAAGAAAATGCATTAAAAGAATTTATTTAGGAATGGACACTATGTTTTCTGGTGTTCATTAGTCATGTGTGACATGTTGGTAAAGTTGGTTTTGTCCAATTATTTGTTTGCAACATAAGTTAATAATTATTTCTTGCAAATGAAGTTTTTGGACAAGATATGGGAACTTAGTAAAGTTCTTCATGATAATGTGCCTTGTTGTGAAACTTATTTATACAAAAGTTGTAGATAATTTAAGTATCTAGCTGCTGTTAAAATTTGGTGGCATTTAGCCATGTGGTTTAGGAGTTATAGCTGTTTAAAGTTGGGGTACAGAATTGCTTGCTCTCTGTCTTGTTAGACCAGTTTCTGTATTTGTGTAAATTCGACATGTTAAACTTTGGAATCATGCTGTGATGATATTAAATGAAATGTAGAGAATTTCATAAGCTTTCTGTAATGTCTTATTTCATATCATTTGAATTTGTATATCTCCAGATATGATTGATTTTTGAAGCTACTGTTTGCTTGACCAGAAATTGATAAATTCTAATTATAGTTGTTTGCTTGTATTTTGTTAAGTGTGACTTATGCCTTTGAGGGTAGTTAAGTTAATTAGCTCTAGGTGTTTATTAGAACTTGGGTATGCTTGCATGATTGCTATAGTTATTGCACTTCTATGCATTCACACATGTGCATGGTTGCATCTCATATAGGTACGCTAGCAGAAACGTGTGAAGGATGTGGCGTTGGAGCCAAACCGAAGATGGAGTTGGTGGATCTATCTCGGAGATGGAAAGATCGGACAAGTGCTAGAATGAGGGAATGCTCGCCAAGCGGGTTTCATCTGACATACTCTAACTTGAGTCGGATCCCAGGCAAGCCCCGGAGCATTATAAGCCTCCTATCTTCAAAACAATTAATTCTATATATGTTATAAGTATTGTTGCATTAAGTGATAGGAGTTGGTTGGAAACTCTTGCTACATTATATCATTCCTTGTCCAGATATATAAATCCTTGAATCCTACATAGACTAGGATCGAGTAGATGCTTAGCCCTGCTTTAAGTGGTAGAAGTCAGGTGATTTCCTGTCACCTGTGAGATATAGGGATATTCATATATGGAACGGTTGGCTATATGTGCTATCGTGGAATGGAACCATGTGTTAATAAAATGAAATGAGACCGAGCGGGATGATGATAGTGAAGCAACAAGGCATGGAGGTCTTAGGTGTGGATCTATCCCCGTCTGAGTCGTTTAAGGACCGATTCGCTGTACGTCCTTGAGTCATGTTGAACGCAGTCTAACACTTAGTTGGCTGGATAAGTCGTTCCGACCGCGAATCCGAGTAATACAATTCAGGCTGGGAATCGAATGGTAGGTTGCTTCTTAAAGGAGAGAAAGGATGTGCTTGGGGACATTGGCATGAGACCAAGGGGGGGTTAGAGTCCCTATCACCTGGCAGAGTGTCGCCCTTGGGGTCGCGACATCATTCGGACCCGCGGCTCCTGAACTGTATCAAAGGTGACCTGAGCAGCCCTCGCCAGGCGTGACTCGGTGAGTGTTAGAAATACCCCTCCAGCTGGATAGGAATTCGATTCGAATCGCCGTCGCTCCTGGTTAGTGAGCACTTGACTTGAGCAGCGGCAACGTAGATTCAATTAAATTGAACGGATGGTTAATTGGATCATGATGGAAAGATTGCCTCAATTTATACCTGCTATGGTTAATATTGTTTGCTCCTAATAAAATGAGTGCTCTAGTACAGGTTCTAATATAGATGATAGGTTAATGATAATTAACTTGATGTTTAAGCATTAATGATTGATCATCTATATTAAGCTTTTATGCAAAATGTTGTCAAGCTAGCCCCACTTTATATCAGCCTTGCATGATCCTTGGTGTCACCTTATTTCTGGTTTCTGACGGGTAAGTCTAGCTGAGTACCTTCTCGTACTCAGGGTTTTATCCCCACTTGTTGCAGGTTGTGATGTATCATGGCGACTGCAAGAGTTGGTTGGCTCCTGCCTTGTGGCAGAGTGTGATCATGGGCATGATTCTTCTGAGTTACCTTATCTCTAATGCTTTTGTTGGAAGTCGACCGTGGTACTGGCATGTATTTGAAATAAGATTTTTGTTAGTTTTAAATTACTTTGCTTCCGCTACTTTTAAACTGAAGTTGTAATAACTATGTTGAACTCCGATGTAAATTGATTTACTTGTGAAATGAATGTAACATGTGACTTGTTATGTTGAATCACTACGATCTTGGCTTGTATGTTGGTTGGTTTGAAATCCCTCGTGATTTCATTGGACTACCGGAGTTATATGGGCTCAAGTGCGAGAATTTGATCACTCCGGTGATTGTTTTTGTACTTGTGCTCTTATAATTTGGACAGTTCTGTTACAATTTTGACCAACCGAACCACTGCTACGATGACCGACATGATGAGCGGTGCCGTGATGACTGCCACGATGATCGGCGCAACGATAACTATGACCGCCGCAATGACAACCGCGACCGGCGTCGTGATCGGCAAGATGACTCCAGGAGGCGGCAGAACCACAACTGGCTAGTGGACAACACCATCAACATCGTCAAGCTAGGTGCCAAGCGTGACTATGAAGACGCCTACTCCAAGGTCCTCTAGGGTCCCTATCCGGCTCACCCAGATTTCGGCCACACGATGGGAAACTGTAGGGGCCTAAAGTCTTTTTACCGCTCAGATCCTCACAAAAGAATGCGCGGTGGCAGCAAGGATGGTGAGCGTGACAACCAGCGGGATGACAAGAAGGGTGACGAGGAAGAGAAGGACAAAGAGGAGCAAGACAAAAAACCCGTCACACCTACAAAGATCCCGACAGAACCATCCGCACTATTTTTGGCGGCAAGGTAGCCTTGGAGACCGGGTGGGAGAGGAAGCTGACCGCCCGAGCTGTCATGGCTGTCTCCAACTTTGATGAAAAGACTGCCAATCCCAAGTACCAAAACTGGATGCACCAGGCCATCATGTTCAGCAGAGCTAATTAGTGGGCCAAGATCCCGAAACTAGGTCGCTTCCCTCTCATTCTAGATCTAGTCATAAAAAACGTTCGGATTGAGAAGGTGCTCATTGACGGCAGTAGCACCCTCGACATCCTTTTCTACAATGCCCTAACTGAGTTAGGCCTTAAGCTGGAGGACCTCGAGTCGTACGACACACCTTTCTAGGGGGTACTCCTAGGGCAGACCTCTCATCTCCTGGGTCAGATCACGTTGCCGATCCAGTTTGGCACTCCCGACCACTTTCGTGTCTACTACATTGTTGACACCTCTAATGCCACCTAAGCTAGGTTGTCATCCCCAACATGACACCAAAGGTGTTGGTACTAAAATATGCAAATGCTCCTTTGAAATAAATATGAAATCCACAAGCGCACAAATAATACCGATGTAGCATTTTAACCGGGAGTAATCCAGGTATCGTTATTTATATTTTTACCACTGGGAAGGGATGCTAAGGATAATGAGTAATGAGCATCACTACATATGCTAATGAAGAGCATAACCATGTCTTTATCTATCTTCTCATATAGGGTAAGTGTCACAAGATAAATAATATATGAATAATAATAAAGGATAACTAGTAAGCACATAGCCACATATAATGATAAACATCTCAATAGATTACTCTAGATATATAGCACTAGCATGGATTAGGATGAACTATCGGGATAATCCTAAGTTATTCTAACTATAAGGTCAAAGTATATGATGATTAGTGCAATTACACTTGGCAATCATAGCAAGAAAAGGTTATATCTACGCATAGTGATATTGCTAAGGAAGATATAGAACATAGCCATCACTTCCCTATAATAGTTGTGCTTTGCCTACCCTATACTCAGGAGGTGGACTACAGAGGACTCAATTTGACTGTCACTCCCACGATCTACCACATGATCCGGAATATAGGGTGCAATCGCAGGTAAATACGGTATAGGCACCACGCCTACACAATGTTTACCACTCACCCAAGATATCAATGAGCAAGCGCTATACGATCCTATACTTGAATATAAGTCTGATCGAACTATGCCAAGCATATAATCAAAGTAGACTAAGAACAATATAATTGAGAACATAATCAAATAGAGCAAAGTCATATTCAGTATGATAGAATAGACTAAAGTCATATTCATACAAATGATGAACTAGATGAATAATATAAGAACAAATACAAAAGTAGGAGAGAATTACCAAGTATTCTCTTGACAGATCCGAAAATCAAGCAATGCTTGGCTCCTTCTAGTTCTAATCCTATGTAGCTATGCTAAACTAGAGATCTAATTGAGATGGTGGCTCTAGGGCTTCTCTGAATGGAATGAGATGAATGAATTGAATGAATTAAAAATTAGGGTTTCTCTTGGGGACAGGGGCCTTGCTTATATAGCCCTCTAGGAAGCACCATAGCCCTTAGATCAAACCGACCTTGATGAACGATTATTATTGATTCTCAAAGGTGGTGGAGGCATAATCCACGAGGTGGAAGCTGATTGGCCACCTAGGTGGGGCGGGCGCCCAGGCCTAGGGGCGGCCGCCCCTATTGCCTAGCCTCTAGGCCCTCCCCTCTGGGGGAATATCTTCTCGAGTCTTCTAGAGTATTCTTTTTCATAGTATGGTCGGTTTCTCTCTATGTAAATCTGACATGTGGTCCTCCTTTGGTTCATTCCTGATAACCCCCTATAGAAATAGATATTCACTAAAACTAGTGGAATTATGTCAGTGTAACCCCTATATCTAGATAGTATTTGTATTTAGATCATTTCTCATGCTATGTTGATGGTTAAAAATGATACTTATCTATCGTCAACAAACTCCCCCAAGCTTACCTTTTGCGCGTCCCTGAGCAAAGATAGACTCAGTGATGGATCAGGAGTTGCTACAATACTTTCACGACTTACAAGTACACATGCGTTCAAACAAGAACTTTCCTCCAGATTAGAATGAACTATTCTGATGAAAAACTCACTCATATTACCTTCCACTATGGGGCTTGTAGCCGTCACTTGGGTCTTAAGTAGTTGAAAGACAGAATGATCAAGTCAAGCCCCATGTTTCAAGCTCTTTGATCAACTATTATTCTGGAGTTTTGCAAAATTTTCAAAATAAAACTCAGAGATTCCTATGTATGACCCTTCCAAGTCTCTCCTTTGTGGTATTTCTGGATCCTCTCCAAGGCATTTATGGTGTATTCCTTTTCTCTCCTCTCAAAATATGTGGTATTTTTGGTAGCATAGTAACATTATGCCTTCTCTCTCTCACCATACTTCTAAAAGGCTTATGTGGAGTTCATAGGTGGGGAGACAGCAAAACATATATTGCATAATCAAAACTATGGATCCAAAAGAACGAGTCATAAAGTCAAATCAAGATATGCATGTGTCTTGGGCTATATGGTAGATGGTGGTAAATGGTAAATGGTAGATGGAGTAGAAGTGGTTATAAGGGGTAAAGGGATGGTGATGGTGAATACTTAGCTCCTTCGAGAAATTTTGTCATATACCTCTCTTAGAAACTTGAAGAATTTGAAGAGAACTTGGGCTTGCTAAATCTCTCTTTTTATTTTTTAGTGGGACATTTGTCCTCTTTTTTTAATAGAATACCCAAGCTTCTTTTGGAACACAATAACAAGAGGTAGCATAACTAGATATTTAGAGCTTTATTGGCTAGCAAGGGATAAAATGGATGATAGGAATATTTTTGCAGTTCACTCCCAATGTAAGAGTAGAACCATTTTCTGGGTGGATCTGAATGAGATATATGTGGATTCATACTTCCAAGGTAGAAGCAGAATATATGGGTGGATATGGATGCGTACTTCTAGGGTAGAAGCAGCATGTATAGGTAGAGTGTATAGGTGGATCTCAATTTTAACCACATGACCAGTTCCTAAGGATCGACACAGCCTGACCATACTCAATGCTCACAAATAGTAAATATGAATGTAAAGCTTCCTAATCTACAAGCATGTATATGGCTGTGGTAGGAATTTAAACTTTTGTCATACAGGAACTCATCATATAGCAAGTTAATTTTCAAAAGATAAATTCTCTAGAACTCTAGTATCTCTAGGAACATGATAGAGAGCAGCTTAAAACCTTCCCATATCATATACGTCAACTACCTAGACTTAGATCAAGCATTTGCTACCCACAAGTTCAGGTTTAGAGCAAATCTTAAATTAAAACCATTGTATCTAAAACTCGGGAGAGTTCAAGGCTGAAAACTAGATACTTGAAAGGAATTACGGTAGAGCAACTATTCATCATTTCCATATAAGAGTTTATTCTAGGGGTTCACTTAGCAAGATGAAGCTTAGCATACTCTCCTATATTTATTTATCAAACCTAAAGATTATACAGAAAACATATATGTATAAGTAAACATTTATTTGGGTTTCTATAGGTTATGCATCTTTTTATTTTATTTCATATATCAAAGCAAAAATAAATAGGTAGATAAGAAAATACATAGCTGGATACATGGGAGGTGCTCTCCCCCAAGCTGAATGTTGACATAGTCTTGCTTGATGAAACTGGCAGACAGTGAAGGTGTACTTCCCTCATCGGAGTGCTTATGATGATTATTGTTGAGATAGCGCTCCGACAGGGAACAGATTATCCTTTTTGTATGTTTGCTTTCCTTGATCCTTCAAATTCTATAAAGCTCAAATATACAACAAAGCTTGTGGAACTTGATTAAGTGTTAGTGATAAACCTCTAAGCCTTGAGCGTCTAGAACCTCTTAACAGATGTATCTTTCTAGCAGGATCTCTTGTACCATATTTTTATGTTTTTACATTTTATATTATGCAAGGAATAAAATGATGAATGCTTCTTTATTTTATTTTTATTCCACCACAGCAAGTAGACTTATGGGTTTTATGCCATAAATTTATTTGCATGGGGCTTAGCAGTTTTATAATGCAATGCAAGACATATTTGTTTTCTTTTCTATGCAGAAATAAAGTGTAACTAAACATGTAATAAAGAAAAATAAATATGATGCGAAAAATTAAATGCAGAACTAAAGAGGGAAATATTGATAACTACCAAGTTACCTCTTGGTGCGGCATTCAGTGATTTGGGTCCACCGAACAGAACTTCTTATTTGCTCTAATCATTCTGGGGCACCTCGGATGGATCGAGTGGTGCTTCTGATTGTGCTAAGTCTGACATTGAATTAACCTTTACTTTCCATACCTGTTTTGTTGGTGAGGTTGACTTTGAGGAAAGAGTTGGTTGCACTATCTTCTCTTCTTTATTCTCCACAGTGACCGATTCACTTTCTGTTAGGGGTACAGCCTCCTCCTCTAGATAAATCTTTTCTTCAGGATATCAATCTTCGTATCTTGATACTTCTCCTTGATAGTCAGCCCATCCATCCTTGGGGATCTTATTCTTCTGGGTGCGGTTGCGACATCTTCTTCTGGTTCTGTTCTTCTTGGGTTCTTCATCAACTATATAATTATTATTGAAATAATGGCGTACCTTCTCTAAGGGAAATTGGAAATGTACTTCTCCTGTTGCAAGGTAGATGATGGCCTTGGTGGTGCTTAGGAATGGTCTCCCTAGGATGATTGATGGATCGTACTCATCTTCTCCCATGTCGATGACTAAGAAGTTAGTCGGGATGAAGTGGTCATCAATTTGCACAGGGACGTTCTTCGCTATTCCGTCCACGAAGCGATATGATTGGTCTGCCATCTGTAGCTGCGCATAGGTTGGGTCTAAAGGCATAGTACCATATAGATATTCATAAGTTACCTTGGCCATTATGTTGACGCCCGATCCAGTGTCACAAACAGCTTTCTAAAAGGAGCTTCTGTTGATTATGCATTCAATAGTTGGGATACCTAGGTCATCTCTCTTAAGCAGATATGGGGACTTGAGCTGATGATCATGCTCTCTGTGGACTACAGTGATCACTCCCACTGACTCCATCTGTTGTGGCTTCCTATTCTTGTTCTTATTCTTGTTCCTCCGATTGTTCTTCTTCTTTGGCTCATAGGGATGTTGAGGGTGTGCAGGGAATTGTAACACTTTATCCTTGAAGAAGAAGGTCTCTCTCTTGCCTTTGATATTGAAACAGATCTTGGCAGTGTTGGCGTACATGATAGCTCCAGCGGTGTTCAAAAATGGTCGTCCCAATACGATGGGCGACTTCTCATCACCACCTGTCTCTATTACTACAAAGTCTGCAGGAACATACGAGCTGCCCACTCGTACACATATGTCTTCTAGAATTCCCTTGGTGTAGCAAAGTGATTGGTCTACAAGCTGCAAGCACATGGTTGTGTACAATAAAGGATAATTAAACATTTTGTCATAGATTACCTTAGGCATGATGTTTACGCTTGCACCAAAGTCACAGATAGCTTCGTTAAAGTTATGCTTCCAATGGAGATCGGGATGACAGGTCTTCCTGGATCACCTTTCTTAATTGGTAAAGTCTCATCATTCCATCCGTTGCAGATAGAGTCACTCCAATAACTTCCTACATTAAATATGTCTACAAGATTTGCAGTTTCTAGATCTTCCGGTTGTCCCGAAATTTTACCTTGGTTAGCAGGAACAATATTGGCAATCTGTTGCAACTGAGACTCTAGCATCTTATTGAAACTAAGCTGATTCTTAATGGCAGTGGAAAAATTATCCATTCTATTATTAATTGTTTCTAGCGTTTTATCATTGGATGCTAATTTCTTAGACATGTTATCCATTAACTTTCCTTGATTAAGCACTAACTCTCTCAGAGGTGGTTGATTGAAAGAATTATTACCTTGATAATTACCTGAGTAGTTACTTGAGTAGTTAGGCCTCTACTGCTGATTCCAGCCTTGATTTTGTTGAAGGCGGTAGTAGTTGCTATTGTTATTGAGGTAGTTCACATCCTCTTGTAGCTCTAGGCAATTGCTTTCTGAATGCCCAGGGTCTCCACACTCTTCACAAGTCATGTAGGAATCATGAATGTGCATGACTTCCTTCTTCTCGTCGGCTCTCTTATCAAGCCTCTTCATGAGTAGGTCCATCTTAGCAGATAGCATGTCTACCTCCTTCAACTGGTGCATACCTCTACCTCTCTTGTGGGTTTGAGTTCTTTCTTCATTCCAACCTTGGTTGGACGTCATCTTCTCCACAAGAGCTGTGGCTTGATCGATTGTAAGTGATAAGAATGCTCCTCCAGCGGCAGCATCCATAGTCTCACGGGTGCTATTAGTAAGCCCGTGATAGAAGGTCTGCATAAGTAGCTAATTCTCCATTCAATGATGAGGACATTCTAGGATGTAGTCTTGAAAGCGCTCCCATGCTTCTAGGACTGACTCATCATGTAGCTGCTGAAAACTTGATATCTTCCCACAAAGAGCATTTGTCTTGCCCATAGGAAAGAACTTCGCCAGGAAATTGGTGGAACAGAGTGCCCACGTAGTATTCTTTTCCTTATTCGCATAGAACCACTACTTCGCTCTCTCCAAGAGTGAGAATGGAAAGAGGCGAAGTAGTATGGCATCTCTAGGGACATCCTTGATGGTGAAAGTGCTGCAGATCTCCAGGAAGTGTTGGAGATGAGCACTAGCATCTTCATGTGCCATCCCACAAAACTGGCTAGCTTGCACCATGTTGATCAACGTCGGCTTTAGCTCAAAGTTTTGTTCAATCTCCGCCATAGGTCCAGTCCGAATGTTAGATGTAGTTGGAGCTAAGAACCCACGGAGTGACTTGTTTGCCATAGCGTCAAACTTTGGTGTTAAGTCTCAAACTATACATGGTTGGCCTTCCGAATCAGAGAGTGGAGCTTCAAGCTGAGATGATGATGTTTCTGCTTGAACCCTCTTTAGCTTGGCTCTTGCTCTTCTAAATAGTAATTCTAGATTATCGATGAAGTTATTTGGACGGCCAAACCTACTCATACATTACCCTGTATATAATATATAAAATAGACAAAAGACAAGGGTAAGGTTGTATGAGAAGAGAAGGATGATGGTTTCTCGATCACATTAGTGGATGCAAGTGATGGCTCATTATCCTTTGGATAGCAATTCAACCTTCCCCGGCAACGGCGCCAAAAATGCTTGTTGACACCTCTAATGCCACCTAAGCTAGGTTGTCATCCCCAGCATGACACCAAAGGTGCTGGTACTAAAATATGCAAATGCTCATCTGAAATAAATATGAAATCCGCAAACGCACAAATAATACAGATGTAGCATTTTAACCGCGAGTAATCCAGGTATTGTTATTTATATTTTTACCACTGGGAAGGGATGCTAAGGATAATGAGTAATGAGCATCGCTGCATATGATAATCAAGAGCATAACCATGTCTTTATCTATCTTCTCTTACAGGATAAGTGTCATAAGATAAATAATATATGAATAATAATAAAGGATAACTAGTAAGCACATAGCCACATATAATGATAAACATCTCAATAGATTACTCTAGATATTAGCACTAGCATGGATTAGGACGAACTATCGGGATAATCCTAAGTTATTCTAACTATAAGGTCAAAGCATACGATGATTAGTGCAATTACACTTGGCAATCATAGCAAGAAAAGGTTATATCTACGCATAGTGATATTGCTAAGGAAGATATAGAACATAGCCATCACTTCCCTATAATAGTTGTGCTCTGCCTGCCCTATACTCGGGAGGTGAACTACAGAGGATTAACAGGACTGTCACTCCCGCGATCTACCACATGATCTAGAATATAGGGTGCAATCGCAGGTAAATATGGTATAGGCACCTCGCCTACACAATGTTTGCCACTCACCCATAATATCAATGAGCAAGCGCTATACGATCCTATACTTGAATATAAGTCTGATCGAACTATGCCAAGCATATAATCAAAGTAGACTAAGAACAATATAATTGAGAACATAATCAAATAGAGCAAAGTCATATCCAGTATGATAGAATAGACTAAAGTCATATTCATACAAATGATGAACTAGATGAATAATATAAGAACAAATATAAAAGTAGGAGAGAATTACTAAGTATTCTCTTAACAGATCCGGAAATCAAGCAATGCTTGGCTCCTTCTAGTTCTAATCCTATGTAGCTATGCTAAACTAGAGATCTAATTGAGATGGTGGCTCTATGGATTCTCTAAATGGAATGAGATGAATGAATTGAATGAATTGAAAATTAGGGTTTCTCCTAGGGCCAGGGGCCTTGCTTATATAGCCCTCTAGGAAGCTCCATAGCCCTTAGATCAAACCGACCTTGATGAACGATTATTATTGATCCTCAAAGGCGGTGGAGGCATAATCCACGAGGTGGAAGCTGATTGGCCACCTAGGTGGGGCGGGCGTCCAGGCCCAGGGGCGACCGCCCCTGTTGCCTGGCCTCTGGGCCCTCCCCTCTGGGGAATATCTTCTCGAGTCTTCTAGAGTATTCTTTTTCATAGTATGGTCAGTTTCTCTCTATGTAAATCTGACATGTGGTCCTCCTTTGGTTCTTTCCTAATAACCCCCTACAGAAATAGATATTCACTAAAACTAGTGGAATTCTGTCAGTGTAACCCCTATATCTAGATAGTATTTGTATTTAGATCATTTATCATGCTATGTTGATGGTTAAAAATGATACTTATCTACCGTCAACATACGTCAACTTTATCATCATGGATTTCAAGGGAACGTACCGCGCCATCCTTGGCAGACTAGCCCTCGCCAAGTTCATGGCAGTACCGCATTATGTCTACCTACTCTTGAAGATGCCAACTGAGAAGGGCGTGCGCAACCTTAGAGGCAATGTCTCATTGCCTACACATGCGAGAAAGAGAGTTTCGCCTCCACCAAGGCCCTCCAGCTCTCGATCCGCATGTAGGAGTCCATCACCGATTCCAAGAAGATTGCTCTGGTGGAGCTGGAGATCCCGAGCAAGGAGGCTACTTGTGCCGCTGCGAAGTCTAAGGAGACCAAGGATGTGGAGCTGGTTGAGGGCGATAAGACCAAGACGGCCCGCATCAGGGCCGACCTGGATCCCAAATAGGAAGACGCGCTCATCAGCTTCCTGAGGAAGAATGTAAGCGTGTTTGCATAGAAACCTGTATATATGCCTAGTGTACCTCAGGAGTTGATCGAGCACTCCTTAGACGTTTCGAAGACCGCTAAGCCGATCAAGCAAAAGCTACAATAGTCCTCACGTGACAAAAAGGAGGCAATTAGGGTAGAAGTAACCCGACTCTTAGCCACCAGTTTTATTAAAGAGGTGTATCATCTAGAGTGGCTTGCCAACTTGATTCTTGTATGAAAGAAGAATAAAGAATGGAGAATGTGCGTTGATTACACTGATCTCAACAAACACTACCCTAAGAACCCCTTTGGCCTGCCTCGTATAGATGAGGTTGTAGACTCCATGGCCGGTTGTGAGCTCTTGTCTTTTCTAGATTGCTACTCTGGCTATCATCAAATCTCCCTAAGAGAGGAAGACCACGTTAAGACGTCTTTCGTTACGCCCTTTGGCACCTACTGCTATATGACCATGTCATTTGGGCTCAAGAACGCCAGGGCGACTTATCAAAAATGTAATCAAATAGTGCCTCAAAGACCAGATCAGAGATCAGCTCGTTGAGGCATATGTTGATGATGTAGTAGTAAAGACCAAAGTGGCCTCTAGCCTGGTCGATGACCTCAACCAGACTTTCAAGGCCCTTGATGCCTTTCAATGGAAGCTAAATCCTAAGAAGTGCATATTCGGTGTTCCATCTTGTATACTACTCGGCAATATAGTTAGCCATGATGATATAAGGCCTAACCCAGAAAAAGTCTAGGCCGTCCTGAGGATGAAGCTACCCAAGTGCGTCAAGGACATCCAGAAGCATACCGGGTGCATGGCTGCTCTGAGTCGTTTCATATCACGGCTTGGAGAGAAGGGTTTGCCGTTTTTCAAGCTCCTCAAAGCAAAGGAGAAGTTTGAGTGGTCGAAGGAGGCTGACGCTGCTTTTGTAGAGCTCAAGCAGTTTCTCACATCCCCCTGGTCCTGATGGCACCCAAGGAAGGTGAAACCTTGCTGCTTTACATTGTAGCAACTGATCGGGTGGTCAGTACGGCCATTGTCGTCGAGCGTGAGGAGGTCGGGCATGTGTACAAGGTCCAACGACTAGTATACTTCATTAGCGAGGTCCTCAATGAGTCCAAAACCCACTATCCGCAGGTCTAGAAGCTGTTGTACGCTATCCTGATCACCTCTCGCAAATTGCGCTATTATTTTGACACCTACCCCATAGAAGTGGTTATGGAGTTTCCGCTGGGGGACATCTTGCATAACAAGAAGGCCAACGGGCACACCATCAAGTGGGTGTTGGAGCTTAGCCCATACACGCTACAATTTCGAAGCCGTCAGACCATCAAGTCACAGGCATTGGTTGATTTCATCATCGAATGGACAGACATGAACACGCTCGTCTCGAAGAGCTACCCAGAGCACTGGAAGATGTACTTTGATGGCTCCCTCAACATTGATGGTGCTGAGGCAGGCGTGTATTTTATATCGCCATCTAGGGACAAGCTGAGCTATGTTCTCCGGATCCACTTCAAGGCCTCCAATAACGCTGCTGAATATGAGGTAGTACTACACATCCTCCATATCACTGTTGAGCTCGACATCAAACGACACATGGTTTTCGATGACTGCTCTTATCATTCGTCAGGTTAACAAAGACTAGGACTGCACCAGTGAGAAGATCGATGCTTATTGCGCTCAAATCAGGAAGTTAGAGAACAAATTCTATGGTCTAGAGTTTCATCATGTGCTCTGGGCTGACAATCAAGCAGATGAGTTGTCAAAGTTAGGGTCAACCCGAGCAGAGATTCCCCATGGAGTTTTCATCCAAGACCTTGTGAAGCCGTACATCAAGGAGAAAGAAAAGCCTATGGCTGAAAAGCCACTGGCAGACCAGCTGGTCACCGCGGTTCCGACTAGCGGCGGTGACTGGAGAGAGCCGTTCATATGGTATCTCACGTCTGCAGATGTTCCCCATGACAAAATTGAGTTGGAGCGTGCTAGTGTTTCTTTGGGATCTTCCGATTTTTGTGACAAGTCCACAGCTGAGCTGGGGACTAGGCCCACAGCAGAGCTAGGCACCGTGGTAGATTCATGGTCTATTTCTCAACTGAGTTGGAATTATTTCTTTTTGGACCCTGGCACCACGTGACTGAGTCACCTACTTTAGGCTTGGGGACTAAGTGGTCACAGTTCACCTAACGATGAATGTGCTTACTATTTTTGCAACAGAGTTGTCAGACAGTGCTAGAGGCATGACCCCTACCTTGGATATACCGATCCTGATGATCATCTCTTGTCCATTTTGGCAGAGCCTATGGTGCAGAGCATCAATAACATTCCACAATGAAACTTAAAGTGGGCACACTTCACCGGAGGTGAATTGTTTTTCTTTTTTCTTGGAGCACCATGTATTTTTTTGGACAAGTCGCTTTTTTGACCAAGACAGTGGTTGGCATTCAGTTAAACTAGTCGGAGGGTTAAACGCTCTTCTGTTATGGATACCTCTGGTCGAAAGCCTCAAGACTTCATGCCCCACTGGTCGAAGACGGTCAAGACGGTGTGTCACATCAAAACACATGGTGCTCAGGGACTAGCTGTGGGGGTATAAACCCATATACCCTCATGGCTGCTCATGGGCCATGCCAGAGGAGGTGGCCTAACTTGCCAGAACAGGTCGCGCGGATCACCCAACTGATCGGCATACCACGTGGTATATACGGAGACCAACTTGACGATCAAGGAAACCTAGTTGGTTAGGATAGATTTCATATCCCATGCGGATACAGTTGTTGTAATGTGGCAGAACCTCCTAAATTATATGGCCCACATGCACCTATCATTGTCTCAATGACCTCTGACTGTTGTGCACGAGAACCAGATAACATAAGAAGTCTGTCGGGTGTCCTAGGGAAACCTGAATCATCCACATTTTACAACTCACACAGGATCAATAAAGGAGTAACTACAACATTATAGCATTTGTACAAATCTTTATATCAGAGCGCAGAAGAATTTAAAATAGTATTTTACATATAAAAACAAGTTACTTTTACAACTTGACTTTAATCGCGGAAGTCGAGTAGAACTATAGTAGACAACTTAGGTAGGGCACCTAAGTCAGGAGGGGACAACCAGATCACGTCGAGCCCCCTGACATGACCTGATTAGCAGCACCAATCAGTACCGGCAACAGGGGTTAACAAATCCTGAGTACTCAATTGTACTCCGCAAGACTTACCCGATGAAAAGAAAAGATTACAAGGATATGCTGGCTTAAGGGAAGTAGTGGAGATAGAAAAGAGAAGTTTTGCAAAAAAAAAGCTTACTACAAGTGGATCCTTACTTTCAATCTTTTAAACTCATCATTATTTATGACTATCACTAGGTGAACCTATACTATAGCATTCGCTCCTTAATATTTACCTCAAGATTCCAAAGTTTCATTCATTAACTATGATGTAGTTACGGAGGTCAAGTCTCCTTGTCCGAGAAGCAACGATGATTCGAATCGATTATACACAGCTAGGGATCCCTAACCACACGACATATGCCGGACTTTAACCCGCATATATCAACCTTCACCCAGATCCTCCAAAACATGACTGGGTCCAGCGCCACCCGAGAGTACAGTACACCTCCAGTCCAGCCCTTGGCCACGAGGGTACATGCTACTCTCACCATCTCTCACTCATAGTGCGCGGTCGGGTCGTTCACATGATAGAATTACCGAGGTCTTAGGTTACCGGAGCATGCGGTCAGTTGTAAAGTCTCGACCAAATAGGACTACAACGGATGGTCCTTAACTGACACAGATAGAAACACTACATCGAGACTCCTTTCCCAATGCAAATTACCCGTCCGATCTCAGCTTAATATTACCATATTCATATTCATATGCTCTCATGACTCGTCATTTGGTCAGGAGAAGCAAAGGTAAACATGCTTCTCGCGAACGATAAAACCACCATTCGAGTTCTACCAAAGTCTAAGCATTACTAAGCATAAGAGATCGACTTACACATACTAGTGGGATATCATCTGGATATAAGTATAGATCAAGGTAATCATGCAACAACGGTATCGACCAACTCCTACTAACTTAATGCACATTACACTAGACTTAAGGTGTAATAAAGTATTTATAAAATAGATGAGTGGTTGTATGTCCAGAGCTTGCCTGCATTGCAGAGAAGGTTAGTTTCATAGAGGGTCACAAGAGTTAGACTTGGCACCAACACCATGGATGGATGGACCTTCTCTAAAAGTTGATCATCACGAACCTTCTCACTCGCGTATGCACTACGCGTAGACGAATGATGCATTCTTTAGTACGATGGAATGCATGACATGATGCATGGAATGCATTGGTGAAAACATAACAAGATAAACTAACTTGAGTACAACTTTTCTTCACGGTACGATTGAAGTAATCAGCACTAATTACTTTTTGTAATTAACACTTAACAAGTTAATCATGAGCACAAACAACTAAAATGTTGCCAAGGAACATCATCATGTTTCATGTCTCATGGTTATCAACCAATACAAAAGCACACAAGTCATTTAGGGAGTATGCCTAATTACCCTAGTTAATTAATTAATTAAGCATGAAAATTATGATTAAAATCAACATTGTCAAATTACTCCTAAACTTTTTGTGGAGCTTTGTTACATCATGAAACAGTGGCAAAACAAGTTTCATAATTTTTAGACATTTATATTGGCCTATAAAAATTATAGAAGTTGCATTTCTTAATTAAAAGAGGTAATTTTAAATCAAGCCAAAACTATTCAAATTCTAAGTTTCATATTTTTTTTAGGTAGACATCATCACAAAGAAGCTACACAAAAATGTATATAATTTTTGGAGCTCTAATTATTTTACTATGAAATAAACAAGTTTCATCACTATTTAAACATTTCTGAAGATAGAAAAAAAAACCTTTTTCTCTCTGCTGTGCCACAGACAGCCCGGTCCCACTGGTCAGTGCACAGTAGCCCGCGCTGACCACGGCGGCTACCGGCTTTGACCGGCCAGAGTTCGCCGGAGGCGAGGTTTCCGGCGACGTGGTTTGCACCTATGGCTTCATCTCTTCCTCCTACATCACCTGGTGGCTCTGGTTCGCACTCTAGCGGACGGCGGCGAGCACAGCGATGGTGGCAGTGGCCCGGTAAAGCCCTGGCACGACGGAGACGGCCAATGGTGAGCTCGCCGGCGACGAACAAGTCACCAACAAACTCACCGCAACCACACAAACATGCTTCGCTAGCTAGTTGAGCAGTTAGGACTCGCAGTGAGCTTGGCCACAACCATGGCGGCTCAGCGGGGCAGAGGATGATGGCGAACGCGCGGTCTGGCGTCTACAGCTCGGTAGCAGTTAAACTAAAGGCACGGCTAGCTTCAGAAACTCACCACGATTTTGAGGCGCTAGCTGGTTGGAGTTAGAAGCCCACGGACTGTGCTCGTCCACGGCGGCAGCGATGGTGTCAGCGTGAACCGGCGACGGCGGCGCGTTCTGGCGCGTCTAGAGGCCTACAGCTAAAACCACGGAGCCGAGCACCAACACGGCGTCAAGGCGAGCTCGAAACCATAGATGATTGAACGGATTACTCACTGGAGTGAGCTGGCCACGGCGAGGTGGACCTCGGCGGCGAGTTTGAGCTCCGGCGACTGGAAGCGGCGGCGCGAGCGATTCCGGTGAAGCGAGATGCTGCAACCGTGCTCAGCAGGTGCGCACAGGCAAGATGAAGCTAGATACGCGAGTAATCGAACGGGGAGCAAGTGGTGGCGGTGAATTTGGCCGGTGAAACAAGCTCGACGGCGGCAGCGAAGAGGAAGAAAAGGACGAGCTGGGTGGCAACTTGAGCTTTTATAGGCGAGGACGCGACGCTGTGAGCTTGCCAGCACCTTCACGAGCTCATCAGGTGGGCAGCTGCGTGGCTAGGCACGGGATGGGGCGAGAAAACCGTCGACGGTGATGAAGCAGGCAAGCAGAGCACGGTGGCGCTGCAAAGCTGCTGCGTGGCACTGCTCTGTTGCACGGCTCAGCTAATACCACCTCACTTTTACGGTTTTTCTTTTTAAAAATTACTCACAATTTCAAATGGAAACTTCAAAAACTTGCAACACGAAAAGTCGTTTAAAATAATAAAAACTACAACTTTGCTTTTGGGGTCATCTCCAAATTCCAAATATTTTTGAAACTAGGGTTTTCAAATTTTAAATTTGAATTTAGAGTTAATAATTAATTCATTTTCAAATTTGATTTTTATTTAGTGGACAATTTCTATTCAAACCACTCAATCATTTGTACCATTTCAAATCACAAGTTTTATTTATGAGATTTGTTTTGATAATTCCTCCAAGTTTGAATTTTAAAACTTGAATTCAAATGATTATTTTTAACATTAACATTATTTCATGTAACTTATAAATCATCACATATGCAACATATGAAACATAACATTTGCAACATTTGAAATACCACATATGCAACATAGACATGATATAAACGAAACATGAAATGCATTTATGCCACAATGCTTGATGATAATGCATGATCATTACTTAATCAAGTTTTAATTAATATAGTAACACCAAATATGCACATGTGAAAGCTATAACTGAAACATGGTAAGCTTTTATGCCATAAAGCTTGGTGATTGTGCTTGATGATGCTCATGATCAAGTTTTTAATTGCTTCTTAACATCTGGGATGTTACATGTAACCGATTTGAACTAGATCTGTAACCATGCCCCCGTACTATATAAGGCGGGCAAGGACCCTCCTCAATTGATCTCATACACAATCAATACAATCCACAGAGATGCAGGACGTAGGGTGTTATGCTGCTTCTGTGGCCTGAACCTGGATAAACCCTTGTGTTCGCCTTGCGTCACCATCTAGTTCGTTGTCTCGCGCACCTCCAGCGATTCATCTACTACCGTGGGCATATCCCTCGATAGACTGCCGATCACATCTCGTCGACAATAGTCCACCTCCCGTTAATCAGACTAGTAGGAATTTGATCGCTTGTAGAAAAGAAACTCTGAATTTATTCCTTATAAGACATCTCCCACGATAGAACAATAGAAGACAAAGCTTATCGAGATTAGAACTAGACATATCTCAGTAGTCTCCTTTATATTTCTATTTTCTGACCTTGGTTGTGAAGTTGGATTAAGTTAAGACTTAGTTATTCTCACTCACTGTTCCTTTGGGTTCGATATTAAAACTGGGTTATTCTCGGTGAAGTGCTAAAATGGTATAATATCTGTGTGCTTGCAGATATATATATTCTCTCTGTGTGCATTTAATTTATACCAACAAGCATTTCTAGCGCCGCTGCCGAGGAACGATTTACTGAGTTAACTTTGAGTCTAGCTTAATCTTGTATTATACTTTTATCTTTTATCTTTACCTTTTATCACGGATCCCATATCCACCCCTCTCTACCAGTATGGTGCACCCACAGGCACAAGCCTACAGCCAACCAAATCATCAAAACCCATCCTAGCACCTGGCTATGAGCTATGCCCGCGGTTAATCAATATGGTTCAGGATAAACCTTTTTTTAGTGAAGTAGATGAAAACCCCTATTCCCACCTATATGAGTTTGAGCAGACATGTGCATGCCTACACATTGAAGGCTTGTCGGACAAGACCTTAATATGGAAGTTTTTTCCCTTCTCTTTGATGAGAAGAGCTAAACATTGGTATATGCTCACCATTGGGAATAACCAAGGAGATTGGGAAGCCTTATGCTCTAGCTTCTATTTACAATTCTTTCCCATCTAAAGGGTTATCAAACTTCGTATAGAGGTTCTAACTTTTAAACAAAAGAAGAACCTATTCTTCGTATACAAGGCATGGGAACATTTTAACACTCTTATTAATTCTGGCCCTGACCTTACCCTTCTAGAACCTATTCTTCTCCAATATTTTTTCATGGGCCTTACTAGAAAAATAATAAAATATCTTAATACGGCCACAAGAGGTTCGTTCATGTATGTCTCCACCGATAAGGGGAGAAGCATTCTCACGAAAATCTTACAAGACCTTTCTAAAGAAAGAGAGAAGTTGTTAGAAGAATCCCAAATAGCTGAATCTGAATCTTTACCAGAACCATCATCAACTTCAGCTATTCCAGATCCTAAACCACCGGAAAAGGAGGAAACTCCAATTTCAAATTTTATGCTTGAATTCGAGGATGAACTTTTTGATGAATATGGAAATACCTCAAATTACCACATGATGAGGAAACCTCAGGAGCCTAGGAAATTATCATCTCATGTAGAACCTTTAGACCCTTCTGAGGAAGCTTTCCTTAAAAAGACAACAAAAGAGCTAGTGTCCATTATGAGCAATGAATGGTTAGAAGAATCAGAGCTTTCTCCTAAAGTGATTCGTTTAGACTCACCTTCTATTACTATTCATTGCCAAATCAACAAAGATTCTTTTGATACTCTTTACAATCCGATGGTGGGTGTTAACATCATGTCTTCAGTTTTTGCTCATGATTTATTAAAATACATGCCATTAGCTTCAACAACTAAGTTGCTAAAAAGTCTTTTAGGACACATTGACCCAAGTTTGGAAATTCTTTGTGCCCTTCCTATCTTGGTAAATGAAACCAAAGTGCAATTGATTTTCTATATCTTTGATGTTATGGAGTTTGACCTATTGATAGGACAACCAATAGAAAGACTTATCCATGAAGGAAAAAAGGGGAAGTTGAACATAAAACTTGGGAAAACTTTGAGCTCTCTATGCCCATCACTCACTCTTTAAATGTTATGATTGAGCCAATTCCCGAGCAAGACCCAATGGAAGAGGTTAAGGTTGCATCTCTTGATGACTTGATTGAATCCAACTTTGAAGATGATGCCCAGTTCTTCATCAATGAGGAAGAAGACAAAGGCCCCATAGAACCCAAACCTCTCAATGAATTGCTAAAACCGCCTAAGCCCTCCATTGAGCATAAACCCCTGCCTTCTGGTCTTAGATATTCTTTTCTTAATAATGATCAGGATTCTCCTGTGATTATAAGTGATAAACTCTCTTAGGAAGAATCCCTATGCTTGCTAACTGTCCTAGAAAAGCATCGTTCTGCTTTTGGCTACTCACTCCAAGACCTTACGGGAATCAACCCTATTCTTTGCACCCATCGTATCCCTATAGATCTAGATTCTATACCTTCTAGGGAGCCCCACCGTAGGCTTAACAATGAGATGAGAGAGATAGTTAAGACAGAGGTCTTAAAACTCTTGCACACTGGGATCATCTATTCTGTGCCACATAGTGAGTGGGTAAGCCCTGTTTAAGTTGTGCCTAAAAAGGAGGGCATGACTGTTGTTAAAAATGAAAAAGAATGAATTAATCCCTCAAAGAACCGTCACTGGTTAGCGGATGTGCATTGGTTACCAAAAACTTAATAAGGCAACAAAGAAAGATCACTTTCTATTGCCCTTCATTAATGAAATGTTGGAGCGACTGGCGAATTACTCTTTCTTTTGTTTTCTTGATGGGTATTTAGGTTATCACCAGATTCTGATCCACCCAGATGACTAAAGCAAAACTACCTTTCCATGTCCATATGAAACATACGCTTATCGTAGAATGTCTTTGGAATTATGTAATGCTCCAGCTTATTTTTAAAGATGCATGATGTCTATATTTTTTGATATGATTAGAGAAATCATGGAAGTTTTCATGGATGAATTTTTTGTTTATGGAAAACTTTTGATGATTGCCTTGGAAATTTAGACAAGGTTTTACAAAGATGTGAAGAAAAGCACTTAGTCCTTAATTGGAAAACAATATTATTTTATGGTTAGAGAAGGCATAATGCTTGGACATTTAGTGTCGGATTAAGGTAGATAGAGCTAAAATTGAAGTAATTGAACAACTACCTCCACCTGTGAATATCAGAGGGATTCGAAGTTTTCTTGATCATCGTGGTTTTTATCACCGCTTCATAAAAGATTTTTCATATATTGCTAGACCACTGACAAATCTTTTGGCTAAGGATGTCCCCTTTGAATTTGATGATGCATGCTTGAAATCTTTTAATATTCTTAAAGAAGCACTCATCTCTGCACCAATCATTCAACCCCCTGATTGGTCGCTATCCTTTGAAATTATGTGTGATGCTAGTGATTGTGCTATGGGAGCAGTCTTAGGACAAACAAAAGATAGAAGGCATCATGCAATTGCTTATGCTAGCAAAACTTTGACAGGATCTCAACTTAATTATGCAACAACTAAAAAAGAACTCTTGGCTATTGTTTTTGCTATTGATAAGTTTAGATCTTACTTAGTAGGAGCTAAGGTAATTGTTTACACTGATCATGTTGCTTTGAAATACCTGCTTACTAAGAAAGATGCTAAACCTAGACTAATAAGATGGATTTTGCTACTCCAAGAATTTGATCCAAAAATAAAAGATAAAAAGGGAGTAGAAAATTCTATTGTCGATCACTTGTCTAGAATACAGTTTGAGAAATCACAGGAACTGCCCATCAATGATTCATTGAGGGACGACATGCTCTTCAAGATCACTAGATCAGACCCTTGGTACGCGAATAATGTCAACTTTATGGTTACAGTTTATGTACCACCAGGGGAGAACAAAATGAAGCTTATCTACGAGAGTCATCTCCACATATGGGATCCATTGTACCTCTTTAGAGTCTGCTCTAACGGTTTACTCAGGAGATGTGTACCTACGAAAGAAGGCATCAAGATCATTGAACGATGCCACTTATCACCATATGGAGGACACAATGGGGCATTATGAAATCATGCAAAGATTTGGTAGAGTGGATTCTTTTGACCAACCATGTATAAAGACATGAAGGATTTTATCAGGAGATGTGGAGCGTGTCAGAGGCACGGGAATATCAATTCAAGAGATGCCATGCCACTCACCAATAACCTCCAGATTGAGCTCTTCGATGTCTAGGGAATTGACTATATGGGACCATTCCCAAAATCAGAGAACTATGAGTACATCTTGGTGGTAGTTGATTATGTCTCCAAGTGGGTTGAAGCTATACCATGCAAAGCTGCTGATGCGAAGAACTCCAAGAAGATGTTTGAAGAAATCATATTTCCAAGATTCAGAGTTCCGAGGATGGTGATTAGTGATGGAGGAACTCACTTCACTGATAAGAGTTTCCACAAATACCTAATGAAGCATGGGATCCACCACAATGTTTCTACTCCATACCACCCTGTGGCAGAACCTCTTAAATAATATGGCCCACATGCACCTGTCAATGTCTCAAAGACCTCTGACGGCTATGCATATGTACCATAAAACTTAAGAAGTCTGTTGGATGTCCTTGGGAAACCCGAATCATCCATGATCTTCCAAGCAGGATCACATTACAGAGGCATTGTAGTATTACAACAGTTTATATAACAAATTACATCAGAGTAAAAGTGCGGAAGTCTTACATAACATAAGTTTACAAACCTTTTGTTCCAAACCTTACAAACCTTAAGTTTAGTTATTACAACCATAGTAGTGGAGTAGCATTAGTAACTTTATCACAAACCACCAAAACATAGCGCTCTGCCCAAGAGACACCCATACTACTCATCGTCGCTTACCGCAAAGACGGTCATGCAGCAGGGTCCAAAACAAACCTGCTCATGAGACGTACCTGCAACAAGGGTTTAACAAACCCTGAGTACAAAAGTACTCCACAAGACTTAACCGACGAAAAAGGTGGAGAAGACTCAGGGATGCAGGCTTAAGGGAATCAAGGTGAGGATGTAGCAAGAATCAAAGTTCTTTTGCAGAAAGGCTATAATGGTGAGTCCTTAAGATCAACCTTTTAATTCATCGTTAGTTATTATAGAATGTAAGTACCCTAGTCTAGATCAGGTAACTCAAACAACTTCTTTCTTAATCTCTGACCAAAGTTCCACTTATTAACTACGATGTAGGTCAGGAGATCGAGTCTCCATGACCGAGGAGCAATGACAATTCGAATTGATTATACCCAGCTGGGGATCTCTAACCACACGACATATGTAGGACTCCAATCGACATATATCAACCTTCACTCAGGTCCCCCAAAATGTGACTGGGTCCAGCGCCACCCGAGAGCACAGTACACCTCCAATCTAGCCCTTGGCCACGAGGGTACACGCTACTCTCGCCATCTCTCCACTCCCAGTGCACGGTCGGTCGTTCACATGATGGACTAGCCGAGGTCTTAGGCTTACCGTAGCATATGGTCAATTGCAAAGTCTCAAAACACAGGCGGGCCTATAATAGTACGGTCCTTAACCGACATAATCGGAGATACTATATTGGGACTCCTTTCCCGATACAAGTTCACCGACCAGTCTCAAATCATCATTCATTCATTCAGTTGTTCCACAACAACCCTTCAAACTTTGTTAAACATTTTCAAAGTTTTCTCATTAAGCAAGGCTAAGCATACTAAGTATTTTCAAATAAAATAGCAACAAGGATAATATTGAAGTATCAAGGATGGTAGTGCAGTAATTAGGTTATCACTCAACTCCTATCACCGAATGCAACAAAGCATTAACAAAGTGAAGTAAAGCTTTTCAAAACACAAGGAATGTTTAAATGCATCCGGGAATTGCCTTGATCGACGGGAATGTCTGGCTCCGGGTCAGTCCCACAAATATCAAAACCAACCTCCACTGACGACGGCTCTTCTTCGGGGACTGGTTCGACCATGTTAATCTCCTCGTTCACGGGGCTACATGAGATGATAGTGTATGCTCAAGATGATGAAGTGCGAAACATGATGCTCGGTAGATGCATAACAAGATTACGAAGTTGAGTACAACTTTCCTTCATGGTACATTTGCGAAACAACAAAACTAACTAACGAAGTATATTAGGGTTTCGACAAATTTTACTTCACATGAAATGTCATTAGGGTTCACTAATTACATGTTAAACATGAGCTCAAATAACTAAATAAGATGCCAAAGATCATTAAGCATTAATGACCCAAGGTCAACATCCAATTCCAAAGTCAAACAAACCCTAAATGATTAAACACTAATTACTTGATTAACTAATTAATTAATAAAGCATAAATTAAGCATAAAATCAAATTTGTCCAATTATGCTCAAATTTTTATTTTAAGAAGTTTACATCATAACTAAGTGGCAAAAAAAAATTCACAATTTTTGGATAATTATTTAAGCCTAGAAAAATTATGGAAAACTCATTTATCAATTAATAGAGCTAATTAATTAACATGCAAAAAGTAATCAAAATTGGCATTTCGTATTTTTCCTAACTAGTACACATCACAGAGAAGCTACACAAAAAATTATCATTTTTGGAGCTCTAAATAAACAAAAACCGGTACTATTTAAGATTTTAAGAAAAAAGAAAAACAAAATCCTCATTTCAGGCCTGCTGCCCTTCTCCTCTTCCCGCTCTCTCCCTGGCCCAACTTCCTTTCCCTCCTTCCCGGCCCATATCTCTCTCTCTCTCTCTCGGCTCACTATGGGCCCAATCTGCCCCCCACGCGGCCCATCTAGCACTCATAAGGCGGCCCGAGGCCAACACTGGCCCAACCCGAGTGAGCATGAGTGGCTCAGGGCCAGCTCGTCCCAACCGCGCTGGACAAGGCGGTCGGCCGGCTAACCGGTGGCGCAGGCCAATGGTGGTGAGGTCACCGACGATGGAGACTCCTCGACGTGACCTACACCACTATCCGCATCTGCACCACAACACCGACGACAAGAAAGAGCACTTCGACGAGCACCATTGCAACCACGGCGGATCCACGGACTCCGGTGAGGTGGAACATGACAACGATGGAGCCTTCGACCTTGCAACCGACAACAGCGGCTTCTACTAACTCTAACAAGACTAGGCCTATCGCTAATTGAACAACTGAGGCACGGTGATGAATATTGGCTCGATCTTCCGAGAGGTAACTGGTAAGTTTGATTTGTGGAGATCTCAACGTTGGCGGTCCAGCTTCAAATCAGACACGATTCGAACCCTGCAACCATTACACCACTGCTCCATTGGTTATCAACCAAGCACAACTTGATTGACCTCGCCAAGAAGGCTTTTCCTACAAGCGAATCGAAGAGCACAAGCAAGAACGTAAAAACACGCAATCTGAAATTGCAAATATGAATAATGCGAATATCAATAAAGGGTTCGAGAACTTAGTTCCAAAGGACTAATCGACACAGTGGAGGAGATCAAGAACAGGGGCCCTGGATCACTATAAAAGGATTTGTCACCACAGTTACAATGAACGATTTAGTTTCTCGATGGAAAACTAAACTCTAAACAAAACCCGATTGTCTAATAGCAGCGGCGGTTATATTTATAGTATAAGACTCGACCTAGGGTTGAGAACAGCCAGGGGTTGGGTGCCCACAACTTGGGCTTAAGGCCCGACATGATACATGGCCAAGTTGGCCCAAATAGGTGACACAACACCTTAACGTGGTCACACAGAATGATCCATGGACCTTCTGGAGCTGGGACTAGATCCAAAACAACGGCGGCAGCGTCCCCTTTCCAACGCATCCAAGAATGCCCTGTTTTGATGTCGTATGAAAGAGTTATGACCAAAACAGTGACGACGTGTCTGCTGAATTCGAGGGTGACATGGCAGCTGAGTTGGGGACGAATTGCAACTTGGGAAAGACCATAACGTGGGTGTAACCAGCGTGGCGATGTCCTCATCATCCTCCCCTTCTTGAATTGGAGTCGTCCTCGACTCCATCTTGGCGATGTCCTCATCATCCCCTCCTTCTAGAATTGGAGTCATCCTCGACTTCATCCCATCATCAGCGAACTTCTGCAAAAGGTTAGTGACAGCAGGCAATGCACCAGACAGAATAGGTTAACAAAACATAGTATAACATGGCGCATCAGGATTATCACATAACTCAGCAGTAGCAGAAGTTGTAGCAAGAAAAGTACCTCCTTTTAACTTAATCCCATTATTTTTAGCAATGTGAGTTGGAGGTTTATTTTTAATCTCATTAGCATGTTTAATAATATCCGTAGGAGACAAAGGTAGCAATGTAATTTTCTTGTCCTTATGTATGATAGTGTATGTATTAGTTCTACCATGGTGTAAAGCATCATTATCAAATTCCCATGGGCGACCTAATAAAATGGAACAAGCTTGCATAGGGACAATATCAAAATCAGCAGTATCATGATAAGAGCCTGTGAAAAAGCTAATGCGTGCTGATTTAGTTACCTTAGTCTTACCACTATTATTGAACCATTGAAGTTTATATGGATACGAATGTTGTCGTGTGGTCAAGCCAAGCTTGGCAACCAAATCTGAACTCACCAAGTTATTGCAACTCCCGCTATCAATGATAGTGAGAACACGACAACCCTGCACAATGAAATACATGTGGAACAAATTATGGCGCTGGTTCGTCATCTCTTCTTCATGTCCCACACGTGTACTCAACACACGCTGCACAAGAAGGCTAGGGTAGTCTGCGGCAGCAGCCACGAAGTCAATGATGATGGCCTCCTTGTCTTGATCGCCCTCAGTGGAATCTGCATCAATGTTAGCAACAAGGGCTAAATCATCTTCAACATCACTAGCACTTACATAGCCATACTCGGTAGCAATGAAAGCACGATGACTGGGGCAATCCTTCATGACATGTCCCATGCCTTTGCATCAGTGGCAAATGATTTTAGAGCTGGACGAGGAGGAGCGAGGGGAAACACCTGGAGTGGCACTTTTGTTCTGAACATTAGACAATTTACTTACCCCGAAAGGTGTAGACGGTTGTGATGCAACAGGAATCTTGGGCGTCTCCTGTAACAGAACCGACCAAATTATAAGAGCACAAGTACAAAAACAAGCACCGAAGCGCTCAAATTTTCGAACTTGAGCCCATATAATCCCGGTAGTCAATTGAAACCACGAAGGATTTCAAACCAACTTGCTTACAACCAAGATCGCATCATTCAACATACAACATCGTACGTTACATTTCGCAAGTAATCCTGAAATAAGTTTACACACACGGAGTCACAATTATTACAAACCAAGTTTATAAAAGTAGCGGAAGCAAACACACACCAGATGTTTAACTACTGCCAGTCTTGCTGATCGACAACCCGCAAAAGCATCAGGAAAGTACATAAAAGATGATCACGCCCTAGTGATCTAGTCTTCGTCACCCGCAGGGTGGAGACAATTTTTGCAGAAGCCTTGGTAGAGCATATCATCTGCAACAGGAGGGAATAAACCCTGAGTACTGGAATGTACTCAGCTAGACTTACCCGTCGAAAACCAAAAATAAGATGACACCACGGATTATGCAAGGCTTACACAAGAGGCTAGCTGACATAACATTTTGCATAAAGGCATAAGTAATTGAAACTCTTATAACTTGTACTAGCAGTTCTTTTAGCATTTACCTATCATCTATCTTAGCACCTGTACTAAACATTCACTTGAGTATAATCAAACAACATTATTATTATATCCATAGCAGGTATATCATTGTGGCAACATTATATCATTCACTTAACCATCTGTTCATTTAATGAGATCTACGTTGCCGCTGCTCAAGTCAAGTGCTCACTAACCGGGAGCGACGGCGATTCGAATCGAATTCCTATCTAGCTGGAGGGGTATTTCTAACACTCACTGCGCAGGCCCCTGCCAGGGTCGCACAAGCCACCTTTTCATATGATTCAGGAATCGCGGGTCCGAATGATGTCGCGACCCCAACGGCGACACTCTGCCAGGTGATAGGGACTCTAACCCCCCTTGGTCTCACGCCAATGTCCCCAAGCACATCCTTTCTCTCCTCCAAGAAGCAACCTACCATTCAATTCCCGGCCTGAATCACATTACTCGGCTTCGCGGTCGGAACGGCTTATCCGGCCAACTAAGTGTTAGACTGCGTTCAACATGACTCAAGGACGTACAGCGAATCGGTCCTTAAACGACTCAGACGGGCATAGCTCCACACCCAAGACGTAAAGTGTCTTGCGGCTGTACTATCGAACTCCCGCCCGGTCTCAATTTTATTTTAAAGCATGGTTCCATCCACGATAGCCATAAAGCCACTCGTGACTCCTTCCTACATCTCGCGGATGACCGAAAATCACCCGACTTCTACTGTACTAAGCAGGGCTAAGCATTGATACGTGCCTAAACCTAAATTAGGATTTAAGTACGATATCTGTGCAAGGACAGGTATAATGCAACAATTGTTTTCATACAACTCCTACAACTTAATGTATTAAACAATTAAAAGTACTCAAGATAGATTTATAAATTGATGGGTTCAGCATGCACCGGGGCTTGCCTTTCAGAAAGGTCGAGGGCCGGTGGTCAGGACACTCAGGCAGGTCTTCTGCGGGAACTTCTCCGCCGGTTGGTTCCTCTGTCTGCTCCGGCTGGTCCTGGACTTCCTCCGAAAACTCTTGCTCGAATTCGAGGAGCATTACCCCCTCTGGTACACCTATTGCATGAATGCACAATAAATATCATGGATGCATAAAGGTGCAACATGCTCGGAATGAAATGCATTTTAGAAATAAAAATACTCTAATCAAGTCACTTTATCAGTACGTGCAAATCTCTTCTCCGGTGGAGAAATACTTACCTAATCTACCCAACCTAAGATATAGCTGTTCCTCTTCGGTTAAGGCCCTAACACCTAACAACACAAGAGCAATATTACTTAGGTTACCACAGTAAGACATTCTGGACAGCAGCTCAAAGATTCTAACATAACTGAAGATTCCTAACTCCAAAAATTATGGTCTAAGACAATCTGGAAAGCTTAAGAAATGCACTACAAATCATTTTCAGACCTCAACCTTAAATTCCTAAGTTTTCCATGTCGAATTTCCCAAGTTCCAGAATCTGTCCTCTCTAAACAGAGAGTAGCAAATTCTGGACTGGCACTTTAAACAGCAATAACTCCCAAACTATTAAGCCAAATGCTCCCAAATTTTGACACAAGCTAGTTTATCAAGTTTACTACAACTTTAGTATTTACAAGTTTTTCAGCAAACACTTTTATCAAGGATCAAACCTAGAAATACTACCAGCTGTCCAGAAAACCTAGAATTGCAAAGGTTAAATATTTATTTATGTGGCAAACATCCCATAAGACCAAACTAATGTTACCACAAGTTCACATAGGTCACAAAGACACCAGAAAGTAAGGTTGGCCCACCTAAAATATTTATTTAAACTCATTTCTTAATTTACTTAAGTAATTAAGTGGAATTTTAAACATATATGTAAACTGCTCCTAAAATTCTACAAAAATTACAGGAGACTCTCTGACCCAAAAAGAGGCTACTGTAAAAATTTGAACTAAATTTATTCACAGGAACTCCCCACACAAAATTCACAAGCCCAAAAGGCTAATTTTTGTATAATTAACAAATCATATTAAAAAGTGTCAAACAACAGATTTCCTATTTTTCTTAGACACTTTAAGGTACCAAGACATTCTCCAAAAAGTTATAAGAACATTTCACATGTAGAAAAATTACAAAAATTCATTTAAGTGTTTCTAAAATAACAAGATAGCATTATAACTTGGAAAGTACTTAAGCACTACTGCCCAAATTTTTACCAGAGCTAGAGCAAGTATAAATTAGCCTACCCACCAAATTTCATAATTTTTGGAACACTGAAACTCAAGATATTATTTAAACAAGTTTGCATGCAATTTAAAACACATTTCAAAGACCTATTTAAATCTCCTAGAAACTAAACATCACATATCCTATTTATATTTTTCTAAAATACTACACCTCAAGTAGATCCTAACAAAATTTATCTCATAATTTTTAGGCAAGTAAAACCCTAGATCTACATTTTCCAAACCTTATCTAAAACTGTGACAGAATAAATAAAAATGAAATATATCTTATTTGTTACTGGGCCGGCCCGGGAACAGACGCGGCCCACGGCGCGCGCGCGACACCTGACAGGTGGGCCCCCACGGTTAGGGACAGAGGGACAGGGGAGCGGCGGCCGCGAGCTCCGGCGAGCAATTCCTCGCCGCCGGTGGCTCCACCGACCGATCCAAGTGCACCGGCATCTTGCCCAAACCCAACCGTACCGAGGCTACCACTTTTCCCCAAAGTTGATGCACCACCGCACCCAGACCGACGCAATGGCGGACGGTCGCGGTGCCTGGCGGTACGCCGGCGAGTCCCGGCCGTCGCACGACCTACCGAAGGGCGCATCACCTTCCTGGACTCCTAGCGGACCCAACGAGATCACTCCCATAGACGGGGGTGGAGCGGAACCGCTTGACCGCGTGAGCACCTGGCCGGCGGCCATGGCGCGGCCGTGCACGGTCTCGTTCCGTCATGGCTGTCCCGATACTGGCGGTAACATCTTCATCCTAGCATCTACACGTGACAAGGAGGGGGAAACGTGGGTGAAGGCAGACGGAGAACTACTGTGTGGTGCTGGCCACGGTGACCCGCACATGGCGGAGCTCCGGTGAGCTTCGGTGAGCGGGCGAAAACGGCAATGCGGCTCACCTTGGGCTTAATCCAATCTACCGACGGGTCGAGGAGGTGTAGGACGGGGAGGCGGAGGGATGGACGTGGTTCGGCGAGCGGTGGTGAGTGCGCGAGCTCGGAGATGGCTACGGCGGCAATGGCGTCCTGGTTTCCGCCTCGGTGAGCTCGGCCAGAGCGAGAGGAAGGGAGAAGAGAATGAGCGCGCGCGAGGGGGTGGAGGTGGCCGCTCGGTGTTCAACTCACGCCTGGGCTCACGACGTGGAGGGAATGGCAGCGCTCGGTCGCCACGCGTCGCCGTTCTTCTGCCCGCGTGCCACGACATGAAGCTGTCGGTCGACTGAATCGTTCGACTGACAGAGCAACTTCGTCGACGATTAACTCCCAAACCGGTGAGAACCAGGCGTGGTTGATGTTAGCAATGTTGTAGAGCTACATGAGAGCTACAAGTTTGTCAATTGGAGTTTGGACTGGTTCGGCCTGGATTTGAAACCACAGAGCTCCAAAGTGGTGCACTTCGAAACTGAAACGTAGTTTCAGTCATTAAGCCGACTGAAACCCGATTTTCTAGACACTATATCTCCTAAACCATTTAGAACTAGGTGATGGTGATGTTGACAAGGTTGTAGAGCTAAGTGAGTACTACAAAAGTGCCAATATGAGTTGGGGCTGGTTTGGTCTGGTTTGCAAACTACAAGCTTCCAAAGTAGGCCACAGTAAAACTGGAGGGACACTTTTGAGACTTAGAAAAATTCTAAGTGTTGAGACAGCCCCTCTAGCGGACTTGTGGACCATTTTTGTGCATGTTCTGTCCAGTTTCATGAGATGGTCATATTGAGACTTTTGTTCCTCATAAAATTCCCTACAACTTTGCTTAAGGGTGCTCCTCCATGCAAGGTCTCTAAGCTATACTTTTTAATTGGTCAAACTAGAGCATCCTAGGGCTAAATGCTGGTCAACTACGCCTTGGAGGGCATTTTGGTGATTTTGGTCAATAGGAACCTTGCTCCATTAGTGACCCTAAGTATAACTAAAGTATTGTGAGATATAATTGGCTACTCTACCCTTTAGTTACACCAACTCCCTAGTGTCACATGATGTGAGCCAAACAAAACTTTAAAAACAAATCACATTTGTTGCAACCATATGAAATAACATGAAATGATGCATGCTTATGCTCATGTAATGCAATGCAATTATGGAGCTAAACACCTGAGGTGTTACATCTCCGGCTCTAAACGGTGCTGAAAAGTCCTCCCATTGTTAGACCTGAAAGGCTGGTGTTGTTTGCGTCCCTGTACTTCATGTTCTGCCTTAATAGCAAGATGATACAATTGGGAAAAATTACGCCATTCTTTGTAATCTAGGATGTTCTGTATATCATAGTTTAAACCACCAAAAAATCTAGCACTAGAATCATTATCATCTTCATTTATACCACAACGGGCTAAACCAATAAGCAATTCTTGATAGTATGCTTCGACTCCTTTATCACCTTGTTTTAAAGTTTGTAGTTTCAAATGTAAATCACGTTGGTAATAAGGAGGAACAAAACAAGATTTCATACGTTGCTTTAAAGCATTCCAAGTTTGAGGCACAGCAGCAGCATTATTAGCATTGCAAAGATCACTCCACCAGAACAAAGCAAAATTAGTAAACTCACTAGTAGCAAGTCTAACTCTATGCTCAGCAGGAACATTATGAGAATCAAATTTTTGTTGAACAGCAAGCTCCCAATCTAAATAAGCCTCTGGATCAACATTACTAGCAAAAGGAGAAAGGCTAAATTTAATTTTAGCAAAATGATCATTATTACCTTGAATATTACCTCCCATACCGTGACGGTTGAAGTTGAGGCGGCGACGGGCATAACCGTCAGCATCCGCATCTTCATCACCAAAATCATCCACATCTTCATTAGCAGCACGATGAGGTGGAGGGCGTTGCTCGAGTTGTTCAATGCGGGTGACTAGATTGTTCACATTGCACGTCAGCTCGGTCATAAGATTGCGTTGTTCAGTAATGAACGTTGTAAGCTCGCCCTTGGACACGCACTCATTGAAGTCCGTCGGAGATCCTGCCATGGTTAGAAGATAGAAAAAGACAACACCAATGTATTATCCCTATCAACTAAAAAGAAACAAGTGGTGGTGGTGGTGGTGAAAGTGGAATGCAAAATCACAAGCGGCTTGTCACCGTCTTGCTTGCATTCTTACCAACGCCAAACAAGAGCCAAACCAAAATGGCGAAGTAATCTATTGTTGAGCGTGGGTAACAGTTGCAAGATGAACCTGTGCTGACAGAAGAATATGTGGAGCTATGGGTAGACACACAATATGACAGCAAGGATTAGCAATTAACGAATGCAGAATAGCAATTGTTCAATCCGGATCCAAAGTACAAATCACAGCTGCTGGCTAAGACGTGTCAAGACATAGCGCAACAACATGAAAGCAAAGGACGACAGAAAGAACTCACAGAACAAGCAAATAACCCGAATTTTTCCTTTTTTCTGAATTTTTTTGGCAATTTTGATGAAACCAAACAGGGCGAAGCCGAGTTTGGGTTGGCCTCAAATGGTGTCAAGAAGCTGCTCAAAAAATTTCAGATTTTTCTGATAAACGAGTGAAAAGTTATGCATGTTTTACCGAAGGTATCTCAAGTTATGTTTTCCGAAAGACACAATACGGCAGTTAGGGCAAAACGTCCCTAAACTCCAACACCGATCACAAGATGGTTCCTATGACTAACAGCAGTAGGTATTCGCACCGATCACAAGATGGTTCCTATGACTAACAGTAGTAGGTATTCGCCTGAAGATGTAAGGAGGGCTGCGATGCAGGCAAAATAAGAGCGGCTGACAACCTATCTAGGGTTTGCGCGGTGGCGAGAAGTTACACAAGGCGGCTAGCGGGGCAAGTCGAGTAATGTGGTGGCTTCGACTTGTTGTTTGGAAACGGTGGATGGGATAGTGACGGAAAACAAAAATCACAGCAACGGGCGATTGAACTACGACTACGAACACAATCCTAAACTAGCAACAAGACTCGACCACGGACACAAACTCAACAACGCGAATCTAAAACGAAATTGCAAAGGCACAAAAGTGATAGGACAGCGGAAATTGAAATAGTATTGGCTTTTTGTGGACTCTAGGTAATGAACAAATATGAATCTAAGGCAAACGAGATTATACCTCGCGGTAAACCTAAAATCTCTGATACCAATTGATGAATATTGGCCCGATCTTCCAAGAGGTAACTGGTAAGTTTGATTTGTGGAGATCTCGACGTTGGTGATCCGGCTTCAAATCAGACATGATTCGAACCTTGCAACCGTTACACCACTGCTCCGTTGGTTATCAACCAAGCACAACTTGATTAATCTCGCCAAGAAGGCTTTTCCTGCAAGCGAATTGAAGAGCACAAGCAAGAAGGTAAAAACACACAATCTGAAATTACAAATATGAATGATGTGAATATCAATAAAGGGTTTAAGAACTCGGTTCCAAAGGACTAATCAACACAGTGGAGGAGATCAAGAACAGGGGCCCTGGATCACTGTAAAAGAATTTGTCACCACAGTTACAATGAACGATTCAGTTTCTCAATGGAAAACTAAACTCTAAACAAAACCCGATTGTCCAATAGCAGCGGTGGCTGTATTTATAGTCTAAGACTCGACCTAGGGTTGAGAATGGCTAGGGGTTGGGCGCCCACAACTTGGGCTTAAGGCCCGACACGATACATGGCCAAGTTGGCCCAAATAGGTGACGCAGCACCTTGACGTGGTCACACAGAATGATCCATGGACCTTCTGGAGCTGGGACCAGATCCAAAACGACGGCGTCGTCGTCCCCTTTCCAACGCATCCAAGAACGCCCCATTTTGATGTCGTATGAAAGACTTATGACCAAAACAGTGACGACGTGTCTGCTGAATTCGAGGGTGACGTGGCAGCTGAGTTGGGGACGAATTGCAACTTGGGAAAGACCATAATGTGGGTGTAACCAGCGTGGCAATGTCCTCATCACACGGGCTCGATCTTGACTCCAGTCATGGCGACCACGACGGCACGGTGAACGTCGCGCGAACCCCAAATAGATGGTAGAAGTAAAATTTAGAGGCCTATAGGTTGCAGGTGCTCACCGCGAACACAACGAGGTGATCGGTTGTAGCGGACAGGCAAAGGAAAGGCTCTACCCATAGTGAGGGCTCACGGCGGCAATGGCGAGTCGCCGTGACGAGAAGCGGCAGCGCGGATGACTCCGTTGGTGAGAGGTGCTGAAAACAACTCAAGGTGATGCGCCAAGACAAGACGGCCCTACCAATGAGAGGAATTGGAGAACTATGTTGAGGTGAGGGTGAATTTGATGATTAACCGAGAGAGCTCAACGGCGATGCTAGAAACTGAGAAGGAGGGAGGGTGGACGGCTTGGTAGGATAAGACCGTGGACGCAGCTTCTGGGTGTCCACCTCCAGCTTGCGAAGCTCCCAGGCGCAGCAGCTACGTGCTGGCGCGAGGAAGAGCGGTGGCAATGGCGGCAAAACAGCTCGACGGCAAGCATGAGGTGGCGCCCTGCTCTCAACAATATTTTCAATTATTTACGAAAATGCCACTGAGTTTAAATTCCAAATTACTCTCAAATTTTCCATAGAAGTTGAAAATTTGTAAAAACAAAAGTTGCTCAACTTTTTAAATCCTACAACTTTCTAAATAAAAACTTTTTCAAATTCAGCTTAGATTTTGAAATTTGAATTTGAAATCAAAAGGGGACAATTTCTGGATTTTGGTAAATTCAAAATTACTTTAGATTTTGCATGGAAACTTTAAAAATTCAAAACACAAAAGTTGCACATCTTGACAAGACCTACAACTTTTATTTTTAAACCATTTTCAAATTCTTCCTCTATTTTGAAATTGGAATAGGGGAATGAAAAGGGGTTAAATTTGGGATTTGAATCTTTTCAGAATTACTCCAAATTTTATACTAAAACTTTAAAAACTCCAAAAACCAAAATTGTACAACTTGACAAGATCTACAAATTTGCTTTTTGGCTCACCCTCAAATTCTTTTTAGATTTTGAATTACACAAATGGGGGTAAAACAGAGTTTTCCAGAAATCAGGGTTTTGAATCAAATTCAAACTTGATTTGATTTCTACATTAATTGATGATTAATTAGTGATCACAACTATCATCCAAATGTACCATTAGGTCAAATCACATTTGACCTTCCCAATGCTCCATTTGTTTGAACCAATTTTGAATTATAAATTTATTTTAATAAACCTCCCAATTTGAATTCGAATTTGAATTGGAAAACTCGGGGCGAGTTTTGGAACTCAAATTCAACCTCAAACTTGGAGTTCATTTTTAAATGTTGCACTTGAGTTTATCCCCTACACCTAACACTAGTGTAGAGCACAACTTTACACCTCTAATTACATAGGGCATAATCCAAGTATTTGAAATGACATTCAAAACTAGGGTTTTGGATTCAAGTAAAACATCACAAGACTCAATCAATCTATGATTGTAAATTTGTTTTAGTTGATGATGCACATCAGAGTTGACTAAAACATGAATGCTTTGCAATGCATATGATGACATGGCCAGTTTTAGTTACCATAACACCAGGGTGTTACACACCCTTAGACAAGTGGCCAGGCAGAGACATCCAATAAACAAATCAAGAATATTCTGCAGAAGACGGTCAACGAGATGGGAACCACATGGAAAGATCAACTACTCGATGCACTATGGGCTTACAAAACAACCTATAAGACACCATTAGGCATGTCACCATACCAGTTGGTCTACAGGAAGACCTGCCATCTACTTGTAGAGCTAGAATTCAAAGCTCATTGAGCCATCACGCGATGGAACATGGACTTTGAAGCCACAGGAACGAAGAGGAAGATGCAACTCTCTAAGTTGGTCGAATGGCGTGAACGAGCATATCACAACTCTAAGATATACAAGGAGAGGACCAAAAGATGGCATGGCAAGAGGATCAAGAAGAAAGAGTTTACACCCAGAGATAATGTATTACTTTTTAATTCTAGGGTTAAATTATTCAGGCATGGTAAACTTCGAAGCAAGTGGGAAGGACCATTCACGGTAATAAGCACTTCGTCACATGGAGCGGTAACTCTTCAAACTGACCAAGGTACATTATTCAAGGTAAATGGCCATCGTCTCTGAAAGCATCTAGGCCCCGGTGTTGGTTTCGGCAATTGATGACAACACATTATTACCATGACTAACGTGTGTTTTGTAGAAACGTTGGTAAGTTAGGTCATGGAGTTGATAACTGCTTTGGGCACTATGGTATTCATGTCCCTTGATGGAAATTGTTTCGGTTTTCAAAGGATCAACGACAAGATTAAGGACGGTTAGTTTCGGATGTCAAAGTGTTGAGTTACATCCGGAATAGTCGTTAGGATCTTTGTTTCTTCCTTTGACCATACTATAAAGGGGGCATGAGCGAGTAGCTTGACCTAGGTGAGTCTTTTGTTTAGGTGTGGTGCACACTTGTCAAACTTAGCACTAGGTAGCTCTAGAAAAGCTCAAAGTTCAGTTGGAAGCAACTTGGTTCAAGTTGTGTCGCGTTTAGAAGTCGTTTGAGCAGTTTACCCTTGACCGGACGCGTCCGGTGAGTACTAACAAGTCACTGCGTCATTAACTGATCGACCGAACGCGGTCCCTGAGAGGACCGGACGCGGTGGTCAGTCTAACACGTGTTTCAGAGGGTAAAGGTGTAATCGGACGCGACTGTGAAGTGATCGGACGCGTCCGATCATGTTCTAGTAAGGTCCTATGCTGACCTGACGCGTTCGGTCATCTATGATCGGACGCGGTCGAGTGTTAGGTTAGTTTCCAGTAAGGTTCTTGCATGATCAGACGTGTCCGGTCACTCAGCGCTGACTTTCGATTTTCGACCATTACACTCGACCGGCGTGTCCGGCCACGTCGACCAGCGCGTCCGGTCAGTACGCATTTTGCTGATTTGGCAGGTAACGGTTGGATTTGTCTGAGGGGTGTATAAATATATCCCCTCCACCTCTTTTAGAGGTCTCTTGCTGATTTATTCAGCTGAGAAACACCTTTGGAGTGCAAGGGAGTGCAAGAGCCCTAGTGAGGATAGTGATTTGAGAATCAAAGTGTGAGATTTCTCACTAGTGACAAGAGTGTAGCAAGTGTGCATCCATCTTCTCATTAGGCTTGTTGTGGTCAAGTGAGAGTTCTAGCTTGTTACTCTTGGTGATCGCCATCACCTAGACGGTTTGGTTGTGATTGGGAGTTTGGTGATCATCCGGCGAGCTTGTGGGTGACCCAACTCATGTTGTGAGCGGTTTTGGGTGACTCGCCGCGATAGAGTGTCGAAGAATCAACCCGTAGAGAGCACTTGATCCTTGCGTGGATCCAGGGGGAGCTACACCCTTGCGCGAGTGCTCCAACGAGGACTAGTGGGGAGTGGCGACTCTCCGACACCTCGGGAAAACATCGCCGTGTTCCTAACCCTTACTTTCAAGCATTCACTTTCTTGCATTACTTTCATTGCTTGTTTACTTTCCTAGAATTGCCTTGCTAGACTAGGATTGGAACTTAGGGTGCAAAACTTTTATCGGTAGAATCATAAGGAACACTAGTAGGCACTAGGGGTGAAGTTTGGCTTATAGGATTTAATTCTTGCAATTAATTTTTAGAAAAGCCCAATTCACCCCCTCTCTTGGGCATCTTGATCCTTTCAATTGGTATCGGAGCAGTGTTGCTCTTTATTTAGGCTTCACCGCCTAGAGCAAGATGTCTAATGGGGAAGGACCACCTCCCACTTTTGAGGGAGACGATTTTCCATATTGGAAAATTCATATGGAGGCGTACCTCGAAGCCATAGATGTTGGGTGCCTTAGAGCGCAACCGAAGGGCTTCCCCCTATTAGGGATCCCGCCAACCTAAGTGGTGACGAGGAGAAGTACGACCAGTGGAATGCAAAGGCAAAAAATGCACTCTACCGAGCCCTAGGCAAGGATATCTTCAATCATGTGCGTAATGCCAAAAATGATCATGAATTGTGGGAAAATCTTTGTGCTCTCCATGAGGGAACTAAGAGTGAGCGTGAGGAACGCTATCATATTGCTTTAAAGAAAATTAATTCTTTTGAGATGCTTCCCAAAGAAAGTGCTAATGAAATGTACACTTGATTGAATGTTCTTGTAGAGGATCTCAATGCTCTTGGACTTACTCAAATGAGTCAATCGGATGTTGCAAGGAGGATCTTGAGTGTTCTTTCCATTGAGAAGTATGGACACATTGTCACCGTACTTCACCAAAGTGATCTCTCCGCCGCAACACCAACACAAGTATTAGGAAAGATTAATGCTCATGAGATGTACATGCATATCACTCCAGAAGAGGGCTCATCATCTTCCAAGAAGAAAGACTTGGCCTTCAAAGCTAGCCATGAAAAGAAAAAGAAGAAGGGCCAAGCCATGATGGTGCAAGAAAGTTCAAGTGAAAGTGATATTGATGATGCATCACTTGCACTCATGGTGAGAAAGACCACCAAGATGCTAAAGAAGCTCAACAAGAGTGGCATCAAGTTCGATGGCAAGAAGAAGAAATTCTTCACAAGTAGCAAAAGGAAGCCAATATCTAAGATGGATTGCTTCAATTGTGGTAAACTTGGCCACCTAGCTCATCAATGCCCAAAGCCTCCAAAAGACAAGTACAAAAACAAGTACAAGGGCAAGAAAGATTATTCAAGTGATGAAGAAGATGAGAAAAGGAAGAACAAGCCATACAAAAAGAAACATGGCAAGAAAAGAGAGTTTTACAAGAAGAAGAAGAAGGGAGGCAAAACTTACATTGTTGGTGATTGGCTCACCGACATTGAGTCATCATGTGAGTCCTCCGGCGATGAGAGCGACGATGAGAAAGAGAAGATCGCCGCATTTGTGATTGGGCCATCATCATCTTCGCCGACATCTTCATCACCACCTTCACTGCCACCTTCACCATCATCGTCTACTTCTCACCTATGCCTTATGGCCAAGGGTGAATTAAAGGTACAAAACAATGAGAGTGATGATGATGATAGTGATAGTGATGATGAATATGATGCACCTTCTTATGATGAACTAGTAAAACTATTGAACAAATATTCTAAAATCATAAGAAGAACTAGAAATGAAAATGATGAGCTTCAAAATGAAAATGACTCACTCTCATCTAAGCTTGAAAATGCACAAAAGACTAGTGAAGAGCTCAAAGATCAAAATGAAATTATGTCTTCTACTCTCAAGGAGCTTAAAACTTCTAACAAAAAGCTTAGATATGAACATGATAAACTTGAAAGGAAGCATGATGAGCTCAACACTAGGCACAACTTGTTAAAAGACAAATATACTACATTGAAAATTGATTATGATAGTCTTATTGTTGCTAATGAGCTTGCGCTTGAGACACATGATGCTACTAACCAAGTTGTTAAGATTGATATAGCTACATCATGTGATGATTTGATTTCTGAGAACTTTGAGCAAGGCTCTAGCGGCAAAGGCAAGAGTGTGGTTGAGTTCAACAACTATGATGAGTATGTCAAGCTCAAGAGTGAAAATGAGATGCTTAAGATAGAGAACAAGAAGTTGATGGCTCTTGAAAAGCAAACATCAAATGAGTCACTCATTGAAGAAAACAAAAAGCTCAAGCAAGAAAAAGAGCATCTCAAGACCGGCCTAAGCAAGTTCACAAGAGGCCAACATTTGCAAAGTGAGCTACTCATGAACACCATCATGAAGATGGATAGAAGTGGCATAGGTTACTTGGCAAATCAAGAGAAGAAGGCCAAAGCTCAACAACAACAAAGCAAGTCAAAGCCCAAGCCAAAGAGATGTATTGAGTGTGGACAAGAAGGTCATTTTGCTCATGAGTGCAAAACTCCACCACCACAACCCTTGCCCAAGCATGCTAGACCCTTTGCCTTCAATGCTCATTACATGCTTAGAAAAGATTCTAGTGGAAAGATGAAAGTTATGTTCTTGGGTCCCCCTAACAAAAATAGGCCAAAGAAAATATGGGTTGCCAAGTCACTAGTTGAGAAAGTCAAGGGTCACGGTGCCACCGTGAAGAAGCTACGAGCAATCCTACTATGCTCAAGTTCGTCACCGACACTTCCTCCACCGCAAGATCGTCTACTTTTGAAGGACGCACTGAAGGGCCCAAAGATTGTTGTACCAAAGGACGTAAAGCTTTTACCTTCACGGCTCAATGAGACGCTAGTTGGTGTCAAGACCAACAAGCTTGGGGAGGTCACTTGTGTGAAGTACACTACAGCCACTCCTCGAGTGTCTCTTGATAGTATTTGAGCTGCAACAGGCCAAGTTAGATTCATTCCACCAAGGGAGGCACCAAAGAGATCCGCTCCAGCTTCATTAGAAAGAGAAGAGAAGCACTCAAGGATGACCATCGCGATGCTAGAGACAAGGATTTACCATATTTCATAGACTGTCATCTCCATCTAACAGCAGAACACTCTCCTCCTTAGGACTGTAGATGCTCTGAACAAGAAAGTAGAATCAGAAACTATTGAGCGAAAGAATTTGAACCAGATCGAACTTCTTTCCATCTGTGTTGGGAAGAAGAGAGAGTTGAGAGTTAGCGATTGATAATAAGGCACAAGTTTTTAGGTTCGTCGCTTGAAATGTTAGGTTTATCGCTAGCTCAGTATTGGTATTTATTAACGTACACAGAAAAATCCACAAGTGCATGGATACCGATGTAGCTTTTACTCGGTAGTATTCCAGAGTATCGATTTCCATGAGGAATGTGAAGTGCACTAGAGAGAATCAAGAACGTCTAAGAAAAGAAAAGGTAAATATGTTTTTGTGGGTAGAGGGGAACTATCTAAAGTTTTCTAAGTTGATTCTATCTAACTAAGATCAGGCTCACTATACTTCACTTACTTTGGAGCAGTAGTACCTTTTCGATCCTCAAAACAAACTGGGAAAAGGGTGATCGAGGGAAGGCTGCAAAAAAGCTCTATGAAACACCAACCCTAATGTGGTGGATTATAATAATCTATAGAGGTGTCACCTCTATAGCTACCACAACTAACCGAAGGATTGGGCGCAAACTCAGGTAAACACTAGCCTAGACATCGCGTCTACACTAATGATTACTACTCTAATCTAGATCTTAAGACTAGAGCACTCAATACGAGCGGAGATCCCGTAAGTAAAATAAAGTAAGAACTAAGCTTAATCAAATAAAGAACTTAGAAATAATAAATGAAGAACCTGGAGATTACTCAAAGATGAGATGAATCCGTAGTTGTACAAAGTCGAAGAAGATCCGATAGATCCAGCTCCTCTGAAGCTCTCTTCTCTCTCTCTCCCTATTTTCTAGATTCCAACTAGATGATATTCATCTAGAGGGATACTACTACAACGTGGAGGAGAATTTGAAACCCTAGAATTGTAGCACATGTAGAGATATGACCCCTGGGGCTGAGGGGGGTCTCCTTATATAGCCCTAGGTGGAGTAGAGAGCAAGCAATTGCCATGTCATCAATCCGCGTCAAATTTATTCATCACCATTGGATCAAACCGACTTAAATGAGCGGTGGAGATCATCGTGCGAAGGCGGCTGACAAGCGGGCCTAGGCCAGGTCGGCCAACCTAGGCCCAGGGCGGCCACCTGCCCTTTGTGGCAGGTGGGCCCCTCCTTTCGCAGGTCACCTTCTCGTGTCTTCTAGAGTCTTCTTAAGTTGGTGCCATGGAAAATTATGAATTTTAACCCAACATGTGGGTCCATCCTTGCTCTTTGCCTGATAACCCCCTGCAAGACACAGATTCACCAAAACTCATGGAATTCTATTAGTGTAAACCCTATTCCTATGTTTGGTGTTGATTTATGTCCATTTCCATGTTTAGTTGTCAGTTTATTTTAGTAGTTATCGACAGTCAACAAGTTCCCCCACACTTGTTCTTTGCTCGTCCTCGAGTAAAGATTAAGATCAACATAAACATAGCCATTCAAGATTAGAACTAGCATATAGTTAATTCCAAAACATTCCTCAAACCTGTGGGATATGTGGAGTGGCTAGCATACCTCCTTGAGCGGTTGAAAAATGGAATAGCTCTCGAAGTGAAGTTATCTTCCCAAATCCTTATCTCGATAACTTGGAGTTTTTAGAGTTTTCACAAGAAATGCATAGTGCACTTAATACTCCTCAAATGGTACTCTCAGTCGCTCAATGGTGTATAATTCCTTACCAAGGCATAGCAATGCCTTCTTTTTCATCCTATCTTTATAAGGCTTATGTGGAGTTTTGGGTATGGAAAGGATGTAGCATACTTACCTTGCATATGTTGTCAAGTCGAATCTCGGATCCAGAGGAGAGAAGTGTCATACTCTTAGATCAAGATGTGCATGTGTGTGGATATATATAGTGGCTAACCTAATTCTACTATGCTCCTTAAAACGAGTCTCTCTTTTTGAAAACTTATGCATGAGCATAGAGATCATGATCTATCTTTCTTTTTTTTCTTTCTTCTTTTGGACACTTGTCCATTTTTTCCAATACTTTCTTTTTTAAGACGTATTTTCTGCATAGCCCATGTCTCTTGCCTGCAACAAAACTTTAAGAGAGAAATTAAGAACTTGGAGCATTTATTCAATTGAGCCCTATAAATTTTTTTAGTCTACTCCCAGTGTAGGAATAGAATTTTGGATGGAAGGCATGTTTTTGCGTACTCCCAGTGTAGGAGCAGCAGATATAAGTGGTGTGTACGTGATCTTGATCTTGGGAGCATGATAAATCTCTCAACAAGGGTCAACAAGGCTTGATAAGACTCAACGCAAAGTAAGCAGCCAATGTAGAAAGCTTATATCCTATATATGGCTCTGGTAGGAATTTATCACCAATGAGGAGTATGTGACACTATGATTTAATAATATTTTTCAAAAACAAATTCTCCAAGCACCTTGACTAGAACAGGTAGGATTTCTAAGCCAGAACTATATCACACTCCACAACAACTTAGTCAATATGATTGTCTTATAAATATTTTTCCCACAAGCAACAAGTATATGTAAGGAATAAACATTATGCATGCCAATCCTAAAGAACTATATTCATATTCACCTTCAAAATTTTAACTCTAAGTGTAAATCTTAGTTCTCCTATTTTCTTAATGTGCATGTTTAAAGAAGTGTGCAACAAAGAGTAAGCATATGAACAAATGAAAGAGAATCAAACTGAATTTCCAGAAGTTTTGTGCATGCTCCTTCATTAGTTCATGATGTTCTACTTGTCAACGGGAGTTGGCACGTCCCCCACACTTCTTCAAAACTATACCTGGCTTTAACTCATAGACAGAAAATAGTGAAAACACAAGGGACTCTTCTGGTGAGAAACACCAGAGAGTCAAAATTTTATTCAACTACAGAATTAAACTTAAAATGAAATTAAAACAAGATTGAATTTTTTTAGATTGGATCATTAAATTGCAAGAATTTAATCAAGTCAATTTCTTCTAAGTTTTGAGGTTCAAGAAAACCTTTCAAACATTGACCATTTACTTTAAATGTGTTACCTTCGTCATCTTGGATTGTGATAGCGCCATGTGATGAGGTTTCAATCACTTTGAATGGTCCTTCCCATTTGCTTCAAAGTTTCCCATGACCGAAAAGCTTCACTCTTGAGTTGAATAGTAGAACTTTGTCTCTAGGCTTGAACTCCTTGTGCTTGATTCTCTTATCATGCCATCTTTTGGTTCTCTCTTTATAAATTCTGGAGTTGTGATAAGCCTTTTCTCTCCATTCTTCCAGTTCAGATATTTGCATCTGACGATTCTTGCCAGCTAGATGAAGATCCATGTTCCATTTCTTGATTCACCTTTAAGGCAAGTATAGCATGGGATCATCCTTATTTCCTATTCACCTTTAATATACTTAATTCATGTGCATGTGTCTTTCTTGTTACCACTAAGGATATCCTAGCTTTTGTACATTGTACCTTGACATCCATGGGACATTGCATTGGGTAGTATTTATGCTAGTGCTCAAGATAAATAACCATGATCTGTAGCTTGACTAATGGTATATGTAATAAACGTTTAAAAGATGCTTTATGAAAACATGGCTCAAGAGGGCTAGAGCATATTGGGTTGTTTTTATGGTGCTCTAGTTTCTCTCCTTAAGGACTTATCTGTAAGCGAACATCCGGGACTTACAGTACAACTGTGAGGGCTATATGGCTCTGGCTTTAGTCAAGTATGAGGACCTTTTCTAGCTTGTTAGTGGTAACCTTTATGGTGTAAGAATGGCTTGACGAATTGGGTATAGTGTGGCCTCTGTCCTTATGTGTAGAGGCTGCGCGTCATTGTGCCATTTGGAAGAGGGGCTCTACATCTGTTTGCCGAGTGAATCTAATGGCCCTAACTTGTTAGACGAACCTTTGAAAGACTTCATAGTGAACCCTACCAACCTTCCTTGGAAGTGGGTCAAGAGATTAGCTACCTCGGGCGAAAGGGTAAATCACGACTCACAGTGAAAGTGTACAACCTCTGCAGAGTGTAAAACTGTTATAACAGTCGTGCTCATGGTCACGAGTGGCCTTGGACCCTTACAGAATAAATGATGAACATTGATGATAATGATAATACTGATGATATTGATGCTCACTAATGATTATTGTTTCTTGCTATATGTTATTCACATTTATATGATCATGAGGTTATTTGGGCTTATGGTAACCTTGTTGCTACTCAATTGCTAAAAGATGACTCAATAAAAGCTAATCACAGTAAACCAGTGTCGACTTTTGAGCCTCATGAACCCTATGATATATTTTCTGAGTTCGACATGGACTCACTCTTGCTATTTCCCCCACATATCAGGAAGGAGTACCAGACTGCTAGATTCTAGAATTTTTAGGCTTGTGATCAACCAGTCAGTTTGTTCCTGGAGTGAAGTCTATACCCGGTGTTCGGAGTTGTCCTTTCCGCTGTGTTGTTCTCTAAGGTTATATCTTTAAACTATTGCATTATGTTTATTAAGCATTTGTCTCTTGTTATTACACTTATCTACGGCTATATGTGAGATTTGACTTCTTTATTTCACATATAGTGTATGTCTGGTTTTGTCCTTAAAACCGGGGTGTGACAAAGACAATCGTTGAAGGTTTTTCCATAGACGGTAAAGTAATCCATGAACACCTCCATGATTATCTCAATCATGTCTGAGAAAATGGACGTCATGCACTGTTGGAAAGAAGCGGGAGCATTGCACAATCTGAACGACATTCGTCGGTATGCGTAAGTTCCATACGGGCATGTGAAAGTGGTCTTACTTTGGTCATCAGGGTGGATCTAGATTTGGTGATATCCGGAATACCCATCAAGGAAACAAAAGAAGGAATGGTTCGTGAGATGTTTTAACATCTCATCAATGAATGGCAATGGGAAGTGATCCTTCTTAGTGGCCTTGTTAAGTTTTCAATAGTCAATGCACATCCGCCACCCAGTAACAGTTTGTTGAGGAATGAGTTCATTCTTCTCATTCCTAACAACTGTCATTCGTCCTTTCTTTGGCACAACTTGGACTGGGCTAACCCACTCACTATGTGGCACGGGATAAATAATCCCAGTGTGCAAAAGCTTAAGGACCTCTTTCTTAACAACCTCTCGCATAGCGTTGTTAAGTCTCCACTATGGCTCCCTTGAAGGTATAGAATCAGGATTGATAGGGATACGATAAGTGCAGAGAGCAGGACTAATCCCTATGAGGTCTTGAAGTGAGTAGCCTATAGCCCATTTATGTCTTTCTAGAATAGTGACAAGTTTATGGGTTTCTTCTTGGGAAAGCTTGTCACTTATGATGATAGGAGCTTCTTGGTTATTATTGAGAAAGACATATCTCAAGCCAGAAGGAAGGGGTTTTAGCTCAACTGAGGGTTGTGATGGCACCTCCATTGGATCTACCTCAACTGGGTCTACCAACTCTTCCTCTTCTAGAATGAAGTGTTCATCATCGAGAACTGGTTGGGCCATGTCTTCGAGAGATGCTACTAAGACTTCCTCAATAGGGTCTTGTTCAGGCTTGGGTTCTACTATCGCGTTATTTGAGCATGCAAGCGATACGGCGATAGGAGAACTTCCTAGCTTTAAATTTAAGAGACCCTGATTTGGTCATTCTTGAAAGAGTGTCCCAAAAGGTACACCAACCAAGAGAGACATATCCGAGATGTCATAGATGTGAAAATCTAGATGGTACTCGACGCCTCTTATTCATCCCAACGGTAGGACTATAGTGAGCCTCTATGGTTGTTTTCTTAAGGATGCAAGTTAGGACATCTGAGGGGGCAATGATTCGGGCTACCTTAGTGGATAACTCCGTTTCTGCCAACCACTCACGGCCCATGATGGCTAAAAGTCCTTTGATGTGTTCTAAAAGGAAGGCATCATTATGTGGACCATCGTCATCCTCAAGTGGTGTAGAGTGCACTAGAGGCTTCACTTGGACTGGTAATTTCGAGGCATTACCAAAATCTTCAAAAAGATCTACTTTGATTTCAAAGGGGAACAAGGGAGGACTAGTTTCATCATCTTCTAAAGTGTGGTCTGTTCCCTTAGTGGGAGGTTCTTCAGCAACCAAATTATTAGAAGGATTTGAAGGAATTTCATGTTCGGATTCGAATGCGTGTGCCTCCTCTTGTTGGTCGGGGATTGGCTCGACTTCTTCAAGAAACTCATCAAAAACGCCTATGTAGGGGGTGTTTTCAAGGATTTTCTCTATAATGGCTTTCCCTTCACTAATGGTTTTGTGTGAGAATGAACCTCCTGAAGCTATGTCGAGGTGGAGAGCATCTTCCTTGCGAAGGCCAAGATGAAAGTTATGTAAAAGGACGTTGTCAGGCAAGGAAAGGTTTGGACCAAAATTGGTAAGGAGAACCTAGCCCAAGCTGCTCCTAATGTCTCCTTCTCCTTCTGCTGAAAGGTAAGAACTTCTATTCGCAGAGCGGCAATTCAAGACAAAGAGAAGAAAGCAAGACAAAATTTGTCTTGAAGTTTATCCCAATTTCCATTAACTCCTCCTAGGGTAGGAGCATACCATTGTTTCGTTGTACCCAAAAGGGAGAACAGAAATAGTTTCCATTTAATGGTCTCCTGTGTCATGCTAGCAATAGTGAGGTAAGAACATAGTTGCTCAAATTCCCTAAGGTGGGTGTAGGGATTTTTGTCTTCTATGCCAGAGAAGGATTGCTTCCGAACCATGGTTATGAAAGCAAGACGAAGCTCATAGCCATCTATAAGAATGGGGTGTGATGGTGGTGGAGGCTCCAATGAATCGCCCTTTGGAGCGGAGTATTTAAAGATAGGAGTGGAATCCATGTGGTGGTTAAAAAGGTAAACTGATGAACTTGGTTCAAAACTAGCACAGCTACCGTTCCTCGGCAACGATGCTAGAAAGCTTGTTGGTATTTATTAACGCACATAGAAAAATCCGCAAAGCACACAAATACCGATGCAACTTTCACTCAGGAGTATTCTAGAGTATCGATTTCCACGAGGACATGAAGTGCACTAGAGAGAATCAAGAATGTCTAAGAAAAGGAAAGGTAAATATGTTTTTGTGGGTAGAGGAACTATCTAAGTTTTCTAAATTGATTCTATCTAACTAAGATCAGGCTCACTATACTTCGCTTACTTTGGAGCAGTAGTACCTTTCCGATCCTCCAAAAAAACTAGGAAAAGGGTGATCGGGGGAAGGCTGCCAAAAAGCTCTACGAAACACCAACCCTAACGTGGTGGATTATAAAAATCTATAGAGCTGTCACCTCTATAGCTACCCCAACTAACCGGAGGATTGGGCGCAAACTTAGGTAAACACTAGCCTAGACACCACATCTGCACTAATGATTACTACTCTAATCCAGATCTTAAGACTAGAGCACTCAATACAAGTGGAGATCCCATAAGCAAAATAAAGTAAGAACTGAGCTTAATCAAATAAAGAACTTAGAAATAATAAATGAAGAACCTGGAGATTACTCAAAGATGAGACGAATCCATAGTTGTACAAAGTCAAAGAAGATCCGACAGATCTAGCTCCTCAGAAGCTCCCTCCTCTCTCTCTCTCTCTATTTTCTAGATTGCAACTAGATGATATTCATCTAGAGGGATACTACTACAATGTGGAGGACAATTTGAAACCCTAGAATTGTAGCACATGTAGAGATATCACCCCTGGGGCTGAGAGGGGTCTCCTTATATAGCCCTGGGTGGAGTAGAGAGCAAGCAATTGCCACGTCATCGATCCACGTAAAATTTATTCGTCACCATTGGATCAAACCGACTTAAATGAGCGGTGGAGATCATCATGCGAAGGCAGCTGACAAGCGGGCCCAGGCCAGGTCGGCCAACCTGGGCCCAGGGTGACCGTCCGCCCTCTATGGTAGGTGGGCCCCTCCTTTTGTGGGTCATCTTCTCATGTCTTCTAAAGTCTTCTTAAGTTGGTGCCGTGGAAAATTATGAACTTTAACCCAACATGTGGGTCCATCCTTGCTCTTTGCCTAATAACCCCCTGTGAAACACATATTCACAAAAACTCATGAAATTCTATCAGTGTAAACTCTATTCCTATGTTTGGTCCTGATTTATATCCATTTCCATGTTTAGTTGTCGGTTTATTTTAGTAGTTATCGATCGTCAACACTCAGTTGTTAGATCGATTAAAGTTAGGATGAATTTTGTGATTTGTAATAAAGTGCCTTATTAATTGATTAATGGAGATTTATTATCATGATTACCTATTCTCTATCTCTATTTTGGATATGTGTTTGTCTCCACATATTGTGCAGAAAAGGTTATACATGAAAACAAGTGTGAGGGAGACACACCGTGATGACGGAACAAAATTTGATCGGGAAATGCACAAAATACGAAAGGTAATTAACCAAGGACCACGTACGATGAAGTAGGCCCTAAGCAGCCACCATGGTGGGCCACCCGGCCTTCTCCTTGGGCCACCTGGTCCCTCTTTGTGCCTCTTCGCCTCGCGCTTTGTCCACAGTCAGGTTTGAGCCCAATACACTCTATTTTCATATGTTTCGCTTTTGTTTCAAACCGAATTGAAAATCACATGATAAAATAATTTTAAACATGAGGAAAGATTATTTCAATCATGACTTACAGATACTCACATAATACTTTTCCTAGAAGTCTTGCTACTGTTGGGAACTTATTATTAGGAACCCCTTGTCATTAAAGTTGTTGTGGAATGCTATATAGTAGAATAAGAGAACTTGATTCTTGATGTCTAGTCATTGGAGAATTTTATTTCAAGAAGGACAAAATGAATAGCTATACTTATCCTTTGTAGTAAGCAATAACCCACTAGAACCATATATAGGATAGATAAACCTTCTACATTTACTACTTGTGTTTGTATTGAGTTTGGTCAAACCTTGTGACCCTTATTGAGAAACTTATCATGCTCTCAAGATCAAGATCCCGTACACTCCACATATATCTGCTGCTCCTACACTGAGAGTACGCAACAACATGTTTTCTATCCACCCAAAATGTTCTACCCCTACATTGGGAGAAGACACAAAAAGAAGTTTGTTAGGAATAAATGCTCCAAGTTCTTGTAATTATCTCTCTTGAAAGTTTTTCAATTGCAAGAAAGAGGCATGTGGCTATGCAAAAAATAAAAGTATTCAAAAAATGGACAAGTGTCCGAGATAGGAACAATGGGTACTCGGATGCCCGCCATGAGAAAAAAAGAGAAAAAGAAGAAAAATGAAAAAGAGATAGCCCATGCTCTCTAGCAAAAGTTTCTAAGTTTCAAACAAGAGAGACATGTTTTTAAGGAGCATAGTAGAATTAGGATAGCCACCAAATATATTTTTCGCACACATACACATTTTGATCTAAGAGTATGACACTTTTCTCCTTGGATCTTGTTTTGACTTTATAATATATGCAATGCAAGTATGTTTTTACTTCCATTCCTACCTGACTCCACATAAGCTTTTAAAAGTAGGTAAAAGAAGGCAAAATCATCTATGCCTTAGAGAGAATCCAAAAATACCACATACATAAGTGATTTCAGAGTACTACAAAAGGAGAAGGTAAGCTATGTTTTATTTTTAAAATCTTAAATGTTTCTCCAATTAACTTGACTAAAGGAAGATGGTGATCTGGTTTGAGCTGTTCTGTTCTTCAACCGCTCAAAGTTTCATGGTAGACACTTTGAATCCTGCAGAGCATGTGTGACTAGGAATGGTTTTGTGTTGATGTCTTGTCCTAAGGTTATGTCTTGAGTAATCCATCTTTTTATCGAGGACGAGTAAAAGCCTAAGTGTGGGGGAGCTTGTTGACGGTAGTTAACATATATCATAAACCATCAACCTACCTTGCATAAATGGTGAAAATAGATCAATATCATAGAATAGGAGGTTTATACTGACAAATTCCACAAGTTTTGGTGAATCTGTGTTTCCAGCAGGATTTAATCTGAAAACCAGGAAGGAGGATCAAAATGTCAAATAGAATCAAACTTAACCGCGATGAAAGTTACTCCAGAAGGTTCCAGAGGACACCAGAAGACACCACACCACAGCGGACCCTGAGAGGATGACAGGTGGGGCCAGTCGGACCCACCACCATGCGGCCTGGCCCCCTATGGGGCTCACTTGTTAGGAGTTTCTAGAATGTTCCTCCACCGCCTCCTAGGATTACATCTACATCGTTCCTTAAGTCGGTTTGATCCAAGGGCTCACGTAGCACCCCCAGGGCTATAAATATAGGCCTACACCCCCAAGGTTAAGCCAAGTCTGATCCTGAGACCTAAAAGGCTAGGAACCCTAATTCATATTTTCACCAGGATTTAGGGCTAGCAATCAAGAGAAGATTAGTCCTTTATAGGATCTAGTCTTGTATTAGAGATAGAGAGATAAAGTGAGAGAGTAGAGTTTTGGAGGAGTCTTGGCCTATCGGTGCTCTCTCTATGGCTTGTACTCTATGGAATCAAGTTCTTCTAGAGCTTGTTTCTGAGATTTATCTGGTAATCGACTTCTAATTCAAGTAAGCAACTTGTTCATATTGTTCTTCAAGTTTACGACTCTCTTTTGAGTGCTTTGGTCTTGGTAGCTCCTCGATTAAAGTAGTATTCGTAGCGTAAGTGTGGTGCTTAGACTAGGGTTACTCGTAAATGCACCCTATTTTTTGAATCGGTGGTAGCTCGTGAAGGTGACTTTTATAGCTTCATTGAATCCTCTGTAGTCCACCTCCCATTAATAGGACTAGCAGGATTTGATCGCTTGTAGGGAAGAAACTCTGAATTTATTCCTTATAAGACATCTCCCATGATAGAACAATAGAAGGCAAAGCTTATCGAGATTAGAAATAGACATATCTCAGTAGTCTCCTTTATATTCCTATTTTCTGACCTTGGTTGTGAAGTTGGGTTAAATTAAGACTTAATTATTCTCACTCACTATTCCTTTGGGTTCAATATTAAAACTGAGTTATTCTCGGTGAAGTGATACAATGGTATAATATCTGTGCACTTATGGATATATATATTCTCTGTGTGTGTATTTAATCTATAGATTGGCCCCAATGCCAAACCCTAAATACTTGGATCAAGTCCCCACAGACTAAGAGCTACCAGACAGTCTGATAAGTCTATCGGACGATCCGCCAGGTGACAGAACAGCAGCAGTGAATGGAGAATGAGTTGTCCTCCACTTGCTCATGGTCCCACATGTCATAAGCACGAAAGTAGAGAGTAAATCATCAGCTGATGCAGCTCCCAACTCGACTCACTCTCCCATTTCTCACCTCCCCCTCTCTCTAGAAAGCAAGAACAAGGAAGAACTAGAGAGAGAAAATGGAGATTGAAGGTGAAGGTGAAAGGTGAAGTGGAAGCAAGCAAAACAAGATCACCATCTCATCAATCTCAAGTCATCCTCATCCTTAATCTATGGTTATTTGGATCTTCTCTCAAACCGTAACCTTAAATCTCTCATGCATGTATGGATCATGGAGTGTGGTGATTTCTCCTTCATCACAAAGGTAAGGACATGGCTCTATGCATGATTAATCTTTAAAGATCATTCTCAAAGCTCTTCTCATGCCATTATATGGATTGTTGCAAGGATTTCAAGGAATGGCTTAAGAGACCCCTCATGGATGGAAAGCAAGATGTGCTCAAGTTCCCTCTCATGATCTTGATCATTCCATGGTTTCCAAATCTCAGAGCTAAGTTCTCATGGCCCAACCCTAAGTCTTTATCTTTAGTTCACATGGTTAGGATCATGCACAAACCCCTAGATGCACTAGTTATCCAAGACCCAAAACCTAGCTAGCTTCAACCCAGAGTGTCCCTAGAGCTACCCTGAGAAGGTTGTGCACATGCATGGATGTTTGGAACCCCAAACTTGAGATCAACTTAGCCAAAACCCAGAACATAGTTTCTGTCGCCCAACCCATCGGAGTGTCCATCGAATGTGGCGTAGTGTTCGATAAACCTTCCTAATTCAGAAACCTTCCCAGCAGAGACACCAACACCTTTATGGAGCGAGCGATGGAGTGTCTGTCGAGTTTGACGGTGTGTCCATTGAATTGTTAAGGTTGAATCCCAAGAGACCTGGAAGCACCAGTTTCCCAGCGAAGTGTCCGCCGATTTATATACCAGGAAACTAATGAAACTCAAGACATCCCAGTTCCTACCGGAGTATCCGATGCCTAGCTCGGACCGTCTGATGTGAGACAAAAAAAACCCTAAGAACACCTAAGTCCTAAACCACCGCAAGGTAACAAAGAGTCCATCACCTCTGGCGGAGCATCCACCAAACCAAACCAGAGTCAGAACAGAGCCTAAGTACATCGAAACCTAACCCGATGGAGAATCCGATACTTATAACAGAGTGTCCGTCTGATAACAACAAGAGTAAGATTTGTTTAGAAAGCTCACCCAAGAAGCCAACCACACTAGTATAAGTCTAGATGTAAATAGGACAATATTAGAGTCATAACTTGATGCATGTCTCTCTCTAAGTCTCCTAATCAGTTGCCTCAAGTTCAATCCTTATCTCTTTCAGGAAATCGAGTAGTGCAAGGCACGAGTATGAGTTGCCGCCAGCTTGAAGATGATTGAACGGCATAACCAGGTAGCCACCCCACTACTATGAAGCCTATTTTGGATACTTATTATGTTTCATTATGAGTTATGCATTTCATGTAGATTTGGTTAATCAACTTAATGATGCTTTACTAAGTTAGAACTACTCACTAATTGATTATAGCCTCCTTTAATCAATGGGTTTGGTAACATTTAATTGCTTACTTGCTTAGTAACAGTAGAAGTCGAGTATGAGAAGGGAACTCATGCTTGCACGTGTAGGATGCTACACCAGGTTAATTAACTACTAAAATGAATAAGGGTTACAACTTGGTTATCTTCCCTAATCTTGATTAAGGACTCAACCTAACCTTGTTATATGAATATGATGGTCAATTTGGTAATCCTTGCTCATGCGAGGGGTAGGTCACTGTGAGTATGGGATCTCAAGTGACATAGCTCGTGGAGCAGTTAAGGACCATGCATTGGGATACCGAGTCCAAGTAACCGCCCGTACAGACCACATGTCGCATATGAGAGCAGCAAGCCTAGTAACTTGCGGTCAGTCTATCCATGAGACTGGCAAGAAGGTGGTGCTAGTTAGTTAGTGGTAGTACTAACCAGGTACTAGTCGAACCTTTCATGGGATATTCAGGCCGATTTAGGGAAAGGTTGGAAATCGTGAGGCAACCCTTACTACCGAACCCAGAGTATGGTGGTTAGTCTCGATTTCCGTATGGATACAAGTTGTACACCTCTGCAGAGTTTCGAAATCCTGAAGCCCCTTGGTATGGACCCCTTATGGTTCTTCCTACTCAATATACCTATGGTAGTGTAACGAACCGAATGTGATGAGATGTTTACATAAGTTGATCACTTAGCTTGCCGTCATGAATCTTGATGTTAATACTTTAATAATGAAACATGAGCATGTCATTATAAGAAACACCATTGCTTTTCTACAAATGTACAAATGTCTAATTATATCCTTGCATCCACCAAATATTCATATGTTGGGATTAAGTCCTGCGAGTACGAAATGTACTCACGGTGCTATCGTTAAGTTGTTTTTGTAGGTTGCAAGCCAACGGTTTGGGCAAGGCTCAACCCATTGTAAGGTTAGCAGACCTTGGATCGAGCATTCTCCAAGATGAGCTACGTGTAATCCGATGTAATGATGAGTGACGAGGTGTAACCTAGTTTCGCAAAGATTCATCTGTTAGTCCAACCAAAGTACTATTTTCAAGCTCTTAATCTCAAATGGTTCTATCTGTATTTGGAGACTTGATTGTTCGATCAGTGAGGAGCTCGAAATGCTTCATATTGGGTATGTCAATGTAACCCATCGCAAGGATCCTAAAGAGGAGACGTGGTGTCACTCTCTTGGGGGGCCTCGAGGCAGTAGCGACAACCCCCACTGTCGCAAGGCGTGGCAGCGGTCACGGGCTGTGACAGACCATGCATGTGGCTGATTAATTGCCATGCTCCTTGGCTACATGGCCGCATGCATATAAATGGCTAGAATCTAGTTTGATAAGGTAGACTGCATGTGAATTTGTGTCTCACCAAAACAAAAGAAAAGAAAACTCAAGGAACAAGAAACCAGAATCCGAATAGAGATCAGAGTCGCACGAAACAAAAAACCAGAATCCGAATAGAGATCAGAGTTGGACGAAAAAATAGGTGCCCAAAATTTTGCCACTTTATTATAGTATGTATATGTATATGTATATGTATATGTATATGTATATGTATATGTATATGTATATGTATATGTATATGTATATGTATATGTATATGTATATGTATATGTATATGTATATGTATATGTATATGTATATGTATATGTATATGTAGACTAGCAAATGTGCCTATGTGTTGCAATGGAATCTAATTGTTATAAGAATCGGACTTGTAGCATCGCTAGACGTGAGTTGTTATATGTATATGTATATGTATATGTATATGTATATGTATATGTATATGTATATGTATATGTATATGTATATGTATATGTATATGTATATGTATATGTATATGTATATGTATATGTATATGTATATGTATATGTATATGTAGACTAGCAAATGTGCCTATGTGTTGCAATGGAATCTAATTCTTATAAGAATCGGACTTGTAGCATCGCTAGACGTGAGTTGTTCTATCTTGTATAAGCACATGTTATGAGTATGGGTCATACACAAGATACCGATAGTGCGATCCAATACGTATTAGAATCAGGCCATGTATTCATCATGGTAAAAAAACAGGACGAAAGAAACTCTCCACTGTGCGGATGGTTAGCGGAGGTGGATGAAAAACAAAATGATGAAATTTTGTCTATTACGTATAGATTAATAGCAAATGTCCGTGCTTTGCAACGGGACATATAGTTTGTTGCGTGGTATCTAGACGACTTGTGGCTCGAAGATTTCATGTAATACAATCGTGTCATATATATTGGCATATGACCCGTACCATGTCTAGACATACATTTCTCAAAGCATACAATTGGGCCAAATACACATCGAACAAGCATCAATTGAAACTACAATGCCTCTGCAAAGAGGTTCAAACCATAATCCAGACACCTATCGCCTAGATCCGTCTAACGCCGTCTTCTTGTGTCTCCCCTCTTTAATTTCAGTATATGGAACTCTCCCAATCCCTATTGTCAATTCCAATCCGACGAGACCAAGATTCAAACCGTGCAAGATCTGGTTCAAGATGCAAACTTCCCTGTCAACAAAGATTAAATTTGTTTTTATAACAAGATAGATTCACGGGCTATTTTATAAGGAAATAAGGGAAAACAGAGAATCCTGTATCGAATACAGCATGGAAATCGCTGATCCAAACCGATTCCGTTCTTCCTTCCAATTTCCTCACCATCAAGGAGTCCTAGCGCCGCTCGGAGAGAAAGGACAACAGGAGAAGAAACCTAGCGCCGTTCGGACGGGCAGGAGGACGCTGGACCGCGACGCCTACCCGGGGTGGCCGCCATCGCTGCGCTGCAAGGCCATGGGGTAGGAACACGGCAGAGTCATGCGCGATGGCAGTGGCCTCGGGCGCGGCGTAGGACCTAGCCATAGGCATTCTGCGTGCCGGGCACCCCAGGCGCGGCATACCCATGCCCGCCGTTGCACGCCCTAGTACCGGCACCGCCGCTCCGCACCTCTCTTGGCGCCACTTGCCTTGATTTTTTTTATTGAGAAGAAGAGGAACGACTCAATGGGCGAACGACAGGAAGCGGAGTGCCGTGAGTCCACACTAGCGAATTGGGCCAAAAGCTAGTGAGTAGCAGGACGGTTAGACCAGATTAGAATTAGCTAGACGAAAAAAATAGCCTGAAATTTTGTCTTTTTACTATTAGGGATAGATATAGACATAGATATATGTGGGGCTCACATGAGTCAATGACACGTGGACAGGATGACATATCTCCAATTTAGCAAAATTATAATGGAAGTCTTCAAATTTTCCCCCTATTTTTATATAGATACAGATATAGATTACGTAACTTACGTCCGTAGTGTTTTATGCTTTTTCTTTCTGTTCTCTGTCCATCCGTACGTCTGGTCTTTTTATCATCTACTATTCTATAATGTTCTGACAAACTTTTTTTTATTTTTTCTTTTTACGAGTATCTCCTATTTTTTCTTACAAATATAAAAAACAAATAATAAATATAATATTACATCATGGAGTTCGATATATTTATGGGTAAATATTTTATGCTTCATAATGGAGAGAAAAATAATTAATCAAGATTGTATTTTCATTTGATATAGACTTAATAACATTGTCATATTATTGCAAATATTAACTTATACGTAGTATTACAGATTCTATGGTTTTCGTAAAATAAATTAGCTTTTAAATTTTATGAAAAAAGGTAAAACAAAAATAATTATGTAAAATTCTCATCCTCGTTATCATTGATGTTTAATAGTTTTTCTCTCCTTGCAATGTATATATGAGCATGTTGCTATTTATAGAGCAAACATTTCTCTCACTAAACTTTTTGTCCTTCACTCTCTCCCGAGCCCGTCTCTCCCTCAACTCACTCAAGCATAAGAGTCGTGTTATATTTTTATTAAAGTGTAATTGTACATAATTCACTGTCCGATCCGTGAGCCGAACTCATGACCCATAATTAAGAGGAGTTCAAAACTTAGAATAGCACGCATCCAGACACGACAGGGAGTTCGATACTAAGCATGGTAGAGGTTGAGTTTGATTCTAAGACAGATTAGAACAGATGATGCAAGCAGAGAGTCCTAATTGATTTATTGTCCAGTCCATGATCCGAACTCACAGCATGTGCTTATAGGAATTAGAACAGCGTGTATCTAAGACAGATTAGACAGATTAGAACAGCGTGTATCCAATATAAGCTAAACACCAGAGACAGTTTGAGGAAGCACGGCACTGATAGGTTACGGACATGAGAGACATGTATAGAAAGCTCACATGTCTGTAATATGTTATCCGTCTCGGAAGCATACGTCACATGCAGTCACTGGTCACATGAGAGACATGGGTGTAAATAATGCGCCTCTATATCTTACCCTCTCTAATGTATTACCTATCAGAGATAACGGCTTAAGAGACACATCTCTAAGAACGTCAGAGATGGATCCAAAGTATATGGCCATTTGACGCACATCAGAGACGTGTCTTTTTGGTACATGGCCATTTGACGCATCTCTAAATATACATTTGTAACACTTCATGTTTTAGCGTCACTGATGTGTATGTCTTCTTTGTGCGATGCTGTCATGGTGGAGGAAACAACTATAATTACTGCAGGTAATCTCCCTGACAAGTGTTTTATTCATTACAATCTGCATAAGAAAGCAAACAGCAATGTCTGCATAGTAAATAAAGTAAAAATACAGGAGCATCACATCACATACCAAACACTTACAAGTGTTTGTTTATTGTAACAAAACCTTAGGGAAAAGAAAGTGGCAGTGCCTGGCGGCATCAATACAACTATATGGTACTAGTACATCTCAGTCGTGAAGGTTCCTCAGGATGATGGGAAGCCCGAACCTGGGCATCAGGGTGATCGCTTCCTTGGGTGCATGGACATACTTTGGCGAGAGCTCAAACGAGAACCTCTGAAGGATCATGGCGATCCCGATACGGGCCTCAAGCATCGCGAAGTTCTGGCCAATGCAGGCCCTAGGCCCCTGAGAGAAGGACATCAGGGCATTCGGGTGGTTGGCAGCGGCTTTGGACACGCCGTGCTCAAACCTGGCAGGGTTGAACTGGTCGGCATCTTGGCCCCAGACATCCTTGTCCCTGTGCAGCAATGCAATTGGTATGGATAGCATTGTTCCCTTGGGCACCCTTAGGCTGCCGAGCTGGATGTCTGACCCTGTGCCCCTTCTTATCAACACCACGGGGCTGTAGAGTCTCAGTGACTCGAGAAGAACCATGTTAACCTGAACAGCAACGGCAAGGGATATCAATATATTGACTGGTCGTTTGTACAGTTGGGGAAACCACTTTTAATTGGAGGCTTAATCGGAGCAAAATGAAAAAAAAAATTGCAAGGGATATGCGAGGCCAGTTTACCAGTTTGAGCTTGGTGACCATGTCCGGTTTTGGCACTGCATTGCCACACTCTCTCAGCACCTCCTCCCTCAGCCTGTGTTGCCACTCGGGGTACCTGCTCAGCAGGAACATGGTCCAGGTGAGGAGGTGCGAGGTGGTGTCCTGCCCTGCGAAGAAGAAGGTCTTGCACTCGTCCACGATCTCCTGCGTTGTGAGCATCTGGTGCCCTTCTTGCTCCAGAGCGCGCGCTTCGAGCATGAGACCGAGGAGATCGTTGCCGTATCCATTGGTGTCCTTCTCGGCAAGGCGCCCTTCGATTATCGCCATGAGCATGCTCCTCACCTTCTGGTCCAGTTTTTCAACTCGTCGGCTGCTCTTGCTAGTTGGCAATTTCAGTTTCCTTCATGTATATATATGGAGATGAATTTGGATTGAGTTCATAATTTAGTTGTTCTGTATTTGCTAAAATCATTGCCTTTACACAAAGTAGCATGCATTGCATGCAGTCGATTAGTTGAATAATCAGTGTTTACCTTAGACGACCAGGAGCTGGGATATCAAGCGATGCTGAGAATGCGAGTTCTTGGAGCTCCTTCTGCGCGACGAACACCTCTTTGCCCTCCTTGTAGCTGCTCCCGAAGGCCGTGTGCGCGATCACATCCGAAGTCAGCTCTGAGAATTCACTGCTGAGTTCAATTTCAGCCTCATGGTTGGTAGCCTGCTGTATCTGAGATTGCCATTGCTGCATCATACGCTGCGCCAAGTCCGCCATGACCACAGACATCTCCTGCGACATGATATTGCAATTATGTTTTTTTAAAAGAGATAAATTCTGCTTTTAAGAAAGCAATGTCGATACAGGACCGGGATACCAGTTTAAAAAGGAAATCAAGTCAGCACTAATAATGCAATTATGTTAAATAAGTCAAGGAATTAAGGGACAAAATAAACTTAACCTAAAGAAAGCACTATATAAATCATTATGCAGTAATTAATAATCACGTTGTATTTGTATATGCAGTGGATCAGGTATGCTTGATCAGACGTCAGACAGACCTTGAGCTTGTCGAGGTTGAAGGCCGGGTGCACCACCTTGCGGTGGCGTTTCCAGTCTTCGCCGTTGGTGAGAACGAGACCCTTGCCAAGGAGTGCCTCCATGTTGGCGTTCAAGTAGTCCTTGGGGAACAGACCTGTCCTCTCCCCTAGCACCTGCTTCACCAGGTCCACCTCGGCGACGCAGATGGTCGGCACTGCGCCGAACCAGTACAGAAATGTCTTCCCTGAACGACAGACACACACGCATATACGGAGTATAATGCAATCAGGAATCAGACTGTCAAAATATCCTATCATTCGACTGTCAAAATGAACATCACTTGCTAATTTATATACTGTATAGAATATAATGTATATTACGTACCGTACTCGGCCACCCATTTGCGGTACTGCGGCTGCACGATGGGGATGAAGTCATGGGAGCCGACGTCGAGGACGATCTTGCTCCCGGCGGCTTTCATCTGCTTGATCTCCGGCAGGGAGCCGACGAAGAACCTGTAGCTTGGGCCCCCAACGCTCTGGCCCCTAAACCACCTGCTGACAGCATAGGGCTTCCACACCAGAAGGAACAGCACTCTGATCAGCAGCGTGGAGACAAGCACGGCCAGGAGGGCACCCAAGACTGAACCGATGGAAACATCCATTTTTTTTATCTGCTGATAGATGCGTTTGCTCGTGTGGATGTGTACGTATGAATGATCGAGCTGAAGAAGTTTTGTGGTTTGATCCATGGAGTGGAGACTGGAGAGGTGTATATATAGGATTGGGAGCAGAGGGCATACAGCGCCACACGGCTAGTTCCTGACTTGTTTAGCTTAGGCCTGGCTTAGATGCTCGATTCGGGGCATCCCGAATTCACTGTACTGCACGGTGTATCGCTGTAGCAATTTTATTTTTATTTAGTAATAATTGTTCAAATATTGATTAATTAGGCTTAAAATATTCTTCTCGCAAAGTATAACAAAACGGTACAGTTAGTTTTTTATTTCATCTACATTTAGTACTTCATGTATGTGCCGGCATTTTGATGTGATGGAGAATCTTCTTTTTGCATAGTAGAATTTAGGGGTGAATTTGGGCATCTAAACAAGGCCTTATATTGTTATTATTTGGCTTTGTGCGATGCTGAGATCAGAACTGACGTCATTACTGAAGGAGCTCGGGCTAATGAACCAGTCAGCTGTACCAGTGATAGCTCTTCTAGAGAAAGTGATCGAGCACTGGCTACTAACCTAATATGTAACAGTGCGTACTTGTTTGATGTGCTCACAACTGATGACAGCGAATTGCATCGCCTGCAGTTGGACGTCCATGTTGACCAGTCCTGGTATGTAGAGGCACTACTAGAAAGCAGCCAGCCTTAATTTCTAGAAAGCCACAGTAATCTGCTGGGTTTTTTTTTTATTCCGGCTGAGCTCTGCATGTCTCTGTCCAAGTGAGCGCACCTTGCTGCTTCGCCTGCATTTTTGCGGGATAGGCCGCCCCTCGAAAAAATATCCAGATTGTTCAGACTAATAGGGTCTAAAATGGGCAGGGGCTGCGGTCTGCCCGAATCACACATAAGAAAAAATACGTATAATCCTAAAATAAATGCATATCTCATTTCCGGAGAAGTCAACTTTTTAAAAATTTGACAAAATTTATATAAAAATATACTATTATTTATGATGTATAATAAGTATTATTAGATTGAGTATATACTGTACTTTAATAAAAAAAACTTATTTGAAGATATAAATGTTGATACTATTTTCTATAGTTTTAGTCTAACTTAAAAAAAGTTGATTTCTCAAGAAACGAGATAGGCATTTATTTAGGGGCGGAGAAGTTTATCTACCTTAGCGGAGTGCTCTAACCTAAAACATAGACTAGTAGTTATTTTGATGACAGAATGGGATATATCCTCGTCTTTAGAAGTTTATACTTGACTTGCTTTTACTTACCACCTTTAAGCTTCCATATTGTTCTTTTTCATATAGTCTTTACCTTTCCTATATTAGCATAGACTAGTTGATAGCAAATTGGTTCTAGATTGCAAAACCCGGGTTTTGGTAGGTGGAGCATGCTAGAAGAAGATTAAGATCACATCATGATATACTAATTTATGGTTTTTCTAGTGGAATTCAAGTTGAGCCCTAGCACTACTACAACAAACTTAGCGGAGGTGGTCAAAACACATTTCCTGAGGCGGGCAAGCAGTCCGCATGGAAGTTAACGCTTGCTTTAATCCAGATTAACAGAGGCGGCCAAATGCTCGCCTCCGAAAATAAATTAAAAAACAAAAGAAAAGAAAAGCTCGTCCACCTTCAAAAATAGCCTCCATTTTCGAAGGCGGACCTTTTAAGAGGCCTGTCTTGGTAAATCTATTGTAGGACTCCGTAAATCCATTTTAGGAGACGAGCAGTTCTTGACTGTCCCTTTAAATAAAACGTCCACCTCCAAAAATGCTTAGGTATTTTAGAAGACAATTCAATTTTGTGACACCTACCTACACGTCATATCTGATCTCACCGTCAGGCAAGACGAGCCAAAGTTAGGAACCACCCAGGTGGCTCTGCTGCCCTTGCTTGATTGCGCGAAGCAGGCTTGACGGAGACGTGATGTTAAAAGCATAGTATCGTCTAGAACATCGGGCCTTATATAAAATTTAGAACATTAATAGCTTCTAACCATTAGATTTGTCAACGTCTGTCTTTAAGATCACATTTTTACCATCAATTTCTCTTCTAATAGATCAAAAATATCGTTAGAAAGTAACTATTCTTAAATACAAGTATAATATTCTTAGGTTTTAACTATGTATATGATTAGTTCAATTGTTGAGTAAAGATAGCAAAGTTTGAATTTTGAAACAAGTATAGATGTTATTTCAAGAATTAGGAATTACTACTACAGTACCCTGAAAAGTTGAGGCCATACCCTGAAAAGTCAAGCTTAGCGGGCGAGATTCGCCATAGAGGTAACACTAGCAGACAAGTGGCCTGACGCCAAACATGCAAAATCGATCCACTAGTCCCGTGCGGCTTCTTTCCCGGCACGAAGTGACACAAGCTCGGCGACCGGTCGAAGGGACAAGCGCTAGGGTTTCCTTCCCATCGTACTCGTACATGTACATGTACTGCACGCACGTCGCACGTCGCACTGCACGCACGTCGTACTCGTACATGTTCATGCTTGGAGTTGGGACTTGGGACTGCACCGGCCGGCGTAGGCGGATCCACCGCTAGGGTGAACTAGGACGGCCGTCCTAGGTCCTCTTCGGGCAGCCATGGAAATTTCAGACATCAGTGCAAAGTAGGGATGAAAACAGTACGGATATTTTCCGACCGTATTCGAGACCGAATCCGTTTAGAGGAGTTTTAATCCGTCCGTATCCGAGTCCGAATATTTAACATCCGATACCGTATTCGTATCTGAATATTTAAATCACATATTTATGATGTCGATATCCAATCGTATCCTATCTGGTATTTTTGATACTATCCGTATTCGAATCCGAATCCGGACATAAATATGAAAACAAATACGATATCAGTGATATCCGTCCGTATCCGTTCCGTTTTCATCCCTAGTGCAAAGGAAGAAGAGGCTCCTGGAGTATCTTACGGAGGTTAAAGACGACTTAGACGTCTTGGGCCATCCTATGTGGTTCAGCCCATATAGAAAACCACAGCCCACAAGCCCATTAAGAATAGGACCGGCCTTTCTCACATTTCTCGCTATTCTCGACTTCTGACTTCTCCGTCCGTCTCTCTCGCTAATTCACAAACTTGAGCGCGGGGTGCGAGCAGCGGCTGGACTGGCGGAGGGTTAGCGGCGGCGGCGCGGTCTGGCCGACGGCGGGTGGAGCCAGAGAACCGCGCCGGGCACCAGGCGTCGAGCGAGGCCAAGACCCAAGCGGCCGAGCACCACCACGCATGGACGGCGAGCGGTGGCGAGCAGGCGATGCGTGCCTGCAGCCAGCCTGGCAAGCGGCAGTCCCAGCCTACAGGGCAGCCACCAGCTAGAGGGCAGGCCAGGGCCAGCCGCGGCCTGCAGGCTGCAGGTATTTTCTTTTTTTATTTGCCCTTTTTCACATAATTAATTGTTTAAAATTTGATTAAGGATGAATCATCGAATGATTTGGTGAAATTAGTTTAGAACTATTAGTATTAGTATGTATGGCTTCACTTAATTTGAGGAACAAACTTCTCTAATTTTGATGTGGAAAATATATGCTGAAAACTTCAATATTGGTGAAATTATTATGTTGCCAAAGCAACTTTAAGGAATGCGTTGGCTTATATTGTCATTGGTTCGCCAAAATTTTATTAGTTCGCCAAAATTTTATAGCACTGCCGCCGCCCCCCCCCCCCGACCCGTGCAGTGCATGCATGTCGTCGGTGTGAATCACCGTCCCATTCCCGATTCTGCATTGCCATTTCACACACAAATAAAGCGTTGTTGGTGTCTCGGTCTTTTCGGACCCGGAGTGCATGCGGCGGGGATTGGCGATCTGCCTCCGCGGACAGGGGTTGTTGCCCCACATGTCGGAGAGCGGAAGAAGAGAGCCAATTTGTCTCGGCGATGACTGCCTGCCGCTGCCGAATGTCGATCGAGACCTTGTTTAAATGCACCCAAAAAAAAAGTTAGAATTTTTTCACTCTATTTTCATCACATCAATTTTTAGCCGTTTTGAGTCTAGTTGGTCCACGATTAGATAATATTTGCTAAATAAGACGAAAGTGATACTATTTATCGGGTTAAAAAAATTACAATCTAAACGTGGCCCGAGTGTACAAATGCCCCCGAGACATGAATCAGCGGCGGCAGGGATTGTTGTCGCGGCCGGGTGTGGATTGTGGAAAAGGCGAAAAGCTCGTCATGATGTGTGGACGAAAGCGTCGGTCCGGTAGCGCCTGTCGACTCTGCCGCAGTAGAGTACCCTGCCAGGCTGCGCGCATGGACCAGATATTCAGATGTTCACGTGATGTAATGTACCACTACTTGATCGAAATAGGAGGCCAAACAACGTGCACGTACGTAGATAGTATATATGGCACTATGCCAGTCAGAATGACCACTAGTACAGGAATGACATATACTCCCGGTTGGTAACCCCCTTTACTCCCGGTTGCCCAACCGGGAGTACGTTTTCGGGAGTAAAGGTTCACAACCGGGAGTAAAGGGGGACTTTTACTCCCGGTTGGTATTACCAACCGGGAGTAAAGAGTCAGTTGGGCTCGTGGCCTGGCAGACACCTTTACTCCCGGTTGGTAATACCAACCGGGAGTAAAAGTCTTTTTTTCTTTTTTCATTTCAATTCATAATTTATTATGGTTTTAAAATAGGTTTTCGTATATGATTTTTGCCCTACAAATAATATATGCATACACATGCATATAGTAAAGTTTGGTTTCGAGCAATGTACGCAAGTAACCCAACTAAAAAGAAAGTATATACAAATAATTTGTGCACCATATATAATACAAGCTTGCATTGTATACTTTCATCGTCGTGTCCACCCTTTGGATCCGATAACAAGTTGTCATGACCCATTACATTCAAAATAAAGTTATCATGACCCTAGTTTTTTGGAAGCCATTGTTCATCGGGGTTAAAGTAGAACTCGGCGCTGGGCTTTAAGACCTATTCATTAAGAAATCCTGCTATCGTCTCTTGCATTGCTTTGAGATGGTGTATTTGCAGGGTCTTCTCTTTCAAATGTCTAGTCTACAATTTGAGTAAAAGAAAAATTATTAGTATATATATCAAGAATAATGATAAATCAAGAAAAAGTAGTAGTATTTAGATACGTACTTTTTCCTTACTTATCAATTCCGTTCCGGAATGGGACGGAATGACCGGTATACCCCGTTCCACCGGTCAGAACGGAATGCAAATGACTCAATCCCATACCGGCTAAAATACCGGCCATTTCGGCCGTTCCGTGGTGTTCCGGGCGGAATTTGAATGCCGGCATTGAGAATAGAGCTGCAGTCAAGTAGTAATTTCTTTTGCTTTGGGTGTGTTTAGATGACCCTGTAAAATTTTTGGAAGCACAGTAACTCTTCCGCGCGCAGGAACGGAAGAAACGGAACGAAACCAAGCGACGGGCCGGGGCGGCCACGGCCCACGACAAAACGACTCACCGAAGGTGACGCGGAGGTAGCTGAAGGCGCCGCCGGCGACGGGCAAGTCGACGGCGAACTCGGTGTAGCAGAAGGCGGAGAGCAGCGCGCAGAGCCCCGCAATGGCGTAGGACACCACGACGCCGGGCCCCGCGTAGAGCCTCGCGGCGCGGCCCGTGGTGACGAAGACGCCCGCGCCCACCATGCCGCCGAGGCCCAGCCCGACGAGGTCCCACCACCGCAGCGCGCGCGCCATGTCGGCGCCCGACCGCGCACGCACCCGGCTCATCTCCTCCCGGGCCGCCGTCGCGGCAAACGCTCGGCGCGCCAGGCGGCGCGGGGTCTGCGCTAGCGCGCGCCCGTACGCGCGCCAGCTCGCGAACGACGAGGAGGAGGAGGACCCCGTGCCGGTGATGGCGCTGGCGGTGACCCCCGCCGGGTGGTGGTGGACGGCATCATCGGAGGACGCCAGCGCCGCGCCCTTGTCCATGGCCGTCGCCAAGCTCGGGCGTCCGAAAGCAGGACCCGGACGGGCGGACGGCAGCGCAGATCGGATCGAGAGAATTGGAGAGCAGCCAGGCGGACGGGGGAAGGAGAAGGGGCTGGTAATATACTAGAGACTTTTACTCCCGGTTCCTAAATCCACCCGGGACTAAAAGTCCTTTACTCCCGGCTTGTCATATCAACCGGGAGTAAAGGTCCAGACTTTTACTCCCGGTTCCTAAATCCACCCGGGACTAAAAGTCCTTTACTCCCGGTTTGTAATATCAACCGGGAGTAAAGGTCTGACCTAGCTATATTTTGGCGGGCAACGAAAATGTAGGCGCGAAAATTTCGATTTTTTTAATATTTTATTTTATTTAATGTCTAAAGTCTAGTTATATGTGCAGTAAATTACATAGAAGTCATAAAATCTTTTAAAAAATAACTAGAGTTGCTTTGGCTTTATTGCACACATGAAAAATATGTAACATAAATATTTTATTTTTTCTTTTAAATATTCACAACATATTGTAAAAAATCGGAAATTCATTAAATCAGAAAAAAGTACCAAACCAATTAAAAAAATCTCAAACGCTTTGTGAAAAAAAAGTTTGAGACCAATACAATGCTGGAATGCATATGAACCCTGGAATTTCTGAGAACCAAAGTGTACAGTCATGGTTCGATGAAGGGTTTCATATATCTCTGTGAAGCATGTGGACTTCGCCTTTGTCGAAATGGCTTGAAATTTTATTAGTAGTCATTTGCACCCAAAATATAGTCCCACTCAAGATCTTAGGTTTTTCTGAAAATTATTTTTATTATTATATTTCTCTTCGTGCTGCATGAGACAAAATATGGTGAATTACCGATCGAAAACACTGGAATTTTGCATCAACCTCGACAAATACTTGTCTCCTAGGGCATAAGAGACCATGTGGCAAAGTTTGGCATCATTCGGGCTCTTTTCTAGGATAGACACAGTTCAACGTAGAATTACTCGGTGAAGTTGCGCTGAAATTCAATTAAACCGAAAAAAGTACCAAACCAATTCGGAAAAATCTCAAACTTGACGGTTGCTTCACATAGGGCATTTGCAAGCCTAAGAAAAAGTTTGAGACCAATACGACACTTGGACCTCATAATCCCTAAGAACCCAGGTGTATAGACATGGTTCGATGAAAAGGTTCCATATACCTTTGTGAAGCACGTGGACTCTGCCTTTGTCGAAATGGCTTGAGATTTTTTTGGCACTCATTTACACCCAAAATATGACCCCACACAAGATCTTAGGTTTTTCTAATCATTATTTTTATTACTATATTTTTCTTCGTGTGGCGGGAAACAAACTATGGTGGATTACAGATTGAAAACATTGGAATTCTGCAGCGACCTCTACAAATACTTGTCTCCTAGGGCATAAGAGACCATGTGGTAAAGTTTGGCACCATTCCGGCTCTTTTATGGGGTGGACACAGTTCAACGTAGAATTACTTGGTGAAGTTGCGCGGAAATACAATTAAATCGGAAAAAGTACCAAACCAATTCAGAAAAATCTCAAACTTGGCGGTTAACTGGGCACACTCTGTAGTATGAATTAAAACGTAGATTTAAATTTTAGTCTAGCGTAACTAATTGTTAGGCACACTCTGTAGTGTATGCATCCAGACAAATATGGTATTAAACTTTTTGTCATTTACTCCTTCCATTTCAAATAAAATACATCAACTTATGCTTTGTATATAGACAAATATTTGTCTAGGTACCTAAATTTTAATTGGACCTGCAACTACTCCATGCGTGACATAAAAGGAGTTAAGACTTAAACCGCCTTGTGATTCACAGAACTCACCAAATTTAATTTGGTGATGACTTTGCATTTTTTTAAAAAAAAGTTTGAACGCAACATCAAGTGTCATTTGTACTTAAGGCGAACCTCAAGTTTCTTGTCTCCAACACTTTGGTCGGAATGCAGGGCTAACAATATATAGAGAAACACTTAGTTAGCTGGTTGTGCTTAAAAATCTGGACTAAAAGTCCATTTTTACTCCCGGTTATAGACACCAACCATGAGTAAAGGTTGACTGCACCTTTACTCCCGGTTGGTGTCTCCAACCGGGAGTAAATGTCTACTTTTACTCCCGGTTGGAGACACCAACCGGGAGTAAAAGTCCTCGGACCACGGAGTGACAGTTGCATGTGGGACTTTGCTCCCGGTTGGAGACACCAACCGGGAATAAAGGTCTCTTTACTCCCGGGTGCAATAAGTGCCGAGAGTAATCTAAAAAATGGTGCCGGGAGTATAAGTCAGTTCTCTACTAGTGGACGATGTAGTACCTACGTACGTACTACATAGGCATTCTGCAGAAGAATTGATGGTGTTCACGATCATGGCGCCAACGCACCTCACCTCTGAAAAGCCACCAAAGTATGTGGCCTTTCTGTCAACCTCAGGGAGGAGGCCTGCTAGCGCATGTCTCAACGAAAACACAAGACAAGGTAGCGCAGGGCAGGGCACACCGCAAACACACGAAAGCACGCAACACTACTCGAGTGCTGAGATTTATGAGGCCTTTGCTATTCAACAACCAACCTCTGCAGCTGCACTGCTGCATTGGTGCACTGCATCGTCCATGTGCTCTCATTGCGTCCACAGTTGGATTCGCATTGAGAATTGTGCATTGAGATATGTTTTTTTAGACAAAAAAAGAATTGTATTAGATCATAGCTGAGTATGTCATCACATTACAAGTATACTGGAATACACTACGTATATCCAGAACCTGATCATCTAAATTGTACCCACGCTTTGTATAGGCCAAAATCTTAACTCCAAACCTGTATGACGATTCGTATAGATAACCGCACAGGCAAACACTCAGCAGAAGACCTGAGAACATATGCCCAACGAATGACGGCCAACATTCCTGCAGGCGAAGTGGAGAAACTTCTTCTTTTTTATGTCTTCCTTCTTCTTCTTTCTGTTACTGAAGAATAAGAAAGATGGATCTGAAATTTATTCTCCCTAGTCCTTAATTGCGGTCAGATCTAACTAAAACAAAACGGAGAAGAGATCGGAGAAAATTATTCCATGACGGCGACTTCATCTCCACCTTGATGTCGCCATCCAAAAAGCTAAGTCTCCATGTCGTCAAGCCAATGAAGTTGCTGACGCTGATGTCGCCCTCATCTTCAACAGAGCCGTCATGGAGAAAACGAATCCACCCTGCCCCCTCGCCGTCACCAAAAAGGAAGAGATAAACCCCTAATACCAAGAAACTTGGCATGAAGAGACTCTAACCCTAGATGACTCGATCTAATAGAAAACTTATAAATTAAAAAAAACGATGGATCCCTGCTCCCTCCGGGCTTCGGCGAGATGCCGGAGGAGGAAGGGAGGGGGACCGACAGTAGTGGATGCAGAGGCGACGGCGGCGGCGATGCTAGGGCGAGCAACTAGCTAGTCGCAAGTGTGTTGTGCACACTTCTAACGGTGGAGGTGGTGAGAGCACGTGCCATCAAGGGAACTTTTTTTTAATCTCAGGGGAACATTTAACTTTACCCGCATCGTCCGAAAGCAACCGCTACATCCAGTGCATGTGCATGCTCCCTCCATAGTTTTACGCGTCAACTGCTTTTGAGACGCCTCTTCTCCTTCACCTGTGACGGTGTGACCGTGCCCGGCCAAAATAAAGTCCACAGCTTCGTCTTTCACGCTTTGCAAGAACAGAAAGCCTCTTTAAGCTCCCCCCCCCCCCCCCCCCCCTCTTCTCACTCCCCACGGGGCCCTGACCAAACAAGCTCTCTCAAGTCTCAATCTTCTCTGCTTCCGGTGCCTCTGAGGCGGTCCATGGCGTCGGCACTAATGCCCACCTGATGTTCCACACTTCATTGGCGTGCATGGCATTGGCAAGAGCACGGCATCACCAGAAGCTTGTTGTGTGTGCCGTTCTCATCTTCGCCCTGCAGATCCCGTTGCTGCTCAGTTCTTGTTCCGCGCACGCCATCGCCGTCGTCGACCCTGCGGCCGCGGGCGGGCGGCGTCTTCTACCCCTGCGCACGGTGCAGGCGGCGCAGTCCGTGGAGGTGAAGGAGACGGTGGTGCCGCATCCACGGAGTATGGAGAGAAGAGCAGGAAGCAGGAGCAGCAGCACCTCGGCGGCATTCATGAACGCAGCGAGCAAACATCAGGTGCCGAGCGGAGCCAACCCGGACTCCAACTAGCTGTAGCCATGGATTGATTGATTCGGCTGCCGGAGAGCTGCGAGCGAGAGTGATGTATCTATCCCTTGTATTGTATGCTTTGTCCAAATGTATGCTTTATTATATTAGTCGGTTGTTCATAACAAATGTATCCCTTGTATAGTTTCATTTCAGGATCTTCTAATGTCTTATACCAATTTAAGATGTGCTTAACAGTGTACCTCCGTTCTTTAAAAAGAACCTAATTCTAAGTCCGGTCAAAATCAAACTACCTAAAGTTTGACTAATTTATAGAAAATAGTTTCAACATATATGACTTCAATTAGGTATACTACAAAAATATGTTCCAAATCTAAAGAAATATATTTAGCATGATAAATATTAGTACTTTTTATATAAATTTAGTCAAATTTGATAAACTTTAACACAACACAATTCTAGAAATGGTGGTAAAAGTAATAACTAATTGTGCAAGCCCACAAGGGAAAAAACTAATTTTCGTGATGTTATTTTTTCAAAATGGTGGTAGAAAGTGATAATCGCGATGTTACTAATAGGAAGAGAGAAAACAAAAAATATATATTTAGTTAGCCTAACTTTTAATGACAAGGGGCTCAAAACCCTAACACATCTCACTACCTGAGAAATCTAACTTTTTAAGTTTGACTGATGAAAATAATATAAATGTTTGCACCTCCAAATAAATGTATTATGAAAGTATGTTCTATTGTCAATTTAACGATACTAGTTACACATCATAAATATGATGATTTCTTATATATACTTAGTCAAACTTAAAAATGTTTGACTCTTAAAGAATATGCCGTGTAATTATTTTGAGACAGTGGGAGTAAACCTTATGCACGGAGCACGGTCCACTAGTGTCCAAATAGTCAAAATTTATGAGAATCGAATTATCTTATGGTGCAGAAAAATTTCAAGAGCTGTACTCCATATACCCTTTAACAGTTGTCATATACCTTTTAACAGTTGCGATCCCCAAGGCGATTCGACAACCGCGCCCTGTTTGGAAAAGCCCCAATTTCAAAGGCGGGGAGATGAGAGACCCGATCGAACTCCATCCAAACACCAACGGTGTAGCTCCTCCTTAACGAGCAACATAACCTTATTTAAGCTTGGCAAAATCCCATAAAATACACAGCAATTGCGGTCATTCCAAAATCCCCTGGCACCTTCCTAATCTCGTTTGCAAGATCAGATACTACGAATCTAACAAAGAGAGAGAGGGGAAGGCACCGCCTTAAAAAGAAGAGAGTCCAAGAGTACTCCTTATATCAGACAACGAACACATGAATAATATAGAGGTATAGATTAGAATTGAAAAGTATAAACATATTCTATGTGAGAACAAAGGATTCCTATTTAGATTAGGATTCCTGTATGAGTACGAGTTATATATGAGTCTAGATAGAAAAAATTCCTCATCGTCTGATAGATAAAGAAAGACGAACCAAACAGATGGATGGACGAAAAAGGGACTTAGAATCTATAACTGGATTGTTTGTGGCTCGAAAATCTATCGATACATTAGACACGAGAGGATTTGAGATTAATTATTATGTTATGTTTTTCAATTGATCTTAAGATTTTATTTCAGTCACACCACTTGAACTCGTATTATTTGTACTTTAATATTATAAAAAAATAAATGGCATAAGTGTGTGTTGTTATAGATTTTATAATTCTATAAGAAAAAGTCATACAAGATTGATAAAAAGGACCATGAAAAGATTCGTACTTTAATATTAGAAAAAAAAGATGGTATAAGTATGCGTTGTTATGGATTTTAATTCTATAAAAAATACTCAATTAAAGTAAAGTGATGAATTCAAGTAGTTTAGACCTACTTGTTTTTCTCATAACTTATTTTACGTGTATAGGGTCGGTTTTTGGTTTTAAGTTTCAGAAAATATATATAGGAATACATAGTGGTTATAATGGGTGTATAGATTCTTAGTCACCTAGTAGATCATACTCCCTCTGTCCCTATTTTACTGTCGTTTTAGCCTTCACTCAGGTACATGTGAGATTCCTTGGATTTGGACGGAAGCTGAACCAGATGCATGCATGATGCTTTGAATGGGGACAGGCAGGAGCAGAGCTACAACGACTCTGAAATGGGGACAGAGGGAGTATGATATATGTAGACAAACTGTTTTAATTTTTATGAGTACCAAAAAGAGTAATGAATCATAGAAACGTTTTATATTCTATTCAAACTTTGTACTTATCTGAACACGCTGCTCCAGCCTATATATGGTATTTTAGAGAATGAATGACCATTAAAAAGTGATCATTATTATTTATTTAAATAGTAGGCTAACATAGTTGTCGTGAGCTGTCTATAAATGTGCGCCTCCTGCCTTTACCTTGGAGCTGGAGGTGACGTATCTGTTTTGGACTCAGGCAAGCGACTCGGACATTAAAACGGAAAAACATAAACTGAAACAGAGTCGCTGTATTAGTTGGAAGAAAAATTTTGTTGGCAAGAAATTTTGCCTCTTAAGTATTAGAAAATTTATTTAGATAAGGATTCGTGCTCCATATTCGTCTAGACGCGAGCTATTTTAACTCGTACGCAAATAAAGAAAGCAGTGTAAAATAAAAAATATAATTTTTATCTTTTTCTATTTATTATTAAGAGTTCTATTTAGAGTACTCAGCTGAGGAATCTATTTAGATTAGGATTCCTACTCCATATTAATCTACACGTGAGCTATTCTAGCTCGTATGAGCATGAGTTATATATATAAGTTCGAACAAAAGAAATTGTCCATTATTCGATTAGGATTCTTACTTCATATTGGTTTACACGTGAGCTATTCTAACTCGTATGGGTACGGGTTATATATATAAGTCTAGACAAAAGAAGCTCTTCATTATTCGGTAGTTAGAGGAAGATAGACAAAAAAATAGATGGACAAAAAAAACTGAAATTTTGTCTCTTTATTATTACTAGTAAATATGCCTATGCGTTGCAACGGGTGAAAATAAGTTTTTTTTCCACAATGAACCGGAGAGAATAAGTTATCAAATTGCAATGAAAAACATGAAGCTATAAATATATCGTAACTTCAATTTCATACTATACATGTTTAGTATAGTATAAAATATTAAGTTTTGTGACTTTATTTGAGGATCAACAAAAATCTATTATTTTATTCTTTAATAGTTCAAGTTGATAAGGAGTTAGTTGTTGATATGCTAAGTACTGATCTGCTCGCCGATAATTATGATGGGAGACCTCTCTTTAGTTTCCACATTACATGACTCATCAGGGTTACGCTGGAACTAACAACAAGCACCTGAAGATATTAGTTCGTATTTGATTAGGTAGATCATCAGTTTAACCAGATTCTTATAAGATAAGCTTTGCTCTTAACGAAAACTGCATCATTAATTCTATATAATAATACAGAGGCAAAAATTCCATCACTTTTTGTCCTATTATTTTGTTTTGAACCTCCCTAACAAACTATGTGAATGTATAAATTTAGAGAGCTAAGAGTGTAGGACTAAGTTCATAGAGGAACTGAGGTAACGATCACTTCGTGTGAGATATACTCCTTCCGTCCACAAAATAATACAATTCTCGTTTTTTGAGAAGTCAAGTTTTTTGAGCTTGACTAAATTTGTATAAAAAGTACTAATTTTCATGGTATAAAATAAGTATAGTTAGATTAGTTATGGGATATATTTTTATAATAAATTTATTTGGACACATAATGTTAATATAATTTGGTAAATATGGTCAAATTTGAGTTTAATTGACCGGTGTGAATCTCATAATTACGTTCTTTTATAGACCGAAGTAGTATATGGAGACGAACAGGCTACGACATGATGATGACCGATAGTCATGTGTACCAACATGTAGGGAGGAGTACATGGGAGCGACAATCGTCGAGGAGCTAGACTTGGGAGTCCTACGTTTGGAATCCTGGTCGTGCAAGCCGAGTACAAGTCAAGTCAGACTTGTATGCATGTTTGGTGCATATACGTATATGTGCGTGTGGGTATGGAGTCCAGAACGGTCTTGGTCGTGCTAGACGTGGGGCATGCAAGGAGCCGAAGATGGATTGCTTGTGCTCAACGTGTGGTGTCCACGTTGGGCACGGTTTGGGTTGCCGTTTACATTGGGTCAGTTGCCAAATCTGGTTCGCCTCAGCGTGGCCCATCGGGAGACAAAAAGAAAACGAGGGATGTGTTTAGATCACTTGAAAAGTGCACTATGCAAAAAAAGATTCTCTGTCACATCAAACTTGCGATACATGCATGGAATACTAAATGTGAATAAAATCAAAAACTAATTGTATAGTTGGTTGTACTTTACGAGACGAATGTTTTGAGTCTAATTAGTCAATGGTTGGACAATTATTACCAAATACAAACAAAATGCTACAGTGTATTTTGGCGCTCCAAAATTTGGAACTAAACACAAATCGATTTTATGAGAAGAAAAATAGACGTACAAAAAACGGACTCTCGGTGGTTAAATACGTAGAATAAATAAATGAAAAAGGAAATATTTGATTAGATAGATATTAGACTCCTATTTAGCTTATTTGATATCATATAGTTCTAACAAGATAAAATCAAATTTCCAAAAGAGAGGATTCACAAAAAAAATTCCAAAAGAGAGAACGATCTATGTATATGGAGAGCCAGAGTCCGAATCTATATAACCCAGTATGTTTTAGAATAGGACTCCACGTCACGCTAGATAAGAGGTATACTAACTCTTATGAGCACGGGTTATATCTATGTGTCTGGAGGAAAAACTCTTCATTGGCCCTGTTCGGCTGGAATTATAAGCCGGCTGAAAAACACTGTTGGCTGATTTTTTGTGAGAGAAAAATATTGTTCCGGCTGAAAAAACAAGCTGAATAAGATGAATTATAAGCCAGATGAACATGGCTAATTGTCAGGTAGTTAGAGGGAGACAGACAAAAAAAATAGATGGACGAAAAAAGAGCGTGAAATTTTACCTCTTTATTATTAGGCAGGTATAGATATAGATATAGATATAGACATAGATATAGATTTTGAATCATAATTTGGTAAGTTATTAGCTAAAAACAAGGTAAAATTTTGTAAAGAATAATTTTGGGACTATATCCACACCGTTGAAGAGGTGTAGCTGGCTGCACGACGCAGATCTTAGGTCTTGTTTACTTCGTGAAATTTTGTGGAAAATGATATTGTAACATTTTTGTTGTTATTTAGTAATTAGTGTCTAATTATGATTTAATTAGGCTTAAAAGATTTGTCTCGTGAATTTCATCTAAACTGTTTAATTAGTTTTATTTTTTATCTATATTTAATGCTTCATGGATGCGTTAAAGATTCGACGTGATGATAAATCTTGAAAAAAAATTTCAAAATTTTGGGAATTAAACAGGCTACAGCACTCTACCTAAAACGAGGTAAAGTTGCATTTCTGATTATTTTATATATATGGAGGATTATTTCTGGTTTATATAAAACGACACAGGTGGGGACGAAGTAGCAGGAGACTTCCCTTCGTCTGTTTCGCCACTTCCCAGAGACCCAGCCATGGCGATCTCCCAGATCTCACGCGGAACCCTGGCCGTCCTCCTCCTCCTGGCCGCCGCCTTCGCTGCCGCCCCGGCTGCGCTCGCGGACGGCGACGACGTCGTTGCCCTTACCGAATCCACGTTCGAGAAGGAGGTCGGACAGGACCGCGGCGCCCTCGTCGAGTTCTACGCCCCCTGGTTCGACCTCGCACCCTTTGTTCTCCACTACGCTGGATTGTAGTTCGGTCGATCTTACGGGACCGGATCTGTGGACTGTGGTGGGGAACTTGGATATTTGCGGACATGGATGAGGCGGTAGTTATTCCAATTGTGGTCAGAAATCGTGGTTTTCCTGTAAATTATCTCAATCGGTTGTGGGATCCGCTAGAAGCAAGACTGTTATGGATGGATATTTTAACTCACGTAGTAAATTGATCATTTTATAGGCTTGGCAGACTGGCGGCATATATGCACTTGAATTGTCTTAATATTTGGCCGTTTGTCTCCTGCGTGTAAAAATGTTGTAGATCACAGATCTTCATCTTCTAGTGGATGGGCTTGGCTATACAAAACAAGTGGGATCTCTCGTTTGACCATGCATTTTTAACCTGCGCAGTTTTATCTTCCGCAATAGTATAGTACCCTGGAATTCAGTAGCATAGAATTGTACTTGGAATTTATTATTTCTGAGTATCAGCAGGTCAGCCTTTCATAAAATCTGATTTTAGTCATCTGCTTGATTTGTTTCTTTAGGTGTGGTCACTGCAAGAAGCTTGCTCCTGAGTATGAAAGACTCGGTGCAAGTTTTAAGAAAGCTAAATCTGTCTTGATTGCTAAGGTATATCTATCGTACACTTTAAGAATTAAATTGGTTCTCTCCCTTATGAATCTCTCAGCATTCCTCAGATATTCTCTGTCCTTTTATGCCACTATGGCCGATAAGAAAATTACTGGCACTTGGCTCATGACATTTCCTTCTGCACTTTTTGTGGTTTGATAAAATCATAGGTTTCACATATCTTAAACTCTGGTTTCTCACTTTAGGTCGATTGTGATGAGCACAAGAGTTTGTGCAGCAAGTATGGAGTTTCCGGGTATCCAACAATCCAATGGTTCCCAAAAGGATCCTTGGAGCCCAAAAAGTGAGGGTGCACAACTTTAAATTTTTCCATGTCCTTTGTTTACCAAGTTCTGTGAATTATGACAGAACTTCCTTTGACAATTTAGGTATGAAGGACAACGCACTGCAGAAACCCTTGCTGAATTTGTTAATACTGAAGGAGGTGGGAATTTAACTTGTTCTCTAGAATACTGTGAATTTATTGTTTTACCAAGCAGCTCCACTTTTTGATATTCAATATGCTCATTGTATAGAATAACATCACAGACTACATTTCAAGTTTTCACAAATAATTAACAAAGTTATGAATTATCAAAGTAATCATATTTCTCAATTAATCAATGTCTAAATTCGTTGGATTCTGGATTTTTCAGGCACAAATGTAAAGCTGGCAACCATTCCTTCAAGTGTTGTGGTGCTCACCCCAGAGACCTTTGACTCAATTGTCCTTGATGAAGCCAAAGATGTCCTTGTTGAGTTCTATGCCCCATGGTAGGTTACTGGGTTTTGTTAAGTACTTCACCATTATCTTTTGTGCCATCAATCTGTTATCTTTGCTCATTGAATCTAATGGATTATGTACTTGTCTTATGTACAGGTGTGGCCACTGCAAGAGTCTTGCACCGGTTAGTACATGGTTCTTGTTTGAGTTTGTGGCACATTCTATTGTGGTTTTACTCTTGTATAATCACCCGTAGCGATATTCATCGTTTCTGATATGTCTAATCATAATCTTTATTGTTTCAGACGTATGAGAAGGTGGCTTCTGTTTTCAAGTTAGATGAAGGAGTTGTTATTGCTAACCTTGATGCTGACAAACACAGGGATTTGGCTGAGAAGTATGTTCTGTGTCTTACATTCACATATGCTTTATCTGCATTTGTGTCCCTGTTTGTGTTACCTAGCACTGGGGCGTGATCTTGTTTCCCTGTGAATACTAGTCACTAGTATTTTATATGCAACAAATAACACCTTATTACTTCTGACTTGTTCTATACGCAATATACTGTACTTGTGACACCACTTTAGGTACGGAGTTACTGGATTTCCTACATTGAAGTTTTTCCCAAAGGGAAACAAAGCTGGTGAAGATTATGATGGCGGTAGGGACTTGGGTGACTTTGTCAAGTTCATTAACGAGAAGAGTGGTACCAGCCGTGACACAAAGGGCCAACTAACCTCAGAGGTTGGTTACATATGCACAATACTGCATTTGTGAATTCAGGCAAATGCTAACTCTGGCTCGATTATTTTGTTAGGCTGGCCGCGTAGCAAGTCTGGATGTCCTGGCTAAGGAGTTCCTTGGTGCTTCCAGTGACAAGCGAAAGGAAGTCCTCTCCAGTATGGAGGAGGAGGCAGCTAAGCTCAGTGGTCCTGCTGCAAGGTAAACTCTTGCCTCAGTTATTGGCCTATTTGCTTGAGCTATTTAATGATCTCAATTAACGCTGTAAGAATGTTATTAGTTAAGTGAGTTGAATTTTCCTTGTGGCATAATAAATCAGGCATGGTAAGGTCTATGTAACCATTGCAAAGAAGATTCTAGAGAAAGGCAATGAGTATACCAAGAAGGAAACCGAGAGGCTTGAACGCATGTTGGAGAAGGTGGGAAACGACTACCTCAAGATGTCTCACCAAACATTCACTTTTGGGACAACTGACCTTACAGATTTGGTTACTGATAGTCATCTCTTTTTCCTTGTTGCAGTCCATCAGCCCCTCGAAGGCCGACGAGTTTATCATCAAGAAGAATGTTCTTTCGACTTTCTCATCCTAAGGCATCTGCTAGCTCCATTTTCACGTTTCAGATATAGGCGACAAAAACTGCAAGATTAGAAGTGTGATAATGAGAGTTTAAGTGGTGGTAGAACTAATTTTGGGGGTTTCCCTCGAGGATACGTCGATACTTGTACTTCTTGCGAATTGCAGTCTTTTCCTCCCTTGTGCTTATGGATTTATTCCGTAGCACCATAGTTTATTTTTGGTTCGACATAGAATAGAGAACATTGTGACGACAGAACTGAATTTTTCTGTTTAATAACACTGCTCACTTGATGGAGCTTATGCGAACCCTGTTCTGATACGTGCTTTGGGAACTTGACATGTTCCCGCGCCTGCCCACCCACAGACACTTAATTTTTCAACCATTTTCAGCTATCTGCTTGGTTGTGTGGGGACGGCTCACTTGACAGATGAGATGGGACTGTCCCCGAAGTGGAGTGTTTGATTTGAGGAATTAAATCGTCATAGACGAGAGGAAGAATTAAATCATTCTAGACTGCTTACACTAGTATTAATTACTCTCTTTGTTCTACTCAATCTATTCCAAATTATAAGACGTTTGACTTTTTTTGACATCAAGTTTGACTACTCGTCTTATTCATTTAAAAATAGGGTGTTTGATTTGAGGAATTAAATTGTCATAGACGAGAGGAAGAATTAAACCATTCTAGACTGCTTACACTAGTATTAATTACTCTCTTTGTTCTACTCAATCCATCTTAAATTATAAGATGTTTGATTTTTTTACACCAAGTTTGACCACTCGTTTTATAAAAAATTTGTGTAAAATATCACTTCTTTTATTGTGGCTTAGTTTATTAATAAAAGTTCTTCAAGAATGACTTAAATTTGACTATGTTTGCATAAATTTTTTAAATAAGACGAATGGTCAAACTTAGGGTCAAGAAAGTCAAACGTCTTATAATTTGGGATGGAGAAAGTAAGTTTATAAGATGTTGAAAGGATCAAGATGCCCAAGAGGGGGGGTGAATTGGGCTTTTCTAAAAATTAAATGCAAGAAATAAATCCTACAAGCCGGAATTCACCCCTAGTGTCTACTTGTGTTCCTAGAGAGTCTACCGATACAAAGTTTTGCACCCTAGTTTCCAAACCTAGTCTAGCATGGCAAGTCTAGGAATGTAAACAAGCAATGAAAGTAAATACGAGAATGTAAATGCTTAAATGTAAAGGGGCAAGGAACACGGCGATGTTTTTCCGAGGTATCGGAGAGTCGCCACTCCCCACTAGTCCTCGTTGGAGCACCCGCGCAAGGGTGTAGCTCCCCCTTGATCCGCGCAAGGATCAAGTGCTCTCTACGGGTTGATTCTTTGACACTCCGTCGCGGTGAATCACCCACAACCGCTCACAAGATGAGTTGGGTCATCCACAAGCTCCGCCGGATGATCACCGAACTCCCAATCACCACCAAGCCGTCTAGGTGATGGCGATCACCAAGAGTAACAAGCTAGAACTCTCACTTGACCACTACGAGCCCAAATGAGAAAGTGGATGCACACTTGCTACTTTCTAATCGCTAGTGAGGAACTCTCAAGCTTTGATTCTCAAATCTCTATCCTCACTAGTGCTCTTACACTCCCTTGCACTCCAAAGGTGTTTATGAGCTGACCAAATGAGCAAGAGCACTCTAAAAGAGGTGGTGGGGATGTATTTATACACCCCACAGACAAAACGAACCGTTACCTGCTGACTCAGCAAAACACGAGCTGACCGGACGCGCCGGTTGAACTGACCGGACGCGCCGGTCGCTCGTAACGGTCGAAATCCGAAAAACAACTGAGTGACCGGACGCACCGGTCAGAGGTGACCGGACGCGTCCGATCGTGCAGGGAGCATACTGTACTCGCACCGGACGCGCGACCGCGTCCGATCGGTGATGACCGGACGCGTCCGGTCGTCTCTGGACCTTACTGGATTGTGACCGGCACGCGCCGATCACACCCAGGTCGCGTCCGATCGGGTGTTTCCCTCAAGTGACACGTGTTGACTTCTGACCACCGCGTCCGGTCCTCGCGAGGACCGCGTCCGGTGTTCAGAGCTTAAACCCTAGCCGCGAACTGAACTGACCGGACGCGTCCGGTCATGCCGAGGACCGCGTCCGGTCATGGGAAAACGACCCGAAACTCTCCGAAACGCGTCACAACTTGAACCAAGTTGCTTCCAGCTGAACTTTGAGCTATTCTAGAGCTGCCTAGCGCCAAGTTTAACAAGTGTGCACCACACCTAAACATAGGACTCGCCTAGGTCAAGCTACCCGCTCATGCCCCCCTTTATAGTACGGCCAAAAGAGAAAAACGAAGATCCTAACGACTATTCCAAATGTCTCTCAACACCTCGGACATCCGGAACTAACCGTCCTTAATCTTGACGTCACTCTTTTGAAAACCGAAACGATTTCCATCAAGGGGCATGAATACCATGGTGCCCAAAGCAGTTAAAACCTCTATGACCTAACTTACCAAAGTTTCTGCAAAACACACGTTAGTCATGGTAATAAAGCGTTGTCATCAATTGCCGAAACCAAACCTCGGGGCCTAGATGCTTTCAATCTCCCCCTTTTTGGTGATTGATGACAACACTAAGATATAAAAGATTTGAGTTGAGGTTTTCGAGCATGCATGGTTCACATAAGCAAAAAGCAATAAGCACAAGGGGTTAGGAATTGCTTATGTGCCCCAAGCCAAAAGAGTGTACTCATAAGATAAGACAAAGAACGTTAGTACACAAACAGATATAGCTCATAAGAAATCAGAGTTAAGGCACGGAAGCACACCCTTAGAGCTATAATTAAGAACGGTGACAAGCGCTAACACTGTGACTGGATAAAACATTAAGGCTCAAGGTTTATCACACGACGACATGTCACACGAATGCAATGACTGAAAAGTAATCATGATGCATGAAAGAAGCACACAAAAAAAACAAAAAACCCCCTCTCAAAAACTCCCCCTGAAACTACTCTCTCTCCCCCTTTGGCATCAAGCGCCAAAAAAAACTAATCTAAGGATCTGACGGGGGGACAGACAGAGTCGTGCCGGGTGCCGAGGTGCGCGGAGTAATCACGAAGTGTAGAGAATCTCCCTCGGAATCTGAGCTATCTGGCTGACCCTCTGAAGAAGCATGTGGCTGTGTAACTGTCTGGGTCTGAACGGCAGGAACAGGTACTGTCGTAGTAGCAATAAGAGGATCCGTCTGAGTGACCTGAGCCTGTAGCGAGCCAATAGCAGGAGGATCTGTCGAGGCAACTGACAAAGGTAGAGTCTCTGTAGTACCAGTCCCTGTCACTGGAGGAATAGCTGCCTCTAAAGCTGACAACCCTGAAGAAGTAGCAAAGGTAGTGTGCGAGGGCGTCGGCTGACCAGTCAACTCGCTGTAGGTAGCACTGAAATCACGGAAGGGTGTGCCTGTCAGGAGGTGAGGGCGAGGCTGGTCTGAAGGTGTAAATCCCGTGTGAATAGGTGTGAAGCTCGGGGACTGGAATGACTGGGGAACCTGCTGCTGTGGAGATGTGAACTAGAAACCCGGCTGTCCCTGACTCGATGGATCACTGGATTATAAAGCAGAAGTCAGGACAGAAGCAGGCGGACGAACCCCAACAGTGACTAGGTGGCGCAGGAGATCCAAGTACTGCTGCTGACTAGCTGCACTCTGTCGCTGAATCTCGTACTGCTGTCGCTGCATTTCAACCTGCTGCCTCTGGATCTCAAGCTGCTGACGCTGAAACTCGTCCTGACGAGCCTGAATCTGTGCAAGTGCTGCAGCTGTGTCCTAAGCCTGTCGCTGTATTTGCTGTTGTTGCTGCTCCTGTGCCTGGGTCAACCTCTCAAGTATTGCTACCATGGCTGGGTCTGTGCGGGAGGCTGAACTAGAGCCACCGGCCTCGTGGTCGTGAGACCGAGGAGACCGGTACCTGGGGATGGGCTGGTAGTCCTCATCAGTGCTGTCAGATGTCACATCCTCAAGAAGATCAGCAGGCTGAGCGTCAAGATCGGCAAGCTCTGCCTCTGCAAGCTCATCAACTGTGGCGTCCTGCTCAGCTGCTGTCTCAGGAACCTTAGGTCGCACACGCTGTCCTGGCACTGGGGCCTGATCTCTGGTGACTGAAGCCCAAAGCTGACGGATATCATACTTAGGGAAAGCAGTAGTCGTATCTGATATCTCAGCTCGGATCTCTGCTGGTAACTGGATGGATGATCTAATGATGAAGCAGATCCAGTGTGCATAGGGCAGCTGACGATTACCCTTGAAGCCCTCAGCTATGGTGTCCTCCATCTCACTAAGTATGAGATCCCAAATGTCAAACTGTGTCTGTGAGAGGAGGTGGTGAACAACCCATAGCTGCATCCGAGTCAGTCCCTCTCTGTAGCCAAGTCTGGGAAGTAGAGTGCGTCTGACTATGGCATCCAGAACTCTGGCAAGAGGTGTCAAACTGGCAGGCGTGCGACGAGACCCTTCGCCAAAAGGCTCACGGAAGCAGGGTCGAACCAAGTCTGTAGGTGGCACTGCACCGCCGTGAGGGCGTCTCGGTGGAGGAGTCTGAGCAAAGCACAGCTGATGTATCTTTGTGTTGGAAGCTGGGAGTCTGAGAATCTCCCGCACTCTGGTGCTGTATAGGTGGTGATCACGGCCTCGGAATGCAAAGTGAATGAAATCATGGGCAGGATCAATCCATAGTGAAGCATAAAACTCTCTGACCCATGTGCCGCAGTATGCACCTGTCCGTCCAAGAAGATCTGACAAGCCTGGCAGAAAGGACAGGTGCGGACGTAGCTGCTCTCCCACAACCTCAACTAGTGACTCAAGTCGACAAACCCTCTGTGGTCGGAAAGCAATACCGCTGTCAACTAGAGCCCTGTAGAAATCCTCCTGAAGTGGGGTATAGAAACCTTCTGAAGCTCTGGGATCCCTCACAGGTGGAAACCACCGACTGACCTCCACGAACCTCAACCCCTGCACCTGACGTGCTGTAGCACCCCTCAAGTCAAAGTGCTCGACCGAGGGTGAACCTCTAGCTCTGGGAGGAGGACGTGCTCCACGACGCTGGCCCTCTGGCCTAGGGGTCACCTGAGTACGTGCGCGTGTGGAGCGGCGACGTGGTGGAGACTGAGCTGGCTGCTCCTCTGTGCCCTCTGTAGTCTCTGGAGCCTCTGGAGCCTCTGGAGCCTCTGTGACCTCTGGAGGTGGATCAACTGACATACCCTCTGTAGCTCCAGTATCCTCAGTACCCTCAGTGGCCTCTGTGCCGAGCTGTCGACCTTCTAGATGAAAGCGACGCTCACCTATACGTATGCCACTGCTCCTGCCACCTCTCTCTGCCTGCTCTGCTGCATCTGCCACGGCCTGAGCAATCTCTGCATCTGTAAGTGTCTTCTTCTTCTTTCTGGCCATGACCTTGATACGCTTTCCACGTGCAATCTCAGACCGACGAGGAGGACTGTCGTCCCCGTCACCAGGAGCACCACCAGCGTTCTTGCAACGCACCATGCTGACAAACTGACTGAAAACCTCTGAAAGATGGTGAACTGTCACTCGAGAGGCTTGGCCTCAATCCGTATCCGCAGGCTTGGCCTCGGATTCAGCAAACTGATCTCACCCGACACACGGACAGACTCGCTGCAACGTCAGAATAGAGAGATCTACTATAAGCATATATATGACTAAAAGGTACGAGACCCTAGAGATAGCAAGCATATGTGATACGATGTGAATCGAGACGTGAAGCTACCTCGGATCGATGAGACGGCGGTGACAAGATGAGGTGACCTAGATCGCGAGATTCTCGAAATCGCCGGACGAGCTCTGATTTGCCGAAACAAGATGCAATTAGGATTAAAAGAAAGAATTACGGCAAACCCTAGCGAGGAGGTCAAGGTGACGCGAAACAACCTTGCGAAGAAGACGACGCGCGACAAAACCTCAACGACGAACGATCGAACGACGTTACGCGAACCCTAGGGTTAGGGTTGGGGCAACTCGACGAAGATCGATCGGAGGCGAGCGAGAGGCAGCCCACTGCCGGAGATGATGCTGGCAAGCAAGGAGCGCGGCTCACCGGCGGCAAGGTCGCGGCTCACCGGCGGCGGAGGTGCGAGCGGTGGCGCGGTGGCGCGGGTGGCGCGGGCAGTGCTGGCGCGCGCGCGAGCGAGGGCCTGCGCGGGGCAGGACGGAGGCGAGCTTGCCGGAGGCGAGGACGACGGCGATGGCGCGGCGGCTCCGGCGGATTTGGGAGACGGCGGCGGAAAAGGCTCGGGTGGATTTAGAAAATACGGCCAAGGACGAACCGATATATGAAGGGTCAGATCCGCTCGACGCGTGATGACCGGACGCGGTGGTCATTATGACCGGACGCGGTGGTGCAGCGTCCGGTCACACTCCAGTAAGCTCCTGGAGTGACCGGACGCGTCCGGTGAGGACTGACCGGACGCGGTCAGAGTCCGGTCGAGGGGAGCTCGGGAAATCGTCGCGAATGACCGGACGCGGTGGTGATAACTGGGACCGGACGCGGTGGTCAACAGAGGCGCGTCCGGTGCAGCGTCCGGTCACTAGATCTGGAGTTGGTTTTCTGGATGACCGGACGCGCTGGTGGACGCCGGGACCGGACACGGTGGTGAAGCATCACTGCGTCCGGTGCAGCGTCCGGTGCAGCGTCCGGTCACTGTTCTTCGCCCTTCTTCGTTCTGAACTACGACGCGACTTCTCCCAATCAGGTTCCAATTCAAAAAGACACAAATAAACACCAATTGGAACATGATATGAGTGACCTCACTCAAACCCTCAAATTTTTTTAATATAGATTGCCTTAGGCTAGTATTATTTTTAAGAAAATAGGCAATAAACACCCAAGGAGCAACGTATGGCCATGCAATAGAGTTTTTGAACCTTTAGGAGCGTCAAAATGCTCTCTCTATCCATGGACGAACACAGAGGTTGCTCAAAGCTTAACCGAAAAGAAACGACAAGAACAACAACCATGCATATGCAATGCAATACAAGAAGGTAAAACTAGAATGCTTGTCAAGTTTGATCCACGGTTAGGCTTTTTCACTCCTCCAAAGAAGGGTTATCGTAACCGTGTTAGCCAAGCCCTAAAAACATTGCGAAACAATAAACATGGCATATTATACAATGCAATGCAAGGGACAACACACGCTCATTTTTTAAAGTTGCTAGAATCAAGCACATTGAGTTCACTTCTTAACCTACAAAAGGTTGCCTCATCCAAAGGTTTAGTGAAGATATCCGCTAATTGATTTTCACTTCTTACACCTTCTAGTGATATGTCATTTTTAGCAACGTGATCTCTTAGAAAGTGATGGCGGATATCAATGTGCTTGGTGCGAGAGTGTTGTACCGGATTGTTAGCAATTTTAACGGCACTTTCATTATCACATAAAAGTGGCACCTTTTCAAGAACAATTCCATAGTCTAGGAGGGTTTGTTTCATATATAAGATTTGTGCACAACAAGCCCCCGCGGCAATGTATTCCGCCTCGGCGGTGGACAAAGCCACACTATTTTGCTTTTTAGATGACCAAGATACTAAAGATCTTCCAAGCAAATGGCACCCTCCGGATGTGCTTTTTCTATCAATTTTGCAACCGGCATAGTCCGAATCGGAATAGCCAACTAGTTGGAATCTAGCTCCTTTGGGATACCAAAGACCAATGCTTGGGGTGAGCTTAAGATATCTTAGAATTCTTTTTACGACACTTAGGTGAGGTTCTTTAGGGCACGCTTGAAAGCGGGCACACATGCACACACTAAACATGATATCGGGCCTAGATGCGGTAAGGTACAACAAGCTACCAATCATAGAACGGTAGAGAGTTTGATCAACCGGTTTACCTCCCTCATCTAGGTCGAGATGTCCATTTGATGGCATTGGGGTCTTGATTGGTTTGCATTCTTCCATCTTGAATCTTTTGAGAAGATCCTTGGTATACTTTTCTTGAGAGATGAAAATCCCTTCTCTCATTTGCTTTACTTGAAATCCAAGGAAGAATGTGAGCTCACCAATCATTGACATCTCGAACTCCTTTGACATCAATTCACCAAATTCCTTGCAATAATCTTCATTTGTTGATCCGAAGATGATATCATCAACATATACTTGACAAATAAAGATCTCCCCATTAAACTTCTTGGTGAATAGTGTGGTGTCGACCTTCCCAATTGTGAAGCCCTTCTCAATGAGGAAGTCCCGGAGGCGCTCATACCACGCTCTAGGGGCTTGCTTGAGCCCATATAACGCCTTGGACAACCTATAAACATGATTAGGATATCTAGGGTCTTCAAACCCGGGAGGTTGATTAACATAGACTAGTTCATTTATAAAGCCATTTAAGAATGCACTTTTCACATCCATTTGATATAGTTTCATATCATGATGTGATGCATATGCAAGGAGGATACGAATGGCTTCAAGTCTTGCAACGGGTGCAAAAGTCTCTCCAAAATCAAGACCTTCAACTTGAGAGAACCCCTTTGCAACTAGTCTTGCCTTGTTCCTCACCACTATGCCTTGGTCATCTTGCTTGTTTCGGAACACCCACTTGGTTCCAATGACTCTTGCACCTTTAGGATGCTCTTCAAGTGTCCATACTTGATTGCGGGTGAAGTTGTTCAATTCTTCATGCATTGCATTCACCCAATCCGGATCTTGAAGAGCTTCTTCTACATTCTTAGGTTCAACGCAAGAGACAAAAGAGTGATGTTCAACAAAAGAAGCTAGCTTTTGGGATCGAGTCATTACTCCCTTTGTAGGACTCCCTATGATGAGATCTTGTGGATGTGCTTGAAGTAGTGGTGAGTTTCTTCTATCAACCACTTGAGGAGGTGGATGGGGAGCATCAACATCTTGAGCTTGTGCCTCGGCTTGTTCATGAAAGACATAAGTGTCTTCATTTTCAACTCTCTCATTCTTGTCATCATCTTGAGGCACAAGTGATGAAGATGGTGGATCAACAATTTGTACATCGTCATCATCATCTTTTGGCTTGATGTCTCCCACCGGCATGTTCTTCATGGCCTCCCTCAAGGGTTCATCACCTACATCATCACAATTCTCAATTGCTCCTTGGGAGCCGTTAGATTCATCAAATTCCACATCATATGTTTCTTCAACCAAACCGGTGGCATGGTTAAATACTCTATATGCTTTGGACTTTGATGAGTAACCAACAAGAAAACCAATATCACAACGTCTTTGAAACTTCCCTAGGTGTTGACGCTTCTTGTAGATGTAACATTTGCAACCAAACACCCGAAAGAAAGAGACGTCCGGCTTCTTCCCATTAAGCAACTCATAGGGGGTCTTGCCAAGAAACTTTTGTAGGAAGAGGCGATTTGAAGCATAGCATGCGGTGTTGATTGCCTCGGCCCACAACTTCTCCAGAGTGTTGTACTCATCTAGCATTGTTCTTGCAAGGGTGATCAATGTTCGGTTCTTTCTCTCAACTACACCATTTTGTTGAGGAGTGTAGGTTGAAGAGACCTCATGCTTGATTCCAATTTCATCACAATAAGCTTCAATGTTGGTGTTGTCAAACTCTTTGCCATTGTCACTTCTAATCTTCTTTATCTTGACTTCAAATTCATTTTGAGCTCTCTTTGCAAACTTCTTGAAGCAATTTGCCACTTCGGATTTGTCATGAAGGAAGAAAGTCCAAGTATACCTTGAGTAGTCATCCACTATCACAAGACAATAGAGATTACCACCCAAGCTCTTGTATGTTGTAGGCCCAAACAAATCCATGTGTAGAAGTTCTAGCACTCTTGAAGTTGACATGAAAGCTTTGGTTGGATGAGTGTTTGCAACTTGTTTGCCCGCTTGACATGCACTACAAGGTTTGTCCTTTTCAAACTTCACATCCTTCAATCCTCTCACTAGTTCTTTCTTCAATAGCTTGTTGAGAGTGTTCATTCCAACATGAGCAAGCCTCCTATGCCAAAGCCAACCAAGTGAGGTCTTGGTGAACAAACATGTCATCAAATTTGCATCTTCGGAGGTGAAGTCAACAAGATAAAGATTGTTGTATCTAAAGCCTTTGAATATCACTTGCTTGTCATCTATCTTTGAAACTTCCACTTCATTTGGTGTGAACAAGCATTGGAAGCCAAGGTCACAAAGTTGCCCAACGGATAACAAGTTGAAACTCAATGAAGCAACATAGAGCACATTTGAGAGTGAGTGATCATGTGATATTGCAATCTTGCCTATACCCTTGACTTTGCTCTTTGAATTATCCCCAAATGTGATCTTCTCTTGACATATTCCATTCTCTTGAATGGTGGTGAACATACGAGGATCACCGGTCATATGTTGAGTGCAACCACTATCAATAACCCAATGAGATCCACCGGTCTTGTAGTTCACCTACACACAAGAGATTAAGCTTTTTGTTTAGGGACCCAAACTTGAGAGGGGCCCTTGATTTTCTCCACTAGTGACTTGGCAACCCATATTTTCTTTGGCCTATTCTTGTTTGGGGGACCCAAAAACATGACTTTCATCTTTCCATTTGAATCTTTTCTTAGCATATAATGAGCATTGAAAGCGAAAGGTCTAGCATGCTTGGGCAAGGGTTGTGGTGGTGGAGTTTTGCATTCATGAGCAAAGTGACCTTCTTGACCACACTCAACACATCTCTTTGGCTTGGGCTTTGACTTGCTTTGTTGTTGTTGAGCTTTTGCTTTCTTCTCTTGATTTGCCAAGTACCCAATACCACTTCTATCCATCTTCATTACGGTGTTCATGAGGAGCTCACTTTGCAAATGTTGGCCTCTTGTGAACTTGCTTAGGCCGGTCTTGAGATGCTCTTTTTCTTGCTTGAGCTTTTTATTTTCTTCAATGAGTGACTCATTTGTTGGTTGCTTCTCAAGAGCCATCAAACCTTTTAGCTTCTTGTTCTCATTTGCAAGCTTCTCATTCTCACTCTTAATCTTGGCATAATCATCATGGTTGCTTGACTCAACCACACTCTTGCCTTTGCTACTAGAACCTTGCTCAATGCTTTCAATGATCAAGTCATCACATGATGTAGCTATATCATACTTAACAACATGGTTAGTAGCATGATGTGTCTCAAGAGCAAGTTCATTAGCAACCACAAGACTATCATAGTCAATTTTTAATGTGGTGTATTTGTCCTTTAGAGAATTATGTCTAGTGATGAGCTCATCATGCTTCTTCTCAAGTTTATCATGTTGATCTTTAAGCTCTTTATAAGAGGTTTTGAGCTCCTTGAGAGTGGAAGACATCACTTCATTTTGAACTCTAAGCTCACCACTAGTCTTTTGAATATTTTCAAGCTTGGATGAGAGTGATTCATTTTTATTTTGAAGATCATCATTTTCACTTCTAGTTCTTCTTATGATTTTAGTGTATTTGTTTAGCAATTTTACAAGTTCATCATAAGAAGGTGAGTCATATTCATCATCACTATCACTATCATCATCATCATCATCACTATCATGGTTTTGTACCTTTCGTTCACCCTTGGCCATAAGGCATAGGTGAGTAGTGGACGATGATGGTGAAGGAGGCGGTGAAGGTGGTGATGAAGGTGTTGGTGAAGATGATGGCCCCATCACAAATGCGGCAACCTTCTCTTTCTCATCATCGCTCTCATCTTCGGAGGACTCAAAAGATGATTCAATATCGGTGAGCCAATCACCAACAATGTATGCCTTTCCTCCCTTCTTCTTCTTGTGGAACTCTTTCTTCTTGCCATCCTTCTTCTTGTATGGCTTGTTCTTCTTCTTCTCTTCTTCTTCATCACTTGAATCATTTTTCTTGCCCTTGTTCTTGTTCTTGTACTTATCTTTTGGTGGTCTAGGGCATTGATGAGCTAGGTGGCCAAGTTCACCACAATTGTAGCAATCCATCTCCGAGATTGGCTTTCTCTTGCTACTTGTGAAGAATTTCTTCTTCTTGCCATCGAACTTGATGCCACTCTTGTTGAGCTTCTTTAGCATCTTGGTGGTCTTTCTCACCATGAGTGCAAGTGATTCATCATCAACATCACTTTCACTTGAGCTTTCTTGCACCATCATGGCTTGGCCCTTCTTCTTCTTCTTGTCATGACTAGCTTTGAAGGCCAAGTCTTTCTTCTTGGAAGATGATGAGCCCTCTTTCGGAGTGATATGCATGTACATCTCATGAGCATTGATTTTCCCTAAAACTTGAGTTGGTGTTGCGGTGGAAAGATCACTTTGGTGAAGCACGGTGACAATGTGTCCATACTTCTCAACGGGAAGCACACTCAAGATCTTCCTTGCAACATCCGATTGGCTCATTTTGGTGAGCCCAAGAGCATTGAGGTCCTCTACAAGAATATTCAAGCGAGTGTACATGTCATTAGCACTTTCTTTGGGAAGCATCTCAAAAGAATTAATTTTCTTTAAAGCTATGTGATAGCGTTCCTCACGCTCACTCTTAGTTCCCTCATGGAGAGCACAAAGATTTTCCCACAATTCATGAGTGTTCTTTGCATTACGCACGCGATTGAAGATATCTTTGCCTAAGCCCCGGTAGAGTGCATTTTTGGCCTTTGCATTCCACCGGTCGTACTTCTCCTCGTCACCACTTGGGTTAGCGGGATCCCTTATGGGGGGAAGCCCTTCGGTTGCGGCTCTAAGGCATCTAACATCTATGGCTTCGAGGTACGCCTCCATACGAATTTTCCAATATGGAAAATCGTCTCCCTCAAAAGTGGGAGGTGGTCCTTCCCCATTAGACATCTTGCTCTAGGCGGTAAAGCCTAAAAAATAGAGCAACAAGGCTCCGATACCAATTGAAAGGATCAAGATGCCCAAGAAGGGGGGTGAATTGGGCTTTTCTAAAAATTAAATGCAAGAAATAAATCCTACAAGCCGGAATTCACCCCTAGTGTCTACTTGTGTTCCTAGAGAGTCTACCGATACAAAGTTTTGCACCCTAGTTTCCAAACCTAGTCTAGCATGGCAAGTCTAGGAATGTAAACAAGCAATGAAAGTAAATACGAGAATGTAAATGCTTGAATGTAGAGGGGCAAGGAACACGGCGATGTTTTTCCGAGGTATCGGAGAGTCGCCACTCCCCACTAGTCCTCGTTGGAGCACCCGCGCAAGGGTGTAGCTCCCCCTTGATCCGCGCAAGGATCAAGTGCTCTCTACGGGTTGATTCTTTGACACTCCGTCGCGGTGAATCACCCACAACCGCTCACAAGATGAGTTGGGTCATCCACAAGCTCCGCCGGATGATCACCGAACTCCCAATCACCACCAAGCCGTCTAGGTGATGGCGATCACCAAGAGTAACAAGCTAGAACTCTCACTTGACCACTACGAGCCCAAATGAGAAAGTGGATGCACACTTGCTACTCTCTAATCGCTAGTGAGGAACTCTCAAGCTTTGATTCTCAAATCTCTATCCTCACTAGTGCTCTTGCACTCCCTTGCACTCCAAAGGTGTTTATGAGCTGACCAAATGAGCAAGAGCACTCTAAAAGAGGTGGTGGGGATGTATTTATACACCCCACAGACAAAACGAACCGTTACCTGCTGACTCAGCAAAACACGAGCTGACCGGACGCGCCGGTTGAACTGACCGGACGCGCCGGTCGCTCGTAACGGTCGAAATCCGAAAAACAACTGAGTGACCGGACACACCGGTCAGAGGTGACCGGACGCGTCCGATCGTGCAGGGAGCATACTGTACTCGCACCGGACGCGCGACCGTGTCCGATCGGTGATGACCGGACGCGTCCGGTCGTCTCTGGACCTTACTGGATTGTGACCGGACGCGCCGATCACACCCAGGTCGCGTCCGATCGGGTGTTTCCCTCAAGTGACACGTGTTGACTTCTGACCACCGCGTCCGGTCCTCGCGAGGACCGCGTCCGGTGTTCAGAGCTTAAACCCTAGCCGCGGAACTGAACTGACCAGACGCGTCCGGTCATGCCGAGGACCGCGTCCGGTCATGGGAAAACGACCCGAAACTCTCCGAAACGCGTCACAACTTAAACCAAGTTGCTTCCAACTGAACTTTGAGCTATTCTAGAGCTGCCTAGCGCCAAGTTTAACAAGTGTGCACCACACCTAAACATAGGACTCGCCTAGGTCAAGCTACCCGCTCATGCCCCCCCTTTATAGTACGGCCAAAAGAGAAAAACGAAGATCCTAACGACTATTCCAAATGTCTCTCAACACCTCGACATCCGGAACTAACCGTCCTTAATCTTGACGTCACTCTTTTAAAAACCGAAACGATTTCCATCAAGGGGCATGAATACCATGGTGCCCAAAGCAGTTAAAACCTCCATGACCTAACTTACCAAAGTTTCTGCAAAACACACGTTAGTCATGGTAATAAAGCGTTATCATCAATTGCCGAAACCAAACCTCGGGGCCTAAATGCTTTCAGATGTTTTAGGTTTTTTAAATGTCTTATAATTTGAAATGAAGGGAGTATTAGCCTGTGAAGAATGAGGTGATGGTTCATTGACCCATTCCACAAATCAAACAATAAAGTGGGAGAGTGAGAAGACGATGGACTAACTTATTTCTCAAACAAACACCCTAAAACTATTTCTCTAATATGTGTTTCCTCCTTATTCCTCACAATACACAGACATCATCTGTCTCCTCCGACATTGTTCTAGTATGTTTAGGCGAGGATTCTATAAAAGTTGCATACATATCAGTTTATTTACTCGCCACTGCTCTCGGTGGGTAAGGGTAGCTCCAATATTATCTTAAGAGCTAGTTCATAGAATATTTTATTCAATAAGGAGAGAGAATAATAAGTTAGCTCTTCATGAAGAGTGAAGCTCAAACATTTTCCTATGATTCATGTATCTATGTTTACATATTTTTTTTCTATAGTACATGTTAGTTACTCTCTTTTTTTAAGTCCATACGTACTAGCAAGTTGACTATTATTGAGGGTGTGCTAAGAACGAAGAATAAGGTGAAACATGTAGGTATCTTGGGCCTACTTAACGTTCATTTAACAGATCCAAGACAATGGAGCCGTTCGGCTGGAATTATAAGCCGGCTGAAAAACACTGTTGGCTGTTTTTTTATGAGAGAAAAATACTGTTCCGGCTGAAAAAACAAGCTGAATAAGACGGATTATAAGCCAGATGAACATGGCCAATATACTGGTCTCTGTCTATCGTACCAAACACAAACATGGATGGCTCCATCCGCTTAACCAAATAAGAAGACACAATCGTCTCATCTTAGAAAATTAGAATGGCCATCCCGTCTTATCCCCAAACTAAATGGCAGGGACGAACACCCACTAAGGTTGTATCTTCATCGACACTGCTACGTAATTCGGACGATCAACATAGACTATTTATAATAGATAATAAGAGGTTCTACCAGCAAATATGAACAAAAAATGGCTCCATGAAGATTCAAACGGTTTCAAGCTATGCACCATAAGATAGAGCATGATTTTAGAAAAAAAAATTGAACAAGTTTCATAATTTTATGAGCTAAAACAAAATTTCTATAGATTTTCCAAGATTAGACTAGGTTTTAGAATTTTTAACTGCATTATTTTCCATGTAGAAATATTTACATATTTTTTTTGAAAATTCGTTTTAATGAGTTTTGGATATATTTTTTAAAAATATTTTTAATCTGTCTTGAGCTTTCGACTTAGTCCAATCTGCCTCCTTTAACGTGACATCATGTCAACAAAACTACTATCAAAATTATATAAGATGCAAAAACAGATAGTTTTAAAAGTTGAGGGAAATCGAAGAACCGATTTTATAGATTTTTTTAAGGAAAACTGATTTTATAGATGAGATTGATAAATGGGACAAATGCAAGGTTAGGACTTTTTCCTTCCGTGAGGAGGGAGGGCCCATTACCAAGGGCTTGGAAACTGTTTGCTCTTTGCCAGTGGCCTGGCCCATCCACCCACTGGCCCCGTTAGCAACACGCAGCGAATCCTCTGCCATCCTAAAACCCTAGCCCCCCTGCATGTACCTCCGCCGCACGCCTTCCTCTCACACAGTGGTGGACCTAGCCGAAAATATGAGCTAGGGCAGATCGCTATGTACAGATACAAAACTTTACCGATATATCGGTCTAACTATGTATGTATATGATATCTATGTCACATAACAATTATGTTCTAATATATAATTCAGCAAAACAAAAGATACAGAAGAAGTTTGAACATGATTACCTTTTATATGAAGAGCACATAAGGAGAATTTTTGTTCCATATAGTCCAGATAATTTACCATATAACAAATGATCAAAAGAAAAAAAAACAACATGCAATTGGAATAAATTTAGTACTAAGTAGGTGAGAAGTGAGGGAATATGTAAAAAAAATATCAAACATTGTAGGAGAACATACAAATCCTATAACTCTAAGAACATCGAGGCTGCTTTGGAGGTATACTTATCTTCTGATCTCAATGTAGCCCTTCTCAATGTAGCACAAAGTCAAGTCCTTGAGCTATTGAATTGATTTCACTGATCATAGATCAATCTCTATCATTTAGTTGACTAACAATTTGCAAATAATTAAGCCGTGTTGGACGCATCGCTGGCTCTAGCTCCATCTGTTCCCACAATGTTTTCATCTCCTCCCCTCCCCCTCCCCAATCCATTTGCTCCTGCCTGCTCTTCGTGGCTCAGCGCCTTGCCACATCGGCCGCCCGGGCGTAGCCACATAGGGCCGCCCACCGCCGCTTACCGCTCGCTCACCTCGCTGGCCGCCAGCGTAGGGTCTAGGGACAGGGAGGCAGGGAGCACGCTTGAGGGAGCGCTGCCGTATGGCGCCGAGCGCCCTAGCTGCGTTGCGAGCCTACGGGCATGTTTGTTTGCCTGGACGAGGGCCTGATGCAAGCCCGCCAGCTGCACTAGGCCATGTTTGTTTGGTTGGACGATGTCTGGGCCTGGGCAGCATGCTACTTAAAGTAGCTACGAGCCCGGCTCCTAGGAAACACCCACCCCCTCCGTTTCTTGTGGATGGCTCCTCTCGTTCCTCAACGTTGATGCTAATCACCCCTTCCTCTCACCGCACGCTCACCCTCGGTCTCTAGACTCCCTCTCGGTTCTCCCACCTCGCCGCCGGTGAGCACAAGCAGCTCTCCATCTCTGGCGTGACCTCGCACCAACACCATCCTCATCCCTCCCCTTCCCTTCTCCTTCTACCGCCTCTCCTCCAATCCCATCAGATTCATGTCCCCTACCCTTACTGCCGCAGAACCTCCTGAAAATCGATGGTGAGCCTATCCCGAAACTCTACGTCGGACGCCTTCGCTTGGCTGTCGGCAACCAGGGGCTCGAGCACCTTGGGGCAGATGTTGCGGGCGCTGGGTATGGCGGCAGCGAAGGTGCCGAGCCGGAGCTTGCAGCCGCCACTAACGGTCCCCATGGCCGTGCTGGTGCTCGCCGCGGAACACCAGGTCACGTGTCTGCGCCCCGCGGTCCGCCCGCAGCCGCACCACCGCGCGTGCTGCTTGGCCACGGGCCTTTGCCCCTGCTCGCATTCTACTTGGCTCTCACGACGGTGGCTGCGGTGAGGTGAGAGGACAATGCTGCGGCGCGCTGGTGGTTGCGGCCACGCTTGCCGTTGCGCTTGCTACCAAAGGCGTGGTCGTGGCTGTCCATGGAGGCGAGCGGCGTGACTAGACTTGGAACCTGTGTTTTCAACCTGTTTGTGAAAATGCCTCAAAGAAGAGAAGAGAAAGAGCTAGACGGTAACTATACCAAAGGCTAGTGCAAGGTAGCCATATACCCATACGTAGACAAACAAATAAAATCTCTATCTAGCCTACCTCTGCATGAAAATAAAACCAAACAAGTTGCTGTTGCACCTCCGGGTCCTGTCCACTGGCACAGGGTAGGAAAGTCTAGGAAACAACGGTAATGATAGACGGCAGACGTCCGGACGCAACGGACGCACCGCGATCTAGTGACGCGCCGCGCGACCCGAAGCGCCCGCGCCCGCCTATTGACCCCACGCGCCGACTCCGCTCGCTGCCTCCCCACTCATTCCCCTTCTCCACTCCCCACCACTCGCCTCGTTCTCTCCGCCTCCTCCGCGCGAGCCGCTCGCGTTGCGCCCGCGCGCCTCCCCCCCACGCGCCGGCGAGCTCCCTCTCCCGGCCTTCCTCTCCCCCCTTTCCTTCCCCTTCCCGCTGCGACCTCCACGTCCATTTTTTTTTGCCGCTGGCAGCCGTGGGCGATGACAGCGGCTTCCGGCAAAGTTGATGTGGCGGCGGTTCCGGGCTCCCCTTCGGTGGATCCATGGCCCCACGCCTCCCCGTGCTGGATCCATGGAGGGAGGCACAAATCTAGCGGCGTGGGATGGTCTCCTCCACTCCGGAGCATCCTCCACCTCAACGGTAGCATGCCCTCCCGTGGCGGATTCATGGAGCGTCGGGCTCCCCGTGGTGGATCCATGGGGGGGCAGTGCAGATCCAGCTAGGTGTGGCGGTCTCCACTCTTGCGCGCCTCCCCCACCTCGACGGCGGCATGGGGGACCTCCCTCTGCGGTGGATCCATGCAGCAGCGTTGCCCCCCGTGGTGGATCCATGGGGGCGATGCAGATCTTGCAACACTTCTCTTGCCCCCCTCTGTTTCAGTAGCATCCCTCTCTTTGTTTCTGTTTCTCGAAAGGTATGTTTCATTAGAACAATTTGAATGTTGAAGAAGCAGATCGGGACATGTTGTATGAGCTTTTCCTCCCTCCCTCCTCCCCCTTCCTTTTTTTGCTCCCTGTTTCAATGGCTATTTTTCAATGTTGCAGTAGTGTTTCAGCAGATGTTGGAGTGCGTTTGAGATTTTGTTTCAGGTATTTTTTTTGTTTCGACCGCATGGTGAAGTAGTTGTTGGCCACTGTTGCAGTAGTTGTTTGAGGATTGTTGTAGTAGCTCCATGTTGTTGGTGCAGTAGGGGACCGCTTTCGTTGTTTGAATCTTCATTTTGTGCATGTTGTAGCATGAGTTTGGTCGTTGTTTCAGCAGGTCTTGGTCGTTGTTGCAATAGGTTTCGTGCTTTTTGGTTGAGTAGGTGTTCGTTGCATGTTTTGCATCTCTTTCACTAGATTTTTTAGTTCGTTGCATTAGGTGTTCTTCGAATGTTGGAATAGCATTATCCTCCTGTTTCATCTGGTCGGGGTGGATTATGGTGGTGATTCGGTGCCGCGGGGTGTGGTGGAGGTGCTAGGTCGGTGATGTTGCGGCGGGGGCAGATCCGTTCGCAGGGGGTGCACACAGATCCGTACGCGCGATGGTTCGTGGGGGGTCGCGGATCCGTGCGGTAGCGGGGCGGGGGTAGCGCCGTTTTTTTCGTTTTCATTTTCATTCTCGTGCGTACGGCGTCCTTCCGTGGGGAGGGAGACGGTTGTTGTGGCGTCCGGCCGCTAGCGCCCGGATCCGAACGTCCGGGCGCTAGCAGTGCCGAGGAAACAAACACGGCGGTGCGTGTGGCGCCCCTGACCCCTGCAGTTGCCTTGCGGGTAGCCCTAACGGCCAAAATGGGCCATTGAGGACTGGGGTGGGGGTGGGCCTTGTCGGCCGGACGGCCCAGCAGGGCTGCACACCTTCATCATCCTCCCGTAGTCGCATAGGCTGGCCGCCGCCGCTCGCTCGCCTCGCTCACTCGCTGGTTGCTGGCCGGAGAACTGGGGTAGTAGTGGTGCTCGCCGGAGGGGACCTAGGGCGGCCGCCCAAGCTCGCCCTATAGATCGGTCCGCTTCTACACGCACGCCAGCACGCGAAGCCTTCCGTCGCCGAAAATGGGCCACATGGACGGAGAGCACGAGCACGAGGGCGATGACCTCTCCGCCGACGACTCTTCATGGAGCGACGGCGTCTGGTCCGAGGACGACGATGAGGTGGGAGAGATTCTTTTTATGCCTTTGCCCTGATTTTTTTTGCGGTGTTTTATTTCTGAGTAAGTTTTGTGGGTTTTGTGTTGTGCGCAGGAGTCGTTGTCGTTCGAGGACAGCGGCGAGGGCTCCGGCTCCGACGGTGAGTCCGACGAGGCTGCGGCGGCGGAAGAGAGCGACTCTTCGGAGGATGAGGTGAAGCATTTGTGTGCTTAGTGTTTGCGTTGCTTAAGCAGATTTGCAGACTCTTTTGTTGTTCCGTAACCGTATTTGCTTTTCTGAGTATTTGAGGTTAAAGTGAGCTAAATTTTGTGTTGTTTGCAGGTGGCGCCAAGGAATACCGTGGGAGACGTGCCTCTGGAGTGGTACAAGGACGAGGAGCACATTGGGTATGACATTGATGGGAGGAAGATCAAGAAACGTGATAGGGAGGGGCGCATTGAAGCCTACCTCAGGAACGCAGATGATGCCAAGAATTGGTAAGGCTTGAACTTGCTCTGTTGCAGTCACTCAATCAGCTGTTGTCAGTTCTGACCAATCTTGGATGGATGGATGATTAAGTTTTGAGAATGCCTCATGGTAATGACAGATACTTGTAATGCCATATATTTGTAATATGATATTTGAGATAATTTGCTCCTGCAGTAACCCTACACAAATTTTGTAAGCTGGAAAACAACATCAGCATATTATAAACAAGTTGTCCTGGAACTTATCAAGTTCACATTGGCAGCTGATGTCCAGTTTACACATCTTTGGGGTGTTGCTGAGCTAATTTTTCCCTTGTATTTTTGGCATGTTAGTGTTAACAATTTGTAAGCAAACTTGTGTTTTTGGAGACTGCAGTGTTAAAACATCTCTAAGCAGAATGGGCTAATTGGAGATATGAGTGTGGCCATGGCTTATACATGAGATTTCCATCATTAAAGAGTGTTTTTACAATCTGATTTCAGCAAATTAATTGTAATTGTTGGAATAATATCTTGTGCCAGTTTCACATGGGCTTGGTTGATATGCTGACATCTATCATAGATTCTGTTATTGAATTATCATCCTACCCAACAATGGCCTGTATGAATTTTCAGGGTTAAACCTTATTTATACCCTGGATCAATTACAGTGGTTTGTGTGACCTAAATGTTTAAATGCTGGGATTAGACCTGGATTTATAACATATACTGTAATGAGCTTGTAGCAAACAAATACTTAACAACAAAAACGTTGATCATTTGAGTGAAGCGAGGATGAAAGTCAAACAGTTGCTAAATATTTGTAGGCTCATCCTGCTCAGGGATTGGGCCTTAGTATTTTGTTAGATCCTAGTGCATCATACATTGACACATCGTTCTTCTTATATTTTGATTGTATTTGATCATCTTTTTGGTTATTACCACTAAGAGCATTTACCTTAAAATTTTAAATTTATCCTAATATGAAAAAGGAGCTTTCAATTGCTGTCAAGTGGCTTAGTCACCTGACATTTCTGTACCCTAAATCTTACAGCAGGACATTGTTTGTGTGGTTCAATCTAGCTGCATGGCATTTCAGTACATTTATAATTTTTCTAAGAACATGGATTAAACAAGTCATTAACAGTCACTTTGATTCATTGCTCCAGACTATACTCATCATAGATCTTTCTCCTCTGAGAACCATGATTATTCAAATATGGAAAATATGGATCTCCCTGTGCCAGTTAGCAGATGCATCTGATTTTTTTACCTTGTGCAATTTCTTTATCCTTACGCCTAGTATCATTTAGTTGTTTGCATTTGGTATTGTTTTTCTTGCTCATCTAACTTAATCATATAATTTCTTTTCTTCGTCACCAAATGTAGGAGAAAGATCTATGATGAGTATAATGACGAGGAGGTTCAGATTACAAAGGATGAGGCTAAGATAATTAGTAGATTGTTAAAGGGAAAGACTCCACATACCAATGTTGATCCATATCCAGTATGTACTACAATCCTTATCTATATTACTCAAGGTGCTAAGTTTAGATGTTAAGTAAATGATCATCCAACAGCCTAGTATTATATTCGTGGATGACTGGACACTTGCATGAGTTGTTTTGTTAGAACTTTCATACTAGATCTCCTTCTGTCCTTAGTCTAAGTACTGTAATGGTTGCTTATTTCTTGCTGGCACGTGGCCTGTTTACAACTTAGTTTCACTGATAATAACCAATTGACCTGTACATGATATATACTTATATAGTTTTGAATTCGTTATGCGTGGTGCCAATGAATGCTATCCAGATTCATGCAAATGGATTGCTCTTTTACAGTTAAATGATTTTTTTTTTGTTTCTCCATATGTTTATAGTGCACGGATGTGGCATACTGATTAACTTTTATCCTAGGATTATGTTGATTGGTTTGAATATGAGGATAAAGGTCATCCGCTTTCTAGTGCCCCTGAGCCAAAGAGGCGATTTGTACCTTCAAAGTGGGAGCAGAAGAAGGTATATCATCCATCTCATCTCTCTTTTTTAGACATTCTCTTTATTTTGGTTTCAATATTTTTTTTTCAAGAGATCTGACTGCATGAATGTCTTATTATTGATTTCTTCTCAGGTCTCTATACTGATTCATTTAAATATTTTATCACATTGAGCAGTGTTATGCAATGATCTAATGAATAGTCATGAGTTAAATATTCAATTATTTTTATGATGATTAGATAGACTTTTTTATTTCTAATTTCAGCATACTACTTCATTTCATGTTGTAATTAGAATGTTTCATAATCTGGGACCAAGCTGATAAAAAAAAGGCACTTAAGCAATGGCTTGACACTTTGTGGTCATGTTGTCCTGCCGCACTGATTATGGGGTAATCTATATCTTGGTAATCACCTGCATAGGCAGTGCAAGTCTATTAATAATCTAGAATTTAGAGAGCATTTGAAAGAATGCAGTCACACGCCATTGCTCATTTCTGGAAGATATTTGGTTGCCTAGGCAGTGAGGTGGTGGCTGCTAGGAATGAGAGACGACCCATGAAATAGACAGTTTGGGGAGGGTGGAACTAGATTGTTTCATTGTTTATCACTTCATTGTAACCTGTAAGCATATCTTCTGATCTTAATGATTGTAACTAATTTATTTAGAATTAAGCTTGATTGTTTCGGGAATTCGGGCATGTTGCTAACTTGCTATAGTATGACACAGTACTGTTCACTGGTTCAATCCCTCTGCATGACCCATACACCAGCCTCTCATCATACCACATGTTTAGGAAGTAGCATGTGACTTAGTTATGCAGTCACAAGTTTTGTGTCTCAGTTATGCATTCACTAGTGAACATAGTTCTCAAGGCGTCGCCTAGGCGTCCAGGCGCTCCCCCATCGCCTTGCAAAATGGGCGCCTAGGCGGGCAAGGCGGGCGCCTAGGCGAGCAAGGTGGGCGCCTAGGCGTCTAGGCGGTGGTACATCGCCGTGCCTCGCCTTTACGCCTTAAGAACTATGCTAGTGAATTTGGGAGCTTACATAACTTACTGTTATTCTGTTGCGGTGCTTCTTTTTTGGTCTGAACAGGACAAAATCTTGCATTGGCATCGTGCATAATGGTGTCAGTAATCACAGGGCTTGTTTTGGATCTTCTCTCTTAAACTGCTCCGTGATTGTATTGCGTCCTAAGTTATTTGAATTACCCTTGAGCTCATGCATTCTGGTGCAGGTTGTTAAACTTGTAAGAGCCATTCGTAATGGATGGATAAAGTTTGACAAGCCCAAGGAGGAACGTAACTTGTATCTATTATGGGGAGATGAAACTGATACAGCAGACAATAAGCGGCATGGCTTGAGCTACATTCCTCCTCCTAAACCTAAGTTACCAGGTATTTTGACATTCCTTTTTCAGCATTAGTCACTTCTATAATAATCTTTGAGAAATTATTGGAACATGTTTCTCTTAGTGCTCATGTACTATATAATTTTCTGTTGATTCTTCATGGTGTATCCAGGTCATGAAGAGTCATATAATCCTTCCATTGAATACATTCCTACACAAGAGGAAATAGATTCATACCAGCTTATGTATGAGGAGGATCGCCCAAAATTCATTCCGAAACGGTACTATCTTCCTTTTTATTGTCCATTGTCTTATACCATCTAAATCATTTTGACTTTTGAGTTGTGCGCTTCACCAGATTTGAGTCCCTTCGAAGTGTACCTGCATATGAGAAGGCACTGAGGGAGGGTTTTGATCGGTGTCTAGATCTTTATCTCTGCCCTAGAACCCGCAAAAAGCGTGTAAGTTGAGCCCCTATGTTAATTTTTATGCATTTATTGCTTTAAAAGACAATATTTGTCTCTAATTTGTGCCAATCATTTGACAATGCCAGATAAATATTGATCCTGAGTCACTCAAGCCCAAGTTACCAAGTAAAAAGGAGTTGAGGCCATACCCGAAAACTTGTTACCTTGAGTTCAAGGGCCATACAAGTCTTGTGAAATCCATTTCGGTTGAAATTACAGGGCAGTGGCTTGCATCTGGTATGCGCCATTGTTATTTATTTTCTGCATTTATCTGAATATACATGCACCAAAAGTTTTGATACTCAAATGGGGTGATATTAACTAATTCAATGAGAACTGTAATGTTGTACTCACATCATCTTTTCTCCATACACTATAATTTATGGCTTAAAGTAGTAGCACTAACTATATCTCAATAATTTATTTTGCAAAAGTAATTTATATTTTGGTCAGCTTGGATTATAGAGAAATGCCGAGCTCATTTTAGTGGCATATAGAAGTGCGGTAATATTACATGTCTTAATCCACATGGGAAGGGTGGTGAAGAGTATCACAATCTAATTACTAAGCAAAACCTGTGGTTAAGATATTTCTTAATCAAGCCAAATAGTTCTTATATGGGTTATAAACTGTATAGTATGATACATGAAAAACAGTAAACCAAAAATTGCTTTCTAAAAACAGTTGCAGCTGGCCAACTGCTAAGTTGACCTTAAACTCGGGGGCTCTGTTTTAGTACACATGGAATATTGGTAACCAGCATTATATAAGGTTAACTGACTTGAGCAGGTTTCTCCACTTTAGAAGTTCATTTCATAAAAATGAGTGTGACAATGCTAAGTTACAATTGTTCCTTTCTGAAGGTTCGTGTGATGGTACAATTCGTGTCTGGGAGGTTGAAACTGGTCGCTGTCTTAAAGTTTGGAACGTTGGAGGTGATGTCCGTCATATTGCCTGGAATCCTTCACCTGACAGGCCTATTCTTGCTGCTGTCGTGTAAGCCCTTTGCTATTCTAGCATATGTTCCTTTCTGTAAGCTTTATGTATTCTTCTCATTCATTTTATTTGGTGCAGTGGACATGACCTGCTACTTATTAATGCTGAGGTGGGGAGTGAAGAAATGCAAATGAGGGTAAAAGATCTGCTCAAGATTGATGAAATGGCTCCTCAAGATGATACTGGTGTGTTGAATTGATAGCCAATCAATGTTTCCAGTGTACTACTGCCTTTTTCAGTCTTCTGAAATACTATTATTATTTAACAGATGGCAAGAAACCAGCTATCAGGTGGATGAAGCATGAAAAACTTGATGGGATCACCTTGGTTCATCAAAAGGTCTGGTATTCATATTTTAACTTTTTTTTTACTCTTTGAACTTAATAACTTGTTTTCTTTGCTTACTAGTTTATTTCTTGTTTAGGCCGTGTCAAATGTGGAGTGGCATTACAAGGGAGATTACTTCACCACAGTTGCGCCAACTGATATCCTTTATGAATCATGTCTTGTTGATTCTGTTTTAGTTCCATCTGTTCTCGCTTCCTTTTTCTTTTCAAGTGTGGCACCTCTCCACTTGTAGGTATGTTCACATGCATGGTCACATTGAATATCCAGGACCAATGATACCATAGTTTTAATTTCCCCATTCAATTGTACACCTTAATTCCAATGTACGCGATACAAGAGCTGTATTGTTGCATCAGCTCACGAAAAAGCACTCGCACCATCCTTTCCGTAAATTGCCAGGCCTTCCTGTTGCCGCAACATTCCATCCAAGTCAGAAGATGTTCTTTGTTGCTACTAAGAAATTTGTTCAAGTTTATGATCTCCAAAAAGCTCAGTTGGTAAAGAAGCTAGAGTCAGGTCTCCGCGAGATTTCCTCCATCTCGATCCATCCTGGTGGTAGGTCACAAGTCGGCTTGTTGCGAATTTTGAAATCTTCTAACGAGTTGCTTCAAATTGATTGCATCTGTTGGTAGCAAAATATCAATATTGGTGGTGTAAGTATTGTGATTACTTCACGTTTCTTTTGTAGGTGATAATGTTATTGTCGGAAGCAAAGATGGAAAACTATGCTGGTTTGATACTGATCTATCTACCAGACCATACAAAACTCTAAAGTATGGTTCTTCTCTTATTTCAATCCCTTTTTGAAAACAAAAAGGACAAGTAATTTTTCAAGATCTTCATATTGCATTGCCAAGGTTACCATTATAGGCACTGTTAAATTATCTGCATGTTATATGAGAAATCCTACTAGTATAGATGCTGGAAGTCTGCTTGCCTGGAGACATAATGGAAATCATTGTTAAGATGCAACTTGATTTTCATGTGTTCCACTATCTTTAAATATATTTAGAATGCTCATGGTCTAATGTGTTCCACTGTCTTAATTTCTTCTGCCTACTTTTCTTAGGACTTTATGCCAACTTAATATTTTGATAAACGTGTTGCAATATTTGTAAAACATGGGCCATATGTTTTGCTGCCTGGTTGGTGTGGTTACTGCTTGCACTTTTACAATTGTCAGCAACATCTATTATTTGTCCACTGCCTCATGATGGCCAAATTAATCTCAAAATTCCCACAGTTGTCTGCTAGTCTTGTCTTTGATTCTTGATGTTTTTTTTTTCATTTTGAAATACCAATAATTTATTTGCTAAATTTCAGGATCCATTCTAAGGATATTACCAGTGTTACCTTTCACCGAAAGTACCCTCTTTTTGCCTCATCCTCCGAGGATTGTACTGCCTATGTATGTCATGGAATGGTCTATTCTGATCTTAACCAGAACCCACTTATTGTACCATTGGAAATTCTTCGTGGCCATTCTAGTTCAGATGGAAGAGGTATGCATGCCACTGCTTCAATGATTTTTACACCCATCTAGTTCTGTTTTGGTGGGAAACTAGTACATAGTTAAAACAATTTTATTTCCTGCTAGATTTGACCGTGTTCATTGGATCGGTTGATGTTAGTTTTTCTTGGAGATGCATTGCTGTGACTGCAAAGATGATATTCATGGCATTGCAGACTAGGACATGCTTTTTATTCTTTGGAATAAAAATATTATTAGGTTTTTTATTTATACCTTGATACAGGCATATTATGTTGCTCCCCAGATATCTCAAGGCAATATTTAATCACTTTTCTGGGTTTGCAGGGGTTTTGGATTGCAAGTTCCATCCTAAACAACCATGGTTGTTCACTGCTGGTGCTGACTCTGTGATTAGACTATACTGCGACTAAACATTCCTGCAAGGATTCATGATTTTGCCAGGCAATATTATTAGCCTGTCGTTGGGCCTCAGTATGGTGATGATATATTCTGGTATGAAGTCCCCCAACTGAATCTTGCATGATGTTGTGGCAGTTGGATTGGTGCACGTGTAAAGCCATCAGGCTCGTAGCAGTTTTGATTCGATTGAGTGGTGGATCTTATGTTATGCGGTTACGGTTGCTATGAGAAGGAACATTCAAACAGTGGGCAGGGTGTTTCAGAGCCCGAACACCTGTAGCTGTAACAGGAATATGAAAACAACACTATGAACTGTCCAAAAATCAATGTTAGTGGTTTGCCAGCATTTGAAAATTTTCAAATCTGCGTCTTCAACTGTTCCAGAAGCTAATCAGGTGCTGTCACAGCCACACAGGCCTTAGGGTAGGTGGTTATGTTCTTTCATTATGTGACAAGCAGATGTAAGATGATTAATTTAGTGATGTTGTAATGTCGTCCATCTTGTACAATGAATCTTGTAATACTAAAACACTGTTCGCCAAGCTCTTTCCAAGGCTGAGATCCCCAGCCGTTTATCGCATGGTACTAGTGCAAGGATCGAGTGGTCAAGAGGGGTGGGGGATTGGACTCAAACTGTAATGTGATAATCTTAGCTGATGCAAATTAAACCTCATTAGCACCTTGGCTCCTAACTTCTACAAAAGCAATCTACTGAGTTCTTGCGGCTAACATACTAACCATGTCAAAGGCTAACATACTAACCTTGTTCTAGCAAGGAAAAAAGAAAAAAAAAGAAAAGAAAAACTCGACCTGTGGCTGTGGGGAAACTTGACTTGTGTGGGTATGCTCTAGCAAGAATCACACTATGAATAAGGTTTTAGATAAACAAGTGTAAACCTACTGAAGGGGCCGTAACGTCTGAGAGGGGGTGGGGTTACTTAAAACTAAATGGCGAACTAAAGTTTAGTTATCAAAACATATGCAATATACTCCCTTCCTTCCAAACTGTAAGTCGCTTTAATTTTTTTGGTACATTAATTTTGTTATATGTATCTAGATATAACATATATCTAGATATATAGTAAAATTTACATACCAAAAAAAGTTAGAGTGAATTATAATTTGGAACGGAGGGAATATCTATCTAGGTGTGCACCAGGATTTTGCTAAGTGTTTGCTATCTCTATCGTAAAATAGTTTTGCACCGTAGGTTCCAATTATATCATCTAACCTAGTCAGCTCAATTAAGAAGGTAATTCACACAACCAAAAGATTGCAAGTAAAACGAAAACTTCAATGATATAGAAAATGCAAACTCTCAATGATGGAATTTTTCCCAGAGTTATCGAGAAGCTTATGCTCCTTTCCATAGTCCTCATTAGAGCCACTCATAAGGATACCCTTGCAAGGGCCAATCTCCCAGTTGGGTAACTGTGCCAATCTGACCATTGCTGCTTGATCACTCTAGTGGATACTCTGGTACATCATGGGAGGGTTCTGGTGTGTTGCCCATTGTCCAGGCCTCCTTCTATTGCCGGATCACACCTTAGCTTTCACTGCTCTTCAACTCTTCCACCGATCCTGTGCGACACTCTCTATATTGAAGCTTTGATACTGAGTTCCGGTGTTGCACCTGAAAGGACCGTAACGCCTAAAATAGGGGCGAATTAGGCAACTTAAAACTCTTTTTCTAACTATGTCCTCTTTTTCTAAACCTTAGCAAAACCTATGAAATTAAGTAAACTATCTAAATGTACAGTCCTGGTTTTGCTAGTGTGTTGCTATCTCTACCACAAAAGGAATTATGCAACCTAGGTTGTAATCCTATCAACTAAGCTAGGTAAGTAAAGCACGCAACCAAGGTAGCAATATAAATGCAGAAGCTAAATATGAGGTAGAGATGCAAACTCCTGTCGATGGCTCTGGTATTTTTACTAAGGTATCGAGAAGCGCTCAAGCTTCCCATAGTCCTCGTTGGAGCCCCTCTCAAGGAACCCCTTGCAAGGACCAAGCTCCCAGTTGGGTAACATCGTGGATAGTCTTAGGCCTTCCCCATGCGCAAGTGAGTCTTCGATGTGTCTTCTGACAAGCCTCTCATGGACCGCTCCTCGCCGTCTTCAATAATGGTGCGCGCAAGCACCGAATGGTAAGAGGTATGCAAACCTCACTAAACACTAGGCCTAAACCTAGAGCAAGCGCTTATGAGCATGGTCTAACTAACCTAAACACTTCACCAAGCACCTACACTAATCACAAAGTGGTTCTTTAAGCCCTATGCTTGTGGAGAGCATCAAGGTGGAGTATCACCTCTCTACTACCTTTCCTTTGCTCCCTCACATCTCATTTAGCTGGTTGGGGCATCTATTTATAGTCCCCAACTCAAAACTAGTCGTTGGAGGCTGAAACCTAGCATCTGTGTGAACACCTGCCACGCCGGTGCTAGCACCGATACGTCCTGTGCTAAGCCATGTCAACTAGCCGTTACTCAGTAAAAAATCCGACCATTGGAGCCCTGTATTTGTGTCTGGTGCACCTACCATGTGTGGTATCCGGCGCTTTATCCGGTGCATTGTAGGCACTCCATCCCTCATTGCAACCTTTAGTGTGTGTCCGGTGCACCATGATTGGTGCACACTAGAGTGCCCAGTGCTTCTTGGTTGCTTCTGCTCACACTGCAACCTCTTTAAGTGTCATGACCGGTGCTCCATAGCCTGTGCACATTGGTGCAGCCAGTGCACTATTCCTTTATATAGTCGTTGCTGCACCTGACATGTGTGGTGACCAATGCCATAGCCGGTGCTCACATTTCAGCTTGACACACTTTCGTATTTTAGGCATAACTCTTAGCTCTGAACTCCAATTTTGATGATCTTGGACTTTTTGGAAAGATGAAAATCTCTACAACTCTGAACTGGTGTCATGTCAATTTGAGATGATCCAAAATCATGAGACAATTCTAATTCGTTCACATCTTTGTCTCGGCTTAGGTGACTTTAATTTTGTTCGTGCCCTTGTCCGGGCTTCTTCATCTTCGTGTCTTGGACTCCTAGTTTCACTTCTAGATTGATCACACATCCTCTATGTCTTCCTTTGAGTGTTGATCAATTCTTCATGTCCCAATCTCAGTCCAAGTCCACATGTGCGTCCTATCGAACTACAAAACATACACTTGCAAATACATTAGTCCAACTTAGTCATGTTGATCATCAAACACTAAAATCCAAACTAAATGGGCCAATGGTCCATTTTCCTTACAACACCCATCATTCACCTACGGTTGTTTAAATGCCATTTAAACGGTAAACAACACATGACCGTGCAATTTATCACCTGTTCGGCCAATTAAATGAACAAGACGTTTAAACGGTGAAAGGATCTAGCAAGGACCAAGACGGGAGTTGAATAGGCTTAGTTTTTAAAAATTACAACTTAATTGAAACCATCAACAATCACGGAGCCTCCATGTATCCCAGAGGAACCTTCGCACCATGGAGGTTCTTAGACTTATGTGCGGAGCCTCTACGCAATAGATTGCACAACTAACAACAACATAAAATATTGAATGAAACTTAGATCAATTCTTATACCAACCTTCCTAGGGCTTGCAAGCTATCCAAAGCAGTGGTTGTGCCTAGAACTTGTGGAGAAAGTAGATCAGGTCCAAACCCTAGGAATTCAATTCAAACACAAGTGAAAGCAACAAATCCACAACACACAAGAGACAAATGATTTATCCTGTGGTTCAGCTCGCCACCAAGGCTTGCCTAAGTCCACATTGTTGAGGGAGCCACAAAGGCTTGGATTTTCTTCTGACTCCTACCTCTTCTCAAGACCATCACCAAGGTATTAGTGAACTTGAGGGTTCCACACTAAGTCAATTGGGGCAATACAAACTTCTCAGAGCATCGCACAAATCTTGGAGTGCTACACGGGCAACCTTTAGCTGGCTAGGAGCCTTGCTCCAACAATAAAAAACACCACTAGCGGCTAGGGTTTCACCAAGTGTTCAAATAGAGTGGAGTTTGATGTTCTCTAGCCTCTAATCTCTCTCTAGACCAAACACCTCAAGAAATCACCAAGATTTGGAGCAAGGTGGTCAGGAGCATCAATGGAGGAAAGGGAGAGAGAGAGCTGAGAGAGGGATGCTAGTTGTTGAAGATGAATGAAGAAGATGACTGTTGGGGAGAGAGGAGGACAAATAAATACCCCCTCTGCTTCCACAAAATGATCGACAAGCAGAGCGTGGAGGTTTCGCACCCGAACTTGGTAAGCTCCTAGCTCAGGTACGCTAGATTTTTTGTGTACTAGTGAAGATTTACAGCACTTGGATCGTCTGATATCCCCCTTTATAGTATGACTTGTTCTATACTCAATTTCAAAAGATATGAATTTAAACTAGTCCCTTGAGCATCCAAGCCATTCTTTTTGAGTTAGGAGGGGTCTTTGCATGTTACGCACCCATGATGAATAATTAGCTGTTAACACTTAACAAAAGCTGCTAGTCCCTTAATTGTATGGTCAATATCACCAAAACCCACTTAGGGCTTGTTGCACACTTGCAATCTCCCCCTTTTTGGTGATTGGTTGACAATACAATTTTGACTTACATTTAATTACAAGGATTGAGCTCTTGATAGTATGAATACAAGTTCTACCCTTGATGTATGCATATTTGAAATTTGAATTGTCTTAGTGTCCTAACAAGACATGTAATGCATACATCTTGGTATACATGATGAGGTTCTATTGTATTCACACAATTGTGGGGTGCAAGAACCTGTGTCATGTATAAACCGTGATGCAAATGACATGATATACACACATGTGAGCTTTTTGTGTAAGCAAATCATGGAGCCTCCGCACGTGCGCGTGGAGCCTCTGTGTTCATGCACACAGAAGATTCACAAAAAGTAGAAAGCACCAAACAAGACACAAACACATTAGCAGCCATATACTAGTAGGGAATTTTAAAGTTTTATAGCCCTATTACATGCAAAACATCCATGTCCATGTCCATGTCCATGACCATAAACCGCCACATAGGCGAAGTAAAGTATATATTTCAGACCACTTAGCAAAGATAGAGTTCAATCGAAATAAAACAAACGACTCACAGAACTCATAACCTATCGACGACTATCGATGGATATTACTCAATCTTCTCATTCTGCATTTGTCAACAAGTACATGCCAAAAATGGAATGAACATGAGAGGGAAGTGCTCCGTCATCGTCCTACTGTCCCCGGTTGCTCCAATCGCTGCCAATGTCATCATCATTTGGCTCGATCACTCCATGCCCTTTTATGCTACCTCCTCATCTTCCTCGGTCTCCTCCAGAGCTCACACAAGCACAACCACCACAGTGTGTGGTAGTGGTGTGACGTAGTGGCCTGGAGGTACCACGCTGACACCTTAATATCTCAAGATGCTCTCCAAGAACCTCCTCATCAACGAGTGTTGTCTCCTCCTACTCCTCACTAGAATCTAAATATGGTGGAAAGACTAGAGGTGGAAGCGACTCACGATCCTCAATCCCAAGTTACCTATGCAGATCATTAATGTCCTTCCTTCCCTCAGGTTGTGGTAGCTACATATAAAAACATAGGGCCTGTTTGGTTTCCTGCCTTAGTTGGAGCCTGGTTAGGCTAGGCTTGTCCCCATCAAGCCAACTAGGGTTTGTTTGGTTGGGCTATTGTCCTTAGCCTGGTTTTCATAAGAGTTTGTTTGGTTGCTTGATTTGCCTTGTATAGAATCACCACATCTTTAGCCTGGTAAGGGTAAATCTTTAGCCTGGTAAGGTTACCCCCTTTGAAGCATTCTATCGAACAGGTGGTGGGCTGCTCTTGCTTGTGCTCGATGTCACTTCCACCTATGGCATCCACATCCATAGCCTCCGCCGCGCCCATGGCCTCCACGTCATCTCCACCTCCACCTTCGGCACCGAGGTGGTTTGCAGCAGTGTTGGTACTTCCTAACATCACTACTAGTAATGACACTAAGAAGTGCACTTGATATTTAATTGTGACTTAGAAAGAATATTTATATATGAGGAATTCTGCAAGCGCACAAATATACCATTGTAATACTTCACCCGATAGTATTCTAGGTATCGTCGTGTATATTTTTACCTCAGGGAAGGATTGACAAAGGAGATATATTGATAACTTATACTTATGATGGATGAACCAACCAACCTTCTACTCTAAACAGAGGTAAATCAAAAGATATATATATATATATATATATATATGATAAATGATAAATGAACACTCAGTGTACTCTTTAAGATAGCAATAGCGAGACTAAGTAAATACAATAGAGAAACTAATTCCTAAGTTATTCTTTAATTACAAGTCAAAACATACATTGATTTGTGCAATTATACTTAATAATCATGGCTAAGGATTAACTTCATATCTACACATAATAGATATTACTAAGGAAGATGAAGAACAAAGCTTGACTTCCATCGCAACCACTTCCTACTTAGTCTACAAACAGGAGGTGGACTACAAAGGACTCAATGAGGCTATCACCCTCGTGATCCACCACACGATCCAGAATATAGGGTGCATCCGCAGGTAAACAATGTATAAGCATCACGCTTACACAATGTCGACCACTCACCCCATGTACATTAGAGCGAGCGCTGTAACACCTAGAAATTTTAAAATTTTGAATTAGATAAAATTTGAGTTCAAAGAGATTCAGTTTTGAGCTTAAATAATTTAGAGAATATTTAATGGGGATTAAAATTTAAAATATTAGGTGGAATGTTTGATGATGCATTCATGCTGTTGCATTTGTTTTATTGAGTGGTGTGGTTTTGGTTTTATTTGATTTGGATTCAAAATCTATTTTAAAATGGCTTTAGAAAACAAATTTATATAAGAAAAGAAAAAAATAATAAACTTACCTCTTACCTGTGCAGCTGGCGGCCTGGAGGCTCGCCCGAGCTGGCCTGCTCCCTCCTCTCCTTCTCACGGTTGGGCCGAGCCGAACCGAGCCCGCTTTCCCCTTTCCTCTCGCGCCCGCATGGGCCGGCCCAGGAAGCCGCAGCCGCACGCCCCCTCTCTTCTGTTTCGCTGATGGTCGGGACCCACTGTCAGTTGTGTCTTCATCCTTCCGTGGTCGAGCCGGACTCCGGGCCGAAGGAAAAACGCCACCCGATCTCACGATTTCTGGGATTTCTTGCGTGAGGGTCACGCATACGTATCCTATAAAGGTCGAGAGTCGCTATTGCCTTCGGTTTTTCCGTTTATGCATCGTATGCTATCCCTAGCCGCCGTTTCCACAGAGTTGGATCTCGTTGCTCGCCGTCGCCACGAGTATTTGTGTTGGGAGCCTCTTCATCGCGTTAAGCAAGCCGCCGGGTGTCTCCTAGTGGTAGCCAAACTCCCTGGAACTCTCTGCTCTTTCTTTTCTTTCTTTTGCTAGATGTTCATGGTCACCGATTCCGTGTAGGGAAGCACCGACCGTTTTGCCACGTCGTCTGTTACCTTCGGCTTGTCCTCGTTTGGTTTTGAAACCCTAGGTGAGTTCACGCTGAGTCCCTCGTTCGATTGGTACCGGGCGCGAGCCGAATGATGGTCAAAAACGCTAGAACCGAAGAGCTTCGGCGAGCAGTGCGTGTCGGCCATGGTGGCCACCGGCCGACGTTGAGGGAGACGGCCGACTTCCTCTCTCTCTTGGGGTGAAGGGCAGCCATCCATTCGTTGATCAACGGTTAGGATTAGAAGATACCCCTTAGCGGGGTAAAATTGTTAAAGAGACCCTGAGTTTTTCTTTATTAAAACCCGCGGTCCTTGGCGTAATCCAGGAATTACGTTTCTTTCTTTTGAAAACGTATTTCTTCTCGGTAATTCAAAAATACGTTTTCCGATATTTACAATTCTACCACTAAACTTGTTTTGATCATAAAATCTCTGTTTTAACTCCGATTTGACCCGTTCAAGTTGCGTTAGGTTCGTATTTGCGAGCTCTACATGTTAGTGTAGCTGTACAGTAGGTTTGGAAAATTTAATTTTTGAGTTTATATTAAAGTAATTATTTATCTATAGGAAATCTTAGAAAATTCATAACTTTCACGTTTTAAATCTGAATTTCGTGATCTTTACGTCTGTGTGATCGTAGTAACATGTAGAAGAGTTTTATAAACTTTTTATACTGTTTGGCTACTGTTGGTGTACTGTTCTAACTATGTTTCTTTGTTTGCTTAGTGTATGATTGCTCGGATGATTGTGTGTTGATGCTTGGTGATCGAGTATAGACGGTGAGCAGTTTCTTGACGATCAGGAGTATTATTTTGAGCCAGACCAGCAATATCAATAGGGAAGCTTTGATCAAGCCAAGTATAACATGGAACCATCCTTATTGTCCTATACACTAAAATTATCATACATATGCATGTGTCCTCCTTGACAACCATAGAGATTATAACTTAGCTATTGATATCTTGTTTCCTTGTCACCTATGGGTTGTGCATTTAGGTAGCTATTGCTAGTGCTTAATTATGAGCGATGATATTGTAATTGGACTAATGAATTAAGCGACCAACCTTTAATGATGATTCTATTACTGTTGAAAAGGAGGCTAGAGCATGTGGGTTATTTTGATGCTCTGGTTTCTCTCCCTAAGGACTTATCTATACGTGATTATCCAGGACATACAGTATAACTGTGAGGGCTATATGGCTCTGGCTTTAGTTATTTAAATGACCTTTTCTAGCTTGTTAGTGGTTACCTTAAATGGTGTAAGAATGGCTTGACACGTTGGGTGTAGGACAACCTCTAGTCTATGAGTATAGCCGAGAAGGAATTGTGCCATTTAAAAAGGGGGTTCCTACATCTGCCTGCCGAGTGAATCTAATGACCCTAACTTGTTAGACGAACCTTTAAGTGGCTTTATATGATTTCTGGTGTTTTGGGGAGTCACGAACCCATGCATTTGGAAGTCATGACTCACAGTGAAAGTGTACACCTCTGCGCAGAGTTAAAAACTGGTATACTAGCCGTGCCCACGGATACGAGTGGCCTTGGAACATCTACAGATAGTTGATCACCATTGTTATATCATGCTTAATTACTGTTGTTATTATTATGCTCATGTTAATGCTATTCATTATCTTTATTACAATTGATGATTAGTTCATTATTAGGAAGTGGATTATCTTGATGCTACTCAATTGCTAAATATATGATGATTAAAAGCTAAACGCAGTCAAAGAGTGTCTAGCCTTTTGTGCCTCATGAACCCTGTGTTGTACTTGTTGAGTTCGACATGGACTCACCCTTGCTATTTCCACCATAACAGATGAAGATTATGAAGATGATTACCGTAATGAGTACTAGTCTTGGTGTCAACCAGTCAACCGTGTCCCTGTGTTTGGAGTTTTCGCTGGAGATCTACTATTAGTTGCTATAAATTATTGTATAAGACTATGTGACAAATACTTATTCTCTTTGTAATAAGCACTGTGACGATACTATGTAATTTGTCAACTTATGTGTGCGATCGTTTCCTGGGGCGCACATGAGTCTTTTATGCATCCAATTTTTGTCCTTAAAAATAGGTGTGACAAATTAGTATCAGAGCCGTGTTGACTGTAGGACGCAAGCCTAGTTAGAATGGTCGTCATTAGCATCTATACTTCACTTATTTCATGCTTACTTCTTTCTCCTTGTTAATTGCTAAATTTTTATGCTTCTTCTATCTTATTCTATTGTGAAAAATATATTGATTCTGTCTAATCTATGCCTAATTCTTGTAGATGTCTCCTCATCCCTGCATGTCCGTTGCACAGTACATTGCCCACTTCAAACCCCAGGAGCCTCATGAAGATGGTGACCAAGAGATATCAGATGCTGAATCAAGAGTGGGAGACACTTCAATGGAGAATTCAGTCATGGGATGGACCATGAAGCTTCACATCATGGTTCCTAAAGCAGATGTTTTCTTCCATGACATGCTGATAAGAACTTTGGATACTTATTTCTACGATTGGGAAGCTACGTTGGAGTATCGTTGCAAAGAGTACAATCATCCAATGATAGACTCTTACTGGGAGACTGAGTTATGGGTCAAGACAATAGATCCTACCACTAGGGAGCCTAAGGTGGAGTCAAAGTTCATCACCCGAGTGAGCCGGGCAACTATAGAAATAAGCATGGAAGATGTCGCCTACAATGCGTTTGTCTTCTACCATGGTCTTCGCTCTGACAAGACGTTGAAGGGTGCACTCCGGCACTTTCCTTGTTTCTTGCATGACAAGGGTGTTTGGACCGTGCCGCTTGCTGATGATTCATCCATGACTTTACAAGCCACAGTGGGACTGGTTCGTGAGTTGGCTCTTCATGAAGTGGATTTGAAGGATGAGTTGTCAAAGGAAAAGGAACTTAAAGAACAAGCCTATAAGGAGATCGATGAACTAAGGGCTGAGCTAGGCCGTCCCAAGATTTATGAGAAGCTCAATTAAAATTAGGAGGTCCCTATTTAATAAGAACGATATTAGTTTGCGAGTCAATTTGAGTTTGGTAGTGTTGAGTATTAGTATGTGGTGTGAACAATTGTGTGCTTGATGAATTATTATTATGATAATGTGTGATTTGGATCTTTGTAATGTGTGCTGGAGCTTTGTGGGCATGTCTATAAGTTCCATAGTTAAGGATATTAAGTTTGATCATGAATATTTAGTTGGGTTCTGGGTAAACTTGGTTTCTGTCTTGTGCTGATTTCTGGATCAGTCTAAGATGTTTCTGGAATAACTCAAAATCTGTTCGTGAGAAATTTATGAAATTTTACTGTGAATAATTAGACTTCTGTATCTTTCCAACCCTGCAAGAATCATCTTTTTATCCATTACGATCTAAGAGATATACCTGTTCCAAGTTGAGGTCACTGTGCAGTCTGGAATTCTGAAATAGTTTTGGTTAAGCTCAGTTTTTGACTAACTTATTGACATAATCTAGAAAAGTGTTATTAATAAAAGTCGTATATAATTTCATAACCTTTCCAACAATGTAAGGATCACCTTTATTAGACGTCTGTAGCTCGAGATATGACAGTTTTACTGAGCCGCTGAAATGGGAATTCGCCCAGAGAATTCAGATTTACTTATCTCTTGTATACATCATCTTGGACAATACTGAGATTTGTTTTCTATGCTTTTAAAACAGATGGCAGCCAGAGGAGGTAGAGGCCATGGCAGGGGCCATGGAGGTTCTAACCCACCCATTACTATGGAGGAACTTATGAACACACAGAACCAGATGATGCATATGTTTATACAGCACATGCAGAACAACCCCCCTGTAGGAGGACCGCCACCTGTTCATGTGAGGGACAAACATGGTGAATTTTTGAAAGGACGCCCTCCAGTGTTCTCTCATGCTGCTGATCCATTGGAGGCGGATGATTGGGTGCGAGCGGTGGAGAAACAGTTGAACATCGCTCAGTGTAATGATTTGGAAAAGGTGTTATATGCATCTGGCCAGTTACAGGGGACAACTCAGACCTGGTGGGAGTCGTATCAGGCTGCATGTCTTGATAATGCTCCTCCTATCACTTGGAATGAATTTGTTAGAGATTTCAGAGCTCGCCATATTCCTGAGGGTGTAATCGAGCTGAAACAGGAGGAATTTAGAAATCTCAGGATGGGACAGATGAGTATCAGCGAGTATCATGACAAGTTCTGTCAGTTAGCTCGCTATGCTCCCAATGAAGTGAGAGAAGATGCAGATAAGCAGCGTCTCTTCCTTAAGGGAATTTATTATGATCTTCGTTTGCAGCTAAAGGGTAATAATTATGCCAGTTTTTAGGAACTTGTGAATAAGGCTATTGTGCTGGATAATGAGCGTCGGGAGATGGACAGAAAAAGGAAGATGAAAGGACAAGGTGCGGGGAACAATATTCGTCAACGTACAAATTCTTAGCATGGCTTTCATCTAAGATTCCAAAGACCAGTTAGTCAGTGGAACCGTAATTCAAATCAACAGTGGTCTCAGAATCGGCAGAATAATCAGTTCCAGCAACGACCCCAGTATCAGCAGAGCAGACAGTTCCAACAGCAGAGTGGTTAGCAAACTCCACGCCAGGGTAATCCCAACTCTACCCCAATGAAGACCAGTGCACCTAGTACTCCTAATCTGTGTTATCGTTGTGGAGAGCCTGGACACTATGCTAATCATTGTTCCAAGAAGTAGAACCAACAGTCACCGCAGGGGCAGAGGTCATCCAACACTGGAAAGGTGAATCATGTGTCTACTGAAACAGCACAGACAGAGCCTGAAGTAATGCTTGGTACGTTCAATGTTCATTCTACTCCTGCAACCATTCTTTTTTATTCTAGAGCTTCACATACCTTTATTTCCAACATTTTTGTTAGAATGCATAGTGTACCCATGCTTGCCATGAAAGAACCTCTCTTAGTAAACTCACCTAGGGGTACCATGCAAACCATTAATCGATGTCTTCCAGTTAGTATGATTTTAAGGGGGGTAGAGTTTAAGATAACTCCTATAGTGTTGAGGACATCTGGTATTGATGTGATCTTGGGTATGGACTGGATGATGCAAAATCAGGCAGAGATTCAGTGTTAGCAAAAGGTATTAGTTGTAAATGCACCTAATGGTGAGAAGATCAGTGTGAATGTAGCAGTGCAGAAGCAACCAACAGCCTTAGTGAATCAGCTTGATGATGATGCTAGTAAAGAGAATCCAGTTATCGATGAATTCCCAGATGTCTTTCCAGATGATTTGCCAGGTATGCCAGCTGACCGAGACATTGAATTTCTTATTGAATTATTACCTGGAACTGCACCTATAGCTAAACAACCATATAGAATGGGAGTAGATGAATTAGAAGAACTTAAGAAACAAATTAAGGAATTACAAGATAAAGATTTTATTCGTCCTAGTTCATCACCTTGGGGTGCACCAGTTATTTTTGTTGATAAGAAAGATGGTGGTCAGAGAATATGTGTTGATTATCGATCACTTAATGAAGTAACTATCAATAACAAGTATCCTTTGCCCAGAATTGATGACATGTTTGATCAGTTGAGAGGTGCTTGTGTGTTCTCTAAGATTGATTTGCGTTCTGGTTATCATCAATTGAAGATTCGTGCTTCTAATATTCCAAAAAAAGCTTTACTACGAGGTATGGTTTGTATGAGTATACTGTTATGTCATTTGGTTTGACCAATGCACCTGCCTACTTTATGTACATGATGAATAAGGTGTTTATGGAGTATCTTGATAAGTTTGTGGTGGTATTTATTGATGATATACTGGTATTTTCTAAGACGGAGAAAGAGCATGCTGAACATCTGAGGTTGATATTGCAGAAACTTAGAGAGCATAAACTGTATGCTAAGCGAAGTAAGTGTGAGTTTTGGTTGAAGGAAGTCTCTTTTCTTAGTCATATTGTCTCTAATGGTGGAATATCAGTGGATCCAGGCAAGGTAAGGGATGTATTGAATTAGAAGCCACCTACTGATGTGGGCAAGATTCGTAGTTTCTTGGGTTTAGCTGGCTATTACAGATGGTTCATTGAAGGGTTTTCTAAACTTGCTAAACCTATGACATCTCTGTTAGAGAAGAATGCTAAGTTTGTGTGGTCTGATAAATGTCAAGCTAGTTTTGAAGAATTGAAGAAGAGATTAACTACAACACCTGTTTTGGTATTGCCAAATTTGAGTAAGAAGTTCTCTATTTATTGTGATGCTTCTTGTCAAGGTTTGGCGTGTGTTCTTATGCAAGAAGGTAGAGTTGTTGCTTATGCATCTAGACAGTTGAGAAAGCATGAGCTGAATTATCCTACTCATGACTTGGAGTTAGCAGCTGTAGTTCATGCTCTGAAGATTTGGAGATGCTATTTGATTGGGCATAAGAGTGATATATACACCGATCATAAGAGTTCGAAGTATATTTTTACTCAGTCTGATCTGAACTTGAGGCAACACAGATGGTTGGAGTTGATCAAGGATTATGATCTAGAGATACACTATCATCCTGGTAAAGCCAATGTTGTAGCCAATGCCCTTAGCAGGAAGAGTTATGCAAATGAGATGCAAATGTTGTCCATGACAAGTGAGTTGTGTGCTAAATTTGAACATCTGAATTTGGGAATTGTTACTAATACAATGGAGTTTGTGATAGAACCTACATTAGGGCAAGAAATATACAAGGGCCAGTTGAAGGATGAGAAACTAAAGAAGATAGCAGAGGATATAGTGATTGGTAAGTCACCAGGTTTTTGAATGGATGATAATGGAATTTTGTGGTTTGGAAAGAGACTGTGTGTACTTGAGGATCTAGTTATTAGGCAGGCAATCCTTCATGAAGCTCATGAGTCAGCTTATTCTATTCATCCTGTAGCACTAAGATGTATCTGGATCTCAAACAGAAGTATTGGTGGGTTGGACTAAAATGGGATGTGGCTGAGTATGTGGCAGTGTGTGACACTTGTCAGAGAGTGAAAGCTGAGCATTAGAGACCTGCTGGATTGTTGCAACCAATGAAGATTCCTGAATGGAAGTGGGAGGAGGTTGGTATGTACTTTATAGTGGGGTTACCTCGCACTCAGAAAGGTTATTATTATATTTGGGTGATAGTAGATCAGTTGACTAAAGTTGCTCATTTCATACCGGTTAAAACTAAGTACACTGGGGAACAATTAGCTATATTATATATGGAGAAGATCGTGTGTTTGCATGGAGTTCCAAAGAAGATTGTATCTGATCGAGGTTCGCAGTTTACGTCACACTTTTGGAAGGTTGTACATGAATCTTTGGGAACAAAGCTAAACTTTAGTACAACATATCATCCACAGACAGATGGGCAGACTAAAAGAACCAACCAGATACTAGAAGACATGTTCAGAGCTTGTGCATTGCAATATGGAACTAGTTGGGATAAGAGTTTTCCTTATGCAAAATTCTCTTACAACAACAGTTATCAACAGAGTCTTAAGATGACACCGTTTGAAGCTTTGTATGGACATAAGTGTAGAACTCTATTGTTTTGGAATCAGACAGGTGAGTCTTAGGTGTTTGGTACAGATGTTCTTAGAAACACAGAGGATCAAGTGCGAGTGATTCGTGAGAATTTAAGAGTGGCACAATCTCGTCAGAAGAGTTATGCTGACAATCAGAGAAGGGATTTAGTTTTTTAAGTAGGTGATTATGTATACTTGAAGGTGTCACCAATGAGAAGTGTGAAGAGGTTCAACATGAAAGGCAAGTTAGCACCAAGGTATGTTGGGCCATTCAAAGTTATTGCTAGACGTGGTGAAGTTGCTTATCAATTAGAGTTGCCTGAGAATTTATCTGGGGTACATGATGTGTTTCATGTTTCTCAACTCAAGAAGTGCTTACGTGTGCTAGAGGAGCAAATACCTTTGGATGAATTGACCGTTAAAGAGGATCATACGTATGAAGAGTTTCCGGTTAAGATTATAGAAACTGCTGAAAGAGTTACTCGAAGTCGGGTTATTAAGATGTGCAAAGTTCAGTGGAATCGGTATTCAGAGGCAGAGGCAACTTGGGAAAGAGAGGATGAATTGAGGAAATCATACCCGCAGTTGTTTGAGTAAGCAGTCCAATCTTGAGGACGAGATTCTTTTAAGGGGGGTAGAATTTGTAACACCTAGAAATTTTAAAATTTTGAATTAGATAAAATTTGAGTTAAAAGAGATTTAATTTTGAGCTTAAATAATTTAGAGAATATTTAATGGGGATTAAAATTTAAAATATTAGGTGGGATGTTTGATGATGCATTCATGCTGTTGCATTTGTTTTATTGAGTGGTGTGGTTTTGGTTTTATTTGATTTGGATTCAAAATCTATTTTAAAATGGCTTTGGAAAACAAATTTATATAAGAAAAGAAAAAAATAATAATAAACTTACCTCTTACCTGTGCAGCCAGTGGCCTGGAGGCCCGCCCGAGCTGGCCTGCTCCCTCCTCTCCTTCTCACGTTTGGGCCGAGGCGAACCGAGCCCGCTTTCCCCTTTCCTCTCGCGCCCGCGTGGGCCGGCCCAAGAAGCCACAGCCGCGTGCCCCCTCTCTTCTATTTCGCTGACGGTCGGGACTCGATGTTAGTTGTGTCTTCATCCTTCCGTGGTCGAGCCAGACTCTGGGCCGAAGGAAAAACGCTGCCCGGTCTCGCGATTTTCGGGATTTCTTGTGTGAGGGTCACGCATACGTATCCTATAAAGGTCGAGAGTCGCTATTGCCTTTGGTTTTTCCATTTATGCATCGTATGCTAGCCCTAGCCACCGTTTCCACCGAGTTGGATCTCGTTGCTCGCCGCCACCACGAGTATTTGTGTTGGGAGCCTCTTCATCGCGTTAAGCAAGCCGCCAGGTGTCTCCTAGTGGTAGCCAAACTCCCTGGAACTCTCTCCTCTTTCTTTTCTTTCTTTTGCTAGATGTTCATGGTCATCGATTCCGTGTAGGGAAGCACCGACCATTTCGCTGTGTCGTCTGTTACCTTCGGCTTGTCCTTGTTTGGTTTTGAAACCCTAGGTGAGTTCATGCTGAGTCCCTCGTTCGTTTGGTACCGGCCACGAGCCGAATGATGGTCAAAAATGCTAGAACCGAAGAGCTCCGGCGAGCAGTGCGTGTCGGCCTTGGCGGCCACCGGCCGGCGTTGAGGGAGACGGCCGACTTCCTCTCTCTCTCTTGGGGTGAAGGGCAGCCGTCCATTCGTTGATCAATGGTTAGGATTAGAAGATACCCCTTCGTGGGGTAAAATTGTTAAGGAGACCATGAGTTTTTCTTTATTGAAACCCACGGTCCTTGGCGTAATCCAGGAATTATGTTTCTTTGTTTTGAAAACGTATTTCTTCTCGGTAATTCAAAAAAACGTTTTCTGATATTTACAGTTTTGCCACTAAACTTGTTTTGATCATAAAATCTCCGTTTTAACTCCGATTTGACCTGTTTAAGTTGTGTTAGGTTCGTATTTGTGAGATCTACATGTTAGTGTAGCTGTACAGTAGGTTTGGAAAATTTAATTTTTGAGTTTATATTAAAGTAATTATTTATCTATAGGAAATCTTAGAAAATTCATAACTTTCACGTTTTAAATCCGAATTTCTTGATCTTTACGTCTGTGTGATCGTAGTAACGTGTAGAAGAGTTTGATAAACTTTTTATACTATTTGGTACTTTTGGTGTATTGTTCTAACTATGTTTCTTTGTTTGCTTCGTATATGATTGCTCGGATGATTGTGTGTTGATGCTTGGTGATCGAGTATAGACTGTGAGCAGTTTCTTAATGATCAGGAGTATTATTTTGAGCCAGACCAGCAGTATCAATAGGAAAGCTTTGATCAAGGCAAGTATAACATGGGACCATCCTTGTTGTCCTATACACTGAAATTATCATACATATGCATGTGTCCTCCTTGACAACCATAGAGATTATAACTTAGCTATTGATATCTTGTTTCCTTGTCACCTATGGGTTGTGCATTTGGGTAGCTATTGCTAGTGCTTAATTATGAACGATGATCTTGTAATTGGACTAATGAATTAAGCGACCAACCTTTAATGATGATTCTATTACTGTTGAAAAGGGGGCTAAAGCATGTGGGTTATTTTGATGCTCTGGTTTCTCTCTCTAAGGACTTATCTGTACGTGATCATCCGGGACATATAATACAACTGTGAGGGCTATATGGCTCTAGCTTTAGTTGTTTAAAGGACCTTTTCTAGCTTGTTAGTGGTTACCTTAAATGGCGTAAGAATGGCTTGACACGTTGGGTGTAGGACAACCTCTAGTCTATGAGTATAGTCGAGAAGGAATTGTGCCATTTGAAAAGGAGGTTCCTACATCTGCCTGCCGAGTGAATCTAATAGCCCTAACTTGTTAGACGAACCTTTAAGTGGATTTATATGATTTCCGATGTTTTAGGGAGTCGCGAACCCATGCATTTGGAAGTCATGACTCATAGTGAAAGTGTACACCTTTGCGCAGAGTTAAAAACTGGTATACTAGCCATGCCCACGGATACGGGCGGCCTTGGAACATCTACAGATAGTTGATCACCATTGTTATATCATGCTTAATTACTGTTGTTATTATTATGATCATGTTAATGCTATTCATTATCTTTATTACAATTAATGATTGGTTCATTATTGGGAAGTGGATTATCTTGATGCTACTCAATTGCTAAATATGTGATGATTAAAAGCTAAACGCAGTCAAACAGTGTCTAGCCTTTTATGCCTCATGAACCCTGTGTTTTCTTGTTGAGTTCGACATAGACTCACCCTTGCTATTTCCACCATAACAGATGAAGATTATGAAGATGATTACCGTAATGAGTACTAGTCTTGGTGTCAACCAGTCAACCGTGTCCCTGTGTTTAGTGTTTCCGCTGGAGATCTACTATTAGTTGCTACAAATTATTGTATAAGACTATGTGATAAATACTTATTCGCTATGTAATAAGCACTGTGATGATACTATGTAATTTGTCAACTTATGTGTGCGATCATTTCCTAGGGCGCACATGAGTCTTTTATGCATCCTATTTTTGTCCTTAAAAATGGGTGTGACAAGCGCTTTGCGAACTTATGCATAAACATAATGACAATCTAGCTATACTAAGCATATAATCAAAGTAAACCATGAACATAATAATTAAGAACTTGAATAATATTAAGAACAATGTCATAACAATTGTAGAAAACATATGAATAATGAAAGATACAAGAGAGGATACAAAAGGCTTTACCAAGCTACGCTCTTGACAAGATCAGGAATCCAAGTAAGGAGCTTGCCTCTCTCTAGATCTAACTTTGCTAGCTATGCCGATTAAATATTTGTGGAGCTCTGAGGTTCTTCTCTTCTCTTCTGATGGATGATTGAATTACAGGAGGATTATGCCCTCAAGGGGGTATGGTAGGCCTTATATAGGGGGAACCAGGGGTCCTGTGGGCCCATGAATCCATGGCAACTTCAAATCTGAGCCCTCGATACGAACTGACCTTGAGCAACGACGTAGATTGAACCTAGGAGGTAGTGGAGAATCGACGTATGAAGGAGGGGCTGACACGTGGGGCCCATAGGCTACTGGTTGGCCTGTAGGTGGGGCCAACCGGCCCCACCCTGCCACATCTTAGGTCGGGTCGCGGTGTGTTGTCTTCTAGATGCTTCTAGAGTCTTTCTAAACCTATGTTGGTGATTATATTCATGCATTTATACAAGTTATATTGACTGGTTATGATGAGTGTTAACCACCGTCAATAGGCAGCATCTTCGCATCTGGCTTGAAGCTCCATTGGAAGGAGCTCGTGCTTGGGCAGTTCTTGACCGTGCCACCAGAGCTGCATGGCTGGCTTGCACCATCACCCTTGTCATGTCGTCCTGTCATTCCCTGGCGCTCCACCACACTACCCCTGCATGCCGTGCTCCTCCGCGTCAGCGTACTTATGTTCTGCATCCTCACCTCCGTGCTTTGCCATGCCGGCCAGCCCACTGCCACTGCAGACCTCCTCCGCTGCATGCCACTGCTCCTCCTCGACTCGGACTCATGCCACTACCGGGGAATGACGGGGAGGAGCAGGGAATGATGGGGAAGAGCTAGGAATGATGGAGAGGAGGAGCACCGCTGCTGAACAAAATCGAAATCGAGGTAGTGAGGGGAACTCGTGCGATGGCTGGCCAGAGCCTAGCTCCAGAAAAAGCAGGTGTTGGGCATTTTTCTAGAACCAGGCTAAGACCCCGTGGGTGGCTTGCTGGGGCCTGGCTAGGAGGCTTGTTCAGCCAACCAAATAGGCTCAAGTTAGCTGCAGAAAGCCTAGTTAGGGGATAGCCAGCGAACCAAACAGACCCATAGAGAACATGTTCTTGAGCAAGTTCTTCAACCTGCTCCCATCAGACCTAGGACGGGAGGAAGAAGACCTACATCATGTTCTTTAGTACTACTTTAGCAGTACTTCTCAGCAAATTAATAGTATTTTTTTCTCTCATAACAAATCAACATTAACAGCAGCCTAATTTTAGCGAAATGAATAGGAGCTAGGTGGTGCTACCAGAGAGCCAACACAAGTGGGACAAGATGAAGTAGGGCTGCTGGTATTCCTCTAGTTGTTGCCATGAAGCTGGAATCTCTTTTCTTGTGATCACTATGAAGGAACTGCTTCAATTGGTATGCCTGATGTTTCACATCCTTCTTGAACATCAACCCTTTTTTATATAAAAAAAATAGACATCGTAATCAATCCCTGCTTAGGTACAGCAAGACAAACGTCCTCCTCTAGGGCTTTTTTGTGAGAATCATCTCTACCTAAAATAACGGTGGTAGTGCTTTTTAGACACCCTCTCAATCAAAAACATAATGTAAGGTGCATAGGGCAGTCCATTTCTTGCATCATCAAGTGATGAGCTCAACTCAATCCAAATGAAGTGGCTCATTAAAAAGATTCAATGGGCGTTCTTGAATATGGCCGCTTTGCAACTCGACACTCACAAGTCACACGTCCTTCCCAGGCCCACGTGTGGTGATGTGGCCAAATGGCTAGCCCTTGGGAGCCGCCTAGGAGGGCCCGATGGTTGGTTTCCGGAGTTTTACGCTCATCATTGACATGATGACGATTGAAACTTTCATCAATTGGATGGATGGAGATCAAAGATGCCTGAATCTCGCTGGCCACCGTATCAAATTGACAAATGATGAATTTGCATAGGCGCTCAAGCCAGACTGCTCAAACTGCTCTGCTATTGCCTTCTCACTGTGCGTGTGCAAGTGACGCGCATAACCTGATTAACAGCAATCGCGGTGAGATTCAATCTATGCTCTTTCAACTTTTTCTTACTATAGAAAAAATCATGTCAATTTTAATGGCTAATATCGTCGGGTCACCCCTCATGCAACTGGAATTCACCCAACAACGGAGACGATTAAGATTGGTCAACAATTCAATGCATATCAAGTGAGTGTTTATGTGATGGACTAAGGATTCAATCCGTGCAAGTGCAATTTTTTAATTGTTTCGCACTATTTTTTAATAATTGTGTAGTTATAAAGAGAAGCGGAGACATTTTCTATTTTTTCTAAAGCATGTAGCAAAGAAGATAGCGATGAGTGCTGGTATTACTACTGCAAATAATAAGTAGTATTTGTAAGTCTGTTACTGTTTTTATGGCTATATTTTAAACTATCAGTATAATATTTGGGCTATTTATAGCAATTTGTTGATGTTTTCAACTTAATCTTCAAATTGAAGACTTATTGTGTTATTTCATGCATATATACCAAATTATGTTGCAAGTTTTACAATCGTTATCGAAATATTAAATGGTTTTACTGAATTATTGTATATGAGACTCCCACAAACCCAACTTCTAGCCACACACAATTTACTAGAGTATCCCCTTTTACACTTCGCGAGGCGGGATCAATTGCCTCTTCACAATCACTTGATTGGGGGTGAAAACAATCACCAATTCCCTTCGCCAATCACCGAAGCTCCAATCGTCTAGGTGGCTGTAACATCCTAGATGTTAAAAAGTAGCTAAAACTTTATCATGAGCATCATGAAGCATAATCATCAAGTATTGTTTTAGTAATGCATTTCATGTTGCAAATATAGCATGCCCATGTTGCATTGTACTGTTTCATATGTTGCTTATAATATGTTTCACATGTTGCATGAAATGATGTCAATGTTAGTGCTTCAGAAATTTTGTTAATTTATATGTGAGATTTTGTTTAAACAATTAAAATTTTGTTAAAATAAACTTTGTAAAGTAAAGTATGTGCTTTCATGTGGGATAAATGTTTGAAAATGTTTTTGACTCAAACATGTTTAATTTATGCTCCAAAGGTTGAACTAATGCTGGCTCCACACTTAGTCTTTTAATGGCTAAGTCCCTAAACACTAGTTAATACTTAGTCTTTTAATGGCCAAGTCCCTAAACACTAGTTAATAAGTCCAAACTTTGGAGAATTATCAAATGAATTGTTATGAATAAGATTTGACCAAACCTTGTTACATTGACTGGTATGATGTTTGTGCTATGTTAATGTGTAATTAGTTGAAATGATTGATTATTGGATGATCACTAATTAAATGCCAAAGTAGCTTAATCAAAACTGCTTTTCAAAACCTGAAACTGAATCTAGGGTTTCAGTTTCACGGAACCCATGTTTGAAATTCAAAATCTCTTAAACTAGCAAGTTTTGGATGATAAGCCTTTAAGCAATGTTGGAGATCTCACGTAGATGAACAACTTTGCTTAAGGCTGCTCATCAAGTCATGTTGCAAAATCGAGAGAATGGAGGAGAAGAAGATGGGCTGTAAGGCATGAACAGGAACTCGGCAAACAGGTGCCACGTAGCTGCTTCGTCGGCGAGCCACCGCCCTCGCTCACCACCTTTGCGTGCGTGTGACGCGCAACTGCTTTTGTGGGTGGTCCCCAAGCAGCTGCTATCGCGTCCTCAAGCCTTGCCTCGCTGTTACAAGCACAACACTGCCGGCGGCTCTCTCTCCTCTCTTTTCCTCACCGTCGGTACAGCTTCGCTCATCGAGCCAAATTCACCGCCACCAATCCACCTCCGCCCAATTCCTCGTGCCCATAGCTTTGCATGCTCCTCACTTATCTCCTCGACCCGCTTGCATCGCCTCTCACCGCCAGAATTGACCACGCGCATCGTTCCCATCACGATAGCTTCGCCATGGCCACCGAGCTCGACCTCTCTATGGACAGAGCACTCTAGAGCAGCTCTGCCCTTCCGCTTATCGTTTGCACTTCCTTGTGGCTCAGTAATGCTCACAGACTTGTTGGTTTTATCTGGTACCCGCCGGAGCCATCGGAATGCCGTCCTTGCCATCGTTTGGCATGGCCGCCGTCATCCTTCTCGACGGCAGTTACCTCTGCTTCACCTCCGCCACCACCGACTGCGCTGTGAAGTCACGGTGAGCTCCTAGTTGTGCCTGACGCCTCTGTTTAGCCTTTATCATGCTGGAGAAGCCGGTCCGCCCCTATCACCAGCAACCACGTTGCTAACCCTAGCACACCCAATACACCCCCTGGGTGTGCCCGTGTGAGTGAGACAAGTGCACTAGTGTGCTTGGTATCGCTGGAGAGGCCACTGTAGATCGCTGCCGCCACATCAGAGCTCCATCGTGCCACCATGGCCACCAGCATGCATATTGCCACACACTAACCATTCATCTATCACCACCTGAGTGTGCGCGAGAGAGAGACGAGCCCGTCAGTGCTAGTCTCGTCGTCGGCGAGATCACCACTGGTGAATACCCGCCGATCAACGACCGCCACGCCACGGTTAGCGCGGGCATGAAGCTGGGCTCGTCTATCTGTGAGATCAGGTAAGGGGGAGATGAGTGAGAAAGGATTTTTATCCTTTTTCCATTGTCAGAAAATGCTAACAAATGCTGATTCTTGTTTAATTCATAACTAAATAACTAAAGTTGAGAAAATATGAAATTTATTCTGTAGGCTTGTTATGATGTGCTCTACCATGGAAAAATATAGTAGGTCATTTTTAGTAGTTTTGATATGCTTAGAAATTACCTCTTTTAATTAATAAATGTTCCTTCCATGATTTTTATAGGCTAAAATATTTATCCTTTGATCATGAAACTTTTTGTGTATGCTTTACATATTTAGATGTACCTTCACAAAAAGTTTGGTACTGTTTTGATGAAAATAAATTGTCCATTTAATTCAAATGCCTTTTATGGATTAATAAAAATATCAAAATGATTTATATAAATGATTAAATGACTTGAGTGTGTTTTCTACCTTGATTGTAGACCTTGGGACACAAAACCCTGCTGTTCCTTGGCACCTTCGTTATATGGTTGTTATGCTCATGATTAGCTTGCTAATAATAAATGAAATGGCTTAATTAATATTTAGTTATATTTATGAGTTCTCTGTTTTGATTATGATTTAAATAAAATGTTAACTTGCTAGTCCATATTAGTGCAATTCTTTCATGATAACAACTAATCAAACTTGTTAGATATTAATGAAAAATGTCTTTCATGATAATAAAGTTGTACTCAACTTTCGTAAACTTGACAAACTTCTATTATATGCACTTGAATGTCTCATCATGCATCATGGCATGTAGTTCATCATGTTAAATACGCATTATTTATTATGTTAAGTGTATGAGAGTGAGAAGACTCGTGTTGATCAAGTTTCGGAGAAGGTCCACCCACCAGTGGTGTAGATGCCAAGTCTGACTACTGGATCTTTCTCTAGAAACTAACCTTCTCTGCAACGTAGGTAAGCCCCGGAGCATAAACCCTTCTCTAGTATTTACAATCTTTATTACACTTTAAGTCTCGTGAGATGTGCATTAAGTAATTAGGATTTGGTCGTATACCGTTGCTACATGATTACCTTGATTCATGTATCCTTAATTCTACCATGTTAGTATGAATGGGTCGATATCTTATGCTTAGTAATGCTTAAACTTCAATAGAAGTCGAACTATGGTTTCATCATTCGCGGAAGATAGGTTTTATTGGGCTCTTCTCGGCTCTACTTTTGGGTCACGATAATACCATGATAATGATAATGTTTAATATGAGATCGGTGAACTCTTTACTTGCGTCAAGTTTGAGTCTTGACATAGTGCCCCGCCTGTGTCGATTTAGGACCGATCACTGTAGGGCCGCTTATGATCGTGACTTGCAGTACTGGCCACTTACTCTGGTAAGCCTAATACCTCGGCTATTCCATTATGTGAAAAGACAACTGCGCACTGGGAGTGTGGAGATGGTGAGAGTAGTGTGTACACATCCTGTGAATCCACCAGGAGTGGTGCAAGGAGATGGAGTACTATGCTCTCAGGTAGCGCAGATTGGTTCATGTTTTGGAGGATCCGAGTAAAGGTTAATATATGAAGGGCTAATACCTACGTATGTTATGTGGTAAGGAAACCCAACTAGGCCAAATCGATATGAATCACCGTTTGCTCCACGGTAATAGGAGACACGATCAACTGAACCACGTCGTAGTTAATCAATGAAACATCGTTACTTATGGATATGAGATGAGATGACTAATGAAGTGATTGAGCAAGATTAGGTGCAAACTGGATATTGGTAATGACTTGATACACAACTAAAACATTGAAAGTAAGGATCTACTTGTACTAAGCTTTCCTTTAAACCAACATGCCCTTGGAGTCTTTTCTTTTGGTCACGTAAGACTTGTTGAGTATCCTCAAGTACTCAGGTTTTGTTAACCCTATTGCAGGTGCTGACTAGTGCTATTAATCAAGGTCATATCAGTGGGCTTAACTTGGTCTGGTTGTCTCTTCTACCTTAGGTTCTTCACCTAAATGGTTTCTATAGCTTTACTCACCCTTTTGATCTCAAGTCAAGTTGTTACCTGAATGTTTTGTAAATTAATGTTACAAGTCTTCTGCACTCTGATGTTAGATATTTTTGTACAAATGTTGTAATATTGTGGTAACTCCATGTTGATCCTGTATGAGTTGTAAAATGTGGATGATTTGGGGTTCCCCGAGGACACCCAATAGACTACCAAAATTATCTGGCTCTCATTTGCAGCAGTCAAATGTCTTAAGGACAATGAGAGGTGCATGTGGGCCATATGATCTGGTTGGTTCTGTCATAGCTGATATCAGAGCTCATACATGGATATGCAACAACATTACTTTTTAAAACTTCAAAAGGAACTTACAAACTAAAAGTTTTTGAAGAGTATCAAACTAAAAAATTTCTCTTTAACCTCCCTTATGCTTGCTATCGAATCCTCATGAAGACTTTCTGGTGACTCAAGTAGAAGACGATGAAAAGGTTTCAACTCTTCTTTAACAAGTCAAGTTAAGAGTCGAACTTCTTCGACAATGCTTTACCGGGTGCCATTTCAACATCTTGTTTGGACCAGAGTGAAAATAGTGTATAAATTATAGCCCTAAAGTACTAAGTTATATCCTGACTAACGTTGTGAAGACGTATAGGACGAGCATGCATCATATCATCCGCATAAGGTTAGAATATAATGATGTTGAGAGTCTCTCCTTAAAATTTCGGGGATAGCTATTTTGTCTTATAGCTGTTTTGTTTTGATGAATCTCATCATGTACCAGGTTTTGTCAACTAATCACCCTTGATAAATCCTTGCTCCATAAGTTCCTAATCCTTGGGGAATTTCTAGATGCACTATATTTACCACGCCAACTCAATACTAAAACCTAGGGCTAATCCTTGACTTCTCAACCTATGCATGTGCACCTTTTGGTATCTTCTCCTATGACACATGTCATTCCCTTGACTTTGATAACTGACATATGTTGGTTGAAAGTTACAACAATTGTACCCTATGGTGGTACCATGATCAGTGACAACGATACAACGTTGAGACCTAGACTCTCATACCCATGTTGCATTGTTGTGTTTCATATGTTGCGTATAATATGTTTCACATGTTGCATGAAATGATGTCAATGTTAGTGCTTAAGAAATTTTGTTAATTTATATGTGAGATTTTGTTTAAACAATTAAAATTTTGTTAAATAAACTTTGTAAAGTATGTGCTTTCATGTGGGATAAATGTTTGAAAATATTTTTCAATCAAACATGTTTAATTTATGCTCCAAAGGTTGAACTAATGCTAGCTCCACACCTAGTCATTTTATTGGCTAAGTCCCTAAACACCAGTTAATAGGTCCAAACTTTGGAGAATTATCAAAAGAATTGTTATGAATAAGATTTGACCAAACCTTGTTCCATTGATTGGTATGATGTTTGTGCTATGTTAATGTGTAGTTAGTTGAAATGATTGATTATTGGATGATCACTAATTAAATGCCAAAGTAGCTTAATCAAACCTGCTTTTCAAAACCTAAAACTGAATCTCGGGTTTCAGTTTCACTGAACCCGTGTTTGAAATTCAAAATCTCTTAAACTAGCAAGTTTTGGATGATAAGCGTTTAAGCAATGTTGGAGATCTCACGTAGATGAACAACTTTGCTTAAGGATGCTCATCAAGTCGTTTTGCAAAATCGAGAGAATAAGGGAGAAGAAGATGGGCTGTAAGGCATGAACAGGAACTCAGCAGGCAGGTGCCAGGCAACTGCTTCATCGGCGAGCCGCCACCCTCGCTCACCACCTATGCGTGCGCGTGACGCACAATTGCTTCTGTGGGCGGTCCCCAAGCAGCTGCTATCACGTCCTGAAGCCTTGCTTCGTTATTATAAGCACAGCACCGCCGGTGGCTCCCTCTCCTCTCTTTTTCCCCGCTGCCAGTACACCTCCGCTCATCGGGCCAAATTCACCACCACCAGTTCACCTCTGCCCAATTCATCGTGACCATAGCTTCACATACTCCTCACATATCTCCTCGACCCACTTGCACCACCTCTCATCACCAAAATTGGCCACACGTGTTGTTCCCGTCGCGACCGCATTGCCATGGCTGCCGAGCTCGACCTCACCGTGGCCAGAGAACTTCGGAGCAGCTCCTGCCCTTTTGTTTGTCGTTTACGCTTCCTTGTGGCTCGGTATTGCTCACCGACTTGTTGGTTTTATCAGGCACCCACCGGAGCAACCGGAACACCGTCCTTGCCGTCGTTTCGCGTCGCCGCCGTCATCCTTCTCAACGGTAGTCACCTCTGCTTCACCTCTGCCACCACCAAGCAGTGCTGTGAAGTCACGGTGAGCTCCTAGTTGTGCCTAACGCCTCTGTTTACCCTTTACCGCGCTGGATAAGCCGGTCCGTAGCCGCACCAACGTGCTCTTCACTGCTGAGCCACTGTTGTTGTGTGCAACCACGTTGCTAACACTAGCACGTCCAACAAACCCCATGGGTGTGCCCGCGTGAGTGAGGCGAGTGCGCCAGTATGCTTGGTGTCACCGGAGAGGCAGCCATAGATCGCTACCGCCGCGCTGGAGCTCCGTGGTGCCACCATGGCCACGCGGCGTGCATGCTACCACGCACTAACCATTCATCCGTCACCACCTGGTGTGCGCAAGAGAGAGACGAGCCCGTCAGTGCTAGTCTCGTCACCGGCGAGGTCCCACGGGTCAACGGCCATCCCGCCGCGGTCAGTGCGGGCACGACACCGGGCCCGTCTTTCAGTGAGAGCGGGTGACGGGGAGATGAGTGAGAAAGGATAAAAATCCTTTTTCTATTTTCAGAAAATGCTAACAAATGCTGATTCTTGTTTAATTCATAACTTAAAAACTACAGCTGAGAAAATGTGAAATTTATTCTATAGGCTTGTTATGATGTGCTCTACCATGGAAAAATATTAGGTGGTCATTTTCAGTAGTTTTGATGTGCTTAGAAATTAACTCTTTTAATTAATAAATGTACCTTCCATGATTTTTATAGGCTAAAATATTTATCCTTTGATCATGAAACTTTTTGTGTATGCTTTACTTGCTTAGATGTACCTTCACAAAAAGTTTGGTACTGTTTTGATAAAAATAAATTGTCCATTTAATTCAAATGCCTTTTATGGATTAATAAAAATATCAAAATGATTTATATAAATGATTAAATGACTTGAGTGTGTTTTATACCTTGATTGTAGACCTTGGGACACAAACCCTGTTGTTCCTTGGCACCTTCATTATACGGTTGTTATGCTCATGATTAGCTTGCTAATAATAAATAAAATGGCTTAATTAATATTTAGTTATATTTATGAGTTCTCTTTTATGATTATGATTTAAATAAAATGTTAACTTGCTTGTCCATATTTGTGTAATTCTTTCATGATAAAAACTAATCAAACTTGTTAGGTATTAATGAAAATGTCTTTCATGATAATAAAGTTGTACTCAACTTTCTAAACTTGTTAAACTTCAATTATATGCACTTGAATGTCTCTCATCATGCATCATGGCATGTAGTTCATCATGTTAAATATGCATCATTTATTATGTTTAGTGTACGAGAGTGAGAAGACTCGTGTTGATCAAGTTTCAGAGAAGGTCCATCCACTAGTGGTGTAGATGCCAAGTCTGACTACTGGATCTTTCTCTAGAAACTAACCTTCTCTGCAACACAGGCAAGCCCCAGAGCATAAACCCTTCTCTAGTATTTACAATATTTATTACACTTTAAGTCTTGTGAGATGTGTATTAAGTAATTAGGAGTTGGTCGTATACCGTTGCTGCATGATTACCTTGATTCAGGTATCCTTAGTTCTACCATTTTAGTATGAATGGGTCGATATCTCTTATGCTTAGTAATGCTTAGACTTCGATAGAAGTCGAACTATTGTTTCATCGTTCGCGGGAGATAGGTTTTACTAGGCTCTTCTTGGCTCTACTTTTGGGTCACGAGAATGCCATGATAATGATAATGTTTAATATGAGACCGGGCAAACTTTTTGCTTGCGTCAAGTTTGAGTCTTGACGTAGTGCCCTGCCTGTGTCGATTAAGGACTGATCTCTGTAGGGCCGCTTGTGATCGTGACTTACAATACTGGCCACATAATCTAGTAAGCCTAATACCTCGGCTATTCCATTTTATTAAAAGACAACTGCGCACTGGGAGTGTGGAGATGGTGAGAGGAGCGTGTACACATCCTGTGAATCCACCATGAGGGGCGCAGGGAGGTAGAGTACTGTGCTCTCAGGTAGCGTAGACCAGTTCACGTTTTGGAGGATTCGAGTGAATGTTGATATATGTAGGGCTAGTACCTACATATATCGTGTGGTATGGAAACCCCCAGCTAGGCCAAACCGATACGAATCGGCGTTTGCTCCACGGTAACAGGAGACACGATCAACTAAACTGTATCGTAGTTAATCAATGAAACATGGTTACTTATGGATATGAGATGAGATGACTAATGAAGTGATTGAGCTAGATCAGGTGCAAACTAGATTTTGGTAATGACTTAATACACAACTAATACATTGAAAATAAGGATCTACTTATAGTAAGCTTTTCTATAAAAGTTATTCTTGTTTCCAACTTTCCTTGAAGCCTGCATGCCCTTGGAGTCTTTTCTTTTGGTCGGGTAAGACTTGTTAAGTACCCTCAAGTACTTAGGGTTTGTTAACCTCTGTTGCAGGTGCTAACTAGTACTGTTAATCAAGGTCATGTCGGTGGGCTCGACATGGTTTGGCTGTCTCTTCTACCCTAGGTTCTTCAGCTAAATGGTTTCTATAGCTTTACTCACCCTTTTGATCTCAAGTCAAGTTGTTACCTGAACATGTTTTGTAAATTAATGTTATAAGTCTTCCGCACTCCAATGTAAGATATTTTTGTGCAAATGTTGTAATGTTGTGGTAACTCTTTGTTGATCCTGTACGAGTTATAAATGTGGATGATTCGGGGTTCTCCGAGGACACCTGACAAACTACCAAAATTATCTGGCTCTCATGTGCAGCAATCAGAGGTCTTAAGGATAATGACAAGTGCATGTAAGCCATATAATTTGGGTGGTTCTGTCACAATGATGACAACCACCAAGAATAATAAGAACACCCAAGCTTCACAATCAATAGTGTCACCAAGAATACAACTCACAAATGCAATGCCTATGGATAAATCAATGTCTCTCAAAGTGTTTTGCAAGAGCACAAGAGCTAGAGAGAGTTGGGGGAGGCTTTTCTCAGCTTGCAAGGGATGAACAAAGTGTTTCAACGTGCCTAGAGAGCTCCCCTATAGAGGAGAGGGGAGGAAATGGCCGTTAGGCCTTTCATACCACAACACTGGCCACTGGTGGTCTCACCGCCAGCCACCAACAGTCACCAACCTGTCGTGCCAACGGCTACCTATCGTCCCGGTCCCACTCGTCAGCCATGGTTGCTGGCGGTCTCATCGCACCTCAGGTCGGTTCGACCGTCACCTACACATAGAGATGCGCAAACTGGCCCAGCCACTTTTCCAATCCGATGTGAGGTCCGGTGGCCCACCGAACATATGTCTGGTGGGCTTTAGCCAAAACCGGCCTAAAACATGCTCTTTGGACTCCCTATCCAATGGGACGAGATCCGGTGCACATCAGGCTCGCACGTGGCCCGTGAAGTTGAAAGAGGCTTGCTCTCACGCTTGAAGCCCGTTGGCGGTGCGCCTGGGCGGCTAGGCCTGGCCATGGCAAGCGGCCCACACGCCGCAACCAATCAGCCTAGCCGCCACAATCTGGTCACCAACGCCGCAGCGCCAGTGCCTGGTGGGGGTGCCCTAGTAGCTGATCTGGGTGGCAGGAGCACTCCGGCCGACCCCTCCTTCCCTTTCAACAAAAATAATTTCCTCCCCCACCTTTGCATCAAATTGGGCCCAATTCAATTGTATTCTTGGGCCAAACAGCAAACCATACAACAGACATGCACTAAAAGCCAAAATTACTGATATCAGCACGTATCCCATACTTTTTAAGTAAAAAAGCCATATCTCCTAAACCAACTATCCTAATTAAAATCTGATTGCACCATCGTGTTCTTTGCAATAAACTCTTCAAAACAAGATTCCACATGGATATATTTTGATAAAAAAATTAAATGATCATTTATCTCATAATGAACCTGAATTTAAAGATAATCGTCGAGCATGACATCAACAGTACACCAACATCGCAGAAAACAACATTGAACATCCTATATATATATATCATGAAATGTAAAAAATAAAAAATAAAAAATAAATTCGTGAAGTAATTAATTATAGTCGAGTAAAAAGAAGAAAAAATGCTACTGAACATCACAGAATACATCGTAGAACATCATATTAACACTACACGAACATCACTAAATATAGCGTAGAACACCACATGTATATTACGTGAACATCATAAAATACACCATAGAACATCGTATGTATACTACGTGAACATTATAAAATACATCATAGAACATCGCATGTATACTATGTAAATATGATAATTTAAATCATAGAACATCACTAGTATACTACGTGAACATCACGTGTATATAAAAATAAAAGAGTAAAAGATAAAATTATTAAAGCAATTAATTATAGTAAAGTTACAAAAATATAAAAAACTTAAATAACCAATGCTAAAGATATAGAAAAATAAATAAATAACTTAAATAAGAAAAAAACAAAAATTGAAAAGACCACATGTATACTATGAAACATTGAATATATCTCATGTAACATATGAAATGAAAAGAAGAAAATAAAAAACTGAAGCATGAAAATGGTTAGAATAAAAAATAATTAGAGTAAAATAAAAATAAAAATAAAAATAAAAACAAAAATGAATAATCTACATGAAAACATAAAAAGAGAAAATACAAGTAAATAGAAGAAAAGAAAAGAAAAAAAGAAAAAAACATGACAATTGAAAATAAAATAAAAATTATTTATTAGGGAAAAATAAAATCAATAAAAAAGAAAAAGTATAAAAAATGAAAAGAAGAACAAAAGGCCACATATAAAAGAAAAATAAAAAAGAAATAAAAAAGGAACATAAATAAAAGAAAACAAAATGAAAAAAGAAAAGAAAAATAAATGAACAAAAGGAAAGGAAAAAGAAAAGGAAAACATACAATGAAAAATGAAAAATAGAAAAAGGAAACAAAAAGGATAATATAAAGACCACCAAAAATGAAAAAATAAAGGAAAAAAGAAATAAAAGAAAAGAAAGAAAAATAGAAAAAATAAAAGATGAAAAGAAAGAAAAATAAAAAAAGAACAAGAGATGACAAGAATAATAGAACACAACAAAAAATAAAACAGAAAAAGATAAAGCAAAAAGAAATTGTAGAAACGAAAGGAAAAGATAGGAAAAAAGAAATAGAAAATAATAGCGTGGGCTGCAGCCTAGGCCATTGCGCATTTCAATCGACTGGGTCGAAATAAATGAAAACGCTAAGCGGAGCGGAGGGAGCACAGGGGTCGGCACGAGGACTGTGTTTGACTGGTCGGCAACGACGGTTTCCGGCCTGGTGGTCCCACCGCTAGGGCCGAAGCAGCAGCCCAACCAAGCTCCTTCTTTACATTTTCAAATTTGTCAACTCAACCAAGTGTTTCACAACGTTGTGCAAGTGAGTTATCATTTTCACAATCATTTTGAAAGTTTTTTTTCACTTGCACCTCACCACGTCACTAGGATCAATGCATATGCAGAGTTAATCACACCTAGTGTGGGAGTTTCGGCGACAACCCAATTCCATGGGAAAAAAGCCAGTTGTCTCTTTGCCTAGTTCTTACTTGCGTTGCTTCTTGTTGGTTGCAAGTTTCTTGAATCTTGAGTGACAACTAGAGTTTACTTTTTAGTGTGCTTAGGTTTGTTTCTTACAAATGAAGGACCTTACTCTTAGTATAAACTTTTTTCTAAGGATATGATTAGCGTGCTTACAATAGGTTTGTTTCTTACAAATTAGGGACCTTACTCTGAGGGTCAATTTTTTTTTTCTAAGGATATGATTAGTGTGATGGCCCTAAGAACTTCATAGATTGCTTTTGTAGGACTTGAGTGTCTTGGTGCTAAGGTGGTTTAGAATTTGCAAAGGCTAAGATTGTTACTTTAAAATTTTTAGAGCACAACCTCTTGGACCATTCCATCCTTTCAACTGGAATGCAAGATTATTGTGTACCGGTTGCTGTTAGCTCTTTACTAAATTTGCATATAATTTATTACGCGTACTCACATATTACTTGTCTATTAAAATCCGTCTCCCATCCAATTCTGCTCCATCTCTATACCATTTATGATATCTGAAAACGTTCACATATGCAGCGTTATATTATCCGTTCCGATCTAAAGCCAAGAAAAATGTGGATTAAAATACGAGACGAGCATTATCGGATCTGATCAGTTTCCATCACTGAACTTTGTAGTGAATGATTGGAACGTCAGTTGCTGTTTGTCTCCAGCTGAGGTTGATTTGGCTGTCGGAAATGGATGGTTCACAAAAGGAGGGGACCAGCCCCCTGGACGCAAAAACTGCTATGCAATTGCATATACAAATACTGCATGTAGCTAGAACGAATAACAGAGCACAAATGGTACCAGAGAGCGAGGTTTGTATATGCATACACAAATTTCAAAAGAAAAGAACACAACGATTTAATTTTACAGCACGAGATTGTTAAGTCCATGTGAAGCAAGTAATTACAGATTGATTATAATTACAGACTGATTAGTCTACAGATATCAATCAATATAAGCTAATTACAATCACACTAGCATCCCACGACCACGTCCTTCACTTTCCTTTCGTGTCAGCCCTTTAGATTTGCAAAATGCCCGCTGCATTTGGAAGGTTATACCTCCCGGATCTCCTCGCATTAATTGCGTCGCGAGCAATCAAATATGGAAGCCCCTCTAGCGCCTAGCCGTGTTCCACCCCGGCGCCGTGTTGCGTTCGATCCGCCGTGGCACGCGGCGCCTCCTATATATACGCCGCCTCGCCCCGTGCCCTGCACCGCCGGACTCGCGAACTACTCCTAGCATCCGATTACTAGCACGGCGACGGAAGCAAAACCACCGTGCGGGGAGAAGATCGTAAATGGGCCGCCGCAAGGTTCCCATGGGGCTCATCCCGAATCGCCGCCTGCGGGTCTCCACGTTCGGCAAGCGGAAGGAGGGGCTCAAGAAGAAGGCAAACGAGCTCTCCGTGCTCTGCGGCGTCGAGGTCGCGCTCGTCGTCGCCCCGGCAGACGACGGCAACGGCGGCGCGGGGACGGCCAAGGCGGACGTGTGGGAGTCCAAGGAGGGCGTGCTGGCCCGGTACCGGGAGCTCGACCCGGAGGTGCGCGCGCGGCACACGTTCCGGGACTACCTCTACGCCGAGCTGGGCAAGGAGGAGGCCAAGCTCGCCCGCGTGCGCCAGGCCGGGCCCGACGGCCTCGACTGCTGGGACAAGGCGCTGGACGGCGTCGACACCGCGGAGGAGGCGCAGAAGCTGCTCGACGCCATCGACGCCGCCATACATGCCGCGGACGACAGGCGGAGGGCTCTGGGCATGCCGATCGACGACGACGAGGACGGTAGCACCGGGATCGTGCTCGAGGGGATCGCTCCTCTCAACTCTGCGCACGTCGACGACGGCTACCTGCTGCACGCGCTCGGCGGCAACGTCGACGCCAACGACCAGAGCATGGCCATGTGGGGCAATAACGGCTTCCACCCGTGCAGCGCCGCCAACATGCAGTACGGGTTCCAGCAATTCAACAGCAGCAACGTCGCCATGGAGGGCTACGACCTGCAGATGGTGCCGGACATGTACAACAACGGAGGCCTCGCCACGGACGCCTACCACTACCAGACGCGCCATGCCGGCACAATGCAGCACGGCTACGTCTTCCCGTGCGCACGCGCCAGCGCCAGCTACTTCGGCATGGCTTCTGGCTACCAGATGCAGCAGGTGGTCGGCAGTGGCGCTGCCCAGCCCAATCTGGCCATGTCGAGCGCCGTCGAGCCATGCCACGCCATGGTGCCAGTGCCAGTGGAGTGCCCCTCAGCCGACGCTAGCCTCAACTACATCGACACGCAGGCGACACACGGTGTCCACGACGGCAGCGGTGGCACGTCCTTCGCTATGGACGCCAGAGGCAACTTCATCAACGCACCACCAGCCTTCTCCGTCGCCATGAGCACCGGTGGTGGCGGCGGCAACTTCATCAGCGCACCGCCAGCAGCGCCCTCCCATACCATGGGCGGCACCAGCGACAACTTCACGCCAGCCCAGCCCCTCGCCATGAGCTACGGCGGCGACATGACAGTTGCCGGCAGGTACGCGACGCAGTCCGGCATCGAGCAGCTGCATTACCTCGGTGACCTGGAGGACACGCAGCCGAACCTATGGGGAAACTAACCTTGCTTGCAATCAGATCTACGCTCTAGTAAAGTACTAATAGTGTCTAGCGTCGTAGTAGGGTCAGATGCGCGACATCACATGTCCGGCAATTTTGGGTGACACAAGACTGGCCGCCAGGTTGTGCTGATGTCGTCGCCGCCACCGCCGCCCATTGTCCCGAGCGATTTTCCCGGCCAGTGAGCAAGCGACAGGGTCTAGGCATATATAGGCAGGTTGTCCATGGTCACCAGGTGAAGGTCCGGAGACTTGGTCAGTTTGGCTGCCCTAGGTAACAATCCCGCAAAACTGTCAGTCTTGTACCTCTGCTTCGTTGATGGATGGAGCAGACAGATTTTAGGATTCAGGAGTTTTGTTAGCCTGGATAGTTGCAGCAATTTTGTACCCTAGTCTCCGGAGATTATCCTGGCAATCATGTAAATGTGACATACAAATATACAAGTATACAATCATACATCTCTCTCTTTCTCTTCCCCACATCACATGCATAGGCTCAACGATGAAAATAGACACCGAAAGGTAAACAAATCCAAACAATATCTGAACTATGACAACGCAAGTGACACATTGTTTAATTTCTTGCTCTAATAGATTATCATAATAATCAGTAATATCATCCACGTCACATTACATTCCTAAGGTCTAGGTTAATTAGAGTTACACGCTTTACACCCTAGTGTCACATAAGATGATCAAACGGGCCAGGCCACCACTAGAAGACTGTTATACGGTTACTAAATTACCAGAGATGTCGTAACCTGATCCTCGACAAACTTGTTGACTGGTCACACCGTAATCTGATCCTCGACAAAATCAACGTCATGGTGAGGATGTTGGTCTGGGTTTATAGGGCTCTGGTACTTAGCATCCTGGGTTGACTTTGGACAAGAGAGAGGCCTTTGATCCAACTGTACACCTACAGCTTCTTTCTGATCCTGTTCAAGCTCGTCAGCATGTAGATCAGAACGGCCCTGTTCTTGTTCATGTCCACTGCTGGGTAGCACATCACATGGATGGGGGCTCTGCACCCTCATTTGCACCGATCTCAAAAGTGCGGCTCGCCTCAGATCTCCACCATGGCACATGTCATTAGGTGAGGATGGGATCCGACCTTCCTGTTCAGTGCCACAACCACGGCGAGCAGGCGAGCAGACCACTGCTGGGAGGGAGCAGCTTGGGAGAGGGTATGGACATGCAGAAGAGAACAAAGTGTGTAGCTTCTGGGGAAGGTGTGGAGATGAAGCTGGACTAGTTGACGAATTACCCTGTACATCTGTTTGATTCCCATTTGTGTTTACTTGAGTGTCATAGTACCTGTAATCATCTGACTCTTCTGACATAGGTGAGTACTGCATGCTCATCTCATCCCTACAAGGATGCAAATAAAATAGTCTGAGATTGTAAACCATAAAAATGTAATAGATAGAATCATAGTAAAAATAACTAAGCAATTGGAGTAGAAGAAGATATATTCAAAGTCCAGTAATTTTTCCAACACAAGCAGAGATACATTCCTAAAATATTTGCAACATCATCATTGATAGCATGAAGAATATTCTGAATTGTAATAAACATCCAGTTGGTTTGAAGTATCAGTAGAAATGGCAACATAAGTATACAGTGGAGAGTTATGCCAGTAGAAATGGTAGGTGCTTTGCAGAGTTATGCCTTTCAACAGGTTTAATATAGAAAAAAGCTAGGCGAAAGTATGCTGGGTTAAGTTTATACGATATTAAAGTAAGGGATTATACTTATTACATTGTTAAGAGTGATACAAAGAAATCTAATTGCCAACATTTATGACTGTCCAACAGCACAGTGAAAGTAGTAAGGATTGCGTATAATGCATTGAGCTTCGGGCGATATAAATAGAGTGCAAGACTTAGGGAGCAAGATGCCTCCCAGATACATATGGCAATACAAGATTACAATATCCTTAACTACCAAATATACTCTAACATGCCCCACAGTCCTAGCAGGAGCATTGAGAATAATCAGACTAAGAAGCCAAAGACTAATCTACTGCATTCGTAGCAACATTGCAATGCAGATGCTGCGACTGGAGTAGAAACCAACAAGTAGCTCATGCAGATGATAGCCTTTTAGGCCCTGTTCACTTGAACTTATCAGCTTGGCTTATCAGCCATGGTACAACGTTTTTCTCTCACAGAAGTAGTCGAGGTCGAGGTGGATGTGGTCCAAGCCATGTAAGGGAGGCACAAGTCCGAAGCATCAACAACAGAGGCACACAAGCACACATAATCACCAGCTTCTCGCTGACAACCGCAGCAGGACAAAGAGCTGGTCAGATGGCGAAGATAGGCCAGGCTACTCGGATGCATCAACAAGCGCTCACACCCCTAATGGCAGGAGCTCAGTGTCCCCAAGGGCCTCCTATGCAGCCATGTGTTCACGCTCAAGGGCAGCGGCAGTAGCAGCGAAGGGGAGGGGCGAGGCAGATCCCAATTCCATTTGGGTGAGCGTTCACCTGTTTGGATTCCAGCTAATGATCCCCGACCACGTGCAGTTATTTGTGGGGTCCATCTTCTTTCTACACCTCTTCACTTTTCTCTGTACCCCTTCCCCTTCCGGTGACTTTCCTATCTCCTTCCTTTCTCGCACTTCTCATTCTCTCTCTCTGCAGTCCGGGCACCGGCGGAAGGAGGCATCAGATCCCCCGCCAGTCGAGCCAGCAGCGCTACCAAGCAGCCGATCTCGCCCTGATGCTCAGCCACCGGCGACCAGAGGCAGTAGATCTCACCCTCCAGGCCGGCCCTCACCCCTCGGAGCCAATGAATCTCATTCTCATGTCCAATCATCGGCGATCGGAGATGATGGATCTCTGCCTCCCGTCTAACCACGGGCTCCTGGAGATGGCAGATCTCGACCACTTGTACAGCAGCAGGTGTCTGGAGGTGGCCTGCCGCCTGTTCCGACCGCTGCTATGCCCACGGAGACAGCGGAGACCTCTCCGTCCCCAGCGGTGAGCAGCCTATTTCTCCTATTCCTCTGATCTCTGTTCTGCTAAATCTGATTTGTGTTTTCTGTTCACCTTGGGTTTGTGTTTGGATTCAAAATCGAAACAAGCCCTCTACGGCTGAATGTTCTAGAACCTTCCGGGCCTAGGGTTCCCGATGGGGCCCGAGGAGGCGGAGGCCATGCTGGAGACCATTTGGGACCTCCACGACAACGTCAGCAACGCCATCCACGCCCTCTCCCGCGCCCACTTCCTGCGCACCGTCCGCCGCCGCGCCTCCGGAGACAAGCCTGTAACACCCCAGGTGTTTGCCTTGCATATTAGCATCAGTTGAGCATGGTCATGGCATGGAATTACCATAAGCATCATCATTTCATGTGCATCTTTGCGTGAAACATGACCTTGCAATATTTTGCAACATATGTGCGTTATGGGTGCTAGTGATGAGATCATGTGTGTGGCCCATGCTAGTACATGTGTTAGTTTTGTTATGCTTGAAAACATGTGAAACATGCTCATAAAACATATGCAACACTATGTTTCCATAACTATGTTAGTGATGTGTCATTAGTTAGAGCCATACTGTTTCAATGCCTACTTGAGTAACTTTTATGCATAAGTGGTGTTGATGTGTGTTAAGGCCTGGGCAATGTGTGTATCTTGTTAGTGGTACAAAATGAACTAGGGTTTATGTTTAGGTCCTGCCCTAATTCCATCTCGGCTCATGTGTTGACCATGGGTGACCCTAGAACCTTCCTAGTTTGACCTAACCAAAAGTACAGCTTAGGTTGCTTGCATGGCTGTGCCACCTTAACAAAGTTTGTGCCAAACTTCATGAGGAACAAAAGTTGTTTAGTGGTCAACTCATGAAAATGCTTAGAACACCCCCTAATGTGGCCCACAAGGCAGATTGGGGTGCTGATTTCAGCACTTAGCCATTTTTGGCTAAGTCATGACTGACTTTCAATTTCGAGGATGCCTCCTTGGGGAGCTTGTAACTTGCTAACCATGCTGAACCAGCTCATGTGCTAGTAGACTTTCACCTAGATCTTACTTAGCTCTAACTAAAAGTCTCTGGCACCTCCCTCTAAATCGGTTTATTTTGTGAGTTGGAGATCGGTGAAAGTGTACTGTCAGACATCTCCTAACCGAACAGTTTTCAGGTACCTCTCTTCGGATCCTTGTATCTCACAAACCGTGTTGAATCAGCCCGGGTGCTAGTTGACTCGTGTAAAGATCTCGTGTAGCTCTTTCTACAAGTACACTATGACTCTTGCTAGTTCGGCTTGGTGTGTGAGATAATGGCCATCCAAAATGCTTTGTCAGACATGGTGTCGACTACACTCGGTTCCAAATGTTCAGTTGAGTTCAGAAACTTGAACTCGAGAGCGTGGCCGACCGTCCTCAGGAATCCGGCGCCGCGTGGCCTCCACGTGTCGGTGCTGCGCCGTGCTCACCCCATGAAGACGCCACGCACCGCAGCCTCTCCCCACGCCCGTGCACTCGCTCCCTGTCGCTCTGGTTCGCTCCACCGTGCTGCCAAAGCACCGCCGCTCGCCTCACCGTGCCTTGACTCGCACCACCGCGCCTCTGGCCAAAGTACTCGCGCCAAAACCTCCACCACGACCTCCTCTGCTCACTGCATAACCTTGCCCAGCCAGCCGAGCCACAGGTAGCCCTAGAAAATTCGTTTCCTCATCGCCGCTGCGGCCGGAGCGCCGCCGAGCATCTGCTCCGCCATGGCCGGAGCAATGCCGTGCTTCGCTGTGTTTTTCTTTGCTTGTTCCGTGTTGCTCGGGTCGGGTAGAAGCTGTAGGGGAAGTCACTTTAGACGCTACTGTGGTGTGCTCGTCGGGACAAGTCACCGCCCTGGCCGTGTCCGCCATGGCCGCCACCGTAGTCGAGATCGACAGCTCGCTACTCGCGTGCTAAATCTTTGATTTGATTTGTGTTCCGTGCGTCTTATCGGTATATCTAGTTGTGCTGAAGATGCTACTCTTTGGAATCGACTCGTCGGAGGGGAACGCCGTAGTTTGGGTGTCCGCCGCGCCACCATGCACGGTGACTAGACTGCGTCGGTGCTTCGGTCGAGTTGTAGTCGGGCTTGTTCGAACCACCGTGTTTCCGCGAGTGTGTAGGTGAAGCTAGTTCGCCGTGCGGTTGTCGTTTTCGTCGCCGTCGACGTGAGCCGCCCGCTGCTATCCGCCATTGTCACTGTCGCGCTCGATTCAGTGCGGTAGCGATAGGGAAAACCGGTTGCCGAGGTGCGGGATGATGAGAGGAGCGTGCCTGTGTGGTCTGCTTCGCCGGAGGAGTCACCGGCGGCGAGCTAGCGCCGGCCGGACCTCCTCCCCTGCCTCTGTGTCATTGACGGGCGGGGCCCCCGTGTCAGCGCGGGCTCCCTCCTCTGGTTGCTTTGCTGGGCCGCCTTGCGGGCCGAAAGGAGAAGCAGCTCAGGCCCAGTTGGGCTGAGGGCCTGTTTTAGTTTTTCGTTTTATTCTTTTTCAGCAAAGTGCAATTTTGTGTTGATTCTTGTAAAAATCATATCTGGAGTTAGGAAAGTCCAAATGAGATTATTCAACTTGCAAAGTGCTCTGTGAAATGTCTAGTTTTTATTAAAAATATAAAACTATACAAGTTCTGTAGTATAAAATGAAGTATATGAATTATTCCTTTATGTTTGTATTAAATTAGTAATATCTTGTGCAAATTTTTGGGAATTGTTGGTACATGATTTAAATGTGAAATTTGGTCAGTGCTGGTATGGGGATATTATGTGACTGGTGAATTTATCAGCTGTGTTTGATCCTCCTAGGTAGGGTTTCCTATTTTGTTTAGGTTACCCACGTGTTTTGGTAATTGCTATAATTCCTGTTTTCTGGACAGCAAGTCAAAGCTTGTTGATTTAAGTGTGGTCAATGATGTTTTCTTGAGATGTGATATACACAAAGGTTGTAGTAAATTACTTGGTTAAGCTGCTGTTAAAATTTGGTAGCCTTTGGCTAAGTAGTTTAGGGGTTACACCTATTTTAAGTAAGGGTTCAGAAATTATTATTTTTCTGGAATTCTGGGCCAGATATGAGAAATCTGTTTGTTTGCCCTACTTAAGTTAAGATTCATGCTTTGACATATGAAAATGAATTGTAGAAAATTTTATAAGATTTCCAGATTGTCCTCATACTTGTCCATTGTAGTTATAGAACTCTAGTTATGAACCTTCTAAGTTGCTGCGGTCAACTTATCAATGCGTTAAATTCTGGAACTTGTTATATGTGGGTTAAGTAGGAACTTTGTGGTACTTAGTGGTTACTTATGGATGTTAAACATGTTAATACCAGAGAGGAAATTTGCACCTACTCTTAAAGTAATTTGAATAGAGCACCATGTAGCTTGACTTTTATTGCTTAAATTGTTGCACTATTCATTACACTCATCATGCATACATGCTTATAAGCTCATCATGTCACATCTGTGCATACATGAGATTCATTGGTGCATATACATGCAATAGGTGTACCGAGGAACGTGACGACGGTAAAGTTCCACAAGACGTACCCGGTGGAATTGGAGCCAGTTCGGGGGCAGGAGGCCCAGTCCGAAGGAACCCGAGGAGACGACGGAACCGTGGTTGAGCGTTGAACCCCGAACCATCCTCGTACGGTTAAGGCAAGCCCCGGAGTATTATAAGCCTCCTACTTTCAAAGCAATTAATTATATATATGTTATATGTATTGTTGCATTAAGTGGTAGGAGTTGGATGAAAACTCTTACTGCATTATATCATTCCTTGTCCAGATATATGAATCCCTGAATCCTATGTAGACAGGATCGACTCTATGCTTAGCTCTGCTTAATTAGAACGTTAATATCAGGTGATCTCCCATCACCTGTAAGATAGGAAGTATTGGGTCACGGTTGGCTATATTTGCTATCGTGGAAAAGAACCAAGTGTTAATAATGAACTTAGACCGGGCGGGATGTCGATAGTGAAGCAACAAGGCATAGAGGTCTTGGGTGTGGAACTATCCCCGTCTGTGTCGGTTAAGGACCGATCCGCTGTACTTCCTTTGTCATTTTGAATGCAGCCTAACACTTAGCTGGCCGGCCTGAGGTTGCCGACCGCGAAGCCGAGTAGCTCAACTCAGGCTGCGAAGCCGAAAAGTGTAAGTCGCCTCGGAGGGGAGCCAGGTGGGACCAAGGGCAGGTGAGTTAAAAGTCCTGAGCTTCCTGGCCACTGGTATCCCTGAGAATGCGGCGCTGTTCGGGCCCATCCTGAGTTGTACCAAAGGTGACTATTGACGACTCTTGCAAAGTATGCCCGGTTGGTGTTAGGAATACCCCCTCAGCTGAGTTGGAATCGATTCGAATCGCTGTCTCTCCCGGTTAGTGAGAAACTTGATAGAGCAGAGGCAACGTAGATTTCACTAAATCTACTGATGGTTCTAAAGATGATGATGATATAATGATGGCCTTATAAACCTGATATGGTTACTATTGTTTGCTAAGCTGAATCAAGTGATTGCTATAGTACAAGTACTAATCTAGAGGATAGGTTAATAATGATTAACTTGATGCTTAAAGCAATAATGATTATTTATCTGTACCTAAGCTTTTATGCAAATGTGTCAAGCTAGCCCACTTTATAAAGCCTTGCATACTCCTTGGTGTCACTTTATTTCTGGTTTTTGACGGGTAAGTCTAGCTGAGTACCTTCTCGTACTCAGGGTTTATTCCCACCTTGTTGCAGGTAGTAGATTCTTACTGGTTACCTGATGTACTGTCTTCGCTGTTTGGTGTGAAGACTAGACCATGAGGCATGGTCTCTGTAGTTTCTCTTCTAATATGCTTTTGCAGGATGTGACTACGCACTGGCAGTATTTGCACTAAATGTGGTTTCAAAACTATGTTGCTTCCGCTATTCCTAATTTGGTTTGTAATAACTTATTCGTACTGCGATGTATGAGAACTACTTATGAACTGTTGTAACAAGTGCTGTGTTATGTTGAATCACTACGATCTTGGTTGCTCTCAGCTTGGTTTGAAATCCCTCGTGATTTCATGGACTACCGGAGTTATATGGGCTCAAGTTTGAGAATTTGATCGCTTCGGCGATTGTTTTTAGACTTGTGCTCTTATAATTTGGACGGTTCTATGGCAAAGCCCGCCGTCGGCCTCGCATACATCAAGGGTGGGGATCTGGGTCTCGGCGCGCGCGGCGGAGACGAGGTCGCTACCCTAGCGGCCCTGGCTGAGGAGGCCAAGAGCTTGCATGCCATCCGCGCCGCGCTCGAGGACCTCGAGGACCAGTTCAAGTGCTCTAGTGAGCCCTCTCCTGACCTCACTTTCCCTCCCTCCTCCACTCCTAGGCTATCTGTCGGGCTTGCTCTGATCTGATCTTCTGTGCTCGATGCGAGTTGCAAATTTGTTAATGTTTGTTAGTTTGTTGATTGGATGTTCGTCTAGCGATGGGCACTCGGTGTGACTGGAAGTGCGTGTGGTTTCCAAGCGAGTGATTGTTGGATTTTGTGCGGTTACCACATGTTTAAGTGGTTATTGAGAATGGAACTAGTCAATTGCGGGGTGCCGATTTCCAATTTATTTTTTCCCCTGATGAAGAGGGGACTTAGTGAATATTACCTTCGATGAATCGCTAATAGGCAGATCTGCCTGTGGTTGGCCAAATTATTTTCTTATAGAAAAATTTATTTGGACAATTGGCCTGTATCCATCGTGTAGCCAGACCTTGTTTTAATCCTGTGTGATATGAAGGTAATATGCGATGCAAGTTTATGGTGATGTTTGGTGGTTTCAGGCAAGTGAGCAGTGTTATGGCTGAGTGCATAAGCATATTTGTAATTTGGATTGCTCTGTCTGTACCATAACATGATTATGAACAAAAGCTCTACTCTGATTGTATTATTGCAGTGATATTTTCTTTCAAAAATTATTGCAGTGATATTGCTAAGTGCATAAGCACATTTGGATTGGTCTGTCTATACTATACCATGATTATGAATAAAAGCTCTACTCTAATTGTATTATTACATGGTATGGTTGGACAGAGAACTTCAGTTCTCTACATCCTTTATGTGTACAGTTGTTTGTCATTATGTGGATTCAGCCCGTGTACTCGTTCCCATTCAACATTGCAAATTATCTTAAAAATTTGAGCTGCAATTGCATTTAGATGTTCAATGGCTAATATTTATGTACAGCTCTGAAATCTAAACTTTCCTTTCTATAGACAAACTTGTAGAATAATTTTTGTTGTTTATTACAGTCCATATTGTGCGTTCTATGGCTATTATAAGGAATAAGCCTTAGCATTTGCAATTGTACTGTATAACTTAGGAGAGTAAGTTGTATAGCATAACTTATATACATAAGTTACACAGGCTGACTTATGTGCACTGACCGACTTGCGTAACTTTTGTTTTTAATTTTTTGTTTCTTGTTGTCAAGTTTCTTATTTTTATTTATTAAATGTTAAATATTTTCCAGACCTTCCAAGTGAAGATGCAATGTTGTCATGTTATGCTGACGACATGCTAGCGTCGGTGTCATAAGAGCAGTGAGTTTACTTGTCTCCTTCTCTTCTCATCTCCAGATCTAGGTGAAATGCGCTATTTAGCACTTACAAAATGGTGCCTCGGTTTTAATTACAAGATCTACACGCTTTAGCACTAGCATAATCATGCCCCAATTTTAATTACATGGATGCTGAATTTTCTTCTAGCCACAGATGAACATGCATGAGCCTCACGACATGAGCTTACAATATCAACATATAACATAGATTATGCCCACATTGTTCTGAGCTACATCACAGTTTGTCTGTGCTAACTGTTAAGTAGTTATGCTTAGCCTAGATAGTAATAACCTATTTTTTATCTGTGATAATTTAGTTATTTGATGACGAGTACATCATGGAAAAGCATTGCAGTCTCCTCAATAAGATTGACCTATCTAGAATTTCACTAGTTCTATAGTGTTGCTGCCTTTAGAGATAATAGTCAATTTTTTAAACTCAATTTAGTAGCGGTGTATTTAAAATTATGTGATATGGTTTAGAACAAACTGTGAAGTACAAATAGTGACAAGTGTATATGGTGTTAACAAGATCTAGAAACACTCTTCTCCGCATGCGCTCACAGTAACCATTTGGCTATGTTTCTAGCTAGGAGGCAACTAGCCGCTCCTCGAGAGTCTCTTTATGTACTTGACATTGTGCTATGTAAATTGCCTACTTCCAAACAATCTTTGAATCAATGGTATTTTGTTTGGAGTTATTTTCATGTGGCAAAGTAATATCCATTGTATTTTGCATTTTTCCTATGTAGTTATTGTCTAGTTGTATCATTTTTCCTATGACCGGGACACTTCTCATGTTTTTTTGGGTCATCTACAACAACAACAACAACAACATAGCCTTTTGTCCCAAGCAAGTTGAGGTAGGCTAGAGATGAAACCCAAAAGAGACGAGAAACAGGGAGACACATAAAGGGACATAAATGGCACAAGACAAAAAGACGTTACGGTTTAGGCACGTTGATTGTCAATCTCCAAGCGCTCCTGTCCATAGCTAAATCCTTGGAGATATTCCACTCCTTAAGATCTCTCTTAACGGACTCGTCCCAAGTTAGTTTAGGTCGACCTCTACCGCTCTTTACATTATCGGCCCGCTTTAGAACTCCACTACGCACCGACGCCTCAGGAGACCTCCGTTGGACATGTCCAAACCATCTCAACCGATGTTGAATCAATTTCTCCTCAATTGGTGCCACCCCAACCCTATCCCGAATAACATCGTTCCGGACTCTATCCCTCCTTGTGTGCCCACAACACCAACGCAACATACGCATCTCTGCTACACTCAATTGCTGGACATGTCGCCTTTTTATAGGCCAACACTCAGCACCGTATAACATCGCCGGACGAATCGCCGTCCTATAGAACTTACCTTTCAGCTTCTGAGGCACCCTTTTGTCACAGAGAACGCCAGAAGCTTGACGCCATTTCAGCCAGCCGGCTGAAATTCTATGCCTAACATCTTCATCAATGTCTCCATCCTTTTGTAGCATCGACCCTAAATACCAAAAAGTATCCTTCTTGGCCACCACTTGCCCATCGAGGCTAACGTCTCCCTCCTCGTGCCTAGTCGCGCTGAAATCGCACCTCATGTACTCGGTCTTAGTCCTACTAAGTCTGAACCCTTTCGACTCTAACGTGTGCCTCCATAGTTCTAACTTTCTATTAACCCATACCCTACTGTCGTCAACTAGCACCACATCATCAGCAAAGAGCATACACCAAGGGATATCACCTTGTATGTCCCTTGTGACCTCATCCATCACCAAAGCAAATAAATAAGGGCTCAAAGCTGACCCCTGATGCAGTCCTATTTTAATTGGAAAGTCACTGGTGTCGCCATCACATGTTCGGACAAACGTCACCACATCCCTGTACATATCCTTTATGAGGGTAACGTACTTAGTTGGGACTTTGTGCTTTTCCAAGGCCCACCACATGATATTTCTTGGTACTTTGTCATATGCCTTCTCGAGGTCAATAAAGACCATGTGCAAGTCCTTCTTCTGCTCCCTATATCTCTCTATCAATTGTCGTAATAAGAAAATCGCCTCCATGGTCGACCTACCAGGCATGAACCCAAACTGATTTTGGGTCACATGTGTTACTCTCCTTAGGCGATGCTCGATAACCCTCTCCCAGAGCTTCATCGTATGGCTCATCAACTTAAACCCACGGTAGTTAGTACAACTTTGAACATCTCCCTTGTTCTTGAAGATAGGTACTAATATACTTCTTCTCCATTCTTCAGGCATCTTGTTAGACCGAAAAATGAGGTTAAAAAGTTTAGTTAACCATACTATCGCTCTGGCGCCTAGGTATCTCCACACCTCAATGGGGATACCATCAAGGCCTATCACTTTACCTCCCTTCATCCTCTTCAAAGCCTCTCCGATCTCTGCCTCCTGAATTCTCCTCACAAAGCGTCTGTTGGTATCGTCAAATGAGTCGTCCAACTCAAGGGCAGGACCCTCATTCTCCCCATTAAACAGCTTGTCGAAGTACTCTCTCCATCTGTCCTTGATCTCCTCGTCCTTCACCAGAAGTCGATCTGTCTCATCCTTGATGCATTTTATTTAGTTGATGTCCTTTGTCTTCCTCTCGTGGATTCTAGCCATCCTATAAATGTCCTTCTCCCCTTTCTTCGTGTCTAGCCGCTGATAAAGGACATCATACGCCTGACCTTTTGCTACACTCACAGCTCGCTTTGCAACCCTCTTCGCTATTTTATAGCCCTCGATGTTGGCTACACTCTTGTCATGGTGGAGATGCTTGAAACACTCCTCCCTAATAGCCCTTTGCACCTCGTCATTCCACCACCATGTGTCTTTCGCTTCCCGTTTGTCTCCCCTACTTACGCCAAACACTTTCGAAGCCACCTTCCGGACACATGTTGCCATCTTTAGCCACATGTCATCGGCATCTTGTCCTTCTTCCCAAGACCCCTCATCTAGCATCCTCTCCTTAAACGTTTGCGCTGCTTCCCCTCTAAGCTTCCACCACTTCGTTCTCGCAATCTTGGCCCGTTTGTCCCCGTGGACACGTACCAGAAAGCGAAAGTCCGCCACCACAAGCTTATGTTGAGGGACAACACACTCCCCAGGTAACACCTTACAATCAAAGTAAGCACGTCTATCCTTCCTCCTTGCAAGGATAGTCACATATACTGCATTCTATATCACAATGCCTCTAGGTGTAGTTTATGGCATAAGTGTTTGGTCTTATATGAACTATTGACGTTGCTATATAGTATTTGCTCTGTTTATCAATGTTTTCAGATCGTATTATCGAGGCTAGTCGTATGACCACCGATCAGACGACTAATCGCGATTAGTCGTCGATAAGGGTCGATTAGTCGGTCCTAATCGGTCTAATCGGCTAGTCAGACATTTAGTCGTCCTTGTGCCTAGATGACCTGATCGACTATGTATATACTATATATATGATGTAAATATATGTAAACATGGCCATAATAAATAGGTAAATGTTGGAGGCAAGCAACCAAGCACAGTTTGTCATGTAATCATGTTTGCAATGAATCATTATCATGGTGATTTGGCCACTTACCTGTAACTGCTGCTTGCTGATGCCTGATGGTGTCATGGTGAGTGCTGACTGCTGACCAAAGAAAAACTAGGCGCGGGGCGGAGCTGCTCGGACGGAGCTGCTGCGGACGGACGGACAGACGGAGCAGCTGCGGGCGGCGCTGCTCGGACGGACGGACGGGCGGAGCTGCTCGGACGGAGCTGCTGCGGGCGGAGCTGCTGCGGACGGGCGGACGGAGCTGCTGCGGGCGGAGCTGCTGCGGATGGACGGACGAAGCTTCTGCGGGCGGAGCTGTTGCGGACGGATAGACGGGGGAACTGCTTGGACGGAGCTGCTATGGGCGGAGCTGCAGACACCAGCGAGGGGCGCGGCCAGAGCTGCGGACGCCGGTGAGGGAGATCCAGAGGCAGGCCGTCGGCGGCTGCGAGAGAGAGGCAGAGAGCAGCGGGAGCTGGAAATGTGCCGTCACTCAGTCACTCACTCACTCCTTTCTTCTTATCCTAATGGGCCAGCTAAAGGTGGGCCGAATTCTTTAGCTAGGCCAAATTCTCCCTCCCCCAAACTAGTCGTCCGGCTAGTCTGATCGGACGACTAATCGTGATTAGTCGCAACTTATCGGACGATAAGTTTTCTAATCGTTCTAAACTAATCGAGGGCCCTTATCGAGCACCTGGTTACGATAAGGATGACTAATCGCGATTAATCGCGATTAGTCGTCCGATCTGAAAACATTGCTGTTTATTTGTTCTATATAGTTTTTTTTACTATGTTAAATAGCAGAGTTATTATTTATGTATCTGTTTTTTGCTTTTATGTCTATGGTACCTAACTTAGTCAATTAATTTAGTCTACAGAGTTATGTATCTAACTTGTGCTTTCATGTGTATGCTACCTAACTTATTTGACTAATATAGTATTTACTCTATTCGTTTGTTCTGTATAGTATTTTTTTGCTGCTATGTTAAATAGCAGAGTTATTATTTATGTATCTGTTTTTTGTTTTCATGTCTATGTTACCTAACTTAGTCAATTAACTTAGTTTACAGAGTTATGTATCTAAATTGTGTTTTTATGTGTATGCTACCTAACTTATTTGACTAAGTTAGTATAGAGTTATATGTCTAACTTTTCTTTTTTTTTGTGTATGCTACCCAATTTATTTGATTAACTTACTGTTAAGAGTTATGTCTTTAACTTTTGTTATCAACTTTTGTTTGTATTTGTTATTTTAAATATTAAAAATATTTTGCAGATCTTCCAATTGAAGAAACATATATGCTCAATGTCATAGTGATAAAGGTGCTGAGATTATCGCTGCAGAAGTTATGAAAGTTATTATTTATCTTGGTTTTGGAAGGTTGCATCATCATATTATGGAATTTATTGTGTAGTATAGGTTGTAAAAGTTACTTTTATTTCATCCCCTCCCTTTTATAAACCATTTTCCCCTGTCCCGAATGATTAGTTTCTGAAAAGAGAAAAATAGGTTGTTGAAACCTAAAAGAGAATATGGGAGCACTACTAAGTTATGACTGTTAAGTTATTTGTCAAAATTATGCCGTCTAATTCAGTTATCTAAGTTAACGCTGATGAACCTAAAAGAGAACGTGGGAGCGCTGTCAAGTTAGTACTGTTAAGTTATTCGTCGAAGTTATGCTCTGTAATTCAGTTTTCTAAGTTATGTGCGCATGGTTCTAAAAAAAATGTTGCAGCGCGTGCGATTCAGCGAGAGAAAGAGAAAGAAGTGAAGTGAAGTGCGGTGAAGTGAAGTGAAGTGAATGTGGGAGCAAGGGAAAGAGAAAGAGAATGAAATGCCTGAGCCGTCCAAAAAGAGAAAGAGAAGTAAAGTGAAATAAATGTTTTCCTATTTAGGTAATATTTGGTGTCTGAAATTCGTTCGCTGGTTTCTTTTTGGGTGAACGTTCGGCAATTAGTGATGCCGGAGGCAGATCAGGCACGGCTAGGGAGAGGGTGGCAATTCCTGACGACGGCGACTCGACGGGACAGCGTAGAGGATCAACAATGACAATGAGTAGCATGGCAGCCCATCAATGCCCACGGCGAGCCATCCTGATGATTTGTTGCTGCTCGATGCTAAGGTGGCCGATCAATTATATATGTACAGCCAAAACCTTCCTATGAGGGCACTTTCCCAGCAGAGATCGATCTCCCCGAAGGCGGTGAGGCGGCGGTGGTAGTGGAAACGTCAACTTAGGATTAAAATGCTGAACTCATGATACCGTGAAAGCGGGAAGGATTGTGATAATGCATGGATATATTGCATTAGGGATTTTTAACTTTTTGCCATCCTTACGGATGGCACTCCATCGTTTGCCAGCTTTGTGCGTGCTCCTACACAATTGCCGTCGTAAACAGTGAACCTCCTACGCTTTTGCCACTTTCGCTGATGTGACACGACAGGTGGACATGCCAACGTGGCAGCGAGGCTGGGAGTCCTCACTTGGCATGGGGAATGACCTATTTACCCATGGTGCTTCTCTCCTTGTACTCTGTGACGTGTGGGTCTAAAGATGGCAACGGGCACAAAATATCCGCGTGCCCGCGGATAGAAAACCCGATGGGCACGGATACGGGTTTAAGTTTGTGCCCACGGGCACGGGTATGGATGTGATTCTAAACCCGATGGATATTTGCTCGCGGGCACAAAAAAATGGTATCCGCACCCGCAAACCCGCTAGACCCGCACCAATGACTCTTGTACGGTTGTATGTCTTTTATTTGTGTTAATTTGTGATGACTTGAGATACACTAGTGTAGACTTTTGATGACTCGTGTATGGTCCATGTATCATACTTTATCTAATATTGAGATATAGACGTTTATTTGTTCATATATTGTTTCTTACTTGCTATTAAGATATGGTTGGGTGCTTCGTTGCTTCATTTTTGCGGGTATACGGGTGTGCCCGTGGGCATGTGATATCCGCGGATAGCGGGCACGGGCATAGTTTTCCACCCGTGGCGGTTAGCGGGCGCGGGCGCGGGCACGGTTTTTTGCTCGCGGGTATGGATATCTAGAGCTAGTATCCGCGCGGATTTTACCCGTTGCCATCTTTATGTGGGTCCCATATGTCAGCTTCATCTTCAACCTCCGGCCATCACCACTTAGCGAAGGGAGGGGAGAAGCTCGTGCGGAGTCCCACGCAGCGAGGGGAGGGGAGGAGCTCGTGCGGAGTCCCGGCCGCAGCCTGGCCTCCTATGCCTCCGCAGCCTGGCCTAGAGTGCGCTTGAGCCTGTGACTCAAGCGAGCTCAAGTCAGCGAAGGCGTTCAGACCCGGAGCCTGGCCTGCGACTCTAGCACGAGAGGCGACGCGGTGCGCAGTCTCCTTGAATGTGTTGAATCGGCGGAGCTTCTCCACAGGGTCGCATTCTACATTGTAGTGCACACCCCACCGCTGGTAAAGCCCCCACAACAACGCCTCCGAGTTGAGGTCGTCGGTGGTGAACTTGACGCCGCCGGCGGCGGCCGGCTCCAGCAGAGCCAGCAGTGCCAGCAACACCACCACGCCTGCTAGCTCGGCGAGCTGCTACTTCATCATGGTCGTCTCGGTGGAGCGAGCGATCGGCCTGCTAGCACTACTACTCTCTGGTTTATTTGGTGATAGATGCTCTGCGAGCTAGCTAGCTACGTACGTACATGTTCGTGTTGTGGAAGAAGCGATGGATCGAAGTGATAGATATGGGCTGGACGTTGCTGCGGTGCCTCCTTTTATAGACGGGCAGCCAGCCAGCAGTGCGCTGCGCGAGTCGAACCTCGAAGAAGATGCAGGTGCGCTGCGGCAAGCCAGGGACGAGCTACCTGCTTGTTTGCATTGGCGTTGTTTGGGTGGCCGATCTAACAGCCGGTGGTTGGGCTAGTTGCTTCGGTTAGTTCGGTGTACGCCGGCCGGGCCTGACACGCCCAACTCACTCCCAGGCCAGCTCGCGCGCGCGTCGAGACGGTAGCCGCCGCTCATGCATGCCCAACCGGCCTGTTGCGGGCTGCGCAAACCCGCAAGTTATTGGTTGCCGTTGTCTCAAGATAAGATGGGCGGGCGGGATTAATATGGATCGAATTGAAGCACCTCGAGCTGGCCGATCGGCGGCATGCAGTTTTCACGAGCTCCTCCCCTCCCCTCGCTGCGTGGTGATGACAGGAGGCTGAGGATGAAGCTGACATGTGGGGCCCACACGTCAGAGAGTAGAGGGAGAGTGGCATGCCACATCAGCGAAAATGACAAAAGCGTATGAGTTTCACTGTTTGTGATGGCAATTATGTAGGAGCGCGTATAAAACTGGCAAACGGAGGAGTGCCATCCGTAAGGATGACAAAAAGTTAAAAATCCCATTGCATTGAGCCCTTGGGCAGTATAAATGGACCCTAAGACTTAGGAGGCAAGATACCTCCCAGATACATATGGCAATACGGGATTGCAATATCCCTAGCTACCAAATATATACTCTAATACACAGGTTTGAAATATTGGAAGACAGGGCCAAAAGGTATCTCCATGTCAAGAAATCGTGACCTGTACTTACATTCCCCTTTTTCATGCACACAGGTAGTATTGCTATGTGACTAGTTGACTGCCATGGTAATATCCAGGTCTCAAAGACTTGGCCTTACCCGGGTTCAGTGCTTGAATGGCTGAACCAAACCATGTCAACAATGTTAACGGAGTAACATGTAGCTGGATTGCTAATATTAATTGGGTGACGTGGTTCAAAAGTGAAGCTCCTTTTCACTCTACCTTACCAGATGTAATAACATATACAAAGTACAGCTTCAGAATCCGGCCACTAAGAGCTAATCCAAACAAAGCCCTTCTAAAAAGGTAGTGTGGTTCGTTAATTACAGATCCCTTCTTCAGATAAAATTTCCAGTGAAATTCAAAGACAAATTCTCTGTTTTGTATGACCTAGCACATGAACCTGACCTGAAGAGTTTCAACTTTGATTATGATGAAATATATTATCAGCTTTATGAAGTTACTAAATAGATAAGATGTAACACATATCAACTTATACTGATAATGTGTGTGATAGGACAGAGAGAGAAATTTTTCATAGATAACGAGGATGTATAGAGAATTAAGGTACGAGTACCTAATGCAAGAAGCATTCTCCAGTCTCATTGGGGACCCCATGATGTTGTCAGGAGCTGAATCTCCAACGGACAAGCCATTCATGCTGGATGCCATCATCTGCAAGAGCCTATGCAACAGTTACCCAATGAAGACTAAAAACAGAAAAAGGAAATGGGAGAAACAATTGAGGATTTATACAAGTAAAATGCAGGAGCATGTGAATTCATAAAAGCATAAGATCTGATGCTAAACAAAATCCTATAAGCTGCCAACTGCTAGCCTTACTTTCGGCAGCTAAAGGACACTTACAGCTATGGGGAAATTTGATCTGTATGTATTGACTTTTACTGAAACAGCATCATATCTGTGTATATAAGCTAAGATCATCTAGAAATATGTCAATTATATGGTATTTTCAGAATGACACTCGCCTTTACTGATGAAATACACACCTCCGCCATTCTGCTCAACCTAACTAGCATTTAGTATATGGCCTAGGATACAAGGTGAGATTGTGTTTGCTTCTGAATCAGTTTATGATTTCCAACCAACCAGGATACTGGAATGGAATTAAGCTCAGTCAAGTGGACCCTAAGCAAATGATACAATGATTTGGATTTCCTTCCCCAAATCCTGAAAAAGCGGTAAATTACAGGGGTGGCCTTCCCCACCGAATAGTGACAGAGAAATTCAGCAGGCGTCTACAGGATTAGCAGCGGCACGGCCCACGCTCATCCTGTGCCGTGCGTTACCGCCAAGGCACGAAGCGAGCCACCAATTCTCCCAGTCCCCACCCGGTTCGGGTCTACGAACGAACGAATGCGGAGACTGCCCCATCGGAACCAAAGTTATTATGCTCGCATCGCATGACAGAGAGAGAGAGACGGACGGACGGACGGACCTCGGTGAGGTAGCGCTTGTGGGAGTGGAGGTTGTCGACGTAGACGTCCTCCTCCGGGTCGGGGACCCTCCCGCGCTTGCCGCCGCTGGGCGCCGGAGACATTGCGGCCTGGCCTCCGCCGCCGCCGACCATCTGTGCAGTGGAACTGTGGAAGTAAAAGCTCCTTCCGGTCCGGGCACGGAAGAGGGAGTGTGCTGCAAAGGCGGTTCCCGTTCCCGTTACTAGCGGAGCTCCCGCTCCTCTTTTTATCCTGTCCGGTGTACTGAGATGCGTCGATGTGTCGACCCGCGCGTGGGTCGGCAAGAATCAAGGGCAAGGCCCCCTCTCGCTTTTTTTTTCTTTTCTGTTTCGTCGTGTACTCGTGTCGAGCAGACGAGAGGAGCTCTCTTCGTCATCTCCTTTTTCTTTTGGTTGAACGATGAAATGAAACGATCTGAGCTGCTTTTCTGCACCCAGGATTTCAGGATCTGAAATTCCCTGTCAGCCATGTTCGCTCCCAACTTGTCGGGGCCCAGAGGGCGAACAGAAATTTGACCAGACGGTGAGACGGATTCCTTGGTCCACGTCCAACCTCCAAGGCTCCAACGCCGCCTGATTGCATGATCCGGCGTGACCGCCTGTTCACTGTTCACTGCCTCGGTTAGTTGTGTGCCTGTCATCGTAGAAGACAAGAGGATGTGTGTGGCTGGCCGCGGTGGCCGGCTGCCTAGCCAGACAGTTTCCCAATTTGATTTCGGGCGTCTGGGTTAGGATTGCTAGACTGGCTAGAGAGACATGATCCATTCAGCTCCAAAATGTTTCTAGGCGCTACGAATCCTGTAGTATATAGTGAGTATACACGTACGTATTAGCTGTTTAGCCCCTCCCATTCATTCCAAACGTTAAGTGTATTTGAGGTCCAATAAGAAGCAGCCCATTTAGGCCTATCTAGCTGCTGCTGCTCCCTTCATTATTGTTTGTAGTATACGATAATACGAAGCGTAAGCACTTGCGTCGTCGCTCTGGCTTCCTCGTTTCTCGCCGCCCAAACATTGCTGTTCGTCTGTTCATCTTCGCCGATCGCCAGTTCGCCGGACGCCGCCGTCGCTGTCCATATTGACATCGCCGGCTGCCCGGCTGCCATCCAAGTTACCTCTCGTCCACCAGCAGGCAGCAGCAGCAGGTAATCCATAATCATAAATCATCCAATGATATTCTCTTATATCTAATTAACAGTCACTAGTGATTCTAAATTTCCCTTTCCAATTTCAGACAATATAAAGAAGAGAAAGACTGTGACCACTAATAGCTTTTTAAACCGATTGGTTCAAGTGCTAATTGTATTGAAGCAATTGCAAGCCGAGGCTTTCAGAGTAATGTCGAAGTGGAAGCTCCTATCCTGGAAGGGGAAACTCATAATGATCATGTGCAGAATCTTAATAATCAGAGTAGTGCTCCTGCTACCGCTGAACCAATCGAAGCCGAGGTTGCCGAGCATCCACCAGTTGTAGCTACTAGATTTGAGAGAGACCCTGGGAAACGTGTTCAAATATTGGAACTGCCGGCTGATCAACAAGATGAAGCTCGAAGATTTTATATTTCAGAGGGTCCATATCAACCTGTGTTGGCAAAGTACCCGCTCAGTGAATTAGCTCATCGTCGTCGATTTCAAAGTAACTGGTTCAAGCAATTTACTTGGCTGGAATATTCACCTCATACAAATCGTGCTTACTGCCTGCCATTTTTTTTTATTTTCCAAGAAGCCAATTGGGAAAGTTGGATCAGATACATTCATAGTAAAGGGGTTTCTAAACTGGAAGAAAGTTAATTGTTGAACTGAATGTTCTTTTCTAAAACACATGGGGATGCTAGCTCAGCCCACAATTTTTCAATTCGGTGTTTTAATAATCTTAAGAACATAATGGCTCAAATTGACAATGTGGTTGTTAAGCAAGCTGAGATAATGGTTGCTAGAGGAAGACGAAGGCTTGCGACTACGATTGATTGCCTTAGGTAAGAACTAACAAGAACAATTTCTCATGTCTTTTTTTTTGCAACTAGAGTTTCTGCAGTATTTAAATTTAACTTGCTTTCTTTCTGTACTTAGGTGGTTGACATTCCAAGGTTGTCCCTTTAGAGGCCATGATGAATCTCTAGGTTCCTTAAACAGGGGTAATTTTCTTGAAATGCTCAAGCTTTTGGCTTCGTATAACAAGGAGGTTAATGAGGTTGTGTTAGAAAATGCTCCTAAAAATGCAAAATACACTTCACCTGATGTCCAAAAGGAAATTCTAAGCATACTTGCTCAGTTTTGAAGTATTCTCCGGGAGATGCTAGTGGTGTCTTACAAATCATTGTCACATTTGATTTTGTGTTTATTCTACTCCTAATGGAAAAGATTATGAAGAGCATTGATGTGTTGTGTCAGACACTCCAAAAGAAGAACATTGATATCTTAAATGCGGTGGATTTTGTTTCTACCACAAAAGTGTTGCTTGGTGAGTTGCGAAATAATGGCTGGGAACCTCTTCTTGAGGAGGTTAAATTTGTTTTGTGGAAAGCACGAGATTGATATTCCGGATCTGAGTAAGAAGTATGTTTTCCCCCAAATTATTTGAGTATGAAAGCTACATCATATTTATTCTTTTGTAAAATTGTACTTGTTCATCCGTCAATTCATATCTTCCCATTTGCAGGTATGTTGATGTGACTAAATCTCGAAACAAGAATGACAACACCACAACCTTTCACCATTACAAAGTAGATGTGTTTAATGTTGCAATTGATCAACAACTAGCAGAGTTAGATGATCGATTCAGTTCTCAAGCGACAAAGCTTTTGTCCCTTTGTGCTTCTTTGGATCCTAGGCTGGACACATTCAACATAGACAATATATGCACTCTAGTGGAAAAGTATTATCCTGCTGATTTCTCAAGTCAAGAAAGAGCTCAATTGGAGAGTCAGCTGCCACATTTTCAAATTGATGTATGCAACCATCTAGAACTAAAGGAATTATCAACACTTGCTGATCTAACAAGTGGACTATTTAAAACAGGTAAATATTCATCTTATCCTATGGTGGACAGGTTGTTAAAATTAGTATTAACTCTCCGGTATCAACTGCAACCACCGAAAGATGCTTTTCAGCTATGAAGCTTGCGAAGACACGTCTCAGATGTACAATGGGAGATGGATTGCTGTGAGATTGTTTGGTAATTTATATTGAGAAAGAATTGGCTGCATCAATTGGTACTGATGATATTATTCCAGCCTACGATCTTGCTGCTAGTCGTAGATCCAAATTTAAGTTGATAGATATGTAATTTTGTTTTTGTTAAGACTTGTGAAACATGGTACTATTATTTGAGATTAAAACCAGCTGACATGGCTATCAGTTCTACTTTGCTTTGTCCATTGCCCCCCCTTACTCAAATCCTGGCTCCGCCCCTGCGTTCAGCGCCCTCTTCTCCTATTTGTGACCTATGCTATCTAGCTACCGCCAACCAAAATTTGGCCTAGTCTGATGATTTGGGCCCATATTTGAACTGCAAAACAATTGTGCTTGAGCAAGGCATCCCCTTGATCCTGTGTTTCATGCATAGTCGCATTTGGTAGCTTGAATAGAAGATGAACTTCCTCACCTAGGGTTAGACAAGATTTGGGAATATGAATGAGTAGTCTTGCAATTAAATGGGTTGTAGACTTAGTACGGTAGTGCTATGGTTCTATCTGCAATTTTGACTTGTACAATTAGTTGCATGTTTCTTATATGCTTAGAATTGGTAGGTTAGTGTACTTGGCCTCATTTGTTTGCAGTTCTTGGTAATGAAGCTATGATATATTGTCTTTGATATTTTTGTTCTTATGTTTCACGGTGGAAGGGTCAAAGATATTAGAGAGTTTTAGAATACAAAGAAAGTGGTTGAGTTGTTTGAAAATCTGCCTAGTTTTAGTGAGCTTGTATGTCGTGCAAGGGAGAAGTTTGACAATGAGGTCGCATTATGAGGATAGTTTGATTACTAGAAGGATATTGCACATTAAGTGCTGATGAATTTGTCAACCAAGCCGCATTGGAGGTATTACAAATAGGCTGTGAAAGGGGCTAACACGAGTTTGTTTTGAGGTGGTGGTTGACAGTGGGCATAGGAAAAAACATGTAGACACAAGCCTTAACATTGGAGTTATTAAAGGATAAGAGGTAGAGGAAGTTGGGCTAGTGGTGAAGCTAACTCAAGAGCTTAACATGTTGGAGGCACCCAATGATTTTGAATAGGTGTTGACCCCTCTAGTGGCCTTCGAGATTTTTTGGGGGGTCGGCAAGGGGATTTCGGAGCACGATGATCTATACAAATGGCATCGTTAACAATGACTTTGATGTTGGGACATTTGAGGAGGAGGCCAACAAGGACGACGATGATATTTCCCTTGGTTTGGATGAAGAAAAACAAGCAGAAGGAGATGGAGAAGGACACGATGAAGACAGTGATTTGGATACACAGAGGAGGAAGAGGGTAATGAGGATGGAGATAGGATGAGGTTCATGTAAATTAGAGGGCTTATGACGAGTTCATGAAAGATTGTTGTTGTACAAGTACAAGGCTGAGCAGTTGTGGCAGCTCAAGGTGGTACATGTTAAGGTTCCTAGTGTACCTAATTACAATTTACACAAAAAAAAGTGTACCTAAATACAATGGTACTAGCACGACCAACAAGACCATATGTAATGACATACAAGGCCATATGTAACTACAATGATATTAGCACATAAAACACTGCAAAGATGGAAACAAATATTTAAGTAAATAGGTTAAGAGATCAAACGAGGCATATCGTATAATTGTTATAGGATGATGGATATATTTTAATCTACCCACCTCTGATAAGCAATTAGTAATGTCCTTCTGAATATCTGGAGCCACCATTTGATGATTGTCATGAGCATTTCTCAGAACAACCCGCTTTATCTTCTCATTTTGTTCTGCCAAAAGTATTATCAACTCTAGAAAACCCCCGTGTTATATCAAACTCTTGTGACTCGTCATGACCACGAAAAGCTAACAAGTACCTAACAACACTAATCCAAGTACTTAGTTGAATAAAATACTCATCTTTTGCAACATCTTTATGCTTGTTGACAGCAAAAAGCTTGGCAATTGAGCCTGTGCCAAACATAATAGTGGCAAAAAATTAAATATCTTTCCTGATACTGGTTCGAGCAAAATGTAATTAAACTCTCTGAGATCCAAACAACTCATGGTATGTGAGGCCGTGCCGCCGTGGCATCACGATCGCTCAATTCGGTGCAGCTAGAGTCTGGTATTTACATCCGTATATCCAAAGCACAAAGTCCCACACCACTACTGCTACGAGATTGTCCTGGCATTCATTGAGGATATACTACTACCAGGGTGGTGACGACTGACGAGCGTTCAAGTCCCATACTGTATGTCCATTCGTACGTGCCTGTCACAACTCTCACAACCATCCAAGGAGGCAAGAAGTACCGCGAAATTCTCCGGTCCGGACGTCGTTGACCACCTAAATAAATTTGTCCAGAAATAGCCCGCGTTTCCGTCCATCTCCACGGAGATATATAGGACTCCTTCGTATCAGCCCCCGTTTGCTTTGCAGGAGAGCCTTACCCTCGAAGCCGAAGGCCTCGTGCCTTCTCTTCCTGCCTCGGCTCTTCCTCCTCGCATGAAGGAAGTAGCTGTTTCGCCTATGGTCGCTGCCGCCCTAGTGCTCGACAACAATGGCGCCGACGCGGTCTCCAGCACTGCCATCCCTTATCCCTAGCGTAACCATAAGCGTAGAGGAGAAAGAAGAGATCAATGGGGACGTTTCCACGATCACCTCGGCCGCAAACAACGACGAGGAGTTGTTCACCACTCCCATCTCCTCCAGGAGCCCTTCCACTCGCAAGAAGCGCGGCGCGTTCGGCCTCTTCAGGGCGATGTTCCTGTCCTTGGGCCGGAGCGACAGCATGAAGAAGACAGACGACGGCGACACCACGAGCCCCAATAAGAAGAGGGCCATCGCGGTCGCGGCTGCTGCCGACGACCACAAGCCCGCCGGTGACGAGTCGCCATCGTGGAAACACATCGTGGACGGCATGCGCCCGCTCCGCCTCCGCGGGCAGGAGCTGGAGTACTACCCTCCGCCGCCGCCACTGGGCCACGCCGACGTGTACCACGACGTGATGCTCCCGCCGCCGTCGCCGGCGCGGTCCGGCTTCGAGTTCGAGGAGGTGGGCATGACCAGCCGCTACGCGTCCGCTGAGGATCTGCACCAGATGGACAGCGCCGACGAAGAGGGTGCTCTGGCGGCGGAGGGTGGCGACGGTGACAGCAGTTGCCCACACGCCATCGACATGCAGGCGGAGGAGTTCATCGCCAAATTCTACGAACAGTTAAGTCAGAATCGTTCAACGGCCGTGCCTCCGAGTGACCCATTATTGATCCATCCGCTTGCGGCAAGCATGTAACCGTTCAGATCTTACACTGAAATTGCATTCATCTCAGACTCAGAGGAGGAACCAACGATTTTGATTAAAGGGGCCGGACAAATGTGATTTGTATTTTTAGTGTGATAAAATATATATAATTATATGTTTCAAAAAATTTTCAAAAAAATCTATATTATTTCTAACCAACATCATCATATTTTAATAAAAAAATAAGTGAAATTAATATTTTTTGTGCTATAAATATAAATATTTATATAGGTATTTAAATGAATCTACTGTGCTTGGGGGAGGGGGGGCCACGGCCCCTGCTAGCCCCCCTTGTTCCGCCTCTGGACTCAGAGACGACACTCCCTAATGTGGATCATGAAAAAATGTATCAGCGGTCACATCGATAAACACAGTTCGCCTAAACTGCTCCATGACACCATTTTATTCTTCTTCTTCAACAAACTTCCATCACTAATTTTAGCATGTACTAGCATCAATCTCTTATATTTTCTCAGAAATATTAGGCTGTGTGCATCTCATGATAGAGTCACAGAGGGTGGAGGTTTCTATATTTGATATACAAAGGGTTTATTTGTCTACACATCTGATGATGACCTTATCTTCTTCCCAAAGTCTGTCCAATTCTTAACGGATGGATTTCATCGGAGTCCTAGATGGACACTTATAAGCCTTCCTAACCCACTCACCCATATGATGTTAGGTCTCAAACCACTTAATCCCTAGGATATTGATTACCCTAACACAAGAACACGTAGCTAAGCACTATGGATTAGCAGCTAATTACACTGACTTGAGATGAATGTGGTGCCTTAGGCCACTGTTGGAAGTGTTATATCAACCGCCATTGCAAACGACTTCCTAAGGATAGAAAGCAAGGGAAATTCTATTACCTTGGCGGTACACTCCTAAGGATAAATTTCTTAGTGGTTTGGCCGCTAAGGTAAATTGAGCCATCGCAAAAGTTATAAAGCATGTCAAGAAAATTAGTGAACCGTCAAGTATATATAATTTTATTGAGGGCCTCAAACCCCCAATGAAATGAGTTACACCGCCAAGGAAATGTGTCAAAAAAAAATTCAAAGATTACACAAACCCTGGGGCCACCAGGGTAATATCTTCGTCGATGAGTGATCACTATACCCATCCTTGAGGGTACAAACCCGCCAAGGAAAATATGAACCAACAAAGAAATGGTTTTTTAGGGGCGATCATCAACCAATGGTCGCCAAGTATAAAGAGCAAGGGAAATTCAATTTCCTTGGTGGTCCACCCCTAAGGATAAATTTTTTGGCAGTTTGGCCACTATGGTAACTTGGGCCATTGAAAAAGTTAAAAAGCATAAAAATAATTAGTGAACCACCAAGTGTATATATAACAAGTACACTCGCTGCAACAAAATATCTCCGATATAGTTTCACAAGATATCTTGCCGGCCCGGTAGAAATGATCATCATGGTCACCACAGGATCAACTGGCCAAGGCAGAGGAAATTAAGGCTTTATTGTCTTTGCCTATGCCTATCCCGAACTGTCCGTAATGGCTAATGGGTTGTCACACCCAAAATTTTCTATTTTGGGTTGTGCATGAAAAATACTAAATAAAATAAATAATTTCAATATTTGAATAAATTTATTAGATAAGTTAAGTTGCTGCTAATTTAAATATAGATAATTGTGGTTTTAAATTTTTTTTATATTAATTTGATAATGTGGTGTTTGTGTGATGCTTGTCTTTGGTGTTGGTGAGTGCTATTATTTTCAAAATACCATAGGACGACGTTTACTTCTCACCGGAAATTTTTTTTGGCATTTTCTGGATTTAAAATTTCAATTTCCGTGAGCTTAATCTTTTTCCTTGATCTCTTCATCAATTTTTTCATGAGCTCAAACTCATTTAGTTGAGTTCCTTATCTCTCCAAGAGTCTCCAGGATTTTTCCCGTGATTTTTCTGAGCTCCGGATTATTTTTCACGGCCAAAAAGGTAATTCTAGATTTTCTAGAATTATTTTATTCACGGAATTAAAATAATCCCGAAATTAAGAAAATCCGAAAAGTTTCCAAACCCTACGACTATATATATGACGGCGTAGCCCTCGACGCTCTGATTTCAGAAGTACAACCCTTATCGCGAGCCGCCGCTCGTAGCTCCCTCCACCTCTCGCCGAAGTTCTGCATCTACAGCTTGCGTTCCGGCGAACTTCTGACGAGCTTTTCCGGCCAAACCGTCGCGTTCCGACGCCAGCCACCACCACCAAGAGGCAGCCCTCGTCGTTCTCTACACCGTGGCATATCCGTTTGTACGAATCCATCGCTGTTTCATCGAGTTCCCATCTCATCTTGTTTTTCTCCGGCGAGGTACCACCATGGCTGACCGGAGCTCCTCCCAGCTCAAGGTAGAAGATGATACTATTTACAGTTTTGCCACTAAACTTGTTTTGATCATAAATCTTTGTTTTAACTCCGATTTGACCCGTTCAAGTTGCGTTAGGTTCGTATTTGCGAGCTCTACATGTTAATATAGTTGTGCAGTAGGTTTGGAAAGTTTAATTTTCGAGTTTATAATTAAGTATTTATTTATCTATAGGAAATCTTAGAAAATTCATAACTTTCACGTTTTAACTCCGAATTTGGTGATCTTTGCGTTTGTGTGATCGTAGAAACGTGTAGAAGAGTTTTATAAACTTTTATTACTGTTTTGCTACTATTGGTGTACTGTTTTAATTTTGTCTCTTTGTTTGCTTCGTGTATGATTGCTCAGATGATTGTGTGTTGATGCTTGATGATCGAGTATAGACGGTGAGCAATTTCTTGACGATCAGGAGTATTATTTTGAGCCAGACCAGCAGTATCATCAGGAAAGCTTTGATCAAGGCAAGTATAACATGGGACCATCCTTGTTACCTATTCACTGAAATTATCATACATATGCATGTGTCTTCCTTGACAACCATAGAGATTATAACTTAGTTATTGATATCTTGTTTCCTTGTCACCTATGGGTTGTGCATTTGGGTAGCTATTGTTAGTGCTTAATTATGAACAATGATCTTGTAATTTGACTAATGGATTATGCAATCAACCATTAAGATGATTTTATTACTGTTGAAAGGGGGCTAGAGCAAGGGGTTATATTGTTGCTCTGGTTTCTCTCCGTAAGGACTTACCTGTAAGTGATAACCGGGATATACAGTACAGCTGTGAGGGCTATATGGCTCTGGCTCTAGTTGTTCAAGAGACCTTTTCTAGCTTGTTAGAGGTTACCTTAAATGGCGTAAGAATGGCTTGCCACTTTGGGTGTAGTGCGAGCCCCTGGCCTAGTGTGTATAGGCTGCGGTTGTTGTGCCACAGGGAAGGGGGGTTCTATATCTGCCTGCCGAGTGAATCTAATGGTCCTAACTTGTTAGACGAACTTTTGAGTGGCTTTATATGGTTTTCAGTGTTTTGGGAGTAATTAACCTATGCATTTGGAAATCATGACTCACAGTGAAAGTGTACACCTCTGCGCAGAGTTAAAAACTGGTATACTAGCCGTGCTCACGGATACGAGCGGCCTTGGGGATTCTTACAGAATAGTTGATCACCATTATTATATCATGCTTAATTATTATTGATTATTATTATGCTCATGTTAATGTTATTCATTATCCTTATTACAATTGATCATTGATTCATTAATGGGAATTAGAATACCTTGATGCTACTCAATTACTAATTATATGATGATTAAAAGCTAAACGCAATCAAACAGTGTCTAGCCTTTTTGAGCCTCATGAACCCTGTGTTATACTTGTTGAGTTCGACATGGACTCACTCTTGCTATTTCCCCAACACTCCAGTGTGTAGTAAGATGCTACTCGGAAGAAGGATAAAGGTGTAGTGGAGTTTCCAGAAGACTAGTAGAAGTGCTAGGCATATGTTACCCCCAGTCAGCCGTCCCTGAGAAGAATGGAGCCTGAAGTTTAGTCACCGTTCCGCGATACTCTGATGTAAGTGTTAATATAGCTATGTATACGTTATATAATAACATTGTTTCTGATATTTTTTTCATTCTGGCATATGTGTGGACTTCCTGGGCACACATATGATTAGCCTGGTTTTGTTCTTTAGAAAACCGGGTGTGACAGAGTGGTATCAGAGCGGTGTTGACTGTAGGACGTATGCCAAGTAGCACTGGACGTATTCTAAAACTTATTTTACTATAAAACTAATTTGTCATACCTTGACTCATTGATTTTGACTATTTTCTCTTCCTTGTCTTGTTGTATCCCCTCCTTGATATACCTTCCTTTGAGCTATTATTTCTTACTCCATTGGATTTTGTTTTATGTTGCTTTTACTAAAAGTTTTCTGATCTTACCTTGTTCAAAAGTTCGATGGCCTTTCATCATCTCCAAGGTGCCATTAGGATGACCACCATTGTTGAAGAAGCACTTGTAGTATCGATGATGTGATGTGTGTTTGTTTTGCTTGATGTGTTACTTGTGTGTTGTTCTTGTTCTCGTGTTTTGAAAGTGGCCCGGAAGGTATAAGTCTTGAGGAGTAGCTTGATCTATGCTAAGTGGGGTAGGTTTTACGTAATACTCCGCATGCTGATTTCTATAGCAGTCTGCAATGTTTCTGTTATATCTCAAGATATGGACATGAGAAATTCATGAAATTTTACTGGGAATAACTAGACTTCTGTATCTTTCCAAACCCACTGGATTTACCTTTTTATCTATTTTGAGCTAAGAGATATACCTGTTCTAAGTTGAGGTTACTGCACAGTCTGGAATTCTGAAATAGTTTCGGTTAAGTTCAGTTTTTGACTAACTTATTGACAGAACCTGGAAAAGTGTTATTAATAAAAGTTGTAGATAATTTCATAAGCTTTCCAACCATGTAAAGATCACTTCATTTGGATCTTTATAGCTCGAGTTATGCCAGATTTACTGAACTGCTAAAATTGGAATTCGCCCAGAAATTTTCTGCATTACTTCCTTATCTTGTACAAGTGAATATATCATTGGATATCTTGAATCTCATTGATTTGCCTGGGAATCTTACATTAGAGATGATTATGGTTATCTAGTATAAAAGGGATGTGATTTACTTTGGTGTCCCCTAGTTTCTTTTTCTTAAGGGGGTAGCAAAGTTGTGAGTGTTGCAAGATGAATGTTTCGTATGTCCTAGAGCTTCACTTGGAAGAAGTGGTTATCTCTATGATTGGAAGTCTATAGTTAGTTTCATGAAAACTTAGATGACATCACCCCCATATCAAGTATGTTTAGTAAGTTTTAAGTGAAGGACTCATCGATAGCAGCAAGCCTTAGAGAAAGTGTTTCCTTCAATGACATCGTCAGGTGAAACAAGATCTTTGTTAAGTGGGGTAGCATCTGCTATCAACAACAGCAAGTCCTGAATATCTCAAGTGACGAGGCATGAAGAGGCATGAAGAACTAAAGATCAAACTTTATCTTTCTTGTCATCTTTTGGCTATCCTCGATCCATGTCTTATATCTCATCAACATAAATCAAAGAAGCATGAAGATTTAAAGATTAGTGTTATCTATCTCTCTAATCTCTCTGAATCTCATTTGTATCTTATCCTGTCTTTTTAGAGCAGTCTGTCTTCCTTAGCTTATACCTCTATTTTTGGATGCCCAAAAATCATGGATAAATTCTGGACAATAGTAGACTTCAATATTTTTCTCTGACCGTAAGAACTACCCTGATATCTATTATGGTTTGGGATTTATGAAAATCACAAGGCGACGCATCTGTGCTGTCAGCAATCTGGAATAGTTTCTATTGTGCACAGTTTTCGACCACGTTAACTGTAGAATCTGGAGAAGTGTTCTATAAGAAAGTTGTAGTAAATTTGATAAGCTTTCCAATGGTATAAGCTACAACATCATTAGATTCATAGAACTCGAGTTATAACTATATTTCTGCTCTGCCATTTTTCTGCTCGCGAGAAAGTGCAAATTACTTGTTCTTGCATATGCTCATGAGTCTCTTTGAGATGGTAGAAGGACATGATGGTAGTCATCACTCAGAAACAAATGCAAGCTATCCATTGGTGTTCTCCAGTTGATCTCTTAAGAGGGGTTGCCGAACTAAAGGCGATACAAGATGGAGGTTTTATACGTTCTATTTCGTCATCTGGAAGCATCAGCTATCTACATGGTTGCAAAGTCATTATCGAGCGCAGGTATCCTTTCTCAGGGTGGGTAACCTGTTAGAACCATCTACAAGAATCATAAGGGTCTAAAGGAGACATTTACAAAGTTGGTTATGAGTTTGTGGCATCATCATTGGATAGGAGTTGACGAAAGAAAAGTGAAGACTTGTAGATCAACTTTATCTTTCTCCCTAGTCTCTCCGAATCTCGGGACGAGATTCCTGTTAAGTGGGGTAGATTTGTCACACCCAAAATTTCCTATTTTGGGTTGTGCATGAAAAATACTAAATAAAATAAATAATTTCAATATTTGAATAAATTTATTAGATAAGTTAAGTTGCTGCTAATTTAAATATAGATAATTGTGGTTTTAAATTTTTTTTATATTAATTTGATAATGTGGTGTTTGTGTGATGCTTGTCTTTGGTGTTGGTGAGTGCTATTATTTTCAAAATACCATAGGACGACGTTTACTTCTCACCGGAAATTTTTTTTGGCATTTTCTGGATTTAAAATTTCAATTTCCGTGAGCTTAATCTTTTTCCTTGATCTCTTCATCAATTTTTTCATGAGCTCAAACTCATTTAGTTGAGTTCCTTATCTCTCCAAGAGTCTCCAGGATTTTTCCCGTGATTTTTCTGAGCTCCGGACTATTTTTCACGGCCAAAAAGGTAATTCTAGATTTTCTGGAATTATTTTATTCACGGAATTAAAATAATCCCGAAATTAAGAAAATCCGAAAAGTTTCCAAACCCTACGACTATATATATGACGGCGTAGCCCTCGACGCTCTGATTTTAGAAGTACAACCCTTATCGCGAGCCGCCGCTCGTAGCTCCCTCCACCTCTCGCCGAAGTTCTGCATCTACAGCTTGCGTTCCGGCGAACTTCCGACGAGCTTTTCCGGCCAAACCGTCGCGTTCCGACGCCAGCCACCACCATCAAGAGGCAGCCCTCGTCGTTCTCTACACCGTGGTATATCCGTTTGTACGAATCCATCGCTGTTTCATCGAGTTCCCATCTCATCTTGTTTTTCTCCGGCGAGGTACCACCATGGCTGACCGGAGCTCCTCCCAGCTCAAGGTAGAAGATGATACTATTTACAGTTTTGCCACTAAAATTGTTTTGATCATAAAATCTTTGTTTTAACTCCGATTTGACCCGTTCAAGTTGCGTTAGGTTCGTATTTGCGAGCTCTACATGTTAATATAGTTGTGCAGTAGGTTTGGAAAGTTTAATTTTCGAGTTTATAATTAAGTATTTATTTATCTATAGGAAATCTTAGAAAATTCATAACTTTCACGTTTTAACTCCGAATTTGGTGATCTTTGCGTTTGTGTGATCGTAGAAACGTGTAGAAGAGTTTTATAAACTTTTATTACTGTTTTGCTACTATTGGTGTACTGTTTTAATTTTGTCTCTTTGTTTGCTTCGTGTATGATTGCTCGGATGATTGTGTGTTGATGCTTGATGATCGAGTATAGACGGTGAGCAATTTCTTGACGATCAGGAGTATTATTTTGAGCCAGACCAGCAGTATCATCAGGAAAGCTTTGATCAAGGCAAGTATAACATGGGACCATCCTTGTTACCTATTCACTGAAATTATCATACATATACATGTGTCTTCCTTGACAACCATAGAGATTATAACTTAGTTATTGATATCTTGTTTCCTTGTCACCTATGGGTTGTGCATTTGGGTAGCTATTGCTAGTGCTTAATTATGAACAATGATCTTGTAATTTGACTAATGGATTATGCAATCAACCATTAAGATGATTTTATTACTGTTGAAAGGGGGCTAGAGCAAGGGGTTATATTGTTGCTCTGGTTTCTCTCCGTAAGGACTTACCTGTAAGTGATAACCGGGATATACAGTACAGCTGTGAGGGCTATATGGCTCTGGCTCTAGTTGTTCAAGAGACCTTTTCTAGCTTGTTAGAGGTTACCTTAAATGGCGTAAGAATGGCTTGCCACTTTGGGTGTAGTGCGAGCCCCTGGCCTAGTGTGTATAGGCTGCGGTTGTTGTGCCACAGGGAAGGGGGGTTCTACATCTGCCTGCCGAGTGAATCTAATGGTCCTAACTTGTTAGACGAACTTTTGAGTGGCTTTATATGGTTTTTAGTGTTTTGGGAGTAATTAACCTATGCATTTGGAAATCATGACTCACAGTGAAAGTGTACACCTCTGCGCAGAGTTAAAAACTGGTATACTAGCCGTGCTCACAGATACGAGCGGCCTTGGGGATTCTTACAGAATAGTTGATCACCATTATTATATCATGCTTAATTATTATTGATTATTATTATGCTCATGTTAATGTTATTCATTATCCTTATTACAATTGATCATTGATTCATTAATGGGAATTGGAATACCTTGATGCTACTCAATTACTAATTATATGATGATTAAAAGCTAAACGCAATCAAACAGTGTCTAGCCTTTTTGAGCCTCATGAACCCTGTGTTATACTTGTTGAGTTCGACATGGACTCACTCTTGCTATTTCCCCAACACTCCAGTGTGTAGTAAGATGCTACTCGGAAGAAGGACAAAGGTGTAGTGGAGTTTCCAGAAGACTAGTAGAAGTGCTAGGCATATGTTACCCCAGTCAGCCGTCCCTGAGAAGAATGGAGCCCGAAGTTTAGTCACCGTTCCGCGATACTCTGATGTAAGTGTTAATATAGCTATGTATACGTTATATAATAACATTGTTTCTGATATTTTTTTCATTCTGGCATATGTGTGGACTTCCTGGGCACACATATGATTAGCCTGGTTTTGTTCTTTAGAAAACCGGGTGTGACATGGGTCCCTCACACGGGCACATCTCAAGGTTCCACATGACCAGAACTTTATCTTTCCACCGTAGTACAGTGCAAAGATGCTTCCTTTTTTATTTACGGAGAAAAAGCCAGGTTCGTGGAGGAGTATATGATAATTATTGAGGTTACCTATGGTACCTAGTACTATCTTGGAATTTGTTTATTACTTAAAAATATTTTTGGATTTTTCCTATGATTGGATCATCGTGGTTTAGGATTGTATAAGGTGATATGACAACATATCCTGAGCATCATAAAAGAACCCAGGTGAGCCTTGATGGAACAAAAAATATATATAATACAATCGCCATCTACTAGGTCCTAGAAAGAAAGTAAACATATATTTGAGTCACAGAATTACCAATTCTTTTAATTTGATTACCAACATGATTACCAACTCTCTATAAGTCACAGAATTAAATGTCTGAAACAAAAAAAAAACTTTAGTGTTTTATTCATATTTCATTTCATTTCATTTCTTATGATATGGCAGCCTTGAAAATAAGACCGTGAAACTTTACATAGAGATTGGTCTTAATAAATTTAGTATAAAAATAAGCCCTTTTACAATGCTTGAAAATAATTCCCAACAATTCCCAATAACTCCTAATAGCTCTGCAAATTAACAATTTTTATTGATTTAATTTGCGCAAGGGTATTTTGGTCATTACGCGACCTAACTCACCCCCACCCCACCCGACGCCGCAGCCCCAACCCCAAGCCACGCGCCGGCGTCGCCTCCCTCGCCGTCATCCTCAACGCGCTCGCCATCGACCCGGGCCGCCGCTGGAAGGGGCCCTGGCGCTGGTTCGATGAATCCATGCTCGACTGCTGCGAGCCCCTCGACAAGGTCAAGGCCCAGGGCATCACTTTCAGCAAGGTCGCCTGCCTCGCACACTGCTCTGGCGCCGACGTCCAATCCTTCCGCGCTAATCGGATCACCATCCACGACCTACGGCGGTCATCCCACGGCTTCTCCCCGGCGGCGCCTCTCACTTCCCCCTCGTCCCCACGCGGTCCATCGACGACAAGATCCTTGGTGGCAAGCGCCCCCACCGGCCTCCGCTACCGTCCTGACGCACAGGGTCACGTCCACGACCGCCAGCGCGGGGTCGTCCACGAATTCGTCATGCCCGAGGTTCGCGGGCCGCCACGGTAAGTTGGCTCCTCCCTCCGTATCATGGGAAATGCATTGTTCATCAAGTTGCCTGTTCAGGCTAGAGTGTGTTTGGTTGTTACCTGAACCTGAAATTGAATTAGTTGCTAATGTACGTTTGCTATGTCTATAAAATATTAGCCAAATAATTGTTATTCTTAGATGAAGTATACACCTAGCAGGAAAGGCAAATTGACCCCAAAAATGCTTGTAACCTGCTCTAAATTCAGTTTGTTGTACCTGTTGTAGAAAGCATCTTAACGAGGAATACTGTTGTTTACTTGGTATTTAAATTGATGTATTATAGACTATCCCTATTGAACCATTGATTGGTTGCTCAAATCTGAATACCAATTTTCTTTATTACTCTGAATTTCATTATGTGCTTTAATTTCTTTTTATGTCGCGGTGATACACTTGCGGATGAGGATGCGGAGCTAACTTTTTTCACATGGCAATTTATAACTCTAGAGAGCATGCTGATAGCCTGCTGTTGACACTTCATGATAATTCTTTCAATTGCCATTTTTTCTCATCTCATTACTGTCCATAGTCTTATATATTTCTTTTAAAGCTCTAGGGACAGAACCTGAAGTATTCAAGGTTCAGAGTTGACAGCATCATAGCAGGTCCACACATTCTCATTTACAGGTAAATGCATTTAAAAAATATATACATGCAAATGGACTTACAATGCTGTCCAAAGCTGAATGTTTGGAAATGCTTCTGCAGTAATTTATGGGAGGGTAAAATGTTCTTATCTACAGAATCATATTACTGAACTGTAAGCTGCATCACCAAGCCTACAGAGGTTTTTTATTGTTGTCAGCGGCCTGCCTGCCTATGCAAGTATGTATCAACTATCAATACTCTTGCTTTCTAAATACTCTGGTTGGCTCTTGTGATGTGAGCAACTCGAAGTGGTCTATGCTTTTTTGTATTTTATATTTACATGCTCACAACAAGCTTTAGACAGCACTGACTGAAGGCTCAATTGCCGGTTGCAAATTTCAGATACATCCTTGTGTCTGAATCTCTTTGGTTTGCAATTTTATCAAGATTAATTTGACATCCGCATTACTGGAAAGATAACAAACCTGGTATGTTATTGCCTGGTTACTACATTATATTATTTCCAAGTGAAGTCAAAATTAGATGCCACACTTCTGAAATTGTGCTTGAACTGGTGCACATGTATCTGATTTCATGTAACTAACTATCCATGTCTAGTTGTTAAAAACATGTTCGACACCCAAGTATTATGTTTTTAGTCCATTTCAAAAAACTGTATAATTACATGGCACCGATGTGGTAGTTGACTAGATGTGTGGTATATAGATGGCAAACTTCTCTTGTTTTTAACTTTCTATAATTATTAATACAATCATGATGATATATTACTTGTGAGATTAACATAACCGGCGGGTTCTCAATACCCGTGGGTGTAGGTGCAGGTGCAAAATTGCACTAGTTCAGTGTGTTGGGGGCGGGTGTGATACTAGCTAGATTTATGAAGCAGATAGGCTATGCGTATCGTTTATAGTTTTTATTACATCTGCTTGTATTGTATATGTATGCACCGTGCAAGTCCGATACCCATGAGTTTGATCACAGAGCTGCAACATATCATCCATGGATAGCTACTGCCATTTTCCGAGACTGTGCTACGGTCTGGACACGGGCAACCATGACAAGTTAGGGGGCATTCCCAGGCATGAAACATGCATCAAGCATCTGCCTGTTAGTATCATACATATATTTCTTGTTAGTGCTCATGAAGATGAATTGGGGATCATAAGCTACACATTTTTTGAAATCTTGGATATGTACTGTTGCATAATTATTTACTACTTATTTATCAGCTGGCCACTAGTACATTACTGCTTGCCATGGCTTGCTCTGAAATGAATTTATTGCATTTTTTAGATCACAAATATGGATGATGAAGAACGGATCCGATCCAAAATGGCGGGAGCGAAGTGAGGGAAAAGTGCGGGATCCAGCAGAGGAAAAAAGAAGAAGGTAGTCAACAGCGCACAGAGGGCCAAAAGGGGTTCCGAGCTTTGGGATTGGTAGCAGCCCCCCTCTCCGGATAAGATGGTAAGAGAACTATTTCGTGTGAAAAATAGATCCAATTTGTTTGATCTTGTTGCCTGGTTGATACTTAGATACCATCATTTGTGATACCTGACATTCACAGAGGGAGATCCACCAACAGAACAGTAGGATCCAGGTGTCATATTTATTAGATTTTTTTTTACATGGTGCTTGGTCCCAAATCTGTTGGTAGACTGATCATTGTTACATGGTGCTTGGTCGTTGAACTGATGATCATCTTGTAGCAATTAACTCTGTATTTTGTTTGTAAGTGTATGTTCAGTCATGACCATTTGTTTTTATTGTAGGTTATGTCTGACAGTAGTAACGACGAAGAACTGGATGAATATCATCAAAGCCTACAAGTACTCAGAGACGAAATTGAGGCAGCTAAGAAAAAAGCAAAAGCCGACATCTTTCGCTGTGCGAAGGAGGCAGCTAAGAAAAAAACAAAAGCCGACATCTTTCGCTGTGCGAAGGAGGCGAGTGATAGTGTTGACTTGACGTTGCGTTTAGTGTATATACGCATCAAGGAGCGTGTGTTGGTACCAAAGGTGCTTTACAAGCAACAGAAAGATGAAGATGAGAAAGATGCAGACTGAAGTGCAAAAGAATGCGGAGTTCTCTGTTGGTTGCAAGTAGTGCAAGAAGTTCTCTTTTGGGTTGCAAGTAGTGCTTGGCTAGTTGGTTCCTTCGTTGGTTGCAAGTAGTGCATGTCAGCAGTAGTTATCTAAGTCTAAATAGTAGTTAGTTATTTTGTTTCATCCCATGATATATAGAGCTAAGACACTATGGAAAATGATCTTGAATTTTATAGTGCAACAAATTCCAAATATTGCTTGTTTGGCCCTGCTAGCATGCTTTGGCAAGCAACACTGAGATATTGCTGAAATTATTTTCTTTGAACACCACAGGGCAGTGCAGCTGATGTTGCTATGTGTGCAATGCTTGAGATAGACAGGAATACTCGTCTTAAGGAGCTTGGTTGGACACTCCTCTTGCAGGTAGTTCATGCATAAAGTTAGGTCTGATCACTGGTTAAATGTTGGCATACTTTGCTTTCTCCTTTAAAACTGAAAAGGACATGACTTGTTTATGACTCCTGTAACTAGAGTATTTGACCCAAACGAGCAGCACCAAAAGAAGCTTCATTTTCATGCCCCCATCGAGAACCTGCCCACACTACAAGCAGGGGTCATGGTCTCACGGAAGTGACATGGTTTTATTACAAGCTGATGTTGAGCCCCGATGCGTCATCAGCCCCTGTAACAGCCTTCTGTCTGAGAGCCTCCAGCTACGGCCACAAACTGACGGAAGGCATGCAGCGAGCGCCGGTGATCCTGCTGTGATCCAGATCAAGCGGCGGTGGCTCAGGCCTCGCATCGATCCTAGCTACTAGTAGGCAGCATCACATTATTTCTGGCTCTAGGGGTGTAGCGTAGCTAGGGCGCGGTATAACGTGGGGTTCCCGCTTTCTCTGCGATGGATCGATCTCTAGTGCTGCTACTCTGCAGGCCAGTTTGTTTAGGAGGAGTGCCCCGATGCTAGTGCTACGCTTTAGCCATGATTAGGAGGGGCAGCACACGCCGGCGCGAGCGTCTGCTTTGCTGTGGAGCAGCATAGGGGGGCTGTAGTAGGCTGTAGCCGGCCGCCGCGCTCTCTCGCGTAGCATGTGGCCGCTCGACTGCAGACGGCCTACACATCATGTAGTATGTACTCGTCTTGTTAGCACCAACAGGAGCACTACAAGAACGGATGACCTGCACGCCTTTCACATGATTAAAAAAAACTATCGAGAGCATCTAGAAAAACACAGTAAAACATCATACCAATCGATTGGTTTGGATCAGGTATGGACAACAATAGGCCCTCAGAGAGGGAGTAAAGCCTCAACGGTGCCATGATAACGTTGAGTAAGCTAAAAGACATACAGTAAGCGGCAATGATCCGTGCACAAACACATCATCCACTCATGTTACACACTCATCAAACATGTATAGACACGCTAACACGTTATTTGCATTAACATGTATAGACACGCTAGCTAGCTAGCCACATACACACACTAACCACACACGTGCTAACCACTCATATAACCAGCCTAACCTTGTACACACACGCTAACCAGGCTAACTACATACACACACTAACCACCAGGCTAACCACGTGTACACACACTGCACGTTCACCACACACACGCCTAGGCACACGCTACAGCTAACCACACACACGCTAACCTACAGGCTAACCACGTGTCCACATACACACACGTGCACTACGCACACACGCGTACCCACACTGACCAACACGCTAATCACGTACACATGCAAGATCAACTGTATAAATTACATACACCATAATATAGTAATCAATAAAAGTTATAAAATAAAAAAGATCTACCATATAAATCAAATATCACGCATGCGTCAATCCCAACTATAATACATAATTCATAACAAAATATTATTGCTACAAATAAAAAAGTACAGTTTTACCATTGGTTAAAAAAACAACTACAAAACAGCAATTACCACTCCTATATTTTGGACTCTAATTCTGCTCTATTTTAGAGCTGTTGGGAGCCGTTACGGCGCATATGACCCACCTACCATAGACACATCTCTGCGGCTCCCAACGGCTACGCCTTGATGGCTCTCAACGGCTCCCCTCATTTAGGCCCACCTACCATAGACACATTAAAAATTTTCTTAATAATTCCCAACGGCTCTCCAAGCATTGTATATATTTTTTGCTTCATCTATAACACTTAAGTAGAAGAACACCCCGCGCATTGCTTCGGAAACTACTGATTTGGAATGAAATTTAAGGATTCATACAATGCTTAGGAAGAGATTAACTATGATAAACTAATGTTAGTGGATTGCGTGACACGCTGATGTGGATAGCTAAATATATGTTAGTTGATAATGTGTCTCGCTGGCGTGGATATCATAATTGTTTATGCTAATGAACTTTAATTGAAAATAATAGTGGACTGCAAAGGTGGACACCTTGCATGTCAAGAAAAATTAAGGTTCCTATGGTACCTAGTACTATCTTGGAATTTGTTTATTGCTTAATAAACAATTCTGGACTTTGCATGTCTAGAAAAATTGAGGTTCCTATAGTACCTAGTACTATCTTGGAGTTTGTTTATTGCTTAAGAAACAATTCTGGACTTTTCTTAAGATTGGATCACCGTGGTTGAGGATTGCATTAAGTGATGTGACAACATATCCTGAGCATCATAAAAAAACGGGTGAGCCTCGATGGAACAAAAAATATATAAAATACAATCTCCATCTATGAGGTCCTGGAAAGAATGTAAACCAACCTCGATGGAACAAAAAATATATAAAATACAATCTCCATCTATGAGGTCCTGGAAAGAATGTAAACCAATATTTAAGTCACAGAATTACCAACTCTTTTAATTTGATTACCAACACGATTACCAACTCTCTATGAGTCATAGAATTAAATGTCTGAAACCATAGAATGAAACTTTAGTATTTTGTTCATGTTTGACATGGCAGCCTTGAAAATAAGACTGTGAAACTTTACACAGAGATTGGTCTTAATAAATTTATTATAAAAATATATTTCCTACTTCATCTATAACACTTAAGTAGAAGAACACCCCGCACGTTGCTTCGAAAACTACTGATTTGGAATGAAATTTAACTATTCATACAATTCTTAGGAAGAGATTAACTATTATGAACAAAGGTTAGTGGATAGCGTGATATGTTGATGTGGATAACTAAATATATGTTAGTTGATGATGTGTCCGCTGGTGTGGATATCATAATTGCTTATGCTAATGAACTTTAATTGCAAATGATAGTGGACTGCTGAGGTGGACACATTGCATGTCAAGAAAAATTGAGGTTCCTATGGTACCTAGTACTATCTTGGAATTTATTTATTGCTTAAGAAACAATTCTGAACTTTTCTTAAGATTGGATCATCGTGGTTTAGGATTGTATAAGGTGATGTGATAATATATCCTGAGCATCATAAAAGAACGGGTGAGCTTCGATGGAACAAACAAAATATAAAAAATACAATCTCCACCTACTAGGTCCAAGAAAGAATGTAAACATATATTTAAGTCACAGAATTATCAACTCTTTTAATTTGATTACTAACACAATTACCAATTCTCTATGGGTCATAGAAATAAATGTCTAAAACCATAGAATGAAACTTTAGTGTTTTATTCATATTTCATTGCATTTCTTATGATATGGCAGCCTTCAAAATAAGACCGTGAAACTTTACACGGAGATTTGTCTAAATAAATTTATTATAAAATTATATTTTCTGCTTTATCTATAACACTTAAGTAGAAGAACACTCTGCGTGTTGCTGCGGGAACTACTGATTTGCAATGAAATTTAACGATTCATACAATTATTAGAATGAGATTAACTATTATAAACTAATGTTAGTGGATAGTGTGGTATGCTGATGTGGATAACTAAATGTATGTTAATTGATGATGTGTCTCGCTGGCGTGAATATCATAAGCTTTAACTATAACACTTAAGTAAAAGAACACCCCGCACGTTGCTGCGGGAACTACTGATTTGGAATGAAATTTAATGATTCATACAATTCTTAGGAAGAGATTAGCTATTATGAACTAATGTTAGTGGATAGCGTGGCATGCTTATTAGGATAACTAAATGGATGTTAGTTGATGATGTGTCTTGCTAACGCGGATATCATAATTGCTTATGTTAGTGAACTTTAATTGCAAATGATAGTGGACTGCTGAGGTGGACACCTTGTACGTCAAAAAAATTAAGGTTCCTATGGTATCTAGTACTATCTTAGAATTTGTTCATTGCTTAAGAAATAGTTCTAGATTTTTCTTAAGATTGGATCATTGTGATTTAGGATTTATAAGGTGATGTGACAACATATCCTGACCATCATAAAAGAATGGGTGAGCCTAGATGGAATAAAAAAATTATATAAAATACAATCTCCACCTACTTGGTCCAAGAAAGAATATAAACCTATAATTGAGTCACAAAATTGCCAACTCTTGTAATTTGATTACTAACTCTCTATGAGTCATAGGATTAAATGTCTAAAAGCATAGAATGAAACTTTAGTGTTTTATTCATGTTTCATTTCATTTCTTATGACATGGCAGCCTTGAAAATAAGACCATGAAAGTTTACATAGAGATTTATCTTAATAAATTTATTATAAAATTATATTTTCTGCTTTATCTATAACACTTAAGTAGAAAAAACACCCCACGCATTGCTGCGGGAACTACTGATTTGTAATGAAATTTAACGATTCATACAATTCTTAGGATGAGATTAACTATTATGAACTAATGTTAGTGGATAGCGTGGTATGTTGATATGGATAACTAAATGTATGTTAGTTGATGATATGTCTTGCTGGCGTGGATATTATAAGCTTCAACTATAACACTTAAGTAGAAGAACACCCCGTGCGTTGCTACGGGAACTACAGATTTGGAATGAAATTTAACGTTTCATACAATTCTTAGGAAGAGTTTAACTATTATGAACTAATGGTAATGGATAGCGTGGCATGCTGATATGGATAACTAAATGGATGTTAGTTGATGATGTGTCTCGCTGGCGCGGATACCATAATTGCTTATGCTAGTGAACTTTAATTGCAAATGATAGTAGATTGCTGAGATAGACACCTTGCATGTCAAGAAAAATTGAGGTTCCTATGAAACCTAGTACTATCTTCGAATTTGTTTATTACTTAAGAAACAATTCTAGACTTTTATTAAGATTGGATCATCGTGATTTAGGATTGTATAAGGTGATGTGACAACATATCCTGAGCATCATAAAAGAACGGGTGAGCCTCGATGGAACAAAAAAATTATATAAAATATAATCTCCATCTACTATGTCCTAGAAAGAATGTAAACCGATATTTGAGTCACAGAATTATCAACTCTTTTAATTTCATTACCAACACGATTACCAACTCTCTATAGTCACAAAATCAAATGTCTGAAACCAAAGAATGAAACTTTAGTGTTTTATTCATGTTTTGTTTCATTTCTTATAACATGGCAGCCTTGAAAATAAGACCGTGAAACTTTACACAGAGATTGATGCTAACAAATTAATTATAAAAATATATTTTCTGCTTCATCTATAACATTTGAGTAGAAGAAGACCCCGCGCGTTGCTGCGAAAACTACTAATTTGAAATAAAATTTAATAATTCATACAATTCTTAGGAAGAGATTAACTATTATGAACTAATGTTAGTGGATAGCGTGACATGCTGATGCGGATAACTAAATGAATGTAAGTTGATGATGTGTCTCACTGGTGTGGATATCATAATTACTTATTCCAGTGAACTTTAATTACAAATGATAGTGGACTGCTGAGGTAGACACATTGCATGTCAAGAAAAATTGAGGTTCCTATGGTACCTAGTACTATCTTAGAATTTGTTTATTGCTTAAGAAACAATTCTAGACTTTTCTTACAATTAGGTCATCGTGGTTTAGCATTGTATAAGGTGATGTGACAACATATTCTGAGCATCATAAAAGAACGAGTGAGCCTCGATGAAACAAAAAAATATAAAATACAATCTCCATCTACTAGGTCCTAGAAAGAATGTAAACCTATATTTGAGTAAAAGAATTACCAATTCTTTTAGTTTGATTACAACACGATTACCAACTCTCTTTGAATCATAAAATTAAATGTCTGAAACCATAGAATGAAACTTTAGTGTTTTGTTCATGTTTCAATTCGTTTCTTATGACCTGGCAGCCTTGAAAATAAGACTGCGAAACTTTACACACAGATTGGTATTAAATTTATTATAAATATATATTTTCTTCTTCATCTACAACACTTAAGTAGAAGAACATCCCGTGTGTTGCTGCGGGAACTACTGATTTGGAATGAAATTTAACGATTCATATAATTCTTTGGAAGAGATTAACTATTATGAACTAATGTTAGTGGATAGCGTGGCATGCTGATGTGGATAACTAAATGTATGTTAATTGATGATGTGTCTTGCTGGCGTGAATATCATAATTACTTATGTCAGTGAACTTTAATTGCAAATGATAGTGGACTGCTGAGGTAGACACATTGCACGTCAAAAAAAAATTGAGGTTCCTATGGTACCTAGTACTATCTTGGAATTTGTTTATTGCTTAAGAAATAATTCTGGACTTTTCTTAAGATTGGATCTTCGTGGTTTAGGATGAATAAGGTGATATGACAACATATCCTAAGCATCATAAAAGAACGGGTGAGCCTTGATGGAAAAAAATATAAAATACAATCTCGACCTACTAGGTCCTCGACCATCATGTCATGGAACGTGCGTGGCCTAAATATGAGGGCGCGGCAGGATAACGTCCGAACTCTTGTCGATGACATTCATGCTAGTATAGTTTGTCTCCAAGAAACAAAACTAGATGTAATTCCGCAGAGCTTGGTCTTCTCCATGCTCGGAATCAATTTCTTAGATTTCGCTTACTTACCGGCTGACAACACGGGGGCAGGATCCTGATCGCGGGAAGAATGCAAGCTGTCTCCCTTGATGATGTCCTGGTGGGTTGTTACTCAGTCACGGTCCGATTGCGGACGCTGACCAATTCTGAGTCCAATTCGAGCTGGTGGCTGACTTCGGTTTGTGGGCCGCAAGAGGACACCGAGAAAGTTGTCTTCCTAGAAGAACTCGAAGCCATCCGAGACGCATGCCCGGGACCTTGGGCACTCACAGGAGACTTTCACCTCATTTTGAATGAAGCGGACAAGAGTAACCATCAGATTGACAGGGCTAATCTGCGTCGGTTCAGACAGTGTGTTGCCAACCTGCATTTGCAGGATTTGCACCTTCACGGGCGCTGCTTCACTTGGTCGAATGAGAGGGACGACCCCACACGCTCATGCGCCTTGACCGAGTACTGGTGTCCATGGACTGGGATGAGACATTCCCGAACTCTCACCTACATGGACTAGGATCAGATGCTTCTGATCACTGTCCGCTTCTCCTGCACACAAACATGGGCACCATGACAAAAGATCGTTTCCACTTTGAGGTTTTTTGGTCTAAATTCAACGACTACGAAGATACAATCCAGGCAGCTTGGCAACATCCGTCCACTACGTGTGGCCCTCTGCACCGGCTGGACAACTTGCTGAGAACAATGGTCCGTGAGTTGCAGTGGTGGTCCGCAACCAAGATCGGCGGGGATACGAGATCAGCTGCTCATGGCAAGGGAGCTCATACATCACCTTGATCTGGCACAGGAATCTCGCCAACTATCCGAGGCTGAGTCGGAACTCAGAAAGCGAACGAAATTGCGTTGTGTTGGCCTCTCCTCTCTGGAAAGAACAATGGCCTGTCAGAGATCGCGTGTTGGGCAGCTAAGCAAAGGTGACGCCAACACCGCATACTTCCATCTCATCGCAAGGGGGAGGAAGCGGAGGAACTTCATCCCGTCGCTCATGGTGGATGGCTACGTTGTCGATGATCATGGCGGTATGGAGAAGGCTCTGCATGATCATTTCACCGGTGTGTTTCGCACAGCTGCTGATGGGGGAACGACAATCAACTTCCATGCGCTGGGGATTCAACCAATGGACCTATTTGCTTTGGATGATCCCTTCACCAAAGAGGAGGTCTGGAATGCCATCAAGGAGCTGCAGAGTGACAAGGCACCAGGACCCGATGGGTTCACTGGTGCCTTTTACAAAACTGCATGGCCGGTAATCCAGGATGACATTATGGATGCCATACAAGCCTTCACACATGGTGATGGTCGAGGCATGCACAAGCTGAACAATGCGCTGGTGGTGCTCCTGCCGAAAAAAGTCGGCGTGACATGTCTAGGGGACTTACGCCCTATTACCATGATTCACAGCTTTGCCAAGTTAGTATCCAAGATTCTAGCGCTGTGGCTAGCCCCAAGGCTTGATGCACTCATTGACAAAAACCAAAATGACTTTGTCATGACTTGAACGATACATGACAATTTCAAGTACATTCAGCGAGCATTGTCTTGATCCGAAAGAAGAAGATTATGATGATGCTCCTAAAGCTCGACATATCGAAGGCGTTTGACACCCTGTCCTGGCCGTTCTTGTTGGAGGTCCTGCAGACCAGAGGATTTGGGCCGAACTGGCGAAGATGGATGTCCACCCTGCTTTCTACAGCGACTTCACGGATCATTCTCAATGGCACCCAAGGCCCCAAGATCAGGCACCTCAGGGGGGTTAGACAGGGGAACTCCTTGTCTCCGATGCTCTTCATCATCGCCATGGATGTCTTGCACAAAATGTTCTAGAAAGCAAGCAGGGATGGAGTGCTCAGGCGGATGGAGCCACGTGAAGTGAAGTTCCAATGCAGTATCTATGCTGATGATGTGATAATCTTCATCAGGCCTTCAGCGAAGAAGCAACAGTAGTCAAGGAAATTCTCCGCATATTTGGCCACTCTTCCGGCTTAAAAACAAACCTTGCCAAGTGTTCCATCACCCTAATTTTTGGCGGAGAGGACAATCTGGAGGACGTTGTCAACATCCTTGGCTGTCAAGTTCAGAACTTCCCGAACAGGTACCTCGAACTACCATTGAGCACCAAGAGGATCCCCAAGACACATTACCGGTCAGTGGTTGAAGCGGTGGCGTGAAAACTGCCGCCATGTCATGGCTCGTTAATGGCTAGGAGTGGCAGATTGGTATGGATAAAGTCGGTCCAACGTGCAGTCCCAATCTACTCAATGATGGCAGACAACCTACCGCCCTGGGCTAGAAAAGCAACTGATGCCATATGCCACAAATTCTTCTGGGCTGGACAAGATGCTTCAGTCAGAGGCAAATGCATGGTTGCTTGGGAGACCGTATGCAAGCCGACGAATCTCGGCGGCCTCGGTGTCACAGACCTCAAGCTATACGCACTGCAAGCAAGATGGTTGTGGCTGTAGAAGACTGACAACGAATGCGCCTAGAGTCTGTTACCAATCAAGACTTGTTCTGAGGTCTAGGCGTTCTTCAAAGCATCGATGTTCACAGTAATCGACGACGGCAGACAAACTTTGTTCTGGGTGGACAGCTGGCTCAATGGTGATTCCATCAATGACATAGCACCGCATCTATCTCAGTCGGTGCCACCCCGAACTTGGAGATCGCAGACAGTGCGTGACGCCATGACTGACAGGCAATGGGTCCACAGCATCAGAGGGGGGGCTATCGCTAGCCGCCATCGCTGAATACTTGATGTTATGCGACTGCCTGGAGAATGTCGAGCTCAACGATCAGCTAGATCGGACAGTGTGGTGTTGGACACCTGACGGCAAGTACTCAGTGAAATCTGCGTATGTCACTCTGCACTCAGGATCGATCCAATTCTCGGGTCACTCCTAGATTTGGAAAACATGGGCGCCCTGTGAGTCAAAATTTTCCTTTGGTTGGCATTCCGTTGACGGCACTGGACAGCAGACCGGCGAGCGTGCCATGGACTTGATGCAAGGGCGCTATGTTACCTCTGCGACCAGAAGCCTGAAACAATTGATCACATCATTGCGGAGTGCCCGTTCACAAGGGAAGTCTGGTGCAGAATTCTTCAGGCGCTCGGGAGTCAGCTGCCACAGACGTTGGACACAATCACCACTGCTTGGCGAAGGCTAAGGGCGGGATGGAACAGACAGCAGAAGGCCGGCATTGACTTACTGTTCGCGTTGGTGTCATGGCAAATTTGGAAGGAGAGGAACGCATGCGTGTTCAGGGAGACTTCCTCAACGGTGTCCGAACTACTGGCAGTGATTAAGGCGGAGGCCGAGCGATGGGTTCTTGCTGGTGCAAATGGCCTGGGATGTTTAGTGACTGGATAGCACACAGTCCAGCCAACCATCGTGCTTGTCGTTCAGTCAAGATGTAGCTACTAGCGTTTTAGCCGGGTAATCCAGCCTCTTGTAAAAAATTGTTTAATCTACTCCTTCTTAATACAGTGATACGCATGGCTCATGCGTATTCGAGAAAAAAGAAAGAATGTAAACCTATATTTGAGTCATAGAATTACCAACTCTTTTAATTTGATTACCAACACGAATATCAACTCTTTATGAGTCACAGAATTAAATGTCTGAAACCATAGAATGAAACTTTAGTGTTTTATTCATGTTTCATTTCATTTCTTCTGACATGGCAACTTTGAAAATAAGACCGTGAAACTTTACATAGACATTGGTCTTAATAAAATTATTATAAAAATATATTTTTGCTTGAAGTAGAAAAATACCCTGCGTTGCTGCGGGAACTACTGATTTGGAATGAAATTTAACGATTCATACAATTCTTAGGAAGAGATTAACTGTTATGAACTAATGTTAATAGATAGCGTGGTATGCTGACGTGGATAACTAAATGTTTTTTTGAGGAACTAGATAACTGAATGTATGTTAGTTGATGATGTGTCTCGCTGGCGTGGGTATCATAATTGTTTATGCTAGTGAATTTTAATTGCAAATGATAGTGGACTGCTGAGGTGGAGACCTTACATGTCAAGAAAAATTGCTAGTGGGGTTTTGTTTTAGAAGAGTATAGGATTTCTTGAGGGCCTGAAACCCCAAAGGAAATGTGTTACAACCGCAAGGAAATGTGTGAAAAAAGTTCAAAAATCTCAGCACCCCAACGACCAGTAGGGTTCAAACTCACAACCTCAGGCTTGGTGCGTTGCTTCCTTACCACTGCATCTCAAAGTCACTTGTGACTAAGTTGCTCATGTATTTATTTTGTGTCCACTCTAGTGAATTTTGTAATGTATATTTGAGACCCTAAATGAACTCAAATGAAAAATATTTTGAACTATAAAGTTTTAGATCTCTTCAAGTACTATAAATTTGGTTTACATCATTTCTCCATCTGAGGTCCTTTAAAAAAATCATAAAAAGTATTAATTTTTAAATAATTATTTTCTCTAGTGGTTTACAGTAGCACTCAAGGAAATTGTTGTTTTTCTTAGAGGTTCACAATAACACTCAAGAAAAATTGCAAATTGGATCGGAGGCCAAGTGGAACCGCCAAGGATATAAATTACCTGGGTTGTTTACTACAACTCTCAAGGAAATGATTATTCCTTAGTGGCTAGATTTTTGCACTCAAGGAAATTCTAGACCCCCAAGGAATTTCTATTTTGTGGTAGTGCATGCAAGTGGTACTGAAGTGATATATCTTCAACAAAATTATGAACAAACACATTTAGAAACTACACTAACAAAGATTTTTGTCACAAGACCCCATTTATGGTGCTTCAGTGATTAAAAATCTGTCACCAGAGAAGGTGGGTCTTTAAGTACCTTTTGTGATGAAATAGAAAACATCACAAATTTAGTGACAAACACATTTTCATCGGAAACATCTTTGCACTCTAAATCATGGTAGAGAACATCACAACACATTAAATAGGGTGCGACCTCATGGACAATGACATAGCATTGTTGATGTGGCAGATGACATGGCAAACAATTTGTGACACAATTATCATCATAAATTAGAATCTAGCCAAGTTGTCCCACATGAGAAGGACTATTTTTCAGCCTCTTTAACTAGGGTTATCCCATATAAAGGCCATTCAGCTTGAGTCAAACTAATCTCAAGGCCCATGTTCTTTCTCCCAAAATCTATTTTGTAGCACAATGGTTACATGCTCAGTTTTGGCTTGGGCCAAATCCATCTCAAGGACTACCATATTTGAAGTCAATTCCAAATACATACAACCCATCATGTCATCAACTGGATGCCTTCATGACCATTGTAGATCCAATGGTGCTTGGAACTAGTGTCCCCTAAAGGTGGAGGCTAATGCTGCAGTTGCTATTATTGTGTGCTCTGTTGTTGAGCTAGTATGCTAGTTAATTATTGAATCAAGTTGGGATTTGGATCGGCCAATAATTCTCAAATAAATGTTTTCATTTCTTGCTTGGCCTCCTCCTTGAAAAATCCATAGCATGTTCTCAGGTAAATTGCTTGTAACAGACACATTTCTTGTACATGTAAGCCTACTAGGGAATGCTTCTCTCCAACCCAATCTCATGGAGATGCTTTGAAAGTGATTAGGGTACAGTGCTCTAGATTGTTGAGCCTTGAACTAAGGATGTCCTTCTCCCTTTTCAGGCTTGTTGAATGATCATTCCTCTCTTTGTGGCGATCATAATTGTATTCTTGACTGCTTCTTCGATCATGGGATATGGCCATCCTAAACCACCATCATGTTCATGTGATTTCTAGCATTAGCCAATTGGAGCTCCATTCGTCTAGGCCATTAAATGGGATCAGTAACTCATTTGTCTTCCTTGCCTCTTATTGGGCCCTCCATTTTTGGATCTCAAGCTTGTAACCACCCGTGCAAGCAGATGGTTGGGTATTTTTTCTTCTTCATGGGCTTGGAATTATCTTCACTTAGATCTAAGAACTCTTTTGAGGTATTCTATTGAACAAAGACCTTCCACTAAGATTTGTAATATTGTTGTATTTGGTCATGGGGTTGAGTCCTTCACAAAGTTGGTACTCAATTTGGACCTCCAATTACCAAAGCTGATTGCCAACTATCTCATTGAAAATTTCTTTATGAGTTCATCTTGACCTTGGGGCAATACAAATGTTCACCTCAGTTGACTACATAAGAAAGTTTTTCCCCATATGGCACTCCATAAGAAAGTTTTTCCCTATACGACACTAGCTTCAATTAGCGATCATTATGTAAGCATGCCCCTAACTACGAACCTAATTGACGAATACCTAGACTTGGGGTACCCTGATGCCCTCAGTATTATAGCTTCATATACCACCCAGTTCATGCCCCGTTGAGTTCCCCATGCCCTACTCGGAAAGGGCACAACTTGATCTGTGAGGCCTACTCACCCTCAAGGGGCTCTCAGGCCCAACAACCAGGAGCACCATTGCCCGGGAGTTCCTATTCAAGGAACATGACCCTATGAAATTTAGAACTTGCCTAAGGAGAGATGCCAAGCCTGTTTTTCCTTCTAACAGGAGGGTCAAAGATCCATCATACGACGTAGTTCCCTAACATGATGTGCACTACCCATGCACACTATAGAAGGATTCACACCCCAATCATTGCCATCCCCGTATGAAATAGGAGATAGGGACAAGCCTTACTTACCCCTATGACAGGGCCGCCTTGCCTAGATGATAGATGCCGGATATGGGGGCACTGCTGAAAGCCCTAGTTTGGTTTTGGATAATTGATGAAACCTTTGGGACTAATCATTGTGCCAAGTGTGTAGACATGAAATGATAAGCCCATGCCAAGTGGTGGAGCCTAGAGAAGGATCATGGTGATGATGGTGTTGACCACAAGATGATCAAGGGCTCAACATGGAAAAGAAGAAAGAGAAAAACAAAAATGGGCTCAAGCCAAAGGTATATGTGATAGGGCCATTTTTGTTTTGCACTCAAGAAACCATAGAGGGTGTGAGTGACTTAGGATCGATAGCCGTACTATGAAGAGGGGAATTTCATGGTTAAAACGGTTATCAAGTGCCACTAGGTGAATTCATATGAGCATATGCATTAGGACCTAGTGTGAGCTAACATAACCCTTGAAAATATTTGTGAAAATATGCTAACACATGTGCACAAGGTGATACACTTGGTGGTTAGCACATTTGAGCAAGGTTTGAGAAGGTGGCGAAGTCGCGGAAGTGTTTCTCGCTGAAAAACACTGATCGAACGCTGGTCACGCTATGACCGGACGCTGACGTCAGTGTCCGGTCAGTGTTGACTTGTTGCGCGCAAGAGGTGATGGTTGGATCAAACACTGGGCGCATCAGGTCACGTGTAACTAAATGCGTCTAGTCACTATTTCTGTGCGACAAACCCTTACTAGACTCGATCGGACCCTGGGTTGGACGCGTCCGGTCATTTCTTCAGACGCGTCCAGTCACGGCTTTGACTGCACATTGACTAACTTCACAACCGTTGAAGATCAACGCGTAGTATTTGAATGAGGACACGTGGCACCCATCCGTGGGCTTGGCGCGCAGCGACCGGACGCTGAGGCTGCGTCCAGTCGCCCCGAGGCAGGCACATTGTTGAGCCTAATGGCTCTATTCTTTGGGGCGCTTATAAATAGTTGGTGGTGACTCTTGGGGATCTCTCTTGGCATTTTGATGATCTTGACATCCTCTTGACCTGAGATACTCTCTCCCACTCATCTCCCTTGCTTGGTTGCTAATCCAAAGTGAGATTGAGTGATTCTAAGTGCATTTACTTGAGTGATTGCATCTAGTGGCACTTAGGGATCATTTGAGCTATGGGATTCTTGTTACTCTTGGTGGTTGCCACCACCTAGACGGCTTGGAGCAGCGAAGGAGTTGTGGCAAGAGTTGGTGATTGTTCTTGGCCATTTCGCGGTGATTGTGAGGGGTTCTTATGCCTTCCCCTGAAAGCCCAAGTTTGGTTTTGGTAATTAATGACACCAAGTTGCTAATGCCATGTGTTAAGTGTTTTGAGTTAGGCATAAGCAACACATATGATGAAGGTGTATGTGGCAAGGAATGGTGGCCACAAGATCACAAAGAGATGGTGCATGGACATGAAATGATGATCATGGTGGAGATGTACATAAAAGGAAGGACATGATGATCAAGTGGAAGAGAAGGATCTAAGAGCGCAAGGCAAAGGTATAACCATAGGGTTTTCCTTTTGCCGGTCTAAGATGAGTAGAGAAGTGATTGACCGGGTTTAGGATATATAGCCGACTATCAAGAGGGGCAATCATAGTTAGCTTAGGAATCAAGTGCCACTAGATAATTGTCTTGAGCATATGCATTAGGATCTAGTAAAGAGCTAACATAACGCCTTGGAAAATGATTGTGAAATGCTAACACACATGCAAATGGTGGTGTACACTTGGTGGTGTTAGCACATTTGTGAATACGGTGGAGTTTAAGCAGTAGAGAGGGGTTTGGGTTCTTCTCTCCCTCCCGCCGAGCTTGTGAGGCGGGATTCGGCGCTTTTTGGGAAGTGAAATGCCTATTTTCTACTGCGCCAGAAGTCGGAAAAGAAACGAAGGTGAACGGAGGTCACAGAGGTGACCGGACGCTGGACCGGACGTGGTCTCTGTATGACCGGACGCGTCCGGTCAGCGTTTGCGCGTGTTTTAGATTGATGATCGGACGCGCAGCGCGTCCGGTCACTAACGACCGGACGCGTCCGGTCGTTCAGGGAGCTTACTGGACTTTAATCGGACGCTGGCACTGTGGCGTCCGGTCATTTCTAAAGCGCGTCCGGTCACTGTTTCGTTGTGCGCTACTCAGGCTTGACCAGCGCGTCCGGTCAGTTATGGGACCTATGCGTCCGGTCGCATACAGCGTGTCCGGTCTGCGCGACCAGCGCGTCCGGTCAGTGCTTCGCAACTTAGCCATTGCGCGACCGGCACGTCCGGTCAGCGCGACTTCGGCTGTTTAAGTTCCTAACAACTAGCTGCGTACCCCTTCGCTATAAATAGAGGTTGTCCGGGGTTTGAGGGTAACTCTTACATATTTTGAGACCTAGAGACATCCTTTGAGCTAGAGAACAACCCCTCCACTCATCTCTTTGCTTAGTTACACATCTTGAGTGAGATTCAAGTGTATTATTTGAGAGTTGCATTCTAGAGGCACTTGATCTTCGAGTTACTGTGGATTTCTTGTTACTCTTCCGTGTTTCCTGACACGGTAGACAGCATAGAGCAGCGGAGGTGATTGAGCTCGCAATTGGAGATTGTTGGAGCCCTCACCAAGTGTTGTAAGGGGTTCTTGATCCTTCCCCGCGGGAGTTCGCAAATTGGATACTCTAGTGGAGCTCATGGCTTGAAGGATCCCCATCTTGTGTGCGGTTGTGCGGCGCCCGCCGAGGGCTCGACTCTTGATCGTCGATTAGCTCGCGAACCGACAAGTGGGTGTATCGCCACAATGGGGAGTAGCTTGCTGGGAAGCAAGTGAACCTCAGGATAAATTCTTGTGTCATTCTCTTCCCAAGGTTTTCTATTGTATGATTGATTGATTGGTATTTCTCATCTCTACACAGTGGTATAATCACTCGAAGCTCTTCTCTCGCATTACTTCTTGTTTCTAGCTTGTAGTTGTTGTTGTGTTTAGTGGATAGCCTTATACTAGACTTGTGTAGGTGGCTTGCTTAATTAGTTAGAGCTAGTGCATTTGCTTCGCCACCTTTCGTACTAACTTGTGGTTGAGTAATTCTTGTAGAAGTTTTAATTAGGCTATTCACCCCCTTCTAGCCTATTTGGACCTTACAAGTGGTATTGGAGCCGAGGCACCGTTTATTTGAGGCTTAACAACCTACGGTGAGAAAGAAATGGCTCAATTAAGTTTGCACATCAACAACACCAAGAAGGCACCTTACTTTGATGGCACAAATTATGCATATTGGAAGGTTAAGATGACCGCACACCTAAAGTCAATCAATAGATAAGTGTGGAAGGTCACCGAAACAAAATTTGAGGTTGCTAATCCGGAAGCACCTACACCGGTGGAAGAGAAGAAGCTCCAATGCAATGACATTGCCATTAGTGTTCTTCATGAGGCATTAGATGACAAGACCTTTGAGCAAGTGAAGAACATTGAGATTGCTCATGATGCTTGGGCCAAGCTAGAAGAAACATTTGAGGGCACCGAAGGCATAAATACCGCTAAAGCATATATCTTGCAAGAAAAATTTTCAAGCTTCAAGATGCAAGATGATGAGAGTGTACCGGAGATGTTTCATAGGTTGCAAGTCATTGTCAATGAGCTCAAGACACTTGGTGAGGAGGTCAAGGATAACCAATTCTTCAAGAAGTGATGACCGATGATTCATATAGAGAAGATGATGAGAAGGAGGAGTTGGTCAAGAAGAAGAAAAAGGAAAGTGAGAAGAAGGATGATGAGAAGAAGAAGATTGTGGCATTCAAAGCCACCACATCCAAGGGCAAATCCAAGATTGAATTATCAAGTGATGAAGACTCAAGCTCTTGTGATAATGATGACATTGATGAGAAGATGGCTCTTTTGGTCAAGCAATTTGGGAAATTCATGAAGAAGAAGGGCTTTCATGCAAGAAGGAGGAAGAACTCTTCTAAAAAATGAGCATACCATGAGATGTTTTAGATGTCATAGTAAGAACCATCTCATTGCAAAGTGTCCTTATGATAGTGATGATGAAGATGCTATCAAGAAGGAGAGTAAGAAACAAAAGAAGAAGCAAGAAAAGAAGGAGAGCTCTCATAAGAAGAAGAATGATTCTCATGTCGCTACATGGGATAGTGATGATTCCTCAAGTGATGATGAGGATGACAACAAGAGCAAGAAGAAGGGACATGCTAGCATTGCCATCCAAGAGAAAGTCTCCCTCTTCGACATTCCATCGTGCTTCATGGCTAGGGCCGCTAAGGTATCATCCGACGATGAGAGTGATCATGATAATGCTAGTGATAGTGATAGTGATGAAGAAGAATTCACTAAAGATGAACTAATCACTATGCTAGAAGATTGCACTCAACATTTTAAAGAATCTAGAAAGGAGTGCAAGAGCTTGCTTAAGGAAAAGAAAAACCTTATGCAAGAACTTGATGAGCTTAGGGCATCTTATGAGAGTCTAAAGGTAGACCATAAGAAGCTTCAAAAGTCTCACACTAAGCTTGAAGAAGCTCATTCCTCTCTAGTTGAAAAATGTGAAAACATGCCAACTAATGTTGAGAAAGCTAAAACTTGCAACATAGGCATATCATGTGATATAATTGATGAATCTTTTCATAAGCCTATTATTGTTGCTCCCACTAACCCTTCATATAGCTCATCTACATCATCCTCATCTAGTAGTGACGGTTTCACTCGTGACTCCACACTTATAGTTGAGAATGAAAATCTCAAGAAGGGGGTAAAAGAGCTAAATCACACCTTAGCTAAGGCTTATGGTGGTGAGGACCGCTTGCTTATGTGCTTGGGTAGCCAAAGGGTTTCTCTCTATAAAGAGGGATTGGGCTATAACCCCAAGAAAGGCAAGGTCGCTTTTGCTCCTCACAAAACTCGTTTTGTGAAGAACAATGGTAGCTATTGCAAAAGTTGCAAGCAAGTTGGTCACATAGAGCGACATTGCCTGAACAAGAAGACCAATGCTAATGTATCCTCAATTAAGTTTGATTCCTTCTATATACTTACCAAGGGTACAAATGGTGTTCATGATAAGTTCATTGGTGCACCATGGATGGGCTCAAAGAAGAAAGCCATTTGGGTACCAAAGAGCTTGGTCACTAACCTTGGAGGACCCAAACAAGTTTGGGTACCTAAAAAGAATTGATCTTGTCTTGTAGGTCAATTACAAAGCCGGAGGAAGGCATTGGGTGCTTGATAGTGGGTGCACTCAACATATGACCGGGGATTCTTGTATGTTCAAATCAATTGATACAAGTCAAAATGGTGGTTTTGATGCTATCACTTTCGGCAACAACAAGAAAGGCAAGGTCAAGGGGCTTGGTAAAATTGCTATCTCAAATGACGTGAGCATAACTAATGTGTTGCTAGTTGACAGCTTGGATTTCAATCTTTTGTCGGTGGCACAACTTTGTGATCTTGGCTTCAAGTGCATATTTGGTAGTGACGATGTTGAAGTCATAAGTGTTGATGGATCAAATTTGATATTCAAAGGATTTAGACATGGTAGCTTATACTTGGTTGACTTCAATGATAGTGAGAGACAATTGACATCATGCTTGCTTAGTAAATCTAGTATGGGTTGGTTATGGCATAGAAGGCTTGGTCATGTTGGAATGAAACAATTGAACACACTTTTGAAGCATGACTTAGTTAGAGGCTTGAAGGATGTCACTTTTGAGAAGGATAAACCTTGTAGTGCTTGTCAAGCCGGTAAACAAGTTGGAAATACACATCCTAGTAAGAGTGAAATGAGCACATCAAAGGCATTTGAGCTATTACACATGGACTTGTTTGGGCCAACAACATACACTAGCATTGGTGGCAACAAGTATGGCTTTGTGATAGTGGATGACTACACTAGATACACTTGGGTGTTCTTTCTCTATGACAAGAGTGATGTACATGATCTATTCAAATCTTTTATAAAAAGGGTGCAAAATGAGTTTGAGACTACCATCAATAAGATTAGAAGTGACAATGGTAGTGAGTTCAAGAACACAAGAATTGAAGATTTATGTGATGATCTTGGTATTAGAAATCAATTCTCTCCTACCTACACTCCTCAATCCAATGGTGTAGTTGAAAGAAAGAATAGAACTTTGATTGACATGGCTAGATCAATGCTTAGTGAATACAATGTGAGTCATTCATTTTGGAGTGAAGCTATCAACACGGCTTGCTATTGTAGTAACCATCTCTATTGCCATGGGAAGCTTGGAAAGACACCATATGAGCTATTGAATGGAAGAAAGCCCAACATTGCATACTTTAGAGTGTTTGGTTGTAAATGCTATATTCTCAAGAAAGGCACTAGATTGAGCAAGTTTGAAAAGAAATGTGATGAAGGGTTCTTACTTGGTTATTCTACCACAAGCAAAGCATATAGAGTTTGGAATCTCACAAATGGCACCTTGGAAGAAGTTCATGATGTTGAGTTTGATGAAACCCAAGGGTCTCAAAATGAGGCTCAAAACCTTGATGATGTGAGAGGAGATCAATTGTCAAATGCAATGAAGAACATGGACATTGGTGATGTTAGGCCAAGGCAAGTTGATGATGATGATATTCATGTGATTAACCAAAGTGTGCAAATTGATACAAATCAAGCAAGCTCAAGTGGTTCTCATGATGAAGTGCAAGTTCAAGGTCAAACAAGTGGAAGCAATCAACTCCTAATACTCCAACGTACTAGCATTGCAAGAGATCATCTATTGGACCAAATCATTGGTGGAATTCAAAGTGGTGTTCAAACTAGATCAAGGCTAGCATCCTTTTGTGAGCATTACTCATTTGTGTCACTTGAAGAACCTAAGAAACTAGAAGATGTTTTGAAAGATTCTGATTGGGTAAATGCCATGCATGAATAGCTAAACAACTTCACTAGAAATCAAGTTTGGGAACTTGTTGAGAGGCCAAAGAACTACAATGTGATTGGTACTAAGTGGGTCTTTAGAAACAAGCAAGATCAAGATGGCATGGTTGTGAGGAACAAAGCAAGATTAGTAGCACAAGGATACACTCAAGTTGAGGGTCTTGACTTTGGAGAGACATATGCACCCGTTGCAAGATTGGAGGCTATTAGAATCTTATTAGCATATGCTTGTGCACACAACATCAAGCTCTATCAAATGGATGTCAAGAGTGCATTTCTCAATGGCTACATCAACGAAGAAGTTTATGTTGAGCAACCTCCCGGTTTTGAAGATGACAATAAGCCCGACCATGTTTTCAAGCTAAAGAAGGCATTGTATGGTTTGAAGCAAGCACCTAGAGCATGATATGAGAGATTGAGGGACTTTCTTCTCTCTAAAGGGTTCAAGATGGGAAAGTGTAAGGTCCAAATAGGCTAGAGGGGGGTGAATAGCCTAATTAAAAACTTCTACAAGAATTACTTAACCACACGTTAGTACAAAAGGTGGCGAAGCAAATGCACTAGCTATAACTAATTAAGCAAGCCACCTACACAAGTCTATAACAAAGCTAATCACTAAACACAACAACAACTACAAGCTAGAAATAAGAAGTAATACGATAGAAGAGCTTCGAGTGATTATACCGCCGTGTAGAGATGAGAAGTACCAATCAATCAATCAATCAATCACACAAGAGAAATCCTCGGGAAGAGAATGACACAAGAATTTATCCCGAGGTTCACTTGCTTCCTGGCAAGCTACTCCCCGTTGTGGCGATACACCCACTTGTCAGTTCGCGAGCTAATCGACTATCAAGAGTCGAGCCCTCGGCGGGCGCCACACAACCGCACACAAGATGGAGATCCTCCAAGCCACGAGCTTCACTAGAGTATCCAATTTGCGAACTCCCGTGGGAAGGATCAAGAACCCCTTATAACACTTGGTGAAGGTTCCAACAATCTACAATTGTGAGCACAATCACCTCTGCTGCTCCAAGCCGTCTACCATGTCGGGAAACACGAAAGAGTAACAAGAAATCCGCAGCAACTCGAAGATCAAGTGCCTCTAGAATGCAACTCTCAAGCAATGCACTTGAATCTCACTCAATCTCACTCAAGATGTGCAACTATGCAAAGAGATGAGTGGAGAGGTTGTTCTCTAGCTCAAAGTATGTCTCTAGGTCTCAAAATGTCCAAGAGTTACCCTCAAACCCTGGCCAACGTCTATTTATAACGAAGGGGTACGCAGCTAGCCGTTAGGAACTTAAACAGCCGAAATCGCGCTGACCGGACACGCCGGTCACACTGACCGAACGCACCGGTCGTGCAACGGCTAATTTCCGAAACACTGACCGGACGCGCTGGTCGCGCAGACCGGACACGCTGGGTGCGACCGGACGCGCTGGTCCCGCAACTGACTGGACGCGCTGGTCAAGTCTGAGTAGCGCACAACGAAACAATGACCGGACGCGCTGTAGAACTGACTAGACGCCACAGTGCCAGCGTCCGATTAGAGTCCAGTAAGCTCCCTGGATGACCGTACGCGTTCGGTCATCAGTGACCGGACACGCTACGCGTCCGATCATCAAACTGAAAACCGCGCAGACGCTGAACACTAACCGGACGCGTCCGGTCATACAGAGACCGCGTCCGGTCCAGCGTCCGGTCACCTCTGTGACCTCCGTTTGCCTCCGTTTCTTTTCTAACTTTTGGCGCAATAGAAAATAGACGTTTCACTTCCCCAAAAAGCGCCGAATCCTGCCTCGCAAGCTCGGCGGGAGGGAGAGAAGAACCCAAACCCTTCTCTACCGCTCAAACTCCACCGCCTTCACAAATGTGCTAACACCACCATGTGTAAATCACCATGTGCATGTGTGTTAGCATTTTCACAGTCATTTCTTAAGGCGTTATGTTAGCTTTCTACTAGATCCTAATGCATATGCTCAAGACATTGATCTAGTGGCACTTGATTTCCGAGCTAACCGTGATTGCCCCTCTTGATAGTCAGCTATGTATCCTAAACCCGGTCAATCACTTCTCTACTCATCTTAGATCGGCAAAAGGAAAACTCTATGGTTATACCTTTGCCTTGCGCTCTTAGATCCTTCTCTTTCACTTGATCATCATGTCCATCATATTATGTGCATCTCCACCATGATCATCCTTTCATGTCCATGCACCATCTCTTTATGATCTTGTGGCTACCACTCCTTGCCACATTCACCTTCATCACATGTGTTGCTTATGCCTAACTCAAAACACTTAACACATGGCATTAGCAACTTAGTGTCATTAATTACCAAAACCAAACTTGGGCTTTCAATCTCCCCCTTTTTGGTAATTGATGACAACCAACACAAAGATATGAAATGAAATCATTTTTCAATTTCAATAGTGTTAGCTCCCCCTACATATGTGCTTCCATGAGTTTGGTTCAATTGTGCACATATGTATGGATTTGAATTTTGGGAGAGTTACTACTATCAAATTGATGCTAAGGTATATAGAATGGACCTTTGAAGCGTGATACCAATTGGAGTTGCCTTTATATACCATCCTTAGCATCGATGTAGCTAGACACCACTTGTAATACATCACTTGTAAAAGATCACAAACACTAAAGTACACCGTGAGATCAACATTATAAGCAAAGGTGTCTAGATACCGCTTGTAAAGCTACTCTCAACAATTCATCATTCAAGTTCTATTCCTAGCAAACACCATACAATCATGAATATCGAAATTAAATTTGCAATGCAACACATCAACATGTTAGTGCACATACAAATGCAACAAATAATTCATGAGCTTGCTCCCCCTACTTGTGTGCTCAATTTTAATTGATCCCTTTCTCCCCCTTTGTAACTTAACTTTTTATCTTTGTGACTTTTCTCTCCCCCTTATTATCTTATTTCCTCTTTGCAATATCTTTGTGACTTTTCTCTCCCCCTTTGTCAACAATCACCAAAAAGGTGCCAATTTTAGTGAGAGATAAGTCAATTAATATGAGGGAGGCCAAATTATGGTTTAATCTAGATCACTTGCCTAGAATATGTAATTCGATTTGATCCAAGGACAAGCTTTTTCACACCTCATAAAGTATAAGGGTTATCTTGACCGTGTTGAATTACACATCATGAGCTCATTTTCTAGATTCAACACTAGGTTTGCAAGCCCACAAACATGTCATATGCTACCACTAGATCAATCAAACATAGAAGCAATAGTGGTACCATAAATGCATCAAAATCATTTGATTTTCATGAATGAGCCTATTTGTCATGCAAATATGTTTATATGTTCTAACCATGTCCTTAGCAAAGTATGAATGATATGCCAAACAACTTTACCTTGCTATGTTAGAGGAGAGGCATGTCATATAAAAACGTGGGGGTGCACTCATCTCAAGTTGGAGAAGTCAAGTATGTTTAATTCATTCTTCAACTTGTAAAATCTCTTTTCATCAAGTGGCTTTGTGAATATGTCTGCTAGTTGATCTTCGGTGCCAATGCTCTCAATGCTAATATCACCCTTTTGTTGATGGTCTCTTATGAAGTGATGCTTTATGTCAATGTGCTTGGTTCTTGAATGTTGAACTGGATTTTATGTCATCTTGATAGCACTCTCATTGTCACAAAATAATGGTACATTCTTGAATTTTATTCCAAAATCATTCAAGGTGGCCTTCATCCAAAGCAATTGTGCACAAGAACTACCGACACTTATGTATTCGGCCTCGGCGGTAGATAGTGCAACACTATTTTATTTCTTTGATGACCATGAAACAAGAGACCTTCCAAGCAATTGACAAGTGCCACTTGTGCTCATTCTATCAATCTTGCAACCACCATAGTAGGAATCCAAATATCTAATCAACTCAAAGTTAGACCCCTTTGGAAACCATAATCCAACATCATGAGTGCCCTTAAGATATCTCAATATCCTCTTGGTTGCTTTCAAGTGACTTTCTCTAGGTGAAGCTTGATATCTTGCACACTTGCACACACTAAACATCACATCCGGCCTAGAAGCGGTGACATAGAGCAAACTTCTAATGATGGACCAGTATAGCTTTTGATCTACCATGTTTCCACTATCATCAATACCCAATTGATCATTTGTGCCCATTGGAGTACTCATTTGCTTAGCATCTTGCAATCCAAACTTCTTGATCATGTCCTTGATGTACTTGCCTTGACTTATAAAAGTGCCATTCTTTATTTGCTTGATTTGAAGTCCAAGGAAGTAACTAAGCTCTCCAATCATAGACATCTCAAACTCATTAGCCATCATATTTCCAAACTCTTCACAAAAGTCTTGGTTAGTTGATCCAAAGATAATGTCATCCACATAGTTTTGCAACACAAACAAGTCATTTCTAAGCTTCTTGGTGAAGAGAGTGGTGTCAACCTTTCCCATCTTGAACCCTTTAGAGAGAAGAAAGTCCCTCAATCTTTCATACCATGCCCTAGGTGCTTGCTTCAAACCATACAATGCCTTCTTTAGCTTGTAAATATGGTCAGGCTTCTTGTCATCTTCAAAACCGGGAGGTTGCTCAACATAGACTTCTTCATTGATGTAGCCATTGAGAAATGCACTCTTGACATCCATTTGATAGAGCTTGATGTTGTGTGCACAAGCATATGCTAATAAGATTCTAATTGCCTCCAATCTTGCAACCGGTGCATATGTCTCTCCAAAGTCAAGACTCTCAACTTGAGTGTATCCTTGTGCTACTAATCTTGCTTTGTTCCTCACAACCATGCCATCTTGATCTTTCTTATTTCTAAAGACAAACTTAGTACCAATCACATTGTAGTTCTTTGGCCTCTCAACAAGTTTTCAAACTTGATTTCTAGTGAAGTTGTTTAGCTCTTCATGCATGGCATTTACCCAATTGGAATCTTTCAAAGCATCTTCTATTTTCTTAGGTTCTTCAAGTGACACAAATAAGTAATGTTCACAAAAGGATGCTAGCCTTAATCTAGTTTGAACACCACTTTGAATTCCACCAATGATTTGGTCCAATGGATGATCTCTTGCAATGATAGTAGGTTGGAGTATTGGGAGTTGATTGCTTCCACTTGCTTGACCTTGATCTTGAGCTTCTTCATGAGAACCACCAGAGCTTGCTTGATTTGTATCAATTTGCATATTTTGATTGATCACATGAATATCATCATCATCATCAACTTGCATCGGCCTTATATCACCAATGTCCATGTTCTTCATTGCATTTGACAATTGATCTCTCACATCATCAAGGTTTTGAGCTTCATTTTGAGATCCTTGGGTTTCATCAAACTTAACATCATGAACTTCTTCCAAGGTGCCATTTGTAAGATTCCAAACTCTATATGCTTTGCTTGTGGTAGAATAACCAAGTAAGAACCCTTCATCACATTTCTTGTCTGTAACACCCAAAAAAAAATTCAAATTTTAGAATTAGTGGGTTCCAAATAATTTAAATAACATTTAATGGGAAATTAAAATTTAAGAAATATTTGGTGTTGCATTCATGCTGTTGCATTTATTTTATTTAGTGGAGTGGATTTATTTTATTTTATTTTGGATTAGAAAATTTTATTTGAGATATTTTTGAAAACAAGTAAACAAAGAAAAGAAAGAAAAATAAAAAAAAGAAACAACTTACCTTCAGCTGGTGGCCGCGGCCCGTTCAGGGAGGTCTGCTTCCTCCTCACTATGCCGCGTGGGCCGTTCAGTGGCGTTGCGGGCCGAGCCAGCCGAGCCCAGTATCGCCGCGCCCTCCCTCCTTTCTACCGCTAACAGGTGGGGCTCAGACGTCGGTCTTCTTCTACCTCTCGTATTCGTTCCGGACTCCAAACCGAACACGACCATGTCGGTCGGTTCCGAGATTTCCGGGCAGGTCTAACCAAAATCAACGATTTGAGGCTATAAATAGGACACTTTGACCCTCTAGTTTCCGTTTTTCATCTAAACCGTGAACTCTACCGCAAGGAATCAAAGGTTTAGGGTTGAGGTGGTTGGAGGTGACGGTTGCTCGCGGGTGGAGCCGTTGGGTGGATTCGGGGCCGACTTCGTGGCATTGGTGAGACCGCATTCTTCTCCTCTTTAGTTCTAGGCTATTCCTTTGGGTGGAGGTGGTCCTAATCGTGGTTTTGAAGCTCGCCGATGGTGCGGCAATGGCGCCGCCGCCCCTAGTTGCCGTGCGTCGCGTGTGGTTCACGTGGTTAGTTCTTCTTAGCGTATTTGAGTTCGCGCGAAGTTTCTCTTTCCGTAGGATCAAACGCGGGCTTGAATGGTGGTCTCGGTGGGGAGAACCGCCATCGCCGGCCATGGAAGGGCCGCCGGCCATGGGGGAGCCGCCGGCCGGACATGGAGGGGATGATCGGATGGTCACTGTGCACTTGATGATGAACACGAACCGTTGGATTTGAAATCAAGGGCCCAGATTAGAACTTACCCCTTCGCGGGTAAATTTGTTAAAGAGACCCTCAGCTCTTTAGATATCAACCCGCGGTCCATAACGTATTTCTGAAAATGCGTTTTCGTGTTTTGAAAGCGTATTCTCTTCCGGTTAAGTCAAAAATACGTTTTCAGGTATTTACAGTTTTGCCACTAGAATTGTTTTGGTCATAAAATCTTCGTTTTAACTCCGATTTGATCCGTTCAAATTGCGTTAGGTTCGTATTTGCGAGCTCTACAAGTTAGTGTAGTTGTACAGTTAGTTTTGATAATTTATTTTTCGAGTTATTAATTAAGTATTTATTTATCTATAGGAAATCTTAGAAAATTCATAACTTTCACGTTTTAACTCCGAATTTGGTGATCTTTGCGTTTGTGTGATCGTAGAGACGTGTAGAAGAGTTTTATAAACTTTTATTACTGTTTTGCTACTGTTGGTGTACTGTTCTAATTGTATCTCTTTGTTTGCTTCGTGTATGTTTGATTGGATGCATGTGTGTTGTTGATTGATGATCGAGTATAGAAGGTGAGCAGTATCTGGACGATCAGGAGTATTACTTTGAGCCAAGTCAGCAGTATCACTTGGAAAGCTTTGATCAAGGCAAGTATAACACAGGACTATCCTTGTTACCTATACATTGAATTGTCATACATATGCATGTGCTTACCTTGACAACCTTAGAGATTATAACTTAGTGATTGTTATCTTGATTCCTTGTCAACCTTGGGAATGCATATGGGTAGCTACTGCTAGTGCTTAAACCAAGAACAATGATCTTGTAATTTGATTAATGGATTAAGCAATCAACTATTAAGATGATTTTAATACTGTTAAAAGGGGCTAGAGCATGTGTATTATTTTGATGCTCTGGTTTCTCTCCATAAGGACTTATCTGTAAGTGATAACCGGGATATACAGTACAGCTGTGAGGGCTATATGGCTCTGGCTTTAGTTGTTCAAGAGACCTTTTCTAGCTTGTTAGAGGTTACCTTAAATGGCGTAAGAAAGGCTTGCCACGTTGGGTGTAGTGCGAGCCCCTGACCTAGTGTGTATAGGCTGCGGTTGTTGTGCCACAGGGAAGGGGGGTTCTACATCTGCCTGCCGAGTGAATCTAATGGCCCTAACTTGTTAGACGAACTTTTGAGTGGCTTTATATGGTTCTCGGGTGTTTGGGCTTGATCTCCCCACTCATTTGGAAATCATGACTCACAGTGAAAGTGTACACCTCTGCGCAGAGTTAAAAACTGGTATACTAGCCGTGCTCACGGATACGAGCGGCCTTGGGAATTCTTATGGAATAGTTGATCATAACTGTTATATCATGTTTAATTATTGTTGATTATTATTTGCTCATGTTAATGCTATTCATTATCCTTATTACAATTGATCATTGGTTCTTAATGGGAAGTGGTTTATCTTGATGCTACTCAATTGCTAATATATGATTAAAAAGCTAAACGCAGTTAAACAGTGTCTAGCCTTTTTGAGCCTCATGAACCCTGTGTTATATTTGTGGAGTTCGACATGAACTCACTCTTGCTATTTCCACCATAACAGATGAAGATATAGAGGAAGATTATCGGAATGAGTACTAGTCTTGGTGTCAACCAGTCAACCGTGTCCCTGTGTGGAGTTTCCGCTGAAGAATTACTATTAGTTATTATTACCTATCGTTCAAGACTATGTCTTAAATACTTATTCGTTATGTAATAAGCACTGTGATGATACTTTGTAATTTGTCAACTTATGTGTGCGACTGTTTCCTGGGGCGCACATGAGTCTTTTATGCATCCTATTTTTGTCCTTAAAAATGGGTGTGACATTGTCAAACTTGCTCAATCTAGTGCCTTTCTTGAGAATATAGCATTTGCAACCAAACACTCTAAAGTATGCAATATTAGGCTTTCTTCCATTCAATAGCTCATATGGTGTCTTCCCAAGCTTCACATGGCAATAGAGATGGTTGCTACAATAGCAAGCCATGTTGATGGCTTCACTCCAAAATGAGTGACTCACATTGTATTCACTAAGCATTGATCTAGCCATATTAATCATGGTTCTATTTTTCCTTTCAACTACACCATTTGATTGAGGAGTGTATGTTGGTGAGAATTGATGTCCAATGCCAAGATCATCATACAAATCTTCAATTCTTATGTTCTTGAACTCACTACCATTTTCACTTCTAATCTTCTTGATGGTGATTTCAAACTTATTTTGCACTCTCTTAACAAAAGACTTGAATAGATCATAAACATCACTCTTGTCATAGAGAAAGAACACCCAAGTATATCTAGTGTAGTCATCAACAATCACAAAACCATACTTGTTGCCACCAATGCTAGTGTATGTTGTTGGCCCAAACAAGTTCATGTGCAATAGCTTAAATGCCTTTGATGTGCTTATTTCACTCTTACTAGGATGTGTATTTCCAACTTGTTTGCCGGCTTGACAAGCTCTACATAGTTTATCCTTTTCAAAAGTGACATCTTTTAAGCCTCTAACTAAGTCATGCCTCAAAAGTTTGTTCAATTATTTCATTCCAACATGACTAAGCCTTCTATGCCATAACCATCACATACTAGATTTGCTAAGCAAGCATGATGTTAATTGTGTCTCACTATCATTGAAGTCAACTAAGTATAAGCTACCATGTCTAAATCCTTTGAATATCAAATTTGATCCATCAACACTTTTGACTTCAACATCATCACTACCAAATATGCACTTGAAACCAAGATCACAAAGTTGTGCCACCAATAAAAGATTGAAATCCAAGCTCTCAACTAGCAACACATTAGATATGCTGTCATTTGAGATAGCAATTTTACCAAGCCCCTTGACCTTGCCTTTCTTGTTGTTGCCGAAAGTGATAGCATCAAAACCACCATTTTGACTTGTATCAATTGATTTGAACATACAAGAATCCCCGATCATATGTTGAGTGCACCCACTATCAAGCACCCAATGCCTTCCTCCGGCTTTGTAATTGACCTACAAGACAAGATCAATTCTTTTTAGGTACCCAAACTTGTTTGGGTCCTCCAAGGTTAGAGACTAAGCTCTTTGGTACACAAATGGCTTTCTTCTTTGAGCCCATTCATGGTGCACCAATGAACTTAGAATGGACACCATTAGTACCCTTGGTAAGCATATAGAAAGAATCAAACTTAATTGATGATACATTTGCATTGGATTTCTTGTTCATGCAATGTTGCTCTATGTGACCAACTTGCTTGTAACTTTTGCAATAGCTACCATTGTTCTTCACAAAACAAGTCTTGTGAGGAGCAAAAGCGGCCTTGCCTTTCTTGGGGTTATAGCACAATCCCTCTTTGTAGAGAGAAACTCTTTGACTACCCAAGCACATAAGCAAGCGGTCCTCACCACCATAAGCCTTAGCTAAGGTGTGATTGAGCTCTTTTACCTCCTTCTTGAGATTTTCGTTCTCAACTATAAGTGTGGAGTCACAAGTGAAACCATCACTACTAGATGAGGATGATGTAGATGCGCTACATGAAGGGTTAGTGGAAGCAACAATAATAGGCTTATGACAAGATTCATTAATTATATCACATGATATGCCTATGTTGCAAGTTTTAGCTTTCTCAACATTAGTTGGCATGTTTTCACATTTTTCAACTAGAGAGGAATGAGCTTCTTCAAGCTTGGTGTGAGACTTTTGAAGCTTCTTATGGTCTACTTTAGACTCTCATAAGATGCCCTAAGCTCATCAAGTTCTTGTATAAGGTTTTTCTTTTCCTTAAGCAAGCCCTTGCACTCCTTTCTAGATTCTTTAAAATGTTGAGTGCAATCTTCTAGCATAGTGATTAGTTTATCTTTAGTGAATTCTTCTTCAGCACTATCACTATCACTAGCATTATCATGATCACTCTCATCGTCGGATGATACCTTAGCGGCCTTAGCCATGAAGCACGATGGAGTGTCGAAGAGGGAGACCTTCTCTTGGATGGCAATGCTAGCATGTCCCTTCTTCTTTCTCTTGTTGTCATCCTCATCATCACTTGAGGAATCATCACTATCCCATGTAGCAACATGAGAATCATTCTTCTTCTTATAAGAGCTCTTCTTCTTTTCTTGCTTCTTCTTCTCCTTCTTGATAGCATCTTTATCATCACTATCATAAGGACACTTTGCAATGAGATTGTCCTTGCTATGACATCTAAAGCATCTCATGGTATGCTCACTCTTCTTGGATGAGTTCTTCCTCCTTCTTGCACGATAGCCTTTCTTATTCATGAATTTACCAAATTGCTTGACAAAGAGAGCCATCTTCTCATCAATGTCATCACTATCATAAGAGTTTGAGTTTTCATCACTTGATGATTCAATCTTGGATTTGCCCTTGGATGTGGTGGCTTTGAATGCCACACTCTTCTTCTTTTCATCATCTTTCTTCTCATTTTCCATCTTCTTCTTCTTGACCAACTCATCTTTCTCATCATCTTCTCTATATGAATCATCGGTCATCACTTCTTGGAATATTTGTTGAGGAGTTGAATTCTTCAATGTAGTCCTCACTAGCACGGTGATCAATGTATCAAATCTCTTGGGTAGACTTCTTAAGAACTTCATAGAGAATTGATTGTCCTTGACCTCCTCACTAAGTGCCTTAAGCTCATTGACAATGACTTGCAACCTATGAAACATCTCCGGTACACTCTCATCATCTTGCATCTTGAAGCTTGAAAATTTTTCTTGCAAGATATATGCTTTAGCGGTCTTTATGCCTTCGGTGCCCTCAAATGTTTCTTCTAGCTTGGCCCAAGCATCATGAGCAATCTCTATGTTCTTCACTTTCTCAAATGTCTTGTCATATAATGCCTCATGAAGAACACTAATGGCAATGTCATTGCATTGGAGCTTCTTCTCTTCCATCGGTGTAGGTGCTTCCGGATTAGCAACCTCAAATTTTATTTCGGTGACCTTCCACACTTCTCTATTGATTGACTTTAGGTGTGCGGTCATCTTAACCTTCCAATATGCATAATTTGTGCCATCAAAGTGAGGTGTCTTCTTGGTGTCGTTGATGTGCAAGCTTAATTGAGCCATTTCTTTTTCACCGTAGGTTGTTAAGCCTCAAATAAACGGTGCCTCGGCTCTGACACCACTTGTAAGGTCCAAATAGGCTAGAGGGGGGTGAATAGCCTAATTAAAAACTTCTACAAGAATTACTTAACCACACGTTAGTACGAAAGGTGGCGAAGCAAATGCACTAGCTCTAACTAATTAAGCAAGCCACCTACACAAGTCTATAACAAAGCTAATCACTAAACACAACAACAACTACAAGCTAGAAACAAGAAGTAATACGAGAGAAGAGCTTCGAGTGATTATACCGCCGTGTAGAGATAAGAAGTACCAATCAATCAATCATACCAGAGAAATCCTCAGGAAGAGAATAACACAAGAATTTATCTCGAGGTTTACTTGCTTCCCAGCAAGCTACTCCCCGTTATGGTGATACACCCACTTATCGGTTCGCGAGCTAATCGACTATCAAGAGTCGAGCCCTCGGCGGGCGCCGCACAACCGCACACAAGATGGAGATCCTCCAAGCCATGAGCTTCACTAGAGTATCCAATTTACGAACTCCCACGGGGAAGGATCAAGAACCCCTTATAACACTTGGTGAAGGTTCCAACAATCTACAATTGTGTGCTCAATCACCTCCGCTGCTCCAAGTCGTCTACCGTGTTGGGAAACATGGAAGAGTAACAAGAAATCCGCAGCAACTCGAAGATCAAGTGCCTCTAGAATGCAACTCTCAAGCAATACACTTGAATCTCACTCAATCTTACTCAAGATGTGCAACTATGTAAAGAGATGAGTGGAGGGGTTGTTCTCTAGCTCAAAGTATGTCTCTAGTCTCAAAATGTGCAAGAGTTACCCTCAAACCCCGGCCAACGTCTATTTATAACGAAGGGGTACGCAGCTAGCCGTTAGGAACTTAAACAGCCGAAATCGCGCTGACCGGACGCGCCGGTCACACTGACCGGACGCGCCGGTCGTGCAACGGCTAATTTCCAAAACACTGACCGGACGCGCTGGTCGCGCAGACCGGACACGCTGGGTGCGACCGGACGCACTGGTCCCGCAACTGACCGGACGCGCTGGTCAAGCCTGAGTAGCGCACAACGAAACAATGACCGGACGCGCTGTAGAACTGACCGAACGCCACAGTGCCAGCGTCCGATTAGAGTCCAGTAAGCTCCCTGGATGACCGTACGCGTCCGGTCGTCAGTGACCGGACGCGCTGCGCGTCCGATCATCAAACTGAAAACCGCGCAGACGCTGAACACTGACCGGACGTGTTCGGTCATACAGAGACCGCGTCCGGTCTAGCGTCCGGTCACCTCTGTGACCTCCGTTCGCCTCCGTTTCTTTTCCGACTTTCGGCGCAGTAGAAAATAGGCGTTTCACTTCCACAAAAAGCGCCGAATCCCACCTCGCAAGCTCGGTGGGAGGGAGAGAAGAACACAAACCCTTCTCTACCGCTCAAACTCCACCGCCTTCACAAATGTGCTAACACCACCATGTGTAAATCACCATGTGCATGTGTGTTAGCATTTTCATAGTCATTTCTTAAGGCGTTATGTTAGCTTTCTACTAGATCCTAATGCATATGCTCAAGACATTGATCTAGTGGCACTTGATTTCCGAGCTAACCGTGATTGCCCCTCTTGATAGTCGGCTATGTATCCTAAACCCGGTCAATCACTTCTCTACTCATCTTAGACCGGCAAAAGGAAAACCCTATGGTTATACCTTTGCCTTGCGCTCTTAGATCCTTCTCTTTCACTTGATCATCATATCCATCATATTATGTGCATCTCCACCATGATCATCCTTTCATGTCCATGCACCATCTCTTTGTGATCTTGTGGCTACCACTCCTTGCCACATTCACCTTCATCACATGTGTTGCTTATGCCTAACTCAAAACACTTAACACATGGCATTATTAACAATATTTTTCTGTAGAGTTTTTATTTAATCACTGAAACTTCTGTTTTCTTGTCAAATATGAAATAAATCATAGAAAGTTCAGAAAAATATGGTTCCACTTGCAATAATTTTCTTTTGTGATGTACTTGCTAGGAAAAACATATTCCATGCATGCATGTAATAATTTTTCTATGGTGATTGTTGATTGTGTAGAATGTAGGAAAAATGCTAAATCTGTTGGTTGATACTTTTCATAGTATAAAGTATTTTTATGCTCATTTTTAGGCCCTATCTTGTTATTTTTGTGTAGGCATTTCTAGTAATCCAAATGCAATGAAATTTTTGTGGTATGCTAGATTAGATGATAGAAATTTACTGTAATTTTCTCAGATTTTTTTGTGCTACCAAAATAGGTGTTGCTGTTCAAACCTAGTTGCAATTAAGGTTTAATTAACCTTGTTAATGTATGACTAGTTAATAAGGTTTACTTTGGTGTATCTTTGAAGCATTTAATAAGATGTGTTGACTTAGCATAGTAGTAGTAGAAGAGAATGCAGTAGATGACATGTGCTTGTAGTATATGTTCTTGGATGATGTTGACTACCTTGTAGAAGAATTGTATTCCTACTTTATGAAATAAAGTAAACCTATTTATCTACATTTCATTCATCATGACCATTACATGTCATTTCTGCAATGCACCTAGGCATAAGCACTTATACGGTTGCATCATACAGGATCGCAGGAAGTAACTCAGGTAGCAGTTCCCGAGGAGCCGGAAGAGCAGCCCGAGGAGCAGAAAGTGCTCGAGGCCGACGAGGAGGTCGGTGAGGATCTTCCAGAGTGCCCAGACCACCGTCTGAGCTCTTTCGAGAGAGGCAAGCCCTGGAACATTTTTCTCCCCCGGTTTGCAAATATTTTATTAATGCTTTACTTTAACTGATGCATTATGTTTAGGAGTTGTTTGCAACCGTTGCTGCATTATACCTTGTTTACTCTGTTCTACCCTATCCTTGTCACCTTGTTATTCGCAGTCATGTAATTGCTTAGCTTGCTTAGACCGGTAGAAGTCGGGTGATTTCCTGTCACCTGCGAGCTATAGGTGGTTACCTGGATCTGCTTAAGAAAGTATGTCATCTGAGAATAACTAAGTGTTAATGTGAAATTGAGACCGGACGGAAACTTGCAGGGTTTCGGGCTGTAGTGTTTTCCATCTGTGTCGATTAAGGACCGACCGTTGTTGGGCCTCGAGTCATGTTGAACGCATGCCTTACATTTAGTTGGCCGAATAATGTACCTTTCAACCGTGAAGCTAGGAGATTATTCGGGCCGAGTGGATTGCCCGCAACGCACTGTACCGGAGCAGTAGTGGCAGGATACGGGAGCGCGATGATAAGGCCAAAGAGCAGTCGGGCGGCCCCCGGGTACATGTGGTTCCTGGCAATTTCGTGACTTTACCTGAATGGTTGACTCGGTGACCAACACCTCACTTTAGCGGGTGAGTGAGGTTTGTGTGAGAAATAAATTACCAGCTGGTTAATAATCGATTCGAATCACCATCGTTCACTGGACAGTGAGCACTTGACTTGAGTGACTTCATCGTAGTAATTCTGATGGAACACTTGAACAGTTATATAGTATATGATATGATTAAGGTTGTTAATGATCATTGGTTATCCTTACCTGTTTAATTACATATTACTCTAGTACAGGTGCAAATGTAGTTGACAGGTTAATAAAGATTTAACTTGATGCAAAGCTTTTGGAAAGATTCTTTAAATGCTAAAAATGTCTTTTTGCAAATGAGTCAGCTACCCCACCAGAAAGCCTGTCATGATCCTTGGTGTCTTTTATTTTTGGTTATGTCGGGTAAGTCTAGCTGAGTACCTTCTCGTACTCAGGGCTTTGTTCCCACTTGTTGCGGATGGGCAGATGTATTACGGCTACTGTATCAACTGCCTCTATCCTGTGATGGGAGAAGCTTAGGACCATGGGCAATGGTCATTCACTATATCTCATCTGATGCTTTTGTTGGAATATGATCCTGAGCTGGCACTGTATTATGAACTCTGTGTGAGTGTGTGATTTGAACTAAATGCTTTCGCTACTTTTATTTAAAACTGGTTTGTAATAACTATGTTTAAACTCCGATGTATTTGTGACGCAAACTTTTATGTAACTTGTGATGGTGACCGCTGAACTTATTACGATCTTGGCTGGTATGTAAGTTGGTTTGAAATCCATCGTGATTTCACGGACTACCGGGTTATACGGGCTTAAGTTTGTTAAATCGTCTGCTCGGTGGATGATTTTCTTACTTAATCTCGTATAATTGGTCGGTTCTGTTATAGATACAATGGATATGACACCGCCGAAGCAGATAAGGATGACCAAAGACTCACATGGGACCAACCCGTGGAAGTACCCCCACTATATTTTTGTAACCCTACCCCTTACAAAGGTATATGGTGAGGCAAGGGCTCCTTTTCTCCTTGGGAAACCTAGTCCCATTCTGGCAATTCTAAGCTCTCTAAACACCCCTCTCTTGTAGCTCTCAACATCTAGACCTCTCATTTGTAATCACTACTACAAACCTCAAACCCTCGAACCTAGGAACATGAACGAACACACCTAAGTACACATAAGGCACGTTGCCTGAACTAGTATAATTCTTGGGTCCTTAAGTGCCAAGCCAGCCACGCTATATGGACAACTATAAATTTACCTGTCGGTGGTACAAAACTTCGGGACCAATGCTGTTCCAAAACTTAGCTGCCACCTCTAGAGGTTGTTTGGGTCCCCCCTTTTCTGACTTAATTGAGTTCTAGCCCATGAACATTTTGGCCACTAGTGTCTTCCTCATTCCCCTTGTTTTTGTTTCCTTGTATCCTCGGAGGAGCCTACTATGTATGGTAGTTCTACGATAGTTGGTTAGCGTAATTGAGAAGTTATCTATATAGAGAAGGCAAACAAGCATATCGCGTTAATTATTAATTGATTCACATCACCATGTGCATATAGATGTTGTTGCATTGCATATTTTATAAACCATACCTCATCGTGCGATTGTAATCTAGGTCAACCTTGAGTTTTTTTTACATTATAACTCAAACATATTCTCCTTGAGTATGTGACTTGGATTATTTCAACACAGAATAGTTCAAGTTCATAGACGTCACTTCATTTTTTGATCCAACAAGTATTTGATACTTGGCATTGCATGACTCATGACTTGATTAGTCCTTGGTGTCTAACATAATAAGTACTTGCTTCTTCGTTCATCTTAGCCTTGGCCTCTCGATCGTCAAGCCGTCACTTGTGCTTTACCTTTGCTTAGTATCTCAAAAGTCAAAACCATTTCATATTAAGTGACTAAAATAAATTTGGGTATCCTACAATTATATAGACACACTTATTTTATCCCATCCAAACAAAAGCCTGTAGAAGCCCCACACGACCGGGTTCCAAATTTAGGGCTTCGCCAAAAGTCTCTAGGACTGGATTGAACGAGTTGTGAAGCTATGTTTTTGTTAAAACAAAAATGGAAAGTGCTAGTACCATGAAATCCACTCTACATTGTGCAGTCCTACTTGAAGTAGCTCGGATCTGCCATTTATTTGTTCCAACCACGTATACATATACATACAGTACTGTACATAGTGGAGTAATATACTGTATAACACAACACTTGCAACGGTTCACCGTCACAAACAGCACGCTGGGTGCACACACATCAACAGGTCACTGCACCGCGGAACTCCCAGCTAGGCTCCTGTCGGTCAGAGTCTACTAGTAGTATAGTACTATAGATACTATCTACCTCATGTCTCATGTGGCCTCCGCGGAACCGGACATCTTGCTGAACCTGCTCGGCGGCTTGCCGCTGCCAGTGACACTGACAGCGGCCGGCTTTCTCGGGCTGCCGCCGCGGCACCGGCTCGGTCCATACAGGACCCGCTGCGCCACGGCGCCCGAGTAGAGATCGGCCCTTGATTTGCCTGCAGATTTGTTGTTGCCGTCGTGGCACGCGCCGGTGGTCTCCTTCTTCGGCTGGCCGTGGTCAGCAGAAGAAGACTCCATGGCTTGGCTTCTTTCGATCGCTCTCTACTCTAGCTAGCCTGTTAGCTTCCTCTTCAGTCTTCACGAGCTTGCACCACGGTACAACAAGTGCATACAGATCGAACGGAGCGGAAATCTTGGAGTGGCAACTGGCAAGTCTCAGTGAAAGCGCAAGACACAAATCGTCACAACTCTGTGTGGAGCTGGAACCTGGAATTTATAGTTCTTAGGTATTATAGCCCCCAGAGGAGAGAGCTATTTTGATGCCGTGCGCCTGCTTTTTTTCCCAGCTTTTATCGCTCGAGTCTTTGTCGCTTCAGACTCAGGTAAACTCACTATCTACTCTACCGGCCTGCAAGACATCCCGTATAGCAGGGTGGCTGGATTTGACTGACGGATTCTTGCTTCTTTCCGACCACCGTGCCAGTTGCAATGGATCCAGAAGCAGAAGCCCAAGCTGGGACAGATCCTTTTTGTGTTGTCATGCTCAATCACTCGAAGAGGTTTATTCTTTGGAGATCCTTGAAGGGATAAGAAAGTATGACCAGGGGCGGCGCAGAAGGGGAGAGGTCTCTCTACTTTCTTGGCCTATGATGAATGGGATCATTCCTTGCCGATAGACTGAAGGATAGAAAAGGCCTCAATGATAAACAAAAAAAAGTTGCTCTGGCCTCTGGGCTTGCTGGGGAGTAGGATATCTAGGAATATTCAAAAGTTGGTCTGTGGCTGTGGGCAAATGGCTCAGTTTAAACCTGGATTGCTACAACTGCCATACAGCTATAGCGACATAGGGATGGCAGCACGCAAATACGGAATCAACTATGCACGGAAGCCCTCGATTTGTTCTTAAGAGAAAAAAGAGTAAAATAAAATACATAAATGACCGTTATACTTGTCTGTGTGCTTCAGTCTTCCCATCGTAATAAGGAAAGAGTAAATCGCAAGTTCGCAACCATTAATCTCTACTGCTAGTCCGATTATCCGATAGTCATTAGACACTACTCCCTCCATCTGTAACACACTGCATTCTAGTGATTCTTAGACAAATTAAAGAAGACTATAATAAAAGTATGTATCTCTGACTTGATTTCCTGACCTATTGAAATCCCGCATATACACGTTGTATTTCGCATGATTAAAGGGTGTACTCGTGACTAGAAGCATTCATAGGGGTGTGTATACATGTATATATGAGTATCTCCATCTATATTGTGATTAAAAAAATTAAAAAATATATATACGCTCTTTGTTTCCTTGTACAAACAAAATGGCAAGTATAAAGAATTCTTTTTACCTCCCGTCAATCATCTCTAGCCACCGGTACTGCCTGGTGCATGCCTATATCAAGTGACATCAAAAACACTTTACAATAAATTGCAAAAGGGAGCTGAAAACAAAAAAATTAAAGTGTCATTCTTTCCGCTTGGTTCACCTACCTCCATCCATACCCTTTTTTCCTCCCAAATACTAGAGCCGAACCTCCATTCCAATAAGAAGAGGCCAACGACCCTTAATCCGAAATTAACAAATCATTCAAACACTAAAAAAGAGTAGACATGTAAATTGATCCTAACTCAGTGCCAATCAAAAGACGAAGATGAAACACCTTATCAAAGAAGATGAAGATGCAACACCTGATCTAAATCTATGTGCTAGTGTCCAAGATGAGAATTCCAACAAAGATATATGAGTATAAATAACGCACAGAATCTAACTCTGAGTTCGACTACCCGCACTCATGGACCTCTATATTCATCCTCTATATGTCCTAGTCAGTAAGATTCTCTCCTCTATACTCAATTCTCCCGCACTCATCCATCCTCTATATCATCCTCTATCCACTATATCCACTGTGAGACTCACTTGTCACTTTAGATAAATATATCCATGTGTGATCTAGTTTTGAAGGATTTATTGAGACGAATTTAATGGTGCAATCAAAATTTAATTTGGATTTTTGGTTTGTGAGTTATAGCATTTTTTTCCTTTGTTTAGCTAGTGGGGCCCGCCACTATAGAGTATAGAGTAATCACTGTACCACTCTAAATATAGAATGAGAGAAAGGATAGAGTATCGTTTTAGAGTACCCAGTGCAGCAGTTTTTACTCTATATTCATACTCTAAAGCTTTAGAGTATCGTTTTAAAGTACCCACTGCGGGCCTATCAAAACTGCATATGTGCACATGCTACTAATCTACTATTCATATATCAATAATATCGTCAACAACGCTGCCTTGTCTTTTTGTAGGTTGCAATTGAATTTCCGTACATCCTGGTCCAGACTTTGATATACAGCATACTAGTCTATTCGATGATAGGAATTGAGTGGGTTGGTGCCAAGTTCTTTTGGTACTTGGGCCTGTTTAGTTGGTGAAAATTTTTGGGTAAGTTTCTTTAGCACTTTTCGTTGTTATTTGACAAAATTTATCCAATTATAGACGAACTAGGCTCAAAAGATTCGTTTCGACATTTAAAGACAAACTGTGCAATTAGTTATTTTTTTACCTACATTTAATGCTCCATGCATGCGTCCAAAGATTCGATGTGACGGATACTGCGCAAACTTTTTTGGGTTGGGTGGCCAACTAAACAGGCTCTTGTTCTTCATGTACTTCACACTGGGTGTGTTTAGTTGGCCCCATAAAATTTTTAGAAGCACAGTAACTCTTTCGTTTGTATTTGGTAATTAGTGTCTAATTATGGACTAATTAGGTTCTAAAGATTTGTCTCATGATTTACAACAAAACTGTGTGATTAGTTATTTTTTTTATCTATATTTAATGCTCCATGTATGTGTCCAAAGATTTGATGTGACGGGAAATCTTGTAAAAATTTTGAAATTTTGAAGGAACTAAAAATTTACAACCAAACTCTTGTATTTCACATTCCACGGAATGATGGCAATAGGATTGACACCTAGCGAGACTGTAGCATATGTCGTGTCATGCACAATCTACGATGCATGGAACCTCTTCTCAGGGTATCTCATCCCTCGACCTGTAAGTTACTCTCCCATTGTATGTCATTTTTCTTGTCATTACCTGTTGGTTTCGGAATTTAAACATGTCGTTTTTTTTTGTTATAACTTGCACATTCAACCCTTATTTCGTCAGAAAATTCCTGTTTGGTGGAGATGGTTCTGTTGTATTTGCCCAGTCGCATGGACACATGGATTGGTTGCTCCCAATATGGTGATATCCAAACCAAGATTGATGGCAGAGACCAAACTGCAGCACTGTTCGTTACAGAGTACTTTGGCTTCCATCGTGACAGGTTATGGGTTGTTGCATTGGTGCATATCGTGTTCACTGTGGCCTTTGCACTTATGTTCAGCTTTGCATCATGAAGTTCAATTTCCAGAGGAGATGAGGAAGACATCATAACATACCATTCGTTGCAATGTACAACATCTGCTTTCAATGGCTTAAACTAAGCATCTGTCCTGTAAATGATGCAGGTTTTTTGTTTTGCCATCATCTTGAGTGTCTACATGTATCATCACTCATCAGTAGTTCATAGGAATTGTAATTTAGTCTAATCACTTCTGCCTCTTGGCAAGCTATAGCTGATCTTTGTCATGTACCCTAATACCCTATCAAAGAAATAAAAGAATGTTGCCTTGGCGTCAAAATGCACATACAAAACCCCCACAACTTCTGACGTGATTACCAGCAAAAGGACCATCCCTAACGTGACATGACTCCTGTCTCTACTGTCCTCTATTCTGTTGCGCCATGTTTACTTGAACTGCTTATCAGTCATAGTACAATATTTTTTTCTCACAACGAAACATCATCAACCGACTTATCAGCAGCAGAAACCATCAGGGTTGTCTCTCTCCCCTTCCAAATCAAACACTTGTAAATATTAGACCAACCACGAGTCTACAATGTGCGCCACGTTCTTTGATATTTTTTTAGATGTTTCTAGTCCTGTCAGCCTTTACAAGGTAAAAGAATCATTCTCGCTTCTTAAGAAGTCAGCTATTTTTAACTTTAAACAAATATATATAATAAAAATATTAATATTTATGGTATATAATTAGTATCATTGATAGATATTTGAATATATTTTCATAATATACTTATTTTGTAGATATAAATGTTGCTAATATTTTTTTTACAAATTTAGTTAAATTTAAAAAAGTTTGACCAGCGCGAGTTACGTAGCGAATCTTTTTACGGGACGGAAGGAGCAGTAGCCCGTAGCCCCTAGTCGTGCTGTCAGTGTTGGTCATGCGTGCTGTTTCCATGACAGGCACGGAAGAACACGACCCATCATTTTATTGTCTTTGTAAGATTACAGATGACAGCAAGCGTTTCCGGTTGAATCCCACTATTGAAAAGTGTTTTCTTTTTTTGGCTACTAAACGACGGTGAGGACGAAACAAACGGTTAGGATAACCAACTTGTAAATAGTTGAAGCCAACAATTACAATGCCCTTTCGTTATATGTTTTGTAATCCATTTGATGTATGGATTATCTTCCAATTTGTGACGGTGTTTTTGGGACGCTACTGGTCGAGATACGTACGCAAGTGGAGATGGAGGAGTTTTTCGTAGATATTGCGGACAACATTGACATCGATGTGCCAAACTACCAAGCCTTTGGGCATTATCGAAATAGAATGTGGTATACTACATGAAGTAGAAAGAAATATGCAAACACAAGGTTGACAAGTACCTTTGTGTGTTCGTTTTATGATGAGTGATTGTCAATGTGATCCACGAAGTAGATTGAGTGGTGACTAACCCTACCATGGCGAAAGCTATGTGTGCGACATGTCTCTTGGCTTGTGTTGTGCAGGTGTGGAGCTCGGAGGCGGTGGTCGACGGAGAGGTGAAGGTCAAGGAGGACATGCCGTGCCGACAGACCGGGAGCGGTGAAGGACGGACGTGAGGCTTGGACTGAGGGATTCAGAGGCCGGGTGACTAGCCACGGTGGCTGACACTTGGGACATCGACAAGTGCAAAAAGACATGGGAGTGACGGTGTTGACCGAGTCAAGACGGCAGACGTGCGGGTCGAGTGAGGCTCAGAGGACTTGGCGTGCTGGCCGGTCAAGGACGGCGGTGACACATGTCGAGCGGCGGGGGACGCGTATGGAGTACGCTACTCGCAGACGGTTTGATGGTTTGGGCCTTAAAACCATCGGTGGCGGGTTTATGGGTTTGGGCCTCAAAACCCGGGCGGAGGTTCCGAGGAGGAACGGATGGCACGTGGCGGTATCAGGGAGTTCGCGTCGAGGCGAAGCTACTGATGAGGAGGCGCGGTGGCCGTCGGATGAAGATGACACCGGGTTGGACCATAACGTCCTTGGGCTAAGTGGTTTGACTCATTTGTATCCAGGCGCAAAACTGGGATTGTGTAATAGCTCTGTTAAATAGGATGAGGGAGCCCCCATCTCCCTTACCTCCTCCATTTTCATTTTCTCCTTTAGGGTTTCCCCTCCTCTAGGTGCTTGTGTGAGAGAGGTCCACTAATCCTCCGATTAGTGTAAGAACCATGAATTTTTGAGGGAATGGTGGCCCTAACCACCTCGTGTCCTCCGGTGTTCGAAGTTTGAATCAATTCGTGTGTTCTTGATGTGTTCTTCGCGTTCTTCTTCTTTTTCCTCTCGTTCTTGAGTCGATTCTTCGTTTCTTGACCATTTTGGTTCGTTTTTGTTGCCTTGATTTGAGCTATCACGTGAGTTGAGCCTTTCCACCGAAGGAAATCAACCAATTCCTCACGAGCTCGCAGATCGGATGATTTCTTGGTCTAGGTCTCAAGAACCAGTGTTTTTTCGTTCTTCTTTGATTTCTCATGATAGGCTTGAAATTGGGTGTTGATGTCTTGAGGATATCTTCTCAACACTCCCAAGAACCTACCTACAAAGTTTCAAGTCAATCCGAGTTGTTTTGATCGAGTTTTGACCCATTCTTCCTCGGTTCGTGCTGCTATTTCTGGACAGCGCGGAGCCTCCGGGAAAAAACGCGGAACCTCCAAGACGCGGAGCCTCCGGGGAAAAACGCGGAACCTCCGGGACCTGCTGCTGAAAATTTGTGTTTGGGCTCTTCGAGTGCTCGTTTTGAAATCCGTCTTTTGTCTTGTCTTTCTAGCATCTCAAGGAAGTTTTTCTAAGTACTCTTGTCACCAGTTGGTATGGGTACTTTGGGTGGAGAACTCACTTCCTCTCCATAGAAGTTGAGTATCCTTTTTCTGACTCTCGGTTTAGTTCTTGTTCCGTGCTCGTTTGTGGTGTCCCGCTGTGTTCCTAGAGAACATCCACTCACTAGTTGGGTCATGGACATCATGGTGTTTTGTTCGCACTTTTGGTGGTGATTTTGGGACAGTAGCCAATTATTTTCGAAAGAAATTTTTGGCTCCCATTCACCCCCCTATGGTCACCATTTTCGGTCCTTAAATTGGTATCGGAGCCGGTTAAGGATCATTCCACATTAATCGGTCCGTGATCCACGAAGGCGATATGGAGCGTGGTTCCGACAAACCACCATTCTTCGATGGAACAAATTATCCCTATTGGAAGATCCGCATGTCCGCGCATCTCCAGGGTATTGATTGGCTTGTTTGGGAGATTTACGAGGATGCTACTTACGTTGTGCTTGAACCCCGTGCTCGTGTCATGCAAGATCAAAAAGATCAGCACAGTGCTAATAGCAGAGCTCGCGCAATTCTTTTCTCGAGTCTTTCGCTTTAGGAGTTCGAGAGAGTCTCTGATTGTACTACTGCTCAGGAGATCTGGGTGAGGCTTCAGAGCTATCACGAGGGGACCGCACAGGTCAAAACCAGACTCTACGAGATGTACAAGAGGGAGTACGAGAACTTCACCTAGCTTGATGGCGAGTCCATCGATGCCATGTTTTCTCGCTTTCAGACCATCGTCAACAAGATACGAGCAAACAAGGCATAGTTACCTTATGACGATCACGAGAGGGCACTCAAGCTTCTCTATGCCCTAGATCGGAAGGTATGAGATGTGAAGGTGACTGCCATCATTGAGTCTTCGGGGTATGAGACCCTCACCGTGGATGAGCTTTTTAGTAAGCTCAAGTCCACCGAGATCGACTACCAGACCCAAGCCAAGCTCAAGAATCCATCTGCACCGACTGTGGCTTTGGTCTTAGGTAATGGCTCAAGTTCTTTGGCTAACTCTTCATAGGTGTCTTTTGCATTGTCTTCTTTGGTGTCTATCATAGAGGAGCAGATGGAGAGTCTTGGGGACAATGAGCTGGCATTGATTATCAGCCGGTTCTCACGGTTTCACAACAACCGCTTGAATTGCCGGCGTGGTGGTGGTCCAAACGAAGGATGCTACGGCTATGAAGATCCCGACCACTTCGTCGCCCACTGTCCCAAGAAGAACAAGCACTCCTCCGACAAGTATGACTCTAGCAAGCGCAAGGACAAGCGCGAGTACACCTCCAAGCACAAGTCGAAGGAATGATTCGACAAGGAGGCGCTGAAGAAGAAGTACTTCAAGAAGGCCAAGGCCCAAGAGCATGCCTTCCTTGCCTCCCTCAGCGACCTCGACAACGACACCGACGATGACCGGTCTTCTTCTCCCTCGAGCGATGATGAGTCCGAGAAGAGGTGTGAGGACAAGTTGACCGGGATTTGCTTCATCGCCAAGTCCATCCACGGAGGCTACTGCACCATGGCCATGGATTGTTGGGTATTTTTAACGCACATAGAGAAATCCGCAAGCGCACAGATACCGATGTAGCTTTCACCCAGGAGTATTCCAGAGTATCATTTTCCACGGGGAACGTAAAGTGTACTAGAGAATCAAGGTCATCCATGGATAAAGATAAGAGAAGAAATATATATATATTTTTGGCGGGAAGAGGGGAACTTTCTAGGGTTTTCTAAGTTGATTGGGTGATCAAGATCGGGCTTACTATACTTTACTTATTATGGAGCAACAGTACCTTTCCGACTCTCGAAAGAGACTGGGAAGAAAGTAGTCGGGGGAAGGCTGCCAAAAGCTCTACGAAACACCAACCTGAACGGGGTGGATTGCAATGATCGGACAGAGCTGTCACCTCTGAGGGCTACCACAACTAATCATGAGATTAGGCACAAACTCAGGTAAACTATAGCCTAGACACCACGTCTACGCTAGGGTTTACTACTCTAGCCAAATATTATAACTAGAGCACTCAAATACAAGCGGAGTTCAAGTAAATAGAATAAAGTAAGAATTAAATAAGAACTTAAAACTTAGAAATAGTAATTGAAGAACCTAGAGATTGCGAAATGATGAACCAAATGCTACAAAAGTATAATGTTGAGGAAGATCTGACAGATCCGACTCCACCTCAGCTCTCTCCTCCTCTCTCTCCCTATTTTCTAGATACAACTAGATGAACTAGAACTATATCTAGATGAACTAGAGGGACCCTCTTCTACTTGGATGAAGAATTGAAACCCTAGCTTTTGATATGTAGAAGAGATATGGTACCAAACCCTAGGGGGACCTTACTTATATAGCCCTCTAGGAAGCACCACAGCCGTCAGATCAAACCGACCTTAATCAATGACTTTTTATTAATCCTCAAAGGCGGTGGAGGCAGGATCCACGAGATCGCTCCTGATTGGCTCTGCAGCCCAGGCGCCCGCCCCTACCCCTTGGGCGGCCACCCGGCTTTCAGGCCCATTTTGCCTCTGGTTTGTTTCTAGAGTCTTCTCGTACCTTCCAGATTCTAGAAAAGTTGTTCGTACCCCTTTTGTCTCTATGTAAACCTGACATGTGGGTCTTCCTTAGTTCTTTTCAGCCGACACCCTGCAGAAATAGAAATTCACCAAAACTCGTGGAATTCTATCAGTAAACCCCTATATCTAAGTGGTAATTATGTTTAGGCCCTTTTTCATGTTTCGTTGACGGTTAAAAATAAGAGTTATCTACTGTCAACATGGATGAAGGGGTGAAGCCCAACAAGGACGTGCTTCTCGGCGACGATGACTCTACTGAGGTAAAACCCTCCGTCGATGCTCTTATTACCGAGCTTGATATCATGACCGATACTTTGATGAGTCAAGATAAGCTGCTGAAATGTGCTGCTCGTGAGAGGAAAGAGTTTAAGGACAAGCTAGAAGTTGTGGAGAAAGAGCTTGAGAAAGCTAAGAAGCTTGTCGTTCATGTGTCTGACGAGGTTGAGTGTGATGAATGTGCTATTCATATGACCAACTTTTCCGAGTTGCAATCTAAGTATATTGTCTTGTTAGATGAGAACGATGAGCTGAAGGCTAGGTCTAGCTTGTTGGGTGCATGCAAGTCTTGTTTAGGCTTGCAATCTGAGCTAGCAGAGAAGAATGCCAAGATCCTTGCTCTTGAGAAGGCCAGTTCAGATAGCACGGTTATTGAGTGTGTACGTTGTGAGAGCTTGGTGTTAGAGCTTCGGTCCATCTTGAATTGGGTGTCTTGTAGTGAGCCACAATTAGGCATGATGATGAGCTAGTTCAGGCGGGGAACTGGGACATCGAGAGTAGACTTTGCTCTAGGTGGGAAGGGTGAACATGTCTATGGAAAAGTTGGTGAGTTCAGTGGTTTGAACCCAAGTGAGAAACCTTCCACTACTCCTAAATTGATCAAGATCAATCCACCTAAGCCTACTGAACCCACTGTGAAAGATGGAGTGTTTGAAGAACCTCGAAGAGCTCCACCCTAGAAACAAGTTTGGGTTCCAAAACCGAACCATCTCAGGAACGCACTTGACACTCTACCGAACATCTCTGAGGATCCCCTTCCTAAAGCCAAAAAGCTACCAAGAGTGACACATACCCACAAGAAAGTGAGCCAACAATCACCCAAGAGAGAAGTAAGGTATCAATGTGACTATTGCCATAGGGATGGTCATCTTATTGAGTTTTGCTTTAGGAGGAAGAGAGATGAGCGGCGAGAGTACAAGTTGAACAACCGGAACATGTACCGCCGCGCCCATGGCGTACATGCGCCGCCTGTTCAAAGGCACAATGCTAGGCCTCGAGTGGCAATGCTTCAAGGTGCTAGGCCTCAGGTTGTGAGACCACGTGGTGGTCGTGGTGGTCGTGCCCGGTGTGATTCAGGTCATGCTCAATATGACTTTGGACCTCGTGGCAATGGCTTTCAGTCCTACAGTTCTAGCGGACCACATTTCCCCCCATGTGGTGCCCGCTTTTCTCAAATGGGACATGGCATGTTTGGTGTTTTTCCTAACACTTTTCTAGGGCAAATAAGCCAACACTGGTATCCTTCACGGTTTACTAACCCTAGTGTTATGCCATTTGCTCATCCCATGTCTTTCTATTGATGCAGGACGGAGGTCTGGAGAACACGTGGCTCATTGATTCCGGCTGTTCGCGCCACATGACCAGAAGTTCGAAATGGTTCTCTAGCCTCGACCCCGTGCAATGTAAGGAGTACATCACATTCAGGGATAATAGCAAAGGTAAGGCGCTTTCTCGTGGAACCATTCGGGTCAACGAGAGTTTTGTCTTGAAGGATGTTGCTTTGGTTTTGAATTTGCATTTCAATTTGCTTTCAGTTTCGCAACTCCTTCAGGATGGCTTTGAAGTGCGCTTTAAGACTGGCTTGTCTCGAGTTCTTGATTCTTAGGGAAATCTTGTTTGCCAGATTGTCCCTTTTGGCCGTGTCTTTCGAGCTGATTTTTCTCACTCCTTTGGCTCTTCTCGATGTTTGGTGGTCGGATCCTCCTCTGAGCTTTGGAAGTGGCATAGGAGACTGTGTCACTTGAGTTTTGACTTATTAGCTAGGTTGAACTCACTTGACTTAATCCGAGGATTGCCCAAGTTGAAATTTGAAAAGGATTTGGTTTGCCACCCTTGTCGTCACGGGAAGATGGTTGCCGCTTCTCATCCTCCTATGACTTAGGTCATGACCAAGGGACCCGGTGGGCTACTCCATATGGACACCGTTGGTCCGGCTCGGGTTCGGTCTGAGGGAGGGAAGTGGTACGTTCTAGTGATCGTGGACGATTTTTCTCGCTACTCTTGGGTGTTCTTCATGGAGGGTAAGGATGAGGCTTTTTCTCATGCTCAAGATTTGATTCTTCAGTTACAGACTGAGTTGCCAAAGAATGCCATGAGAGCTATACGCAGTGACAATGGCACAGAATTCAAGAATTCTCAGTTTGAATCCTTCTGCTCTTCTTTGGGTCTTGAGCGCCAGTTCTCCTCGCCTTATGTTCCTCAGCAGAACGGTGTTGTTGAGCGCAAGAATCAGACCCTTGTTGAGATGGCTAGGACGATGCTCGATGAGCATAGGACTCCTAGGATATATTGGGCCGAAGCGATCAACACCGCATGTCATGTTTCCAATCGCATCTTTCTTCGAGCCTTCATGAAGAAAACTTCTTATGAGCTGCGATTCGGTCGACTACCCAAGGTGAGCCACTTTCGAGTGTTTGGATGCAAGTATTTTATATCGATGTTCCAAAAGTAGATCGGGATGTTGTAAAAGTAGATCGGGATGTTGCACATGTTGCAATGGCGATACATGTATGTTTTAAGTGTATGTTCTAAATATTTCATTTGTATCAGATGGTACGTTGGAAATGTTCATCTGGATGTTAGAAAAGTAGATATGGATGTTGCATATATGTACATGTTGTAAGCGTATGTTTCAAATATTTTAGGTGTTTAATCTGTATGTTGTATATGTTTGTACTGGCTTTCTAGTACTTTTTAGGTGTTTTGCAAGTGTTTCAGTTAACGTATGTTGCAAGTTTTTATCTGGGTGTTACAAAAATAGATATGAATGGGTTGGGTGGGACGATGAACCGGTGGGTTGGTGAATTGTGGGGATGGGAGCGGAACATGAACCATCATCTGTGAACCGGAATTGAACTGGGCTGGAGGGGCAGCGATCTTACCATTGTTCGGGCTTAGAACTAGGGTCGTTATTGACCCAAAGCCCCGCTCCCGAGCCACATGTGCAAAGCCGTGCCCATCGGGCCAATCGTGGAACACGCCGGTCGCCGCAGATCCGGCGACTGGTTCATCGGTGTGGGAGAATTCCGCGCTTGGATCCGCCATGCTTGGCTCCATGGGATTTCGATCCTAGCTAGACTGAACCGGTACGAACGTTGGGGAGATCTCCACGCCTGGTTGGACAGACCCCGGTTCTAGGGGAGTTCGATCCCGTGTTTGCTTGAGGCGATTGATCTCAAGCCTCATGTCATCGATGGAGCCATCGACGTAGGGCCGCCACTCCTCAATCACGGCAGCCGTAGCCTCCAGCGTTGCCACACGATCGCCGTCCTTAACGTACAGCTCACGGAGGCGTGCCAGCTCGAGGTCGCCCACGTGGTTCTCGATCTCCTCGACGTGCAGCTCGATCTCGTGCCCCCAGTTGTCGGCGACGATGGTAGAGTAGGACTGCGCCACGCAGAACTGCTCCAACGACTCAAGGCGGACGTCAGCCCCGACGCAGAACTTCTCCAGGCCACGGATCTCCCCCTTCGACGCCTCCACTAGCTCGGATAGAGCCTCCTCCACCACCGTGATGCGGCGCTCTGAGGCGCTGCCCTGCTCCTTGCGCGTGGACTCGCTATCAGCGGCTGTCTTCTCCAAGCAGCCGCACCGTCCGTCGATCGAATCGAGGCGCTTTAGGATCTCGTCGAACACCGTCTTCAGGTTCGGCTCCATGACGCCCTGAGCTCGCTGGAGGCACATGTAGTGGTGATGCGCCGGATCCAGCACTCCGCCGAGGAACGAAAGCTCTAATACCAGATGTTAGCCTCCGACTCGCCGGCGACGATGGAGACCGAGGCAACTCGAGAAAGCGTGGAGAAGAAGAAGAACAATACGGAAGCCAGCCGACTAAGTGCTCGGCGGCAATAAACTAAACTGATAGACCAGGGGAGATTCCCTTATACACTTAGCCACCATGGGCATCAGCAATACAAACATCACAAACCCAGTCCGGGCCAACAAGCTGGGTACTCCTGGCCCGCTTCCCGTTGCTCTTCCTTAGCTTGCCTGATTCATCTAGTATGCCAGAATGAGGAATACTAACATGCTAGGTGACGTCTGGGCGGCACGAGCCCATTAGTGGGGCGCTGTCGAGCAGGCGCAGGCGTAGGGCCCCATGCGATGGGACACACGAAAAATAGGCGGCGCAGGCTCTAATCCTCTTGCACGTGTGACACCTTTCGATGCTAGCGCTCTAGATTAGAGGTGCGGACGCTGGCAAGTCCGATAATCCAAAGTTTCCAAACATGGCCGAAGAGGAAATTCTCGGATCGAAACAAGACTTTAGATTTGGAAGGACAATGAATCGATCGATAGCCCACCCGTCGCAGCTCGCAAGCAACTTTGGTCCTTTTTGTTCTGGGGTTGGTCTTGGGCCTTGTTTAGTTGCCAAAATTTTTGGCAAAATGCAACTGTAGCATTTTTGTTGTTATATGACAATTAGTGTCCAATCATGATCTAATTAGGCTTAAAAGATTCGTCTCGTCCATTTCGTCTAAACTGTGTAATTAATTTTATTTTTTATCTATATTTAATGTTTTATGCATACGTCTAAAGATTTGATGTGACGGAAAATCATCCGTTCCTTTTCAAAATTTCCTGGATCGCCTTGGCTGCTTCCTTCCTCTACGGCTCCCGGCACGTCAGCAACTACCGACTTGGTAGAGCTGGTCCACATGAAAGCCTAGTTCTCAGATCCCACGTTCGTACATGATCTAAATGCGACACCCGACCGCCAACGCCTCCTCTTGTAGTCTTGTTTCCATCCAAGCCGCCGCTTCAATCGCCGCGCGCTTAGGTTGAGAACATCGGAGCGCGCTTAGGTTGTTTCCGAGATGTCGTTGCGGCCGAGCGAACAGGCGGAGTTACGCCGGAGCAGCTTCAAGGCGTCGGTGAGTGCGGCCGACGGGCTGCGGCGGCGCGTAAGCGCCATGGACAGCGTCCGCAAGGAGAGCCGCGGGAGCGCCCTCCGGAGGAAGCGCTGCTCCGAGGCGGCGCCGCATGCGCAATCGCAACCGCCGGCCCTTGAGAAGGTGGTGGGTTCGACGTTGGTGTTTTTTTCCCCTTCTTGTTCTACAGTAGATTTGTTCGTTCCGTTCTGTTTCGTTTCCTGAACTTTTTTTTTTCTCTATAATAATATCTTGCGGGTGCAGTTGGCGAACCTGACGCAGTGGGCCGCGGGGTTATACTCGGATGACAGCAGCATGCAATTTGAGGCCGCCAGGGAGTTCAGGAAGTTGCTGTCAGTCGGTATGTTAGCTTTTTTCGTAGTTAATTTTCCAATCCCTGCCTTTTTCATTTGCATAATAAAATAAAACTTGTGGGAATTTTCTTGAACTTTTGGGATCGTAGAGAAACTTTTCGTCTAATACTACTGAATTTGCATTCAAATTCGTTACTGTGTGCGGTTGTCCAAACTGCAACCAAAATATACGTTTATCTTCTCTGATCATTAACAATGGATTCATTTATCAGAGCGGGATCCCCCAATTAAGGAGGTTGTTGAATGTGGAGTTCTGCCTCGCTTCGTACAGTTGCTTTCCAGGGAGGACTACCCTCAGCTCCAGGTATGTGCAGTGACTCTTCCAATTCAACAATGCTACTACTTTTGAGGCAGATTCAGTAACTGTTGCATTAGCTTATGACTCTGTACTAGTGCATTGCAGAATGCAGATATAGATATTGTTTGTAGTTATATTATAAACTCAAAATTGGTTGTACTGTTGCTGCTTCTCAAACATAACAATGTTGCTTTACTTGCTTGATTGAAGATTGTATGGTGTTATAATCCCAATCTATCTATGATGAGTCGTCAACTTGCGTGAACATTGAATGGTGGTAATCCTGATCTGTTTATGATGAAAACTTACTTTTTCTTTTCTGGTTTTGTTGTGGCTGCAGTTTGAGGCAGCATGGGCTCTCACAAACATTGCATCTGGATCATCAGAGGACACCATGCTGGTTGTTAATATTGGTGCTGTCCCCATCTTTGTGAAGCTTCTCACCTCACCAAATGAGGATGTCCGTGAACAGGCACGTTAGGAAACAAACTATCACTGTTTAAATTGCGCAAACATTTCATGCCATTAGTGGCACATATAGTGTGTGAAGTATAAAATGATGATTTGTTTCAAATTTGTAGGCTGTGTGGGCCCTGGGCAATGTGGCTGGAGATTCTGCAAAGTGCCGTGACATTGTGCATGCACATGGTGCGTTGTTTCCACTACTTCAGCTGTTTAATGGGAACCCTAGACTCTCATTGTTGAGAACTGCTACCTGGTCTCTCAGCAACTTTTGCCGTGGAGAACCCAACTTTGAACATGTATGGAGGTCCTCTCTCTGATGGTGTACTAGCTACATATGTTGTTTAATGACTGATGGTTGGTTTTGTGATCGAGCAGGTGAAGCTGGCACTCCTAGTTTTGCGACAACTCATTCACTCTGAAGATGAGGCAGTCCTTAGTGATGCCTGCTGAGCAATGTTTTACTTGTCTCGTGATACTGAAGACAACGCCTGGATCGAAGCTGTGATTGAAACTGGAGCATGCCCTCGACTTGTTGAGCTCCTTAGGTAAGTTTTTCCTTTTTATATTAACTCTAGGCTTTATAGTTTGAGAAATATAAATACAAATTTTGACGCACAAGCTACTAAAAAAATGATTTAGCCATCCTTCACCTTCGGTGCTCGTTCCTTCTCTGCTTGCGATTGGTAGCATTGCTGCAGGGGATGAAGTGCATACTCAGGTATTTTTTCTATCTACCATCCAATATCAGATATTGCTTTAGTATATCTCTATCAGTCTTTGTCGCCAAGATAACAAATCATGACTAATTTGAGCATAAAAGAAAGCATAGAGTGACATTTATCTAGATGGTAGTGCAACTTGTGCAATAATGTCCTCTCTGTTTGGTAAATTATAGTTGTTTTTTCCAGTCAGTATGCTACCTGGTATGTAAAAGTGTATTAGTCTATTAGAACAGGGTAAACTGATTCATTACATACCTCTCAGTTTGATTCATCATATTTTTGGTAGTGCATTCTTCTAAAGTGTCTTGTGTTATGCCAATCTATGCACTTCTGCTGTTTTTTCCCTTTTTGTTCTAGATTTTTGTATTTCCCTTGATTAATATTCTTTTTTATGCACGTTCATGTTACTAATGTTTCTTTTCCTTTGCTTCAGCGTATAGTTGATCATCGAGCACTTCCATATCTTTTAAATCTTTTGATAACAAATCAAATCAAAAGCGTCAAAAAACAAGCTTGCTGGACAATCTCCAACATCACAGCTGGAAACAAGGAGCAGATTCAGGTTTGTAAACCTCAATGAACATTTCTATGTAGCAAATTGATAGGGTTGGAGCGTATAAAGCTATTAATAGCGGTATACTTTGTATTGTGAAATTTCACATTTGTTGGGAAGCAACCATGTATTATTGATGGGAGGACATCTTAAATTCATTGTTTACTGATCATAGTTTACTGAAGTAATTTGTACTCATGTTCTAGGCTGTGATTGATGCGAACATAATTTCTCCTTTGGTCCATTTGGTGCGTACTGCTGAGTTTTCTGTCAGCAATGAGGCTGCTTGGGCAATTAGTAATGCCTCATGTGGTGGAACACATGATCAGATAAAGTATGCTAGTTGACTTTCTTTGTTTTTGTGCTTCTGTGCTCTTATGCAAGCACAAGCACCAATCTTTTACTAACATATCATTTGTTTGCTAGGTACCTTGTAAGCCAGGGTTGCATTAACGCCTTTTGTGATATCCTTGGTCATTCTGATACTAGAGTATTGATAGTCTGTTTGGAGGGCCTTGGGAATATCTTGAAGGTTGGAGAGCAAGAGAAAGACTCAGGGGCTTGCGATGTCAACATGTATGCACAGATGATTGAAGATGCTGATAGTTTGGACAAGATTGAGGACCTCCTGAACAATGACAATGACATGGTATATCAGATGGCGGCTCACTTGCTTGAGACGTTCTGGGTTGTTGAAGATGATGTCATGCCCTCAGAAGGGAATGCACCCCAGACCGGCATCCACAATAGTAACCAGCAGGTCTCTGTTCCACCAGGGGTTTTCAAATTTGGCTGAAGGTATGCTTGTCTTCACTGGTGGCTCAAATTGGATGACATGCTTGTCTTGGTAAGTTTGCAATTCAGATCATGTGATGCTTTGTCACTATGTGGAACAGGTTCCCAGTGTTGATTTGGAAGGTAAAATGTGGGGCACTGGCTATTTGGATTGGGTCTTTTCACCACGAGGGGAGGAGGGTTCATGTTGCATTCGTGGTTGGGTCCTGTCGTCCTCGTCTGAGGCAGTTGTGGTGGACTCGTGGTCACTGGTCAGTCCTTACAAAAGCAGTGAATATTGGTCAACGGGCTGCGCAGCCATTTTGCACCATCCTGTCTCTGTTCTGCGGTTGATTCTTGTGGTCCGTGATTCTCTATCTGAAGAAGTGAAGACTGCAACCATGCCTGGCGTTGATCATGTTGCTTGCGTTGTCGGAGTAAACTCTTCTTGCTTTTCACCTCTCCTTGTCAAATGAGGTTTCGTTTTTATCTGTTGAGGTGAAAGAATAATAGGTGGTTGGCTTTCGTCAGGTCATCTCTGTGCAGTACTGTAAAACGTTATGGTATATATATAAGCATCCTAGTGGTTTTCTACCCTAGTTATTGTTATTAGTTTGTTACTGCAAAGCGTGGACTGTTCTTTTGCTAAATATATGTTATCGTTTCGTGGGTGCCTTGTAACTTTATGGGCATATTAGGCCTGGCTTCATTCGGCTCTGGCTCTGGCTCTGACTCCTTGCTCACTGCGCGAAATAGAAGAGAGATACGTACAACAGTTTCTTGCTACGTTCTTGATACAGTGTAGCAAGCTAGAGCCGGAGCTCCAGCTTAAATTGTACTCCTATTGCATCCGTATACGGCTATGTATCGGTAAATTGTACTCCTATTGCATCCGTATATGTATTGGCAGCTAGCCGGCTGGTATGGCCTGGTTCGCCTGCCGCCAATTGTACATAGGTCCAGCCCAGCACGGCCCAAATATGGTTGCTCCCATTTTATTTCTCTTGAGACAAATGTATTTGGGAGATTTTTTTTTTGAACGTAAGGGAGAAGGTCTTTTAAGCTCCAACTTTGCTTGAAGTTTGATTCGTCTTCCTTAATTCAAAACCAACCTCGGTTGACTTTTGAAACCTATTGAACTTGCATGGTGGATGTGTTTGGATGGTGGTTTTGTCCCACGTGGCGCCATGTTAGCCAGCAAATCGGACTAAATTGAATAAATAATTTTTTGAGAAATTAAAAATCGTAAAATCAGAGTTAATCATAAAGTTGTGAACCCGGTTTTAGATTTATTTTTTTTCTTAAAATCATTCTCTGACTTAAGGTATCTAGTCTAGAATTATTTGAGTCTCGTGGAACCATCTCATACTAGATTGATGAAAAGTGCATATATGTTCATGTCCTGGCTGCAAGTTAAGAGCCACGTAGTTCATGACGCAGAGGATAACCTGGTATGCTAAACATGGTCTGATCTTTTGTCTATCTATATGTAAGGGTGTCTGAGTATGACATGCGTTGCAGAGTGATGACCCCTTTCTCCGACGCTTTTATCGCAGTTAACTGCACCCAAAGCTGATTCTGATTGTCGTCACTAGTTGTCAGGCAAAGAATCGAAGTCGCCTTGTGAATGGAAGAACGAGATGGCATCCTTCCAGCGCGATCCCAATCATGGGGTGATCCTTGGTGTTTTCGGAAGATTCTTAATGCTGTAGTGGTGCTAATCATCATGCTCTCCAAGTCCAGGAGGGTATTTGCCTGTCTTGGGCCACGTTTAGATTGCAAAAAATTTCAAACCGATGAATAGTACCAATTTCGTCTTATTTGATAAATATTGTTCAATCATGTACCAACTAGGCTTAAAAGATTCATTCCGTGATTTTAAACTAAACTGTGTAATTAGTTATTTTTTTACCTACATTTAATACTCCATGCAAGCGGCTAAAAATTGATGTGATGGAGAGAAAGTGAAAAAATTCTAACTTTTGGGTGCATCTAAACGAGGCCTTGGCCTACTCCTACTGCGTTTGGTACGGTAGTGCCCATCATTTGCCTGCATCTCTCACCTCCTTTCTCCCCACCCAATCATCACCAGAATTTAGGGGTTGTTTAGTTGGTGAAAAAGTTTAGGTTCGGCTACTGTAGCAATTTTCGTTTTATTTGGCAATTTATGTCCAATCATGGACTAATTAGGCTCAAAAGATTTGTCTCGTGATTTACAACTAAACTGTGTAATTAGTTTTTTCTTTCGTCTACATTTAGTACTTCATGCATGTGCCGCAAGATTTGATGTGACAGATACTGTAGCACTTTTTGAGTTCACTTTTCGTGAACTAAACAGGCTCTTAGAAAAACGCCTGCAACCCATGCTCGGATGATTGACGGCCAGGGCGGCTGACAGCTGGGTGCTGTAGTACATTGTAGTTGCAGTGGCTTATTTGCTCTGCTTTTCGTCGAAGTACAAACGGCTCTGCTTACATTTATCATTAATGAGAAGAGCTGCTTCTCAACATGTCATTATTTATACACCTGAGAGATGTGGGTGGTGTGGACCTGCTGGTGGTCCTATGGAGGAGGGTGCAGCGGTAGCCTTTGTTCAGTTTGTTGGTTAAGCTTCTCGTCTTAATGGATGATGATGGCTATCCTCTTATCCTCTGGATTCGGCTGCCGTATCAAATCTCTTGGCCGAGGGCTCTTCTTGCGCAAGCCTTGTTTGGTATGGGTTGATCCGGTCTTGGAAACTGAAAGGGCTGTGTGTGGATGTGTCCGCGTCTTTCTCCTCGGTGGATTTGTTTTCACCAAGATACTACTTCTGTGTAGATTTTGTTGCAGGCAGCAGCTATTCCAATTCCCACCCCCATTTAGTTAGATCCCATGTATACAAAAAGTAAGTACACCTGGCAATAATTAACAGGATAACACATATATACTTTGCAATTTGGCCCTTTTGTAGCAAGAAGAATATGTGCTGAAAAGCAAAGAGAACATGTCCTGGTGGAAGAGATTCTCATGCTCAAACAGGTAGCCAGCTCTAGTGGTTTCCAGGGAGCATCCAAACAGAGTACTGCAGCTTTATAAAAAAAAAACATAGTACTGCTGGGAGTTGACCAAAGAGTACATGATGCTGATCCGAAAGTGAAGAAGCCCGCCCTAGTGGACGGCGAGATTGGTACACGGGGGGTCTCGTGTTTCTCATGGAAGATAGCGCGAATAATAACGATTTAGAATTTGGGAAGCAAGTTGATGCTCCAAAACTCCTTTTTATATGTTTAATAAGGCACCCTTTTTATCTTTTGCGTTTTACTATTATTCATCGTTCCATTTTCCATTAGTTTACGAAACTGTTACAAGCAGGTTTAAAAGCAGTGTCCTACAAAATCAACCTTAAAGTTAATGAGAGCACCAAACCACCGTGACAGCATAAAAAAACAGATCAGCATCCTTTTGTTTTAAAATGAGATCACGATCGTCTAGGTAGATTATGAAAACTACTAGCTCCTGATAGCGTAAGGCCCAAGCCTATGTGCTGACCAGTGAGCCGTGACGTCACGTTTCTCTCATCCTCTTCTGTCCTCGGTGGCTTTACCGGCCACGGCTGCTGGGTGGACTACACTACACCCTCTGTTTGCTCCTGCACTTTCTGTTCACTGTATCCACTGTAATATAAGAAGGGTATACCACTAGCAGCAACAAAAAGGAAAAGGCAAATGAAGGCTCTTCTTCTCCTTTTTGAACTAATGATTTTGTTGTTGTTGTTCCATCTGTAAACACAAAGCTAGTTCCTCAAATTTAAGTTTTGTATTGTACTCCCTCCGTCCACGAAAGAATGCAACTCTCGCTTCCTCAGAAGTCAACTAGTTTGAACTTTGACTAAAATTATATAAAATACTAATATTCCTGATATAAAATTAGTATCATTAAATTAGTCATATAATATATTTTCATAATAAATTTATTTGGAGACATAAATATTAATACTATTTGCTATAAACTTGGTCAAATTTAAGCTACTTTGACCGACACGGATTCCATAATTGCATCCTTTTCTGGACAGAGGGAGTACTACCATTGAAGTGAAACATCTTAAGTGGTGGCATCGAGTTTCAACTTCGTCTCGAGGTTTCATTGAAAGTGTGGATTTTGCAGCAAATCAAAATAATAAAAGTGGCTATATCAATAAATGTGGAGTTTACTTTCCGGTCTAAAGAATTTTAGAATTTATGTGGCTTTAGCGTTTCGGTAATGCTTCCTGTACGGGCCAGACTGTCTTCCTGGGCCTGCGTAGCAGACTGGCCCAACAGGCAACTGGCCCCATCTCTATGACGATAACTTCCCCACTCCGCCGTTGCGGTGTTCACCACGTCGTCCGCCCCCTCTGCCTCCCATCACGGCATCCATTCATGACCGTGCTGGGCGATGCGAACCTAGGTCACCACAGATCGACTCCCATCCAAGATTCCTGTCCAGCACCCACTCGCCCTCTATGTCCTCGTCGCTACCGCGCCCTACCTCATCCACAAAAGCGACCTACCGCGGCCTGTGTAACACCTCAGGTGTTTAGCTCCATAATTGCATTGCATTTGCATAAGCATAAGCATGCATCATTCATATTATTTTATGTGGTTGCAACAAATGTGATTGTTTTTAGAATTTTGTTTGACTCACATCAGGTGACACTAGGGAGTTGGTGTAACTAAAGGGTAGAGTAGCCAATTATATCTCACAACACCTTAGTTATACTTAGGGTCCCTAATGGAGCAAGGTTCATGTGGACCAAAATCACCAAAATGCCCTCCAAGGTGTAGTTGACCAGCATTTAGCCCTAGGATGCTCTAGTTTGACCAATTAAAAAGTCTAGCTTAGAGACCTTGCATGGAGGAGCACCCTTAAGCAAAGTTGTAGGGAATTTTATGGGGAACAAAAGTCTCAATATGACCATCTCATGAAACTGGCCAGAACATGCTCAAAAATGGCCCACAAGTCAGCTAGAGGGGCTGTCTCAACACTTAGAATTTTTTCTAAGTCTCAAAAGTGTCCCTCCAGTTTTACTGTGACCTACTTTGGAAGCTTGTAGTTTGCAAACCAGACCAAACCAGCTCCAACTCATGTTGACACTTTTGTAGTACTCATGTAGCTCTACAACATTGCCAACATCACCATCACCTAGTTCTAAATGGTTTAGGAGATATGGTGCCTGGAAAAATGAGTTTCAGTCGGCATAATGGACTGAAACTAAGTTTTAGTTTTCGGGTACTCCACTTTGAAGCTCTGTAGTTTCAAATCTAGGCCGAACCAGTCCAAGCTCCAATTGACAAATTTATAGCCCTCATGTAGCTCTACATAATTGATGTAGTCATCTTCGACTAAATCTAGCTGGTTTGGGAGATAATCAACGTCAAACCGTCGCTGTCAGACCACCACGTCGAGCTCTATTCAGTCGACGTCGGCTCCTTTCAGTCGACAGACAGCTTCGCTGTCGTGGCGGCCGCGCAGAGCAAGGGAGCCGCGTGGCGCTCGCGCCCTGCCGTCGCCTCCACGTCGCAAGCACACGCGCGGGCGTGAAGTCGGAGCCGACACCTCAACCCCCATCACTCGCGCTCACCATTCCCTCCCTCTCTGCTTCCTCCTCCGCGCGCGGGCGGTGACCGGAGAAGCGAAACAGCGACCGCGTCCGAGCCATTCTCCCAAACCGCAGCTCCATTGGCCAAACCGTCTAGACCACCGCACCACCGTGAGCCCCTCCACCTCCTCGTCCTCACCGAACCATCTCTGTCGCTTCAGGTGAGCTACACCGCGAAGGCGGCTCCACCGGGCCGCCATGTCCGCCGCCGTCGAGCTCGCACGTGGCCATGCCATTCGGGCCCCTCCCTATCCTATTTCCTCCATGTTGTAGGTACAGTTAGGTATACTGAAGCTCGTAGGGTAGGCTAATTGAGCCGGGATGCCGGCGACTCGTCGGAGTTGGTCGAGCCACGGCCGCACGCCGCCATGACCGCTGCCATCCTCTCTGGCCGCCATAATCATAGCAGTTGAGGGTACCCCTAGGTGCGCGAGGTTGAGGTGAACGTGTTGGTACCGTAGCTTCGCCGGAGCTGCCGGCGGCGGCGAGCTATCGCCGTCGCCTTTCTTTTCCCCTCTGTTTCCCTCGCTGACCGGTGGGGTCCCCTGGTCAGGCGCGCGTGCGTGGACGGGAGGCCGGCCGCGGGCCGCGCAGTGAAGCGGGCTGTACCGCGTGGGTTGGGCCGCGTCCGCGTAGGGGCCGACCTAGTAGTGAGTTGGGTTCGGTTTTTGTTTTTCTTTGTATTTTTGTCACAGATTTTAGTGATGTTTGAAAAATGTAGAACTAGGGTTTTACTTGCCCAAAAATTATGAGATAAATTTTGTTAGGATCTACATGGTGTGTAGTATTTTAGAAAAATATGAATTGGTTATGTGATGTTTAGTTTCTGGGAGATTTAAATAGGTTTTTGAAATGTGTTTTAGATTGCATGCAAACTTGTTTAAATCATATCTTGAGTTTCAGTGTTTCAAAAATTATGAAATTTGGTGGGTAGGCTAATTTATACTTGCTCTAGCTTTGGTAAAAATTTGGGTAGTAGTGCTTAAGTAATTTTCAAGTTATAATGCTATCTTGTTATTTTAGGAAATACTTAAATAGATTTTAGTAATTTTTCTACATGTGCAATGTTCTTATAACTTTTTGGAGAATGTCTTGGTACCCTAAAGTGTCCAAGAAAATTAGGAAATCTGTTGTTTGACACTTGTTACTTTGATTTGTTAGTTATATAAAAATCAACCTTTTGGGCTTGTGAATTTTGTTTAGGGAGTTTCTATAAATAATTTTAGTTCAAATTTTTATAGTGGTCTCTTTTTGGTTCATAGAGCCTCCTGTAATGTTTGTAGAATTTTAGAAGTAGTTTACATATATGTTTAAAATTCCACTTAATTACTTAAGTAAATTAAGAAATGAGTTTAAATAAATATTTTAGGTAGGCACACCTTACTTTCTGGAGTTGTTGTGACCTATGTGAACTTTTGGTAACATTAGTTTGGTCTTAAGGGATGTTTGCCACATAAATAAATATTTAATCTTTATAATTCTAGGTTTTTTGGACAGCTGGTAGTATCTTTGGGTTTGGCCTTTGATAAAAGTGTTTGCTGGAAAACTTGTAAATACCAAAGTTGTAGTAAACTTGATAAACTAACTTGTGTCAAAATTTGGGAGCATTTGGCTTAGTAGTTTGGGCGTTATTGCTGTTTAAAGTGACAGTCCAGAATTGGCTACTCTCTGTTTAGAGAGGACAGATTTTGGAACTTGGGAAATTCGACATGAAAAACTTAGGAATTTAAGGTTGAGGTCTGAAAATGATTTGTAGGGCATTTTATAAGATTTCCAGATTGTCTTAGATCATATCTTTTGGAGTTAGGAATCTTCAGTTATGTTAGAATTTTTGAGCTGCTGTCCAGAATGTCTTACTGTGGTATTTTGGTGTTGGATGTGGTAACCTAAGTAATGCTACTCTTGTAATTGTTAGGTGCTAGGGCCTTAACCGAAGAAGAACAGCTATATCTTAGGTTGGGTAGATTAGGTAAGTACTTCTCCACCGGAGAAGAGATTTGCACGTATTGATGAAGTGACTTGAATAGAGTACTTTCATTGCTGAATTGCATTTCATTCCGAGCATGTTGCACCCATTATGCATCCATGATATTTATTGTGCACTCATGCAATAGGTGTTCCAGAGGGGGTAACGCTCCTCGAATTCGAGCAAGTGATTCTGGAGGAAGTCCAGGAGCAGCCGGGAGAACCCGACGAAGCAGCCATCGAAGGGCACGCCGTTGACGACCTACCCGAGTGTCCTGACCACCGGCCCTCGACCTTTCTAAAAGGCAAGCCCCGGTGCATGATGACCCAATCATTTGAAATATAATTCTTGAGTACTTTTACTTGTTTACTGCATTAAGTTGTAGGAGTTGTATGGAAACACTTGTTGCATTACAACTGTTCTTGTCCAGATATCATACTTACACCCTAAATTAGGTTTAGACCGTGTTAATGCTTAGCTCTGCTTAGTCCGGTAGAAGTCGGGTGATTTCCGGTCATCCGCGAGATCTAGGAATGGGTCATGAGTGGCTGTGATTGTAACACCCCAGGTGTTGATCACCAATTAGGCAGTGGGTTTAAGCTCAAACACGACAAATTAAGTGGAGATGACAATGTCAAGGTCAACCTATGGAGATGAGCCTAACCTAAAGTGGATGTTGCATCATTGCTTTACATATAGGTCCCTTTTCAAAGATATATGTGTGGGTGGTGTTATGGCAATATCTTCATGTGTCTCACATCATATTCTATCTATGTTGATCCCTGGAAAAGTTTCATGAAGTTTGGAATCAAAAAGTCATATGAAATGATAAGTTCCATTCCTATTGGAATTTGCCCCATTAAGTTAATGGAACTATAGAACATCAACGAAACCTTGCAAACTGTCCAAATCACTCCAGATGAACTCTACAACACCTTAACTACACTTAGGGCACTTAATGGAACAATGTTCATGTTGGTCATTTTGCCTAAATGTGCTTCTAAGTAATGGTTGACCATGTATGGACCCGGGAACACTTTGGTTTGACCGTTTTAAAAGTGTGACCTAGAAGTTTTGCATGACTGTGCACCCTTTGACAAAGTTGTAGAGAAGTTTATAAGGAACAAACTTTGTTTAAGAGTCAAGTCATGAAAATGCGTGGAACATACTCAAAAAGGGCCCACAAGTCAGATTGAGGGCTGTTTCCAGCACTTAGAAAATATTCTGAGTCCGGAATTAACAGCAGAAAGTTGCCATGTTCATGCAATTTTATCTTCCAATTTCATATGGTAGCTCAATTAGGTTCCTTAATATGAGTTGTAGTACTTTTCATGATGGAAACAATGGATCAAGTGTCACTCAAAATGGAGCTTAGTTGGACCTTCTATAAGAGTTTCCAAAATAGCAAAAAGTTGTTTTATCACTTTTTGACCTTGACATGTTGACATGCCGCGTTCTCGAGATTTTGTTAAACAACTTCACATGGTCCCAATATAAAAGTTGGAGTGTAGATGGTGTAGAAGAGCATGTAGAAGTATGGCATCAATTTGACTTAGTGTTGACCTCCAATTGTGGATGTTTGCTTGTCGTTGTCAAATCGCTGACACTACCAAGTTGGGTACTAGTTATCTGCTAATCCAGTAGCCTAATGGCCGAGCACCCTTAATCAAAGTTGTAGAGATTTAGGAGGAGAGCAAACTTTATTTTAGGCCCAAGACCCAGATCAGCTCGGAAATGGCCCAAATAGGCGTCCCAACCGACCCACTTCGGCGCCTGCCATGTGTTCGGTGAAATGTCGTCGTGGCGACCATGCAGTGCAGCCGCGCGTCCACGCCCGTGCCACGTGCCCTGCCTTGCCGAGCGTGCTGGGGAGAGCCCGAGCTTCATTCACTCGCCCCTCTGCCTCCCTTGTTGTCTCCGGCTCGCTCTCCACTCACTCTCTCGCTCTCTAGCCGCACGCGGAAGTCGCCGCCTTTGTCCACAGAGCGCGCTCGCCATGGTCGGCGAGCTGGAGCTTCCCACCGTCACTGTCCCTGGCCTCCGCGCTTTCCCAGTCCGAGCCGTGAACGCCAGAGCCCTCACCGTCGCACGGCGTACCCCGGCGCCCTTCCCAACCCCAATCCTCGCTGGAGGCTGCTGCCGCACCACCGCGACCTCGGGTGCGCGTGTGGCCGAGCCACCTCGGGCTACCTCCGGCTCAACCGAGCAGTCCTATGGATGCGTGGGGTCCCCCCCGGTGCTCGCGCTGCCCTTCTCCTCGGCCCGCCGCCGCCGGCGCTCGCCTGCCGAGGATGGCCGCGGTCACAGCCGCCTGCTCACATGGCCGGGAGGCCATGGGCCACCTCTGGAGGCGCTACGACCGGCTTCGGGTGTGCCTCGACGCCGCAGTCCTCGTCGGCCGTTTCCTCGCCATCGTCAGACCCTAGCCGGCCGCCATCGCGTGTTCCCGGCGATCCTCCTCCGCCTTCTCTGCTCCTCAGCGACCGGAGGAAGGAGAGGAGTGGCCCTCTCTCTCTATTCTGTCTCTGGGTATGACCGGTGGGGACATCTAGGCGTGGGTCCCGCGTGGCAGTTTAAGTAAGCGGTAGATCTGGGTGCGCGACCGGGTGTAGCTAGCGAATTAAGTTAGGGTTGTTTGTTCTGAATTTGGATTTCAGATTTCATGATTATCTTTGAAAATCCATATCTCTTAATGGGAAAGGCCAAAAATAGCAAATGTGGACTTTTTGGAAACCTTGAGAAGAGAGCTATGTAATAGAATCATAAAATGTTACATGTTTGTAGATGTTTTCTGATGTTTTTATGTAAATTTTAAAAATGCTCTAAAAATGCCTTTAAACTTAACCAGAGCAAGATCTGGAGTTTTAGAACTCCAAAAATGATGATTCTTGTTTTGTTAATTTTGTGATGACATATACCTGCTAAGAAAAATATAAAACTTATAGGTTGTTTCTAGGTTTCAGGATGTTTTACCTAGATCTTGTTAAATGGAAAATAAATGCTTGTTTTCCTTGTTATTTTTATATCTTGAGTTGTGATGCTCCAAATGATGTGAAATTTTTATGGTAGTCTTGTCATGCTATGAATGTACTATGGTATAAATTTCATGGTCATGGCTTACTGTATGCTCAAGTTATTGATTTAACTTATTTATAGCTTGATAAATAGCTTATAAATAATATATAAATGATAAAATATAAAATGTTGTTCCATTACCTTAGTATGGTATTTCTCTATCATATTGATTCATAATATGGCCTTGTGTTCACAGAAAACATTGAGTGTTAAGTTTAACTTGTTCTCACATGAATTCTTGCAATATCCATTTGTCTTTTTCATAGAGGTTGATATATATGTCCAAATGGTTTTAAATTTGTACAGTAAACTATTAGAAGCATATGTAGGCCACTGTAATTTTGGTAGAGTTTATTGTGCACCTTTGGTAGGTGTTCATAATTTCACCTAATTATCTAAATAAATTAAGAAAATGTATTAAAATAATTTATTTAGCATTAGATACTATGTTTTCTGGTGTTCATTAGTCATATGTGATATGTTGGTAAAGTTGGTTTTGTCCAATTGTATGTTTACAACATAAGTTAATAATTATTTCTTGCAATTAGTAGTTTCTGGACAGTTCTGGGGGCAATGTAGATTACCCCATGTTAATGATGTTTTCTGAGTACCTTGTCTATAACAAAGTTGTATATAATTCATGTATCTAGATTGTGTTAAAATTTGGTGGCATTTGGTCAAGTAGTTTTTGAGTTATAGATGTTTAAAGTCAGGTTCCAGATTTGGTTGCTCTCTGTTTGGAGCAGACTAGAGTCTGTAGTTTCATCTTTTCGACCAATTAAACTTAGGAATCAGGCTTAGTGGATATTAAATGAATTGTAGACAATTTCATAAGCTTTCCAGAATGTCTTCTTGCAAGTCATTGGGATTTAGGGATCTCCAGTTATGATTGATTTACTGAGCTACTGTATGGATGTCCAGAAAGTGATAAATTTTAGTTCTAGTACTTTGATTAACTTTGTCATGCTTGGGTATTGAAATGTGACTCATATCTTTGATGATACTTGAGTGGTACCCTGTAATCTTGTGAGATTTGTTTCTTGAGTTATGTGCTTGCCCTCTTCTATGTTATGTCTTCTTGAGGATTAAGTTAATTAGCTCTAGGGTTTATGTGAACTTTGGCATGCTTGCATGATTACTTTGTTTATTGCACTTCTTTGTATTCATACACTTGCATCTTGCATCTCATTTAGGTACGCTAGATGCATCACGTGAAGGACGTGTGGTGGAGCCAAACCCGAAGATGGAGTTGGTGGATCCATCCTGAAGGGAAATGCTCGCCAAGCGAGTTTTATCTGACATACTCTAACTTGAGTCGGATCCCAGGCAAGCCCCGGAGCATTATAAGCCTTCTATCTTCAAAGCAATTAATTATATATATATGTTATAAGTATTGTTGCATTAAGTGGTAGGAGTTGGTTGGAAACCCTTGCTGCATTATATCATTCCTTGTCCAGATATATGAATCCTTAAATCCTACATAGACTAGGATCGAGTAGATGCTTAGCCCTGCTTTAAGCGGTAGAAGTCAGGTGATTTCCTGTCACCTGCGAGATATAGGGATATTCATATATGGCACGGTTGGCTATATTTGCTATCGTGGAATGGAACCATGTGTTAATAAAATAAAATGAGACCGGGCGGGATGATGATAGTGAAGCGACAAGGCATGGAGGTCTTGGGTGTGGATCTATCCCCGTCTGAGTCGTTTAAGGACCGATTCGCTGTACGTCCTTGAGTTATGTTGAACGCAGTCTAACACTTAGTTGGCCGGATAAGTCGTTCCGACCGCGAAGCCGAGTAATGTGATTCAGGCCGGGACTCGAATGGTAGGTTGCTTCTTGGAGGAGAGAAAGGATGTGCTTGGGGACATTGGCGTGAGACCAAGGGGGGGTTAGAGTCCCTATCACCTGGCAGAGTGTCGCCCTTGGGGTCGCGACATCATTCGGACCCGCAATTCCTGAATCATATGAAAAGGTGGCTTGTGCGACCCTGGCAGGGGCCTGCGCGGTGAGTGTTAGAAATACCCCTCCAGCTGGATAGGAATTCGATTCGAATCGCCGTCGCTCCCGGTTAGTGAGCACTTGACTTGAGCAGCGGCAACGTAGATTCAATTAAATTGAACTGATGGTTAATTGGATCACGATGGAAATGTTGCCTCAATTTATACCTGCTATGGTTAATATTGTTTGCTCCTAACAAAGTGAGTGCTCTAGTACAGGTTCTAATATAGATGATAGGTTAATGATAATTAACTTGATGCTTAAGCATTAATGATTGATCATCTATATTAAGCTTTTATGCAAAATGTTGTCAAGCTAGCCCCACTTTATATCAGCCTTGCATGATCCTTGGTGTCACCTTATTTCTGGTTTCTGACGGGTAAGTCTAGCTGAGTACTTTCTCATACTCAGGGATTTATTCCCCACTTGTTGCAGGTCGTGATGTATCTTGCCGACTGCAAGAGTTGGTTGGCTCCTGCCTTGTGGTAGAGTGTGATCATGGGCATGATCCTTCTTATTTACCTTATCTCTAATGCTTTTATTGGAAGTCGACCACGGTACTGGCATGTGTTTAAAATAAGAATAATGTTAGTTTCAAATTACTTTGCTTCTGCTACTTTTGAACTTAAGTTGTAATAACTATGTTGAACTCCGTTGTATATTGAATTACTTGTGGAATGGATGTAACATGTGACTTGTTATGTTGAATCACTACGATCTTGGCTTGTATGTTGGTTGGTTTAAAATCCCTCATGATTTCATTGGACTACCGGAGTTATATGGGCTCAAGTGCGAGAATTTGATCATTTCGGTGATTGTTTTTGTACTTGTGCTCTTATAATTTGGACGGTTCCGTTACAGTGATCGCTATCGTGAATGGAACCATGCCTAAAAATGAATTTGAGACCGGGCGGGAGTTCGATAGTGCAGCCGCAAGACACTTCACGTCTTGGGTGCGGAGCTATGCCCGTCTGAGTCGTTTAAGGACCGATTCGCTGTACGTCCTTGAGTCATGTTGAACGCAGTCTAACACTTAGTTGGCCGGATAAGTCGTTCCGACCGCGAATCCGAGTAATACAGTTCAGGCCGGGAATCGAATGGTAGGTTGCTTCTTGGAGGAGAGAAAGGATGTGCTTGGGGACATTGGCGTGAGACCAAGGGGGGGTTAGAGTCCCTATCACCTGACAGAGTGTCGCCCTTGTGGTTGCGACATCAGTCGGACCCGTGGCTCCTGAACTGTACCAAAGGTGACCTGAGCAGCCCTCGTCAGGCGTGACTCGGTGAGTGTTAGAAATATCCCTCCAGCTGGATAGGAATTCGATTCGAATCGCCGTCGCTCCCGGTTAGTGAGCACTTGACTTGAGCAGCGGCAACGTAGATCTCATTAAATGAACAGGTGGTTAAGGGAATGATACAATGTTGCCACAATTCATACCTGCTCTGGATATAATAATGATAATTATTTGATTATAATCAAATGCATGCTTAGTACAGATGCTAAGATAGATGACAGGTAAATGCTAGAAAGAACTGCTAGTACAGGTTATAAGAGTTTCAATTACTTATGCCTTTATGCAAAATAGGGTGTCAGCTAGTCTCTTGTGTAAGCCTTGCATAATCCTTGGTGTCATCTTATTTCTGGTTTTTGACGGGTAAGTCTAGCTGAGTACATTCCAGTACTCAGGGTTTATTCCCTCCTGTTGCAGATGATATGCTTTACCAAGGCTTCTGCAAAACTTGTCTCCACCTTGCGGGTGACGAAGACTAGATCACTAGGGCGTGATCATCTTTTATGTACTTTCCTGATGCTTTTGCGGGTTGTTGATCAACAAGACTGGCAGTAGTTAAACAACTGGTGTGTGTATGCTTCTGCTACTTTATAAACTTGGTTTGTAATATTTGCGACTCCGTGTGTGTAAACTTATTTTGGAACTACTTGTGAAATGTAACGTATGATGTTGTATGTTGAATGATGCGATCTTGGTTGTAAGCAAGTTGGTTTGAAATCCTTCGTGGTTTTGATTGACTACCGGGATTATATGGGCTCAAGTTCAAAAATTTGAGCGCTTCGGTGCTTGTTTTTGTACTAGTGCTCTTATAATTTGGTCGGTTCTGTTACAGCTGGTACCGGAGCATAATTCAACATTAAACACATCGTACGAGTATTTAAAAGTAAAAGTATTTGATTATGAAAAGGGTTAAAACTCTAAAAATTATTTTCATAGGTATGCCAGTGATCACATCCCTTAGCCCAAATAAGGACTCTTAGGTGGCTTATTATAAAGACTAACTTGGGAACCTTGTTTGTTTTTGTTTCGTCGTCCATACGGCGTGATATTGTATGGATGCCATCTACTTAGGTGGTAATGTATGGATCAATTGCCTCGACGCTCTGGTAAGTGTGAGTTGTGAGAGCATGATCGTCCAATCGGCGATCTAGGGGAGAGTAGTTTTGGTGACTTGCATACTTACATGTTTAAACCGTGTAATTATGTAAGCACTTAATTGTGGGAACCTTTATATCGGGTAGCTTTGATACTGAAGTATATACATCAGGGGATGTGTATATGGAAAGTATTTAAATTACTGCTTTCTTGTGTGCTTATATTGGGAAACTGTTGGGCTGAAATGAGATTTTCTGCAGGTACCCTAACAGCGTAACGAGTAGACCGATAGTTTTGCTTATATGAGAGAACGTATGTATACCACCGCCTAGCGTTAGAACTTTAGGTTTCTATTAAGGTGAGAGGGCGTACGGAACGTGCATGCATCATGTTTAATTATATCATACATATCATTTACTCCCTCCTTAAAAATTTTAGTAGTCCTGACTAAATAAAATTTCATATCCCCTGAATGATCCTCACCTTAAGTCGTATCTTGTTGCTACAGATGGCACGTACCAAGAGGACCGCTCACAAGTCCACTAGGGGCAGGGCACCTCGTCACCAGCTCGCTCCACGTGAGCCCCGCCCTGGCCCACTGAGGTGGAAAGGCTGAGGGCTGAGTTGACTGAAGTGACTGCTGCCAGGAATGCAGAGCATCAGCAATTGGAGCAAGTGATCCGTGATCATGACCAGGAAACACTTGCAGTCTAGAGATTGACAGTAGCACATCACAACTGTCAACGCATGCTGGTTCATGTCATGAATCAGAGGGATGAAGCCTGGCACGAGGAGAACGTTCTGAGAGCTCGTCAGTTTGAGCTCGAGCAACAGTTGGAGAATGCTGAAGAATACAATGACAATCTTCATGAAGAAGTGCACCGCCTGAACAACCAGCTAAATCCTCTGCTGCCTCAAAACATCAACGCAGATGAGGACATGGGTTCGGGAATCTTCATGGCTGAAGACAATGATGAAGTGGAGGTCAATGGGCCCCAAGATGAAGCACCAGAAGAAAGCACCAGAAGAAGACGAGGAGTTAGAGCCTGTTAGCGATGAGGATGGCGGGGAGATCCTTGACACCGACTCTGAGGACGATGCTTAGAGTAGTCATCGCGTAGCTACGATGTTAGAATCATCTTTTGTGCCTCCTGGGGTTGGAGTGAGGCTTTGTAATAACTTGACTTTTAGGATATAAGGTCGAACCCTATGTTTCCTTGATGTTTAGTTGAACCTATTAATTTTCGATCACAATTGGATGTCTTATTGCGTGCGTTCGATGATGGTGTCACGATTAGCACCCTTCGGTGCCGCGACGAAACCGAGGGCCTTCTATGGCGTGCGACATAAGGTTGTGCTGCTTGGCACGCGCTGGTATCGAGGTGGCTAGTCATGACCCACCATGGAACACTACCGTTGAGAAGTCTCTTTGTGGTCAGTTTGAAGTAGCCTTTCTCAGTCAACTAAAAATTTTGAGATCGAATCCAAGTACCGAACGAAAGGTCAAAAATCACGTAGATATTAACGTAAACGGTTCAGTAACTGTTGTGCTCCTTGTGGGTGAGCCTTTATCAAAGTACATCTTGTTGGATTCCCTCGCAGGATTGCGTCACTTGATGCGCTTGAATGGATTGTGCGGTTGTGATGAATTATTGTGCCATGATTATTTTGAGAAGTCTATTTCATGAAGTCAGTTTGACATATTTACAATAATTCATCTACAAATTTCCCACATCGTCAGTGCTTATGGGCTATGCATTTTGCAGATGTCATACAATCTCCGTCGGGGTCGTGGCAATGAGGATGAGGAACAGCCACCCCCTCTGCCACCACCTACCCCGGCTGAGCTGATGCAGACCATGGTCGAAGGGCAGCGCCTGCTGGCAGATGCTATGCGCCAGCTTGCCAACCGGGAGGCTCGTCATAGCCGCCAGGGCCCAGAATCCAATCAGTACAGTGATTTCAAGGACTTTCTTGATACTAAGCCCCTGCTCTTTAAGGAGGTGGAGAAACCACTGCAAGCCGATGAGTGGTTGAATACTATTGAACAAAAGTTTTGTCTGCTTCGCTTGACTGATGAGCTAAAGACTGAATATGCTTCTCACCAACTGCATGGTCCAGCGGGTATTTGGTGGAGCCACTATCGTTCCACACTGCCTGCAAATGTCCCGATTGCTTGGGACCAGTTCAAGGCCGCATTCCGTGGGAACTATATTTCTCCAGGTCTTATGGCTATCAAGCACACATAATTTATGAGGCTGTCACAGGGAAATAAAAGCTTGACTGAATATCTGCAATCTTTCAACAACCTGGCAAGGTATGCCACATAGTTTGTAGATATCGATGCCAAGAAAATTGCTAGCTTTAAAAGAGGCATCGACCCAAAGCTGATGAAGACTATGGGCACTAGCAAGTGTACTACCTTCAATAAATTTATCAGTGATGCTCTGACTCAAGAGAACAATAACTCTATCTATGCTGCTTCTAAGAGCCGCAAGAGGGCACTTGAGGCAGGTGCTTCACAGTCTCGAGCTCCAGCTGCCCTGAGGGCTCCTCCTCGCCCTCCTGCCACAAGTGCTAAGTTCCGTCCTCTGCAAAAGAAGGCGCCAGTGAAGACTGGGTTTCGCAAGGCATATATAGTGGCTCTGCCAAAGGGTAATTCGGGCCAAGGCAGCTCTAGTGTTCCTCCTAGCAACATGCCTTGCTGGAACTGCAACAAGCCAGGCCATTGGTCCAGGAACTGTCCTTACCATAAGAAGAATGTCAACCAAGGTGGCCATCAAGGGCACGCTCATTATAACAGTATTGAGGAAATCCCATCTGGTGAGGTTGTCACTGCTGGTAAGTTCCTAGTTGACCAACATCCTGCAGTGGTACTTTTTGATTCAGGTGCTTCGCATTCCTTTATCAGTCCTAAGTTTGCATTAAAGTTTGCACACAAATTACATACTGTTGAAGGTGGAGGTTATTGCATTAGCGCAGCAAGTGGGAATATTTCCACAAATAAAGTAGTGAGGAATCTTGAGCTTGAGATAGAAGGGCGAAAGTACTCGCTTGCCTTAGTGGTTTTGTCGGGATTAGGCATAGATGTTATTCTAGGCATGAATTGGATGAGTCAGAATGGGGTACTCATTGATACATCCACTCGGGTAGTTATGCTCAGAGATCCTACAGATCAAAAGGGTTTTCTGGTACAACTTCCCAGAAAAGTTGATTTGTCTGGGGAAGTTCATGCTGTGCAAGCAAAGGCGTTGGCTGAAATTCCCGTAGTAAATGAGTTTCCGGACGTTTTTCCCGATGAATTACGGGGACTCCCTCCGGATCGGGATGTGGAATTTAAAATTGAGTTGTTGCCTAGCACGGCTCCCATCTCTAGGAGACCTTATAGGATGCCTCCGAATGAGCTAGCTGAACTTAAGGTGCAGTTGAATGAACTTTTGAAGAAGGGGTTGATTCGTCCTAGTTCGTCTCCGTGGGGATGCCCTGCTATCTTTGTGAAGAAGAAGGATCAGACCTTGCGGATGTGTGTAGATTATAGACCTCTAAATGCAGTCACTGTCAAAAATAAGTATCCTCTGCCACGTATCGATATCCTGTTCGATCAGTTGTCCAAAGCTAAAGTCTTTTCCAAGATTGATCTAAGGTCTGGTTACCATCAGATTAAAATCTATCCCGAAGATATTCCCAAAACAGCTTTCTCGACAAGATACGGCCTTTATGAGTATCTTGTTATGTCGTTCGGCCTGACAAATGCCCCCACACACTTCATGTGCTTGATGAATTCGGTATTTATGCCCGAATTGGACAAGTTTGTGGTGGTGTTTATTGATGACATCTTGATATATTTTGAAAATGAGGAAGAACACGCTGAACACCTGCGGATTGTTCTCACCATACTACGAGAACATCAACTGTATGCGAAGTTCAGTAAATGTGAGTTCTGGCTTCGTGAAGTACCTTTCCTTGGGCATGTGTTGTCTGATGGGGGAATTATGGTGGATCCCACCAAGGTACATGAAGTATTGAATTGGAAGGCTCCTACTTCGGTTCATGAGGTCCGGAGTTTTCTTGGGTTGGCTGGCTATTATCGTCGCTTCATCCTGGATTTCTCAAAAATAGCCAAACCCATGACTCGGTTGCTACAAAAAAGACACCAGGTTTGTCTGGACTCCTGAGTGTGATGCGGCTTTTCACCAACTGCGCACCCTCCTAACCTCGGCTTTGGTTTTGGCACAACCGGATATCGAGAAACCATTTGATGTTTATTGTGATGCCTCAGGCATAGGGTTGGGAGGTGTGCTGATGCAAGAAGGCCGAGTGATTGCATATACCTCTCGACAACTTCGGAAGCATGAGGTGAATTATCCAACGCATGACTTAGAACTGGCCGCAGTTGTTCATGCCTTGAAAGTATGGCGGCATTATCTGCTGGGCAATGTCTGTAATATCTACATAGACCACAAAAGCCTCAAATACATCTTCACCCAACCCGAGTTAAATATGCGTTAAAGAAGATGGCTCGAGTTGATTATGGATTATAACCTTCAAGTGCACTATCATCCTGGCAAGGCAAATGTGGTTGCGGATGCTTTAAGCCGTAAGTCTCATTGCCATTCCCTAGTTGAAACTGATTTTCATCGATCTCGCCTTCTACATCCAGCAGTCTTGTACAACGTCACTGTCAGTTGCACTCTCAAAAGTAGAATTATTGAGCTCTAAAAAACTGATCCTGGTGTATTCCACATAAAACGCAAGATGAAAGAGCAAGAAACTACACAATTCAGGGTAGATGAAGAGGGTGTACTATGGTTCAAGGATAGGTTAGTTGTGCCTAAGGACCGAGAGCTTAGAAATGATATTATGTCTGAAGCACACTCCTCTAAGTTGTCCATCCATCCTGGTAGCAATAATATGTATTATGATTTGAAGCCATACTATTGGTGGACCAAAATACGGAAAGAAATAGCTGCATATGTTGCCAGGTGTGACACCTGCTGTAGAGTTAAAGCGGTGCATATGAAAGCTGGGTTACTTCAACCACTTTCTATCCCAGGTTGGAAATGGGAAGAGATAAGTATGGATTTCATTGTCGGACTTCCTCCTACTGTCAAAAATCATAACTCCATCTGGGTAATTGTGGATCATTTAACCAAATCAGCTCACTTCATTCCTGTTAGAGTGGACTACCGTCCCACTGACTATGCTGAGTTTTACTTCAATCAGATAGTCCGGCTCCATGGGGTACCTTGTACTATCATATCTGACCGTGGTCCCCAGTTCATTGCTCGCTTTTGGGAGCACTTACATCACCTTCTGGGAACCAAGTTAGTGAGAAGCTCTGCTTATCACCCCAGACGTCTGGTCAGACGGAGCGGGTTAACCAAATCTTGGAAGATCTGTTGTGGGCGTGTGTCATTTCATCCAAGGGTTCTTGGGAAAAATGGTTACCTCTAGCCTAATTCTCGTACAATAATAGTTACCAAGAGAGTATTAAGATGGCCCCATTCGAAGCCTTGTACGGTCGTAAGTGTAGAACTCCACTAAACTAGGTAGAAGCTGGTGAAAGGAGATATTATGGTATTGATTTTGTTCAGGAAGTTGAGGAACAAGTCCGTACCATCCAAAAACATATGGCTGCAGCCCAAGCTAGATAGAAAAGTTATGTTGATCGTCGTAGAAAACCGCTCGAGTTTGAAGTGGGAGACTTTGTTTATCTGAAAGTTTCTCCAATGAAGAGTGTCCAACGTTTTGGTGTTAAGAGGAAACTTGCACCAAGATACGTGGGTCCTTTCCAAATCATAGGCAAGAGTGGAGCTATTGCGTCAAAATCCAGTTACCTCCTGAAATGAGTGCCATATTCAACGTCTTCTATGTATCTCAGCTCAAAAAGTGTCTTCGAGTTCCTGAGGAAAGAGTCCCTTTAGGAGATATCAGGCTGGAATCCGATCTAACTTACGAAGAAAAGCTAGTCCGAGTGATCGATACTCAGGAACGAGTAACTAGAAGCAAAGTGGTTAAGTGGTATAAAGTAATGTGGAGTAATCAGGGTAGTGAAAGTGACGCTACATGGGAACGGGAGGACTATTTGCGGGATGGCTATAAGGAATTCTATGAAAAATGGTACGCTTTCCAAATCTCGGGACGAGATTTTTATAAGGGGGAAGGGCTGTAACACCTCAGGTGTTTAGCTCCATAATTGCATTGCATTTGCATAAGCATAAGCATGCATCATTCATATTATTTTATGTGGTTGCAACAAATATGATTGTTTTTAGAATTTTGTTTGACTCACATCAGGTGACACTAGGGAGTTGGTGTAACTAAAGGGTAGAGTAGCCAATTATATCTCACAACACCTTAGTTATACTTAGGGTCCCTAATGGAGCAAGGTTCATGTGGACCAAAATCACCAAAATGCCCTCCAAGCTGTAGTTGACCAGCATTTAGCCCTAGGATGCTCTAGTTTGACCAATTAAAAAGTCTAGCTTAGAGACCTTGCATGGAGGAGCACTCGTAAGCAAAGTTGTAGGGAATTTTATGGGGAACAAAAGTCTCAATATGACCATCTCATGAAACTGGCTAGAACATGCTCAAAAATGGCCCACAAGTCAGCTAGAGGGGCTGTCTCAACACTTAGAATTTTTTCTAAGTCTCAAAAGTGTCCCTCCAGTTTTACTGTGACCTACTTTGGAAGCTTGTAGTTTACAAACCAGACCAAACCAGCTCCAACTCATGTTGACACTTTTGTAGTACTCATGTAGCTCTACAACATTGCCAACATCACTATCACCTAGTTCTAAATGGTTTAGGAGATATGGTGCCTGGAAAAATGAGTTTCAGTCGGCATAATGGACTAAAACTAAGTTTCAGTTTTTGGGTACTCCACTTTGAAGCTCTGTAGTTTCAAATCTAGGCCGAACCAGTCCAAGCTCCAATTGACAAATTTATAGCCCTCATGTAGCTCTACATAATTGATGTAGTCATCTTCGACTAAATCTAGCTGGTTTGGGAGATAATCAACGTCAAACCGTCACTGTCAGACCACCACGTCGGGCTCTATTCAGTCGACGTCGGCTCCTTTCAGTCGACAGAAAGCTTCGCTGTCGTGGCGGCCGCGTAGAGCAAGGGAGCCGCGTGGCGCTCGCGCCCTGCCGTCGCCTCCACGTCGCAAGCACACACGCGGGCGTGAAGTCGGAGCCGACACCTCAACCCCCACCACTCGCGCTCACCATTCCCTCCCTCTCTGCTTCCTCCTCCGCGCGCGGGCGGTGACCGGAGAAGCGAAACAGCGACCGCGTTCGAGCCATTCTCCCAAACCGTAGCTCCATTGGCCAAACCGTCTAGACCACCGCACCACCGTGAGCCCCTCCACCTCCTCGTCCTCACCGAACCATCTCTGTCGCTTCAGGTGAGCTACACCGCGAAGGCGGCTCCACCGGACCGCCATGTCCGCTGCCGTCGAGCTCGCACGTGGCCATGCCATTCGGGGCCCTCCCTATCCTATTTCCTCCATGCTGTAGGTACAGTTAGGTATACTGAAGCTCGTAGGGTAGGCTAATTGAGCCGGGATGCCGACGACTCGTCGGAGTTGGTCGAGCCGCGGCCGCACGCCGCCATGACCGCTGCCATCCTCTCTGGCCGCCATAATCATAGCAGTTGAGGGTACCCCTAGGTGCGCGAGGTTGAGGTGAACGCGTTGGTACCGTAGCTTCGCCGGAGCTGCCGCCGGCGGCGAGCTGTCGCCGTCGCCTTTCTTTTCCCCTTTGTTTCCCTCGCTGACCGGTGGGGTCCCCTGGTCAGGTGCGCGCGTGCGCGGGCGGGAGGCCGGCCGCGGGCCGCGCAGTGGAAGCAGGCTGTACCGCGTGGGTTGGGCCGCGTCCGCGTAGGGGCCGGCCCAGTAGCGAGTTGGGTTCGGTTTTTGTTTTTCTTTGCATTTTTGTAACAGATTTTAGTGATGTTTGGAAAATGTAGATCTAGGGTTTTACTTGCCCAAAAATTATGAGATAAATTTTGTTAGGATCTACATGGTGTTTAGTATTTTAGAAAAATATGAATTGATTATGTGATGTTTAGTTTCTGGGAGATTTAAATAGGTTTTTGAAATGTGTTTTAGATTGCATGCAAACTTGTCTAAATCATATCTTGAGTTTCATTGTTCCAAAAATTATGAAATTTGGTGAGTAGGCTAATTTATATTTGCTCTAGCTTTGGTAAAAATTTGGGCAGTAGTGCTTAAGTACTTTTCAAGTTATAAGGCTATCTTGTTATTTTAGGAAATACTTAAATGGATTTTAGTAATTTTTCTACATGTGCAATGTTCTTATAACTTTTTGGAGAATGTCTTGGTACCCTAAAGTGTCCAAAAAAATTAGGAAATATATTGTTTGACACTTTTTAATATGATTTGTTAATTATATAAAAATCAGCCTTTTGGGCTTGTGAATTTTGTTTGGGGAGTTTCTGTGAATAATTTTAGTGCAAATTTTTACAGTGGTCTCTTTTTGGTTCATAGAGCCTCCTGTAATTTTTGTAGAATTTTAGGAGCAGTTTACATATATGTTTAAAATTCCACTTAATTACATAAGTAAATTAAGAAATGAGTTTAAATAAATATTTTAGGTAGGCACACCTTACTTTCTGGTGTTGTTGTGACCTATGTGAACTTGTGGTAACATTAGTTTGGTCTTAAGGGATGTTTGCCACATAAATAAATATTTAATCTTTGCGATTATAGGTTTTCTGGACAGCTGGTAGTACCTTTGGGTTTGGCCTTTGATAAAAGTGTTTGCTGGAAAACTTGTAAATACCAAAGTTGTAGTAAACTTGAAAAACTAGCTTGTGTCAAAATTTGGAAGCATTTGGCTTAGTAGTTTGGGAGTTATTGCTGTTTAAAGTGACAGTCCAGAATTTGCTACTCTCTGTTTAGAGAGGACAGATTCTGGAACTTATGAAATTCGATATGGAAAACTTAGGAATTTAGGGTTGAGATCTGAAAATAAATTGAAGTGCATTTCTTAGGATTTCCATATTGTCTTAGATCATATCTTTTGGAGTTAGGAATCTTCAGTTATGTTAGAATTTTTGAGCTGCTGTCCAGAATGTCTTACTGTGGTATTTTGGTGTTGGATGTGATAACCTAAGTAATGCTACTCTTGTAATTGTTAGGTGCTAGGGCCTTAACCGAAGAAGAATATCTATATCTTAGGTTGGGTAGATTAGGTAAGTACTTCTCCACCGGAGAAGATATTTGCACGTATTGATGAAGTGACTTGAATAGAGTACTTTTATTGCTAAAATGCATTTCATTCCGAGCATGTTGCACCCATTATGCATCCATGATAATTATTGTGCACTCATGCAATAGATGTTCCGGAGGGGGTAATGCTTCTCGAATTCGAGCAAGTGATTCCGGAGGAAGTCCAGGACCAGCCGGGGCAGCCAGAGGAACCAACCGGCGACGAAGCTCCTGCCGAAGATCTACCCGAGTGTCCTGACCACCGGCTCTCGACCTTTCTGAAAGGCAAGCCCCGGTGCATGCTGAACCCATCATTTTATAAATCTATCTTGAGTACTTTTGATTGTTTAATGTATTAAGTTGTAGGAGTTGTATGAAAACAATTATTGCATTATACCTATCCTTGCCCAGATATCGTACTTAAATCCTAATTTAGGTTTAGGCGCGTATCAATGCTTAGCACTGCTTAGTACGGTAGAAGTCGGGTGATTTCCGGTCATCCGTGAGATGTAGGAAGGAGTCACGAGTGGCTTTATGGCTATCGTGGATGGAACCATGCTTTAAAATGAAATTGAGACCGGGCGGGAGTTCGATAGTACAGCCGCAAGACACTTCACGTCTTGGGTGTGGAGCTATGCCCGTCTGAGTCGTTTAAGGACCGATTCGCTGTATGTCCTTGAGTCATGTTGAATGCAGTCTAACACTTAGTTGGCCGGATAAGTCGTTCCGACCGCGAAGCCGAGTAATGTGATTCAGGCCGGGAATCGAATGGTAGGTTGCTTCTTGGAGGAGAGAAAGGATGTGCTTGGGGACATTGGCGTGAGACCAAGGGGGGTTAGAGTCCCTATCACCTGGCAGAGTGTCGCCCTTGGGGTCGCGACATTATTCGGACCCGCGATTCCTGAATCATATGAAACGGTGGCCTGTGCGACCCTGGCAGGGGTCTGCACGGTGAGTGTTAGAAATACCCCTCCAGCTGGATAGGAATTCGATTCGAATCGCCGTCGCTCCTGGTTAGTGAGCACTTGACTTGAGCAGCGGCAACGTAGATCTCATTAAATGAACAGGTGGTTAAGGGAATGATACAATGTTGCCACAATTCATACCTGCTCTGGATATAATAATGATAATTGTTTGATTATAATCAAGTGCATGCTTAGTACAGGTGCTAAGATAGATGACAGGTAAATGCTAAAAAGAACTGCTAGTACAGGTTATAAGAGTTTCAATTACTTATGCCTTTATGCAAAATAGGGTGTCAGCTAGCCTCTTGTGTAAGCCTTGCATAATCCTTGGTGTCATCTTATTTCTGGTTTTTGACGGGTAAGTCTAGCTGAGTACATTCTAGTACTCAGGGTTTATTCCCTCCTGTTGCAGATGATATGCTCTACCAAGGCTTCTGCAAAACTTGTCTCCACCCTGCGGGTGACGAAGACTAGATCACTAGGGCGTGATCATCTTTTATGTACTTTCCTGATGCTTTTACGGGTGGTTGATCATTAAGACTGGCAGTAACATGTGAACTAATGCATGTGTTATGCTTCTGCTACTTTATAAACTTGGTTTGTAATAATTGCGACTCCGTGTGTGTAAACTTATTTCGGACTACTTGTGAAATGTAACGTATGATGTTGTATGTTGATTGATGCGATCTTGGTTGTAAGCAAGTTGGTTTGAAATCCTTCGTGGTTTCGATTGACTACCGGGATTATATGGGCTCAAGTTCGAAAATTTGAGCGCTTCGGTGCATGTTTTTGTACTTGTGCTCTTATAATTTGGTCGGTTCTGTTACAGCCTGCTCCTACCGCTGCTCCGCCCGCCCGCCCTGCCGCGCCTGCCGTTGCTCTTGCTCCGTCATTTGCCCCGCCCCACGACGTCGACAGACACCGCCAGCACAAGGAGAAGCACCGGGCTGTGGCGTGGAAGGCCATCCGACCTCGCCTCTTGCTACGCTGTGGCGCCCCAATGCAGACGGTAGAGGAGGCAGTATCAAGATATAATGCATGTTGCAAGTGTATATTTTAAGAGGCATGTTTCAAGTGTTTCACACGGATGTTGCAAAAGTAGATTAGGATGTTGCATATGTTGCAATGGTTGTACATGTATGTTGCAAGCGTCTATCCCCAATGTTTCATATGTTTTTTCAGACGTATGTTACAAGCGTGTTTATTTGGATGTTGCATATGTTTCAAACATATGTTGCAAGTGTTTTATCTGTATGCTGCACATGTTTGCAATAGTTTTCAATTGTTTTTGCAAATGTTTCAGATTCATATTTCAAGTGTTCCATCTTTCTTTTTTTATGTTGCAAGTGTTATATCTAAATGTTTTAAAAGTAGATTGGGGTGTTGTACATGGGGTGCACGTGGGGAAGAGGGAGGGGGCACGAGCGGTCCCACGCGGGCAACGTTGGGCGGCATAGGCCCCTGTGTGGGCGCGGGTGATGCTGGTGCGATTGAGTGATGTTTGCATGGCGTGGGCCCATGCATGGACGCGCGAAACGAAGGGAGGAAACCGACTGCAGCCGCAGGCGTCCGTCCAGATGTCTGGGCGCTAGATGTATCATAGCCACGTACCTGAACTTTTAACACCTTATTAGTTCTAAGGACCTTACCCCTAAGAGGCTAAGACATTTCATCTTTTCTTCCTCTAACGAAACAGCAGCCGCTAGCCTTACATTGAAAAATATCATCATTGAAAGGGATGTTAAAAAAAGTCAGATACCCATAAAAATAAACTGGAATATTTCCGCACAATGCTTTTTAACATTGTGGCTGCTGGGCAAAGCCCACATGTTTGGTTTGTCCTTAAATCCTCTCATTTTTCTTTGGATGGATTTTCTTCTTAGTTGAAAGGTTTGTGTTCAAAGAAGAAAATTGCACAACTTTAATTCTGAAAGTTGAATGGAGGTGGAATTGCTTATATATAGTTGGGGGTTTTTATTTTTGCTACCGAAAATTTTGAAATCAAACTGAACTTGACTAACTTACTAATAGTGGCAAAACTTTTCAAGATTAAAAGTTCACTCTTTGTTTCGCTCATTGAATGCCTATGAACCGAGATGTTTGTGACAGTAATACAAAGGATATAAATAAATGAGATAAACTTAGTACAAACAGTGCTCCAATCAATTTTTGATGCTTAAGGTATGGAACAGCCCGAATGATGATGAGTGAGCTATTAACTGTTCCCTCTATTCTAAATTATAAGATGTTCTAATTTTTTAGACACTCAATTTTCATGATGTACTTTCATATGGAGCTGATCGGTTGATGATTTCTGTTGCTTGAACTTACCAGCCATGGAACGGTGTTTTCTCTCATAACAAATCAGTCTCAGCTGGCTTATACATACATTATATCTAGATATATAGTAAAAATATATTTAGAAAAATAAAAGATGTCTCATAATTAAAATGGAGGGAGTAGTTTTGACTTTTGAGGTCCCTTCCGGTCCTGCTTTCAAACCCAGCCAGACAAAAAAAAGAAGAAAAAAAAGGAAAACTACTACCGCTAGAAGCAAAATCTTTCCCAGGGCAGCCGCAAAGGCCACGTCACCTCCTCGGCTTATCTCCCACTCGCATACGTGATCCATGCGTAGGCAGCCTCCTCCCCATTCCGAGCTCCGACCCATTTCTCTCCCACACACAGAAACACGTCCCCCACCCTTCCCTTCCCCGCAACTACTCTCGACTCTCTACTACACGCTTCTTCTATCTAAGAAGAAACAGACCAGACCACGCCCGCCGGCCGAAAACCAAAATTCTCCAAGCAATCCTGTCGCCAACCCCGGCCACGGATCGGGGCTGTCGCCTGTTGCCGCCGGCGCCGGCGCCGACGCCGATGGGCTCTGCCGATCGCAGTAAGGTACATCCGTCGGCTCTCGCCTCCGCTCTCTCTCTGCTTTGCCGCCAAGCTCTGTGATCTCGGCCTGACCTCTCCTCCCCTGCTTCATGCGACCCGTCGATGCAGATCGATGGGATCGTGGTGGCGGAGAAAGGCGCCAGGAGCTGCGTCGAATGCCGCGCCACCACCACGCCCATGTGGCGCAGCGGCCCGACCGGGCCCAGGGTAAGCTCATGATCGCCTTCCCTCGTCTTGTTTTCCAGGCTCCATATAGTGTTCGTCCGGATAAGGCAGCACCAGATTGGGGATTCCTGGTCGCTGGATTCGCTGCTGATCTTGATCAACATAGCTGTATATACACACGACTCCGATAGTCCTGCAAATACTACTCGTTTTTCTGTCTGTGCTATACTTTTTCTGTTTGTGCTAAAAGATAGGTTATATTACTGAAAATTTTGTGCTGTCAATCCTGCCGGCTTAGCAGGGGTATATACGGTCCTTCTCGTATGTGCTTATGAACTGCTTCTTTTTATGAATACATTCTAATCAATAGGAAAGATACATGTTACTCTCAACAACTTGGTACAAGTATGGATGGGATTATGTTTGGCTAAAGCGTACAAGCTGGATGCACGATGATCTGCTGATCTCTTGTAGGGAATGTGGATTTAAAATTCGGTCTAGTAAAACAGTACGATGAAATCGAGGCACCAAAGACCAAGTCCAATTGGTGTGCTCTTAGCAGTGTGTTCTAATCAGAGACAGCCAGCTAAGAACAATCGAGCCACATTCCACCAAATCTAACCTGTGCGCCCAAGGTCTTCCAGATTTTTGAATTCCTTACGCAACAGGTTGACGGTACCATCACCGAGAGCTGTCACTCTGAGACAAGAATGCTTTTTGAGGGTCTATTCAGCGAAGTTTCCTCTTACTCTTACGGCCAAATGTTTGAAGTGGACTTGGCAATTGAGGAACTATTTGCAATTAATTGAGATAAATGAAACCTGCTCTATTAACTTTTCTTGGTACTGTTGCATTTATTTTCATGATATAGCAGTATTTTAGCAACTGAAAATAGGAATAACAAAAATGTTCGTGCAATCTGTAGTTACAAGACGTTTGATATGATTTGGGACAGGGAATGGTGAGTTGGGTTTTGGTGATCTATTGCTAATACGACTTGTCTTGTTGATATTTCTCTCTATTCAATTGGACTGCAACTTGGTGGTTAGGTGAGCTGTTCCTTCCAACAGTGCTAACCACCGAGCCAATGGTGTGCCGGGAGAAAGATACTTTATCCACTTTGATTCTCCTAGTAGTTTGATAATTTTTCATTTCTGTCCTCCACTTTTTCAATGTGTTTCAGCTGACCAGAATTGCGCACCAAGCTTACACTTTTCTTAGGATAATAAAATAACCAAGAGAATTGTTTTGAAAAAAAAACTTGATGCTTAATTTGACTCTATGCCCTGAAAACAAATCGAATGCAGTCTTTTTTTTTCTTAACTTGTTTCAATTCTGTTGGCAGTCACTTTGCAACGCTTGCGGGATTCGGTACCGAAAGAAGAGGAGGCAAGAGCTTGGCCTAGACCACAAGCAGCAGCAACAACAGAATAATGGTGAGGCAAAGACTGAAGTAAAAGACAGCTCTAGCAACAGCAGTAGCAGCGGGAGCAGCAACTTGCAGGTGGTGCAGAAACGGAGGCTCCTAATGGGAGTGGAGGAGGCTGCTTTTCTGCTGATGACCCTATCTTCTTCGCCCACGTCCACATGGCTACATGGCTAAGAGCCCTGCAACACCAAATCAACAATGTACATACACACACAAACCCTGCACAGCCACTACCCAACGATTCCAGTCCAAATCATACAAAGTTTCTCACACCAGTATGAGATAGGGAGGGAGGGGGGCCTATCTCAGGATTGTGTGATCTTGTGATTGGCGTGGATTATTAGTGCCAACCTAATCACTCCATTGATCGTCTTGTTCTCCTCTGTTTTCGCCGTACCCGTAGATCTTGATGTCAGCCATATCTGCTATGTGATTCGTGGTAGGCTCCATAATCAGAGGTCTGTAGATCTCACTCCCCCACACATCTTTTTCTCTGTCCTTTTCTCTCTGTCTTTTTTATGTTCTCCCTCTTTTGGTTTTTGTATGTACTTTGATGTTGCCCCTTTGTGAGGGATGGGTGATCAAAAGGAGACGCCATCCCTCCTCATTCTGGAATAAAGGTCAAAATAATAAAGGATTTGAGCTGTTTCATTTCAGTTAGTTTCAGTAAGTTTGTGGTGTTGTGTCATGAACAAGAAAATGCAGGCCGGGGCGACACATTTAAAATCGTATATGCGTGCTGGTGGGTAAAGAATACAGAGATGAGTAAGTTCATTGACGCTGAGCAGGATGTGGATCAGCTGTAAATTACACACTGAAGCTGCCAAAGTGTTTTTAGTACATCTAATGCCGTGTCTTACTGCAGGTAAAAACTAGATATTGAGAATGTGACGACGTGATTTATGTTTCGCAAGACAGAGGGAGTAGTACGCCAGAGGCAGAGACTGAGTACAACCCTCAGATAGCTGTTCCGGCCTTGTTTAAATACATGGAAAGTTTTCGGGTGTCACATCACCTGTTACGTCGGGTGTCACATGAGAGTGTTCAGATAGTAATAATAAAACAAATTATAGAAGCCTTCAGTATTCCGTGGCATTAATTTATTAAGCCTAGTTAATCCGGCTAGAATATGTTTACTATAGCTTTAATGTAGCACCACATTGTCAAATCATGTACTAATTAGGCTTAAAAGATTCATCTCGCAAATTAGTGGCAATCTAAGCAATTAGTTATTTTTTAAGTCTATATTTCATACTTCATGCATATGTGAAACATCCGATGGAATAGCGACTAAACTTTAAGCGAGGAACTCAACAAGCCCCAAGGCAACCAGCACGCAGTCAAATCCAAACAGACAAACAGGTAGCGGAACCAAAGCTAGCACGTGTTCCTTGCGCGCCACCATTGGCGTAAGGAGTTACGGACCATTGTTAGCTGTACTGGCCGGACGATGCTCCTCTACCGAGCACCGTCCGAGGGGGACCGCCGATTGCTTCCCGCATTGATCGTCTCCGTTGTCCAGCGCTCTGCTCTGGACTCTGGAGAAGAAAACGATGTTAAAAAGGGACAGAGGGAGTATATATTATTTATTATAATGACGTATTATTTATATTTATTTTGTTTTGTCTGCTTATGCATTCAACATTTAAACATTTAGGGCACTGTTCGGCTGGAATTATAAGTCGGCTGAAAAACACTGTTGGCTGATTTTTTGTGAGAGAAAAATACTGTTCCGATTGAAAAAACAAGCTGAATAAGACGGATTATAAGCCAGATGAACAGGGCCTATATCTTTTATTCTTTTTCTTTCTTTGATATATTTGTTTTAGTTTTCTACATTTATTTCCCATGTATTTTGTGATAATAATAAAATATTAATAATTACAGAGGTTGATTTGACTTTTGGTATTATGAGCTGTCTCTAGGTTCCCACAAGAAGTTATTTTGGATAGCGACACGGTCTCCAAAGCATAATTTTGACTTCTTATTTTTACAAAAATATTTTATTGAAAAGTGATATATGTATATTTTTATTGAAAAGTGATATGTATATTTTTACAAAAAAATCTATTCATATAGTTTTCACGTTACTGAACTCAATAACTTAAAAGTTATTCATGATTATTTATATTCCTAATGTTTGACCTAAGGCCCCGTTCAGCTGTACTGATAAGCCGGCTGAAAAACACTGTTAGCTGATTTGTTGTGAGAGAAAAACACTGTTCCGACTGAAAAAACAAGCTGAAAAGTACGGATTATAAGCCGAATAAACATGACCAAGTCTTATTCAAAACTACTTTTATAAACCTAGAGAGAGTAGATACGAATGTGGATTGACTCTTTGATGTGAATATCTATGTAATAAGATAGAATGCCCTGTACATCGAGTACTAAAAAGACTTCAGAACAGAGATCTTCGATTTTTTTTCCCAAACTTGATAGCCCCTCATATTGTCCTTAATTAACTCGGTCAGTCATTGTCTGAAAATCCATATCATTGTTGATGCTGCTCAACAAGGAGAATCCGGTTGCAAGTATATTTGAAGTCTATATCACGGGATGAAAAATACTCAAAAAGTTACTGGATCCAAACAGAATTGTCGGGTCCTCTTGAATATGGTGATTTCTTTCACACTAGATTCCAGTTGCGACACTGGCAGTGGACAAATGCAAGGGAAGCCATGTAATCGCCGGACCTACACAGAGAATTGGACTTAGCATACATACATTAATATACTTATTTAGCACAGCATATATATAGACAGAGAGAAAGAGGGAGGCAGGCCAAACCTCGATCCATACGGCGACTTGCATGCTGCAACAATGTGAGATTTTGCCATATCTGCATCTTTCTGCTCAGCATCAAGTGTAGCTAGTAGTTAACTTCACACTAATAATTGATACAAAGAAAGGGGAGGGATTTGGCTATAGTAAATTGGTATTCCCTCGGTTTCAAATTACAGCTCACTTTGTGATTTGGCTTTGTTCTAAATCAAATTTCTCTAACTTTCATCACATTTTTAGAAAAGTATATTGATATTAACAAGTTCAAAAAATTCACTATCAAAATATATGCATGAAAGAATCTAATGAAACAAACTTATTGTTCGAGATGTTGGTGAACTTTTCTACAAATTTGGTCAAATTATAGAAGCTTGACTTAAGACAAACCAAAGTCGACTACAATTTGGAACGGAGAAACTAATCATGAATGAATATATAAGACACTATTAAATTGGATACTAAGGTTTTGCTCTTTATCATATATGCTACATGAATGAAGTGTTCAGATGGATTATAAAGGAAAGTATGCTTCCTAGTGATGTACCAACTGGAATATATATCTATTATGCAACCAGTGAAGAAAATCTAGTCAAGATATATCAAGTCACATATTTGTGTAATTTTTTTAATAGAGAAAACTACAACATTTAAATACAAGTTCAATGAAAATGAAAGGGCGGATGTACCTTAGGTGCCAAATGTACAAATTTTTGGAATGTTAATTAATTAACAGATACGACAAAACAATCCAGGCTCTTATTAGATTGCAAGAATTTAGAATTCAATTCCTGAAACGATGTATAAAAGGCCACGCATTTCAAACAGGGCTTAAATGGTCATTCCATACCTGAGATTCATAGTATAGTCCGGCATATAGTGAAGAATAGAAGATTTCACCATCAGAACCACTCGAAAAGTTTGCAGCTAACTAAAGCCCAAACACAAAAACAGCACCACCGGAAATATCAAGAAATATGCAAAAAGAAGTTATAGAACACAAACTGCACATAGACATTGGAACTTCCGCTGAAAGAACCTTTTCAGGATCTCCACCATCTTTAAACATTGCATACGCTTCACGCATTACAGGTCTCGAGTCCAAACCAACCTGAAAAAAGTGAATGCACGTCAATTTAGAATTTGATGAGGAGGCAATTGCACTTGAACAAGTACTCCCTGAAGAACTTGCCTCCAAGAATCGCTTCCTTGCTTCTTCAATCCCGTATAGCTTAGCCTCACAAAGAAAGCACCATATGGACTCTTCGGTATCATTCGGATTAGCTGCAACGTCTATCCTGAACTGCTCTGCACCTTCTTCAAACCTATGTTTGAATACATTCATGAAGTATATACCACGTTACAGAGTTCTCACTCCAACTTTTGGATCAATGCTCTTGGATAATGACCAGGATCATGGGTGTTAAGTGCTAGTGGGATAATTTTTACACACCTGTCTAGGTAGTAGAGTGAGAGGCCCCTTTGCCAAAGATCTGTAATAAGGCGTTAGCTGTAGCTATGTATGACCGGCAATTGTATGCAAGAACGCTGGCATGACATTCACAGGCACACCTCAAACAAAAGCAGTAGGTAAGAGCTCGTACATTGTTTCTGCCGTGGGTCCATCTCGATCGCCCTGTCAAATTCTGCCAATGAGCCAGCTACATCTCCCTGCCGGAAAAGCTGCATACCTCGCCGGACGGCGAGGGACGCAGCGGCCGCACCGCCAGCTCCGCCGGAGATCAAGTCCCAAATGCCGGCCGCCACTGGAAGGAGGAGCCGGCGAGGCACCGCTGGCGTGGCCGCCGGGGAAAGCGCCGGTGGGGCCCAGTGAGGGCGGCTGCACCCTCCGGTGCCGGCGGGGAAACGGAAGGAGGTCGTCGCTGGGTGGAGGGGGGTCGTCAGAAAAGCGGGCGCCATTTTCAAGGGGAACGAACGAGACTTGTTGGAGGAAAGATGAGCGTTACTGTATACAGACAGATACGCCAAATGCTATCTTCTTCTTCAAGTGATTGGAAACGTGAGGTGAGTATTACTCCATCAAACTCTTGAGATTTAGGGACAATTGGGGAGCCGGGGAGGCGGGCGAGGCCCGGAGCACCGGAGAGCTGAAGCCTCGTGATGCTGCCGCAGCCGCGACTGCGTTGTTCCGGGGCAGAGGCAGAGCACTGACGGGCTCAAGCCGCACGAAGCGGCCGGCGTCACCGCAGCACCGCTTGCTGCCGACTCGCCGAGGCGCCTCGCTCTGGCACCCTAAGGCGGAGGCGGCGCGCAGGTCCTGGGCCGAGGGCGTGGCGCGGCTGCAGGCGTCGACGGGTCGCAGAAAACCGATTGCTCTCGAAGCGCCTCGGCGCCGGCCACATGTGTAGTCAACCACGACACCGATGAAATGTAACGAGGACCAAGATATCCTGCGCGTCTGCTGATGAGCTAACAGCGAGCCTGGATGCCTCGGGGCGCAGGTGCCTGCCTCAAGAGCGGGCTGCCGCCTCCGACGAGAAGGGGGAGCACGAGCGCGCGCCGCAGGAAGGCGCTGCCTGCTAGCTGCGGCGGTGAGGATTGCAACGGCGCCAGCTTACTCGTCGCCAGTAGGGAAGTGAGATGTGAAACAAAACAAGCCAGACATCTCTTCGTCACTTCATGTGTCTATAAACTCTAAACGTGTCTTCATTCATTTCATTTCCGTTTTTCTGATTTTATTTCGTCCATCCAAATATACTCTAGGGGAGTAGTCCTGAAACTCAATATAAATTCTACTCCGTTTTCTGATTTTATTTCATCTGTCCGAATATACTCTATGGGAGTAGTCCTCACACTCTATATAAATTCTACTCCCTTAGTTCTAAATTGCAAATCATTCTATGTTTTTCGAGATGGTGTGATGGCCTGCCAAGTCTGGCCCGACCCATTACGGAGGAAGGCGAACCAAGTCCTACTAGTCAAGCTCCCCAGGGTAGAGCCCTTTATACAGGGCTGAACCTGCCCTCATCACATCTGAGGTGGAGTTAGAATCAGAGAGGAAAGACAGAAACGATTTCTTATTTTAGAAATGAAGTATTTCCCGCATCCAAGAAGTAGACACCACTGATTTCAGTGTTTGTTGGGATCTGTGGGGTATTAACCCCTATACCCCTATGGCTAGATTTGGGTGGGCCTAGATCAGTAGGCCTGGCCCATCAGAAGACGACACGTGGCCCAGTCGATCTGCTCGGCGTCCCACACAAGGAAGGAAAGCAAACTTAGAGATTAAGCAAGGTCCTGGTCGGTTAAAATAAGAATAATTATCCGGCTAGCTATGATAATTGTAACCGAGTAAGATTAGTTTTCAGATTTGTAACCCTGCCCCCCGGACTATATAAGGCGGGCAGGGGACCCCCTCAAAACACATCTCATTATACACAGCAATACAAATTAGACGCATGACGTAGGTATTACGCCCTCACGGCGGCTGAACCTGGATAAAACCTTGTTGTGTCTTACGTCACCATCTAGTTCATAGCTTGCGCACTGGTCTGCCAACAAATCACTACTTTAGGCATACCCCTTAGTAGACTGCCAACCAGGTTTCGTCGATAGTGGCGCGCCAGGTAGGGGGTGTGCGTACAACTTCCCAGGCGAGCAAGATGGTCATCATCCCTGATTCCGCGGCCGTGGCGGACGGTCTCACGTTCACCGTCGGCCAGATCACCTGGACCACCGGCGTCAACAACTTCACCGCCACTGCCATGGAGGAGGCGTAGATCCGATCTGCGTCGACCACGTCTTCATTGGCTACGGCTCCGACCACGCTAGCTATAGCTCCGACCACCCCAGCACCGGCTCCGACCACGTTGGTTATGGCTTCGACCACCCTAGCAACGGCTTCGACCACGCCGACAACTCGTCAACCACTTCCCCGCTACAAAGGAAGGACGATCGACAACACCGACCTAATCGAAGCTATCCACCAGGTCGGCCACAAGCTCTCTCAAACCCTGACTTTAGTAGATTCAATTCAAAATCAATCTACCGAGCAGGTACCTCTTCACCACAACAGATCTACCCGACCAGTTTGGGCTCGTTGTCCAACACGGCTTGATACAGATCTAGTGGTCACCGCTACTCCTAAAAGACGTACGGTACGCCTTTGTCCGGTTCCTACACCCGGCCTTAGGCTCCTGACGGAGGATTGCCAGGCCTTCCCATACGGCCTGGAAAACGCTGCTTCCGAGTACGCGTATCGTGCACCTCATCTGTTCATGGGTCCTACGGAGCGAGACCATGCTTCAGATTTGCACTTCCTAGATATACTTCTACCACCATCAGGCAACGTCGTCAACATGGTCGGTATTCGGGAGTATCATGAAGGTTCGGTTCATACACTGCCCGAAGATGGCGACTCCAGCACTGGATCTACACGATCTGTTCACACCGACGACGACGAATATGATTTGGATCCACTACCGTAACCTCTGGGTTTCTCTCTGATCCCAAGGTTCCCACCAAGACGTGGCGACATAGTGCTCAACGTCAGCAATGACAAGCCCGCAGTCGCGGAAGAAACTGACGAGCAATGGCAACTTCACGAACAGCGTAATGCCGACCGCGCTGAACGCCGTCGGCATGAGGCCGAAGAAGAAGAAGCACGTTGCAGGGGACCCCGACCTCGAGATCTGGCTAATGCCTTCGATAGAGTAGGCAATAGGCAAGTTTTTAGGACCCAAGTGCCAACATGGCCGTCGCCATGGCCAACCTAGACCGATTACCAGACACGCCAGAAAACCAAGCGGTTTGCGAAGACATCAAAGCATATATAACCGCAGCTATGGGCCAAACCGTCGAGCTCGCCCAGCGAGCCCGAGCTGCTATAAGCACATCTATCGCATCTAGTCGGAGCCATCGTTCCTGTGCTTTAGAGCATCCAAGTCACCAACATCGCGACGATCAGAGAGCATCCAATCCCCCACGTGGTGGTGGCGATGGCGGCGATGGGGATGGCGGTGGTGGCGGCGGTGACGAGGGCGGACAAGAAGGTGGTCGAGGTCGTCGTGACAATAACCGCAATCATTGTGGCAATCGAGATCAGGAGGTTGACCAGAACCCTCCTCGCGATCTCCATCACCGTCTTCCTCGCGACGCCCGCAGTCACATCACTAGTTGTGCTAATGACTGTCAGGCCCATGAGAATGTGCGCCGCATCTAGTATGACACCAAACACGGCCCCCTCGGGTCTCAAATAGTTTACTCCTCATCTCTGACAAGTCGTTTGACCAAGGAATTTCAAGTTTGAGAAGCTCAGGAAATATGATGGCAAGGAGAACCTAGAAAGCTGGGTCACGCTCTATGGGATCACTGTTCGGTCCACCACTGGTGATGAGCACGTAATGGCTAACTATCTTCCAGTTGTTCTTGATCAGGCAGGTCATCAATGGCTTCTTAGCCTCCCGGAGAACCAGTTCGATACCTGGTCAGACCTTTGGCAAGCCTTCATCGATAATTTTATCGCCACATGTGACCAGCTAGGCAACAAGTATGACCTTGAGCGTATACGTGACCGAGCAGGCGAGCCCCTGCGCGACTACATCCGACGCTTCTCGGATATACGACTCAAGATCCCAAGAATTACTCATGATGAAGCAGTCTCGGCTTTCATCAAAGGCCTTCGCCACCACGATGCCCTCAGAAGCAAGCTGCTCCGAAAATAGTTGTCTACGGTCTCTGAGCTCCTCGCTACCGCCAAGAACTACGCGGATGCCGATGACGCCGAGAAGATCATTAAGAAAGACGTGGGTGGGTCATCACGCCCCGAGCACCCACTACGCCGGGACGATAAACCCGATGACCGTGGTCGAAACAACAACCACGAACGTCGTAACCGGCGCAACAACAACAACAACAATCGCGACCGCCGAGATAATCGTGATCGGTGGCCCGATAATCGCGGTGATTACAGAGGCAAGCGTCCCCACGAAGACGACCATGAGGTCAACGCGGTCAAGAAACCTGCTGGTCGCCATGACTATCAAGAGGATTACAACAAAGCTTTGAAGGGTCCTTTCCAGATCCATCCCAAGTCCAATCACACCATGGAGAACTATCGCTTCCTCAAGAACATCTATGCCAAGCAACTTGCTAATGATGATGCTCCAAAGGCCATTGATGATGGACATCGACGTGACGGTGATGATGACGATGATGAAGAACAGGATAGAAATCCTCGTCACCAATATGTCAATCCCACCAAAACCGTCCACTCCATCTTTGGCGGTAAGGTGTCTTTAGAGTCCAAGCGCGAACGCAAGCTACTGAAGCGGGCCTGCTTGAGCGTCGTCAACACCGACGACCTCATCTCCGATCTCAGGCTCTCGGCTTGGTCCCACCGCGAAATCTCCTTCAACCGAGCAGACCGGTGGGCGGCAATTCTAGAACCTGGTCATTTTCCCCTCGTCCTCAACCCCTGCATCAACGGCATCCTGTTCAAGAGGGTGCTCATGGACGGTGGCAGTTCCATCGACATCTTGTTTCACAGCAGTCTACCGGCTCTTAAACTTACTTAGGCTGATCTCAAGCATTACGATGCACAGTTCTGGGGCGTCCTTCCCGGATAGAGCTCCATACCTCTCGGGCAGATCATGCCCCCCGTGCAATTCGGCAAGCCAAACCACTTCCGTACCGACTACATTAACTTCGTGGTCACAAACTTTGAGGGTACTTACCATGCCATCCTTGGTCGACCAGCGCTCACCAAGTTCATGGTTGTACCACACTACTCTTACTTAGTGCTCAAAATGCCTACCAAGTAGGGCGTCCTTACTCTCAGAGGCAATGTTTACACTACCTACACCTGTGAAGAGGAAATCTTTAAGGTGGCAGAGGCTATCGACCTCTCAATTCGCATGGAGCAAACCCTAGTTAACGCTTCCAAGATTCCCACCAGCCAACTAGAGATCCCAGAGCGCCAAACACCACGGAAGCACATCAAGTCCAATGAGCACAAGGAGATTCAGCTGGTCGACGATGATCCTAGCAAGACGGCCCTTATCGAGGCCAACCTAGATCCTAAATAGGAATACACGCTCGTTAGGTTTCTAAGGGACAACGTAAGCGTGTTCGCGTGGAAACCCGCTGACATGCCCGGTGTTCCTCGACACCTGATCAAGCACTCCTTGAATGTCTTGAAGACCGCAAGACCTATCAAGCAAAAGCTACGACGGTTCACTCGCGACAAAAAGAAGGCTATTAGGGCATAAGTTACCCGGCTTTTAGAAGCTAGATTTTATTAAAGAAGTGTATCATCCGGATTAGTTAGCCAACCCGGTCCTTGTACGCAAAAAGAATAATGAATGGAGAATGTACGTTGATTATACTGATCTCAATAAACACTGCCCTAAAGATCCTTTCGGCTTACCTCGCATAGACAAAGTTGTTGATTCCACAGCCAACTGCGAGCTGCTGTCCTTTCTCGATTGCTACTTTGGTTATCACCAGATCGTGCTCAACAAGGATGATCAGATCAAGATGTCCTTCATTACACCATTCGGCACCTACTGCTACACGACTATGTTGTTCGGGCTTAAGAACGTGGGGGGCCACGTACCAGCGTGCTATCTAGCAATGCCTTGCTGATGAGATCAAGGATGATCTGGTCGAAGCCTACATCGATGATGTGGTCATGAAAACCAGGGAGGCTCACACCCTGGTCGATAATCTCCAGCGTACCTTCACGGCTCTCAACAAGTACCAATGAAAGCTTAATCCAAAGAAGTGCATCTTTGGAGTACCATCTGGTATATTATTGGGCAACGTCGTCAGCTACGATGGCATACGCCCCAACCTGACAAAGGTAAAGGCCATTTTGGATATGTAGCCACCCAAAAATGTCAAGGATATCCAGAAGCTCACTGGATGTATGGCCGCCTTAAGCCGTTTCATCTCACGACTAGGTGAAAAGGGCCTGCCTTTCTTCAAGTTACTTAAGGCTTCGGAGAAGTTCGTCTGGTCGAAAGAAGCTGATGCTGCCTTCACGTAGCTCAAAGAATTCTTAACCTCTCCTCCAGTCCTTATAGCCCCTCAGAAAGATGACATTCTTCTTCTCTATATTACGGCCACCGATCACGTAGTCTCCACAGTCATCGTGGTCGAGCGTGAGGAACCTGACTACGTGTACAAAGTCCAGCGCCCTATTTACTTCATCAGCGAGGTGCTCAATGAGTCCAAAGCCAGGTACTCGCAAGTTCAAAAGCTGATCTACACCATCCTGATTACATCCTAAAAGTTGAAACATCATCAAGTGGGCAATGAAATTGTGCCCTTATTCAATTGAGTTCTAGGGTCACACGTCCATCAAGTCTTAGGCTCTGGTGGACTTTATCGTCGAATGGACAGACCTTAGCGCACCTCTCGATCAGGGGCTAGTTGAATACTGGAAGATGTATTTCGATGGATCTCTGAACATCAATGGCACAGGAGCAGGCATGCTCTTTATCTCACCAACCAATGAACAGCTCCGCTACGTCCTCAGAATTTATTTCCTGCATCTAACAACGCTGCAGAATATGAGGCCTGCCTCCACGGCATGCGGATTGCGGTTGAGCTTGGCGTAAAATGCCTCCACGTCTATGGTGATTCGGCCCTAGTCATTAACCAGCTTAACAAAGACTAGGACATGACTAGCGAGAAGATAGATGCTTATTGCAAAGAAATCAGAAAGTTGGAAGGCAAATTCTATGGCATTGAGTACACACATGTGGTTCAGGACAAAAATCAAGCAGCCGATGAGCTATCTAAGTTAGGGTCATCCCGAGCTCAAGTCCCACATGGCGTGTTCGTCCAAGACCTTGTTAAACCGTCTATCAAGGAAGAAGCAGATCAGATGGTTAAGAAGCCTCTAGACCAGCCTCTGGTGGCTACGGTTCCCCCTCCGAGCACTACGGAATCCTCTCTGACAACACCTGTCGTACCTCCGACGACTAACACTGACGATTGGAGAGTACCTTTTATCAAGTTTTTGCAGGATGGGACCGGTTATGCTGATTGAACAGAGAACAAGCGGCTCATGCGCCATAGTAAGCAGTACCTACTGGTCAATGGTGTCCTGATGCACAAAAATACAAAGGAGGCAGTTTAGATGAAGTGTATCACTCGAGAAGTAGGTATTCAACTGCTCCATGAAATTTATAGTGGTACTTGTGGCAATCACGGCGCCTCTCAGACTCTGGTCGGTAAAGCTTTCCGAGCAGGTTTCTACTGGCCGTCTGCCGTGGCCGATGCAGAGAAGCTGGTCCACCGCTGCGACGGATGTCAGTTTTTTGCCAAACGTATACACGTACCAGCACATGAGATCCAAACCATACCAGCCTCTTGGCCCTTTGCATGCTAGGGACTGGATATGATCGGTCCTTTCAAGCCGGCCCCTGACAACTTCAAATGTGTCTTCGTGTTGATTGATAAGTTTTCCAAATGGATAGAGTACATGCCTTTAACTAAGGCCTCATCAGAGAAGGCGGTCGAGTTCCTTGATCAGATTATACACCGTTTTGGCCTTCCCAACAGCATAATTATAGACCTGGGGACTCAGTTCATTGGCAGTGCATTCTGGGACTTCTACGATGAAAGGAGCATAGTTGTGAAATACGTGTTAGTAGCACATCCCAAAGCTAATGGGCAGGTCAAAAGGGCCAATGGCATGATCCTCAACGCGTTGAAGAAGAGGTTGTATAAGGAAAATGACAAAGCTCCTAGAAGATGGCTTAAAGAATTGCCGGCTGTGGTCTGGGGACTACGAACTTAGCCCAGTCGCAACACTGGCGCCTCCCCATACTTCATGGTCTACGTCACAGAAGCAGTACTCCCTGCAGATATCGCTTTCAGATCACCGCATGTTGAGAACTTTGATGAAGACAGGTCTAATGAAGCATGTGAACTCGAGTTCAACTGCTCTGAAGAACGACGACTTGACTCCTGTGTATGTATAGCCAAGTACCTAGCTGTACTACGCAGATGCTATAACAAGAATGTCAAAGAACGTCTCTTCATAGTCGTGGACCTGGTCTTGAAGTGGAAAACAAATCAAGAAGGCATGCACAAGCTCTCATCTCCTTGGGAGGACCGTTTGAGGTCATCAAAGTCACCTAGCCTACTTCATACCGGCGGCTGGCTCACCTCGATGGTACTGAAGTACCCAACTCCTTGCATATTCACAAGCTTAGACATTTCTACCCGTAGAGCACATAAATAAAGTTATGTACCCTTCTTGTACTTTGATTATTTCAATAAAGCAATTATGTTTTTTCCCGATCACTTTAATATGTTTGTTTGGCAACTACTCTCCAACTAATATTTTACAAATAAGCCAATTGACAGACCACCATTTCTTCTCGAGTTCTCGACGCCAGCCCTGTCTCCGACCTCTCCCTACTCGTGTACGGGACCCGCTCTCTACGCTCCGAGTGGTCAGCAGGTGCTCTCTGATCGGATCTGTGTGCTCTTATGAGTGTACAAGCTCTGCGCTTCACTCTCAGACCACATGTCCGACCAAGGCCGTACGGATTCACAAGATGACATGTCTACCAATTATTACAACTAAACTAGAACACTTGTATGTTCTAACTTAGTTATTGATCAAACACAATATACAAGCTTAACGCATTTTTTAGACAAAAAACAACCCAAGCTTACATTGTTGCAATAGTACTTTATTACAAGCTTGCCTAACGAGGTACAAGTTTACAATAAACTAAACTATTGTCTGCTCTACAGCTATAGGTAACCACCTATCTACGGCTATGGCGCTGCCTCTGCTGATCAAGCTTGAGCCGCAGGGGTTTGGCTGGTCATGACCGCAGGCCCCGTCTACTCCTTGATTGAAGATTGCCTGGCCTAGGACTGGCTGGTCGAGACCGCAGTCCTAGGTGGTCGGCTAAAAGACCCTGGAGCAGACGTCGTCGGTGTTCCATGCAATGGTGGCATTAGTGTTCTGCATAGGTTTATATCCCCGATTATCATCGTTGCCAGCTCCGATAACAGGCCCCGTAGATCTTCCGCTTCATGTACGCTGACTTCCTTGGGGTAGCCTTTCGTGAAGCGCGTGAAGTCGATCAGGGGATAATGCGCGCGCACTATGCTTAGCACATGGACGCTCACAAACTCTCTTGCCTCCTTCATGAACTACTGAAGCCAACCCCAGGTGAGCTGACATTTGTCTATTACTCCTAGCTGCTAGGCTCGTTGTTTGGTCAGTGGCACCCAATCCCCCGCACCATCTGCTCGCAGCGATCCTTCTAGAGGTTGTGGTCCTTCTAGATGTCTACAATGTGCTTCTTGGCATTGGTCTTTAAGGCTACAGCAGGGTATTTTGGTCAATACAACGCCAAAGGACATACATCGAGTTGTGAAAACATGATCAGGAAAGTGGCCACTTACTGGTTATCTCTTGGTTTCTGGTCTTCAACTCCTCGATCACCTTGATCGATTGGTCTTGGAGCCGTGCGTGGTCCTCTACCAGCCGGATCTTCTTCGCAGATAATTGGGCACACTCCTCGGCCATGCGCGTGGTCTCTGTTCAAAGTCTGGTGACTTCCTCTGCTGGGTCTACAACAAGCTCTAGGAGACACATGAGTATGTATCAACAGTATTTTTCAATGTTTGGATGTGCGTGGCTAAGATAAGTTACCTGCCCTTTCCTGCTCTTTCTGACCAAGCTGAAGGACAGCATTGAGACTTTGCGACTCGAGCTTTGTCTAGTTCTTTTTAGTAGTCTTGAGCCGCTTGCACAGATGATCTACTACAACCGTCAGCTCCTTGTTGTCTTCGAAGATGCCTTGGATCTGGTCAAAGCACCATTTTTGGTACTTTGCAGTCTTCACGAGGCCCTACAAATCACATATCATATCATTTCTGTGTGTTCAAATGCTAAGGCTGGTCTATGACAGTTCTTGAGGATTCCTCTTACCTATACTTCTTCGATGAGCCGTTTTGCCGCCCGCTCTACTCTCTATGTCTCCTCGTCGATGGAGATCTCCTCGTGGCAGACGTAATGGTCTCCACGTCCACGGACAGACATGTACATGTTGGCGCCCGTCTTGTGGGTGCCCCTAGATTTCCTTAACGACATCGTCATTAGACTCTGCCGCCTGCTCGGCACTGGCTTGCTTTTGCTCTAGGTTCAGCCCGGTGATCAACAATGTCGCCACTGCTTTTCCCCTAGCTGCGGCGTCCGACAGACCACCTTGCGTGGAGCTCTTGGTGGCTGTGGTTTGCTCGGGCACACTCTGATTGGTCTCGAGGACTTGCCCTTCACTTAGTGGACCTAGAAGACTTTGCTCGGGCGCCACCTGCTCTGGTGCCTCCTGCTCGGGCACCTGCCCAGGCTCCTACTCGGGCACTTCCGTGTTCACCATGTTGACCGCATCCTTGCTCGTTGGTGGCTCTTCCACCCTGGTGGTCTGACCCACCGGTTTCTTGGCGGATGTCGTTGTGGTGGTCGACTTGGTTGCCCTAGCGGTGGCCAATTGCTTGAGTCTCTCTGTTATGTCGAGCTAACACATGACAATAGAATAGTTACCTTTACTAATTATACGCTTGCTAATATGATTGAAGCATTATTTAAATGAGTTTTCAGGAACTTACAGATTTGAGCTCTAATGTACGATGGTGAAGGCACAACGCCGCGGTTGCCCCTGGCTTGAGCACTAGGCGGAGGAACCCTGGCATCCATCTTGTGGTGGCAGCCTGGTTTCCTCTTCAGCTGTCCTCACGCTCGGTGTTGGCGCCACCGGTGGTGTCTGGCTTTCTTGCGACCCCTTTACTGGTGGGGTCGATCCTCCCTACATTGTCTGCTTGCTCCTCTTTTTGAGGATTGAGCATGTAGGCGCTCCCGTCCTCCTCCGCTTCATCCTCTGACTAGTCCAGCATGGTTCGATGGTGTTTCCTGGTCGAGTCTTCTGGGCTCTCGTTTGCCTAGGAGCTCCCGACCCTCTTCTTCGATTGGTCGATGCCGACTGGACTCTTCCCAGTTCTTCCTCGGGCCCTAGAGTCATAGTCGTCTTCCATGTGCACATAGCACCACTCCACGTTCCGTGGTGGTGGCTCCACGCTCTGCGGATGCTCGACTCCAGGCGCCAAAGATATGAACAGGTTGTGTCTCTCCATGCCGTGCACCTATATACATGCACAGACAAGGCAAATCAGGAATTTTTACTCTATGGTGGTCGACAACACTTCTCGGAGCTTAAGAGTTTGTTTGTTTACCTTCAGGGCTGGTCGGATGAGTTTATACGCATGCTAGATCCTGCTCGGGGGAGAGTAGCTTTGGTCTGCCAAATTGAACAATTCCCCAATCCGGCGTACGACTTCATCGCGGTCCAGGTCCTTCGAGTGCATCCTCGTCAGGTCGGCTGAGCCTTGGTACTCATACCCAGCGTGCACCCTCCTCTAGTAAGGTTGCACATGCCGGCTAATGAAGCTCCTCGCCACAGTCGGTCCGTCCAGGCGGTTCCATGGGAGCAGCGCCATCAACTCCTCCACCTGCCCGGTCAGCTCTAGATGCTCATTCTAGGCTACTCACTTGTCCAGAATATACCTGACGTCGCACAATGTAGTGTTGTCGGGCTCTTCGTGAATGTAAAACCACTTCTTGTACTAATATCCGATAGAGGTGTTCCAGGGACAGCTTAGGTACTCTTGCTTCATCCCATCTCAGAGTGTCAGGTACACTCCATCGGCAATTTTGAAGCCACCTTGGGACCCCTTCTTCCTCATGCAGAACAAATATCGAAAGAGGTCGAAATGGGGTTGGATTCCCCCATACGCCTCACAAAGGTGGATAAAAACATAAACAAGGGAAATCGAGTTGGGATGCAAATTGCAAATCCCAATCTCATAATACAAACAAAGACCTTGGAGGAATGGATGGACAGGAACCCCAAAACCCCGCTTAAAGAAATCTTCAAAGACAACTATCTCACCAGGCTAGGGATTGGGATAGTTGTCGCTGCCTGCTGGTCGCCATCCAGCAAGCTCCTGGTTGTGAAGCATGCCCTGGCCGACGAGGTCGTTGATGGTCGAATCAGTGGACTTCGACTTCCACCACTCCTTCCTCATCATTTTTGCCCTTTTTGCCGCCTCCATCTTGGCCATCTTCTACCTCTCTTGCCTCTTTGCCTTGGCTTTGTTGGTGTACAGAGAGCACGTCGCTCCTAACATGTGGCGAGGTGTGCTAATGGCGGCAGCGAAATTGGACTAGGGCATGCGGGCTAGAGGAAGAAGGCGTTTGGTTTGCAAATGCGACTGTTGGGTGAAAATGGGGAAGGGCCGCACTGTGGCTATTTATCTCATTGACTGTGCCATTCCACCTCCCTAAGATTCTCGGGATACGTGCACAAGAAACATGGCACGATCCCTTTGGTTTCCCCTTTTTTCTCGGTTACTACGCCAGTAAATGCGCGCCTCGTTTCCTCTACGGGAGGGCCCACACTGGCATGCTACGCCTGATGGACGGCTGATTGTGACACTAACAAGCTAGACGAGCATGACAATAATGTCACATCAGTCAACTTTTTGTGACATCATGTCGGAGCAAGGAAGAAAGAAAAATACATATTAAATATTCTGAGTCAGCCGGGAAGACATTAAGAGATACTCGGAGACTGGTCTGGTCCCAGATTGTCATAGACCACCAAGCACATTATATTCCTCGACTAGGCTCGAGGACTCGTCGACCACGTCTCACATTGATTAGGGACTCGTCGACTACGTCTCATTCTGCTCGGGGACTCATCAACCATACCTCATGTTGTGCTCGGGGATTGTTTCGACCACTCTCTGACCACAGCTCGACGCCTGATTTCCTCGGCTACATGTGTAATTGGACTCACATACAGTTGGGAGATGATTACTTTTTAGACCTTGCTACAAGGCTCATGCCTCGCCTTCCAGCAAGCTCGGGGACTACATCGATACGATGCACCTGTCGGTGCATCTCAGTATCAAGTTTCCACGGAGTTGCATTTTAGACCCTGGAACCACGTGCTTACGTCACCTACTACCAGGCTTGAGGACTAAGTGGGCACACTTCACCTAGTGGTGAATGTGTTTATTTTTTGACACCTACACTTTGTTTACCCTGCTTATATTTCTTTTTAGAAATACAAGTGGGCACACTTCACCAGGAAGGAAATCTTTTTCTCTCTTTTTCTCAAGAGCACCATACATTCTTCGGACAACCTACTTTCTCCGGCAACAATGGTGGTCAGTTATAAGCTGGTCGGACACCTACAACAGCTGCTCGACTAGTGTTTTGACTGGTCGGAGATGTCAAGAACTCAAGCCTCACTGTTCGGAGAAGGTTACGACGGCGTGTCGCATCACAATGCATAGTGCTCGGGGACTAGCTGTGGGGGTATTAACCCCTATACCCCTATGGCTAGACTTGGGTGGGTCTAGGCCAGTAGGCCCGGCCCATCAGAAGACGACACGTGGCCCAGTCGATCTGCTCGGCGTCCCACGCAAGGAAGGAAAGCAAACTTAGAGATTAAGCAAGGTCCTAGTCGGTTAGAATAGGAATCCTTATCCGGCCAGCTATGACAATTGTAACCGAGCAGGATTAGTTTCTAGATTTGTAACCCTGCCCCCTAGACTATATAAGGCGGGCAGTGGACCCCCTCAAAACACATCTCATTATACACAGCAATACAAATCAGACGCAGGACGTAGGTATTATGCCCTCACGACGGCCGAACCTGGATAAAACCTTGTTGTGTCTTGCATCACCATCTAGTTCGTAGCTTGCGCACCTGTCTACCGACAAATCACTACCTTGGGCATACCCCTTGGTAGGCTGCCGACCAGGTTTCGTTGATAGGATCGATTTTTTATTTTCATCAATGGGCTTCCAAGGCCCATACCTGGAATCATCGTTGCCAGTCAGCGGTCGCTGCAACATCGTTGCTGCTCAACCTTTTAGGGCTAGTGGTTGGACCAACCCTACCCGCGATTAGACTGCTAGTGGGCGGCTACGCCAGCAGCAAGCCTAACAACCATTTTCTTTGGAGAGGGCTATATATGTGGGTTGGCCGGCTCTTGGAGCTCTCTTGGCCATTTGTTGAACCTCCTAACTCTTGTGAAAGTTGAGAAAAGTCTCTTGTAACACCTCGGGTGTTAAGCATGCATTAGGCACTGCAAAACATGAGCATGAGCATCATCTTGTATTCATAATCACATGTGAGATAAATGAAATAGTGGTTTGAAACATGTGAAACATAACTTTGAAACATGGATGTTGCAATTGCTTGTTCAAATAAAACTATGCCATGTGTGTGATTGATTAGGTCAATAAACAAGTTTGTTTCGTAGTGCAATTGATTTAGAAATGTTTAGCATGAAATTTGGAGCAAGTTTTGTATTCAAAATTTCTCAAAATTTGCTTTGAAAAATAAGTTAGAAAAATGAGTTTTTGAATTAAAATGAACTTTAAATCTCTAATTCAAAATCTAGTTGGAATTTGAAAATGTACCTTTAAGCAAAATTGTTGAGGATCAAATTCTAAACAACTTTTGTGTTTGGTGTCAAGATTTGAAAATGCTTTTTACTTGTTATTATTTTGAATTTAGGACTTTTTAGTTAAATTTGGAATTAAAAATTTAAAAAAGGAAAAGTCGGCTTTTACCTTTCTGGGCCCGTGCCTCCCATTCGGTCCACTGGCCGAAGCCGCCCGGCCCGTTCAGCTCCGCCTCTCTCTCGCGCCCGCGTCCCTCCCTTCTGGCCCAGCACCGCTTCGCTAGCCTAGGCCCACGTGCACGCCTGCGCCCGCGCACGATGTCCCGACCACGCCAAGCTGCGCACGCTGCGTGGCGGCCATGCGCTGGCGAGCTCGTCGCGTGGCACAGCCGGCCCGCCTTCACCCGACCTGGTCCGCGCCCCGTCTTCCTCTCCATCCACTCTATCTCCCACTTTCGTCCTCGCTCGCGCGCCCACTCACAGCAGCAGAAGCAAGTCGAGCGGGAGTGCACTCCGTCGCTCCACTTGTTGGCATCAAGCTCCGCCACCACATCGCCATTCCTCGATTGTGTCTGCCTATGGCTCCGTCTCAACCTCCGCCACCCCGTGCGCCCGCTGTCGCCTCCTTTCACACCATGGTAAGGCCCGCACGGCGTTTCCCCTCCGCGGCGGTGCCATGGCCGCCCTGCCCGGCTCACTGCGGTTGGCGCCTCTTCACCCTTCCTCTCTTCCGTCTGAGCAGTGCTTTGTGCTCGCCTTCATCTCACGGAGCTTGCGCACACCTCTTTGGCCATCACCGTGGCTTGCTTTGGCTGACCGCCGTGCCACCATGCATGCTGGCGAGCGTGCTCTCGTGCTCCCGCGCCTTGTTCTTGTAGCCCAGCAGGTGCGAGTCATCGAGTTGAGTGTGGTGGTGGCCACCTTTCCACCGGAGACCTCTCCGGCGACGAGATCCCACCACCGGTGACCTCCCCTGTGTGCCTGTGCATGTGTGTGACATGTGGGACCTTGGGTCCCGCTGTCAGTCGTGTGGGGCTCAGGCTGGGTGCATCTTCGGGTGTACCCAGCATTTTCAGCAGCGAATTTTTAAAAGGGTTTCAACAATGAATTTTTAGAAATTATTGAAATGCTTTAGAAAATCATAACTTGAAAAATATGGCTCCAAAATTTATGAAACAATTTTTTTGTGATCCTCATGACTAGATCTACAGTTTAAAAATATTGCATGTTGATTTTGTGATACTTTTCTGTGGAGCTTTATTTAATTCTTGTAATTGCTGTTTTCTTAGAAAATGCATAGTAATTCACATGTTGTTTAGAAAAATATGATTCGAGTTTTGTTAGTCCTCTTTTGTGATGTGCTTTGCATGAAAAATATATGTCATGCATGTTCTATAGAAAATATTGATGTCTAGTTCAAGTGCCTTTATTGGCTGATTTTTGTTATGCTAGAGAGAAGAAAATGTATAAAACATGCATATGATAATTTTTGTACATTATTTGTTTACTGTGTAGATCTTGAGAAAATACTAAATCTATTGTTTGATACTTTTCATAGTGCAAAGTATTTTCATGCTCTTTTATACACCTAGCTTGTTATTTTTGTGTAGGCAGTTTTACTTATCCAATTGCCATGAAAATTTTATGGTAGGCTACTCATGGAATGACTATGCTACTTTAATTTTTCTAGATTTTTCTATGTACCGGAAATACATGTTGCTGTTGTAACCGTAGTTTAAAAGTGAAATAAAATAATATCCTTTAGGCATAATTAGTTTAATGGTAAAGCTTTAGTGTATCTTTTAAGCATCAAATCACTTGCTGATGTCATTGGGCATGTTAGTGTAGTTATGTTGATAAAGTGTCGTAGCACTTGTGTTAGGGTTATATAGTAGTTAGCGGAGAAGTAGCAGGAATTAGTAATAGAAGAGAATGCAGTAGATGACATGTACTAGTGGTGGTTGTCCTTGACTGATGTTGACTACCTTGTAGAAATGTTTTACCTCTAGTCTATATAATGAAGTCTCAATGTGTTCCTCCACATATCATGTCATCATGATCATCGCATGCCATCGCATCTGATGCACTATTTGCATATTTACTTATACCATTGCATCATACAAGATCACAGGAGGAAGTGCTAGTAGCAGTGCAAGAGGAGTAGGCCGTGACCAACCCACAAGAAATCCAGGCACATGAGGTGCCAGAGGAAGAGGAGAAAGGAGAGGACCTGCCCGAGTGCGTGGATCATCAACCTAGTTCGTTCGAGCGAGGCAAGCCCCGGAGCATTCTAAGTCTCCTACTTTATAAAAACAATTCTTTATATATATGAGTTTATATATCATTGCATTAAGTTATAGGAGTTGGGTGAAACCGTTGATGCATTTATCACTATCCTTGCCTACCCTATGATATTCTTACCCTGATAGGTTTAGGATCGAATACTGCTTAGCCCTACTTAGACTGGTAGCGATCGGTGATTTTCGGTCACCTACAATGATATGTGGTTACTGGAATACTTTAGCTATAGAATGGATGATATCCTGGAAATAACCATGTGTTGATGGATAATTGGAGACTGGACGGAAATGTTGGAGGCAACCAGACAGGGTTCTGGGGTGCTATTAGTTTTCCGTCTGTGTCGGTTAAGGACCGGTCGTTGCTCGTCCCTCTTGTCATGTTGAACGCATGCCTCACATTTAGCTGGCTAAATAAAGTACCTTTTGACCACAAAGCTAGTGGCATTATTTGGGATGGGATCTACATGGGTGCGCATACTGGTGCTGAAGGGGTATAACGGGGACGCGAAGAGTGGAGCCCAAGGTGCGTCCTGGCTACCGGGCGGTCCCTACGTACTGCGGCTCCAGTTTGTCCAACGACGTTTACCTAGATAGTGTCATTGGTGATCTGTAGCTCACTTTGGCGGGTGAGTGTGGTTTGTGTGAGGAATAAATCACCAGCTGGTTAGGAATCGATTCGAATCGCCATCGCTCCTGGATAGTGAGCACTTGACTTGAATTACGGCATCATAGTAATGATGATGGAACACTGATGGTTATATGGATGATGTTGGAAATGCTAAATCCAAGTGGTAACTGGATGTTATTGGTTAATCAAGTGATTGCTATAGTGTAGGTGCTTACCTAGCTTGATAGGTTATAATAAACCTGATGCAAAGTACTTAAAATGGTTTATTCATGATAGCTTAATGCTCTTTCACAAATGAGTCAGCTAGTCCACTAAAAGAAAACCTTGCATACTCCTTGGTGTCACTTTATTTTTTTTAAGACGGGTAAGTCTAGCTGAGTACTTTCTCGTACTTAGGGCGTTGTTCCCATTGTTGTTGCAGATGATCAGATGTACTACGGGTATTGCATCAACTGCCTGCACCCGGTGATGGGCGACAACTAGGACCAAGGTTAATGGTCTCTCCGTATTTCTTATCTGATGCTTTTGTTGGAAATGACTATCTCCTAGCATTGTATCTGAACTAAAAGTGTGTGTGCGGCTTTAAAACTATTTGCTTCCGCTATTTCCTTATGAACTTGGTTTGTAATAACTTAATGTTCTAAACTCTGATGTATTCAACTGTTGTTGTGAACTTTATGTAATATGTGACTGTGGCTGCTAAACTTGTAAGATCTTGGTTTGTATGTTGGTTGGTTTGAAATCCTTCGTGGTTTCACGGCCTACCGGGTTATACGGGCTTAAGTTTGCTAAATTATCTGCTTCGGTAGGTAATTTTCTTACTTAATTTTGTACAATTGATCGGTTTTGTTACACCTCTCCTCCTCTCTCTTGCTCTTGTGCTCTTGCAAACACTTTGCGAGAGACCAATTCATCACTAGGCATTGCATTTGTTGATTGCATCTTGGTGGCACTAGTGATTGTGAAGCTTAGGCGTTCTTGTTACTCTTGGTGGTTGCTGCACCTAGACTATTGGTGCTTGGGTGATTGGTGTGGGGAATTGGTGATTGTTTCCGCCACCAATCAAGGAATTGCGAGAGGTTTTGATCCTACCTCGCGGGAAGCAAAATGATATGCTAATAAATTGCGCGTGGCTAGAAGGAGGGCTTGTGGGAGCGATTCTTGTGACACCCAAGGTTGTGGGTCAAGTTTGTGATGCTTGTTAGTGCGCAAATCATCTCACCAAAAAACTCGCCATAATGGGGATTATGTTGCCGGCAAGCAACCGAACCTCGAGAGAAAAAATCATTGTGTCACCTCTTTTGCCCAGTTTGGTATAAAAGTGTACACTTGTATTTCATTCATTCATTCACTTGTGCAGTGTTTGTTTGCTTGTGTTGTTTAAGTAGTGGTAGCTTTTTGCTTAGTGTAGCACTAGAGTAGCTTGTTGTTCATTTCTAGTTGTTAGTAGCTCTCTAGTTTGCTCTCTTGTTTAGTTGTGTAGTTAGTAGATTGAGTGGTGAAGTGAATTAGCTAGAGATCAACCGTTCCTAGACTTGTGTTGGGGGCTTTCTTGTATTGAACTAGAGCTAGAGCTTTTGGTTGCTATTAGGGTCATATTTTGTACCAACCATCTTGCTCTAGTGAAATTGTGAATTTGTAGATAATTTTTATAGGATATTCACCCAGCCTCTAGCTATCTAGATCCAATTAGCTTCTCAACAAAATCTTAAAGATGACTCCTACACTAACGTCCACGATGAGTTTCCTGAAGAAAAGATGGCTATCGAACCCAATAAGAAGAAGCTCTAGTGGTCGAAACACCGTTTACCATACCTCTAGAGCCAACCACTAGTAGCCCTCCTAAACCAGTCTAGAATTTGCCAAAGGAAGAAGAAACTCCTCCTTTGGAATTTCCTTTTGAAATCAAGGATAATCTCTTCATTCACTTTGGAAATACATCGAAGTACCCTCTTCAACAGAAACCTTCTACAACCTGTCATCATCCTTCGGATCCACCTGATGAGGAGTTCTGTCAAAAGAATCCGAAGGAACTCACAACCATCAGGAGGTACTTCGGGTTGACAATAAGTCCACACGGATTTCATGCCAAATATGAGGAGATGATTTAGAAGCTTTCTATGATCCAATGATCGGGGTGAATGTGAAGTCAAACTCCTTTCTATTTTCATGACATAACATTAATCTCGGCCGATAAACTCCTAAAAGACCCATTTTGCACCATTGTTGGAAGTAATGGGATTTTAAAAAGTGGAGGTGTAGAAACTCTCCTAGACTTTTATATCTTCAAGATTTCTCCCGCCAATCTCCTAATAGGACAACCTCTGTCCAAATTCTTAACCGATGGAGTCACCAAAGGGCACTGTTGATGGTAGTTATCTACCATATTAAACAGTCAACATAACTTGAATAAATGCTTGAAATGGATCGCCAATAGAAACTTAGGGGTTTAAACTAACAATTTTCATAAGTTTTGGTGAATCTATATTTTCTGCAGGGTATATTCAGAAAACCGGAAAGGGGGATCAAAACATCAAAAAAGAACTTAACTTAACCACGACGAAAACTATTCTAGAAGACTCCAAACAACTCCTGAAGGCAACCCCCCGAGGCAGAGCTTGAGAGGCCGCCAGGTGGGACCGGCCGACCCCACCCAAGTGTCGCTCGGTCCCCGGTGGTGGGCCCTACCTATCAGCTTCTTGAATGTTCCTGCACCGCCTCCCTAGACTGCATCTACATCTTCAAGTCAGTTTGATCCAAGAGCTCGCGTTGGACCCTCTGGGCTATATAAGAAGACCCCTGCCCCCTGAGGCATAAGTCATTTGAGATCAAGTCATCCAGAGTCGGAAACCCTAATATCCTCAGAGCTCCTCTAGTTTCTAGGGCATTAGCTAGTTTGGCTAGGTCTAAAGGGAGGCAAGTAGATCTTCGCTTGGATTCCCGATCATGTCAAGAGCTTGGTTTGGTATAATTCTTGTACCCTTCTCTTATTGTATCTCCATTATTTTTATATGCTTTGGTACAATTGTTATGACAATATAGTATTAATCTTATTCATGTTCAAGATTGCAATGTTCATTGTCTACTTTGATTATATACTTAGTATAGTTAGTTTATCATCACTATTACACAAAACTTTATGGAGGCAGGTGTTTTCATTTTTGGAGGCGGGCAAAGGCAACCGCCTCCAATCAAAGGTCACCATTAATGGTGGCATAACGGAGGCGGTTGCCCTGCCTGCCTCAGATTATCTGTTTACAGAGGCGGGCACCTTAGAACGCCCGCCTCGGTTAATCGATCAGAAAAAACAAAAAATCCAAGAGCCCACCGGCGAGCTCATTCCCAAGCCCACTGGCGAGCCTGTTCTCAGCCCAGTACCTAGATCTAGCCCCGTTGTGCCACACGCAGGAGCAGGGACGTAGGCTACCACCATCGTCGGATCCGGGCACAGCTAGCCTCCTCTTCGCCAGATCTGCGTCGGTGGTGGCCAGATCCACATTGGGGAAGCTCGATCCACTAGATCTAGGTGCACCACACCACCACATCATCGTATCCACCATCGAGGGGCGTAGATCGAAGCCCCACTGCCAGATCCTGGCACCTCCTGGCTGGATTCACGGCAGATCGAACCACCGATGCGTTCCTCCACTAGATCCGCTGCAGATCGAGCCACGGGCGCGTTCCTCCACCGGATCGAGCGCCCGCTTCCACCACTGAGCACCGCAGTGGAGGGCTCCCCTGCCAGTACCGTTCGGCGTCATGCTAGAGGGCTCCATGGCCCAACCCCACCACCCTCACGAGCCACCATGCCATTGGGCTCCTCCTCGCTGCACCCCACCACACACGCCGCCTCCATCTAGTAGAGGGAGGTGGAGGAGGAGAGGGAGCCATGCACCTGGAGGAGAGGGAGGAGGAGGAGAGAGAGGAGAGGCAACCATGTGTATAGGAGAGGGAGGAGAGGGAGCTACGCGTGGAGGAGACGACGGAGGAGGAGGAGCCAGAGTTGGGCATGCTCGCGCCAAGAGTCACGTGCTCACCCGTGAGCAAGAGGGAGGAGAGGAGAGGCGACGGCTAAGGATTTGGGAGGGAGTGAGTGACCCTGAAACCCTAAGTTCGTCTTATATAGGTGACTGCTGGATTGGGCATCGCCTAGGCCCAGGGCTGTATATCGAGCCAACCGTAGTCTTTTTTGAGTTTTTTTAGAAATTGGTATAATCTTATTCATCATTATTTCCTGCATTGTTTAAGACCCAACTTCACGACGAGCCTAATGAGCTGAGCCTAGCGAGCCGAGCCGAAGTTGAAAGTCGTTCCAAATCAAGTCATTTTCATTTTAAAAGATAAATGAGTCCAATCGGAGAACTTTTGTACCGAGCCAGCTAACGAGCTTTTTGTCCAGCCCTACCTGGGCCTCTTGGGCCTCGTCCTTTTCTGAGGTGGCCCTTTAAAGTTGCCCGCCTCCATAAATCGATTTACGGAGGCGGGAGCAAAAGTGACCGCCTCCGTAAATCAAAATGCCCACCTCCGTTAATCCGTCTGGATTTTAGGAGCGGTTGAATTTTGTGACCGCCTCCGTTAATAAAAGGGTACCATCTTACAAAATCATTTGTGTAGTAGTGCATGGTGTTTATGCATAAGTTTGTATAGCATTCACCCTAATGTACATAGGGTGGGTGGTAGAGACCATGTAAGCATGGTGCTTATATGCTATTTACCTGTTAATACACTATTCTAGGTCATGTGATAGATCGCGGATGTGACACTCCCGTTGAGTCCTTTGTAGTCCACTCCCCAAATATAGGTCATAGAAGTAGGGCCCGGTTACAAAGGAAGGGAGAGATTTCTATACTCAAACTTTCCTAAGTAATGCCCCTTATGTGTGGATATATATAATGATGATTTTAGCCATGATTACTAGGTATAATTGCACTAATCAATGTATGCTTTGACTTGTAGTTAAGGATAACTTATAAATTATTTCTCTAATATTCTAACTTGACCATGCTATTACCATAGATAGGAGTGATCTGAGTGATTTACTTATTATAATGTTTGATCAATGCTTATCATATACATTTTATCTTGTGACTTACCCTATTATGAGTAGAGTGATTGATTATGGTTTATTTCTCCATCAATGTTATAAGTTATCAATACATGTCAAAGCTACACCTTCCCTGTGGTAAAGTATAAATACGATGTCTGGTATACTCTTGGGTGAAGTGCTATAATGGTATAATTATCTGTCCGCTTACAGAATCCTTTTCATTCATATCTTATATTCTTTCTAGTCACATAAAATGATAAACATCTACTTAGTATTATTCCTATAGTAATACTAGTTAGTGCCAATAAACATTTATGGTACCATCACTGGGGATGACAACCTAGTTTAGTAATGCTAGAGGTGTAGGTAATTAATAGGTGACTACTAAAATAAGTGAGGAGTTAATAAATACCAACAAACATCTAGATGCCTAAATTGGGAGAAACAAGTTCACTATTCCGCTCACATTGTTTAGTCAACTCTATCACGGATTTGTACCCCGAAGCTGACTCCGTGAATCAGGCAATGACGACAACTTTACAAGAAACAACCCGCTCACCTACGATTACTTTACAAGAAGCAGCCTAGCCTGATCTTGAGGACTACATCCAACACTTTGTTCAAGAGGGGGCTGAATATGATGAACCTCTTAATCTTGACAAATCCAAAGAGACACCTCGACCTCCGATTGAGTTAAAGTCCCTTCCGTCTGGTCTCAAGTATGCCTTTCTCAAAAATGATCGCGACACTCCCTGATCATAAGTGACAAGCTCTCAGAGACAGAAGCCTTTAAGCTGATCACTGTTCTTGGAAAGCATAGTTCTGTGCTTGGCTACTCACTCCAAGATCTAAACGGAACTAGTTCTACTCTTTGCACCCATCACATTCCCATAGATCTTGCATCAACTCCTTCTAGAGAACCCCAAAGGAGGCTCAACAACGCAATGTGAGAGGTAGTAAAGAAGCAGGTTTTGAAGCTGTTGCATGCTGGAATCATCTATCCTGTTCCTAATAGCGAGTAGGTGAGCGCATGTGCAAGTTGTACCAAAGAAAGGAGGTATAACGATTGTTCGAAATGACAAGAATGAGTTAATCCCACAACGAACCGTCATAGGATAGAGAATGTGTGCATAGATTACAGGAGGCTTAACAAGGCAACCAAGATAGACCATTTCCCTCTGCCCTTCATCGATGAGATGTTGGAATGGTTGGCCACCATTCCTTCTTCTATTTCCTTGATGGATACTCCAGTTATCATCAAATTCCCATCTATCATGACGATCAAAGCAAGATGACCTTCACCTGTACACAACCTTCTATGTCCACCACCCTCAAAGAAACCAACATCAAAACCTCCCCCTTGAAGAATAGATTTTTTTGAGAAACAGAGCTATTCACCACGCCAAAATAGATTGGTGAGCTTACAGGAAGAAAAGGGGTGGTTGGGCTGTATTTATAACCTTTCATTAATGGAGTCCGACATCCTAAGGTGGCCGCCACTGTTAATCATTAACGGAGCCTGCCTCCATTAAACAATTAATGGAGACGTGCGTCTTAAGTGACCCGCCTCTGTTTAGGAAGATTAGAAGAGCCCGGTGCCTTGGCACACCCACCTCCATTAGTTTAACAGAGACATGTGACTAAAATCAACTGCCTCCATTGTTGTGGCATTAACGAAGGTAGGCTTCTTAGGATGCTTGCCTCTGTTAAAGATTAACAGAGGTGAGTGTTTTCCCATGGCCCCCTACATTAACTGAGGCGACGCCCTTTTATGCCTACCTATGTTAATCATGGGGCCTTTCTTTCAAAATCATTTTTTGGGATAGTGTGTGAGATGGTTGTGCTAGCCAATCAAATAATATTATTAAAAAATTATTTCTTCGCAGCAAGGTACTCAGGGTGTGTTTAGATGGTTGTAAAGTGTGTGTAAAGTTCCTGTAGCACTTTTTGTTGTTATTTGGTAAAATTTATTCAATCATGAACTAACTAGGCTCAAAAGATTCGTCTCGACATTTACAGACAAACTGTGCAATTAGTTATTTTTTTACCTACATTTAATGTTCCATGCATGCGTCTAAAGATTTGATGTGACGGAAAATCTTGTAAAATTTTTGGAATTTTGGAGTAACTAAACACTGCCTCAATAGTCATACGGTGCTGAAATGTATGACTTGGTCGTGTCGGTTTCATGACATTTAGTGACACATGGCATAGGGATATCTTCTCCCGAAGTCCCGAGCAGGGTGACGATCTAGTCTTAGCATTGTCATGAGCACGCCACTTGTGCATCGCCACTAGTACACAACAAACAATTATTGAATTATATATGTTGGACTAAACAAGCAAAGCCGTTTATTTGATTTTCATGACAGCAACCAGAAATTGAGGTCCGATGGATAGCTGAAGCTTGAGTCGTGATCACTCCATGGATTTATTACCCTTGTGGACTCCACAGAAAGCCTTGAGTGTGTCATCCAGCTTGCGGCCTTCCTCGATGAAAAGGAAGTCGACGTATTCGTCGAGCCTACAAGGATTATACATCAGAGGGTGCTCTCCGTCGACGAGCTCGTCCATCGCGCTGACCTCGTCGCCGTCCCCAGACCAGCTGCCAAAAACCATGGAGAAGCGCTCGCGGTTGCTCAGCGTCCTAACGCGGTGAACGGACGCCGGCACCCTCCCGTTGGTGAGGATCTGCAATACGTATATATGACACCACATGTAGGGATGAAAACAGACAGAATTTTTCCCATACTGCCCCGTTCCGTTTTCTATATTTTCTCGTCCGTTTTCGTATTTGTGAGATCCTGTTTTTGTATTTGCGGAAATAGAAAATGGTGTTTTCCGTTCGTTTCAAGTAATCCCATTTTAATATAGAATAGACCCGTATTTATTCCGTTTTTATCCCGTTTTCAATCTATGCTCAACATGTTCAACAATTACATGTCCTTATGTTACGTTAATATAACTACGAATCACCAAATATGCATGTTATGTTCACGTACATAGTACGTAAATGAATATTAAACTTTGTATATATTATTACGTGACTTTATATATGTATACTTTGAGAATATTAGATTATGTGATCTTAATTTAATTTTTCGGCTCTCCATCCGTATTTGTCCGTTTCCGTATGTCCGCATATTCCGATTCCGTTTTCGAACCCGCTCCCGTTTCCGTCAAAAAATATAGAAACAGAAGTAGAAATAGAGTTTTTCCGTCCGTTTTCATCCCAACCACATGTGTTAGTCGTCACAATATTAGTTTGGAGACCTAATGCTTCCCCGTTTGACCGATCCATCCAATGGGCTATACTATACCGTGAATAGCTCGCCAGATTGGAAGGTAAACGTGTCTGGCTCGGCACGATTTTTTTTGGAACAAGGGGTTGCTTATGCCCCCGGCAAGACTTACTAGCGGTGCGGTGCGGGAGCCAGCTCAGCCTCGAGGTTCTGGCAGCTCCCATCCTTTGCCAGAACCTCGAGGCCTTCCACCTCGTGCTGTACGACGAGGGTGCTCATGTTGAAGTCGTGGTGCACCGCCATGGACAGACGGCGGCTACCTGTAGTGTCCTGCTGTACGCCGTAATGCGACGGTCGGAGAGTGTGGGTGAGCGAGCGGAGGTGGGAGCAGAGTGTCTTCCGGGACGCCGAGGCCTTCCATGGTCATCCTCTGCAGCGTCTGCTCCAGTTGCAGCAAGTTCTTTGCAAATCGCAGAATTATGTCACTGGACCGACGGGTCGGGAGCGACAGGTTCAGGTTTAGTCAGGAGCACAAATTAAATTGTACGTGTGTCAAAATATATGCATGCAGTTGTGTCAAGAAACGACCACGACTTGATTGGAGGTGTTACCTGAATTCCGGTTACCCTGCGGCCAGAACAAGTTGGTGAATTCGTGGATGTTCCCGTCGTCTTTGGGTTCATGGACGCAGACGCTCTCATAGTCCGTTTCTGCACTTGCTATGTAGCTTCTGAACCACCTGGTGGATACGTTCCGCTGCTTGGTGTCCAGCGGAAGCTCAAAGAGATCCGGCAAGGCACGGCCGAACAGCACCTCCCGGAGCGCCGGCTCTAGTGCGTCGTACGCGACAACGACGCAGCCGTGGGCTACCATGGAAGCCGTCACGGCGGCCTGGGCTTCCTCACGTACCATTCACTTAAAAATAAAAAGTCATATACTTACTCTTCACAAAGAAATCCAAAATAATCATCGGTTATGCCGCCGTATAGTTAATTTTTCGTCAAGACATGGACGTAAGGATTTGTTGGATTTTATATTGGCAAGAACAAAATCGTCATTAAGAAAATTAATATCTATAATAAGTTCAAACTGTTAGAATCTTAGGATCGTTTAGGTGCGGATCCAGTGGGTAGTTCTTAGGTATTTGGAATAAACAAGTGACAGTTCGATCTGGAGAGAGAGGAGTGGTAGGTGACATTAAGATTACCGATTGTCGGAGATGAAGGAACTCGAGGCCCGCTCGTGGTGTTGATGGTGAAGTCCTTCGAAGTCGATGGAGATGCAGCAGTGTAGTGGGCGCGCGATCCACAGGCGGCGGTGGAGACGGTGAGGCTTCCCGCCGCTGGCAGTGCACCCTCGGGATCGGACTGGGTTAGCAGTGGGGTGGTGGCTGGGCGGTGAACCTCGTGACCCTAACCACTAGTCCCCACCCTCTATTTATTGCACTGCGCGACGGGGGCCCACCAGCCACATCATTGGGCTAGGCGTCCCCGATCAGGACGCGTGATCAAGGGCCCACACCTGGCCGTTGGGCCAAGTATGATGGAGATCAAACCAACATTCTCCCCCTTGATCTCTCATCACTTTCTTCGTTCTTTTAATTTCTTACTCAAAATTTTAATTCATAATTTTCTTCCTTCTTTCCTATTTCATCATAGATTAGTGTATAGAACTGTCATATCGTCACAGCAATTAGTGCCGCTAGACTAACAGCCACAATACACTTCTCCATTTTGAAATGATACTTTCTTTGGGCCCTTTGTTGTCCAGAAATCATAGGCTATACCATAAACCCATGTCGACTATGCGTTCTTTGAACACACTGGGTGGTGAGCCTTTATAAGCGGATCTGCAAGTACTTGCTTTTTACTTATACATTCGAAAGCTTTTAAAAGATTCCGGACTTTCTCCTTCACAACGTCTAACTTTATGTCAATGTGTTTGGCAGCACACTTGACCCGTTGTCATAGGAGTCAATCACTTTAAAAGGTAATTGTTGTTGTATACCATTACCAATTCCGGGTATAAGTTAACAATTTCGCCTGTCCTATAAGCCTCATAATAAGTTGTACTATAGGTATGCATCATTGATGACACCACAACTGTTTCTTTGGAGCTTTTCCATAATAAAACTCCAACTGCGAGTGTTAGCTACTATGTGGGTTTCACTAAACATCTCGCCGAAATTCAACATTCTTGTACCCACAACCATTTGAGAGTACTTGTTCTTTCTTAGTCATCATGAGGCTTATTAAATCTTTGCACAATTGCAAGATATTCTTAACTCCATTCCGGTGATCTATATCTGGACTGGACTTTCTACCAAAACATCCCGGATAAATGACTAAGATCCATATGCTGGACTGTAATATCATAGTTGTGCACTCATCAAGCTTCCAAAAGCTGAAGCATATGTATCCATATTCATTTGATCTATCTCATGTCGGTTCTTGTAACACTAAGATTCTCAAAATTATTACCCTTGACTATATGAACAGGCGTAGGTTCAGTTGCATGCATACTTTGTTTCTTTATAATCTTTTCTAAGCATGTCTTTGTGATAATCCTAATACCTCTTTCATCTGTCTCGGTGAATTTCAATTCTTATAATGAGAGTCATTTCACTGAGAACATTCTTATTGAGTCTCGAGGACAAGAACTTCTTCACATATAGTAGATTGACATCACTAATAGCAAGTAAGGTGTCATCCACATATGCAGGATTAGGAAATAAATTTCCTATTCTATAACTTTATACAGATGCGATTGTCCTCTTATTCTCTTTAACCCAAAATTTCTAGTTGACCTTTCAACTTGAAATGCCACTATTTAGAGACTTGCTCTAGTTCATAAAAGATTTCTACAAGTGACATCCCTTTCGTTCTTTCTTTCCACAACAAAACCTTTAGGTTGTGCCATGTAATTATTTTCATACAAATCCCATTGGAAAATGATGTCTTTACTTTCATCTCAGATCCTGATGTGCCACTAGCACTCATTGTAATCTATTCATTCTCTTGCGTAAAATCTTTTGATTCAAGTCGTGCTTCATATCTTCTGTTCCCTTTGGAGCCACATTTCGTCTTGTAGACCCTTTACAGCCTACTGTTTTGGCTCTATTAGGAACTGCTTCTGTTTCTCAAACTTCGTTGGTATTCATCAATTTCATTTCAATTTCCTTAGCTTCTTGCCATTTAGACGTGTTAACGTCTCTCGTGGTTTCTTCAAATGAGGTGGATCACCCTCCATTTGAATTTCTTCATTAATATATATAACTTATAGTTATCAATAATATCTGATTCTCTTATTCTTTGAGACCTTCAGGTCTTTAGCTTATGGCACTTCTTTCTCATAGGGTTGTTGTTGCTCTTTCATCGCCAATCGATTCTATAGGGTCCTGTATAACAAGATCCTCGTTTTCTTATTCATCTTCTTGAAGGGCTAACAACATGTGTTGTATGAGTCATACAACATCAACATGGTGTTGAGCATTCGTCGATCTTGAGTCATTGGAGTAGGCACTGGTCCCACTTCTCTTCAAGTCGTAGATCTTTTCATACCATGCTCCCCCAGATTACTCCATCTTGTGTAAGGATAGCGTATCTTCAATCTTTCTTATTTTGGGTTTATTCTGGAAAAAACTATCTCATTTGGTGCTTTAAGCACCGTCTTAATATTCTTAGTCTCGTTGCTATCTTCCTGTCGAACTGTAAAAGGTTCAGGAATTTAGCCATTTCTGTGATTAGGGGCATCTTTATTATGACCGTTGTACTCCCTCAACGATCACCTTCATCTTTTTATAGATCACTTTTTTCTAAATGCAAAGCATACAATGGGGAATATCTTTCAATTATCTTTCTGAGTTTCTTTCAATTGTCTTTTTATCTTTCTCAATTCATGTCACAATCAATTCATGTCACAATCCTCCCCCTCGAAATGTGGCACAAACTTTTCTGCCACAATTTCAAAACATTCATAACTCTTGTGAATGAGGATACTTTGATTACTTCATCCACATGATTACATCATGGAAGATGAAATTATTTCTTAATTCGTATGGGAGTATGTATTCTTTTTCCTCATTTCACTTCAAGAACTCAACAGAGTCTTTTTCATCAGTACTTTTGCAAAGTCATGCTTGCATGGCATTCTTCTCATGAGGTTCGTTTTCAACTTCTTTTGTTCTTAAACTCATACTAGGATAGCACAAAAGCTACCCTAAACTTCTCTCCCTATGCGAGATACACATCGTCATCTCACTTTCTCCTGCCGTGCAGGACAAGTACTATACCAACTTTACCCCGCAATGCGGGTATATTCTTAAATTTTATGTCGTCATACGAGACAACTCCCTTGAGGGGACATAAATACCAGAATTGGCTCATATTCAATCATCAAATTCAGGAATAAATTCGATGTTCTTTAACACACATGCTTAATCCGACGTTGGTCAAATTAAACATGCATGCCACTCGTTACAATTCATATCATGATGATAAAACTGAAAATTAAAATTATTGTTATTATTTTATAGAGAGTACATAAAAGAGATTTCTCAAACTAAACTCTTATTATTCTATTTCTTTCTTGGATCAATATCCCTGAAAACTTTGAAAAAAATATTTCTTTTCAAGCCACTCTTAAAGAGGACACAATTTCTCATGCAATGGCCTACTTTCATATACACAATTTGTGCTTAGGCTTTTCATCATCTGAGTCACAAGTACCCAGTGCTTTTCTTTTCTCTTTCCTTTCTGCCTTCAAGAACGAAAGCATGAAGATCTTTGTCTAAAAATTATTCAACAATAGTTATCAACATTAAACTCTGATTTCTTTATGTTCTATTCTATATCACCGTTGGGCAGATATAGAACAAAACAACTTTCTTCTACATTAATTCTATATCACCGTTGGGCAGAAATAGAATAAATGCATAAAACTCATAGATAAAACTCATAAAATTTTCTATCAATAACTTTTGCTAAAATTAGCAACATGAATACAATATTCTTGTACATTAATTCCACATAACCGTTGGGTATAAATGGAATTAACATATGTAACAACTCAATTATCATTAACTCTCTTCAAATTAAATTCTCCCGTTGGTTCGAATTTAATTAGAAGATCATCATCATCATCATTGCAGCGGAAAATCATCTTTCTATTTCATGAGCATTTCTTGATCTTTATGTATTCTCTGAAAAAAATTGCTCACTTTGATGCATAATTTATCAGAGATTCAAATTTCAACCTCAATCTCATAAATAAGCTTATAATATTGTTATCATCAACGTTGGTCAGAAAATAAAAATATCATAATTTCACTTAAATCGTAATGTGAATATCCCTCTAATTAAAATTTTGTCGTTGGTTCCAATCTTAATTAGAGGATAAACTTTTCATCATTTTCTGAATAACTGTAACTGCTCTTCAAATTAAATCCTCCCGTTGGTTCGGATTTAATGAGAAGATAATATTCTTTTTCTTTGCAGCGGAAACATTAATCAAAATTATTAAAATAATTCCTTTTCAGAAGCATCGTTTTGTACTTTTCTTTCCTCTAAACAAATTATCAAATAAGTTTGAGTAGAGATAATCATTCAATCTTAACAAAATATTCATAAAATGCATCTGAAATATATATATATATATAAACAAATTCTCAAGGTCACTGTGAATTTTGGCCCACGGCCCATTTTTCTTCGCGGACCAGCAGCGAGCAGTAGAGCGTGGCCCAGCTTCCTTTCGCGCTTGCGCGTTGCCCACTGGCCCAGCAGGCTGCCCGGCCTAGAAGACCAAAGCAGCCCATGGTCAGGCTCGCGCGCCACGCGCAACGCGCCCAGGCCGCAACCTGGGCCTAGGCCGGCTTTTCACCAACCCACCTGGGCCGAAAGTTAGTCCAGCGGTCCCTTGCCGTCTGATTTGCTTCCCTGGGCATCCGACGGCTGCACGCGTGTTTCGGCCGGATCAAAAACCCAGCCTCGCCGGTCACGGCCCAAACCCTAGTTTCATTTCCGTCTCCTCCCTCCGTTCTCTCGCCACGAACGGCGGCTACAACAGCGGCGGCCTTGGTGGCCTGTCTGCGCCGTCGCGGAGGAGGACCGCCGGAGCATGTCCGGCTCCCAGCGCCCTTCTCCCTTCTTTCTTTCTCCTCCCCATCTCCATTTCGTCTGCGCCCCACTAAGAGATAAGGAGCGGTAGTGAAGTCGGCCATGGTGGCCGGAGGAGAGGAAGACGACGCTGCCGCGGGCCCCCTCGCCGGCGCATGTGCTCGCCCATGGCTGAGCACGCCGCCGTCGAGCGGCCTCGCGGTGGTGCCCTGCTGTTCGTGGCGCGACTGAGTGCCGGCTCACTGGCAGCTCAGTTTGCCCTTTCTGTCCCGCGCGACGGTGATCTCGTCGGTGGGAAGGAGATCCAGGTAGGTTTGTCCCATTACTCCCTTTCCTTTCTTCATTCTTTAGGGTTAGGGTTTCATTTGGGATTTCATTCGAATCGACTCGATTCGTTTGCTTTCCTTTACTGTTCATCTTTCTCGCTCTTCTTTCTCAGCGTGGAGCAGTGGCGGCCATCCGCGGCGACTATGCTAAAGATGGTAGCGCCCCACAGGGTTCCACGTCGGCGCACGGGGCTAAGCCCGCGTGGCCGGGTGGTCTTCCCGCGGCGTCCGAAAGGATGGTGGCGGTGGCGACCGGCGGCGCGAGAAAATCTGCTGGTCCTTTCACTTTACTAGGGTTAATTTAGGGTTTTAGTGTTCTTTTTCCGAATCAAAATTCGTTTTCCTCTTTTCTGTTTTCTGATTTCTTACCCCGATCTAGATCCACAACCACAACCGACCGGCTCCGATACCAATGTTAGAATCTTAGGATCGTTTAGGTGCGGATCCGGTGGGTAGTTTTTAGGTATTTGGAATAAACAAGTGACAGTTCGATCTGGAGAGAGAGAGAGGAGAGAGAGGAGTGGTAGGTGACATTAAGATTACCGATTGTCGGAGATGAAGGAACTCGAGGCCCGCTCGTGGTGTTGATGGTGAAGTCCTTCGAAGTCGATGGAGATGCAGCAGTGTAGTGGGGCGCGATCCACAGGCGGCGGTGGAGACCGGTGAGGCTTCCCGCCGCTGGCAGTGCACCCTCGGGATCGGACTGGGTTAGCAGTGAGGTGGTGGCTGGGCGGTGAACCTCGTGACCCTAACCACTAGTCCCCACCCCCTATTTATTGCACTGCGCGACGGGGGCCCACCAGCCACTTCATTGGGCTGGGCGTCCCCGATCAGGACGCGTGATCAAGGGCCCACACCTGGCCATTGGGCCAAGTATGATGGAGATCAAACCAACACAAACAAATACTTAATCAAAACATATTTTATGGGAATGAAATAAAACTAATTTGAAGCTTGAGATACATACATATAATTAAACCTGGTGAAAGTCAACTCTAGACAAAGAAATTCAAAATAATCATCAGTTATGCCACCATAGTGTCCATTTTCATATGGATACGGACGGAAGCATGTGCTGGATTTTATATTGGCAAGAGAGGTCGTCGGAATCGCTTATTCCAGGGGACAACCGCATGATAATTGCACATATACATAAGATCTAATAATTGATTTATTTGCTCCTCACTTTCGGACTCTTCTTGTTTGTAGACATGTGCATTTCAATACATTTTTCCTTAAATGATAATGATTAGAGCTTGACACCCGTGAGCTGCTAGCACCCGAGATCATAGGAATCCATGACCAACTAGCTCTGGGTTCGTCATGGACGAGGTGATCTAAGAGGATTCAAAGTTCTTCATTTTATTTGGGGGTGACCCTAAATCTAAGTGATTTATTTGTAATATACTCATGAACTGAGAATCAAAATTTTGTATCAAAATATAAGGTAATCTAGGTGAACAAACACTCCAAAGACAATATCCATATGCATACCTACAATTAATGTCTATAGCGCCTAGTTTTCCGAAGAAACCCTAGCTCACCATATGTGTGCCCAGGAAGTCCACACATACAACAACAAAATAGAGGATATCAGAAACATAATATTATATAGCGAAAAACATACTTATATTTAACACTTACATGACGGAACATTTACTAATCTTCTCTTCTAGCTTTATTTTACAGGGACAGCTGATTATGGTAACATACGCCTAGCATTTCTATCAGTCCTGTGAAAACTCCTTCGTGTCTTCATCAATCTTCTGAGCTTTTTACTACAGACTAGGGTGTAGGGTAAATAGCAAGGGTGAGCACATGTCGTACTCAGCAAATATAGCATGGGGATCATGAGGCTCAAAAGGTTGACACTGATTGATTGCGATTAGCTTTTAGTAAGTCATAATTTTAGCAATTGAGTAGCAACAAATTCAGCATAAGTCCATAATAACCACATGATCATGTAAACAAGAATAATGTATAGCAATAACAATAATCACTAGTGTTCATCTATTCCATAAGGAGTCCAGAGCGCTCATGACCATGAGCACGACTGTTATAACAGTTTTAAGATACTCTGCAGAAGTTGTACATCTTTACCCATGAGTCATGATTTGTCCTTTCGTCTGAGGTGATCAGCCTCTTGACCCACTTCCAAGGTAAGTCGGCATGGTTCACTATGAAGCCTTTCGAAAGTCCCTCAAACAAGTTAGTAGCCGCTAGGTTTCAGCAGTTAGGCGAATAGAGCCCCTCTAAAAGAGTGGCACATTCCATGCAGGCTATACACACCTTGAGAGATAAGAAGCCATTCTATAACCAGGCCTGTCCTTTTGCGCCTTTCAGTAGCCACTAACAAGCTAGAAAAGCTTAGTTTACTTAGTTAAAACCAAAGCCGGAGTCATAACTCTCATGGTTATACTGTAAGTCCCAGGTTATTGCTTATAGTAAGTCCTTAGGGAGAGGAATTTAGAGCACCATAAAGATAATGCTCTAGCCCCCTTATTCCATGTTGCTAAAAATCATATTTCAACACTTATTGCATATACCATTAGTTAGGTTATAGATCATGGTTATAAGTTAGAGCACTAGCATCATACTACCCAATGTATAATCCCATAGGTGACAAGGTACAAGTACAAGATAGAAAATCTTTAATGATAACAAGGAGACACATGCACATAAATTAAGTGGAATTAAAGTGAATAGGTGACAAGGATGATCCCATACTATACTTGCCTTACACGCTTGTTCAAACTTTCTCATACTTTGTTTATAGTCATCACCTTTTGATGTTTGGTGCTCACAAGTGGTTCTCGTTTTACTCATAGCAAGCACCACGCATAGACAAACAAACAAGTAACAAATATAGGCAACTAAGAACAATAAACACCACATGAGAGAAAAATAATGCACTAAAAGAGAGGGCTCATTGGTATGGTCACGAGAACACAAGAAATGCCAAAAATAGGTCTACGGATAAAAAGAACGACTACCGAAAGTTTTATATTATTAAAGAAAAGAAAACAACTACAAGTTTGATTTATATTTTAATTAAGAAAAACCATATGAATGACATTAATTTAGATTAGTGAATTTATTTTTTCTTAAAAAAACAAGTTACACCTAATCATATTTTATTCTTAAACATTATCGTATGAATTGAGCAAATTAAACTTTAATTTTGCAAAATAAAATAACATGTGGGAACATCTATTCAAATTATGTATGACACATGTTTAAGCTATGCAATTTATAATTTAGAAACATGATAATGTTAGTAATTAATCATATTAATATTTGTATAAAACACCAAAGTATAAAATATATATGGATTTTAATTATAAAACTAGTTGCATTAACATTAATCAACTTAATGCTGAAATTATAAAGCTCAAAAACATTTAGCTTGATAAACATAGCTACTAACATGTAGGTCACGTCGATACGGAACTAACGCAACATGAATGGACTAAAACGGGGTTAAGATGGTGATGAATCGGTGGAGGTTTAAAGGGGAAAGTTGATGAATATTCTATAAGCAGGTATCAACGAGATTTAATATGCATTGATTGGAAAAAGAAGAATGTATTTATCTATACTATAAGGAAACAATTAAAATTATACTAGGTTCACTTAGGTTTGTGTCCTCAGCTGAGATAGTTTAACCATCGGTCACCAGAGATTTTGTATTTAAAATTTTGACATCGTTAAAATCAATGGTTTCTAATTCTCCCTCGTAGGCTTCGACTCGATCTAACGGCCCAGGCTTCTTTGATCAACCCGCAGGCTTCAACACGCCTCCACCCCGCACCGCACAATGCACCGCACCCAGCCAAGCGATCCTAGGTTCGATTCCAACGTCCTCCAATGGACTTTCCAGAAAAAATTCAACCCGGAACTTTCTTCAGCGTCCATCTCCTCACGAAACCAGTGACCTGATCCACCTCTCCGCCTTCCTTCGCCACCACCACGTGGGCGCGGGTGTGCGGTGCTCCCTCCGCTCTGGGTAGGGATGAAAACGGAACATAAATATTCCGAATTGACCGTTTTCGTTTTCTATATTATGAACCGTTTTTTAACATGAAAAATTGTCAGTTTCAATTGGTTTCACAACCATTTTCAACCATTTTTTGTACTCTTTAATTGCTAAATGTAGAAATATCCCGAACCAACCGTTTTTGTTTTTTTATATCGTAAGTCCGTTTTCGACCGTTTCCGACCGTTTTCATCCTTAGCTCTAGGCCTACTCCACCTCCACATCCTGTCCTCTCCACACCATGGGCGGCCCCACATCATCCATCAAGAATGGATCTCCCTCTCCTGCGGAGGTGAAGTAACAGCCGGATCCGGCAAAGTACGACCGGATGCTGCGAAGGGAGGAGTGGATCCGGCACTTGGTCGCTTGTTTTAATATCCCACGGCGGCTTTTGTCGATGAGCACTCGAGGTAGCGGGTGCAACGCAGAAGCGAGCACACATCAGCAACCACCGCGACGTCAGCGCGCAGGTTAGTGCCGGAGCACAGTGGCTGCTATCCGCCTGCTAACAGTCCGACGAGCTTGAGCTGTTGCTGAAAGGTTCGATTCTCCCCTGCCCTGCTTTTTGGATTAAATTATTTGGTTCTTGTCGCCATCTTCAGTGTTTCTAATGCGGTTGATATGGGCTGAGACTTGGTGCAGATGGTGGTAGGGGATCTCAAGCAATTTCACTACTAGCTGATTACTTTTAGGAGGAGTTTCTTGAATTTTACCTGAAAGGGGCATTATCTCTGCAAAAGAAACGGGACATATCATCAATTTCTTTTCTTTCTTTACCGACCCGCAATCCTGTCATTTGCGTAGCTGGTTTTCATGTGTAGTAAACAAGTTAGAAGGTAGAACGTTGTCCAAACCTGCTTGCATATGTTGCTAACAGTCCAGCTCCAGATAATACCTGTCTCAATTACCACTCACTTGGGAAGTTTATTATCTTAGACATAGCTGGAGTGTAAAGGTACATTATTATGTATATATCCAGTTGCCTTAGATTGAAAATAATAAACCTTAAAGATACATTTAGACTCTGATTTGATAATACAATGCTTGGTATGGAATCCAGTTTTGTTTGGTACTTGGAGAGTGCTGATAAATGACAGTAGAAGAATCACAGAATAAGATATTGAAGGTGCAGCCAGCAGTTGTTTGGTCAACCTAACCTTGGTTCTCAATTTTGCAGGGCCACATAAATGGATAAGAAATGGAAGCTTTGGCTCTGTCAGCACAATGCTGGATTGTGCTACGAGCCAGTCACATGAAAATGAGTAACCATATTGCCAAGTTCACCGGAACCCATTCATGCCTGGCCATCTTGAAAATTCATTTGCATCTCAGCAGCCTGTTCACCGAAACAGACATGACCCTGTTCAGCCAGCTTATAATCCGTACTTTTCAGCTTGTTTTTTTTAGCTACAACAATGTTTTTCTCTCATACAAATCAGCCAGAACAATATTTTTGCTTGTTTTTTTCAGCATAAGCGAACGGGGCAGAATTATTGAACTGTTGGTAGAAGAATCAATTTTGTTTTTGGTTACATTGTTGCAGAATTGCAAAGTTGTACATTCGACTTGCTGTTATGCTAATCTGAGCCAGTTCAACTTGCTGTTTGGTGATTATGGCATAAAAATTAGAATTTTGACTCTCATGATAGCAAATGGGAAATGACCAGTTCAACTTACTGTCTGCTAATTATGGCATAAAAAATAGAATTTTGCCTCATGATAACAAATGGGAAATTTCTCGATAAACTGCAGGTTGGATTGTCCCAATTAGAGCTACTGGTGGCATAGCTGGCTGCTCAAGACAGCGAGTCGAGTCCTAGTGGAGTGGCTATCTGACTCTATGTGTTCTGTTTACCTTTATTTTTTTTGTAATGGTGCTGTAGGGATCAGATTTCCAGTTTTGGGTATAGTTTGAGGCCTAGAACTTTCAGGCTGTTGAGCCGTTTTTTGGACCTGATGATGTCATCTTCAACATTGTCCTGATTAATAAATGATGCACAGGGGAGACTTTAACTCTAAATGGAGAAATTAAGGTTGTCTTTTCCTCGAGGGAAAGAAATTAAGTTTATAATAGAAATTAAGAACTGTTTGTGAACCTGATTTTGTCTAATGTTATGGAGATAGTTTAAACATGGCTTGGTAATGCATATTTTTTTAGAAAAACAGAGTTGTGTATCAATAGTATAGGAACTAAGCTGGACTATGAAACATATACCTTGTCATAGTAGCCGTAGCGTTAGCATGGGTACACTACCAGTATTGTAAAAGCATCAGATAGCTGAGTGGATGATGAATCTGCATGTGTTTGTGAATAGTACGAAAGGCTAAAGATACATACATGAGAGGCAAACTTGTGCACTAGGTGAATTGCTGCAGAATCCTTGCATGCTAAATAGGAGGCGTGACTTGGTTTCCTTTGAAAGTGAAGGACATGCAGCGGTTGCTTGCGTCCACGTTACCGCGTCGTATAAGTTAGCAACAGGTGTCTCGACCGGTGGGTTAGGACAGCAAGGGAACAGTGACGCTGCATACAATGCCTCGAATGGTGACATCTGGATAATAGCCTGATAACTGTTGTTATAGGAGAATTTAGCATGTGGCAAACTGTTCTCCCAGTCTGACCCGTACTTCAGTACGCATGCGCGGAGCATATCCTCGAGAATCTGGTTCACTCTCTCTGTCTGCCCATCGGTCTGAGGGTGGTACGCGGTGCTATAGTCTAGACGGGGGCCAATTGCCTTATGCAGACTCTGCCAAAACTTGGATACCCATTGGGTCCCTCGATCAAATATTATGCTAACAGGTGCCCGTGGAGTCTAAGGATGTTGCTCACATACAAATCTGCCAACTGCTCGGCGCGGTAGATGGCCTTAACTGCAATGAAGTGAGCTACCTTGGTCAGTCTATCAGCAATCACCCAGATAGAATCATGGCCTTTCGGGGTTCGTGGCAAACCCACGATAAAGTCCATGGATATACTCTCCCACTTCCACACGGGCATGTCTAGGGGCTTCAACAATCCGCCCGGTCTCTAATGCTCGGCCTTCATTCTATTGCAGGTATCGCATCGTGCGACGTGTCCTACAATATCCCTCTTCATGTTCTTCCACCAAAACATCTTCCTCAAGTCAGCATACATCTTCGTGCTGCCTGGGTGGATGCAGTACTTGGAATCGTGCGCTTCTAACAGGATTTCCTCATGTATGGCCATATCACAAGGTACACAAATTCTATCCTTGCACCAACATACCCCTCGTTCATCTTCACGAAACCAGGGGGACATGCCTTGTTTCATTATCTTGCGAAGCTTTTGGATTGCAGGATAGTTTTGCTGGGCTTTGCAGATCCGGTCTTCCAGATCGTATCGTACCCTCAACTCATTCAGCATGCCCTTCAGTAGGATCTCTAGCTGAAGGTCACCCATCTACTGACACAACTCGGGTGACACAGCTTCCATGGACAAACTATGGCAGTAGCTCTTGCGGCTTAGGGCATCAGCGACTACGTTGGCTTTCCCCGGATGATAGTGAATCTCTAGGTCGTAGTCCTTAATCAGCTCTAGCCATCAGCGTTGTCTCATATTTAGATCTTCCTGAGTGAAGAAGTACTTTAGGCTCTTATGATCGGTATAGATGTCACATTTGTTCTCGATCAAATAGTGTCTCTAGATCTTCAAGGCATGCACAACAACTGCAAGCTCAAGGTCATGGGTCAGATAGCATTGCTCATGGTCCTTTAACTATCGAGACGAGTAAGCAATGACTCTCCCACCCTGCATTAGAACACAACCAAGTCCTTGTCTAGAGGCATCACAATAGACCACGAAGTCTTTCTGGATATCAGGCAAGGCAAGAATGAGGGTGGTGGCAAGCTTCTGTTTCAATGTCTGGAAGCTTTGCTCGTACTCGGGCGTCCACTCAAACTCATTGGTCTTCTTCAGGAGGTTGGTCATGGGCTTGGCTATTTTAGAGAAATTCTCAATGAAACGGCGATAGTAACTGGCCAACCCAAGGAAACTGTAGATATCAGACACATTATGGGGTTGCTCCCACTCTTTCACTGCCTCAATCTTGGCAGGATCAACAGCGACTCCCTCAGTAGTGAGAACATGTCCGAGAAAGGCAACCTCTTCAAGCCAAAACTCACACTTGCTGAACTTGGCATATAACTGGTTCTGCCTTAGCTTCTCTAGAACTACCCTCAAGTGCTGCTCATGCTCTTCAACGGTGGAGGAATAGACAAGGATGTTGCCAATGAATACCACCACAAACTTGTCTAGCTCATCCATGAACACCTTATTCATCATGTTCATGAAGTAGGCCGGGGCATTCGTGAGTCCGAAGGATATGACGGTGAACTCATATTGCCCGTACCTAGTGACGAAAGCTGTCTTGGGAATGTCCTCGGATCTGATCTTCATCTGATGATACCCAGATCTGAGATCAATCTTAGAAAAGAACTCGGCATTCCTCAACTGGTCCAGGAGGTCATCTATTCTCGACAGAGGGTACTTATTCTTGACTGTCACGACATTCAAATTTTGGTAGTCTGCACATCCTCATGGAAACATCCTTCTTCACAAACAGGACAGGGGAACCCCATGGTAAAACACTGGGTCTAATGTACCCCTTGTCGGACAACTCCTTGAGCTATTTCTTGAGCTCCTCCAGCTCATCGATTGACATGCGGTAGGGCCTCTTAGCAATAGGCCCTGTACCTGGCAGTAGGTCAATCACAAACTCCACATCCCAATCAGGTGGCATACCTGGCAATTCTTTAGGAAACACATCAGGGTACTCGCTCACAACGGGCACCTCCTCAACGGCCTTGGCTTCCAAGGAACATAGCATGAGAGCCTTCTTCTCATGGTGGGGTTCACATCTGATTACCTGACCACCCAGATGTGTCATCTCCACATATCTTGGTGAGCAAGATATCACACCCTTGTGCTGAGTCAACCAATCCATCCCCATTATGACATCCAGTCCATCTGACGAAAGTAAGGTGAGATCGGCTAGAAAGGTGCAACCCTCTATGGTGATACTCACTCCCTGACATCTCTTGGTGCATATGATGTTGCCTAAGGGGGATATGGTGTCTATAGGTACACTCCGTGGTGTCATAGGTAGGTTATGCTCTTGTGCAAACTTAGAGGATACATATGAACATGTAGCACCAGAATCAAATAGTACTGAAGCCATAACTCCCTGTACTAAGAACATACCGTACACTGTGTCGGGGGCATCCTGAGCGTCCTAAGCGATCTAGTGAGATGACTGCAAGTGGTGCCCACAATAGGCCTGCGAGGCGCTCCCTGGGCTAGTGCCTGTCTCATGGGGGTCGGAGCTGGCGGTATGGTGACCCTCGATGGACAGTTGGCCGCCTTGTGGCCTGGCTGACCATAGGTGAAGCAAGCGAAGGGCACACTACTTGTGGCGGTGGGCGCAATGGCCTTCCACATGCCAGGCTCTGAGTTGGGTGGCTCGGAGCAGGGCGGTGATAGTTGGTAGAGTAGGTACCACCTCCATGGCTCGGAGCAGGTGTAGCTCCCTGGGTAGAGCGAGGACGAGACTGGGGAGGCATAGGTGCATGTGGCCTTTGGGATGCCAGGGTACGAGAAGAGATCTCGGCTCGACGCTTTCTTCTCCTTGTAGAGGGCATCCACCTCCAAACGATCCCTCTCCATCTCCAACACCTTGTTGATCATCTCACGGAGGGTGTGGCAGGTATGACCCAAGAGGGCCACCTTGAGGTGTGAGTTCAACCCCTTCTTGAAGAAGTACATCTTCTTTTTCTCGGTGTCTGTCTCACCTGGAGCGTACCTCATCTTGCGAGTGAAGCGGGTGGCATACTCCTAGATCTTCTGGGAGCCTTGGGAGATATTACTGAACTCCTCAACCTTAGCATCCATGACACCCTCAGGCACGTAGTGCTCATAGAAGGCCTCAGTGAACTCCTCCCAGGAGATGCTCCCGGGGTCCTCATGGGCGTCACAGTAGCTGTCCCACCATGTGCGTGCAGCACCAGTGAGCTAGTGGGCGGCGACTCCCACACACTCCTCGTCGGAGCAAGTGATGAGGTCCAGCTTCTTCTCCATCTCGTGCAGCCAGTCCTCGGCGACGATGGGGTCATCATCGGCGCTATCAAAGGTAGGGGGCCTCAGCTTGAGGAAACCCTCCAGCTTTCTCTAGAAGTCATTGGGTGGACCTTCGTTACGGTGCAATAGGCCCTCAGCCAGTGTCTCCATGAGACGAGTCTGGCGGTCCATCACCTTGGCCAGAAGTGGTGGTAGTGGTGATGGAGCATCCTCTCCTCCATGTTGTGATGTGCCTCCATCCCCGGCAGGCTCCTCCACGAGCTGCTCCTCGTGGATGGGCTCCTCCTCCTTGAGGTTGAAGACGACAGGGGCACGACCTCTTCCATGTCCATGACCGTGGCCACGGCCGTGACCATGGCCCATGGGCATGGGAGAAGGGGAGTGGCATTCAAGCACTCAGAACGACGACACGACATCTTGCTACAAGGGTTAGGTCATGATTAAGTGATTAGACAGTTTATCATCATTTTAAAAAGGTTCTACCCAACACTCAAACAAAGAAGAGATAACAACCATAAGAAGCATTAAGATCCAAGCATTCATTACATGAGTTTATTACATGGCAAGGTCTCCAGCAACTACACCAGAAGACTCGTGAGAATCACGCTACACGCAGGTAGGCTCCAAAAGAGGGACAATCTACTCTACTCCTGAAGGTGAGTCATGTCTCATGGCCACACAGGGTACATCATCAACACTATGATTACTACATTATTAGAGCATTACTAGGAAGCTACTCCTGCCTGGGTGGTGGGGTAGAAGTGCTAGCGCCCATCGCTTAGAGCTCAGCATCAGTGTGGTGCATCCTTGAGATGTACGCTAGGGCCTCCTCCAACTACTCGGTCTTCGAGGCCTTGGGGTAGTCCTCAGAAGGGCATCCCTTCAGGTTGAGCTTAGTGGGCTCAACACAGAAGGACTCCTTGTGCGGTCTCTTGTGTGACTCAGGTGGTAAGGACTTCTGCACCTCCTTGATCTCCTTGACACACCTAATGTCGGAGTCAACCCATGCCTGGCTAACCCTGTCTACCAAGTCCTTATGGAACTCCGTGTACTTCATGTACTCTATGAGGTGGTGCTGGTTGTGAGCGGTGTTAACGCTCAGCTAAACCACCTCTCCCTCCAACATCTCGCACTTGGCCTCTAGGTACATCTTCCTGAAGCCACGGTTCTTCTTCCTCTCCTGGTAGTCTCTCAGGGACCTCCTCTAACACTCGATGGTATCCTCAAGCGCAAGCACCTTGCAGTCTAAGTAGTCATTTCGGAGCCCAAAGTCTCTGACCTTGTCCCTCAGATCTGCAATCTCTGTCATCAGCTTGTTCTCACGTGCCTTGTAGTAGGCCTCCATCCGATCGTAGCCCTCATGTTCCATCTGGACGATGCCAATCAGCATCTCCTGCTTCCCCTCTACGAGAAAGGCGTCATTGGTCTAGAACAGCATGTCCCAGTACTGTAACATCCAGTCCCGGCATACATGGCCCAGTCCCACTTTGCCAAGGAGTGGTCCCCACCTGCGTAGCAACCCGCTTGAGCTTTCGTCCTCGCTTCGCTCAAAACGGTTAACCGAAGGTTACTACGTGTCCCTGACCCTAGTATTTAAGTCAGTCAAACTCCCTCAGGATTCACAGGATGGTACTGAACACCGGCTGCACAGTGTTTCGTGATGCTACAGTAAATTGAATTTGACCCGGCCCAATTCGATGCTGCATTGTAGGGCTGCTACATTGTCCGAGATACAGTACCACACTGCTACAGTACCTAGAGTCCGGATGCACAGTAACCCCGCAGCTACAGTCCTGACCCATTGTCCCATCTACAGTACCATCGGCCCATTCCATGAATTGGGCCCACTTGGCCCATTTTTTGGCTGTTACAAGTACCGACGGTTCTGCATCTCAACCTCCATGATGTACCTATCCTAGCAGAGGATGTATTGTCCAAAGGCCTAAATACAGGGGTCCTCCTCAACATGGGCGGCCTAGTCAGTGGCCAAGACCTGCCTCCCAATACTCTGAGTGAGGTCCAAGGCTTAGGGAAGTAGACGGTATGGGCCTCTCTTCAGGTACTCGTGTGCGTCATGCATCACGCGGTGAAGGGCCAAACATGAGATGGACCGAACAAAAGCGGCGATGGAGGTCTCCACCTGTAGCTCCTCAAAGGCATGTAGCTCGGGCACAAACTCGCTAGCAAGGACCTTGAGGTGCACGATGATGTGGCCCTGAAGTCTGTCAGGTCTAGGCTCGCCTCGACAGACATACTCGATCTGCTTAGTGGGGACACCAAGCTCATCTAGGATGTCATACAACATCTGATCAAACCCACGGTAGCTCAAACCATCGATGGGAAGCTCAACGGCAGGTGCCATCTGCAAATCGACCGTAAGAGGGGGATCAACAGACTATAACAAGGTGAAATAGGGTGAAAAGAGGTAAGCCAAGCATAAAAAGATGCATAGTCGGTAAATATAACCGATAGTGACAAGTTCCACCCCTAGTTCTAGCGGCCAAACCTATGGGTCTCGTCCTAGGTCAAGTATGGCTCTGTTACTAACTAAAATGATCCCAATTTCCTCAAAGGGAAATCCACAGATTCGCAGTATAATGTGAAGAACAAGCCATCACATTATCCAAATTCCAGTCGATACACAGTCATACACGAATTAAAAGAGTACAATAGAGGGGTTTACTCAAATTGTTACATTGCCTCACAGGGCGGAATCACACTCACACACAGCATCTAGAACTGCAACAGAGGTAGGCAGCAGCGGGCGCGAACAACTCCTCCTCGAAACACCTTGAGTGAAGGACAGAACCACTAATTCTCCCAGTCGTCGCCCTCATAGTCGTACTCGGACTCAGATCCTGTCAAAATCTATAAGTACGACTTGTACAGGCCACGTTGAAAGTCCTATGTTTGGTGTTGGTAATTAGTGACAATGCCTAAGTACTAATCCTATGCCTAAGTTGTATGTAGCATATGAGGATTAGTACATTCCAAGGTTGGTGGCAAGATGGACATGGTGATCATGATGGCCACACTTGGATTTGGACGCAACCCTACGTGATCAAGGCAAAGGTATATACTTAAGGGTTGTGTTTTAGTAACCAAGACACCTAGTGGGTGTGGTTACATTATAGGATAGATAGCCGTACTATAAAGAGGGGAATGACACGGCTATTGAACTCCTAAGTGCCTCTAGGTGTGCATTTCATAATCATATGCATTTAGATAGAACTAATAACGCCTCGAAAAATGATTGTGAAAATGCTAACACACTCACACATGACGAGATCACTTGGTGGTGTTAGCATGTTTGCGAAGGCGGTGGAGTTTGAGCGGTAGAGAGGGTTTGGGGTCCTCTCTCCCTCCCGCCGAGCTTGCGAGGCGGGATTCAGGCGTTTTCGAGGAGTTAAAACGACTATTTTTCCACTACGCCGAAAGTCGTAAAAGAAACGAAGGCAAACGGAGGTCACAGAGGTGACCGGACGCTGGACCGGACGCGGTCTCTGTTTGACCGGACGCGTCCGGTCAGTGTTCAGCGTCTGCGCGTGTTTCAGTTTGATGATCGGACGCGCAGCGCGTCCGGTCATAGACGATCGAACGCATCCGGTCATTTAGGGAGCTTACTGGACTCCAACCGGACGCTGGCACTGTGGCGTCCAGTCAGTTCTACAGCGTGTCCGGTCATTGTTTTGTTGTGCGCTGCTCAGGCTTGACCAGTGCGTCCGATCAGTCACAGGACCAGCGCGTCTGGTCTGCGCGTCAAGCGCGTCCAGTCGTTGCTTCGCAGCTAGCCGTTGTGCGACCGGCGCGTCCGGTCAGTTGGACCAGCGCGTCCGATCAGCGTGTTTTCGACTGTTTAAGTTTCTAACGGCTATATTCGAAGGGGTACGTCAATAAATACTCGTTGGCCGGCTCAAGGCTCCTACTCTTGAACATTTGACATACTTGTGAGCACTTTGAGCTAAGCAACTCCCCTCCCACTCATCTCTCTTGCTTCTTTGCATATTCAAAATGAGATTGAGTGATCCAAGTGCATTTGCATTATGAGATTGCATCTAGTTGGCACTTGGTGGTTGATTTGCTGCGGGATTCTTGTTTCTCTTGGTGGTTGCCACCACCTAGACGGCTTGGAGCAGCTTGGAGGCGTTGGCAAGAGTTGGTGATTGTTCTTGGCCACCTCCGGTGATTGTGAGGGGTTTGTGCCTACCTCGGCGAAGCGCCAAAGGCAACGTTAGTGAATTGCTCGTGTCATTGCAACCTTTTGCCATTTGGTAGGTTCTTGTGGCACCTTTTGAGAGACTCGGTGTGTGACCGATTAGCCACCGAACCACGTGGTGAAGAGGGACACAATGGGGACTAGCGTGCTGGCAAGCACGTGAACCTCGGGATAAATCATCGTGTCATCACTCTCATATTGTGATTGATTGATCCCGGTGTTCGGTTGTCTTGGTATTCATTGTTGATCATATTGGTTGGCTCAATACTTTGCCCCTCGGTGAAACTCTCCTAACTCAACTCCACTTTACTTTCTTAGTTATCTTTGCTAGCTAGTTAGCTTTGCTAGAGTAGCTCCTTTGTGTAGCTTGCAAGTTGTAGTTGTAGTTACCTTCTCGGTTTGACTTGTGCAGTTGAGTGCAAATACTAGATTTGTGAATTTGATAGGTGGCTTGCAAACACCCCGTAGGCTAAGCAAAACTCGCATCTTGCTATTTGTTATATTGATAAACTTGTTTAGCTTGTCTTTGTAGAAACTTTTAAAAGGCTATTCACCCCCCCTCTAGCCATCAAGACCTTTCAAGTGGTATCAGAGCCGTGGTCATCGTTTGTAAGGCTTAACAACCTCGGTGTAAGATGGCTCAAGTTATGTTCAACCATATTAATGGCAAGCCTCCATTCTTTGATGGTGTTTCTTCCTTTGATCATTGGAAAAGGAAGATGAAGCAATATTTAGGCAATATACATGAGAAGGTTTGGGATGTGACCAAAGAAGGATACATCATTCTTGATGAGGAAAATCTCACTCCAAATGATCGCATCAACAAACAATGCAAAATGGCGACACTTGACGCAATCTATCGTGCCATTGATGACAAAGTATTTGAGCAAATCAAAGATCTTGAAAAGGCAAATGAGCTTTGGATAAGGCTTGAAGAAACATATGAAGGCACTTCAACGGTAAAAAGTGCCAAACTATATATGCTCAAGGACAAGTTCTCCACTTTCAAGATGAAGGATGATGAATCTATCCCGGAGATGTTCTATAGGCTCCAAGTCATTGTCAATGATCTCAAGGGGCTTGGGGAGAAGGTTGAGGACAAGAACTTCTCATACAAGTTCTTGATGTGCTTACCCAAGAAGTTTGCCACCTTAAGAAGAATGATCTTTAGAGAGGGATTGGACAAGGTCAAACCAACCGATGTGCTTGGAGATATAATGACCGATGTCCAATACAATGATGATAAAGATGAGGTAGATGAGAAGAAGACCAAGGTCAAGCAAGAGAAGCCCATTGCATTCAAGGCTTCATCTTCTAAGGGCAAGAGCAAGGTGGAGAGCGATGATGATGATCCATTCGATGATGAGACCATGGCCCTACTTGTGCACAAGATGGGGAGGTTCATGAAGAAAAAAGGATATGGTGCAAGAAAGAGAAGGGACTTCATGAAGGCAAAGGAGGTGCTTTGCTACAATTACAATAGCCCCGATCATATAGTGGCAAAGTGCCCCTATGAAGACAAAATATATCATGATGGGGAGTTGAAGTTGAAGAAGAACAAGAAGGACAAGAAGGAGAAGAAAGTAAAGAAGAGCTTCACAGTCAACAAGAAGAAGAAGGGTGGTGGTTATGTAGTCACTTGGGATAGTGACAACTCCGGTAGTGATGATGATGAAAGCTCTAGTGATGACGAAAGGACCACTCGGCAAGCCTTTGCAAGCATCACCCTCTCCAACAAGCCATCCATCTTCGACACTACATCGACATGCCTTATGGCCAAGCCTACCAAGGTAAAATATGATGATAGTGATGATGATTCTTGTGCTAGTGATGGTTGTAGGAGTGATGATGAGGAGGATGAGGACTACTCCAAGGATGATCTATTGGGCATAATAGATCAAATGAGCAAGGGCTACAAGAGGACAACCAAGAAATACAAAATCTTGGAACAAGAGCTCATTACCAAGAGCAATGAAAATGATGCCTTGATGGAGGAGCTTGTTGCTCTCAAAAAGAGTAAGGAGTGCAAAGGAATTGAACAAGAGCTCAAAGCTCTTAGGAAATCCTTTGATGAGCTAGAGGCATCTCGTGAGTGTCTAAAGGAAGACCACGAGGACCTTGAAGTTGCTCACACTAGGCTTAAGAAAGCCCACTCCACTCTACTTGAGCTCATCAAGAAAAAGGACCTCAAGTTGGAGAAGTTCATGAAGGAAGCTAAGGAGGAGCAAGTGATTGTCACTTGTGATATTGGACTAACATGTGATATTATTGATGATTCTTTATTTGTTGGTCCTACTAATGCTTCATGTAGCTCATCATCATCTACCACAACCAACTCTATCTCTACTACTAGTGATTCATCACTTGTGGTTGAGAATGAGACTCTCAAGAGAGAGGTGGATGATCTCACCCGCGCATTAGGCAATGCCTATGGTGGGGATGCCCGCTTGCTAAAATGCTTGGGTAGCCAAAGGTTCTCTCTTAACAAAGAGGGTTTGGGCTATACTCCCAAGAAGGGCAAGGCGGCCTTTGCTACTCTAAAGCCTCGCTTTGTGAAGGGCAATGGTCATTATTGCAATAGATGCAAGCAAGTTGGGCATCTAGAGATTAATTGCAACAAAATGAACAAGAATAAGAAAAATGCTAATGTACCTTACATTCCTTTTTATTCTTGTTATGTGCTTACCAAGGGTGAGAAAGGTGTGCATGCTAGGTTTGTTGGTACACCAATTGTGGGTCCAAAGAAGAAGGCCATTTGGGTACCAAAAAGCTTAGTTACTAACCTCCAAGGACTCAAACAAGTATGGGTACCTAAAAGACATTAATTTGTTTTATAGGTAAATTACAAGACCAGAGGAAGGCATTGAGTGCTTAATAGTGGGTGCTCTCAACATATGACTGGTGATTCAAGAATGTTCAACTCTCTCAAATCAAATGATAGTGGCATTGATAGCATCACATTTGGTGACAATAGTAAGGGTGATGTAAAGGCTCTTGGAAGGATTGCAATCTCAAATGATCATAGCATTTCCAATGTGCTTCTAGTTGAAAAGTTGAACTTCAACCTTCTCTCGGTTGCTCAATTGTGTGATCTCGGTTTCAAGTGCATATTTGGTGTTGATGATGTGGAGATAGTTAGTGTTTATGGCTCTAACTTGATCTTCAAAGGCTTTAGATTTGAGAATCTATACTTGGTTGATTTCAATGCTAGTGACACTCAACTTTCAATATGCTTGCTCAGCAAATCAAGTATGGGTTGGTTATGGCATAGAAGACTTGGTCATGTTGGCATGAAGCAATTGAACAAGTTAGTGAAGCATGACTTAGTTAGAGGCTTGTAGGATGTCACATTTGAGAAGGAAAAGTTATGTAGTGCATGTCAAGCCGAAAAGCAAGTGGGCAACACTCATCCATTAAAGAGCATTATGAGTACTTCCAAGGCATTTGAGTTGTTGCACATGGATCTATTTGGGCCAACTACATACAAAAGCATTGGTGACAACAAGTATGGCTTTGTGATTGTGGATGATTTCACTAGATATACATGGGTATTCTTTCTTGGGGACAAAAGTGATGTATTTGACATATTCAAGAAGTTCATCAAGAGAGTGCAAAATGAGTTTGAAACCACAATCAAGAAAGTGAGAAGTGACAATGGAAGTGAGTTTAGAAACACAAGAGTTGATGAGCTATGTGATGAGCTTGGAATCAAACATCAATTCTCGGCCAAGTATTCACCTCAATCAAATGGTTTAGTTGAGAGGAAGAATAGAACCTTAATTGATATGGCAAGATCAATGTTGAATGAGTATAATGTGAGTCATTCATTTTGGGCCAAAGCAATCAACACGGCTTGCTTCTATAGCAACCGCCTCTATTGCCACAAGTTTCTAGAGAAGACACCATATGAGATCTTAAATGGAAGAAAGCCTAACATTGCATACTTTCGGGTATTTGGTTGCAAATGCTACATCTTGAAGAAGGGTACTAGATTGAGCAAGTTTGAGAAGAAATGTGATGAAGGATTCTTACTTGGTTACTCAACTACTAGCAAAGCTTATAGAGTTTGGAATTTGGCTAGCGGTTTACTTGAAGAAGTGCATGATGTTGAGTTTGATGAAACAAATGGTTCTCAAGAGGAGGAAGATAACTTGGATGATGTGAGAGGAACTCAGTTGACTAATGCTATGAAAGAAATGGATATTGGTGATATTAGGCCAAAGCAAGTGATTGATGTGGATGACAACAAAGATCAAGTGCTCCAAAGTCCAATTACACAAGCTAGTGGTTCTCTAATGCAAAATCAAGCTAGTACATCATCTCAAGTGCAACAAGATCAACAAGTGCCTAGTTCATCATCTCTAACTCATGATCAACATCAACATCCAAGCAATCAAGTCCAAGTGCTTCAACCAACTAACATTGCAAGAGACCATCCATTGGATTCCATCATTAGTGACATACAAAGGGGAGTTCAAACTAGATCAAGATTGTCATCTTTTTGTGCTCACTCTTCTTTTGTGTCAATAGAAGAACCCAAGGACATTAATAAAGCATTGAGAGATCCAGATTGGGTAAGTGCAATGCATGAAGAGCTCAACAACTTCAAGAGAAGTGAAGTATGGGAATTAGTTGAAAGGCCTAAGGATCACAATGTTATTGGAACAAGATGGGTCTTTCGCAACAAGCAAGATCAAGATGGGATAGTAGTAAGGAACAAAGCAAGACTAGTAGCTCAAGGTTACACACAAATAGAGGGTCTTGACTTTAGTGAAACTTATGCCCCGGTTGCAAGATTGGAAGCAATTAGGATCTTACTTGCCTATGCTTGTGCTCACAATATCAAGCTATATCAAATGGATGTGAAGAGTGCATTTCTTAATGGGTACATCCAAGAGGAGGTGTATGTGGAGCAACCTCCCGGTTTTGAAGATTACAAGAAACCCAATCATGTATACAAGTTAAGGAAGGCTTTGTATGGATTGAAGCAAGCACCTAGAGCATGGTATGAAAGATTGAGAGATTTCTTGCTATCCAAAGGATTTGTCATGGGCAAAGTGGATACTACTCTATTCACCAAGAAGATTGGGAAAGACTTGTTTGTGTTGCAAATATATGTTGATGATATCATATTCGGTTCAACCAATCAAGATTATTGTGATGAGTTTGGGAAAATAATGGCAAAGGAATTTGAAATGTCAATGATTGGTGAACTTAGTTTCTTTCTTGGACTTCAAATCAAACAAATGAAAGAAGGTACATTTGTGAGCCAAACTAAGTACATCAAAGATATGCTAAAGAAGTTTGGTATGGAAGATGCAAAAGGAATCACTACTCCAATGAGCACTAGTGGAAGCTTGGATAGTGACAAGAATGGCAACATGGTGGATCAAAAGCTATATAGATCAATGATTGGTAGCCTACTCTATGTGACGGCATTAAGGCCCGATGTGATGTTTAGTGTATGTATGTGTGCAAGATTTCAAGCCTCACCAAGAGAAAGTCATTTGAAGGCAACAAAGAGAATATTGAGATACTTAAAGCATACACGAGATGTTGGATTATGGTATCCCAAAGGTGCAAGCTTTGAGCTAGTTGGATATTCGAATTCCGACTATGCCGGTGACAAAGTGGAGAGAAAGAGCACTTCCGGGACTTGTCAATTGTTGGGAAGATCACTTATCTCATGGACATCCAAGAAGCAAAATAGTATTGCACTATCTATCGCCGAAGCCGAATACATCGCCGCGGGTAGTTGTTGTGCACAAATCTTGTGGATGAAGGCAACATTGAAGGATTTTGGAATCAATTTCAAGAATGTGCCATTGCTATGTGACAATGAAAGTGCCGTGAAGCTAACCAATAATCCGGTTCAACATCAAAGAACAAAGCATATTGATGTTCACCATCACTTTATTAGAGATCATCAACAAAAGGGTGACATTGCTATTGAGAGTGTGGGCACCGAAGATCAATTAGCCGATCTATTCACCAAGCCACTTGATGAGAAGAGATTTCATAAGCTAAAGAATGAGTTGAACATACTTGACTTCTCCAACATGAGTTGATGGACCCCATATATGACATGCCTCTCCTTTGAGCCCCAAGGTATAATTGGTTGACATGTCATACATTCTATGTTAAGGACTTGTTTAGTGTATCTAGTCATAATTTACATGTTCTAGGCTCATTCATGAAAATCAAATGAATTTGAAGTTTATATAGTGCCACTATTGTTTCCATGACTTGTATGATCTAGTGGTAGCATATAACTTGTTTAAGTAGCTTGTGATCCTAAGTATTTAATCTAGAAAACTTGTCTAAATATTTGCTTCAACATGGTGCATGATAACCCTTCTAGTGAGGTGTGAAGAAGCTTGCCCTTGGATCAAACCGAAGCATTTTATTTATGCAAGCAATCTAGGTTGAATCACAAACTTGATCTTCACCCCATAATTCAACATGATAATCTATCTAAAATTGGTCCCCTGTGATCATTGGTGCCAAAGGGGGAGAAAATGTTGTTCACAAAGATGGAACTCAAAGGGGGAGAAGCACAAAGGGGGAATTGCTAAAAGAAGCGGATCAACTAAATTTTGAGCACACAAGTAGGGGAGCAAGCTCTTAAGCATGTTTGTTGTATTTCCATGTGCACTTCATATGTATGATGCATAGTTATGCAGTTCTCTTTCTCCGATACTTTGCTTGTGTGGTGACTTGCTAGTATACAATTGAATGGTGTATTGACGTACTAGCATGAATAGGAAGTAGTTAGATTTTTTTCTTGCTTCATGTTTTTCAAAGTGGTACTAGAACCTTGCTTATAATGTTGATCTCACGAGGTTTCTAGTTATGTTTGTGCTTTTCCAGGTGGAATCTAACTACACAAGGTGCTAAGATGGTGTTTATCGCTACTCCGATGGTATCACGCTTCAAAGGTCTATAATCTTAAACACTTAGCACCTATTGGTAGTCAATGCTCCTAATCTTTCCTATCTAACATGTATGTTTCCAAAATCTAAACATATAGCATACATGTAGGGGGAGCCATTGCTATCAATTTGAATTCATGATCATATGTCCATAATTCTTACACATGGTAATATACTTGGACAATGTGACATGGGTTCAATCAAAATTTTATCATAATATCTTTGTGAAAGGTTTGTCACCAATTACCAACAAGGGGGAGATTGAAAGTCCTATGTTTGGTGTTGGTAATTAGTGACAATGCCTAACTACTAATCCTATGCCTAAGTTATATGTAGCATATGAGGATTAGTACATTCCAAGGTTGGTGGCAAGATGGACATGGTGATCATGATGGCCACACTTGGATTTGGACGCAACCCTACATGATCAGGGCAAAGGTATATGCTTAAGGGTTGTGTTTTAATAACCGAGACACCTAGTGGGTGTGGTTACATTATAGGATAGATAGCCGTACTATAAAGAGGGGAATGACATGGCTATTAAACTCCTAAGTGCCTCTATGTGTGCATTTCATAATCATATGCATTTGGATAGAACTAATAACGCCTCGAAAAATGATTGTGAAATTGCTAACACACTCACACATGACGAGATCACTTGGTGGTGTTAGCACGTTTGCGACGGCGGTGGAGTTTGAGCGGTAGAGAGGGTTTGGGGTCCTCTCTCCCTCCTGCCGAGCTTGCGAGCCGGGATTCAGGCATTTTCGAGGAGTTGAAACGACTATTTTTCCACTACGCCGGAAGTCAGAAAAGAAATGGAGGTGAACGGAGGTCACAGAGGCGACCGGACGCTGGACCGGACACGGTCTCTGTTTGACCGGGCACGTCCGGTCAGTGTTCAGCGTCTGCGCGTGTTTTAGTTTGATGATTGGACGCGCAGCGCGTCCGGTCATAGATGATCGGACGCGTCCGGTTGTTCAGGGAGCTTAGTGGACTCCAACCGGACGCTGGCACTGTGGCGTCCGGTCAGTTCTACAGCGCATCCGGTCATTGTTTTGTTGTGCGCTGCTCAGGCTTGACCAGCGCGTCCGGTCAGTCACGGGACCAGCGCGTCCGATCTGCGCATCAAGCGCGTCCGGTCGTTGCTTCGCAGCTAGCCGTTGTGCGACCGTCGCGTCTGGTCAGTTGGACCAGTGCGTCCGGTCAGCGCGTTTTCAACTATTTAAGTTTCTAACGGCTATATTCGAAGGGGTACGTCAATAAATTCTCATTGGCCGACTCAAGGCTCCCACTCTTGAACATTTGACATACTTGTGAGCACTTTGAGCTAAGCAACTCCCCTCCCACTCATCTCTCTTGCTTCTTTGCATATTCGAAGTGAGATTGAGTGATCCAAGTGCATTTGCATTGTGAGATTGCATCTAGTTGGCACTTGGTGGTTGATTTGCTAGAGGGTTCTTGTTTCTCTTGGTGGTTGCCGCCACCTAGACGGCTTGGAGCAGCTTGGAGGCGTTGGCAAGAGTTGGTGATTGTTCTTGGCCACCTTCGGTGATTGTGAGGGGTTTGTGCCTACCTCAGCGAAGCGCCAAAGGCAACGTTAGTGAATTGCTCGTGTCATTGCAACCTTTTGCCATTTGGTAGGTTCTTGTGGCGCCTTTTGAGAGGCTCGGTGTGTGACCGATTAGCCACCGAACCACGTGGTGAAGAGGGACACAACAGGGACTAGCGTGCCGGCAAGCACGTGAACCTCGGGATAAATCTTCGTGTCATCACTCTCATATTGTGATTGATTGATCCCGGTGTTCGGTTGTCTTGGTATTCATTGTTGATCATATTGGTTGGCTCAATACTTCGCCCCTCGGTGAAACTCTCCTAACTCAACTCCACTTTACTTTCTTAGTTATCTTTGCTAGCTAGTTAGCTTTGCTAGAGTAGCTCCTTTGTGTAGCTTGCAAGTTGTAGTTGTAGTTACCTTCTCGGTTTGACTTGTGCAGTTGAGTGCAAATACTAGATTTGTGAATTGGATAGGTGGCTTGCAAACACCTCGTAGGCTAAGCAAAACTCACATCTCGCTATTTGTTATATTGATAAACTTGTTTAGCTTGTCTTTGTAGAAACTTTTAAAAGGCTATTCACCCATCTCTAGCCATCAAGACCTTTCACACGTCTCCCACCCTATGCTTCGCGTTGCTTTGTGATAGGTGGAATGCATTACGTGAACAAAAGGACCTATTTTGGGCGGTGGTTTCCCTATGCACTTAAGTCTCAATTTTAATAGTAGTGTTTCATCAAGTTTTAACCCATCTCATCCACATGTTTTCCTATCCCATCACACACATCTCACCACACTCTCACACTCTCTAGGCGACAAGGATGACTCCCGCTCATGCCTTGCCTCAACGGCCAAAGCCGGAAACCAACACCAAACCCGGTGGAAGGTAGAAAGGACTCCTCTCACTAGTCAAGTGAAGCCAAACTCAAGAAAGGTCCATAGCCGACAAGTCGGCATATGTATCGATCGATCAACCAGAAACTCTGCAGAGGTTTACACTACCCACAAGATTACCATCATCGGCGATGCACCTCGTCTAGGCTAATTTCAGGCTGCTTTCCAACTAGACATGATGCCACCCCTACCACTCAGAACTGGGGCCACGCTAGAGTACCACCGGTGTGCTGAGACTATAAGACGTAGTATCGGGCCTCCAAGGTCACTACACTGTCTTAGAAGGGTGTGGGTCCTTATGCCCGTACTCCCTACACTATCTGCTAACAACCTAGTAGTAGTGGCACCATGCTAGCAGGTCATACATCCGTCCCATTTCCATGGTAAGGGTGAGTGGGGCGTAAGGCTTCCTAAGATCGGGTTCTCAATGCATACCGGTCCTTAAGATGACCGAACAGAACATCTTCACGAGGGGTGAACCGATGCCTCGCTCAATGAGACATCCGGTGCCTCGTGCTAAAACAACACCTTGTTGATATTTATTACGCACACAGAAGAATCAAAGAGAAATAATCCGTAAGCGCACGGATATCGGTGAGCACTACACCTGGGAGATATTTCCAGAGTATCGTTATTTATTTATCCGCAAGGAGAAAACGTGCGATGACTAACCAAGTCTATGCTAAACCCCTGAGCTGCAAACTAGGTCTGAGATATAAGGGATATAGAGAAGATTGCTACGACACCCTAGTTCTAACCTTTGGCAAGCTATGCGATCACTATTCTAATGGGGACATACTTAGAGAGAAGACACCATAGAGGATGCTTAACCCTAGCACACAGGTCCTACCAAACCTACTGACGGGAGGAGGCTCCGAAGGATCAACGAGGCTATATGAGTCACCCCTGCGATCTACCACCGATCCGAACAGTTAGGGGATATCTATGAGTACCCAAGCCCAAGCACCACGCTTACACTATGGATGATTACTCTAAACTCTACGTGAAGAGAATAAAGTAAACTCGCAAACCAAAGAACAATAATAATAATGTACTTACTAGTATTAGAAGTTGAATTACCGAAGAATCTTAGAAGCAAGCCCTGTGTTAAGGAGACTTGATCCCGCAGGTACATGCCAGAGAGGAGACACCGACAGGCTAGGCTTCCTCCAACTCTTCCCTCCACTCTCTCTCTTAATCTAAAAGAATAACTCTAATCTTACATAGAGACTATAAAGCTAAACTCTCTTGAATGCTAGGTTCTAGAGAGGAGATCCATTCAACGGACCCCTCTCAGGCTGATCCTGGCTAGAAATAATGAATTATGAATTGAGGATTGCCCTGACCCAGAGGTTAAGGACCTTGCTTATATATCCCCCTTGGATGAATGTCAGCCCTTGGATCAAACCGACTTGAATCAACGATTGAGATTGGACCTCAATGGAGGTGGGAAACCGACCTAGCAAGCAGAGGTTGAAAGGTGGGTCCCATAGGGCAGGCGCCTAGGGTCTAGGGCGGCCACCCTAGCTTTCTACTAGGTGGGGTCCACCTCTAGTGGGCCGTCCTCCTGAGGTCTCTAGAATCTTCTTTTGTACACGTAGCTTAAATATCTCTTCATAAACCTGACATGTGGGTCATCTTTGGTTATTTTCCTGTTTAATCCCGGCAAAACACAGATTCACCAAAACTCATGGAATTCTATCAGTTAAACCCCTAGTCTATGTTGGTGATTATTTTTATAGCGTTTTCTCAATTGAGTTGACGGTTAAAATTGATAGTTAACTACTGTCAACAAACTCCCCCGCACTTAGGCTTTTACTCGTCCTCGAGAAAAGGATGGATTACCTTAGGCATAATCTCTTGAACAAGATATCAACATTAGATTGTTCCTTAGTCATACCTGTACTGCGGGATTCCATGTGTCTACCATAAAACTTTGGGTAGTTGGAGAATGGAATAGCTTGAAGTAGAGCCCCTTTCTTCCTTCGGCCCTTGTCACTTGGAGTTTTTGTATAGGTTTTTGAAATAAAAACTTAGCTTACCTTCTCCTTCATGTGGTTCACTCAAGGCACTCATTATATGTGGTATTTGTGGATTCTCATTGAGGCATCCCCCCAGTGCCTGCTCTTAGGGGGCCGATTGTGGAGAGTCGTGGTTTGGAGGAAGGTGAAGGTTTAGATGTTGTGGATGATGTACCCGAATTTGTGGAGGATGTTGTGGGTGAGCTGGTAGATAGTGTGCTTGAAGATATAGTTTTGAAGATGGCGAGGGAGGTGGAGTGTGAGGTGTGTTTTGAAGAGGATGCTCCCGATGTCTAAGAGTTCCGGCGCCGAGGGTCGGCTTGAAGCTGGTTTTTTACTGATGTAAAAGTTGTAGATGTACTTGTTGTAATTGTGACATATTATTGAGAGCCCCATCGAGGGTTTTTGTTGTTGTAAACATTATTTGATGTTGTTTTGTTCACTTGATGAGTCATGGTGTGATGCGATTTTTCTTGCCGATTCTCATTTTGCGCTTTGGTGTGCGATGATTTCATTTTGGCGCTTGGGTTGCAGCGATGCCCCCTTTTCTTTTAGGCGAGGCTCATTGTTTTTTGTTTTTTTTAAAACTTGTCGCACAGCGACGCCCCCTTTTCTTTTAGGTGAGGTTCGCTTGCTTCTCGTTTTTAAGACTTAACAATGAACGACGCCCCCTTTTCTTTTGGGCGACGCTCGCTTGTTTCTCATTTTTAAGACTTAACTCTTAGTGATGCCCCCTTTTCTTTTAGGTGATGCTTGCTTGTTTCTTGTTTTTTGAAATTTAACGCGCAACGACACCCCCTTTTCTTTTAGGCGAGGCTCGCTTGTTTTTCATTTTTAAGACTTAACACGCAGCGACGCCCCCTTTTCTTTTGGGCGAGGCTCGCTTGTTTCTTGTTTTGAAGACTGAACACGTAGTGATGCCCCCTTTTCTTTTAGGCGAGGCTCGATGTTTTTTGTTTTGGGTGAAAAAATGAAATAAGGATGCTGAGTTTTGACTTTATTTCCTTTGATGGAGTATTACAAAGCAGCGTTAGTTTTTAATACATCGAGGGTTTGCCGTAGTTGGCTTCTTCGACCGTTTTCCCGGTGGAAGGCGATGTGACATATTTGGTACTACTCGCCGATCGATGATGAACCTTGGTGAACCCTCAGTGATTTCCTTTTACCTTGGCGATGGAGGTACCCGTTGATGCTATCTTAGTAGGTCACGAGGGTTACAAGTTTCCTTCTTGTGGAGCTTAGACACCGTGAGGCTTCGCACCGCTCTGAGCATGAGTTTCTCCTAAAGCGCCTTCATGTTCTCGTTCTTAGCAAAGCTTCTTTGGCGTGTTGCTGATTGCCCACTTGCAGTAGGGAGGGATTGAAACCCCTCCTCTTGAACTTTTGGTGGACAGTGTTGAAGCCCTTGTTGATGTTTCCTCTGCTGAACCTTCGCCCGAGGGTTGCTAGATATATGCGAACCTCGGGGCTCGTGTAGCTGGGAGGAGGTGTCGGCTAGCGTGCACTAGCTTCCTATAGGAGGTGTTGGTGATCCCTTTGCTCTAGGGCTCGAGATTGGTGGTGAGGGAGCACTCGGGGGGATGTTACATTTTTTTTCTTGCGGTATCCCCCGAGTGCTCTAGGCTTTGGGACTGCATTGACTAGACTTGTGGATGAGATTGTTCCAGCTATCCCTAGCATTACGTTTGTTCTTGTGGTACCCTCGTTTGACTTATCGAGGGTGGGATCTGGTGGTTTTTTAGGCGGGGCTCTTCTTTTGCGAGGGTTTGGAGGTTTGTGAGGCATTTTTGACCATGGGGAGTTTGAGGATTGTGGTTGTGGTTGTGGTTGCTGATCGGTCCATTAAGTGTGTTGGGGTGGTATTTATAAGGTGAATCGGCTGTTGGCTTTTGGTTTGATGGCTTGTTTTTAATGTTGGGTGGGTGAGTGGTTCCTTGATGGAGCATTTAATTTCTATCGATTCGTTTCTCGAAGTAGTGGTGAATGTGGTTGGTTTCTGGGAGATTGTTGTTTTGTTGGTGTAGTTGGTGCGTGGAGTGAATGCGTCTTTTGATGTGACTAGTCTTCTTTTGAATTTTGACATGTGATTTACTATTCTTGTGGCCCCTTTTGTTTTTGGGCCATTGGATTTGAGTCGGCGGTACGAGAATGCCCTTCGGTTAGAGTTGTTTTGCTACCCGCTTGTGTGGTTTATGAGGGTGTTCGCGTGCATTGACCTTCGTTTCCGTTCTTTTGTTTTAAGGGTGGGTGGTACTGAGTCCACCCTCTGTCTTGAAGATGCGGTGGGTTTGCGTTGTGTGCCCCTGGTGTTTGCGTGAGTGCTCACTTGTTTTTGACCTCCACGCCTATCCTCGTCTTAAGGACAAGTGGGGTTTGCGTTGTAAGCTCCTTGCGTTTTGCGAGGGTGCTCAATTGTTTTGACCTCCGCGCTCGTCCTCGTCTTAAGGATAGGTGGGGTTTGCATTATAAGCCCCTTGCGTTTTGCGAGGGTGTTCACTTTTTTTGACCTTCGGGCCCGTCCTCGTCTTGAGGACGGGTAGGGTTTGCTCTTTGTGAGCCCCTGGCGTTTTGCGAGGGTGCTCACTTGTTTTGACCTCCGCGTCCGTCCTCATCTTAAGGACAGGTGGGGTTTGCTTTTTTGAGCCCCTAGTGTTTTGCGAGGGTGCTCACTTGTTTTGACCTCTGCGCCCGTCCTCGTCTTAAGGATGGGTGGGGTTTGCTTTTGTGAGCCCTCGGCGTTTTGCGAGGGTGCTCACTTTTCTTGACCTCCGTGCCCGTCCTCGTCTTAAGGATGGGTGGGGTTTGCTTTTGTGAGCCCCTGGCGTTTTGCGGGCGTGCTCACTTGTTTTAACCTCCGCGTCCGTCCTCATCTTAAGGACGGGTGGGGTTTGCTTTTATGAGCCCCTGGCATTTAAGGAATGTTTTGTACCGAGCGAGGGCTGAGTTGTCCTGTTCAGCACAAATCTTTACCTGTGTCTTATGGCGATGAGGGTGGGTTGTTCTTGAGCCACCCGTTTCGGTAAGGGTTTGAGTTTCGGGGAATGAATATTACATTAAATGGTAAAGCTACTTCCTCATTAAAAAACCTTGTGCCCCTTCTCAAGGAAAAAGAGTGTAGTGCTGAGTTTCTTACATCTTTAGATGGAAAAAAGGAAAATTACATAGTGCGAATGCACGCTAAGGTGTCACTAAGGGTAGTATTTGTGGAGCTTGTCGATGTTGCATGTGTGCGAAAGCTTGTTGCCCTCCCTGTCTTGGAGATTATATGCTCCAGGTCTGGTTGTTTGAGTGGCCAAGTAAGGGCTGAGCCATTTTGACTAAAGCTTGCTTGCCATTTTGGCGTTTTATTTTCTAATGAGGACCATGTCTCTGGAGTTGATTTCACGGAGGTTATTGACTGCTTGGCATCTGAGTTCTTCTGCGATGTCTTTTGTCAGCTGCTCTTCAATTTGAATGCTTGTCCCACCATGTGAAGGTAGCTCTTGGTGACTTGTGAATAATTTCTTCTGGCAATACATCTTCTTCGCCGAAGAGGAGTTTGAAGGGGGTGAATTTTGTTGCCCTTGACTTAGAGGTATTGTGTGACCATATGACTGAGGTGAGCTCCTCAGGCCATTTTCCCTTGGGTCTACCATGTAATCTTCTGGAGATGCCTTGGAGGATTAAGCCATTCGCTCTTTCGACGAGGCCATTGGATTGAGGGTGTCTTACTAAGGCAAATCACAGCATTGTTCCTACCTGTATACAGAACTCTTTGAATAATTCACTGTCAAATTGGGTCGCATTTCCTACTATGAGATTTCTTGGCACTCCGAAGCAAAATATGATTTGTTGCTAGAAGAATTTTTGACAGTCTGCGAGATTATTGTAGCTAGTGGCTTTGCTTGTATCTATTTGGTGAAGTACTCGATGGCAACCACCGCGTAGCGGAGGTTTCCTAGGGTTGTTGGCAATGGTCCGACTAGATCCATTGCCATCGCTAGAGAGGCCATATTGGTCAAATTAGGGTGGTTTGAGCCCCTAGTCTGTTTGAGTGTGTTGCTGAGAGTTGGCAACCTTCGCAATGCTGCAATAGCGAGGCTGCGTCATTGATTGCTGTTGGCAGTAGAACCCTTGTTTAAACGCTTTCCCCACTAAAGCCCTAGGTCTGTTGTGGGAACCGCATGAACCCTCGTGTATCTCCATTAATAGTTGCTTTCCCTCGCTGGATACGACACACTTGAGCAGTGTGTTGTTATGCTGGCCTTGTATAGTTCATCATTGATGATTCTGTACCCTCGTGCCCTCTACAGCATCCTTTTTTCTTCCTCCTTGGTTTCTGGTTCATGATATCCTTTGAGATAAGCCATTATGGGTGCTCTCTAGTCTTCGCTATGTATTGCGTTGATGAGCTTTGGCACTTTTATGTTTACTTCTACCAAGGGTTGACTGATGACCTCATAGAAAACATCTGAGGGTAAGGTGATGCCTTGAGCTGTGGCTTTTGCTAGTTCATCAGCCTCACTGTTCTCTGATCTTGGGATTGGTTTGGTCGTGATTCCTAGGAAGAAACCCTCGATCTTGCAGACTGTGTGCAGGTACTTTTGTAACTCGGGATCTCTATCTTTGAAGCTTTTCTCAATGTGGCCGAAGATGATCTAGGAGTCGGTTTTGATGATTGCTCGCCTTGCTGAGAGTGCGTGGAGCTTTGATAGAGCTAGTATGATTGCTTCGTATTCTGCGCTGTTGTTTGTGCATTAATTCTAGCCTCGCTACATATCTGAGTTTGATGCCAGACAGTGAGGTTAAGATTGCCGCTATTTCGACTCCTGCTGATCCCCACGCTCCGTCTGTGTGCACTGTCCATATTGGTTCTGTAACTTCTGCTATGTTGTGAGTATTGGGGGTCCAGTCTACTAAGAAGTCTGTGAGGGCTTGAGATTTGATTGCGTTTCTTCCGACGAACTCTATTGCGAAGTTGTTGATTTCAGTGGCCCATTTTCCAATTCGACCTATGGCTTCTGGGTTCTTGAAGATGTTGTCAAGCAGGAAGCTTGAGGGTATAATGATCTTGTGCGCCTAGAAATAGTGCTTTAGTTTTCTAGAGGCCATGACGACTGCGTATGCTACCTTCTCCATTTCTGTATAGAACTTTTTTGCTCCATCGAGGGTTTCAGATACATAATACACTGGTAGCTGCTTCTTCTGATGCTCTTCTTGATTTTCTTTTACTATTACTGCGCTGACGGCATGCGGCGAGGCTGCAACATATAATAGTAGTGGTTCGCCGGACTGAGGACTGGCGAGGGTTGTGAGGTTTTGTAGATAGGCCTTTAGATCATCGAAGGCTTTTTGTTGTGATGGTCCCAAGCTGAATGGGTCTGTGTTTTTTAGTACTTCGAAAGAAAGGAAGTCCTCGCTCTGCAGACCTTGAAATAAATCTATTTAGGGCAGCGAGCCTTCCTGCTAGCCTTTGTGCCAACTTTCTTGAGGTCAGAAGTTCCATGTTGAGGATTGCATCAATTTTTTCTGGGTTGGCCTCGATTCCTCTTGCTGAAATGAGGCAACCGAGCAGTTTTCCTTTGCTTATTCCAAATATGCATTTTTCTAGATTTAGTTTAAGCCTGGTGTTGCGGAGGTTGCTGAAGGCCCTGTTGAGGTATTCGATGTGGTCTTGCCTGAGTTTGCTCTGCATGACAATGTCATCCACGTAGGTTGAGATTGCTTTGTCCTCTTTGAACATCTTCGCTGTCTTGCGAGCGAAGGTTGATCCTGCGTTGCGTAACCCCTTTGCCATTCTTCTGAAGCAGTACGTTCGAGAGGAATGATGAAGCTTGTTTTTTCCTCGTCTTCTTGGTTCATCCAAATTTGATGGTAGCCTGAGAAGTAGTCCAGGAGTAACAAGAGGTCGCAACCGGCTGCTGAATCGACGATGGTACCTATTCTTGGCAGTGGGAAATCATCCTTGGGGCAAGCTTTATTTAGTCTCATGAAATCAACGCACATTCTCCACTTGCCATTTTTCATTTTGACTAGCACAACATTTGATAGCCAAGTTGGGTATTTAACCAGTCGGATGACCCCACATCGAGCAATCTTTGGTCCTCTGCCTTGGCTACTTGCTTTCTTTCTTTAGACAATTTGTGAAGCTTTTGCTTGATCGGGGGGTGATTTTTGTTGACGTCAAGGATGTGCTCAATAATGGACCTGTCCACCCCTCTGAGGTCCTCTACAGACCATGCGAAGATGTCATTGTTGTCACGCAGGAACTAGATGAGTTCGCCCTCAGTTTTGTCATCCAGGATAGCAGAGATGATGACTTACTTGTTGTTGTTGCCTTTGAATAGAGGTACTTTCTTAGTTTCTTCTACTGTCTTCGCCTAGGTTTGCTGTTCTGGTTGGTCATGTGAAGGATCCTTGGCTTTTAGCTTTTCTTTGTTGAGGTTGTGTACATTTTTCTGACCTAGGGTAGCTATTTCTTTTGCTATTCTAGCGAGGTCTTGATTGCCGTATATGGCAATGATGCCTTTGGCGGAGGGCAACTTCATGCAGAGATAGCCCGGGTGGAGGGCTATGCTGAAAATGTTTGTAACTCCTCGGCCGAAGATTGCATTGTAGTTGTACAACATGTCCACCATGTCAAAGGTTATGTGTTCTGTTCTGCTGTTGTTTTGGTCTCTGAAGGTTATGGAAGTGTTATCTTTCCTATTGCCATTACTTGCTTGCCTCTGAAGCTGTATAGCGGGCGTCCTACCGATTAGAGAAGTTTTCTATTGAGTTTCATGTTGTTGAAGGTTGATGCGAATAGGATGTCTGTGGGCGTCCTTGTTATTGCCCAACCAGCCAGGTTTGTCTCGATGACCATCGCGTCGGTGTGAGGGTAGTCTTTCAGTTTGAGATCCATGCTGTCGAAGGTTATTGGGATGTGAGACCACTGCGAGTTCTTGTGGGGCCCCTCAGTAGTGAGGTGGTGCACCCGCCTCATGTGCTCCTAGTGTTGCCTCTTGTTTCCATGGTCCTCGTTGGATCCTCTGGTGATTGCAAGTATCACACCGAAGGTTGCGGTTGGGTTGTTGATTATCATTTGGTTTTACTTGTTGTGGTTGGTTTGGCAGTGGTGGTGGTGGTGGTGGTAAAGCTGGATGTTGGTTTTACATTTGTGATGGAGTGGGGGGATGGGTGACCGTGTATGGTTGGCTATTGGAGCGATTGCTGTAGCGGAACGAGGATTGAGTGTTGTCATAAGAGTTGTAATGATAATAGGTGGAATTGTAGCTGGCAAAGGTTGGGTATTGCTGAGGCTAGTGTTACGAGGGGATGCCACAGTTCACTGGCGTGTAGTTGTACGGGGTGGTTGCGGGGGTAGGCAGTCTCCTTGTGTAGTTTATAGGTTTGGGAGGCCCTGAGGCGGCTGCTTGTTGAGTTTCTTGGTATTCTTTTCCCTTTGCAAAACAAGCGCACTGTTTCATCATGTGTCCTTTTCCTAGTCCATAGAAATGGCAGTAAAGCTTCGTTGGGTCCCTTGTATTGGGTCTGTTTTGGGTACGATCCTTGGTATTGTTTTGGGTGTTGGCGAGGGTTTGCTAGGGTCTTTGGTTTGGATGTTGTCTCTGGTGTTGTGGGGGTGTAGCTTCTATGGTATTTACGTTGATTGGGTCATTGCAAGGGTATTGGGTACGTTGTGGTGGTCTCAGAGGTAAGCGCAACTGTGATCTCTGAGCTTCGATTTTTGTGTGGAAAACAGTGTCTGCTCTGCTGTATTTTTCCATGACTTCATGCAACTCTGCAATGGTTTTTAGTGTCTTTCTTGCGAGCCTCAAGGAGCACGACCCTGGTCAAACTCTGTTCACTGCTGCAAGTATCACCACATCATCTGTTATGTTTGGAGTTTTAGCCCTAAGTTGAATGAACCTTCACCAGAAGTCGCAGAGGGGTTCTCTTTCGGATTGGGTGTAGGTGAATAGTTCTATTAGGTTGGTGGCCGAGGGGCTGACACCTTTGAAGTTGTTGCACAGTCTTTTGTGGAGACTGGACTAGGAGTCTATTGAGCCTGGCGGGAGGTTGTTGTACCAGCTTTGAGCGATGTCCCTTGCTATGATTACGAAGGACTTCGCAATTGTGTACTCGTCCCCACCGGCTGCTGCTACTACGACCCCGTAGCTCATCACAAATTGGCGAGGGTCCACACTTCGATCGTACCTTGGTAGATTTTGTGGTTTGTATTCAAGTGACCAGCTTTTGGTTTGCAGTATTTGGGTTAGTGGGGATTTTGGGTCGTATAGCATTGGGGGAGGTTGGTTTCTATGGTGTTGTTGTTTGGCTGGGGGAATGTATTCTGGGTAGAGCTGGTGAAAACAAGGTGGTGGTGACAGAGGTGGTGGGTTCGGATGGAGCGGAGGTGGGTTAGGCTGGAGCGGAGGCGGTAAGTCGTACTGCTCGGGTATGTAATTTGGGTCGTCTTGGATGGTGACCAGGTATTCATCCATTTGCCTGAGCTATTCCCTAGCCTCGTCTGCCTTTTGCCTTATGACTTGCAAGCACGCCTGCCTTTGGTGGGCCTCGACCCGACATCTTTTTTCTTGGAGCTCTTCATGCATTTGGTTTAGGGCCTCGAGGTCTCTTGCCTCTGCTTCCTAATTGTCTTCAACCTCCACTCTAGCTAGGCTGGGTTGTGGGTTGGCTTCGGTCCCGGCGGAAGGGGGTCTCTCCAGATCGACAGTGACCTCCGCACGGTGGGCCAGGGCAGGACGGTGCCCCTCGCTCCTTCGGTGGAGGTTCCCGCGACCACCTCACCCCCGCACGAGGGTGGAGGATCCTTGTTGTTGTTGGCGGTCCTCCTGGTGCTGGCGGCCATTGGGTGAGAAATTTGTGGTGCGATGGGACTCCCCACAATGGCACCAACTGTGGGGTCACTCCTAGTCTCCCATCCTCGCTGAAGACCACGAGGGGGAGACCGAGGGTTTCCCACAGGGAGGCGGGTGAGACGTGCCACAGAAACGGTCAAGCGAGGGCCTTGAGAGGCGAAGGTAGAGGGGAGCGTGATGATAGGAAAATGCAGATTAAATACACATTAGTTTGTCCGAAAAAGAATCAATCGCCTTCCTACATGAGCACTCTAGGTATTTATAGGTCATACCCAGAGGCAAGCTGGAATTACATTAGGGTTTCCCTCCGGGGGCTAAGCACTATACACAACCTAAGGGCACGACGATAATCTTCCTCTCTCGGTTGTCGTCTTTCGGTCCTCTATCTCCCCGGTAGGACCGTCATCGCCCTCGGGGTGGTGTCCTCCCACGGTGGGTGGCGACCCTCGTGGCCTCGCATCGAGGGTCCGCCTTCCCTCGTTGTTCTTGTCAGCCTCCCGCCGAGCTCCCTCTCGCTCTGTGCAACCTCCGAGCGCACCACTTGAGCACAAAGGGAAGACGCCATGGACGAGAAACCCTCGCGGCGAAGGTCAACATCCGCAGCGAGGTGAGCTGATTTGGTTAGCTGCGAGTCGAGGGTCGGGACGGGGTGGGGGGGCAGTGCCGGGGATGCTTCCCCCAACAACGACACACGCTATTTGGCACTAGCAAGGCGCACGACACGTCATGTGGTCATCATAAAATAAATTGTACCTTTTAAAGATTATAGAAAGGGTAAAACATAAATAGATATGTAACATCCTGCACTTGCTTTCTATTAACGTTTGATAGCTCCTTTCAAAACAAAAACGTTTGATAGCTTTTCTTTTCTCCCGTTGCAACGCACTGACATTTTTGCTAGTCCATAGACAATAGGGAAAATAAAGACCATTGTCGGGTTTAAGCAACTAAACGGCTAGCGAGTAGAATATAGTCACAGTTGGGTACGGGCCTACCCCTACAGGCTCACTCCGACAATGACACTCAAAAAATAACTACCGGGTGTTGTATTGATCCGGCAATGACACTCATCATATCAATAAGTTCAGTACCTGGTTGAGGCATGAACCGACAGTGACCTAGATCATATCAGTGCTGGTTAAAGATATATATAGAATATAGATATAGATTAGTAGACCATTAGTGTTTCACATATGTCCATAACCCTTTGGAAACATAATCAGCATTCTCTTTCATCATGTTGATTCAGGAACATCATTGGCTTCTTCATACTACAAAACAACCTTTATAACATCAGTGAAACATATGCTGAAGCTTAGGGATCGCAGCTATTCATACAGTTTGCTCATTGTGTTTTAAATTTCCCACTGCTTGGATCAGGCGATGTCTCTCCCAACCATTGCGCACACTGTTTTAGCCTCCGGTTTAAATAAATTAAGGTTGAGTGCAGTCTCTGACTGAGATGGATAAAGCGTCTGCCAGCAGCAACAATGGGGTCAATATACCTCAGAAACCGTCTCTTATTCTCTGCGGGGCCGAGCAGTAAGAACAGAAATAGGTATACGCTTAACAAAATGGCACGGCCAGTATCAACAAGCATGTAATTTATGAAATCACCATGCGTAGGCGTAGCCGACATCACAGCCAGTATAGCCGCCGCAATGAAGCAACTTTTGGCAAAAAACTCGAGCAGGTTGACAGGCACTTGAGAAACTGGCTTGCTCCCTGGCCACTGTCGTAGCATGCACATACTGAAGTAGGTCAGACATCCTGAAATGCTGCATGCGCGTAATGCTCTGGTTCTCCCTCTGTATTGATAAGCAGGAGAGGTTGTGTATCCCAACACCACAAAAATTACAGCCACGATGCTCTTACGTAATATCCCCGAGTGAATGCTCAAATCAGAGTCAGACACACCAAGCCGGAAGGGAATCGTGAACCATACAAGCACTGTAACAAGCTCTGGCATAAAAACCAACGCTGTATCTTCCCTCGCCCATTCAGCAGCTTCGGTGTGCACAGTTATCGTCAGCACTGTAATGCAGGTCCTGTAAAAAATTTGCAGAACTTGAGCTCCACCAGGACTCGTTGCCGCAGGCAACAACGCTATCATGACTGCCACTGCACCGAGAGACGAACTCAAGAACCACAGGAAGTGGGATAGAGCCAAAGTGTTGGTGGGGAAAATCGCCTCGAAATACAGGGCACAGTATGGTAGTGCAGTAAGAACTAGCAGCTCTTCAACTCTCTTGCTAACAACATCTTTGACATAGTAACCAGTGTCCATTTTCAGTCGTCCACTTTTCAACCTTAACTTATTCCACAATGCCACGATGAAAATGAGGATGGCAATGGGTACGATAATAATTTTAATATAACTCATGTTAATCAGAAGCAACATTCCATAAGCTGTGATCACCACAGAAGCACTGATGATATAGTTCTCGGTTCCAGCAAATCGGCTGTGGCTCCACACTGAACTCTGAATTTGCGAGTACAGTGTTAGCAGGCTAACGACGAACTTGCCCGCCCGAACAAGGGCTCCATACTGATGAGAAGTCCTCGGTAATCCTGGAACCACTTGCAAATATAGTAGGATCGCCGCTAACCCGAGCTTATGAACCCCAAACAATTTAACCCCTTGGTCCATCCTTTCCTGGCTCTTCGTGCTGGTTAAATGCTGCTCATCAATTCGCGAGCTTTCAATCTTTTCCTGTTGGTCCGTTGTTTGCTGTCTTGTTAACACGCACTGCTGCTCGCCAACTGGTGTGATTTCAATCTGTTCCTCTTGTTCCATAATTTGGATTTCGTTGCTCGTCATGCTGGTTAATGGCTGCTCATCAACTCGAGTGATTTCCCTTCTGTCTATATTTGGAGCTCCGAATAAAAAGATATTAATTTCGCAAATTAAAAATGAGTGCTGACGTCAACACCACAAACAGTGTCATGCAAACCGCCTAGAAAACCGTCCGAAAAGTGAACTTTTTCAAGAGTTGGAGGGCCAATGTTATCCGGTTTTGAAGTTGGAGGTTGAAATCCAGACTTTTGCGATAGTTGAAGGTCCTAAAGTGGACTAAACCTAAAAAAAATAAGTGGCAACCAATATACCACGGTTCATCACTTTTACTAGTCTGCAAAGCAGCGGGGGTCTTCATAGAAAAAGCCGCGAACTGAGGATTATGACCATTGCTTTTTCACTTCATGTAAGGTCAGGCTTTGATCTCAAACCATCACTTGTCTCTCTAGCTAGCCTCTACAACATGTATTTGAGAAGCATATACCCTCTCGCCCCATCCATTCAAAATGGCTAACTCACCAAGCCTTAGCATTGGTCCTCCCTGTTGCGCTGGCCCTCCTCGGCCAGTGACCTATGTGTTGACACTAATCAGGTCATTACATCGGTAAGGAGCTAGATAGCTCAGTAGAGATGTGCCGAAGATTAGTCTGGCAAACTTTTATGTCGACCGTTGCCTAACAGTTTATACATAGACTAACACTTTACCTAGTGTCTACACCGACGAGCACTGGAGACACAAGACATGTCGCCAGAAGAGCTTCTAAGGGACGCGATGCACGATACACAGCGACAGGGTCTTTTGAAACCCAAAACCCTACACACCCAGAAAGGATCCTGTTGGGGCGTGCTATGGTGATAGGCTTCCACTACTACGTTAAATTTAACCGAGGCAGACCATTTGGATTAACGGAGGTGGGCAAACCATCTGCCTCCGTCGAAAGGTCATGGTTAATCCGTGACAACGGAGGCGGTTGCTTTGCCCACCTCGGTTAAACGATTAACTGAGGTGGGTGCCTTGCAAATGCCCGCCTTGGTTAATGGAATAAAAAAACAAAAAAGCCCAAAGCCTGCCGGTGAGCCAGTTTTCAAGCCCACCGACGAGCCCGTTTCCGCCGCCGTGAACTGCGGCGCCAGCGACCTCCACCAGATCTACCGCTCGCAGATCCGCCATGCCCTCCACCGGATCCGCCGCTCGGGGAGTCGCCGCTCCCAAATCTACCGCTCGGGGTGCCTCCACTGGATCCGCAGCGCCCGCGCCGCCGCCGGCCTGCGAGGTAGCACCGCTGCCTCGCCCTCCACCGGATCCGCCTCGCCCGTGCCACCACCTGCGCGCTCCACCGGATCCACCGAGGTGGGGGTGCCGCCCGCCGAGGTAGAGGTGGCACTGAGGCAGAGAAGCTCGGGGCAAGCACGCACCGGCCGCTTGCTCCGAGAGAGAGGAGGGCGCCGGCCGTTGCAGTGGGACGAAGGGAGAGGGGCGTTGTCGCAGTAGGAGGAAGGGAGATGGGGCGCCGTCGAGGTGGAGGAAGGGAAGGGGCGGCGTCGGTGGAGGAAGGGAAGGGGCACTGTGTGAGAGGTGGGCGGTGGGAGGAAGGGAAGTCGCGGTCGCAAGGACGGGAGAGGGCGCCATTGCGGTGGGAGCTAGAAAGGAGAGGTGCGAGTGGACTATGGTTTCCTCATTCGTTTATATACTCTTACTTGCTAGTGAGCCTTAGTTTGGGCCAATATTAACACAGGCAGGCCTTATAGTGTGCCCGCCTCCGAAAATGAATTTACCAAGACGGGCAACCCTAAATAGTCGTCTCGGTTAATATCCATTAACCAAGGCAGTTGTTTTAAGGCATCCGCCTCGGTTAAACATTAACCGAGGCGGTTGCTAGGTCGGCTGCCCTGCCATGGATAACCGAGGCGGGCAACCGGCCCAACAGCCTTGGAGCCTATTTTGAAAACATCTTGCAAAAGATTTTGTGTAGTAGGCTTAGCCACTCGAGAGCTTTGCCATCATTATCTTTATCTATACCTAATATACACGGCGCATGGGCGAGGTGGCAGCTCAAGAGGCACGGCGTGGCGTGGTCGGCTCGGCCGGACAAGTGGCGCGGCAGGGCGGCCGCTCGTGCGGGTACTACAGCAGGCCGGTGGCTCGATCCAGTGGCACGACGACAGCCCTGCTCCAGCGACCGTGTTACTGAGAGCTAGCACCAAGACGGCAGGTTCATATGGTTTGATTCGTATGTGATCGTGTCAATTCATTCTCAATTTGCTTCTCTGGTACATGAGTCATATCTCTTGTCGATCTACTGTGTATTCAAAAAAGAAATAAAATAATAAGGAAAACACAAAAGGTACGTACATGAGGTAAGAGCTCCTGTCGGACTTCCTTTCTGGCGGCCGGAACTCTGTCCATACGGCAGCTTTCCTATTTTATTTAATGATTTACTTTTTGTCTGATAATTAATGTCCATATTCGTTTAGTTTGTTTTAGAATTAGACTTCGTATCATGCTAGATAAAAATTATTCTAACTCGTATGAGCACGGGTTATATATATAAGTCCGGACGAAAAAAAAACTCTTCATCAGCAGTTAGAGTGAGACAAACCAACAAAAGGGATAGACAAAAAAAGGTGGAGAGAAATTTTGCCTCTTTATTATTAAGAAGACTAACAAACATGCCCGTACATTGCAACGGGAGAACAAGTTATTGCGTTGACGGTGGCATGAGTGTGGTTGTATAGTTAAGCCGTATGTGGGAACAACGTCCATGGCAGCACGCGTGCCCAGTGTCATCCGGCACGGCCTGGTAACCTAGGATGGCGGTGCGCCAGCCAGGAAAAGACATGGGCTAGCACTGTGCAATGCCACGATGGGGTGGTATGGCGCCTGTGTGGGCATGGCTCTGGTGGTGGTTGAGTGGAATCTATAATTAGTATGGAAGTCGCATGTAGTCCTATTTAGACAAGGATCATAGTCATATATAGAGAGAGAGATGACTATCTAATTGTTATAGAAATAGAATTCAGACTATTTTTAATTAATGTTGGGCAAGCTGGCCTATGTAGCTCGGGATTACAAAGAGCTGGCGGCAGTTTGCATGATGTGGCTATCAAAAAGAGCAGTTGTAGAATTTCTACCTAGTAATTCTGCATGTACGTATATGTATTGAAACGAAACGGATTTAATTAACGTGGGCAAAGTAGAGGCAGTACCACATTAGCGTGGTTCCAGATTAACTATCTGCCTTGCTCAAGTTAAATACAGGGTTCGGGGTTTTAAAAATTTTCGTGAGACAAGTGCACACTACCGGAGGAGTTAAACAATTGTTTTAATCCAGTTTCGTGGGCTGTGTTGCTTTAATCAATTTTCGTGAGCTGAGAGCTGAATGCGTGGAGCAGCTTTGGTCCGAATTTGTCATAGGAAAGGGAGGCGGAGGCTCTGTTGACGGACAAAATAACAGTTCAATACTAATACAGATAGAACCCGGAACGGAACCAGCTGGAACGGAAAAAATTGGAATACGGGATACGGAAGGAAGAGGTAGAGAAAAAATAGACAGAAAACGTAAACGGTAACCGAGTCGATGTCTTAGTTGGACGAAAGATTTTACGCAAGGAATTTTGCCTCTCGATGACATAAATAGATGTATAGATATTTTGGAAATAAAAACAGGTTGAAACTCCTCGTTAGGAAAAAAATAATACGAATAGAACCTAGACTGGAATAGGAAAAAATATATACAAGCATACGGGAGTGGAAGAAAAAGAGATGGAAAAAAATCTTGGCGGAAATTTCTTTATATATATTATATAAATATTATAAAAAATATATAAAAAAAATAAAAAAAATATTAGGTATATATAGGTATATATATATATATATAGATATAGATATAGATATAGATATAAAATTGTTGATTGCATCGACTCTCATGGGATATATGTAGGCATATATGGGAGAGACTTAGAGTACAATTTATAAGTTATGGTAGGTTAAACCTGTTCTATCTGTAGGATATTCTATCCTTATCTCTAGAGTTTGGATATGACTCCATTATCTTTAATCGTACATATATGTCCTTGTTACAATCCCCCTCAATAAAAGTAGAAGTGAAGTGGACGATTACGACTAGATTTGAAGTGTTGTCCTTGATACGACTCCATTATCTTTAATCATACATATCTGGCACCTTGGGATGTGCCTATATCCCTTTTGGTGCTGTTCCATATCACTCCTCTATTATGGTACCTAAAATATATTATTAATCCATAGTTGGCCTTGGTATTGAATTATAGTCCGAGTTATTACCTTATCGATCTGTAGCCGTTTTACCTTCTTCTGGATGTTTCAAATTATGTTTCACATTGAGTTTACCCATACAGCATGCTCAGGACGCAGAAGAAACAACTAACAAGCACGTTCATTTTTCTGAAAATATGCTTTGATGCTTTTTTGAAGAAATACGTTACGGAAACAAGCACAAAAGAGAAATGCTCAGGACCATAAACATTTATTGTCAGTTCAAAATAAATGTCATAATATATCACCAAGAAATGAGTCTAGCTCCATTGCTTGCACGGGAGATAGTCATGCATCCAACCGCATAGTTTTTGAGTTGTCCTAAACTTGAATTTTGGTGATATGGTGGGATTTGGATTTCTACTCAGGTGCAACATTAGTTGAAGGACTTAATGGTCACTTTTTTAGTTGGAGGACACAAGTAGATTGATAACAACGCAAATGGTAACTTTGCTAGTTTGTGGACCTGAGTGAGAATTCTTTAAGAACCCACTATGCATTTTAGTCTTTTTTTCTTATTGAAAAACTTCATAGTGTTGGAGTTGTTACAAATTCACTGCAAGATATAGGTCGGGCTTCTGACGGAGCGTAGCGGAGCGTACGGTACATATATACCCTTGCTAGGGTTTCTTGGAGACTTGATTCTCTTGTAAGCCGCCACAGGCGTGTAACCTAAACTCTTGAGATAGTGAGATTGTTGCTGGCTGGTGCCTGTGGTTTTTCGCCTTCGCATTGGAGGGGTTTTCCACGTTAAATCGTGTGTCTCCGCTGTGGTTGATTTCGTTTTACTTCATATTCCATACGTCGTTCATAACAAGTGGTACCGGAGCTGCGGTTGTTGTAGGGTTCATGACGACGTCGATGAAGTTCGATCTTCCGCTGCTAAACTACGACACGCGGTTCTCGCTATGGCAAGTCAAGATGCGGGGAATTCTAGCGCAGACTCATGACTACGATGAGGCGCTGGATAACTTCGGCAAGACGAAGGCCGATTGGACTCCTGAGGAGATCCGCAAGGATCAGAAGGCTCTCGTCCTAATTCAGTTATATCTTCATAATGATATTTTGCAGGAGTATTTGAAAGAGAAAACTGCTGCAGAACTATGGCTAAAACTAGAATCGATCTGTATGTGCAAGGATCTAACCAGTAAGATGCAGATGAAGATGAAGTTGTTCACTCTGAAGATGAAGGAGGAGGATTCGGTGATGACCCACATCGCTGAATTCAAGAAGATCGTGGCTGACCTAGTGTCGATGGAGGTGAAGTATGATGATGAGGACTTAGGTCTTCTACTATTATGTTCTTTGCCAAATTCGTATGCAAATTTTCGTGACACCATACTTTTGAGCCGTGATGAACTAACCTTAAAGGAAGTTTATGAGGCTCTCCAGTCTAAGGAGAAGATAAAAGTTATGGTGCAGCATGACAGAACGTCGTCCTCAAAGGACGAAGCTTTGCATGTGAGAGGCAGAACTGATAACAGATCCTCATATAATAGCAATGATGGTAGAAAGAACTACGAGAGGAGAGGACATTCAAAGTCCAAGCCGCATGGTAATAAAAAGTTCTATGTTTATTATAAGCTGACAAATCATAATATTGAGGATTGCAGAGGAGAAGAGAAAAAACAAATCGGCTGTTAAGGTCTCTGTTGCTTGCTGCTTGCATCTGATGATGATTCTGGAGATTGTCTGATAGTGCTTGCTGGTTATGTTGCTGGTCATGATGAATGGATTCTCGATTCCGCATGTTCATTTCATATTTGCACTAACAGAAATTGGTTTAGTTCATATAAGTCTGTGCAGAAAGGGGATGTTGTGCGGATGGGAGATGATAACCCATGTGACGTCGTGGGGATTGGATCAGTTCAGATCAAGACTGATGATGGCATGACACGCACTGTGAAAAACATCAGGTATATACCAGGGATATCCAGGAATCTTATCTCATTGAGCACGCTTGATACAGAAGGTTATAAATATTCCGGTTCAGATGACATTCTGAAGGTATCAAAAGGTTCTCTTGTCTGTTTGAAAGGTGATCTTAATTCTGTAAAGTTATATGTCCTTAAAGGGTGTACTTTACATGGTTCTGATTCCGCTGCTGCTGCTGTTACTAATGATGAATCTAGTAAAACTAACCTTTGGCACATGCGTTTGGGACATATGAGTCACCATGGTATTATAGATTTGATGAAGAGAAACCTACTGAAAGGCTGCACTTTGAGTAAGATAAATTTTTGTGAGCATTGCATTTTCGGCAAGCATAAGAGGGTACAGTTCAACACTTCTATTTACACCACCAAAGGTACTCTTGATTATGTTCATGCTGATTTATGGGGTCCTTCAAAGAAGTCCTCACTAGGTGGTACTCGTTACATGCTTACAATTATTGATGATTACTCTAGAAGGCAAAGCCTTATTTTCTAAAACAGAAAGATGATACTTTTGCTGCTTTTAAGAACTGGAAAGTAATGATAGAAAGACAAACTGAAAGGAAGGTAAAATTGCTTCGTACTCATAATGGTGGAGAATTTTGTTCGCATGCCTTTAATGATTATTGCAGACAGGAAGGCATTGTTAGGCATCACACCATACCCCATACTCCACAACAGAATGGTGTGGCAGAACGAATGAACAGAACCATTATCTCCAAGGCCCGTTGCATGCTGTCTCATGCAAGGATGAGCAAGCGTTTTTGGGCTGAAGCTGCTAATACTGCCTGTTACTTGATAAACAAGTCACATTCTATTCCACTAAATAAGAACTCCTATTGAGGTATGGTCTGGTACGCCTGCTGATTATTCACAGTTAAAAGTTTTTGGATGCACTGCTTATACTCATGTTGACAATGGAAAAATTAGAGTCTAGAGCTGTTAAGTGTCTTTTCCTTGGTTATGGTTCGGAAATCAAAGGCTATAAATTGTGGAATCCTGAAACAAGAAAGACTTTTATGAGCAGGAGTGTTGTATTCAATAAATCTGTGATGTTTACGGACAGTTTGCCCTCAGATCATGTTCTAGAAAAAGAGCTGCAGAGTATGCGCATATAGGTGGAGCATATTGATGATGATATAGGTGTGCAGGTGGAGCCTGCTGATGAGCAGGATGACCATAATAATGATGTTGCTGATGATGATGCTCATGATGATGTTCAGCAAACTCCTCCTAATTTGCAGCTACAGGAGGAATTACCTATTACTCAACGCAAGTCAACAAGGACAGTTGTACCTCCTAAACGTCTTATCGAAGAATGTAATTTGTCTTACTATGCTTTGAGTTGTGCTGAACAGGTGGAGAATGTTCATGAGCCAGCAACCTATAAAGAAGCTGTTCGTTGTGCTGATAGTGAGAATTGGATTTCTGCTATGCATGAGGAGATGCAGTCTCTTAAGAAGAACAGTACATGGGAGGTTGTTCCTTTGCCTAAGAAAAAGAAGACCATAAATTGCAAGTGGATCTTCAAGAGAAAGGAGGGTTTATCACTAAGTTAAAGAAGTTGTTAAGTAGTGAGTTTGATATGAAAGATCTTGGTAGTGGTAAGAAAATTCTTGGTACGGAAATTAGTAGAGACAGAAAATCTGGTTTGCTATTTCTTAGTCAACAAAATTATATCAAGAAAGTTCTTCAGCGTTTCAACATGCAAAATGCTAAGGCTGTTAGTACCCCTATTGCACCTCACTTTAAGTTGTCAGCTGCTCAGTGTCCTAGTACAGATGCAGAGATTGAGTACATGTCAAGGGTTTCTTATTCTAGTGTTGTTGGGTGTTTGATATATGCCATGGTTTGCTCTCGTCCAGATTTATCATATGCTATGAGTCTTGTTAGTAGATATATGTCTAATCCTGGCAAAGAACATTGGAGGGCAGTTCAGTGGATTTTCAGGTACCTTAGAGGCACAGTAGATTCATGTTTGAAGTTTAGAAGAACTGATAAGGGTCTTATTGGTTATGTGGATTCTGATTATGCTGCTGATCTGGACAGGCGAAGATCAATTACTGGTTATGTGTTTACTGTTGGCAGTTGTGCTGTGAGTTGGAGGGCTACGTTACAGTCTGTTGTTGCTTTGTCTACTACTGAAGCAGAATATATGGCTATTTGTGAAGCGTGCAAAGAATTAATATGGTTGAAAGGTTTGTACACCGAACTCAGTGAAATTGAATCTTGCATAAGTTTGCACTGTGACAGTCAAAGTGCAATTTACCTCACTAAAGATCAGATGTTCCATGAGAGAACTAAGCACATAGATATTAAGTATCGTTTTGTGCGAGATGTGATTGAAGAAGGTAAGCTGAAGGTATGCAAGATTAGTATTCATGATAATCCTGCTGAAATGATGACAAAGCATGTTCCTGTTGCTAAGTTTGAGTTATGCTCAAGCTTAGTTGGTTTAATTGAATAGTCCAAGAGACTATTATTGGCACCAGTGGTTTTCTATCTTTATTGTTCAGGATGATGGGTTGATTTATGATACAAGATGAATTTGTTTCAAGGTGGAGTTTGTTGGAGTTGTTCCAAATTCACTGCAAGATATAGGCCGGGCTTCTAACAGAGGGAAGCGGAGGCCCGTAAAAGCCGAAGGCTGGGCCGGAGCAACATATATACCCTTGCTAGGGTTTCTTGGAGACTTGATTCTCTTGTAAGCCGTCACAGGCGTGTAACCCCAAACTCTTGAGATAGTGAGATTGTTGCTGGCTGGTGCCCGTGGTTTTTCTCCTTCGCATTGGAGGGGTTTTCCACGTTAAATCGTGTGTCTCCGCTGTGGTTGATTTCGTTTTACTTTATATTCCATACGTCGTTCATAACACATAGTTCTTCTAGTCCAGGCTGGTCTCTTTTTCTTTAACAGTAGTAATGTACCACCAAGATGCTTTTTAACCACTAAGTACTCTGTATAGTTAGATTTCTATGATGTTGACCTGATTTTGCTGTCTAAACATTATATAAAGATGACTGATATACTACTGAAAATAGCTCAACCCGGATGATTTTGAAAGTTCATCAATCGAAACATTTAAAGAGATGTTGATGGTTCCAGTTTAAATATATCGACACATACTGCCCAAGGTAGTACACAGGGATGCAACCAAGAATTTTGTATAGAGAGCTGAGGGCCGAACAACTAAAATACATATAGTATAGTATGTATAAATCCAAAAATATATATAGGGATTAACCATATGGTAAATATACTACTAAAATCATTATTAATTATGCATGCATTAAGCCTGCATAATTAAAAATCCAACAATTTTGTCATGACCCAAAATATCATTATAAACAAAAAGATATAAAAGGAACTTACCTGTTTCAAGTGAATGGTACTCTTAGGTGTCCGAATTGTATCAGAGTCAGAGTCATTTTGTCCTTGATCTCTTGCTTTCTTGTCAAAAGATTCAATTGTCCTACTTTTAGGTTTCATGATTATCCTTCAAAATAAAAAAAAATTATGGAAAAGTTAGGGTCAGGCATCAGCAACATTGCACGTTCAGGTTCAAATGTTCAGCTCTCTATAGGTTCGATGATTGACCCTTCTGCGATCAATGAGTTAAATACACCACCAGGCCTTAAACTTATAAGGGTATTATTTAGGTCCAAGAACTTTGAAAATGCATTTCTGAATCCCTAAACTAGTTAAATGGTGCACCGCAGGTCCATATCAGCCACATAGACGTTCCATGCTGATGTGGCATTGCCAATGCGACATGTTTTATTTATATTTAACCCCTCCCTATCTGTCTTCTCCCATGAATGGATTACTGCTTTCCTTTTCCCTCACGCTGACCTAGCCCAGTGGACACCGTGACTCTCCTCGTCTCGTTGCTGCAGCTCCTTGGCGGACACACAGCAAGTTGGCCACCATCTACTTGTTGGTCGTTAGGCAGTCGTAGTAGCATCCGCCACTGGAAAAACGAGGATCCATTCATGAGAAAAGAGGGAAGAAGAGGGGTTAAATGTAAAAAAACAAGCTCCTGCGCCGCACTGATGACAAGGTGTTTGCTGTTGGTGGGGCAGAACAGCGGCATGGAGACGAGCAACAGTGAAGCGAGGGTAGCCATGGTGTCCATCGGGCTAGGGTTGGCGTCAAATTAGAAGAGGGAAGCAACGATCCATTCGTGAGAGAAGAGAAAAATGGAGAAGTTAAATATAAAAAAAAACATGCCACGCTGGCATTCCACATCACCATCTAATCTAACTCATGTTCCTTTTGGAGATGAAACAATTATTTGTTCTATGATGTTGCCCCTCCGTGCATCCAGCCCATATAAGTTTATAATCTTACAATTGTTTGTACTCTGTATTCTAAATTGTAAGTCATTTTGGCTTTTCTAGGTACGTAGCTTCCACAAATATATATTACGGTGATTCTAGCGCCCGGACGTCCAGCGCGCAAGTGCATCCGGACGCCGGTCCCCTTCCCAAACACGCCCACCCTCCCGCGTGGAATAGAACGGAACCCGCCCACCCCCCCCACAACCCCCCGTATAGAACGGATCCTCCACTCCCCTGTCCCCCGTTCCCCCACCACACCCCTGTTCCAAAAGAGCACGAAACACTTCAAGTGTAACATTGTAAACATATGGAAAAACCAGTGTTAGCCTAAACGTTAAACGGTGAACGGTCGGTCACCCATCGTTTAGGAAAAAGTCGGTATACACAGCCGTTTAAACGGCCTTTTAAACGGTCGAAACGGTTTTGTATGGCTTTACAAGGCTAATCGGCCTACATGTTTACCCATCGAGTAGCATTTACACGTCGTGTAAACGGCCTACACGGCCGTGTAGGCGAACAGTGGGAAAAACTATGTAGTGCAACATCGAGATATAAATACTGCAACATTGCAAAAATATATAGTGCAACATTGAAAAACATGTACATTAACATAAAAAAATATGTACTGTAGCATCGAAAAGTATGTGCTGTAACATCGAAAATCATGTATTGCAGCATCGCAAAAATACGTAGTGCAACATCGAAAAACATGAACTGTAACATCAAAAAATATGTACTGCAACATCAAATACGGAGAGCGGTGCTGCGGTGCAGCGGCGAGTGGGCGCGAGGGTAGTGCGAGCGGAGTGGGCGCAGGGGAGCGGAGGGACCCGGGGGCTGGGGTCACAGGATCGGAATGGAATGGATGCGTCCGGCGCGCGAGTTTAGGATGGACATCCTAATAGAATCAGGACGGACGTCCTAATATTATCATTATCATATATATTATGTCTGATACATAATAAAAGCTATGCATCTAGAAAAATCAGAATGACTTACAATTTGGAATGGAGGGAATATTTTTTAACACGCAAAAAATGGTGCCTTTTGATGAACTAGGTTGTAACTACATAAATTTACAAGGGCATGAACAGTACACATAACGCCTGCCATGCTAATAAACTTCAACGAGCGCGAGAGCTAGAGAGGAGTGCTTTTCGCACCGTGGGACGCAGGTAGCCAGAGGAGAGATTCAGCACACTTCAGTATTTCAGTGGATAGAAGCAGCACCACGGTAGATCGGTAGAGGCCGAATTGGGATCTAGAGATGGTTGTGGAGTAATATTATGGAATGAGCATATGGTGCCGATTTGCCGAAACTACGCAAGAGCATCGTGATTCGTGAAGACCTTCGGGCAAGTCAAGTGCACGGAGGACGGTAGGTGATGAGTCAAGTCGACGGTAGGTGCCGTGGTGGACGTGTTGTCCTGTTCCATAGTGCAACCCGCGTCTAATGTTCTTTCTCATCGTGTACGATTGATTCAAGAAGCCTTAGATTTTTTTTTAAAACACGGGTAGTCTTCCGGATACTCGTAAGAAAGAAGGTGGGCGCCGGGTTCGAGCCCGGGTGGCGTCGTTCTCACCTAGAGCGCTCTACCGAACGAGCTACCCTTAAAAATATATATATATATAGCACCTTAGCGGCCTAGTACATTTGGACAACGTACATGATTATTCGCAATGACCAGAGATAACGTTAGTAAGACTCAGGTTGGGTTTAGTTAGTGAAAAGTTTTTGGAAAAAATATCACATCGGATATTTTGTGCGATGTCAAAAGGGGTTTCCGAATACTAATAAAAAAAACTAATTACATAGCTTGCCTGAAAACCGCGAGACAAATTTATTGAGCCTAATTAATCTATCATTAGCATATTTATTACTGTAGCACTTTAGTGTCAAATCATGAACTAATTAGGCTCAAAATGTTCATCTCGCGATTTCTAACCAAACTGTACAATTAATTTTTTCGTCTATATTTAATGCTCCATGCATATGCCATAAGATTCTGCAATACCGGTGTGTGATTGATTTGCGTAATGGTCGTATCTGCGAGCTAGATCCTTGGGTGACACACTGAACACATGTAATACTGTTATCTTTGCTTGCTTGCATCTAGGAAGCCTGGTCAAGTTGAGATGGCGTTTGGTTAACTGCGTAAGAGTAGGTTGCAATGAAAATTATGTAAATAAATGTAATCATGATATTTATTATATAGGAAAAAGTCTAAATTACTTCCTTTAAGTTTAGCATATGTCCAGATTACCCCCTAAACTTACATTTGGTTCAGTTTACTCCCTCCAACTATTTCAGTTGGTCTAGTTTACCCCTTAACCTGATTTGTTAGTTTTGGTTTTCCATGTATTAGTTGAGTCATAATATCAACTTTTGTGATATGATAGAGAACATCATAAGTTATGTTAGTAAAATATATCTTAACTTTTTGCCACTATTTTGATAGCTTAGGAAATTTAATAACAAATTAACATTAGAGATACAATATCGTAGAAAACATATGATGAAAAATTCATAGTGCATTTTTCTAACACAAAATATAATGTCCTCTATCACCTCACAAAATTTCAAACTAAATATAATTTGTACATAGAGAAAAAAAAAGAAAAATCTCTTTAAGGTGTTAGTTGGACCAACTTAAATAGTTGGAGGGAGTAAATTGAACCAAATGTTAGTTTGAGAGGTTATTTAGGGGGTGTTTGGTTGGAGAAGTTAAAGTTTAACAAACACTGTAGCACTTTCGTCTTACTTGATAAAAAGTTTCCAATCTTGGACTAATTAGACTTAATAGATTCGTCTCGTAAAATACTCCTAATATATGCCGATATGTATGCAATTAGTCTACATTTGGTACTCCATGCATTTGAGGGAACATTGATGTGATGAGAGTTAAACTTTAACATATTCAAACCAAACGGGGCCTTAGGCATAGATCAAACCTAGAGGGAGTAATATGGACTTTTTCCTTATAGGAAGGATAGGAATATATGGATGTTTTTTATTTCTTTTAACTTATCCTATTATTCCTTAGTATTGGTTCAAATATGTTAATATCAATCACTTTATCCTAATCATGCATTAACAATGTCATTATCTTGGTAGTTCCTCGCACCTGGCGAGCCTAGCCCTAGAGAAATGTTTGAAACCTGCATATCTTGGTAGCCAGGCTGAGGAGGCCCTTGTGCAAGAGCCAGAGCCAAGCCCAAAGTGCCATATACATGGAACCTTTGGGAAAGGCGTGATAATGGCGTAGTTTTCAGAGAATATGAGACTACCAAAGAAGCATAGAATGGTATAGTAGCTGATTCATGGTGTCATTCCTTAATACACCCATACGTAACTAGCTAGTCCCTTGCAAACTCAATGGTGTGAACTTTGAATTCGATGGGTCTCCCAAAGAGACCTAGATCAGATAAATAAAATCAGGTGGGGGTCTTTCCCCCGTTGACAGTCAAAAAAAAAACTTGCATTCCGTGAGCCTAACTGAGGGGGTGTTTAGTTGGTGGTGAAAAGTTTTTGGGTGTCACATCGGATGTTTCATGGATATCGGAAGGAGTTTTTGGAAACTAATAAAAAAACTAATTACATAACTCGCCTAGAAACCGCGAGACGAATTTATTAAGCCTAATTAAGCTGTCATTAGCGCATGTGTGTTACTGTAGCACAAGGCTAATCATGGACTAATTAGACTTAAAAGATTCGTCTCGTGGTTTCCAACCAAACTATGCAATTAGTTTTTTTCGTCTACATTTAGTACTTCAAGCATGTGTTCAAAAATTCGATGTGATGGAGTGAAAAAATTTTAGGTGGAAACTAAACACCCCCTGAAGTATATGCAGCCAACAAATCATGCCTTACAATACCAAGAGGTGCAGGATACTCTTTTGTTGGGCTCCCACTGCTACACAGTTGCTTTTAAAATACAGTCAGATTTTATTTGTCCCAACCGTCTCCAAATTTATGTTAGAGGTGGTTGGTGACTATCCTAGAAATCGATTACTACAAGTGATCAGTAACAAGTCCTATCTCTAAAAATCAGCTTTGGTTCTTAGAATTCAAACCAAGGGCTCGTTTGGTCGCGTGGGAGAGGGTCGCGCCGTCCGCGTGGATGGGCGCGTGTTACCTTTTCCCTATATATATTATATCTTTGCTGGATCCGTCATTAATTGTAGCTGGTTACAAGTTTGTGGAGCGCAAAGCATGGTTGTGAAGGGTGCGGGAGATTTGCCAATGCGCGCTCGCTACTTGCTAAGTTGCTAGTCAGGTGAGGTCGTTGCAAACCAATTTGACGCGATCGTGGGAGCCAGGGAGGGCATTACGGGCTGCAGAGAAGCTCACCAGGTGATTCAGGGAGGCGGCGATGCTGTGCGTGGCAACGCACCAGATCGAATTGCTAGCTGTGCAGAAGAGGGTCGGAGTTTCCACTTCCCAGAGCTAGATCCCTGGCGCGGCGGTGGGGCTTGCTGCTGCAAGAAGTGCAAGCTGGTTAGGTGTATGTCCCGGCAGGACTGGATATGATGTGGACGTTGGGGTTGGGCACGGTGGCTCACCGGAGTTCTGAAGAATCGCGCACGGCGGCGATAATGGCCGTGTAGTATAGTTGGGAAGGAAAAGCCCCACCCGACCCGAGATGACTCCGGCACTGAGGAATAGATACAGGCAGAGGCGGTGTTGTTGGCCAACAACACAAACAGTGGCGCGAACTCAGACTTGCGGTTGGAATGGGATGAAACTGAGGAAGAACCGGAGAAGACGGGGCGGACCCAGCGTGAGGCAACAATATAATCACGGGACGGAGATGGAAACAAGAGGAGGTGACCTTAATTATACTTAGTATATACGCGGTTGTAATGGTAGGCTGGTAGCCTCACGCGGGGTGATGAGGATTGAGGAGTGGCGCGGACGCGGTGTAGAGGAGAGGACGATGCCGTGTGTGCGATACTCCGTCCTCGTGAGTTGTTCAGCTGCCAAGATATTGCTATCGCATAGCGCTGCCGTTGGGTCAAGTCGTCGTCGTCTTCTGCCGGGGCCCGGCCGGGGGTTGGAGCCGGCGAGCCGTTGAGGAGAGAGGAGACTGGAGATAGACCCGCCCACATCAGCTTTTTCTTCCTCTGTCCATTCCGAGATGCGGCCAGGCCTGGAGCGAACCTCATCCGGTGGCCCAAATTAAATTCGACACATAAGGTGTGGGACTCTATCTGTCGAATTTTGGGCCACCAGATATGCTTGAAGGTTCGTGCAGAGTACTTAGCCGTAACTCAACTTCTCCTCATTCCCCTTGCCCCATCATGCCTGATGCACCGCACCACCCCACCGCGCTCGATCCACCACCGCCAATAGCGCCGAGTGCCCCCCCCCACCCCCACCCCCCACCGCCCGAAGAGCCCCCTCCCCAGTCCCCCTTCCCTCCTCTCTCCTCCAGGCGGCGACAACAACGTGCCCCCATCTCGCCGTCTTCCCCATCTCCGGCAGCTCCCCATCGCCGGATCCGCCACCACCGGACGCCGCCCGCCTCGCCAGTGCTGGAGAAGAAGATGAGGTCATCAGAGTTGGAGGAAAAGGCAGCCGCTAGATCCACCACCACCGGCTGCTGCCCTCACCGGTGCCGGAGAAGAAGAGGAGGTCATCGGAGTTGGAGGAGAAGGCCTGGAGCACGAATCGTGAAGCTCATCCAGTCGCTCGAAATTCGACACATAGGGGGTGAGATTTTCTGTCAACAGATATATAGCATAATTCATTTGTTAATTAATATATACACACATAGCTCCTCTTATGTTCCATATAATCTATGGTTACTTAGGTGTGCTGTGACTGAGCCTGTGACATGACACCACGCATACGTAGCGCGTTTTGATTATGTTTCTTTTCACTCCCGGTACCTAAGTCCGCGGCTTGGCGCCATTGACTTGAGCTTAAGGTCTTTCCGAGTGATGTTCCGTCCGCGGGTGATTCAATTCGAACCAAGCGGTCGGCCGTGCCTTCTTGATTCGTTCGCTCCATCGTTAGATGGTCTGCTCCTAGTCATAATGGCACAGGATCGAACCTCGTTGAACGAAGCTTCTCTTCTCCCCCACACCCTCTCTTCTTATCAAAGGATCTGAGGCTCACAAGCTTCTCTTTGTCGCAGATAGACAGAGATAGAGGATCCCATTATCCCAAATTCCCAATGCTGTTGTGTTTTGAGCCTTTTGTACCCTTCATCCACAAAAGAATGTAATTATAGGACCATGCTAATCAATTTAGCTCAAGTTTGATTAAGTTTGTAGTAAATAATATTAAGATTTATGTCTCAAAATAAATTTATTATAAAAATATATTTTATAACTAATCTAATGATATTTATTTTGTATCATGATTGCTAATAAATTTTTTATATAAATTTAGTTAAAGTTTAAACAATTTGACTCCCGAAAAGCGAGAATTGCATTCTTTCAAGACGGAGATTACCTAGCTACACACCGGGCGCCCGGGTGGCAACAGCTTCGACGACCTTCTTCGTGTTAATTCTACTTCTACCTAGGCGCATCGATTGTAGACTGAGGTACTACTGCTAAAATGATTTTCAAGGCCCCATCAATTTTTTCTACAGGTGGACTGTAATATGTTCTCTCCATGCTGTGGGCCAGACGAGCCAATCCAAGGGCAAAGGTTACTTCTAAATATACGGATTTCTTCAGGCGAAACATGTCAGCTGTCTCTTGAATAACCCCATTCCCACTATTATAAAATTGACTTCGTGGTTCACCAGTTTTTCTTTTTAAACTAAGTTAATGCCTATGCATTGCAACGGAGCAAGAAATTTATATTTTTACTATATTTTGTGGGTGTGATTTTTGCGTTGGCATGCAATTTTTGTTGTTGTTGTTGTCTTCTACTTTGAGATATGTGTTTGTTGACTTTTTATTAGCTGTTGTTGCTTGATATTTTGTATTTATTGAGTCATTCTTGAGCTATAGTCAACCGACCCGCTATGCATTTCACTGTGCCGCCCTAAGTTTAAACTTTAGTTACCGTACCCACGGAATTACCATACCTATAGAGCTGAGGTGTTCACTTGCTTAAGCTCTCCCCTCATTTCGCCTCCCCCACTCATTTGCTCCAGTTGTCCCCTCATTTCACCCCCTCCCCCCTTCAGCATTAGGTGATTTCATCGCCACCCGTGCATTACGGCAGGAGCAAAATAATGCTAGACCAACTAAGCATGACCCAGCTCAAAGTTGAGGTCAACAGATACACAGACCGACACTTTTGTCCACTGTGGATCTGATTGTGATAAAATTTGAATTGTTCTGTAACACCCCAGGTGTTTAGCTCCTTAATTGCATTGCATTTGCATGAGCATAAGCAAGCATCATTCATTTCATGCATAAGCTTATAATATGTTTATATTTCATGTGAAGTAAGAAGTGAGTAGTGTGCAACACACAAGTTCCTTATGTGCAATTTCCTTTGTGAGATATGTCAACCACTTTAGTGTAACATAATTAGCAAGTGTTGTGCAACACACTCATGCAACATGTGCAACATGAGCTTGCAACATTTGGGTGAAAGTATTGAATTACTTGTGCCAAAGTATGTGACACTAGGAATTTTGTGCAACCAATGTGTAGAGTGGCTAATTAGGTCTTATAACACCTTAATTACATTTAGGGTAAGTAGTGGAGCAATGTTCATGTTGACCAAAATTACCAAATTTGCCCTTCCAAATGTTGTTGACTAAGTTGGACCCCTAGAGTGATCTGGTTTGACCAATTAAAAAGTCTAGTTTAGAGATCTTGCATGGAGGAGCAACCTTAAGCAAAGTTGTAGAGAATTTCATAAGGAACAAAAGTTCTAATATGGCCATCTCATGAAAATGACCAGAACATGCTCAAAAATGGCCCACAAGTCAGTATTAGAGGCTGTTTTGGGACTTAGCCATTTTTGCTAAGTGTGGAGCTGAAAACCGTTTCACAGTACATCACTTTAGCAACTTGTAACTCACAAACTAGGCCAAACCAGTCCTGGAGCCAATTGACAAAGTTGTTGTCCACACATAGCTCTACAACATTGTCAATATCACCATCACCTGGTTCTCAATAGTTTAGGAGATACAGTGTCAAGAAGTTAGGGTTTCAGTCGACGTTTATCTCTGAAACTGCGTTTTAGTTTCACCGGGCACCACTTGAGGTCACTATATCTCACCAACTAAGCCGAACCAGCCCATGATGTCTCTTACAAACTTGTAGTGCTCAAATAGGTCTACAACTTTGCTAATTGGAAGTTTCACTAACACGAGCTGGTTTATGAGTTAATCATCGTTGAAGTCGCTATGTCAGTCGGTCGTCGATGTCACCATTCACCGCGATTCAGTTTCGTCAGAAGGGGGTGGCCGACCGGCCACAGGCCCTCGCCGACGTGTGGACACGCGGTGGCGACCGTACGCCGGTCCTGGCCCCACCGGTCAGTCCACGGCGCCTTCAAGGCCGCCACGCGCGCACCGGAGCTGCCCCATTTCCTCTCCCTCCCTCATTCGGCTTCGACACGGAGAAAACTGAGCCGCCATTGCCGCCCCACTCCGGCGAGCTCGTGCGCGCTCACCACCGCACCGCAGCCCACCAAAACTCGTCCACTGCTCCGCCTTGTAACCCCCTCCATCCTCCACCTCGCCGTCGGGGCCAATTGCGCGAGAGTAAGACAGCATCGCCATCTCCGCCACCGTCCGCCTCAGGCATTTCTCGCCGGAGCACCCCCGTGGCGTGGCCGTGCTTCCCCAGCGTCTCCCTATCTTGCGTCCTTGGTGTGTCGCGTCCGCCTTGAGCCACTGATGCTCACCGGACCGGCCCTTAGGGCCGAGCAGCCGCCTAGCTCATCGGAGCCGGCATGCCGCGGCCGCGGGCCGCCATTGCCATCGCTGGCTACCTTAGCTGCCGCCATAGCCCTCGTAGATGGTACCCTTATAATCGTATCGAGGTGGGGAAACATGACGGTGCACTTGGCCGCGCCGAAATCCGCTACCGGCGGCGAGCTCCGGCCACCGTTCCTCCCCTCTGTTCTTCTCTCTCTGGCCTGCGGGCCCACGCTGTCAGTGCCACGCGCGTGCGGGCGGGAGCCCGAGCAGGCCGCGCGTGCGTCGTGGGCCGCGCGCGCGCGTCTTGGGCCGCGTATTTTCCCGGGCCGGCCCAGTAACAAATCTGATTTATTTCATTTCTTTTATTCTGTCACAGTTTTAGATAATGTTTAGAAAATGTATATCTAGGGTTTTACTTGCCCAAAAATTATGAGATAAATTTTGTTGGAATCTACAGGGTGTGTAGTATTTTAGAAAAATAGGAGTTTGATATGTGATGTGTAGTTTCTGGGATATTTAAATAGGTCTTTCAAATGTGTTTTAAATCACATGCAAACTTGTTAAAATTATATCTTGAGTTTTAGTGTTCCAAAAATTATGAAATTTGGTGGGTAGACTAATTTGTACTTGCTCTAGCTCTGGTAAAAATTTAGGCAGTAGTGCTTAAGTACTTCTTTAAGTTATAAGGCTATCTTATTATTCTAGGAAATACTTAAATGAATTTTTGTAATTTTTCTACATGTGCAATGTTCATATAAATTTTTGGAGAATGTCTTGGTACCCTAGAGTGTCTAAGAAAATTAAGAAATCTATTGTTTGACACTTTTTACTGTGCTTTGTTATTTATACAAAAATCAGCCTTTTTGGCTTGGGAATTTTGTGTAGGGAGTTCCTGTGAATAAATTTAGTTCAAATTTTTACAGTAGCCTCTTTTTGGGTCAGAGAGTCTCCTGTAATTTTTGTAGAATTTTAGGAGCAGTTTACATATATGTTTGAAATTCCACTTAATTACTTAAGTAAATTAAGAAATGAGTTTAAATAAATATTCTAGGTGGGCACACCTTACTTTCTGGTGTTTTTGTGACCTTTGTGAACTTGTAGTAGTATTAGTTTGGTCTTAGAGAATGTTTGCCACATCAATAAATATTTAATCTTTGCAATTTTAGGTTTTCTGGACAGCTGATAGTATTTCTAGGTTTGACTTTGGATAAAGGTGGTTGCTGGAAAACTTGTAAATACCAAAGTTATAGTAAAATTGATAAATTAGCTTGTGTTAAAATTTGGGAACATTTGGCTTAGTAGTTTGGGAGTTGTTGCTGTTTTAAGTGACGGTCCAGAATTGACTGCTCTCTGGTTAGAGAGGATAGATTCTGGAACTTGAGGAATTCGAAATGGAAAACTTAGGAATTAAGGGTTGAGGTCTGAAAATAATTTGTAGAGCATTTCATAAGCTTTCCAGATTGTCTTAGATCATATCTTTTGGAGTTGGGATTCTCCAGTTATGTTAGAATCTTTGAGCTGCTGTCCAGAATAACTTACTGTGGTAACCTAAGTAATATTACTCTTGTGTTGTTAGGTGTTAGGGCCTTAACCGAAGAAGAACAGCTGTATCTTAGGTTGAGTAGCTTAGGTAAGTACTTCTCCACCGGAGAAGAGATTTGCACGTACTAATAAAGTAACTTGATTAGATTATTATTTTATTTCTGAAATGCATTTCATTCCGAGCATGTTGCACCTTTATGCATCCATGATATTTATTGTGCATTCATACAATAGGTGTACCGGAGGGGGTAACTCTCCTCGAATTCGAGCCTGTGATTCCGGAGGAAGTCCAGGACCAGCCAGAGGAGCCAGCGGAACCAGTCGGCGAAGGAGACGCCGCTGAAGACTTGCCCGAGTGTCCTGACCACCGGCCCTCGACCTTTCTGAAAGGCAAGCCCCGGTGCATGCTGAACCTACTGATTTATAAATTAATCTTGAGTACTTTTAATTGTTTACTGCATTAAGTTGTAGGAGTTATATGAAAACACTTGTTGCATTATACCTGTCCTTGTCCAGATATCGTACTTAATCCTATATTAGGTTTAGGCACGTGTCAATGCTTAGCCCTGCTTAGTACGGTAAAAGTCGGGTGATTTCCGGTCATCCGCGAGATGTAGGAAGGAGTCACGAGTGGCTTTATGGCTATCGTGGATGGAACCATGCTTAAAAATGAAACTGAGACCGGGCGGGAGTTCGATAGTACAGCCGCAAGACACTTCACGTCTTGGGTGTGGAGCTATGCCCGTCTGAGTCGTTTAAGGACCGATTCGCTGTACGTCCTTAAGTCATGTTGAACGCAGTCTAACACTTAGTTGGCCGGATAAGCCGTTCCGACCGCGAAGTCGAGTAGTATGGTTCAGGCCAGGAATCAAATGATAGGTTGCATCTTGGAGGAGAGAAAGGATGTGCTTGGGGACATTGGCGTGAGACCAAGGGGGGGTTAGAGTCCCTATCACCTGGCAGAGTGTCGCCCTTGGGGACGCTATATTATTCGGGCCCGCGATTCCTGAACTGTACAAAAGATGACCTGAGCAGCCTTCGCCAGGCGTGACTCGGTGAGTGTTAGAAATACCCCTCCAGCTGGATAGGAATTCGATTCGAATCGCCGTCGCTCCCGGTTAGTGAGCACTTGACTTGAGCAGCGGCAACGTAGATCTCATTAAATGAACCGGTGGTTAAGGAAATGATACAATGTTGTCACAATTCATACCTGCTCTGGATATAATGATGATAATTGTTTGATTATAATCAAGTGCATGATTAGTACAGGTGCTAAGATAGATGACAGGTAAATGCTAAAAATAACTGCTAGTACAGGTTATAAGGGTCTCAATTACTTATGTCTTTATGCAAAAATGTGATGTCAGCTAGCCTCTTGTGAAAGCCTTGCATAATCCTTGGTGTCATCTTATTTCTGGTTTTCGACGGGTAAGTCTAGCTGAGTACATTCCAGTACTCAGGGTTTATTCCCTCCTGTTGCAGATGATATGCTCTACCAAGGCTTCTGCAAAAATTGTCTCCACCCTGCGGGTGACGAAGACTAGATCACTTGGGCGTGATCATCTTTTATGTACTTTCCTGATGCTTTTGTGGGATGTTGATCAACAAGACTGGCAATAGTTAAAACAACTGGCGTGTGTTTGCTTCCGCTATTTTATAAACTTGGTTTGTAATATTTGCGACTCCGTGTGTGTAAACTTATTTCGGAACTACTTGCGAAATGTAACGTATGATGTTGTATGTTGAATGATGCGATCTTGGTTGTAAGCAAGTTGGTTTGAAATCCTTCGTGGTTTCGATTGACTACCGGGATTATATGGGCTCAAGTTCGAAAATTTGAGCGCTTCGGTGCTTGTTTTTGTACTTGTGCTCTTATAATTTGGTCGGTTCTGTTACATGTTCCACTTCAAACAAAATAGCTTGAGTGTTCCACTTCAAACAAAGACAAAACATGATAACTCTAATTTTTTTAAGAAGGTCCTTAGTAGCATGCAGGAATCACCTCTAACAATATACTAAAGGAGCATAATGGAAAAGTGCAGAAACCATGTACACATACACAAAGAGGCATCTCCCCTTACAATGCTAAGGTTCACTGCGGCAGGAGAGCCAGGCCACATCACCCCAAAATCTCTCAGCGTGTCCATGTCGCCCGAAATTGCTTCCCATGGCCAGCGTCCAGCCACGTCGCCCAAAAAACTGCAGCCACATGTTTGCTTCCGCCTGGCCACAACCAAAAATATCTTCTTCCTCACTCCGCCCCGTCGTCCCCTCTCCCTTGCTTCGCTGTTCCCTCCGTCTTGAGGCTGTTGTGCTGCTCGTTGCACCGGTGCCGCCGTGTCCTCTGCCTACTGTGAATTTGGAATCAAAGTAGTTCACTTCATCACTTGTTACCCCTTATGAACATTAATCAACAACATAATCAAGACTAACAAATATGCGCTTTATGTGAAAATTGAATACTCAACTCTCTAAAAAGGCGAGATGGAGAGAGCTAAGAGAGAGAGAGAGAGTGAAACGGAGCCGTTTGGGCTCTCCTCTCGTGAACTGTAAGCAGCAGCGTGGGGTAGCACCGGCATACGGCTTCCACGTGGCACGCGCGGCCTGCACCTGTCGACCACGTCCAAATGGCTTGCACCTATCAACCACGTCCAAACGCGCGCTGACGGCGTTTCAAATGCCTGGCAACAGACTGAAACTCCCACCTTCCCCCTTTTCTATCTCCCAATCCAAGCAGTGACAAACTAAACCACTTAGATAGTGTTATACAGATACACAAGTACTACAACATTGCTTAAAGGTCTAGGGTCTAACTCGGATTAATTTGGAAGTTTGAGAGCAACAAAGTGGTACACTTGAAACTGAAATTCAGAAAAAAAAATCACTTAAGTGGCCCATTTTCAGAACCACTTGCTGTTTTTGAAACTCAGTTCGAAAGCCAAAACAATCTCAAACAAGGTTGGGTTTGGTTTGCATGTTAGTTTTTCGAAGAGCACTACAACTCTTCTTAGGATTGGAATCTGTTGCAATACAGTTTTTGAAAACATAGCAGCCCAAACATTGAACTTTGAAACTGCATTCAACGACTTGGGCAGATTTTAAGGGTTTCAACAGCACAGGATTCCAAATTGGGGGCCACTGTTAGACTAGGTTAGAGGCAGATCCAGGTCAAGGTTCTTAAACAAAGTTTGCAACACATAATCTAAACTACATCTTTCATTTAAGGTCAAACATCAAAACAGATACAGAACCAATAGTTTTATTTCAGTCAACACAGGACAAAATCATGAATAAGGGTGAAACTAACCATCCAACACTTGTATTTTTAGGCTAAAACATGAACATAAAACCTACTCCATTTTTTATTTTATATGTTGTTCTAAGTTGCTTAGGTAATCAGACAACAATCACTTGTATTATCAATCATCACATCAAGGGATTGCATAGAAAATTAAAGCATCACATATTAACAAACAAGTGCATCATCACATACGTATGCTTATGAAATGAATGAACGATGCTATGCACATGCAATGCATGTGCTAAGTTCAAGCTTAACAACTAGGGTGTTACATTTGCTATCCCCTATGGGTGATAGCCACCCATCCCCCAAAAGGGACTAGCTTAGACACGGGCTGAGGTGCAGAGCAGATCATAGGGTGGAGCAGGATTACTTCATTTGCTTCTGCCCAAACAAAAATGAGATGCCTCGAATCGCCCACATGCCCTGTCGTCCCCTCTCTGCCCGGTTCCTGCACAAACAAAGCAGACAAAGAAACAATCAAAAGTCCAAAACCCATCTTATCAGTGGCCAACTCCCGCTAGTTGAGTGCCTCCAACATCTAAAAACAATTGAATAATTAAACTATCAGTTAACTCACCGGCACTTCAAGCGCTCGGTTCGGGCTCCCAGGTACTGGCCAAAAGAAGATTCGCCCCTGGGTTAGCTTAGGTGGTATTTGTTACTCAGTTGTGCTCCATTATGGTGTTAGGAAGTTTTTTTAGATAATTAATTTTCATTAATCCGGCATCTATATTCACAAAGGATATACAACTAAAATGACACAATAACACTTAGACTTACACTTATACCTCAACAAAGAGGAGAACACACAACCAAAGAAAGAAAAAAAACACAACGACCTTGACATGTCCCTGCTTCCCAGCATCCTCTCCATAGCCGTGTATTCTAAAAGTTTAACAATTGATTTATTATTATTTTAAAGATGCATACAGAAAAGATGAAAATTACATTTTACTAGTTAGCCTCGCAAAAATTTACCAATATGCATGGAAGGAATAGCGCAAAGAAATGTGTGGCACCAATATTTTTCAATTGAGCCTAAATATTATAAAAAATGCAGCAAAATGTCTCTCCGTTTTTTCACATTTGTGAATATATGCTCCAAAATTATTTGCTTGCACATGATAGACTGTGGCACATGTCACGTGAGAACGTTAGTTGTTCAAGCCAACAAGGTGGATGATGTACTCTTAGACTTTTTCAAACTAGCAGAGTGCCTATAAAAGCCTGCCAAGCTCACGGTCACAGCTCAAACCTATTGCAGAGAAAATATTGACTACACCAATACAGTACATGACCAAGCCTAAACTGAGAGTCTTTCACTCTTTCTCGTGCATCTAAAATATTATTTTACAAATATGAATGCTGCAATTAAATACCAATTTTATTTTTTAGAAACACACATGTTGTATGAGCGGGCATAAAATTAATTTATGTGCATGTACTCTTCCCTGTCAAAATATTTTTCATTTTGATCAACCTAAAAATACTAATATTTATAATATTAAACAAGTGTCGTTAGATTCAACTCAAATCTTTTCATAGTATACACATTTAAAACTATAATTGTTGATTATATTATATATATGTAGTTAAAATTAAAATATTTTGACTTTGACTAGTTCTAAAAATAAATATTTTTCTGGGATGGAGAGTATACAAAGCGTGTTTTGTTTAAAATAGTTTCAACTTTTGTAGTTTTGTTAATTTTAATAGTCATGCTAACCCGTATGGTTTGCCACTGGGAACTGCAAATATCGGTAAAGAATGTTTTGACACCACTAAATTGGTTTTGTTAAATTATTTATAAAAAAAGTTTTGACAGGGTATTATTTATTTAAACTCGTAGATGTTGATATATGTTTTTAAAGAATTTTTTGAAATTAAAGACGTTTGACTTAAACTAAATTTCTTGAAACGGAGAAAGAATTCTTATGCCCATCTCCTTCCAATCAATAGTATACACGGTTTGTGCTCAAACGCGCGTCCAGGAGACCACCACAGCCTGCCGTGGACTTGACTTGAGTACATGACCCCAAAGTCTTCGCGATACGGGTTTCACGCGGCATCGCCACATACTCCGTTTCCTGAGCGCGCTTATATTGGATCGTCGCCGTATCATTACCCACGCACTAGCCGAGATCCGAATTTCCAGAGTTTCCGATGCAAGTGCGCGGCCTGCTGTATCCAACTACTGTCGTGGACTCCTGCTTCTATCCATTGCAAGTGTGCTGAAGCTCTAACCAAGCCACAAGGGTGCGAAACACTATCCCCCCCTCTTCGTCCTCCCTCCCTCCCTTCTGTTATGATATGAGTCATATACTGCCTTGGGTTTACAAAGTCTCGACATGCTTAAGCTTTAGCTGTCAATATTTCTTTCAATGTCCCGATTAATGGACTTCCGACAACCATATGGCTTGGATTGTTTAGACAACAAAATCATGTCAAACTTGTTGTTTGAAACATCATACAGCGTTGAGTGTGATCTGGAAATAAATTCCATTCGGTACAACTTTACATATGGCACTTTTTTTTTACACAGGCTGGCAGGCATCAAAATTTATGATCACATTATTGCGAAACGTCCATTGTTAATGTTCTCCTAGATCAATACTGTTAACAGTAGATTTCGATTTTGTGCACCATTTGTCAATTCCTTGGACGATTTATTTTTCACTCTCTGTTTGGATGTAGTCGAATTAGCACCGATTCACATGTGTTGGAGTGGATAGAAGTGAAACTTGAATAAAATTCCACATCAATCTACTCAACACATGTGGATTGAGGTGAATCTGATAACATCTGATCAAGCCCTTATCAAGGAGAGAGTTGAAGGGTCGAAGGCCGGTCCGGCACTGTATTGTTGCATGCAGCCAAGCAACGTAGAGAACTAGACGATGCCACTTCTCTCTCGGCACGGACGGCACTGCCCAAGTGACTTTGGATTTAGGTCAATAGTGGACACGGACTGTACTTGGACAGGCTGGCCGGCCCCACACGGGATCAAGCAAAAAATAGTTAAAAAATATATAATTAATTTGATAGGCTGATTTGAGATCCGTGTGATTTTAGAAAAAAAATTAAAGCAGAAGCTTATTAGATTAAAACAAAAAATTGACAGTTGTAGGAATCTTTCCTCTGTAACAAATGACAACCTGTAACGACGATTTGATCTATGTCTAATATTATATTACAGGTGGGGATCCTCTCCCTTGGAAAACCCACCACTAAGAACTAGAATGACAATTAGAATGATATCCTTATGGATTACCCACATAGGAAAAAGTCCGGGATCCTGAAAGGATTGGAGTATACAAATTTAGAGTCATTTATAGAATCAGTCGAAGACATTTTTTCCGTAATAGCCAAATTTACCTTTGCAAAAATAATTTGGCTAATCTCTTGGAGATGCTCTTAAGAATGGAAGGTCCTAAAAAAAGCTCAATGTTTTTATGCGATATTTATTTGGAATGTCTCAGATATTTTTTTAATAATAACAAAATTTTGATGTTGCATCTCTCTTGTAAGTTTCAATGAAATCCATGGATTCCGCACATAACAAAATGTGAATACAAGGGATTTCGTCATGAAATAGCAACAATTGAAATGTACAGTCTTCCAAAACAGAACGATCGATGTTGCTAAATACTTTTTTTAATCTTGATGTTGCTAAATACTGTGTGGCTGCTAACTGGTCAGCGTCCTAGTGCTCTAACTGGTCGGTTAAATCGTTGCTCAGCTTTGAGAAAGAATCTGCTTCATGTTTTGCAGATTCCTGAAGAAAATAGCTGCTCGGATTGGTCTCAATAGCCCCATGACATGGCTACACAACAAGAAACATCGTCCTCTGTCTCGGAGGAGCAGTCAACCAAATCCTCTCAGGTAAGAACAATACAAGGACTGTTTTGACACAGGGAATTTCCTTTCCCATGTTCAACTTGCATTCAATTAAGTAATAATGCAGTGTGTTCTAGGCCTTCTTGCTACAAGATCATTACTGTGCCATTCTTTGCCATCATCAATATAATGCAAAAGGAAATTGAGAAATGAAGTAGCTAGTAGAAACAAGAATGCCATGTGACGATCATGTTGAAACACACGGTAGATGTGGTCTTACAACAATCTCAAACTAAAGACAACATTTATTTGTGTGAAGCATGAGTGTTTAATTTATCATCTGTTCATTGACTGCGTATACTACTACTACCAGGACGCCATGAGGACTCGTGTTCGGTTGTTCGCTGAAGGCGTGGTGAAGATGGTATCCCCGGTTCTTCTTGCGCTAGCGCTGAGGAAGGTTGATTTGAAGGGCGAGGGGACTCTGTTCGTGTTCGTGCAAAGAAGTATTTCCCCGATCGCAGCGGTTACAATGGCATTCGGCATCCTGCTAATGGTCCTGCTCTGGCTCTGCTTATCAAAGATTTTCGCTAGAGTCGAGTGGCTCCAAGATGCAGCCTCCAAGCTGCTGGTCCACATCTGCGCTATCCTGCTGATGTGCCTCGCATATCTCATTCTGCTCCTTATCAGCATGGACTATAAGGCCTACATCTTCATTGTGCTTCCATTGGTTGGTTTCGTCACGTACTTCTACATCTGCAGCCTGCGAGGTGACGACGACGGCGGCGGTGTCGTCGGTGACAGAGCTAGTGATGATGGCCATGCCCAGGCGGACTACGAGCGGGAGCTGGAGAGCTCGGTGGACTTCTTTGCCGCCTTCACGGTCCTTCTATTCCTGGGGCTCGAACGCCTGGCCTTGGAGTTGCATCTGAACAGCAACCATGAGGGTCACGATCACCTCGAGTCCACCCTCGTCGTGAGTTTTTTCACGTGCGTGTTGGGCGTGGCCATCATGTTCGTTTGGACGGTTCCGCCCTCTCACTCAGTCAGTAATGACGAGCGGAGTGATCAAATGCGTCGGCGCATCGAGGCATCTAACGTGGTGCTGGCCCTGCTTATTGCCGCCATAGTGCTCTGGATTACATGGGCGCCACTCGACGCGTACGCGCTGCTGGTGATCGTTCCGCCACTAGTCTCATTTTTGTTTGGGATATACGAACACTTTGACTTTCCAGGACCAGATGAGGCGCAGGACAAGCTCAACCGGATCAATCCGACGACATCACCGGGGAGCCACGACGTGGTCATCGAGATGCAAGAGCAGCAGCAAAGTAAGCAACCGGAGGGGGAATCGCAATCACAATCACCTAGTAGTAGCCAGACTGAGAACCAGCCGATGAATAGGACATCATCGTTACCGCCTGCTCCTGACGACGACAGCGAGCCGATGAATAGGACATCATCGTTACCTCCTGACGCCGACAGTGAGCCGATCAATACGACATCATCGTCACCTCCTGACGACAGCGAGGTCAAGCCGCCGCCTCCACTTGAGCTGACGAAGTTCGCGTTTGCAGGGTTCTTAACTGTATCAATCCCAAGCATACGCGATTGCTCGCTGACCAGCGGCTGGACGCAGGCTTTCATACTCTTCACTGCCATTTCTGTCGTCTCAGCGCTACTATGGAGGCTACTGTCCCACAGAGCTGAAACACCGCCAGCAGTAGTTCTAGCTGCCAACGTTGCTTCCTTTTTTGCCCATGCTTTTGCGGTAGCAGCATTGGTTCCGTTTGCAGTAATGGCAGATATGAACGCACGACTTGTGGTGCCCGACTGTCATGACTAATTGTTTCAGCACACTCAGGAAGATCATTTGAACCATTTGTTTACTTGAAAAGGATTAAGCAATCTCTGTAATCATAACAAAGGAATGTCTAGAAGGAATTCAATCTAACATAGTCATCTTGAGCTGGTCGAGGGAACAATTTAAGAAAGATAAATCTTACTAACTCCCTGGATAAACGTAAGATCCACTTCTACATAATTGCCTATGTATACACACCTGAAATCGATCATATTTAGATAGTCCTCATATACCTTTTTATCTTTATAAAGTTGTAGCATGTATTTGAAGGACCGAAAACAGCGACCAGAGGAGGATGAATGGGAGACTAATAAGTTTTTTCTCTCGAGAGAACTCGGACTTTATCCTAAAATGACAAGCCCACTCTTCTCTTGTAGCTTTCCCTAAGATCAAGTAACAATAGGGTGCCTACTGACCATAGAAAAGGAGCTGAAAAAATGCAGAAGTAAAATGAGCAAGAAATGGAGAAAGGTTCAAGAACACAGTGCAAGCTGGACCAATCCTATATACATATCGGTGACAAACCAGCCCAAGTGGCTTTTTGAGAAAAAGGAAAAACACACTTAAACGGTCTCTAAAAATTGTGAACTTGTAACCAACACAAGGAAGCAGCCTCTAGAAAATCTCCTAAAAATTCACAGATCGAAAATATACCGGACCACCTATTGGACCGGTCCGGTTTGAACAGACTGTACTGAACTTTCTCTAAAAATTCAAAATTGATTTAAATCAAAACTAAAAATTATGAAACTTGGTGAAAACCTTGACTAACCCATTTAGAATCTATTCCCAATAGATCGAATCATAAAGATCAAAACTCGAATAAAATTTTGAAATCTCCTTCTCAATTTCGGGTTTTAGCAAGAATCCTCCAAATGGTGATTTCTAGGTGCTCGTGGGAAATCAGTTAAAACCAGTGGCTAGATAAGTTGGCAAGGGTCATAGCACCTGAAGAACAACCACGAACAAACAAAAACCTTCAGATCAAAGTTATCCAAGAGACTCACCAAAATAAGGTAGAAGAAGGTATTGGAGGATTGAACTTGATATATGATAGTTGGGCTTTAAGCCATGATTTGGACAAGTTCCAAGGGTTCCAAAATACTTTGAAAACATCATCAACAATCACCCAAAACAGCAGCACAAAATTCTCTAAAAAATGACCTCAAAAAACATTGAAATGGAGAAATTTCAGGTTGGGCAGAAGAACAAGTGAAGCACTAATTTGATATCTTGATTACTTCACCATGTAATATTACAAGCCACTCCTAGTAGAACTCAAAGCTTGGATGGTGAAAATCTCAATCAAAGAGCCACTCCTCTATCCATCTCTTTCTCTAACCCTACCCACCTCTCAAAACCACACAAATGAGAGTGGCCCTCCACCTAGATGGCTGCCCCAACAGACACTCCTCATATATATAGGCACCCGCAAAATGTCCAAAGCGCCCTTATATGAAGCACTCAACCCCACACTACCACAGAAAGTTCAATCGCCACTGAAACGAATCGGGATTTCAAAACTTGAAATTCTAATGTAATGAAAATGGACTCTATGGGCCATTAAGTTTGGATTTTGTGTTTGATGAACAACATGACCATTTTGACTAATGTTGTTTGCTAGTATACAAGGTATAGTTTAAACAGATACAAGTTGGACTTGGATTTAGGCAAAGTGATGGTACGAATGATAAACAGCTCAAGCAAGAAATTAGAAGCCATGTTAAAGACCTTCAAGACATGCTATATGTCTAAGACACCAAAAGTAGAAGCGCAAAGGCAAAGACAAACAAAATTGAAGTCACTGAAGTCAAGACAAAAAGGTGGAAGAACTAGAATTGACTAATGATTTTGGATTTGCTCAAATTGACATGACTTCAGTTCAAAGATATATAGCCTTTCATTGGCTTTCTAAAAAGTCCAACATCATCAAAATCAGAGTTCGAAGCTAAAAGTTATATCCAAAATACAAAAGTGTGTCGCGATGAAAATGGAGCAGCGGACATGTTCGGTGCCCACAGGACATAGTGGTGACACCTATTGAACCACCGGACATGCTGTCCGGTGCAAAAGTTCCAGTGCTCGCAGAAAAGCAAAACAACGGTCGAATTATCAGAGGTCTGGTGTGAAGTCCAATGCTAACACCGGACATGTCCGGTGCGTACGCAGAAGTTGTTATGCAGCCCTAATGGCTATATTTGGACTTGGGGCTACAAATACCACCCCAACTGGCCATTTGAGATCTATGGGAGATGAGGAACATACCAAAGGAGTTGGTGCTCCATTCTAGTGTTTTTTATTTGCATAGTGCTTAGTGATACACATGGTGATTAGTGAAGGTGCTTTGCGAAGTACTTAGACTAGTTAAACTACCATTTATGCGCTTGAGGTTCAGGCCTAGTGTCTAGTGAGGTATGCATAACTCTTAGCACTCGGTGCACGCGCGCACCATTGTTGTACATTTGAGGGGCTTATAGTCTTGCGAGACCACATCAACCGTATTTGTAGTGTTGCCGCCACTGTGTACCGGAGGGAATGAGGTCCGTGGCGGTTTGGCTGAAAGCTCGATAGTAAAGACGGCGGGAAGCAGTCCTGGAGAGGATATTCTGGATACCCACTTGCGCGTGAGGAAGGCCCCAGGCTATCTATGGAGTTACCTAACTGGGATATTTACGAGGACTAGGGGAAAGCTTAGTGCGTCTTGATATCTCGGTATAAATACTGGCATCGTCGAACGGGAGTTTACATCTCTACCTCATCTTTAGCTTCCGCATTTATATTGCTACCTTGGTTGTGTTCTTTACTTTCCTAGCTTAGTTGATAGGATTGAAAAAAACCTAGGTTGCATAACTCTTTACGGTAGAGATAGCAACACACCTAGCAAAACCGTAATTGCACATTTAGATAGTTTATTTATTGCATAGGTTTTGTTTAGGTTTGAATTAGAGGCCATAGTTAGAAGTAGATTTTTAAGTTCCCTAATTCACCCCCTCTTGGGCGTTACGGTCCTTACAGTAGCAACGTAAATGTGGAAGCTAAAGATGCAAACTCCCATCGACGACTTCAGTATTTTTACCGAGTTATTGAGAAATGCACAAGCTTCTTCGTAGTCCTCGTTGGAGCCCCTCACACGGGCCAAGCTCCCGGTCAGGTAACTCATTAGATTAACCTCACATTTTTTTGTGTGTGAGGGCCTTATAATTCACTTGTGTAGCGGCATAAATGGTGAAAAACAGTCTAGAATCACTTATAACAATTTTTGAGTGGCGGCCTGTGCCCTCACTTGTCATTACCGGTGGATGTCTCAAACAAACGGTGGTTCCGGTGGAAGCTCTTACAAGTTCTGAAGACATTTGCCAAGAAGGGCATCTCCTTTAGTTTGGTCTTTGGTTTTAGTGCAGTCTGTGCTCTTTTGGTTTTTCAGCTTCTGAGTGTGAAGTGTTGGTGGTTGGTGGTTTATCTACGCTAAACTGTCTTGGAATGGTATGCCATTCCTAATGCTGTAAACGGTTGAAACCGTTATTTGATTAATGTTAAAAGACTGGGCCTTCGGCCCTAAAACTCTAAAAAGACTTGTGTAGGTTTTGATAAGTAGCTTTTTGGCGAAAGATTTTAAGTTGCCTAATTAAACACCATGGTCACTTCAGAGAGAAAAAAATAAAAAGAATAAGAGTAGTATGATTGACATGTAGGTCCTAGATAGTACAGGTTCTAATTTGAGGGCTCCTACTAGAGATGAGTCATAGTCTTCAAATGTAGGGGGAGCCCTAAAATCAGAAATGTAGGCCTTGATTTAAGGGCTATTGCTAGAGATGCAGTAAGCCTCCTATGGGGTAAGGAGACTTTTGGCGCAATGAAATTATAGTTAGATTAGTCTGCCAAGATATTCACAACTTCCTTATAATGACAAAATGTCAGGCCCATCCTAAAAGTCATACAAGGGACATGTTGTTGTCTGCCCTGTCACTAAAAGGTGATTAGTGAAGTGTGGCAATGATGTGTCATCACTTATGTAGTTGTCACCTTTGTGTGTTTCTCACATAGTGCTTCTGAGAAAATTATGGCCACAATCATTTTGATCCGTCTCTTATGTAGTTGTCACCTTTGTCTGTTTCTCACAAAGTGCTTATGAGGAAATTATGGCCTCAATCATTTATCAAATACGTGCAATACTCCTCTGAAATAATAATATGAATACTTCATCCCCAAAATCCTGAATCGTCTCAATGTTTGAGAAGGGGTATTTTAAAATGTCATATAAAAGAAAGAAATTTGACATCGATTTATTCAGAAGACGACTTATACAACAAACAATTACTGTATGCGGGGTACAGTGGGAGTGAAAAACAAGCAAAGCCGTTTCTTTGAATTACAAGATAGCAACTACAACTTGAGGCCCGAAGGATAGTTGAAGCTTGATTTGTGATCATTCCATGGATGTACATGTACCGTCGTGGACTCCACAGAAAGCCTTCAGTGGGTCATCAAGCTTGCTGTAGCCTTCCTTGGTCAAAACAAACTCGATGTATTCGTCGGGCCTACAAGGATTATACAACAGAGGGTTCTCCCCATCGACGAGCTCGTCCATCGCTCTGACCTCGTCGCCGTCTCTAGACCAGCTGCCAAAAACCAATGAGAAGCGCTCGCGGTTGCTCGCCGTCCTAACGCGGTGGACCGACGCCGGCACCCTGCCGTTGGTAACGACCTGCAATACGTATATGACACCACATGCACACTGCTGCAGCAACAATAAACAGAACTGAATATGATTCGGAGAATGCATGCTTTCCCTTCCCCGTACCGTGAGTAGGTCGCCAGCTTGAAAGGTGAAGGTGTCTGGCTCGGGACGAATGAGATTCCAACTCCGGTCCTTGGCCTGAACCTCGAGGCCTTCCACCTCGTGCTGTACGACCAGGGTGCTCATGTTGAAGTCGCGGTGCGCTCCCATGGACAATCCGCTTCCGGTGTCTGACTGTACGCCGTAGTGGCACAGCCGTAGGGTGTGGGTGAGCGAGCCGAGGTGGGAGGTTATCTTCTCTTCCGGGACGCCCAGCCCTTCTAGGGTCATCTTCGACACTATCTGCTGCAGTTTCAGCAAGTTGTTCCCAAATCGCAGCATCATGTCACTGGACATGTCGGCAGTGACATCCGATCGAATCCGACACAGCAGTTATGAGAAAATTAGTTATATTCCGTGTCAAAATCTAGCTACCAACGACGACGCAGTGGTGTTTTATTACCTGAATTCCGGGTTACCCTGCGGCCAGAACAGGTTGGTGAAGTCGCGGATGCTGCCCTCGTCTGTGGCTCCATCGAAGCTGACGCTCTCATACACCGGTTCCGCTGTCGCGATGTATCCTCTAAAGTGCGCCTTAGCGGAGACGTTCCGCTGCTTCGTCTCGAGAGGGAGCGCAAAGAGCTCCGGCAAGTCATGGCCGAACAGCACCTGCCGGAGCTCGGGGCCTAGTGCGTCGTTGTACGCGACAACGACGCAGCCGTGGGCTACCATGGAAGCTGTCACGGCGGCCCGAGCTTCCTCCCAACCTGGCACCCCAGGCTCGACACCGCGTAGGTCGACCTTTGGGATATCCATGAACGTAACTATGCTTGCTGTTGTGCGCCTTATTGGTACATGTAGACAACTAGTAGCGGGGCGCGCGCATCCGCGCGCCCGTGCTGGTTAAAAGATCAGAAAACAGTATAAGGTGCAAAGAGAAATAGAAAGAGGGAGGAAGAAACGTGGTGTCATTTTTATTACTGATATACCTGTCTTCTGCGTAGGTGACCAAGCTTTCCTTTTCTTATAAATCTAGGAATTTTCTGTTACTGGTAGCTTTGTGTGTACAAACGGTACAATAAATAAGGAAACAGGTAAGTTAAAAAAAATAAGGAAAAAGATCATTAGATCTTAAGATATCTTGTTGATAGATCTTGTGTCCATCAGATTAGTTTACGGTAATCACCAATCACCAGACTGCAATAAAAAGAGCGATCATGACTTTTGTACATAGAAAATCTATGTTTAGTTTGCGGACTAGAAGTTAGGTATAAGTTGTAGCCAAGTATATATGGACGAAGGTTTGGTTTATGTTATGGAGATTAGGTAAAAGTGATACCCATATATATACATAGATATATCATTTGACGTAGAATTAATTTAAGAAGTGTTCAAGTACAGAGGCACATAGTTAGTTACATGACACAGAATGGAAGTAGGTATATATATGTATATGTGAAAAGAGCTAGGAAACTAAATAGGGAATGAAAATAGAGGAAGCTCTGAATTCAGACTTTGTATTATACGGGAACTTGGCTAGGACAATGTGTGAAGCAAAAATCTAATAAACTGACATAATTGAAGTGGTACGGAATGTCGGCATAGCGAACTCGGATCAATATTCTTTGAAATGCATGGAACCACATAAAACTGCAAATAAGAAAGGGAAGAAGGATCTTACGAAGATATTGGCCAAGCACATGCGAATAATGGGCAGTGCACGGAGAAGAATGTTGAATGTAGCAATGTAAAGCAAAGCTGAAGATTCGTTGGTTTCTCATTAACTAAGCCCCAATTTAGCCTATGGAGGGAACCTATTTTCAAGGTGGAAATATTACCTCGTGCATACAAATATAATGAGAGTAATGTTCAGGCAATTTTTTTACTTAACTATTAAAAATTAGATGTGTCCTCTAAAATACGACGATTATGAACCTGGTTAGGTAAAAGTACAGTTTTCTCAGCTATTTATTTACATAGAGCTTCTATATAAAGTGTAGACGGAAAAGTTATACTCACTGGTAGCTATAGAGTAGGAATGAAAGAATGAAGCCAACAATAGCTTGCTAGCCAGTCCAGCCACCTTTGTGCTGCTCTGGAATCTTTCTGAGATCTGTCCAGAACCGCAATGGCATTATCTCTGCACAGAGAACCCGTTTGTAAGATAGATAGCAGTCTGGCCATAAAAAAATAAGAACATAGAAAAAAGTCACTTGAACTATGAACAGCTCGGTATTTGTTCAATCGGTCTGTTTCAATTCACAGGTTAATAGAAAATAGGAGTAGAGAAAAAAGGCAGCTGAACTATGGACAACTCACTATAGGAAAAAGTTTAATTCATATATGATGGGTTCTTCTTCTTTCCTGCGTGTCACACGGTCATCCTAAATGAGGTTAAATAACAATTGGAAAAGTGGCCTGTACACAATGAAGTACCCATCAGTAAAAAGGAAGTCACATTGATCTTCATATATCTTGTTCTGTCCATCTTTTGAACCAACACTTTTATGAAAAAGCGACCCTGCAGCAAGAAAACAATTCGGTGTTGTTTGAAAATGTATCCTCTGAACATTACATGGCAATGCATCCATTTATATTGGTCTAACATACAAGCACATATCTTCTTTGAAAACTCAGAGGTAAGGACCTAACATCCACATGGAGGTACTAATCACTATTTTGACTTGCTAAGCAGGTAGCGGTCAAGAAAAATATATCTTGCTCTAGTCGCCTTTTCTTGGTTAGAGGACTACGAAATTGAAGTTAAAATATGTACCTCTGTACTCAAGACAAACTGAAATTTAAACTGAATCAAGTATCAAACTCACTGGGAAAAGAGGCATGAGGCTGAGAAGGAAAGTGATCACATATGAACAGATACGAACCCAAGTTTGAATAGACAGCAATAGGCACGGCCATAAATTTAAAAATAAATCAATTGCATAATATCATATATCAAAACAAATGTGAAAGAAACAAATTTAACCTTGCGACGTAATCATAGGATGACATATGAAAGGTTGGTAAAATTGGGAGGGTTAAATGCACAGCAATCGAGAAATATTTTAGGATAGAAATGCCAGCAGCATGAATTTGATATGGAAGGAGAAAGATATAAGACAACAGTTATAATGTGGCTGCAGACATAGAGGGTGACCTTTTTCGATTATAGATACTTACATGAAGCTAGAGAAGCACACTTTCGTCACATGGCACAAAATTCTACAAACAAGCGATAAGCAGAACAGATATTTAACAGTTTTCTTCACATGGCAAGAGTATAAAAATCCCCAAATAAAATGCAATAGATAATTAACATTCAGCAATAAGTGGACATATTCTAACAAGGCTAAAGATATATATACCTTCAGACCTTGGTTGCTTTCCAAAGGAAGGAGACCTAGCACAACCTGTCCACACATTAAAAACAGTCACATAAATCAGGTACGTTCTAGCATATTTTTCAGATCTATGCCTAAAACGAAATAGGAGACGGCTGAATTGTGTAGACGTTTTAGTGCTGCAAGAGAGGATATAAGGCAAATTGACATAGGATGTTATATCCAATTCTTACCGTAGAAAAGATCTGTACAACCAAGATTACTAATATTTGAAAATAAAACAACACATACCTCAAAGATGCATAAAAACAGCGATTAATATTTGTATTTCTCAAATCTTGTTGTTGTAATAAACTGATAGATTTATATCCAAACATAGTCCTCTCGGTTTAGACACTTTAAAAAAACTTAAACGTAAGGAGAGAGGTCCCCTTGCTTTGTTCAGAGAGGTAAACACAATGTCCTTTAGGGAGGTAGTCATTGTGGTGTGAGCACCCGCGAGTGTAGAAAAAAATGGACTATATATAGCATTTCAGGCAAGGATCAACTAAACTACTACATCCAGAATACGGAGGGAAAAAAGGGCAGAAGATAAGGTCAAGCAACAGACCATTAACCAAATCTTTTTTGGACACTGCACTGGACTGTGTAATGCGAATATACCCATCAGATGAATCATCGTTTTCTCTTTTCTTCAAACGTCAGAAAGGTGGAGCTGTAACAACCAGTTGTCTCTGCACCTTCATTCTCTCAACCGGACCACAGTCACCATGCTTAAGCTAGAGATAAGATAAGGAAGATCACAATAGTTAGATATTGGGTTAAGAGAGGTCCTGATTCCTGAGATAATCCATAAGACATAATTTATTTAGATTGTCCATTACCTTAATCGTAATAAACTTGTTGTTTGGACCTTGCAGCATGGATGAATCACCAAATGCAGAATTACCCATCAGATCAACGACGCGGACTGGTATATTTAAACTGTGCAGATTATCCAAACATAAGAAGCGCTCACTAATAAAACCATACATGTATATAGAATCAAAGATCAGAAAATCGACGTCCAAAGATCTATACGTACTACATTATTGGCCAGTCCAAGTAACCAGACTCAAATATATTAAGCAAGAGTTCTGTGTGATAATAATATCATCAATAGTAAACTACAAAAAAACTGCATGCCCAAACCAACAGTTGAGAGCAGTAGAAATAAAATTGGCCCAAAGCTTCTAAGTTGTGAAACCTATAGGTTTTAGCAGGGAACAAAAATAACGTGAGCTGAAAGTATTCAGCAGTCACTGTATCTCATTCAACTTATTGGAACTTACTTCGATATAGACCAGGTTTCTCCTTTCTAGATTTGTTACTAATCTTTTTAAATGTAATTTAGAGGCAGAGGTGTGAACACATTCTTTAATCGGTTGGACATCTTAAGTGAGAGTGTAGTCGAACGTTGTTCATATCCAACTATATTAATTTTATTTGGAAGCTGCAGGTTGACCCTTACTATTTTGTAGGAGCTTCACTGTTGCAATTAGACCCGTTTTTGCACCAATAAATGGCAAAGCACAAAGGAATCGTAACGTTGGTCTACTCTCGAAATTACAAATTATTTCAGAAAATCCCAAAAACCAAACACATAAATAATAAGTAAAATCCAATTGCAATAATTTATAGATTTGGGGCTACGATTGGAGACCTGATGATGCAGTCACTGTGAATCATGTCAACATGGTTATCCTATACTTTAGCTGCATGGAAGAGATCTGGGAACCATAAATTAGTAGCACAGAGGCCCCTTTTTATCACAATTGCAACAAAAACCATCCACACCTCCCAACATCAAGTTATGCAATACAAAGCCAGGATCGGACAACATACGTAAAAGGCATTAATACATGGAATCATAAATGCAAACCTAATGGGTCTATGAAGCAAACAGAATTTAGACTGTAATGTTATCAAAAATTTCAACTCTCAAACAGTCACACCTTATTTTTTGGGGCCACATACAGAATCAGGTAAATATGTCAGGCCGGTTATAGCATGAAAATATTTTGCTTCATCTGTCCAGAATTTACAACGGAATTGAATGCTTACATAGTTTTCATCTTTCTGAGTAGCCATCTCTCCTAAGCACATGACTAAGAAGTAAAAATACTATGTAGTGTTTCATCTTGCTACCTCCGCTGATAATTTGATTTACTATAGCACTACAAAAGATAATCCTAAATTTTAACGGTGAAGTACACAAACCAGCCATTTCATGACAGACTGCGTACCAAATTTTCTTCCGTTGAACAAGCATACTGCATTATGCTACTGTTAACAGAATAAAAATGGACCATGGGTTGTCAGCAAATTGCACTTGATGCAGCCTGTCCAACAGTTAAAGGGGTGTTGGGGATTACTGTAATAGTTCACCGTCGAACAGAAATGGAATTTGTTGCTCACATGTTTGTCATGCCTATCTGTGATGAGCAACCCCACATAGAATGGAAGTAGAGACAATAGGAAGAGACATAGAAGGATACCTGTAAAAGCACTTATTCATAATCTCGAAACGATCCTGAAGAAGCTTGCTGACGACCATTATTTGCTTTTTAAGCATTAGCGCAATATGGTATGCCCTGGAAAACAGAGGACTAATTTGATGAAGCTGTCACCGAATCGAAAAGAACATGGAAGGAAGCACCAATTGGATAGCAAGCATAAGAGGTTTGTTTAAGGAAAAAATAGCCACAAAATGCAAGGATGGAGGCGACATTATTGAAAATTCCAAGACAATCAGCGAAACAAATGAAATTTTGTGGAGGTGCAATTTAGCAGAAGCATAGATTGAACTTCAATACAATAAACCTGAAAATATATTTTTAGGAAAAAAGGGGACTGTGGAACTGGACCTGAATGGTCCAGCTATCCATTTTGTCAAGATAAGATAATGGGTCTATTTTTTTTACACATGATAGTTTTTAACACTGAGGCTGACATAATTTTGTGCAGGGATGGATGCTTCTCATTATCCTAAAATATAAGAATATTAGAGGGCACTAATCAAGATTTGCAGAATGCATGTTTGGCACTGAATCAACACTTTTGGGGGAGCATACCTAAGAAATTGATACAAGGGCAAAGAGAAGTGTTTACCTGAATCATTGTACAGAGAGTAAAAGGCTTAGCTGTTGTAAATCATTAAATCTGTAATGTATGAAGTACACAATTATAGTCGTAACATTGAATTTACGGTACATGCAGATATGAATGAGGTAACTCTAGACCAACTTGCAAGCAAAAGGAATGAGTATCTATTTGTGTGAGAGAACAGTACGCGTTACCAAATTCAGCAACGCAAGCCGCTATCTTTGAATGGCGAGAGGTCTCCAAACACTTCTTTCTGATTTTGGTGAAGGCAGAGATCTATAAGATTCTGGAGCTGCACAGTGGAAACTAACAACTTGGGTTAAATGAACCGTCATTCTCACTAACTGTACTGTATACCATTGTATAAAATGGTGGGCACACCATTTCTGAAACCTATATTTGCCCCCAAAAAATGGAAAACGTTCATAGGATCTTACAGGTACCTGCCAAGAAAAATCAGAGGCTTTTCGCTTAGCTGGAGGTTGACTATGCATTTTTTTCATGCAAGGAGTAACTGGCAGGAAGGATGGCAATTTACTATGAACCAATTTAAACATGACTACCTAGCTAATGGAAAATAAACATTATGTTTAGTAAACTTGTAACACATACCAGGCGCCATCTGCTGGTATCGATTCAGAGGGCACTGCAGTGCAACTCGTTGCTGATCTTAGCCTCGCTACACATCCCATCCCTTGGTTGATCTACCTGTTTCGGTGTGGAACCAGAAATGCAAACCAAAACATCATATGTAAATAAAAAAGGGAGTCTAAAGTAGAGCAGCAAACTATACGAAATCAGTGCCACTCCTCACTGATCTTAGCCTGACCACACCTCCCATGCCTTTGTTGACCTAGCTGTGTTTGCGTGGACCCAGAAAGGAAAATTAAAACATCATATGGAAATAAAAGAGGGACATTGAAGTAGAGCAACAAACCATACGGAATCAGCGTTGGCTGATCCCCGCCGTGGAGCTCAGTGACATTGCAAAAAGCATGTATGAGATCACTCAAAAGAGTTATGTCTGGCAATATGTATAGACAAAACACATTTGGCAGAGTCTTAGTTTGTGACAATAGGCAAGCAACCAAGCAAGGACCACAATAAAAAGAACTTAGCAAGCAGGCGCTGCTGAAGTTGCTCACGCCGGTGTCCCCCCTGATAAGCAGTTAAAACCTGTTGTTTTTCATGTCTTATATTTTTATGGGGAAAGAACAAATAAAATTTAAAACATCTGAAGGAAGCATTCAAAAAAGACTAATTTAGGATTTAGGCTTGGCACAAATGCGCCTAGGCATTAATTTACATATTTTAGCTATGCTAGCTTAAGAGGTAGGCATATATTAAACCGCAGGAAATTCAATGAAATATTCTTGGCATGGACCTGTGCAGCTGAACCAAGGTACCCAAATCAAAAATTGCTGGCGCCTCAAAAACTCAATCGAAATGCACGAGGCACACAAGGCAGGGGCGTAGCTAACTGGTCCAAGTACCAGGATCCTTGCACAAAAAATCAATGGAACTGCACGAGGCACACAGGCACGAATATTACCAGGAGATCCAGCCACGAAGCTGAGCCGCCGCTGTCTTCGCCGGCGAGGAGGAGGCGACGCGTTAGGGTTTCCTGGAGCACAGCACGAGACGCGGACCAGAGGGAGGAGGCGGCGCCGGGGGGCAGGCACGGCGGCGCCCACCAGTGGGGCGTGGTCACGCGGCGCCGTGGCTGGTGGCGGCCACCGCCGGTGGGCACGTGCGGCACCGCGTCGTGACCGAGGTGCGCCGTCGTGCGCCGCCAGCGCCTCACGCTGGGAGCCGGCGGTTGCGGGGCCGGCCGGGACGACGCGAGGGAGGAAGGAGGAGGAGGGGGGCGGCCGTCGCCGCCGTGGTCGTGCCGCACGTGCCAGCGGCCGCCGCCCTACTCGTGTCGGGAGAGGGAGTGAACGGGAGAGCGGAGGGGGAGAGAAGAAGGCTCTGGAACCAGAAGTTGAATCCGAGTATATATTTGTTTGTCTGGATTCTGACGAGAAGCCGGTAAAAGCACAGGGAAGCTGGGTAGAAGCCATAGAAGGTAAAGAGAAGCAGGAGAAGCCATTTTCTGCAAAATCCAGTAGAATCCGATCTAAGAGATCTTGGCCGTCCAACGGCAGATCGAACGGACGAGGGAATTTCGGGTGACGTGGCCGGTCTGGCCTGCGGAGGAGCAGGCCATCCTTGTTTCTCTTAATTGCTTTGGCTACGTATAAACGCCTCCGGGCCTTCTTTGTTTCTTGGTTAGCGAGTATAAGAAGTCGTATACTATACAAAGTTTTAAATCTCCGGCTATAGCTGCCGTTATAGCCGGAGATATAGCTGCTGGGGAGGAGTACAGCTAGGACAAGCAACTTTTAGCGCTAAACGATCGCTGCCGCTAATAGCCGGAGATAACCAGAGATAGCCGCTAATTAGTGGCCTATTTAGCTTCAGCTAAACGCTTGACTGACCTAGAAAAAGGTCGCAGCCCAGGAAACGGAAGCCCACAAAGGACCAAAATGGCAGCGCACTCTTCAACGCTCAGAATCGCCTCTTCTCTGCTGCGAGATGGGCAGATGACGGGCTGGCAGCGGCGGCTGCACCTGGTCCCCGGAGGCATGAAAGCGGCGGTGTCTGCCCTCATCGCTTCGCCCGGCCTCTGCTCCCGCCGATGGGGTGACCTGCGCGGCCGCGTTGAGGTGTTCATCTACACCATCGCCGACGCCATCGTCTTAGTGGAGCCCGCGGTGGCCGCTGATAGCGAGAGCAAGGAGGCCGCCGAGGACTGGCTCTTTGGCATCATCAACTCCATGGAGACCATGTTCAAGGTGTGTGCAACCCGTGTGCCCTCTCCGCCAGCGATTCTGTGTCTCGGTTCTAGTTGCAGTCCATTAAAGATGTGTTCTTGTTTAATGTATGCTTAGTTTTACTGATGTCTGAATGTCTGATGGTCATGAATCTGCTATTTTGTTAAGTTTGTGCCCCGATGGAACTGATGGTGATGTTTGATGGTATATCTGATTGTCCGAAATTGATGTTTGAAGGTCTCCGAGAATTAGTTATGGATCACTTTCATAATTGTTATGCCAAAGTTCTATATTTTTTCGGATTTTTTGCAAAATCAGCTAAATGTCTTAGCTTCAGCTCCGGCTATAGCTTCTCTTAGCTGTTATGAAGGTCAGCAGCTAAGACTGCCCTGGGCGTTCGGCCGAACCGATCGGTCTCGGTCTTCGGTCATTTCGAAAGTTCGGTCATCTAAAAACGGAGACCGATCGGTTAGTTTCAAAACTCAGGACCGAGCAAGTTCGGTCTCGGTTAGTTCGGTTCGGTCTCGGTCATGACCGAACTAACCGAACTTCACAAAACAACTACTAAATATTATAATTTGTAGCAAATTTTACCAATATTTTTTCTATTTCAAGGCAAAAATACAATACAAAATATAGATTAAACATAGTGATAAGAGCGATGGTTGATATAAACCCACTAGAATAAATATTATATCACTAATAATAGTCTAAATTACATATTATGTTAACAAAATTCAAATGTTCGGTTAATTCGGTTACCCGAGGGTAATGACCGAACTAAGTCCGGTTAGTTCGGTTACTTCAAACTGAAGACCGAACTTGTGACCGAATTTTTCGGTCTCGGTCACTTCGGTCTCGGTTAGTTCGGTTCGGTCTTCGGTCTTCGGTTAATTATGCCCAGGGCTAGCTAAGAGGCTTAGCCGGAGATTTTAAACCTTGATACTATACCAAGAAGTCACAATAATACGCCATGCCGTAGTGCCATTTTTCATCGAGATTCAAACGCAAGCATGTGCTGGATTTCATCTAGATACGGACGCAAGCATATTGCCAAGAGAAAGTCATGGGACCTGCTGATTTCAGGGGACAACCGCATGATAATTGCCATGTACTTAAAAATCTATAATTATTATTGACTCAAATGTGCCTGTACATCTTGACCGCTAAACACAAGTTATTCTAAGAGCATCTCAAGAGTACTCAAAACAGTTTCCTAATTCAGGAATTTTGGCAAGATTGAAAAAAAACTCATCTCCAACAACTCTCAAATCCACCTCCTAATCTTTTGGCACTTGGAAAACATCACCCCCACGCGCGTAAAGTTATGCGCACGTATAGTCGTGCCATTCTAGAGGTGGAAGGATGTGGTGAAGAAAAAAATAGGATAGGGTTCCTGATACAAATGTATAAGAGAAAAATAAAGTATAACGGTGGTGAGTATGATTTAGAAATAGTTTAGGATTCTTGATGTAAAACTTGCTTCTATCTTTGAGGCGTGGGATTTTGGAAACTGTTGGAGTCAGGGGCGAAGCCAGGATTAATCGTCGCCGGGGTCAGGACAAACCCGTAGTGCTAACATTAAGGTTGCAATAATACAATACCATACATAATATCAACAAATGTAAAATAGCATTATAGAACCGACAAATTATTGTCACATCCCAAAATTTCTGATTTTAGGTTGTGCATAGGAAACACTAAATAAAATAAATGTTTTAATATTCGGATAAAATTTCCTAAGTTTAGTTTACGATAGCATCAATTAGTTATAAAAAAATGAAAAAAAATAATAAGAATCTTTAAATTTTTCTAAACTAATTTGACGGGCTATTGTTTGATGTGATGTTTGCTCGTTAACTCTTGTGTGTTAAGAGCGAACAAAGTCTTTCAAAATGCGTTTAGTGGATCAATCATTCTTCTCCAGCACGTCTTTATCTTTTCCGCAATCAATATTCCTTGTTTCTCATCTTAAGTTCTCATTGGGAGTTTCCTAAAATCTGTTCTTTATAACGTAAATTATTCCTTTTAGTTCCTCATGTGTCAATCAATCTCAGTGAACTCTTCGGGAATTGTTCTGGCTTTTTCTGGAGCTAGTTTACGCTTTTCTGCGAGCATTATCTAATTTTTAGACGCTCCAAAATATCTTTTTATGAGCTCCAAATACTTTATTTTGGTTCCTTATGTTCCATAATGTCTATGAGAATTTTCCCTAAATATTTGGAGCTTTCAAAATATTTTTCGTGGCTTAAATAATAATTTTAGACTTTTCTGGAATTATTTTATCTATGAAATTAATTAATTCCAAAAATAAATAAATATCTTATTTTTCCCAACGCTCAAAGCCTATGTGCAATAATCATAAAGGCTTATGTCTTTATTTACTAATGAGCCTTAATGTCTATTTAGGCCTATTAGTGGAGGTGGACGGTGCAACATCAATTAGTACTATATTATTAATTGATGTGAAGGTGGAGAGTTTTACTCCCTATAAATATGTACGTACCCCTTGGGCAAAGCACCGCCGCTGGATTTTCAAGTTCCAGGATCGCTGTCATCCTCTAACTCCGGTAGTGCTCCCCTTCATTATCGTCCGCTTCTGTACCTGGTGAGCCCATATCTGCCAATCTGTTCTCCTAACTTACGCATCTATGAACTCGCTCTCATGTTCATCTGGTCCCATGGTCTTTGCGTGCGAGGTGGTCGCTGGCTGTCCCATGCATGTGGCGTTGGCCGTATCTGCGCTTGCCCATCCATGCATCTCCAACAAAACCAGCCGACGGCGAGCTGCCTGTTCCTTGATCTTGCAAGTCACCGTCGCCCAACATCTGTGACCTACAGCAAAAACGGATATTGCTTTGGCTTTCGAAACTTCATTGTTTACATCTGCACACCGCGGAGCCATTTATCAGACATCGTGATCTACAGAGTCCATGTACGTGTATATGCTCATCCATCCTTTGAACCTATAACCTCAACACAAAAATAATTTTAACTCCGTTCTGCCCCTGGTTTTGTATCTCGCCGAGCTCTGAAGCACAACCGCTGCTGCTGTTGACGCCATCTGCCGCCTCTCCGTACGTCCTCTGCAACCGGCCGGCTACCAATCTACGGCAAGAAGAGCAGAGGAGTCCTACGTGAAGCACCATCTATTTTCTTGTCCAACTCTAGCACGTCAGCGCTGTTCTTCGCCGGCAGATGGATTGATGCACTTGCAGACCAACAACTACGTCGTTCCATGAAGCCGAACATGCTACTACAGTTCATGCAGGACCGAGAAAGCAAGTCCGTGCAATGTTTTCCCTCACCGTAACATCAGCAGCAAACACCATGGTGGTCAGATAAAGGTCAGCTGCATCTCCCCGTCCATTGTTCTGTCGAACAAAGTGTTTTGATCTTGCCCAATGATCCATCCTTGTTTTCTATCTATTTCTAAATTCCAGATTTTGTGCGTGTACAAACTGTGCTCCACTGAAATCGTATAAGACGGTGCATGACTGTCTACTCTCTCACATACAAAGGTACCTTGTTTAGCTTATATCTTTATCATTTTAACTCCGATTTGAGTCATTCTAGTCGCATTAGATTCGTGTCATCGCGCTCTACGCAGTAGCGCTAACCTTTATCATGTCACTTTTATATGAATTTATTAATATAAATGCAATCTGATTAATAATTATTTAATAGCTTTCTAGTTAAAACCAACCTAGGGTTGTAATTCCGATTCCGTTGCATTGCGATCGTGTCGATGTATGCTACGTGTTAGTAACAACGTGCAACATGTATCACATCTCTAAATTTTATAAGTTAAATATTAATGCAACCAAGTTTTAAGTAAAAATAAATTACGGTGTTGTCTCCTACCTTTTATAATTAAATGTCATTTTGATCAATTCCAACTTGAGTGTCTTTATTAAATGTAACTTGCTTAGGTATAACCCCTGCATGAAATGTTTCTAGTATACGATTCTACCTGTTTTATGTTTTTTTTAAATGTTAAAGTGACTTAAATAATATTTATGTTTATAAATAAAAGAAATATAGGACAACATATGTATTATAATTTGTTTAGTTAAACATGAAGACTTAGGTTTAACTCTAGCATTTATAACTTGATATAATTTGGTTAGTTCAACTTTAGGATAATCCTCTGAAAATGCCTAATCATTTCATTTCATTAACTAAAATAAATCAAGCGTATAGTTTGTCTTCTCCGTTCTGAGTGCAAACTCCTCGATAGTCGTGTCATCTTTGACGATAGCTCTGTTCTTAGTTGTTCTTGAGCTCTCGTGATCGTAGCAACGAACCGTGACGCTTAGTGCGTGCTCTTTTAAAGCGTCTCTTTTGTTTGGTGTGTTGTTCTTAGTTGTGTTTATTGTCTGTTTGTTCTACTTGATTGCTGCGAGTAGAAGAAGTATGGTTAATTAGTGCTGAAGACGAGAAGATGAGGACTGACAGTCGAAGCAAAAGGACTTGAGTCCAGAAGATAGCAACTGGAGATTTTGAGCAGCTAACTTTGGGAAAAGGCAAGTTAACATGGGATCATCCTTGTTTCCTATTCACCTTTAATACATTTAATTCATGTGCATATGTCTATCTTGTTACCCCTAAGGATATCCTAGTTTTTGTATCTTGTACCTTGACACCGGTGAAATATTGCATTGGGTAGTATTTATGCTAGTGCTCAAGATAAATAACCATGATCTATAACTTGACTAATGGTATATGCAATAAACGTTTAAAAGATACTTTATAGCAACATGGCTCAAGAGGGCTAGAGCATTGGGCTGTTTTTATGGTACTCTAGTTTCTCTCTTTAAGGACTTATCTGTAAGCGAACATTCGGGACTTACAGTACAACCATGAGGGTTATATGGCTGTGGCTTTAGTCATATAGAAGGACCTTTTCTAGCTTGTTAGAGGTTACCCTTGTGACGAAAATGGGGAAAAGCAGATTGTGGATCCCTGTGTGGTTGTATCACACAGACTGACTGATGAAACCTAGCGACCCTAACTTGTTAAACGAACCTTTGAAAGACTTCATAGTGAACCCTGCCGACTTTCCTTAGAAGTGGGTCAAGAGGCTAATCACCTTGGGCAAAAGGGTAAATCACGACTCATGGTGAAAGTATACAACATATGCAGAGTGTAAAACTGGTATATTAGTCGTGCTCACGGTCACGAGCGGCCTTGGACCCTTACAGAATAAATGATGAATATTGATGGTAATGATAATACTGATGATATTAAAGCTCACTAATGATTATTGTTTCTTGCTATACATTATTCTCGTTTACATGATCATGAGGTTATTTGGGCTCACGTAACTTGTTGCTACTCAAATGCTAAAAAGATGACTCACTAAAAGCTATTGCAGTAAACCTGTGTCAAACCTTTTGAGCCTCATGAACCCCATGTTATATTTGCTGAGTTCGACATGAACTCACTCTTGCTATTTCTCCACACTCTAGTGTGTAGTGAGGTGCTGCTTAGAAGAAGGATGAAAGTGTAGTGAAGTTTTTAAAAGTCTTTTCGAAGTGCTTGGCATACGGAGCCCCCAGTCAGCCGTCCCTGAGAAGAATGGAGCCCGAGCAGAAGCTTAGCCACCGTTCTGCGATACTCTGATAGTCGTAAGTGTTAATATAGTAAGTATTCCGCTTTATACAAACATTGTTTTGATATCTCTATTCTGTTGTTGTATGTGTGAACTTCCTGGGCACACATATAACGAGTGCTTGGTCTTCTTTGAAAAACCGGGCATGACAATTATAGCAAAAGAAGTTTTGACAGTAATAGTTACCTCCCATAGGTTCCCCTTTAGGGGTACTGTGCTCCATCTTATGAAAGCGAAAAATCAAAATCATCGATTGGAATTATGGCTAGAAAGTATGATTTGTATTTGATGCAGTGCCATCTCTTCTTGTTCTTTAAATATCTCCATCATTTTTTAGTTATCATTGGGTGGGGGTAATTTTCTTTTCAAGAACTGTTCCAAATGTGCATTGATTACCTATCAAATTAGTCACATAATTAAACACTAAAGTAGACAGATACTGATGCGCAAGCAGCCACATATATGATTAAAATTTTAAAATTAATACTGTAACACAAGCCATACTGAAGCAGCCAAGTAGATAATACCTGGCATCTTGCTAGAATATAGAATGGAAAAGCATGTTTATTTGCTACAACGCAAAGCAACAAAATCCTATCTCTAAATTAAGATTTTAGAACTTCAGATTATATAACTGAAAGAAAAGAAAACCCAATTACCCAAAGACCTTACAATTTAGACTTGATAAATCAATAATGTGCAGACATCAGACATCAATGTGATAAATTAAGAAAGTAGATCATTAGTTATCAATTGTAGAATCCAGTTATTTGATGTACCTCCTCCGGGTGCTTGGAGCATATCGCAGTATCACCAGCGCTAACCAGGTGCCGACGCTGGTGAGTCGCGACCTGTCGATCGTCGCCGCCACCACCGGATGCAGGCAGATTTGCGATGGGATAGCATCGGAGACTCGGAGGCAATGTTTCAACTTTTGGGTTGCTGCCTATAGACTCGGACGAAGGGTTCATGAAGTGAAAAGTGGGCCTTCAGGGTGGGCTCATTAGCCTGCATGTGCAAGCTCCTTGCATAATTGTTGCATGTGCGTGTAGACCGATGGGCCGGAGCAACGACGTTGTACTTCCAGGTTGCCGGGGTCGCAGTATTTTTTTACTGGGGTCTAAGCTGGTGAAAATTTACTACGTATAAGAAGCCCGCTGGAAACCGTCGGTGTCAGCCGACCCCAATGGCTCAACGTAGCTTCGCCACTGGTCGGAGTTGTAGCTTTTTTATGTCTCCCGATATATTTTGCAAACGTTAGAAAACCTGTTTTTGGGAGTATTTTTATATATTGTTGGAGATGCTCTAACTTGTCGCCCATTGCATCCATTGCATCCCGAGCCAAGACCAGAAGCCAGCTTCCAAATCTGCCAGTTGCCCACTGCCTGATAGGCGCAGGAGCACTACATCGCCATCCCGTTCCACAGCCGCAAGGCACTGTCGATTACTCCCCTGGCAGGGCCATACCTAGGGCGTGATGCATTATGAAAAAGATCTCCCCAAGTCCGTGTTCGCTAGGCTTTGGGCCCGCTCATCAACTCCTCGGGGCGGGACGGATCCTTGTGTATCAATGAAGCCTAGAAGGCTCAGTCGGGAAAGGCTCCACAGCAACGGACAGCACCTGACAGTCAAGTGCCAGACTGCAGTAAAGACATTAGGTAGTGGTTGCAACATTGTCGGCCCTCTCCTACATGTCAAGGAAGTACCCGGTGGTGCCAAGACGAAGGAACCAGAAGCACTAGGGCAAGAAACCCTAGGTAAAACCCCCGATTTGTATCTCCATGTCCTCCATGGTATATAAGGAGAGGCATGGGCGCCTGTAGCAAGGATCAAACCCAACTGGAATCGATCAGATCGCTAGGGATCAATTTATAGATCTGCCAGAAACTCTAGGATAGCACAGCACAATCCCCTACCAATCTCTCTCGATCGGGCATTCTTAACATGAAGACACTATATTGTTGGATGTAGAGCTCAGATGGCTGAACCAGGATAAATCGCCTATGTCACTAAGTGTTTAGAGTGTCCAAGCCACCGGAGATCCACATATGGACCTCCGACAAATAACACGATGCATGTCGTCGAATCGACCCCACGACACACTGCTAGAAGCATCACAACCACTATGGCCACACTCTATGGACATCCCATTCTGACAACAAGACCCTCACTCCGACGACTCTCCATGTGAGACTTCGTGAGCAAATCCTTGGACAAAAGGATAGAAGTGATGTCATCCATGGTGATACAATATGTACCATAAAGGATATGAGCTCTAATGTTGTCATAAGAATCTGGAAGTAAACACAAGAGCAATATTAATTGTAATATGATCTCTATCCATAGACCTAGCAACATTTTTATAGTCAAGCACCGCCTTATTGAACTCTTCAATATATATTGCTTGACAGGAGTGCCTTCATTCATATGCATCCTAAACAAGTGCATCATGAGGTAGAAATGACTTGAGAGTGACTTGTCCAAACGAAGTCAAACAGAGCACTGCCAATGCTTTCTTATCTAGGTAGATCTCATCTCTTGTTGTACTAGTCAAATCTGGATGAATCTCCTCTATAGCAATACCTAGACCCTTATCTATTAGGACATATTGTATTTTCACTTGCCATAACCGAAAGGTACCATTGCCATCAAACTCACTTCTAATGTTGACATATTGAACTGAAACAATTGATTAACTTGTGCCTTTGATAATTAACAGTTTGGGCACCACTTGTGATAACAGAGGGGTAGTGGAATAATCAATATTAGCAAACTAACTTGTCACAAGCATATCCCCGAACACCTTATGTGCATGAATTAAACCAGCATTTGAACATGAATCAATTAAACCACAAGTTGTCCCAACTTCTAGCCACAATATACTTATCAATTTGCTCACTAAAACCTCAGCCTCAACATCTCATAGTCAATACATCAAAAAACACACATATGCCTACCATGCCAACTCATCCGTACAAGCAACAACTTCACATATGAAATAATAGCAAGCAAGATGGTGACTTAATCAACACATATGGCAAGAGAAATACTTAATCAAGAGAGGACAATAAGATTTACATGAAAACCGTTTGTGGGGAAAATGAGCTCACACAGGGAAGAACGGGGCACGGGAACGACTGCCCCTTTGGGCTGGTTTAGGTTTTTTCTATAGAGTCCTCGAGGTTACAGGATATTCCAAATGAGCCCCCAAATATGTAACAAATGGAACTGCAACTATCACATAGAAGTATATCAAAGTGAAACACCTTAAGATAAGCCAGCACTGAAGTCACAGGTGGTCATTCAACATTATCAGTTGCTTCATCATACTACAAAATCATGAGAGAGCCTTCCCGGCCATTATTGTAAATGGAATTACAGCAACTGCAACACAGAAATGGGTGCAGAAGGAAGCAATATCTGCAATAGCTGCGATGGTGGTCTGTGACTTGTAATGCGTTAGGAGCCTCCACACGAGGCCTGAGACAATAGCTGCTGCTGCAAGGTGCAAGAAACATTCGGTAGACATGTTGACTGAACCATTGCTGATGCTTGGTATCGACACCGCCAGGAATCCAGTAAATGTTACTTTTGTTAGCTCAAGCGACGCTGGTTTATCACCGTCGGCACTACTGCTAACAGGTGATTCTTCAGCACCGTTAGCGGCACCCCTGTGACTGTTGCTGCCCTTTCCATCATCCTCGCTGATAGCAGCGTAGAACACATACATCATGAGAATCAGGAACGGAGCTACTAGCAGAAGCAACGCTCTTAGTTCCATGAGTGCATACATAATGAAGAACAAAACCAAGGACACGGCAAAACCCGTGAGGATATCAATGGTCTCTGTCAGGTTTCTTATGAGTTTGCGAGGAGGCATCATCTCAAGGAGCATTAAGCTCACACAAACAACACAAACAATGAAGCTTGTGCCGATTGGTTTGGTAAGACGATCGTGAATTATTGCTTTAGTGCTGTTAATCTGACCCTCCAGAGCCAGGCCTTCCAGTCCCAGAAACAGCAGTGCAGTTATACCAGCCAAGAAGTCAAGTGAGCTCTCCAGTTTATTGCAGTACTCGTCCCATCTCATTGCAGTTGCAGCATCTCCTTCTCCCACAGCAGTTGTGAAGTGCATGACCGCACGAATCACGGAGCAGAGTCCAATGAGCGCACCGATCACAGGGAATGCCCAGCTGTGTAAGATGAGGTATATGATCCAACAGGCAAGTGCCACTAAACATGTGCTGGATAAGGGTGCCAGCAACATGGTAGCAGTGTGTGGGGAACTTAATGAGCTCCCACCGAAGAATCTCCTGGAGGAACGACAGCAGACAAGGAAGGGGCAAATACCGGCAAGTAAGGTAACCGTCGCTACCACGAGCATGGTGGTTGGGATGGCACGGCCATGTTCCTCGCTCTTGAGGTCAACCTTCTTCAGCGCAATCGCAAGAAGCACCGGGCAGACCATAATCACCACTCCTTCGGCGAAAGCACGGTAACGGTTCATCCATGCATCCTACAGTATGAAAAATGTGACATATAGGAATGAATCTAGCAGCTTTAGAAAATCCCCATAATTGTGTGTGTGTGTGTCAAGTTGGATTATTGGTCCTCAAATCGTTAGAAGATTGCAGAGTAAACTGAAGTTGGAATGAAATATCAAGCAAAGATTTTATGAACTACGGAGTACAATCAAAATGCAGGGCTGAAGGATGCATACCATCGGATCTCTGGCAGTGGCATCCATCAAAACTTAACTTGGTGAGGTTGAACTCCTGATCCCTCCGGAACTGATGACCACACGCAGCCTGAAGGATTTATTAGCAGATAGAGAATGGAGAAGCTGAAGACCTGGAATGGAGCTGCGCCGCTCCTGCTTGCTCGGTGCTCGGGTCTTGACGGTTGAAGTAGCTTGGCAGAAACTTCTGTGCAGCTGCGGCTTCACTTCAGCAATCAGCATACGGTACGGAACGCGTAAGCAAATAGTAACGCGGAAGCCCACAGCGTGTGGGAAAGCAGCAGCAAAGACTTCTACTATTTAGTGAGTGAAGTCAACGGCCACGGTCGTGGAAGCAAATGGGACCGCACTTCTTCGCCCATAATTGCTCGTCGAGTTTATTTATTCAACAAGGTACGGATCGGTTTCTGGTGGCAAGGTATTCACCGTATAGCAACACACAGTACACGTACCATTTGCGGAACCAGCAAACGGCGTGATTTGGTTGGGCTTGGGCACATATAGAAGATATATATAATAACTCCTTTGAGGTTATGGCGGTTTTGGCCAACGAAAAATTAATGTAAAGAAACTTGACCTCTTCTTAATTTAATAAACCATCTTTGTGGGCATACAGCGGAGGATTTCTCTGATGATAAATATGAGATTTTGCTAAATTTCAGATGTCTGAATTTTAAATTTTTTTTCAGACGACGATTATTGCATATATTTTATATTAAAATTGTAGTTTTAATTCGCAACAATTTATGTAGATACGATATGTAATTTTTGGTTCTAAAAATAAAAAAAAATCATTAGACAAAACTACAAACCTGACAAAATATGATATGTGTTGGCACAAGGATAATTTAACAATTTACAATTATTTCTATAGTCAGACAAAGACAAAAAAAATATGTTATAACACAAAGACAAATAAAAAATTACAAAAATGATAATTTACTTGTACTAATTGATAGTACAAGAGTGTTGTCTAAAATCATCTTAAAATTCAGACACCTGAAATATAGGAGAAGTGGATAAATATATGATGACTTGGTGTCATATCATAACTACTCCAAAGAGAAATCATCAAAGTTTTAAAAGCAAAGGAAAAAACAAAAGTCATAAAAAGTCATAAAAATGAAAGGGGCTTTTTTTTAGAGTCGCAACGGTTTAGGGGACCAAAAGAAATTTAAGTTCCTGTCAGACTTGTCTTTTAAGAAAAGTCTAGACTTCGTTACCTTTACCTTATTACAAACAGGAAGGCAAGATTGCTTTTGATCCTCTTCTCTGAAAAATCTCCGTGGAGCGAAGGATTCTCTGTGGCATGTCAAACCTCCATATGGGGACGATCTCGTGGCATGTTACTAGGCATTAATTTCCTCTCATTTGACATAGGAGAAATTCAAAAGGGTTTCTTTTTGTCCAGTTTAAAATCCGAGATTAGGTTGATGCATTTCAATGGCTTTTGGTTTCTGACTTTCTGTGTATGGTGCAGCACAAGAAGAAAATAAGGATGCTTTTTAACTGAGTTTTCTCAATTACTCCTTTCGTCCCTAAAAAAATAGTTGTTATGAGATTCGGCTGGTAAGACTTTTTAAAATTTAACTAGGTTTGTAGAAAATATTAGCAACACTTTAATCTATGAATAAATTTATTAATAAAAATATATAGGTATCTATCTAATGATAATAATTATATACTAAAAATACTAATATTTTATTATATATATTTGGTTAAAGTTAAATATGTTTGACTTCTAGGGAAGTGGGAATGTCGCTTTTTATGGGACGGAGGAAGTATGCGCTAAATTCTTTTACCTATTTTAATATGTGGTGGCTTTAATATCATAAAGGGACCCCATGAAAAAAATAAATGAAACTATAATGATAAATTGTCTTTCTTCTTCAATGCTATTATCGATGCTTTCAACTTTAGAGAACTGAACTTGTCTGGACTTGCACAAATAATCGAAAGATGCATTTTTATATAAAAAAAGCTTGATAGAATTTTAGTTCTTCGCTTATTGGGACTTAAAATTCAATCATACCACGGTCCAGACCCTACTAGAGAAATCTCTGACCAAACCCCTCTATTTGTAAATACTAGAGATCCATCTATGGCCGGCTCTTCTACTCCAGGCCTTACATTTGAGTTGGGTTGGCCATTGAGGGAAGTTTTTTTTTTTACTTGGTTAAGGATATATGGACCAGTATAAAGAAGGAGACACCCTTTTAGAACGATGACATGCTAAAATTGGACGTCCTCACTAGTACTTAAGGGGATGAGCTAAAAATGCCAGTGATGCTTACAAAAAAAATGAAACAAACTTCTTGATAAGTTGAATGACTTAGATAAGAAATTGGAATTGATACAACTAGATGACGATGAAATAAATTTAAAACACGAGGTTATCCCAACTCCTCAGAGAAGAATAGTTAAAATACTATCAAAGAGCAAAGGTGAAAAAATCTATTGGAAGGAGATGTAATACGAAGCATTTTAAATTAGTGGCTAATGAATGAAAAACATAGAAAAACTCATATCTTCCACCTGGAGCAAGAACAGTGCGTAAAAAGTGATAATGCTAATCATAAAAAGTATATATCACCAAGTTTTACAAGAGTTTATTTAGTGATCGAGAGCCCTCTTCTGTGACCTTGAATGAGACTCATATAGAGGATGTCCCCCAATTTACAACTCGTATAGAGGATGTCCCCCAAGAAAAAAAAAGACCATTTTTCAAAGATAACATAACTTATCTCCTGGGCCTAGATTCCTAACTAAATTTTATTAGGTTTTCATAAAAGGGGATTTGATGGCTCTTTTAGAGGACTTCTGTAGAGGTGTTCTCCCACTCTTTTGGATAAATTTTGGAACTATAATCTTACTATCTAAAAGTAGTGATCAACACAAATCGAGCAATATAGATCAATCTATTTGCTGAATATTAGTTTTAAATAGCCACTAATAGGACTGTCTTAGATGCCCCATTTTGAAACGCTGTGCAAAAGATTTTGTGTAGTAGTGAAACACTCATCCGACTCCACAAAAATCCTTTTTCTCCCTGGGAGAAATATAAGGGAAGGTACAATTGTTTTACAGGAAACTATACATGAGCGTCCCCCTATGCCGAAATAGATGAATTTTGAGTGTTATGATATTGTTTTGTACCATGTTAAATACACTATAACAGCGGAATCTATGACCTAGAATAAGGGAGTTTTGAATAAAATATACAATATATAATGTAACACCCTCGGTGTTACCGCGTCAAACAAGTCACTAAACATTTCATGAGCATCATGTTTATGTATTATTGCATATGATCACTTGTGTAAATAAGGTCTTGCAACTTAAAACAATCAATGAAAAGTATGCAATATTGCGCTTTATATCAAGTAGAGGTGTAAACTAATTTTTATTGAATGAAAATGCTATAGAACATACTTTTGGCACCTTAATAAAGTTTGAAGTACAAACTTCGTAGATGACCATGAAAGGTTTGCTTTTGAGATTTGATATCGCAGACTAATATTTCTAATAGCCTAGAAATGCAACTTGGAGCAAAGGCAACTTAAAAGACAAGAGGATTCTCAAGTCCAATAACAGTTCGACAACACCAAGTTCGCCAAGTGATTTTTGAGAAATTAAATTTTGTTGCACTAATTCTCAAATTGAGCTCTAAATTATTCCTTATGCAAGTATTCTTCTGCAGTACAAATCACTTTCATTCATCTTGATCCAACTCCAGCTCTCGCTATTCTTCTCCTCCTTAATTCCCCAAGCAAGTACTCGGCACTCGCAAGCCGCGAAGCACGCTTCAGTACATCTCGTTGGCAAGACGCAGTGCTTTTACTCCACCGTGCATAGCAAGTTAGCAACTAGCGTGTTGCACGCGCACGACGACGACCGACTGCCGCAGCAGCAGACACCACGCACAGCATACGCGTCAGTTACTACATGATTAGCCACCGCGCTCTGCAAAAATCATTACCGCCCTGCCCACACGTCGCGTTGAGCACTGCAACAGATAGGGAAACTAGAAACAATGCAGCCGAGCACTGTAGCACGAAGAAAATACTGTAGCACGCAGAAACACTGTGCGGAGCACTGTTCACTTGAAGAAAGTCTGCCTTCTGCACGGTGTAAGGTTGATTAGCGCACGTCGCACTGCCTCCGCTGAAGTGTGTCGCGCACGCGGTCATCTTTTCCGGTGTGAGCTCAACCTCCATCCCGCGTCTCCTGCCTTTAAAGGACATGCTGTGCAACCTCCATCGCAGTTGCAAGCTCGCCAAGCCACCACTTCGTTGCTCACCTTCTTCCGCTCAGAGTTAAGCAAGATTTCTCCGTTCTCCTGTAAACCCAGCCGTGCAGCCAATCCCCCCTCTCCGAAGCACCAGTCGACTGCGGTGAGTATCACGTGATTCACTCTAGTATTTTCTCTATCTCTCCTTGGCAGCACCATCCTTTCTCTCTGTCTGTATCGCACTTGCTCTGAACTCCAGTAACTAGCTTGCAAGAATTCCTTCATTCTCCTCTGCATTATTTCCTTGACTTGTGGTTTCATCAATTATTTTCAGACCCATGCTAATGTACCACATAGTATTTACTAGGGTCTAGTCAGTCATCACGTCCAACAAAATTTCATGAAGTCCAAGTATCCCTTCGGGCACGTCACGTATCTTCACGTGAGAGCTCCCTAGCCACAAAGTCAAATGACAAATTATTGTCATTCGCTAATTATTACTAGTTCACTTTAGAAAATCCATATCTCCCGCGTACGAACTCCAATTCCATCGATCCTCCTTCCTAATTCATCTTGAATCGCGCTTAAACCATCCATACCATTTTCTTCATCTCTAGAGCTCATTTGAATTTATGTATTTATCATGAAATAAATTTTGTTAGGTTCCTAAATTCATGATCTATCTGTTAGTGTATTTAGTTCATGCAGTTCAGTGATACCTTTAGGGTTAATTTATTATATTGAAATGCTTATTATTTTTATGGTTATTTAGAGAATGACTTTTTTGTGATGCATTGGTAGAAGTGCTAGCCCTAAAAATTATACAGTAGGCTCATGGTAATATTAGATGCTCTGTGTAACTTTGTAGCCTCTGAATAGCTAATTTATTAAGGTAGCTAACACACCCTGATGGAAAGCATATTAAATCATTTAAGAATTTAGTTGCGAAACTATTCTTGTTAATGAAATGATATTCGGTTGGTGTGTGATCAGTAGAGCTAGTTTGATAGCATGATAAGCATGTTCTTATTTTAAGAGTTGTTGTTTGCCTGATTTCTGAATTGTTGTATTATTATTGCATACATATAGTGAGCGAATTGGCGGAGATCGTGACTGTCGGTGATCAGGAGTACGAGGAGATCGTTGAGGAGTACGAGGAGGAGATTCTCGTGCCGAGGGAGAACTAGGAGTCGTTGACTAACTTCGCTGACACCCCGCCTGCCCAAGGCAAGCCCCGGTGCATAACCCTTATTTTGCAAATCATTATATATATATACCTATGAGTCTTACTAGTGCAGGATCATGTAGCTGCTTTGCTTAGACTTATCGGTAGTGTGAGTAACCTGTCGTTACTCACGATAGGCGGTTATTATTATTATTACATTCATGATGAAATGATGGAAAAGGAAATGGTGACCGGGCAGAAATTTAGTATGGATATTGGTGGGTGTAACAGGTTGTGTCCTGTGGCCACGGGGCATAGGTTGGTTGTACTATTTCCCTGTCTGTATCGATTAAGAACCGTCCGTTGCATAGACCCTGGTCAAGTCACAGATTTATTATCCCGAGCACATACTTGCTTATGGGAGCGAAAAGGCTTGTTACTCTCTTGTCATGGGCTCCGGCTCTTTCCGGACCGACTGATTGGAGGCGGGGATAGGTGGAGGTCTAAGCACCACTTTGAGGCCGGGCCTCAAGTGTGGGAGCTTGGAGTCCAAGTTTATACGGGTACCTGGAACCCGTGACAGGAGTGGAACGGGTTGGTTTCGCTCGTGCCTAGGGTGCGAGCGAGGCGTGTGTTTTTGGGGTACCCAGCTGGGCACATTGATTCGCGAATCGCCGTTTCTAAATGATGGTATGACTTGACTACGATCTGGCACCGTAGTAAGAACTATCATATGAAAGATGGAAAAATGATTCTGATTGCTCAACCCTTGCTTGATGATAGAACAGATGATTACATAGTAGGTTAGATAATGAATTTAACATGGCTGCTAATAACCTAATGAAATAAGGACTCACTCTTAGTATTGCTTTCCGCAAACAAGAACCCACAAGCCATAAAGCCTATCATAATCCTTGAGAGTCGGAAAATATATTCTCAGTCGGGTAAGTCTTGCGAGTACATTATGTACTTAGGGTTTATTTACCCTTGTTGCAGGTGCTGCTTGAGAAGCTGGCTGTTGTGTGGAGGATTCTTCTGGTGGGCACAAACGGATCCTTATACCGCTCTGCTAGATGTTATTTTATTCCGCTGTTTAATTTATCGCACTCTAAACTTTGGTACTGTAATAAAGAATTTATAAGACTCTTTGTTGTATGAAATGGATTAAGTATTGTAAGCTTGTACTTATTATTGGATCCTGTGTGTAAAATTGTGGAACGTTTCGAGTTCTCCCGTTGGGTGTGCTCGACAGAACTGCTCGACTTGGCTCACTTTTAGGGTGCTTAGTGTCTAGTGGAAGACAACACCTCTAAAAGTGTGTTAATTCAGACGGTTCTGCCACATATAAGTACTAAACATGTTTATAAAAAGTTGCAATAACTAATAAGATTAGAGTTGAAAGCCAAAATATAGTCTCATGATGTCAAAAAAAATGCAATAAGGGCTAATGTAATTTAATATGGTTTTAACTTACTCCTTCCATCACTTTTAAGTGTTGTCAAGATTTTTGTGCATGTCAAACTTTCTTAAGTTTAACTAGATTTATAGATAATATTAATAATAATTTTATCTCCAAACAAGTATATTATAAATTATATTTAATGGCTAATCTAATGATACTGATTACGCACTATAAATATTAGTAATCTTTTGTATATGTTTTTGGCAAAGTTGAGTACGTTTGGTTCCTCGATATGCGAGAACAGCGGTTAAAACGACGACAGAGGGAGTAATACATATTAAAACATGGAGAGACACGACACAAAGGACAAAAACACAAATAGTACAAATGATACATTGATTAGAGCACGTTAGAGACTATAGAAATAATATCTAAATGGTATTATTTTAGTAAACAAATAGAGCAAAAGATAATCAATTTTGATTAGTTATACGTACCAAATCTATCCATAAACTTCATATAAAATTGTAGCTCGGAGCACAGGCTAGCACGACAAATAGGAAACGACCGTTCTCATGGCCTCGAACTACAGTCCATCAATTTCAAGTCGACGCTCCCTTAGATTTCCCAGCAATAGTAAAGTTACTTGGAAAATCAACTGGGAATAAAAAAGTATACATTCCTAGAATCTTTTTTTTAAAAGGCCAGTTGCTGTTACGTGTAATGGAATCTGACTAGCTAGGTCAAGTCAAGTACTACCAATCAGGAGGTAGGTGGGAGTGCACCCACGCGGCCACGCCATCGCCACGAAGCAGCATATCCTTTTGACAAAAGTTGCTGGCCGTCTTTATCCCGGCAGCTTGTGTCATTTAGGTATCTGAACTTTAAACAATGTATTTTTGTCTCTGAATTTGACTTCAGGTGTCATCTAGGTCTCTGAACTTGACTTTGGGTGTCATTTAGGTCCTTGAATTTTGAACAGTGTATTTTTGGGTCCCTAGACTTGGCTGCGGGTGTTATCTAGGTTCCTTAACTTGGCTTCGGGTGTCATCTAGGTCTTAATGCTGACGTGGCGCAATCCTACATGTGGGGCCCACATGTCAGTCGGTTATATTTCTATTATTTCTATTTCGGGGTATTGTAGCTTCAATTTCTAAAATATTCCAAAAATTGTATTTTTTTCATATGATCTTGGATAAAGATGATTTTTACATGAAAAATGTAGCTCTCGACGAGATCTACAACTTTCTAGTTTTGAGTTTTTTTAATTTGAGATCATTAAAATGTTTAAAAAAATTAAACAAATTTTCAGCAGTATATCAAACGCGTACAAGCGCTTGTCACCTTAAAAAATCATATTTTTTTATATGTTGTCAAATGGAGATAATTTCTATATGAAAGTTATAGCTCTCGATGAGATCTACGACTTTCTAGTTTTGAGTTTTTTAATTTGAGGTCGCTAAAATGCTCAAAAAAATTAAACAAATTTTCAACAGTATATTAATTACTGAAAATTTATTTGATTTTTTTTGAGTATTTTGGCGACCTTAACTTAAAAAAATTCAAAACTAGAAATCGCAGATCTCATCGAAAGCTACAACTTTCATATAGAAATCATCTCCATTTGATAGCATATAAAAAAATATGATTTTTCTAAGGCGACAAGCGCTTGTACGCGATTAATATACTGCTGAAAATTTATTTATTTTTTTAAGCATTTTAATGATTTTAAATTAAAAACTCAAAACTAGAAAATTGTAGATCTCGTCGAGAGCTACATTTTTCATATAAAAATCATTTTCATCCGAGATCATATGAAAAAGATACAATTTTTAGAATATTTTAGAAATATAGCTACAGTGCTTCAAAATAAAAATATAACCGACTGACATGTGGGCCCCACATGTAGGGCCGCGCCACGTCAGCATTGGGACCTAGATGACACTCAAAGCCAACTTCAGGGACCCAGATGACACCCGAAGCCAAGTTCAGGGACCCAGAAATACAGTGTTCAAAGTTCGGGGACCTAAGTGACACCCAAAGCCAAGTTCATGGACCTAGATAATATCCGAAGGCAAGTTTAAGGACCCAGAAATACACTGTTCAAAGTTCGAGGACCTAAGTGATACCAGCTGCCAAGTTCAGGGACCGCCGGTAAATTTTTCTCTATCCTTTTCCCACACAGCAAAAAGCGAAAAACGGCATCCTAATTCCTCCAAAGGTTGTTGAAGCTCCTCTCTTTTTCTTCAGACGTAACCCAAACTCAAGAAGACTGCTGTTGGTTGTTGCGATTGTGAGAAGCGCAGAATACGGTAAGAGCGCTACTCTACTACTAGCTTATAACCCTGCTTGTGTTGTTTCCCGAACTTTTTACTCAGTTCCAAACAAACTAGAGTCTAATCTGGAGTTGTTTGCATTTTTGGTCTCTAGCTACATTTTTTACAGCATGGCGCTTCTTTGTGTCTTTATTCTGAAGTAGGCTCACGCTCACGCATCACCAAATTACGGGTACTGAACATAAGGTTGAAATTTGCCCGAAAAGTTGATATATAGTTCTTGAAGGGAGAGCAGACAAAGTTGTATATATAGTTCAGCTATGGCAATCATACATAGCTATTAGTGTATATATATATATGGAGAGACTTATAGAATTATTAATCCCGCGTCTCGCCTTTGTTCTTCAGGTCTTGGATAGTTGGATTCAAAGATGGTGTATATCTGCTCCCTCCCTTTGACGCCAGCGGTCATCCTCAGTTTTGTCAGTTCCCAAATGGCGCCACTGATGCAGGCCTATAAAGAACACGGGCTGTATTTCACCGGTATGATTCCGGTAGTTATTTGGTACATGAACGTGCGCTCATACGACGAACTGGAACTGCCACAGCCTCCTTTCAGCTTGTTGCCTGCTAAGAATGTCAGGATCTACATCGAGACGGCAATTGTCGTGGTGATATCCTACGTGTCACTACTTATAATCAGCTGGAGCTACATCTGGCTCATCGTCTTCCCTATCATCGCCATCGGCTTCATCGTTGCGCTGTGCAGTCAGCTCAGTCATCAGGATCAGGCCGGTGGATCAAAGGAGCAGAGCAACGATGGTGAAGGTGAAGCTACTGCGCCTTCAGGGAAAAAGGCAGAGGGGCTGGAGGCAGTAGCACTGGTGCCGTACTGGGCGCTCTGCGTGATGGGCCACTTCCACGCTGACAAATTCGCCGTCTCCCAGTTCCTTCTCTTCTTCAGTTTCATGCTCGGGGCACTCACCATGATGATGACTCGGCTGGTGGGGCTGGCCACCACAGCCCATCGTGGCATCGCGCCGGCGTCCGAGCTGCTCCGGAAGGCCTCGCTCGTGGTGCTGCTGGTGGCGGTGCATGCGGTGGCCGCGGAGCTGCTGGGAGAGAACGCGCTGCTCTTCTGCCTGCCGGAGATCGTGCCGGTGCTGCTGTGGCTCAGCGTTCGCCTCGACTGTCACGACGGCGCCACCGTCACCGCCGACAAGATCAAATTGGACTTGGACAGCAGAATGCTCATTCTGCTAGGCGCAGCGCCAGCTGTAGTCTTGGCCATCCTAGTGGACTACATGGACGAGTCCGTGTTCTACTGGTGCGGCAAGGCGTTGGTGTCTTGTGCTGTTTCGGGGCTTCTAACCTACTACGTTGTTTTCATGCTGTGCCAGTGGCCGGGACGATGCGATGGCACGCTAGTCACAGCTGCCTCTTCGCAGGAGGCCGTCGAGCTTCTCAAGTTTTGGGCAAACGTTTTGCTAAAAGCGGTGGTTATATTGCTAGTATTTACATGTCTAGCTTCTGTCCAACTAGTTCTACGGCAAGAACCGGTGGCCTCTGCATCAGCCGACCAAATTCTGCAACGACTATGTCAAAAATTCCTCCAGTTCATAATTTAACTGCGAAATGAACAATTTCCTAATCTTTTCTGATGTTAGGCATATTGTTTATCCGGGGGGTAACCTTGTAAATGAATCGTCGTATCAATGTATACTGTGAAACTAATAAGATTGGATCATTGGACTTCCTAGTTTTTGCTTCCACCACTATAAGGCCTCGTTCGGTAGCTGGGGATCCAATCCCCAAGATGAATCAATCCAGGCCTGGAATTAGTTGATCCATTTTGCTATCACTCATTCCATGCCTGGGTTTAATTCTCCGGCAGAACCAATCCAGGAGCCTCCTATTTGTTGTTCGGTTTAGCCAGGGATGAATCCAGCCATCCAGGGCAGCATGTATACATATCCAGGCATTTAACTGACACAAGAGAATATGATCAAGCTTGAAACAATTCAAATTACCATGCAAAGCAAACCCTACAGAAATTTCACAACCTGACAAACAGATGGTTAATGTGCATTACAAGGGTATCGAAGACCCGAATCCAAAACAAACATGAAGGCTGTTGAACATAAATAATAAGCTGTAAGTCCCATTTAACCATGGTATATTGGTGCCCAACTACTACTATTCTACGAGAAACAGGAAGAAGCTGTAAGTCCCATTTAACATGGTATATTGGTGCCCAACTACTACTATTCTACGAGAAACAGGAAGCAACTTCACACCGGTCACTCTTCTAGTGATATACTTCTGTAACTCCCACTTGCTCTAGTAATTCAGTCTCTTCACCTACTGGTACAACTGCAACAAGTAAAAAAGGTTGCATTATTGGTCATTGGGCTCATGAGATATTATACTATATATAAGAGTATACTCTATAGCTAGCTACAAAATAAGTTATTTTGTAGCCACCTCTATTTACGATAATTTTATATATTAATTTATGACAATGTCAGTATATATTTACGATAGTTGAATTACTATAACACATGGGGATATTTACCATAATGTTATAGTAAATCACATAGTAAGGAGTTACTACAATCTCGTAAATTAGCATAGCAATTATCGTAACTCAAAGTGGCTACAGAATAAATTATTTTGTAGCCAGCTATAGGGTAATAGTTCCATATATATATATATATATATATATATATATATATATATATATATATATATATATATATATATGTATATATATATATGTATATATATATATATACTACAACTAAAAAGAACAAAGCGTGGATAAATTTTTTGGTGCGACATTTGCTTTCGTCCGTCTGCCTGCCCACCCCATGCGATCTCTGTAATTTTACCGCGCCGACATGTGGGCCTACGACATTTGCATTCGTCCGTTTGCCCACCCTCCCGTGCGAAACGCCTCCCCCTCGCCCCCCGACGCCTCCCACCCCACGCGTTTCCCTCACTCCCCCGACTCCTCCTCTCCCACGGTTGCGACTCCATCTCACCAGGCGAGGGCATCGACCAAGGACACCGGCGACCACCACGACGTAGGACCACCGTTCGGCCGCCCACCGCCGCCCCCTGCTAGGGTTTCGGCCAGGCCAGATCCGCCTCCGCCACTAAGAGATAGGCGACCGAGATCGCCGCCGGCCAGACCCCCGAGACTGCCACCCAGTTCCTACAGGTCTGGTTTCCTCCCTCCCCCCAAAACCAATCCCTTAGCTTCTACACAATTCAATCTGGTCCGATGTGATCCCAGGGTTTCCATTATGCAGATGACGAGCTGGCACCTCGAGGAGGCGCTGCAGCTATTCTACATCGACGGCGAGTCCGCCCTCACTGCTGCGCATCCGGCGGCCCCGTCGCCTGCTGCGGCGACCGCATCGGCTTTGGCGACGGCGGCCGGGGTGGAAGAGGCGATGAGGTAGGCACCCAAGGCTTGGGTTTGGTGGATCATTGAGTTGAGGGCATCCGATTTGCAGGTTTGCTCCACCCCCGACGGCTGCACGGGGCGATGCAATGTTCAATGGATTTGGGGTTCGAGAGCAGTGGCGGATCCACCAATCTGGCGAGGCCTGGTGGCCGCCAGACCTCCCCGCCGGCGAGACTACCCCCACCCCCGCGCCCCTCCCTCGGCCATGGCCAGCATCACCAGAAGAACACGAAGGCGAGGAAGACGAATGTCTCTGTCAAAGCGTTATTTTCATGGAATTCCTATTGCCACCGATGGAGGGACCGGGAGAAGCGGAAGCTCGGGTACGACACGCAGCGGGAGCGCCTGGGAAAGGTCTCCATCAAGACCTTCGACTCCTGCTGCCACTGCCTCAAGCCGCTCATTGACCCGCTCTACTGCACCAAGGGCCACACCTTCTGCAAGGAGTGCCTCCTCGCCCAGAAGGACATCAGGCGGTAGGTAGGAACGGTGCACGGTCTACTTCTCTGGATTATTGATTGCTTACTTGTTTTAGCCTTTAGGTAGTATTTTTTTATAATGATGATTTAGGTAGTAGTTGGTTGGGCCAATGGGGTAGGAGGGAGGGTATACGGTGTTAGGGATGAGAGAAGGTTGCAGCATATCTGCTGGAAGAATTGTCAGGCTAATACCAGTGCTGTTAGACTCAGGTGACTGATGATTTTTGTGCGTATATTAAGATAAGCACGCCCATGAATTTTAGGCCAACATTATCTCACCTGGAGTTAGATTTAGTTTTTGCAAGGGTCACACCTGTAATTGAGATAAAATTGTCTTTCATGGATCCATACCGTGTCTTGATTTGAGCTCTTGTATGTAGTGTAGTTTCAGCATCCAATATTTGACCCTAGCCGAGTCAAAAAAATATATATTTGACCCCAGAAATTTCTCATTGTACCTGCAAGTATATGTTTGTTGGCTATGTTCATAAAAAAAATTACTGTCACCCCGTAAGATATTTGCGTTTCCCATGGTGCTGGAAGGCGGACTAAGAAAAGGCTTTTGGACCTCAGATGTCCCCCTGCTGAAGGGGCTGGCGAGGGGGCTTCACCTTTCAACAGCATGCCTGTCTCACACAACGAGGCTCCAAGCAGTATGTCTGTACAGAACATCCAGGCTTTGAGTAGTATGCCACCGGCTACTGATGAGCCCCACGTTGGCATGCATAGTTGCCACATCGATGAGGAAGCCATTGATGATGATGTTGTTATCTATTCTTCAAGACCACTCCCTCGAGTATATATGTACTTGTGAATTGTTACAATGTCTATCTGTAGATTTGCATATTATTTTAGCCTGCTTTCGATTCTCATATATGACCATTTAATATCTGGTTGGTTGCCTTTATGTTTCAGCCAAGACAGCAGTCGACCAGGGCAGAACTAATTATTGTCATAATAGATGATGACTCTAAAACAAACTCAGAACCAGCAGGTTTGATGTTATCTCGAGTATGAATTTTATAAACCGTATTGTCAGGCTTGCCAGTTGCATGGTAATTCAGTATGCGCTGGTGGCGGTTTCTCAGTTTGTGATCTTAGATGAATTTAGGTATTACATTGATAAATCACAATTTCAATTCCTATGCTTTGTATCAGATGAAGCTAGCTCATGAAATTTTCATCATGGTGCTGGCCTCAACGAGTGATGCACTGCGTCCCAACAGATTCGTTACTCGCTGGGTGGCGCCAGAGATATGGTGAAACTGAGCACGCTGACATCAAAGTTTGAGCACCTCTTGATTTCTCTCTTTTTGCCTCTTTATTTTTTGTTGTTGTATTAGTACTCTTTTTTTTTCCTTTTTGGCGTCTAATTTGAATTGCAATGTGATTTTTTTCCTCTTTTGCATCACAACATGTTAGCTAGATGGATCCTGCTGCATTGCCAAACAAAGGGAGGGGGTAGACCCAGTGCCAGAGGCTCCCACACGAGTGGGGTCTGAGGAAGAGAATAACCGAAGCAAAGTCTTACCCCCGCAGAAATTCTGCAGAGAGACGGCTTCGAACCCAGGACCTGGTGACTCGGCGAGCTAGCACTCACCAACTGCACCAGGCCTGCCCTTCATTGCCAAACAAAGGGACTCATTTGATATTATATTGTAGGTTTCAGAAGCAGCATCTGCCTAGGATGAGAGCCTTCTCCGTCACGCTCACCAGGGACGAAATTGCCGAGACCTTGCGGCGATCTCCCTTGCTCCGCCGTCGCCAGCACCGCCGCCTCCTGCTCGCGCTGCCATCGCCAGTGACGCCACCTCTTGCTCACGCCCCCTTGTCCTCACGCTGTTGTGAACGGCGTCCAAGTGCCTGCGGTAGAGGTGGTGCGGCGTCCAGGTGGTGGAGGCAGCGCCGCTCAGTCTCTTGTCCAACCAGAAGGTGCCCCTTTTCTTCGTTTTACTATCTTTGACTTCTCTGGTTAAAGCTGTATCCACTCGGTCGCTCAGCGGCAGTGCTCTCCAATCCAAGGCGAAGGCAGCTCACGGTGGATGGGGAGTGCGGCTAGCTGCCGGGTGTGTGTGCTGGGACAGTGGGCGGTGTGGCCAACAGCCGTATACGCGCACATGGTGGACGGGCTCCGGTGGCCGTATACGCCTCAACCTGCACGACGAGCTATTTTGACTATACAGTAGAGTTGGTGAGCCTACGATGCTGCACTCTCTGTGACTATGTTTATTTCATGAACTTTGCTATTTTGAATTAAATGTCACTTTAATGTCAGTATTTAATTTCACAGTATTGTTATCTTATCGTGCGATCTATATGTTTTTAGTATAAAAATTTTGTTGTCCTGTAGCAACGCACGGGCACGCTACCTAGTATATATAGATTTTCAACTCAGATGCATGTATATGAACTGAAAATGCACTGTTAACTGATAAACAATTAGAAAGGGATACCTAATCTGATCACTACATACTGCAAGAATCAACTACAACACTAAATTGCAACAAGTTTCAGTTTTAGACATGGTCACAAATTGACTGAGATTTTATCTACTATACCATCTCATTTCTGAGCCAAATCAGAGTTGATTCTGCATCTGCTTCACAGCCACATAGGAAAGCCTCTCTGTTTTCTTAGCTCTTGATGAAGACTGCGTATACTTTTGTCGTTTTTTTTTTGCTTGGTCACTTGCATTGTGTTCAGAACTGATATGCACCTTTTGATAGGGAAATCATTACCTTCAGCAGCCTCTTTTCTGTAGCCAAATGTGCAGATTCATCTTCTGCTTGCTTGGTCATCATTTCCAAATATCTCCCCTATCTTTGCACTCTTCCTAGACCTCTTTTCTTCCTTTTCTTGTTTGTTGCTTGATGTAGTAGTAGTTCTTCTCTATCCACTTTTTCCAACACCTGCGACCTCACTTGCTTGCATCTTAGTGGTTGAATCATCGTCTTCATCTGGTACCTCATAAACCACAATGCCGTACAAGTCTTGTGCCTCAGCTTCTACATCATGAATTTGTCGAAGGGGTTCTTCCACTTGTGGTGACTCAAGAGAAATGAAATTGTAAGTCCCTTAATCCAAATGACCTACACGATAACAAGGAAATAATAGCTGGAAAAATGAGAGCCATCCTAGCGGCGGGCTACATGGATGAGTCCGTGCTCTTCTGGTGCGGCAAGGCGTTGGTGTCTTGTGCTGTTTCACTGCTTCTGACCTACTACGTTGTTTTCATGCTGTGCAAGTGGCCGGGAGGGCAACCTTCCTTGCAGGCAGAAGTCAACGTGCTCAACGTTGGGGCACGTGGTCACGTTGCTAGTATTTCCATCTCTAGCTTGTGTCCTGCTAGTTCTGTTGCACGAACCACTGCATCAGCCGACCAAATTCTTCAACGACTATGTCAAAAGTTCCTCAAGTTCATAATTTAACTATGAAATGAACAATTTCCTAATTTGTTTTGTTAGGCATATGACTTATCTGAGGGTATCAATGTACACTGTGAAACTAATAAAATTGGATCATTGGACTCCCTAATAACAGTTTGAAATTCCTGTTACAAAATTAGGCATTTCATGTTTAATTTAATTTAGAAAAATAGTAGTAAATTTGTGACAACTTATATGTGCACGTGTGAACTATAATTAATCTCTATAGTGGCAACAATGATGAATATACTGATCATGTTGAAAAGCACAAAAAACTTAATGAATATAGAAACAGTAAGAACAGAATGTACTCAGCGGAGGGATCCATGCTCAAAGCCCTGGTGGCTCCATGTGCACAAGTCGACATAGTGCGTTGATCGAAATCACAGACCACAGTTGGTGCAGGATGATGTACGTAGTGCAGTCCCGCAAACATCCACTAGGAAGAAGTCCGCTATTGGTCACTGGGAAGAAGACATCATCATTTTTATTCACCGGAGAGTAGTGTCGCGGGTTCAGAACCGCAGCAGGCACTAGAATTGTTTGTTGGATGTCGATGTGTGGGCCTCCGGTGGCTTGGGCACTAAAAACATGCAGGTCTTGGCAATATAGTGTTTTTCGTGTTAGGGATGTCCAATTGGGTGATTACAATGGTGGAAAATAAGAGAAATCGGCAAGGGATTGTGTGGTGCCATCCTAGAGGTCTCGGCAATTGGACTCTAGTGACGATCCCGCAACCAATCCTTATTCCCACCTGAACCCCCTTCTAAGGGTCCATGACCTCCCCTTATAGCAGGCCATTGTGTACAAGTCAGTTCATGCATGCACTAGTCTATATAGTCTATACACCTGGTGTATGCTTGCTCTGTCGTGGCGTTGGTGGACTCCCATCTTGTCATCTAGGAGAGGGCCGGGACAGTGCCATACCCGTCTACGGAGGTGCTTGCTGTTGTGCGGCCTCCCCGGGTGCGCCTTCTTGAGGCTGCTTCCTTGGCATCCAAGGAGCCTCCCCAGTAGAGAGGCTGGCTAGTGGACCCAGAGCCCACTACCCTCATTTGCTGGGGAGTCCTTTGTCCTAATGCATCATGCAAGTTGCGTGACCCTGTCAATGGAGTGGCCGACAGGGCCTTGCGACCGCTGGACAGACGAATGACGTGGCGCCTTTGTACAGAGCCCCGGGACTCACTACTACATTCAGACCAATCACAAGCGGTTCATAAAGCCCATCACTAGCGCTTTTCGGTCTCGGCAGTAAGCTGTCGGTGATGATGACATTCTCATCATAGGCAGTTTGCAACCCGCGGTGATATCAGCTTATTACAGTCGGTTCGTATTACCAGCCGGCGGTGATTCGAATTTTCAAAATTCCCAAAAACAGGCCAAAAAATAGCAAAAAAATTTGTTTCAATCCTGGGAAGCCCCCACTAGCTCTAGCTTCATGGTACCGAGAAGCTGCTCTAGCTCCAACGCCACGCTATTTTTCATCGTACGTGGTGCTGAGATTCAAACCTAAGACCTTTGTCCTTTGCTCCTAACCACTCTCCTCGAACCACTCCACCCCTAAGTCACTTGTGTCTATATAGCATATCCATTCTCCTAGTATTCATTTTTCAGGATTTAAAATGAATATTTAGAACCCTAAATGGCTTCAGATGAAAAAGTCATAAACTACAAATTTATTGTTCAAATTGAGATCTACAACTTTGATTTTGGTTGTTTCGCCATCTAAGGTTGTTTAACAAATTTGAATTTCAAAACGTCAAAACTTCAGCTAGACTTTTGAGACCTCAAATAATTTCAAATGGAAACTCATCCAGATCTACAATTTTGGTTTTGGTCGATTTTCCATCTAAGGTTGTTTCAAAAATTTAGTTTTTAAAATTTTAAAATTTCAGATACAAATTTGAGACTATAAATGATTTCTAATGAAATAGTTGTCAACTATAAAGTTGTATATCTCATCGAGATCTACAACTTTGGTTTTGGTCATTTTTTTATTTAAGGGCATTTGTATAATTCGAAAATTTTGAATTTCAAAATTTGAGTATTTCAAATAGAATTCTAGAACCGTAAATGGATTCAAATGAAAAAGTCATCAACTACTAAGTTGTCAATCTCATTGAGGTCAACAACTTTTATATAAAGTTTGTTTTCATTTGACTTTATTCAAAAAGTTATGAATTTATTTATACTGCAATATGGTTATCACTGCCGTATCATACAACAAGTTAGCGGTAGTTCATATGGCGAGGCGGCAGTGATGAGGAGCACATTATCACTGCCGGTTGATGGTGCAAAGCAGCTGTAATGATGGACTATCACCGCCAGTTGGTAAGACGAAGCGGCGGTGATAGTTATCAACCTGCACGTTCTTACGAATCGGCGGTGATACTCCAATCACCAACCGTTCGTATTACGAACTGTTGGTGATAGCTATCAACAACGGTTTTGATGATACCGGCGGTGATAAATGTGTTGGTGATAGGTCAATTTGTAGTAGTGACACCTTCTTGTTGTGGCTCGAGACGTCAGTGTTGTCGCTCGATCGAAGGCCTAGGCGGTCCTGGTGGCAAGAGTTAGGGTCAGGCTACCATGGCTCGGAAGCCCAGGGCTGTTGCTAAGCCTCCAAGCCCCGAGTGGTGGCTGCAGGCGTGCTCGGGCTCGTTCTGACTCCTCCAGAGGCTACATGCGAGCGTACCCAATGGGTATAGCCCCCGAGCCCCAAGCAACCCATGAGATTGGTCAGGGGGTCCGTCCGTCGGCCGTCTCTTTCCCGGGAACTTAATGTACCCCTATTTAGACTGTCATTAGGAGCCCCCGAGCCCTTCGTGGCCTTCTAAGTCGCGTCTAGGATGGAGACGAGGGCTATGCCCGATTTGAACGATGCCTAATTTGGTTGAATGGGCTGTTCAATGTACGTTGAGTCCCGATGATCTTGATGCCCTCGGCGCTAGGTTGTTGTCCGTGGCTTCTGAGCCGGCCAGTGTTGTGATCGAGCAATGTTTCTGGGAGGCCCAAGCAAGGGCTTGATGGACCCGTCGGGGGGTCACCAGCTCTGAGCGCGCGCGGGGCGCCTTGCTTACTTTGGCCTATCGTGGGTTGAGCAGCGTGGGCTTCGGAGCCCTAGCTCGGTGCCAGTCCGTCGCTCAGTGTCCCACGACTGTCTTAGGGCTTAGTGGCAAGCCTCTCAAGCTCGGGCCACGTGTCCAGACTTCGGTGGTCATCAGTGGGCCCATCGCTCGGCGTGTGTTGCTCAGACCTTCTCGATGCTTGGGAGTGTTTGCGAGCCACATGGTGGTCAGGCCATTGATCTCCCGAGGGCGAGGGCCGGCGCAGCCCTCGACTCCATCGTGGGGCTGATTGGTGCGGCCTCTTGATGTCCTTGGTCGTCGCGCCGGCAGTGGAATTAATGCGTGCGCGGCGCCTTGTACTCCATGAGGGGCGAACCATCGCGCCACGCGGCGATGATCCAATGACTGGGGGCTGTGACGTTTCAAATGGGCAGATCCGAGCCGTCTGTCCTGCATGGAGGGCTCGAGCTAATAAACATGGAAAGGAGGAAATCAAACTAGTTGGAACAAATCAATACATCATCCATGCGACCCATTGATAAAGACAGATAATAATGATATTACTTGAAACTATCCATACAAACTCATGGTTCACGGCTTCTCATCAGGGTTGGAGAACCTGAGCATCTGTGATGGACATTGCTAGTTGTATCTGGGGGGGGTTGGTGTGAGAGCTTGTAATGAAGATTTCAAGTGAGATATGATGGTATTGCCAAAAACGATGTACAGATGTAACGTCTATCAAACGAGGACAACCGGTATCTCTTCGCTTGTTATTTCAGTTTATTGTTTGCATTTTTTTTGCACTTTTCTTCACCCTGTAAATATTCAGACTTTGTTCTCTACTGAATGAAATGGCAGCGCACCTGCCAGTTCTGTTAAAAAAATGGTATTGCCAAAGGAGTAGACTAATCACGGAACCCATATTATAATATATAGGTTCTTTATTTATATTTAGAATAAAATTATGAATGATTATGAAATAGGAAATTCATAATTTTTTTAGAATTATTATAAATATATTCCAATCGAATATTGAGTAATCGAATCCTTTAATTCATTGTTTTCGAGATATTTTAGAAAGTGGATTAATCAGACGAGGATAAAGAGAGAGTCCCATTCTACGTGTCAAAATGCTAACAACAATGAAATTTCTAGTAAAAGGAAAACCGTCGACATTATAAGTCGTGAAGGTTCAAGTCCCTGTCCCTAAAACCCTCTTTTAATCCCTAATCATAGTTTTTATCCTTTTTTTTCTTTCATCAATGGGTTTAAGATTCACTAGCTTTCTCATTCTACTCTTTCACGAAGGAGTGTGATAAGAACTCAATGAATCTTACACTATTTATTAAATGTATGTGATAGTGGACGGCGTGGCAAACTAATTCCGTGTCAATACTGCTAGTAGATGGCGTGACAAAGGAGCAGTCCACTAATGTAAAAAAAAAAAGGAGCAGTCCACTAGCGTGTCACGTCTATCACAAAGGAGCAGTTCACTAACTGTACGAATTATTAGAAGCAGACAAAAGTTTGAGTCACTTGATAGGAAGACCTGATGTGGTGACTAAAGGCAGTATTATTAGACCAGCAAGTTTTTCATCATAATTAATTAGTAAAGAAATAAAAACTAGCTTTCGCTGAGTATATATATGCGTGAATGCCCCTGCAGCCTTGCAAGTATTCGCTCCTAGCACTAAACTCAAAATAATGGGAAGTTCTCGCTTCTTTCTCACCCTTCAACTCCTCCTTTTAAGCTCCTTTTGCTCAGTTCGTCCTTCCAAACCATTTACCACAGCCAAAACTGATTTTTTGGCACTTCAATCCTTCAAGTCCCTCGTATCAAGCGATCCACTTGGAATATTGTCGTCATGGAATGGTTCAGTGCACCACTGTCTCTGGCCTGGGATCAAGTGTGGCGGCCTCCATCCTGATAGGGTCACTGCTCTTGTTCTAAGCTCCAGCCGTCTTTCAGGTCAGATATCCCCATCTCTCTCGAACCTCTCCTTTCTTCAGGAGTTGAGGCTCTCTGACAACCACTTTACGGGAATTATTCCAGAAGAGCTAGGGCAATTGAGCAGATTGCGCAACATGAATCTGTCTCGGAATTCCCTTGGTGGTAATATACCATCAACTTTCGGAAACTGCACCAGGCTACAAAACCTAAATTTGAGGCGAAATAATCTCCAAGGCCCAATCCCTAACAGTCTTGGCTTGTGCAAAGAACTTGTTTACCTGTTACTGACCTCGAATAACCTCAGGGGTAACATCCCACCAAGCCTTGGTAATCTAACTAGGCTCCTACTGTTTCGTCTAGATGCCAATTATTTAACTGGCACCATCCCTGATTCTCTCGGTCAGCTCCAAGTCCTCGAAACCATTTGCCTTAATGAAAATAATTTTTCAGGTGAGATACCAAGTTCCTTGTACAAGATTTCATCCATGCAGGTCTTCCAATTAGCTTACAACCAGTTCAGTGGAAATCTTCCTTCAGATATCGGCGCTACTTTCCCAAACTTGTTGGCACTTGTAGTATTTCAAAATCAACTGCAAGGACCAATCCCGAATTCCTTATCCAATTGCTCGGAGTTATATATGATTTCAGTTGCTTTAAACGAATTCACAGGTCCAATACCTTCTGGTATAGGAAATTTGCAAAACCTTGAGATTTTTGAGGCTGAAGCAAACTTACTAGAGGCCACTACACCTAGGCAATGGGATTTTATGGATGCATTAAAAAATTGTACTGGTTTACAAATATTGGACCTTGGAGATAATCAACTCCAAGGATTTATACCCAGTTCCATAGGCAATCTTTCAAGCTATCTTTATGCTTTCAGTTTGCAAACTAATCCTATCTCTGGTAGCATCCCTGCTGATATTGGGAAACTAATTGGCCTGACAAGAATTCAGCTGTCCAACATGCAACTTAGAGGCACTATCCCTCACGAAATTGGCAGACTTTGGAGACTTGAAATGATAGATCTAGCAAATAACACCATTTCAGGAGAAATTCCACTGACTTTTGGCAACCTTACCAAGATGACCCGTCTCTTCCTCCAAAATAATGAACTCGTAGGTAGTTTACCACAGGAGCTAAGTTCGATGCAGGCCTTAGAAACAATAAACCTGTCAACTAACAAATTGGTAGGAAATATTCCAAAGGAAATTATGCGTCCCTCCCTTTCCCTAGCCATGGACTTGTCACACAACTATCTTAGTGGTCCACTGCCGCTAGAAATAGGCAAGATGAACAATGTACAAAAGATTATCTTATCAAATAACAAATTATCCGGTGACATTCCCAGCACCATCGATGGGTGCCAGATATTACAGACACTCTATCTTGACAGAAACATGTTTCAGGGTTCTTTCCCTTCATCCTTCAGCAACATGAAAGCACTGCTAGACCTTAATCTGTCCCATAACAATTTTTCTGGTCAAGTACCACAATTCATCGATCAGATGGAGCTCCAACATCTGGATATTTCTTTTAACAATTTCGAGGGGAAACTACCCATAGGAGGAGTGTTCAAAAACATCACTGCAGTGGATGTAAGAGGTAATCCCAATATTTGTGGTGGACCACCACAAATGCATCTACCTGGATGTGTTGCACATATCCAAACACAAAAAGAACATCCCAGGAGAATCATTGCAATAATATGTACAGCTGCTGCATTAGCATGCCTATGCACAGCCATATTGTTCTTTGCTATTCGATACCGTAGAAGGCCAAGAAAGAATCCAGACTCCATTATTAACTTGAAATTTGAGCATAAGAAGGTGTCGTACAATGACATATTCAAGGCAACTGATGGTTTCTCCTCGGTTAACCTGATTGGAAAAGGCACATTCGGAGCTGTGTACAAAGCCACCATGACCTTTGAGAATCAGCCAATAATTGTTGCCACAAAGGTAATAGATCTAGAACAGCATGGTGCTACTGAATCATTCTTTAGAGAATGTGAAGCATTGAGAAATATTCGTCATCGTAACCTTGTTAAAGTCCTCAGTTCATGCTCTAGTACAGATCACAATGGTAACGATTTCAAGGCTCTGATTTTCGAGTTCATGCCAAATGGTAGTTTGGAGAAATGGTTACATACTAGAGCATGTACTGATAATAGATCTTTGGAGGCTCTGAGGCTAATCCAGAGGATGGACATAGCTATTGAAGTTGCCACAGCACTAGACTATCTTCACTACCTCGGAACTATGCCAATTGTCCATTGTGATTTGAAGCCTAGTAATGTCCTTTTGGATGAGGAAATGACTGCACATGTTGGTGATTTTGGATTAGCAAAATTTTTGGTTCAAGAAGGCATGATGCATTCTCAGTCAGCAACAAGCATGGGCATCAAGGGTACCATTGGCTACATTCCTCCAGGTACAGCCTTCTCTACTAATATACGTAGTTTCCTCAGTATCATCCTTTCTCAATTGTTCTTAAGAACAATAGATCAACCTATTTACCCTTCACAACTTTTTTCCAGTCCTTAATTATTCTGGAAGGTATGTAGTTTATGAGTTCTTTTTTTTCATTTCTTGGAAAGTGGACCAAACAGTATACCTTTCATTCCCCTTTCTTTCTTTATTCGGTCCACCTTTTCCCTGGGAACTGAATTAGATTATATTTATGTTAAAATATGTGATCATTTGAAGCTATAACTCTGCCATTGATATCATGCGATCTCTGACTATTTGACTAATTATTTTCGTTGTCAGAGTATGGCATGGGGGGTCAAGCATCAACACAAGGAGACGTGTATAGCTATGGCATTCTGCTGCTTGAGATATTTACCGGAGTGAGTCCCACTGATGAAAGATTCACAGACGGATTGAACCTACCCAGGCTAGTTGAGATGTCTTTTCCCGATAAAATAATGGAAATAGTTGATCACAAACTGATTCTGACAAATGGAGAAAAAGAGACTGAAGACAACGCCTATGAGCCAGGAAAAATTTATGAGTGCTTGCTTTTGGTGACACAATGTGCACTCATGTGCTGCAAAGAGTCACCAAATGAACGCATCAGTATAAAAGAAGTTGCCAAAGAGTTAAACTCAGCACGAGAGAAGCTATTGGTATGAGAGAAAACCTGTTGGGAAATTCTCCTCATGAATAGGTGGTGAGGAGAGTAAATGTTCCTAGAGAGCAAACCCACACATCGTAGATGCAGCACAAGAAGTTGACCAATCTTGTGTGCATCAGAATTTTGCCTCTTTGCTTACGAGACAAGGAAGGGAGAAGTCTCTGGAAACTACTAAGTAGCACAATACAGTACCCATTCCAGCCCCTTCGAGAGCACTAGATGAGCCTCCAAAAGGGAGAGAAAAAGAGAGAAGAAGGAGATTATAGAGGAGATCTTACAATTGATCAAGAAGGATTCGTCCCCAAGGCTATGAAGCTTCAGATCCACATTCTTGGTGCCTCTAATCTGAGTTCCACCATCATTTGGTGATGTCTTTCCAGTCCTTAGTAGCAGCACCAAATCTTGTTGTTGCTATCCAAGATCTGTAAATCTTGATGTATGGTTGCTTCCAGTGCTATCTAGAGATGAACTTGTTCTAGTCCCACAAGCATACAGTGAAAGAAGATTTGGCTGGCTTGGTTCTTTGTCCCATGGTTTTTACCTCGATATGGGGTCACGTCAAATCCGGTGTCTTGTTTATGCAATGTGTGGCCGCAACTAGTTGCAACTGTAGTTGGAAGTGACCTACGGCAACTAGTTGTGTTTGTTGTTTATGTTGTAATCAGTTGCAACTGCGGTTGATGTGATAACTGAATAGAACCAGTTGTGAGTTGTGACTGTTGCTATTTCCTCGATTTATATGTGCGATACATATATTTCCTTCCGTGAATAGGTGATGATCTTGGGTTGAATTCACATTGCGCTCAAATTAGTGCTTCCGCTGTCATTAACAAGCTGTGTTAGTGGGTTATCCCAACATAAACTGGTACCAAAGCCTAATTAATTGTTGGAGGTGATATTTCTCACATTGGCAACAGAGGACAGCACATCCCCAAGTGGTATGATCAAGCTTGATGCTTCAAAATAATTCTCTATGGAAGCCCATGATGGAGGATTTGCTTTATTGCAAGGATTTGTATGAGCCAATTGTGTGAGAAAATACCCACCGGAGTCACGGAAGAATATTGGAGAGTATTAAATCAGAAGGTAGTAGGTATGATCCATTTTTGCACATCACCATGATATTTTTCACCATGTTGCTATACAAATGCATTTGAGTTGTGGCAAAAATTGGAACCTATGTGTCGTGGGGTTGAAACCGTGACAAGCATAGTTGTTTGAGTCGGTGTCAGAGTACGGGTCCCAGGTGGCTCGGGTGGACTCAAGAACACAAGAATCACGCAGAGAAGACGCAACAGTTTATCCTGGTTTGGGCCAATTCAGTCCCCACGTCCAGCAGTTGATGATACTTATACTCAAGAGCACCCAAAATTGGGGGTTACAACAGAGTGTAAAGAGAGATTTGGTAGGGGGTTAGCTCGGTGCCAATCATAAGGTTGTCTCGCCATCGGTGGAGCCTTCCCCCTCGTCGGAGAGGAGGAAGACGATGGGGTGCAGAGGAGGAGCTCTCGGTGCCCCTCTTCGGGTTGCCTTGCTCCCTGTGCGGAGCGAAGGCGGATAGAATGGAATGGAGCATCTGGTGATCGATCTAGGATCTTCCCTCCTCCTAGGTCCGATCTAATCCCTTATATAACGAGATAGGTCGGGTACATGGCGGTTTGGGGGAACTAGTCCGGTCTACGCGCGACGGAGTCCAGGAGGGTCTTGTAGCGGTGCGCCGTGGACCGTGGCTGTGTCTTGGAGCCGAAGAAGCCTTGGGCGTCGTCCGGCTGCTTTGTTCTGACACTCTGTGTGTCAGGCTATGTCAGCTTGGACCGGCATCCCCAGGTCAACCTTCCGGAGTCTTCTTGGTAGTGATGGAGCTCGGCTCCAGGGGCTGACGCGCGGCCTCGGAAGCCCCAAGCCCCTGGAGGCCGAAGGAAAGCTTTGTCTTCTTATGTCACGCCTTGGACGTGACCCTATCGGGGGAGCAGTTGGCGGGGCTGCGCCTAGGGAGCGACGCTCGGGAGCCCTCGGGCATCGGTAGCCCGGGGCTTGTCTTCTTGCGCCCAGGCCTTGGCTGGCGTCGTTAGCCGGGTAGGAGCCAAGGCTGGGCCTAGACACGTCGTAGATCGGGTGCCTGAGGCTCGGGCAAGCCCCCGAGCTCCAGGTGGAGGTCGTGGCCAAGTCAGGCTTGGCCGGGTCTCTTTGCCAGAGGGTGCGCACGAGCGTGCCCGATAGGCATAGCCCCCGAGCCCCCGGGCGATCCTAAAGGGGTTGGTCGGGGGGTCTTCTTTGGTTGGGAACCATTAGACCCGAGGCTTAACATATCTATATGTTAGGATCTCGTCACTATGTATCAGTGGAAGAAGCCTGCAAAGCTAGAGTACCGAGATGGTAGCAGTCTTATTGAGCACTTGAATGTCTTACAGGGACACATAAATTAGCTGATAGCCATGGAGATAAATCTTGATGATGAAGTGCAGGGCATCGCTATTGTTGAGCTCATTGACAGATGGAACACGCTTGCTGTCTTACTTAGCAATTCAGCTCTAGATGGAAAGTTAACTCCTAATAGGTGAAGAACAGCCTGCTGAATGAGGAGGCCAGAAGAAAAGAAATGGGCAGTCATCAGCCATCTTCTTCTGATGCATATGTGGCTAAAAAGAAAGAAAAAAATCATGGTCGAAGCCATGTGAAATCTCATCAAAGCAAAAGTAAATCTAAGGAGAGATCATAGTCATGTTCAAGCAACAAAATTATTAGCTTTCATTGCAAGAATGAAGGCCACAAAAGAAATCAATGTAGAATTTATAAAAGAGAGCTTGCACAAGCAAAGCAAGGCAAAAAAACCGAGCAAAAAGGTAAGAAAACCTCAATTGTAACTGCAGCTGGTGAGGATTATTTCATTGTTTATGATGACAATTGTTTCAGTGCTCTCAATGGTGATGATTTGAGTTGGGTAGTGGACTCAAGGCCTCTTTCAATTCCATCTCACTTCACACAGAGAGTATTTCACATCCTACACTAGTGGTGCCTTTGTCTATGTGAGGATGGGAAGTAGAGATTCATCAACCATTGTTGGCAAGGGCACTGTATGTATTGAGACAAGCATAGGTTGCAAGTTGACACTTGAGAATGTGAGGTATGTCCCTCATATAAGACAACTCATTGGGAAAGCTTAATGATATTGGCCTTGGCAGTTACTTTGGTGAAGGAAAATGGAAGCTCACCAAAGGTTCCTTGATTATGGCTCATGGTGCCAAGCAAGGGTGTCTTTCATGTGACAAAGACCAAGTTGTGCAAGAATGATGTGAACATTATTGCTAAAAAGGATTCCAGTATTGAGTTGTGGCACAAGAGGCTTAGACATATGAATGAGAAGGGGCTGCACTTCCTTGCTCACAAGAACTTCGTCCCTGAGTTCAAAGGTATGACTTTGAGACCGTGTGTAGATTATTTAGCTGGTAAACAACATAGGTTGCTTTTTGTAGATCCATTATTCCACATCGTGCTAAGGATATTCTTGATCTTGTGCATACTGATATTTGTTCTATGACAGATAACTCCCTTTGTGGTGCATTATACTTTGTGACATTTATTGATGACTACTCTAGGAAGGTTTTTGCATGTCTTGAAGAACAAATTTTAGGTATTCAATGCTTTCAAAGAGTTCCATGCCAAGGTTGAAAGAGAAACTGGCAAGAAATTGAAGTGGATCAAATCATACAATGGTGGTGAGTATAGAACACCATTTGAGAGGTACTGTAGAATGTATGGAATCTGGCAATAGAAGACAGTGCCGAAGATAGCTCAGCAAAATGGCCTTGCAAAGAGAATGAACAAGATACTCACGGAGAGGATCACAGCTATGCTCTCTCATGCAAAGTTACCAAGTCAGTTTTGGGATGAAGCATTGATGACTGCAGTATATGTGCTCAGCATAGCACCAAGTAACGGTATATGCACATAAAACTTTTGAATTATCTCAATGAACTTTTTGAATTGCTCATCCACGGACGGCTTGTTGTAACGCCCCAGAGTCCAAACGGCTCAGATCCACTCTGCACGCTGAATGAACCACACCTACCACCATCCCACTTACGCTTTCGTCCTCGCTTCGCGTAAAAGGATTAACCCGGGGATGGTGAGATGGACTCTAGAAGCCTTATATGTTGGTCTATCCCACTCTAAACAACCAAGGTGGGACTAAACTCTCCACAATATCTCATAACATTCACATGGGCCACTATGGGCCAAATTCCAAATTGGGCCGGGTGTGACATACACCACCCCCTCAAAGAACCCGACGTCCTCGTCGGGCCCAACATACCCACAACTGGGTGCCAATCAACGAAGTAGGCAGAGAGCATTCCCACAAGTCGATGGTGAGAAACAGCATTTCCTCCTGTCTTGTGGTAGATCTTCACAGTCCAACCCATTGGAGGGGGTGGCACATCCTCAGCAGCTGCACTAGGTGGGGGAGACGGGGGTTGCTCTCCTCCATTGGCTTCCTCCTCTTCATCATCTTCAATCTCGATAATCTCAGGGTCTTCTTCAGGCTCGGGTTCTTCCTGAGAAGGTGCTGGCACTTGGATTGGTACTTCAGGGGTCTGCTCATTCTCCTGGGGTACTTCCTCTTGTGGCTCTTCAGGTGCAATCAAAGCACGAGGTGGGTAGTGTCCTCCAGTGGTGATGCGGGCAGTCTTGCGGCCACGAACCATCTACAGAGTTTTTAGATGTAATTAGAATAGATGCAAAATTTCGTAATAGAATGAGACATAAGAAGCATAAAAATTTATCAAATAACAAGAGTAAGATAATGAGCATAAAAATAGTGAAAAGATGACACTAAATCGACCATTTCTATCTAGGCTTGCGTCCTACAGTCAACAATAGCTCCGATACCATTTGTAACGCCCCAGAGTCCAAACGGCTCAGATCCACTCTGCACGCTGAATGAACCACACCTACCACCATCCCACTTACGCTTTCGTCCTCGCTTCGCGTAAAAGGATTAACCCGGGGATGGTGAGATAGACTCTAGAAGCCTTATATGTTGGTCTATCCCACTCTAAACAACCAAGGTGGGACTAAACTCTCCACAATATCTCATAACATTCACATGGGCCACTATGGGCCAAATTTCAAATTGGGCCGGGTGTGACACTTGTGGTTACGAGTGGGGAATGGCAACATCCTGTGTCGTAGAATTCGTGAGGAGTTGTCTTCATTTTGTCACTTGAAATTGTCTGTGTCTCCTCCTCTGCTTCATCATTGCTTACTGTTCTTTCCTATTAGGTTAGGACGTGGTGGATCACGAGTGCCACTTTGCAGGAGACGGTCAACCTTCTGAACTTTTGGGCAAACGTTTTGCTGTCAGCGATGGTTACACTGCTAGTATTTACATCTCTAGCTTCTGTCCAGCTAGCTAGTTCTATTGCAAGAACCAGTGGCCTCTATCGGCCACTGGCATCAGCTGGCCAAATTCTTCAACGACTATATCAAAAATTCCTCCGGATCATAATTTAACTGTGAAAGGAACAATTTCCTAATTTGTTATGATGTTAGGCATACAATTTATCCCGGGGTAACCTTCTACAGGAATCGTCGTATGAATGTACACTGTGAAACTAATAAGATTGTACAGAAAATTTTCATTTGAACAAATTTTTCTTCCTCCACTATAAATGATAATCAGTCCTTTTCGTCTGAGTTCTCTATTTAACAGCAATACATATACAGTTTTGAGTTATTTTTTCATTTGATGAACATCTCACAAATTTGTATGAGGTCATCAGGGTGTGCGCATGATAATTGTCAGTATGGATTTTCTTTTTCGAAAACGAAATGTATTCCAAAATTGTATGTCGTGTGTTCTCCTGACAAAATTTAGAATATCTGAATGTATCCTTGCAACATATAGTCCAAGAGATTGTTGACTACTAATCAATCCATAATAGTCAGAAAAATTGTACAGAAAATACAAATAATTAAAGAATTCCCACTCAATTGGGAGGCTGTTCGACATTTCCATGACATGAATAAAATAAGGCGTACAACAGATCGTTAAGATGATGTCAAAGTGTAAAAAAGTCACGTCACTTAGGGTCACTACTGAACAGCCAAGGCAGCCATGACCCAGAATGCAATCCCAGCCAAGAAAATGGACATATGCGCGGAGAAGGAAGCATGGTTGGCAGCTTTGAGCATATACGAGGGTGGTTCAGCCTCGTGCGTGAGGAGCCTCCATAAGAGGCCCAGGAGAACGGTCGCTGCACTAAACAACACAAAAAATATGGAAGGGCCGCAGACAGAAGCACTGGTGACGCTGGGTACTGCCACGGCCAAGAAGCCCGTAAATGCCACCTTGGTCAATTCCAACGAGGCCGGCTTTGGATCATCAGGCTTCTTTTCATCTGATGATGTGCTGCTGCCTGTTGCTGATCCCTGTTGCCCTGCTGATGAACTGGATGATGTACTGCCTGCTGCTGGTCCTTGTTGCCCTGCTGCTGCTGGCCCCTGCCGCTTCCTCACATCCCTGCTGTAGCGCGCTAGCAACACCAGAAGCACTATGACAGGAGGGAACAGCGGCAGGAACACCGCCAGTTTCCATGGGTGCGGAAGCACATCCAAGGTGATCAAGACCACCACCGCGGTGATCGGCAGAGCCTGCAGGACGAAATTCAGGCCCCTCATAAACTCGGCGGTCAAGACAACGCAGCCGCTGATGACATGGGGGGTCGTCCACACGTTCATGAGGGAGACGCCCAGCGCGCTGGCCACGAAACTGATGAGCAGGGCGCCACCGAGGAACGTCTCCTGCCCCTTGGCGTTTAGACTTGGACACTCCGCCGGCGGCGGCGCCGGAACACCATGGCGGTTTCTCAGCAAGCCTTCCAGTGCCACGAATTCTAGCACCAGGAACATCATGACGGTAATTCCGGCCGACAGCTCAAGCAGGTGCTCCAGCTTGCTGTGGTACTCCGCCTCCGCGTCGCCTTGGGCGGCGGCATCCCCGGCATCATCGACGCAGCAGCAGAGGTACCAGATGTGCACAGCAACGACACCGACCGCCATGACGGAGCAGAATGTGAGTACTAACAGGGCGTTCTTGTGGAAGAGAAGTAGGATCCCGCAGCCCAGGGCCATGAGCAAGAAGTTGGAGAGGAACACCAGCACCTTGGATAAAGCCAGCAGCCTTGGGGCGACGTAACTGAGGGGCGGCTTGCTGGCGCATGCTTCTGAGACCATCACGCACAGGAAGGGCATTATGCCCATCTGGAGAGTGACGGCTGCGAGGTGGGCGAACCTTCGTTGAAGGAGATCGATGAATGCTTCCAGCGTTCGTATCCTCCCCTGATACTTCCCGGCGCCAGTTAAGTTGACTTTCGTGAGCACGATGGCGAGGAGCACAGGGGAAATCATGACGACAAATGCTCCGGTGAAAGCTCGGACACGATTCTTCAGTTTCTCCTGTACAAGATGAAAGATGCATGGTCAATGACTCAATCATATGAGGACCTTCAATTTATCCACGGCTTATATACAAAATACAATACTCATGTGTCGTAAAATCACTCTAGAGGTGGCAATGGATTAGAATCCAAATCCATATGGATAAATCCAATTAACATCCAACAAAAAAGTCCAAGTCCAAACATATCTTGATACAAAATAATTGATGTCCACTTCAATTGCTTTTAAACCAAATCCATGCAATATAATCTAATAATAGCGAAACTATTATAACTACACATTAATTGTACGTTAAAATCTGGACCCTATACATTAAAAACTCATGTTCACATCATAAATTTTAGCGAAATTGATTTAAATTTGTTAGAGATAAGATTGTATGGACTAGTGCCACTAGATATATATGGGCCCTACGTCAAGACAGAGACTCCATAATTTGGAAGCTCGTGCCTTAAAATTTTAGCGAAATTGGCTAAAATTTAATGGGGATGATTCAGTACAATTGTCCGCTACTTTATACAGACCGGTGTGACTATGTATAGAAGTTGGTCTCACATTGAAAGACAAACCCTTAAATTACAAACCTCATATTCACACCTTAAAATTTTGGCGAAATCAATTGAAATCTTTTTAAATGATTTAATATGACTGTCCGCTACTTTCTAATATAAAAAAATATTGTTACTATATATATATATATATATATATATATATATATATATATATATATATATATATATATATATATATATATATATATATATACACACACACACGGGTCCATGTCAGAGTCGGTCCATAAAATTACAAACCTCATGTTCATACTTTAAAATTTAAGTGAAATTAATTGAAATTTATTATAGATGACTCAGTACGATTGCTCGCTGCTTTGTGTAGATCTTTGTGTAGATTGGTGTGGCTAAATATACATGTGGGTCCCACGTGATAACTTAAAACTTCATATTAAAGGCTGGTCTACCTCTCAAGTAGTCAGGTCATATGAAACAATGGACACTGGACTTTTTTAGTTAATGCCCAATGTATTTCGAATTTTGTTGGATTAAATAATTATATAGACATTAAAATCGAAATAGATCCTATCCAGAGTCCAATAGTCCAATTGAATATACAAATCCACTACCACCTTTAATCACTCGTATGTTGTACTATTACTTATTTCTTTTCGAGAGGAAAGTGTGCTCACTATTTCATCTTGCAATGCTTTTCGCTGCATCTTCTTCTCAGTGCTTTTCTTTGCATTTGTATCTTGTGAATCCCCATTGATCTCCAGTACTGTCACATGTTTTGCATCGGATTGATGAGTCATAGTATTTGCTCTTTGTTTCTTTACTCCCGCGCAACTGCATAATGAAAAATAAGCTATTCATAATATGTTATGAATATATCTGTCATGGATGCATAAACAAAAATAAACTAGACATATTAGGAGCTTGTTTGTATAAACTGAATCCCTCCTAAGTCCTATTTACGTGAGAATTTGAGACTAAGCATTGAATTAGTCTAAGAAAAATGTCAATTGATGAAGACACGAAATGAGCCGGGTACCATTTTCAATTCCAAAAGAAGTTTGGATTTGCTTGTTATTAACCTCTCCGCCCATGTAATGAAAGCATCAAGAACAAAATCAAATTTAATTCAAATAAGCTGAGAACCGGGGGGGTGACTATTTGTGCTTATAGAGATTGTTTTAGAACGAAAAACCATATGGATATTCAGGGATGGAAGAGGCTTACCGCGTGATGAATCCTGATGAGACAGAACGAGCTTGTTTGTACCGTAGGACGACGACGCTATAACTACAACCGATGCGCCTAATAAGTAGAATCAACACGAAGAAGGTCGTCGAAGCTGTTGCCGCCCGGCGCCCGGTGTGTAGCTAGGTACAAGGCTCGAAGCACAACAGCATTGGGAATTTGGGATGATGGGATCCTCTATCTCTGTCTCTCTGCGACAGAGAGAGAAGATTGCGAGTCTCGTCTCAGCTCCTTTAATAAGAAGAGGGTGCGGGCCGGGGGAGAAGAGAAGCTTCGTCGGACGAGGTTCGATCCTGTGCCCCTACGACTAAGAGCAGACCATCTAACGTTGGAGCCAACGACGAATCAAGAAGGCACGCCCGACTGCTTGGTTCAGATTCAATCACGCGCAGACGGAACATCACTCGGAAAGACCTTAAGCTCAAGTCAATGGCGCCAAGCCGCGGACTGGCTACTGGGAGAGTAAAAAAAAAAAACAAAACGGGCTAGGTACGCGTGGTGTACGTCCACAGGCTCACAGCACACCTAACTAACGATAGATTACATGGATTTGCATAAGCGGAGCTATGTGTATATAACTATATATTGATATACGGTACAGGAACACAATATATTCATCAAGTGCTAAAATATGGCATTCGTCGTCCTGATCTCGGAATGGACAGAGGAAGAAAACGCTGATGCGGGGTCCTCTTCCTCTCCAGTCTCCTGTCTCCTCTACGGCTCCAACCCACGGCCGGGCCCCCGTCGGCCCGGCAGAAGACGACGACGACTTGACCCAGCAGCGTATGCTATGCAATAGCTGACAGCGGACCAACAACTCACGAGGACCGATGGAGTACTGCCAGCAAGTCGCACACACGACATCGTCCTCTCCTCTACACCGCGTCCGCGGCTCTTCCCATAGGGCCGCGTGAGGCTACCACCATCCGTCCACCAGCCTACCATTATCACCGCGTAAGTATTAATTAAGGTCCTCTCCCCTTGTTTCCATCTCTGTCACTTGTTGATTTATACTGTTGCCTCAAGCTGAGTCCGCCCGTCTTCCCCGGTTCTTCCTCCTCTGCCAGTATTCCAACCGCGCGCATTCAATCGGCAAGTCTGAGCTCGCGGCACTGTTGGTGTTGGCCAACAACACCGCCTGCCTGTATCTATTACTCACTCCTCAGTACCGGCCCTTTCGAGTTTCGACGGATCTCGGGTCGGCCGGGGCCTTTACTCCCCAACTCCGGTGATTGTCGCCGCCGTCCGCGATTCTTCACAACTCCGGTGAGCCACTGTACCCAACCCAACTCCCAATCATATCCAGGCCTGCCGGGACCTACGCCTAACCAGCTTGCACTTCTTTGCAGCAGCAAGCCCCACCGCCGCGCCATGGAGCTACTAGCTCTGGAAACTCCGACACCCTTCTGCAGCTAGCAATTCGATCTGCTGCCGCGTACTGCCTCGCCACCGCCCTGAATCACCCGGTGAGCTTCTCTGCAGCCTACAATGCCCTCCCTTCAAAACCATGCTTTGCGTCCCACGCCACAACATCGTAACGAGCTGCTACGGTGGCGGATTCAACAAAAATATATAGGAGGCTGAAGAAAAAGCTCTAGACCAACATAAGAGTAAGTTCATTATGTCCAACAAAAGACTGATGTATAGTAGTTTAAAGCAGTTTCAATATTTTAAATGGAAACATACAACAATTTGAGAGGAGAATGTTATTTTTTTTAGTTTTCAACATTTTAAGTTCATCACAAATGACAATCTCAATTGGAAGTTTCAGTGCCACTCGAGCTAACATAACTGGATTTCGCAAAACACACACACACACACACACACTCATGCATGGACATATATGGTCTAAGATGCAAAAAGTTTAGTTAAAGTTCTTCAGCAACCCAGTCACTAATTTCCACATAACCGGCTAGGGCAGGCAGTGGGTCAGCGACCAAGCCATCCACATGCCCATTTCTATCTTCAAATAGGTTTGTTATGGAGATATATTTCAGGATTCATCTAATGATATTTAATACACATCTAAAATATTAGGTCATATTTGGTAGAGCTCCATCGTCAAAAAAGTGAATCTGAATATGGAATCACCTAGATCCACCGTGGAGCAACTCCATCGTGGATCTATAATTTGTCAAAGTGTCTGGTATAGCTCTAGTGCTTCTTCTATCTCACTAACAGCTGGGCCAACATGTCATGGATAAAACAAAGAAAAAAAGACACGGCTTCTTCTTCCTCAGCGTGCAGGAGGTCGGGGGATGGTGGCTGGCACAGCAGGCCTCGCTGCTTCGTCAGAGGTTGTGGGCGTGGCCGGTCACGGGGGCCGGCGCGGCCAGCCAGGGGTGGGCGCGACACAAGGTTGCGGGTGATGGCGCAGCGCCAAGGAAGAGGACGGGAAAAATAGAACGAACAGTTTTTTCTCGGTAACGAGTGTCATGGGTAATTTTTCTCAACTCCACTAGAGTTTAATGGAGCACCCCTTGAGCAACTCCACCAATTTGGTAAATTTGGGAGATCAGATTCACGGTGGAGCTGGTGGAGCTATAATCGTTTAGGTAGAAAATTGAATCTAAATCTATTTTTCGTGGATCTAAATCTATTTTTCGTGGATCTGAAATTGGTGAAGCTCTACCAAACACGCCCTTGGTATCCTTTTTATATACTTAATTAAACTTGAAATTCATTGACTCCTCAAAAAGTGAAGATGATATTACTTTTTTGGGACGTAGGGATTGTCATATAAGAAAAGTGGATAATTCTTCTATTTTCTTAATTAATATAAGAGAACTTTTACGGTTTTCTCTATTCATGTGATTTTATTGTTCTTTTAAATTATTGTGGCACATTGACTCTAGTAACTTCATTTTTTAGGAACAGGAGGAACCTATTGCGTTTTTTTACAACAAACACATATTAATTATATTATCACAACAACCAGTTTACAAAGAGGTCCTCCAAAGAGGACAAAATTACAACAAAGCCCTAGATCTGAAAAAGGAGACAACCCTGTTCATGGCATCGGAGACGACGAAGCCGCTGACGGAGGGTTACAGGGGCGCCGAGGATGCATACACCTGGGTGGATTGACCGCGCAAAGCGACGGTTGAAGGCGGGTTAGACGTGCCGTTGGAGAAGTAGCACACCGGCGACCGAAGGATGAAGTGGAAGCCGTCGCCGGAGGTAGAAGAAGAGGCTCGAACCTGGATCCCAAGGGGAGGCAGAGCTGTCGAACCAACACCAGGAAAGGAGCCGCGTAGCTGTAGAAGAGGGCACCAGGACTAGAGGTTGCTGTGGAGGGGAGGAAGCGAGTGGTCGGGAGGAGTCGGAGAGGGCGGATGACGCGACCGGGGCGGGGAGGATGTGAAAGGCAGCAGCAGGGACCAGATCCACCCAAAAGGGGATTCGATCCGTAGGCAGAGCCTTCAAATCGACATCAACCTCGGACAGATCGAGAGCAATGACATGGGAGCTCAAGCAGCTATGGATGGGAACGGTCGGAGATGGAGCTGCTTGAGGGAGCGGATTTATTTTATTAGTACTAACCTCGGAAGTGACGACGACGGCGACGAAGATGTCGAGGGAGACCTCAGCAACGGCAACGAAGACGACGACGGTTATCTCCGAGCAAAACTTCCCACACGGGACTACAGCCATACAGGCACTCTACAAGACCTAGGTACTAACTACTAGCTACTGGGGGCGGGGCCCCTCTCCCTGCACGCTCCGGCGAGCTCGCCGGAGGCAGAAGGGAGGGGGCCGGCTGGGAGTCGCAGGAGCGGGCTAGGAGGGAGACAAGTTCGCTTCCCCCGTCAGGCCAGGAACCTATTGCGTGTGTATATATATATATATATATATATATATATACACACACACACACACACACCAAGGTGGTGAACTTTGGTGAGGAGGCTTGTAGTTTCAACAACCTAACAATCTACGTACAACCTACGTCCCAAAATATGGCTACTTCCAGGTTTGTCCTAATTCATATCATTTTAACATGACTAGGTTTTAGAAATATTAATTACCACTTACACACCACCTAATAAGTATTCCATTCGTATCGGATTTAGAAGTCGTTTTGGATAAGGTTTTGAGTCAAACATTGGGAATATAAATCATCAATAACTTTTAAGTTGTTGAGTTTGCAAATATAAAAATTATATGAATATATTTGTCTTAAAAAATACTTTCATAAAAGTATACATATATCACTTTTCCACAAATATTTTTTATATAAAAATAAGAGGTCAAAGTTGTGTTTTGGAGACCGTGTCGCTGTCCTAAACGACTTCTAAATCCGATACGGAGGGAGTACATTGAGAAAAATTATTTAATAATTATTCTTCCTTAATGTCTTTAAAAAGATTTAGTAGAGTGGAATGCAGAGGTACTTGTCCAAATATAAAATATTTTTATAATCACAATTAAACTGATCATAGCTTAGAACAAATACATATTTATACTCCTATATACCACGGGTCCCAACAAAATATGTATTATGAGGGAACGTGTTTCTCTCGTCGTCTCATTAGTTAGTGTTTGTTTAGGAATTTTCTTTCTCACGATTTTTATATTTCCCATACTGTTACTGTAACTGAACTAACTGTTTTCAATATATATAGAAAAGAATCAAGCACTAAGACTAAATCATAGCATCATTTCCGTACAATTCTTCTGCCTATTATTAGTATTATAGCTGCATACGTTAGATCTTCATCAATATATTGTGTAGCCACACATCAAATGTCGTGTAGATGTTTCGTATATATGTTCATGAGATATTTTTTTGGAGAATATTATTTACTCTGTTTCCGTCAACGTTTGCTGAATTATTGCTTCTGTTTTCTTAAACATGAAGCTTGTGGCGTCAATATAATGGAGCTAAAGAGCAACAGTGAAACATTATGTGACACCTTGACAATAAATACGGTATCTGTCATGATAACGGTTAGCTTATTCAGAGGACCAGAGGGCGAGGACGTGTTTGTTGGCTTTTCATGTGTGCTTGGCTTCATTATTCGGAAGTATTTCTGGATGCTGCGTTCCGAGAGGGCCCGATTCATGGGTCTGGATATTTACACGAACACGGTTGTTGTAGTGGTCACTGCATATGCACTGTTACTCGCAAACAGTTTGCAGTACATCATCCTTGTTCCCTTCCCAATCAGTGTGGCTGGCTTCATCGCTTATCTGTACCAGGAAAGATTGGAGCACCATGGCACTACTGGAGCTGAGGATAGTAGCAAGGATAGAAAGAAACCTGACAAACCTGGGGGAGCACCAGCTCACCTGAGCACTAGATCAAAGGACGACGTTGGCTTGGTCAAAGATGGCAAGAAAACCGGGGAACTTGAAATGGTGGTAATACCATATTTTATGCTACTAATCAGTGCAATAGTAATCCCATACAAAGACAGCCCTGTTCTGTCTCACTTCCTGCTCTTCTCATGTTGCGCGCTGGGGACACTGGCGCTGCTCTACTCCAGACTGGCTGAAGCCAGTCCGGCCTTGAAACCTGCACTGGAATGTATCCAGATGGCCTACATGGTGATGCTGTTCATAACAGTGCACACGGTGGCCGCAGAGTGGCTGGGAGAGATCACGGCATTGGTCACCATGCCTGAGCTGATTGCAGGGCTTGTATGGTTCTATACAACTCTTCTCCACGGCGACCCTTCTAATAGTAATGGGGCAGTTGTAGTCCACAAGGTCAGATCAGATAAAGATAGTAGAGTCGGTTCCAGTAGTTCGGATGCAACTCAAGTCCCAAGTTCAGAAACAAAACAGGTTTCTGCTACTGCTAGTACCTTTATCAAAATCAAAGGATTCATTTTTAACGGATCCATGTTCATTCCCCTCGGAGGACTTTTGGCAGGCTTAATAACATCCACTTTTGCATACGACGGGGAACTCCTGGCCACATGGAACACCATGGCGACTGTCGCCTGCAGCATTGCTGGGTGTTTGCCATATCTCAGCATATGGATGGTATCGAGGTGGCCTGGGCGCATACCTAGCTCAGATAAGGCGACTCGGCTGCTCAAGTTTGCTGCAAATATGTGCTTGACCGGAGCTTGTCTGATGCTGTTTGCTTTGCTTGCTGAGAAGGCACTGGCTTATCGTTTGTTTGGTTTGGATGAGATTATTGATCCGAGTCTACTCAAACATCTTCCGGCTGTTCACTTCGGTACAGCGGTAGCCTTGTGTTTCTTTGGGAAGCATCTTGCTGGTGCATTGGCAGATCTAGGGAAGGGGCTAGGGGGACTCCAGTCCGCCTCCCCTGCAGCTCGTGCTTCAATGGAGATGAAGGGCAGGAGGAGGAGAAAGAAGAAGAAAATATAGATGAGAAAAAGATGGGGACGTCGACAATGAAGAGCTAGAGATGACCTTCGTTCTAACATGAGTCGGCCTCTGCTTTACCTGTTGTTGGTTTTGCTCCTGAGTGTGAAGCACTCAGACCAAGCGACCATGCAAAAAAAAAAGGGACTATACTAGATTGTAACGACTGCCCTGAGATGGATGGACGGATAAACAAGATTTGTAATCCCCATCCAGTTGTATGTTTATTTCCCAGCAAAGTGAAGCTATGTACTTTGTTTGTCGTGTAACGTTGAGTCAAATAAATTGTACTATTTGTTATCGCATATAGGTGTAACGAGAATAATTATCAACAATAACAAAACCGCATCTATTACCGACAATGCTTATATAAGCAATGGGTCTGAAAAATCTATATGTACGGGCTCCATTGGTCTTGAGATCGTCATGACATTCTTAGTGGCTGTTGACTGTTGTGTTCCAAACTTACTTTGTGACTTGGCATGCACTATAAATTATGTTCATCTCAAAAGTAACATTTGTACTCCTAGGACATGATCACCCTTTTGAAATTTTGCCATGTTTCATGCTAAATTTTGCCACTAAATAAGTCTTGGGATTTACTCTATACATTGCGAAATCAACTAAATAAAGCTTGCCCCTCTAACGATGTCACACCCAGTTTTAAGGACAAAACCAGATATACACTATATGTGAAATAAAGAGGTCAAATCTCATATATAGCTGCAGATAAGTGTAATATCAAAAGACAAATGCTTATTAAACATAACGCAATAGTATAAGATATAACCTTAGAGAACAACACAGCAGAAAGACAACTCCGAACACCGGGCGTAACCTTCACTCAAGGATCAAACTGACTGGTTGATCACAAGCCTAACAATTCCAGAATCTAGCAGTCTGATACCCTTCCTGAGATGTGAGAAATAACAAGAGTGAGTCCATGTCGAACTTAACAGGCATAACATGGGGTTCATGAGGCTTAAAAGGCATGACACGGGTTTAACTACATGTAGCTTTTAGTTGATCATGTTTTAAGCAATTGAGTAGCAACAAGTAGGTGATATTCCCATAATAAACACATGATCATGTAAAGAGAATAATGAATAGCAAGAACAAGTAAATTATTAGTGATCTCTATTCCATAAGGGTCCAAGGCTGCTCGTGACCGTGAGCACGGCTAATATACCAGTTTTACACTCTGCAGAGGTTGTACACTTTCACTATAAGTCATGATCCCCAAAAGTCCGCGGTCATGACTTCCCATTGGACAGATAAGTTTCACTATGAAGTCTTTCCAAGGTTCATCTAACAAGTTAGGGCCGCTAGGTTTCGTGGCCTGCAAATGTAGAGCCCCCCCTTCCGTATGGCACAATGACACGTAGCCTATACACATAGAGACAGAAGCCGCACTACACTCAACCCGGAACACACCCCTCTTGCGCCATAAAGGTAACCACTAACAAGCTAGAAAAGGTCCTCTTATATGACTAAAGTCAGAGCCATGTAGCCCTCATACCTGTACTGTAAGTCCCGGATGTTCGCTTACAGATAAGTCCTTATGGAGAGGAATCTAGAGAAAACTTTAGCCCTCTTGTTCCTTGTTGCTAAAAATCATCTTTTAGTGTTATTGCATATATCATTAATCAAATTACAAGATCATTGTTTATGTGAGCACTAGCAAACTACCCAATGCTATAACCATAGGATTCAAGGAACAGGATCAACACTAAGTCATCCTTAACAAGGAAACACATGCATAATGAATTAAGTGAATTAAAGTGATTAGGTAACAAGGATAGTCTCATGCTATACTTGCCTTAACTTAGATCCTTCTTTAAATCCAAACCTTCAATGAACTGCTTCTTGATCACCACGTAAATCTCACCGTCTGGACATGATTGTAAAACACCACACAAGCATCCAAACAATCATACACGAAGCAAACAATAGATCTAAATTAGAACAGTACACCAAACATATAAAATAAACAAGTGAAAAGGTTTTAAAGAGATTCTACGCGTTGCTACGAACACACAGGCGCGAAAAGTACTCTAATCGGAGCTACGGTGAGAAAGAAACGACTACTGTAGGATTCACTTTGTATGATAAAAAGAAAACTAATTGCATATAGATTAATATTTTATTTGAACACATAAATTAAAACATGCTAAACAATAATACTATCGAGAGTTTTATATTACAAAGAAAACAACTACGAGCTTAATTAATTTTAATTAAGAAAAATCATGTGGAACCTACTAATTCAGATTAGTCAAATTATATTTTAGTATTAGAAACAAGTTAAAACTAGTCATATTTTATTTATGAAAATGTCTCATATTATTTAATCAATAATCATATTTTAAATATAAACATGCATGTATCATTTTAATCAAAGTAAACTTTAACTTTTCAAATAGAAAATAAAATAAAATTTGAGAACATCTATTCAAATTATACATGATGCGTGTTGGAGCTGATCATAATTTATTCATACATAATTTGATATCGTTTATGCCAGTTAAACTTTAACTTGCAAAACAATATAACGTGTGAGCACTAAAACAAGTTTATAATATATATCGTGCTTGTCTAAGCGTATTATAATTAAAACGTATTCAAGTTGCTAAGTTCATGCTTAATTACAAAGGACTGATGTGACAAATCTATATTATTTTTAATTATAGAACTAACAAATATATTAATCAATTTAATAATTAGCTATATATGGAAAAATATGTGACATGAAAAACATTAGTGCTACTGCGTAGAGAACGTCGATACGAATCTAACGCAACTTAAATGGAGTGAAACGGAGTTCAAACGAAAGAACCGTGAGAGATCAATTACTGATTATAGGTGGTGTATTTTTATGGTATTTATGGATTTATTTTCTAAAATGAAAACGGGCACAATGTGTACGTGACGTGGTGATGGCGTCATCAAGCTAACCACAGCAAAACTAGGAACACACGGCCGGGCTGCTCTCTGCTAGCTCTGCTTGCACTCGGTGTCGCGGCTGGCATGCTCGTTCAGCTGACTTGGATTCTAGTGTGCAGGTGGCGGCGCCATGGACGGAAGCTCGGCTCTTCTTTGAGTTTGGCAAAAACAATATAGAAGCCTCGGGTTTCTACCGAAGAGCACTGGAAGACAGATAGAAGGACGGCGATCTCACCACGGCACTTTGCATGGACGGACATGGAGCAGAGGCGACGCGAGTCTCGGCGGGGCAGACGGTGGCTCCCGGCGAAGGTTCTCGGCGGTGTCGTGTCTTCACGGACAAAGAGCTCCAGCGATGAACTAGAAGATCAATGACGTACAGCTCGACTTGGCGGCAACGGGCTTTCCTCGAGATAGCAGACGGCAGCAGCGGAGCACGGGATCGATTGGCGGCGGCTCTAGGGTTACGAGCTCAGGTGCGGCTCTCTGCGAGCTCAAGGCGGGGCGGCAGCTACGTGTAGATCCATACGGGACGCGTCAGGCTCCTCTTACGGTAGTTTTGATGTGCTTTGTTCAAGGGATAGGTCCATACTTATTGGGAGAATACTCCTCGCCTTCACATCAACTAGCAATATGGTACTAATTGATGTTGCACCCTTCATCTTAACTAATAGGCCTAATTAATTATTAAAGCCCATTAGTAAACAAATGTATGGGCCTTTGAGATTTATTAAGATTATTGCACATAGACTTTGAGCGTGGGGGAAAAAGAGACATTTATTATTTTCAGAATTAATTATTTTCATAGATAAAATAATTCCAGAAAAGTCCAGAATTATTATTTAAGCCGCGAAAAATACTCCGAAAGCTACGAAAATTCGAGAAAACTTCCCAGAGACATTATGGAACATGAGGAACCCAAATAAAGTATTTGGAGCTCATGATAAGATAATTTGGAGCATCTAAAAATTAGATTATGCTCACAGACAAGTAGAAACAAGCTACAGAAAAAGTCAGAAAAATTCTCGAGAAGTTTGTAGAGGTTGATTGACGGATGAGAAACAAGAAATTTGATTGTAGAAAAATGATATATATATATATATATATATATATATATATATATATATATATATATATATATATATATATATATATATATATATATATATATATATATATATCGGAGAAGGAAAATCGACCTAAACGCATTTTGAAAGAACAACTTGAATTCATTTTGATCTTTAGTTAAAACCAAGCAATACAAAATACAAATGCATCAGCATGTATGCACAACAATGTTGCTACACCTTATGATAAATTTCAATTTAGTGAAAAATATTATTTCCCTATATTTTCATGAGCACAAAAATTCAAAATTAACTCATTTTAGCTCTATTTCTAAAGAAGCAGATTTTAGGGTGTTACAATTCTACCCCTTAAGATGAATCTCATCCTCTAGATTCGGAAGATGGTGGTCAAAGAGATAGGCATACTATGTCTTGGAATCCTTCTCACTTTCTTGAGTAGTTCCATCTCCTTGGTAATGATTCCGCCTTACTTTGCTTAGGATAACCTTACCACAAGTAACTTGCTCAACTAATTCCAAAATCTTTACGGGTACTCCGAACAACTTTTAGGTAACTCCAATCACTAGGTCATCTTTCCTTTTTAGTCCATACTATCAAATCTATTTCTTCATATGTTCACCTTCCAATGGAGCCTTCTTACTTTCTTGGTCCAAAGTAGGTTCCATCACCAACTTCAAAACATTAATTACTATATATGCTCAGAAGTTGCTTAACACTTAAAAATAATGCTTAGTCCATGGTGTCGTCCGAATCTTCTTAGCAAAATTCTCCTTTGCTAAGGGCATCGACAATGACTCTTACTTTGCTTCTCCAAGTGATAACACACTTCCAAGTCAAAATCAATTCCAATCCAACAATAATGTCACTAGCTCAACCCCAACTTATTGATAATGTCTACTAGATTCTTACAATCCACGTTGATGTCACTCTTATGTCCAGATTATAATGCCCCTAATGAACCTCTGATAGTATTCTACCATTTCCATGAATCTCTAAGTCTCACTTACATCCTTTGATTTGGTGGGTTCCATTTCCACACATCATTTACTTTCTGACTCCTTCGTACACCAACCATGAGGGATAACATGTAACAGAACCGCCCAATTATACGAGATTAAGTAGGAAAATTATCCAACAGCAGGATAATTTAACAAACTTAAGCCCGTATAACCCGGTAGTCCGTGAAATCTCGACGGATTTCAAACCATTTCACATAACAGCCAAGATCGTACTAAGTTCAGCGGTCACCATCATAAGTTACATGAAAGTTCGTGGCATAAAATACATGGGAGTTTAAACATAGTTATTACAAACCAGGTTTGAATAAAAGTAGCGGAAGCGGTAGTTCAAATCACGCACACACACAATATTTTAGAATAAAGTGCCAGCTTGTAATCATCTCCAGCAAAAGCATCAGACGAGAAGTAACGAATGACCATTGCCCATGGTCCTATGCTTCGCCCATTGCAGGATAGAGACAGTTGATACAATAGCCATAGTACATCTGTCCATCTGCAACAAGTGGGAACAAAGCCCAGAGTACGAGAAGGTACTCAGCTAGACTTACCCGTCATAAACTAGAAATAAGAGACACCAAGGAATCATGATAGGCTTTCTGGTGGGATAGCTGACTCATTTGCAAAAGACATTTTTAGCATTTAGGAAAACCTTTACAAAAGCTTTGCATCAAGTTAAATCTTTATTAACCTGTCAACTACATTTGCACCTGTACTAAAGTAACATTTAATTAATCAGGTAATGATAACCAATGATCATTAACAACTTCCATTATGTCATAATTCATATAACTGTCCAAGTGTTCCATCAATATTACTACGATGAAGTAGCTCAAGTCAAGTGTTCACTATCCAGTGAACGATGGCGATTCGAATCGATTATTAACCAGCTGGTAAGTTATTCCTCACACAAACCTCACTCACCCGCTAAAGTGAGGTGTTGGTCACCGAGTCAACCATTCAGGTAAAGTCGCGAGCTTGCTAGGAACCACATGTACCCGGGGGCCGCCCGACTGCTCTTTGGCCTTATCATCGCGCCCCCGTATCCTGCCACTACTGCTCCGGTACAGTGCGTTGCGGGCAATTCACTCGGCCCGAATAATCTCCCAGTTTCGCGGTCGAAAGGTACTTTATCCGGCCAGCTAAATGTGAGGCATACGTTCAACATGACCCGAGGGACAACAACGGACGGTCCTTAATCGACACAGACAGAAAACACTACAGTCCGAAACCCTGCAAGTTTCCGCCCGGTCTTAAATTCATTTCACACTTAGTTATACCATGACTTCATAGTCATCCAAGCAGATCCAGGTAACCACCTATAGCTCGCAGGTGACAGGAAATCACCTGACTTCTACCGGTCTAAGCCAGCTAAGCATTGACTCGACTGCGGATACCAGGGTAATAAGGATATAGTATAACAAAGGTAAGCAAGGTATAATGCAGCAACGCTTGCAAACAACTCCTAAACGTAATGCATCAAATTAAGTAAAGTTAATAATAAATTATTTGCAAACCGGGAGAGAAATGCTCTGGGGCTTGCCTCTCTCGAAGGAACTCGGACGGTGATCGGGGCACTCCGGGAGATCTTCACCGACCTCTTCTTCGGGTTCTGTCACCTCCTGCTGCTGCACCTCGATCTGCTCCTCTGGCTCCTCCGGCAAGACGACTGGGTTCTCGGTTTACGATCCTGTATGATGCAATACGTGTAAGTGATTATGCAAGTGTGCATCGAAGGAGATGAATGCAATGAATATGTTGAAATGCAAGGTAGTCAACATTATCCAAGAAACTATGCACTACAAGCATATGTCATCTACTGCATTCTTTTCTACTACTATTATGTTAAGTTAACCTATCTTATGAAATGCTTCAAAGATACACCAAAGCTTCACTAATTTCTTAATCACACTTAAAGCAACACTTGCTTAAACCCTAAGTAATAAGCATAGGTTTGAATAGCAACATATATTTTTGATGCTCCTAAAAATCTAAGAAAATTACAGTAGCATAATACTACTCTAAACAGACTACCATAAAAATTTCATGGCATTTGGATAAGTAAACTATCATACACAAAAATGACAAGCTATGGTATAAAAATGAGCATGAAATTACTTTGTACTATGAAATGTGTCAAACAACAGAATTAATATTTTTCCTAGATTCTTCGTAGCATACTATGACTGTACAAAAATTATCACATACATATTTTATACAAAGTTTGCTCTCTAGCAAAAATAACAAAAATCAGCCATTAAAGGTACTTGAACTACTTCTCCAAAGTTTTCCACAGCACATGCATGAAACATATTTTTCCTAGGAAGTACATGACACAAGAAGATTAACAAACTTGGGAATCATCTTTTTCTGAAGCCTATAGATTTTTTTTACACATTTTTCAATTTATCAGCAATATACATGATTAAATAAAATCTTATAGAAAAGTATCTCAAAAATGACATGCAATAATTTTCCCAAGTGGATCTGATGATAAGGAACCTAGACAAATTTATCTTAACAGATTTGGAACAACTTTGAGTACCCAAACATTTTTCAAACCATTTTTGATTTCAAATAATAAAGAATAAATTGAAACCATTTATTCAAACGCTACTGGGCCAGCCCGAACGACTTAGGCGGCCCACGACTATGCACGCACACGGCCCAAAATGGCGCAGCCCAGCTCTGGCTTCCTCTCAGCAGCGGCGACTGACAAATGGGACCCGCGCGTCAGCGAGAGAAAACAGGGGACGGAGGGAGACGACGGCGCAGCAGCCGCGAAATTCACCGACGGCGAGTTCCCCCGGTGAACCCGACGGCACCGGCGTGCTCACCTCGGCTTCCTGCACCCATAGCACCCCTAAAGCTAGACTCTAATGGACCCTCTGGATGCCGGCCATGGCCCACGGCGGCTCGGCCATGGCGCACGGTGGTGCTCCGGCAAACCCCAACGGTTGGTGGCCATACAAGACGCGCGCAAGCACTGGGTAAACAAGGCGGACCTTCCTATGCTACGGCTAGTGGCTACGGTGAAGCGGTCAGGCGAGACCGAGTGCGATCACCGGCGGCGACCATGGTGGCCATGCCGCGGTGGTGCACGGTGGCAATGTCGCTCACCTACAGCTTGGCTGGCTCCGTGAGGACGCTGACGAGGTCCGAGAGGCGATGGCGGAGCTGCGGGTCGAATGGTGGTGGCTGTGGCGCCGCGACGAGCTCGAACGAGCTCGGCGGAGCTGATGGCGTTGGCGGTGCGATGCGGCTACGAACGGGGAAGGCAAGGAGGGGTGAAAGGGGGCAGAGCGCGTGCGGAGAGCAGCAGGGCGCGCTCCTCTTCAAGCCAGCCAGCACGCTGCGTGGTCAGGGCGAGCCGAGCACGTGGCGGACACGCGGCGGCCACCAGCTGACCTCGGTCGGCCATGAACGGACTGATGCCGGAACACTGTAGCTCGATTAAGAGAACAACAGGGCTGACTGACAGCGCCAAAAGATGATGCTCGATCTCCTAATCCGTTGAGTGCTAGCGAAAGTAAGCAAAACGAAAGTTGTACACCTACATGCCAGCTACAAAACTCATTTAAAGATCGTTGTCTAATTCGCAAAGAACAGAGAGTAAAATCATGTCAAAGTCGTGTTCAAGAAACTGAAAACTGGAATTTAAACTTAGAAATTTCTAAGTGTTGAAACCAGCCCAAATTCTGACTTGTGGGGCTATTTTGAGCATGTTGTGCACATTTTTATGACTTGGTCACAAAATACTTTTTGTTCCTCATAATATTTGATACAACTTTGTTTTAGGTTGCTCAGACATGCAAACATTCTAAGTGGCACTTTTTGAACAGTCAAACCAAAACAATCCTAGGGTCAAAACAAGTCAAACCATGATTTGAAATCTTAATCAGGCAAAATGATCAACATGAACATTGTTCCTAATGACTTTCTAAGCATAGCTAAGATGTTTAATAATGTTTTTAGCCATACCACACATTGGTCGTACAATAATTAAGCACTAAAGGTACTGAAACGATGAAAAACAATTGAAATGATACTCTTGTTTCAAAGTCACGTTTCCCGTGTTTCAAGCGATATATGCTCATGAATGGATGAATGACGTGCATGATCAGGAAATGCAAGTGCAATTAGGCAAGACTAACACCAGGGGTGTTACAGCCCTCCCCCTTATAAAAATCTCGTCCCGAGATTTGGGTTACGAACCATTTGTTATAAAAATCTTCGTATGCTTTTTGTAGGTATTCACCCGTTTCCCACGATGCATCTCCCTCATCATGATGACTCCATTGTATCTTATATGTTTTCACCATACTTTTCCGAGTAGCCCTTTCTTTGGAATCCAAAACTCGAATTGGCTGCTCACGATACACTAGATCTGACTTAAGTTTTATGCCTCGAGGTTCGATTATTTCCCCTGGAACGTGCAAACATTTCTTGAGATGTGATACGTGAAAAACTAGGAATATCGCATCCATTGATTCAGGTAATTCCAATTTGTAAGCCACTGGACCCTTCCTTTCCAAGATTTTGTAGGGTCCGACAAATCTTGCGGCAAGCTTTCTGCGTAATCCAAACCGCTTCTTCTTCATTGGCGTGACTTTCAGATAAACATAGTCTCCAACTTCAAACACAAGTGGTCTCCTTCTTTTATCCGCATAACTTTTCTGACGTGACTGAGCTGCTCTCATATTTTGCTGAATGATATGAACTTTCTTTTCGGCTTCTTCCACGAAGTCAATACCATAATACCTTCTTTCCCCTGGCTCAATCCAGTTTAAAGGTGTTCTGCACTTTTGTCCATACAAAGCCTCAAAAGGTGCCATTTTGATACTTTCTTGATAACTATTATTATATGCGAATTCTGCTAGAGGTAACCATGACTCTCATGAACCTCTAGAAGACAACACATAAGCTCTTAACATATCTTCTAAAACAGCATTAACTCTTTCAGTCTGACCATCTGTTTGAGGATGATAGGCAGTGCTACGAATCAGACTAGTCCCCAAACCTTTGTGCAAATGCTCCCAAAAGTGAGCAGTGAACTGGGATCCTCTGTCAGACACTATAGTCTTTGGTATGCCATGCAATCTCACAATCTCCGCAATATACTTCTCGGCATATTGAGGTGGTCTATAAACTGTCTTGACAGGCAAAAAGTGAGCGGTCTTGGTAAGACAATCCACGATTACCCAAATCGAATCATGGCCTTTCTGAGTAGTGGGCAAACCTGTGATGAAATCCATACTTATATCATCCCACTTCCAACTAGGTACTGACAAAGGTTGCAACAATCCGGCAGGTTTCATGTGAATAGCTTTCACTCGACAACATGTGTCACATCGGGCCACATAGGCTGCAATTTCCTTCTTCATCTTTGTCCACCAAAAACGAGGTTTTAGTTCTTGATACATTTTACTACTGCCAGGATGAATGGATAACTTAGAGTGATGAGCTTCATCCATAATTTTATTCTTAAGCTCTCTATCCTTTGGAACAATAAGACGGTTGTCGAACCACAACACGTCCTGCTCGTCCACTCTGAAGTGTTTTGAAGGTTCTTCTTTAATTTTCCTTTTGATGTGGAATATCCCTTTGTCTGCTTTCTGACCTTCTATTATCTTACTCTCCAAAGTGCAACTGATCTGAATACTATGTAACACAACAGGGTGCATTAGATTAAAACCATCTTCGAGTAAGGGTTGCATATTCAGACAATGCGACTTTCTACTCAAAGCATCGGCTACCACATTGGCTTTCCCAGGGTGATACTGTACATTCAAGTTGTAATCTTTAATTAGTTCTAACCATCTTCGCTGTCTCATGTTCAATTCTGGTTGGGTGAAAATGTACTTGAGACTCTTATGATCGGTGAAAATATTACACATATTACCAAGTAAATAGTGTCTCCAAATCTTTAAGGCATGCACCACGGCGGCAAGCTCAAGATCATGTGTCGGATAATTGATTTCATGTTTTCTCAACTGACGGGAGGTATAAGCAATGACTCTTCCTTCTTGCATCAGAACACAGCCTAATCCTGTTTTTGAGGCATCACAGAACACATCAAAAGGTTTCTCGATGTCTGGCTGTGCAAGAACTGGAGTAGTGGTCAACAGTTTCCGCAAGGTGTGGAAAGCTGTCTCACACTCCTCTATCCACACGAACTTATGATCTTTCTGTAACAGACTCGTCATTGGCTTAACAATCTTCGAGAAGTCTGGGATAAAGCGGCGATAGTAACCAGCTAACCCTAGGAAACTCCTGACTTCTGGCACTGTGGTTGGAGTTTTCCAATCCATAACCTCTTGCACTTTGCTCGGATCTATCGAAACTCCATTCTCCGATAGAATATGACCAAGGAAAGGGACTTTCTTCAACCAAAATTCATATTTGCTGAACTTAGCATACAACTTATGATCTCTTAATCTGGTCAAGACAATTCTCAGATGTTCTTCATCATCTTTCTCATTCTCAGAGTATACTAGAATGTCATCAATAAAGACAACTACAAACTTGTCCAACTCTGGCATAAAAATCGTATTCATCAGATACATAAAGTATGCAGGAGCATTTGTTAAGCCAAAGGACATAACAAGATACTCGTCAACCCGTATCTGGTAGAAAAGGCGGTTTTCGGGACATCTTGTGGCCTGATCTTTATCTGATGATACCCTGATCTTAGGTCTATCTTGGAGAACACTCTAGCTTTAGCCAACTGATCAAACGAAACATCGATATGAGGCAAAGGATATTTATTCTTGATAGTTACAGCATTAAGAGGTCGATAATCCACACACATTCTTAGAGTACCCTCTTTCTTTTTCTTCACGAACAAGGCAGGACATCCGCATTCAGACTTGCTTGGTCGGATAAACCCCTTCTGTAGCAATTCTTCCAGTTGCTTTTTCAGCTCAGCTAACTCATCCGGAGGCATCCGATAGGGTCTCCTCGAAATAGGAGTTGTTCCGGGGATCAACTCAATTCCAAACTCAACATCTCTATCTGGAGGAAGGCCAGGTAACTCTTCTGGAAACACATCCGGGAACTCACACACTACCGGGATCTGGCGGATTGGAACAACTTCCATGGCACAGGTCACACTCACAAGGTCTGTTCTTTTGGGCAATGGTACCTGAAAAGTACCCTCTGCCTGCGGATCCTTAAGGGTAAGCACTCGACTGCTTGTATCTATGACTGCTCCCTAGTCTTTCATCCAGTTCATTCCTATTATTACATCCAAAACTAGTACCGGCATAACTATCAGGTTCACTCGAAACTTCTGACTATCTAACTCAAGGGTTGCCCCTCTAACCATCTTGTTGGTCAACACATCAGCCCCGGCTGAACTTATACGATAACCATAACTCAATTCTGTGCATAGTTGTTCATGCTTCCGTGCAAATTCTTGACTCATAAAAGAATGCGAGGATCCAGAATCAAATAGAACAACTGCAGGGTGATGGTTAACAAGAAACTTACCGGCAGTTATAGGTTCTCCTTCAGGAATCTCATCAACGGTGGTATGGTGTACACGGGCAGTGTAAGTCTGTTGCTTCTTTCTAGGCGGATAAGGGCAGAACTTTGAAAAGTGTCCTGGTTGACCACAATTATAGCAGGGCCCCTTCACTGTACCAGCAGATCCTATTGCTCCCTTAGAGTTGCTTTGCTCTGTAGCTGTGGTGATCTTTGCTGGTGGCACGGCCATCTTGTACGGCTTCTGTGGTCCCTTGTAGTTCTGAGTTTTATGCTGTAGAGACCTGAACCTTGCATCAGGTGCAGACGGACGATAAGAAAGACGATTTGTAGTGACAACTCTGGACTGTGATGGTCCTGACTCAAACACCCTCTTGCGATTCTTGGATACAGTGTAGGCGTTGTTGTTCTTTTCTTGTTTCAAACAATCACTGACAAAGTCATTGAACCTGGCATAGGTATTGGTACCCACATGCTTCATCATCTTCGGACTTAACCCTCTCTTGAAACTAGCAATTCTCTTTGCATCTGTGTCGACCATGTCTGGAGCGTAGCGGCACAAGTTGTTAAATGCATGCAGATACTGTGTTACAGTCTTGGTACCCTGATTTAAGGCCAAGAACTCTCCGAGCTTCATCTCAACCAACCCTGGGGGAATATAAACTCCCTTAAACACTTCAGTGAATTCTCTCCAAGTAATCTGGGCATTAGGAGGAAAAGTGATGCGGTGGTGCTTCCACCACATCCCTGCCGGTCCCTGTAACTGATGTGCAGCATATTCTGTTTTTAGGACTTCTGTCAGTCTCAACACACGGAACTTATCTTCCATCGTGTTGATCCATTCTTCAGCGTCGAGTGGCTCGGCTGCTTCCTTAGAAATAGGTGGCCTAGTATCCATGAAATCCTTGAAATTGCTGTACTGGTTTACTCCATGGCCACCACCTTGATTATTTCCTCTCTGAACATTTTCAGCGATGGTACGCAGAAAATCTTCCATATTCCTTTGTGACTGCTCGGCGTTGCGCTGGCTTCCAAGGAACTGTGCGAAGAACACTTCTGCAGTGAGCGGTGGAGGAGGGGGCAATTGTGGCTCTGGCTGTGGCTCCTGGTGGTTGATGTTGTTTGCACCACCCCCACCAGCCCCTGCACCGTTGCCACCAGTTTCAGCGGCCTCATATGTGGCACGGCGAGTGTTTGCCATCTGCATATTTTAGCAACAAGTAATAATTAAGCGAAGTGGTAGTAATTGTATCCGAATGAACAATCATGCCATACTAAATTTATTGGAGAGAACAAGTCATGCAATAAGACAGAGGCACAATAATCACATTCCAATTAAAACAACATCACCAATCAAATTACTTCGAATGCAACATCGCGTTCCATACAACCACGTTGCCAGCATACATACACTGGACTTTCATGCGTTCAAGCATCACATACACAACCAAGATCCAAAAGATCGCCAGTCTCAAGATCGAACAGAATACAACACGATACATGGGAACCAAAAGAAGGTCATCGCGATAAAGCCTATCACTAATGCAAGGCAACTAGCCTACTCCTTGGCACCGTCGTCGAGGTCGGAGGCGTCACTATCGCTACCATCAGTAGCGGCGTCGTCATCGACGTCCATCTGGGCGGCGTCCGGAGGAGCATACGGGCCTATCCCGTTGTAGAGGGCATGGAACTCTTCATGCAAGTTGGCATTATACCCTTCTAGCTCCTCGACCCTTTGCCTGAGAAGGTCCCTCTCGTTCCAGGCTTCATTCCTTTCCTGCACTAGCTGTCCCATCATGCGGTCTGCATTTCTGTTGGCCTGAGTCAACGTCTGTACCCGCTGCATAGCACTCTCACCTCTCTCGAGAGCCCGGTCTCGCTGTAAGCTTAGGTCGGCCAACTGCTCCTGCAAGCTAGCTATAGCACGTGCTTGCTTCTTCTTCTGCTTCCTTGCTTCAAGCCGATCATCACCTCTCAGACCGGTCAAGGTCCAATAGGTATTCTCAAGACCCTGGTATGCTTTGATGGCTGCATACATGGCACTCATCGTGTGGTTGTCGCTAGCATGTCCTTCACTTGGGCCTCTAACCAAGGCACTTCCTTGCGGTTGCACCCAAATGGCATCACGAGGATCATCTCTCAGGAAAGTACCCGCCAAAGCTGCTGCCAACTCATTAGAAAACCTACTCATTATGTCTCGGATGACGCGAAAGGCTGCACCCTCTACACCCTCAACTGGAGTGCGTCCTTCAAACTCCAAATGCCAACCAGCCCATTCTGGCGCATCACCAAGGGCAGGGACGGTGATCTCCACTATTGCAAGTCCATCCTCAGCTAGCTGGTTCTCATTCCAAGAGTACACCGGCTCTTGACCCTCTGGGTACCCCACATCATGGAGCACTCTCCAAAGCAAGGTGGGCATGCCAAACTCACTTAGAAAAGTGTCCGTGCTGCGGCGTTCCTGCGGGGCCATCTGGTGACGTGGTGCTCTTCCACCAGTGGACTTACGGGCAGTCTTCTTCGTGCGGGCCATCTGTAGCACAAATTTTAAATTTCCCGGTGAGAACATATTTTAAGTTGATGTCACTTTTATCAAACTGGGATAATCCTTTTATAAGAGGAGGAATGCAGGTTATGAATGAAATGCTCAGGCAGTATGATGCATGCGCGAGTCTTACGTTCTCACAAACTTAGAAAATAAAGACATCTAACGATGAATTCGGTGGCATACAACGATCTCTCATATACGTAACTAATTCAATCTACACGATAAACGCTGTTATGTACCTGCAGAAAATTCATTTCAGCCCATTCCCCATGAATGCATGAAAGCAGTAAATCTACCTACAAGCTCTACACGAATCCCCAGATGCGTGTACAACAGTAGTAACTACCCAAACACATCGTCCTATTGACGGCATCGCCTCAACGGATGGAACACCCACACATGCGATACTTTCATAAAAACATGTGTAAAACATGTAATTATTCTAGTATCATATAAAACACTCTCTCTAGATCGGTGGTGTATCCGATCATGCTCTCACAGCTCACACTTACCAAAGCGTAGAGGTATCTGATCCATACATTACCACTCAATTAAGTGGCACTCATACAATATCACACCGTATGAGCAACGAAAGAGAAATATGGTGCAAGAACCCTAAGTTAGTACTTAAATAGCCACCTAGAGTCCTTAACTGGACATACAGGATATGACCACTGGCACACATTTAGTTTTAAAATCACACTTTTTAAATATAATTTTGTTTTAAATACACTTATGAACAGTAATCACGCTAAACCATGCTTCGATGCCAGCTGTAACAGAACCGCCCAATTATACGAGATTAAGTAGGAAAATCATCCAACAGCAGGACAATTTAACAAACTTAAGCCCGTATAACCCGGTAGTCCGTGAAATCTCGACGGATTTCAAACCATTTCACATAACAGCCAAGATCGTACTAAGTTCAGCGGTCACCATCATAAGTTACATGAAAGTTCGTGGCATAAAATACATCGGAGTTTAAACATAGTTATTACAAACCAGGTTTGAATAAAAATAGCAGAAGCGGTAGTTCAAATCACGCACACACACAACATTTTGGAATAAAGTGCCAGCTTGTGATCATCTCCAGCAAAAGCATCAGACGAGAAGTAACGAATGACCATTGCCCATGGTCCTATGCTTCGCCCATTGCAGGATAGAGACAATTGATACAATAGCCTTATTACATCTGTCCATCTGCAACAAGTGGGAACAAAGCCCTGAGTACGAGAAGGTACTCAGCTAGACTTACCCGTCATAAACCAGAAATAAGAGACACTAAGGAATCATGATAGGCTTTCTGGTGGGATAGCTGACTCATTTGCAAAAGGCATTTTTAGCATTTAGGAAAACCTTTACAAAAGCTTTGCATCAAGTTAAATCTTTATTAACCTGTCAACTACATTTGCACCTGTACTAAAGTAACATTTAATTAATCAGGTAATGATAACCAATGATCATTAACAACTTCCATTATGTCATAATTCATATAACTGTCCAAGTGTTCCATCAATATTACTACGATGAAGTAGCTCAAGTCAAGTGTTCACTATCCAGTGAACGATGGCGATTCGAATCGATTATTAACCAGCTGGTAAGTTATTCCTCACACAAACCTCACTCACCCGCTAAAGTGAGGTGTTGGTCACCGAGTCAACCATTCAGGTAAAGTCGCGAGCTTGCCAGGAACCACATGTACCCGGGGGCCGTCCGACTGCTCTTTGGCCTTATTATCGCACCCCCTATCCTGCCACTACTGCTCCGGTACAGTGCGTTGCGGGCAATTCACTCGGCCTGAATAATCTCCCAGTTTCGCGGTCGAAAGGTACTTTATCTGGCCAGCTAAATGTGAGGCATGCGTTCAACATGACCCGAGGGACAACAACGGACGGTCCTTAATCGACACAGACGGAAAACACTACAGTCCGAAACCCTGCAAGTTTCCGCCCGGTCTCAAATTCATTTCACACTTAGTTATACCATGACTTCATAGTCATCCAAGCAGATCCAGGTAACCACCTATAGCTCGCAGGTGATAGGAAATCACCTGACTTCTACCGGTCTAAGCCAGCTAAGCATTGACTCGACTGCGGATACCAGGGTAACAAGGATATAGTATAACAAAGGTAAGCAAGGTATAATGCAGCAACGTTTGCAAACAACTCCTAAACGTAATGCATCAAATTAAGTAAAGTTAATAATAAATTATTTGCAAACCGGGAGAGAAATGCTCCGGGGCTTGCCTCTCTCGAAGGAACTCGGACGGTGATCGGGGCACTCCGGGAGATCTTCACCGACCTCTTCTTTGGCTTCTGTCACCTCCTGCTGCTGCACCTCGATCTGCTCCTCTGGCTCCTCCGGCAAGACGACTGGGTTCTCGGTTTGCGATCCTGTATAATGCAATGCGTGTAAGTGATTATACAAGTGTGCATCGAAGGAGATGAATGCAATGAATATGTTGAAATGCAAGGTAGTCAACATTATCCAAGAAACTGTACACTACAAGCACATGTCATCTACTGCATTCTTTTCTACTACTATTATGTTAAGTTAACCTATCTTATGAAATGCTTCAAAGATACACCAAAGCTTCACTAATTTCTTAATCACACTTAAAGCAACACTCGCTTAAACCCTAAGTAATAAGCATAGGATTGAATAGCAACATATATTTTTGATGCTCCTAAAAATCTAAGAAAATTACAGTAGCATAATACTACTCTAAACAGACTACCATAAAAATTTCATGGCATTTGGATAAGTAAACTATCCTACACAAAAATGACAAGCTATGGTATAAAAATGAGCATGAAATTACTTTGTACTATGAAAAGTGTCAAACAACAGAATTAATATTTTTCCTAGATTCTTCATAGCATACTATGACTGTACAAAAATTATCACATACATGTTTTATACAAAGTTTGCTCTCTAGCAAAAATAACAAAAATCAGCCGTTAAAGGTACTTGAACTACTTCTCCAAAGTTTTCCACAGCACATGCATGAAACATATTTTTCCTAGGAAGTACATGACACAAGAAGATTAACAAACTTGGGAATCATCTTTTTCTGAAGCCTATAGATTTTTTTTACACATTTTTCAATTTATCAGCAATATACATGATTAAATAAAATCTTATAGAAAAGTATCTCAAAAATGACATGCAATAATTTTCCCAAGTGGATCTGATGATAAGGAACCTAGACAAATTTATCTTAACAGATTTGGAACAACTTTGAGTACCCAAACATTTTTCAAACCATTTTTGATTTCAAATAATAAAGAATAAATTGAAACCATTTATTCAAACGCTACTGGGCCAGCCCGAACGACTTAGGCGGCCCACGACTATGCGCGCACACGGCCCAAAACGGCGCAGCCCAGCTCCGGCTTCCTCTCAGCAGCGGCGACTGACAAATGGGACCCGCGCGTCAGCGAGAGAAAACAGGGGACGGAGGGAGACGACGGCGCAGCAGCCGCGAAATTCGCCGACGGCGAGTTCCCCCGGTGAACCCGACGGCACCGGCGTGCTCACCTCGGCTTCCCGCACCCATAGCACCCCTAAAGCTAGACTCTAATGGACCCCCTAGATGCCGGCCATGGCCCACGGCGGTTCAGCCATGGCGCACGGTGGTGCTCCGGCAAACCCCAACGGTTGGTGGCCATACAAGACGCGCGCAAGCACTGGGTAAACAAGGCGGACCTTCCTATGCTACGGCTAGTGGCTACGGTGAAGCGGTCAGGCGAGACCGAGTGCGATCACCGGCGGCGACCATGGTGGCCATGCCGCGGTGGTGCACGGTGGCAATGTCGCTCACCTACAGCTTGGCTGGCTCCGTGAGGACGCTGACGAGGTCCGAGAGGCGATGGCGGAGCTGCGGGTCGAATGGTGGTGGCTGTGGCGCCGCGACGAGCTCGAGCGAGCTCGGCGAAGCTGATGGCATTGGCGGTGCGATGCGGCTGCGAACGGGGAAGGCAAGGAGGGGTGAAAGGGGGCAGAGCGCGTGCGGAGAGCAGCAGGGCGCGCTCCTCTTCAAGCCAGCCAGCGCGCTGCGTGGTCAGGGCGAGCCGAGCGCGTGGCGGACACGCGGCGGCCACCAGCTGACCTCGGTCGGCCATGAACGGACTGACGCCGGAACACTGTAGCTCGATTAAGAGAACAACAGGGCTGACTGACAGCGCCAAAAGATGATGCTCGATCTCCTAATCCGTTAAGTGCTAGCGAAACTAAGCAAAACGAAAGTTGTTCACCTACATGCCAGCTACAAAACTCATTTAAAGATTACTGTCTAATTCGCAAAGAACAGAGAGTAAAATCATGTCAAAGTCGTGTTCAAGAAACTGAAAACTGGAATTTAAACTTAGAAATTTCTAAGTGTTGAAACCAGCCCAAATTCTGACTTGTGGGGCTATTTTGAGCATGTTGTGCACATTTTTATGACTTGGTCACAAAATACTTTTTGTTCCTCATAATATTTGCTACAACTTTGTTTTAGGTTGCTCAGACATACAAACATTCTAAGTGGCACTTTTTGAACAGTCAAACCAAAACAATCCTAGGGTCAAAACAAGTCAAACCATGATTTGAAATCTTAATCAGGCAAAATGATCAACATGAACATTGTTCCTAATGACTTTCTAAGCATAGCTAAGATGTTTAATAATGTTTTTAGCCATACCACACATTGGTCGTACAATAATTAAGCACTAAAGGTACTGAAACGATGAAAAACAATTGAAATAATACTCTTGTTTCAAAGTCACGTTTCTCGTGTTTCAAGCGATATATGCTCATGAATGGATAAATGACGTGCATGATTAGGAAATGCAAGTGCAATTAGGCAAGACTAACACCAGGGGTGTTACATAACACATCCAAGTGAGGACATTCCTTCTATAAAAACTTGCTTAGCATGCTTGGTGCAACATTGAGGTCTTCTAAGTCTTCATAGAACCAACTGCAGTTGTCTAATATCTCCTTTCTATGCCATCAGGGCCAACTTATCTTGGGTATATTGAAGGTTACACTCCCAATTGATGATAGCTCAAAGCGAAGACCAATCCTGATGATTACTCAAGCTCCTTATAGACAATCCAACAATTATCAATCTTGAGTTGAGGATATCTGCGCTTGATGTTGACTTCTCAACCATGGAGTTAACTCATTCTTCCAAGTGAAAAACTAGAATGTATGAAATCTCCATCTTGCATCTTCTTCAACTTGGCTACCCCCTTAAGAAAAGATAAACTAGGGGAACAAAGGATAGCTTGCATCTTCTTTCGAGTGAATTAACCATCATAAAGATCTTCTGATATCCCAAGGATACTCATGTCTATAAGCAGGAACAAGTGATCTGAAATTCCCCGCGGGTAGATAAACAGCAGTGCAGAAAAACAGCCATAACTCGAGTTTCGTTAATCCAATTAAGTTGCACCTTATATCGTTGGAAAGCTTATCAAATTTTCTACTACTTTGTTATTGATCACCTCCCTAGATTCTGATTTTAAAATATGGTTTCAGAGTGAGACATGAAATCTGTCCAGAAAGTCTGGCAGCGCAGATACGGCATCTTGCAACAGTTATATCTTGAGTTCCAAAACTTATATGATGACACGCCTTACTTGGTTGAAAAGCTTATGAAATCCTCAGCAACTTTTGTATAGAACACTTTCCCATATTCTGTAGTTAAGGTAGTCAAACATAGTGCCCAACAGAAACTGTTCCTGGTTCCAAACAGTACAGATGCATCGCCTTGTGATTTTCGTATCTCCATACCCAAAATAGTTATTAAGGTGATTCTTGCACTCAGTGAAAGATATTGAAGTCTAATGTTGTCCAGAATTTTCTCATGATTTATGATTGTCCAAAATCAGAGATATAAAGCAAAGAGTGCAGGCTGCTTCAAAAAGACAGGATAGAGAGAATAGAAGAAAACCATATCCCAACTATTTATTTTACTAATCCTTATACCTTAGGCCTATAAACTAAATGAAATTGTGAGAACACCCAACAAGTTCATTGAAATCATTACAAAGATCCAAAACAAGCATATGCATAAAGACAATCCAACAAGACAATATAGGAGCACAACTCAACATTGACTCAACTTGCGATACTATCGTTTTCTTCATATAAAGGGAAAAGATCCTAATGCTTCTCTTCCGATGTCGCAAGAAAATGGTAAGATGAGGTTCTAAAAGCATACCAAATCAAGGAGTGAAGATGAGAACAAAGAATTTTAAAATAAGCAACAAGGCGGGGATAATATCAAGGGCAAGGATACAATATGGAAGAAAATACCAAGGTTTATAGAACAAGGATTTTAGTGGCAACTCTTAGACCTTATAACGACCAGTTTCTACTATGCTTGCGTCCTACAGTCAGCATTGCTCTGATACCACTCTGTCACACCCAGTTTTAAGGACAAAACCAGATATACACTATATATGAAATAAAGAGGTCAAATCTCACATATAGCTGCAGATAAGTGTAATATCAAAAGACAAATGCTTATTAAACATAACGCAATAGTATAAGATATAACCTTAGAGAACAACACAGCGGAAAGACAACTCCGAACACCGGGTGTAACCTTCACTCCAGGATCAAACTGACTGGTTGATCACAAGCCTAACAATTCCAGAATCTAGCAGTCTGGTACCCTTCCTGAGATTTGAGAAATAACAAGAGTGAGTCCATGTCGAACTCAACAGGCATAACATGGGGTTCATGAGGCTCAAAAGGTATGACACGGGTTTAACTGCATGTAGCTTTTAGTTGATCATGTTTTAAGAAATTGAGTAGCAACAAGTAGGTGATATTCCCATAATAAACACATGATCATGTAAAGAGAATAATGAATAGCAAGAACAAGTAAATTATTAGTGATCTCTATTCCATAAGGGTCTAAGGCTGCTCGTGACCGTGAGCACAGCTGATATACCAGTTTTACACTATACAGAGGTTGTACACTTTCACTATGAGTCATAATCCCCAAAAGTCTGAGGTCATGACTCCCTATTGGACAGATAAGTTTCACTATGAAGTCTTTCCAAGGTTCGTCTAACAAATTAGGGCCGCTAGGTTTCGTGGCCTGCAAATGTAGAGCCCCCCTTTCGTATGGCACAATGACACGCAGCCTATACACATAGGGACAGAAGCCGCACTACACCCAACCCGGAACATACCCCTCTTGCACCATAAAGGTAACCACTAACAAGCTAGAAAATGTCCTCTTATATGACTAAAGCCAGAGCCATGTAGCCCTCATAGCTGTACTGTAAGTCCCGAATGTTCGCTTACAGATAAGTCCTTATGGAGAGGAGGAATCTAGAGAAAACTCTAGTCCTCTTGTTCCTTGTTGCTAAAAATCATCTTTTAGTGTTATTGCATATATCATTAATCAAATTACAAGATCATTGTTTATGTGAGCACTAGCAAACTACCCAATGCTATAACCATAGAATTTAAGGAACAAGATCAACACTAAGGCATCCTTAACAAGGAAACACATGCATAATGAATTAAGTGAATTAAAGTGATTAGGTAACAAGAATAGTCCCATGCTATACTTGCCTTAACTTAGATCCTTCTTTAAATCCAAACCTTCAATGAACTGCTTCTTGATCACCACGTAAATCTCACCGTCTGGACATGATTGTAAAGCACCACACAAGCATCCAAACAATCATACACGAAGCAAACAATAGATCTAAATTAGAACAGTACACCAAACATATGAAATAACAAGTGAAAAGGTTTTAAAGAGATTCTACGCGTTGCTACGAACACACAGGCACGAAAAGTACTCTAATCGGAGCTACGGTGAAAAAGAAACGACTACTATAGGATTCACTTTATATGATAAAAAGAAAACTAATTGCATATAGATTAATATTTTATTTGAACTCATAAATTAAAACATGCTAAACAATAATAATATCGAGAGTTTTTATATTACAAAGAAAACAACTACGAGCTTGATTAATTTTAATTAAGAAAAATCATGTGGAACCTACTAATTCAGATTAGTCAAATTATATTTTAGTATTAGAAACAAGTTAAAACTAGTCATATTTTACTTATAAAAATGTCTCATATTATTTAATCAATAATCATATTTTAAATATAAACATGCATGTATCATTTTAATCAAAGTAAACTTTAACTTTTCAAATAGAAAATAAAATAAAATTTGAGAACATCTATTCAAATTATACATAATGCGTGTTGGAGCTGATCATAATTTATTCATACATAATTTGATATCGTTTATGCCAGTTAAACTTTAACTTGCAAAACAATATAACGTGTGAGCACTAAAACAAGTTTATAATACATATCGTGCTTGTCTAAGCGTATTATAATGAGAACGTATTCAAGTTGCTAAGTTCATGCTTAATTACAAAGGACTGATGTGATAAATCTATATTATTTTTAATTATGGAACTTACAAATATATTAATCAATTTAATAATTAGCTATATATGGAAAAACATGTGACATGAAAAACATTAGTGCTACTGCGTAGAGAACGTCGATACGAATCTAACGCAACTTGAATGGAGTGAAACGGAGTTAAAACGAAAGAACCGTGAGAGATCAATTACTGGTATTTATGGATTTATTTTCTAAAATGAAAACGGGCACAATGCGTACGTGACGTGGTGATGGCGTCATCAAGCTAACCACAGCAAAACTAGGAACACACGGCCGGGCTGCTCTCTGCTAGCTCTGGTTGCACGCGGTGTCGTGGCTGGCATGCTCGTTCAGCTGACTTGGATTCTAGTGTGCAGGTGGCGACGCCATGGACGGAAGCTCGGCTCTTCTTTGAGTTCGGCAAAAACAATATAGAAGCCTCGGGTTTCTACCAAAGAGCACTGGAAGACAGATAGGAGGACGGCGATCTCACCACGGCACTTTGCATGGACGGACACGGAGCAGAGGCGACGCGAGTCTCGGCGGGGCAGACGGTGGCTCCCGGCGAAGGTTCTCGGCGGTGTCGTGTCTTCACAGACAAAGAGCTCCAGCGATGAACTAGAAGATCAATGACGTATAGCTCGACTTGGTGGCAACGGGCTTTCCTCGAGACAGCAGACGGCAGCAGCGGAGCACGGGATCGATTGGCGGCGGCTCTAGGGTTACGAGCTCAGGTGCGGCTCTCTGCGAGCTCAAGGCGGGGCGGCAGCTACGTGTAGATCGATACGGGACGCGTCAGGCTTCTCTTACTGTAGTTTTGGTGTGCTTTACTCAAGGGATAGGTCCATACTTATTGGGAGAATACTCCTCGCCTTCACATCAACTAGCAATATGGTACTAATTGATGTTGCACCCTTCATCTTTACTAATAGGTCTAATTAATTATTAAAGCCCATTAGTAAACAAATGTATGGGCCTTTGAGATTTATTAAGATTATTGCACATGGGCTTTGAGCGTTGGGGAAAATGAGAGATTTATTATTTTCAGAATTAATTATTTTCATAGATAAAATAATTCTAGAAAAGTCCAGAATTATTATTTAAGCCGCGAAAAATACTCCGAAAGCTCCGAAAATTCGGGAAAACTTCCCAGAGACATTATGGAACATGAGGAACCCAAATAAAGTATTTGGAGCTCATGATAAGATAATTTGGAGCATCTAAAAATTAGATTATGCTCACAGACAAGTAGAAACAAGTTATAGAAAAAGTCAGAAAAAATCTCGAGAAGTTTGTAGAGGTTGATTGACGGATGAGAAACAAGAAATTTGATTGTAGAAAAATGATATATGTATATCGGAGAAGGAAAATTGACCTAAACGTATTTTGAAAGAACAACTTGAATTTATTTTGATCTTTAGTCAAAACCAAGCAATACAAAATACAAATGCATCAGCATGTATGCACAACAATGTTGCTACACCTTATGATAAATTTCAATTTAGTGAAAAATATTATTTCCCTATGTTTTCATGAGCACAAAAATTCAAAATTAACTCATTTTAGCTCTATTTCCAAAGAAGCGGATTTTAGGGTGTTACAAACGATCAGTACCAGCAGTAGAGGAATCATTCCGACTATCATAAAGAAACAATTATAACCCCAATTTACAAAATGTAAACCAGATAGCAAGTTGTAACTAACAAATATACTAATAAAACATTAGAAATTAAATTGTCATTTGAGATAGCAATGTTAACTAACCCAATTATCTCCTTGTAATATATTCTCTTGAGTCATAGTTTAGTTGAAAGCGGGTAAACATTCTCCTCCCTCTGGACATATATGATTTGTGTATCCACTATTCAACAATCAACTTGTTCCACCTGAGTAGTGCTATGAAGGAATTCAAGTTCTTGATTTAGTATCCAAGTAGATCTGGATCCTTTTTTATGTTAGTCACATAATCTTTGGGAACCCACGTGCACCTTTTGATCACACTCTTCTTTGTGTAGGCTCCAACATACTTCGCTATCCCTTTACGACCGTGATCCGAAGTCAACATATATAATCACTTTGTATAAATCTTGGACAAAGGTGCTTGTGACTTGGTGTCACACCCATTTTTAGAACCAAATGGAATATATAATCTTATGTGCGCCCAGAGATCAATCATACATAAGCCGACAAATTAAAGAGAGTATTATCACAAATGTTATTACATCACGATTATTATCACATAGTCTTTACATAATCATAGAGAAAATAAAAAGATAACTCTCTCTCATGGCAGCTCCATGCACAGGCACATTGATTGGTTGACCGCAAGACTAGTAATCCTAAGGGAAGTAGGAGTAGTAATCACTAATTGCTCCATCTGTTACCTATCCGGGATTTTTATCCAAATAAGAGAATAAACCAGTGTAACTACATCTCGTACTCAACAAGTGTAACATGGGGTTCATGAGACTCAAAGACATGACATTGGTTTAACAACATGTAGCTTTTAGTTGGCATAATTTTAGCATATCAATAGCATAAATTTATCTCAACTTACATTAACATATGATCAATGTAAAATGAATAACAAATAGCAAAAACATATTAATCATTGGTGATCATCTATTCCGTAAGGATCTAAGGCCACTCGTGACCGTGAGCACGGCTGTTATAACAGTTTTACACTCTACAGAGGTTGTACACTTTCACTGTGAGTCATATAGCCCATATGCCCGGGTTAATTACTCCCAAAACACTACCAAGGTGAGCAGGCAGGGAAACACTATAAAGTCTTTCGAAGGTTCGTCTAACAAGTTAGGGCCATTAGATTCACTCGACAAATAGATGTAGAGCCCCCCTTCCATATGGCACATTGACGCGCAGCCTATACACAAAGGGACAGAGGCCGCACTATACCTGATTCGTCAAGCCATTCTTACGCCAAAAAGGTTACCACTAACAAGCTAGAAAAGGTCCTTCTATATGACTAAAGCCAGAGTCATGTAGCCCTCACAGTTACACTGTAAGTCCCAGATATTCGCTTACAGATGAGTCCTTATAGAGAGAAACTAGAGCACCATAAAGATAGCCTAATACTCTAGCCCCCTTTAAGTATGTTACTAAAAAGTCATCTTTTAATGTTTGTTGCATATTCCATTAATCAATTTACAAGATCATAGTTCATGTTGAGCCCTAGCAAAGCTACTCAATGCAATATCATGGGTGCCAAGGTAATGGATCAAAACTAAGTCATCCTTAACAAGGAAATACATGCAAAATAAATTTAGTTATTTATTGTGAATAGGACAAGGATAATCCCATGCTATGCTTGTCTTGATCAAACTGATCCTGTTGATCCTGCTCATAGAAAACTCTTGGTCACCAATGAATTGCTCACTGTCTATACTCGATCAACATATCAACAACATTCATCCAAAAACAATCATGCAAAACAAACAAGACTATAATTAGAATAGTACACCAAAAGTAATAAAATAAGATAAAAGTTTTTAAAATAAATCTACATCTCGCTATAATCACACAAACGCGAAGATCACGAAAAATAGAGCTAAAACGGCGAAGTTATGAATTAAACAAGATTTTTCTTAGTTAAATAATAGATTTAATCTAAGCGCAAAATTAAAAAGTTGAAAACATGCTCAACAGTGATACTAACATGTAGATTACGTAATTACAAATCTAACACAACTTGAACGGGTCAAATCAGAGTTAAAACAAAGATTTTATGGCTAAAACAAGATTAGTGGCAAAACTGTAAATAGAGAAAACGTATTTTTGAATTTACAAGATCAAACTACGCTTTCAAAAGAAGAAAATGTATTCACGATTTACGTTTTGGACCGCGGGTTCTATACTAGAAAAGCGTAGGGTCTCTTTAGCAAATTAGCCCTCGAAGGGGTATTGGTTACCCTCGGTCGTTGGATCAGGGATGGACGATCCAGATTAGATCAAGAGGGTTAAAAAGAAATCTCCGGCCGGCTACAGTGCCGAGCGCAGCGGCTGGCCATGACCGGCAGCGGGGAACCTCACCGGTGTTATCGAACCTGACCCTAGAGACGTCGGTTAGGCACGGGAAAGGCACGGGAAGATGGAGGAACTCAACCGAACTCACCAAGCCCGAAAAAGAGTTCGAGAAAGGCCTGGAGGCGTCGGGCGGCGTGAAACAGCGGACGGTGAGCTCCTGCAAGAGTTTGGTGGTGGCGTGTACGCAATTAGGAGCAAAAAGGAGAAGGAGAAGAGGTTTGGCATCTTCGCGAGCTTGACCCGAAGCAACGCGAGACTTACGGTGACGAAGGCGCAACTTATCCGTCGAACCTCGAGCTCAAGCGGTGTTCTAGGGTTACGACGACCGCGACTCAAATTGGTGGTTGTGGGAGCGTGGAATGGAGGCGGTGGTGATGTGGCCACTTGCTTTTATAGCTCAAAGGTTGCGCTAAGAATGGAAAGGGGAGGATTGGGTGCGGGATTTGACTTGGTCGAACTTGGTGGAGGAAGGAAGGCGCCGACTTCTATTTTTGGAAGGTGCTGGAGGTAGAAGACGGAAGGGAAAGAGGTCACTGACCTGTGGGGCTAGGGCGTCAGCGAGACAGAGAGAGAGGGAATGCGGGCGGGCACATGGGGTTGGGCCAGCGATGTGTTGGGCTCGGCCCATGGCGCGGAGCGAGAGAAGGTAGAGTGGCCCGCGCGGAGGGATGGGAGCCTGCGGGAGCGATGCTGCTGGGCTGCGAGGTGGGAACGGGCTGGCTGAAGGGTCGAGATAGCGGACTAGAGGGGGGTGAATAGTCCTTTCTAAAACTTAAATGTGTTGGCTAACCGAAACAAATGTGGAATTAAACTTATCGATCTAGTCAATACTACACCCCTCTATCTAAGTTCTCTAGCACCTTGCAAGGATCCTAATTAAGCAACTAAGGTGCTAAGCTTAGCAAGAGCTCACCTAATCAATTCTAGAGCAAGGTCACACAAACCTATACACTAGTACTTTACCAACCGAGGGAGCTCCTACACAACTAATGAAGAAAAAGCACAAAGCTCCTAAGCTCACTAGCAATGCTCAATAACAAGGCAACCAATGCCAAATTAGAGATCGCAAATTACTTAGCTACACAAACTAAGCAATATGACTAACAAGGTTACATAAACCAAATTAGCCACGCAAGGGGAAGCTTCTAGCTACACAAGCAAGAAGACAACTAGGAAGCTACACAAGCAAACTAGTTACGAGAGCAACTACACAAGCACAAGTATATATGAAAGTAAATACAAGCTTGTGTTGCACGAAGGCAAACCACCAAGAAGATGAAGAACAATATTGACACGGTGATTTTTCTCCCGAGGTTCACTTGGTTGCCACCAAGCTACGTCCCCGTTGTGTCGACCAACACTTCATGGTTCGACGGCTAATCGGTATCACACACCGAGCCTCTCAAAAGGCACCGCAAGAACCCACCATCAAGTGTGGTAGTTCAATGACACGCTCAACTAGAGTTGCTCTTCGCGATCCCCGTGGGGTGAGCACAATCCCCCTCACAAAGCTTCTCCGGAGCCTCGCACAATCTTCTTGCGAGCTTCGATGGAGCCACATGCCACCAAGACATCTAGGAGGTGGCAACCTCTAAGAGTAACAAGTACCACCGGCTTGCAACACGATCACCTAGTGCCACTCGATGCAATCTCTCAAAGCAACACACTAGAATCAACTCACTCGCAATCGATTCGCACTCTTGCAAGCACAAGTGAGTTAGAGGCTCTCCAAGCACTCCCAAAAGCATGGACACTAAGTCCCAAGGGTGCTCAACACCTGCCGAGGCTGGCCACCACTTCTATTTATAAGTTCACAAATGAATATAGTCATTAGTCTCCTTACTAGGCAAATTTTGGGGGCGACAGACGCGTCTATCGTGCCATCGACAGACACTGCCAGCGTCTATTGCTCCTGTGCCAGCATCGCTCGATCACTGCCACATGTCCCACTTCAAATACGAGCCATTGATCTCCAACAGTCGGCTAACTTCAATGCGCTCTCGAACCAACCGACAGACGCGTCACACGCAAGCAAGCCCACGCGTCCGTTGCACCGTTAGACGCGGTCCAAAAAGGGTGAAACCGTGCGAAGGTGTGACAGACGTGGCTCAACGTCCGTAGCTCCTGCGCACTAAAGCCACCCTCGTGAACTGATCGACAGACGCTGACGTCAGCGTCCGTCGCTCGAGCACCCTCGCGTCTGTTGCCTCCGCTACAGCTGGCCGAGCTAGGGTAAGCCGATAGATGCTAGGGCCAGCGTCTGTCGCCCCTAGTACCAGCGTCTGACGCCAGCGCAAGCCGCGTCCGTCGTACACATTTCAGCTAAAAAACATTCCGTGACTTCGCCACTTCTTCCGACCTTTGGCGTAAAGGAAATTTAGCATTTTATCTCCTCGAAAACGCCTGAATCCTGTCTCGCAAGCTTGGTGGGAGGGAGAGAGGACCCCAAACCCCTCTTAACCGCTCAAACTCCATCGCCTTCGCAAATGTGCCAACACCAACAAGTGTTCACCACCTTGTGCATGTGTGTTAGCATTTTCACAATTATTTTCTCGAAGGAGTTAGGCACTCAACTTGCCTCGCCACTCGATCCTAACACGTATGCAAAGTTAGATCGCTCAAGTTGCACTAGATGACCGATATGCAAACAAGTTTGCCCCTCTTGATAGTATGGCCATCTATCCTAAACCCGGTCATCAACTTCTCTACACACCTATGACCGGTGAAATAGAAATGCCCTATGGTTATACCTTTGCCTTGCGCATTCCATTCCAACTCCTCCGATGTTGATGCAACACATGCACCAACCAATCACCAAATGATATGATCCACTTCATATCATCACATGACCGTATTGGTTCATCGATCTTGATCTCACTTGCTCTTCACCGTTGCCTCGGTCCATCGGCGCCAAGTCTCGCCCAAGCTTCACCGTCACACGCGGTCCCTCGCTTCAAAGCCTCCGACTTGCCCTTCACACTTACAACCGGTCCATCGAGCCAAGCCTTATCTCGATCTTCTCCACCTTGGTCACATAACTCCATGTCATGTCTCATATGCAATAAGCTCCTTCATGACACAATCACCTGTGGACTAATCTCCTATGTATCTCACATTAAACACAATTAGTCCACCTAAGGTTGTCACTCAATTACCAAAACCAAACCAGGACCTTTCACCGGCCTAGCTGCTGGGCCTGCAGAAAAGAGGAGAGGAGAGGGGAGAAAGAGGTGGAGCTAGGCCGCGGAGAAGGGCTGAGTGGGCCAAAAGAGTGAGAGGAAAGGAAAAGCCCCTTTCTTTTTCTTTTTAAATTTTCCAAAGCCATTTTAAGATGGATTTTGAAATCCTTTTTGAGTTTTCAAACAGAGCACACAATACGAAATATTATGCAGCAGCATGTATGCTCAATCATGTAGCTAGCCTTATAGTTGCTTTTAATTTAATAAGAGTTATTAGTTTTCTAAGTTTGCATGCCCACAAAATGCGTAATCAAATCATTTTAAGCTATTTGGAAACTCGCAAATTTTAGGGTGTTACACTTGGTTGCTTCATCTTGTTTGTGCCTTGATCAGTACGGTTGGTCACATTGGATTGTGAGGTGTTTCTCTTGGGCATGGAATGTGCCTTTTTCAAGACTTTGCCAAGAGTGGTGCCCTTGTTGAACTTTACACATGGAACACCATTGATCATGTCTCTTCCATTAGCTCTACTAACTTCATGTTTTGTCAAAGCTAACAACATCCATAATGGATGGATGCTTCAACTTCTTGAACTTTGTTCTCTTGGGCTTCACTCGTCTTGCCAACATTCTTGACAATTAATCTTTAACCTTTGAATCTCCTCATTCATTCATTTCTTGCTCATCAACCTTTAATTTACAACCATTTGTAGTGGAGACATTAGAGTCATCAGTTGCCTTAAAATTAGATGAAGTACTCTTCCAAACAGTGTTATAGTGTAATTCTAGGTCGTCGTATTTGATCTCCAAGCATGATAATCCCACGTGGCCCAACGGCACGATAGTCCATCTTAGCCCATAAAAACCAAGTAATAACAAGATCTTCAACAGGTCATGGTACTTCTTTATCTACTTCACCTCAGTCAGTGATCGGTAAATCGCTTATCGTCATTGATGGACACTACACCCCAACTTTCATCTCCAGCAAGGACTCAGCAACCTGATTCATAATCGTTTGTGTCCAGCGGTTGCAGATGTAGGTGATGATTCCGTATTAACCTGATCTGTTAATACCATAATACTCCCAGCATTGGAAAAAAAATAACGTTTTAGGATGATTAAGGTATTCCAAACTTTGATTAACCCAAGACAAACCAGCACTATGTTTTGGCGACTGATGAGTCCTTCGATGAAATTACAAACTATGTGTGGACCTGAAAAAAGTTTCCACATAACATTTCTGTATTTTTCAGACTACTATAAGTTACGTGCAAAAGGTACTCTTGTCAAGGTTTCGTGTTATATACAGATCATGGTGGCAAAAGTATTAGATGAAGTGTTGTCTAGTTTTTCCTTTCAGACATTGATCAAGTTTTGGATCTTTGGATATTTATCCATAAAATCAAGTTGATCCTTTCAACTAATCAAGGGATGCACCTAAACAGGATCGACAGAATGATGTACTTCTTTTTTTTTTCCTCGATCGGGTATTCAACCCACTTTTCATTAAGAGGAAAGTTAATCAAATGTTACAAAGGCGATACATAGGACTCACAAGTAATCCTTGGATTACTAACGAAATCCCATAGGTACAAACGAATAGCAAGAAAACACTAGGGGGGAAACCCTCCACCTCAAAACCCCAACCGACTGAGCCTAATACATGAAGGCAACACATTGGTAGCCTATAGTGTAGTGAAACCGCAGAGGCGACAAAGCAAGATTCCAACAGCAAAGGCGGCAAAGTATCTGCCTGGGGAAGGACCAATCAACCTCGGTGACAAACATCCGCCAAGGGCGTCAATACGACAGCGGAGGCAAAGCATCCACTAGAGAAGAGACCACGGTGGCAAAGCATCGCCAGAACTGCAGCACGGCGGCAAAGCATCCGCTAGAGAAGATGACCATCAAAGCAGCAAAGCATCCACAAATGGGGGGCCATCACGCTCACAGCAGCAAAGTATCTGCCTGAGAGGGGGAGACTGAAGCAACACCAACAACAAGGTAACCGCTTGAGCAACATGACGGCAAAGCATCCGCTACAGAGAAGCAATCGATGCAGCAACACCAACCAACTACTGGACAAACCAAAGCAAAGAGTAGCATGAAGCACAATCAGGCACAACACAGCAAGGAGCAACCGCAGGCAAGGAAGCGAAAGGAGCTGAAGCACGGCAGCAGGAGCGCTCCAACGTCGCCTTCAAGAAGGGAACTGACATCCGCAGATGCCATCATCATTGACAGAAGCACACGGGGATTTTCATCCCAGAACCTGCCATGGTGACCCAAACGATGAAGACAGGCTTCCACGACGCCTTCAGGAAGGAAAATGACGCAGACTGCACCGCTGCCGCCAGCCTAGAGCAAGAAGCCGAGTAGGGTAGACACCCAACAATAGTAGTTGACACCATGGGTTGGGGATGGGGGCGTCACCATGCCACCAGGCCGGTGAGCAGCAAACTCCTGCCACCGCCCCAGGTGCCAAAGTTGCCCTGCTCGAAATCTCCACCACGCCGTCACCGTGCCGAAGCGGGCTCCTAGATGCGCACGAAGGAGGCTTGTCCACGACGGCCACCGTACGCTGGATCGAAAGGGAGAGTGTAGCCAGACCAGTGGCGCACCGTAGAGCATGATGGTCGCTGCCACAGCTGCCAACGTCGACGCCACATCGACCGTAGGCGCGGCGCCCGGGCCATGGCCAACAGGAGGGGCGGCGGGCAAGGATGCCAAATCCGGCGGACCTAGCATGATATCCGGACTAGGAGGTCCCAGATCTGCCCCGCCGGCCATCCAACCCACAGACAACAAAGAAGGAGGCCTCCGTCGCGTCCACCCCCCACTAATCCACTAGCACCATGACCTTTCCCGCCTAGCGCCATAGGAGCCAGATCGGGCTAGTGTGGACCAGATCCGGCCACGCGTGGACCAGATCCGGCCGGCTAGCCGACCGCCGACCGAAGCAGAGGCGCACGGCCCTGGTGCCGCTCAGGCTGCCCAGATCACCGCCGTCGGGTGCCTTTGAGGAAGGGGTTGGCCGTGTGCCGAGCATGGCTCGCAAACGGTAGATCAGGCCTTAAGGAGACCGGATCTGGCCGGTCGCCGTCGCTCGTCGCTGGAGAAGAGGGTAGAGGGGGTGGAGTAGGAGGAGGAGGAGCGATAGGGAGGGAGGGGAGGTGCGTATGAGCCTCTTTTTTTGAGGCCGCCACTAGCAGCCGCCGCCAGCCTGAGGGTGGCGACGGCGGCCGGAGGGGAGACGCAGGGGGAGGAGCTGGGGCGCCAGAAGTGAGGTTGCCCCGAGTCACCCGTGGGGTGGGTGCTCGGAGGAGTCAGAGGAGTTAGAGTGGCTTGAATGATGTACTTTCACCAAGGCCTCGGTGGCAACACTACCGGTGCCGGTCGTGTTCATGTCCCTCACACGTCACACTAGGAGAGCACAAAGAGGAGCAGGAACATGTCAAGATAGATTTTTTGTGCTCTCCCTGCTCTCTGTACTGGCCAGCACTGTGCCGCATACAGCAGCGGCTTGCAGGACAGGACCATCCGATAGTGGACAACGATGCCAGATACAAGTCCATGCGGTGTTGGCTGCTCCACCCTTTTTAGAAAAGGGAATATATATTAATATCCCAGATTCCGCATCGGCCGTTACATATAGCTATTCATTATTACACCACAAGCAAATCACAACAACGCAATCATAAACACAAAGTTTTGATCTAAAGAAAAGAGAGAAACTTCCAAACTTGTCAAACACTATATTGTTGCGGGTTAGCCAAATCGCCCAGTACATTGCACTTGCACCCACAATTATCTTAGCTTTCAGTTTCCTATTAATCCCACCTAACTAGCCCGTAAACATATTGTGAACGCTACTTGGAGGTAACAAATTAAAGGAAACATGAATAACTCGCCACACAAATTTAGCAAAATGGCAATTAAAGAATAAATGTTATGTAGACTCTTGAGAAGAGCAATAACAACTCTTTCTATCTCCTTGCCACTACCGCCTTGCTAAATTGTCCTTCGTTAAGATTACTCCCTTATATAAGTACCACAAAAACACTTTAAGTTTAAGAGGTAGTTTCGGTTTCCAAATTAATGTGTTATAGGGTATGGCTTGTAGTGTTAGGACAGCTCTGTACATGGATTTGACTGAAAACAAACCATTCTGATGTAGCCTCCACACAAAACAATCCCTGCGGTTTATTAACTGTGCATCTGCAACCATTGCAACCATCTCATGCCATGCTTCAAATTACCACCCACCAGGGATCTCCTGAAAGCCACATTAATTGGTGTCGTCGAGAACACCGTTCTTACATAAGCGCTTTTCTTCCTCATAATATTATATAGGGCGGGAAACAGAGATTTTAATGGACGCGGTCTTATCCATGCATTCTCCCAAAATCGCACTTGAGACCCGTCACCTAGATCAAACTTACCCAACGATAGAAACTCCTCCTTGATCTTCATGAGGCCGGTCCAAAACTGAGAGTCTCTAGACAAGTATTGAACCTGTGTCAAAGTTTTATCTCTCAAATATTTATTTCTAAGCAATTGTTGCCAGACCCCGTCTTCATTAAGTAACCTAAAGAGCCATTTGCTTGGAAGACATCTATTATGCACACCTAGGTTTAGAACACCCAATCCCCCTTGATCTTTCCACGTACAAACTACCTCCCACTTAGTCAATCTATATTTTTTCTTATGTTCGTCATTCTGCCAAAAAAAAGCATGACCTAAATAATCCAACTTCTTTAGAACCCATCTTGGTATTTAAAAAAAAAGAAAGCATAAATATGGGGAGACTACTTAAAATAGAGTTAATCAAAACAAGCCTTCCCCCTACTGATAACATTTTGCTTCTCCAACAATTCAACATTTTCTGAAAACGTTCTTCAACATGCTTCCAATCCTTATTCATGAGCTTCCTGTATAGGGATTCCCAAATATCTGAATGGAAACAACCCCAAATCACACCCAAAAATTTGTACATATTCATTATGATTAGATTTGGCTATGGCATAATAGAACAATTCACTTTTATGGAAGTTGATCTTGAGTTCTGATAGCTGTTCAAAAGCACATAGAAAAAGCTTCATGTTTTTGGCCTTCTCTAGATCATTATCCATAAAGATGACAGTGTCATCTGCATACTGAAGGACTGAAAGTCCTTCATCTACTAAATGTGGAACAACCCCATGAATTTGATCACTATCTTTAGCTCAGGAAATAAGGATGGCCAGTATGTCAACCACTGTATTAAATAAGATTGGAGATAATGGGTCCCCCTGCCGTACTCCTTTCTTGGTTTGAAAATAGTGGCCTATATTATCATTGACCTTGACTGCAACACTCCCTCCAGCCATAACTTTTGCAATCCATTCGCACTAAGTTGGTGAGAATCCTTTCAATCTGAGAACTTGTTGTATAAACGGTCATTTTAATTTATCATAGCCCTTCTCAAAATCTAACCTTAGGATCACACCATCTTGTTTTCTCCTATGCAACTCATGAATCGTTTCATGCAGCATCACTGCTTCTTCCATGATATAGTGACCAGGAATAAAAGTCGTCTGCGACGGTCCTATCACCTTGTCCACCACTTTTAAACGGTCCTATCACCTTGTCCACCACTTTTAAAATCCTATTATTTAACACTTTCGTAAAAGTCTCTCATCTTGAGGTGGTTATCCTGACAGTGTTGGCTGCTCCACCCTGCTTTACGTTATCCTGACAGTGGACTACCTCTCCAACATATCTCTCGTCTTGAGGTGGTCATCCTGACAGTGTTGGCTGCTCAACCCGGCTTTTAGTCCCTCTCTCAGAGTCTACTGCGGTGTCACTGTTTACATGGTGTGTTGTTCCGGTGGCACAACGTCCTGGACCACAAGCATGCCACGGACTTCACCTTCGTCTTCAACGTCTCCTCCGAAGCAGGGGCGGAGGGAGGGGGGGCTGGGGGGGCCTGGCACCCCCAACATCCCACTAATCCTTCATTAAGTACTTACATAGCAGTGGTTATTAGTTAATTTATAAAGGGCTGGCCCCCCTCAATTAGCCCAACAAGTGCATGCAGCCCACTAAGATGCAGTCCAATTACTCAATCAGCCTACTGCACGGCTGCACACAGAATTCTCAGCATGACGCGCGACTCTTCGTCCGCAGTCCGCATTCCGCATTCACCGCCCTTGTTCCTTTGACTCCTCGACTGCTCAGCTTTCACACGCAGCAGCCAGCGCCCAGCAAGACGAGCAGGACTGCAGGAGCAGCCGAGCAGGAGCTGAGGCCGTTTCACCGACACGGCAGACGGCGTCTCCGAGTCATCGTCCAGACAGAGACGGCCACAAGTTCAGGCCAGGGCCAGGCAGCACACTTGTTTATAGTTTCTTTAATATAATCACTTGATCATCTCAAATAGTCAAATCCACTTTTCGATTAGTTCGATGTTTTAATAATCTTAAAAATACAATGGCTCAAATTGACACTGTGATGGTTAAACAAAGTGAGATACTCGTTGTGGTAGCCAGACTAAGGCTCGGGACTTCGATTGATTGCATTAGGTAAAAATCCATGGCAGCTTTGTTATCTTTCACTTGCTTTTTTATGCTGCCCCCCTATCTCCAATTCCTGGCTCCGCCCCTGCTCCGAAGTGACACAGACCATGCTTTTTTGGGTTGTCCGCGGCACTCTTCGGCAATCTCAATAGCAGCCAGCAGAGGCGAGGTGAAGCAGTTTGCTCTGTGCCGCCGGTGGTTACCAACACACGCCACAAGCAGGAGAACATAGTCAACAAATTCATCAGGGTCGCTGCATGCCTTCTCGACTTCTCGTGGCGCTGGTAGCCACAAGGAGGACGGAGAAACAGGATGCGGGTCACTTCTGTGGGTGTGGGTGTAACAATTGCGTCTATAGTACTCGTGTTGCTTCAGCGGGATGAGGTACAAGGATCCCTCAACCAGGAGTGTTTTTAAGAACGGAGAGCACCACTCGCACTATTTGATACTGTTCATAACATGACGTCCGTCACTGTTCATAACGTGACACCGACATTTACTGTTTTTTTTTCTCAGATGAATTTAAAATAATTTCTTCATTGTTCATGCCGGGCGCGGCGGCAGCGCGCCCACCGTGCTAGTACCTTCGTATCATCAGGAAGCTACGGTGGCTAGCAGTAAGTAGTAAACCAGCTTATGTACAAGGGAGTTCAGACCAGCAGGACGCTAACGATCTTTTGTGGGTACAATAACAGGTGCCATGATCATTATTTTCTTCGCATCCTCCATGTATATAACCATAGAAATGTTTGGTAGTCTAAGTATCTCTAGCTGGCAGTCCATTTACTGTCTTTATTTGTAAATCTTCTCTAATGTCTCAATCTGCAACGATTCTCATGCTTCTTAGTTGGTAGCCGGTTGGTAATTGATGATATCACTGAGTCTAATTGCTGCTATGGTCTGCTGTCCACTTCTATTGCTGTAAGACCATCAGTTTTGTATCAACTAAGTAGGAACATCACTTTTGTATCAACTAAGGACTAAGATATGTCTATTGGTTCTTCCCTATTTTTATCTAATTTATTCAGCTTTTCAGCTCTTATATTTATATAATTTATTCAGCTATACATGCTGAATGCAAATTTAGGAAAACACCTAGAAAAACGCCTTGAAGCGTCTAGGCTCGCTTAGGATCTAGGACATGGGTCGCCGCTTAAAAACCGCCTAGCGCCTTCTTGAACATTGTATCACTCATGCTGTGCTGATTTATAATAATCCATCACTACTGTCTGTTGGTAATCATTTTAATTTCAGAATCTTTCCGTTGTTCATTCGTATCATTTATGTGTTGTTCACTTAAGTTGGACAACCTTGGGCCCTCAAAAGTCGAAACTCGAACATAAATGTTGCCAAAAGAATTGGCATGTGATCAGTTTCTTCGCTGTTCAGTCCCTCCAGCAAAACCTGGTTACACTGATAATCATTGAACCTCTCAGATACATAAAACAGATCGTATGAGCACAATATTATACATTGTAAACTTCAACCTAAGCTTGAACGAAGAACAATGTGTCTTCCTCTCATTTTTATCTCTAAAACATGAAAGGTCATATAATTGCATGACTAGTCGATTACCAACCACAAAATATATATACAGACTACAAGTATCTCGTTATGGTCAGCCAGTAATTAGGAACCCAATAGGACTGTCCGGACGCAAGCATAATAAGGAGAGAAGTACTCACAAGAACAGAGGGCCAAAAATAAAACAGCTGCAGAAGTGTGTACACCATACAGGAAATTCAAAAACTCTTGAAAACCTATGAATAGTTACATAATAACATTGCATTTAACAACAATTGACAAGATGACAAACTTAGGAAAATAGTAGAAATAGGCATTTTTGATACAAACTCTAGATAAAAAAACAATACAAAACTTAAAGCATGCGAGTGAGAAAAAGGATGGAGAGAAAAGCTTGACGAAAAATCACCAATAAAGGCTACACTCTTGTTTTCATTTTGTACTCAGGAAAATCACTCTAAAACTACAGGAAAGGTAATGCAATCAAGATAATTAAGAAAATCGTTGGAACCCAGCTCCTCTTGTTTTTTCCCTCTCCTTTGATGGAACTAGACCTAAGCATGTTGGATACTAATTAATACTCCCTCCATCTCAAATTATAAGTCATTCCAAGAATCTTGGAGAGTCCAACCATCTCAAGCTTGACCAAATTTATATGACAAGATAATAACATTTATGATGTCAACTAAGTATTATTAGATTCTTCATTAATTATATTTTCATACTATACCTATTTGATGTCATAAATCTTTGTAATTCTCTCTATAATTTTAGTCAAACTTGAGATGCTTTGACCCACCAAGATTCTTGGAATGACTTATAATTTGGAAGAGAGGGAGTATACGACTGTAGACTGCAGTCAAAACATTAGGCCATTCAACAATAGCCAATAGGAGATCATGTTTATTCCTTTGCCTTTCTAAAAATCACAAGTTACTACAATTTGGCTTGAGTAACAAAAACTGTAATCCGACAATTAGATTTCTCCACCCAGTCTGGATTTTCTATTTACAATAATCATTGTACTATATCCCCATTGCTACCTAGTAATATCATCCTACACACGGTGCATATCATCAGAAAGCCTTTGCTCTGTAGAGTATTATTAACCATATAGCAAAGCACATCCACTTGAGTCACAATTGCAAAATAATGGCTGATTATAGAAAAAAGTTGTTGAAGTAAGAAGTGCAAAGTTAGTAGCCATATATATAGCATATCAGTTTGAGTTAAATTCAACTAGTAGAATTATGAGAAGAATTCCCCAAACGCATTGCTTCTGGCAGGCTTGAATAGAATTAGTAGCAAGAAAATAAATTAAAGCACATGTATATACACAAGGAACAGATAATGATGCATCCTAACACAATTTGCATCATTCGATCTTGATTACAACAACAAAGGATAAAAAAAAGTTGGTGTTATTTATTTGTTGTTCCATTTTAATTTGACGAATTTTGCTACTTTTCAATGGTATAATGCTTGAGGCACGCACCGAGGAACAGCAGACAGTTCCTGATTCCCCCAATTCACCAACCTCCTAAAACCGCAGTTGCAGACAAATATATATACAGAAGCGGTTTTCAGGTAGACACGGGCAGAAGGAGGATGAAGTAAAACAAACCCCCACGGATGATCAGCAGACAGTGGGGACGAATCGCAGGGCGGCGACGCGGGCGGAGAGGAGGCCCACGAGCCTGCGTAACCCTGTACATGGGCCGGTTTGTAACCAACCCAACCCGTGAACCAGGCCAGAGCAAACCGCACTCAAAGCCCATGTCCGGGTTGGTTTTGTACGGTTCCAAACCGTTTAGCCCGTCAGTTAGTTATCTTCTTCCTCCTGCCGCTGTTCACTCATCCGGTTCATCTTTTTCTTGGTGCGGTAGACCTTCCAGAGCTTGCCGAGCACCATGTTGACCCACTCGACGGACTTCTTGCGCTGCAGGTCCGTCTCCTCGAGGAAGAGGGAGAAGCTCGGGGTGGGCACCTGCGGCCAGAAGCCGTTGACCTTGAGCTCGCGCTCGGCGCGGCGGCGCTTGCACAGCGTCCAGAGCTTGTCGAAGGCGGCGCCGATGAAGAAGAAGAGGGCGAAGAGGCCGACGACGGAGCGGCTGACGGGGGGCGCCAGGAGCGGGTGGATGATGCCGAGCTGGCTGCGGAGCTTGGAGACGAGCGGGTCCTCCCCTCCTTGGTAGGTCCCCGCGGCCGTGACTGAGGAGGGCGCCGCGGCGGCGGAGGAGGAGGTGGAGGTGGAGGGGCGGGGGCCTCGGGCGGGAGCCTAGTGGCGGGGACCGGCGCCGAGCGTTTGTGGGGAACGGCGGCAGCTCATGTTGGTGTTGTTCCAAATTCACTGCAAGATATAGGCCGGGCTTCTGACGGAGCGAAGCGAAGGCCCGTAAAAGCGAAGGCTGGGCCGGAGCGTAGCGGAGTCTGAAGCCGGCCCATCAGGCCGTGCCCGTGCACACACGGGGGGTGCGGGGGGCGGAGCCCCCGCGGTACGGTACATATATACCCTTGTTAGGGTTTCTTGGAGACTTGATTCTCTTGTAAGCCGCCGCAGGCGTGTAACCCAAAACTCTTGAGATAGTGAGATTGTTGCTGGCTGGAGCCCGTGGTTTTTTCCCTTCGCATTGGAGGGGTTTTCCACGTTAAATCGTGTGTCTCCGCTGTGATTGATTTCGTTTTACTTCATATTCCATACGTCGTTGATAACAAGTGGTACCGGAGCTTCGGTTGCTGTAGGGTTCATGACGACGTCGATGAAGTTCGATCTTCCGCTGCTGAACTACGACACACGGTTCTCGCTATGGCAAGTCAAGATGCGGGGAATTCTGGCGCAGACTCATGACTACGATGAGGCGCTGGATAAATTCGGCAAGAGTAAAGCAAATTGGACTCCTGAGGAGATCCGCAAGGATCAGAAGGCTCTCGCCCTAATTCAGTTACATCTTCATAATGATATTTTGCAGGAGTGTTTGAAAGAGAAAACTGCTGCAGAACTATGGCTGAAACTGGAATCGATCTGTATGTGCAAGGATCTAACCAGTAAGATGCAGATGAAGATGAAGCTGTTCACTCTGAAGATGAAGGAGGAGGATTCGGTGATGACCCACATCGCTGAATTCAAGAAGATCGTGGCCGACCTAGTGTCGATGGAGGTGAAGTATGATGATGAGGACTTAGGTCTTCTACTGTTATGTTCTTTGCCAAATTCGTATGCAAATTTTCGTGACACCATACTTTTGAGCCGTGATGAACTAACCCTAAAGGAAGTTTATGAGGCTCTCCAGTCTAAGGAGAAGATGAAAGTTATGGTGCAGCATGACGGAACGTCGTCCTCAAAGGGCGAAGCTTTGCATGTGAGAGGCAGAACTGATAACAGATCCTCATATGATAGCAATGATGGTAGAAAGAACTACGAGAGGAGAGGCCGTTCAAAGTCCAAGTCGCATGGTAATAAAAAATTTTGTGTTTATTGCAAACTGACAAATCATAATGTTGAGGATTGCAGAAAAGTACAGAATAAGGAGAAGATAAAAAATAAGTCGGCTGGTAAGGTCTCTGTTGCTGCTGCTGCGTCTGATGATGATTCTGGAGATTGTCTGGTAGTGCTTGCTGGTTGTGTTGCTGGTCATGATGAATGGATTCTAGATTCCGCATGTTCGTTTCATATTTGCACTAACAGAAATTGGTTTAGTTCATATAAGTCTGTGCAGAAAGAGGATGTTGTGCGGATGGGAGATGATAACCCATGTGACATCGTGGGGATTGGATCAGTTCAGATCAAGACTGATGATGGCATGACACGCACGCTGAAAAACGTCAGGTATATACCAGGGATGTCTAGGAATCTTATCTCATTGAGCACGCTTGATGCAGAAGGTTACAAATATTCCAGTTCAGAAGGTATTCTGAAGGTATCAAAAGGTTCTCTTGTCTGTTTGAAAGGTGATCTTAATTCTGCAAAGTTATATGTCCTTAGAGGGTGTACTTTACATGGTTCTGATTCCGCTGCTGCTGCTGTTACTAATGATGAACCTAGTAAAACTAACCTTTGGCACATGCGTTTGGGACATATGAGTCACCATGGTATGGCAGATTTGATGAAGAGAAACCTACTGAAAGGCTGCACTTCTAGTAAGATCAAGTTTTGTGAGCATTGCATTTTCGGCAAGCATAAGAGGGTACAGTTCAACACTTCTATTCACACCACCAAAGATACTCTTGATTATGTTTATGCTGATTTTTGGGGTCCTTCTAAGAAACTCTCACTAGGTGGTGCTCGTTACATGTTTACAATTATTGATGATTATTCTAGAAGGGTTTGGCCTTATTTTCTAAAACAGAAAGATGATACTTTTGCTACGTTTAAGAACTGGAAAGTAATGATAGAAAGACAAACTGAAAGAAAGGTAAAATTGCTTCGTACTGATAATGGTGGAGAATTTTGTTCGTATGCCTTTAATGATTATTGCAGACAGGAAGGCATTGTTAGGCATCACACCATACCCCATACTTCACAACAGAATGGTGTGGCAGAACGGATGAACATAACCATTATCTCCAAGGCCCGTTGCATGCTGTCTCATGCAAGGATGAGCAAGCGTTTTTGGGCTGAAGCTGCTAATACTGCCTGTTACTTGATAAACAGGTCACCTTCTATTCCACTAAATAAGAAAACTCCTATTGAGGTATGGTCTGGTACACCTGCTGATTATTCACAGTTAAAAGTTTTTAGATACACTGCTTATGCTCATATTGACAATGGAAAATTAGAGCCTAGAGCTGTTAAGTGTCTTTTCCTTGGGTATGGTTCGGGAATCAAAGGCTATAAATTGTGGAATCCTGAAACAGGGAAGACTTTTATGAGCAGGAGGGTTGTATTCAATGAATCTGTGATGTTTACTGACAGTTTGCCCTCAGATCATGTTCCAGAAAAAGAGCTGCAGAGTATGCGCATACAGGTGGAGCATGTTGATGATGATATAGGTGTGCAGGTGGAGCCTGCTGATGAGCAGGATGACCATAATAATAATGTTGCTGATGATGATGCTCATGATGATGTTCAGCAAACTCCTCCTATTTTGCAGCTACAGGAGGAATTACCTATTGCTCAACGCAAGTCAACAAGGATAGTTGTACCTCCTAAACGTCTTATCGAAGAATGTAATTTGTCTTACTATGCTTTGAGTTGTGCTGAACAGGTGGAGAATGTTCATGAGCCAGCAACCTATAAAGAAGCTGTTCGTTGTGCTGATAGTGAGAATTGGATTTCTGCTATGCATGAGGAGGTGCAGTCTTTTGAGAAGAACAGTACATGAGAGGTTGTTCCTTTGCCTAAGAACAAGAAGACCATAAATTGCAAGTGGATCTTCAAGAGAAAGGAGGGTTTATCTCCAAGCGAGCCTCCAAAGTATAAGGCAAGGTTAGTTGCAAAAGGCTATAGTCAAATTCCGGGTGTTGACTATAATGATGTGTTCTCTCCAGTGGTAAAACACAGTTCAATTCGTACATTCTTGAGTATTGTTGCTTCACATGATCTTGAGCTTGAGCAGTTAGATGTGAAGACTGCGTTTTTGCATGGAGAGCTAGAGGAGGACATATACATGGACCAACCGGAAGGGTTCATAGTGCCTGGCAAGGAAAAATATGTTTGCAAGTTGAAGCGCTCCTTATATGGTTTGAAACAGTCCCCTCGTCAGTGGAACAAGAGGTTTGATTCATTTATGTTGTCACACAGTTTCAAAAGATCTAGATATGATAGCTGTGTTTACATCAAGCATGTTAATGGATCACTTATATATTTGCTGTTATATGTTGATGATATGCTGATTGCTGCCAAGAGCAAGATTGAAATCACTAAGTTAAAGAAGTTGTTAAGTAGTGAGTTTGATATGAAAGATCTTGGTAGTGCTAAGAAAATTCTTGGTATGGAAATTAGTAGAGACAGAAAATCTGGTTTGCTATTTCTTAGTCAACAAAATTATATCAAGAAAGTTTTTCAGCGTTTCAACATGCAAAATGCTAAGGCTGTTAGTACCCCTATTGCATCTCACTTTAAGTTGTCAGCTGCTCAGTGTCCTAGTACAGATGCAGAGATTGAGTACATGTCAAGGGTTCTTTATTCTAGTGCTGTTGGGTCTTTGATGTATGTCATGGTTTGCTCTCGTCCAGATTTATCATATGCTATGAGTCTTGTTAGTAGATATATGTCTAATCCTGGCAAAGAACATTGGAGGGCAGTTCAGTGGATTTTCAGGTACCTCAGAGGCACAGCAGATTCATGTTTGAAGTTTGGAAGAACTGATAAGGGTCTTATTGGTTATGTGGATTCTGATTATGCTGCTGATCTAGACAGGCGAAGATCAATTACTGGTTATGTGTTTACTGTTAGCAGTTGTGCTGTGAGTTGGAGGGCTACGTTATAGTCTGTTGTTGCTTTGTCTACTACTGAAGCAGAATATATGGCTATTTGTGAAACGTGCAAAGAATTGATATGGTTGAAAGGTTTGTACGCTGAACTCAGTGGAATTGAATCTTGCATAAGTTTGCACTGTGACAGTCAAAGTGCAATTTACCTCACTAAAGATCAGATGTTCCATGAGAGAACTAAGCATATAGATATCAAGTATCATTTTGTGCGAGATGTGATTGAAGAAGGTACGCTGAAGGTATGCAAGATTAGTACTCATTATAATCCTGCTGATATGATGACAAAGCCTGTTCCTGTTGCTAAGTTTGAGTTATGCTCAAGCTTAGTTGGTTTAATTGAATAGTCCAAGAGACTATTGTTGGCACCAGTGGTTTTCTATCTTTGTTGTTCAGGATGATGGGTTGATTTATGATACAAGATAAATTTTGTCTCAGGGTGGAGTTTGTTGGTGTTGTTCCAAATTCACTGCAAGATATAGGCCGGGCTTCTGACGGAGCGAAGCGGAGGGCCGTAAAAGCGAAGGTTGGGTCGGAGTGTAGCGGAGTCTGAAGCCGGCCCATCAGGCCGCGCCCGTGCACACACGGGGGGTGCGGGGGGCGGAGCCCCCCGCGGTACGGTACATATATACCCTTGTTAGGGTTTCTTGGAGACTTGATTCTCTTGTAAGCCGCCGCAGGCGTGTAACCCAAAACTCTTGAGATAGTGAGATTGTTGCTGGCTGGAGCCCGTGGTTTTTCCCCTTCGCATTGGAGGGGTTTTCCACGTTAAATTGTGTGTCTCCGCTGTGATTGATTTCGTTTTACTTCATATTCCATACGTCGTTGATAACAGCTCAGGGGACGGGAAGGCATCGGCATCGAGGAGACCTTGTTGACTAGGCACAAACCGTGAAAGCCGTGGAAACCGGCGTAACCAAACCGCGTATGTTTGACATGAGACGGGCTGGGTCGGGTTTACCCACGAAACCGCAAAACCCGGACCATGTACAGGCTGAAGCCTGCGGACGGCAGGCAAACTGGGTGCAGTTGGACAGCACGATGAGGCACATGAGCTCGTAGACGACCCCGAGAGCCGCATCTGCCGCGGACCTCCGGGCACATGGTTGTTTTTAATTCTCTGTGTCCCAAAGCAACCTGTGCTAAAATGTAAATAGCTTTGTGATTAACATAATCTTTCACCCCAAGGTTGCTTTTAGTTCTTTCATAACCAAGCTAATTTGTGCTAAAATGTGATCCAATACGGCTGCTTACTTGTTTCATGTTGCTTGCCAAAGAAGTGGGCACATGGTTGTAAGAAGTCAACTTGAGGATAAAATAAACAAGGCTTGGATCTATATATTTTGGCGTTTGTAATGACCTTCTGATGAGAATGTGTTTGCCTAGTTTGAGCTTTTCATAGCACTAGTGATAACTTAATCCTCGCACTATTCATGCTTGGTGCTTGCTCTTGTGGAGAACAATTTTTGCATAATCTTGACAACCCAATGAATTGCTTTTACGCTTGGTGCTGTGACATAGTATCACTTTGAGATTTTGTGTGCTACATTGTTTACTCCTTATAGTGCTTTTGCCATCCCTAGAACTTGCAAGTGCTTTGTGGTCTACTTGAGAAGCTTTCTAGGATTGCACCCATATCATGGCATTCATGCTCTGGAGCTTGTGTCCTTAAAAATTGGTACCAAGTTTTTTTGTGTTTTCCCTTCCGGTTGGTACTTCTTGAGCATGTTTTTCAATTGAAATCTTTTTGAGCTCTTTGTGATGATTGCATTGCCAACAAGGGATGAGAAAATAGGATTGCACAAAGGGGAGTATTGCATTCATGTGCCATAAGAGCATAATTTGAGGGGGAGCATGCATCTTTTGCATCCGATTGTGTTGAGCTTTAACCTCTTCTTGAAAAACCGTTGCTCCCCGTATGCCAGAAAAGGTCTCACGGGTTCTGGGTTGACTCAGCCAAGGACAGGGCAGCGCTGAAGCAAATGCCTTGACGGGATCAATGTAATAGTGCCGTATTGCAGTGCTAGTGAACGACAAATCCAGTGATGGCCAGCAGGCATTGCTTCGGTAATACTAAGGGGGTGTTTGGTCTGAGGAGTTAAAGTTTAACTCGCACTGTAGCATTTTCGTCTTATTTGACAAAAAGTTTTCAATCATAGAGTAATTAGGCTTAATAGATTCGTATGGTGAAAAACCCCTAAACTGTGTCAACATGCATGCAATTAGTCTACATTTAGTACTACATGCATGTGCCGCAACATTCGATGTGATAGGAGTTAAAATTTAACTCCTCAAACCAAACAGGGCCTAATATTTAACTAAGTTCTTCTCTTTTCTTAAGTATATGATGGAATTTTATGAACTTTGACTATCTTTAATTTCTTCCTAATGTAAGGGAACAAGGAGCAACCGCATATATATATATATATATATATATATATATATATATATATATATATATATATATATATATATATATATATATATATATATAGTGTTATGGCATAATACACCTGGGTGTATTTTCTACAGAGAATGCACCCACCCTAGTTTGCAACCTGGTGCGTGTGTGTTCGCGTGTGCAACCTGGTGCGCGTGTGTGTGCGCGCGCGTGTGTGTGCGTGTGTGTATATATTGGTTATCCCCTGTGACATACCCTGTTGCAACCAGAACACAACGGAGGTTGCAACCATAACACACATAGAGTTGCAATTGGTTATATGTATATATTGCACCTGGGTGCATTCTTTATATTTAATGCACCCAGGCCGGTAAGCAAACCGGACACGCACACACACCTGGGCGCGCGCACCACACCCCGCACTATCCCCGCACACACCTGGTCCGGCACACACCGCACACACCTGGGCGCACGGCCCACACCCGCTCTTGTCCCCTGTGACACACACCCTGTTGCAACCAGAACATAATGGAGGTTGCAACCACAACACACAGAGTTGCAATTGGCGCATTTTCTACAGAGAATATGTTTGCACCCACCCTGGTTGCAACTGGTTCTTGCCCAATTGCGAGTGTGTGCGGTGTGTGCGCGCCCAGCGCGTGTGTGTACGTGCGCGAGGGTGCCAGGGCTGGTGGGATGAGGTCTGTGCATTTGCTATATAAAATACACCTTGTTGCATTTTAGCCTCGCTATATATATATATATATATATATATATATATATATATATATACACGCGGATTTGAGCTGTATCTAAGAGTTTAAAATTTCTATGTTGTCTATAGAATATTAGATCTCATTTTTTCAATTTATTTTGTAATGGCCTTAAGTACCGTTAGAGAGTATAGATTTTTATTTTAATTAAATCTTTTCTTCATTTAAAAAAAAAGAAATCATTGACCAACGTTTTCTAATTCACATCAAAATCCTCGGGACAAGAAGATAATAAAGCGAAAGAAATGAAAGATGAAGCATTATATTCCTCTAGCTTAAGCTCATTCTAGTCATTATCGCGTTCTTGTCGCTCACGCTGGGAGAGAAAAAGGAGCAGGAACATGTCAAGATATCTTTCTGTGCTGTCTCCCTGCTTGCTTTACTGGCCATCACCGTGCCACTGGCGCGTAGCACTGTAGCAGCGGCTTGCAGGACGATCCGATAGTGGACGACGACGATCCGGCAGCCACAGTGGACGACGATGCCAGGGAGAAGTCCATGCGGCGCCTGTGTGCCGCGGCGTACCTCTCCAACATTTCTCTCATCTTGACAGTGCGCCTGTGTGCCGTTGCTCCGGTGGCAAAACGTCCTGGACCACAAGCATGCCACCGACTTCACCTTCGTCTTCAACGTCTCCTCGGAAGTGACACAGACCTCGCTCTTCGGCTTGTCCGCGGCACTCTTCGGCAATCTCAAGAGCGGCCAGCGGAGGCAAGGTGAAGCAGCAAGTCCCAGGGCCGCGGAGGCACCCCTTGTGTACGCCGCTCTGTTTGGCCTCGCCATGATGCTAGCTTGCTCTATGCCGCCGGTGGTTACCAACACACGCCACAGGGAGAAGGTAGTCAACAAATTTGTCAGGGCCGCTGCATGCCTTCTCGTGACGCTGGTAGCCACGGCCGCCTTCGCGGCAGTAGTCCCGCTCCTGCAAGGATACATCGTGGTGGCACTTGCGGTGGTTACTGCCTTACTGGAGTATCCGTCGTGTGGTTCCTCAAGCTGTACAAACCCAGAGCACCAGCTTCAACGCCTCCTGTAGCAGTAGGAGCACCAGCAGCAGGAGCACAGCAGCCATCGCAGTTCCTGCGAAACCATTGGAATGTTGTGCTGTTGCCGGGACTCTACCCGGCCATGTTTGGAGCGCTAATGGCAGTCTACTCCCAGCAGAACAATTGTCAACCCATGGGGAAGCTGTACAAGACGACGGTCTTCTTCGCATTCCTGGCTATAGTGAGCAACCTTGCCCGAATGATCATCTTAAGGGAAGGAGGGCGGCGAAACAAGATGCGGATAGTTTCTGTGGGTGTAACAATTGCGTCTATGGCACTGGCGCTGATCTTTATAGTCCTCCTCGTGTAGCTTCAGGGCGATGAGGTGAGGGATACCTTCATATCATCAGGAAGCTACGGTGGCTAGCCAGTAGTAGTAAACCAGCTTGTGCACTGGGGAGTTCAGACCAGCAGGACGCTTACGATCCTTTGTGGGTAACATAACAGGTGCAGCCACGATCAACCACTCATAATAACAGGATACATTTTGCTATTTTCTTCACAACCTGCATGTATATAAGCATAGAATGTTATTTGTAAATCTTCTCTGACGTCTCAATCTGCAACGATTGTATGACAGTTGATAACCCATGCTGTTGTTGATTTATAATCCATCACTACTGTCTACTGGTAATCATTTTACTTTCAGAATCCTTCCATTGTTCATTTGTAGCATTTATGTGTTGTTCACTTAAGTTGGGCAGCCCTAGGCCCTCAAGAGTTGCAACTGGAACATAAATTTTGCCAAAAGAAAATGGTTGTTTGGCCTGTGATCAGTTTCTTTGCTGTTCAGCCCTCGAAAACAAAAGTTTCTTTGATGTTCAGTCCCTCCAGCATACACTGATAATCATTGAACCTCTCAGATACATGGAACAGATCTTATAAGCAGAATATACATTCTAAACTTTAACCTAAACATGAATGAAAGAAACAATGTGCCTTCCTCATTTATCTCAAAAACATGAAAGATTGTATAACTGCATGACTAGTCGAATACCAACCACAAAATATATCTAAAATTCCCTCGTTATGGTCAGCCAGTAAATAGGAACCTAATAGGACTGCCTGGACGCAAGTATAATAAGGAGAGAAAGCACTCACAACAACAGAGGGGCAAAAATAAAACAGCTGCAGAAGTGTGTACATACAGGAAACTTAAAACTCTTGAAAACCTATGAATGGTTACAAATAACATTGAATTTAAGAACAAAGATGTCAAACTTAGGAAAATAGTATAAATAGGGGGGGGGGGGGGGGGGGGGGGGGGGGTTACACAAACTCCAGATTTAAAAAAAAAAAAGCATGCGAGTGAGAAAAGCTTGACTAAAAATCACCAAAAGGCTACTCTCTTGTTTCATTTTGCTCTCAGGAAAATCACTCTAAAACTACAGGAAAAATGTAATCAGGATAATAAGAAAGAAAATCGTTGGAACCCAGCTCCTCTGTTTTTTCCTCTCCTCCTTAGATGGAACTAGACCTAAGCATGTTGGATAGTAATGATTGATAAATGAACGTAGAAAGCAGTATAAACATTAGGCCATTCAACAATAGTCAATAGAAGGTCTAGTTTATTCCTTCCCCTTTCTAAAAATCATAAATTACTACAATTTGGCTCGAGTAACAAAACTATAATCCAGCAAATAGATTTCTCCACCCAGTCTGGATCATCTATTTACAATAATCATTGCACTATACCCCCCATTGCTACCTAGGAATATCATCCTACATACGGTGCATATCTGGCTTGCTCGGAAGGGCTTGCTGCAGCAAGCACACTTGGAATCACTTTTCTTCTATATAGGAAATAAACAGCAGCTGCTGCTGCCCACTGTGCTACTAGCACAGCTGAGCGAGCCCGCATCAGCAAGCCATTGTTCTGCAGAGTATTATTAACCATATAGCATAGCACATCCACTTTAGTAACAATTGCAAAGTAATTGCTGATTATAGAAAAGAAATCGTTGAAGTAAGAAGTGCAAAGTTAGTAGCCACACATATATATATAGCATATCGATTGAGTTAAATTGAACTAACTAGACTTATGAGAATTCCCCAAATGCATTGCTTCTGGCATGCCTTGAATAGAAGAAGTAGCAAGAAAATAAATTACAGCACATTTATATACACAAGGAACAGATAATGATGCATCCTAACACAATTTGCATCAATCAATCTTGAGTCCAATAACAAAGGATAAAAAAAAGTTGTTCTTATTTATTTGTTCTTCGATTTGAATTCGACGAATTTTGCTACTGCTCAAAGGTATAATGCTTGACGCACGCACCAAGGAACAGCAGGAAGAGATCCTGATCCCCCAAGTCCCCAACCCCGTAAAACCGCAGTTGCAGACAGATATATACACAGAAGCGGTTTTCAGGTAGACGGGCAGGAGGAGGATGAAGTAAATCAAACCCCACGGATGATCAGCAGACGGTGGGGACGAATCGCAGGGCGGCGACGCGGGCGGCGAGGAGGCCCGCAAGCCTGCGGACGGCGAACTGGGTGCAGTTTGAGAACGCGATAAGGCACATGAGCTCGTAGACGACCTCGATCGCCGCATCCGCCGCGGACCTCCGGGGCGCCGGCACATCGGGCTCCCAGTCGCCGGGGCCCTCTGATCCGGAGCCGAAGCCGCTGTTCCAGTTCCACCGTCCTCCTCCTCCACCGCCGCCGCTGGATCCTCCGAGGCCGGAGCCGTCGTTGCCGGAGAAGTAGTCGCCCGCGTCGGCGGGGGGCTTGGACCGCCCCGTCCGGGGGCGGGTGCGCGCGCGGCGGCGGACCGTGGCGGTGGCCGAGGTGGATGGGCGGCGGCGGATGGTGGTGGAGGAGGACGTGGTGGCGGGGTGGGGCGATGACGAGGCGAGCAGGCGCAGGAGCAGCGGCCTTGCGGGCGGGGAGGAGGCGGCCGTCGCGGCGGAGGCGGAGATCTCCATGGGCTGGCCCGAGGGTTGGCACGGTCGGCGCGGGGCGGCGGGGGAGACGTGTGTTGGCGAACTCGTGCAGGGGGGGTCTGCGGTCGCGTGCGGTGGAAGGACTAGTACTAGAGGGCACGGTGGCCCTGCGGGACACGACACGCGGCGGGGCACAACAAGGGACCTGTGTGTGGGCCGGAGCTGGGAGCTGCGTGTTTGGATCCTCTCCTCTTCTTCGGAACTGGGGACGTTTCTTCTCGGCGGAACTGGTGGTGGTGGTTGCTACTTGCTAGGTGGCCTTGTACGTGCCCTTGGCGATGACTGCTCGCTCTACGGCTCGCACACTATCAATCAGCTTTGCTAAATTGTTTTAACTTCCTTGGGAAGTGGGTTTATATAAACTACTAGTACTAGTCAACGTGTCCAAGCATTATAACGGTATATATATATATATAGGAATCGGATTCTATATAGAAAATTGACAGGAAATTAACTCACCTTAAATAGATAACTATCATCCGTGTTTGTTATTACGAAGTTAAAAGGTGAAAGCGAGCTCACGTATTAGCGTGCACAGAATCATGACGCACATAGGCCCAAGCAGCAAGTGATGTTTTATATAATTTTAAATTGTAACCGACATCAATGCTAACAGAAGATAGAGGGCCTGTTCAGCCGGCTTATAATCCGTACTTTTTCAGCTTGTTTTTTCAGTCGGAACAGTATTTTTCTCTCACAAAAAATCAGAAGAAACAGTGTTTCAACTTGTTTTTCAGCACAAGTGACGGGGCCATAGTCTATCTTAGGCCTCAAAATTCGGTTGTAGGTAGAGCAGGAGGGAGTGAACCCTGTCCGTTAAAAGCCATGTTGAAAAGTACTCTTCGCTGATTTGTTGTGATAAACCAAGTAAGACTCGAAGTGAACAACTGACAAAGAAAAGAACGAATGACTAACTCAGACTGGTATTATAGGTGGGTGGGGCTGAATCACAACGCATTGGATGTGAAGTTGGAGTGCAAAGCTAGAGTGAGGGAGGCAAGGACATAGAGAGTGATGGATCAAGTGGGCTAGAAGTGAGGAACAATGTGCAAGCACTAGTATAGAAAAGATTTTTACTACGACCAAAAACTATTTTTCAGCACCGGTTAAAAAAACTGCTACTATACCATCAATTGTAAAAATAGGGACTTTGTAGCATCAGACATCTAACCACCCCTTGGAAAACATTTCTAGGGGTGGTTTCGTTCATATATCCACTCCTAAAAATGGTATTATCAGAGGCGATTGCAATAAAAATGGTATTATCAGAGCCTATTGCTACTGATTCAAATTAACATCACATACTAATGAACTAGTTAATTATATACACATGAGTTATAAAGTATTTGTCGCATAATTTAATTTACATTACTAACTATTAATTAACATTATGCTTCATCACAACAATGAATTGAAGGGTTGTTTGGTTCCAACGCAAAGAGCCTCAAACTTGGGATTTGTGACATACTCTGAAGTATAATCATAGCACGTCAGGGACTTGCAGAAATCATTTTGAACTTCTTGAATATCCTTTTGGTCAATTGCAGTGGAAGACGAAAACATACGATGCTACATGAAACAGAAGAGATAAAATTAGATTCAAATTAATGAAAATATGCATATGATAAAGTTCAACAAATCAATTTACTTCTTCATGGTTATTGCAGTACCACCCATTGATTCTAAACCATTGACATATAAAAGTATCTATAAAGCACGCTTTCGGGAGGCTGCCTCGCACATTGCAGGTCGGTGACATGCAAGAAAAACAATGCGGTGAAGTGAATTGTTCTATATAATCAATCTACTTGCTACTTGGGTCAACGACATGCAAGAAAAAGACAATACAGTGAAGCTGCAAGATTTGAAAAGATTTTAGGGATGACACAAACTCACCTCTCAAACCCAACTTCTTCAAAGGTTCAAATGGAAAAACCTCTCCCCACTTTTATTTTTGCAATTTCTCGCCTCCAAGTGAGCTCAACAATGACATAAATAGCTACAATCGAGCATGACCAGCTATAGTCGCGACGAGGAAGAAGGATACTTGTAGGAGACTATTTTTAGAGCCAATCAACTCCGTCTCTCTAAATACATATAAGACGTGGTTCTCTTAACACAATCATCCCTGATAATCTGATTCTTCTAGAGACGGTTCGGTACAAAAGTCTGTCCCTAGAAATCTTATTTTCAAAGGGGTTCTCTTAAGGAACATTTGCAGGGGTGGTTTTTTGTAACGAAACCGTCCTTGAAAACTAATTTCCAGTAATGGTTCGTTAGCTACAATGCTCTCCGCTAAGAACAATTTTCTAAGTCATCCGTCTTTGTTAGAAATAAGAGCCTGTAAAATTTATTCTGTACTAGTATAGTAAAGATCGAGACATGAATGATTTTTTTTTGTATTTTTAATGTTAAAAATAAATCAGATTGTCTTATGTGCCGTACTTTTTCAGTGAAAGAACAGTCGCCCCGTTCGCACGAGCTTATCAGTCAAATCAGCCAGCCATTCAACAGTGTTTTTCTCTCACAACAAATCAGCGATACTTTCAGTCATGGCTTATTAGCCAAATCAGTGTTTTTCTCTCACAATAAATCAGCGAACAGTACTTTTCAGCTTATCTTTTTAGCAAAGTGAACAGTATCTTGTCTTGCTATTTGGACAGCCAGGATCTCCTTAGCAACTTTCAACATAGTGTTTGCGCTCTCCACCAGCTGATCATGATCTATTTCTGCAGAGTCCTGGCAAGTAAATCATAAGCGCACAAACATGACATATTATCTCAAGAGAATTATTAATGAGTTTTTCCTCAAAGCAAGCTTTATTTCGGCTCTTCCAAATTACCTAACAGATGGCACCAACACCCTAGGGATGAATTTTTTTTTCAAAAAATATTCGAAGCGCCAACGCATTTTGCAACAAAGCCAAATTACTTTTGCAGTCGGGCACTGAAAGAAAAGATGAGAAGTAGTCTCAACACAGTAAAAAAAAAACACAACTATAAGATGCCTTGTCATTAGGAGGATGAATTGGTTAAATGAGAAATGGTCGCCACGTCTGCACCATGCATGGCTACTGTTTCCTCTCTCCTGTCCTGTCCCCTTCCCTTCTAGCAGTTGGCCAAAAGGCACCACCTTTCCCTTCGCCCGGAGACTTCTCCGATCCGCAACCAAACCAAATTCCACAACATTTCCTCAAGCGGTTTCTTCAAGAAACCTGGATCAATCCAACCTTCAATCGCACATTCGGTGGGATCTCCCTTGAGTTGCAATGGAAGAGGGGACCACGGAATCCGGATCATTCTCCCGCTCTTCCTCCTTCGTAAGCTCATCTCAATTTAAAAAAAAAAGTTGGTTTGATTTGGTTCCCGTCCCCTTTTCTTGGAAGTAGAAGGGCAACACTTTCTTGATCTCGATGAATTCCTGCAGGGTGGGTTCGAGGAGTGGGTGGCATTGGTGAGGGAACGCAATGGGAAGGCCGCCTCGTGCGGGCGTCTGGGTCTCCGTTCATCAGCCAGGTACCGACATTTCGTCTCGCTCTTCAGTTCCTGTGATCCACTTGGTGGCGAAAGAACAGCTCCTTCTTTCCATGCTCAGCCATGCAATTGGATTTGGATCTGATAAATTTCTTTTTTGTATATAATTCCTCTTCTGATGCATTAAGTCGACGATGAATTTTTATTACTTGTACAACTATTAAGTTTCCTACGTTTTGACAATCTTTCACGTGCCTGAATTTTATCAAAGTTTCAATGTTTGATTTATGAGCGATGCTAGCACATGTTGTTGGTATGCCGAAAATGCTTACGATCATATATTTAATCAAGCATCGTGAACTTTGCACATTGTGACCATCTTAAACTTCTTTTCAGCCCAAAGCCCTAAACTGATACTTACTGCTTGATAGCTAATTGAAAATACACACTGTATCCAAATGATTTGTACCATGAGTATAATTTGTTTCTTCATAGGACGGGGAGGGGTTTGTCAAGTCAGATTATACTTTTTGTTTCAATAACTGATAGTATTACTGTTGCTCTTACTATATTGCAGTTCAGAAGTACTAGAACTTGCCGATCCTGATAGCAATGTCATTGACCCTGACCCTTGTGACCAAGTGCCAGAAGGAATCCTTTGGGAGAGGCTTGGGAGGGTTTCCATGATGGATATCGAGTCAAGTAACTTCAGTTGGAGCTCTCTCACCTCACTGCACCATACAAAACATACGGCTACAAGTACTGATCCATCTGAGGATGATGTTAGCAGAAGTTTTGAGGTTTTTATTTGTTCCATCCATGTTTTTGCAAATTACTTTTTACAGTTGGAGAAACATTGGTAATAAAGTTGTAGGCTATCTTATACGAATATGTATATTAGAATTAATTTTACAAACCATGTCTCTAGGTCCTTCTAATAACTGTTCAATTTTCCTTAGGTGACAGTAAATTCGGGGGGCGTTGTTTTTATTGCATTATTCAAAGCTATTGAAAATGTTGACCTTCCATCCAAGGAAACAGCTGCAGTCATTAAAATAGCACCTTCAAGGATGGCCACGCAGTCCGAACGCTTTGGGTACGAACTCGCTAAATGGCTTGGAGTGAGAACTCCTCAAGTAAGAATCCACTATGCTAGCAGGGCACTCACGCTAACTAAATGTTGCACTGACAATTCTCTTGACTCATATAGGGCAGAGTCATTCATAGCTCCTCATCTGAATGGCAACAAATCAAGGATGCAGTTGAAAATGCTCGACATGCATCAATAGCTGCTGGTGATGAACTTGAGGAGATGATTTGCGCCGAGATGCTAGAAGCCCTTGAATTGAGTCGTTGCCTATTTCTAATGAAGTATATATAAACATGAAGTTGCCACTTACCAGTAATGTACTTATCAAAATAGTGCTTATTATAACAAAAACAAATTTGTCTTGCTGTTTTGCAGTTATGTACATGGCTCCTCTCTGCTAGAGAATGTAATGCCATTTGAGTCACGGCAAGCTGCTGAAAAAACTGCTGAAGCATTAGGTAGGGTCTTAATCCTGGACCTCGTATTGAGGAATGAGGATAGACTGCGATGCCGTCCGCTTGGTTGGCGTGGAAATTATGCAAATCTACTTGTCGCCAGCAGGGAAGCTTATGCAAACCTTGACTCACTAGATGATGTTTATGATTCTGCTATCATTCGATACAAGCCAGAGATCATCAGAAACCCTCAGAAACAGAAGCAGAGAAGAGCTGTTTCAATTAGTGGCAGTATCGGCTCAGATGTCTCTGACCTCATATTGGAGGACTCTTATGCTTCTAGTGGACATGAGTTTTCTAGCTTTAATATCGTAGCCATTGATTCAGGTGTACCACGCAGGCCACCTGCCAGTAAGCGGGCAAACGATCAGGAGAGCTACCCCAAACTAGTGGAATTAACACTGAACAACCTCGACTATTCTTCCAAACTTCTGTTTGAGGTGTCCTTCGGAAAACTTGGCATCCCAGGACATGAAGAATTTGATGTATCATCTGATTATAGCTATAATTCTCCTCTCTCTGAGAGTGATATGGTAGCAACAGTGCATTCATTCCGAGGAGGTTTTCGTAGTGCTCTGAGAGACCTTCAGCGATTCCACATTTTCCTCATCACACTCTACCAGAAGCTGGATGGTCTATTGAAAATTTTCTTCAATCTTATGTATAAATGCTCCAATGAATATGCTAGGGAGGATGCTGGTACTTCTGATTCACCATTGTGTTCAGTGGAATCACAAGCAGATTCAAATGATACTGATGTTCCAAGGAATCTGCGTAAGCCTTCCCGAACCTTATCCCGTGACAATCTAGACCTATCATCTCCTTCGTGTCGAGAGAGCTTTATCAGCAAACATTTCAAAGGAAATGGTGATGCCTCCCGTGGTCTTCGGTTGACAATGAAGCTGCGAGATTTTAACAAGTATGCCAAGGTTAAGACCTTTGAAGTCTGGATGGATAATTTGTCTATTATAAAATGTATGACGTAGGTGCCTAGTTGACATCTAGCTGTTTTTTTTTTCACTCTTATATATAGATTGTTCCACTAATTTTTCCTGAATATAGCACAAAACAGAATTTAGTTGTAGGAGACCAAATAGCTAAAGGGCTTCATGATTTCAGCATGCAACTTGCATACTAACCAAAGTTTTGTTTCAGGTACATACGGTACCTATCAGACGACTATTTAGTTAATTTGGCTACTAGTCTGCTATGGTGTTTTGCATAAGTCAGTCAAGTTTATCACGCGATTCTATTAGTCATTCAGCAAACTTTTACAGGTAGACAGTGAATTAAGCAAAGAGATAGAACAATGGAATGACACGCTGAGGACTGAAGTAGTAAAGTTGTGTCAAGATAACAATTTTCACACAGGCTTTTTTGAAGGCACTGATAATAGCACTGCTGTTGATGCTTACGAATTGAAGGTAAAACTAAGTGTACCCTCTGTACTAACTACTTGTATACTCATTAATTGAACCTATCAAGCAATTTTGTTGTTAGGTTCGACTTGAGCACATTCTCGAGAGGATATCTTTGATCTCTGATGCTGCAAGCACTGAGCGTCCATCACAGATCACAGATTACCTGTATATTGGTGGTGCTCTAGCTGCTCGGTCAACACACACACTTAAGCACCTTGGCATCACCCATATATTGTGCTTGTGTGCAAATGAAATTGGACAGTCAGAATCACAGAAGCCTGACCTTTTTGAGTATAGGAATTTCTCGGTGAGTTCTAATATCTCCATGGATGGAAAATTATTTTCCTTTAGCATAAGCCAGAAGACCCAGTTTAGATATCTTTCAGTGCTTAATTGCTTCTTTATATAGATAAAGGATGATGACAATGCAGACATTAGTGATCTCTTTCAAGATGGTTCTGATTTCATCGATTACGTGGACCACTTGCATGGCAAAGTACTTGTGCATTGCTTTGAGGGAAAAAGTCGTAGTGCGACTGTTGTTCTTGCCTACCTGATGCTGAGGAAGTAAGACTGCACAGTAATTACTATGTCATCATTCTCTGTTAAAATCAATAACTCGCCATGACTGAAACAACTTATTACCAGATTTACCTTTTTTTATGTGACCTTATGGTCTATCAATCCAGAAATGACATCTTTAAAGATAGAAAGTTTGCATCTTTCCTTTATTTATTGTCCTGGAAGCGGTCATCATCTCATAATTTTCCCTTTTTTTTCTTAAGAAATTGTACTCTCCTGGAAGCATGGAACATGCTGAAGAAGGTCCACCGACGTGCACATCCCAATGATGGGTTTGCTAAGGTCTTGCTGGATCTTGACAAGAAACTGCACGGGAAAATCTCCATGGAATGGCAACACAAGAGGCCAGCAATGAAGGTGTGTCCCATCTGTGGCAAGACTGCTGGTCTCAGCAGCAGCTCACTGAAGCTCCACTTGCAGAAGGCGCACAAGAAGATATCCTCTGGGAGTGTAGACAGTGCAATGACTCTGGAGATACAAAAAGCAATAGAGGCAATCAAAGCTGGCTGGAGCGGCGGTGACAGCCCAGCGCATAAATCAGTCACACATCGAAGGATTTTGATGTTTAATCTTACATTCTTACGGTCCTGCTAATGCATACAAGAAGGTTTGTAATCAGCAGCTCATACAACAAGGTTTGTAATCGGCAGCCGCTTTAAGAATGAAGCCTCAGCTCTGGACTTAATGGCACTTGTAAGTAGCACATTTCTGGAACATTTGAGGGTTTTTTTTATATGGTTTACGAGCTTGGATTGACAAGAACCATCCATAGAGGGATGTAGTTTCTGTTATAAAGTTGTGTGATTCTTTTTTCTGAAGAAATATGTACGAGATGAACATTCAGACTCCTTTTTGGATATCAAATTTTGAATCCTTTGTCCTCTATAATCAGTTTGTTCAAATGGACAGAAGCTCTTCTTTTAGTTCATTGTCAAACTACAGAAATCAAACCATTTTAAAATGAAATGTGGAAATTCTCAGTACAAACAATATATGACAACAATCACTGGATTCGTATCAAAGACCCATCACCATTAGTGAAACAACAGCTCAAACACAAAATTTGTCCTGTACAAAGATCCTATGTCATAGCATTGAGGAAATGAAATAATTTCCCTGCAATACCCAGGAAGATTGGGTGCGTTTTTTTATCTATCAGGTAAGTCCTGATGGTAATAATCTCTATTGGGACTTCAGGGTATAAGAGCTTGCCTGTACAACATGTCCTTTCCGTCAGCAGGTGAGTACTTAGCGAGCATTGGTCCTGTCTCTGCAGAGCTCAAAACCTGCGCTGCATTCCGGTACCAAGGCTGCAAATGAGGATCTGGCGAAAGCGAACCAGGAAGCATCACCGAGCCCCAGTCTCTCTGCCCTGCCCTTGCTTCACTTATTCTCCGTCGCACTAAAAGCCCAGCCACATCTTCTCTCCTGATCTCTGTCATGGTCCGTGCAATCACCATGCATAGGAGAAGAACAAAACCTGCGTCCTCTTCAGGTAAGAACTCCACAGCAAGTAATTTCCAGTTTAGAAGCATGGTTGCTCTGTCACCATGATGATCCGGTGACTTACGAACAAGTGTGAGGTATTGCTCCTCGTCAACGAGGTTGCTGGATGCATTATCTGTGTTTACTCTGTAGCTCAATCTCCTCCCGACGAGCAGCCTTGCCTGGTAAATAGTACATTGCAGTGCAATTAAAAGGCATGAAATAGCTTTGTAGATTTTTATAACGGTGCAAAAATGAAGTAGTATATCAATAGGGAAGTAGTAAGCAACTGATATTTTACATTTTAATAAAACAGAATGTTTGAATTACATTACATTTAAACAGTACATGAAAATTCTATGAAACTGAAACTTAGGGACCAATACAAATGCTATTCTACATTTTAACCAGCACACCTCTTTGCTAAGGAATGTATCTGTATGAAATTCTAGAATAATATCTTTTAAAGAATGAAGTTAAATAAACAAACATATTGGTGCAAATTAAGTTCATGTGGTAATATAGTTACCATATATCTTCAATCTTCTATTCAGAGAGATTGCCACTGCCATGATACATTTTTCTAAAGGAAAATTATGAACTCTACAGCATGCACTCATTTGTATATTGCATATAAAGACTTGTTTACTACAGAAAATCAAGCAAGATTCTTGCGCTGCCAGTTCTTTCAGTGGTGAGCACTGATGATGGTACTTTGTTTACTACTCCCTCCTGAAAAGAATGTAATTCTAATTCTAACATAATACCGAGTCAAACCATAGAGTTTGACCAAGTTTATACTAAATTTGACCAAGTTTATATTATGTTTCCATAATATACCTATTTGGTGCAAAAAGTATTGCTACTCCCTTTTATAAACTTGGTCAAATTTAGTAGTTTGACTAAGAATAGAAGTGGAATTGCATTCTTTTCAGGATGGAGGTAGTACAATCCATATGCACTCTAACCCCTACTTAAATGTACTGATCATACCTCCTCGTCTGAGCTGTTATTTTTTAACTGAAAGCTGAGTTCATCTCCCAAACGTACTGTGAGTGTATCTCCTGTTGACAAGCTCCAAACTACCTTATTCTCCTGTTGATCTTTCATCGCTGTTGCTGTGCCCACTATCTTTTCTGCAGCATAAAGGGAACAAATACCCACATTATCATAATAATTGTGATCTCCAGGAAAACCAATTATTGCACAAACTGAAGTTACCAGGAGCATAACCAACGGAGCTCATACTAGCAATGTATGACCATGATCCTTCTCGAACCTCAATGTTCCTATCCTCCCATTTCACTGCAATGGGAGTTTCAGCACCTCTCCGCCAAATCCCTCTGCCTACTCTACACAAGTTGCAACAGGTTTCATCAAAAAGCATACTGAGATATAAAATTACAAGTCATCCCCCAACAGCTTGTACTGTAACCATTAAAGATGAAATGATTCAATGGATCTATTTAAGGGAGATGGTACGTGACAAACATATCAACCAAAGCAAAACTCTAGAATAATAATCAGCACAACCTAATGAACAATACCTCATCCGGATGACAAAACATTCTTTCCCACTGTGATCAAGCACAGTTCGTGTCAGCCAACGTCCTTCTTGCGGACGGTAATTTCTCATGCGCAATATGACATCAGAAATCATGGCCCCACCATCATCAGTGACTCGATCAGGCACACACTTCAACAAGTATGGTGCTTGAATTGGAGGGGTAATTGAAGCCATCGCTCTCATCCTGACATCAAGTTCCTCTGTGAGAGCAAGTGCTTTCTCATGCAACACATCGCTCCATGAGAATGAGATGTTCTTGAGGAACTTGCTTTTCCTGAAGCACCCACTTAGATTACGCCTGAACTCAATGAGGACGCCCCGGGTTGCAAATTCACAATACAAGTGCCATACTTTCTGCCAGCTTTTGCAGGATAAATTGGACATCGATTTGTTGAGTTTTAGTGATCTGTGACACCTCTGTGTTCGCAATCGTAGGAAATCCTTGCTGGTGGGCTCCTTATCAAATTCTCCCTTCAAGAACACATATACCTGCTACCAAGAAGATCAATGATACACTTAGCCAGAATGTAAACCACACAAATATATAAAGACATCACGTGTCATGCCAATATAAAATTTATTTTAGTTTTTGTAATATGTGACCCAGATTACCAGAGAAACAATTTGAATATACCTAAATAAATTCCTTATACAAGGCCTCAACCTGGAAATAAGCTTATCAATTGCTTCATTGCTTGAGTGACTAGATTTTCTATATAGATCAATAGGACCACAGCTTGAAAGTTATAGCAGCAGTCCTTGATAATTTGAATATACCTAATCATATGAATGTACAGATACCTCGTCTGAAGAGAGAGGGCAATACTTGTTTATGTGTTGCGTATTTTTTGAGGCCCAAAATTGCGGGGTGGATTTTTTGAGATATGATGCTGGCAAAAACAAATGATTGAGCAGGCCTACCCACCACCCAATCACTTGAGGCCATTAGCAAAGGGAATCTAGCATTTTGGCTTTGGAGTGACCATGGTGCACATGGGGCTGTAGAATTTATAACTGCCTTTTTGACTTATTGCTGCCGTTATTACTTACTGTTGTTGGCATTATGCCACGATGTAGTCCAGAAACAAATGGAAGGTTGCTCAGGAAGCAGAGATAAATAGAACATAACAGTAGACAAATAGAAAATTCTGCCTATTTGCTAGCCCCTCATGAGGACATCATACAAGCTAATGTGGAATATGTTAGTCGCTGGATTCGCACTCTTGGTAGTAGCTGAATCCTTACTCTCATCGAGAGAGGATGACACTAGGAGTTGGGGCAATTTTCTGGTTTATTTCTCACACAAACTCAAACAATGCCATGCCAACCTGAGGGGTTGGGGTTACATATTTATAGGCTGCTAGCCAGCCAAGCATATGCCAATATGCTAGTCTAAGATGCTAGTCTAAGATGCTAAAGTGCTGTCCTAGCTAAGATGCTGTCCTCTAGTCTAAGATGCTGTCCTCTAAGATGCTGTCCTCTAGTCTAAGATGCTGTCCTAAAAACAGAAAAACAGCCACAAGGACCATGTGAGCAGCACAGCCCCACAAAGACCAACCACACATGAGACTTATCCATCATTCTCCCCCTAAGTCTTGTGCGTCGTTTTGTGGGAGAGTTGAACCATTCCGGTCCTGGAGCAGAGCTCAAGGAACTTGATCCTCCCAAGGGGCTTGGTGAGCAGGTCCGCAAGCTGGTCCTTGGTGTTGATGTAGCTCGCCTTGATGCTTCCTTCCTCCAAACAGCCTCGGATGAAGTGGTACCTCACCCGGATGTGCTTGCTGCGTTCGTGGAACACGGGGTTCTTTGCTAGGGCCAGGGCAGACTTGCTGTCCACCCTGAGCTCCACCGCTCTAGTGTCTCTGCCAAGGAGATCACCAAGCAGTCGAGCGAGCCAGAGCGCCTGAGTCGAAGCGGTGGAGGCCGCTATGTACTCGGCCTCGCAGCTAGACAGGGCCACCACCTGCTGCTTGACCGACTGCCAGCTAACGAGGCACTTGCCGAGGAAGAAGAGGATCCCGCTCGTGCTCTTGCTGGTGTCGATGTCGCCGGCATGGTCGCTGTCGCTGTACCCGACGAAGTGTGCCGCCCCAGGGCACCTCGGGTAGTAGAGGCCGTGGTCGAGAGTCCCCGCAACGTAGCGGATGATCCTCTTCACAGCCTGCGGGTGCTCCGTCGTCGGTCGCTGCATGAACCGACTAACGTAGCCGACGGAGAATGCCAAGTCCGGCCGTGTGTGGGCGAGGTAGCGAAGGCTCCCCACAAGACACCGGTACTGCGTAGCGTCCACCTCCTCCGTCGTGCTATCGCGGCTCAGCTTCAGCCTCTCCTCCATCGGAGTGAGGGCTGGGTTGCAGTCGGTGAGCCCCGCTAGCTCAACGATGCGCTTGGCGTAGGCGGTCTGTCGAAGCGTGATCCCGGAGTCATCCTGGTGCACCTCGATCCCCAGGTAGAAGGAGAGAGACCCCAGATCACTCATCTGGAAGGTGGCCTTCATCTCTTCCTTGAATGCCGCCACCTCCGCATCCTTGGTGCCGGTGATCACCAAGTCGTCGACGTAGACGCCTACCAGCAGGGCCTTTCCTCCGCTGCCCCGCCGGTAGATGGCCGCCTTGTGTGGGCTTTGCTCGAAGCCCATCCCCTTCAGCGTGGAATCCAGCTTGGCATTCCACGCCCTTGGTGCCTGCCGCAAGCCATAGAGGGCCTTGCGCAGGCGGAGCACCTTGCCCTCCTTGCCGGGAATCGCAAATCCCGGCGGCTGATGCACGTAGACCTCCTCCTTCAAGTCGCCGTTAAGGAACGCCGACTTGACATCCATGTGATGGACACGCTAGCCCTCCTGGGCAGCTAGCGCAAGGAGGAGTCGCACGGACTCCATCCGTGCAACGGGCGCGAAGGCGTCGTCGAAGTCAATTCCTTCTTGCTGGACGAAGCCGCGCGCCACCAGACGCGCCTTGTGCTTGATCACCTCTCCGGTCTCGTCCTTCTTGAGCTTGAAGACCCACTTGAGAGAGATGGCGTGGTGGCCGGCTGGAAGATCGGCCAGCTCCCACGTCTTGTTCCGCTCGACGGCGTCCATCTCCATCTGCATCGCGGCACGCCATGCCGCGTCCCTCTCCGCCTCGGCGAAGGAACGAGGCTCGCCATCGTCCTGTGCGAGGTGCAGCTCCGCCTCAAAGTCGTGCTGTGCCAGTCCAGGGACCGGCTGCTCGCCGAGGAGGTTGTCCACGGTACGGTAGCGCAGAGGCTCGCCGCCGTGGTAGGCGTCGATGCGATCCTCGTCGTTGGACAGCGGAGTGGCGAACTCCACTGTGCGCTGCTCGTCGTGGGCCGAAGCTGCCGGTGCCGAGCCTGAGGAGGTAGGGTCTAGTGTAGGAGAACGAGGCGTGGCCGGCGGTGCTGGTGGTGGACTCGCCGGAGCCTGTGGACTTGCCGGAGCTGGTGGTGGCGGTGGTGAAGGACTCGCCGGAGGTGGTGGCGAACGAGGTGGTGGGGTAGACGAGCTCGGTGAGGACGAGCTGCTAGCTCCCCCCGCCTCCTTGAAGTGGACGTAGTCGACGACGAAATCGCTGGTCGTCGGAGTCGAGCCATCATCCACCATCTTGCCCCACGTCCAGCTTCGCCCCTCGTCGAACACGACGTCACGCGTGATGCGCACGCGTCGTGTCGCAGGGTCGAGGACGCGGTAGGCCTTGGAGCCTTCCGCGTAGCCGATGAAGACCCCTGGCGTGCTCCGGTCGTCGAGCTTGCCGACGTGGTTGAGCTCCTTGACGAAGGCCAGGCAGCCGAAGACGCGAAGGTGGCTCGCCGTGGGCTTGCGCCCGTGCCAGGCCTCGTATGGCGTCTTGTCGTCGAGGGCCTTGGTGGGGGAGCGGTTGAGCAAGTGAACGGCAGTCATCACCGCCTCACCCCAGTAGATCGCCGGCATCCCTCTCTGCTTGAGGAGGGCACGGGCGGTGGCCACCACCGTCTGGTTGCGGCGCTCGACGACGCCGTTCTGCTGCGGAGTGTACGGCGCGGAGAAGTGGCGGTGGATCCCCTCATCGGCGCAGTACGCCGCGAACTCGGCCGCCGTGAACTCGCCGCCGTTGTCCGTGCGTAGGACCCGAAGCTTGCGGCCGCACTCCGCCTCCGCAGCAGCTTGAAGACGCTTGATGGCGTCCGCCGCGGCTGCCTTGGCGTCGAGCAGGACAGCCCACATGTAGCGGGACATGTCGTCGACGAGGAGGAGGAAGTAGCGCCGGCCTCCAGGTGTAGCCGGTGTCACGGGGCCACAGAGGTCATCGTGTACGAGCTCCAGCTTCTCCTTGGCGCGGAAGCTTGCCTGGCGAGGGAAAGGGAGCCGCCGCAGCTTGGTGAGGACGCAGGTGTCGCAGAACTGCTCCACGTGGTCGACGTGCGGCATGCCCCGCACCATGTCCTTGCTGCCGAGCTGCCTTAGGGCCTCAAAGTTGAGGTGCCCAAAGCGCTCGTGCCACCTCCAAGCGTCGTCGTCGCGGCGGGCTGCAAGACAAAGAGGTTGCGCCACCTGTGCGTGAAGGACGTAGAGGCGGTTGCTCCTGTTGACCTTGACCAGGAGCCGGTGTCGATGATCCCAGATGCGCAGCACCCCGTGCTCGATCTCCACGCGCGACCCGCTCTCATCCAGCTGTCCCAAGCTGATGATGGAGTTCCTCAACGCGGGGATGTAGTAGACACCGGTGAGCAGCCTGTGCTCGCCAGTCTTGGCGACGAAGACGACAGAGCCGACGCCCTTGATCTCCACAGCGGAGGCGTCGCCGAACTTGACGGTGCCTCGAACGCTTGGGTCGAGCTCGGTGAAGAACTCCCGCCGCCCGGTCATGTGGTGGGTGGCGCCGGTGTCAAGGCACCACCCGTCGGCCTTGTCGTTGCCGGAGCTGTCGTCGAGGAGGGCGTGTGCTTTTGGCTCGTCAAGGTGGAGGAGAGCCGTTGCGGCCGGTGCCGCTGGAGGTAGTTCGATGCTCGCATGAGCAATGAACAGAGCCGGCTGCTCCTCCTCCTCCGCCTGCGCGACGTGGGCCTGGCCGCGTCGTGGCTGTCGACAATCCTTGGCCCAATGACCAAGCTTGCCGCAGTTGTAGCAAGGGTCGCCTCGTGCTGGCTTTTGCTTGCCAGCGGCGCCGCCCTGGGCGCCTCCACGATCATCACCCTCGGCACGTCCTCGCGCCCCTGCCTGGGCGTCTTTGCGCGGCTTGCCACGCTTGCCACGCTTGCGGCTGCCTGTCGTGGAAGAAGGCTCCCCCTTCTTCCTGTCACCTTGGCCGGCAGCCCACTGCTCCCGAGTGAGGAGGAGCTTCCCGCCAATGGTGACGGGTCCCGAGAGGCGCTGTGGCTCATCGCTGTCAACGACCTTGAGGCGGCCCAACGCCTCCTCGATCGTCATCGTGGAGAGGTCCAGCAGAGACTCGATTGAGCGAGCCATCTGCTTGTACTTCTCGGGGACGCAGCGGAAGAGCTTCTCAACAGCTCTCTCCTCGCCGTAGGTGTCGTCGCCGAACTGCACCAACTTCTGCAACAGAGTGTTGAGACGGAGAGCAAAGTCATCAACGTCCTCACCTGGCTTGAAGGCCAGGTTCTCTCACTCCTTGCGAAGTGCCTGCAGTGTGGACTTGCGGGCGCGGTCGCTGCCGATGCGTGCTGCAGCGATGGCGTCCCAAGCCTCCTTGGCAGTCCGCTTGCTGGTAAACGAAAACTGCATCTCGGGCGGGACTGCAGCAATGAGAGCATCCAGCGCCCGTCGATCTTGGTCGTAGTCGACGTCGCCGTACCGGACTGCATCCCACATATGCCGCACCTGGAGCTTCACCCTCATCACCGCAGCCCACTCAACATAGTTGGTCTTGGTGAGGGTAGGCCACCCGCCGCCGGGGCCGACGTCCCTGACGACAGCCTGGTACTCGTGGTGACCACGGTACCGAACCGGGGAGAGAGAGCCGCGCTACCTGTGAAGGCCGCGCTCTCCGTCGACCCGTCCGCCGCCGCCATGCGCGCCTCCTCCAGGAGCGCCACCGCCGTGCGCGCCTCCTTCAGGAGCGCCGCCGGCGTGTCTGCGCCTGTCTGGGCTGCCGCCGCGCTCGTGGGCGTGCACGGCTGCCCACTGCGCCGCTCGCCCTCGTGATGCCTCCCTCTCCAGCAGCTCGAGGTCCGCGTCGGCGCTATCATCAGCAGCGATGGAGCTGCTGTTGCTGCCGCGTAGAACCTCGACCTCCGCTGCTGCTGCACGCGCTGCATCCGCCGCCGCCGCTGCTTCCACCTCCGCTCTAGCTGCTGCTAGCTCCGCTGCTGCCAGCCTCGATGCCCTTGCCGCTGCTGCAGCGGCGTCTGCTGCCGCTCGCTCGCGCTTCTCTGCCGCGGCGAGGTCGGCCTCCTGCCGACGCCGCGCGCTCGAGGCGACCGAGCCCTGAGACTGGCCTGCGGACATGGCGCGCTATCGAGGGGGCTGCTGTGTGGAGAGCAGGGGCAGCCGGAGCTGCTGCTGCTACCGGCTGCGGTTGGGGCTGCTGCGAGGCCGGGGAAGGAGAAGAGCAGGAGATGCTCAGGCTACAGGATAGTACGGCTCTGATACCACTTGTTAGTCGCTGGATTCGCACTCTTGGTAGTAGCTGAATCCTTACTCTCATCGAGAGAGGATGACACTAGGAGTTGGGGCAATTTTCTGGTTTATTTCTCACACAAACTCAAACAATGTCATGCCAACCTGAGGGGTTGGGGTTACATATTTATAGGCTGCTAGCCAGCCAAGCATATGCCAATATGCTAGTCTAAGATGCTAGTCTAAGATGCTAAAGTGCTGTCCTAGCTAAGATGTTGTCCTCTAGTCTAAGATGCTGTCCTCTAAGATGCTGTCCTCTAGTCTAAGATGCTGTCCTAAAAACAGAAAAACAGTCACAAGGACCATGTGAGCAGCACAGCCCCACAAAGACCAACCACACATGAGACTTATCCATCAGAATATCCTAAGTTTGGCATAAGGTTAACTGGTTGAGTATGATTACAATGCCAGCTCTACTGTTTGTGTAAGACATAATCTGCTGCTCCCCAATTCTCTATTGGCTGCAGATTAGGAGATTAAGCTGGTCAGCATGGCTGTCCAGTCTCTGCTGCTGTAGCAGTATGCCAATAGGCCACCTCTAGTACATTAGTTGGTAGCTAATACATCAGCCATGTCTTGGTAGTAGGCTGATCTAAGCATTGTACTGCTAGTACTAGGAGTAATTGGGGCTGTACTCAGCCATACCTTAGTGTACCTGATAGAGGTACATGTAGTGGTATTTATACTACCTCAATGCAATGGAAAAGGGCAGTTCAGTTTCCACATTCAGAATTTCAGAGCTGCTGGCCACAGCTCTGCTGTGTGTGTGCTATGCTCACCTCTTCCTACCTTTAGCCAAAGTGAGTGTGTGGGTGTGCTGGTACGCTAGCTGCTTACCTGTGCAGGGATCCCAGGGGCCAACATGTGGTATCGAAGCCATACAGGTTCGCCTGCGTCGCCAGCTGATCATCGGTGATGGCACCACCGCACCAGACACGGGCGACGGCAGTGGAGCTGCCGGGGCGGCCCAGCCACGACAGGAGGTCGTTGTGCGCACGGTGTGGGAGGTCAGCGGCATTAGTTGGCCGACGCCGACTCGCACCAACTATGGCGAGTGGGCGGTGACCATGAAGGTCAAGCTTAGAGCCCGACGGCTCTGGAATGCCATTGACACCGACAATGAAGAAGACGACATGTTGGCGTTGGAGGCCATCCTTGTTGTTGTGCCAGCGGAGTACAGGGAGCCACTGGGGGCGAAGAAGTCTGAAAAGAAGGCGACGGCCCAGCTGCTGAAGGAGTACGCCAACCTCAAGTTCCGAGACGGTGAGATGGTGGAGGACTTCTCCCTCCGCCTGTAGTCGCTCATCAGCAAGCTGGGGAGCCATGGCATCACCATCGACGAGGAGGACGCGGTCTCCAAGTACCTGCGCTCTGTGCCGGTGAAGTACATCCAGATCGCTCTCTCCATAGAGACGATGTTGGACCTGTCCACCCTCACCATTGAGGATGTGACCAGCCGTCTGCAGGCGGTGGACAAGCGCATGGTGCAGGCCACGGCGACGACGGACAGCGGCAAGTTGTTGCTGACAGAGGAGTGAGCTGCCCGGATGAAGGAGAAGTCCGGGGAAGGCTCCTCCAGGGGCGGCGGCGACGGCAAGCGCCGTGGCAAGGCTTCTTCGGAGGAGAAGAAGAAGAAGAAGAAGAAGAAGGTCAACCCCAACGCCTGTTGGCACTGCGGGAAGATAGACAATTGGGCAAAGGAGTGCCCAAACCGTAAGCAGGAGAAGAAGGCTGAGGCTCACCTGGCACAGGCTAACGATGATGATGAGGCCACACTCCTGATGGCGACGTTCTGTGCACTGCACGAGGCAGAGGAGAAAGCAGAGGTGGTGGTGGTGGCGGAGCTAGGGAAGGCTTCAAAGACTGTCGACCTCGACGAGCCGCGCGCCCAAGTCCACCTCGGACGCATGGGCAGCGAGCAGGAGCAGAGGTGGTACCTAGACTCCGGCGCCAGCAACCACATGACGAGCTCCAAGACTGCCTTCTCCGAGCTCGACAGTAACGGACCGTCACGGTGAAGTTTGGCGACGGCTCAAGGGTGGTGATCCGAGGGCACGGCACCATCATCTTCAAGTGCCAGAACGGCGAGCACCGCACGCTAACGGATGTGTACTACATCCCGCAGCTGCGCTCGAGCATCATCAGCGTCGGGCAGCTGGATGAGCGCGGGAGCAAGGTGTTGATCAAGGACGGCGTCCTCAGGATAAGGGACCGAGAACAGCGGCTTCTCGCCAAGGTAAAGAGGTCCCGTAACCGGTTGTATTTGCTCAATTTGAAGGTGGAGCAGCCCATCTGCATGGCGGCGCAGCGCATGGAGGAGCCATGGCTGTGCCACGCTCGGTTCGGCCATCTCAGCTTCGACGCGCTCGGTCGGCTAGAGAAGATGGTGCGTGGGCTGCCTCACATCGAGTACGTAGGCGAGCTGTGTGATAGCTGCCTGGCTGTCGTTCCTGAAGATGGCGAAGTACCCCGCGGCAGAGGCCCTTGAGCTGGTCCATGGCGACCTCTGCTAGCCAATCACGCTGGCAACTCACGGTGGGCGCAAGTACTTCATCTTGCTCGTGGATGACTGCAGCCGGTACATGTGGATGCACATGTGGCTGCAGTTCCTGATGAGCAAGAGCGAGGCGGCGGAGGCGATCGAGGCGTTCAAGGCGCGCGCAGAGGCTGAGTCCGGGAAGAAGCTGCGCGTGCTGAGGATGGACCGCAGCGGCGAGTTCACATTGGTGGAGTTCGCCGCGTACTGCGCGGATCAAGGGGTGGTGTGCCACCACACTGCGCCGTACTCGCCGCTGCAGAATGGCGTGGTGAAGCGGTGGAACCAGACGGTGGTCGGCATGGCGCGTTCGATGATGAAGGCCAAGAAGATGCCGGCAGAGTTCTAGGGCGAGGCGGTGACCATGGCGGTGTTCATCCTCAACCGTGCACCCACCAAGGCACTAAAGGGCAAGACGCCGTTCGAGGCGTGGCATGGGCGCAAGCCGAACGTATCCTTCCTCAGAACGTTCAGGTGCGTTGGCCACGTGAAGAACACAAAAGCCATTCCTCACCAAGCTGGAGGATAGGAGCACGCCCATGGTGCTCCTGGGTGTAGAACATTAAGATTCTCTATTGAAATGGGCTAACCCTAGAAGGGTAGCTATATAGGTACCATACATGGGCCACATGGGCTTAGCCTCATGGGCCTAATACATTCACATTCCAACACCCCCCGCAGTCTGAACTACCGGCGCAGCGGAGTTCAAGGCTGAACAAGAAAGAAAACAAGTAAGTGCACAACACACACAGGACCTCCCGCAGCCACGACTAGCCACTGGAGACGTTGAGGCTGGAGCGAAACTCGGAGAAGGTCGAGGAAGGGAGGCCTTTGGTGAAGATGTCTGCAAACTGGGAGGTGGTCGGGACGTGAAGTACCCGGACGTCGCCGATGGCCACACGGTCGCGGACGAAGTGTAGATCGATCTCCACATGCTTGGTCCGCTGGTGCTGCACGGGGTTGGTGGAGAGGTAGACCGCACTGACGTTGTCGCAGTAGACGAGCGTGCTCCTGGCGAGGGGGCGGTGAAGCTCGGCCAGGAGCTGGCGGAGCCAAGCGGCCTCGGCCACGCCGTTGGCAACGGCACGGTACTCCACCTCGGCACTGGAGCGGGAGACTACCGGCTGGCGCTTGGACGACCAGGAGACAAGGTTGCCCCCGAGGAAGACGGCGTAGCCGGAGGTGGACCGGCGGGTGTCCGGGCAGCCCGCCCAGTCAGCGTCGGTGTAGACAACCAGCTCGGCAGTGGAGGACCGGCCGAGGAGCAGTCCGTAGCCAAGGGTGCCACGGAGGTACCGGAGAAGCCGCTTCATAGCAGCCAGGTGGGGCTCCCGCGGAGCATGCATGTAGAGGCAGAGCTGCTGGACAGCATAAGTGATGTCCGGCCGTGTGAAGGTGAGGTACTGGAGCGCGCCAGCAAGACTCCGGTAGGCAGTGGAGTCCGCTGGCCCAAGCATAGGGCCCCCAGCCTCTGACAGCTTGCCCTGGGTGTCAACCGGTGTAGAGCAGGACTAGCAGGAGGTCATCCCTGCTCGCTCCAGAATGTCACAAGTGAACTGCCGCTGGTGGAGGAACAGGCCTGAAGGTCGGGGCTCAACAGTGACGCCGAGGAAGTGGTGGAGCATCCCAAGATCCTTCATAGCAAATTCCTTCTGGAGAGAGGCAATGATGCGGTGGAGCAGAGACTCACTGAAGGCGGTGAGAACAATGTCATCCACATAGAGGAGCAGGTAAGCAGTATCACCCCCATAGTGGTATATGAATAGGGAGTGTCAGACTTGGCCTCCGTGAACCCAAGAGTCTGCAGGAAGGTAGCGAATCGAGAGTACCAAGCCCGGAGTGCCTGCTTAAGCCCGTAGAGAGATTTGTTGAGCCGGCAGACGAAGTCAGGACGAGAAGCATCCACGAAACCTGCCGGCTGACTGCAGTAGACCGTCTCAGTCAAAGTGTCATGGAGGAAGGCATTCTTGACATCCAGCTGATGCACAGGCCAGGAGCGCTCGAGAGCCAGGGAGAGGACGGTGCGACTGTAGCTGGCTTCACCACGGGACTGAAGGTCTCAGCATAGTCAATGCCGGGCCGCTGAGTGAAGCCGCGGAGGACCCAACGAGCCTTGTAGCGCTCCAAGGAACCATCAGCCCGCCTCTTGTGCGTCCAAATCCACTTGCCAATGATAATGTTGGAGCCTGACGGATGGGGCACTAGGTCCCACGTCTGATGGCGAGGAGGGTCGCGTACTCCTCGTCCATCGCGCGGCGCCAGTGAGGATCCGCCAAGGCCGCGCGGACGGAAGAGGGTACCGGAGAGATCCCTGGCTCGCAGGCGGCGGCGGTGAGGGCCTGCGGGCGAGACGCCTGCCTCGTCACCATCGGGTGAGTGTGACGAAGGTCCCGGTGAAGAAGAGGCGGGTGGTACACCGGCGGGTCGGCGCGAGAGCGCGGCGAGGCCGGCAGAGCATGCACCGGCGACGACGGCGCCGGTGACGAAAGCGGCGGAGCCAGCTCACGCCGGCGCTCGTAGACGATGCCGAAGCGTCCGAGAGGAGGTGAGGGAGGACTCGGCTCCTGCCGGCGTTGGTAGACGAGTCCGAAGCACCCGGGAGGAGGTGAGGTCGGTGCGCTCGGTCCCGCGATTGGAATGGCAGCATCTGGCACAACAGGAGGCAGCGAAGCCACAGGGAGCGAAGGTGGAAGCTCCGGGGCTGCCACGACCGTGTCAGGTACCGGAGGACGATCCTGGTGCGAGTCCGGCAGGGGCAAGGCGGGAGCACCAGGAGTACCTGCAGGGTAGAGGGAGAAGGGTGGCAGAATCACCGGGTCAGTGGGAAAAAAGGAAGCCTCCGCAGGGTCAGCGGGAGGTGTGGGTGGAGAGGTGGAGTAAGGGAATGCCGACTCATTAAACACAACATGGCAAGAGATGAGGACACGGCGAGAGGTAAGGTCAAAGCATCGGTAACCCTTATGATCCGGAGAGTATCCGAGAAAGACACAGAGGGTCGACCGGGGAGCCAGCTTATGAGGAGCGGTGGCGGCGGTGTTAGGGTAACATGCACACCCGAAGACGCGAAGGTGGTCGTACCGAGGAGGGGTACCGAACAAAGCATGGTGAGACGTGGGAGCAGGGCAGGCAGTAGAAGAAAGTCGGTTAAGGAGATAGGTGGAGGTGTGCAGACACTCAGCCTAGAAGCGAGCGGGTAGAGATGCCTGGAGCAGAAGGGTGCGCATGATGTCATTGGTGGTGCGGATCATGCGCTCTGCCTTGCCGTTTTGAGAGGAGGTATACGGACAAGACATGCGCAGGTGGACACCGGAAGAAAGGAAGAAGGCACGAGAGGTTGAGTTATCGAACTCACGGCCATTGTCGCACTGGACAGCCTTGATGGTGAGGCCGAATTGAGTGGATACCCTAGCAAAGAAATGGCTAAGAGTGGGAAACGCCTCGGACTTGGCACGCAGAGGAAAAGTCCAGGAATAATGGGAGAAATCATCGACCACCACCAAGTAGTACTTATAGCCAGACATGCTGAGAACAGGAGAAGTCCACAAGTTGCAGTGAATAAGATCAAATACACGAGTGGCATGTGAGGAAGAGGACTGAAAGGGAAGGCGAACGTGACGGCCCAGCTGGCACGCATGACACAAGGGATCATCGTGAGCCCGAGAGCACCTAATGTCGGAACTACGACTGAGCTGCATCAGGGCCTCCCAGCCAGGATGGCCGAGGCGACGGTGCCAAGTGGTGGAGGAAGGAATGGCGGCGAAAGCGGCGGAGGAAGGCGAAGAAGGTGAAACAGATGCCGAGGAAGGCGAAGAAGGTGAAACAGACGCCGGAAACCGAAGGGTGTAGAGAGGCCCAGTGCTGTTACATCGGAGCAGAGGAACCCGGGAGGCCAAATCCCGCACGGTGAGGCCAGAGGGGTCAAACTCAATCGAACAAGAGTTGTCAGTGGTGAAACGGCGAATAGAGAGAAGGTTGTGAACCAAACCGGGAGCCACAAGAACATCAGGGATATGAAAGGAGCCGTGGAAACTGGCAGTGCCCACGGAGGAGACAGGGATGCAGGTGCCATTGGCGACCATGATAGAAGAGGGACAGGAAGGGTGGGGAGGACGGAGAGAAGTAAGAAGACTCGCATCGGGCGTGGTGTGGAAAGTGGCGCCCGAGTCGGCGATCCAATCAGGACTGGCTGATCGTAGCCCTGCGGCAGGAGGAACTGCGGGCCTGGCGGTGTTGCTGAAAGAGTAGGCCGCGACGGTGGCGGCCCGTGGGAGACCGGCGCCGGGAAGATGGATGGCGTCGGCGGGCTGCTCGGTAGCAGCAGCGGCCGAGCCGAGGGCCGCGGCCGCGCCCGCATCAGTAGCAGCGACAGGACCGAGGGATCCTGGCCGAAAGTGAAGGCCACCAAGGCGAGGTTGTCCGGCGCCGGCGGGGCGTACTTGGAGCCCACGTCTCCGGTCCACACCCGGTCGTCCGTGTCGTTGCCCTGCCCCATGGCGCAGTAGGCCAGCAGGATGTCGTCCCAGGGGCAGTGCCGGCTGGAGGTCGTCAGTAGGAGCCCCACCCGCGCCCCCGGCAGCAGCGGCGGCGGCAGCAGCCCCCGCATCGTTAGCAGGAGCCCCACCCGCGCCCCCGGCAGCAGCGGCGGCGGCACCGGCTGCTGTCAGGACGGCAGCAGGGGTGGTGGGAAGGGCAGGTGGCACGCGAGGTGGCGCTCGCAGGCCAGGAAGAGGTCGCCCAGCAGCGGTTGCAGTGGGGGCGACGCTGCTGGAAGGGAGGGGCAGGGGCGGCGCTTGCAGCCCAGGCGGAGGGGGGAGGGCTGGTGGCGCGCGCAGGGCAGGAGGCCGCCCAACCGCGGGTGCAGTGGGGGCGGCGCTGCTGGAAGGGAGGGGCAGGGGCGGCGCTGGGGCGCTGACGCGGAAGACCAGGTCGCCGAGGGTGCAGGCGGGGAGGAAGGTGCTGCCCGAGGTGGCAAGCGGACCGTCGGTGGCAGACGTGGCCATGCGGAGCGCCTCCTTGGCCCCCGAGTTCGGATCCGCCACCACCGGCCACCACTGCGCCCCCGAGTTCGGATCCGCCACCACCGGCCACCACTGTGCCCCCGAGTTCGGATCCGCCAGCACTGAGGCCATCGGCGGGGAGCCAGCGGCTGGAGCACGCGCAGCGGTGGCTGCAGCTGGCGGCGGAAGGAAAGGAACAGAGTGGGGGACAGCGGCCGTCCGGGCGGTGTTGTACCATGGGGAGGAAGAATGGGGGAAAGGAGTGGAGGAGGGAGGAGGAGGGGAAGGAGAAAGGCCAGCCATGGCCGGCGGCGGCTGCTCCAGAAGGAGCGCCGGCGGCTGGGCGGCGGCTCAGGAAGGAAGAGAAGGCCCCTGGCTCTATACCATGTAGAACATTGAGATTCTCTATTGAAATGGGCTAACCCTAGAAGGGTAGCTATATAGGTACCATACATGGGCCACATGGGCTTAGCCTCATGGGCCTAATACATTCACATTCCAACACTGGGCTATGAGGAGGGCAGCAAGGCCTATCGGCTCTACGATCCCAAGGGAGGTAAGGTTGTGATCTCCAGGGATGTGGTGTTTGACGAGATGGCGGCCTAGGACTAGGAGAGTCTAGGCACGGGGGAAGACCACGGCATCAGTGGCACTTTCGCCATCGAGCACCTGGTGATTCAAGGAGGACATGCAGGGGATGAGGACCCAGCCCCGGCAGCTGTAGCGGCAGAGGAGCTGCCAAGTCCAGCCATGGCGGGCGCGGGCTAGCAGACTCCACTAGCAGCCACACACACGCCTCCACCACAGTCCCCTGCGACAACAGGGGACGGCCCCGCTCGAGTTTGCCTCACCGCCCACTGACATCAACGAGTATGTGGACACCTTCCACGACAGCGAGGAGGTTCGTTTCCGCTGGGTGGACAACATCGTCGGCGACGGGGGAGCTCCTGGGCTAGCCAGTCGAATCCTCGACGACCCAGAGCTGCTTCTTGTCAATGCGGAGGAGCCGCCCACATTCATGGTGGCCGAGCGCGACGCAAATTAGCGGCGGGCGATGCTGGAGGAGATGAAGGCGATCGAGGACAACGGGACTTGGGAGCTGGTTGAGCCGCAGGCGGGCTGCCGGCCGATCGGGCTCAAATGGGTTTACAAGTTGAAGTGGGACGAGCGTGGCGCCATCGTCAAGTACAAGGCTCGGCTCGTCGCCCGCGGCTTCGTCCAGTGCGAGGGCATCGACTTCGAGGAAGTCTTTGCTCCGGTGGCGCGCATGGAGTCGATCCGCCTGCTGCTGGCCATGGCAAGGCAAAGGACTGGCGCGTCCACCACCTCGACGTCAAGTCGGCCTTCCTCAACGGCAAGCTCGCAGAGACTATCTTTGTCAAGCAAGCTTTGGGCTTCGCCGTCAAGGGGGCAGAGCACAAGGTGCTTAGGCTGCGCAATGCGTTCTATGGGCTTAGGCAGGCCCTGCGGGTGTGGAACACCAAGCTCGACGCCACTTTGGGCGAGCTCGAGTTCACTTGCTGCGCCACGGAGCACGCACTCTACACGCGGCGAAATGCGTATTTAGCCCGTAGGCTTTTGTGGTTGCAGAGTATATCTGAGATCTCCTGCGAAATGATAATCGGAGCGACCTTTTTCTACGGATGGTACTGTCGATATTCAAGCCTTATGCTAGCTTGTTTCGACACTGTCAACATTGCTTGTGGGGAGAAGTTGCCTTAATGCTTCAGAAAGGGTACAAAGGATTGTCTCATTAAAAAACCTCACACCTTTTCGCAAAGGCTTCCTTTGTGAGGAAAAAGAGTGTGAATCCTCTTGAAATTACAAAAATATGAAGGTGAAATGAAATTATATGAAAATTAAAAGAGAAAACGAATGCTAGAACTAGCTATGGGTAGAAGCGACGCATATTGTCTGCGTCCAGGTATGAGTTGTCTCGTCGCCTTCGTCGTTCATCAAACGATAAGTAACTGGCTTGATCATGCTTGCTACGATGAAAGGTCCATACCATTGCGACTGCAGCTCTCCCTGCTTGTCTTGATGACGGATGAGGACCAAATCGCCTGGGTTGATGTCCTTTCGGACTACCTTCCTGTCCCTCCATGCCTTTGTTTCTACATGGTATTTGTCGAGGTTGTCCGCGGCTTGGAGTCTCGATGTTTCGATCATTTTGATTTCGACGTATCGTTGAATGGGTGTTGTAGCTGCTATTTTGGTTCATAATGATCCCAACCTTAATTCCTCCGGGGTGATGGCCTCTTCGCCGTACAATAACCAGAAAGGAGTGAACCTGGTTGCCCTTGGACGTGAGATATTATGGCCCCAAGCTGATGTGATGAGTTCTTGAGCCCATTTTCCTTTTTCTGCATCGAAAAGTCATTTCAAAATGGCTATCAAGATCAAATCGTTAGCTCTTTCAACTGCTCCGTTGCTCTGGGGGTGGTTGATAGAGGCGAAAGTGAGCTTGATATTGAGCTCGCCACAGAAGTTTCTGAACTCGGTGCAATCGAATTGCTTTCCATTGTCTACTATTATATATGTTGGCACTCCAAAGCGACAGATGATCCTTTGCTAGACGAAACTGATCAGTGTTCCTGAGGTGATTTTTGCCAAAGCTTTCGCTTCCACCCACTTGATCATCATCGGAGCGCGTGCGGAGGACATTGATGCCTTCAAGCACGAGATGGCAGCTCGTTTCAAGATGAGCGATCTCGGCGCGCTCTCCTACTACCTCGGCATCGAGGTGAGGCAGGGAAAGGAGTACATCTCCCTGGGCTAGCGCGCCTATGCGGAGAAGTTGCTGGAGCGCGGCGGCATGGCGGAGTGCAAGCCATGCGCGACTCCGATGGAGGAGTGGCTGAAACTATCCAAGCACAGCACCGCGGCAAAGGTGGATGTGATGCGCTACCGGAGCATCATCAGCGGGCTGTGGTACCTCACGCACACTTGGCCGGATATCGCGTTCGCGGTCGGGTATGTCAGCTGGTTCATGGAGGACCCGCACGAGGATCACCGAACGACGGTGAAGAGCTGCTGCACTACGTCAAGGGGACGCTCGATCAAGCGATCATCTTTCCCAAGCACGGAGGCAAGGGTGGGCTGCGCCTCACGGTCTTCAGTGAGGCACCCCCCAAGACCGAGGAAGGTGAGCTGGAGCTCACGGTATTCAGTGATGCAAACATGGCGGGCAACATTGATGGTCGACGGAGCACCTCCAGTGTGCTCGTCTTCCTTGGAGTGGCCCCCATTGCTTGGCAGTCGCTGAAGCAAAAGATCGTGGCGCTGTCGACATGTGAGGCGGAGTATGTCGTAGCGGCCACAGCGGCGTGCCAGGCTGTCTAGCTGCGCCGGCTGCTGGGCGAGCTAACCGGCGAGGAAGCTCACCCGCCAGCTCTGATGGTGGACAATCAGCCCGCCATCGCCCTCACCAAGAACCATGTCCTCCATGACCGGAGCAAGCACATCGACATCAAGTTCCACTTCCTCCGGGACTGCGTCGATGGAGGGTAGATCGTCATCGAGTTCGTCGAGACCAGTAGACAGCTCCCTGACATCCTCACCAAGTCACTCGAGCGCCTGCGGTTCATGGAGCTGAGGAAGATGATTGGCATGGATGAGGTCAAGGCTTCGGGTTAGCAGCAGGATTACGGGAAGAATTGTAAGACATAATCTGCTGCTCCCCAATTCTCTCTTGGCTGCAGATTAGGAGATTAAGCTGGTCAGCATGGCTGTCCAGTCTCTGCTGCTGTAGCAGTATGCCAATAGGCCACCTCTAGTACATTAGTTGGTAGCTAATACATCAGCCATGTCTTGGTAGTAGGCTGATCTAAGCATGGTACTGCTAGTACTAGGAGTAGTTGGGTCTGTACTCAGCCATACCTTAGTGTATCTGATAGAGGTACATGTAGTTGTATTTATACTACCTCAATGCAATGGAAAAGGGCAGTTCAGTTGCCACATTCAGAATTTCAGAGCTGCTGGCCGCAGCTCTGCAGTGTGTGTGTGTGTGTGTGTGTGTGTGTGTGTGTGCGCTGTGCTCACCTCTTCGTCTACCTCTAGCCAAAGTGAGTGTGTGGGTGTGCCGGTAAGCTAGCTGCTTACCTCTGCAGGGATCCCAGGGGCCAACAGTTTGGCATTTCATCTAGATTCTAGAGCAGTGTGATTCAATCAAAAATGCTACTGAATAACTACAGTTAATGATACTCTGAAGGTCTCGGATATACCTCCATAATAAATCTTGGCTGCAAACTCTTGTATAACCGGTTGGCATCCTCCTCTGATGCTGCCGGCACCCAGTAAAATGCCTCCCTTGCTGCGCTAACTGCTCCCGCATCAACCTCTGATCCAGCCATATCATATGGTTCATCATATGCGTCCTCCCACAGTCCCCTTGTCCTCCCTACCACCTCATCACTCACCACTTCTCCATAACCAACCCCCACTTTTGCAACATTGTCCCTGATGCCCATCGGTAGCATATCCATGGCATAACACACAGGAAAACTCTGGCATGGATTCATCACAATTGTGTAAACTAAAATACTTTTGAGAACAAAATTACTTGCTTAATCGAATGTAAGGTCTATGCATACCTGGTGAGCAAGCCACATCAATAACATGTCTAGGCTAGGCACAAGCCGTGTGCATTCTTGGGTGGCGCACACAACCTTCTTGATAAGGTCCAGGAAACGCACATATCGCCGCCTAGCAGTAACATGGTAGACACCTTCCCACACAAAGGGTGATGCAAAGCGATGTGCTAGGCCAGCGTACCGTCTCACCATTTTGACAATTTCACCATTGACATTGTCACAGGTTATGTTATCAACACTGTTTCCATCGATCTCATTAGTGTCAAGGTCAAATGGCTCGGATGGGAAATGAGTAGCCCAGACATCCCGACAACGGTCCTCGGCATACACCTCATTCTCCACATCAAGGATTGATGGACGGTTGATGAGGTGTCCAAACCTTGACATGCAGTACGCGGAGTAGCTCTCCTGCAGAGCCGAAGAAATTTCAGATGGAGCACTTGGTGAGAAGTGTTGAAGGGGCAAAAGCAGCTGAGTTCGGCGGAAGTGGGTTCCTTGTGGAATGTTAAGTCCAGCAAGGGGTTCATTTGAAGTTAATTATTTCCAAAAAAAGTAAGCAAGGTAATTTATACTACTAATAGGAGTATATCATTGCAATTTAACTAACTTGTTGCTGATTCACAGTAAATTATCTATCTCGTTTAAAAAACTAAACATTGTAAATTTATATTAGGAGAAAGAAGAAAGCAAAGACTTTTGATCAGCGTGGCCCGAGGTTACAGAGAAAGATGTGGCTACTACTAAATAATATGAAGATGAAACTGATTGTTGTGGGCATAATCATTGTGCTTAGGCGTCTTATCACAAATCTGTCCGTGTGCCGTGGATTTGAATGTGAATTCTCAAAAGTCAATACCACAAGGAATTCCATACCACAACTAGTAACAGAAGCATCCGAATAAATAGAGTTTTAAGGTGGCCGAGTCAAGACGCTCTCAGGCAATAAATGAAGAAAGAACCGAAAAGGTGGCAAGAAATTATAGAAGGCTGACATGGTGGAAGCAGTGGCACAGCCAGACGAGGTGCACGTCGGGCGGTGGCAGCAGCATCACCGCCTCTCCTCCTCCGCCTGCCTCCCCCGCCGCGAGCGGCATCCACAGCTCCTCGTACCTCCGCACGGACCGCGGGCCCACCCCAGCCGGCGCCGCGCGGAGGAAGGCCAGCAGCCGGCGCGCGGCGGCCGCGAGGTCCACGGATAAGGCGGAGGAGGGCCCCTCCTTCCCGCCGAGGCCGGAGGCGGAGGACATGGCGCGGCGGCGGCGGCGGCGGGCTCCGGCGCCTGCGCAGACTAGAGAAAGCGCACGCCTTCGTCCGTCGCTGCTCTCGTGAGTCGTGAGTGGGGTGGGATTCCTTGTCGTCAGCTGATTGATGGGCGGATGCGTACGAGCGTAGCGGACTGCAGAGCGCAGAGTGGTTGGTGGTCAAAACGCCGCTGCTAATGGGCTGGGTTTAAATGGGTTTAATAGATTGAGTTTTTAAATAGGTGCACTCTGGAGGGGTAGAAATGAGTTGATTTATTTAGCGGATTGAGTGGGGTTGAATTTAATAGAAAAATGGGTTGGATGGGTGGGGATTGAGTTCTTTTTTTTTGGTAGGTTTGAATGAGTTGAGCCCATGGGGTGATGTTGAATTTTTAATATATCATAGTATACATATATATATATTGATTTGTAATTTATTTAGCTTTTGATATAGGGCCCACATGCATATTTTGCTATGCTAATTGGCATAGATTAGCCTTATGACATTTTGAATCCAGCTTAATTTATTTTGGTCAATTTTGACAAAATTTTATAATGTGAACACGAGCTTTTATTTCTAGGGTCCGGCTTTGAGGTGGGGCCCACATATTCATTTGGCAGTGCCAATTGGCATGAATAGCTGCTTGTTACATTAAATCATCTGCAATAAATTTTAGTCAATTTCGACAAAATTTTATAATGTGAACGCGAGCTTTTATTTCTAGGATCCGACTTCGAGGTGGGGCCCACATATTGATCTGGCAATGCCAACTAGCATGAAGTAGCTGCTTGTTACATTAAATTATCAGCAACAAATTCTAGTCAATTTTGATAAAATTTTATAATATGAACGCGAGCTTTTATTTCTAGGGTCCGGCTTTAATGTGGGGTCCATATATTGATCTGGCAGTGTTAATTGGAATAAAGTAGTCGCTTGTTACATTGAATCATCTGCAACAAATTCTAGATAATTTTGATAAAATTTTATAATGTGAATGCAAGTTTTTATTTCTAGGGTCCAGCTTCGAGGTAGGCCCACATGTCTTATCCAGCATATATATACATTTTTTATGTAAACTCATAAGTTTTTATAGCAAACTCGTGGATTTAATTAGTTTATGGGTTGGAATGGGTTGGGTTGAAACTATAAAAATATAGAATGTGATGGTTTGAGTACGTGGTGGGTTTTCACCCATTAGCAGGCCTAAAAGGCCCGGTGCGGTGCAGGACATGCGCCAGCGGCCAGCCGACGACGGGGCTGGCGCACGACAGCACCAGGGCCGCGGCCGGCGCATCAGTCATCATGGAGCGGGGCCGGCCGGCCACTCTGGTTAACGTTTGGTCTTGGCGGAGAGTGATTGATACATGCCACTTCGTTTAGGTGCGCGGACCCACTGTATGATTTTAGTGCGATCCGGCCGTCCTGGCAGTGACTAGTGGTTGACACCTGCCCCTCCCCCCACCCCCCACCCACCCCCTTCTCTGCTGACAGATACGGCCACGTGCCCACGCCATGCGTAGCACTAGGAACTTCCACAGTGCCATTGCAGTAGGTCCGTCGCCTATAGCAGGCTTGGGTTCGTGTATGCAAGCAGCAGTATAGGCATTTGGTAGAGCTTCAAAGTCTGGAAACCAGATGCAACATCAGATTTATTTTAAAGCAAACTCCAACTTAAATATATGAGTAAAGTTTATGGCCGGTCTTTGAATTTAGAAAAACCTATTATCCTGATCCCTCAATTCGAAAGCGACGCTATAGCACTTCATGGAGAAACGCAAGAGCCAAAGTCTCGTCGCGCGCTCCTGGGCAGCCTTCTTCCTAGCTGTCGCCACGTCCATTGCCATCCGCCGCCTCCATGCCGACTTGGCACTCCCCTACGGTCCTTCGACGAAGAGATGCGGCTCTCTTACTTTGGCCGCGTTGGCGATTGAGCTTTGATGCGGTGTACACTACGTAGCTTTGGTGTGGGCTCAAGCGGCACCGCCGGTTTAAGCGGGTAGTCACATGAACCCGTTGCGGAGAGTGCAGCATGACAGACACGAAAAAGGGAGATTTCTCATTAAATGGTTGAATAGTAAGAAAAAATGTCTTGTACACGGTGAGTACTAGTGAATAGCCCATTCTCACTTTACATAATGCCTTTTTTTATAAAGAAGTCACCGCAGGGAAAACTTTGCAATGCCACAAATACAATACATTGCACATTATGAAATATGTGTTTACAATTTAGGGTCTGTTTGGTAGAGCTCCATCTAATTCTGATTCTCTATGGAAGTTGATTCTGTGGCTGAAAGGGATTCCCTGAAAGATGTGATTCTATAGCATAAACTCTTAAAATCACGATGGAGAATCACTTCACACAAAAAGAAAAAGCTAATTTTTTTAGCTTTCAGCCTCTTAGTTCATTCCAGAGAATCACTTCACGAAATCAGCAGAGAATCACTTCTCTCTAGAAAACTATTTGGCAGCAAATAATCAGTTTCAAGAGCTCAAATTGGTTTCGTCTTTTGGTTCTACTCTAGCTCAAATTGGTTTGAAGATAGAAGAACTGTCAGGAGACGACTTTAAGGAAATAGTCACGACAGATGACTACTTGAGCAGCAAATTGGAGGGGGTTTCTCTTTTTCTATGTTCTACTTCTTGTTTGATATGTTTGAACATTCTGTTGTGGCGAAATATGTATGGCAAACCACCTACTAGGCGGAACATGACCCTGGTGTCTTAGGCTAAATGTCCCTTGGGACATGTGCCGATGTTGATATTGGTGTCTACATTTTTGTAACAAGTGGGACCTGATGCATTTTTGAAAAAGGATGTCTGAACTCTGAAGCCGAAGAAAAAAAACAAGAAATGAAGTTACATGCATGGCACTATTGAAAGATCAGCCACAATTGACAATTATGTGTTTATTAAGGACTCGCGAGCCCGCTAAGTTTGCCATGGACAATCAGGATCACACGAAGGTCTTGCTGAACTGAACGCGGGCCTAATTAATTGGGATCCTGCGCCATTAATTTCTGAACAACGTCATGTTTTTCCCTGAAAAATTTTGCTCCATATGTCGGTCGCTAGTCCTTGCATTTGCATACGTAGCCGCGCATCGACCAGTGGCTTAGCTACCAAGAACATCGCTGCTGCTTTCAACATGATATCTCGGCAGAAGGTTAACAGCCGGATCGACCCCTCCACCTCTGACGAAGGTGCCGCCGTAGTTTGCCTGCGCCACTGACGCAGCACGAACACACAGAGGGATGGCAGAATAACCGAAATGGCACAAGCAACCGAGGCCGACATGTAGCTTGAGAGCAGATTCGTCTCCCCCTCCGACTCATCTCTGGTGGGCACAAGGTATGTCAGGATAGGCACCACAACACCGAGCACTGCGGTGTCAGCTTTGCACAGCGCCGCCTCGACGGCGCGGATGGTAGTAGCGCCGCCGTGGGCCAAGTGGATGGCGAGCCATGCTAGCGCTACAACTAGCTCCGGCGTGCAAACGAGCACCGCGTGATCACCCAGCAGCTCCGCTGCCATGGTGTGCGCTGTCAGCAACACCGCCACGAGGGAGGCCCTGTGGACAGCCTCGAACGCCGGGGCCACTTGGGATGGAAGCTTCGCCATCATCAGTGAAAGCTCACCCAGGGAGGAGCTGAGGAAGAGGAGGAACTGTGTGTGAGAACACCAAGTTGTCAGACTTAAAATACCCCGTGCAGAATAGTAACCAGCATGGCACTACTGCTATTTGAAACAGCCCGTCGTCCTTGTCACCTACTAAGCCGCCATTACCATCCTCTTCAGAAGCTGGAGTAACGTTGCTGACATTGTTAACCTCATCACTAATGTTAGTGTCTTGGTGGCACTTATGTTCCATGCTGCCCTTCATAGACACTATCACGAACAGTGCTCCGATGAAAACCAGCATGATGACGGGCAATATGAGCAGACTGACATACCTTGGATTTACCGCAAGTAAAATTACATAACCGATTATTATGAGAACAGATGCTTTGATATAAGCACCACCGGATCTGCGAATTTGGGTCCATGGTACTTGTAAAGCATCCACAACCACAAGCGAGGAGACAATCAACCACAGGAAGCTCAAATAGCAAACGAACGCCAAATAAATAGCCGCGGACGTGATCAGCTGGTTTCTAACATAGGCTTTCATCAAAGGTTCCAACAACCTCAAATTTTGGATAATGCTGATCCATGTCAAGTGCACAAGGTCGCGATGCATGAGTCTGAGTCGTAACATTGTTAGCTAGCTACAATTCAAGCAAACAAGGACCATGTGTCAGTAAAAAAAATTCACAACATATAAAGCTGTTCAAAATTAATGTTCAGAGCAACAAACAAGTTACTTTCCTTCCGTGAAACTTTGCAAATCCTTACTCGGCAATAAATAACTGATCCATATCAAGTGTACAAGGTCGTGACGCATGAGTCTGAGAATACAGGCAAATCTTACCTTGGCGCTTGGTTGATGAGTGATGACCTCTTCGGAACCAGTTATGTAGGTTTGGGGAATTTCCAGCGCTCTAGCTGCTCTTCGATGATATCTTTCCTCTGATCACAAATACCCTCATTCACCTATACAGTCTTACAGGTTGCTAAATGGTCTTCAGATGTTGAAGAAGATTCAATCTCTTACAGGATGCGCTTATTGGTTTTTCAGACTCAAGCACATCGATTCCATCTCTTTCGGTTTCTACTTTGTAGTGGTAGTGGCAAAGCTTTTCCCTAATGGTTATGGACCTGCTTTTCCAAGGTCGTATTATTGTATTGGTGGGAGGTTCTTATCATCTTTAGTTCTATGAAAATGACTCGATGTCTATCCTCTGTTTCTAAGACAATACGTGTTGCAAGTTGCAACCAATGTTATTATAGAAACTTTTTCTAAGTCATCGTACTAATCTATTCAACAAGGAAACGAAAGGCGTGGTGGTTGACTGACTTTTCAGGGTGCGTTTGGGATTGCTCCACGAACTCTGCTCCATAAAGTCTACCGCGGAGCAACTCTAAAAAAAAACTGGAGGAGCTGAGCTGAAAAACATGAAATGGAGCAGTCCGAAACACCATTTGTGATTATGTTCCCCGGTGATTAAACTAGAGCAAATTAGAGAAGAGTGTGCTTGTCTTATGAGTGTGTAAACTTCTGCCATGAATGATGCTATGATGAAATTTCAGTTAAAGTCGTGCATGTGGTTTTCAATCTGATTGGAACAATTTTGTCATTAGTAAATGTCCAAAGAATCACCCACCTGGCACGAAGTCTCTTCCTGGACGTGCGTTGCATTTTCTAATCTTGTGCAACAGAAATTCCAGGCAGAATTCTAAACTGAACTTTTTTTTAACAAAATTCAAACTTTGGATTTTAAGCTTGGATATTATGATCAGGTCACAGTTTTCTAGCTCAATGTTGTCCGAAAACTAAGACACACACACTATCCTACTCGTCAAAAAATTCCAAAGTCTCACTACTTGAAAATTCCGTGGGTATGCACCATTGCAAGATTCCGCTCATGCTTTTATGATGGATTTCATCATGACGTAGGATTTTGGCTTTCCGATGTACCTGATCAGCTTCATCCCTATTGATGGGGAGGATGCCATGTCGTAGGTAGTTGATAAGCTCCTCCGCCTAGTCTGGGTTAGAGCCTACGGCCTTTGTGACAGTGAGTACGCTCGGCTCTAGGTGAGGTTGAGTCTCAACTTCCAAGCGGGTCGAGGGTATCGTGAGCTCGTCGAGGAACACACCACCCGGGGGCGTATCTCGAGTTGAGTCGATCCTGGCGAGGCTATCAGCCTCCTCATTGTCCCTTCAAGGGATATGGCGTAGTTTGAGTCAGTCGAACTTTTCCCCAAGTTTTCTGACCTCAGCGTAGTAGGCTTCCATTTTGTGGTCGCGACACGCTGAGGCTTTCATTACTTGCCTGACGACAAGTTCAGAGTCACCCGAGACGACAAGTTCAGAGTCACCCGACAAGTCTCCTGACCCCAAGGGTGACTGCGATTCGCAGCCGATGGAGCAGGGCCTCGTACTCTGCTATGTTGTTGGTAGCACCCTCAAAATTTAAATGGAGCATGTACCTCATTTGGTTCCCATTGGGGGAGACCAAAACAACTCCCGCTCCCGCTCCTTGCAGCATCAAAGAGCAGTTGAAGTACATGTTCCAGTACTCCAGATCAGCTGCAGCTGGGTCGACATGTGCTTCTGTCCACTCAGCAACAAAGTCCACCAGGGCCTAGGATTTTATGGTTGTGCGTGGCACATACATGATGCCATATGCCATGAGCTCCAAAGCCCATTTGGCAATCCGTCCGTTCGTGTCCCAATTGTTGATGATCTCTCCAAGCGGAAAGGAGATGACCACGGTAATCGAGTTCACGTCGAAGTAGTGAACCAGCTTCTTCTTTGCCAAGTACACTCCATAGAGTATCTTCTGGATGTGCGGGTAGTGAGCGAGTCTTGCTCTCGGCCAGTATTTGGCTGAGGAAATATACCGGTCGCTGAATGGTATGAATGTGGCCCTTCTCTTTCCTCTCGACAACAATAGCCTGCTGACACCTGAGTGGTAGCTGCGACATATAGGAGTAAAGGCTCTTCTTTGTTGGCGGCCACCAAAACAGGGGGTTTGGTGAGGAAGTCCTTGATAACGTCGAAGGCTTTTTGAGCCTCCAGAGTCCATTGCAGTCTGGCATCTTGCGCAAGAGTTTGTAGAGGAGGAGTCCTCTTTCGCCTAACCTAGAGATGAATTGGCTTAAGGAAGCCAAACATCCCATGAGTTTCTGGGCGTCTCTTAACGCTCGAGGGAACCCCATATCAAGGATGGCCTTGACCTTCATTGGATTGGTCTCATTTCCATGAGCCGATACAATATAGCCGAGCAGTTTGCCGGATGGTACCCCGAAGGTACACTTCTCTGGGTTGAGTTTAATCTTGAGCATTCGAAGGTTGTTGAAGGTTTCCAAAAGATCTTGAATAAGGTCCCAAGGTTTTGACAACTTTATGATGATGTCATCGACATAAGCTTTGGTATTTCAACTGATCAGTTCATGGAGGTAGTGCTTCATGCAGCGCTGGTAGGTAGCCCATGCGTTCTTTCAGCCTGAATGACATGGTGACGTAGCAATATGCTCCAATCAGGGTGATGAACAAAGTAGCTAGTTGGTCAGACTCTTTCATCCGGATCTAGTGATAGCCGGAGTAAGCATTGAGGAAGAAGAGCAACTCTGATCCTGCGGTGGAGTCGATGATCTAATCTATACGAGGCAAGCGATAAGGATCCTTGGGGCATGCCTTGTTAAGGCCCGTATGTGAAAGGTCCTTGTTTGGTTTTGGTAATTGAGTGACAACCTTAGGTGGACTAATTGTGTTTAATATGAGATACACATGGATTAGTCTATAGGTAATAGTGTCATGAAGGAGCTCATTGCATATGAGACATGACATAGAGTCATGTGACCAAGGTGGCAAAGATCAAGATGAGGCTTGGCTCGACGGACCGGTTGCAAGTGTGAAGGGCAAGTCGGAGGCTTTGGAGCGATGGACCGTGAGGCGGTGAAGCTTGAGCAAGACTTGACGCCGATGGACCGATGCAATGGTGAAGAGCAAGTGAGGTCAAGATCGATGGACCAAGGCCACATGATGATATGAAGTGGATCATATCATTTGTGACATGGTTGGTGCATGTGTTGCATCAACGTCAGAGGAGATGGAGTGGAATGCGCAAGGCAAAGGTATAACCTAGGGCATTTCTATTTCACCGATCATAGGTGTGTAGAGAAGTTGATGACCGGGTTTAGGATAGATGACCATACTCTTAAGAGGGGCAAACTTGTTTGCATATTGGTCATCTAGTGCCACTTGAGTGATCTAACTTTGCATACGTGTTAGGATCGAGTGGCGAGGCAAGTTGAGTGCCTAACTTCTTCAAGAAACGGTTGTGAAATGCTAACACACATGCACATGGTGGTGTACACTTGGTGGTGTTAGCACATTTGCGAAGGCAGTAAAGTTTAAGCGGTAGAGAGGGGTTTGGGTTCCTCTCTCCCTCCCACCGAGCTTGCGAGGCGGGATTCAACGCTTTTTGGGGAAGTGAAATGCCTATTTTCTACTGCGCTGGAAGTCGAAAAAGAAACAGAGGCGAACGGAGGTCACAAAGATGACCGGACGCTGCACCGGACGCGGTCTCTGTATGACCGGACGCGTTCGGTCAGCGTTCAGCGTCTGCGCGTGTTTCAGTTTGATGATCGGACGCGTAGCGCGTCCAGTCACTATCGACCGGACGCGTCCGGTCATTCAGGGAGCTTACTGGACTCTAATCGGACGCTAGCACTGTGGCGTCTGGTCAGTTCTACAGCGCGTCCGGTCGTTGTTTCGTTGTGCGCTACTCAGACTTGACTAGCGCGTCCGGTCAGTTACGGGACCAGCGCGTCCGGTCGCACCCAGCGCGTCCGGTCTGCGCGACCAGCGCGTCCGGTCGGTGCTTCGCAACTTAGCCGTTGCGCGACCGGCGCGTCCGGTCAGTTCAACCGGCGCGTCCAGTCGTCCCGAAATCTGCCCAGTGAAGGGGTAACGGCTCTATTTGACCATGGGGTTATAAATAGATGCCTTGGCCGGCCTTGGCCGGTAGCTGAGCATACTTTGGCCTTGGTGGCTTATGTGGTAGTGCTTGGAAGCCCTCTAACTCACTCAAGCTTGATAGTGTTCATCGGATCGAGTGAGAGAGCGATTCTACTGCGTTGCATCGAGAGGATTGCATCGAGTGGCTCTAGGTGATCGTGTTGCAAGCCGGTGGTGCTTGTTACTCTTGGAGGTTGCCACCTCCTAGACGGCTTGGTGGCTTGCGACTCCGTTGAAGCACGCGTGGAGATTGTACGTGGCTCCAGAGGAGAATTTGTGAGGGGGATTGTGCTCACCCCGCAGGGATCGCGAAGAGCAACTCTAGTAAAGCTTGTGGCTTGGAGGATCCCCATCTTGAGAGTGGATGTGTGGCACCCACTAAGGGTTTGACTCTTGATAGTCAATTAGCTCGTGATCCATCAAGTGGGTGTATCGCCACAACGGGGACTAGCTTGGTGGCAACCAAGTGAACCTCGGTGAAAAACCGCCATGTCAACATTGTGTACATCTTCTCGGTGGTTTGCTTTCGATTCACAAGTTTGTATTTACATTCATATACTTGTGCTTGTGTAGTTGCTCTTGTAACTAGTTTGCTTATGTAGTTAGCTAGTTACCTTCTTGCTTGTGTAGCATAGAAGTAGCTCCCGTTGCGTGGCTAATTTGGTTTGTGTAACCTTGTTAGTCATATTGCTTAGTTTGTGTAGCTAAGTAATTTGCGCTCTCTAGTTTAGTATTAGTTGCCTTGCTATTGAGCATTGCTAGTGAGCATAGGTGACTTCGTGCTTTTGCTTACTAGAATTATGTAGGAGCTCCCCGGCTTTGCTAAAGTACTAGTGCATAAGTTTGTGTGACCTTGCTCTAGAATTGTTTAGGAGAGCTCTTACTAAGGAAAGCACCTTAGTTACATAATTATGATCTTTGTGAGGTGCTTGTGAACTTAGATAGAGGGGTGTAGTCTTGGCTAGACCAATAGTTTTAATTTCGTATTTGTTTCGGTTTGCCGACGCAATTAATTTTAGAAAGGACTATTCACCCCCCCTCTAGTCCGCCATCTCGACCCTTCAGTACGGTCGACACACATTCGCCATTTGTTGTTCTTTTTGGGCACCAGGATAGGATTTGCAAGCCAGTCTGGATGCAAGACCTCCCTGATGAAGCCCGCGTCGAGGAGTTTGTCTATCTCTTCTTCTATAGCTCCGTGTCGCTCATCGTCAAATTGTCTCAAGCGTTGATTGACCGGCTTGGCATTGGCTCGAATTCTCAGGGAATGCTTGGCGATTTCTCTCGGGATTCCCAGCATGTCTGAGGGTTTCCAGGCGAAGATGTCCTGATTGTAAATCAGAAATTTGACGAGTTCGTCTTGCTGGGCCTGGTTCAGGCTCCTCTGATGTTTGTCGTCTTGCTTGGATTAGTCTTCTCCAAGCGGACCTTCCTCGAGTATTCTCCAGGTGTGAACGATGGGGCCACGGTCGGTCCCGAGGGTGTGAATTGTGCTGGTGATAGCCTTTTTTGGGAGGTGAAGGTTGGAGGTCGAGACGTGGTGGCGCCTACGTCGGAGCCCCCAAGTCATGCCTTTGCATGAGGACATAGTCCATCTCGCGCTGTGCTCGGGTCCAAGTTTCGGGCCGCATTCTCGATAGCGAGTAGATCGCATTGATAGGCATTCTGATGGTCCCTAGAGATAGTGATGATACCGTTAGGACCCGGCATCTTCGTCTTTAGGTACGCATAGTGGGGTACGACCATGAACTTGACAAAACATGGTATGCCGAGCATGACATGGTAAGTGTCCTGGAAGTCCACGACCTCAAAGGAGAGTATCTCCTTTCGGTAGTTTGCCACATCACCAAACGTGACCCTTAGATCAATAACGCCGAGGGGCATCACCTGCCTCCCTGGTACTATTCCGGTGATCGGACCCCTTGTAGGGCGCAGTTTGTCTGTGTCGATCCTTAGTTTTTCAAAGGTGTCCCAATATATCAGATTGGAATCACGTCCTCCATCCATGAAGATCTTAGTAGCACGGACAGTCTCGAGAACTGCGCTGACAACCAGGGGAAACCTACCGACATCGATCGAGTGTTCGGGTTGGTCCCTCTCGTCAAAAGTGATCGGGTGCTCTGAGCAGGTAACTAGGTCGTCGCCGCGGGTGCCGCAGTATGAGCCTCCCAAGCAGCAGGTAGGTGTCCCAAATCCGACCGGGTCCTAGTATGGGCCTGAATGGTCATTATTCATTTGTGGGTTTGTTTCGAGTGTCCCTTGCGCCGCCGATTGCCCCCTCGAGGAGCGCCTTGTGAGGGAGTCGCCGTAGCAGCTGTCACCCGATAATCCCGTTTTTGACTTCGCTTGACGCTTAGCCAGTCGGGCCCACGATTCTTCTTCATTATTCGGGGTGCCCCGGTCCTGTTAGGGTTGATCGCGAGAGTCGGGAAAAGTTCCCAGGCATGTGCCATAGAAATGCTCTTGAGCCTGTCGAAGAATCTAGGCAAAATAGCATTTAGTGATGGTGGTAGTTCTGCATCGTCTGGGTGGTTTGATTCCCACCAGATTTTGTGTGCGGTGTCGAGGAGGTACTCCTGACAGAATTGAGAGAAAGTAGACTCGGCGTAGCGATTTACATAACGGACCAGTTGCAGCGGTCCTGCCTCGGTCATGTCCATGAGCTTGGTGAGGTAGAGTTGATCGAGCGATGGTGGTCTCGAAGCCTGTGCGCGAATCTTGGGGTTGCTACATCATTGCTCCCTCGATTGCATGGAGGTGGCGACGCCATGGCCGTCCTTCTCCGGCCGCCTCCTGATCGCGCCCTTACTCGACCTGCAAAGAATAGCCATCCAAGACAAAAAAAAACAAATCCGTACGCGAAAGGCCCCTACCTGGCGCGCCAACTGTCGGATTGTTTTGCTCCAGCAATAACTTGCAATGTGATCGCGTAGACGGAATCGGATAGTAACACACGAGACACAAGGATTTATACTGGTTCGGGGCGCAGTGGCACGCTAAACCCTACTCCAGTGGTGCGGTTGCTCTTGTATACGTATGCTCAATTACAGGGGGCTATTGCTCCTAGCTACGTAGTAGATTGGAATGGTGGAAGATGGATCCCGAGCCTGAAGTCCCTACCCTCCTTTATATAGGCAGAGGGGGTAGGGTTACACTGAGGGCGATCGGGCTAACAGATTGGTTTCCAAGTTTGTTACATGATATGCGCAACAGAATGAACCTAGCTATCGTTAAGATACGCCTGTCTTGATTTGTCTTGATCTCGTCGATCGCGTCAGCCCTTGAGGGCCTCTTCCTTGCATTGGTGGCTGCTAGGCCGATAGCCTGGTGGCGGTCATATATACGGGTGGTAGGTACCCTGGCCCATATATCTGACACATAGATTGTGTGCTTGTCTTTCATAGTCTAGCTTTGCTAGGTTAGATACGATAAGATTGGAATTTAGGTTGCATAACTCTTTTACATTAGAGATAACAATACTTAACAAAACCATAGTGCACATCTAGATAGAAATCTTGCATAGGTTTTGATAAGTAGACAATAGAGGCCAAGTTTAATTTTAAGTTGCCTAATTCACTTCTCTCTTAGACATTGCAGTACCTTCAAGTTTGTTTCAATCATAGGCATGTTTCGAGTCTGCTCGAGTAACCTCATCCCTATCTATTTGAGCTCGCGGTTGGGTACAAGTGCCCATTTAAATTCTTACATTCATGATATGCGAGTGCTTCTGGTGATGTGCTAAAAAAATATGGCAAGACACTTTGGACTATTATGATTTTTTTTGAGGGGGTGGGGGTGGTCTAGTAGGGCTGAGCTGGACAATTAGGTCATATTTTTTTTGTGGTCAAGCCTCCGCCTCTCCGTGTCCTCAAGAAGATGCCGTCGTCTCCGCGTTTGTAAGTCGTCTCCGCGTTCCCAACAACTTTTTCAAGGATGGTTCGAAGGCCTTGTCTTTCCCGTGTTACTCCACAATATAGCTTGGCAGCATAAATTCTACGCTCCTGTTATTAGCTGCAACCGCAACGGTGTACTGCTGGCTACTAGTATCTCTACCTGCTGGGGCTGCCTGCATCGTAATCATCCATAGTTCCTGGTACATACCATGGTAAGTTCCATCCTTGAATATTCACAAAGTTAGTCTTTATTTCAAGGAGAGAGAGAGATGTAGTTTTGTGTTTTTCATATAGAGATAGCCAGCAAACAGAACATACATATTAACATATATAGGTATGGTATGAAACACCTATTACTGCACAATGGCTTATGGCTTCTGGACACAACAGATTTAACTTACGTCGTTACGTTAGAGATACTAGTGGGTGCGAACAGCAGCTGCAGCTCCGTCGTGGCCACTGGCCTCCGGCGGGGATCGTCGGCGCGAACAGCTAGCACCTGCAGCTCCGTCGTGGCCACTGGCCTGCTGATGGAGGGCGTCCAAGCTTGTTGTCGCTGAGATCCTTCTTCATGGTCACCGGCGGCTTGACAGGCGAAGAAGGCGTCCAGAACGGCTATGACGGGCGTCGGAGCTGCTTTGGACCATCGGGGATGGATTAACTGATTTGGACGATTTCCTCGTGTGTCCCATCCGCGTGCTACTAATTATTGTTTTCTTTTTCGATTCATCCATCGATCGAATGTTGATTGACAAGGAAAAGATAGGCTTTTCCCTTCTGTAGTGGCTGGCGGTAGTCGAGCGTGGCCTCGTATTAGTTGCTTTTTTGTTTATATTGATTTGATTGAGACAAATTAAAAAGTCGCCAAGGTTGCCTTGTCAATGTCCCCATCCATGGTGGCATGCAGAATTCGTTCGAATGAATGAAAACCGCTTGGAATGTCAGCAAAAGCGGGCTTTAATGGTGGCATGATACAATATCTTCATATCGCTGTTAAAAGTGTTCTCTGTCTGGTATGTTTAGTGTTTTCCTTTCCTTTATGCTGGTCGTCTTGAGTTGCTTGAGGTAGTTGTTGAGAGGTTATGTATGTTTAGTTTGGTCGATGGCTGTAGTCGAGAGGTTGTTGACAACCAAAAGTGGCCAAAGTGTGCAATGATCTCATGGATGCTCACTGCTTTCTTCATTGAATATTATATTAGGATGTTGACTGTAGTTGAGAGGTTATGTTTAGTTTGGTCATGGCTGTAGTTGAAAGATTGTTGACAACCGAAAGTGGCCAAAGTGTATAATGGATGCTGACTGCTTTCTTCATTGAATATTATATTAGGATGCTCTGAAGGATCGGGTGGGAGCTTTCACGGAGGGCATTCTGATCATGGCGTGCCCAGTGCTTGCGGCCGTCGCACTGAAGAAAGTGGACTTGAGGAGCCAGGGAGATGCTGCTGTCCGAGGTAGCGTCTCCCCGTTGGCGTCCGTCTGTTTGCTCCTGTGTTCACTGGCCTTCGTCGTCCTCGATATGGCAAGCGCGCTCAGAGCATGGTTACCACATCAGTTGATGTTCCGTGTCTCCAAGCTCCTAGTCCACCTTTGTGCGATTTTCCAGATGCTGCTCGCGTACATGATCTTGCTCCTCATCGCCATGAAGTTCGAAGCATCCGTGGTCGTACTGGTCGTGTTCGGTCCATTCATCGTTTACTGCTGCTACCTGTCCGTGGTAAGGAGCGAGGAACAAAGCGAGAGGGCAGCCGTGGAATGCGACAAGAACCTCGAGCCGTCGCTGGAATTCTCCGCCGCTGTGACGTCTCTCCTCTTCCTCGGGCTGGAAGGCTTGGCGTTGGAGGGCCAGACGGCCGGCGTCGGCCGGGACCTCGACCCTCGCCTTGTTGCGCCCCTCGGCTTGACCTTCGTCTTCTGCGTGATGGCCAGCGCTGTCATGCTCTTGGCGGCGGTCCCTCCCATCGACTACAACGAAGCGGAACAGTGCAGCAACATGTGCGCGTTTCTGCACGCCTCGTGCGGCGTGCTAACTCTCCTCTTCACCGCGGTGGTGCTCACGATCGTCTTCCTACTCTACAGGGAGAATGGAGTCGCAGTGGCCGTTGTGCCATGTCTTGGTCTATTTCTGTTGTACGCAATATGTCTATGCGTCCCGGGGGGCAAGGAGCCGGTGGACGACGACCAAGTTACACCGCCGGCATCGCTGGAGATGACCAAGGTGACCTTCACGGCTTTCCTAGCCATCTCGTTGCCAAGCTTCCGTGGCTCGCTCAGCGGGTACACCCATGCCTTCATTATCTGCACTGCCATGTCTGTGCTCTTTGGCCTCTCGTGGAGGTTCTTAACCCACTTCAAGCAAAGAGCAGCAGTCTGGACTGCCAAGGTTGCTTGTGTGCTCACCTACGGGTGCTTGGGGGCGGCTGCATTCCCGTTTGTGTTTATGGCGATGCAAGCACTGGCTGATGCAGACGAGGAATGCCATATTCCCTGCAATCCAGGTCGTTCTGCACAGCTTCAGTTATTTATAGCTTGCTTCAACAAAAGAGCAAGAGAAACAACTTCATACGCACTTTCCAGTGTTAACTGTTAGTAGTTAGCTCGAGTGATTAGCTTGTGTTTATTTACCAGCAGATTTGTTGCAGTTCTCATTCTGCTTATTATATTTGCCTATTTTGGGTTGGGTGCTCACCAGTAACCAGTTGTCTAATATCATTGTCCATTCATTCTGTACATTGAGAGATGTTCTCTATTATCTATCACATTTCATGTGTTGTTTCTGCTGTTGCTAATAAAAGGTACCGTGTGGACAGGGGACGCCTACCTGTGTGTCGGTATGATCAGGTATTCTTGTGTTTTGCCTCTTGAAGTCAGCAGCTGGTCAAAGCCGTTGGCTGGGAAAGGTTTCTGGTCTATACATTGATGGAATTAGGTAACCCTAGGTGCAGAATCTAGCGGGGTACAACTTCTTGTATTCAAGATAAACATGTAGATGAACCTAATACATTGACAAGATCTAGAGAAAGAGAGAGAGGGAGGTGCGAGAATGGCTGACCATCGACGGGGTTGGCGGAGGAGCTTGCGGCAGCCGTGGCAGTGTCGGTGACGAGGAGGCAGTTGCAACACCGGTAGAGCTTCCCTCGCTGGCAGTGCCTCCCTCTCGATAGGACTAGGGTTAGATAGTGCGGTTGTGGCGGCAGCAGTGAACCTCGCATCTTGAGACCTTGGCCCCCACCTCCTCTTTATAGGCACTGTGCGACGGAGCCCATCAGCCAGGAGTACGGTTGAGCGCCCCCGATTAGGGCGCGAGTCAAGGTCCGACTCGGTCGTTGGACCGAGTCGGGTGGAGATCAATCTAACATTCTTCCCCTTGATCTCAACTTATCACTTAAACTTTAGACTTAAACTTAACATACATATCTCTTTTTTCATTACATCACAGATTAGTGCATAGAGCTTGCTCCATCATACGGTTAGTACCATTAGATTAAACAACTACAATACACCTCTCTGTTTTGGAACAGATTCTCAACTAGGCCCTTATTGTCCAAAAATCATAGGGTTTCCCATAAACCCATGTCGACTGTGTATTCTCTGAACGCACTGGGTGGTAAGCCTTTGATAAGCAGAACCACAAGTACTTGCTCAATGCTTTTAATATGATTCCGGACTTTCTCCTTTACGACGTATAACTTAATGTCAATATGTTTGGCAGCACACTTGACTTGTTGTCATAGGAGTGAATTACTTAAATGGTTATTGCTGCTGTCTACCATTATCAACTCTGGGTACAAGTTCTCTTAACTACATTTGCCTATCCCTGAAGCCTCATAACAAGCTATACTATAGACATGCATCATTGATGACACCACAACTGTTTCATTGGAGCTTTTCCACAATAAACTCCAAGTGCGAGTGTTACCAACTAATATGGATTTCACTACACATCTCGCCAAAGCTTAACGTTTGTACCCACAACTATTTAAGAGTACTTGTTCTTTCTTACTTAGCATGAGGCCTACAATACTTTGCAAATTACAAGACATTCTTAACTCCATTCCAGTAATCTATATCTAGACTGAACTTCTGCCAAAACATCCCGGATACGTAAACTACGTCAGGGTAAGTTCTTACTTGTGCACTCATTAAGCTTCCAACAGCTCAAGCATATGAAACACTAAAAGTTTCCAAATCTATTACCCTTGACTATAGGAGCAGACGTAGGTTTACTCGTATGCATACTTTATTTCTTTATAATCTTTTCTAAGTATGCCTTTGCGATAGTCCTAATACCCCTTTTCTTCTGTCTTGGTGAGTTCCAATTCCTAGAACGGATGACGCTTCACCGAGATCATTCATTTGAAACTTGAGGACAAGAACTCCTTCTCCAATGGCAGATTAACATCACTACTCGCGAGTAGGATGTCATCTATACACAAGATGCAAAAAATAAATTTTCCATTCTTGAACTTGCATCCTTCTCATTCTCTTTAAACCCAAACTTTCTAATTTTTTCTTCAACTTTAAATACTACTATCTAGAGGCTTGCTCTAATCCATAAATAATTTCTTCAGGCAGTATCCCTTACGTTCTTTTCCTTCCACGACAAAACTTTTGGGTTGTGCCATGTAAAACATTTTCATACAATTCCCCATTGAGGAATGTCGTCTTTACTTCTATCTGATGTAACTTTAAATCGTAACGTGCCACTAATACTATTATGATTCTAAAAGAATCCTTGCATGATGTAACTCATTTTAATCTATTCATTCTCTTTATGTGAGTCCTTTCGCTACATTTCCTTTGGAGTCATATTTTATCTTGTAGACCCTTTATAGCCTACTGTTTTGGCTCCATTAGGAATTTCTTCTAAGTCCCAAACATCATTGGTATTTATTGATTTCATTTCATCTTGCATGGCTTCGAGCCACTTCAGCGAGTGATCGCTTCTCATGGCTTCTTCAAATGAGGCGGGACACCCTCTATTTGAATTTCACTAATATAGACTTTATAGTCATTAGAAAAAGTTGATTTTCTTATTCTTTGAAACCATCTGGGGCCTCAACTATTGGCACTTCTTTCATATGGGGTTGTTGTTGCTCTTTCATTCCAAGAGGCAATTGATTCTACAAGCTCCTATATTACAAGATCCTTGTTTACTTATTCATCTTCATGAAGAGCTAACAACATGTGTTGTATAAGTCATACAACATCAACAGGTATTGAGCAATTTGTTGCTCTTAAAACACTGAAGTGGGCATGCAATCCCAATTCTATTCAAGTCTTAGGTATCTACATACCATGCTCTTCCGGATTACTCCATCTTCTGTAAAGATAATGTATCTTCAAACTTTCTTATTTGGGTTTATTCTGTTAAAACATACCTCATATGGCGCTTTAAGCACTGTCTTAGTATTTCTGAGTCTCATGTAGCTATTTCTCTACTTAGGGGTATCGTTATTATGACCATTGTACCCCCTCAATGATCGCATTTATCTTTTATAGATCACTCTTGCCCTAAATGCAAAATATACATTAGGGAAATGAGGAGTATCTTTCCATTGTCTTTCTTAATTCATGTCATAATCCTCCCCCTCGAAATGTGGCATAAACTTTATTGCCATAGTTTTGAAAACCATTCAGAACTCTTGTGAATGAGGAGACATTCTATGACTTACTTCATTCACATGATTATGTCATATAAATAAAGTTATTTCTTAATTCGTATGGGAGTACACTTTCCCCATTCCACTTTGTGAACTCAACAAAGTCTTTAGCGGTACTTCTGCAAGTCATGCCCGCACGTTCTTATCTTGTGGTTTGCATGCAACTTCCTTTTGTCCTTAAACTCATTTCATGTTCATTGATAGTATAGGGAAAAACTTGAATTGTTCTTTTTCTAATTGATGTGCTCAGCTCAGTTGATAGATTCAACCTGACAAAGCCTTAATCTTTCCATTTCCTTCGATTCACGTCTAATGACTTCATCTTATTGGCCATATTATACTTTCAAAATGTGCGTTCCACCATTACTAGTTTACTCTGCAACGAGCTACTCAATTAGAGTGCCCGCATGCGTCGGTAAGGAGTCAGTTAACCAACTCTCCACCTTCTTCAGATTCAACAACGGTGTGACTCTAGGATTGCTCCCCTTATGGCCCTCAATTCATTGAGTGCTTAATGACCATGACACAATAGAAGTGCACGTTCAATACTAGGATAGCATGAGAGCTACCCCAAACTTTTCTCCCTATGTGGGATACACTAAAAGCACATGAGTCATCACAATCTTCTCCCACCATGCAGGATAAGTACTATACCAAAACTTCTCTTGACATGCGGGATAATTCTCTATAAGGGACATAATTCCAGAATTAGCTCTCAGGACATAGAGTGTTTGCATATTCAATCATCAAATTCAAAAATAAATATGAATACTCTGTAACACACAAGCTTGATCCGACGTTGGTCAAATTAAACATGCATATGACTTATTACATCTCTTGTCATGATGACCGAAACGGAAAATTAAATTCTTCTTCATAGAGAGTACATAAAAGGTATTTTTTAAACTAAACTCTTATTGCTCTATCTCCTTTTCTTGGGTCAATATCCCTGAATTCTTTTCTTTTCTAGCTATTCTTTAAAGAGAACACATTCCCTCATGCAATGAACTTCTTTCTTATAGAACTTACACTTATCATTTTCTGAGTCACAAGTACCCAGCTCATTTTTCTTATTGTCTTCAAGAATGAAAACATGGAGATCTTTGTCTGAAAAATATTCAACAATAATCAATAATAATGAGCATGAAAATAACCCTACGTTAGTCTAGTTAAAACATGCGCATTAAACTTTAAAATCTTTAAGTTCTATTCTATATCACTGTTGGATAGAAATAGAATAAAATATTATTCTTCTACATTAATTCCACATTACCGTTGGGCAGAAATCGAATTAATGTATGGAAAACTCAATTATCTTGAAAACATATTACTCCTTATCAAAATTAAATTCTCCCGTTGGTTCGAATTTAATTAGAAGATAATCAACATCATTGCAGTGGAAACATGGAAATACATTTTTTCTAGTTTAGGAGCAATTTTTGATCATTATCTACTCTCTGAAAATTGCCATGTTAATGTAAAATTTATCAGAGATTTAAACTTCAAACTTAAATTCATAAATAAACTTATAATATTGTTATCATCAACGTTGGTCATAAAATAACAATATCATAATTTAAATTAACCATAAACTGACTACTTCTCCAATTAAAATTTCCCCGTTGGTTCCAATTTAATTAGAGGATAAACATAATCATGATTTACTGAATAAATACTCTATAAATTAAATCCTCCCGTTGGTTCGAATTTAATGAGAAGATAATAAGCATTAACTTCGCAGCGGAACTTGAAAAAATATTCTTAAACTTAATTTTTTTAGAAGCATTTTAATGTCCTCATCTACCCTCTAGAATTATACACGTTGGTGCAAAAATTATAGAGATATAAACATCAAAACATATCAAATGTCATCAAAATTAGCTTCTAAAAATAATAAAACTTAAAGCTGACTCAAATTCGTCATTTTGGCCCAGCTTTAACTGGCAGCCCGCAGCAGCCCACTCACGTGCGAGTTGTCCTGTGCACAGGTCGCAACCGGCCCAGAGGGCGAAACTGGCCCACGGTGAGCCCTGCGTGCGCGCTCCCCTGCGCCCAAGCCGTAACCTAGGCGTAGGCCAAGAATTGACAAACCTACCTAGGGCAAAAGAGGTCTAGAGCTCTCTCAACCGTCTGATGCGATCGGGCAGCTGTCCTTGATTCTCGCGGGAACAAAAACTATGCCTGGCCGCTAGCTCCCCCAAAAACCCTAGCTATTCTTTCCCTTCGCCTCAACCGAACAACAATGGTAGCCGCGGTGGCCATCAGCCCCGGTATGCGGGTGGAGCCACCGGAAACCCCACCAGCTCCCCTTCTTCCTCCTCTTTCATTTCTCTTCCCTTGCTCTTTCTCTCTCAGCGACCGAGTGAAGCACAATGATGGTCATCGGAGGAAGTATGGCGCCGGCGTGTTGCCCTTCACCGGCGCACGCATGCGGCCGGAGCCGTGCGCGGCACCGTCAAACGGCATCACGGTAGTGCCCTTAGGAAGCTCGTGCTCATGCATGTGGCACAACAGGGCGCCAACGAGCCAAGTTTCCCGTGCGACGATCTTCCTCTTCCCGCGCAGTGGCGATAGTGCTAGCGGGGAGGATGGCCTAGGTAGGTCCCCTTCCACGCTGACCTTTCGCTAGGGTTAGGGTTTTGTAAGGGTTGGGTTTTCTTCGGTCATCTCTTTTTGATTTCCTTTTCTATTTCTACCCCAAGGACCAGATCTACACCTTGGTAACCTGGCTCTGGTACCATTGATGGAATTAGGTAACCCTAGGTGCATGATCTAGCGGGTACAACTTCTTGTATTTGAGATAAACATGTAGATGAACCTAATACATTGATGAGATCTAGAGGAAGAGAGAGAGAGAGAGAGGAAGGTGCGAGAATGGCTGACCATCGTCAGGGTTGGCGGAGGAGCTCGCGGCAGCCATGGCGGTGTCAGTGACGAGGAGGTAGTTGCTACGCCGGTGGAGCTTCCTGTCACTGGCAGTGCCTCCCTCTCGATCTGACTAGGGTTAGACGGTGGGGTTGTGGTTGCGGCAGTGAACCTCGCATCTTAAGCCCCTAGCCCCCACCTCCTCTTTATAGGCACTGTGCGACGGGGGGCCACTAGCCAGGAGTACGGCTGAGTGCTCCTAATCAGGGCGTGAGTCAAGTTCTGACTCGGTCGTTGGACCGAGTCGAGTGGAGATCAATCTAACATACATGAGCCGAATTTTAGGCTTCTTTCCATAGAATTTTTATGCTCTTTATTTAATTGCTATCTTCTCCTGCCGGCATTGCATTCAGGCTTTTTAGAAAAGAATACTTTCTTACCTGTAAAAATTTGAGCAAAGCATCTGGCTTGTAAGAGATGCAATGTTAATTTACAAGAGGTTACACCTAACTTCAATAAAGAAGATTTTTGGTATGCTATAACTGAACAATCTGCATGTGAATATCCTAGGGCCAATGACATCATAATCGGTTGGCTATGACTCTGTTTCCTAGAGCCAGTGTAAGAACAATTAGAAACTAACAGGAACAATTGCTTTGCTATGTAGCAGATAAGAAAGGGAAAAAATAGAAATGGCAGTGCTAGCGCCCGGATGTCCGGACGGACGCGCTCGTCCGGACGCCTGCTCTTGTACTTTGTTTTGCGCACCCACGTGGGGCCCACAGCCATCCTAACATTGCCTACACCTCCTGACCCCACACGAAGACCGCTCGCGCCCCTCTACTTCCCTGGCCGAATGTCTACTGCGGCAGGTGGGTCCCAGCAGCGACATCTGATCTATTTTTGAAATATACAGATGAAACATTTGCAACATACGTTTGAAGACAAATGAAACACTTGAAAAATGTGTCTGAAACACTTGCAGAAACACCTAGAAACACTTGTAGAAACACCTAAAAACGTATGCAACATCCTGATAAAACACTTGCAACATATGTGTGAAACATATGCAATATCCAGATAAACACACTTCCAGCATACATTTGAAAAAATAGATGAAACATTTGGAACAGACGCTTGCAACATACGTGTACAACTATTGCAACATATGAAACTTCCCGATCTACTTTTGCAACATAAGTGTGAAACACTTACAACATACCTCTGAAACATCTGAAATACTCGAAAAATATGATGGCAACATTCGCTTCCAAGCACAACATCTACTTGCTGCTTGGACGAATGAAGACTCGGTGTAGGGCCAACCGTGCATACCAGCAACATGCCTAAGATGGCACCAGCGGCGGCGATGTGCCGGCAGATATCCACCTTGATGAACGCATGCAAGAGATGGAAGGAGGCGAAGCAAACACAGAGGTAGCATGGTTGGCTGGGTGGAGGGCCACCAGCGACGGCTCACCACGGTTCCTGTGGCCATGATGAGCAAGAAAAAGGGGGCGATGATGGCGAGATTTGCTTGGTGAGCATGCACAGGGGGAACTATGAGCCTGAGGCGGCGTTGGTGGAGTGCGGTGCGAGAGGGCCAGAAGGAAGGAAGCAACGGCGACAGGAGAGCTCTGAGCTCGGCTAGCCCTATACACAAGCACGAGCAGCAACCAGAGAGGGAGAGAGAGAGTGGCATGATGAGAGAAGAAGGGCTAGCGCCGCATCTAGATCCAGTCGGGCAGTTCTCGTTCTCCCCTGTTTATTTGTGAGGTCCACCAGAATAGGAACGTGAGAGAGGGGGAGCAGACATATTGGGCTTCGTAGGCCTAGGTAGCTATGTCTGGAGCGACAGACGCCCTGAGGAGAGCATTACCGAAAAGAGGAAAGAAAAAGGTATGACACAGCGTTGCAGGCAAAAAAACTATTTTTTATGTAGCAAGTAAGGGAGGGGGAAGAAGAAAGAAAAGGGTAAGACACAGTGTCGCATGGCTGGCTATAGGAATCGATGGACAATGCGTCGTTATAGTAAGAGACGACGTGGCCTTGCGAGAGAGCTATAAATTGTGTACATAAACATAGGTAATGGTTGGTGGTAGATGATGAGCAAGATTGTTATATGCTAGAAAATCCATGTTTCACCTGTTATATGCATGATCACTCAGGTGGCAAGGTGTTTTATAGAGTTTGTGCAATAGAATGCACATCCCTTGCCAATAGAATTGTTAATGGACTTGATTTGTTGGACAATGCTTTAATTCGTTACGCCCCGAGCTTAGCCTACAACAATGATGTGTGGGTATAGGGTAGCCTACGCCAAGTGAAAAAGAGTTTCTTTCCACATGATGTGCGTCGTGTGCTAAGTGTTGGGTGTTGTTCATGGTAGAGAACGACTTACCCTCTAATTGGAGGCAACCTACATCTCCTTATATATTCCAAAGCAAGGGTTTAAAAGGAAATCTCCAATCGGATGGAGCCTGTTTATAATTATATCTTGCAATGTTTTTAAGTAGATGATTGTCGTGGATTCGTAGCCATGGCAATGATTGAGTTGTTCGACATGGGTTGATGTGTGTACCTCTAGTGGTTTAAGAACTCAAAACGCAAAGGATTTATCCTGGTTCGAGCGTCTAGGTCCTACATCAAGAGCAGAGGTGTTCTTCATGTTAGGAATGCTCAATTGAGAGTTCTTACAATGGAGGAATCGAGAGTGAGGTGTAGAGAGAAGCGCTATACTTATCTAGGGTTTGGTCGGGTTTGATCCCAGTCTAGTTGGGCCGGATGTCTATGGCTAAGTTCTGATTGATTGATCTTTCCCTTATATACCGAGGAGGTGATGGGAGTACAAATCGAATGGTTTCTCCTAGGTTTTCTTGCCCTATGCTTCACTCTTCTTCCTTGGGACGCTGCTAGTCCTCCTTTGTCTTGTAGCTGGGGGCCAACAAAGTCATAACCACCTTCGGAGGCAGCTGCTCTAGTCTGGCGCTAACCGCGCAGGTGTTGTCTGTTGTGGCTACGCCTTCACTGGGTGTGCCTTCTCGTGGCTTCCTTGGCATCTCAAGCTTCTTCCCTTGCCTTGAGGGGGCTGCCCATGTGGGCTTGGAGCCCTCCACTACACCATCTTGGATGGGCTTCTTGTCTAAGGTGTCACACCTCAGGTGTGATTCTGCCGAGGGATCGAGTGGCCAATAACACCTCGCGATTGTGGAACGGAATGGTGGCCTGACACTTCTGCTCTTCTGCGCCTATCAGGCTTTGAGCGCCTAACAAATTTCGGGGCTTGTTTCAGGTGTTGCCTTGGGTGTGCGCTCAAGCATAAGATCAAGGTGGCCTTAGGAGCTCTTGCTCAGCCGGGGATCCCTTGGGTCGAGAACTTCTACGTCTTGGTGGAGTCCCTAAACAAAGGCGGTCCAAATGGGAGACTTAGCCTCTATTGGCTTGCCCCTTTGACACCATGGACTTACTCAGGAGTGGCCTGTCTATGGCCCACCTGGTTATCCCCTGAGGGTGCACGCGAGCGCACCCTATGGTTGTAGCCTCTGATCCCCGACTGGTTAGGAGAATCAGTCGAGGGGTTCACCAGACTTTCGTGCCCTTAATCCGAGGGTTTAGCATAGCTCTATGTCGGACTCTCATAAATTATGTATCTTCGTTTCGGTTAGGCTTTCGAGTAGTCAGATTGGGCCATCATCTCCTAGTTGGACAATTTCTCTTAAGATGAGAATACTTAGGGCCCATATAATCGACAACTAGTCCATGTTGCTGTGATGCGTGATGGAAGCCAACGCCAGCAACTAGTGTGGCAGATCCTATCATGACAGTGTATATGGCGTCTTGCCAAGTGCATTAGAATTATCAATAGAGTTATATTTGCAACTTTTTACAACCAAATTATTATTAAAATGCCGATTTACAAAAAAGTTTAAAATAAAAATGGCATCTTTGCTAGTTAAATGTAGAGAGTTGTATGTGGCGGAACACTCCGGTAACCATGGATAGGGAAATTTAAATATTTGCCATCCTTCCAATGGCACTCCTTTCATATGCCTGTTTAGTTTGACAATTACACATTTACCACATGAACAGTTCGGTTGTATGTGGCGGAACACACCCGGTAACCATGGATAGGGAAATTTAAATATTTGCCATCCTTCCAATGGCACTCCTTTCATATGCCAGTTTAGTTTGACAATTACACATTTACCACATGAACAGTTCAAAGTGCTTCATTTTTGCCATTTTTAGCGACGTGACACGCCAGCTCACCCTTCCAGCATGGAGAAGGCATGAGAAATGACTGTCTTGCCCCTATCTCCTTACCCTCTCATCCTCCCTGCCTCTCTCTCACCGGCCGACAGGTGCGCCCCGCCTGTCAGTTCCATCCCCAACCTCCGGCCGGCCTTGCCAGTCTCTGTTTCACCATGGCAGCCAGCCACCCTAGCCACACCTCTTCCTCACCTCGCACACCACCCCGGACCCACGCCGTCAAAACTCCCCATGGGCTGCGACCCGTCCACGACTTCTCCATCGTGACACCGTCGGTGCCCCGCCATCGTGACCTCTTCCCAACGCGGCCAGCCTAGGCGGTGGCGCAGACAACATAGGCGAGCTCCGCAGCGCGAGGGGGCGAGCTGGTCCTCCACCACCGGCGCCTGAGTCAAGCTCTAGATCCGCATGCCTCTCGGTTTCCGAGCAAAGGATGCCGCCGTCGCGCACCTCCACACCTCCGCTGCCCGCCACAGCAAAGCAGCTACCGCCCTTGGAGGCGCCCTGAGCCACGCGCTGCTCGACCCCTGCCTTTCCCTCCCTCGTGCGTCGCCTCTGTAGAACAGAGTAGGCCGCCGATTGTGCCACTCGGGCACTGTCCTGTGCAGTGCGGCCCTTGCCGCGGACCTGCGGCCGATTGGCTAGAGCAGCCCCTACTGAGCCCCATCTCTGCCCTGCGCAGGTGCAGAGGCAAGCTGGCCATGGATGTGTGCTCTGGAGAAAGAAGAGCCCGGCTGGAGGTTGAGGATAAACCTAATAGGCGGGGCCCACCTATCAACGGTTGTGAGAGAGAGACAGGTGGGGATCACGTGACAGGGAGGATGAGAGGATAAGGAGACAGGGGCAAGACAGTCATTTTCCATGCCTTCTCCATGCTTGAAGGGTGAGCTGGCGTGCCAAGTCACCAAAAGTGGCAAAAATGAACCACTTTGAACTATTCATGTGGCAAATGTATAATTGCCAAACTAAAACTGACATATGAAGCAGTGGCATCGGGAAGGATGACAAATATTGAAATTTCCCCATATCCATGGCTAGGGATGAAAATGGTACGAATATTTTCTGACCGTATTCGAAACCGATTTCGTTTAGAGAGCTTCAGATCTGTTAGTATCCGAGTCTAGATATTCAACATCCGATACCGTATCCGTATCCGAATACTCGAATCACATGTTTACGATATCGATATCCAATCATTTTCTGCCCGGTATGGTTGACCCTATCCATATTTGAAACCAGACAGAAATATAAAACAAATATAATATTAGTACTGTGGCCTACCGGGCTACGAAACAGATATGTGAACTTTTCTTATTTTTGTACATACTTGGTTCTAGACTTCTAGAGTGTCACGCAACAAGTATCTGCGACGATCACAACGTTCTAAACAAGTTTATTGTTCCGTCTGTTCCCGTTAAAAACAGTCTACGTTTCATACGACACATCCTCTAAATTCGCGGTAAAACAATGAATAGGGTAATTTACCTGTAGAACTTGTACAGAATTCAAAACGAACACGAGTAAAGATCTGCATGATCCTTCGACGCACTGAAGTTATCTTCAGACGATATCCTAATCTACAAACTCAATTTCGCAGCAGCTGAGCCGAGTTCCATGCCTTCTCGGGAAACAGAGCAATAGATAGACGAGGCACATCGCGTCAGCGTTAACCGCCTGCGGTACGCGCCATAAATAATAATTGAGAGGTCCCGATAAATGCTGGCACTAGTAGCTTGCCAGCTCCTGACTCCAAGCAAGCCATAACTGCAAGAAAGCAACGGCAGCAAGAAACCTTGGAACCATCGGAGCAGAGATCGCGGCGGCGATGGCGGCCAAGGGGAGGACGGAGCTGGACGTGGGCGCCGACGGCGTGGCCGTAATCACCATCTACAACCCGCCCGTCAACTCGCTCTCCATCGACGGTATGGTACTCCGCTCAACCCCGTCATCCCAAATCTGTTTCCTTCTTCTCTATTTTTCTTTGTGCCTGCCCAGTTGATGCGAGATTGTCAGATTGGGGTTTTGAGGCCTGCGGGTGGTCGAATTAGATGTGGGGAGATGTACGAGTACCTCCTTTATGCCGATTCTTTCCACCGATGTGCTTAATTTTGTCCCTCGTGATCTGTCTGATCCAAAGATTGCGCCTTTTGGGGTATATACACGGGTTTATGCGGAACTGTAAAGGCATTCTCGATTTAATTACTTTATTTGCAGAATTAGAGTATTATTATGCAATTTTTTATTGGGGCTGGCACCTGGCGAAATTCCTCTAGTTCAAGTTATCTGCTGTGAAATATTTCTTTAAGGATGTTTCTTCTGCGTTTGCTATACCGCTATGTACCAATTGTGTGATTTAACTGCATCTTGCCAGAAACCTCGTTATTTCTACCTTTTTTTTGTTCCCCGACCCATATAATAAATTTTCATAGGATTTCTAATGTGGTTGTTCCTTATTATAATGTGTATATACTAACAAACAAGCCATGCTACTGATGCTAGTCATCTTTGTTTTACTTCAGAGCATTGATGAACAGCTTGACTCTGTGGCCAGTGAATTTAGTGTGAAAATTACTTCACTGAATAGATAGATTGTTTAGTTTATTTATCTTATAACATGAGAATATTTAAATAGGAAGACATCATTTCAGGCAAAGGATTACTTTGTAACTTGTATAGTTTGCATATTTTGATCCACTTACTCCCAGTTTTTATGAGTGGATGCTTCTGGAGTTTTTAAGATTTAGTTAAAAACATTAAATAAATCCCATCATTTGCATCCAAATCCCCGCTATCGAAAAATACCCTTGCTTTACACATGGCGCAATCCCTTGTTAAATACATGGAACTTCAAAAAGATTTCCTGCTGTGTTGGGTGCATATGCACAATTTTCAAAACTCTAGAAACATGGAATCACTACAAACATGTTAGTTTCATTCAGAAAGAAAGGATAATGTTGCACTTAGATTATTATGGCATTTTGCAGGTTCTGATGCAATGTACTCATATAGTTTAGGCACACAAACAATTGACCATATAGCACACAAACAATTGATGAACTAACATTTCTTTCTTGTTTGCACTTAGACATATACATATGTAAGACTCCTCGAATGCATCTATATATAAGCCAATCAGAATAATTCTCAAATTGTTAGATTCAGAATTATATTTTAGGGTCATCATGTGTTTGATATATTACATTAGCTGCTAAGTACGTTGCTTCAAGTTCGCATTTCTTTTTCTTTCAGTCTTATATAGCTTAAAGGAAAGCTATGAAGAAGCACTTCGGAGAAGCGATGTTAAAGCTATTGTTGTTACAGGTATATATAAAGCAGTTCATTCTTTTTAAGCAGTACATGTGTCAATTTTGGAAGGCAGAGACCAGACTGCAGCACCTTCAATCCCCTCTCCAGCTGTTTGCCTGACGACAATTTTTCTTTTACAACCTATGACAGGGAAAGGAGGGAAGTTTTCTGGAGGATTTGATATTAGTTCCTTTGGTGGTGTTCAGGGAGGCCAAAGTATGTTATACTTACCTACTTTCCATTTCTCGCTACACTATCTCATCTTATAATTGTTTCTTAATTTATCTACAGTTCTCAATACTAACTGATTTATTATTTTTTAACAGCATTGCAACCAAAGGTTGGTTACATAGCAATAGATATTCTCACAGATACTGTAGAAGGTATTAATTCATTCAGCTTTCTTGATTGGTTATTAATTTTCTGTTGAAGAATTGTTCTGATCATTTTCCTATGTATTGTCTTAAATAGCTGCAACAAAGCCATCAGTGGCAGCAATTGATGGTCTTGCTCTTGGTGGGGGTTTAGAAGTTGCCATGGTACTTCATTGTTTTATCCTTGTCACTGTCATTTAATTTTCATTATTTCAGAGGTGATAACATTAATGAAAATGTTTATGTATTCATTTAGGCATGCCATGCACGGATTGCAACTCCTACAGCTCAATTAGGTCTTCCAGAACTTCAATTAGGAATTATTCCAGGATTTGGAGGTATATTCATGTTACAATTTATATAAGAAATTCTTAATGCCCTAGGTACGAAATGATTCATTTCTGAGTATTCTTTCGACCTTATGGTTCCCTATTTCTTAACTGTAGGAACACAGCGACTCCCACGACTAGTTGGACTGACAAAATCTTTGGAAATGATGCTGGTAAGCTCTGCTGCTTCTTTCCTTCCTCTTTTGAACTTCAGGATTCTGTTTTCTGGCATTATCTTCTGTCAATGTGCCCAGCTGCTCCAATTATTTTAAAATATGTATTATTTTTCCAGTTATCTAAGCCAATCAAGGGTGGTGAGGCACACCAACTGGGTCTGGTTGATGCCTTAGTTTCTCCTAATGATTTGGTGAATACTGCTCGTCAGTGGGCTTTGGATATATATGAGTGTAGGAGGCCCTGGATCAAAAGCCTTTATAAGACTGACAAGCTAGAACCTCTTGGGGAGGCTAGGGAAATTCTGAAGTTTGCAAGAGCTCAAGCTCAAAAGCAGGCAGCTAATCTTCATCACCCACTTGTTTGTATTGATGTCGTTGAAGAAGGTATAGTTGCAGGACCACGAGCTGGACTCTGGAAGGTACTTGATATGATTTATGTTTCTTCATGCTTATTTTAAATTTTTATGCGATGGATAGCATTTACAAAATTCTGGGCACATTTATTTGATGAAAATGCAGGAAGCAACTTCTTTCCAGGAACTGCTTTTCTCAGATACTTGTAAAAGCTTAGTTCATGTGTTCTTTTCTCAGCGGGCAACGTCTAAGGTACAAGGATGCCTTTTTGTATTAATATGAATCATACAATGTACTAATCATTTGTTACACGGAACAGATTCCAGGTGCTACAGACTTGGGGTTGATGCCTAGGAAAATAACTAAAGTTGCCATTTTAGGTGGTGGACTTATGGGTTCAGGAATTGCAACTGCAATGATATTAAGTAACTATCCTGTGGTACTTAAAGAAGTAAATGAGAAATTCCTGAATGCTGGAATCGACAGAATCAAAGGTGGAACATGGTTTAGCATCATCTTAAATCCTGCTTATTGTTTGGAAAATCTTTTGATATTTCAATCAGTACGATTATATTAAATAAACTTACTACTTTGTTCCCCCAGCCAATTTGCAGAGTCGAGTAAAGAAAGGGAAAATGACCGAGGAGAGATATGAGAAGGCTATGTCTCTTGTCACAGGTGTCCTTGATTATGAACGTTTCAAAGATGTGGACCTCGTTATAGAGGCAAGTCTTTACTCTTTATCCTACCCTCATTCATGCACCAAACGATACTTATTATAGTAAGCTCCTCTATCCTTGTTCATTTGTTTGTCATAATTGCAGGCAGTTATTGAGAATGTGAAGTTGAAGCAGCAAATATTTTCTGACTTGGAGAAGTACTGTCCTTCACATTGCATCCTTGCTACTAACACATCTACAATTGATCTTAATCTGATTGGGGAGAAAACAAAGTCTCAAGATCGTATTGCTGGTGCACACTTCTTTAGGTAATGCAGTGTAAAGTTGATGCATGTTTTTTTTTTTTGCATCACTTTGTTGACTTATTGTATAATAATGCAGTCCTGCGCATGTAATGCCTCTTCTGGAAATAGTTCGTACTCAGCACACTTCACCACAAGTTGTTGTTGACTTGCTGGATGTTGGGAAGAAGATTAAGAAGACACCAATAGTGGTTGGGAACTGTACTGGCTTTGCAGTTAACAGGATGTTCTTTCCATACACTCAATCAGCACTCTTTTATGTTGATCTTGGTATGGATGTTTATAAGATTGATCGTGCCTGTACCAAATTTGGAATGCCCATGGGTCCTTTCAGGTAAGATATCGAACCTTGCATTATTGTAGTTCAGTCTATAAGTTTCTGCAACTTTGTTTCTATTTCATGAGTGACTACAGATGGATTCAAAACTGTTGCTCCTTTTCTCCTTCTTATATCCAGACTGGCAGATCTGGTTGGTTTTGGTGTGGCCGTGGCCACTGGTATGCAATACCTTGAAAACTTCCCAGAGAGAGTCTACAAATCAATGCTATTTCCTCTGATGATGGAGGACAATAGGGCAGGTAAGCATAATCAAACAGTTATGCTGCCTTATCAGTTTGTTCTCTATGCAGCTCGTATCTTTATTTGTTTATTATGAAATGATTAAATCAGGTGAAGCCACTCAAAAGGGATTTTACAAGTATGAGGGCAAGAGGAAGGCCACTCCTGATCCTGAAATTATGAAATATATTGAAAAATCTAGGAGCATGGCAGGAGTTACACCAGATCCTGAGGTTTGCTTTCATAATCCTTTTGACTGTCCATGCCCTTCTGTTATTCCTCGAGAAATATGCACTTTTTTCTTTCCCCAAAGCCCATGTGTTAGGTAGTAATACAATGACTTGGTGGCTGTGGCCTCGTGAATTTCTTTTTGTTAGTCTGTTCCTAGTCTCTTGTCAGTTGAGAAGTTGCCATTACTGTACAGTCTCATTTGTGCTGATAGTAATACAACACCTCGAAATATGGTGTTATGTACTTTCCATATAACCATGCTGCCCTTTGGGTGCCTAACTCAATTCGTCTTGGGCGTGGAAGGCGATAGCACCCAAGTTCAAGTCCTCATCAAGGCAAATCTTGGTGCTTATTTCTTCTTAATTAAAAAGAAACCTGGTTCACTGGTTTGGAAACAGGTTTTGAGGCCTTGGTACATATTTGTTCTTAATTAAAAAGAAACCTGGTTCACTGGTTTGGAAACAGGTTTTGAGGGAACTGTGGTTTGATGGTGTCAATTAAATAGTAAGACTATCCCAACACTGTGTTGAAGTCATTTTTCTTTATGCTAAATGTGATGGTTAGGATGACATGAAATGCCAAAGCAATTTGATATAACATTTGGTTAGTAAATGTTATATTCTTTTCGGAACTGATGATAAGGTTGTTTCTAATGCTGAAAACTTTGGTGCTATTGTGCCAGCTGCTGAAGCTAAGTGAGAAAGACATAGTTGAGATGGTGTTTTTCCCGGTGATAAATGAAGCCTGCAGAGTCCTTGATGAGGGTATCGCGGTCAAGGCTTCTGACCTAGACATTGCTTCAATCTTCGGCATGGGGTTCCCACCTTATAGGTCTGCTTTTGAGAACCCTGGTCCAATTTGCCTCTTTCAACTGATCGATGGTTTATTTGTAATTCAACTGCTCACACTCTATTCGCTGCTACAAGCAGGGGAGGTGTCATGTACTGGGCAGATTCCATCGGTGCAAAGTACATCCATGGAAAGTTGGAGGAGTGGACAAAGCGGTATGGCGGCTTCTTCAAGCCTTGCTCTTACCTCGCTGAAAGAGCTGCAAAAGGGATTCCTCTGGTGAGCAAGTCATTTGTCATTATCCTTTCAGCTGCCATCATTGTCTTAAACCATATCAGTTTATTTCTATCATATGTACATTCGAAAAACAGTTTAGCACTTACATTGAATCTTGCACATGGGTGCCTTGTCATGCAATACTCTGAATTTTGCAGCTCATTAGCATGTTTACAAAATGCTAGTGTGATAGCATTAAATTACCTACACTCATCCTCTTATTTTATCTGTAACATTTTGTATTCTTTTTGGTCTATTCATAATACAATGATATTATCACCGTAGTACCTGTTTCGAAATAAAATTTCATTTGCAGAGTGCACCGGCGAAGAAAGTTCAGGCTCGGCTATAAGACGAACACCAGGTTTTCTTGTGGACGGAGGAGACTACACTGAATAATACACTCCAGCGAAGGTGCGGAATATGGAGCATCCGGAGTACCCTGAAGTAGGCCAGTGTTATTGTTGTGAGAATGCGTAGAGCCGTAGATTACCGCTATCAGTCATGGAACGCAATATGCTACTGTGAAATAAAGTAGAGAACTGTAGCACGGTGGTGTCTTCTTTTATATTGTGAGAGAATAATTATCGTGAAGTTGCAAGCCCGGGCACCCTTCAAAATACAAGAATGCTTTCTGTCACCTGTAAAAATTAAAAGAGATTTTTTTTCTTTTTTGTGGAATTTCATGAGATTGAGGCACTGTTTCTATCAGTCTCATTAGTGTCAAGGTCAAATGGCTCGGATGGGAAATGAGTAGGCCAGACATCCCGACAACGGTCCTCGGCATACACCTCATTCTCCAAATCAAGGATTGATGGACGGTTGATGAGGCGTCCAAACCTTGACATGCAGTACACGGAGTAGCTCTCCTGCAGAGCCGAAGAAATTTCAGATGGAGCACTTGGTGAAGTGTTGAAGGAGCAAAAGCAGCTGAGTTTGGCGGAAGCGGGTTTTCCTTGTGGAATGTTAAGTCCAGCAAGGGGTTCATTTGAAGTTAATTATTTCCAAAAAAAAGTAAGCAAGGTAATTTATACTACTAATAGGAGTATATCATTGCAATTTAACTAACTTGTTGCTGATTCACAGTAAATTCTCTATCTCGTTTAAAAAAAGTAAGCAAGGTAATTTATACTACTAATAGGAGTACCATTTTTTAAGGGGTTTCAAGGCGTGAATTCCCCGAGGGCATGTTCCTTTTAATCGCTGGATTTGGGTACCCCTAATCTAGGTACCCGATAGTAGCCCACGAGCCTTTGCGCGAGTGTGGACACTCTCACGGAGGCTCAGCGAGTTTTGAACTGGAGTCATAGCATCGTCGCTCTCCGGTGGGTGCATGTGAGCGCACCCGCCGGGTGTAGCCCTCGAGGCCTCGGAGGAGTGGGTGACTCCTTCGAGGGCTTTAAATATGTTATGTTGAGGGACCCCGAGGCGCGTTTGGTCCTCTTTCGTCGAGGCTAGCTTGTTGCGGGCAAGCCCCCAAGCCTCACGCGCACGAGGTCGATCAGGGTCCTGCCTATCTTTATCGTGCGACCCTTACTCATCCTTTAGGTAAGGAGGAGGGGTGGCAACGCCATACTTACCTTAATGGGTGAGTTTCGACGATCTCCGGTGAGCTGCTAGTGGGAAATTCAAGTGGGATACCATGCCTCGTTCGATAGGGGTCGGCTGGCGGCCGCGGAGGCGCTCTCCAAAAGTGCCAAAGAGTTGTCGTGTGGGTCTCGGCTCCGTTCAATAGGATCTGAGGGCTCGATGCCTCCATCCGAGGGGATTCCACCGCCGACCTCTCCTTTAGCCTCAAATATGTCCGAGTGTGTCTCGAGAAAGCGGCTCAAGCCCTGGCCATGTACGGGCCCGCCCTCAGTCATCCCTAACTCTATTTACTCAAGGGTAGTTGTCGAACCCTGGTCGAGGGCCAGCTTTCGAACCCTTGAGGTTCAAAGCTGGCTCAGAGCCTGTGGTTCCTTCGCCTAGAAGAGTCCGCCTATGAGCATCCTTTCCCGCCCGTTGGGGCGCATATTTTTAGGAAGGAAGCAAAATGGCGCGGTAGTGGGCAGCGCAGCGAACTGTTAGCGAGTGAGCGGTTGACACGTGCCTGTGCGTGCAAGTTTCGAGGGAGTGGTTAGGTAAGGGCATTAAATGCGAAGATTTACATGCCTCTTCGCCGGATTCGCCCGTTGGCCTTACGCCGGGGTATAAATACGGAGCCTAGAGCTTCGTTCGTCCCTTCCTAGCCTTTTGCGACTACCCTCTCCTTCCTAGTTGCTGCCGTCATCCATTCCCTATTGCCGTCGTCATCCATTCCCTGCATCCATGGCGGGAAAGAGCCCAGTCCTCCCTACAGATCCGTGGGTTTGTTCCTCAGTGACGGAGAAGAGGCTGTAGGAGCTCGTGCACGACGATCCCCTTTGTCCGAGGACCAACCAAGATCTGCTGGAGTGGAGGGTGCCGCCGGCCAACCACCGAGAACCGGCACCGCCAGAGGGCTACGTGGTCAGCTTTGTCGCCTTCCATGAGAGGGGGTGAAACGATCTCAATTTTTCCTCGAAGGGAAAATCCATAGATACGAATTATAATGTGATAGCCCACGAGAGAAACCCATCACATTATCAATTATCAGATGATATCACAGTCATACATCGTAGAATTACAAGTTACAAAGTTTTACAACACTTGTTAACACACCTATTACATCGTAATCTAGCGGAAACTCACGCGTCTTCATCAGAGTTATTGTAGCATGCCAGCAGGTGAAGGCTCCTCCTCCACGATAATCATCAGAGTTAGTGTAGAAAGACAACGGGCGTAGAATCCATCTTCAACCAAACTTGAGCGTAGGAGCGAGACCACCTAATCCTTCTAATTTCGCTAATACTGCAAGTTAGGAAATCTGCACACCGCCAGATGTGTGCATGCCATGGTCAGCACCGATGAGCTTTAGTGGAGAAGAGAAAAAGGATCTGGCGATCCTAAATATTTAGCTGTGGGTTTCCTATAATGCAAGTTCATTAATAATTATAAAATAATAGTTCATCAAGTTTTAACCCATCTTATACACATGTTCTCCCATCACATCTCATCTCACTCTCTCATCGGCATGGATGACTCCCTCTCGTCCACGTCTCAACGGCCAAGGCCGGATCACACACTGAAACCCAGGGAATGTAGAAGGACTCCTCTCACTAGTCAAGTGAAGTTGTACTTAGGAAAGGTCCATAGCCGAAAAGTTGGCAAATATATCGATCGATCAACCAGAAACTCTACAGAGGTTTACACTACCCACAAGATCACCATCATTGACGATCCAGGTCGTCTAGGCTGATAATGGACCGCCTTCCAACTAGACATGATGCCACCCTATCACTCAGAACTAGGGCCGTGTCGGAGTACCTCGTACACCAGCACGCTGAGACTGTGAGACATAGTACTTGGCCCCTCGGGTACTACGCTGTCTTAGGAGGGTGTGGGTGCTCGACGCCCGTACCTCCCTACACTATTCGCTAACCTCCCAATAGTAGTGGCACCGCACTAGAAAGTGAACGTTTGTCTCATACCCATTTAGAGCGAATGGGAGTGTAAGGCTTCCTAAGACCCGGTTCATAGGACATATCAGTCCTTAGGTTGACTAAGCAGGATATCTTCACAAGGGGCAATCGTTTCCCGCTCGACGGGACACCCGGCACCCCGTGCCATCACATCACCTCCCATCCCGGGGTTTTATCCCACAAAGACACTCCACCCCGGGACCTCTCCCTATCACGTTGCCCGCCACAGGCATCTCACATGGCGAACGCCCAGGTAGCGTTCTCCGGCAAGACTCGTCCTCGTGACTCGTCATAGACCCTGCTCGGTCGACTCGACCCTCACCGCACACCCAAGACTCACGCCAAGATCTCCCCATGTTCATTATCACATTATTATCATGTTATTGGCACCTCGTGCCTTATCTCATTATGCCTCTCACTCACTAGCATCATATCACAGATATAATGCGAGTAAGAGTAAGCGGTAAGTAGTAAGCGAGCGTCTAACCTAACAGCGGGTGTGCAGGGGAAAGGGTTGCGACAAGGTAATATCCCACAAGCAATCTACCATGCAACCTATCACAATTCATTTGCATAAAGTAAAGCACTATCATCTATATTTTAGCATGCCTAATAGGATTCTCTAGAGTAAGGTGCTGCCATGACACCTGCGATGATGAGGTAGTAGAGGTACAAGTCTTTGTCAGTTGGTGAGTTGATCAGAACGGGTCTCTGTAACACTCCGGTGTTACGCAAGCATTTGCATGGCAATCTTATGCATGGTATTTCATATCATCATAATCATACATGTTAATATTATAATTTGAGTGAAATAAAAGCTTAGAAAGTGGTATTTGAGATGTAATATATTAATGTGCTAATCACATTCCATCAAAATTGTGCAACTAAAAATTTTATATCACTTAGAATTATAGGTCAAAATTTTTGGAGCAACTAAATTACTCAAAGTTTTGTCAAAGATTTGTTTTTAAAATGTTATTTAAAAATATTCAAAAATCCTCTCTAAATTAGCTTTTATTCTTCAATTCAAAATCTATTGGGAATTTTTAGTTGGCCCCTTAATCAAAGTTGTAGAGAATTAAATTCTAAGCAACTTTTATTTTTGGGTCAATTCCAGAAAATGTCTTCTTCTTGTTTAAAATGGGGTTTGAAATCTGTGTTTGAATTTGATTTGAAATGAAAAATTTGAAAAAAATCAAAACCAGCTTAGCAGGTCGCCGCCTCGGATTCGGCCCGCTGGCCGAGTCGGCCCGCGCCACTCCCGCGCGTGCGCCCACGTCCGCCTCCGCCGCGGCCCAGCCCAGCCAGCCCCCTCTCCCTCCTTCCCGCCCACGCGCGCGCACGCTGGCGCCCCGGCAGTAAACGCCCGCCGCGTGGCGGCTGCATGCCGGTGACGCCACCGCGTGGCCGCTGTGAACCCCGCGCCCGCGCTCCACTTCAAAACTACCGGGCACCTGGTCTTCATTCCAGTTTCGCCTCGCCTGCTCCCTTTCTTCCTCCCTCCGGTGAAAACCGCAGCGGAACACCGCTCGCCATCGAGCTCCGCCACCGTCACCGCCCTGTTCCGGCACCGGTGGACCACCTCCGTCCAATTGCCCGTGCACGCGGCTCCGCCCCATCCTCCCCTCCTCCGAACGAGTGTCGCCTTCTCCTCGTTTGCACCGGTAGGGCTCAATTATTCCTCGCCTCGCCGCGCCACCGCGACGGTGCCGTCGAGCCCGTGCTCCGCCACCGCCTCGCTCGCCCTATATCTGCCCTCCTGCGTCCCCTTCACATGTTCGCTACTCTCTTGCGAGCGTTTTGCGCACCTTAGCTGGTCGCGGTTTGGCCGGAGCCGGCCGTTGGCCGTCGGCCACCGCCACGCCGTCGCGGCTCCGAACGCCGACGAGGGCGCCCTGTTTTCCCCCCCCCCCGTCGGTCGTCGCTGGGCTGCGCCTGTGGGCCACGCCCCGAGCAAGCCGGCTCGACCGTTCCCCCCGCGCGCGCGATGCCAGGCCGAGAACGGCCATGGGCCACTTGACTTCCCGGGCCGGCCCAGTGCCATTATGAAAAACAAATTCATTCCCATTTTCTTTTATTATTCTTGATGAAAATGCTTTAGAAAATTTCTTAGCAGTCATTTCAGCTCCAAAAATTGTGAAATAAATTTATCTAGATTCCTTGGAACCAGATCTACAATCTAAAAATATTGCATGTCATTTTTGGAATACTTTTCTGTAGAGCTTTAATTAATTCTTAATATTGCTGATATCTTGTAAAATAGCTAGTAAATCCTATATGTATCAGAAAAATATGATTTTTAAGTTTGTTAATCTTCATATATCATGTACTTACTAGGAAAAATATGTTTCATGCATGTGCTGTGGAAAACTTTGGAGAAGTAGTTCAAGTACCTTTAATGGCTGATTTTTGTTATTTTTGCTAGAGAGCAAACTTTGTATAAAACATGCATGTGATATTTTTTGTACAATCATAGTATGCTATGAAGAACCTAGGAAAAATATTAATTCTGCTGTTTGACACTTTTCATAGTACAAAGTAATTTCATGCTCATTTTTATGCCATAGCTTGTCATTTTTGTGTAGGATAGTTTACTTATCCAAATGCCATGAAATTTTTATGGTAGTCTGTTTAGAGTAGTATTATGCTACTGTAATTTTGTTAGATTTTTAGGAGCATCAGAAATATATGTTGCTATTCAAACCTATTATTATTACTTAGGGTTTAAGCAAGTGTTGCTTTAAGTGTGATTAAGAAATTAGTAAAGCTTTGGTGTATTTTTGAACCATTTCATAAGATAGGTTAACTTAACATAATAGTAGTAGAAAAGAATACAGTAGATGACATGTGCTTGTAGTGTACAGTTTCTTGGATAATGTTGACTACCTTGCATTTCAACATATTCATTGCATTCATCTCCCTCGATGCACACTTGCATAATCACTTACGCGCATTGCATCATACAGGATCGCAAACCGAGAACCCAGTCGTCTTGCCCGAGGAGCCAGAGGAGCAGATCGAGGTGCAGTAGCAGGAGGTGACAGAAGCCGAAGAAGAGGTCGGTGAAGATCTCCCGGAGTGTCCCGATCACCGTCCGAGTTCCTTCGAGAGAGGCAAGCCCCGGAGCATTTCTCTCCCAGTTTGCAAATAATTTATTATTAACTTTACTTAATTTGATGCATTATATTTAGGAGTTGTTTGCAAACGTTGCTGTATTATACCTTGCTTACCTTTGTTATACCATATCCTTGTTACCCTGGTATCCGCAAGTCAATGCTTAGCTGGCTTAGACCGATAGAAGTCGGGTGATTTCCTGTCACCTGTGAGCTATAGGTGGTTACCTGGATCTGTTTGGTTGACTATGAAGTCATGGTATAACTAAGTGTGAAATGAATTTGAGACCGGGCGGAAACTTGCAGGGTTTCGGACTGTAATATTTTCCGTCTGTGTCGGTTAAGGACCGTCCGTTGTTGTCCCTCGGGTCATGTTGAACGCATGCCTCACATTTAGCTGGCTGGATAAAGTACCTTCGGACCGTGAAATTGGGAGATTATTCGGGCCGAGTGAATTGCCCGCAACGCACTATACCGGAGCAGTAGTGGCAGGATACGGGGGCGCGATGATAAGGCCAAAGAGCAGTCGGGCGGCCCCCGGGTACAAGTGGTTCCTGGCAAGCTCGTGACTTTACCTGAATGGTTGACTCGGTAACCAACACCTCACTTTAGCGGGTGAGTGAGGTTTGTGTGAGGAATAACTTACCAGCTGGTTAATAATCGATTCGAATCGCCATCGTTCACTGGATAGTGAACACTTGACTTGAGCTACTTCATCGTAGTAATATTGATGGAACACTTGGACAGTTATATGAATTATGACATAATGGAAGTTGTTAATGATCATTGGTTATCATTACCTGATTAATTAAATGTTACTTTAGTACAGGTGCAAATGTAGTTGACAGGTTAATAAAGATTTAACTTGATGCAAAGCTTTTGTAAAGGTTTTCCTAAATGCTAAAAATGCCTTTTGCAAATGAGTCAGCTATCCCACCAGAAAGCCTATCATAATTCCTTGGTGTCTCTTATTTCTGGTTTATGACGGGTAAGTCTAGCTGAGTACCTTCTCGTACTCAGGGCTTTGTTCCCACTTGTTACAGATGGACAGATGTACTATGGCTATTGTATCAACTGTCTCTATCCTGCAATGGGCAAAGCATAGGACCATGGGCAACGGTCATTCGTACTTCTCGTCTGATGCTTTTGCTGGAGATGATCACAAGCTGGCACTTTATTCCAAAATGTTGTGTGTGTGCGTGATTTGAACTACCGCTTCCGCTACTTTTATTCAAACCTGGTTTGTAATAACTATGTTTAAACTCCGATGTATTTTATGCCGTGAACTTTCATGTAACTTATGATGGTGACTGCTGAACTTAGTACGATCTTGGCTGTTATGTGAAATGGTTTGAAATCCATCGAGATTTCACGGACTACCGGGTTATACGGGCTTAAGTTTGTTAAATTGTCCTTCTGTTGGATGATTTTCCTACTTAATCTCGTATAATTGGGCGGTTCTGTTACAGCTGGCATCGGAGCATGGTTTAGCGTGATTACTGTTCATAAGGGTATTTAAAACAAAATTCTATTTAAAAAGTGTGATTTTAAAACTAAATATGTGCCAGTGGTCATATCCTGTATGCTCAGTTAAGGACTCTAGGTGGCTATTTAAGTACTAACTTGGGGTTCTTGCACCATATTTCTCTTTCGTTGCTCATACGGCGTGATATTGTATGAGTGCCACTTAATTGAGTGGTAATGTATGGATCAGTTACCTCTACGCTTTGGTAAGTGTGAGCTGTGAGAGCATGATCGGATACACCGCCGATCTAGGGAGAGTGTTTTATATGATACTAGAATAATTACATGTTGTACACATGTTTTTATGAAAGTATCGCATGTGTGGGTGTTCCGTCCGTTGAGGCGATGCCGTCAATAGGACGATGTGTGTGGGTAGTTACTACCGTTGTACACGCATCTGGGGATTCGTGTAGAGCGCGTAGGTAGATTTACTGCTTTCATGCATTCATGGAGAATAGGATGAAATGAATTTTCTGCAGGTACATAACAGCGTTTATCGTGTAGATCGAATTAGTTACGTATATGAGAGATCGTTGTATGCCACCGAATTCATCGTTAGATGTCTTTATTTTCTAAGTTTGTGAGAACGTAAGACTCGCGCATGCATCATACTGCCTGAGCATTTTATTCATAACCTGCATTCCTTCCCTTATAAAAGGATTATCCCAGTTTGATAAAAGTGACATCAACTTAAAATATGTCTCACCGGGTAATTTAAAACTTGTGCTACAGATGGCCCGCACGAAGAAGACTGCCCGTAAGTCCACTGGCGGAAGGGCACCCCGTCACGAGATGGCCCCGCGGGAACGCCGTAGCACGGACACTTTTCTAAGTGAGTTTGGCATGCCCATCTTGCTTTGGAGAGTGCTCCATGATGTGGGGTACCCAGAGGGTCAAGAGCCGGTGTACTCTTGGAATGAGAACCAGCTAGCTGAGGATGGACTTGCAATAGTGGAAATCACTGTCCCTGCCCTTGGTGATGCGCCAGAATGGGCTGGTTGGTATTTGGAGTTTGAAGGACGCACTCCAGTTGAGGGTGCAGAGGGTGCAGCCTTTCACGTCATCCGAGACATAATGGGTAGGTTTCCTAATGAGTTGGCAGCAGCTTTGGCGGGTACTTTCCCGAGAGATGATCCTCGTGATGCCATTTGGGTGCAACCACAAGGAAGTGCCTTGGTTAGAGGCCCAAGTGAAGGACAGGCTAGCGATAACCACACGATGAGTGTCATGTATACAACCATCAAAGCATACCAGGGTCTTGAGAATACCTATTGGACCTTGACCAGTCTGAGAGGTAATGATCGGCTTGAAGCAAGGAAGCAGAAGAAAAAGCAAGCACGTGCTATAGCTAGCTTGCAGGAGCAGTTGGCCGACATGAGCTTACAGCGAGACCGGGCTCTCGAGAGAGGTGAGAGTGCTATGCAGCGGGTACAGACGTTGACTCAGGCCAACAGAAATGCAGACCGCATGATGGGACAGCTAGTGCAGGAAAGGAATGAAGCCTGGAACGAGAGGGACCTTCTCAGGCAAAGGGTCGAGGAGCTAGAAGGGTATAATGCCAACTTGCATGAAGAGTTCCATGCCCTCTACAGCGGGATAGGCCCGTATGCTCCTCCGGACGCCGCCCAGATGGACGTCGACGACGACGCCGCTACTGATGGTAGCGATGGTGACGCCTCCGACCTCGACAACGGCCCCAAGGAGTAGGCTAGTTGCCTTGCGTTAGTGATAGGCTCTGTCGCGATGGCCTTCTTTTGTTTCTCATGTATCGTGTTGTATCCTGTTCGATCTTGAGACTAGCGATCTTTTGTATCTTGGTTGTGTATGTGATGCTTGAACACATAAAAGTCCAGTGTATGTATGCTGGCAATGTGGTTGTATGGAATGCGATGTTGCATTCGAAGTAATTTGATTGGTGATGTTGTTTTAATTGGAATACGATTATTGTGCCTCTGTCTTATTGCATGACTTGTTCTCTCCAATAAATTCAGTATGGCATGATTGTTCATTCAGATACAATTACTACCACTTCGCTCAATTATTACTTGTTGCTGAAATATGCAGATGGCAAACACTCGCCGTGCCACGTATGAGGCCGCTGAAACTGGTGGCAATGGTGCAGTGGCTGGTGGGGGTGGTGCAAACAACGTCAACCACCAGGAGCCACAGCCAGAGCCACAATTGCCCCCTCCTCCACCGCTCACTGCAGAAGTGTTCTTCGCACAATTCCTTGGAAGTCAGCGCAACGCCGAGCAGTCACAAAGGAATATGGAAGATTTTCTGCGTACCATCGCTGAAAATGTTCAGAGAGGAAATAATCAAGGTGGTGGCCATGGAGTGAACCAGTACAGCAATTTCAAGGATTTCATGGATACTAGGCCACCTATTTTTAAGGAAGCAGCCGAGCCACTCGACGCTGAAGAATGGATCAACACTATGGAAGATAAGTTCCGTGTGTTGAGATTGACAGAAGTCCTAAAAACAGAATATGCTGCACATCAGTTACAGGGACCGGCAGGGATGTGGTGGAAGCATCACCGCACTACTTTTCCTCCCAATGCCCAGATTACTTGGAGAGAATTCACTGAAGCGTTTAAGAGAGCTTATATTCCCCCGGGGTTGGTTGAGATGAAGCTCGGAGAGTTCTTGGCCTTAAATCAGGGTACCAAGACTGTAACATAGTATTTGCATGCATTTAACAACTTGTGCCGCTACGCTCCAGACATGGTCGACACAGATGCAAAGAGAATTGCTAGTTTCAAGAGAGGGTTAAGTCCGAAGATGATGAAGCATGTGGGTACCAATAACCGCGCCAGGTTCAATGACTTTGTCAGTGATTGTTTGAAACAAGAAAAGAACAACAACGCCTATACTGCATCCAAGAATCGCAAGAGGGTGTTTGAGTCAGGACCATCACAGTCCAGAGTTGTCACTGCAAATCGTATTTCTTATCGTCCGTCCGCACCTGGTGCAAGGTTCAGGCCTCCACAGCATAAAACTCAGAACTACAAGGGACCACAGAAGCCGTACAAGATGGCCGTGCCGCCAGCAAAGATCCCCGCAGCTGCAGAACAAAGCAACTTCAAGGGAGCAATAGGATCTGCTGGTACAGTGAAGGGGCCCTGCTACAATTGTGGTCAGCCAGGCCACTTTTCAAAGTTCTGCCCTTATCCGCCTAGAAAGAAGCAACAGACTTACACTGCCTGTGTACACCATACCACCGTTGATGAGATTCCTGAAGGAGAACCTGTAACTGCCGGTAAGTTTCTTGTTAACCATCACCCTGCAGTTGTTCTATTTGATTCTAGATCCTCGCATTCTTTTATGAGTCAAGCATTTGCACGGAAGCATGAACAACTATGCATAGAATTGAGTTATGGTTATCGTATATGTTCAGCCGGGGCTGATGTGTTAACCAATAAGATGGTTAGAGGGGCAACCCTTGAGTTAGATAGTCAGAAGTTTCGAGTGAACCTGATAGTTATGTCGGGACTAGTTTTGGATGTAATAATAGGAATGAACTGGATGAAAGACTAGGGAGCAGTCATAGATACAAGCAGTCGATTGCTTACCCTTAAGGATTCGCAGGCAGAGGGTACTTTTCAGGTACCATTGCCCAAAAGAACAGACCTTGTGAGTGTGACCTGTGCCATGGAAGTTGTTCCTATCCGCCAGATCCCGGTAGTGTGTAAGTTCCCGGATGTGTTTCCAGAAGAGTTACCTGGCCTTCCTCCAGATAGAGATATTGAGTTTGGAATCGAGTTGATCCCCGAAACAGCTCCTATTTCGAGGAGACCCTATCGGATGCCTCCGGATGAGTTAGCTGAGCTGAAAAAGCAACTGGAAGAATTGCTAAAGAAGGGGTTTATCCGACCGAGTAAGTCTGAATGGGGATGTCCTGCCTTGTTCGTGAAGAAAAAGAAAGAGGGTACTCTAAGAATGTGTGTGGATTATCGACCTCTTAATGCTGTAACTATCAAGAATAAATATCCTTTGCCTCATATTGATGTTTTGTTTGATCAGTTGGCTAAAGCTAGAGTGTTCTCCAAAATAGACCTAAGATCAGGGTATCATCAGATAAAGATTAGGCCACAAGATGTCCTGAAAACCGCCTTTTCTACCAGATACGGGTTGTACGAGTATCTTGTTATGTCCTTTGGCTTAACAAATGCTCCTGCATACTTTATGTATCTGATGAATACGGTTTTCATGCCAGAGTTGGACAAGTTTGTAGTTGTCTTCATTGATGACATTCTAGTATACTCTGAGAATGAGAAAGATCATGAAGAACATCTGAGAATTGTCTTGACCAGATTGAGAGATCATAAGTTGTATGCTAAGTTCAACAAATATGAATTTTGGTTGAAGAAAGTTCCTTTCCTTGGTCATATTCTATCTGAGAATGGAGTTTCGGTAGATCCGAGCAAAGTGCAAGAGGATATGGATTGGAAAACTCCAACCACAGTGCCAGAAGTTAGGAGTTTCCTAGGGTTAGCTGGTTACTATCGCCACTTTATCCCAGACTTCTCGAAGATTGCTAAGCCAATGACAAGTCTGTTACAGAAAGATCATAAGTTCGTGTGGACAGAGGAGTGTGAGACAGCTTTCCACACCTTGCGGAAACTGTTGACCACTACTCTAGTTCTTGCACAGCCAGACATCGAGAAACCTTTTGATGTGTTCTGTGACGCCTCAAAAACAGGATTAGGCTGTGTTCTAATGCAAGAAGGAAGAGTCATTGCTTATGCCTCCTGTCAGTTGAGAAAACATGAAATCAATTATCCGACACATGATCTTGAGCTTGCCGCCGTGGTGCATGCCTTAAAGATTTGGAGACACTATTTACTTGGTAATGTGTGCAATGTTTTCACCGATCACAAGAGTCTCAAGTACATTTTCACCCAACCAGAATTGAACATGAGACAGCGAAGATGGTTAGAACTAATTAAAGATTACAACTTGAATGTACAGTATCACCCTGGGAAAGCCAATGTGGTAGCCGATGCTCTGAGTAGAAAGTCGCATTGTCTGAATATGCAACCCTTACTCGAAGATGGTTTTAATCTAATGCACCCTGTCGTGTTACATAGTATTCAGATCAGTTGCACTTTGGAGAGTAAGAAAATAGAAGGTCAGAAAGCAGACAAAGGGATATTCCACATCAAAAGGAAAATTAAAGAAGAACCTTCAAAACACTTTAGAGTGGACGAGCAGGACGTGTTGTGGTTCGACAACCGTCTTGTTGTTCCAAAGGATAGAGAGCTTAAGAATAAAATTATGGATGAAGCTCATCACTCTAAGTTATCCATTCATCCTGGCAGTAGTAAAATGTATCAAGAACTAAGACCTCGTTTTTGGTGGACAAAGATGAAGAAGGAAATTGCAGCCTATGTGGCCCGATGTGACACATGTTATCGAGTGAAAGCTATTCACATGAAACCTGCCGGATTGTTGCAACCTTTGTCAGTACCTAGTTGGAAGTGGGATGATATAAGTATAGATTTCATCATAGGTTTGCCCACTACTCAGAAAGGCCATGATTCGATTTGGGTAATCGTGGATCGTCTTACCAAGACCGCTCACTTTTTGCCTGTCAAGACAGTTTATAGACCACCTCAATATGCCGAGAAGTATATTGTGGAGATTGTGAGATTGCATGGCATACCGAAGACTATAGTGTCTGACAGAGGATCCCAGTTCACTGCTCACTTTTGGGAGCATTTGCACAAAGGTTTGGGGACTAGTCTGATTCGTAGCACTGCCTATCATCCTCAAACAGATGGTCAGACTGAAAGAGTTAATGCTGTTTTAGAAGATATGTTGATAGCTTGTGTGTTGTCTTCCAGAGGTTCATGGGAGTCATGGTTACCTCTAGCAGAATTCGCATATAATAATAGCTATCAAGAAAGTATCAAAATGGCACCTTTTGAGGCTTTGTATGGACAAAAGTGTAGAACACCTTTAAACTGGATTGAGCCAGGGGAAAGAAGGTATTATGATATTGACTTCGTGGAAGAAGCCGAAAAGAAAGTTCATATCATTCAGCAAAATATGAGAGCAGCTCAGTCACGTCAGAAAAGTTATGCGGATAAAAGAAGGAGACCACTTGTGTTTGAAGTTGGAGACTATGTTTATCTGAAAGTCACGCCAATGAAGAAGAAGCGGTTTGGATTACGCAGAAAGCTTACCGCCAGATTTGTCGGACCCTACAAAATCTTAGAAAGAAAGGGTCCAGTGGCTTACAAATTAGAATTACCAGAATCAATGGATGCTATATTCCCAGTTTTTCACATATCACATCTCAAGAAATGTTTGCGCGTTCCAGAGAAAATAATTGAACCCCGAAGCATAAAACTTAAGTCAGATCTGGTGTATCGTGAGCAGCCAATTCGAGTTTTGGATTCCAAAGAAAGGGCTACTCGGAACAGTGTGGTGAAAACATATAAGATACAATAGAGTCATCATGATGAGGGAGATGCATCGTGGGAAACGGGTGAATACCTACAAAAAGCATACGAAGATTTTTTTATAATAAATGGTTCGTAACCCAAATCTTGGGACGAGATTTTTATAAGGGGGGAGGGCTGTAACACTCCGGTGTTACGCAAGCATTTGCATGGCAATCTTATGAATGGCATTTCATATCATCATAATCATACATGTTAATATTATAATTTGAGTGAAATAAAAGCTTAGAAAGTGATGTTTGAGATGTAATATATTAATGTGCTAATCACATTCCATCAAAATTGTGCAACTAAAAATTTTATATCACTTAGAATTATAGGTCAAAATTTTTGGAGCAACTAAATTACTCAAAGTTTTGTCAAAGATTTGTTTTTAAAATGTTATTTGAAAATATTCAAAAATCCTCTCTAAATTAGCTTTTATTCTTCAATTCAAAATCTATTGGGAATTTTTAGTTGCCCCTTAATCAAAGTTGTAGAGAATTAAATTCTAAGCAACTTTTATTTTTGGGTCAATTCCAGAAAATGTCTTCTTCTTGTTCAAAATGGGGTTTGAAATCTGTGTTTGAATTTGATTTGAAATGAAAAATTTGAAAAAAATCAAAACCAGCTTAGCAGGCCGCCGCCTCGGATTCGGCCCGCTGGCCGAGTCGGCCCGCGCCACTCCCACGCGCGCCCGCGTCTGCCTCCGCCGCGGCCCAGCCCAGCCAGCCCCCTCTCCCTCCTTCCCGCCCGCGCGCGCGCACGCTGGCGCCCTGGCAGCAAACGCCCGCCGCGTGGCGGCCGCATGCCGGCGACGCCACCGCGTGGCCGCTGTGAACCCCGCGCCCGCGCTCCACTTCAAAATGACCGGGCACCTGGTCTCTATTCCAGTTCCGCCTCGCCTGCTCCCTTTCTTCCTCCCTCCGGTGAAAACCGCAGCGGAACACCGCTCGCCACCGAGCTCCGCCACCGTCACTGCCCTGTTCCGGCACCGGTGGACCACCTCCGTCCAATTGCCCGTGCACGCGGCTCCGCCCCATCCTCCCCTCCTCTGAACGAGTGTCGCCTTCTCCTCGTTTGCCCCGGTAGGCTCAATTTTTCCTCGCCTCGCCGCGCCACCGCGACGGTGCCGTCGAGCCCGTGCTCCGCCACCGCCTCGCTCGCCCTATCTCTGCCCTCCTGCGTCCCCTTCACGTGTTCGCTACTCTCTTGCGAACGTTTTGCGCACCTTAGCTGGTCGCGGTTTGGCCGGAGCCGGTCGTTGGCCGTCGGCCACCGCCACGCCGTCGCGGCTCCGAACGCCGACGAGGGCGCCCTTTTTTCCCCGTCGGTCGTCGCTGGGCTGCGCCTGTGGGCCGCGCCCCGAGCAGGCCGGCTCGACCGTTCCCCCCGCGCGCGCGATGCCAGGCCGAGAACGGCCATGGGCCACTTGACTTCCCGGGCCGGCCCAGTGCCGTTATGAAAAAAAAATTCATTCTCATTTTCTTTTATTATTCTTGATGAAAATGCTTTGGAAAATTTTTTAGCAGTCATTTCAGCTCCAAAAATTGTGAAATAAATTTATCTAGATTCCTTGGAACCAGATCTACAATCTAAAAATATTGCATGTCATTTTTGGAATACTTTTCTGTAGAGCTTTAATTAATTCTTAATATTGCTGATATCTTGTAAAATAGCTAGTAAATCCTATATGTATCAGAAAAATATGATTTTTAAGTTCGTTAATCTTCATATATCATGTACTTACTAGGAAAAATATGTTTCATGCATGTGCTGTGGAAAACTTTGGAGAAGTAGTTCAAGTACCTTTAATGGCTGATTTTTGTTATTTTTGCTAGAGAGCAAACTTTGTACAAAACATGCATGTGATAATTTTTGTACAATCATAGTATGCTATGAAGAACCTAGGAAAAATATTAATTCTGTTGTTTGACCCTTTTCATAGTACAAAGTAATTTCATGCTCATTTTTATGCCATAGCTTGTCATTTTTGTGTAGGATAGTTTACTTATCCAAATGCCATGAAATTTTTATGGTAGTCTGTTTAGAGTAGTATTATACTACTGTAATTTTCTTAGATTTTTAGGAGCATCAGAAATATATGTTGCTATTCAAACCTATTATTATTACTTAGGGTTTAAGCAAGTGTTGCTTTAAGTGTGATTAAGAAATTAGTAAAGCTTTGGTGTATCTTTGAAGCATTTCATAAGATAGGTTAACTTAACATAATAGTAGTAGAAAAGAATACAGTAGATGACATGTGCTTGTAGTGTACAGTTTCTTGGATAATGTTGACTACCTTGCATTTCAACATATTCATTGCATTCATCTCCTTCGATGCACACTTGCATAATCACTTACGCGCATTGCATCATACAGGATCGCAAACCGAGAACCCAGTCGTCTTGCCCGAGGAGCCAGAGGAGCAGATCGAGGTGCAGCAGGAGGAGGTGACAGAAGCCGAAGAAGAGGTCGGTGAAGATCTCCCGGAGTGCCCCGATCACCGTCCGAGTTCCTTCGAGAGAGGCAAGCCCCGGAGCATTTCTCTCGTGGTTTGCAAATAATTTATTATTAACTTTACTTAATTTGATGCATTACGTTTAGGAGTTGTTTGCAAACGTTGCTGTATTATACCTTACTTACCTTTGTTATACCATATCCTTGTTACCCTGGTATCCGCAGTCAAGTCAATGCTTAGCTGGCTTAGACCGGTAGAAGTCGGGTGATTTCCTGTCACCTGCGAGCTATAGGTGGTTACCTGGATCTGTTTGGTTGACTATGAAGTCATGGTATAACTAAGTGTGAAATGAATTTGAGACCGGGCGGAAACTTGCAGGGTTTCGGGCTGTAGTGTTTTCCGTCTGTGTCGGTTAAGGACCGTCCGTTGTTGTCCCTCGGGTCATGTTGAACGCATGCCTCACATTTAGCTGGCCGGATAAAGTACCTTCCGACCGTGAAACTGGGAGATTATTCGGGTCGAGTGAATTGCCCGCAACGCACTGTACCGGAGCAGTAGTGGCAGGATACGGGGGCGCGATGATAAGGCCAAAGAGCAGTCGGGCGGCCCCCGGGTACAAGTGGTTCCTGGCAAGCTCGTGACTTTACCTGAATGGTTGACTCGGTGACCAACACCTCACTTTAGCGGGTGAGTGAGGTTTGTGTGAGGAATAACTTACCAGCTGGTTAATAATCGATTCGAATCGCCATCATTCACTGGATAGTGAACACTTGACTTGAGCTACTTTATCGTAGTAATATTGATGGAATACTTGGACAGTTATATGAATTATGACATAATGAAAGTTGTTAATGATCATTGGTTATCATTACCTGATTAATTAAATGTTACTTTAGTACAGGTGCAAATGTAGTTGACAGGTTAATAAAGATTTAACTTGATGCAAAGCTTTTGTAAAGGTTTTCCTAAATGCTAAAAATGCCTTTTGCAAATGAGTCAGCTATCCCACCAGAAAGCCTATCATGATTCCTTGGTGTCTCTTATTTTTGGTTTATGACGGGTAAGTCTAGCTGAGTACCTTCTCGTACTCAGGGCTTTGTTTCCACTTGTTGCAGATGGACAGATGTACTATGGCTATTGTATCAACTGTCTCTATCCTGCAATGGGCGAAGCATAGGACCATGGGCAACGGTCATTCGTACTTCTCGTCTGATGCTTTTGCTGGAGATGATCACAAGCTGGCACTTTATTCCAAAATGTTGTGTGTGTGCGTGATTTAAACTACCGCTTCCGCTACTTTTATTCAAACCTGGTTTGTAATAACTATGTTTAAACTCCGATGTATTTTATGCCACGAACTTTCATGTAACTTATGATGGTGACCGCTGAACTTAGTACGATCTTGGCTGTTATGTGAAATGGTTTGAAATCCGTCAAGATTTCACGGACTACCGGGTTATACGGGCTTAAGTTTGTTAAATTGTCCTTCTGTTGGATGATTTTCCTACTTAATCTCGTATAATTAGGCGGTTCTGTTACAGTCTCCATCTCCCAGGCCAACTCCACTCCATGGGTTTCACAATCCTCTGCTTCCTACAACGGGCTCCGGTCCGATCATCGAGAGAGCGTCACACAAGGCAAGAGAACGATCAATACTCTCAAAAAGTCCAAGACTCAAAAGGGCAACACTGAAAGAACACGAGAAGACGACTTAGCCCTCTCGGCGGATATCCGATCCTTGGGCCGAAAGAACGGGAGTGGTCATTTGCTAAGTAAAAGTTTAAGCCTTAGCCTAGCCAGTACTTCTCGGGTTGATCATGTCAACCTGTACGGCTTAAAGATAAATGGCATAGTCCTTAGCTCATCCTAAACAAATACCACAGCTTGTGGCCTTCGATCCGAGCGTCATGGAGAATGACGAGAACCGAAAGGCTAAGAGCAAGAGAAGCTCCGTTCTCTCTCAATTCGAACACCATTGCAATTGACGGGAATCAAGAGAGGGTGGAACGAAGGAGAAGAGAAGAAAGAAGAGAGGTAGTCTACTTCTTCCAATACACACGCCATGGCAAAAAGGGCGAGGTATCAGAGAGAAGCGACACACAAAGAACACGAGTGCTCAAGCTTACTAGTAGGGTGCCAAGACCTAGGTGCACTAAATGCACTAAGACATCCCCTGGGTTCGACACGGTGCGGTTGTCACCACGAGAACCTTAGAAATGCTATGATCAAAGATGGTACAAACATACAAGGGCTTGAGCACGAAGAGCAAAAGACAGAACAGAAGCGGGATTCACCTTCCTTTGATCCACTCGCCATTGCAACGATGGGAATCAAAGAAATGGAATCAAGAAAGCGAAAGCACCAACAAGCGAGAGGCTCAATTCACACCTTACTGGATCAATGGGGGTTGAGAACAAAAGAAGAACGGAAGGAGGAATGGAATCCGCACCCTTTCATCCAACTCGTCATGGAACGGTCGAAGGTTGGAAGCGAAGAGACAGGATCCCCTAAACCAAACCCACTCATAGGGTGTCACGACCGTGAATCTAAATGGCACAAGGCTATTTCTACAGCTCATAGCGATGCGGTTGTCAGCGCTAGATGCGGAGAAATGCCCTGGTAGAGGTGGCATGAACATACGAGATGGTTCGGATAAAACAAGCGAACAAAAGAGGTAGAGCCCGATGGCCATAGCGAAGTGACTCACGGCCATGAGCTCAACCTACACGAGTTGGCATTCGTCGAAAAGCAAAGGTCGTCCCCAAGTTGTATCCCACTAGACCAGGTCACGAAGGCTCAAATTAAGTGGGTAAGAACCGCGCCGTTATCGACATCGACATCAAGTCCGCATTGACCATGTCCTAGGGACGATGACAGGGGCAACAATCACCGTTCGGCGGAGACAACTAAAAGGCGAAGGAGCGAGTTATGGTTGGCGTTACGGTCATGGCGGGACAAACCCACAACCGAAACAACCAAACGAGATACGATCCTTCGATCGACTTGACGGCTCGGTCCACAGGCGGGACACAAACAACACCACCACACGACAACAACGAACCATGACTCGACAACCGACAACCCAACGACAAGACGTGGAGTTGCACATTCCATAGCTGCACAAGAGATAGACCGGCACGAAGGCACGACACATGCATTATAGATAGAGATCATTGTATCAAGATAGAACATGATCTTGTATGATAAGTATGTGAACAAGTGTGAGAGATAAAGATTGAATAAACAAGAGCTTACCGACGTCGAGAATGGCGTCGGTAGGTTGGATGATTCGACATTAACGTTAGCGGGGAGGGCGTGGCTTGCTGTGGAGCGTCCGGTAGGCTGCGGCTTGCTGGTAGCTTGCTACGGCTGGCCAGATGGGGCTGCTGCTAGCTGGTCGCAGCCTCGACGGAGAGGAAGAAGGCCGGTGAGGTTGACGTTGATGCCACAGCCTGGAGCTCGTGGCAGGGAATGGTGAGGAACGGTTTGTAGAAACGGAGAAAGGTGAAAGCTTGAGCTTGTGGACTGCTCACCGGTGGCCGTGAAGAATTTCGGTGGGGTGCTGCTGCTGTGGCAGAGCAGCAAGGCAAACGGCTTGCTATGGCGATGGAGCTGCTGCCGTCGTCCAAGTAGCAGAGGTAAAGACGTGGAGGGGATGAGGTCGGAGCATGGCGTCGTTGCGGTTTGGCCCGGCGCAGTGGTGGCCAACGGGCGGGTGCAGGTGCACAGCTCGGAATGCACAGCTTGGCGTCGCGACGGGGTTGGCTCAGAAGACCCGGGCTGCGCGCGCACGGGCCTGATGGTGAGGCGGAGCGGGGCACTGTGGTTGCCCTGACGCGCTTGCGTGGCGAGAACGGGGGCCGGCACGGTGTGGCTCCGCGTGGCCACGGGCATCGAGCGAAACGCCCCCACAGGAGGGCGCGAGGTGGCGTTCGGCGCCACAAGCTCGACGAGGGAGGGGCACAGCGCCGGTGAGGATGAGGCAGAGAGCAGTGCTGGCTTGATGGAGCAGGGACACGGTGCGGTCGCCGAGGCAGAGTGCGTGCTTGCGATCGGTGCTGGTTTAATGGTGCGTCGTGGTGGACAAGGCAGGGCCGGCGGGCGTCGGTGTCCAGAGAAGACGACGAAGCCGTGGTCCTTGGAACGAGGCCGCGGTGGCTGGGCGACGTCGTCGACAGAGAGGTGCACAACATCGCGAAGGTGAGGGAGGCAAGATGTCGTCCCGACGGAGCCGGGCACGGCGAGGTGAAGTCCGTGCCGCGGTGGCTTGGCTGCTCAGCTCATCCGCACAGTAGAGGAGCCCACGGCGCATGGCGTGGATGCAGTGGCGCAGCTGCTCGAGCTCGCCCGCGTCGCGAGGAAGGCCGGCGGCGAGGTGGCGGACACGGAGGAGCCGCTGGGTCGGTGCACGGTGCGGCGTGCAGTGACGAGGCCGGCTGTCGCGAGCAGGGAAGGAAAAGGAGCAGAGGAGCAGCGGGTTCAGCGGGGCTGCGGAGAGAGGCGGGGAACGCGGCGACGTGGCTGCTGGGCTCTAGGTTGCGCAGAGAAGAAGCAAGAAGGGAGGGGAAGGGCTGGCGGCGGCGGTAGGCCGGGAAAGGAGACGCGAGGCACTCGGCTTTGGCTGCGCGAGGCGCGGTCAGAGGCAGGTTGCAGCGCTCGTTCACATGGTTAGGGAGCTCGCTCGCATCTTGCGGCACAGGGCGCGGTTGTCCTGGGCGTTGCGTTGCGGGGCGCGGCCTGGGGCCTGCAGCCTGTCACGAGGTGCCGTGGGGGGTCGTGGCTGGCATCGGTGCCAGAGAGCAGGGCATCCGTCCTTCGGCTCTTGACCGGATGAAAAGCAGAGCGAGGAAAAGAAGACGGCGCTTGCGACGGAAGGAAACGGCGAGCGGACGATTTGCCTTCTCCGCTGGCTGACAAGCGGGCCCGGAGAAGGAACCGTACAGGGGGCATGCAGCGTTGGTTGCGCGTACGTGAGAAGGGAGCGGCTGCGGGCGTCGCTTCCTTGCCGTGCCGCGACATGAGGCGGAGGACTGCTGCTGCTGCGCCAAAAGTGGAACAGAACAGGGGCATGCAGGTTCTCCGTACGCGAAGGCAACGAGCGGCGGCATCTCTGCTTTCCTGCATGCTCGTGCTGTTCACGTGAGGGGTAGGTGGGGCTGGCTGTTGCTGCTGTGCATGGGCCAAAGGGAGAGGCCGGAGACGTTCTGGTGCTTGGACAGGGCCGAAGCATGGAGGAGGCAGTGGTGGCCAGCCATGGACGAAGCCAGCGGGGGGCTGGGGGGCTCCACCCCTACTGCTGCTAAGCTAGTAGAACTTCTAGTGCTCTTCTTCCAATTTTAGACGCAGATGTATAAGGTAGGGTGGGCTAAGACATTTATTTTTTAGATGTATTTTGTGAATTTCATTGTTAATTGACGTTTTAAATATAAAACTACTTCAAGCTATTATACTTTTTCTATTACGAGGGATTAAAGTAGAGCTAAGTCACTGTAGCACTTTTGTTTAGCCCCCCCTAAATTTTTTTCTGGCTTCGTCCCTGTGGCCAGCTGCTGTGCTCGCGATGGCTAGGAGAAAAAGAGGGAGAGGCAAGGCCAGCTAGTGTATGTCACTACTACAGATTGAAACATCACTGTCGGCCCATCACTACCGGATTGTATTGGGCCAGCAGTGATAAATCTTCACTACCGGTTCAAACTCTGACAGACATTCAAATGATTAGGGTAGGAGTCAAACCGACAGTGAAGCTCATTATCACTGCCGGCTCGTGGCTGGAATCGGCAGTGAATCTTCACTGCCGGTTCGTGGCTAGAATCGGCAGTGATAATGAGCTTCACTGTCGGTTCGTGGCTGGAACCGGCAGTGATAATAAGGTTCACTGCCGGTTTTTGAACCACCAGTGATTACGAGCTTCACTGCCGGTTTCAACCACGAACCGGCAGTGATAATTAGATTCACTGCCGGTTCATGGTTTAAACCGCCTGTGATATGTCCACAGTACATATAGCTCGACCTCCCTCCCTCCTCTGTCCGAACGGAATAGAACACTGCTCGTGAACCCTAACTCCCGGCTCCCCCTCCCTCACGGGATCTCTCATCTCCGTCCCACTGCAGCAGCACTCTCTCTTCTCATCAGCAGCCACACTCCCTGAGCTTCCTCTCCTCTCCCTCCCTCGACGGCCATGGCGGCGGGGTGGCCTCGCACGCGCACCCAGAGGTGGGGGGCCACGCGCCATGGTAGCAAGCGCTGCCCTCCCCGGCGGCGCCGGGGCGGCCTCGCGCGCGCACATAGGAGAAGGGCGGCGGTGTAGCAGCTCCTTTCTGTGGACGTCGCCGAGGCCGAGCAGGGCCCTTAGGCCAAAACCGAGCCCAGCGACGTCTTATGTAAGCAATAAGGGTCTTAGCTGATCTTAAGGGTGGGGATTTGGATTAAAATTTGGGGATTTCTTATGCCAGGGTCAGCGCCACGCCCGGGGCAGATGTCCGAGCTCATCGTTGGGAAGGAGAAGCTTACTCTATTCAACACAGGTAAACACCTGTTCCCCTTGATCCAATCCTCGTGAGTTCAGTAGAATTCAAGTGGGGTCACGCATTCTTGTCTCTAAACATGTCAGTTCAGTAGAATTTTTTATGTTTCATACCTATACTGACAAATCTTATTAAGCGATGATACACCAATCAACTAGTTTATTGTGATGAAATTGTTTTTCTAGTTCCAAATGATGAGTTCTTACCAAACTCATTATCCAGCAATGCTAAGGATAGAGATATTATTGAGTACTAAAACTTGTGTGCTAGAAATAAAGAGATGCTTAGAACTATATATGTTGTAGATATTGTTCTGGATGCGTGGGTTATATAAGGCGCTAGCGCGCTCCAACGCCAGTGCACGACACTTGCGCGCTCGACGCTGTCCGCCAGTGCACGCCGCCGCCGCTCGACGTGAGTATGTGTTCTCGACCCTTATTTTAGTATTTCTTTTCTTGATATGTCATTCAATAACATGGACTTTGTGATTGCAGCAACCATTTCATCCTCGTAGATATCTATCTTCAAGATTCACATATCGAGGTGTGGGACTCAAAGAAAAAGCCACTTTCTCTTATTTGACTCCCTAGTCAAAGTGCTGAATAAGTAAGTGAACCCAATATCACAACACTTTCTAATCACATAGGATATTGTAATGTCCTCGGCCTTCACACTTCATTTACAATGTCACATAGAATAAAGGCATTATCTGATTGGAAAAATCTTGATAGCAAGATGCAAAAGCAATGGAGTGCCTGTAACGGATCAACATAATTATACGAGATTAAGTAAGAAAATCTTCCACGGAGACGGTTAATTTATCAAACTTAAACTCATATAACCCGAGATTCCATGAAATCACGAGGGATTTCAAACCAACCAACATACAACCAAGATCGTACTGATTTAGCAGCCACAGTTCACATGATACGTAGAGTTCACAATAAAAGTGGAGTATATCGGAGTTCGGAATAAAAGTTATTACAACACATTGCAAAATAACGTAGCGGAAGCAAGTAGTTTTACACCCACACTTCATTCAAATACAGTGCCAGTAGATAGTCATGGTCCACAAAAGCAGTAGATAAGACAAACAGAGTGACCCTTGCCCAAGGTCCTAGTTGTCGCCCATCGCCGGATACAGACAGTTGGAGCAGTACCCATAGTACATCTGACCATCTGCAACAACAATGGGAACAACGCCCTGAGTACGGGAATGTACTCAGCTAGACTTACCCGTCATAAACCAGAAATAAAGGACACTAAGGATCATGCAAGGCTTTATAGATTAGACTGGCTTGACTCATTTGCGAAAAGTATAAGTTGTTATGAAAAACTATACCAGTACTTTTTGCATCACTTTTTAGTATAACCTATTCAAGCTAGGTAAGCATCTATTGCTAGAACAATCACTTGATTCATCATTAACAACCTAGATTACCATATCAGGTTTAGCATTTCCAACATCATTCACTTAACCATCAGTGTTCCTTTAATGGTACTACGATGCCATAGCTCGAGTCAAGTGCTCACTAACCGGGAGCGACGGCGATTCGAATCGAATTCCTATCCAGCTAGAGATTTATTCCTCACACAAACCCTATTTCCCCCGTCAGGGTCGCGTAGATCACCAATGACACTTTCCAAGAAGCCGCGGGATAACAATCATGGATCGCACTACCCAGGGACCGCCCGACTGCCAGGACGCACCTTGGGCTCACTCTTCGCGTCCCCGTTACACCCCCTTCAACACCAGTCTGCCAACCCGAGTTTATCCCGGCTCAAAAAGTGTCACTAGCTTCGCGGTCGAAAGGTACTTTATTCGGCCAGCTAAATGTGAGGCATGCGTTCAATATGACAAGAGGGACGAGCAACGATCGGTCCTTAATCGACACAGACGGAATCACTATAGTCCAAAACCCTATAAGACTCCGCCCGGTCTTCATTTATCCATCAACACTTGGTTACTTTTTTTTCACAATTACAGCTAACCATAACCCGGTATCCACCTATAACTCGCAGGTGACAGGAAATCACCCGACTTCTACCGGTCTAAGCATGGCTAAGCAATTCACTCGATCCTAACCTAACAGGGTGAAAGATAATCCGGTGGACAAGGTAATAATGCAACAACGGTTTCACTCAACTCCTATAACTTAATGCAACTATATATATAACTATAGTTCATGTAGTAAGGAACAACTTTTATAAAATAGGAGACTTAAAATGCTCCGGGGCTTGCCTTTTTCGAACGAGCTAGGATGGTGGTCGACGCACTCTGGCAGCTCCTCGCCTGACTCTACCTCCTCGGGCACCTCCTGTGCCTGAGGCTCCTGCGGATCCGTCCAAGCTTGTTCCTCCGGTACTGCTACCTGCGACTCCTCCTGCGATCCTATATGATGCAAGTGCATAAGCAAACATGCGAATGATGTGTCGGATTATGGTGGAGTGCTTTGATGACATGAGATGCAGATGAGCACATGGAATGAGCAGTTTGAATATAACTATTTCTTCTACAAGGTAGTCAACGTCATCCAAGAACATGTACCCTAAAACATGCACCTTATTATTCTACTAGTTAGCACATAATCTACACATACAAGTGAACCTAAGCTACCAAAGCTTACCAACCTAACTCATTCATAACATCAGCAAGGCATAATGATGCTTCAAAGATACACCAAACATATTTTATTTCTCTTAATTTCTCATAAAGAATAATATTTTATTCCCTATTTAACTAGGGTTACACAGCAACACCTATTTCTGGTGTAGATAAAAATCTACAAAACTTATAGTAGATTACTCTTACCCTAACTAACCTACTACTAAATTTTCATGAGAATTGAATAAGTAAAACTATCTGTACAAAATAAACAAGGTATAGCATAATAATGAGCATGAAATTATTTTATACTAGAAAAAGTATCAAACAATAGATTTCACATTTTTTCTATGTTACTAACAGTAAACTAACATACTACAAAAATTATCACATGTATGTTCTATACAAATTTAGCTCTCTACTAAAAATAACAAAGATTATCAATTAAAGGCATTTGAACTACACTTCAAAATTTTCTCACAAAACATGCTTCACTAATATTTTTCCTAGAAAGTACATTACTAATAAATATTAAAGCAACAAGAATCACATTTTTCCCTTCATTATTTTATTTACTACACATTTTCTAAGATATCAGCATTTATAGCAATTAAATAAACCTACACAGAAAGTGTCAACAATTTATCATGAAATATTTGTAAACTGTAGATCTATTCAAGAGGAACATTTCAAAATTTGTTTCATCATTTTTGGAGCTATAAATCTTGAGATATGATTTTTCAAAGCTGTTTCATAATTCTGAGAAATCATTTTCCTTAATTCTTTTAAGAATTCGCCGGTGAAAACGCTGAATACACCCGGTGCAGTGCACCCACACACGCTGACACGCGGGACCCACGGGTCAACGGAACCCACCGGCCAGCCAGAGCAGCGCGGGGGAGGCGCTGACCGGTGGCGAATTCACCGCTGGTGAGGTCTCCGGCGACGGGGGGCACCAACATGCTCCCCGCACCGAGACGCACCCAGCGCACCAACTCTGAGCGGCGCGGGAGCTCTGGAGGAGGCTCGCCGGCCGAGATGGTGGCACGGCGGCGTGGGAGCTCGTCGGTCGGCCAATGCAGGCCACGAGGGCGGCCAAGAAGGCAAGCGCGAGCACTGCTAGGCGAAGGGGAAGCGGATGCTCGAGACCGGAGGGGGCATGAAGGGCCAGGGAGCTCTGGCCATGCGCGTCGGCCAACGGCGGCCATGGCGGCAGTGGAGGAGGGGGGCGGCCAATTGGCCCTCACCTGAGCTCGAGCGGTGGAGTGGAGGCGCGCACGCGGTGGAGGGAAGCGGGGCGGAGCTGAGGCCAGGATGAATCGGTCGGAGAAGCAGCCACGAGCGCGAATGGCGGTGGCGGAGCTCCGGGAGCCGGTGATGGCGCGGCGGTGCGCTGCTGCTGCTGGCGGGGCGAGAGGAGGAATGGAGGGCATGCAGCCGAGGGAGGAGCGGGCGTGGGTTCAAGGCGCGTGGCGCGGGGGACGCGGGGGCCACCCGGGGTGCGTGTCGCGTGGCGTCGCCGTCGTTCGGCCACGCGGCGGCCGAGCTCTGCCGCGGTGCCACGGCGTTGTGCGCGGGCGCGCGCGCGGGAGGAAGCCGGCGCGGGGCTGCGGGCCGGGCTGCCAGCGCTGCTGGGCCAAAAGGGAGGCCGCGGCCCAAGAAGCGAAAATGGATTTTTCTTTTACAAAAATATTTCCAGATTTTTCTTATTTGTTTCAAATTTGAATTTGAAGATGAACAAGAGGTTTTCAGAACTTTTGCCCAAAATAAAAGTTGTTCAAAATTTTATTCTCTACAACTTTCATGTAGAGCATTTTTCAAAATTCCTAATAGATTTTGAATTTGGGATTTAAAGCTAAATTGTTAATCAAAAAATATTTGTTTAGAATATTTTTAAAACAAAATTTGAGAAAAACTTGAATTCAAGAATTGCTCCAAAAATCATGTTAATTTATTCTAGATTATTTAAAATTGTAGCTACACAAAGTTTCACCACTCTTTAGCACTTAAATGCAGAATTTGGGTTTTGAGTAATTATTTTTCAACTTTAAATTTAAAAGGGTCTATATTGCATGCAATGATAATCATGTATGAGATGATTATGACTAATGCTTTGGATGCTAATGCATGCTTAACACCCAGGGGTGTTACAGTGCCCCATTCAGTGTAAAGTATATGGAGGATCTCAAGACCCTAGATCAACCGATGGGGAACAACGAATGAGGTTCTATGTGATGTGGGCAATGCTAAAATACTTTGGCACAAAAACAGATAATGAAGATGATAGGGTACGTAGGCATTCCATTTCTATTGTTTTGTCTTACGTTTGTGCATCTCAATATCATCTTGCTTCAATTACAGCGCAAAGCAAACAATCACAACCAGTTGCTAGATTTTGAGATAAGAGGAATTCAAGAGGAGATAGCAAGGTTTGTGATGGACGAGATATTGACCAAGAAAGGATCATTCTCCATTGCGCGGACTAAGAAGTACAAGGCCCAGTACGGAAGAGACCACATCGATAGGCTATTGTAATGCGACTCTTAATTCGATACTTAAAGTTTTTTTTGGAACTTTTGTAATATAAATGTTGATGGGTTTGTATTATCGCTGATCCACAACCACCTCCATATCAATATCAAATTGATCGATAGCAACCACCTCCACCTCCCAGACCTCCCACCCCACCACCTCCCCTCGAAATGAAAATAAAACAATTATTAAAATGCAAATTGTGAAAAGTATATCACTACAGGTTCAAAGAAAACCGGTAGTGATAATATAATCTACACAACCGGTTGGTTAAAACAACCGGCAGTGATGGCTCAAGTATCACTGCCGGTTTGTAACACAAACCGGCAGTGATTGCTCAAGTATCACTGCCGGTTTGTAACACAAACCGGCAGTGATTGCTCAAGTATCACTGCCGGTTTGGCATAACCGGCAGTGATGTAATCAGCTTATCACTGCCGAGTTGGTTATGACGGTTCAAAATCCGCCAGTGAAGGGGGGTTTTGAACCGCCAGTGATGTCCTTCTCTGGTGTAGTGTGTGTACATGCATACGTATATACGCTTGAGCACACGAGCGTGCAAGCATGCTACGTGCGGCTTGTTGCTGGAGTTGAGTCCGAAGAAGGGGTTGGCTTCCTAGGTATATACACATATACAGTTGGGCATAGGGGCATACACGTATATACGTGTATACTTGGATACACATACACATATATTTGGATACAAGAGCATGCAACCTGTGATCGAGTGCTGCTGCAACTCATGCATGCACAAGGAGATTAGGAGGTGGGAATTATGAAGGAAGAGGGATCTGGAGGCCTAATTGATGACTATCACGTTGAGTTTGCCCATGACTCAAGTGTGCTACATGGCCACAAAAGTGAAAAGGTTTTCTTTTCACTCGTAGGGATTCGGGAAGGGAGGCTTAAGAAGGGGGTTTTGAAAGGAATTGGAAGAGGTTCGAGTGAGGTTAGACATGAAGTCCAGGAGGGGAATCGCGAGAGGATTCGAAAGAGGTTGCGATAAGTTATTAGTGGAGATTGAGATGGGCTCGAAAGAGATTTAGGCGAGGGAACTCGCTATGGATTTGTGCACACCAACACTGACAAGACTCAAACACAAAACCGACACATGAGCACAAGTACTCTCCTACAAACAATGCTACATGTATGCAACGTCATGTTAGCGAGTTAGACTCGAGTTAGACTTAGAATCTACATGCTTCACACAGTTACAGGAAAAAATTTAAAAAGTTCATATTTTTGGCTTCTCAAAAACCCGGGATGTTATAGGGGGTTCGGGTGCCGCCGAGCCGATTCATGCGGGCCATCCCCTACCATTATGGGGTGGAACTTCACCAGCTTGCCTCCAACTCCATCTCGTAGGCCGCCATTTTTGCGGCCGTCTGCGAGGGGTACTTGGGGATTGAGTCCCACTGGAAGCTGTGGCTCCATCTCTTCAAGGCAGAGCATTTCGCCAAGAAGGCGGGTGAGAAGGGAGTGCGGCGGGCGGTGCACGCTGGGAGCGGAACCATCCAAGTGCGGCCGGGTCGAGGTGAGCTATACATCCCAGCCCAGCTTATCTCGTCGAACAACGGGTGGCACAATGGCTGGTTCTACCTGCGCAACGATGACGTCCAGCTACCTCGCTTCTCTGGCCAGGTCCTCATGTCTCGAAGGGAGAACTGGGCGTACGGCATCGTCGAGGAAGATCAGCCGAAGCTGTAGTCGCTCCTCGACGCGCTGAGGAAGCTTTGTCTGTGCGGGCTGACCGCGGGCGTTCCATCGTCAGAGGGTCCTGCCCCTGATGCAGCGTCGGCTATGGATGGACACGATGGAGCCGGGTGCCCCAATGGAGGGGAACCGGATGTCGCACGAGACCCTCCCCCTCGACGAGGTCATCCGACGTGCTCGGTAGGTGATGGGTGGCTTTAAGCAAGAGGACATAGACAGGGTCCCGATGCGACCCAATTAGGGATTTGAGCCTCTAGTAAGTACTGTCTCACTGGTCTTGTATCCCTTCCCTCTTTGGTTTTCTTGATTTAACTCGTCGAGGTTTTTGTGCAGGATCTGACAGTGGCTAAGGATTCGCTGCCACTGGTCCCAGAGGATCACGTGGCTCGACAGGTGAGATGCTTCGCCGCAGCCCAAGAGAAAAAGGACAAAGATGCCGTGAAGAAGCAGCGCAGCAGGAAGATCCTCGAGCGCGAGGCGTTGATAAAGCGCCATCGTAAGCAAAGGCTCGAGGGACTCCCTAAGGAGGAGTCCCCTTCTGAGATGACCTCAGGAGAGGAGGACGACACCGCAACTACCCTTGCCTATCTCCCTGATGTGCGGTTCCTGCAGGAGCCTGTCGATGGGGGGTTGACCTCCCAGACATCGAGGGCAGCCTTGACACCCGTCGAGGGGGAGGAGGAGTGGACAGAAGGGAGGGCCCATGAGGGGCCCTCGGGAAGGAGATCCGCCGAGCCGGTGGTCCTGCCGTCATCGTCGGTGGCGTTGCACCCACGTGCCCGGTCGCCTTGGACCTCATTGGCGGGCAAGTCTACGCCGCCGCCGCCTGAGACCAGGGCACCATCGTCAGGCGTGAGGACCCGAGGTCAGATGGCCTCGGCGGCAAAGAGGACCCCGGAGGCCTCGTCAACCAAGGCTCTGAGGAGCCCCGGGTTGACCAAAGGCCCGACAGAGGGGTCATCGCAGAAGCCCTCGAGTGGTTTGGGGAAGCCGGGGGCGAAGCCCCTGATCCCTATGTCCGGGTAAGTGCTCCGCTTCAGCTTTCTAATAGACTTATTTCGCTTCTTGTTCTAACGCGCTCGTTCATTGTCCAGCCGCAAGCGCAAGGCGGAGCCGACAGCCATGACGCCCGCCAAAGCGCTCAAGGCTGACGCTGCTCTGATGATGCAGATGCCGGCGGATGACGCCGCCTAGGTCGCAAAGTGTTAGGCCGCCACGGACCGGCTCAAGATGAAAGAGGCCACTGTCAAGGCTGGAATGAGCGCTCAGGAGGGCACCGAGGCTGGAGACATTGCCTGCGAGCCGGAGCGGGTTGAGACAGCCCCAGGCACTACCAGGCTCGATGGGTCTGGAAGTGGTGGCCATGAGCCGGGGTCGACCAAGAGGACCCTAGAGGCCATCGAGGCCGGTAAGGCCGAAACATCCGCCCGCGATGCAAGGCAAGCGGGTGTGAAAAAAACAAAGGAGGTGGTGGAGACCCCGCAAGATGCGGGGAAGGAGCTAGAAGGGCAGCAGCAGCAGCCGCGGCAGGAGCCGCAGCAGCCGGTGGCAGATGAGGCCTCACCGGAGATGAGGAAGGAGAATGAGCGGCCGGAGCTATAGACGGAGAGGGGGAGCCGCAACAGCAGCAGCAGGAGCAGCCATCGTAGCCACAACCAGAGGCGAAGCAGCATGAGCGCGGCCGGCCAGAGAAGCCAGTGGCTGAGGCGGAGCGGGAGGTGGCCGTGCCGCTGCCCAACGCGTAGGTGGAGGCACCAGTGGGCGAGGGGCTACTTCCGCCCCAAGGGTCAATGCCGATCGTCATCGACCTCACCTCTAAAGATACCCCATCCAATAAGGGGAAGCAGAAGGTGGACGTCGAGATGGTCGACGCCTCGGGTCAGCCCGGGACCTCCACGGCGCCAAATGATGACATGGCGGAGGCGTCCGCCAGGTGGCCCAACTTCACGGAGCCAGCGCTCGTGCGGACAGAGGAAGAACTCCCATGCTGGGGTCGCTCGCCCCTCGAGTTCAGGGATGCTGCCAATCCCGACGCTGAGCCCTTCTTCGTCCTAGACGATAAGGACGAAGTGAGGTACTAGGAGTACATCGAGAGGCTCCGCAAGCACTCCGTGCAGTCCCTATGGATGGTCATGGAGACCATGGTTTGGAACATGTCGGGGGCCTTCGAGGTAGGTTGCGTTTGTCTTGATATTTTATTTGGCTCGACCCCCTTGTCCCCTTGGTTCTGATTTTTGGTTTTGACCGTGATCAGGAGATCAAGGAGCGGTCGCGCCGCAAGTCGCTGTTTATCCGCCACGAGAGCGGCGTGTGGGCGGCGCTTCCTCACCAACGGGCTCTGATCGAGAATGCCAACAAGCGGCTGTCCGAGAAGAGCGCTGAGGCGGATGAGCTTTGCGTCGTCCATGCAGCGCTCAAAGAGGAGGTGGCGTAGGCCCGGGAAGCCATGGCCAAAGCCCAGGAGGATGTGACCAAGGCTCGAGAGGAGGCGGCCAAGGCTTGCGAGGACCTTGTGCTGCTATTAGCGCGAACGAAGGAGCTCGAGGAGGACGTTGCTCACGTCAGCGGCTAGCACGACGTCCTCAATGTATAGATCAGGCTGGCATCCACACACGTCGAGACCCTGACCAAAGAGGTCAAGGCGTTGAAGGAGACCGTCCGAAAGAGGGACGAGGCTCTCTCGGGCACCGGTCAGGAGATCAAGACGCTGAGGATGACCGTCCAAGACAAGGATGAGGCTCTTCTGGCGACCAAGAAGACGCTCGGTGAGCTGCGGGATCAGATCGTGGGCTGGCAAACCCATGTTGAGGGTAAGTTTTTGCAGTATTCTGACCTTGACTTTAGACTCCTATGTTTTTGCTAACTTGATCTCGTGTTTTAGAGTTGGAGAAGCAGCAGCGCGAGGCCTAGGTGAACGCCTCCTCATTTCAAGCCCTCTTCGAGGCCAAGGCCGGGCGGAACCAGTTGCTCTAGGGCGCCATCACCGTGGTGTGCGACAACCTGGGGGTCGAGCCCGATGCCGAAAACGAGGAGGACGCACCGAGGAACTTCTTTGTGTGCCGGATGATGGCGCTGGGCAACCTCGTACACGAGAGGGTGCGGGGCGTGCTGCACCATGGCATGAAGAGGGCCCTGGCGGTCGTCCGCTCTGGCTTCGAGTATGACATGGGCCTCGTTGCTGATGGCTTCACCTCCGACCCAAGCAAGACCAAGGAGGAGAACGAGGCGGCTTGCCTGGGGCTGATCGAGGCAGCGGAAGAGCCTGGGGGTCGACTCATGAGGCTATTCGAGGACGAGGTGCTCCCGCCCACAGCTGGTGACGAGGAGGAGGGCCTGTGAGTCGAATCTAGGCATGAAGGCCCATGTAATAAGTTATTTTTTATTGTTCATGACTCGTGTTATCATGGCCCCAGGGGCCTTAAAACATTTGGATGTAAATATGCACTAAATGTCTTTTTTTGTTCGAGTCCTTCATTCCCTTTTCGTTCGAATCATGTTCTTACGCGGTCTTCTTAGCACGCGGTCGCACCCCTTGGCATGGGGTGTGAGTGGAGGTACCATAGCCCGGAGGCATAGGCGATCTCGTGGCTTGACGGCCCCTCGTCCTTAGGATGCCCTTGTGGCCTCATCAATTATGTAACAACTCGCATCGAAGTGTATAGGGATGTTAGACATTGATTTTTTGAAATCATAAACTTTTACTAGGTCTTCTTAGCGTGCGGTTGCACCCCTTGGCGTGGGGGAGTGAGTGGAGGCACCGTAGCGTGGATGTGTAGGCGATCTCACGATCGGACAGTCCTTGAGTTTTTTAGGGACACAGGGGGTTCCCCCCTTTCTAGCCCTCGAGGGAGGTTCGACTCTACGAAAGCAGGGTCGAGCCTACCTGTTTTTCATGAAAGAATGCTTTGAACATAGATGTACTCTTTATTCATTCATGGAAATGGAAATGGAAATAGGTACAAAACCTCAAGGCTCTAGGGGTAAAAGCGACGTAGTTGTTCGATGTTCCACGCGTTGGTGAAGGTCTCGCCCTTGCCGTTGGATAGCTTGTAAGTCCCGGGCCTTAACACCTCTACAACAATGTAAGGACCTTCCCACGGTGGGGTGAGCTTGTGTCGTCCCTTGTTGCTCTGCCTTCGCCGAAGCACCAAGTCACCAACATGGAGGTCTTGATTGCGCACGTGCTTGTCGTGATAGCGTCGGAGATTCTGCTGGTATCTTGCAGAGTGCAGTAGGGCTACATCTCGAGCCTCCTTGAGCTGGTCGAGGGCGTTCTCTCTTACGGCATCATTGCTTTGTTCATTGTAGGCTTTCAACATCGGGGATCCATACTCCAAGTCGGTTGGAAGCACGGCCTCGGCCCCATAAACTAAGAAAAACGGAGTGAACCCCGTGGCTCGACTCGGCATTGTTCTTAGGCTCCACAGGACCAAGGGGAGCTCAGTGGCCCATTTATTGCCATGTTTGTTTAATCTGTTGAAGATTCTCAACTTTAGGCCTTGTAAAACCATGTCATTAGCACGCTCTACATGGCCATTTGTCTTTGGATGAGCTACGGCTGACCAGAGCACACGAATGTGAGGGTTGTCGTAGAAATCCAAGAACTTTTTGCTAGTGAAATGGGTGTCATTGTCCATGATGATGCAGTTAGGAACCCCGAAGCGATGGATGATGTCAGTGAAGAACAGCGCGGCTTGCTCTGACCTGATGTTGGTGACGGGTCGGGCCTCGATCCACTTGGAAAATTTGTCGATGGTGACGAGCAAGTGGGTGAAGCCCCCGGTTCTTTTCTTCAGGGGTCCGACCAAGTCGAGCCCCCAAACGGCGAACGGCCATGTGATAGGGATGGTTTGCATGGCATGAGCTAGGAGATGGGTCTGCCTTGCGTAATATTGGCACCCTTTGTAGGAGCGTACCAGCTTGATGGCGTCGGAGACCGTGGTTGGCCAATAGAAGCCCTGCTGGAACACGTTTCTGACGAGGGTTCAAGGCGCCGCATGATGACCACAAGCCCCTGAGTGTAGATCTCTGAGTAGTTTCCTACCTTCCTCGACTGTGATACAGCACTGTAGAATGCCCGTAGGGCTGCATCGATAAAGCTCCTTGTCATTGCCGTATATCACGAAGGTCTTTGCCTGGCGAGCGATCTATTGAGCCTCGGTCTTGTCCGAAGGGAGCTCCCCTCGAATGAGATAGTCGAGGTACAGAATGCGTCAGTCGGGCTCGAGGGCGGCTAGTGGTGGCGAGCCTTCCATCTGCATGACGTCAGCCCCAGTCGAGGGGGCCTCTGCCTCAGGTGGGGGGTCGAGTGGCAGACCGTTGACCCCCTCTATCGTATCGAGGTCGACGAAAGGTTTATGATGGTCCCTTGAGAAAATGTTAGGTGGAACCGTGGTTCAACTAGACGCGATTTTCGTGAGTTCGTCGGCAACCTCATTGTATCTCCACACGATGTGGTTGAGCTCGAGGCCGTGGAACTTGTCTTCGAGGTGCCACAACTCCTTGCAGTAGGCCTCCATCTTAGGATCATGGCAGCTTGAGTCCTTCATGACCTGGTCGATCACGAGCTAGGAATCACCACGAACGTTGAGGTGTCGAACTCCAAGCTCGATGGCGATGTGCAAGCCGTTAATGAGGGCCTCATACTTAGCTACATTGTTGGAGGCAGCGAAGTGGAGTCGGATCACGTAGCGCATGTGAACTCTGAGGGGCGAGATGAAGAGCAAGCCCACACCCGCGCCTGTTTTCATCAATGACCCGTCGAAGTAGGTCCACAGCTCGCCCTGAATCTGAGCCAGAGGCAATTGGGTATTGGTCCATTCCGCTAGAAAATCTGCCAACACTTGGGATTTGATTGCTTTGCGTGGCACATAAGAGAGGGTCTCGCCCATGAGCTCGACCGCCCACTTAGCTATCCTTCCCGAGGCCTCCCGGTTCTGGGCTATCTCCTCTAGAGGGAAAGAAGAGACCACGGTCATTGGGTGGCTCTCAAAGTAGTGTCGGAGCTTGCACCGTGTCAACACGATGGCGTATAGCAGCTTCTAGATTTGTGGGTAGCGAACCTTGGTCTCTGAGAGTACCTCACTGATGAAATAGACTGGCCTCTGAACGGGTAGGGTGTGTCCTTCCTCCGCCCTCTTGACGACTACGGCCGTGCTGACCACTTGTGTCATTGCAGCAACGTAGAGCAAGAGGGGTTCCCCCGTGGCCGGAGGGACGAGGATCGGAGGGTTGGACAGCATTGCCTTGAGTTTGGCAAGAGCTTCTTCGGCCATGAGGGTCCACGAGAAGTGTTCTGATTTCTTCAGGAGACGATATAGAGGGAGTGCTTTCTCACCGAGGCACGAGATGAAGTGACTGAGGGCCACAAGGCAGCCCGTGACCTTCTGTACGCCCTTTAGATCTCGGATGGGGTCCATTTTGGTGACCACAAAGATTTTTTCTGGGTTGGCCTCGATGCCACGCTCGAAAACGATGAACCCTAAGAGCATGTCTTAGGGAACGCCGAAGACACATTTCTCGGGGTTGAGCTTGATGTTCTTCTCCTTAAGGCACTTAAACGCAATATCGAGGTCATCAACTAGGTTGCTGACCCTCTTGGATTTGACCATGATGTCATCAACGTAGGCCTCGATGGTTGGCCCGATGTGTTTCCTGAAAACATGTTTCATGCATCGTTGGTACGTAGCCCCCGCGTTCCAGAGACCGAAGGGCATAGTAACGTAACAATACATGCCGAACGGGGTGATGAAAGAAGTCGCAAGCTGATCGGACTCCTTCATTTTAATCTGGTGGTAGCCAGAATATGCATCTAGAAATGATAGAGTTTCACATCCCGCAGTAGAATCGATGATTTGATCAATGCGTGGCAAAGGAAAGGGAACTTTCGTACATGCTTTATTTAAACTAGTATAGTCTACACACATCCTCCATTTCCCACTCTTTTTCTTAACTAGTACAGGATTAGCTAGCCACTCGGGATGGTGAACCTCCTTGATGAATCTGGCCTCCAAAAGCTTGTGAATCTCCTCACCGATGACCTTGCACTTCTCCTCGTCAAAGCGGCGCAAGTGTTGCTTTACTGATTTGGAGCCGGCCCGAATCTCCAAGGCATGCTTGGCGACTTCCCTGGATATGCCCGGCATATCCGAGGGACTCCATGCGAATATGTCAGCATTCGCACGAAGAAAGTCGACGAGCATTGCTTCCTATTTGGGGTCGAGGGTGGCGCTGACTTTCAACGCCTTCCCATCCGAGCTGGTGGGGTCGAGGGATACGAGCTTGATGTCCTCCGCGGGCTCAAAGTTGCCAGCATGGTGTTTGGGGTTGGGGATCTCCTTGGTGAAACCGTCGAGGTCTGCAGCCAGGGTTGCTGACTCCATGATGGCTTCTCCGTACTCGACACACTCCACGTCTCACTCGTAGGCATGCTCGTAGGAGGGCCCGACGGTGATGACACCTTTAGGGCCCGACATCTTGAGCTTGAGGTAGGTGTAGTTAGGGACTGCCATGAACTTGGCGTAGCAGGGACGCCCGAGGATGGCGTGGTAGGTCCCGTGGAACCCGACCACCTCGAAAGTGAGGGTCTCCTTCCTGAAGTTTGAGGGGGTGCCAAAGCAGATGGGTAGGTCGATCCGCTCGACGGGCTCTACTCGTCTCCCTAGCACAAAGCGTGAGAGATAAGGAAGTAGGCATATTGGACTCTGCAGGCCCTAGAAGCCATGGCCAGAGCGACAGACGCCCTGAGAAGAGCATTATCAGAAGAGGAAAGAAAAGGTATGACATAGCGTTGCAGGCAAAAAAAACTATTTTTTACGTAGCAGGTAAGGGAGGGAGATAAAATAAGAAAGAAAAGGGTAAGACACAATGTGGGGTCATCGTTACAACCACGAGGCCCCCAGGAGAGTGCCACCTGCACCTCCTCTTTGAGATCTTTGCGTTGAGTCACACAAACATACCCGATACAAAAGCATGCCGAACAACTCACTTGCTAAGCAATCAAGTCTCCAATTCATAGTGAAACATGTTCGACGATAAGTACTTCAGAAAATAATAATTCAAATTTGCTACCTAAATGGTTCATCGATTTGACTCTAAGTTATACTTTTGTCACTCATAAATACATCAGATTATATGCAGCTCATCTTGGAGAATGTTCGTCCCAAGGTCTGCTAACCTTGGATTGGATTGAGCTTGTCTTAGGCCAATGTCTTACATACCAGCAAAGCAACTTAATGGCAGCACCATGAGTACATTTCATACTCATAGGACTTAATTCCAACATATAATATTTGGTGGATGAAAGGGTGTTTTCAGGCATTTGTGTATTTGCGGGAAAACAATGGTTTCTTAAAATGACATGCTCATGATTCGTAACTAATTTAATTAGCAATTTTACATTCATACTAGTGATTAAGGTAATCAACATTTATATTCTAGAAAAGCATAAACTCTACTATGGGTATAGAAAGTAAGAACAACCAAAAGGATTCTGCCCTGAGGACTTCAGGATTTCGAACTCTACAGAGGTGTACAACTATATCCATGCGGAAAATGGACTAACCACCATACACAGGGTTCGGTAGTAAGGGTTGCCTCATGTTTCCAACCTTTCCCCAATTCGGCCCAAATATCGCATGAAAGGTTTGATTGGTTCCCGGTTAATGCTACCACCATATAATCGGTGCCATCTTCTTGCTAGTTCCACAGATAGACCGGTTGCAATTAGTTACTAGGATTGTCATCCCCATATGCAACATGTGGTCTGTACAGGTGGTTACTCGAACTCACGTATCCTAATGCATGGTCCTTAACTGCTCCACGAGCTACGTCACTTGAGGTCCCACACTCACAGTGACCTACCCCTCGCATGAGCAAGAATTACCAAATTGATCATCATGTTGTTATATCAAGTTGGGATGAGTCCTTAGTCAAGATTAGAGGAGTGATAAGTTATAACCCTCATTCCTTTTAGTGGTTAATTATCTTGGTGTAGCATCCTACATGCGTAAGTATGAGTTCCCTTTCTCATACTCGACTTCTACCATTACCTAAGCAAATAAGCAATTTAAGTGTTACTATTCCCATTGATTAGATGAAGGGCTCTAATTACTTAATAAGTAGTTCTAACTTAGTGGAGCATCATTAAGTTATTTAACCAAATCTACATAAAATGCATACTCATAATGAAACACGATAAGTATCCAAAATAGGGTTTATAGTAGTGGGATGCCTGCCTCATAATGTCGTTCGAACGAATTCAAAGTTGACGATGATGATTATGCACATTCCTCACATCACATGATTCCTAAAAGAAACGAAGATCGAGATTGAGGAGAATCGATAAGAAGATAAGGATTGAGACTTGATTTGGAACTTGGGAAGAGAGTCTAATAGGGCTCCACTATTGCATTTTTTGTAACTAAGCTTAGTCTAGTATTACTAACCTCTTGGGTAAGTTTCCTAAACAATCTCTCACCTTCTGTTAACTGACGAACACTCTGCTATATGTGTCGGACTCTCTGTCAGATTGGGCTTGAGGTGACTTGATTCTTTTTTGACTCTATTTGGGTTGACGGATGCTCCGTTGGAGGTGATGGACACTCTAATGGTTCAGGACTTAGGCGTTCCTAGGGTTCTTATCTTCCATCGGATGGTTCGAGCCATGTTTTGGACACTCTAGTGGAAATTGGGATGTCTCAGGTTTCATCAGTTTCCTAGTTTATAAATTGGCGGACACTCTGTGAGTGATTGCGGACACTTCACTAGGAAATAGATGCTCTCGAGTTCTTGAGGTTCAACATTAATAATTCGATGGATGCTCTATCGCATTCTACGGACACCGTCACTTACTCCAAAAGGGTGTTAGTGTCTCTGCTAGAAAGGTTACTAAATTGGGAAGGTTTATCAGACGCTCCGCTGGTTTGGGCGACAGAAACTATGTCCTAGGTTTTGGCTGATATGATTCCTAGTTTGAGGTTGTAAACATCCATGCATGTGCACAACATTACTAGGGTAGCTCTAACGACATAATAGACTAGTGTTGGTGGGATCTTGGGCCTTGGTTAATTAGTGCACCTAGTGTTTTCGGCATCCTATTCATGAAAATTTGAGATAAAACTTAGGATTGGGCCATGAGGACTTAGCTCTGAGATTTAGGAACTATGAGATGATGAATACCATGAGAAGAGACTGCACATCTTGCTTTTCATCCTTGAAGAGACAAATGAGCCATTCCTTGATAATCTTGCAAAAATCCATAAAATGACATGAGAAAGACATTGAGAGGGATCTTTTAGGGACTAGTCATGCTTAGAGCCTTGATCTTACCTTTGTGACAAATAAGAGATTGCCACACTCCATGATCCATATATGCATAAAAGATTGGATATTAGGGTTTGAGAGAAATATCCAAATATTTTGAGATGAGAGCTCATGAGCTAACCATGACCATGGATTGAGATGAGGATGGCTTGATCTTGATGAGATTATGACCTTGATTTGCTTGCTTTCATTCCATCTCCACCTCCATCTCCAAATCTCCACTTTCTCTCTCTCTCTAGTTCTTCATTGTTATTTGCTTTTTAGAGAGAGGGAGAAAGATGAGAAATGGGAGAGTGAGATGAGTTGGGGCTACTTCAGCTGGTGGATCACTCTCCAATTTCGTGCATATGATAGGTGGGGTCATGGGTAAGTGGAGGGCAGCTCATTCTTCACTCAATGTTGCTGATTAGTCTTCTAGCGAATGGTCTAGTGGATCTTCCGGACTGTCCAGTAACTCTCTGATTTTGAGGAATTGATCCAAGCACTTGGGGTTTGGCATTGGGGCCAGTAAGCATATGTCAAACAATGACAACCTGATCTTAACACCTAAGGTTAGAACTATGCATCTCCGATAGCTTTGGTTGGCTCTTATTGACTTGTGTTGACTTTAGATTTTTCAAGATGCGAACCACTTCATTGGGCAAAAAAGAGCAACGTATCCTTCGGTTTCAAATGTCAGGGATCTTGCAAGAGCTCGATAAGGTGCTTCACTGATGGTCAAAATGAGACCCTACATTGTAGCGAACTCGGGTCATTACACACAATGTCGTAGGGTTGGCTACAGGAACCGATGGACAGTGTGTCGTTGTAGTAAGAGACGACGTGGCCTTGCGAGAGTTGTAAATGGTGTATATAAACATAGATAATGGTAGGTGGTAGATGATGAGCAAGATTGTTATATTCTATGGTCAAGAAATTCATGTTTCACCTGTTATATGCATGATAGCTCAGGTGGCAAGGTGTTTTATAGAGTTTGTGCGATAGAATGCACATCCCTTGTCACTAGAATTGCTAATGGACTTGATTTCTTGGATAATGCTTTAATTCATTACGCCCAAGTTATCAAAAAAAGTCATTACGCCCCGAGCTTAGCCTACAACAATGATGTGCAGGCATAGGGTAGCCTACGCCAAGTGAAAAAGAGTTTCTTTCCACGATGTGCATCGTGTGTGTTGGTAATTGTTAACGCACACAGAAAATTCTGCAAGCACACGGATAATGTTATAGCTTTTACCCTGGAGTATTCTAGAGTATCGTATTTATCCACAGGGAAACAATGGTTAAAGAAGCTAATAATTCACCATCAAGCATCTACTAACTTAACATACAAACTAGACTAAAGTAGGGGTAAATGATAAATGATAGGAGTTATGCATAATGACACACATATAGGAGAATTCCATGATAAAAGAGTAGCATAGCTAAATTGAGAGGACAACGGGAGAGTTCAAGGTTCCTAAATACTTCTCTATTACTTTGGTTCTATGATAACTGAAATGTAAGTAGATATAGCAATCACACAATAACACTTTGGAACAACAGTACCTTTCCGACTCTCGAAAAGATTGGGAAGGGGTAGTCAGGGGGAAGCTACCAAAAAGGCTACGAACACCAATCCGAACGGGGTGTGGATTACAAAGGCCTGGTCAGAGCTGTCACCTCTGGGGCTACCACAACTATCTGTGGGACCAGGTGTAATCTCAGGTAACCTATAGTCTAGACACCATGTCTACACCAGCGATTACTGCTCTAGTCACACGTGATAACTAGCGCACTCAATATGAGCGAAGATCTCATGCAAAAGTATAACAAATATACTAACTACACATATGAAGGTATAAAAGTAAATAGAGAAGATAAATATATTAAAGCATAAGTCATGCAAAGGTAAGATACAAAGATACACCAGACCTCCGAAGAATTTTCTAGAACCTGAGCATAGCCCAACTCTCCATAACTCTCAACTAAAACTAATCTACTACATTGGAGAGTCTAGCCCTAATTCTCTAGTGTTGTGCCTTGATCTGAACGAGAGATGGCCTCCTGAAGGGGGCAGGGGCGTCCTTATATAGGCCGAGGTGGAGTAGAGGCCAAGTAACTGCCACATCATTGATCCATGTGACCTCCCTCGACCACCGTTGGATAAACCGACTTCAATTGGACGTAGATGGGACCCTAGGAGGCGTAGGAGGAACATTCCAGAAGCTCGGGACAAGGCAGCGTAGGGGGGTGCCGGCCGGCATGGGCCTTGGGCCGGCTGGCCCACTATAGTGGCCATTCGGGCCCACTATTGCAGTTTTAAATTAGAGGTAGCACCATTTTTCAAGGCCCAAAAACATCGAGGAATTGGCACCAAATGTCGGCAATTAATATCAAATACTATGGTAAAAGCTGTTTGTTTATCAAAGATTATTACCAAGAAGTATCATGGAAAAACTAAAAGCACATGCTGAAACTGAAAGTGACGTGAGAGGATGAAAGAGGGAGTAGAGTGGGGAATTTCAATATGCACAAAAGCTGGGCCTCACCTTTTTGTCAGGACGCAGCAGCATGCGTGGTTTGTGGGCAGCGCATTGTGGGGGCCGCCCACCTGTGAGAAAAATATAGGACAGGAAAGTGGGAATAATGGGATCTTCGCCCACCTGTGAGAAAAATATAACAGATCAGTTGACAGACCACCATTCTTTCTCGAGTTCTCAGAGTCAGCCCCGTCTTCGACTTCTCCCCACGCGATGAACCACGTCATCATTTGTAACTATGTAGCCAGTTTCTAAACTCATCGAAGCACTCCGATTTAAACATTTTAGGATTATCTTTTTCCATGTGTCCAGGGAAGACCTTTCCATGTTTTTTCTAGCATCCAACCACAAAAAAATTTAAATTTTAGTTGCTTCCACTGATATCAATTTTGAAATATCAAAGAACGAATCAAACAACCTAACCCTAGAATCTGAACAAATAATGGAGAAGGTAAGAACCACAAACTGAAACCAATTTTACTACTCAGATTAATGGAAAATTGAAAGTAGAGAATTTTTAAGTCTTACTTTACCGTTTAATCTTGATCAATAACAAAAGCAAAGAAGGGGCAGGGACGTAGAGCGGCACTCCTGTCTCCTCTCTCTTGTGTTTCAGTGCTTCAGACATTAACACCTAAGTGGAAGCAGCTGGCCGCGCGGACATCCAGCAGCACCGCCGTGCTGTGGGTGCAGACGTTTGGCCAGTGGGGGTCCGAATACGATAGAAACTTGAATGCTATAAGGTACTCCGCATTTGAGACTGGGTGCGGCCGCACCCACATGGTTGTATATGGATCCACCCGTGTGGAGGCCCACGTGCCCGTCTATATGAACAGTCATCTGAACGAGAGTAGAAATGGACACTCCGATTTTCAGAAGGCGATCCTCCTCTCTGAATAGTCAATTAATTAGTTACTAGCATAGTGCCCGTGCTTACGCTACCGCTTCATTTCAGGGATGTACATGAAAACAACCAAAACATACTTCCGTACAAGGATTAATTCTTACTAATAATTGCACTAATTAATATATCCTCCTTGTGATAAAATAAACGATCAGGTAATCTACCAATAAACTTTCAACTCAGCAAAATTGCACTAATTAACAGTAGAAGCAGCAGCATGAAAGAACCAAGTTAATCAACTCGGCAACATTAGCATAGCAAGTAATTGGCATGTTGTCTTAGCTCCATTTAGATATCAAATTAATACAGAGCATAAACGGAATCAATACAGAATCAAATCTGTTGACTCAATTTACGGCTAAGACAATTTATATATACACTGACTTATGTTAATGAACGGCCCTACACTTCCTCTGATTCCAAATCCGATAGTGAAGATGTCACTAAGCGCCTTGCCATTGTTGATGAAACTTGATGATGACAACCTTGCAGTGAAGACTATCTCAAGTTCCTCAGTAGCAGAACAGCCTCCATTTGATTCAGTAAAAGTTTAAAACAATGTATCTGTAGTATCGACCAAAAAATGTGGCCATCAAGACCGACATCACACTTATTAGGTCCTGAAAAAAAATAGTTACGAAATAGTTTGTAGGGTGGACTGTTCACAGTCCAGAAATAGCTTTGACTTAAAAAGTAAAGATGCACAACACTAACAAGTTTTTTTATATGAGCTGACAACTAACATGACTTCTATATCAGAGCTGGCATTCTTCTTACTGCAGTAATCATTGATGTAAAAAACACACACGTTAGACAACATTAAGTTTAGATCTGCCTTGTGGGTATCTATAACAGGTTAATGCGCCAAAAGGTTCAAAGTGGAGTATCTATGTAAGAGATGGGCTGCCAATGTACCAACAGTTTAAATAGTAGTTGGACCATCACTGAACATGACTGTTTATTGATAATAACTCAATTGGAAATAGATCTAGTCCATAAAATATTAGAGAATTGCATAGCAAAAAAATCGCAGGAATATCTTAACATACCACTTTGGTAAGAGAACAAAGACCTGACATCCAAAGCGTTGAAAGCCAACCATTACTGAAAAATCCTTACAAAAATACAGAACAATGCATAGAAGGAGAGAAAAAATAAAATGAAAGTGAGATCAGGCCTTATTTCTCTAATAACAGCATTCCCAAGACATTAAATGTAGCTCTCATACCAAAAAGGGAATATGCAAGTTAGCCTTTTTAATATTAATGCCCTGCTACAAAATAGGGTGGCTACAACGTCACGCCTATTCATTGAAAAAAAAAGCGTCACGCCTACAAAATAGCGATGGCATATCATACGAAATAAAATAGAAAGAAGACATGGCTATCCCAACACCTTGTCCGTCAAGCAAAACAGTATCCTCTTCCTGCCCAGAAGCAGCCCGTCTCCCATGAAGATGTAGGTCGCAGTGTCTCCAGGGCAGCAGCAATTTGATCCTTGCATGTGTCAACCTGCCCATAAATTATTTTGCCATTAGGCAATAAGTTCATGTCTAAATCTCTTTGTAATTCAGCTGATAGCTTTGTAACATACCGGAGCCAAAAACAAAGTAGGGGCATGACATCTTCAAGGGCAATAGGCAGACCATCTTCTTATAAGTCCAGAGGAATAAAAACATTTTTCACGAGTTGAATCGGACCTTGGACATCATACAACCCAATCTTGTGGCTGAATGTCACAAGCCTAAATAGAGAGCGCGGAATAAATGCTGTCGCATGGTGAAAACCCAAATGAAGAAGGATACAACTGAATTCACAAATAACACAGTTATTCGACAAACCAAAAAATTCAGGAAGTTCAAAATAATCAGAATTCCATAACTTACAGGGCAGCAAGAGGAGCACTCTTGATGAGTTCCTGCAGGTACTCTTCAGAACCTTGGCAACAATCAAGTCCCAGATTACTTTATAGCACATACACAAGATCAACAGACTATCTTGCAACCCAAAAGAAAAATTTGTTGTGTGCATGATTAGCATTGAATAATGTGCCAAACCTAGGCAATTATTTTTACTCATTCTGTTTTGTGGTTTGCTTTGAAGTAGACAAATGTGAGATTTAGCATGGTCTGTTCACTGTCTTGTGTTATTTTTCTTCCGAAAACATATAAGCTTTTTTCAATCTATAGTTGGGTTCTTTGGGTATTATCACATATGCAGGTAACTTCTCGCATCAAATGGACCGGGATAGAATTCCATGATCGGAATGTACTGGACTTACATGCGAGATCCACTGCGGCCACATAAACAGGCAGCGCCTGCACGCCGTCTTCTCCGCCCTCTGCCTCATCCACTGCACGTATTCAACCTTCAGGTCAAAATTCATCCCACATCACGCGGCTGAAGGCACCTGCATGCCGTAGTACCTGGTATCTCGAGGTCGACGAAAGAGCAGGTGAGTTCGGGGCACGCGTCGGGACGTTGGAACCGTCGCTCGGCCTCGTCGTCGAATCCGTTGAGCGTGCCGCAGTGCGGGCAGGTCCAGCCCCAGCGCTCCAGATCGCAGTGGCTACGCCCAGCAGTGCTCGCAGCGTGGGACGCGGTCCCCGCCGGCGCCGGTGGTCGGGGGCTGGCCGCCCTCGTCCGCGGCGGAGAAGGGCGTCACGGCGACGCCCCACTGGACGGCGCACGACTCCATCGCCTCCGGCGTAGGGGAGAGGAGTCGCACACCCGGTCGACGAGCGCTCGCAGCGCCGCCGCCTCGGACAGGCGCTCCGCCGCCGGAGAGCTGTGGGACGCCTCCCCGGATGAGCACGCCTCCGGAGACTCCATCTCTATCGGTCGCATGACGCCGAACAGGTGTGGGCACCGGCGACCCCCTCTTCCTCATCCTCGGGGGGGGGGGGGGGGGGGGGGGGGGGGGGGGGGCGTTCTCGGCGGCGACCGTGGCGTAGGACTTTGCTCAGGTGGGTGATGGGGAGTTGCTCCTCCTCCGTGGCCGTCGGGATGGGGAAGGGCGCCACGGCCACCGTCGGCAGAGGATGGGAAAGGGCGCCGCCACGGTCGAGGATGATGCCACCGTGGTCGTGGAGAGCAGGGTCACCGTCGGTCGAGGGGAGCAAGGCCGCCACCAGTGTTGGAGTCGCGGGCCGCCGCCCACCCCGGCCTCTCTCCCTCCCCAAATCTCGTTTCTTTTCTTTCTTTTTTTTAGGGGGTGTTTTTCCAACAAAAAAATTTTCACCCCGTCACATCGAATGTTTGGACACATGTATGGAGTATTAAATGTAGACAAAAAAAAACTAATTGCATAGTTTGGTTGAAAATCACGAGACGAATCTTTTAAGTCTAATTAGTCCATGATTAGCCTTAAGTGCTACAATAACACACATGTGCTAATGATGGCTTAATTAGGCTTAATAATTTCGTCTCGCGGTTTCTAGGCTAGTTATGTAATTAGTTTTTTAATTAATATTCGAAAACCCCTTCCGATATCCCATAAAACATCCGATGTGACACCTAAAAACTTTTCATCTCCCAACTAAACACCCCCTTAGATTTTAAGATGGGGATGCGGGGTTGGGAATCGAACCTTGCTCGGGTAGAAGTAAGGATGAAAACGGAAGGAAACGAACAGAAAATCGCTCTATCGTTTTCGTTTTCATATTTTTTAGACGGAAACAGGAGCGAGAGCTGGGCAGTCGGGAGTAAAAACGGTAGCGGGATAAACGGTAATACAAAAATAGGTAAATACGATCGAAAAATAGACGGAAATGAACCGTAAGCGAAAACTTAAGAAGAACATATATGCCGCATATGAATACCAAGACCAAAGTGCAATACCAAATATCAAATATCCGCTGACCACAGTACCACACATAAATATTAGTACAAAAAGACATGACACATCACGTGCTCACAAGTCACAAATAGCGTGTGTTCAACACAAACAGGAAACAGCAATATGCCAATAGGAGTAGCCAATACAGTGCAGTAGTGAATTAAAAAAAATACAGTGCAGTAGACCACCAGCAGGCAGCACTCATACATCTCTACTATAATTGAAAACTTAAATAAATCTAGATCCACCTAAAAAAAGTCCCCCGCTGAGGGCTCTAAACTTTGTGCACCTAGAAAAACATACACAAGAATTTGTCTCTATTAAAATCAAAGGCTACAAAGCCATCCAACCACGATCTGATGGTCGTAGATGAAAGTTTGCAACAACTCAAACTCACCCGCAGATTCAAACTAACGCCACCGCGCCCTCTCAACATTTTCACTTTTATTTTCACCGAGAAAAAACCGCACCCTCTCATCACGAAGACAAAAACAGAGGCTAGACCGGCCGGATCGGCGACCGCCAGCCGGAGCAGGTAGATCCACGCCCTCGCGCCCTTGTGCTCGCTCGACGTGCCGCCGTCTCCTTCGTGGCCGTCTACTACGACGATGCGGCGCCGGGCAGGAAGGCCGGGCCGTCTCCTACGACGACGCGGGTGGCGAGCAAGAAGGCCGGAGCACATCGGCGAGCACGTAGATCCCTGGCACGCGCCCTTGTGCTCGCTAGACGTGTACGCCTGCTGGTCCTCTCTGTAACATCCCAGATGTTAAGAAACAGCTAAAACTTGATCATGAGCATCATTATGCATACCATCAAGCATTGTTGCATAATTGCACCTTATGTTTCAAGTATAGCACTCATATGTTTCATATGTTGCATAGTAATGTTGCATTAAAAGCATGTTCATGTTGCACATGTAATGTTTCATATGCTGCTCTGTGGTGTTTCATATATGTTGCATAAGCTATGTTTCAGTTATAGCTTTACTATGTTGCATTAAAGTGTATCACATATGTTGCTTAGTAATGTTTCACTAAAGCTTTGTATGTTTCAAACATGCCATGACCATGTTACATAAGTATGTTTCATATGCCATGTCTATGTTGCAAGTATAGTATCTCATATATATGTTCATATAAAGTGTTTCACAAGCTTCTTATGCTATGTTTCTTATATCGCATGAAATGATGTCATAAGTATCAAATAGAGCTCTTTGTGATTTTATATAGGAGAATATGGTTAAAGAAATAAAATTTTGTTAAAATAAAGTTTGTTGTTTAAATTATGTTCTATGATATGGGATCAAATTTTAATGGTGTTTCTAAGCTAAGTAAGTTGAAATTGGACTCCAAAGATTGAATTTAATGTTGTCTTTCCGTCTGCATTTGTGGCTGTCTTCAGAAACAGTTATTAAGTTCAATATTTGGAGATTTATTAAATTAAATTTTATAAATAAAAGTTGAGCTACTTGCTGCTATGCTTTAGTATGATGTTTAGGCTTTGATAATATATATTTATTTGTAATTATTGATTATTGGTTGCTTATAATTTAGTTACTCAAAGTACCTAACTCAAAATCATTTCAAAACCTGAAACTGAATTCATTGTTTCAGTTTCACTGTCCCCTCCTTTGGAATTCAAAATCTCAAAATCTATTGAGCTCTCCATGTCGGTCCTTTAAGAAAAGTTGGAGACCAAAGATGAATGAACAACTTTCATTCTTGGAGCTGCTCAAGTTTCTGAACGAAATCATGAGAAAAATAGAGAGGAACTCGCTCTGTCAGTCTGCTACAGTGCGCGGGCAAGCAGCTGCCATGCAGCAGCTTCGTCGTCGGTGGCCGCCCGCCGTCTTCGCGTCGCTTCCAGCATGACACGCAGCTGCCTGCGTGGCCAACGCAAGCAGGAGCTGGCGAACGCAGTGACCTCGCCCTCGTCCACTTAGGCCACGCTGCCGGTCTTCTTCCTCTTCTCCTCCCCGAGCCGCCGTCGTTGCACAGCTCCAGCACGCCGGCAAAATTAGCCGTCGCCACAGCACCCCCGTCCAATTCCTCCTACCAGCAGCTTCACCTCCTTCGCGCGCTCCTCCTTCATGTTGTCGCAGCAGCCCGCTTGGTCGAATTTGGTCGCGCACGCCGTTGCCGCCGCAACTGCTCGCCATGGCCGCCGTGGACAGCTCCACTGTGGCCAGCCCGCTCCAGAGCTTCTCCCTCCTCCCCGCTTGATGCTCTAGCTTCTCTGTGTTGCGGTGATGCTCATCGTCCCGCTGTTTTTGCTAGGCACCGGCCGGAGCCGCCGGGACGCGTCCGTGCCACCTGCCTCCATGGCCAGCAACCTGCAGACCATCGTGGGTCGGGCTGTGCCCCTTGGCTAGTGCGCCTGGACACAGGGAAGCTGCGCCCCCACTTATCCTCCGCCGCCGGTGGCCACCTCGCCGGATTCCGGCCATCGTCGGCTGCTCTGCTCTCTCCTGCGTGTTCTGTCCGTGAAGAAGGAGGGAAGGACCTCGCGCAACAAATAGCAAGTTTCCAGGGGGTTTTCTGCAGAGACCATGACTCATTTGAATAGTGCGCTATAGTGTTTCTCTTTCTCTTTTTATGTTTTCAGCTGAATGGTTGTGAATTTCATAGCTAATTCTAGAAGCATGCTAAAATTGTGAAATTTTGTGTATAGCTTTGTTATGAGAAGATCTACCATGGAAAAATACTAATTGGTCAATATCAGTAGTTTTGATATGATCTAAAAATGTCTCTTTTAATTAATAAATGCATGTTCCATGATTTCTCTAGGTTAAGGTAATTATCCAATGATCATGGAACTTTTTGTGTAACTGTTTTATGCTAGTATCAACCTTCACAAAAAGTTTGGGAATTATTTGATGATGTTTAATTATATCCTTAATTATATGCTTAGTTAATTAGTTAATAGATACTAAAATGATTAGAGTAAATCATAATGAGACTTGGGTGTAATTTTGGAGTTGATTGTAGACCATGAAGCACTTTCACCCCTGCTGTTTCATGACAAAATAATTACTTGAGTGTGTTTCTCATGATCAACTTGAGTTAATAAAACTTAGAAATGCTTTTAAGTTCATTAGTGAATGCATTGATTGTCTTTTTGGATGCAACCCTTGGGTAAAAAGGTTCAACTAGTCTTTTTGAATGCATTGATTGTCTTTTTGGATGCAAACTCTAGTTTTGCATCTCCTTATACTTTGCTTGTACATGCCCTTCATGATATAGCTTTAGTTGGTCAATATGAATGTTAAGTTAACCAATGGCTTATAGGTTAAGCTTGATATACCATGTTACCTTAAAATGAAAAGTTGATATGATCATATCCATGACTTGCTGGACGTATGAAATGTGTGATATGCTTTACCCTTTGTTAAGTACATAACTGACTTGTTAAAAGAACAACTAAAAATGTTTATAATAATTACTTGAAATTGCACGGTGAAGGAAAGTTGTACTTAAGTTAGTTAATCTCGTTATGCTTTCACCAATGCACTTCCATGCATCATGTCATACATCCCATCATGTTAAAACATAGCATCATTTATTACGTGTAGTTCTTACGAGAGTGGGAAGACTCGTGTTGATCAAGTCTCGGAGTAGGTCCATCTACCAGAGGTGCTGGTGTCTATTGGAACTATCTATGGAAACTAACCTTCCCTGCAGCTCAGGCAAGCCCCAGTGCATCACACCCTTCTATAGCTTTTACAAATCTTTATTACACTTTAAGTCTTGTGAGATGTGCATTAAGTAACTAGGAGTCAATCTATACCGTTGTTATATGATTACCTTGTTATACAGTTATCCTTAGTTATACCTTATCAGTATGAAAAGGTCGTTACCTCTTATGCTTAGTAATGCTTAGTCTACGATGGAAGTCGAACAATGGTTTCATCGTTCGAGAGTAACTGTTTCACTTTGCTCTTCTTAACTCTGTTATGGGTTGTGAATACCATGATGTTAATATTGTTAAATCGAGACCGGGCGGAATCTTGGCTTGCGTTATGGTTTGAGGCCCGACGTAGTGACCCCACCTGTGTCGATTAAGGACCATACCGTTGTAGGCTTGTTATGTGTTCGAGACTTTGTAGTACTGGCCACATACTCTGGTAAGCCCAACATATAGGCTATTCCATTATGGAAAACGACAACCGCACACTGCGAGTGGAGAGATGGCGAGAGTACCGTGTAACACACTTCTGTGAATCCGTCAGGGACGAACGACGCAGTGAAGTGGGTACTGTGCTCTCGGGTAGCGCTGGACCGGTTCCCGTTCTGGAGGATCCGAGTGAGGGTTGATATATGTAGATTCAGGTCTGCAGACCTAGACCTGCATATGTCATGTGGTAAGGAAACCCCAGCTAGGCCAAAACGATTCAAATCGCCGCTGCTTCTCGATGAAGAAGACTCGATCCTCTGCCCTATATCGTAGTTAATCAATGAAACACGGATACTGATGGATAAGAAATGATATGAGTTGAACCTGAGCTTTGATGATCAAAGAAGTGATTGATTTAGACTAGGTGCTAATTGGATACTGATAATAACTTAATACACAGCTAAAAGATTGAAAGTAAGGATTGACTTGTAGTAAGCTTTTATGCAAAAGTTACTTCTTGCTTCTACCTTACCTTTAAGCCAGCATATCCTTAGAGTCTTTTCTTTAGTCGAGTAAGACTTGTCGAGTACCCTCAAGTACTCAGGGTTTGTTAACCCCTGTTGCAGAATCTAACTTGAGTAGCATAGTGAGATCATGTCAGTGGGCTCGACATGGTCTGACTACCTCTTCTACCTTTGATGTTTCTTCTTGGATACTTCCGCTGTCTACTCATCTTTTGGAGCTTAGGTTAAAGTTTAACTTCTACATGATTTGTAAACTAATGTTATATTATTCTGCACTCCGATGCAAGATATTTTATATCAAACGTTGTAATATTGTAACAACTCCTTTGTTGGTCCTGTATGAGTTGTAAAACGTGGATGATTCAGGTTTCCTCGAGGACACCCGACAGACTACCGGAGTTGTCTAGCTTATATGTGCAGCTATCAGAAGTCTATAGGCACATGTGGTCCATGTAATTCAGGTGGTTCCGCCGCACTCTCCCTGCTGCTCCTCTCTATGGCGGGGTGAGATCGACGTCGACGGCGAGGTGTTGGTGGCGGCGATCAGGCAAGATGTCGTTTTGATTTCTATTCTCACAGATGCTGCTCCCTCGGATCCCACGCGGCTGTGGCTGCGATTGGTAACCTCACTGCGACTGCATTGATCCACCGCGCCCAAATCCGGCTCCTCGACACCGTTGCTCCACCATCATGATCCCCATCGTCCGACTGACTGCACTCAGCCCTCCCGCAGTCCGTACTCCCTGGTCCGTCGGGGTTCAGTGGATGGCTCTGCTAAATCGTCCTTGTTCTTCTCTCACCCATGATCTGTAGGTTAGCCCAACCTCCTCAGATCCTTGATTTACTGACAGATTGATGGAGAGACTCTAATAATCTGTTTGTTTTGTAGTTTTATTATCTCCAATTTTACTACTATGTGCATGTTGGAGATATCTCTTGAGTCTGCATCTAATTTTGTTCGGATCTCAGCTATCCAAATTTCACCAATTGCTTGTCTGAAGCCCATACCATGGTGGAGTAAAGAAGAAAGCTTTGGCCGTGGATGTGATTTGGGTATTTGATCTGTCAACCGGACAACTAGATTAAGCAGCAAATCTGGCATTCCTAGCAGATTCGCTTTGAATTAGGACTTTAGGAGCCAATTCCCTTTGATTTATATATTTATTTATCTATCGACTTATACTATACTTAAATTTGGACCAAGGCACCCACTCAAGAGAGGAGCTGAAGGACACTTTGCTTCTCAGGAGTATTCGCACTGGCCGACTCAGCAATCTAGCATCATGTATTGGTCGAAATTCAGTATGATTATGAGAATCTGCACCTTACTCATTTTATCTTTCCATTGATTTTACAACTTTTTTTATTATATCCTTGTGTTCTGAATGTCGATATTAGCTGTGGTTAAAACAGAAGATATTAGTATCATAGTATTGTCAAACTATGAAACAATCAAATCGTCTATTGCTGATGGAAGTTGTTTCGTTGCTCATGAGTATTGTCTTGTCGATGCTATTTCCTCTGTGTTGGAAATGTTACCATGACTGTAAGTCTACAACTAGCCTTGCCTTTTGTATCCTATGTAGGTCTGCAGCAAAATTTCTGCTTTATAAACTGTCACCCAATGCTCGAGCAGATCATTCTAACCATTGCCGATTTGAGATGTTTTGTAGGTTTGTCAAAAGTTGTCATAGCCACAAAGTGATGATACCTACTATTCTCGGGCAAAAAGCATACTGCAGAAGTTAGGCCTTCAGAACAATAATAAATGTTTTTATTAAAAAAAAACTAAATTACAAAAAACCAATCTACATGGCACAAGATGTAATATTCCTAGGCCATTCAAATGAAAATCGAGGTTTGTGCTATTTATCTAGGGTCCTTTTGCAACTTGTGTCACACTATCTTGGATTTATACGGTTTGTTACTATTAGGTCCATATATAGTCTCTCCCGCTCAACTCAGAAACAAAAATTGAGGGGAACAAATGTTGTAGTTGTGCTTACTGAAATTTCACATTTATCATGCCAGTGTAGTCAAAGACGTGGGCAAACATTCAGGTCAAAACAACATTAGTGCAGATAGATGATGACTGGCTATGAGTGAAGAATGGTTATGAATGCACCACGATCAGCTCATCTTTGCATTTTCAAGAATATAGGGTGGGAAAAATTTTCATGAAGCAGATTTTTCTCTATATTCCTCCAGAATTGGAAGATGGTGATGAGAGGAGCCAATGACATCACAGATTATTGTGTAATATATTCTGTAATTTAGTAGTGTTATTTTAATTTAGTAGTGTTATTTTAGTAGCTCCACAGGCTTGCTCATGTATATATTTATCAGTCCAATATATATTTTCTGCTTGTGTTTTCTGCAGTCACCTCATGGTTGGAGATCAAGTAGCGCCTGCCTGACTTCACTAGATCTCAGGGGATCAAAGCAGCTTCATGGATGCATACAGGCTGTGGGCATTCATAAGCTCATGGACAAGTTCTTGGAACTGATTTCGTGGAGGGGAGAGGTCGAAGTACCCTGTGCAATTGTTGTTTCTCGCCAAAGAAAATTGTTTCTGCTGCTTCAAAACATTTCACATGATTCGAGTCGCCTAAAATTTCGTCACTATCTGCTTGGACAATTAGACACTCCATTTTAATAATTAATATGTGCACTTATGCGGTGAAAAATTTAGTACAGAATTTGTCCTAACAATATGCAATTTCTCCTCATTTATGAACTATAACTTATATCTAGCACAAGTTGGTTTCTGAGTCCTGTCTTCTTGCGCAGGTGGGTCCCTGGCTTCTTACGCAGGTGGCTAGAGCTCGGTTAAGGCGGTGACAGTCTGGGGGCAATCAAAGCATAACACGGTGGAGATGCAGAGCTGGTAATAGGCAGGATTTGATTATTCTTCTAAATGGAAGTCACTCATTAAGTTTGTTCTTGTGATGTGACACTGCAAACAGTTCTTCAGCTATGAGTTTATATTTTGGTACCTTTCTGCTTTGATTTTTGGTGCCTACTACTGGATTGGCATATGAAATGTCACGTGTGAGGCTACTATTGGATTGGCATATGGAAGATTATAGGTAGACTGCTGTCCTGTTTCTAGAGGATTAGACTATGAGAAAGTGGTGGATTCTACCTTCAGAAAATGATCTCTAGCATTCTGGACTAGTTGCTAATGCTTGTGGAAAAGTGTCCAACTGAACTGCCTGAAGTAATCTCTAGTTTCTTTATGCTTATATGGCTGGTATTGGGTGTAGTAGTGTCCTATAGTTTTTAGATAAGAGATGGTGTAAGGTCCAAATAGGCTAGAGGGGGGGTGAATAGCCTAATTAAAACTTCTACAAGAATTACTTAACCACTAGTTAGTACGAAAGGTGGCGAAGCAAAAGCACTAGCTCTAACTAATTAAGCAAGCCACCTACACAAGTCTAGTACAAGGCTATTCACTAAACACAACAACTACTACAATCTAGAAACAAGAAGTAATACGAGAGAAGAGCTTTGATTGATTATACCGCCGTGTAGAGATGAGATGTACCAATCAATCAATCAATCACACAAGAGAAATCCTCGGGAAGAGAATGACACAAGAATTTATCCCGAGGTTCACTTGCTTCCCGGCAAGCTACTCCCCGTTGTGTCGATACACCCACATGTCGGTTCGCGAGCTAATCGACTATCAAGAGTCGAGCTCTCGGCGGGCGCCGCACAACCGCACACAAGATGGGGATCCTCCAAGCCACGAGATCCACTAGAGTATCCAATTCACGAACTCCCGCGGGGAAGGATCAAGAACCCCTTACAACACTTGGTGAAGGCTCCAACAATCTCCAATTGCGAGCTCAATCACCTCCGCTGCTCCAAGCCGTCTACCGTGTCGAGAAACACGGAAGAGTAACAAGAAATCCGCAGCAACTCGAAGATCAAGTGCCTCTAGAATGCAACTCTCAAGCAATGCACTTGAATCTCACTCAATCTCACTCAAGATATGCAACTAATCAAAGAGATGAGTGAAGGGGTTGTTCTCTAGCTCAAAGTATGTCTCTATATCTCAAAATGTGCAAGAGTTACCCTCAAACCCCGGCCAACCTCTATTTATAATGAAGGGGTATGCAGCTAGCCGTTACAGACGACGCAGCGAAAAACGCGCTGACCGGACGCTCCGGTCAGGGTGACCGGACGCGTCCGGTCACTACACGACAAACGTGAACAGTGCGCGTCAGAACTAGCCGTTGCCCTGACCGGACGCGCTGAACCGATTGACCGGACGCGACAGTGCCCGCGTCCGGTCGCGTTCCAGTATGCTCCCGTTGAGACCGGACGCGTCCGATCGCACGTGACCGGACGCGCCGCGCGTCCGATCATCACTCTGCTTCGCTCTGCCCCTCTGGACGCCTGACCGGACGCTCCGGCTACGTGAGGGACCGGACACGCCGGTCGCGCGCTCTGGTTCGCTCAGGAGAACTGACCGGACGCGCTGTTGAACTGACCGGACGCCACAGTGCCAGCGTTCGGTTAGAGTCCAGTAAGCTCCCTGGATGACCGGACGCGTCCGATCGTCAGTGACCGGACGCGCCGGTTGCAAACCCTAGCACCCGCGCCTGCGCTGTACTGACCGGACGCGTCCGGTCATACCATGACCGCGTCCGGTGCAGCGTCCGGTCACCTCTGTGACCTCCGTTCGCCTCCGTTTCTTTTCCGACTTCCGGCGTAGTGGAAAATAGGCATTTCAACTTCACAAAAACGCCTGAATCCCGCGCTCGCAAAGCTCGGCGGGAGGGAGAGAGGAACCCAAACCCCTCTCTACCGCTTGAACTCCACCGCCTTCGCAAATGTGCTAACACCACCAAGTGTACACCACCATGTGCTTGTGTGTTAGCATTTCACAATTATTTTCCAAGGCGTTATGTTAGCTCTTTACTGGATCCTAATGCATATGCTCAAGACATTGATCTAGTGGCACTTGATTTCCGAGCTAACCGTGATTGCCCCTCTTGATAGTCGGCTATGTATCCTAAATCCGGTCAATCACTTCTCTACTCATCTTAGACCGGCAAAAGGAGAACCCTATGGTTATACCTTTACCTTGCGCTCTTAGATCCTTCTCTTTCACTTGATCATCATGTCCTTCATTTTATGTGCATCTCCACCATGATCATCATTTCATGTCCATGCACCATCTCTTTGTGATCTTGTGGCCACCACTCCTTGCCACATACACCTTCATCACATGTGTTGCTTATGCCTAACTTAAAACACTTAACACATGGCATTAGCAACTTGGTGTCATTGATTACCAAAACCAAACTTGGGCTTTCAATCTCCCCCTTTTTGGTAATTGATGACAACCATCACAAAGATATGAAATGAAATCAATTTTCAATTTCGATAGTATTAGCTCCCCCTACATATGTGCTTCCATGAGTTTGGTTCAATTGTGCACATATGTATAGATTTGAATTTTGGGAGAGTTACTACTATCAAATTGATGCTAAGGTATATAGAATGGACCTTTGAAGCGTGATACCAATCGGAGTTGCCTTTATATACCATCCTTAGCATCGAAGTAGCTAGACACCACTTGTAATACATCACTTGTAAAGATCACAAACACTAAAGTACTTTGTGAGATCAACATTAAAAGCAAAGGTGTCTAGATACCACATGTAAAGCTACTCTTAACAAAACATCATTCAAGTTCTATATCTAGCATACACCATTCAATCATGAATATCGAAATTAAACTTTGCAATGCAACATTTCATCATGTTAATGCACATACAAATGCAACAAATAATCCATGAGCTTGCTCCCCCTACTTATGTGCTCAAATTTAATTTGTCTCCTCCTTACTATATCTTTTCTCTCTCTTTGTGACTTTTCTATCTTTGTGCTTTCTCTCTCCCTTTTTATATCTTTCTTGCTCTTTGCAATATCTTTGTGACTTTTCTCTCCCCCTTTGTCAACAATCACCAAAAAGGTGCTAATTTTAGTGAGAGATAAGTCAATCAATTATGAGGGAGTCCAAATTATGGTTCAATCTAGATCACTTGCCTAGAATATGTAATTCGGTTTGATCCAAGGACAAGCTTTTTCACACCTCATAAAGTATAAGGGTTATCTTGACCATGTTGAATTACACATTATGAGCTTATTTTCTAGATTCAACACTAGGTTTGCAAGCCCACAAACATGTCATATGCTACCACTAGATCAATCAAACATAGAAGCAATAGTGGTACCATATATACATCAAAATCATTTAATTTTCATGAATGAGCCTATTTGTCATGCAAATATGTCTATATGTTCTAAATATGTCCTTAGCAAAGTATGAATGATATACCAAACAACTTTACCTTGCTATGTTGGAGGAGAGGCATGTCATATAAGAATGTGGGGGTACACTCATTTCAAGTTGGAGAAGTCAAGTATGTTCAATTCATTCTTCAACTTGTAAAATCTCTTTTCATCAAGTGGCTTTGTAAAAATATCGGCTAGTTGATCTTCGGTGCCAATGCTCTCAATGCTAATATCACCCTTTTGTTGATGGTCTCTTATGAAGTGATGTCTTATGTCAATGTGCTTGGTTCTTGAATGTTGTACCGGATTTTGAGTCATCTTGATAGCACTTTCATTGTCACACAACAATGGCACATTCTTGAAGTTTATTCCAAAGTCATTCAAGGTGGCTTTCATCCAAAGCAATTGTGCACAACAACTACCGGCACTAATGTATTCGGCCTCGGCAGTAGATAGTGCAACACTATTTTGTTTCTTTGATGACCATGAAACAAGAGACCTCCCAAGCATTTGACAAGTGCCACTTGTGCTCATTCTATCAATCTTGCATCCACCATAGTCGGAGTCCGAATATCCAATCAACTCAAAGTTAGATCCTATAGGATACCATAATCCAACATCATGAGTGCCCTTAAGATATCTCAATATCCTCTTGGTTGCTTTCAAGTGACTTTCTCTAGGTGAAGCTTGATATCTTGCACACTTGCACACACTAAACATCACATCCGGCCTAGAAGCGGTGACATAGAGCAAACTTCCAATCATAGACCGATATTGCTTTTGATCTACCATGTTTCCACTATCATCAATACTCAATTGATCATTTGTGCCCATTGGTGTACTCATTGGCTTAGCATCTTGCAGTCCAAACTTCTTGATCATGTCCTTGATGTACTTGCCTTGACTTACAAAAGTTCCATTCTTCATTTGCTTGATTTGAAGTCCAAGAAAGTAACTAAGCTCTCCAATCATAGACATCTCAAACTCATTAGCCATCATATTTCCAAATTCTTCACAAAAGTCTTGGTTAGTTGATCCAAAGATAATGTCATCCACATAGATTTGCAACACAAACAAGTCATTTCCAAGCTTCTTGGTGAAGAGAGTGGTGTCAATCTTTCCCATCTTGAACCCTTTAGAGAGGAGAAAATCCCTCAACCTCTCATACCATGCTCTAGGTGCTTGCTTCAAACCATACAATGCCTTCTTTAGCTTGTAAACATGGTTGGGCTTCTTATCATCTTCAAAACCGGGAGGTTGCTCAACATAAACTTCTTCATTGATGTAGCCATTGAGAAATGCACTCTTGACATCCATTTGATAGAGCTTGATGTTGTGTGCACAAGCATATGCTAATAAGATTCTAATTGCTTCCAATCTTGCAACCGGTACATATGTCTCTCCAAAGTCAAGACCCTCAACTTGAGTGTATCCTTGTGCTACTAATCTTGCTTTGTTCCTTACAACCATGCCATCTTGATCTTGCTTGTTTCTAAAGACCCACTTAGTGTCAATCACATTGTAGTTCTTTGGCCTCTCAACAAGTTTCCAAACTTGATTTCTAGCAAAGTTGTTTAGTTCTTCATGCATGGCATTTACCCACTCGGAATCTTTCAATGCATCTTCTATCTTCTTTGGTTCTTCTAATGAGACAAATGAGTAATGCTCACAAAATGATGCTAATCTTGATCTAGTTTGAACACCACTTTGAATTCCACCAATGATTTGGTCCAATGGATGATCTCTTGCAATACTAGTAGGTTGGAGTATTGGGAGTTGATTGCTTCCACTTGTTTGACCTTAAACTTGAGCTTCATCATGAGAACCACTAGAGCTTGCTTGATTTGTATCAATTTGCACACTTTGGTTGATCACATGAATATCATCATCATCAACTTGCATCGGCCTTATATCACCAATGTCCATGTTCTTCATTGCATTTGACAATTGATCCCCTCTCACATCATCAAGGTTTTGAGCTTCATTTTGAGACCCTTGGGTTTCATCAAACTCAACATCATGAACTTCTTCCAAGGTGCCATTTGTGAGATTCCAAACTCTATATGATTTGCTTGTGGTAGAATAACCAAGTAAGAACCCTTCATCACATTTCTTTTCAAACTTGCTCAACCTAGTGCCTTTCTTGAGAATATAGCATTTGCAACCAAACACTCTAAAGTATGCAATGTTGGGCTTTCTTCCATTTAACAGCTCATATGGTGTCTTTCCAAGCTTCCCATGGCAATAGAGACGGTTGCTATAATAGCAAGCCGTGTTGATAGCTTCACTCCAAAATGAATGACTAACATTATATTCACTAAGCATTGATCTAGCCATATCAATCAAGGTTCTATTTTTCCTTTCAACTACACCATTCGATTGAGGAGTGTATGTTGGTGAGAATTAATGTCCAATACCAAAATCATCACATAAATCTTCAATTCTTGTGTTCTTGAACTCACTACCATTGTCACTTCTAATCTTCTTGATGGTAGTCTCAAACTCATTTTGCACTCTCTTGACAAAAGACTTGAATAGATCATAAACATCACTCTTGTCATAAAGAAAGAGCACCCAAGTGTATCTAGTGTAGTCATCCACAATCACAAAACCATACTTGTTGCCACCAATGCTAGTGTATGTTGTTGGCCCAAACAAGTCCATGTGCAATAGCTCAAATGTTTTTGATGTGCTCATTTCACTTTTACTAGGATGTGAATTTCCAACTTGTTTGCCGGCTTGACAAGCACTACATAGTTTATCCTTCTCAAAGGTGACATCCTTCAATCCTTTAACTAAGTCATGCCTCAAAAGTTTGTTCAATTGTTTCATTCCAACATGACCAAGCCTTCTATGCCATAACCAACCCATACTAGATTTACTAAGCAAGCATGATGTCAATTGTGTCTCACTATCATTGAAGTCAACCAAGTATAAGCTACCATGTCTAAATCCTTTGAATATCAAGTTTGATCCATCAACACTTATGACTTCAACATCATCACTACCAAATATGCACTTGAAGCCATGATCACAAAGTTGTGCCACCGATAAAAGATTGAAATCTAAGCTCTCAACTAGCAACACATTAGATATGCTCATGTTATTTGAGATAGCAATTTTACCAAGCCCCTTGATCTTGCCTTTCTTGTTGTTGCCGAAAGTGATAGCATCAAAACCACCATTTTGACTTCTATCAATAGATTTGAACATACAAGAATCCCCGGTCATATGTTGAGTGCACCCACTATCAAGAACCCAATGCCTTCCTCCGGCTTTGTAATTGACCTACAAGACAAGATCAATTCTTTTTAGGTACCCAAACTTGTTTGGGTCCTCCAAGGTTAGAGACTAAGCTCTTTGGTACCCAAATGGCTTTCTTCTTTGAGCCCATCCATGGTGTACCAATAAATTTAGCATGAACACCATTTGTACCCTTGGTAAGCATATAGAAAGAATTAAACTTGATTGAGGATACATTTGCATTGAATTTCTTGTTCATGCATTGTTGCTCTATGTGACCAACTTGCTTGCAACTTTTGCAATAGCTACCATTGTTCTTCACAAAACGAGTCTTGTGAGGAGCAAAAGCGGCCTTGCCTTTCTTGGGGTTATAGCCCAATCCCTCTTTGTAGAGAGACGCTCTTTGGCTACCCAAGCACATAAGCAAGCGGTCCTCACCACCATAAGCCTTAGCTAATGTGTGATTGAGCTCTTTTACCTCCTTCTTGAGATTTTCATTCTCAACTATAAGTGTGGAGTCACAAGTGAAACCATCACTACTAGATGAGGATGATGTAGATGAGCTACATGAAGGGTTAGTAGGAGCAACAATAATAGGCTTATGAAAAGTTTCATCAATTATATCACATGATATGCCTATGTTACAAGTTTTAGCTTTCTCAACATTAGTTGGCATGTTTTCACATTTTTCAACTAGAGAGGAATGAGCTTCTTCAAGCTTAGTGTGAGACTTTTGAAGCTTCTTATGGTCTACCTTTAGACTCTCATAAGATGCCCTAAGCTCATCAAGTTCTTGCATAAGGTTTTTCTTTTCCTTAAGCAAGCCCTTGCACTCCTTTCTAGATTCTTTAAAATGTTGAGTGCAATCTTCTAGCATAGTGATTAGTTCATCTTTAGTGAATTCTTCTTCATCACTATCACTATCACTATCACTAGCATTATCATGATCACTCTCATCGTCGGATGATACCTTAGCGGCCTTAGCCATGAAGCACGATGGAGTGTCGAAGAGGGAGACCATCTCTTGGATGGCAATGCTAGCATGTCCCTTCTTCTTGCTCTTGTAGTCATCCTCATCATCACTTGAGGAATCATCACTATCCCATGTAGCAACATGAGAATCATTCTTCTTCTTATAAGAGCTCTTTTTCTTTTCTTGCTTCTTCTTCTCTTTCTTGATAGCATCTTCATCATCACTATCATAAGGACACTTTGCAATGAGATGGTCCTTGCTATGGCATCTAAAGCATCTCATGGTATGCTCACTCTTCTTGGATGAGTTCTTCCTCCTTCTTGCACGATAGCCTTTCTTCTTCATGAATTTGCCAAATTACTTGACAAAGAGAGCCATCTTCTCATCAATGTCATCACTATCACAAGAGCTTGAGTCTTCATCACTTGATGATTCAATCTTGGATTTGCTCTTGGATGTGGTGGCTTTGAATGCCACACTCTTCTTCTTTTCATCATCTTTCTTCTCATTTTCCTTCTTCTTCTTCTTGACCAACTCATCATTCTCATCATCTTCTCTATATGAATCATCGGTCATCACTTCTTGAAATATTTGTTGAGGAGTTGAATCCTTCAATGTAGTCCTCACTAGCACGGTGATCAATGTATCAAATCTCTTGGGTAGACTTCTCAAGAACTTCATAGATAATTGATTGTCCTTGACCTCCTCACCAAGTGCCTTGAGCTCATTGACAATGACTTGCAACCTATGAAACATCTCCGGTACACTCTCATCATCTTGCATCTTGAAGCTTGAAAATTTTTCTTGCAAGATATATGCTTTAGCGGTCTTTGTACCTTCGGTGCCCTCAAATGTTTCTTCTAACTTGGCCCAAGCATCATGAGCAATCTCTATGTTCTTTACTTGCTCAAATGTCTTGTCATCTAGTGCCTCATGAAGAGCACTAATGGCAATATCATTGCATTGGAGCTTCTTCTCCTCTACCGGTGTAGGTGCTTCCGGATTAGCAACCTCAAATTTTGTTTCGGTGACCTTCCACACTTCTCTATTGATTGACTTTAGGTGTGCGGTCATCTTAACCTTCCAATATGCATAATTTGTGCCATCAAAGTGAGGTGCCTTCTTGGTGTTGTTGATGTGCAAGCTTAATTGAGCCATTTCTTTTTCACCGTAGGTTGTTAAGCCTCAAATAAACGGTGCCTCGGCTCCGATACCACTTGTAAGGTCCAAATAGGCTAGAGGGGGGGTGAATAGCCTAATTAAAACTTCTACAAGAATTACTTAACCACTAGTTAGTACGAAAGGTGGCGAAGCAAAAGCACTAGCTCTAACTAATTAAGCAAGCCACCTACACAAGTCTAGTACAAGGCTATTCACTAAACACAACAACTACTACAATCTAGAAACAAGAAGTAATACGAGAGAAGAGCTTTGATTGATTATACCGCCGTGTAGAGATGAGATGTACCAATCAATCAATCAATCACACAAGAGAAATCCTCGGGAAGAGAATGACACAAGAATTTATCCCGAGGTTCACTTGCTTCCCGGCAAGCTACTCCCCGTTGTGGCGATACACCCACTTATCGGTTCGCGAGCTAATCGACTATCAAGAGTCGAGCTCTCGGCGGGCGCCGCACAACCGCACACAAGATGGGGATCCTCCAAGCCACGAGATCCACTAGAGTATCCAATTCACGAACTCCCGCGGGGAAGAATCAAGAACCCCTTACAACACTTGGTGAAGGCTCCAACAATCTCCAATTGCGAGCTCAATCACCTCCGCTGCTCCAAGCCATCTACCGTGTCGGGAAACACGGAAGAGTAACAAGAAATCCGCAGCAACTCGAAGATCAAGTGCCTCTAGAATGCAACTCTCAAGCAATACACTTGAATCTCACTCAATCTCACTCAAGATATGCAACTAATCAAAGAGATGAGTGAAGGGGTTGTTCTCTAGCTCAAAGTATGTCTCTATATCTCAAAATATGCAAGAGTTACCCTCAAACCCCGGCCAACCTCTATTTATAATGAAGGGGTATGCAGCTAGCCGTTACAGACGACGCAGCGAAAAACGCGCTGACCGGACGCTCCGGTCAGGGTGACCGGACGCGTCCGGTCACTACACGACAAACGTGAACAGTGCGCGTCAGAACTAGCCGTTGCCCTGACCGGACGCGCTGAACCGATTGACCGGACGCGACAGTGCCCACGTCCGGTCGCGTTCCAGTATGCTCCCGTTGAGACCGGACGCGTCCGATCGCACGTGACCGGACGCGCCGCGCGTCCGATCATCACTCTGCTTCGCTCTGCCCCTCTGGACGCCTGACCGGACGCTCTGGCTACGTGAGGGACCGGACACGCCGGTCGCGCGCTCTGGTTCGCTCAGGAGAACTGACCGGACGCGCTGTTGAACTGACCGGACGCCACAGTGCCAGCGTCCGGTTAGAGTCCAGTAAGCTCCCTGGATGACCGGACGCGTCCGATCGTCAGTGACCGGACGCGCCGGTTGCAAACCCTAGCACCCGCGCCTGCGCTGTACTGACCGGACGCGTCCGGTCATACCATGACCGCGTCCGGTTGCAGCGTCCGGTCACCTCTGTGACCTCCGTTCGCCTCCGTTTCTTTTCCGACTTCCGGCGTAGTGAAAAATAGGCATTTCAACTTCACAAAAACGCCTGAATCCCGCGCTCGCAAAGCTCGGCGGGAGGGAGAGAGGAACCCAAACCCCTCTCTACCGCTTGAACTCCACCGCCTTCGTAAATGTGCTAACACCACCAAGTGTACACCACCATGTGCATGTGTGTTAGCATTTCACAATCATTTTCCAAGGCGTTATGTTAGCTCTTTACTGGATCCTAATGCATATGCTCAAGACATTGATCTAGTGGCACTTGATTTCCGAGCTAACCGTGATTGCCCCTCTTGATAGTCGGCTATGTATCCTAAATCCGGTCAATCACTTCTCTACTCATCTTAGACCAGCAAAAGGAAAACCCTATGGTTATACCTTTGCCTTGCGCTCTTAGATCCTTCTCTTTCACTTGATCATCATGTCCTTCATTTTATGTGCATCTCCACCATGATCATCATTTTATGTCCATGCACCATCTCTTTGTGATCTTGTGGCCACCACTCCTTGCCACATACACCTTCATCACATGTGTTGCTTATGCCTAACTTAAAACACTTAACACATGGCATTAGCAACTTGGTGTCATTGATTACCAAAACCAAACTTGGGCTTTCAGATGGGCAACCAAAATTAACTGGGTGGCGTGATCTGTATAAACATTGCAGGGTTGTTGAGGAAGCAGAAGTTGTACCATGCTTGGAGGGGATTCGGTAGAAGCAGAAATAGAAGTTGCAGCATGCTCGACAGCTCGAGTCAAATAGCTCCTGAGTTTTCTTTCTTTTTTTTTTCTTTTGTTGACACATGCAAGTACAACCTGATCGCTCATGAGCTCAGAAGGAAGGCTGGTAGCTGCAAAGCTCAAATATTGAGAAGTTTGGAGTGGAGCGAAATAAAGTTATGCATGAACGTTCATATTTTGCAAATATGTCATGTCAAAGACTCAGTTTTGTGACAAGAGTCCTCTTTTGTAACATATCGTTGAATCCAAGATAATAAAGCTCTATTTGGCAAAGAGGTGGGTGTTCCCGTAGTAATATTGGATCCAGATCTTTTGAAACTAAGGGGGTGTTTGGTTCCCTGTTGACGCAAGCCACGCGCGGACTGCAGGGGCTACTTGTTCTCCGGCTGCTGATCGGTTCCTGTCAAAATTGTGGCTACCACTACTACTCATATTACAAAATCACGCCTCACCTATGGCGCCAAAGCCAAAATTTGGCACCGCCAGCAACTGCGTGGAGACCCGGCTACTGATTGGTTCCAGACAAAATTGTGGCTACCACTACTACTTATATTACAAAATCACGCCTCACCTATGGCGCCGAAGCCACCGCCGGCAACTGCGTGGAGACCCACGGCCAGGAACCAGACCCTAAGTATTCCTTGTGCAGGTAATTCACTTTTTATTGTTTGATTTGCATTACCAAATATCACCGTAGCGTTAGCGCAGACATTATACTAGTGTTTATTTAATGGTTCACCACGGTCTCCTCATCCTCCAGAGGGCGACATCAGCATAGGTCGCATCGGAGGCGGGTGGTGCGGCGGCGGCTGCTGGGCTGTTGGCCCAAATTGGGCGTGGAGCCGTGGACTGAGTGAGCAGGCCACAGGTGAAGACCTATCCCGGATAAAAAAAACGGGATATAGGATGTGTTTAGTTCAGGGGTCATAAAGTTTTTGGTACTGTAGCACATGTGTAATTATAGTAATTAGTGTCTAATCATGAACTAATTAGGCTTAAAAGATTCATCTCGCAAAATACATGCAAACTGTGCAATTAGTTATTTATTATCTATATTTAATGCTCTATGCATGTCTCCAAACATTCGATGGAATATGGTGTAAAGTTTTTGGGCGGAAACTAAACACCCCAAAAATGGGATAATCCCGATCAAAAACGGGGATACCGCAAATACGGACGGATGATACACGCGATATTAGCCGTTGGATTTGAGCGAGCAAGGAGAGAGAAGATTTTAGACTAAATCTGGATAGTCCGTTCTAATGATATTGTTTTTCTAGGTTCACAACTTTTCTAGGTGGATGGATGGATGAGGGGCTTCTCAGCGGAGGACGTTTTTTTGGTTGGATTTAGCAAAGAAAAAGATGGGGTAAAGACTTTGTTTCAGCCGTGCGTGCCGTCGTCAACTCGCACGCACGCTCCTCCCACTGTCGATCATCAAGGGCCGTATTATTAGCTAACCAGCACGGCCACCCCGGCGCACGCTCGACCGCACACGCTCGTTTCCACACCGCTCATCTTCTACGTTCTTCTCCACGCACGACCTCTCTCATCCGATCCTCCCCAAAGTCGATGCCGGCTTCCTCCGCATCCTCCTCCCCTGCGTTGGCCCCTGCTCCTCCCCAAGCCAATGCTCCGCGCCCCTGCTCCACTCGCCCCGAGAGCTAGGAAGCTGCTCCCCAGCCAGGCAGGCTAGGAGCAGCGCCGCCGCGCAGGGCAGGCTGGCTGGCCACAGCGCCGCTGCCCAGGCTAGGCTAGCTGGCTGCCGTGTTGAAGCTTTAACCGGGCAAACTGAGCTGCACGGCCTCCGCCGCCGCCGGCTGCTACTGGCCGTGCCCCTGGTCGGACTGTGACGTTGTCTGCGCTGTCCCCTTCCCCTCGCTGCCGTACGAGCACTGCAGTTCCAGATCGGGCATACATCCCATGGTGAGCTCCTCCCTCGAAATGGATCTGTGCATGTCTTGTTTAGGTGCTGCAAATCGTGGATCTAGGGTTAGGTTTTGCTTTTGCTTTGCGATTCGTGGTTCCTGTTATTATAGTACATTTGAACTATTTAATTGTAATTTATGCAACCTTGGCTTCTTAATTGGGCATGATGATGTTGGTGTATTTTACATTTTTGTATCTATGCTCCTAGACATTCACTAATTTGCTGCTTAATTGCAGCAGTATTGTAGTATTAGGTGAGTGTGTTTAAGGATGAGTTACCTTTCTCTGCACTTTATAATCAGAAATGAAATGGTTGTAGTAGGTGAGTGTGACTAATTTGCAGCAGTTTTATATTTTTTATCCAGATGACATCAGTTGTATAGTGAGGTTGAATTCCTTAACCTGATTGTACTAGAAAGAAGATCCATATACTTGTTGCCCTCTAGCTCATTTATTTACATGCTGGATTGCTCCAAGCATAGTGTAATGGTTTTATTTTGTGGCAGTGTGCATCTCTACGTGTTAATCTTTACCTGTCCCTCAATTAATTTCTATGTTGCTGGTGCCATATTTACTGTGAAATACCTAGCTACTAACATGAATTGGCTATCCATTGCAGTGTGTTGTTGGATGCACACCGGAGACTGCGCAGGTGCTATTTCAGCTTAGATTCGTGTCCTTCATCCCTAACAAGCATGTGCGTGCAGTTGATGTCCAGTGCTTGGTTGCTTTAACTCTCTCAGATCAATCAGCAGCTGCTGCTCGTGCTTTTTCTTCTGGTTATTTTGTCACTGCAATTTAACAACCATTTCTGTAGGAGCAGAGGGACAACAACTATTTTGTTGTGGCAACTTCAATATGCAGGTGTAGCTCGGTTTGCAGGTGAACAGCAGCAACAAGCTAACAATTGCTTTTAGACTTGCGCTTGACAAGTTGGACCTCTGGTGCTTGCTTGTGTTGGCTGGTAAGTAGCACTATATCAGTAGCAGCTCTAGCTCTGTTTTCAGTTCAGCATCAGTGCAACAGCAGCAGCTTGCAGTTTCCTGTGTTTTCTTTACTGCAGATCAGCAACTATACTACAGGAGCAAACCGACAACAGCTGTTGTTTTTGTTCAGTGGCAACAATCGGTAAGGAGGTAAGCTAGCTGCTTGGTTTGACTGCTATCTGTCGAGCTTCATATTCAGTTAGTAAGCTTGGAATTTTTTGTAGTCTCCATTTTTTTTTGATGAAACTACTCTCTAAAAATTCAGTTCGGCAAAGTTAGTTGCATTTGTGTGCTTATTTCAATTACAGTGTTGCTTTCGTAGACTAGTTTCCTCTAGCACGTGCCCTCCTTTGCTTAACTATTTGTGTTCCGCAGGACATCCTTTTGGAAGTGGGATGATTTAGTAAATTAGCTTTTATCTCTAGCTAGCTTACGCGTGTAGTCCAAGGCTCAAGCTTAATTTCTTTGCATTTGTTGGCTTGTGCTTCATAGGCTTTTGCTTTGCTTTTGTCTAGTAAGCTTGATATTTATTTCACATGTTCATTAGTATTTTTTTGGGCTGATAATTAGTAGCAACCTATTTTGCTTTACCGCGCTACTTTGAGAAATTCCTAATTGTTTCTAAGGTCGACGTGTTACTAGTTGACTTGTGTAACCTTGGCAATTAGAAGAGTGGTGTGGTTGGGGTTATAATCTGGTCTCTGCTCTAACAGAGGAATTGACTACAGGGCACCTGTCTAATCATGCATAGGTGACAAGTAGAAGCCTCAAATTCCATTTTGTCCAGTAGGGGAAGCGCAGATTGGGAGCGGTGCTGACTAATGCAGGTGAAATATTATTGCTGACAGATCATTCTTTCTTTTTTTTCTACTGTTATGCTGATCATTTCTGTTCAGTCATTAAACTAGCCTGCCTTTTGTACAAAACTAGCTTTTGACATCATGACCTTGCTTCTATTTGATCTGCAATTTTGCCCGTTACACAAACATGTGCAATGCATAAAAAAAATGAAAAGAGAGATGTGTATTTTTTTTGCAAATAAATCAGGGTGGTGGGTCTGTGGGCTGCAGAACACTATACTTGTCTTTTCGGAATACATAAATTGCTTATATATGAAGACATTGTTTCTTAACGAATGACACTTAAATTGCCTAGGAAAATACAACCCACTACAGCATTGCCTAAGAAAATGCTGCTTGTTGTACTTTCTCGGATGCCTGCTTTCTCTATTGATTGGTTGCCCTAGTACTTGTCTGCAGGTCATAGCAACTCCAACCTCAGCTAGGCCACTATTAGGCAGCATAAGCAGCATTTTGGCACTACATAGCTTAGCTCTATTTTTTTTTGGGTTTGAGTAGCGGCTTGCCATGTTCTTCTAGCTTCTTTTTGCATCTGCTTGGTGTTTGTATTGATTTATTTATCCTTTCCCCAATGCAATGCTCACTATAGCATACCAAATAATTGCTGTTTTTTTAGGTCTTGAAGGCTGTTATTGTTTAGCCGATCAAGCGGTATGCCATTAATCTCTGTTGCTATGCTGATTTCTGTTCTCTTTCTTGACACTGGTACACCTTGTCTTGCACTTCTTTAATGGACTGTACAGAGAATCCCATATACAATAATGAACTTCATTGTGTAGTTTTTTTTGCAAATAAAATAGGGGTGGGGATGGGAGTGGAGGTAGGGCTGTGGGTTGCAAACATCCTTTTGTTCGTTGTTTAACTCTACTTATTATTTTCCCAATCCGTTGGCCTGCACAAGTTTGAATGAATCTTATGGAGGCATGTTCCACTTGTTCAATTTCACTCCTTTTTGTTTTTCCCCCAAAATTTGGGTGTAAGGTGTGTCATCCCCTTGTTTACACATATTTTTTCATCTTCTTTTGTCCTCTGCAGAAAAAAGTACGGTCAACGCTGTTAGCCAGTTCTGCTCTAGTCTAACAGAGGTTATAGGCACATTTTTTTATGTTGGACACACATAATTGCTACCAGATTACTAATAAGTTGCCTGACTAAAGATATTAAATTACTTAACTGGTGATATTAAATTACTTAACTAGTGATAGTAAATTGCTTAACTAATGATATTAGATTAATCTGGTATTAAATTGCTTAACTAACGATAATTGTTTGACTAAATTCTGTTTTAGCTAGCTTTTCATCTTTGGTCTGAATTAATTAACATTGTCATATGAAGTGTGTCACCAGATTTGCATACGTGTCATATGAAGTGTGTGACTTTTTTTGTGATGTGTGTGTGCTTTCACATTTTTCTCCCCTGATGTTTGTTCTGCTAGAATAAGTAGAGCTTCAAGCAGACATGTATGTGGTGCTGTTTTTTTTGGGAGAGATATGTTGATATTTCGTACACTTTTGCTTAGTTGGTATAGTTGCTTAGTTCAAACCAATAAAATTGTCCAATCTTAATATCTGGATTGCCTAATGTAAGCAATATATTTTGCCTATACTTTTTCTCATGTGCATATGCTTTTTTCAGGATGGTGCATATGCTAGAACTAGAGCTTCAGTTGCATATGTAGAAAAACTTGAGCTTCAGTTATACATGCATTTGGTTTGAGGGGGGAGAGATGCTGACATAGCTTCACGAAGATAGGCATGTACTGGTGTTTGGGGGAGACATTCTATTGGACAAATTAGCTATAAATTTCTTATATGGTTTCTGAAATAGCGAACTCTATCCATGCAAGAAGTGTTTTTGTGTTGCTATTGTATGTTTTTATACTGCGTTATTCCCATGATAGTGGATAGAATATGAGAGCACGTCGACGACGGCGAGTTCAACGTCAAGGAGTTGCTCAACATGAAAGAGTTCACCAATGCTTACCCAGCGATGCCCTGCTATGGTCATGCTGTTGCTGTTCCCCAAGGCGTGAATCTCGTGACGATGTTCAGAGGCGTGGAGGAGCATGGTGTGCAGCAGCCACACGTTGATCCGGAGTACCGGTGGCGAGTTCAACTTTGATGAGTTGCTCAACATCGACATGCAGGTGCAAATGCTAGTGCAACAGAATGTATATATGTTACCAACATCTGATGTATGGTCTCTAGGGCCGATGATATTTGTTTCCCTACTTGTCACTTCGTGTTATATAAGTTGCCTACTGTTGTATATTTTTCTGCTGGTCACTGTGTTCTAAAATGCTTAATAATATGTACTTTTTTGCCTATCCATTCTAAGATGACTGAGATGCTAGATAAAACATCTCAAGATGTCTAGATCGACATGTGATGAATAATTTATATTTGATTTTTGGCTTGCTTGGGTGAACATGTTAATTTTATAATGTTTTTAGATGTGGGCTAAATGATGCATGGCAAATCTAGGAGCAACGAACCTGTTGTGGGAAGTAGAAAGCGCCAGAGAGAAAAAATTAGTGGAAAAGTAAATTTACTAAAATAGGAATGATTATTAAATACTTAGAGAACACTTTCCGTAAATGGAGTGTGCGTGCGACTTGCTTATAGCATGCACGTGCGTACTCATGCATCGTCAGTGCTAGATCAGAATCCACGCGTGCGTCGTCGCCTCTGTTTTCAAGACGGCTGGACGAGTCCCCTGGTCGTCCCGATCGTCCCCTATATATATATAGTTATATACAATATACATTATACACACACTAATATACTACATATTCTAGGCTCTAGATAGGTCAGTTGGCCACTTACCTGGCTGTTGTAGAGCTCTTTCTTGTCTTGCTGGCTGCTGCTGCCAAACTAAAAATATTGAAAAATAAAGCACATTAACAAGACAATCACTCAATCAGGTGAAACTATGGAAGGCAATCAAGTGATCAACAAAACAAACCAACACAGCAAAGCATATAATTTAAACCAGTCCAGAACTGCATAGTGCATAGTGCATAGTGGTTCACAGTGCCACACTGCCACTACCATAGTGCATACATCAGGTCCATTACATAAATAGGTAAAATAGCCAATGATCTAAAGAACTACTCAAGTAGTTCAGCATCTAGACAGAAGCCTCCTCCATCTCCATCTGTTGCACATCCATGGTTGTCTTCATCCTCCTCCATTGGTGCCACGGGATCAGATGCATCTTGATCTTCTTGGGCTTCATTTATTGCATCAGCATCATGGTCACTACCATCTTCTTCACCTTCAGATACATCTTGTGCTGCAGAAGTCCCCCTACGACGCTTCTTGTTCCTAGTATAGGTCTTCTGAACAGCAGCTGTAGCACGGGTAGCAGCAACCCTAGTCAAGTTACGACCCCTTAGATTCTCAGATGCACCAATAGCTTCATCCAAAACCTCCAGAGGCAGCTCCCCATCCCCACAATTCTCATCCACCCATTCATTGTCCCACCGAAACTCTTCTAGCAAGAGAGGGTTGCTCCTCTTTCCATTGCAGCCAAGTTCTCGATTTTTTTGAAACCTATTTGTCATCTTTTTGTTGTAACTGACATAAACCAATTTATTTAACCTCTTATGCTCCAATTTATTCCTCTTTTTGGTGTGGACCTGCAGAAAAGAAAAATTAACATTAGAACATCACATTGGTCTACACTCTACAATTTGCAATAGCACTAACATTGCAATGATACTTACACCAGAAAATTCACTCCAGTTACGCTCACAACCTGATGCTGAGCAACAAAGACTGATAATTTTCTTTGCTAAACATTGTAGTTCAAATGCATGGCCACCATATGAACACCACAAACGAATTGGAACACAATTAGACTAGAATCAGCTCACAGCAAAACAAAATCAGCATAATTGAAGGAAAGAAAATGTTCTAAACTTACTAGGGTTCTTTTTATCTCTGACCCTTATAGCTAAAGGCATTGAGAAGCCTTCGCCTTCGGATTGTTCATAGTCATCTGCTTGCTGTGAAATCTTGGTTGACACATTGTCATCAGCCACCATTTTCCATAAAACGTGATTGAACATGCTTCTTAACCTTGCAGCTTGTCTCTTGTCTTTCTCCCTAATGGAAAAGAACTTGTTTGGATTCAAAAACAAGGCTGCCCCATATAGCTTTTGCTCCATTTGGGTGTCCCACCTCTTATCATATAAAGCCAACACCTCATCACGTAAATCAGTTCTATCTTTTAGAGATTCTTTGATGGTATTTTTTGCAACATCCATGGTTGCTGTGATCTCAGGAGCTGCTGGTGTCTCATCCCCATCTGCAATCCGTAGAGCAACGAGAAGTGGTTGTGAAGCTTTCAAGCAATATTCCAAATTAGTCCAAAATTGTGCGGACAGGACAATACTCTCAACTCGTTTGGCTTCAGCAGACTTAGACAAGCTATGATTGTGCCATTCCTCGCTGAGAACTAATCTTCTCAAGCCAAGCTTATGTTTATACATACTTGCCAAAGTGAGATAAGATGTAGCAAATCGAGTCACAGCTGGCCTCACAAGATCCCCACCTATTTCCTTTCTCATTAGATCAAGTATCCTCCCATGCTTGTATATAAATCTGCTCACCTTCTTTGCTGAATTTATGACAGTATTGAACTGCTTTATCTCTCCAATGTCTTGCAACAACAAATTCATACAATGGGTAGCACAAGGTGTCCAAAACAAGTGTGGGATCCTCTCCATTAGAATCCTTCCTGCTGCCTTGAAGTTGGACCCATTGTCTGTGACTAGCTGCACCACATATTCCCTCCCAATGTTGTCAATTTGCTTCTCCAACAAATTTAATAGCATATCCTTATTAGCTACTTCACTTGATGCATCCACTGAACCTAGGAAGAAGGTCACTGCTGGACTGTTTGCAAGAAAATTGATTAGATGATGATGGCTAGTATCTGTCCAACTATTAGACATGAGAGTGCAACCATACTCTTTCCAAGATTCCTCATGCTTCTTCCTCAGTTCTGTTGTCCTTTTGACAGCCCTTTCTAACAATGGCTCCCTAATTTCATGGTAGGATGGTGAGCGGTACCCAGGTCCATACTGTCCAATAGACTCAAGCAAAATCTCCCAGCTTCTGGAGTTAATGACATTGAATGGTATACGATTTTCATAAAAGAAATCAGCTACATGGTCATCAACAACTTGTTTGTTCTCTTTCTTTGTGCAATGCTTTATAGTAGGCTGAGAAGTCTTGAATTTGTGCCTTTCTGAAACTACCTCTTCTGGTGTCTTCTGAAGCATGGAAACAACTGCCTTGGTGTTCTTTTGATTTGCTGGTTTTGATGAACTAGCAGTAGCCATATAGGCAGCCATGGATGATTGAGCTATTTTCTTCTTAGCTTGTGCTTGCTTGGTCTTTGTACCAGAACTAGGCACTTTTTCTAGTCCAACTTCAGCAACTTCATCACATTCACCCTCTTCAGATTCTTGTTGAACTTCAGGAACTACCACAACTGTAGACCTTATATTCTTCTTGATGTAAGCATTCATCTGTTGCCTAATAATCTCAAGGCAACTTGAACATCCAAGTGCATCACCATAACTTCTAGCAAGGTGTTGTTTGAACCTATTGATTCCTGAAGGAGTTACCCTCCTACAAAAAATGCATTGCACAGTGTCCTTTGAAATATCTAGCCACCATCCGAACTGCCATCTAGGGTCTTGAGACTTTGCCTTCCTCTTAGGATTTTTAGCTTCAACGCCATTTCTGGAGGTAGTTTTGCTAGGGCCTGCTCAATAAGAGATGCAACATCTGGAGCAGCTGATGCTGCTGAACCAGCAGCAGCAGCTGAGCCTAAAGCAACTGAGGAGCTGGAGCAGAACCAACTTGAACTTCCTCAGGAATGTACACTTCCACTTCACACCGCCTCTGTTGATCTAGATCTACACATAGAAATAGAGCTTCAAACTTAGCACAGGCAAAGCACCAAGCTTGAAGGAGGAGATGATGACTGATGACTGACCTGAGGAGGAGGAGCTCATCTTTGTCATGCAGTTTTCCTCCCTTGCACGATTGGACCTGCACACTCACTAGATCTGCAGGCCTGCGCCTGCAGCACAGCAGCAACAGCCGCAAGGAAGAGAGGGAGGGTAGCTAGAACAGAGGGAGGAGCAGAGAAGGGAGAAGAGGAGAGGGATCTGTAGCAGTACAACAATGGAGGCGGCTGGCTGCTTGTAGCTGGATGGGAGAGGTGAGAGGTGAGAGGAGTGAGGGGGTCTGTCGACCTGTGTCTGTGAGTCTATGACTTGAGTGAGAGGCTAAGGGAGTGAGGGGTTGGGTGTTAAGAGAAACCCTAATGGGCTTGGACCAAAACATAACATATCCTACTAGGCCTAACTCTGAGATACAGCCCACTCTCAGGCTGGACGACCAAACAGCCTGGACAGACGATTAATCGTGGCTGGACGACGATTAATCGGACGACCAGGTTCCTGGACGGTCTGGCCTGGTCTAAGGCCCTGGTCGAGTTGCTAAAACCGTCCAGGATGATTAGTCATGATTAATCACAATTAATTGGACATCTTGAAAATAGGGGTCGTCGCATGCTGAGGGGATCGAGACGGAATGGAAAATGGTGAGCATCTTTCTAGTACTTCTAGATGGATGGTACGTGTGGGGGTATTAACCCCTATACTCCTATGGCTAGACTTGGGCTGGCTTAGACCAGTGGGCCCGGCTCATGAGAAGGATGACACGTGGCCTAGTCGATCTGCTTGGCGCCCCATGTAAGGAAGAAAAGCAAACTTAGAGATCAAGCAAGATCCTGGTAGGTTAGAATAGAAATCCTTATCCGACCAGCTATGACAATTGTAACCAGACAGGATTAGTTTCTAGATTTGTAACCCTGCCTCCTGGACTATATAAGGCGGGTAGGGGACCCCCCCCTCAAAACACATCTTATTACACCTCTCCATACAGAGCAATACAATCTGACGCAGGACGTAGGTATTACGCCCTCACGGTGACCAAACTTGGATAAATCCTTGTGTTTGTCTTGCGTCACTATCTAGTTCATAGCTTGCGCACCTGTCTGCTGACAATCTACTACCTTAGGCATACCCCTCGGTAAACTGCCGACATATCTCGTTGACAGTGGCGCGCCAAGTAGGGGGTGTGCATACAGCTTCCCAGGTGAGCAAGATGGTCATCATCCCTGACTCCACGACCGTGGTGAACGGTCTCTCGTTCATCGTCAGCCAGATCACCTGGACCACCGGCGTCAACAGCTTCATCGCTACTGCCATGGAGGAGGCACAGATCCGATCTGCGTGGACCATGTCTTCATCGGCTATGGCTCTGACCACGCTGGCTATGGCTCCGACCACCCCAGCAACGACTCTGACCATGTTGACAACTCGTCGACCACTTCCCCGCTACAAAGGAAGGATGATCCACAACACCGACCTAATCAAAGCTATCGACCAGGTCGGCCACAAGCTCTCGCAAACCCTGACTTTGGTAGATTCGATTCAAAATCAATCTATCGAGCAGATACTTCTTCACCACAACAGATCTACCCGACCAGTTCGGGTTCACCGTCCAACATGGCTTGATACAGATCTAGTGGTCACCGCTACTCCTAAAGGACGTATAGTATGCCTTCGCCCTGTTCCTACACCCAACCTCAGGTTCTCTGAGTACCAAGCTCTGATGGAGGATCGCTAGGCCCTCCCATACGGCCTGAAAAACGTTGCTTCCGAGTACGTGTATCGTACACCTTATCTGTTCATGGGTCCCATGGAGCGAGACCATGTTTCCGATTTGTACTTCCTGGATATACCTCGACCATCACCAGGCAACGCCGTCAACATGGTCAGAGTCTGAGAGCATCGTGAAGGCTCTGTTCATACACTTCCCGAGGATGGTGACTCCAGCACCGAATCTACACGCTCTGTCTATATCAAGGTTGAACACCTCAAAGACGACGAATATGATCTGGATCCATTACCATACCCTTCAGGTTTTCCTCAGATCCCAAGGTTCCCACCGAGATGTGGTGACATGGTGCTCAACGTCAGCAATGACGAGCCCATAGTCGAGGGAAAAACCGACGAGCAACGGCAGCTTCGTGAATTGCGTAACACCGGCTACACCGAACGACGTCGCTAGGAGGCTGAAGAAGAAGAGCGTCGAAGGGGACCCCGACCAAGAGATCTGGCCAACGCCTTTGACAGGGTTGGCGAGCGGTAGGTTTTTAGGACTCCAAGTGCCAACGTGGCTATCACCATGGCCAACTTGGACCGTTTACCTGACCAACCAGAAATCCAGCAGGTTCGCGATGACATCCGTGCACATCTGATCACTGTTATGGGCCAAACCATCGAGCTAGCTAAACGAGCTCAGATTACCCCGAGCACATCAATTGCATCTAGCCGGAGTCATTGCGTTTCAGAACACCCTAGTCGCCAACAACCATCTAATCTGTGCAATGGTCCACCCCCAGTCAACCCTCGAGGCGGTCACGGTGGCGGTGACGGTGGAGGTGGCAGCGGCAACCGTGGTAATAGCGGTGGCGACGGTGACTGTGCTCACGGAGGTGGTCGTGGTCGTCGAGATGACAACCGCAATCGCCGTGGTAATCGAGATCAGGAAGTGAATCAAGACCCCAACCGTGATCTCTGCCAGCAACTCCCTTCGCATGACGCCCGTAGTCGCATCCTTAGCCGTGCTAATGATCATCAAGCTTACGAGAATGTCCGTCGCATCAAATACGACACTGAGCACGGTCCTCCTGGCCTAAAATAGTTCACTTCTCATCTCTGACAAGTCGTATGGCCAAAGAACTTCAAGCTCGAAAAGCTCAGGAAGTACGATGGCAAGGAGAACCCTAAGAACTAGATCACACTTTATGAGATCACCGTTCGATCAGCTTTGAACGATGAACACGTAATGGCTAATTATCTTCTAGTTGTTCTCGATCAAGCAGGTCATCAATGACTCTTGAGCCTGCCGAATAACCAATTCGATAGCTGGGCACAACTCAAGCAGGCCTTCATCGACAACTTCATCACCACGTGTGACCAGCCGGGCAATAAGTATGACCTCAAGCACATACGTGACCGTAAGGACGAGCTGCTGCGTGACTAGATTCGATGCTTCTCGGATATGCGCCTCAAGATCCCTAAAATCTCTCATGACGAGGCAGTCTCGGCCTTCATCAAGGGCCTCTGTCACCATGATGCCCACAAAAGCAAGCTGCTCCGAAAACGGCCAACCACGGTCTCTGAGTTGCTCGCCACCGCCAAAAACTACGTGGACGCAGATGACGTCGAAAAGATAATCAAGGAAGACGTGGGAGGGCCATCACGCCCTGAACACCCACCACGCCGCGACGACAACCGCAACGACCATGGTCGAAATGACAACCATGATCGTCATGATCGGCGTAATGACAATCGTGACCACTGAGACAACCATGATTGTCGGTGTGACCGCCACGACGACTACAGAGGCAAGTGTCCCCGCGAGGAAGATCATGAAGTCAACGCGGTTAAGAAGCCAAGTGGTCACCGCGATTACTAGGATGACTACAACAAGGCCCTGAAGGGTCCCTACCAGCTTCAGCCCAAATCCAATCACACCATGGAGAATTGCCGCTTCCTCAAGAACATCTACGCCAAGTAGCTCGCCGCCGATGATGCCGCAAGGGCCGACGATGATGCACAATGATGAGATGGTGACAACGACGATGATGAATAGGATAGAGATCCTTGTCATCAATACATCACTCCCACCAAAACCATCCACTCCATATTCGGTGGAAAGGTGTCTCTAGAGTCCAAACACGAGCGCAAACTGCTCAAACGAGCTTGCATGAGCGTCACCAACGCCGACGACCTCATCACCGATCCTAGGTTTCCAGACTGGTCTCACCGAGAAATCTCCTTCAACCATGAAGACCGGTGGGCCGTAATTCCTGAACCTGGCCGGTTTTCCCTCATCCTCGATCCCTACATCAACAGCGTCCGGTTCGAGAGGGTCCTTATAGACGGTGGCAGTTCCATTGACATCCTGTTTCACAATAGCATGCCCGCTCTAAAACTGAGCCAGGTTGATATCAAACCCTACGAGGCACAGTTCTAGGGTGTTCTCCCTAGACAGAGCTCTATACCTCTCGGGTAGATCACGCTCCCTATGTAGTTTAGGACTGTAGAACACTTCCGCACCGACTACATCAACTTCGTGGTCGCGAACTTTGATGGCACCTACCATGCCATCCTTTGTCGACCGGCACTCACCAAATTCATGGTTGTGTCGCACTACTCATACCTGGTGCTCAAGATGCCTACCGAGCATGACGTCCTCACTCTCAGAGGCAATGTCTACACTGCCTATACCTATGAAGAGAAAGGATTCAAAGTGGCTGAAGCCACTGACCTCTCAATCCGCATGGAGCAGACCTTGGTCGCTGCCACCAAGACTCCCACTGACCACCTAGAGATCCCAGAGCTACAAGCCCCACGCAAGAGCATTAAGTCCAAGGACCACAAGGAGATCCAGCTGGTCGATGGCAATTCTAGCAAGACAGCCCTTATCGAGGCCAATCTGGATCCCAAATAGGAAGACACGTGTGGCAGAACCGCCTAATTTAATGTCATCCCAAGAGTACTTATCTTCCATTAGACACTAAGTACCCAAGAGAGAGCACTAAACTCTGCGATTCCGTCGAGCACACCCAACGGGAGAACTCGAAAGTCCACATTTTACCTCAGGATCATAAATGAGAGATAAAGCTTATAACAACTTTACCATTTCATATATCACTTTTAGTACAACATCAGAGTAATTCATTATTTGATTATAATAGCGGAATATAAAATATTATCAAAGTTCAGCGGAAATGAAACCATTTGATGATGAGTTAAAATTATCATGATGAACATTTATATACAGCAAATGATAACAGGTGGTAAATCTTTCCCTTGTGAAACATTTTTGGTGAGAGTTATAAATCAACCCTACATCCGCAACGTAAAGGAAATCCCCACTGAGCCCACCAGGAGGTTTCCACACACAACTGTCAGCTTCAAACACCTGTTACCTGCAACAGGGTAGAACAAACCCTGAGTACTCAATTGTACTCCGCAAGACTTACCCGTCAGAAGAAAAGACTCCAAGGGTATGCAAGGCTATCTGGCTTGTGGGTTATTGCAACTGCAGGAAGCATTACTAAAGGTGCATCCTTATATTTACTTTTTATTAGCAGTTATCAGTAGTGTATTAACCAACCATTCTAGGTAAGCACCTGTTCTACTTTCAAGCAAAGGTTGAGCCATCAGAACCAATTTTTCCATCTTTCGTCTTTCATCTTTCATTTCTTACTACGGTGCTAGAGTGCAGTCAAGTCGTACCGTCACGTAGAAACGGCGATTCGCGAATCAATGTAGCCCAGCTGGGTACCCCGAAAAACACACGCCTCGCTTGTACCCCAGGCACAAGCAAGACCAACCCGTTCCCCTCCTGTCACAGGTTTCCAGGTCCCCGTCCAAACTTGGACTCCTAGCTCCCGTACTTGAGGCCCGGCCTCAATACGGTGCTAAGACCTCCACCTATCCCCGCCTCCAATCAGTCGGTCCGGAAAGAGCCGGAGCCCATGACAAGAGAGTAACAAGTCTTCCTAGCCCCCATCCGCTAGTATATGCTCGGGATAATAAATCTGTGACTTGACCGGGGATCCAGTGCAACGAACGGTCCTTAATCGACACGGACAGGGAAAAAGTGCAACCAAGCTATGCCCCGTGGCCGCGGGACATAACCTGTTACACCCACCAATACCCATACCATATCCCTGCCCGGTCACCATTTCCTTTTCCATCATTTCATCATTAGGGTAATAATAATAATAATAACCACCTATTGTGAGTAACGACAGGTTACTCACGCTACCGATAAACCTAAGCAAAACAGCTACACGATCCTGTACTAGTAAGACTCATGGGTAGATATATATATATGCATGTGGATATCATAAAACTCCTGCAACGTAAATGCACAACCTATATATATATATATATAATAATTTGTAAAATAAGGGTTATGCACCGGGGCTTGCCTGGATGGGAATTAAGATATAACCAAAAGTTAGCATTCCATCACGGCGACACGGTCATCAGGACACCATCTTTTCCGCTGCTCCAAAAGACTTCACGCTCCGTCATTGTTCCTATTATAATATTCGGAGATGCGACATAGAAATGTAAATAATCGACGGCAATCGCAACCTCGTATCATACGATTTCGTCTCTCAAGCTAACGAGCTAACCTTATGGCTAACGAACTAGGTTTCGTATCTATGTTATCGACTTAAGCGTTATTTCCCAACAACCCAGGGTGTTGCTCTTTTCGTTTCGTCGATTTAATATATATACAAACTAGGGTTTATTAGCTACCTAACAAAACTAATTATTTTGGAGCTACAAAAATTACAGTGGACAACTAACATTATGGTTAGCTTACTATAAAATTTTCAGCGTTAATACTATCACTGATTATTCATAACAATTCTTACAAGTTCATGTTTGATAATATTAAACGCCTCGAATTAATTAGAGCAAGCCTAAAAATAGTAGAAATCTACATGAACCAATTACACCTTTATCTAGATCATGATTTTAGGAAACTAACAAAATTGGTTTCACCATTTTTGGACTCCTATACATTTAGATATTAAATTTACAAGTTCCTAGCAACAAAGAAAAAGGAAAAACAATTGAAAGATATACTTTTAAAGCAACGGGCCGGCGCCCACTATTTGGCCTAGCACCCGGATGCGGCCCACGCGGGACGGGTCAGGCGACAGCAGGCCGGCCCAACTGGCCCACAGCGCGCGCGAGGTCGCTCTTTTTGCAGAAGAGCCCCTGAACAAAAGGGCTATTACGCGGAGCCTCAGGTCCCTATTGCACCAGAGACACTTTATGCACGAAGCGCCCCCAACAATCTTTTCTTCTCCCTGAGCCGGTCCCCGACGCCCCCGTGCCCGCCGGCGCGGCTCCGGCCGGCATCGGACGGTCCCGCCGGCCATCTGGGGCCCACTATGCCCCTGCTAAACGGTCGACCACCACCTACAACCCAAACGGTGACGCTAGGTGACCACAGGGGACTGAGCTACGCACGCACGCGAGCTGTAGCGGCGAGCGGCCATTCACCATGGTGGCGAGGCCGTTCCGGCGAGTCTAGGCGGCCCGAGAGCGGTAGGGATGGCGCACGAGTATCCATGACTTACCCGGATGCCAGCAGTGCCGATGGTCGAGGTGGAGAACTGCCGAGGTGACCTGACCACGCGCGCCCGCACCATGCGGCGGCGCTCTGTGATGACACGGTCGTGTCACCGGCGGCAGGGTAGCGGCAGGAGCTCGACTAAGGTGCGCGGGAGGAAGAGGGGTTCAAGGCGAGTCTACTGGTGCATCCAATTCGACTCGAGATGGTCGAAGGAAGCGCTGCCCTTGGTAATGGCATGGCTCGGCTTTATCGACACTGAGAGTGAAGAGCTCCAAAATTGCGGCTTGTCCGGGCACGGTTCTAGGCGGAGTGGGGTTGGTTGTCTAACACACTTAATGGCGAAGGCGTGGAGGTGAAAACTTGCCTTGAATTGGTCTCCTTGCCGTAAGCGATGGTGCGGCCCGTCGGCCACGGTGACAGGGAAGAAAAACCAAGACGGAAAGGTGAGGACGGCTCGGTCAGTCTTCGCCCTGGCGGAACGTGGTAAAGGGATAGCGTGGCGTGACCGCTGGGTAGAGCCACGTCAAGACGAGGCAGCCATGTGAGCACAGGGGAGGGCAGCGGGGCCAGCGGTGGCCACTCAACGCGCGCGCGAGCAGCAGCGGCTCCGCGTGGCTGGCAGCAGGTGCCGCGGCCAGAGTGGCCAAGGCGCGACCACGCCACGGTCAGACCAAGACGGCCTCGGCCGGCCAACGCACGGTGGTGCGCGTGCACGGGGTGCGGCTCGGCCAGGCAACGCCGAGTAAAATGACGTGGTGACCGCGCACACCTCGGCCGAACGACCGACAACGTGCTATGCACGGATTTTAAAGCGTGTACCAACACTTACCCGTCTTGGTTGAGGTTAAACCAACTCCTCTGCCCTCAAGATGGCCCTAACAGCTTCCCAAAGAAACAAATAGCACGTCAAAAGGACAACCAGAGAGGGAGATGGAGTGATGCCAAAACGGGTTCGTCGTGCTGACGCTGGCTCACGAACAGAGCATCGACCACAAGGTTACAGCTCGTTCTAAGGAACTTCCGGCCATTTTTGGAGTAACCACTCAACATCACTCCACCCTACGAACTACACCGTGCTAAAGTACTCGCAAAGGTGCAATTATCGGTGCAAAAACATAGATCTAGTGTTTACGAATTTTAATCAAAATTTAAATGCCAAAGCGACATTACCATTAGGTTTTCAGACTTGGTCATTATAGTTCTAGGAGCTGGAACCCATTTCCAAATCAATTCTTGAGCTACCAGTTATGCTATTGATCACTTATTTATCGGAACAAAAGTTGCGTTTTCATCTACTAGACTTGCGCTTCAAATTTTATTAAGTACTACATTCAATTGATGTTTTATTTTTATTTATAGAAATTCGCTTATCATTTTATGTGCGTTTGAAATTTTAAAACCCACGGAATTTGTTTTGTTAATTTCTTTTAGACCTTAATCGCATGCTAAGTACGCTAGTAACACCAGAGGTGTTACATCCTTCCCCCCTTAAAAAGGATCTCGTCCCGAGATCCGGAACAAGAAACAAAAGAGGGAAGCACGATTACATTTCACAGATCTGAGCTTACATGAGAGGTTACACGACTTCAAACGCTAAACCACTCTGGAATCTAGAGATAGCACGGCTAAGAACAACTCTAATACAACTCACAACCTCTCTAGAAACCGACGAAGACGGGGACAGTGGAAGAGCAATAGGAAAACGATTATCCAGAACATGGCGTATGCCCAACAAAGCCAGAAATTGGAGATTGGTACAAAGATCATCGTTAACTCTAAACCTAAACTAACCAGGGATGAACTTGAACTTCTCCAACAGAAACTAGATCCTTTCTTCTCCAGTTACACCATTGCCTCTGACTAGGAACCCTAGATCTGCGAGCAACGGCTGGATCTCGTAGCTCAGCCTCCAACCACTTCTTCCCGACGGCTTCCTGAGCTTCTTCTACCTGAGCGCTGACGGAGGAAGTTGATACTATGAGCTCTACTCTAGATCTGGGGGTTGAATGGAGGAGGAGCAAGCAAGGTGGCATTATAAAAGCTTGGTGGACGGAGGTGGTGATGCAGTGCACCGGAAGCGGAGGAGATGGGAATCACTGGGGGGGTCACAAGGTGGGGAGAGCGTCGGCCATAGTGCGCTCCCTGTGCGAGCTTGAGTGGGGCAAAGGAGAAAGGAGGGGATGGGGTTCGCTCGACCAGGCGGCGTGCGAGCAACGGGGCCCCAAAGGAAAAGAAAGAGAGGGGGGTCCGGTACGGGAACAAGAGCGAAAACCGAGAGCCGACACGGGTGCCGGGATCAGAGGGGCGTACTGTGCGACAAGACGAGGCGAGTGCGGCACAACGCCGCGGTCGCACGGGAGCGACACACGCGGTCCCACCACCGACGGCGTCCGCAGGGCACACAGTGACAGCGACCCGGCATGCGTAGCATTGTCAAACCGGTCACAGGAACGACGTCGAGTCGGGCAATTCAACTTCTCTGACCTACGTGCGGCTAACCTTCCTGTTGTTTTTCTCTTTCTTCTTTTCCTTTCTTCAAAAACCTTGTTACTTTGACAGAGCACAATTCCATCAACCCGTTGTGGATTTCCCGTTTGAACACAAGAATATTTTTACCAAGAGAATTTTTATAGCAAGAGCGATACCGCGGTGTAACTCGGTAAAAGCACTTGGTCAACAACCTCGATACCAGCGCGCGCCGAGCAGCGTCACCAGGTGGCAGCTGTTCCACAGGTGGCCCTCGGTTCCGTCGCGGCACCATAAGCTATTAACTAAGTAACTATTACCAACTTACTCGCAGTAAAAACAACGGGGTCATAGACCACAGAATCAGAGGAGTAAGGGAAAAATTCAGGCAACACGGGTTCCTTTCAAAATAAGGAACAAGTAAGTAAATCCCAAGGCGGATTTAAATCAAGGGAATTCAAGTGTTCTACTGGGACATCCACAATTAGTGATACAGTGTCCTCTGTTTTCCAATCACGGCCGATCTGTTGCATCAGAACAGTTGTTCCCCTTGTAACCTGCTTATTGTCGTCTCAAGAACCCTAAGCAAATCGAACGAGGTCTAAGGAAAAACGACGTAACAAACACAACCGATAAAGCAAACACTCATTACCAACGGCCTTACACGGGTGCAACATACAGACATTCACTCTCCCACACTCGACACAGCGCTCGAACGTACAACCAGGCGGCCTTAACAACTACGGATGCGGTACAACGGAAAGATTACAACACTAGGGAACAACGATGAAAAGCACTACTAGCAACGATTACATCTCCCCTAGGACAACTAATCTACTTCGTCGGCCCAAACGGCTTCCTTCCTGGGCTCCTGGGGTTCTTCTGCTGCACTAGGTTGTGGATCTGCTCCTTCTTGTGGTGGTGGCTGGGTGAGGGGAAACAATGACTCTACTTCCGAGGCTTCCGTGGGTGGAGGTGCTGCAAAACCAGTTCTCCTTCGCTCCAGCGGATGGACAGGGATCCCCTCCAGGATTAAGGGTTCCTGCCTTTCCGTGGCGAGCGTCCTACGCTTGGCCCTTGTGGCAAGATAGGCGTCCTCCAGCTCCTGGGCATGACGGTCTTGGTCCACCTTGACGGCCTCCGCCATGGCAGCCTCTCGACTCTCAGCGGCTGCTAGATTGGCATGAGCTTCAGCAAGCTGCACTTCGAGCATCCTAGAGAAGATCTCGGCTTCCTCAGCTCGGTGGAGGCACTCCCTTAGCTCCGAGGCCTGCCGGTCATACTGCTCATCCAGGGCAAGCAAGTACGAGGTCAGGTGCACCAAGGTCGGGTTGTCCTCTTGCACGTCTAGACCATGCAAAGCCTCCATGCAAGCCCTCCATACCCGCCGATTCTTATCCCAAGGGGGAAAGAACCGCATGGGGGTACGAGCAATGGGCCCTTCAAAGATCTGACAGAGATGTTGCAAGGCTTTGCGGGCCACAACCTGGTAGGTGTCGCCGAAGCGAAACCCGGTTGCAGTCACATTCCAGGCTTCCGTGAGGTCGGGGAACTCCTCACTCTTGCCAATGTAGACGGTGACCTTACACCGCTCAGTGCCACGCTTCATGTACTCACGGCCCTCATACTCGGGACGCTCCCGAACGCCGAGTTTTTGCAGGGTGGCATACAGGATTTTGGGAAAACCCTCGGTGTTCAAGCAGTAGCTGCTAACCCAGACTCCTGCCATCCTAGGTGGGTGGTGGTTGCAAGGAAGGCTTGAGGAGAAGCTTGCTCAAGAGAAAAGGGCTAAGCGAGCTGGAATGCACTGGGTGGTGACACCAAGTGGCTGGGCTTGCCCCCTTAAAAAGGCAGAGCAGCCAGTGGTCCTGGCGCAGGCCACCCTCGAGCCCTGCACGAGGATCAGTAAAGTAAAATAGCAGGATTTTTACGCACACGAGGCGAGCGGTGTTCGAGGCCATAAAGACTAGCATGGTTGCAGGGCAGAGGTCCGACAAGGGCGCAGAAGGAGTGCCGAAAACGTAAGCCCCGACAGCCGTGAAGCACGAGTGAACGCGAAACATGAAGCCACTGTACAACGGTAACTCCGGGACAGGGACGCGTGGTACCTAGAAACAGGGCACCTGCAAGTAGGACTCGCACGATGACTATAGCAAAACAGCACGTCTGACTTTAGGACCGCATGCTACACACCAGTTAGCTTACCGGACGAAAGCCTACTTAAACTTATTCCGGAGACTTAACTATAGTAATAGGGCTACTTATATAACTTCGTATGCAAACGTCCTAACTTTTTGCAAAAAGGTGTTGTCAAATTTTAATTTAGAAAAGGGTTTTGAAGCTTTATTTCCCCATTTATGCTCTGATACCACCTGTGGCAGAACCGCCTAATTTAATGTCATCCCAAGAGTACTTATCTTCCATTAGACACTAAGTACCCAAGAGAGAGCACTAAACTCTGCGATTCCGTCGAGCACACCCAACGGGAGAACTCGAAAGTCCACATTTTACCTCAGGATCATAAATGAGAGATAAAGCTTATAACAACTTTACCATTTCATATATCACTTTTAGTACAACATCAGAGTAATTCATTATTTGATTATAATAGCGGAATATAAAATATTATCAAAGTTCAGCGGAAATGAAACCATTTGATGATGAGTTAAAATTATCATGATGAACATTTATATACAGCAAATGATAACAGGTGGTAAATCTTTCCCTTGTGAAACATTTTTGGTGAGAGTTATAAATCAACCCTACATCCGCAACGTAAAGGAAATCCCCACTGAGCCCACCAGGAGGTTTCCACACACAACTGTCAGCTTCAAACACCTGTTACCTGCAACAGGGTAGAACAAACCCTGAGTACTCAATTGTACTCCGCAAGACTTACCCGTCAGAAGAAAAGACTCCAAGGGTATGCAAGGCTATCTGGCTTGTGGGTTATTGCAACTGCAGGAAGCATTACTAAAGGTGCATCCTTATATTTACTTTTTATTAGCAGTTATCAGTAGTGTATTAACCAACCATTCTAGGTAAGCACCTGTTCTACTTTCAAGCAAAGGTTGAGCCATCAGAACCAATTTTTCCATCTTTCGTCTTTCATCTTTCATTTCTTACTACGGTGCTAGAGTGCAGTCAAGTCGTACCGTCACGTAGAAACGGCGATTCGCGAATCAATGTAGCCCAGCTGGGTACCCCGAAAAACACACGCCTCGCTTGTACCCCAGGCACAAGCAAGACCAACCCGTTCCCCTCCTGTCACAGGTTTCCAGGTCCCCGTCCAAACTTGGACTCCTAGCTCCCGTACTTGAGGCCCGGCCTCAATACGGTGCTAAGACCTCCACCTATCCCCGCCTCCAATCAGTCGGTCCGGAAAGAGCCGGAGCCCATGACAAGAGAGTAACAAGTCTTCCTAGCCCCCATCCGCTAGTATATGCTCGGGATAATAAATCTGTGACTTGACCGGGGATCCAGTGCAACGAACGGTCCTTAATCGACACGGACAGGGAAAAAGTGCAACCAAGCTATGCCCCGTGGCCGCGGGACATAACCTGTTACACCCACCAATACCCATACCATATCCCTGCCCGGTCACCATTTCCTTTTCCATCATTTCATCATTAGGGTAATAATAATAATAATAACCACCTATTGTGAGTAACGACAGGTTACTCACGCTACCGATAAACCTAAGCAAAACAGCTACACGATCCTGTACTAGTAAGACTCATGGGTAGATATATATATATGCATGTGGATATCATAAAACTCCTGCAACGTAAATGCACAACCTATATATATATATATATAATAATTTGTAAAATAAGGGTTATGCACCGGGGCTTGCCTGGATGGGAATTAAGATATAACCAAAAGTTAGCATTCCATCACGGCGACACGGTCATCAGGACACCATCTTTTCCGCTGCTCCAAAAGACTTCACGCTCCGTCATTGTTCCTATTATAATATTCGGAGATGCGACATAGAAATGTAAATAATCGACGGCAATCGCAACCTCGTATCATACGATTTCGTCTCTCAAGCTAACGAGCTAACCTTATGGCTAACGAACTAGGTTTCGTATCTATGTTATCGACTTAAGCGTTATTTCCCAACAACCCAGGGTGTTGCTCTTTTCGTTTCGTCGATTTAATATATATACAAACTAGGGTTTATTAGCTACCTAACAAAACTAATTATTTTGGAGCTACAAAAATTACAGTGGACAACTAACATTATGGTTAGCTTACTATAAAATTTTCAGCGTTAATACTATCACTGATTATTCATAACAATTCTTACAAGTTCATGTTTGATAATATTAAACGCCTCGAATTAATTAGAGCAAGCCTAAAAATAGTAGAAATCTACATGAACCAATTACACCTTTATCTAGATCATGATTTTAGGAAACTAACAAAATTGGTTTCACCATTTTTGGACTCCTATACATTTAGATATTAAATTTACAAGTTCCTAGCAACAAAGAAAAAGGAAAAACAATTGAAAGATATACTTTTAAAGCAACGGGCCGGCGCCCACTATTTGGCCTAGCACCCGGATGCGGCCCACGCGGGACGGGTCAGGCGACAGCAGGCCGGCCCAACTGGCCCACAGCGCGCGCGAGGTCGCTCTTTTTGCAGAAGAGCCCCTGAACAAAAGGGCTATTACGCGGAGCCTCAGGTCCCTATTGCACCAGAGACACTTTATGCACGAAGCGCCCCCAACAATCTTTTCTTCTCCCTGAGCCGGTCCCCGACGCCCCCGTGCCCGCCGGCGCGGCTCCGGCCGGCATCGGACGGTCCCGCCGGCCATCTGGGGCCCACTATGCCCCTGCTAAACGGTCGACCACCACCTACAACCCAAACGGTGACGCTAGGTGACCACAGGGGACTGAGCTACGCACGCACGCGAGCTGTAGCGGCGAGCGGCCATTCACCATGGTGGCGAGGCCGTTCCGGCGAGTCTAGGCGGCCCGAGAGCGGTAGGGATGGCGCACGAGTATCCATGACTTACCCGGATGCCAGCAGTGCCGATGGTCGAGGTGGAGAACTGCCGAGGTGACCTGACCACGCGCGCCCGCACCATGCGGCGGCGCTCTGTGATGACACGGTCGTGTCACCGGCGGCAGGGTAGCGGCAGGAGCTCGACTAAGGTGCGCGGGAGGAAGAGGGGTTCAAGGCGAGTCTACTGGTGCATCCAATTCGACTCGAGATGGTCGAAGGAAGCGCTGCCCTTGGTAATGGCATGGCTCGGCTTTATCGACACTGAGAGTGAAGAGCTCCAAAATTGCGGCTTGTCCGGGCACGGTTCTAGGCGGAGTGGGGTTGGTTGTCTAACACACTTAATGGCGAAGGCGTGGAGGTGAAAACTTGCCTTGAATTGGTCTCCTTGCCGTAAGCGATGGTGCGGCCCGTCGGCCACGGTGACAGGGAAGAAAAACCAAGACGGAAAGGTGAGGACGGCTCGGTCAGTCTTCGCCCTGGCGGAACGTGGTAAAGGGATAGCGTGGCGTGACCGCTGGGTAGAGCCACGTCAAGACGAGGCAGCCATGTGAGCACAGGGGAGGGCAGCGGGGCCAGCGGTGGCCACTCAACGCGCGCGCGAGCAGCAGCGGCTCCGCGTGGCTGGCAGCAGGTGCCGCGGCCAGAGTGGCCAAGGCGCGACCACGCCACGGTCAGACCAAGACGGCCTCGGCCGGCCAACGCACGGTGGTGCGCGTGCACGGGGTGCGGCTCGGCCAGGCAACGCCGAGTAAAATGACGTGGTGACCGCGCACACCTCGGCCGAACGACCGACAACGTGCTATGCACGGATTTTAAAGCGTGTACCAACACTTACCCGTCTTGGTTGAGGTTAAACCAACTCCTCTGCCCTCAAGATGGCCCTAACAGCTTCCCAAAGAAACAAATAGCACGTCAAAAGGACAACCAGAGAGGGAGATGGAGTGATGCCAAAACGGGTTCGTCGTGCTGACGCTGGCTCACGAACAGAGCATCGACCACAAGGTTACAGCTCGTTCTAAGGAACTTCCGGCCATTTTTGGAGTAACCACTCAACATCACTCCACCCTACGAACTACACCGTGCTAAAGTACTCGCAAAGGTGCAATTATCGGTGCAAAAACATAGATCTAGTGTTTACGAATTTTAATCAAAATTTAAATGCCAAAGCGACATTACCATTAGGTTTTCAGACTTGGTCATTATAGTTCTAGGAGCTGGAACCCATTTCCAAATCAATTCTTGAGCTACCAGTTATGCTATTGATCACTTATTTATCGGAACAAAAGTTGCGTTTTCATCTACTAGACTTGCGCTTCAAATTTTATTAAGTACTACATTCAATTGATGTTTTATTTTTATTTATAGAAATTCGCTTATCATTTTATGTGCGTTTGAAATTTTAAAACCCACGGAATTTGTTTTGTTAATTTCTTTTAGACCTTAATCGCATGCTAAGTACGCTAGTAACACCAGAGGTGTTACAACACGCTCATCAGGTTTCTAAGGCAGAACGTAAGTGTGTTCACGTGGAAACCCACGGACATGCCCGGTGTACCTCGGCACCTGATCGAGCACTCCTTGAATGTCTCAAAGACCGCCAAACCCATCAAGCAGAAGCTATGATGGTTCACTCGTGACAAAAAGGAGGCTATTAGGGTAGAAGTTACATGGCTTTTAGTAGCTGGATTTATCAAAGAAGTGTATCACCCGGAGTGGTTAACCAACTCGGTGCTTGTACGCAAAAAGAATAATGACTGGAGAATGTGTGTCGATTATACTGATCTCAACAAACACTGCCCTAAAGACCCCTTTGGCTTACCACGCATAGATGAGGTTGTTGACTCAACAGCCGGCTGCGAGCTACTGTCCTTTCTCGATTGCTACTCTGGTTATCACCAGATCGCTCTCAACAAATACGACCAGATCAAGACGTCTTTCATCACGCCTTTCGGCGCCTACTGCTACACGACAATGTCTTTTGAGCTCAAGAACACGGGGGCCACAGACCAGCGCGCCATCTAGAACTGTCTCCAAAATGAGATAAAGGATGACCTTGTCGAAGCCTACGTTGATGATGTGATTATAAAAACTAGGGAGGCCCATACCTTGGTCGACAATCTCCAGAGGATTTTCACAGCTCTTAATGAGTACCAATGGAAGCTTAATCCTAAGAAGTGTATCTTCAGAGTCCCGTCTGGTATATTGCTAGGTAATGTCATCAGTCACGATGGCATATGCCCCAATCCAACTAAGGTTAAGGCTGTTCTGGATATGCAACCCCCGAAAAATGTTAAGGATATCCAGAAGCTCACTGGATATATGGACGCCCTCAGCCGCTTCATCTCACGACTCGGCGAGAAGGGCCTGCCTTTCTTCAAATTGCTTAAGGCATCAAAGAAGTTTGTCTGGTTGGAGGAGGCAGACGCTGCCTTCACATAGCTAAAAGATTTCCTTACCTCTCCTCCAGTCCTTACTGCTCCTTAGAAAGACGATGTCCTTTTTCTCTATGTTGCGGCCACTGATCGCATGGTCTCCACAGTTATCGTGGTCGAGCGTGAGGAACCTAGCCACATTTACAAAGTCTAGCACCCTGTTTACTTCATCAGTGAGGTACTCAATGAGTCCAAATCTAGATACCCTCAAATTTAGAAGCTAATCTACGCCATCCTGATTACATCCCGAAAGTTAAAACATTACTTTGACGGATATCGGGTGGTGGTCAAGACCAATTTTCTGCTTAGGGGCATCATCTAGAACAAGGACGCTAACAGACGCATTATCAAATGGGCGATGGAGTTATGCCCCTACTTCCTGGAGATCCAGAGCCATACGACTATTAAGTCCCAGGCCCTGGTCGATTTTATAGTTGAATGGACAGACCTAAGCGTGCCTCCCGATCAGGGGCTAATCAAATACTAGAAGATGTATTTTGATGGTTTCCTCAAAATTGATGGCGCAGGAGCAGGCATGCTCTTCATTTCACCAAATAAAGACGAACTCCGCTATGTCCTCAGGCTTCATTTCCCTGCATCTAATAAGACTATAGAATACGAGGCCTGTCTCCACGGCATGCGGATTGTGGTCGAGCTTGGTGTCAAGCGCCTGTATGTCTATGGTGACTTAGCCCTAGTCATAAACCAGCTTAATAAAGACTAGGACACGACTAGCAAGAAGATGGTTGCTTATTGCAAGGAAATCAGAAAGTTGGAAGGCAAGTTCTACAACATTGAATACATGCATGTGGTCCGAGATTAAAACAAAGCAGTCGATGAGTTATCTAAGTTAGGGTCATCCCGAGCTAAAGTCCCACATGGTGTGTTCATCCAAGATCTTGTCAACCCGTCAATCAAGGAAGCAGAAGATCATGTGGTTGAAAAGCCCCTAGACCAGCAACTAGTGGCCACGGTTCCTCCTCTGATCACTACAGAACCTTCTCCGACCACTCATACTTTGCCTGTGACCACTGATAATATTGACTAGAGGGCACCCTTTATCAAGTATCTATAGAATGGAACCGGTTATACTGACCGAATAGAGAATGAGCGCCTTATACGTCGTAGCAAATAGTATATACTAGTCGATGACATCCTCATGTGCAAGAATGCGAAGGAAGAAGTCTTGATGAAGTGCATCACTCAAGAGGTAGGCATTGAACTACTGAAGAAATTCATAGTGGCACTTGCGGCAATCACGCCGCCTCACGAACCCTGGTCAGTAAAGCTTTCTGAGCAGGATTCTATTGGCTGTCTGCCGTGGCCGATGCAGAGAAGCTGGTACGCCACTGTGATGGGTGTTAGTTTTTCGTGAAGCGCATACATGTACCAGCACATGAGATCCAGACCATACCAGCCTCCTAGCCATTTGCGTGCTGGGGATTGGATATGATTGGGCCCTTTAAGCCGGCCCTTGGAAATTTCAAATGCGTGTTCGTGATAATCGACAAGTTCTCCAAGTGGATTAAGTACATGCCCTTGACCAAGGCGTCCTTAGGAAAAGCGGTCGAATTCCTCGACCAAATCATACACTGTTTCAGCCTCCCCAACAGCATCATCATAGACCTAGGGACTTAGTTCACTGGTAGTACATTCTAGGACTTCTATGATGAAAGGAGCATTGTTGTAAAACATGTGTTAGTGGCGCATCCCAGAGCTAATGGACAGGTTGAAAGGGCAAACAACATGATCCTCGATGTGTTGAAGAAAAGACTGTACAAAGAAAATGAGAAAGCATCCGACAAATGGCTCAAGGAACTACCGGTTGTGGTCTGGGGTCTCCGCACCCAACCCAGTCGAAATACGGGTGTCTGTCCCTACTTCATGGTCTTACAGTGTAGAAGTGGTGCTCCCTGCCGACATCGCTTTTCGATCACCAAGGTTCAAAAACTTCGACGAGGACATGTCTGATGAGTCATGAGAACTTGAGGTAAACTACTCCGAGGAGCGGTGGCTTGATTCCTGTGTGCGTACTGCCAAGTACCTTGCTATACTATGCAAGTATTACAACAAGCATGTCAAAGAGAGGTTCCTCATGGTCGGTGACCTGGTCCTGAAGTGGAAGACGAATCAAGATGGCATGCACAAGCTTTCATCGCCATGGGAGGGACCATTTGAGGTCACAGAGGTTACACGGCCTACTTCCTACAGGCTGGCCTATCTTGATGGCACTGTGCTGTCCAAGTCCTGGCATATTGATAAGCTCAGGTGTTTCTACCCTTGAAGCACTGAAAGAGAAAGATTTGTACCTCTCTTGTACTTTGATTATTTCAATAAAGCATTTATGTTTCACTCAACGTGTTTGTTTGGAGACTACTTTTTATCAATATTTTATAACAGACCAATTGATAAACCACCATTCTTTCTCGAGTTCTCAGAGCAAGCTCCATCTCTGACTTCTCCCCACGCGTGTATGGGACCCACTCTCTATGCTCCGGGTGGTCGGCGGGCGCTCCCTAGTCTAACCTGTGTGCTCTTACGTGTGAACAAGCTCCGTGCCTCGCTCTCAGACTACAGATCTGGCCAGGGCTATATGGATTCAACAGGATGATGTGTCTCCCAACTGCTACAACTAAAACAGAACACTTATACATTTTAACTTAGTTATCGTCCACATAATATACAAGCTTAAAACATTTTTTATACGAAAACAAAACAAGCTTACATTGTCTTAACAGTACATTATTACAAACTTGCCTAACGAGGCACAAGTCTACAATAAAATAAAATTGTTCTTCCTTCTACAGCTAAAGGCTACTGGTTGGTTGGTGCTCGGGCTGGGCGCTGCTCTTCACCCTCTCACCCGCTCGATGGTGGCGGTGCCGCTTTGGCTGAGGAAGCTGGTGCCACCGGGGTCTGGCTGGTCGAGACCGCAGCCTCCGATCGCTCCACGGATGAAGTTTCCGGCACCAGGGACTGGCTGGTCGAGACCGTAGCTCCCGGTAGCTGATTTGAAGATGATGGCTCCTGCACCGGAGGTGACGACGTCCCGCACAAGTTGATGTCGCCTATTATTGAAGTTGACAAGTCAAGCAACTGGATCTGTAGTTCATCTGCTTGCTTTAGGCCAACCTCCTTGGGATACCCTAGCTCAAAGCGCTTAAAGTCGATCAGCGGGTAGTGTGCACGCACCATGCTGAGCACATGGGCGCCCGTGTATTCCCTGGCCTCCTTCACGAACTGATGGAGCCATCCCAAGGCATGCTACTGATGGAGCCATCCCAAGGCACGCTAGCACCTATCGAGTACTCCAAGAGGCGGTGCTCTGGCCTCGGTTGTCGGTGACTCTAGGTCAATCAGGTCCAACACTGGCATGATACCGCCCACCATTTGGGTGCACCGACCCTTCCAGAGATCCCGGTCCTTCTCGAGCTCGAGAGTCTTTGCTAAACAGGCGTCACGATCTTTGATAACCTCCTTGAGGCGCTTTTTCGCGTTCAACTTTAATTCAGTAGAGCAGCACTCCAGTCAAGGAAGTATCATATAGAAACATACTGAACTGACATAGTAAGACCAAGACAATCAACACTTATTGTTCAGCTCTAGGTTCTTCGTCTTTAGCTCCTCGGTCATCTTTATGGACTGATCTTGGAGCTACGCGTGGTCTTGTGCCAGCTGGTTGTTTACTGCTGTCAGTCGGATGCACTCTCCGACCAAGCGTGAGTTCTCTTCTTGAAGACAAGCCACTTCTTTCGCCAAGCCTACAGACAGGCTGGTCAGTACAAGAATATGTATTCACAATACTTTTTAGTGCTTGAGGAGACAAGGCTAGACAACTTACCCGTCCTCTCACGCTCTTTTTGGCTGAGCTAGGTGACGGCGTTGTACTGAAATGCCTCCAACTCTGTCTTCTCCTTCTCAGCAGTCTCGAGCTTTTTGCGCAGCCGATCCACCTCGGCTGTCAGCTCCTGGTTCTCTTTGAACGTTGGTTCAATTTGGTCAAAGCACTGCTTGTGGTACTTCGCCGTCTTCACGATATCTTGCACGGTGAACACAATATCATTCAAAGTACATGCATCATGATACTGGTCTAAGAATGCACAAGATGATAGCTTACATGTACTTCGGTTATAAGCCGCTTCGCCGCCAGCTCGACTTTTCTTGTCTCATCAACTGTGGGGATTTCCTCGTGGCATATGCAGTGATCCCCACGTTGATGGCATACATACACGTGTTGGCGACCGTCCTAGGGATGTCCCTGAATCGCCTCAAGGATGTCGTCATCAGACTCCACGGCATCGGCAGTCCTAGGCTTTTGTTGTTGCTGGCCAGCTTTGGCCTCCTATCATTGGCTAGCCCCGGCGTCAGCATACCCTCGACTGCTCTCGGTCCTCGACAACACCATCAGAGTTTTCCCCTGAGCTATGGCATCGGGTAGAACACCGTCCTGTGTGCTCGGGGTGGTTGCAGACTGCTCTGGTGCTTCTTGTCTAGGCTCAGGGACTCGCTTCTCCATTGCTGCGTGTTCCACACCTGGTGCCTCAGGAGGCACATGTTTAGATATCCTCTACTCGGCGGCTATCTCCACCATCATCGGCTCTATTAGGTTGGCGCTTGGCGCTGCCTGCTCGCTGGTTGCTCTCGTGGCAGCCGATGACGGCCTCCCACTGGCGACGAGCTGCTCGGGGATCTCCGTTGACACCGAGCTACAATTTGATAAAAGCACAGTTGATGATGCCTATTATTATCTGCCTTTACTACTAATGCTTACTGAAGTGTGCAGATACTTACATGTCCACCTGGTGATGTGCGGCTGAGAATACGCGCCGACACGGTCGCCCTCGGCTCCCTTGCTGGCAAGATGAGCTCTAGCCACCCTCACTTGGTGGCAGCACATGTGATGCAGCTGTAGTGGACGCCGTCGGCATTCCCAGCGATGGTGCTACTACTGGTTTCGACGGCCCCTCCTGGATTGTCTGCTCTACGCCCTTCCTCTGATGAGGAATGAGTAGATCAGCGGTCGGGTTTTCTTCTTTGTCTTCATCCGACTAGCTTTGTATCATTCGACGATGCTTGCTGGTCGGATTCTCTAGCACTCCCATGGTTTCTGAGCTCCCAGGCCTCTTCTTTGAGTGTTCGAGGGTGACTGGGTGCTTATCAACCGTCCTGCTCTTAGTGTCTGTCCCGGTGCTTGGTGCTCCGTCTCCCTCCTCATTATCGTCGACGTGAGCGTAGCATTGCTGCACGTTCCACGGTGGGGGCTCCACGCTCCTTGGATGGTCCATCCCGGGCACTAGGACACGTACAGCAAGTGCCTTTCAATATCGTGCAGCTAACACCACAAGGACAACAGGGATTACAATAGATATTTTTTATCAACTATGTGATCGACACAAAAGACAGATGCTAGGGAAACCTTTGGAGCTGGTCGGATGAGCTTGTATGCATGCACGATGACGCTCAAAGGATGGTATGACAGATCTGCTAGGTTGAATAGCTCCATAATCCTTCACTTGATCTCGTCCTCGTGCAGCCAGTTCAGACGCATTCTGGTCTGGTCGGTTGAGCCCTGGTACTCATAGCCGGCGTGCACCCTCTTCTAACAAGGCTGCACTCGTAGACTAATGAAGCTCTCGGCTATGGCTGGTCTGTCTAGATGGTTCCATGGGAGCAGCTCCATGAGCTCCCTTACCTGCCCAGCGTACTTCGGTTTCTCGTTCCAGCTGACTCTCTTCTCCGGGATGTAGCCAACGTCACAAAGGGTGGCGGTGTTGGACTCTTCTCGGATGTAAAACCATTTTTTGCACCAATCACCAAGGGAGGTATTCCAGGGGCAGCTGAGGTACTCAGACTTCATTCCGTCACGGAGTGTCAGGTACACTCCGCCGGTGATCTGAGATCCCCCCTTGGACCCCTTCTTTCGAAGACAGAACATGTAACGAAAGAGATTGAAATGTGGCGGAAATCCACCAAAAGCTTCGCAGAGATGAATAAAGGTGGAGACGATAAGGATTGAGTTGGGATGCAGATTGCAAATCCTAATCTCATAGTAAAGGCAAAGACCTTGGAGGAAAGGATGAATAGGAACCTCAAATCCCCTCTTGAAGAAATCCTCGAATACAACGATCTCACCAGGTTGGGGATCGGGGAAGCTTTCCGAGTCTGAAGCTCTCTAGCCTCCGAGCGCCTTATCATGAAGCACCCCCCAGGCCAACGAGCTCGTTGATGGATGATTTGGTGGACTTCGACTTCCACCACTCCTTCTTCATCACCTTGGCCCTTTTCTACGTCTCAGTCTTGGCCATCCTCTACCTCTCTCGCCTCTTTGCTTTGGCTCAGCTAGCGGACAGAGAGTGTGTCGCTTCTAATGGCGGCGAGGTGTTGTAAGGTCCTAGATGGCTAGAGGGGGGTAAATAGCCAAAAAAACCTACACAAGCCACTAAGCAAACTTGTTAGAATAACAAACGGCGTAAAGCGAGATTTGCTTAGCCTACAGTTGTGATGCAAGCCTCTTATCCACAAGTCTAGTAGATTATGATCTCTAGTTCACACAAGGGTTATGTCACTAAACTTACACTAGTGAGCAAGCTAACAACTACTAGCAAAGGCTACCACTAGAGCTACACAAGATAATCTAGTAAATGTAAATGTGTGAGAGAGGATTGTGAATCTTATACCGACGGTGGAGTGAAGATGTTGCCAATTACCAAGATGATATACAATCAATCAATATTGAAAACAACACAATATGAAGACCAATCACCGGGAGACAAGAGACACAATATTTTTGTTCACCCGGTGTTCACTTGTGCACTGACAAGCTACGTCACCGGTTGTGTCGACCAACACTTAGATGGTTTCTCGGTGTGACCCTCAAGTCATTTGCCCCGAAAGGCACACCCCGCAAGGCACCATAAGACACCACTCTCAAGTGAGGTAACTCAATGACACGCGCAATCCACTAGAGTTGCTTTTGGCGCTCCGCCGAGGAAAGCACAAGAACCTCTTACAATCTGCCGGAGGTGGCCAAGAACAATCACCTTCTCTTGCCAATGCCTCCAACAATCTCCAAGACGGCTAGGAGTGGTACTCTCCAAGAGTAACAAGAAATCCACCGGCTAAACCACCCACAAGTGCCACTAGATGCCCTCAAGCTATGCAATGCACTTTGGGATCACTCAATCTCTCTTTTGATTTGCAATCAAGCAAGAGAGATGAGTGGGAGGGAGAAGCTCTAGCTCAAAGGATGCACAAGAGTGTTAGAAATCACAAGAGACCTCCCCAAGGGCAGGCCAACAAGTATTTATAAGCATCCCAAACAAATAGAGTCGTTGCACCCCTTCACTGGGCGCTTTTCAGGACGACCGGACGCGCCGGTCGAAACTGACCGGACGTGCTCAACCGTGTCTGATCGCCCTGCACCGTCCACGTGTCCCTCTAGATTCAAACGCGGCCGCCCGATCCTCAAACAGTCACCGTGCGCCAATGGTCAAACGTAATGACCGGACGCACCGCTCAACCGACCGGACATGTCGATCGCACAGCACCGCGAGCCCACGAAGCAACAACCAGACGCGATAGTGCCAGCGTCTGGTTGGAGTCCAGTAAGCTCCCTCAACGACCGGACGCGTCCGATCGCGTGTAACCGGACGCGCCGCGTCCGATCAGCTTTACGCCATGCGCTACACTTCTGGGTGCCTGACCGGACGCGTCGGTCCCGCGAGTGACCGGACGCGCCGGTGCGAAACCCTAACACCTGCGCGCCTGACTGCCGCGATGAACTGACCAGACGCGTCCGGTCAAACCATGACCGTGTCGGGTGCAGCATTCGGTCACCTCCGTTCGCCTCCGTTTCTTTTCCGACTTCCGGCGTAGTGGAAAATAGGCATTTTAACTCCTCAAAAACGCCTGAATCCCACGCTCGCAAGCTCGGCAGGAGGGAGAGAGGGACCCAAACCCTTCTCTACCGCTCAAACTTCATTGCCTTCATAAATGTGCCAACACCAACAAGTGATCACCACCATGTGCATGTGTGTTAGCATTTTCATAATCATTTTTGAAGGTTTTCTAGTTAGCTCACTAGGCCCTACATGCAATGCACTTCATGAATTCACCTAGTGGCACCCGTGCGTCGAATAACCGATAAGACTTCCCCCTCTTAACAGTTCGGCTATCGATCCTAAACCACTCACACCCTCTATGGTGTCTTGAGTGCAAAACAAAATGGCCTTATGGTTATACCTTTGCCTTGAGCCCATTTTGTTTTTCCAAAAGATATGATCCACTTCATATCATCACATGACCATCTCGATCCATTGACCTTGACTTCACTTGCACTTCACCGTTGCATCGGTCCGTCAACGCCAAGTCTTGCTCAAGCTTCACCATCGCATGGTCCTTCGCTTCAAAGCCTCGACTTGCCCTTCACCTTCACAACTGGTCCATCGAGCCAAGCATCATCTCAGTCTTCATCATCTTGGTCACATGAGTTAATGTCATGTCTCATATTCAATGACCACCTTTATCTAAATCATCCACTTAGATACCAAGGTTAGTCCTAGGTTTCATCAATTAGCCAAAACCAAACTAGGGACTTTCAATCTCCCCCTTTTTGGTAATTGATGACAACCCTCACAAAGATGATTTTGATAATAAAAGTTTTGAACTTGTCATACTTGTCCAATCATTTTGCTCATAAGTAAAGTTTGGACAATTATCACAAGCTCGATTTTGGTAGCATTAGCTCTCTCTACATATATGCATAGAGTTTGGATTGAAAGCTTTGCACATATGCATGGATAGAAGTGTTGAGAGAGTAATTATACCAAAATGATGCTAAGGTGTAAGAAATGGACCTTTGAAGAGTGATACCAATCAGAGTTGCCTTTTACACCATCCTTAGCATCATGAAGTAACTAGACATCCATCACAACTCAAGAACCCCGTGAGATCAACATTATAGTAAAGGTTCTTAGACCACTTGTATAGCTTTAGGCACGTCTAGATACCACATGTAAACTATTCCTATGTATGCTAGTATATCATTTCATCATTCAAGTTCTATACTAGCATTGCACCACACAAGCATGTATATTGGATTTAAATACATGTGCAATGAGCAAGTCATATGAGAATGAACAAACAAATGCAACAACTTTGTTTATGAGCTTGCTCCCCCTACTTGTGTGTATCAAAATTTTATTTACCCATTTATCATGTTGAATCATCTTTTTTCTCTCCCCCTTTGTCAATAACTTACCCAAAAATGGGATCAAATTGTGGAGAGAAAAACAATATTTGATGGAGTAGGTTAAAATTTATCAAATTTGTTTCAACCTAGAACACTTGGCAAAGATATTTAATTCAATTTGAACCAAAGACAAGCTTCTTCACACCTCATAATAAGGGTTATCTTGCCTATGATAAATTAAACACGTATAGCAAATCTTCTAGATTCAACACTAGGTTTGCAAGCTCACAAACATGTCATATGCCACCACTAGATCGAAACAAGCATAGAAGCAATAGTGGTAACATATATCCATCAAATTCATTTGATTTATCATGAATGCTCATGCATACCACTTATTATGTCTACATACTCTAGCAAGTCCTTAGCATAGGATGAATGACATATCAATCAACTTTACCTTGCAATGTCGAAGGAGAGGCATGTCAATAAGTGGGTGGGGTGCATTCAACTCATGTTTGAGAAATCAAGAATGTTCAACTCATTCCTTAGCTTGCAAAACCTCTTTTCATCAAGTGGCTTAGTGAGAATATCGGCAAGTTAATCATCGATGCCAACACTTTCAATGGCAATATCTCCCTTTTGTTGATGATCTCTAATGAAATGATGCCTTATGTCAATATGCTTTGTTCTTCCATGTTGAACCGGGTTTTGTGTCAACTTGATTGCACTTTCATTATCACATATCAATAGCACATTCTTGAAGTTGAGGCCATAATCCTTCAAAGTTGATTTCATCCATAGCAATTATGCACAACAACTCCACACACTCACATATTCGGCTTCGACAATAGAGATTGCCACACTATTTTGTTTCTTTGAGGACCATGACACAAGTGATCTTCCAAGTAATTGACATGTGCCACTTGTGCTCTTTCTATTGATCTTGCAACCCCCATAGTCGGAGTCCGAATATCCAATCAATTCAAACTTTGACCCCTTGGGATACCATAGTCCAACATCTCTTGTTTGCTTCAAGTACCTCAATATTCTCTTTACGACCGTGAGATGACTCTCTCTAGGTGAGGCTTGATATCTAGCACACATACAAACACTAAACATGGCATCCGGCCTTGATGCGGTGACATAGAGTAGATTTCCAATCAAAGACCGATATTCCTTTTGATTCACCATTTTGCCATCAAGATCACTATCTAAATTGCCATTTGTACCCATTGGAGTTGAAATTGGCTTTGCATCTTGCATTCCAAACTTCTTCAATATGTCCCTTATGTATTTCCCTTGACTCACAAATGTCCCATTCTTCAATTGCTTGACTTGGAGACCAAGGAAGTAGCTAAGTTCATCAATCATAGACATTTCAAACTCTTTGGCCATCATAGCACCAAATTCTTCACAATAAGCTTGATCGGTTGATCCAAAGATGATGTCATCAACATATATTTGCACTATGAATAGATCATTTCCAATCTTCTTGGTGAATAGAGTTGTATCAACCTTGCCCATCTTGAATCCCTTAGAGACAAGGAAATCCCTTAGCCTCTCATACCATGCTCTAGATGCTTGCTTTAAGCCATATAAAGCCTTCTTCAACTTGTACACATGGTTGGGTTTCTTGTCATCTTCAAATCTGAGAGGTTGCTCAACAAAGACTAACTCATTGATGATTCCATTGAGAAATACACTTTTGACATCCATTTGATATAGTTTGATGTTGTGTGCATAAGCATAAGCCAACAGAATCCTTATTGCCTCTAATCTTGCCACGGGAGCATATATCTCATCATAGTCAAGACCTTCTACTTGAGTGTAACCTTGAGCAACTAGTCTTGCTTTGTTTCTCACCACAATGCCATCTTGATCTTGCTTGTTTTTGAACACTCACTTGGTTCCAATCACATTGTAGTCATTTGACCTTTCTACCAATTCCCAAACATCATTTCTTGTGAAATTGTTAAGTTCTTCTTGCATAGCCATGATCCAATCGGCATCCCTTAAAGCTTCTTCTATTTTCTTTGGTTCTATAGTTGACACAAATGATGCATGCTCACAAAACATAGCCAATCTTGATCTTGTTTGCACACCACTTCTAATATCACCAATAACACTATCAATGGGGTGATCTCTTGTAACATGTTGTGGTTGGAGTACTTGCACTTGATTGCTTGAGCTTGGTTGATCACTTGATGTATCTCGATGAGATGAACTAGCACCATGATCTTGCACTTGAGAGTCACTAGCTAGCTTGAATGGAGAATTGAGCACTTGATCTTTATCATCATCTTGAATATCAATTACTTGCTTTGCTCTAATGTCCCCAATGTCCATGTTCTTCATTGCTTCCACCAATTGAGTTCCACCAACATAATCTAGATTCTCTTCTTCATCTTGTGACCCATTGGTTTCATTAAATTGCACATCATGGACTTCTAGAATGCTACTTGAATTGTTCTAAACTCTATAAGCTTTGCTTGTAGTTGAATAACCAAGTAGGAACCCCTCATCACATCTCTTGTCAAACTTTCCCAATCTAGTGCATCTCTTCAAGATATAGCATTTGCAACCAAACACCTAAAAGTAAGAAATATTTGGCTTTCTTCCATGAAGTAGCTCATATGGGGTCTTCTCTAGCAATGGATGACAATATAGTCTATTGATATAGTAGCAAGCGGTATTGATTGCTTCATCCTAAAATGATTGACTCACATTGTACTCATGAAGCATTGATCTACCCATATCAAGCAATGTTCTATTCTTTCTCTCAACTAGGCCATTTGATTGTGGAGTATACTTGGCCGAGAATTGATGTCCAATGCCATAGTGATCACAAAGTTCTTCAATTCTTGTATTCTTGAACTTACTTCCATTGTCACTTCTCACTTTCTTGATTCTAATCTCAAACTCATTGTGAACTCTAGTGAGAAAGGTCTTGAAGATGTCAAACACCTCACTTTTGTCACTTAGAAAGAATACCCATGTGAATCTTATGAAGTCATCTACTATGACAAAACCATACTTATTACCACCTATGCTTGAGTATGTTGTTAGGCCAAATAGATCCATGTGCATCAAATCAAATGCTTTGCAGGTGCTCATTGTACTCTTCTTTGGATGTGAGCTTCCAACTTGCTTCCCGGCTTGACATGCACTACAAAGCTTATTCTTCTCAAATTCAACATCTTTCAAACCATTGACAAGATTGTGAGTTATAAGCTTCTTCAATTGTTTCATGCCAACATGACCAAGCCTTCTATGCCAAAGCCAACCCATACTTGATTTAGAGATTAAGCAAGTGTCAAAGAAGTTTCTCTAGCATTGAAGTCAACTAGGTAGAGATTCTCATAGATAAAGCCCTTGAATGCCATATTTGAACCATCCACACTAATAACTTCCACATCATCAACCCCAAAGATGCATTTGTAGCCTAGATCACATATTTGTGCCACGGATAGAAGATTAAAATCCAAGCTTTCAACTAGCAACACATTGGAGATACTCATGTAATTTGGTATTGCAATCTTGCCCAAGCCAATAACCTTGCCTTTCTTGTTATTGCCAAATGTGATAGAATCAACACCACTATCATTGTCATTGATTGAGTTAAACATTCTTGATGTACCGGTCATGTGTTGAGTGCACCCACTATCAATAATCCAATGCCTTCCTCCGACTTTGTAATTGACCTACAAGCAAATCAATGAAGCTTAGGTACCCATTTTTGCTTGGGTCCTTGTAGGTTAGTAACTAAGCTCTTTGGTACCCAAATAGCCTTCTTCTTTGGGCCCATAATTGGTGTACCAATAAACTTAGCTTGCACACCCTTCACACTCTTGATAAGCACATAGCAAGAATTAAAAGGTATAGCATTAACAAGGTTCTTGCTTTGGTTCTTTTTATTGCAATTATGCTCTAGGTGTCCAACTTGCTTACATCTATTGCAAAATCGACCATTGCCCTTCACAAAGCTAGGCTTTAGAGTTGCAAAGGCTGACTTGCCTTTCTTGGGGGTGTAGCCCAATCCCTCTTTATTAAGAGAGAACCTTTGGCTACCCAAGCACTTAAGCAAGCGGGCCTCACCACCATAGGCCTTGCCTAGGGCGTGAGTGAGCTCATCCACCTCTTTCTTGAGAGTCTCATTCTCAACCATTAGTGAGGCATCATAAGTGAAACCATCACTAGTAGTGGAGATAGAGTCGGTGATGGTGGATGAAGAGCTATAAGAAGGGTTAGCATTTGACATGATGATAGGTTCATAAAAGGATTCATCAATTATATCACATGTAACACCTATATCACATGATACAATAACCTCCTTCTTTGCTTGTTGCTCAAGTAGCAATGAGTGAGCCTTTTTAAGCTTAGAATGAGCATTACCAAGATCCTCATAGTCTTCCACTAGAATCTCATGAGTGGTCTTAAGCTCACTAAGGACTTTCTCAAGTATTGCTACTTTCATTGAAAGCTTCTTACACTCCTTATCCTTGGAAATAGCTATGTCTCTAGTTTGTTGCATCAAGTCATATAGTTGTTCTTTAGTTGGTTCATCATCATCATTTTCATTATCATTATCACTATCATGAACATATTCCATTTCACTTTCATCATCACTCTCATCATATAATATCTTAGTTTCTTTGGCCATGAAGCATGAAGAGGATGAACCAAATAGTGATGGCTTCTTGTTGATAGCAATGGAAGCAAAAACCTTGTTGGATGATTCTTCTTCTTCTTCATCATCATCACTTTCCCAAGTGATCACATAGGCACCATTCTTGCCTTTCTTGAATGTCATATTGGCCTCTCTCTTCTTCTTCTTCTCAAACTTGTCCTTCTTGTTCTTCTTCTTATCATAAGGACATTCCGCTTGAAGGTGCTCGGTGCTATCACAATTGAAGCACTTCCTTTGTGACTCCTTGCTCTTGAAGTTATCATTCCTCTTCTTGAAGCCTCTTCTTTTGATAAATATTTTGCTAATATTCTTGACAACTAGAGCAAGTGCCTCATCATCAATTTCCAATTCTTCATCTTCTTAGTTGTCATCTTCTTCTTGAATTGAAGTTTTGCCCTTTGAGGAGGTGGCCTTGAATGCCACGGTCTTCTTCTTCTTTTCTTCCTCATTCTCATCAACATCTTGATCATACTTGTCAAAGGTCAATACCTCTCCAAGCAAATCATTGGGCTTCATTGTTTCAAGCCCATCTCTTTGTAGCATCATGATCAACATCTTGAATCTTCTAGGTAAGCTCAACAAGAACTTGTGGCAGAAATCTTGGTCTTGAGTCTTGTGCCCTAAGCTCTTAAGATCATTCACAATGACTTGCAATCTATGAAATATCTCTAATATTGTTTCTTCTTCTTTCATCTTGAAGTTCTCAAACTCACTCTTGAGCCCATATATCTTGGCACTCTTCACAACCTTAGTGCCCTCATATGTTTCACTCAACCTTGTTCATACTTCATTTACCAATTCTAAATCCTTGATGCCCTCAAATTCTTTTATGTCAATACCATTGTAAAGTGTATTGAGAGCCATTCTATTGCATGTTCTATTTGCTCTATCTTCATCGGTGAGATGATCGAGATCAATGATAGTAAAATCATTCTCAATAACTTGCAATACTCTCTCATGAATAGAACCAAGGTACATTGTCATTTTTCTCTTCCAATGAGCAAAAGAACTAACACCATCAAAGAACGGTGGCTTGCCCCCCAACATGATTGAACACAATTTGAGTCATTTTTTACACCGAAGGATGTTAAGCCTTGATTAAAACGGTGACCACAGCTCCGATACCACTTGTAAGGTCCTAGATGGCTAGAGGGGGGTGAATAGCCTAAAAAAACCTACACAAGCCACTAAGCAAACTTCTTAGAATAACAAACGACGTAAAGAGAGATTTGCTTAGCCTACGGTTGTGATGCAAGCCTCTTATCCACAAGTCTAGTCGATTATGACCTCTAGTTCACACAAGGGCTATGTCACTAAACTTACACTAATGAGTAAGCTAACAACTACTAGCAAAGGCTACCACTAGAGCTACACAAGATAATCTAGTAAATGTAAATATGAGAGAGAGGATTGTGAATCTTATACCGACGATGGAGTGAAGATGTTGCCAATCACCAAGATGATATATAATCAATCAATATTGACAACAACACAATATGAAGACCAATCACCGGGAGATAAGAGACATAATATTTTTGTTCACCCGGTAGTCACTTGTGCACCGACAAGCTACGTCACCGGTTGTGTATACCAACACTTAGATGGTTTCTCAGTGTGACCCTCAAGTCACTTGCCCCTCAAGGCACGCCCCGCAAGGCACCATAAGACACCACTCTTAAGTGAGGTAACTCAATGACACGCGCAATCCACTAGAGTTGCTTTTGGTGCTCCGCCGAGAAAAGCACAAGAACCTCTTACAATCTACCAGAGGTGGCCAAGAACAATCACCTTCTCTTGCCAACGCCTCCAACAATCTCCAAGCCGGCTAGGAGCGGTACTCTCCAAGAGTAACAAGAAATCCACCGGCTAAACCACCCACAAGTGCCACTAGATGCCCTCAAGCTATGCAATGCACTTTGGGATCACTCAATCTCACTTTTGATTTGCAATCAAGCAAGAGAGATGAGTGGGAGGGAGAAGCTCTAGCTCAAAGGATGCACAAGAGTGTTAGAAATCACAAGAGACCTCCCCAAGGGCCGGCCAACAAGTATTTATAAGCATCCCAAACAAATAGAGCCATTGTACCCCTTCACTGGGCGCTTTTCGGGACGACCGGACGTGCCGGTCGAAACTGACCGGACACGCTCAACCGCGTCCGATCGCCCTGCACCGTCCACGTGTCCCTCTAGATTCAAACGCGGTCGCCCGATCCTCCAACGGTCACCGTGCGCCAACGGTCAAACGCAATGACCGGACACGCTGCTCAACCGACTGAACGCGCCGATCGCACAGCACCGCGAGCCCGCGAAGCAATGACCGGACGCGACAGTGCCAGCGTCCGGTTAGAGTCTAGTAAGCTCCCTCAATGACCGGATGCGTCCGATCGTGTGTGACTGGACGGACGCGCCGCGCGTTTCGATCAGCTTTACGCCATGCGCTACACTTCTGGGTGCCCGACCGGACGCGCTGGTCCCCGCGAGTGACCAGACGCGCCGGTGCGAAACCCTAACACCTGTGCGCCTGACTGCCGCGATGAACTGACCAGACACGTTCGGTAAAACCGTGACCGCGTTCGGTGCAGCGTCCGGTCACCTCTGTGACCTTCATTCGCCTCCGTTTCTTTTCCGACTTCCGGCGTAGTGGAAAATAGACATTTCAACTCCTCAAAAACGCCTGAATCCCACGCTCGCAAGCTCAGCAGGAGGGAGAGAGGGACCCAAACCCTTCTCTACCGCTCAAACTTCATCGCCTTCATAAATGTGCCAACACCAACAAGTGATCACCACCTTGTGCACGTGTGTTAGCATTTTAATAATCATTTTCGAAGGTTTTCTAGTTAGCTCACTAGGCCCTACATACAATGCACTTCATGAATTCACCTAGTGGCACCCGTGCGTCGAATAACCGATAAGACTTCCCCTCTTAACAGTTCGACTATCGATCATAAACCACTCACACCCTCTATGGTGTCTTGAGTGCAAAACAAAATGGCCTTATGGTTATACCTTTGCCTTGAGCCCATTTTGTTTTTCCAAAAGATATGATCTACTTCATATCATCACATGACCATTTCGATCCATCGAACTTGACTTCACTTGCTCTTCACCATTGCATCGGTCCATCAGTGCCAAGTCTTGCTCAAGCTTCACCATCGCATGGTCCTTCGCTTCGAAGCCTCGACTTGCTCTTCACCTTCACAACCGGTCCATCGAGCCAAGCATCATCTCAGTCTTCATCATCTTGGTCACATGAGTTAATGTCATGTCTCATATTCAATGACCAAATTTATCTAAATCATCCACTTAGATACCAAGGTTAGTCCTAGGTTTCATCAATTAGCCAAAACCAAACTAGGGACTTTTAGTGCGCTAATGGCGGCCGCGGAGTCGGAATAGGGAATGCGGGCTGGAAGAGGAAGGCGATTGGTTTGCAAAGGCGACTATTGGGTGCAAATGGGGAATGCCGCATAGCGGCTATTTATCCCATTAATCGCGCCGTTCCACCTCCCCGAGATATTCGGGGATCGTGCGTGTGCAACGTGGCACGCGCTGTGCAGTTTTTCACTTTTTACCGGCACCCGCGCCAGTAAATGCGCTCCCTCGGTTACAACGTGGGAGAGCCCATGGTGACGCGTCTTGACAGACGCCGACCCACATTGTGATTGACAAGACACAAGCATGACTGCAACGTCACATCAGGAAGACTTCTGAGACAACGGGTCAGGTAAAAAAACAAGAAAGCGAGACAAAATATGACAGAGAAAAAGGTGTTGTAGATACACGACGCTCGGGGACTAGTCTGGCGACTACAGCCCATCTTAGATCATCGAGTACGATAAACTCCGCGACCACGCTCGGGGACTCGTTGATCACTCTCCGACTATGCTCGAGGACTCGTCGACCACGACTTACGCTGTGCTCGGGGAATGTTTTGACCACTCCCCCGACCACAGCTTGAGGTCTGGTTTCCTCGGCTACATGTGAACTTTGACTCGCATACAGTTGAGAGATCAGCGTTTTTTTAGACCTTGCTACAAAGCTCATACTTCGCCTTTCAACAAGCTCGGGGACTACATCGGTACGATGCACCTGTCGGTGCATCTCAGTATCAAGTTTTCAAGAAGGTTCATTTTAAGACCCTGGTACCACGTGCCTACGTCATCTATTACCAGGCTCGAGGACTAAGTGGGCACACTTCACCTTGCGGTGAATATGCTTGTTTTTTTACCCCTACGCTTTGTTTACCCTGCTTACATTTCTTTTCAGAAATACAAGTGGGCACACTTCACTAGGAAGGAAATCTTTTTCTTTCTCTCAAGAGCACCATACATTCTTTAGACAACCTATTTCTCCGGCGACAACGGTGGTCGGTTGTATTTCAAGCTGGTCGCCTCAGGCTTGCAACAACTACTCGGTATGGCGTTTTGACTGGTCGACAGACGTCAAGAACTAAAGCCTCACTGTTCGGAAAAGGTTAAGACGGCGTGTCGCATCACAATGCATGATGCTCGGGGACTAGCTGTGGGCGTATTAACCCATATACCCCTACGACTAGACTTAGGCTAGCTTAGACCAGTGGGCCCGGCTCATGAGAAGAATGACGCGCGGCCCAGTCGATCTGCTCGGCGCCCCATGCAAGGAAGGAAAGCAAATTTAGAGATCAAGCAAGATCCTGGTCGGTTAGAATAGGAATCCTTATCCAGCCAGCTATGACAATCGTAACCTGGCAGGATTAGTTTTCAGATTTGTAACCCTGCCTCTCGGACTATATAAGGCGGGCAGGGGACCCTCTCAAAACACATCTTATTACACCTCTCCATACAGAGCAATACAATCTGACGCAAGACGTAGGTATTACACCCTCACGGCGGCCGAACCTGGATAAATCCTTGTGTTTGTCTTGCATCACCATCTAGCTAGTTCGTAGCTTGCGTACCTGTCTGCCGACAATCTACTACTTTGGGCATACCTCTCGGTAGACTGCCGACCATATCTTGTCGACAGCAGACACGTAGGGCCTGTTTGATAGAGCTCTATCTGATTTTAATTCTCTATGGAAGCTAATTCTCTAAAAAAAGTGATTCTCTTTGATTCTTTAGCATAAACTCTTGAAATCGTGACAGAGAATCACTTCAAGGATCACTTCACAGCTCGATCAGCAGCCATAGGTCGTAGGAGTATCTGTGTGTTCCTCATTTCTCTGGCTGCCTACGTTGGTATTTGTGGAAGACCGGGAAAGTTCAAGTATTTGTGGAAGACTTGGAAAGTTCAAAAACATGTGCTACTGCCTACGACGTCCATACACCATTTCAAACAAAAATGTCATCTTTGCTAGTTAAATGTAGAGAGAGTTGTAGGCGGCGGAACTCCTCGGTAACCATATCCATGGCCTGCATTGCCTGCTCGCGGGCCATGAAGCAGATATGTGAACTTTTCTTTTTTTGTGGATGGGACATATTGGGTTAGACTTCTAGAGCGTCACACAACATGTATCTGCGACGATAGCAGCGTTCCAACAAGTTTATTGTTCTGTTTGTTCCCGTTAAATACAGTCTATGTTTCATACTTGCGCAAAAAAAAAGTCTATGTTTCATAGGACACATCCTCGAGAATTCGCGGTAAAACAATGAATAGGGTAATTTACTAGTAGAATTTGTACAGAATTCAAAACGAACACGAGTGCAGATCTGCATGATCCTTCGACGCACTGAAGTTATCTTCAGACAATATCCTAGGTCTCGTTTAGTTCGGTGAATTGGGAAAAAAATACTGTATCAGAATTCATGTAGCATTTCGTTTGTATTTGGTAAAAATTATCCAAATTTTGACTAACTAGGCTTAAAATGTTCATCTCGTAAAGTACAACAAAATTGTGCAATTAGTTTTTGATTTCATCAACATTTAGTACTCCATGCATTTGCCGACATTTTGATATGACAGAAAATCTTCTTTTTGTATAGTAAAATTTAGGGAAGAATTGGGGAAACTCAACGAGGGCCTAATCTACAAACTCAATTTTCGCAGCAGCTGCTGAGCCGAGTCCCATGGCTTCTCGGGAAATAGAGCAGTACTCCCTCCGTCCCTAAATGTCTGTCACTTTACGCTTTCCGAGAAACAACTTTAATTAAATATATATTAAAAAAATATTAATATTTATGGTATATAATTAGTATCATTGAAAAGGTCTTTGAATCTAGTTTTTTAATAAATTTATTTGGAGATACAAATATTGCACGCATTTTATACAAATCAAGTTAAACTTACGGACACAAAAACCGAAAACGACATACAATTGGGGACAGAGGGAGTAGTAGATAGATGAGGCACATCGCGTCAGCGTTAACCGCCCGCGGTACGCGCCATAAATAATAATTGGGAGGTCCCGACAAATGCTGGCACTGGTAACTTTGCCAGCTCCCAACTCCAAGCACGGGGTTTCTCAAATATTTTGTGAAATGCTACTATAGTACTTTTTGTTGTTATTTGGTAATTAGTGTCTAATCATGGTTTAATTAGGTTTAAAAGATTCGTCTCGTCCATTTCGTCTAAATTGTTAAATTAGTTTTATTTTTTATCTATATTTGATGTTCTATGCATGTGTCTAAAGATTCGATGTGACAAAAAATCTACTGTTTTTCACGAAATATTTTGAAACTAAACAATAAGTCATAACTGCAAGAAAGCAACGGGAGCGAGAAACATTGGAACCATCGGAGCAGAGATCGCGGCTGCGACGGCGGCCAAGGGGAGGACGGAGCTGGACGTGGGCGCCGACGGCGTGGCAGTAATCACCATCTACAACCCGCCTGTCAACTCGCTCTCAGTCGACGGTATGGTACAATTCAAACGTGCGGTGCATTGCGTCCCGTGTGGTAGTCGTGTGCGTGCTCCTCTTCTTCTACTGTGGTGGGCCATGATTACCGGAACCGGTCAAAATGTTTGACCGCCCCGCGCCCGCGCCCGCGGCCGGTCTACGCACTCTGGTCGTTAGCTGACGGCGACCAGCGGGTACGAAATTCTTTGCCCATGGAAGACCGAAAAGTCAGTCAACGCTCATGGCCTCGCCGAGAACGACAGCCGTGTCGCGAAGTTGACTCCAAGAGCTGCAGTCCAATGGCACGTTGATGGTGACCGTGATGTGATGATCCATCACTCGTGCTCGTCCCGTATGGACCAAACATCTTGAAAGAAAGAATTTCCCGTTTCCAGAACGTCGGACGCTAACACTACTAGCACAATTCTCTTGACACTAACGAACTCGCAAGAGAGAAACCAACAGGTCGCCGTTCCACGGTGACGAGGACTTCGTCCCCACATTTCCCAGTTTAGATCGAGCACAGCACAGACCACCCGTAGATCCAAAACTAAGCACGCGAAGAAGTAATTTTTGATCTCAGCAGAACGCCCGGAACCTGCAATTTTTTTTTAAAAAAGAGGAACCTGCAATGGTGAACATATTCCCATTGGACATGGAAAAGTGACATCTTCGTGTTCACAACTCACGAGTGCCCGTGCGACACGCAGCGTCCTCCGCCAACACAACGTACTGAAGCGAAATTCTATCAAAAAAAAAAACTCGGCTATAGGTAGACACCCTAAGTTATTTTAGCTTAAGGCAGTGGACTTCTCACCTAGCCCGAGAAAACTTTCGAACCCATGCCCTATCTTGTACACAGGGGCTTGTAACCCGGTGAGAGGGTCAGTCAATTTTACCTGTGCTTGGGAACGCGGAACAAGCGGGAGGGGGTTCCACACCACCGATCAGAAATTCACCTGACTAATGGGGACGCACCCGAAGGCTTGACCAACTGATCTAGCAATGATTATTGTCTAGATTTCTCATCCTCCTCTCTATATATATTGCAATATATATTGCAGTACCATGCACATTGCATTTGGTTCTAAAAAATTAGGGTTATTCTATCATATTTTTTTATTTGGTTTAGGGGATTGAAAAGAATTGAATAACCCCCCTATTTTTGGGATTGGTAACACTAGTAAATACAGTAATCGAGAGGTCCCGATAAATGCTGGCACTAGTAGCTTGCCAGCTGCCGACTCCAAGCAAGCCATAACTGCAAGAAAGCAACGGCAGCAAGAAACCTTGGAACCATCGGAGCAGAGATCGCGGCGGCGATGGCGGCTAAGGGGAGGACGGAGCTGGACGTGGGCGCCGACGGCGTGGCAGTAATCACCATCGACAATCCGCCTGTCAACTCGCTCCCCTTCGACGGTATGCTACTCCGCTCAGATTTAAGCCTTGTTTAATGCATGTGTATTGACTTTAATCTATATGTGTTGGAGTTGAATTTAGTTTAATTTCACTCTAATACACTTCAACATATATGAATTAAGATGAATACGTACGCATCCAATAACTTTGATGGGCAAGTCACGCTCTAACTTTCCTTACCGTATCCACCGTTCATCCAAGATCGAAGGGTTGTAGCCGCTTTTAGTCTGGGTCTGGCTTCTCTCCTGCAAAGATGGAGCAGGAGCTCGTGGGCAGCATCCGTGACCGACGCGACGGTGGCCAACGTGGTGAGCGCGCGACCGGCCCGGTCCTGGGGCGGGACGAGGGCGCGTGGCTAGCGCAGAGAGCGACACGGCGAGCATGTAGCCAGCGCGGAGGGCGGCGAGGGCGAGCAAGCAGCCGGCGCGGAGGGCGGCAAGTTGAGCTCGCTGCCGGCTCGGAGAGCAAAGCTGCGAGAGTCGGCACGAGCCTGGAGCGCGGCAAGCGTGCAACCGTCGCGGAGGGTGAGCGGCTATCGTGGGCGTGCAACCACCACGGAGGGCGGGGCAGCTGGTGCGCAGGACGGAGCGGCGAGCGCGCGGCCAGTGCTCCGAGCAGGCACGGCCGGTGCGGAGGGCGGGGCAGCTGGTGCGGAGGACGGAGCGGCGAGCGCGCGGCCAGTGCTCCGAGCAGGCGCGGCCGGTGCGGAGGGCGGCGCAACCAGTCTCTGAGTTTTCACCACGCAGTAGGCGGTAGCGTTCCCCGTAGAGCATGCGAGGACGGACATGTTTTCTTGCGGCGGGCTGCTCTGCTCTCCCGCACCATAGGTAAGCACGGTTGGACGGCGTCTCGGCGTCGCACCGTCGTTGCTCCTCGACAGCATCCAGGAGGGCGGAGGCGGCCTGCAGACCACCACCTCCTTCGAGCGGCGGGTGCAGGATAGCTCGGCTCCTCCGGGCAGCGGGCGTACCAAGCCCGCTCCGCCACCTCTGTCCGCGTCGCCGCGCACGACGCCCTCTTCGAGTCCGGAGGACCGCTGGGCTCACGACTACTAGCTGTTCACGTTCACCGGGAGCGGGCTCACCAATCTCAGCCCTTTCTCGCCGCTGCCAGCTCGCTGCGCCGCCCTCCACGCCGGCCCTGCATCGCTTGTCGCGCTGGTCGAGAGCTCCGGCGCCACCTGCGCCTGCTCGGCGCACTGCTCGAGAGCTCACCGCGTCGTCCGCCCGCTCGTAGCGCCACCCTGCGCCCCGGTTGCGCACACTCGCGGCGCAGGCCAAGAGCTTGCCGCGCCATCCTCTGTGCTGGTTGCCCTCTGTGGACGCTCATTGCGCCGGCGTAGCCGTTTATTTATATGGCACGATTGTTTTCCATGAAGGATTGCCGACGCGATTGTTTTTTCGTAAAATATAGTTTGTTTCGGAAACGAAGTTTGTTCGACGTAAAGGATGTTGGATATTTAGTCATTTTACACCATGCATTAATCCATAAATACGATAAGCAAAATACTAGCTCAAGTATAATGCAAGCGACCACTTCATATATGCTATTGATATTTCTAGCATAGCTAAGCATGGCTATCACTACAGCAGCAACAAAAACAAATCAGAGCAATAAGTGGTTTCAGTTTATACCCATGCGTGGCACTTCCGGTACCCGCGGATAGTGAACCACTAGCGTCCATGTCGTCGCCGCTGCCTGCGACAGTGTTGTTGACGATGTCAGTGTCAGCAACCGCAGGAGTTCGCCGAGTGCTCACAGGCATAGCCCGCGAGCGTGGAACAGCAGCAGCAGTCGCGCCTGTACGGCGCTCCCCAAAAACTTGATTTCCCGCCTACCCGAGCAGGTACGCTTGACGGGAGAAGTTCCGGAGGCCTGCTACCAGTAGCCTCTGTGCGCGCAGAGGCTCTGGTCGGAGATGCAGCAGAGCAACTCGAGCTCAGGAAGGAGAAGGTAGCAGTGACGGCTGGAGAGGGAGAAGCACACAAAAGGGATTCCTCCCTAGTGTGCGGACAGGGGCCTTTATATAGGCGCGCCCCTGCCAGCTTCCCGTTACACTCATGTCCGGGGGAATGAACCTGGACACGGTGGTTGGGAGTTGGGAGTTGGCGGGCTGGCGGCGGTGGCTAGGGTTTAGCCGTTGGGTGGCTCCCTGGCGGCGGCTAGGGTTTGCCTTGGGCCGCCGAGGCCCAGTGACAAAACTTAGCCAAGCCAGCCGGCCCACGCCCACGCCCACGGCCACGGCGCGACGCAACGCGACGTGTGGCTTGGCTCGGCTCGGCGGCGGCGGCGGCGCGCGCGTGTGGCTCCTAGGTTCTCCTTCTCAACTTGCTTATGAGAGCATCCCAATACTCACTATTTAAGTTGATTACCCTCTTAGTGATTAATCCATTTGGTACTAATCACTTTTGCACCTAACACTAATTGTGGGCCTTTGAGGTTTATTGAATTATTAGATTAAGTAATGGGCTTGGCCCAATAATCCTAACAATCCCCACCAAACATCAAAGGTACACAGTTAATGCCTTCGGGTCTGAAATCGTTTGATATACCAGTGTTTCGATGGAGACTGTTAAGTTGAACTTCCATCTAGAATAGGGGCTTACACTCATTCACAACTGATCAATAGACTATACCTTGAATTGACAGTTTTGTGCGAAGTGAGGTTCACTCAAATTCTTAACTGATACTAGGTTGCCTAGAGCATCCCCTCGGGTGGAGCATATAAGTCAAACTCCGTGCCTTCTCGTGAGCATCTAGAGATCACCCAAACCTCATAGACTGGGACCAGCAGTCTAACTCACATAGGTGTGTTCCTTTTAGGATGTCCTGTAGGCCGACATCCTTGCTTTTATAAGCCACTCGGATCACATTAAAGCGTATGCCATCCTGCCATACAGCTTGGAAAAGAAGTGCATTTCTAAAAGATAGGGACCTTTGTCAAGGGTCTTTTCCCTCAGTCTACTCATAGCTTGTTTCACCACTCTAATTCACAGGATTTCCGATCACATAGAGCAGGTTACCACTATAGCAAACTTTAAGTGGGTCTCAGTCCCATCTCGACCGATGCACTGTCTATCATGTTTCGTGACAGCCTCTTGGTGAACTGATCTGCCAGATTCTTAGATGTGTGGATATAGTCCAACGATATCACTCCGGAGTTTCTCAATTTTCTGACAGACTTTAAGCGCCGCTTTACATGCCTAGTGGTCTTCAGGTTATCCTTAGAACTGTTAACTTTGATTATCATAGTTTGATTATCACAGTTCATGGAGATGGCAGGCACAGGTTTTTCAACCACCGGCAAATCCATCAGGAGTTCCCGAAGCCATTCGGCTTCAACAGTGGCGGTGTCTAGTGCTGCAAGTTCTGCTTCCATAGTTGACCTGGTGATGATGGTCTGCTTGCAAGACTTCCAGGAAACAGCACCACCTCCAAGAGTAAACGCATACCCACTGGTGGCTTTTAACTCGTCAGCATCAGATATCCAATTTGCATCACTGAAACCCTCTAGTACCTTTGGGTACCCAGTGTAGTGAATGCCATAACTTGCGGTTGCCTTTAGATACCGCATTACTCTCTCAAGAGCACGCCAATGATCATCTCCTAGGTTTGATACAAACCGGCTCAACTTGCTCACAGCATATGAGATGTCAGGTCTTGTTGCACTGGCTAAGTACATTAGTGAGCCAATGATTTGGGAGTACCTCAATTGGTCTCTCATGATCCTTTTGTTCTTTCTCAGAATTAGGCTTGGATCATAGGGAGTGGACACTGGTTTGCAGTCACTGTAGCCAAAGCGACTTAGAATCTTTTCCACATAGTGGGATTGCAAAAGAGTGACCCCACCATTTTCTCCCTTCAGTAGCTTGATGTTTAAGATCACATCAGCCACTCCCAAATCTTTCATATCAAAGTTCTTGGACAGAAAGTCCTTGACTTCCTCAATCATATTGAGGTTCGTGCCAAATATTAGGATGTCATCCACATATAGGCACAAGATTACTCCTTCTCCCCCACCGAAGAGGTAGTAGACACATTTATCAGCCTCATTGGCAATAAAGCCTGCTGACATCATGGTCTGATCGAACTTTTCGTGCCATTGCTTAGGAGCTTGTTTTAGGCCATACAAAGACTTCAATAATTTACACACCTTGCCTTTCTGACCTTCTACTATGAAACCATCAGGCTGATCCATGTAGATCTCCTCATCTAACTCTCCGTTTAGGAAAGCCGTCTTCACGTCCATCTGATGAACGAGAAGACCATGAGACGTAGCCAGGGTAAGTAGTACTCTGATTGTAGTCAATCGAGCCACTGGTGAGTATGTATCAAAGAAGTCCTCGCCTTCCTTTTGGGTATATCCCTTGGCCACAAGCCTAGCCTTGTATTTTTCAATCGTACCGTCAGGCCTAAGCTTTTTCCTGAACACCCATTTACATCCTATAGGCTTGCACCCGTACGGACGATCAACCACTTCCCAAGTTCCGTTAGACATAATTGAATCCATCTCACTCCGTATTGCTTCCTTCCAATAGTCAGCGTCAGGAGAGGAAAATGCCTCTTTGATGGTCGTTGGGGTGTCATCCACGAGGTATATGGTAAAGTCATCACCAAAGGATTTTGCAATCCTAGGTCTCTTACTCTTTCGAGTGACTCCATTATTTTCCTCCTCAGGACTTTCAGTGGTGGGTTATTAAGCGCTCTCCACTGGCACAAAAAGTATTGGGAGCATCAGGAGGTCCCTCACTAGATGTGCTAGGTACATTCCCTCTCATAGGGAATTCATTATCGAAGAATGTTGCATCTCTGGACTCAAATATTCCGCCGACCCTCATGTCGGGGACTCCAGATTCCACAATTAAGAATCTATAGCCTATGCTGTTCATTGCGTATCCGAGAAAGACACAATCTACAGTCTTTGGCCCAAGTTTGCGCTTCTTGTTGATTGGCACATTTGCTTTGGCCAAGCAACCCCAAGTGCGCAGGTATGAAAGAGTTAACCTCTTCTTTTCTCATTCCTCGAATGGTGTTTTCTCTTTATTCTTTGTGGGGACTCTATTCAGGACATGACTCGCAGTCAATATAGCCTTACCCCACCATTCCTTGGAAAGTCCCGCAGTGTCTAACATGGCGTTAACCAGATCAGTTAGAGTGCGGTTCTTTCTTTCGGCAATCCCATTGGATTGGGGGGAAAATGGAGGCGTCCTCTCATGAATAATTCCATGTTCCTCGCAGAACAGATCGAATTCTTTTGAAAAGTATTCACCCCCACGATCGGACCGCAATCGTTTGATTTTCTTCTCGAGTTGATTTTCAACTTTGGCTTTATAAATTTTAAAATAGTGTAATGCTTCATCTTTAGTGTTTAACAAGTACACGTAGCAAAATCTAGTGCTATCATCGATGAGTGTCATGAAATATCTCTTGCCGCCTTTGGTTAATACGCCATTCATCTCGCACAAATCAGAGTGAATGAGGTCTAGTGGTGCCGTGTTCCTCGCCTCTTTCACAGCCTTGTGAGGCTTTGCGAGGTTGTTTTACTTGCACACAAGCATGTCGCTTAGAACCTTGGGCCAAATCAAATTTAAGAATTAAACTCATTTTAGCTAAGCGCGTCATACATCCAACATTAATATGACAAAGTCGAGAATGCCAAATATTACAATCATCATCATGTCTCACATGGTTCACGACATTATTATTACAAGAATCCATCAAAGAAAAGCGGAACAAGCCTCCGCTCTCATAGCCCTTACCAACAAATGTTCCATATCTTGATACGACACACTTATTGGACTCAAAAACAAGCTTAAAACCATCCCTACACAATAGGGACCCGCTGATGAGGTTCTTCTTTATGGAGGGGACATGCTGCACGTTCTTCAGCTGCACGGTCTTTCCCGAAGTAAACTTCAGATTGACCGTGCCAACACCATGAACAACCGCATGCGAGCCGTTTCCCATCAGCAGGGAGGAACCTTGTTCTTCCTGGTACAAAGAAAACAAAGAGCGGTCAGCACATACATGAATGTTAGCCCCTGTGTCAATCCACCAATCAGGAGAGAGACAAACTGAAAGAACTGTTGGTAAATAATTACCATACCCAGATCCTCCAGCTTCACTAACAACCATGTTGACTGTCTTCTTCTGCTGTGGTTGCTTGTCCTTGCGGTCTGGGCACTCCTTTGCCCAATGAGCATTGCTCCCGCACACATAGCAGACGTCACTTTTTCCGCTCTTTTCCTTGTTAGCCTTCTTTTTGAAAGCCTGAGCTTGAGGCTTGAAAGCATTCTTGTTTTGCTTCTGTTTCCTCTTGCGGGAAGTCTGAGGGTCCCTCTTTTGCACCAAATTGGCGCTAGAGCTTCCCTCGACGTGCACTTTCTTGCCACGTGTGTCCTTTGCCCTCGCATTCTCCTCAACACTTAGAGAAACAACAAGATCAGTCACACTGAACTCTTGCCTCCTGTGCTTTAGAGAAGTGGCAAAGTCCCTCCAAGTAGGTGGCAGCTTAGCGATAATACCGCCGGCCACAAACTTGTCAGGCGGCTCACACTTGTTGTTCTCAAGCTCCTTGGCTAGCATCTGTATCTCATGAGCTTGTTCTACCACAGAACGGTCATCGACCATCTTGTAGTCATAGAACTGCTCCATGATGTACAGCTCACTGCCAGCGTCAGGAACCCCGAACTTGGCCTGCAGTGCATCCCACATGTCCTTGCCCGTAGGCATGTCCATGTACAGTGGTATCATACCCTCATCTATGACGCTGATTAGCGACAGCTTAAGCAGGTTATCCGCCTCATAGAACTTGCTCTCTTCCTCAGGAGAAAGAGGCGGTTCCGTGCGCCTTCCCCTGATAGCGTGGTCGCAGCGCATAGCGGTAAGCCACAACATGCAACGGGATCGCCAAATCTTATAGTTGGACCCACCATCCTTCAAAGGTGGTGGCCTCATGGATGCAGCAAAGCTAGCAGATGAAAATGACCTATCAAGTTTTTGGATTGTTGGATATTTAGTCATTTTACACCATGCATTAATCCATAAATACGATAAGCAAAATACTAGCTCAAGTATAATGCAAGCGACCACTTCATATGTGCTACTGATATTTCTAGCATAGCTAAGCATGGCTATCACTACAGCAGCAACAAAACAAATCATAGCAATAAGTGGTTTCAGTTTATACCCATGTGTGGCACTTTCGGTACCCGCGGATAGTGAACCACTAGCGTCCATGTCGTCGCCGCTGCCTGCGACAGTGTTGTTGACGACGTCGGTGTCAGCAACAGCAGGAGTTCGCCGAGTGCTCACAGGCATAGCCCGCGAGCGTGGAACAGCAGCAGCAGTCGCGCCTGTACGGCGCTCCCCAAAAACTTGATTTCCCGCCTACCCGAGTAGGTACGCTTGACGGGAGAAGTTCCGGAGGCCTGCTACCAGTAGCCTCTGTGCGCGCAGAGGCTCTGGTCGGAGATGCAGCAGAGCAACTCGAGCTCAGGAAGGAGAAGGTAACAGTGGCGGCTGGAGAGGGAGAAGCACACAAAAGGGATTCCTCCCTAGTGTGCGGACAGGGGCCTTTATATAGGCGCGCCCCTGCCAGCTTTCCGTTACACTCATGTCCGGGGGAATGAACCTGGACACGGTGGTTGGGAGTTGGGAGTTGGCGGGCTGGCGGCGGCGGCTAGGGTTTAGCCGTTGGGTGGCTCCCTGGTGGCGGCTAGGGTTTGCCTTGGGCCGCCGAGGCCTAGTGACAAAACTTAGCCAAGCCAGCCGGCCCACGCCCACGCCCACGCCCACGCGGCCCCGGCGCGACGCGGGCGGCTCGGCTCGGCGGCGGCGGCGCGCGCGTGTGGCTCCCAGGTTCTCCTTCTCAACTTGTTTATGAGAGCATCCCAATACTCACTATTTAAGTTGATTACCCTCTTAGTGATTAATCCATTTGGTACTAATCACTTTTGCACCTAACACTAATTGTGGGCCTTTGAGGTTTATTGAATTATTAGATTAAGTAATGGGCTTGGCCCAATAATCCTAACAAAGGATAGTTTGTTACGGAAACGGACGAGCGGGGTTAACGCAAACGATAAGGTTAGTTATTTTTTAGGTGGTAATAGATGAATGTTTAAATAGGAAAACATCATTTCAGGCAAACGATTACTTTGTATAACTTATAGTTTGCATATTTTGATCCACTTGCTCCCAGTTTTTATGAGTGGATGGTTCTGGAGTTTTTAAGATTTAGTTAAAAACATTAAATAAATCCCATCATTTGCATCCCATCACGTTGCACTTAGATTATATGGCATTTTGCAAGTTCCGATGCAATGTACACATATAGTTTATGCACACGAACAATTGACCATATAGCACAAACAATTAACTAACTAACATCTGTTTCCTGTTTGCACTTAGAAAAATGCATATGTAAGGCTCCTCGAATGCATCTATATATGAGCCAGTCAGAATAATTCTCAAATCGTTAGATTCAGTATAATAATTTAAGGTCATCATGTGTTTGATATATTACATTAGCTGCTAAGTATGTTGTTTCAAAATTTCATTTCTTTTTCTTTCAGTCCTATATAGCTTAAAGGAAAGCTATGAAGAAGCATTTCGGAGAAGCGATGTTAAAGCTATTGTTGTTACAGGTATAAAGCAGTTCATTCTTTTTAAGCAATACATGTGTCAATTTTGGAAGGCAGAGATCGGACTGCAGCACCTTCAATCCCCTCTCCACCTGTTTGCCTGACGACAATATTTCTTTTATAACCTATGACAGGGAAAGGAGGGAAATTTTCTGGAGGATTTGAGATTAGTTCCTTTGGTGGTATTCAGGGAGGCCAAGGTATGTTATACTTTACTATTTTCCATTTCTTGCTACACTATCTCATCTTATAATCGTTTCTTAATTTACCTACAGTTCTCAACACTAACTGGTTTATTATTTTTTTAACAGAAATGCAACCAAAGGTTGGTTACATAGCAATAGACCTTCTCACAGATACTATAGAAGGTATTTAATTCATTCACTTCTCTTGACTGGTTATTAATTTTCTGTTGAAGAATTGTTTTGATCATTTTTCCTATGTATTGTCCTAAATAGCTGCGACAAAGCCATCAGTGGCTGCAATTGATGGTCTTGCTTTTGGTGGGGGTTTAGAAGTTGCCATGGTACTTTATTGTTTTAAATCCTTGTCACTGTCATTTAATTTTCATTATTTCAGAGATGATAACATTAATGAAAATGTTTATGTATTCATTTAGGCATGCCATGCACGGATTGCAACTCCAACAGCTCAGTTAGGTCTTCCAGAACTTCAATTAGGAATTATTCCAGGATTTGGAGGTATATTCATGTTACTATTTATACAAGAATTTCTTAATGTCCGGTACGAAATGATTCATTTCTGAGCGTCCATATGGTTCCCTATTTCTTAACTGTAGGAACACAGCGACTCCCACGACTAGTTGGACTGACAACATCTTTGGAAATGATGCTGGTAAGCTCTGCTGCTTCTTTCCTTCCTCTTTGGAGCTTCAGGATTCTGTTTTCGGGCAGTATCTTCTTTTACATGTGTCAAGCTGCTCCAATTATTTTAATATTATGTTTCATTTTTCCAGTTATCTAAGCCAATCAAGGGTGGTGAGGCACACCAACTGGGTCTGGTTGATGCCTTAGTTTCTCCTAATGATTTGGTGAATACTGCTCGTCAATGGGCTTTGGACATATATGAATGTAGGAGGCCCTGGATCAAAAGCCTTTATAAGAATGACAAGCTAGAACCTCTTGGGGAGGCTAGGGAAATTCTGAAGTTTGCAAGAGCTCAAGCTCAAAAACAGGCAGCTAATCTTCATCACCCACTTGTTTGTATTGATGTCATTGAAGAAGGTATAGTTGCAGGACCACGAGCTGGACTCTGGAAGGTACTTGATATGATTTATATGTTTCTTCATGCTTATTTTAATTTTTTATGCGATGGATAGCATTTACAAAATTCTGGGCACATTTACTTGATGAAAATGCAGGAAGCAACTTCTTTCCAGGAACTGCTTTTCTCAGATACTTGTAAACGCTTAGTTCATGTGTTCTTTTCTCGGCGGGCAACATCTAAGGTACGAGGATGCCTTTTTGTATTAATATATGAATCATATATTGTACTAATTGTTTGTTACACGAAACAGATTCCAGGTGCTACAGACTTGGGGTTGATGCCTAGGAAAATAACTAAAGTTGCCATTTTAGGTGGTGGACTTATGGGTTCAGGAATTGCAACTGCAATGATATTAAGTAATTATCCTGTTGTACTTAAAGAAGTAAATGAGAAGTTCCTAAATGCTGGAATCGACAGAATCAAAGGTTGAACATGGTTTAGCATCACCTTAAATCCTGCTTATTGTTTGGAAAATCTTTTGATATTTCAATCAGTACGGTTATGTTAAGTAAACTTACTCACTATTTTGTTTCCCCAGCCAATTTGCAGAGTCAAGTAATGAAAGGTAAAATGACCGAAGAGAGATATGAGAAGGCTATGTCTCTCGTCACAGGTGTCCTTGATTATGAACGTTTCAAAGATGTGGACCTCGTTATAGAGGCAAGTCTTTACTCTTTACCCTGCCATCATTCATGCATCAAGCGATACTTATTTTTAGTGAGCTCCTTTATCATTATTCATTTGCTTGTCATAATTGCAGGCAGTTATTGAGAATGTGAAGTTGAAGCAGCAAATATTTGCGGACTTGGAGAAGTACTGTCCTTCACATTGCATCCTTGCTACTAACACATCTACAATTGATCTTAATCTGATTGGGGAGAAAACAAGGTCTCAAGATCGTATTGCTGGTGCACACTTCTTTAGGTAATGCAGCGTAAACTTGATGCATGCTTATTTTTTTGCATCACTCTATTGACTTATTGTATTATGTAGTCCTGCACATGTAATGCCACTTCTGGAAATAGTTTGTACTCAGCACACTTCACCACAAGTTGTTGTTGACTTGCTGGATGTTGGGAAGAAGATTAAGAAGACACCAATAGTGGTTGGGAACTGTACTGGCTTTGCAGTTAACAGGATGTTCTTTCCATACACTCAATCAGCACTCTTTTATGTTGATCTTGGTATGGATGTTTATAAGATTGATCGTGCCTGTACCAAATTTGGAATGCCCATGGGTCCTTTCAGGTAAGATATCGAACCTTTGCATTATTGTCGTTCAGTCTATAAGTTTCTGCAACTTTGTTTCTATTTCATGAGGTTGTTTATGAGTGACTACATATGGATTCAAAACTGTTGCTCCTTTTCTGTTTCATATATCCAGACTGGCAGATCTGGTTGGTTTTGGTGTGGCCATGGCCACAGGTATGCAATACCTTGAAAACTTCCCAGAGAGGGTCTACAAATCAATGCTACTTCCTCTGATGATGGAGGACAATAGAGCAGGTAAGCATAATCAAACAGTTCTGTTGCCTTGTCAGCTTGTTCTCTATGCAGCTCATATCTTTATTGGTTTATTATGAAATGATTAACTCAGGTGAAGCCACCCAAAAAGGATTTTACAAGTATGAGGGCAAGAGGAAGGCCACTCCTGATCCTGAAATTATAAAATATATTGAAAAATTTAGGAGCACGGCAGGAGTTACACCTGATCCTGAAATTATAAAATATATTGAAAAATCTAGGAGCATGGCAGGAGTTACACCAGATCCTGAGGTTTGCTTTCATAATCCTTTTGACTGTCCATGCCCTTCTGTTATTCCTCGAGAAATATGCAGTTTTTTTCTTTCTCCAAATAATACAATGACTTGGTGGCTGTGGCCTCGTGAATTTCTTTTTGTTAGTCTGTTCCTAGTCTCTTGACAGTTGACAAGTTGCCATTACTGTACTGTTTCATTTGTGCTGATAGCAATACAGCACCTCAAGATGTGGTGTTATGTACTATCCATATAGCCATGCTGCCTTTTTGGGTGCCTAACTCAATTCGTCTTGGGCGTTGAAGGCGATAGCACCCAAGTTCAAGTCCTCATCAAGGCAAATCTTGGTGCATATTTCTTCTTAATTAAAAAGAAACCTAGTTCACTGGTTTGGAAACAGGTTTTGAGGGAAAAGTGGTTTGATGGTGTCGATTAAATAGTAAGACTATCTGAAGTATAGCCAACACCGTGTTGAAGTTATTTTTCTTTATGCTAAATGTGATATAGGATGAAATGAAATGCCAAAGCAATTTGGACATAACATTTGGTAAAGTAAATGTTATATTCTTTTTGGAACTGATGATAAGGTTGCTTCTAACATTGAAAACTCTGGTGCTATTGTGCCAGCTGCTGAAGCTAAGTGAGAAAGACATAGTTGAGATGGTGTTTTTCCCGGTGATAAATGAAGCCTGTCGAGTCCTTGATGAGGGTATCGCGGTCAAGGCTTCTGACCTAGACATTGCTTCAGTCTTCGGCATGGGGTTCCCACCTTATAGGTCTGCTTTTGAGAACCCTGGTCCAATTTGCCTCTTTTTTTTTTAAATGAAATTTGCCTCTTTCAACTGAACGATGGTTCATTTGTAATTATATAACTGAATAACTGCTCACACTCTATTCGTTGCTACAAGCAGGGGAGGTGTCATGTACTGGGCAGATTCCATCGGTGCAAAGTACATCCATGGAAAGTTGGAGGAGTGGACAAAGCGGTATGGCGGCTTCTTCAAGCCTTGCTCTTACCTCGCTGAAAGAGCTGCAAAAGGGATTCCTCTTGTGAGCAAGTCATTATCCTTTCACAGCATCCATCATTCTCTTAAACTATCTGTTAACTTCTATCATATGTACATTCGAAAAACAGTTTAGCACTTGCATTGAATCTTGCACATGGATACCTTTTCATGCAATACTCTGAATTTTGCACCTCTTGAGCGCAAATACAGTCATACGCTGAATGTTACAGCTCATTAGCATGTTTACAAAATGCTAGTGTGATTGCATTAAATTACCTACACTAATCCTCTTATGTTCTGTAACATTTTGTATTATTTTTGGTCTATTCATAATGCAATGATATTATCACCATAGCATCTGATTCGAAATAAATTAACATTTGCAGAGTGCACCGGCGAAGAAAGTTCAGGCTCGCCTATAAGATGAACACCAGGTTTCCTTGTGGACGGAGAGACTATGCTGAATAATATCATCATTTTAGTTTTTTTTAGGTATATAGTTTTTGCTGTGCACCTCAAGATATATAATAAAATTTATGTATTTAGAAATGTCAAAATGACCTATAAATTGGAACTCATGGATTTCAGTGAATTTGCGGAATAGCTTCTGTCAAACACTAGGGTGCTATTTGGTTTTGCTTGGGGAGTGATAACGTAAATGTAAACAATTGCCACCGCTACCCGTCCTCTGCAGTCGGGTAGAACAAGCTAACTAATCTAACAGGCCTGCAACCGGCCCACTTGAGCCCAGCCGCACAACTCCTCTCCCTGCTGAGTGCTGACTCGCACCTCCACCAGTCCGCCTCCGCCGCCGTTGTATAAGCACCGGCTCGGCGCTCCCTTCCCCGCCAGCCATGGTGGTCGGAATTTTTGCGACCTCGCCGGAGCTCCCCTCGCCGTCTCTGACCCTATCTGTTGGTATGGCGAGTCGGCAGCTTCCCCACCTCGCCGGTGCTCCTCTCCCTACCTCCGCGCACGAGCCTCGTCGCCACGGAAGCTGCCGCCTGTGGCCTGTCTCGTCGGCACCATTCCTCACCACGCCGGCTTCCATGCGCATGCAGCTACTATGGCGAGTCGGCAGCTTCCCCACCTCGCCGGTGCTCCTCTCCCTACCTCCGCGCACGAGCCTCGTCGCCACGGAAGCTGCCGCCTGTGGCCTGTCTCGTCGGCACCATTCCTCACCACGCCGGCTTCCATGCGCATGCAGCTACGTTGGCCGTCACTGCCCCACTCGCCGCCCGTGCGCGGAACCGCGGGCCAGCGCCGGCCACCCCGCTCCCCGCCATAGCTGCTGAGTGCTGACCAGTGCGCGACAGAGCGGCTTCGGCGATCGGCATCGACAAGCTAGGCCAGAGAAGGGAGACACGAGCTGCGTGCAGGCTTAGGACGCATTTGGCGGGGCTCCGACCGGCTCCCGCTCCGGCACTGTAGCGGAGCCCCAGGACCAAGGCTCCGGCAGCTCCTCCTCGTTTCCCGTTGTTCTGTGAAGGAGCCGGAGCTGGTTTTTGCGTTGCTACAGCGATACACAGTACGTACAGTGTCTGAGCCCTTGGAAGCCGAAACAAACGCGCCCTTACTCTTCACGTTGCTCCCCTCGGCTCCGACGGGTATGCTCTGAGTCGAGCTGTCCTCGAGAGCTCGTTCATGGCAGCAGTCCAGAGCATGGCCGCTGCGCGTTCACGATATTGCCAGGATTCGGGTGAGGTTTTGTGTTATTGGTGATCCAAACATGTAGCAGGGGTGGTGGTGAGACTCTCGATGCAAGGAATCGGTAGGAGACGTAGCAGGGAGGAGGAATCGAGCCGGCGCGGTGCTACCACGGTACCACCGGTGGTGGAGCAGAGAAAGGGGAAGAAAGACTTGAGAAGCAAAGCAGCTCGAGTTCACTCGTCAAGCGAGCCTAGGGAGAAGAGGAGATGATGGCGATGCTGTTCGCTGGCTCGACGGACGACAGGGCTCGGACGAAAGCCGAAGGGTGAAAGCGGGCGAATTTCTTGTGCTCGGCCATGGCGGACCGCGGATGGCTGGCTCACCCTCGCGCCAAAAAAAAAAAAAAAAAAAAAAAAAGATACAGCAGCCGCCGGCAGCATCCTTGTTGGACCGAGGCCCAGCAGGTGAAGGCATGCAGCACCTAGGAGTCTCGTGGAAACTGCAGAGTACAGTCGACGAGGACGACTGCAGACGATCCGATTCCACCAGTAACACCGTAATAAAAAACGCACTTTAATGTTTGGTTGGCGCACGCAGCAACTCGTGAGCTACGTAAATTGATACAGCCTGGAGGTGGACGGTAAGTCGGTAACCACGTTGCACGCAGTGCCTCCGTATTTGATCCCTCCGCAAACGGTTCCCGTCTTCTAAACAAACCCTAACAATGGTCATGCATAATCGGAAAATAGGCCTAGGGTATATCTTGAAAGGGCAAAACATGTATCCGATCAATGAAAAGCTGTACGCCTTTTGTTTTCTTCCTTACACACATCTTTTACTTTTTAATTCGCGTGACCATGGACGAACACGTATACAGGCACAGTTGCACCACCTAGTGTGGTTGTTACTGTAAACATCAATCTTAATGTCAACAGACATTCGTTAGACAAAATCATTTACACAATTGCAGGATGTATATACCCCAGAGCCTGATGTAGTGATGTAGATACACAAGCAAACAAAACTCACAGCGATCAAGCAAACAAACATCACCAAAAAAGCTAACGAAAAAACAGCTGCTCCACCCAACAAAATGCCCTGTCCATCCGACTAAATATTGCATCTGTGGCAATGTAACTATCAGAACGGACGATATGCCAAGTTAGAAACACTGCTGCTGTACAGAAGAATGTAACTATGTAAGTGCTGCCGATTGAGTCCACGCAAATTTAGCAAGTGATGTAGAGCCCTGCCGCTCCAGAGGGTAAGAGAAATTGCCTGTAGAATGCTAATGCCATGCCCTGGTGGATCTGAGACATAATGAGATCGCCCCCTTCGAGCTGACATTGATTGTGAGTAGATAACTGGATACAAATTAGACGTTCTCTCCTTTTGGTGCCTATTAAGCAAATGGCAAAACAAATATTTGAGATGATAAGTATTGAAAACAAAAAAAATTATCATTATTTCCTTTCATACAATGAACTTAGGTTGTATAGCTTGCGAATAAAACGACTAGGTGCATTGAGATGCATCACGCACTTTGGATCCACACAGACAAAAGGAATGCGAGTTATGAAAATGACTATTAAAATGCCGCTGAGTACACTAGAATGCCGTTTGAATTTAAAGGGAAGATGTATTGTACATTGCTAATAGATTATTTTGCCACCGGGCAAAATGTTATTTTCTCGAACACGCAGGCAAAATATACTATCCGAGTCATTACCCTGTTCTGCTGCACTACTTCAGCAGTACTTTTCAGCGAACGAACATCTGCTGAAGTAGTGCAGCAGAACAGGGCAATGACTCAAAACTCCATTACAACCTTCCATTTTGTATGCATGATGCAACTTGCACATCAGCATAGCATGAACAAAAGGGTTGATGCTATCCATTCACAGCAGGTCAGCAGGAAAAACGTTCTCCCAACCCCACATCGACATCTTAGATGCTTCTGCACTCCATGATACTTGCTAGATATTGTTACATAGGATGTAAACTACTGGTGAAAAGTTTTGAGGGGACTAACAAGTGTCTGAGATGTTGGAAAAAGAAAAACCTCGTCGGGAGTGCAGATTTGAATCCCTGGTCATCATATCAGGACCATGAATGTCATGTCAGTCCAGCATGACAACCATAAAAATTAGCATGGGAATAAGAAGCAAACTGATTTCAGGAGGTATGCCAGGCTCATCGGTATAAACTATAAAGCAACATGGACATCGTTGTAAACTATGCAATTAATGCTAGTGGCCTAGTGCGAGAGGAGGGTAGTAATCTGTCAGAGGTTGGACAGCAGTGACTTCAGTTAAGCCCAAGATATGCACAAGTATGTGTCAATTGTTGAATTAACTCTGCTAGCTAAGTACTGTTACATGTGAGAAGTAGAGTACCCATCTGCGCTATGCACAACCAAAGTCACTCGCTTCTTGGTGACAAAATATAGCCCTGTAGGACGTGCAATATAGGCCCAAACCCAACATTCTCATATAAACATGGGACATAAAAGTGAGAGTGAGACAAGGAAAACACACAATCTGAAATAAAGAGGGTGGGATAAACATACTTTACCCCAAAAAATTTAAATACAAGAGAAAATTTAAATGATTTTCAAGATTAAATCATTTGGAGCTTGATAATTACCTTGCTTGGAAGAGGTTTCCTTGAATGTGGTGCACCTGTTTCATTTGGTTTCAAGATCTGAAAAGAACACATCAAGCTTTCATCTATGCTCAATAGAGCACCTGCATTATCAAATTCGCCACAGTAGTTTGGAGCTGAAAAGATCGTCACTAGTCTTCTTTCTGCAAAGAATTCGTAGCCATCTTCTACCACCTAGGGAGGTAGGGGCAATTACGTTAAAAACTGTCACATGAATCTCAAAAGAAGAAAATAAAATATTTTTTCTTGAACACGCAAGGGAGTTGCATATCATTTTGTTAAGAAGAAAGGTCTAAAACACAGGGGGAAAAAATCCCCAACGACACACACACACACTTAAACACCCACAGCACTCTAGAACAAAAATAGAAAATAAAGACTAATGGTTGAAATACTTTTGTTTACCTGATGAGCTCGGCACACAAGGTCAAGATCATTCTTCTCCAAAAATTCAACAAGCTTATCTGCGCCAAAAGTGCAAGAAACACCTCTATCACTCTCCCCCCACCCTTCTGTATCGTGACTAGGATCAGACCAAAGGAGATCGCACAGAAGACCATAGTCAGGAATTTCGGTAGGCCTCTCAATATCTTTTATTTGATCCAAGCTATTCAATTCAGGTGAGAGGCCACCATGCATGCATAATACTTTGTCATCAATAAGTGCTGCCATAGGCAAGCAGTTGAAGCAATCACAGAATATCTTCCATAATCGAACATTGAATCTCCTTTTGCATTCATCATAGAAACCATAAACTCTGTTAATTTTTGCATCTTCATGGTTTCCCCTTAAAAGGTATATATTATCAGGGTACTTCAACTTGTATGCCAGAAGCAGACATATGGTTTCTAAGCTTTGTTTGCCTCTATCCACATAGTCTCCAAGGAAAATATAAGTTGAAGTTGGAGGATAACCACCCAAATCGAAGAGCCTCAAGAGATCGACAAATTGTCCATGGATATCACCTGCATGTGCGTTCCTTAGAGACAAGTTCAGAAGCATAAAAAAAGGCTGAAACATAATAAACTGTATCTCTGTTCTGTACATATGCAGAAATGACCAAGGAAGATAACGTACATAGATGAAAAAAAAAATTCTAAGGAATTTAAAGCAGTGAAGAAGGTATCGATCGAAACACATCATAAGATCAGAACGAAATTGAGAGAGGCACAGCAACATGTCTACTTGAAAAAACATGGTGTACTTTGGAACATAAGGGGACGCTGATATACCCTATATGTTGTCAAAGGGCATTTCTCCAATGTGTAATTTTCCTTCCCTGATTTATTTACACAAAATGACCATTCGTGCATCATGAATTCATGATGATAGGATCTGTAATATGATGCTGCAAAATCTGACAGTTGTACACTACAACATCCCCATAATGAAATTCCAATAGTCAAAGGACTTCTGTTTTATAAACCTCACCACAGGCAGTAAGTGCTTAGCGTTGACTTCTCTATAAGACCCAACTACATGCAGGATTGCTTAAGATATAGCCAATTACAGAGCAGTGACAGCTAATCATGAGGAGTGTTACATCAAGCTTTTGCTCATGATTTAGGGGTGTCAAATCACAAGTACTACACATAAACCAGTTATATTATTGCTTTCTAGGGTGCCTACTAGAGCCTAGAAAAAATTGACAGTGTGATTTAGAATTAAATTACTCAATGGGAAGAGATTGTACACCAAAGAAAAAACATAACCATGGTGAAGCAGCATTTGGAGCGGGGAGCCTACCATACGATAGGGATAATGTAATGCAGCTATGATTCCTCCGTTCACAAGACATGTGTACATGCAAAGTTTTAGTTGTGATCCAAACAATCATCAGAATTTCCTGCAGTGCAGGCAACTAAGCACTAGAAATGCAATCCAGCTACACACCTGAAGAATGTACTCAATATTTTTAATCATCCATTCCAAACAACCTATCAGACAATACAACAATCATGCAATGCACACAAGCCAAGCATAGTTTTTTGTACCAACTTTTGCCATGACTCCGAAGTCCATACTAATGGGAGGCTCGGAGATGAAGGCAAACCGAACGAGACTAGACTACCAACCTCCAACACCAACAAGAAGCAGAACTAGCCAGCATATTTTCCCCCTTCCATCAGGGAAGGGTGCAAGCTTTGATAATGGCATTACACTTCCAGACCAAGCATTACCAAAAAAGGAACAAAGCATGCAAGAACAGGTAACCAAAAGTGCGGTTTCCTTCCTCCCAGAAAAGCACAAAAGGATAAGGCCAGGCGTACCCAAAAAGTAAACACCGTGGCAACCCACCCTGCTTATGCGCATGAACAATGACGAGGCATTCACAAACTGCATATTTTAGCACCTTGCAATGACCAAAGTTAAAACGCTTGCTGTAAAAACCAGGAATTAAACGAGCATCAACGAATCCCTGCTGACCGAGAATCGATTAATGATGATGAATCCAGGAAGCAGCAATTTCCCATAACCGCCGCCAATGAACACGGCACATGCACGGACTCACCGAAACCGCAGCGATCAGAAATCCACCAACCCAACCGAACCGCAGCAATCAGAATCCGACCCGGATTGAACAGAACACGGCGCCCAAAATGGGAGCATGCACATGCATAGCATAGGTGAGGTGCACGAAAGGAGGCCCACCCACCGCAGATCTTGACGGGCGCGTGGATGCGCAGGAGGTTGGGCTGCGACAGCAGCACCTGTTTGGCCTCGACGCAGAGCTGGCGGATCTCGGCCTCCGACAGCTGCACCTGCCGGCCCCCGCGGCCGCCCTCGACGAGGCGACGCACCACCTCGTCCACCGCCGCCGCATCCATCGCCCCCATCGACGCCCGCGTCATCATCATCTTTGCTCTGTCTCCGTCCTCAATCCCTCGGCGACGGAGGTCCTCCAAGAAGGAAGGAGGGAGGGAGGGAGAGGTAAGCGAGAGGAATGGAGGCGCGCCGGCGCGGACGGATTGAATGAAAATGGATATCGGTGACGGTGGCGGTGGTGGTCACAATTATGGTTGTGTGGGGGCGAAGGGACGTGATTATTCGTTGGAGGTTGGATTTGGCAAGAAAGGTGGGTGTGTTTAGTTGGATGTAAAGTGTGTGTAAAGTTCCTGTAATACTTTTCATTGTTATTTGGTAAAATTTATCCAATCATGAACTAAATAGGCTCAAAAGATTCGTCTCGACATTTACAGACAAACTGTGCAATTAGTTATTTTTTTTATCTACATTTAATGCTCCATGCATGCGTCCAAAGATTTGATGTGACGAGAAATCTTGTAAAATTTTTGAAATTTTGGGTGAACTAAACACCGCCGAATCAACGGGTTTGGTTGGTTGGGTCTGGTATGAATTGATCCGGTCTACTATGCTGCCGGACATGGGTTGGTAAGGCTGTCCAAAACTCGCCGTTTTAGATGACCGTCGATTCTACAAACCTGGATTATCTGCTAGTATCATATAGGGTAGGATAGGGTGGATTCTGATATTCTAGAAGGGTTCGTTTCACTGAAATTTAGCTGCCGCTGATGTTAATGTTGATTTGTTGTGGAAGGATTGTTTCTTCGCGGAAAAGTACTACTGAAGTAGTGCTGAAAACCGGACGAATGATACGATTAAGACGCCCGGCCGGAGGGACATCTCGCTCACTCCTGCAGCGCTCGCGTCTCTCCCCATTCTTATCCTTTCGCGTCCTGTCCCACACCCGACGACGTGGCCATCGCTGCTTTCCTGGCCGGCGGCTCCTTCCCCCACCCCCGCGTCCTCCTCCCCCACCCTGACGGCTCCTTCCCCCACCCCGGTGTCCTCCTCCCCACCCCGGCGGCCTCCTCCCCCACCTAGTGGCCCCTTCCCCTACCCCGGCACTCGACGTGGAAGTGGGGCCGCACTACGACAGCGCACGGGCCTTCTCCCCAGGCTCGAGCTCCGCGAGGCAGACCATGTAGTCCCCAGCGGCTCTTTCCCCCACCCCGGTGTCCTCCTCCCTACCCTAGCAGCCTCCTTCCCCACCCCAGTGGCCCCTTCCCCCACCCCGGCACTCAACGTGGAAGTGGGACCGCACTATGGCAACGCACGGGCCTTCTCCCTAGGCTCAAGCTCCACGAGGCAGACCACATAGTCCCCACGCGTCCTCGCGCTCGTGTCGGCCACTACCACCGGTATTGTGGCGAGCACCGTGGAGTCGAGGCCGCAGGGCGAAGGCACCCCTGCTCCATCGCCGCTGCCGTCACGGCGATCCTCGTCACCACCATCAACCATGGCCAAGCTCCGGAGCAGCCGCCGACCCCTGGTGGCCGAAATCAACCGCGCAACCATCCTTCCCCTATGTTGCATATGTATGTTTCAAGTGTTTCAGGCATTTTAGATGTATGTTGTATTGTTTTATATGGATATTGTAAAAGTAGATCGGGAGATGTTGCACATGTTGCATATGATGCAATTATTTTAGAGGCATATTGCAAGTGTATGTTTTAAGTGTTTTAGATGTTTTATGTTTTTCGGACACATGTTAAGTGTGTTTATTTAGATGTTGCATATGTTTTACATATATGTTGCATGTGTTTTATTTAGATGTTGTGTATGGTTGTCATGGTTTTCAAGTGTGTTTCAGGTGTTTGTTTCAAGTGTTTCAGAGGCATGTTTCAAGTATTTCAACTGCCTTCAGACATATGTTGCAACTGTTGTATTTGGATGTTTCAAAAGTAGATCGGGTGTTGCATCTCTCCTCCCCACCTTCTGCTGCAAAGTTTCTCCCGGACCTGATAGGGCATCCATACGACGCCACGGCCGGGTCCTTCTGAATCGTAGGTGCCGCGCGCTCTTCCCCTCTTGTCTCTCGAGCGGTGCGGGCCCTACGTGGAGCGTGAAACGGGCGTGGCGCTACACGACACTGAGGGGGGCTTGCAGAGGGAGCGCGCCTGAGATGGCAGCGTGTTGGTGGGATGAGGATGTGGAGGAGATAGGTTGCGGATAGGGACGCACGCACGCACGCATGCTAGCACTGTTTCTGTACATGGGTGTTGTTTTTGGAGATGTGTCCGGACGCGTCCTAGCGCCGGACGTCTGTGCGCTAGACGTACCGTTTTGAGAATTTGGGTTGGTGTGGTTATCGAAAACTCTTCCTTAATTTTCTTGTTCCAAACAAATGGATACAATCAAAACTTTTTAAAATTTCTAAAAGTCAACCCATAAAAACATGCTAAGGGCACTCCTAGTTGTCGATGTTTCGAACCGCCGACTAGTAAATTTGTGTTGTGCGTTTGGCCTGGATGGTGTGCTAAGAGGACACAAGGATGTATATGGTTCGGGTGGAATGTCCCTACGTTCAGTTGCTGCTGCTCGTGTTACTAGCACTAAAATTTGCAGTAGGGGTTACAAACGGGCGAGAGAGGGATAAGATGGGGTGCTTAGCATTCTCTTTTATAGACTAAGGGAAGGACATGGGGTACATAAGAGAGAGAAAGAGGAAAAGAAGAAAGAGAAAAAATAGAGAAGAAGAAAGCCCTCGAACTACGTCGACCTTCTTCTCCGATGGGCGGGTCCCGTTGGTGGTGTAGACAATGATGAGGACGGCTCCACGTCGTGATGTAGATGACAATGGGGATGGCTCTATGTCATCACCCTGATTGCCACTAGCGCCACACGCGTGCATCGTCAGCCGATCGTGGCACCCCATCCTATCTTGGCACACGGCGTGGTCAACAGACTCCCCTGACAAAAGCTAGGTAGCACAGTGCTAGCCTGTCTGACACTGTGGGTGATGTGAACCCCCAGGTATGGCCTTTCACGGTTACGGGTGTAACACCCGAGTGTTACGCAAGCATTTAGGCATTACAAATCATGCATGTTATACATGACCAAGCATCATAATCCTACATGCCTAATCATGTTAAATAATCATTGAAACAATGCTTTGAAACATTGAAACATGCTTGTTGCATATGTTTCGTTTAATTAATTCTATGTCTTGGTCTTGCTTGTATTAGTGTTAAACATGCTTGTTTACTTAACTAAGTAACTTAAAATGGTTCTTCATGATTTTTCGAGCAACTTTGCTATTCAAAGTTTTGTAAAAATTTGCTTTTAAAAATGTTATTGAAAATGGTCAAAATACCCTTTTATTTAGCTTTTAACTTCCAATTCAAATTCTGTTGAGAATTTCAAAGTGCACCTTGAGCAAAGTTGCAGAGCATGAAGTTTTGAACAATTTCTATTTTTGGGTCATGCTCTAAAAATGAAAATTTGCTAATCAAATTTGAGGTAGGGATTTTTGTTTGAAAATGAAAATTTGAAACAAATGAAAAATCATCTTTTCCGCCCTAATGGGCCGTCGCCTCATTTTTGGCCCGCGGCCGCAAGTCGGCCCGGCCCAGCTCGCGCTCGCGCACGCACACCCACGGTCCAGTGGACCGGGTGCACGCCGCTCACCCCGCTACTCCCGTGCGCCATTGCCCAATCGCGCGGACGCGCCCGCCGCGTAGACGCGCCGTACCGGTGGCCATGGGGCGGCGGCTGGCCGGCCGGTTGGAACCCCTGCACCGGGACGGGAACGTTTCCAGGGTCACTCCCGACTGCGCCTTAACCCCTGCGCTAGCCCCCGCTTTACCTTGCGCCTTCCATTTTCGAACATCCGCCATGGGAACGGAGTTCCTCGCCACCGCGCGGCCGCCCGCCATTGCTGCAGCCACCGAGCTCGCCCATGCCGCATTGCCTTCGCTCAAGCTCCGTAAACTCCCTTGTGAGCCCCGCCTCGACGTAGCACACCTCCGGCACCGCTGCTTCGCCAAGGTGAGGGACAGAATGGCCATGTCCGCCACGGTGGTGCCGTCAGTGCTCGCCGGAGCCCGCGGCCGTGCCGACCTCCCTGCTCCGCCCCTCCTTCTTCCTCTTGCTTGTGCGCAGCAGGTCACCCTTGAATCCGTGAAGCTTTTCCACAATCTCGCGCAACCCTCCATAGCCGGGCTAGGCCGCCATCGGCAAGCCGCACCGCCACGGCCGCCATGAGCGCCAGCGTGGCCGCCTCCTCTCTCGCCCCCGTTGGGCCAAGTAACCGAGCCGACCCGCCTAGCCGCCGCTATCCCTTTTTGGCTTAGGCCAAAATCGGTCATGGGCCGAACGGCTCCTGTGGGCCGGCCCAGTTAGAAGATAGGTTTTTCTTTTCTGTTTTCTTTTATGATTTAAACAGAAAAATGTTTGGAAAATGGTGTTGCGCTCATTTTTGCTCCAAATCTGGTGAAACAAATTTTGCTAGGTTTCTTTTGAGTAGATCTACAGCAGAAAAATATTGCATGTTGATTTTGAGATACTTTTCTGTGGAGCTTTATTTAATTCTTGTAATTGCTATTTATCTAAGAAAATAAATAGTAAATCCATTATTGCTCAGAAAAATATGGTTCCACTTGCATTAGTTTTCTTTTGTGATGTAGTTTCTGGGAAAAATATATGCTATGCATGTTCTATGTGAAATTATTTATGTCTAGTTCAAGTGCTATTTATTACCTAGATTTGTTATTTTTGATAGAGGGAAAAATATGAATAAAACAAGGGAACGATAATTTTTGTACAGTGATTATTTACTGTGCAGATTGTTGGAAAGTGCTTAAATCTATTGTTTGACACTTTTCGTAGTACAAACTATTTTTCGGGGCATTTCTGTCCTGCAGTTTGTCTATTTTGTGTAGGCAGTTCTAGTAGTCCAAATGCAATGGAATTTTTGTGGAATGCTAGGTTAGATGATAGTAAGTCACTGTAATTTTCTTAGATTTTTCTGTGCTACCAAAATAGGTGTTGCTGTTCACACCTAGCTTCAATTAAGGTTTAATTAACTTTTTTAATGCATGTTTAGTTAATAATGTTTGCTTTGGTGTATCTTTGAAGCATCTTAGCTTGCTGTGGTGATTTGACATGTTAGTATAGTAGTTGTAATGGTAGTACATTAGTACATGTTCTTGGATGATGTTGACTACCTTGTAGAAGAGTTGTATTTCTACTCTATCCAATAAATTAAACATGTTCATCTACATTCAATGCATCATGATCATTACATGTTATCTCTCCAATGCACCTATGCATGAGCACTTATATATATGCATTATACAGGATCGCAGGAAGGAATTCCGGTAGCAGTTCCCGAGAAGCCAGAAGAGCAGCCCGAGGTGCAAGAGCAGGAGGTGCCCAAAGCAGACGAGGAGGTCGGTGAGGATCTTCCGGAGTGCCCCGATCATTGCCCGAGCTCTTTCGAAAGAGGCAAGCCCTGAAGCATTTTCTCCCTCAGTTTGCAAAATATTTAATTAATGCTCTACTTTAATTGATGCATTACGTTCAGGTGTTGTTTGCAACCATTGCTGCATTATACCTTGTTTACCTTTGTATCCTATATCCTTGTTACCCTGGTATCTGTAGTCGAGTCAATGCTTAGCTAGCTTAGATCGGTAGAAGTCGGATGATTTCTTGTCACCTGCGAGCTATAGGTGGTTACCTGGATCTTGTTGGGCTAAATGTGGCGTCATGAGATATAACTAAGTGTTAATGTGAAGTTGAGACCGGACGGAGACTTATAGAGTTTCGGACTGTAGTGATTTCCGTCTGTGTCGATTAAGGACCGACCGTTGTTGGGCCTTGAGTCATGTTGAATGCATACCTCATATTTAGCTGGCCGGATAAAGTGCCTTCCGACCATGAAACTAGGAGATTATTCGGGCCAAGTAGATTGCCCGCAGCGTACTGTACTGAAGAAGGTGTGGTAGGACACGAGGGCGTGATGATAAGACCAAAGGGTAGTCGGTCGGCCCCCGGGTACATGTGGTTCCTGGCAAACTCGAGACTTTACCTGGATGGTTGACTCGGTGACCAATATCTCACTTTAGCGGGTGAGTGAGGTTTGTGTGAGGAATAAATTACCAACTTGTTAATAATTAATTCGAATCGCCATCATTCACTGGATAGTGAGCACTTGACTTGAGTTACTTCATCATAGTAATGTTGATGGAACACCTAGACAGTTATATGAGATATGATTTATGGAAGTTGTTAATGATCATTGGTTATCATTACTTGTTTAATCACATGTTTACCCTAGTATAGGTGCAAATATAGCCGACAGGGTAATAATGATTAATTTGATTTAATGCTTTCAAAAAAAGGATTCTTAAATTCCAAAAATTGCCTTTTTGCAAATGAGTCAGCTACACCACGATAAAGCCCTTCATGATTCCTTGGTGTCACTTTATTTTAGTTATGTCGGGTAAGTCTAGCTGAGTACCTTCTCGTACTCAGAGTTTTGTTCCCACTTGTTACAGATGGACAGATGTATTACGACTTTTGTATTAATTGCCTCTATCCTGCGATGAGTGATGCTTAGGACCATGGGCAGTGGTCGTTCCTTACGTCTCATCTAATGCTTTTGTTGGAGATGATCATGAAATGACACTTTATCTCAGACTCCGTGTGAGTGTGTGTGTGGATTTGAACTAAATGCTCCCGCTACTTTTATTTGAACTCGATTTGTAATAACTATGTTTAAACTCCGATGTATCTGTGATGCGAACTTTTATGTAATTTGTGATGGTGACTGCTAAACTTATTACGATCTTGACTGGTATGTGAGTTGCTTTGAAATTCTTCATGATTTCACGTACTACCGGGTTATACGGGCTTAAGTGGGTTAATTCGTCTGCTTCGGCAGTTGATTTTCTTACTTAATTTCGTATAATTGGTTGGTTCTGTTATAATGGGTCATGTCGAGGCGTGCCTACTCCCTTCCTGATGTTAGAAGTCTGACCCCAGACTCGAGCTTTCATATCCGTAGTGGTTGGAGATTACGCGAGCCCCTCTGCTAGGCCTACGCCTCCGCCCAAGGGCTAACACGCGTCCTTGAGGTTGGGCGAGTCAGGATCTCCCCTTGTAGGGTCGGATGAGGCTGAGCTCGCGCTCTTGGGGTCAGGCGAGGTGGACCCACACCTTGGGGTCGGGCGAGACGGAGCCTGCACTCCGGGGATCGAATGGAGCTGCGGTCACGCCCCTTAATCGTCCAGGCGAATTGATCCTTGATGACCATCAGTCCTCTTTCTATGGGTACCTTAATATCGTTACCTGATAGTAGCCCCTGAGCCTATGGAGGAGTTGGATACTTCTTCGTAGGCTTTTTTCACACAGGAAGACTCTTGAGTACCTGTTGTGGCTCGTAGGGTTCCTTTAGTCAGGTTGCGACGATTGATTTACTGTTCATACATGACCACACATCGGGTCTCTTTGGAGTCCAAGCCTGAAAGTCCCATGTTTGGTGTTGGTAATTAGTGACAATGCCTAAGTACTAATCCTATGCCTAAGTTGTATGTAGCATATGAGGATTAGTACATTCCAAGGTTGGTGGCAAGATGGACATGGTGATCATGATGGCCACACTTGGATTTGGACGCAACCCTATGTGATCAAGGCAAAGGTATATGCTTAAGGGTTGTGTTTTAGTAACCAAGACACCTAGTGGGTGTGGTTACATTATAGGATAGATAGTCATACTATAAAGAGGGGAATGATGTGGCTATTGAACTCCTAAGTGCCTCTAGGTGTGCATTTCATAATCATATGCATTTGGATAGAACTAATAACGCCTCGAAAAATGATTGTGAAAATTCTAACACACTCACACATGACGAAGATCACTTGGTGGTGTTAGCACGTTAGCGAAGGCGGTGGAGTTTGAGCGGTAAAGAGGGTTTGGGATCCTCTCTCCCTCCCGCCGAGCTTGCGAGGCGGGATTCAGGCGTTTTTGAGAAGTTGAAACGACTATTTTCCACTACGCCGGAAGTCCGGAAAAGAAACGGAGGCGAACGGAGGTCACAGAGGTGACCGGACGCTGAACCGGACGCGATCTTTGCATGACCGGACGCGTCCGGTCAGTGTTCAGTGTCTGCGCGTTTTTCAGTTTGAGGATTGGATGCGAGGCGCGTCCGGTCACTGATGATCGGACGCGTCCGGTCGTTCAGGGAGCTTACTGGACTCTAACCGGACGCTGACACTGTCACGTCCGATCAGTTTCTTCAGCGCGTCCGGTCATTATTTCGTTGAGCGCTGCTCAAGCGACCAGCGTGTCCGGTCATTCTCGGGACCAGCGCGTCCGGTCGTTTCCAGCGCGTCCGGTCTACATGATGAGTGCGTCCGGTCGTTGCTTCGCAGTTAGCCGTTGGGCGACCGGCGCGTCTGGTCAGTTGGACCAGCGCGTCCGGTCAGTGCTTCGTGACTTTGCCGTTGTGCGACCGGCGCGTCCGGTCAGTTGGACCAGCGCGTCCGGTCAGCGTGATTTTGGTTGTTTAAGTTTCTAATGGCTCTATTCGAAGGGGTACCTCTATAAATACTCGTTGGCCAGCTCAAGGCTCTCTCTCTCTCGATCATTTTGACATACTTGTGAGCACTTTGAGCTAAGCAACTCCCCTCCCACTCATCTCTCTTGCTTCTTTGCATATTCAAAGTGAGATTGAGTGATCCAAGTGCATTTGCATTGTGAGATTGCATCTAGTTGGCACTTGGTGGTTGATTTGCTACGGGATTCTTGTTTCTCTTGGTGGTTGCCGCCACCTTGAAAGTCCTATGTTTGGTGTTGGTAATTAGTGACAATACCTAAGTACTAATCCTATGCCTAAGTTGTATGTAGCATATGAGGATTAGTACATTCCAAGGTTGGTGGCAAGATGGACATGGTGATCATGATGGCCACACTTGGATTTGGACGCAACCCTATGTGATCAAGGCAAAGGTATATGCTTAAGGGTTGTGTTTTAGTAACCAAGACACCTAGTGGGTGTGGTTACATTATAGGATAGATAGCCGTACTATAAAGAGGGGAATGACGCGGCTATTGAACTCCTAAGTGCCTCTAGGTGTGCATTTCATGTTATATGCATTTGGATAGAACTAATATCGCCTCAAAAAATGATTGTGAAAATGCTAACACACTCACACATGACGTGATCACTTGGTGGTGTTAGCACGTTTGCGACGGCAGTGGAGTTTGAGCGGTAGAGAGGGTTTGGTTCCTCTCTCCCTCCCGCCGAGCGTGCGAGCGCGGGATTCAGGCGATTTCGGGGATATGAAATGCCTATTTTTCACTACGCCGGAAGTCAGAAAAAGAAACGGAAGCGAACGGAGGTCACAATGGTGACCAGACGCTGCACCGGACGCGGTCACGGTGTGACCGGACGCGTCCGGTCAGTGTCCAGTATCTGCGCGTTTTTCAGTTGTTTGATCGGACGCGAGGCGCGTCCGGTCACAGGCAACCGGACGCGTCCGGTCGTCCAGGGAGCTTACTGGACTCCGACCGGACGCGGGTACTGTGGTGTCCGGTCAGTTCTTCAGCGCGTCCGGTCGCTGGTTCGTTGTGCGCGGCTCAGGGTTGACCAGCGCGTCCGGTCAGTTACGGGACCGGTGCGTCCGGTCATGACCGGCGCGTCCGGTCGTTGCGACCGGCGCGTCCGGTCGGTGCTTCGCGAAACTAGCCGTTGCGCGACTGGCGCGTCCGGTCAGTTGGACCAGCGCGTCCGGTCAACGCGACTTCGGCTGTTTCAAGATTCTAACGGCTATATTCGAAGGGGTACGTCTATAAATACTCGTTGGCCGGCTCAAGGCTCTCTCTCTCGAACATTTGACATACTTGTGAGCACTTTGAGCTAAGCAACTCCCCTCCCACTCATCTCTCTTGCTTCTTTGCATATTCAAAGTGAGATTGAGTGATCCAAGTGCATTTGCATTGTGAGATTGCATCTAGTTGGCACTTGGTGGTTGATTTGCTGCGGGATTCTTGTTTCTCTTGGTGGTTGCTGCCACCTAGACGGCTTGGAGCAGCTTGGAGGCGTTGGCAAGAGTTGGTGATTGTTCTTAGCCACCTCCGGTGATTGTAAGGGGTTTGTGCCTACCTCGGCAAAGCGCCAAAGGCAACGCTAGTGAATTGCTCGTGTCATTGCAACCTTTTGCCATTTGGTAGGTTCTTGTGGCGCCTTTTGAGAGGCTCGGTGTGTGACCGATTAGCCACCGAACCACGTGGTGAAGAGGGACACAACGGGGACTAGCGTGCCGGCAAGCACGTGAACCTCGGGATAAATCTTTGTGTCATCACTTTCATATTGTGATTGATTGATCCCGGTGTTCGGTTATCTTGGTATTCATCTCTTGATCATATTAATTGATTGGCTCAATTCTTCGCCCCTCGGTGATATCCTCCTAACTCAACTCCGCATTACTTTCTTAGTTATCTTTGCTAGCTAGTTAGCTTTGCTTTAGTAGCTCCTTTGTGTAGCTTGCTAGTTGCTTTTTATAGTTACCTTTTTGGTTTGACTTGTACGGTTGAGTGCATATACTAGTATTGTGATTTGGATAGGTGGCTTGCAAACACCCCATAGGCTAAGCAAAACTCGCATCTTGCTAGTTGTTATATTGATAAACTTGTTTAGCTTGTCTTTGTAGAAAGTTTTTAAAAGGCTATTCACCCCCCCCTAGCCATCTAGACCTTTCACACCTAGACGGTTTGGAGCAGCTTGGAGGCGTTGGCAAGAGTTGGTGATTGTTCTTGGCCACCTTCGGTGATTGTGAGGGGTTTGTGCCTACCTCGGCGAAGTGCCAAAGGCAACATTAGTAAATTGCTCGTGTCATTGCAACCTTTTGCAATTTGGTAGGTTCTTGTGACGCCTTTTGAGAGGCTCGGTGTGTGACCGATTAGCCACCGAACCACATGGTGAAGAGGGACACAACGGGGACTAGCGTGCCGGCAAGCACGTGAACCTCGGGATAAATCTTCGTGTCATCACTTTCATATTGTGATTGATTAATCCCGGTGTTCGGTTATCTTGGTATTCATCTCTTGATTATATTGATTGGTTGGCTCAATTCTTCGCCCCTCGGTGATACCCTCCTAACTCTCTCTTGTATTAATTTCTTAGTTATCTTTGCTAGCGAGTTAGCTTTGCTAGAGTAGCTTCTTTGTGTAGCTTGCTAGTTGTAGTTTCTTTCTTGGTTTGACTTGTGCGGTTGAGTGCAAATACACTAGAATTGTGATTTGGTTAGGTGGCTTGCAAACACCCCGTAGGCTAAGCAAAACTCGCATCTCGCTATTTGTTTTATTGATAAACTTGTTTAGCTTGTCTTTGTAGAAAATTTTAATAGGCTATTCACCCCCCTCTAGCCATCAAGACCTTTCAAGTGGTATCGGAGCCGTGGTCACCGTTTGTAAGGCTTAACAACCTTGGTGTAAGATGGCTCAAGTTATGTTCAATCACGTAAATGGCAAGCCTCCATTCTTTGATGGTGTCTTTTCCTTTGATCATTGGAAAAGGAAGATGAAGCAATATCTAGGCAATATACATGAGAAGGTTTGGGATGTGACCAAAGAAGGATACATCATTCTTGATGAGGAAAACCTCACTCCCAATGACCGCATCAATAAACAATGCAATACGGCGGCACTTGACACAATCTACCGTGCCATTGATGACAAAATATTTGAGCAAATCAAAGATCTTGAAAAGGCAAATGAGCTTTAGATAAGGCTTGAAGAAACATATGAAGGCACTTCAATGGTAAAAAGTGCCAAACTATATATGCTCAAGGACAAGTTCTCCACATTCAAGATGAAGGATGATGAATCCATCCCGAAGATGTTCTATAGGCTCCAAGTCATTGTCAATGATCTCAAGGGGCTTGGGGAGAAGGTTGAGGACAAGGACTTCTCACACAAGTTCTTGATGTGCTTACCCAAGAAGTTTGCCACCTTGAGAAGAATGATCTTTAGAGAGGGATTGGACAAGGTCAAACAAACCAATGTGCTTGGAGATATAATGACCGATGCCCAATACAATGATGATGAAGATGAGGTAGAAGAGAAGAAGGAGACCAAGGTCAAGCAAGAGAAGTCCATTTCATTCAAGGCTTCATCCTCTAATGGCAAGAGCAAGGTGGAGAGTGATGATGATGATCCATTCGATGATGAGACCATGGCCCTCCTTGTGCACAAGATGGGAAGGTTCATGAAGAAGAAAGGATATGGGGCAAGGAAGAGGAGAGACATTATAAAGGCAAAGACCCTTTGCTACAATTGCAATAGCCCCGATCACATAGTGGCAGATTGCCCCTATGAAGATAAGAGATTTCATAATGGGGACTTGAAGCTCAAGAAGAATAAGAAGGATAAGAAAGAGAATGAGAAGAAAGCAAAGAAGAGCTTCACTTTCAACAAGAAGAAGAAGGGTGGTGGTTATGTAGTCACTTGGGATAGTGACAACTCCGATAGTGATGATGATGAAAGCTCTAGTGATGATGAGAGGACCACTCGGCGAGCCATTGCAAACACCGCCCTCTCCAACAAGCCATCCATCTTCGACACTTCATCAACATGCCTTATGGCCAAGCCTACAAAGGTAAAATATGATGATAGTGATGATGATTCTTGTGCTAGTGATGATTGTAGGAGTGATGATGATGAGGATGAGGACTACTCCAAGGATGATCTATTGGGCATAATAGATCAAATGAGCAAGGGATACAAGAGGACAACCAAGAAATACAAAATCTTGGACACAAGAGCTTATTGCCAAGAGCAATAAAAATGATGCCTTGATGCAGGAGCTTGTTGCTCTCAAAAAGAGTAAGGAGTGCAAAGGAATTGAACAAGAGCTCAAAGCTCTTAGGAAATCCTTTGATGAGCTAGAGGCTTCTCAAGAGTGTCTAAAGGAAGACCACGAGGATCTTGAAATTGCTCACACTAGGCTTAAGGAAGCCCACTCCACTCTACTTGAGCTCATCAAGAAAAAGGACCTCAAGTTGGAGAAGCTCATGAAGGAAGCTAAGGAGGAGCAAGTGATTGTCACTTGTGACATTGGACTAACATGTGATATTATTGATGATTCTTTATTTGTTGGTCCTACTAATGCTTCATGTAGCTCATCATCATCCACCACAACCAACCCTATCTCTACTACTAGTGATTCATCACTTGTGGTTGAGAATGAGACTCTCAAGAGAGAGGTGGATGATCTCACCCGCGCATTAGGCAATGCCTATGGTGGGGATGCCCGCTTGCTAAAAAGCTTGGGTAGCCAAAGGTTCTCTCTTAACAAAGAGGGATTAGGCTATACTCCCAAGAAGGGAAAGGCGGCCTTTGCTACTCCAAAGCCTCGCTTTGTGAAGGGCAATGGTCGTTATTGCAATAGATGCAAGCAAGTTGGGCATCTAGAGATTAATTGTAATAAAATGAACAAGAACAAGAAAAATGCTAATGTACCTTACATTCCTTTTGATTCTTGTTATGTGCTTACCAAGGGTGAGAAAGGTGTGCATGCTAGGTTTGTTGGTACACCAATTATGGGCCCAAAGAAGAAGACCATTTGGGTACCAAAGAGCTTAGTTACTAACCTCCAAGGACCCAAGCAAGTATGGGTACCTAAAAGACATTAAATTGTTTTGTAGGTAAATTACAAGGCCGGAGGAAGGCATTGGATGCTTGATAGTGGGTGCTCTCAACATATGACCGGTGATTCAAGAATGTTCAACTCTCTCAAATCAAATGATAGTGGCATTGATAGTATCACATTTGGTGACAATAGCAAGGGTAATATAAAGGCTCTTGGAAGAATTGCAATCTCAAATGATCATAGCATTTCCAATGTGCTACTAGTTGGAAAGCTCAATTTCAACTTGTTGTCGGTTGCTCAATTGTGTGATCTTGGCTTCAAGTGCATATTTGGTGTTGATGATGTCGAGATAGTTAGTGTTGATGGCTCTAACTTGATCTTCAAAGGCTTTAGATTTGAGAATCTATACTTGGTTGATTTCAATGCTAGTGACACTCAAGTTTCAACATGCTTGCTCACCAAATCAAGTATGGGTTGGTTATGGCATAGAAGACTTGGTCATGTTGGCATGAAGCAATTGAACAAGTTAGTGAAGCATGACTTAGTTAGAGGCTTAAAGGATGTCACTTTTGAGAAAGATAAGCTATGTAGTGCATGTCAAGCCGGAAAGCAAGTAGGCAACACTCATCCATTGAAAAGCATCATGAGTACTTCCAAGGCATTTGAGTTGTTGCACATGGATCTATTTGGACCAACTACATACACAAGCATTGGTGGCAACAAGTATGGTTTTGTGATTGTGGATGATTTCACTAGATACACATGGGTATTCTTTCTTAGGGACAAAAGTGATGTATTTGACATATTAAAAAAGTTCATCAAGAGAGTGCAAAATGAGTTTGAGACCACAATCAAGAAAGTAAGAAGTGACAATAGAAGTGAGTTTAGAAACACAAGAATTGATGAGCTATGTGATGAGCTTGGAATCAAGCATCAATTCTGTAACACTCCGGTGTTACGCAAGCATTTACATGGCAATCATATGCATGGCATTTCATATCATCATAATCATACATGTTAATATTATAATTTGAGTGAAATAAAAGCTTAGAAAGTGGTATTTAAGATGTAATATATTAATGTGCTAATCACATTCCATCAAAATTGTGCAACTAAAAATTTTATATCACTTAGAATTATAGTTCAAAATTTTTGGAGCAACTAAATCACTCAAAGTTTTGTCAAAGATTTGTTTTAAAAATGTATTTGAAAATATTCAAAAATCCTCTCTAAATTAGCTTTTATTCTTCAATTCAAAATCTATTGGGAATTTTTAGTTGGCCCCTTAATCAAAGTTGTAGAGAATTAAATTCTAAGCAACTTTTGTTTTTGGGTCATTTTCAGAAAAGGTCCTTTTCTTGCTCAAAATGAGATTTGAAAACGATTATTTGAAATTATTTGAAAATATGAAAATGGAAATTCAATTTCTAACCTAAACAGGCCGCCGCCTCACTTTCGGCCTGCTGCTGGAAGCGGCCCAGCTCCACCCCGCACGCGCGCGCCCGCACTCTGCCTCGGCCCGGCCCAAGCCGGCCTCTCTTTCCCCTCCCGCTCCCACGCGCGTGCGGCTCGCTATCACCGCGACAGAGCACGCTCGCCGCGTGGCGGCCGCATGCCGGCGACACCACCCCGCGTGGCCACGCGTGGTCTAGCGCGTTTCACCTCAAATCTCCGTGCGCATCCGGTCTCCAACCCACTCACTCCCTCGCTCGCTGCATTATACCTTGCTTACCTTTGTTATACCATATCCTTGTTATCTTGGTATCCGCAGTCAAGTCAATGCTTAGCTGGCTTAGACCGGTAGAAGTCGGGTGATTTCCTGTCACCTGCGAGCTATAGGTGGTTACCTAGATCTGTTTGGTTGACTATGAAGTCATGGTATAACTAAGTGTGAAATGAATTTGAGACCGGGCGGAAACTTGCAGGGTTTCGGACTGTAGTGTTTTCCGTCTGTGTCGATTAAGGACCGTCCGTTGTTATCCCTTGGGTCATGTTGAACGCATGCCTCACATTTAGCTGGCCGGATAAAGTACCTTCCGACCGCGAAACTGGGAGATTATTCGGGCCGAGTGAATTGCCCGCAACGCACTGTACCGGAGCAGTAGTGGCAGGATACGGGGGCGCGATGATAAGGCCAAAGAGCAGTCGGGCAGCCCCCTGGGTACAAGTGGTTCCTGGCAAGCTCGCGACTTTACCTGAATGGTTGACTCGGTGACCAACACCTCACTTTAGCGGGTGAGTGAGGTTTGTGTGAGGAATAACTTACCAGCTGGTTAATAATCGATTCGAATCGCCATCGTTCACTGGATAGTGAACACTTGACTTGAGCTACTTCATCGTAGTAATATTGATGGAACACTTCGACAGTTATATGAATTATGACATAATGGAAGTTGTTAATGATCATTGGTTATCACTACCTGATTAATTAAATGTTACTTTAGTACAGGTGCAAATGTAGTTGACAGGTTAATAAAGATTTAACTTGATGCAAAGCTTTTGTAAAGGTTTTCCTAAATGCTAAAAATGCCTTTTGCAAATGAGTCAGCTATCCCACCAGAAAGCCTATCATGATTCCTTGGTGTTTCTTATTTCTGGTTTATGACGGGTAAGTCTAGCTGAGTACCTTCTCGTACTCAGGGCTTTGTTCCCACTTGTTGCAGATGGACAGATGTACTATGTCTATTGTATCAACTGTCTCTATCCTGCAAAGGGCGAAGCATAGGACCAGAGCAATGGTCATTCGTTACTTCTCGTCTGATGCTTTTGTTGGAGATGATCACAAGCTGGCACTTTATTCCAAAATGTTGTGTGTGTGCATGATTTGAACTACCGCTTCCGCTACTTTTATTCAAACCTGGTTTGTAATAACTATGTTTAAACTCCGATGTATTTTATGCCGTGAACTTTCATGTAACTTATGATGGTGACCGCTGAACTTAGTACGATCTTGGCTGTTATGTGAAATGGTTTGAAATCCGTCGAGATTTCACGGACTACCGGGTTATACGGGCTTAAGTTTGTTAAATTGTCCTTCTGTTGGATGATTTTCCTACTTAATCTCGTATAATTGGGCGGTTCTGTTACAGCTGGCATCGGAGCATGGTTTAGCGTGATTACTGTTCATAAGTGTATTTAAAACAAAATTCTATTTAAAAAGTGTGATTTTAAAACTAAATGTGTGCCAGTGGTCATATCTTGTATGCCCAGTTAAGGACTCTAGGTGGCTATTTAAGTACTAACTTGGGGTTCTTGCACCATATTTATCTTTCGTTGCTCATACGACGTGCTATTGTATGAGTGCCACTTAATTGAGTGGTAATGTATGGATCAGTTACCTCTACGCTTTGGTAAGTGTGAGCTGTGAGAGCATGATCGGATACACCGCCGATCTAGGGAGAGTGTTTTATATGATACTAGAATAATTACATGTTGTACACATGTTTTTATGAAAGTATCGCATGTGTGGGTGTTCCGTCCGTTGAGGCGATGCCGTCAATAGGACGATGTGTTTGGGTAGTTACTACCGTTGTACATGCATCTGAGGATTCGTGTAGAGCATGTAGGTAGATTTACTGCTTTCATGCATTCATGGCGAATGGGCTGAAATGAATTTTCTACAGGTACATAATAGCGTTTATCGTGTAGATCGAATTAGTTACGTATATGAGAGATCGTTGTATGCCACCGAATTCATCGTTAGATGTCTTTATTTTCTAAGTTTGTGAGAACGTAAGACTCGTGCATGCATCATACTGCCTAAGCATTTCATTCATAACCTGCATTCCTTCCCTTATAAAAGGATTATCCCAGTTTGATAAAAGTGACATCAACTTAAAATATGTTCTCACCGGGTAATTTAAAAACTTGTGCTACAGATGGCCCGCACGAAGAAGACTGCCCGTAAGTCCACTGGTGGAAGAGCACCCCGTCACCAGATGGCCCCGCGGGAACGTCGTAGCACGGACACTTTTCTAAGTGAGTTTGGCATGCCCACCTTGCTTTGGAGAGTGCTCCATGATGTGGGGTACCCAGAGGGTCAAGAGCCGGTGTACTCTTGGAATGAGAACCAGCTAGCTGAGGATGGACTTGCAATAGTGGAAATCACCGTCCGTGCCCTTGGTGATGCGCCAGAATGGGCTGGTTGGTATTTGGAGTTTGAAGGACGCACTCCAGTTGAGGGTGCAGAGGGTGTAGCCTTTCGCGTCATCCGAGACATAATGAGCAGGTTTCCTAATGAGTTGGCAGCAGCTTTGGCGGGTACTTTCCTGAGAGATGATCCTCATGATGCCATTTGGGTGCAACCGCAAGGAAGTGCCTTGGTTAGAGGCCCAAGTGAAGGACAGGCTAGCGACAACCACACGATGAGTGCCATGTATGCAGCCATCAAAGCATACCAGGGTCTTGAGAATACCTATTGGACCTTGACCGGTCTGAGAGGTAATGATCGGCTTGAAGCAAGGAAGCAGAAGAAGAAGCAAGCACGTGCTATAGCTAGCTTGCAGGAGCAGTTGGCCGACATGAGCTTACAGCGAGACTGGGCTCTCGAGAGAGGTGAGAGTGCTATGCAGCGGGTACAGACATTGACTCAGGCCAATAGAAATGCAGACCGCATGATGGGACAGCTAGTGCAGGAAAGGAATGAAGCCTGGAACAAGAGGGACCTTCTCAGGCAAAGGGTCGAGGAGCTAGAAGGGTATAATGCCAACTTGCATGAAGAGTTCGATGCCCTCTACAACGGGATAGGCCCGTATGCTCCTCCGGACGCCGCCCAGATGGACGTCGACGACGATGCCGCTACTGATGGTAGCGATGGTGACGCCTCCGACCTCGACGATGGCCCCAAGGAGTAGGCTAGTTGCCTTGCACTAGTGATAGGCTTTATCGCGATGGCCTTCTTTTGGTTCCCATGTATCGTGTTGTATCCTGTTCGATCTTGAGACTGGCGATCTTTTGGATCTTGGTTGTGTATGTGATGCTTGAACGCATGAAAGTCCAGTGTATGTATGCTGGCAACGTGGTTGTATGGAACGCGATGTTGCATTCGAAGTAATTTGATTGGTGATGTTGTTTTAATTGGAATGTGATTATTGTGCCTCTGTCTTATTGCATGACTTGTTCTCTCCAATAAATTCAGTATGGCATGATTGTTCATTCGGATACAATTACTACCACTTCGCTCAATTATTACTTGTTGCTGAAATATGCAGATGGCAAACACTCGTCGTGCCACGTATGAGACCGCTGAAACTGGTGGCAACGGTGCAGGGGCTGGTGGGGGTGGTGCAAATAACGTCAACCACCAGGAGCCACAGCTAGAGCCACAATTGCCCTCTCCTCCACCGCTCACTGCAGAAGTGTTCTTCGCACAGTTCCTTGGAAGCCAGCGCAACGCTGAGCAGTCACAAAGGAATATGGAAGATTTTCTGCGTACCATCGCTGAAAATGTTCAGAGAGGAAATAATCAAGGTGGTGGTCATGGAGTGAACTAGTACAACAATTTCAAGGATTTCATGGATACTAGGCCACCTATTTTTAAGGAAGCAGCCGAGCCACTCGACGTTGAAGAATGGATCAACACTATGGAAGATAAGTTCCGTGTGTTGAGACTGACAGAAGTCCTAAAAACAGAATATGCTGCACATCAGTTACAGGGACCGGCAGGGATGTGGTGGAAGCACCACCGCACCACTTTTCCTCCCAATGCCCAGATTACTTGGAGAGAATTCACTGAAGCGTTTAAAGGAGCTTATATTCCCCCGGGGTTGGTTGAGATGAAGCTCGGAGAGTTCTTAGCCTTAAATCAGGGTACCAAGACTGTAACACAGTATTTGCATGCATTTAACAACTTGTGCCGCTACGCTCCAGACATGGTCGACACAGATGCAAAGAGAATTGCTAGTTTCAAGAGAGGGTTAAGTTCGAAGATGATGAAGCATGTGGGTACCAATACCCGCGCCAGGTTCAATGACTTTGTCAGTGATTGTTTGAAACAAGAAAAGAACAACAACGCCTACACTGCATCCAAGAATCGCAAGAGGGTGTTTGAGTCAGGACCATCACAGTCCAGAGTTGTCACTGCAAATCATCTTTCTTATCGTCCGTCCGCACATGGTGCAAGGTTCAGGCCTCCACAGCATAAAACTCAGAACTACAAGGGACCACAGAAGCCGTACAAGTTGGCCGTGCCGCCAGCAAAGATCACCGCAGCTGCAGAACAAAGCAACTCCAAGGGAGCAATAGGATCTGCTGGTATAGTGAAGGGGCCCTGCTACAATTGTGGTCAGCCAGGACACTTTTCAAAGTTCTGCCCTTATCCGCCTAGAAAGAAGCAACAGACTTACACTGCCCGTGTACACCATACCACCGTTGATGAGATTCCTGAAGGAGAACCTGTTACTGCCGGTAAGTTTCTTGTTAACCATCACCCTGCAGTTGTTCTATTTGATTCTGGATCCTCGCATTCTTTTATGAGTCAAGCATTTGCACGGAAGCATGAACAACTATGCACAGAATTGAGTTATGGTTATCGTATAAGTTCAGCCGGGGCTGATGTGTTAACCAATAAGATGGTTAGAGGGGCAACCCTTGAGTTAGATAGTCGGAAGTTTCGAGTGAACCTGATAGTTATGCCGGGACTAGTTTTGGATGTAATAATAGGAATGAACTGGATGAAAGACTGGGGAGCAGTCATAGATACAAGCAGTCGATTGCTTACCCTTAAGGATCCGCAGGCAGAGGGTACTTTTCAGGTACCATTGCCCAAAAGAACAGACCTTGTGAGTGTGACCTGTGCCATGGAAGTTGTTCCTATCCGCTAGATCCCGGTAGTGTGTGAGTTCCCGGATGTGTTTCCAGAAGAGTTACCTAGCCTTCCTCCATATAGAGATGTTGAGTTTGGAATCGAGTTGATCCCCGGAATAGCTCCTATTTCGAGGAGACCCTATCGGATGCCTCGGGATGAGTTAGCTGAGCTGAAAAAGCAACTGGAAGAATTGCTAAAGAAGGGGTTTATCCGACCAAGTAAGTCTGAATGGGGATGTCCTGCCTTGTTCGTGAAGAAAAAGAAAGAGGGTACTCTAAGAATGTGTGTGGATTATCGACCTCTTAATGCTGTAACTATCAAGAATAAATATCCTTTGCCTCATATTGATGTTTTGTTTGATCAGTTGGCTAAAGCTAGAGTGTTCTCCAAAATAGACCTAAGATCAGGGTATCATCAAATAAAGATCAGGCCACAAGATGTCCCGAAAATCACCTTTTCTACCAGATACGGGTTGTACGAGTATCTTGTTATGTCCTTTGGCTTAACAAATGCTCCTGCATACTTTATGTATCTGATGAATACGGTTTTCATGCCAGAGTTGGACAAGTTTGTAGTTGTCTTCATTGATGACATTCTAGTATACTCTGAGAATGAGAAAGATCATGAAGAACATCTGAGAATTGTCTTGACCAGATTGAGAGATCATAAGTTGTATGCTAAGTTTAGGAAATGTGAATTTTGGTTGAAGAAAGTTCCTTTCCTTGGTCATATTCTATCTGAGAATGGAGTTTCGGTAGATCCGAGCAAAGTGCAAGAGGTTATGGATTGGAAAACTCCAACCATAGTGCCAGAAGTCAGGAGTTTCCTAGGGTTACCTGGTTACTATCGCCGCTTTATCCCAGACTTCTCGAAGATTGCTAAGCCAATGACAAGTCTGTTACAGAAAGATCAGAAGTTCGTGTGGACAGAGGAGTGTGAGACAGCTTTCCACACCTTGTGGAAACTGTTGACCACTACTCTAGTTCTTGCACAGCCAGACATCGAGAAACCTTTTGATGTGTTCTGTGACGCCTCAAAAAAAGGAAGAGTCATTGCTTATGCCTCCCGTCAGTTGAGAAAACATGAAATCAATTATCCGACACATGATCTTGAGCTTGCCACCGTGGTGCATGCCTTAAAGATTTGGAGACACTATTTACTTGGTAATGTGTGCAATGTTTTCACCGATCACAAGAGTCTCAAGTACATTTTCACCCAACCAGAATTGAACATGAGACGGCGAAGATGGTTAGAACTAATTAAAGATTACAACTTGAATGTACAGTATCACCCTGGGAAAGCCAATGTGGTAGCCGATGCTCTGAGTAGAAATTCGCATTGTCTAAATATGCAACCCTTACTCGAAGATGGTTTTAATCTAATGCACCCTGTCGTGTTACATAGTATTCAGATCAGTTGCACTTTGGAGAGTAAGATAGTAGAAGGTCAGAAAGCAGACAAAGGGATATTCCACATCAAAAGGAAAATTAAAGAAGAACCTTCAAAACACTTCAGAGTGGACGAGCATGACGTGTTGTGGTTCGACAACCGTCTTGTTGTTCCAAAGGATAGAGAGCTTAAGAATAAAATTATGGATGAAGCTCATCACTCTAAGTTATCCATTCAAACTGGCAGTAATAAAATGTATCAAGAACTAAGACCTCATTTTTGGTGGACAAAGATGAAGAAGGAAATTGCAGCTTATGTGGCCCGATGTGACACATGTTGTTGAGTGAAAGCTATTCACATGAAACCTGCCGGATTGTTGCAACCTTTGTCAGTACCTAGTTGGAAGTGGGATGATATAAGTATGGATTTCATCACAGGTTTGCCCACTACTCAGAAAGGCCATGATTCGATTTGGGTAATCGTGGATCGTCTTACCAAGACCGCTCACTTTTTGCCTGTCAAGACAGTTTATAGACCACCTTAATATGCCAAGAAGTATATTGCGGAGATTGTGAGATTGCATGGCATACCGAAGACTATAGTGTCTGACAGAGGATCCTAGTTCACTGCTCACTTTTGGGAGCATTTCCACAAAGGTTTGGGGACTAGTCTGATTCGTAGCACTGCCTATCATCCTCAAACAGATGGTCAGACTGAAAGAGTTAATGCTGTTTTAGAAGATATGTTGAGAGCTTGTGTGTTGTCTTCCAGAGGTTCATGGGAGTCATGGTTACCTCTAGCAGAATTCGCATATAATAATAGCTATCAAGAAAGTATCAAAATGGCACCTTTTGAGGCTTTGTATGGACGAAAGTGTAGAACACCTTTAAACTGGATTGAGCTAGGGGAAAGAAGGTATTATGGTATTGACTTCGTGGAAGAAGCCGAAAAGAAAGTTCATATCATTCAGCAAAATATGAGAGCAGCTCAGTCACATCAGAAAAGTTATGCGGATAAAAGAAGGAGACCACTTGTGTTTGAAGTTGGAGACTATGTTTATCTGAAAGTCACGCCAATGAAGAAGAAGCAGTTTGGATTACGCAGAAAGCTTGCCGCCAGATTTATCGGACCCTACAAAATCTTAGAAAGAAAGGGTCCAGTGGCTTACAAATTGGAATTACCAGAATCAATGGATGCTATATTCCCAGTTTTTCACATATCACATCTCAAGAAATGTTTGCGCGTTCCAGAGGAAATAATTGAACCCCGAAGCATAAAACTTAAGTCAGATCTGGTGTATCATGAGCAGCCAATTAGAGTTTTGGATTCCAAAGAAAGGGCTACTCGGAACAGTGTGGTGAAAACATATAAGATACAATGGAGTCATCATGATGAGGGAGATGCATCGTGGGAAACGGGTGAATACCTACAAAAAGCATACGAAGATTTTTATAATAAATGGTTCGTAACCCAAATCTCGGGATGAGATTTTTATAAGGGGGGAGGGCTGTAACACTCCGGTATTATGCAAGCATTTGCATGGCAATCATATGCATGGCATTTCATATCATCATAATCATACATGTTAATATTATAATTTGAGTGAAATAAAAGCTTAGAAAGTGGTATTTGAGATGTAATATATTAATGTGCTAATCACATTCCATCAAAATTGTGCAACTAAAAATTTTATATCAATTAGAATTATAGGTCAAAATTTTTGGAGCAACTAAATCACTCAAAGTTTTGTCAAAGATTTGTTTTAAAAATGTATTTGAAAATATTCAAAAATCCTCTCTAAATTAGCTTTTATTCTTCAATTCAAAATCTATTGGGAATTTTTAGTTGGCCCCTTAATCAAAGTTGTAGAGAATTAAATTCTAAGCAACTTTTGTTTTTGGGTCATTTTTAGAAAAGGTCCTTTTCTTGCTCAAAATGAGATTTGAAAACGATTATTTGAAATTATTTGAAAATATGAAAATGGAAATTCAATTTCTAACCTAAACGGGCCGCCGCCTCACTTTCGGCCTGCTGCTGGAAGTGGCCCAGCTCCACCCCACACGCGCGCGCCCGCGCTCCGCTTCGGCCCGGCCCAAGCTGGCCTCTCTTTCCCCTCCCGCTCCCACGCGTGTGCGGCTCGCTGTCGCCGCGGCAGAGCACGCTCGCCGCGTGGCGGCCGCATGCCAGCGACGCCACCCCGCGTGGCCGCGCGTGGTCCAGCGCGTTTCACCTCAAATCTCCGCGCGCATCCGGTCTCCAACCCACTCACTCCCTCGCTCGCTCCCTTTCTCCTTCCTCCGGAGAGTTCGAGCGGGAGCGCCACCCACCACCGCCATCCTCCGCCTCCGCCGCCGTGTTCCGGCAACGCCAGTCCACCGCAGCTCGATTACTCGTGCACGAATCTCCGCCACCTTCTCCTCTCCTCCGAACTGACCTCCATTTGCCTTGTTCGCCTACGGTAAGGCTCAATCGAGCTCTTCCCGCCGCGCCACCACGACGGGGCCGCCAAGCTCGCGCTCCGCCTACCGTCTTCCTCGCTCCCTCTCCATCCCCCTGAACTTCTCTCTCGAGTTCGCTACCTCCTCGCGAACACGGTGCACGCGCTCGCTGGTCGGGTCGTGGCCGGAGATGGTCGTTGGCCGTCGGCCACCGCCACGCCGTCGCGGCTCCGAACGCCGACGAGGGCGCCCTGTCTCCCCCCCGTCGGTCGTCACTGGGCCACGCCCTATGGGCCGCGCCTCCGAGCGGGCCTGCTCGCTCGTTTCCCCCGCGCGCGTGGACCAGGCCAAGAACGGCCATGGGCCACTTGACTTCCCGGGCCGGCCCAGTGCCGTTATGAAAAAATTCATTCCCATTTTCTTTTATTATTCTTGATGAAAATGCTTTAGAAAATTTCTTAGCAGTCATTTCAGCTCCAAAAATTATGAAATAAATTTATCTAGATTCCTTGGAACCAGATCTACAATCTAAAAATATTGCATGTCATTTTTGGAATACTTTTCTGTAGAGCTTTAATTAATTCTTAATATTGCTGATATCTTGTAAAATAGCTAGTAAATCCTATATGTATCAGAAAAATATGATTTTTAATTTTGTTAATCTTCGTATATCATGTACTTACTAGGAAAAATATGTTTCATGCATGTGCCGTGGAAAACTTTGGAGAAGTAGTTCAAGTACCTTTAATGGCTGATTTTTGTTTTTTTGCTTGAGAGCAAACTTTGTATAAAACATGCATGTGATAATTTTTGTACAGTCATAGTATGCTATGAAGAACCTAGGAAAAATATTAATTCTGTTGTTTGACACTTTTCATAGTACAAAGTAATTTCATGCTCATTTTTATGCCATAGCTTGTCATTTTTGTGTAGGATAGTTTACTTATCCAAATGCCATGAAATTTTTATGGTAGTCTATTTAGAGTAGTATTATGCTACTGTAATTTTCTTAGATTTTTAGGAGCATCAAAAATATATGTTGCTATTCAAACCTATGATTATTACTTAGGGTTTAAGCAAGTGTTGCTTTAAGTGTGATTAAGAAATTAGTAAAGCTTTGGTGTATCTTTGAAGCATTTCATAAGATAGGTTAACTTAATATAATAGTAGTAGAAAAGAATGCAGTAGATGACATGTGCTTGTAGTGTACAGTTTCTTGGATAATGTTGACTACCTTGCATTTCAACATATTCATTGCATTCATCTCCTTCGATGCACACTTGCATAATCACTTACGCGCATTGCATCATACAAGATCGCAAACCGAGAACCCAGTTGTCTTACCCGAGGAGCCAAAGGAGTAGATCAAGGTGCAGCAGCAGGAGGTGACAGAAGCCAAAAAGGAGGTCGGTGAAGATCTCCCGGAGTGCCCCGATCACCGTCCGAGTTCCTTCGAGAGAGGCAAGCCCCGGAGCATTTCTCTCCCGGTTTGCAAATAATTTATTATTAACTTTACTAAATTTGATGCATTACATTTAGAAGTTGTCTGCAAACGTTGCTGCATTATACCTTGCTTACCTTTGTTATACCATATCTTTGTTACCCTGGTATCCGCAGTCAAGTCAATGCTTAGCTGGCTTAGACCGGTAGAAGTCGGGTGATTTCCTGTCACCTGCGAGCTATAGGTGGTTACCTGGATTTGTTTAGTTGACTATGAAGTCATGGTATAACTAAGTGTGAAATGAATTTGAGACCGGGCGGAAACTTGCAGGGTTTCGGACTGTAGTGTTTTCCGTCTGTGTCGATTAAGGACTGTCCATTGTTGTCCCTCGGGTCATGTTGAACGCATGCCTCACATTTAGCTGGCCGGATAAAGTACCTTCCGACCGCGAAACTGGGAGATTATTCGGGCCGAGTGAATTGCCCGCAACGCACTATACCGGAGCAGTAGTGGCAGGATACGGGGGCGCGATGATAAGGCCAAAGAGCAGTCGGGCGGCCCTCGGGTACAAGTGGTTCCTGGCAAGCTTGCGACTTTACCTGAATGGTTGACTCGGTGACCAACACCTCACTTTAGCGGGTGAGTGAGGTTTGTGTGAGGAATAACTTACCAGCTGGTTAATAATCGATTCGAATCGCCATCGTTCACTGGATAGTGAACACTTGACTTGAGCTACTTCATCGTAGTAATATTGATGGAACACTTCGACAGTTATATGAATTATGACATAATGGAAGTTGTTAATGATCATTGGTTATCACTACCTGATTAATTAAATGTTACTTTAGTACAGGTGCAAATGTAGTTGACAGGTTAATAAAGATTTAACTTGATGCAAAGCTTTTGTAAAGGTTTTCTTAAATGCTAAAAATGCCTTTTGCAAATGAGTCAGCTATCCCACCAGAAAGCCTATCATGATTTCTTGGTGTCTCTTATTTCTGGTTTATGACGGGTAAGTCTAGCTGAGTACCTTCTCGTACTTAGGGCTTTGTTCCCACTTGTTGCAGATGGACAGATGTACTATGGCTATTGTATCAACTGTCTCTATCCTGCAATGGGCGAAGCATAGGACCAGGGCAATGGTCATTCGTTACTTCTCGTCTGATGCTTTTGCTAGAGATGATCACAAGATGGCACTTTATTCCAAAATGTTGTGTGTGTGCGTGATTTGAACTACCGCTTCCGCTACTTTTATTCAAACCTAGTTTGTAATAACTATGTTTAAACTCCGATGTATTTTATGCCGCGAACTTTCATGTAACTTATGATGGTGACCGCTGAACTTAGTACAATCTTGGCTGTTATGTGAAATGGTTTGAAATCCATCGAGATTTCACGGACTACCGGGTTATACGGGCTTAAGTTTGTTAAATTGTCCTTCTGTTAAATGTTTTTCCTACTTAATCTCGTATAATTAGGTGGTTCTGTTATAAATTCTCGGCCAAGTATACACCTCAATCAAATGGCCTAGTTGAAAGGAAGAATAGAACCTTAATTGATATGGCAAGATCAATGTTGAATGAGTATAATGTGAGTCATTCATTTTGGGCCGAAGCAATCAACATGGCATGCTTCTATAGCAACCACCTCTATTGCCACAAGTTCCTAGAGAAGACACCATATGAGATCTTAAATGGAAGAAAGCCCAACATTGCATACTTTTGGGTATTTGGTTGCAAATGCTACATCTTGAAGAAGGGCACTAGATTGAGTAAGTTTGAGAAGAAATGTGATGAAGGCTTCCTACTTGGCTACTCAACTACTAGCAAAGCTTATAGAGTTTGGAATTTGGCTAGTGGTTTACTTGAAGAATTGCATGATGTTGAATTTGATGAAACAAATGGCTCTCAAGATGAAGAAGATAACTTGGATGATGTGAGAGGAACTCAATTGACCAATGCTATGAAAGAGATGGATATTGGTGATATTAGACCAAAGCAAGTGATTGATGTGGATGACGACAAAGATCAAGTGCTCCAAAGTCCAATCACTCAAGCTAGTGGTTCTCTAATGCAAAATCAAGCTAGTACATCATCTCAAGTGCAACAAGATCAACAAGTGGCTAGTTTATCATCTCCAACTCATGATCAACATCAACATCCAAGCAATCAAGTCCAAGTGCTTCAACCAACTAACATTGCAAGAGACCATCCATTGGATTCCATCATTGGTGACATACAAAGAGGAGTTTAAACTAGATCAAGATTAACATCATTTTGTGGTCACTCTTCTTTTGTGTCAATGGAAGAACCCGAGAACATTGATAGAGCATTAAGAGATACGGATTGAGTAAATGCAATGCATGAAGAGCTCAACAATTTCAAGATAAATGAAGTATGGGAATTAGTTGAGAGGCCTAAGGATCACAATGTCATTGGAACAAGATGGGTCTTTCGCAACAAGCAAGATCAAGATGGAATAGTAGTAAGGAACAAAGCAAGACTAGTGGCTCAAGGTTACACACAAATAGAGGGTCTTGACTTTGGTGAAACTTATGCCCCGGTTGCAAGATTGGAAGCAATTAGGATCTTACTTGCCTATGCTTGTGCTCACAATATCAAGCTATTTGAAATGGATGTGAAGAGTGCATTTCTCAATGGGTACATCCAAGAGGAGGTGTATGTGGAGAAACCTCCCGGTTTTGAAGATGATAAGAAACCCAATCATGTCTACAAATTGAGAAAAGCTTTGTATGGATTGAAGCAAGCACCTAGAGCATGGTATGAAAGATTGAGGGACTTCTTGCTATCCAAAGGATTTGTCATGGGCAAAGTTGATACAACACTATTCACTAAGAAGATTGGAAAAGACTTGTTTGTATTGCAAATATATGTTGATGATATCATATTCGGTTCAACCAATGAAGCTTATTGTGATGAGTTTGGGAAAATAATGGTAAAGGAATTTGAAATGTCAATGATTGGTGAACTTAGTTTCTTTCTTGGACTTCAAATCAAACAAATGAAGGAAGAAACATTTATGAGTCAAACCAAGTACATCAAAGATATGCTCAAGAAGTTTGGCATGGAAGATGCAAAGAGCATTACAACCCCAATGGGCACTAGTGGAAGTTTGGATAGTGACAAGAGTGGCAACATGGTGGATCAAAATCTATATAGATCGATGATTGGTAGTCTACTCTATGTGACGGCATCAAGGCCCGATGTAATGTTTAGTGTATGCATGTGTGCAAGATTTCAAGCCTCACCAAGAGAAAGTCATTTGAAGGCAACAAAAAGAATATTGAGGTACTTAAAGCATACACAAGATGTTGGATTATGGTATCCCAAAGGTGCAAGCTTTGAGCTAGTTGGATATTCGGATTCCGACTATGCCAGTGATAAAGTGGAGAGAAAGAGCACTTCCGGGACTTACCAATTGTTGGGAAGATCACTTGTCTCATGGTCATCCAAGAAGCAAAATAGTATTGCACTATCTACCGCCGAGGCCGAATACATCGCCACAGGTAGTTGTTGTGCACAAATCTTGTGGATGAAGGCAACATTGAAGGATTTTGGAATCAATTTCAAGAATGTGCTATTGCTATGTGATAATGAAAGTGCAGTGAAGCTAACCAACAATCCAATTCAACATCAAAGAACAAAGCATATTGATGTTCGTCATCACTTTATTAGAGATCATCAACAAAAGGGTGATATTGCTATTGAGAGTGTGAGCACCGAAGATCAATTAGCCGATCTATTCACCAAGCCACTTGATGAGAAGAGATTTCACAAGCTAAAGAATGAGTTGAACATACTTGACTTCTCCAACATGAGTTGATGCACCCCATATATGACATGCCTCTCCTTCGAGCCCCAAGGTACAATTAGTTGACATGTCATACATTCTATGCTAAGGACTTGTTTAGTGCATCTAGTCATAATTTACATGTTCTAGGCTCATTCATGAAAATCAAATGAATTTAAAGTTTATATGGTGCCACTATTGTTTCCATGACTTGTATGATCTAGTGGTAGCATATAACTTGTTTAAGTAGCTTGTGATCCTAAGTGTTTAATCTAGCAAACTTGTCTAAATATTTGCTTCAACATGGTGCATAATAACCCTTCTAGTGAGGTGTGAAGAAGCTTGCCCTTGGATCAAACCGAAGCATTTTATTTATGCAAGTAATCTAGGTTGAATCATAAACTTGATCCTCACTGTAACACCCCTGGGTGTTAAGCATGCATTAGCATCCAAGGCACTAGTCATAATCATCTCATACATGGTTATCATTGCATGCAATATAGACCCTTTTAAATTTAGAGTTGAAAAACAACTACTCAAAACCCAAATGCTGCATTTAAGTGCTAAAGAGTGATAAAACTTTATGTAGCTACAATTTTAGATAATCTAGAATAAATAAACATAATTTTTGGAGCAACTCTTGAATTCAAATTCCTTCAAATTTTACTTTTAAAAATATTCTAGAAAAAATGAATTTTTTTACTTAAAATTTAGCTTTGAATCCCAAATTCAAAATCTATTTAGAATTTTGAAAAGTGCCCTACATGAAAGTTGTAGAGAATTAAATTTTGAACAACTTTTATTTTGGGCAAAAGTTCTGAAAACCTCTTTTTCATCTTCAAATTCAAATTTAAAACAATTAGAGAAAACTGAAAATATTATTCATAAAAGAAAAATCAATTTTTCCCTTAACTCGGCCGCCGCCTCGCTTCTCGGCCCATGGCCGAAGCCGGCCTGGCCTGCCTAGCGCGTCCGCTCGCGCCAGCGCGCGCGCGCCCCGCGCCAGCGCATGCCGCGCTCAGGCCACGGGCGCCGCGTGGCCGCCGCTCGCCGCCTCCGGCGTACGTGTGGCGAGCCGTGGGCTCCACCGGCCGCGCCACGCGCCTTGAACTCGTGCCCGCTCCTCCATCCTCAGCACGCCCTCCATTTCGCTCTTCTCGGCCACGCGCGAGCAGCAGCAGCCGCCGCTCCCGCCTCCTCGCGCCACCGCCGCTCCGCCCGAGACGAACACCGTCGTTCCCGCTCAACGGCCGCGCCATCTCCCGATTCGTCTCTCCACCGGCTCCGCCACCTTCTCCTCTTCTCCGAACGGGACTCGGTATCCCCGGTTCGACGACGGTGAGGCTCAATTTCGCTTTTTCCCGCGCGCCACCGTCGTCGGCCGCCGGGCTCGAGCTCCGCCATCGGCGCACTCGCTCCCTCCTTCTTCCCTTGTTTGGCACTATCGTGCTCGCCATCATTTCGTGGAAACCATGCGCGCTCGAGGTAGCCGCTCAGAGCCGGGGGTCGGCCGTTGGCCAACGGTGACCACCGCTTCGCCCCGTGACGTCGGGACGCCGGACACCACGGCCGTGCACCGCGCTTCGCCCCCCCTTCTACTCTCTGGGCCAAGCGGCCTTGGGCCGAACCAACGAGCCGGGCCGCCTTTCGTTTCTTCCCGCGCGGCACACCGGTTAAAAAACGGCCGTGGGCCGGTCATTCCAGTGGGCTGGCCCGTTAAGCGATTCCAGAATTTGTTTTTAATTTTCTATTATGTTTTAGAAAAGAAAAGGCTTTAGGAAATGTTTGTGTACCCTTTTTAGCTCCAAAAATTATGAAACAAATTTTGTAATGTTTCTCTTGAGTAGATCTACAGTCTAAAAATATCTCATATTATATTTGTGACACTTTTCTGTGTAGCTTTATTTAATTGCTATAAATGCTGATATCTTAGAAAATGTGTAGTAAATAAAATAATGAAGGGAAAAATGTGATTCTTGTTTCTTTAATCTTTATTAGTGATGTACTTTCTAGGAAAAATATTAGTGAAGCATGTTCTGTGAGAAAATTCTGAAGTGTAGTTCAAATGCCTTTAATTGATAATCTTTGTTATTTTTAGTAGAGAGCTAAATTTGTATAGATCATACATGTGATAATTTTTGTAGTATATTAGTTTACTGTTAGTAACATAGGAAAAATGTGAAATCTGTTGTTCGATACTTTTTCTAGTACAAAATAATTTCATGCTCATTATTATGCTATACCTTGTTTATTTTGTACAGATAGTTTTACTTATTCAATTCTCATAAAAATTTAGTAGTAGGTTAGTTAGGGTAAGAGTAATCTACTGTAATTTTTGTAGATTTTTATCTACACCAGAAATAGGTGTTGCTGTGTAACCCTAGTCAAATAGGGAATAAAAGATTATTCTTTATGAGAAATTAAGAGAAATAAAATATGTTTGGTGTACCTTTGAAGCATCAACATGTCTTGCTGTTGTTATTTGATGAGTTAGGTTGGTAAGTTTTGGTAGCTTAGGTTCACTTGTATGTGTAGATTATGTGTTAACTAGTAGAATAATAAGGTGTATATTTTAGGGTACATGTTCTTGGATGACGTTGACTACCTTATAGAAGAAATAGTTATCTTCAAACTGCTCATTCCTTGTGCTCATCTACATCTCATGTCATCAAAGCACTCCACCACAATCATATGCATCATTCGCATGGTTGCTTATGCACTTGCATCATACAGGATCGCAGGAGGAGTCGCAGGTAGCAGTACCAGAGGAACAAGCTTGGACCGACCAGCAGGAGCCCCAGGCACAGGAGATGCCCGAGGAAGAAGAGTCAGGCGAGGAACTGCCAGAGTGCGTCGACCACCATCCTAGTTCGTTTGAAAAAGGCAAGCCCTGGAGCATTTTAAGCCTCCTATTTTTATAAAAGTTGTTCCTTACTACATGAACTATAGTTATATATATATTGTTGCATTAAGTTATAGGAGTTGAGTGAAACCGTTGTTGCATTATTACCTTGGCCCCCGGATTATCTTTCACCCTGTTAGGTCAGGATCGAGTAAATTGCTTAGCCATGCTTAGACCGGTAGAAGTCGGGTGATTTCCTGTCACCTGCGAGTTATAGGTGGATACCGGGTTATGGTTAGCTGTAATTGCGATCATAAAAAGTAACCAAGTGTTGATGGATAAACGGAGACCGGGCGGAGTCTTATAGGGTTTTGGACTATAGTGATTCCGTCTGTGTCAATTAAGGATCGATCGTTGCTCGTCCCTCTTGTCATGTTGAACGCATGCCTCACATTTAGCTGGCTGAATAAAGTACCTTTCGACCGTGAAGCTAGTGACACTTTTTGAGCCGGGATAAACTCGGGTTGGCAGACTGGTGTTGAAGTGGGTGTAACGGGGACGTGAAGAGTGAGCCCAAGGTGCGTCCTGGCAGTCGGGCGGTCCCTGGGTAGTGCGATCCATGATTGTTATCCCGCGGCTTCTTGGAAAGTGTCATTCGTAATCTATGCGACCCTGACGGGGGAAACAAGGTTTGTCTGAGGAATAAATCTCCAGCTGGATAGGAATTCGATTCGAATCGCCGTCGCTCCTGGTTAGTGAGCACTTGACTCGAGCTATGGCATCGTAGTAACATTAAAGGAACACTGATGGTTAAGTGAATGATGTTGGAAATGCTAAACCTTGATATAGTAATCTAGATTACTAATGATAAATCAAGTGATTGTTCTAGCCATAGCTGCTTACCTAGTTTGAATAGGTTATACTAAAAGTGATGCAAAAAGTACTGGTATAGTTTTTTCATAACAACTCATGCTTTTCGCAAATGAGTCAAGCCAGTCCAATCTATAAAGCCTTGCATGATCCTTGGTGTCCTTTGTTTATGGTTTTTGATGGGTAAGTCTAGCTGAGTACATTCTCGTACTCAGGGCGTTGTTCCCATTGTTGTTGCAGATGGTTAGATATACTATGGATACTATTCCAACTGTCTGTATCCGGCGATGGGCGACAACTAGGACTTTGGGCAAGAGTCACTCTGTTCGTCTTATCTACTGCTTTTGTGGACCATGACTATCTACTGGCACTGTATTTGAACTAAGTGGGTGTGTAAAACTACTTGCTTCCGCTATGTTATTCTGAACTATGTTGTAATAACTTTTATTTCGAACTCCGATGTACTCCACTTTTATTGTGAACTCTATGTATCATGTGAACTGTGGCTGCTAAATCAGTACGATCTTGGTTGTATGTTGGTTGGTTTGAAATCCCGCATGATTTCACGGAATCTCGGGTTATACGGGTTTAAGTTTGGTAAATTAACCGCCTCGGTGGAAGATTTTTCTGACTTAATCTCGTATAATTACGTTGATCCGTTACAGCTGGTATCGGAGCATAGTTTAGCATGTTACTGTTCACATGGGTATTTAAAAACAAAAGTGTGTTTTCAACTAAGCTTTTAAAATTAAGAGTGTGCCAGTGGTCACATCCTTTATGCCCAATAAGGACTCTAGGTGGCTTAATTAAGTACTAACTTGGGGGTTTGCATCATATTTGAAATTTCGTCGCTCATACGGCGTGCTATTGTATGAGTGCCATTCAATTGAGTGGTAATGTATGGATCAATTCCCTCTACGCCTTGGTAAGTGAGAGTTGTGAGAGCATGGTCGGATACACTGCCGATCTAGGGGAGTGCTTATGTGATACCGAAATACTTACGTGTCATGCGCATGTTCGTATGATGGTATTCAAATGGTGGGGACTTCCGTCATGCGGTGACGATGCCGTCAATAGGACGATGATTCAGGTAGTTGTTACCGTTATACTCGTATCTGGGGATGCGTGTAGAGCGTGTAACTTACTTTACTGCTTTCTTGCATATTTTCATACTGTGAGGGTTGGGCTGAAGTGACTTTCTACAGGTACATAACAACGCTTTCGAGTAGTACGTATTAGTTACGATACAAGAGATCGTGGTATGCCACCGTTTATTCCGTTAGTAGTTACTATTTTTCTAAGTTTGTGAGGACGTACGGAACGTGCATGTATCATGTTGTGCATTTCACTCATGGCATTGTTCCTCCCCTTATAAGTTGATTATCTCATTTCGATAAAAATGCCAACTTAAAAATCTGTTCTCACCACGGTAATAAAATTTTGCTATAGATGGCACGTACCAAGCAGACAGCTTGCAAGTCCACCGGCAGAGCTCCCCATCATCAGCTAGATCCATGCACTCATCAGCGCCACACTTTTCTTGGAGAGTTTGGGATGCCTACGCTCTTGTGGAGAGTACTCAGCGATGTAGGCTATCCTGATGGAATGGAGCCCCGCTACTTTTGGTCAAATGAGCGGTTGGGGGAAGGACTTTTGGTGACTGTGGAAGCAGTAGTTCGTCCTCGAGGTGATGGTTCTGAGTGGACTGGTTGGCATTTTGAGTCAACTGGCAGGACCCCTGAAGAAGCCGCTGAGAGGGCATCCTTTGGGATCCTGAGGGATATCATGGATCGCTTTCCTCAGGAGTTGGCAGCAGCTTTAGTTGGAGTATTTCCGAGGGGCAACCCCTCCACTGACTCATGGCAGCAGGCAAGAGGAAGATCTCTGGAGATTAGCGCCGCAGAAGCACAGAACAGTGACAACCCCACTATGAGTGCCATGTTCACAGTGATGAGGGCCTTTGATGGAGTGGAAGGTAGCCTGAGGCATGTGTTTAGTGCTCTTGGTCAGTCTCATGATGACCGCCGTCAGCTTCAGAGAGATCACGACGCCGAGATTGAGAGGCTCAACACAGAGATGGCTTAGTTGACTCGCCAGAGAGATCAGGCTACCCAGAGGACTGTGGTTTTCGAAGGAGATGTGCGTGCCCTGAGAGAGCAGGTTGAGCGACTAACCACCGCCAACGGAAACGCTGAGCGCATGTTGACTCATGTGCTCCATCAGAGGAATGAAGCCTGGTCCGCAGAGAATGTGTTGAGGGCTAGACAGTTTGAGCTAGAGCAATAGCTGGCCTATGCAGAGGAATATAATGACAATCTGCATGAGGAGGTTCATCGGCTGAACAATCAACTCAACCCCTATGTTCCTCCTGGTGCGACAGAGATGGATTTGAATGAAGACGAAGGTCCTGAAGAGCCCGAAGCACCAGTTGGGGAGCACCACGACGCTGCTAATGGCGACGAAGCCAACATCTCGGACTTAGACAGCGACCACAATGAGTAGGCTAGTAGTTGTGGCGCTAGCTACTAGGTTCCATCTACATGATCTTTTGTTTTGTTGGCACGTTGGGCATGTAATAATAAGTAGAAAGACTAAGGCTTTGATGTAATGTTGGAAAGCTTGGATGTGTTTGTGGCGGTATCCGAACATCAAAAAGTCTAGTGTATGTATGCTGACAACTTGGTTGTAATGGACGCGATGTGTGCGCTTTAAGTAATCTAATTAGTGATGTTGTGTTAATTGGAATGACTTATTGTGCCCCTGTTTTATTGTATGAATTTATTCTCTCCAGTAAATTCAGTCAGCATGATCTTTCATTCGATCGCAATTCCTACATCACCTAATAATTACTGTTGCTGAAACATGCAGATGCCGAACACTCGTCGTACCGTGTATGGTGCCGCTGAGGCTGGTGGCAGTGCAGCTGCTAGTGATGATCGGGATCCACCACCGCCTCCTCCACCCTACACTGCGGAACAGTTTTTCGCACAATTTCTTGGAAGTCAACGTAATATGGAGGGCATGCAATAGAATATGGAAGTTGCGTTGCGCAGTATCGCAGACAACACCCATCGGGGAATAAACCCGGGTGGTCACGAAGCAAATCAGTACAGCAGTTTCAAGGACTTCATGGATACTCGTCCACCGATCTTTAAGGAAGCCGCAGAACACTTGGATGCAGAAGAGTGGATTAATACCATGGAAGACAAGTTCCGTGTATTGAGAATGACTGAAGTGTTGAAGACTGAGTATGCAGCTCATCAACTTCAAGGTCCGACAGGAATGTGGTGGAAACATCACCGCACCACTTTTCCTCCCCACACTCACATCACTTGGAATGAGTTCACCGAAGCTTTCCGTGGAACGTACATTCCACCTGGGCTGACCGAGATGAAGCTTGGGGAATTCCTGGCACTGAATCAAGGCACAAAGACTGTAACTCAATATCTACATGCATTCAATAACCTGAGCCGTTATACCCCTGATATGGTGAATACGGAGGCCAAGAAGATCGCTAGCTTCAAGAGAGGCCTAAATCCCAAGATGATGAAACATGTGGGTACAAATATGAGGACTGGTTTTAATGATTTCGTTAGCGACTGTCTGAAGCAAGAGAAGAACAACAATGTTTATGCTACTTCCAAGATCCGTAAGAGAGCTTTCGAGTCGGGTTCGTCCCAGTCCCGAGCCCCAGTGGCCAACCGTCCAGCTTATCGATCACCTGCCCTAGGTGCAAGGTTTAGGCCACCGCAAAGAAAGAATTAGAATGCTCAGCAACCCCAGAGGAACCAAAAACCATTCAAGATGGCATTGCCTCCGTCGAAGACAGGACAAGGCAGTTCATCTGGAACTGTGACTCAAGTGAAGGGACCGTGCTTCAACTGCAACCAACCCAGACACTTTGCAAAGTTTTGCCCCTACCCAAGGAAACAGCAGACGTAGTATCAAGCTCGTGTGCATCACACCACCGTGGATGACATCCCTGAAGGAGAACTGGTAACAGCTGGTATGTTTTCTATCAACAATCATCTGCAGTAGTCTTGTTTGATTCAGGATCATCTCATTCCTTTGTAAGTCAAGCTTTTGTTAAGAGGCATGAGCAAAAGATAGTCGAATTGGAATGTGCTTATAAAATCAGTTCAGCTGGGGCTGATCTGTTGACTAATCAGATAGTTCAGGGAGTGACCCTAAACATATCAAACCGGCAATATAAGCTTCATCTGATAGTCATGCCAGGGTTAGTTTTGGATGTGATCATGGGTATGAACTGGATGAATAAGATGGGGGTAGTAATCGATGTTGGAGGAAGGAGTATCTCTCTCAAGGAACCAAGTGGAGAAGGCACCTTTCGAGTGGTCCTACCGCGGAAAGTAGACCTAGCTAGCACGACTTGTGTGGTCCAAACTACTTTGCTAGCCCAGATTCCAGTGGTTGGTGAGTTTCCAGATGTGTTTCCGGATGAGTTACCTGGACTTCCACCAGACCGAGATGTTGAGTTTGCCATTGAGTTAATTCCGGGAACAGCACCGATCTCGAGAAGGCCCTATCGGATGCCTCCCAATGAGTTAGCCGAATTGAAGAAGCAACTCCAGGACTTACTAAAGAGAGGTTTGATTCATCCCAGCTCGTCTGAATGGGGATGCCTCGCTCTGTTTGTGAAAAAGAAGAAGGATAACTCCTTACACATGTGCATGGATTATCGACCACTGAATGCAGTGACAATTAAAAACAAGTATCCTCTTCCTCGGATTGATATATTGTTTGACCAGTTGTCTAAAGCCAAAGTGTTCTCTAAGATAGATTTGAGATCAGGATACCATCAGATAAAGATTAGGCCGCAAGATGTGCCTAAGACTGCATTCTCTACCAGATATGGCTTGTACGAGTATCTTGTCATGTCCTTCAGATTGACAAACGCTCCTACATATTTTATGTATCTGATGAATTCGGTATTCATGCCAGAGTTGGACAAGTTTGTGATTGTGTTCATTGATGACATTCTAATATATTCAGAGAATGAAAAAGATCACGCAGAGCACCTCAGGATTGTCTTGACTAGACTCAGGGAACATCAACTGTATGCGAAGCTCAGCAAGTGTGAGTTCTGGCTTAAGACAGTGCCTTTTCTTGGCCACGTGCTGTCTGAAAATGGCATTTCCGTAGATCCTAGTAAGGTACAAGAGGTTATGGACTGGAAGTCACCAATCTCGGTGCATGAAGTTCGCAGTTTTCTTGGTTTAGCCGGTTACTATTGTCGCTTCATACCGGATTTCTCGAAGATTGCCAAACCAATGACATGCCTATTACAGAAGGATCATAAGTTTGTATGGACAGAGGAGTGCGAGGCAGCTTTCTGCACCTTGCGAAAGCTGTTGACCACTGCTCCTGTTCTGGCCCAACCGGATATAGAAAAGTCTTTTGATGTGTTCTGTGACGCATCTAAGAATGGGTTAGGATATGTGCTAATGTAAAATGGAAGGGTCATTGCCTATGCCTCACGTCAACTGAGGAAGCATGAAGTTAATTATCCTACACACGATTTGGAGCTTGCAGCAGTAGTGCATGCTCTAAAGATTTGGAGACACTACCTAATGGGTAATGTGTGTAACCTCTTTACAGATCATAAGAGTCTCAAATACATTTTTACCCAATCTGAGTTGAACATGCGACAGAGAAGATGGTTAGAGCTAATAAAGGACTATAATCTAAACGTGCATTATTATCCCGGGAAGGCTAATGTAGTAGCAGATGCACTGAGCAGAAAATCACATGCTATTGATGTGCAACCGTTGTTTGAAGAAGGGTTCAATTTGCTACATCCTGTTGTGTTGCATAATCTTCAGATCAGTTGTACTTTGGAAGACCAGATCATTGAAAGTCAGAGGACAGATAAGGGAATCTTTCATATCAAGGAGAAGATGAAGAGAGAACCCACCAAACACTTTCGATTGGATGACCAAGGAGTGTTATGGTTTAAGGATCGCCTGGTGGTACCAAAGGATAGAGAGCTTAAGAACAAGTTGATGAATGAGACCTATCATTCTAAGCTATCTATTCACCCCGGAAGTAGTAAGATGTACCAAAATTTGCGACCCCGTTATTGGTGGACTAAGATGAAAAAAGAAATTGCAGCATACGTTGCTCGTTGCGACATGTGTTGTAGAGTTAAAGCTCTTCACATGAGACCTGCAGGACTTCTACAACCCTTGTCTGTACCCGATTGGAAATGGGATGATATAAGTATGGATTTCATCACTGGTCTTCCCACCACATAGAAGGGACATGATTCTATTTGGGTCATAGTAGATCGTCTCACCAAGACAGCTCACTTTCTACCAGTTAAGACGATATTCCGACCACCTCAATATGCAGAAAAGTATATTGCTGAGATTGTCCGATTACATGGTATACCAAAAATGATCGTGTCTGATCATGGTTCACAGTTTACCTCTCATTTTTGGGAGCATCTTCATAAAGGTTTGGGTACTAGTTTGATTTGTAGTACGACTTACCATCCGCAGACAGATGGGCAGACAGAACGAGTTAAGGTTGTACTTGAAGATATGCTTAGAGCTTGTGTACTGTCATCCAGAGGCTCATGGGAATCCTGGTTACCAATGGCAGAATTCGCTTACAACAACAGTTACCAAGAGAGTATCAAGATGGCACCTTTTGAAGCTTTATATGGCAGGAAGTGCAGAACACCGTTAAATTGGGTAGAGCCTGGAGAAAGAAGGTTTTATGGAATTGATTTTGTAGATGAGGCAGAGAAGAAGGTCTGTATTATCCAACAAAACATGCAAGCTGCACAGTCTCGTCATAAGAGTTATGCAGATAAGAGAAGAAGACCATTGGATTTCCAAGTGGGTGACTATGTCTATTTGAAGGTTACCCCCATGAAGAAGAAACGGTTTGGAATCAAGCAGAAACTGTCTGCTAGATATATCGGACCATACCAGATCATGGAGAAAAAGGGTTCCGTGGCGTACAAGTTGCGATTGCCAGAAGGAATGAGTTCGATCTTTCCCGTCTTTCACGTATCCCAGTTGAAGAAATGTCTACGTGTTTCGGAAGAGAGAATAGAACCGTAGGGTATTCGGATCAAGGCAGACTTGGAATATCATGAACAACCAGTTCAAGTTCTGGATACAAAGGACCGAGTCACTCGGAATAAAGTGGTAACAACCTATAAGGTTCAGTGGAGCCATCATGATGAGAGTGATGCTTCATGGGAAACGGGAGAATATCCTCAAACCGCGTATAAAGATTTTTACGATAAATGGTTCGTAACTCAAAATCTCGGGACGAGATTCTTATAAGGGGGGAGGGCTATAACACCCCTGGGTGTTAAGCATGTATTAGCATCCAAGGCACTAGTCATAATCATCTCATACATGGTTATCATTGCATGCAATATAGACCCTTTTAAATTTAGAGTTGAAAAACAACTACTTAAAACCCAAATGCTGCATTTAAGTGCTAAAGAGTGATAAAACTTTGTGTAGCTACAATTTTAGATAATCTAGAATAAATAAACATGATTTTTAGAGCAACTCTTGAATTCAAATTCCTTCAAATTTTGCTTTTAAAAATATTCTAGAAAAAATGAATTTTTTACTTAAAATTTAGCTTTGAATCCCAAATTCAAAATCTATTTAGAATTTTGAAAAGTGCCCTACATGAAAGTTGTAGAGAATTAAATTTTGAATAACTTTTATTTTGGGCAAAAGTTCTGAAAACCTCTTTTTCATCTTCAAATTCAAATTTGAAACAATTAAAGAAAACTGAAAATATTATTCATAAAAGAAAAATCGATTTTTCCCTTAACTGGGTCGCCGCCTCGCTTCTCGGCCCATGGCCGAAGCCAGCCTGGCCTGCCTCGCGCGTCCGCTCGCGCTAGCGCGCGCGCGCCCCTCGCCAGCGCACGCCGCGCTCAGGCCGCGGCCGCCGCTCGCCGCCTCCGGCGTACGGGTGGCGAGCCGTGGGCTCCACCGGCCGCGCCACGCGCCTTGACCTCGCGCCCGCTCCTCCATCCTCAGCACGCCCTCCATTTCGCTCTTCTCAGCCTCGCGCGAGCAGCAGCAGCCGCCGCTCCCGCCTCCTCGCGCCACCGCCGCTTCGCCCGAGACGAACACCGCTGTTCCCGCTCAACGACCGCGCCACCTCCCGATTCATCTCGCCATCGGCTCCGCCACCTTCTCCTCTTCTCCGAACGGGACTCGGTATCCCCGGTTCGACGACGGTAAGGCTCAATTTCGCTTTTTCCCGCGCGCCACCGTCACCGGCCGCCGGGCTCGAGCTCCGCCATCGGCGCCCTCGCTCCCTCCTTCTTCCCTTGTTTGGCACTGTCGTGCTCGCCATCATTTCGCGGAAACCATGCGCGCTCGAGGTAGCCGCTCAGAGCTGGGGGTCGGCCGTTGGCCGACGGCGACCACCACTTCGCCCCGCGACGTCGGGACGCCGGACACCATGGCCGCGCACCGCGCTTCGCCCCCCTTCTGCTCTCTAGGCCAAGCGGCCTTGGGCCGAACCAACGAGCTGGGCCGCCTTTCGTTTCTTCCCGCACGGCACACCGGTTAAAAAATGGCCGTGGGCCGGTCATTCGAGTGGGCTGGCCCGTTAAGCGATTCCAGAATTTGTTTTTGATTTTCTATTATGTTTTAGAAAAGAAAAGGCTTTAGGAAATGTTTGTGTACCCTTTTTAGCTCCAAAAATTATGAAACAAATTTTGTAATGTTTCTCTTGAGTAGATCTACAGTCTAAAAATATCTCATATTATATTTGTGACACTTTTCTGTGTAGCTTTATTTAATTGCTATAAATGCTGATATCTTAGAAAATGTGTAGTAAATAAAATAATGAAGGGAAAAATGTGATTCTTGTTTCTTTAATCTTTATTAGTGATGTACTTTCTAGGAAAAATATTAGTGAAGCATATTCTATGAGAAAATTCTGAAGTGTAGTTCAAATGCCTTTAATTGATAATCTTTGTTATTTTTAGTAGAGAGCTAAATTTGTATAGATCATACATGTGATAATTTTTGTAGTATGTTAGTTTACTGTTAGTAACATAGAAAAAATGTGAAATCTGTTGTTCAATACTTTTTTTAGTACAAAATAATTTCATGCTCATTATTATGCTATACCTTGTTTATTTTGTACGGATAGTTTTACTTATTCAATTCTCATAAAAATTTAGTAGTAGGTTAGTTAGGGTAAGAGTAATCTACTGTAATTTTTGTAGATTTTTATCTACACCAGAAATAGGTGTTGCTGTGTAACCCTAGTCAAATAGGGAATAAAAGATTATTCTTTATGAGAAATTAAGAGAAATAAAATATGTTTGGTGTACCTTTGAAGCATCAACATGTCTTGCTGTTGTTATTTGATGAGTTAGGTTGGTAAGTTTTGGTAGCTTAGGTTCACTTGTATGTGTAGATTATGTGTTAACTAGTAGAATAATAAGGTGTATGTTTTAGGGTACATGTACTTGGATGACATTGACTACCTTGTAGAAGAAATAGTTATCTTCAAACTGCTCATTCCTTGTGCTCATCTGCATCTCATGTCATCAAAGCACTCCACCACAATCCGATGCATCATTCGCATGGTTGCTTATGCACTTGCATCATACAGGATCGCAGGAGGAGTCGCAGGTAGCAGTACCGGAGGAACAAGCTTGGACCGACCAGCAGGAGCCCCAGGCACAGGAGGTGCTCGAGGAAGAAGAGTCAGATGAGAAACTGCCAGAGTGCGTCGACTACCATCCTAGTTCGTTCGAAAAAGGCAAGCCCCAGAACATTTTAAGCCTCCTATTTTTATAAAAGTTGTTCCTTACTACATGAACTATAGTTATATATATATTGTTGCATTAAGTTATAGGAGTTGAGTGAAACCGTTGTTGCATTATTACCTTGGCCCCCGGATTATCTTTCACCCTGTTAGGTCAGGATCGAGTAAATTTCTTAGCCATGCTTAGACCGGTAGAAGTCGGGTGATTTCCTGTCACCTGCGAGTTATAGGTGGATACCGGGTTATGGTTAGCTGTAATTGTGATCATAAAAAGTAACCAAGTGTTGATGGATAAACGGAGACCGGGCGGAGTCTTATAGGGTTTTGGACTATAGTGATTCCGTCTGTGTCGATTAAGGATCGATCGTTGCTCGTCCCTCTTGTCATGTTGAACGCATGCCTCATATTTAGCTGGCCGAATAAAGTACCTTTCGACCATGAAGCTAGTGACACTTTTCGAGCCGGGATAAACTCGGGTTGGCAGACTGGTGTTGAAGTGGGTGTAACGGGGACGCGAAGAGTGAGCCCAAGGTGCGTCCTGGCAGTCGGGTGGTCCCTGGGTAGTGCGATCCATGATTGTTATCCTGTGGCTTCTTGGAAAGTGTCATTGGTAATCTATGCGACCCTGACGGGGGAAACAGGGTTTGTGTGAGGAATAAATCTACAGCTGGATAGGAATTCGATTCGAATCGCCGTCGCTCCCGGTTAGTGAGCACTTGACTCGAGCTATGGCATCGTAGTAACATTAAAGGAACACTGATGGTTAAGTAAATGATGTTGGAAATGCTAAACCTGATATGGTAATCTAGATTGCTAATGATAAATCAAGTGATTGTTCTAGCCATAGCTGCTTACCTAGTTTGAATAGGTTATACTAAAAGTGATGCAAAAAGTACTGGTATAGTTTTTTCATAACAACTCATGCTTTTCGCAAATGAGTCAAGCCAGTCCAATCTATAAAGCCTTGCATTTTCCTTAGTGTCCTTTATTTCTGGTTTTTAACGGGTAAGTCTAGCTGAGTACATTCTCATACTCAGGGCGTTGTTCCCATTGTTGTTGCAGATGGTCAGATGTACTATGGGTACTGTTCCAACTGTCTGTATCCGGCGATGGGCGACAACTAGGACCTTGGGCAAGGGTCACTCTGTTCATCTTATCTACTGCTTTTGTGGACCATGACTATCTACTGGCACTGTATTTGAACTAAGTGGGTGTGTAAAACTACTTGCTTCCGCTATGTTATTCTGAACTATGTTGTAATAACTTTTATTCCGAACTCCGACGTACTCCACTTTTATTGTGAACTCTATGTATCATGTGAACTGTGGCTGCTAAATCAGTACGATCTTGGTTGTATGTTGGTTGGTTTGAAATCTCGCGTGATTTCACGGAATCTCGGGTTATACGGGTTTAAGTTTGGTAAATTAACCGCCTCGGTGGAAGATTTTTCTGACTTAATCTCATATAATTACGTTGATCTGTTACACTCACCCCATATTTCAACATGATAATCTATCTAAAGTTTGCTCCTTGTGGTCAATTGGTGCCAAAGGAGGAGAAAATATTGTTCACAAAGATAGAACTCAAAGAGGGAGAAGCACAAAGGGGGAGAATTGATAAAAGAAGGGGATCAACTAAAATTTTGAGCACACAAGTAGGGGGATCAAGCTCTTAAACATGAATGTTGCATTTCCATGTGCACTTCATATGCATGATGCATAGTTATGCATTTCGTTTTCTCCGATACATTGCTTGCGTGATGACTTGCTAGTATAATTTGAATGGTGTATTGAGGTACTAGCATGAATAGGAAGTAGTTAGATTTTTCTTGCTTCATGTTTTTAAAAGTGGTACTAGAGCCTTGCTCATAATGTTGATCTCATGAGGTTTCTAGTTATGTTTGTACTTTTCCAAGTGGTATCTAACTACACAAGGTGCTAAGATGGTGTTTATCGCTACTCCGATGGTATCACGCTTCAAAGGTCTATAATCTAAAACACTTAGCACCTATTGATAGTCAATGCTCCTAATCTTTCCTATCTAACATGTATGCTTCCAAAATCCAAACATATAGCATACATGTAGGGGGAGCCATTGCTATCAATTTGAATTCATGATCACATGTCCATAATTCTTACACATGGTAATATACTTGGACAATGTGACATGGGTTCAATCAAAATTTTATCATAATATCTTTGTGAAAGGTTTGTCACCAATTACCAACAAGGGGGAGATTGAAAGTCCCATGTTTGGTGTTGGTAATTAGTGACAATGCCTAAGTACTAATCCTATGCCTAAGTTGTATGTAGCATATGAGGATTAGTACATTCCAAGGTTGGTGGCAAGATGAACATGGTGATCATAATGGCCACACTTGGATTTGGACGCAACCCTATGTGATCAAGGCAAAGGTATATGCTTAAGGGTTGTGTTTTAGTAACCAAGACACCTAGTGGGTGTGGTTATATTATAGGATAGATAGCCGTACTATAAAGAGGAGAAGATGTGGCTATTGAACTCCTAAGTGCCTCTAGGTGTGCATTTCATAATCATATGCATTTGGATAGAACTAATAACGCCTCAAAAAATGATTGTGAAAATGCTAACACACTCACAGATGACGAAGATCACTTGGTGGTGTTAGCACGTTTGCGAAGGCGGTAGAGTTTGAGCGGTAGAGAGGGTTTGGGATCCTCTCTCCCTCCCGTCGAGCTTGCGAGGCGGGATTCAGGCGTTTTTGAGAAGTTGAAACGACTATTTTCCACTACGCCGGAAGTCCAGAAAAGAAACAGAGGCGAACGGAGGTCATAGAGGTGACCGGACGCTGAACCGGACGCGTCCGGTCAGTGTTCAGTGTCTGCGCGTTTTTTAGTTTGAGGATCGGACGCGAGGCGCGTCCGGTCACTGATGATCGGACGCGTCCGGTCGTTTAGGGAGCTTACTGGACTCTAACCGGACGCTGGCACTGTCACATCCGGTCATTTTCTTCAGCGCATCCGGTCATTGTTTCGTTGAGCGCTGCTCAGGCGACCAGCGCGTCCGGTCATTCTCGGGACCAGCGCGTCCGGTCGTTTCCAGCGCATTTGCATTGTGAGATTGCATCTAGTTGGCACTTGGTGGTTGATTTGCTGCGGGATTCTTGTTTCTCTTGGTGGTTGCCGCCACCTAGACGGTTTGGAGCAGCTTGGAGGCGTTGGCAAGAGTTGGTGATTGTTCTTGGCCACCTCCGGTGATTGTGAGGGGTTTGTGCCTACCTCGGCGAAGCGCCAAAGGCAACATTAGTAAATTGCTCGTGTCATTGCAACCCTTTACCATTTGGTAGGTTCTTATGGCGCCTTTTGAGAGGCTCGGTGTGTGACCGATTAGCCACCAAACCATGTGGTGAAGAGGGACACAACGGGGACTAGCGTGCCGGCAAGCACGTGAACCTCGGGATAAATCTTCGTGTCATCACTTTCATATTGTGATTGATTGATCCCGGTGTTCGGTTATCTTGGTATTCATCTCTTGATTATATTGATTGGTTGGCTCAATTCTTTGCCCCTCGGTGATACCCTCCTAACTCTCTCTTGTATTAATTTCTTAGTTATCTTTGCTAGCGAGTTAGCTTTGCTAGAGTAGCTTCTTTGTGTAGCTTGCTAGTTGTAGTTTCTTTCTCGGTTTGACTTGTGCGGTTGAGTGCAAATACACTAGAATTGTGATTTGGTTAGGTGGCTTGCAAACACCCTGTAGGCTAAGCAAAACTCGCATCTCGCTATTTGTTTTATTTGATAAACTTGTTTAGCTTGTCTTTATAGAAAATTTTAATAGGCTATTCACCCCCCCTCTAGCCATCAAGACCTTTCAAAGCCCCCGAGCCCCCACACGTAGCAGGGGTCAAGTCGCAAGGTCGGCTCATCTTGTGATTGTTCTCTCTCAAATGTTTTCTCAGAAAAACGGAGGGGTTGAGCCATGCCATGTTTTCCTCGTTGGACGAATCATGGTGCTCGGTGAGCTATTGACAGGGTAGTTCGAGTGGGGCCCCAGTTCCCATTTGCAGGGATCCAGCATAGGTTAGTTGGTGACCAGCTCTATATTCCTGACGGCAAATCCATATAGTTCTTAGGTTCGTTCGACCGGTCTTGAGGGCTCGTTGCCTTTCTTTAGGGTAAAACCATGGATCTTGAGTGATCAAGACTCGAACGTGGGTCAAGATGCCCTTAGCGCTCATGTGCCCGGGTGCTGGCCGCTAGCAGGCCCATCCTTTTCCACCCCTCGCTCTAAAAGGCGCCCTGGAGCCATTGTCGAACCCGTCGGCTGGCCAACCTTCGAACTCCTGGGCCTTAATAGGCCGTAGGAGCATTTTTCAGCTCCATATCCCTTTTACCTGTAGCGGCTCGTGACCCATTAGGGTGGACAAACTGCCATCCAGCACGTCCTTTGAGGGAGCAACCAGGGGTGGCGTGTGCATGATCCTTGGAGAGGCGTGATGACGGGACATGGTGTCACACCCAGATTTAACGAAGTAAGACAAGTGTAGAATTAAGAGACAAATGCTTAATAAACATATCACAATATTACAGAATATACCTTAAAAAGCAACACAACGGAAAAACAACTCCGAACAACGGGTGTAGACTTCACTCCAGGACTAATAACTCCAGAGACTATCCTGAGGTGTGGGAAATAGCAAGAGTGAGTCCATGTCGAACTCCGCAAGTATAGCAACAAGGTAGTATAGATCCCATAAACTCATGATCAATGTAACATAATCAATATAAAGCATAATCGATAAGTAAATGAGCATCTTAACAAAACAAGAATCATCATCTTTAATATAGATGTCTCTAAGGCCGCTCGTGTCCGTGAGCACGGCTAGTATACCAGTTTATTAAACTCTGCACAGAGGTGTACACTTTCACTGTGAGTCGTGATTACCCATATGCCCGGGGCGGCCAATCCCCAAAACACTCCCAAGGTGAGCAGACAGGGTTCACTATGAAGCCTTTTAAAGGTTCATCTAACAAGTTAGGGCCGCTAGGTTTCATCAGTCAGTCAGTGATACAACCAGTCCCAGGGATCCACAGTCTGCTTTTCCCCATTTGCGCCACAAGGGTAACCTCTAACAAGCTAGAAAAGGTCCTCATACTTGACTAAAGTCAGAGCCATATAGCCCTCACAGTTGTACTGTAAATCCCGGAGGTTCACGTACAGACAAGATCTTATGTTGCTAAAAAGTCATTTCTCAACCATCATAGCTCTTACATTAATTAAGTCACAAGGTCATGGTCATAGAAAAAAAAAACTCAAGCTATACTTGCCTTAAATTAGATCCTTCTTCGAGTCCAAACCTCGATGAACTGCTTCTTGATCATCACATAAAGCTCACCGACTAGACAAGATCATAAAGCACCACACATGTGTCCATGCAACCACACACGAAGCAAAAAACGTAACTAAATTAGAACAGTACACCAAGCAATAAAAAGATTTGAAAACTAATCTACGTTTTACTATGAACACATAGACGTAAAAAGCACTCTAATTAAAGCTACAGTAAAAACGACTACTAAAAGATTTATATAGTAAAAGAAACAACTACGAACTCGATTTATGTTAATTTAGAAAATAATATGAATGACATTAATTCAGATTAGTCAATTTATATTTGTACTTCAAAAACCAAGTTAAACCTATTCATATTTTATTCATAAATGTTGCCGTATAAATAAATTAAACAAATTAAACTCTAACTTTACCTAAAAGAAGTAACGTGTGGGAACATCTATTGGAATAATGTAGGACACATGTTCAAGTTAAGCAATTTATAATTTAGAAGCGCAATCATGTTAGTAATTAATTATATTTAACATTTATATATCAAATACAGTAGTATAACACATGTATTATTTTTTTAGATTAGAAAATGAGTTTCATACAAATTAATGAAACTTAATTTGTTAAAAAGAAAGTATATATGTGAGAACATCTATTTGAGCTGCATATGACGTGAGGTGAAGCTAATCAAATTATAATTTTAAAACACATTGGTGATAGCAATTAAATCGTTTTAATATTTGCATATAAAATATCAAAGTGTAACTCCTATATTAATTTTATTAATAAAACTGGCTACATAAACATTAATCAAGTTAATATTTTATTTTATAAGGTTCACCAACCTATTTTACAATAGTACTAGAGCGTAGATTACATCGATATGAGTCTAACACAATTTGAACAGACTAAAACAAATCTAAGATGAGAAAACTACGCAAAAAGTTGATAAAAAGGAATATAGGCAACGCGCAGGACATGGAATGTGCACCTACTCTCTGTAGGCATGCAAGGCGACAGTGCTTAAGTGCTGACTCGTGTAGATTGAACCAGTGATGATGACTAGCAAAATTGCTCTCTCCACGAAGGCTTGCTCGGCAAGCAGCTGGGCCGACATACACAGTTCAGAGAAGAAGGAAGGATAAGAGACATAGATGAGATGCAAAACGGAATACTGGATGGATGCCAAACGTGATGGTATACATACCTCCAGCAACAGATGAACGACGATCAGAAGTCGGCCAACAAATAAGATGATGACACTGCTACCGAGAGCTGGAAACGACGGATCAGATCGATGATGTTGGCGACAACGTAGTAGAGAAAGGAGGGAAAATTCTATTTTACTATCCTAGAGATTCCCGAACTATGAGCTCCTCTTATGGTAGTTTTAGTGTGCTTTACCCATGGGGTAGGTACATACTTATAGGGAGGAAAACTCTCCACCTTCACATCAACTAGTAATATGGTACTAATTGATGTTGTACCGTCCACCTCTACTAATAGGCCTAAATAGACATTAAGGCCCATTAGTAAATAAATGCATTAGCCCTAGAGATCATAGGCTTTGAGCGTTGGGGTAAAATAAGAGATTTATTATTTTCAGAATTAATTAATTTCATGGATAAAATAATTCTAGAAAAGTCCAGAATTATTATTTAAGCCGCGAAAAAAATACTCCGAAAGCTCTGAAAATTCGAGAAAAATTCTCAGAGACATTATGGATCATGAGGAACCCAAATAAAGTATTTGGAGCTCATGATAAGATATTTTAGAGCATCTAAAAATTAGACTATGCTCACAGACAAGTGGAAACAAGCTACAGAAAAAGTCGGAAAAATTCCCGAGAAGTTTGTAGAGGTTAATTGACGGACGAGGAATTGAAAGGAGTGATTGGGGTTACAAAGAAAATATTTTAGAAAACTCTCAATGAAACTTGAGCTGAGAGACAAGGAATTTGATTGTAGAAAAAGGATAAAGGTATAGCAGAGAAGGAAAATTGACCTACTAAACGCATTTTAATAAAAGCAGTTTGAATTGATTTTGTACCTTGGTCAAAACCAAACAATACAAAAACACAATGCATTAGCATGTATGCACAACAATGTTGCTACATCCTAAGATGAATTTTAATTTAACAAAAAAATTTATTTTTCCTATTTTTTCATGTGCACCAAAATTAATCATTTTGGCTCTATTTCAAAAGGGCAAATTTTAGAGTGTTACACGAGGTAGGTGCGCGGATCTAGGCGAATGGTTCGCCTGTCGTTCCGCCTTTCTCTATAAATAGAAACCTCACCTCCTATCTTCGGTGCGCCTAATCGCAATCTTGCCTCTTCCGCTCTGCCGCCACCAGCGCTTAGGGTTTCTCGCTCTCGCCCTTCCACCACTACCGAATTTCTCACCCCACCGCCCCTGCTTCCCCATGGAGCCGTGGTGCCGCTCGGACATCCTCCACGCTCGCATGGAGAGTCTCGTCAAGCACGGTCTTCTTCCAGCGAGGACCGAGGCATTAGAGTGGATCGTACCTAGTGACGAGGAGGTGCCGGCGCCGCCCGATGGCTACGTCGTCTCCTTCACCTCCTTCCACGAGTGCGGGCTCGTGGTTCCCCCCACTGATTCCTCCGGGGGCTGCTGTATTATTACAAGATTGAGCTATAGCACTTGAACCCCAATAGGATTCAGCATATCATGGCCTTTTTTTGTCGCGCTGTGCGAGGGGTATTTGGGGATCGAGCCCCACTTCGAGCCGTGGAAGTACTTCTTCACTGTCTCCCTGCATAAGAGAAGGGAGAAGAAGGCGAAGCTATCGGTGCCAGTGGGGTGCACGAGCATCCATCTTTGGAGCGGTCGGGCGGCTGGGTACAACTCCATTGTGGTGATAAAATCCAACAAGGGGTGGCACAAGCTGGGGTTCTATCTAAACAATGACACCACCACCTGCTTGCTGGAGTTCACCGGATGCACAATCGAAGAGGTGCCTGACCAGTGGGGGCACGACCCTGTCGAGAAGGAGAAGAGAAGGTTGTATGACCTCATCGATGTTGTCACGCTCCAAAGGAGTGGCAGCGTTCATGGGGCTAGCATCCTCGGGGCGTACCATGCGAGAGGGGTGGCGCCGCTGATGGCGTGCACCCTCTCTCTCTTCAAGATGACGCCCAACGCGCCGCTCGAGGAGACGGTGCTCGCTCTGGGACCACACCGCAATAGTAAGATCAAGCAGTGCATCAGGGATGCCATAGACGTGCTCGATGATACGTTCAAGTTCCTTATTTCGAGCACCCTGCGATGCGCCTGGATGTGGGTTTCATTGATTTGGTAAGTCTCTTCCTGGTTCCCTTTCCTAGCCGTTGCTCTTTTGCTATTCGATCCTAAGGACTAGAATCCATAGCCCAGCCTCTTTGCCCGGTCCTCTTGTGCGTTGCTGCCGGTGGCGATCCGGGAGGTGAACCGCGTCATGGCTGAGAAGCAGAAGAAAGAGAAGGATGACAAGAAGAAAAAGTAGCAGAGAAGGCAGGTGAGACTAGACCAAGGCAAGCGGCGCCAGGGCTCAGACGAGGCAGACGAGGACGAAGAAGAGGAGGAGGAAGAAGATGAGGAGGAAGAAGAGAAGCATACGGCTCCACGTTGCCCATCCTGTGGGAGGACCTGGCGGATGAGGATGTGCCAGCAGGCGAGGACACGTCCCTATGAGGACCCTCTCCATTTCACGTCGGGGAGGACGAGCCGACGAAGATAGGCCGTGCCACGTCATCCGGGCCTTCTGAGCAGAGGGATGGCTTGAAACGGCAGCGGGCCGATGAGGCGTAGCCTGGGTCAGGTGGGCTAGCCCCAAAACATCGCCGTCCAGTGGCGCTGAGGTAAACTAGGGAATATTCTATGCTCCTTTGTCCTCATCGAGTTTTGTCGTAAGCTGGCCGCTGCAATCCCTTTGCAGTGCTAGCGGACATGGGGTTCCCCTGTAGATTGCGCCGAGGAAGACCCTCACCCTCTAGTCGACGCGCCAGGGGTCGGTCGGTGCCACATTGAGTGGGAGCGGCGCTGGGATGGCCAAGGCGCCTATTGGGGGAGTTCTGCCGGCGTTGATGGCGGCATCTGCAGAGGGGCAGATGGAGGAGGACGCGCACGGGGCACCCACAGGGGAGACGGTGTGTGTGGCCAGGTAGGGTCGCAACACCATAGGTGGAGATGGCGGCACTGGGGCAGGCGAGTCATGGCCAGGTGCGGCCGTGACGCCGCAAGTGAAAGCGGCGCAAATGGGGTCGTGGCCCGTGCAAATAGAGATGGCCGCGCTCGCGAAGGAGACGGCGTAGCGGGATGTGACTGCGTCGATACTGATGGGGGTGGAGCAGCCGGGGTCGTCGTCCACGTAGGCGGCTGTTGACACCTCTAATGCCACCTAAGCTAGGTTTTCATCCCCAGTATGACACTAAAGGTGCTGGTACTAAAATATGCAAATGCTCCTATGAAATAAATATGAAATTCACAAGCGCACAGATAATACCGATGTAGCATTTTAATCGAGAGTAATCCAGGTATCGTTATTTATATTTTTACCACTAGGAAGGGATGCTAAGGATAATGAGCAATGAGCGTCACTGCATGTGATAATGGAGAGCATAACAATGTCTTTATCGTTCTTCTCATATAGGGTAAGTGTCACAAGATAAATAATATATATATGAATAAAGAATAATAAGAGATAACTGATAAGCTCATAGCCACATATAATGATAAACATCTCAATAGATTACTCTAAGCATATAGCACTAGCATGGATTAGGATGAACTATAAGGATAAATCCTAAGTTATTCTAACTATACAGTCAAAGCATACGATGATTAGTGCAATTACACTTGGCAATCATGGCAAGAAAAGGTTATATCTATGCATAGTGATATTACTAAGGAAGATATAGAACATAACCGTCACTTCCCTGTAATAGTTGTGCTCTGCCTGCCCTATACTCGGGAGGTGGACTACAAAGGACTCAACAGGACTGTCACTCCTGCGATCTACCACACAATTCGGAATATAGGGTGCAATCGCAGGTAAATACGGTATAGGCACCACGCCTACACAATGTTTACCACTCACTCATGATATCAATGAGCAAGTGCTATACGATCCTATACTTAAATATAATTCTGATCGAACTATGCCAAGCATATAATCAAAGTAGACTAAGAACAATATAATTGAGAACATAATCAAATAGAGCAAAGTCATATCCAATATGATAGAATAGACTAAAGTCATATTCATACAAATGATGAACTAGATGAATAATATAAGAACAAATACAAAAGTAGGAGAGAATTACCAAGTATTCTCTTGACAGATCCGGAAATCAAGCAATGCTTGGCTCCTTCTAGTTCTAATCCTATGTAGCTATGCTAAACTAGAGATCTAATTGAGATGGTGGCTCTAGGGCTTATCTGAATGGAATAAGATGAATGAATTGAATGAATTAGGGTTTCTCCTGGGGCCAGGGGCCTTGCTTATATAGCCCTCTAGGAAGCACACAGCCCTTGGATCAAACCGACCTTGATCAATGACTTTTTATTAATCCTCAAAGGCGGTGGACGCAGGATCCACGAGATCGCTCCTGATTGGTCGCCTGGGTGGGGTGGGCACCCAGGCCTAGGGGCGGGCACCCCTGTTGCCTGGCCTATGGGCCCTACCCTCCGGGGGAAGATCTTCTCAAGTCTTGTAGAGTATACTTTTTCATAGTATGGTCGGTTTCTCTCTATGTAAATCTGACATGTGGACCTCCTTTGGTTCTTTTCTGATAACCCCCTGCATAAATAGATATTCACCAAAACTCATGGAATTCTATCAGTGTAACCCCTATATCTAGATAGTATTTATGTTTAGGTCCTTTCTCATACTATATTGATGGTTAAAACTTATACTTATTTGCCGTCAATAGCGGCCGCGCCCACGGCGGGGCAAACGGTGGTGAATGCGACCAAGGCACCTTCAGCGATTGTGGTGACAAGGCAGACCTCCGTGTCTGCGCCATCCACCCCTCCTACCACTAGTGGGCTGCCCCAGAGGAGGTGGAGCCAATGGAGGGATCAGCGCCGCTTGGGGCCAATGCGGAGATGTCCCGGGCTCTAGTCCGTGCGGGCGGTGACCTACACACATGGGGAGGACCCACGCTTTGGTGGGCGAACCGGCGAAACCTGAAGGCGACGCTCTTCACCCTCGATGATGCCATTGGAGACAGGGGATTGAGAGAGAATCGACACAGGGGTCGAGCTCATGGTCTGCGCTCTGAACACAGCGTTGGGGTCGCTAAGCGACATCGTCAACCCGATTGGCTAGGTACGACATGTCCGCTCTTCCAGCCTTGATTTCCCCTTTTTAGTGCTTCTAACTTGTGTTGTCTGCAGTCTATTATGGCGTGCAGCCGAGAGAAATCCCAATTCCTCCATGGCTAGAAGGATGCCTAGGGCCGCCATGCCAAAGAGGCGCGGCTACAGGGATGGCTGACCGAGCAGCTCGACGCCGCTCATCAAAAGGTGGCTGAGCTTGCTCCTATCGGTGAGGAGGTGGCCAACTTTCAAATTAGGGAGGTGGAGGCTCGTCGGCACACCAACAAGGCCAAGGAGAAATTCACGGCTCTAGCTGAGAGGGCGCGCCCAGACGCCATGGAAACCGAATGGATCCGGAAGGAGTGGGATGAGCTGCTTCAAACCATGGCGAGGCTCTGACAGGAACGTGCTGACGCCCATCAGCAGATCAATGACCTCCTGGGTGAGGTTGGGCAGGAGAGGGATTCAAAGATAGAGGCTGAGAACATGTCTACCAGGCTCACCATGCAGGTTGGTCAGCACCGGGCGAGGATCTAGACCTTGGAGGATGAGGCAGTCCAGCAGCGTGAAGAGGCATACAAATTCCAGGAGCAAGAGAATGGTGAGAACCTAGTTTGCCTCGTTGGCTTTCTTCCTAGGATACCCCACTGGTGTCCTAATGTAATTGGTGTATGATTTGAGCAGGTCTCGACGACATGCTCGCGACGGAGGTGGTGAAGAGCCATGGCCTGGAGAAGGAGCTCTTTGAGGTGAAGGGCTCTCTCTAGAAGGAGAGCGACAAGCATGACGACCTGCGTGTTGCCGTCGGGCCGAGGTGACCCCACTGGAGGAGATGAGCTCGCTCGCTATTCGCTCCCTTTGGATCACAGACTGAGTGTAGAAGATCGCGAGGCGTGCCACTTCGGTGTTCAACAGGCGTTCATAGTCGCCCGCTCTCACTATGAGAATATCAATCTGGAGGCGATGGGCCAGGGCTTCACGCCTGGCTATGAGGACGACGAACTGGAGCAGATCGAGGAGATAGTGACTACCCCTGCACGAAACTTATCGGATAAGATAGAGGATGAAGTTGTCCCTTAGAGGGGTTAGTTAAGTCAGATAAAGTAGGCCGCAGTGCCCAAAAACTTGTAATGAACAAGTATTTCATTTTGAGTTTGGTCGAACAAACTTCTACCTTTTTGTGTATAAAGAAAGATGGTGCGATCCGACCTATTCCCAGTGTTAAGATTAGAAAGTTTGAGGTACGGGCGACAAACCTCTGATTATGCTGGGGAGCAAAAGCGTTGTAGCCGCTGGGGCGTAGGTTTTTGTGGTCTGCCCAGTTTTACTCAGTGTTTTGTTTCTACAACTCTTGTTTCTAATCCTTAAACACAAGAGGGGGTTGGATGCGATCTGATCCCTCCCGGTGTTAAGGCTGCGAAGCTCGAGGCACGGATGATAAACTCTGATTACACTAGAGAGCAAAGGCACCATAGCCGCTGGGGCGTAGGTTTTTGCGGTCCGCTCAGTCGCATCCAACCCCTCCTGATGTTAAGGCTGTGAAGCTCGAGGCACGGATGATAAACTCTGATTACACTAGAGAGCAAAGGCGCCATAGCCGCTGGGGCGTAGGTTTTTGCTGTCCGCCCAGTTTTACCGATGCCTAGGATTTTTCTAGGGTTTTCTTTGGCATCGCACTTGAATGGACTACAACTTTCATATATTTTAGCCGTATATACTCTTTAGACCTAAGTAATGCTATAGATCTAGTGTGTGTTTGCGCACGTGTGATGTGGTGTGATTTGGTACATGAGTTCATACTCCAACTTATACTTATACTTAGAGGTTGAGACGATAAAAGAAATTAAATTGACACAACGGTTTGAGTAGCCTTCGAGACCGGTTGTTGATTTTCCTCTGTCTTCCTTTGCCTGCAGGCAATCACGGAGGCAGTTAACAACAACTACTTCTGACATGAGCAGCACAACCAATCAACGACCCAAATTCCTGACAGAGACGGGATAAAATATAGAGCGGTCGGCTTCTTAAGCTTGATCCAATCTAGGTCCTAGAGGACAGATCCAATTTATATGTCAGACTCGTAGACCTCACTTTTGGTTTAGTTAGTTACCTAGTCTCGTCCGAGGCCCAATACTCTGCCCTAAGCATGGAGATAAGAATATCTATTTTCTTGGTTGTGCACATAGAATGAAGCCAAAATAATATATATAAAAACACAGCATTTAGTATATATAATATACAAAATAAATAATATTATAATATACAGTAAATACGCACAAGGGTACAATGAACATCCATAAGAGTAGGTCAAACTATCGACAAAAAACTGGCATACATACATATGTAGCACATAATATGGTATATACGATGTGAAATGAATATTGAGAGTTAGCACATCAGGTAATATAATGACGATAACTAATGGTGGTGGTGGTGACCGTGCTTCTTGGCCTCTTTCCTCTTATGGTGCTCGTGGACGGCGAACCCCGCGCTGCCGGCGGCGATGGTGGCTGCGATCTCTTCCTTGATCCTGTGCGACCGTGCGTGCTCGGGGTCTTTCTTGGCCTTGTGCTTCTCGTGTACGGCGTATGCTCCCGCGGCGGCGGCGCCGAGCTGGGCCAGCTGCTCCATGTGCTTGTGGTGCTTCTCCTCCTTGCGCCAGTCGCCGGCGGCCTGCTCGGACTTGTTCTGCTTGTCGTGGTGGTGGTTGTAACATCCCGACCCAAGGCTTAACAGGATTAATAGGATACTCATACCAACAAGTTGCAACTTCTTTTCCGGAAGCCCATCTCGAAAGAACTCCAAAGTTAAGCGTGCTTGGCCTGGAGCGATGGGTGACCGACCGGGAAGTTCTTCCCGGGTGCGCATGAGTGAGGACAAAGTGCGTAGAAAAGACTTGTGTTGGTCTGTGAGGGCAGTCTATGTCCTAGGAAGCGGCCAGATGTAAGCGGGCCCGACCTCGAGGAGGCGAGACGTTACAGAATGGTATCAGAGCCGACTCTCGCGGTTTCACGGGCGCGTGTATCGCAGTTGCGCAGGCATGGTGCGCATGGCTGGTGTGGATCCGTCGTGGTTACACAGCATGGCACATGCGCTGGCTCTGGACATACGGACGTGGCCAAGAGAGGACGCTCCTGGCTTGGGATTGATCGACGAGGACGTCGATCTCTTAAGGGGGTGAGGATGTAACATCCCGACCCAAGGCTTAACAGGATTAATAGGATACTCATACCAACAAGTTGCAACTTCTTTTCCGGAAGCCCATCTCGAAAGAACTCCAAAGTTAAGCGTGCTTGGCCTGGAGCGATGGGTGACCGACCGGGAAGTTCTTCCCGGGTGCGCATGAGTGAGGACAAAGTGCGTAGAAAAGACTTGTGTTGGTCTGTGAGGGCAGTCTATGTCCTAGGAAGCGGCCAGATGTAAGCGGGCCCGACCTCGAGGAGGCGAGACGTTACAGTGGTGACCCATTGCTACACAGCAGCTAGTTAGCGGTGCAACAACGACGACGATGGATATGTAGCGCAAGCAGTATATGTGTTGCGAATTGTGTGTTGTGTTGCGTTGTGATTGTATGAAGACGAGATGGTTGGGATATGAGATGCCACCCGCATGCATCGATCTACTTATATAGCTAGTGTTGGCGCAGAAACCAGAATTACTAGGAACGAACCCGGATTTGCATGCATACGGAATTCACACGCGTATACCATCTCTGCCAGTCTGCCCTCTCTGCCCTTGCACCAAAGTAATCGATCGAGCAAATCGCCACGCGTTTTGTTGACTTAGTCCATCGGGGACGCGGATCACCTTCCACGTACGGCAGTTTCCGTATACAGATATACTCCAGCTGCGTGCATACATATACTCCAATTAAATATCAGCAGTGAATCCAAACAGCCAATGTTAATAATTTAACTAACTAACCAACTGTTGACAGCTAAATATATGATTGGATAAGTTGAAGATAGATTGAAAAACACATGTGTAAACTAAAAAAGAGCAAAAATAATCAAATGTGTTGTGATCATAGTTATTGGTTGTGATCCGGGCTAATCTATAGTTGTTGGCAAGGTGATTGTAGCGTTCAGTAGAAATAGTTCTGATCCGGTTTCAGTCTTAGAAAACTCATCCGATCGTGGTAATTTGTAAATTACGTGTAGATTTAGTTTCCTACTAAGATATATAAGATCATCGTCTCTATTTATACGAGAGGATCATATCGTAGCCGATTAAATGATCCATCAAAATCGGCAAAAAATTTATTTTTTTACTCTATTTTTTCAGAAAAGCTATCTCCTGAGTAATTTGTTTACATTCATCACACAAATTCTGGTCCATCTGATTTGATTTTGCCTCCCCATCATGATGTCCTATAGGGTGTCCAGTTTATTTTAAAATTTTGCTCAATGAGAACACGCGCGCAGGGTACGTGGTGTTCGGTAGCTTGACCCTTCGGTCATTGGGACGGTCGCTGCTTCGTTCGTTCGTGAACTGCCTATCAACTAGTACCTGCCTCGTACTGGTACAGTAATACATATAGTACTTGTACTATGTATTATTATATGGACTATGAACTAATTTTTCCATTTACGCTGGAGTTCAACTATGCTTACCGTCCTTAATCAGGTGTAATCGATAGGTAGTATGGATGTATGTAATACTAATTGGAAAGGTTTATTAGGCACATGTGTGTCTCATAGTTTTATTGCATTTTATTTACTTTGATTTGTTCGTTTGATACAATGCCGTCAAAATCGTTTTGTTTTTGCATTCCATAGAAATTTTTTTGCTTTTTTGTACTTTGTATATTTTTTGTTTTGTTTGTTTCATGCAATGCTCTCATACTGTTTTTGGTATTTGCAGTCCATAGAAAATTTTTGTTTTTGTATTTTGTTTATTTTATTTGATATGTTGGTTCATCCAATGGCCTCAAAAAGTTTTTGTTTTTGCATTCTATAGAAAATTTTTGTTTTTTTGTAGTTTGTTAATTTTCTTTGATTTTCTTGGTTCTTGCAATGGCCTGAGAATTTTGTTTTATAGTTTTTTCGTTTGTTTTGTTCTATATGATTACTTGGGTGACCATTAGGCTTCAATTAATCAAATTTGCCTTTTTGTGTTTTTTTGTTTTTCTGGTATGTGGAGGTGGATGTGTAGGTTGAGGCGGAGGCGAAGGCAAAGGCGCAGTCGTTTTCAGCGTCCGTTTGGTTTCATCAATGAGTATTTCATTCAGTTTTTTGGTGTATGGTATAATGTACATCTGGCTGCTATTGTTCTAATTCTATATTGTTGTCGCCGTTTTTCTTCTTCCTGTGTTGCTATTTGTGTTGTGAAGATGTTCAGGCAGGGGCCGAGACGGAGGGGGGAGGGTGGTTGCTGATGGTTTTTCTGTATTATCGGATACTCCTTTACGTACTCCTAAATCATCCCAATTATCCTCTCTCTTCTTTTTGCTAACATATAGTGTATCCTATATATTTGGTTTGAATCCTTGTAGGTTTTGAAATGTTGGCTTCCTGCCTTTAGGTATTCTTTGAAATTTTGCTTTCTATCATTTATGTTCCTCGTATAGTTTTAGATCTAGTTGTTTTCAAGCATTAGTCATTTCTTGTATAGTTGTGTCCAACTACTTGGATCTCACTAAATGGCAAGGTGTAAAGGTTGTTTGAAGTTTATTTTTCTTGTATTAATTCATGTTTTGTTCTATGTTTTGAAATGTCATTCAGGTTATTTTGATTTGCAGTTTTGATTTTTTGATTATGTGTTTGTTCCTTGTCATCTTGCTTTCTTCTTGGCAAATTTACTTTTTTATGGACTATGAATTAAGTTTTTCATTTACACTAGAGTTGAACTATACTTACAATGCTTAATCAGATGTAATTGCTATGTATTATTGATGTAGGTAATGCTAAGTGGAAAAAATTAGTAGTTGATTTGCTTGATTCATCCATTGAACAATTATGTTTTTTTGGTTCTTAGTTGTTTTTCTGTATCATTTGTTCTTGTTATTTTAAATATTTAATTTACAAGGTTTTTGTATTTATAATTTAGCAAGTTCTTGTTGTTTTTGATCGTGCATGAACGTGTTATGAAGGAATGCAAAATTCATGTGATTTCAACTCTTGTTTCATTCGAATTCTAGTTCTAGTTAGTTTTAAGTGATATGACCTTTAGGATTACTCGTGTGACCATAGGGTCTCAATCACTTAGATTTTGTTTTTAGTTTCATTCGTGTGATTTGTTCCCTCATATTGCTTGAGTGATCAGAGGGGGTCAAATCACCGTTCCAAATAGACAGATCCTATTTTTTCCATCAACTACTACTCTTCATTCTCTCCGTTGCTATTGAAGGCCGGTGATTTAATGACGATGAAGCTCTAGAGTGATCAGGCCAGCTAGGGTATTCCATAGCCGTCACGCGCCCTGACGGGTTCCTCCCAGGCATGGGGGGTTTTGGGTTTCAAGAGACATCGTCAACATGTTTTGCATACCACGCTCCCGACAAAGCTCCTCTATTGACGTGTCTTACATTTGCATATTACGCTCAACACTAGAGGCACCAAGTGAAGTGTTGGTGTGTGAACATGCTATATTAAGGGATAGTTTCATCTCTATTACAAAACTGGACACGAGAGTTTCTTCTCGTCTAGCTCCTCGCGAATGAAATGAAAAAGCGTGCAAATTTCATTTCTCTAATTCTATAATATTCAAAAATATTATAGATAGATACATATCAATATATAACAGAAGAAGTTAGGTTTTTTATGACCGATTTAAAAGTGAGCCGGACTGATCTTTAGCCCGCCTTTACCGAGCAATCTAATGTTTTAATTTATGCCTTTAATTTATCGGTGTGTGACCTAATTAGCATTAACACTAATAGTTAACTGTTTTTACTATTAACTAGCTAATTATTAGCACTAGTGAGACCTAACTTTAGACTTAATGCATGGCAACCGGTTTGTGGTGAAGCTGCAGAAGTCGGCAGCCACACCTCGCCCTGTTCGCTTACATGATACAACGTTTTTCTCTCACAACAAATCAGCCAACAATACTTTCAGTCAAGCGAACAAGACAGAACGGAAGAGATCATGCAAGCACGCGTACACGTACGGACTACGGTCGAGTTGCTTAACCGCGTCGACCGAACGACCACCACCAGGCACCAGCACGTACGAGGGTAGCACCTGGATGGCTGATCGGTCGTCACTGATTTACATCGACATCAGTTGGAACGCTCAGAGATGTTTTTTACAACAGAAAGAAAAACATCTCATGAGTTAATTAATCCGTCCACATCATCATGTCCGCGTCGATCAAAGACTTAATCCGGTGGTGTTGTTCTTGCCGACGCATTGCATAAATGTGTCACTGTTGGACTGAGAAATAAAAGTCTTGTTTAGTCCGCCGTCCGCGGGATTGCTTTGCACACTGACACGTACGTACGTAGATAACAGCAAATAGAGCCATGGACACGCCGGGCTAAGCTTCCTGGGAAAGTTCCTGTTTCTGTAGGAGCATGGCTAGGATTCGTTCCGAAGCAACCAGCAGCAACTATACGACGCCTGTGGCGATCGATTTTATCGTTTATTTCACGATAATGACTTGTACAAGCAAAACAAAATCTCCGCGACTACGCGTGAACGAAATTCACCAAAATCCATCTACGCGCCTTCAAATCCAACAACAACTATTCCAACCATTCAGATCCTATATAAACACGAGCAGGTTGCATCCATTTGTATCATCAAATTACGTCCATCCATCAACGCACCAGCAAGAGCATCAGCGCAGATCATCATCAAGCAGATCGATCGAACCCTCAAGGCAGCACCGGCCGGAGACTAGCCAGCGCAACTCGACCGATCGAAACAATGGCGCACCACTTCCTGGGCAGCAAGCACCATGGAGGAGAGGCGTCCAAGGTGACCGACTGGCGCAAGGAGGAGAAGCACCACAAGCACATGGAGCAGCTCGGCCAGCTCGGCGCCGTCGCCGCAGGAGCCTACGCCATGCACGAGAAGCACAAGGCGAAGAAGGACCCGGAGCACGCGCACTCGCACAAGATCAAGGAAGGGGTCGCCGCCGCCGTCGCCGTGGGCAGCGCCGGCTTTGCCTTCCACGAGCACCACCAGAAGAAAGACGCCAAGAAGCACCGCCGCCACGGACATCACCACTAGTTATTGAGTACTTCCATTTACCGGGCGCGCATGCCATACTTCGTTCATATATGTACCGTCGATTTATATATAGTAGTATTTTTAGTATATACAAATAAATGGGGTCTCGGATACGTTGTATATATATCATCGTAACGTCCTACTAGTGTATGTTCCTGTGTGTCACGTACCAGTACTTTTTACGTGACCTACCTATGTTTGATTTTAAATTTTAAATTTGATTTATTACTGTATATCTTTTTGTTCGGTTTCTATGTACATTATAATATATGTTATTTTCATCCTTGCTATTCACTATTACTATAGAATAGCAATCTTCTACAATCGAAATCTGCCCCAGGCACCGGGCAACGAGATCGTGCCACGTTGCTCGCTTTTCCTGGCCATTGGATCGGCCGATCGGACGGCCTAGATCATGCGAGTAGTCATTTTGCAAAAAAGTCCTCGAACTTTAGTAAAATCAACCCGCAGTCCACAGCTCCTCTCAGGTTTTTTTTGCAAGAAAGCCCTCCGACTTTACCAATACCAACCCGGGCTTTTAAATGGCTCGGCCTGCCTCAATGGGCCAAAATCGGCCTTACCAATATCCAGGCTTTTAAATGGACCGGCCTGCCTCAGTGGACCAAAATCGGCCCATCAGTCTCTTCTCGTTTTCTATGGTCCATTCTTTTCTTTTTAAATCACAGATCTTTCAAAATTCATATAAAATCACACAAAAATAAAAAAATGGCAAACCAGTTTTGTCGAGTTTATTATAACTACATCTATGCATTAAAATTAAAAAAAACATATGCTTAACTATATTTTATTTGTATAGTTGTAGATCTATACTTTTACATGATTGATTAATTTGCTATTTGTATCACATGTCAACTAAAAATATCTCCTCTGCCTTAACTCCAATATCATATACCCTTTTTCATAATCTTCGGTGCCCAATTAAATTCTACGTATGTTTGTTTTCCTGATTCCATACATTCGCATACACGAGTACGTCACGTCCCATATATAAATACTTAAAATGAATATACACAAACAAAAGATAAACATGCATAGATATATGTGACGATAGTTACACCGACGCATGGCTAACCTCCATACTCATCCATTCACCGTAACCAAATAAAACGATTGAGTCATTTTACCCACTTTATGATCGTAAAAAAAAGGTCACCTACACATAACAGTCCATCAAATATACTAATATAGCGCATTAAAAAAAGGCAAAACTAACTAGTCACGTGTGCGTAGCCCAGTTTGTACATTGAAATAATACTTGCTCCGCTGCATCTTCGTTATATACTCCCATTAGAGAATAATTTGATTACTCAAAGTTCAATGCTACAAACTGCTGCATACAATATATAAACAGCTGCAATTTATTGAAAAAGCATACATTGGCACTGTAAACCAAATAGATTAATTGATTAAATAATAAAGACAAATGCTTCTACTACTCACGGTATCCGATTCAGTGACTCCAAACTCCTTTTCTAACAATTTCCAAATAAAACCCCTCAAACCATTAAAAACTCGATTCAAAAAAATAAAACGAATCAAAAGACCAAAAAGCCTTAACCTACATTTCGCTTCTACACAACTAGCTCCATAATGGACTAATGGCAGCACCCCACAAAACCGCGCGGCAACGCCGCGCATACTTTCTAGTCACAATCGAACTATCACTGCTGGTTGCTTTAGAACCAACCGTGATAGGTTATCAATATTAGTTTAGGGCTACAATCAACAGCGATATAACAACAACACACAGTGACATGTACTGATATATCGCTGCTGATTGTAACCACACACCGACAATGAAAACTTGCCAACGTTGCCGGTTAGTTGCAAAGTATCGCTTGTTTTGTAAAAAAATCATAACTTTTTACGTACAAAGTCAGATCAAGACAAACTTTATATCAAAAGTGTAGGGATCAAAGTGATCTAAATATTCAATATAATTCCTCGGATCAGATTTGAGATGGTTGACAATGTCAAATGTAGAAAAGGTCAACATTTAAAGTTGTAGCACTTGACAAGAAGCATCTCTCGATCTCCCATTGGCATGGCTCAACGTTCCATGGCATCTCTTGATCTCTCATAGCATGGCTCGATGTCTCAACAGCATCTTTCGATCTTATGTGGCATAGCTCATTGTCCTCGCGGCATCTCTTGATCTACCGTGGTGTGGCTCGATGTCCCCACGACATCTCTCAATCTCCTGCGGCATGGCTCGACATTCCCACGGTATCTCTCGATCTCCTGTGGCGTGGCTTGATGTCCCCGCGACATCCTCAATCTCTCGTGCTAAAGTAGAGCAAGAATGATATATTAAATAAGGAAAAGTCTTACAAAATGGAAAAGGTACAGGAGCTATACCAGACTAGAAGACCGGCTTTGGGAACCTGAGCAGAGCTCGATTGTACTTCTAACTCCCACACTAAGAAGATAAAAGTGGAGCTAAACTAAACTTGTGAGCTTCCTTTGCTTCTTCTCCTTGCTTTCATGAACGGAGAGGGGGTACGCCTCTCTACTTAATAGATGATACTCTGCGCGTTGCTGCGGGTTATTTAGATGTGAAATGTCAATATAAAGCATATGCAAATACTAATTATTATGTTATAAACACTTCTAAAAATATGAATTAAAGAATTTGAAGTAGTATGCATACTAAAATAAAACTACCGTCAGAACTCAAAAGACACAAATGTAAAATAAAAAAACATTTGTCCTGACAATGCATCTCTCTTGCTTTATGCTTGATCAGGGCACCAAGTAGACATCTAAGCATAATAAATATAGCAACAGACACTAAAAATGAATTTGTATCTATATTGAATAATAAATATACATGGGCATGCAGCCCGAGCCCGTCAGCCCGGCACGAGGTCCGTTTTTTGGCCCGGTCCGTCCTAGTGGCCAACGGGCCCAGGCTAGCAGGGCCCGAGGGAGCAAGCCATGCCTGGGCCTTACCCCAGGCACGTGGGCTGGCATGGCACGGCCCGCAATTTTGGGGAGGCCCGGTGCCGGCCTTGGCCTGCTAAAGGCCCGTGCTTCCACTCCCCAAAACCCTAACTTGCTTACCCCAGTCCATCCCTCCCCAGCGCCGCATCTCCACTCTTGACCGCGAGAACCGCGACTCCACGAGGCCGCGCTCACGCGAGCACTGCGACTCCGACTCCACCTCTCTCCTCCCTGTGTCCCGCCCCGCTCGCTTGGCTCCGTGGCTCGCTACCTCGCTCCTCCTTCGTCCTTCCCTTCCCTTCTCTCAGCTCTCGCCGTGGGATGCGTCGCCGCCTGCCGTGGCTGGCTTGGACCGGCACTTGGGTGCGAGCGCGCCAGCCTTGGGTGTGCCCGGTCTCCACTCCGCCGGTCAGGTGTGCCGCCGCGGGCTTGGGGCTCCTGCCTCCTCGCGCGACCTCCTTGCTCGTAGCGCCGACAGCCAAGCAGGCGGACGCCGATGCCCCCTCCCTCTCGTCGAGCGACGCCGCTGGAGCGAGCACGTCGGCCCTGAGCTCTGCCCTGACGCCGGATACGATGGCCCAAGGGCTAGCTCACCGCCGGCCACTGCATCTCCGGCTGCTCGCGCTTCCTTCCCATCCCGGCTTCCCTCTCTCTCTGGCTGCTTGCGGAGCGCCTCGTGGGCCCCGGGCTGGCCTGGCACGGTGCTTTTCGGGTCGGCCCGGCCCGAAAAAAGGCCTATAGTGCCGTGCCTGGGCCGAACGCCAGGCCCACGTGCCTGATAGGCATGGCTCGTAGGGCACGGCGTGCCTTGTCGGCCCGACCCCCATCGGGCTGTGCCGGCCGTTGCCCATCTATAATAATAAATATTGCAGTATATTACTGTAGCAGTAACCATAGAACGCACCTTGCCGCATCCTTCTCTTTCTTCTCGGATGCTGCTCATGTCATGGCAGCTTCGCCTCGTGCGTGAGTTGCAAACAGGAGGCAGCCGCAGGCGGCGTGGACGGTGGAGGTGTGGCCACGGCAAGCTGCGCACAGCCGACGTGTGGACGCGCTCGGACCCTCGGACGGGTTGCGCCGGCGCATGGATGAAGCTCAGACGGTGCTAGTGGAGGCTAGCTGGCGCACAGTCGATGCTTGGATGGAGCAGGAGAGGAGCGATGCAGCTGTGTGATTGTGGCGGCGGAGCCGGCCATGGACGGGGCGTCACCGGTGGACGAAGCTCTGATGATATATACTAGTGGTGGTGCGACCAACGCATGGGGCACTGTCCCTCTTATGATGATGAATAGACCGATCTGCAGTTACAGGAGATAATGGGCCAATAGTTCTTTGTGGAGGATGATAAATAGGGGTCATTTTCTTTGGGAAGAATAGCAGACGCAGGTGCTGTTGGCCTGTTGCAGCGTGGGAAGAACCGAGTAACAGACGCACTGTAACAGCGCCAGGAATTAGAACAGGCTGCCTTCACAAAAGATGGAGAGAAGCGGCCCCTAGGTGACGTGCCTTTACGAAATCACAGAGAAATCTTCTAGTGTGCACTAGTAGAGAACAGACCTTTGATCCTCGGTCAAAATGGGCTCTAGTCCCGGAATTTTTTGCCCCCGGGACTAGAAATACCTTTAGTCCCGGTTGGTGGCTCCAACCGGGACTAAAGGTCCCTGCCCAACGGCTACTGCGCCAGACAGAGGTGGCAGGGACCTTTAGTCCCGGTTGGAGCCACCAACCGGGACTAAAGGTATACTTTTACTCCCGGTTGGTGGCTCCAACCGGGAGTAAAGGTCTACTCCCGGGCCGTGGCTGCGCCCGGGGTTGGAAAGTTACCTTTAGTCCTGGTTGGATCTATCAACCGGGACTAAATGTTCTCCCTTTATAAATCGGCCGTCTCCTCCTTCCTCCCCGAGCCCGAGCTCAGCACATTTTGAAGCTCACTGGTGTTCTTGCTTCCTCCCTCCCTCCATTGTTCCTCCATCCATTCTTCGATTCCTCCGTCGATTCTTCAGTTGTAAAGGTTACCAATCTCATACTCTCATTTTTTACCATTTTCTTATGCCATTTTATTCACTATATATATTTATGGTTCTTTATTGTGGTTTTTTTTTCATTTGTAAGCAATTTGAGCTCAAAATCACTTTAAGCTTGCATATTTACATGAAAGAAGGTTAAAAATATCATTGTTTAGAGATGTAGATAATTTTATAGTTTATTAATTTTATTTGTTTATAAAAGAAGAAATTTATAGTGTATTAAAAAATGAGTATAGAGAGTAGATGGCAACTGCTTCCGGGTCCTCGGCCTCTCATGGGTTTTCAAAGCGACTTAGGCCGGGCCTTCCTCTCATTCCATGTGGCAAGTGTCATGATGAGACGAAGATTGTGATGGAGTACCGAGTGAAGAAGGAGGGTCCCAACAAGGATCGTATCTTCTACAAGTGTCCGGATCGCAATGTGAGTTATTTTATCGTATTTAATGATTATGGTTAGTTTATACCTATTTTCATGATGGTTGTGATTAAAGTTCTAATTTTTTGTTTTAATTTCAGTGGGATGGCAGTGGACGATGTTCAGGCTTCTACTGGGAGGAAGAGTATGTTGAACTCGTGCAAAAATATCTTGCACAACAGGCAGATACGGCGGCTAATGAGGCAGTGATCCAGCCGAAGAAGCCCAAAGATGTTGCACAATCGGGGGATCTGTCTGTTTTAGTTGAGATTGGTCGCGAAATCCTTGTGCTCCTGAAATATATTTTAGCTTTAGTTCTTTTAGTGGTAGTTGAGATTGTCTACATTGTAGCGATGCTTTCATAAATTTGTATCTTTTGTGGTGGCACGCATGTTGTATAAATAATTAATTATGATCTAGGTTTTAATATGATATTTATGTCATGTAATGCAGATGAGCCGTCATTGGATGTATAATGCTGATCGCCGCTCACAAGAGTTCATTGACGGCGTGCATTCTTTATTACGTGCGGCCGAGACAAACAAACGCGACGGTTTCATGTGCTGCCCATGTGCCATATGTAAGAATACAGTGGAATATCCTTGCTCAAGGACTCTTCATTCACACTTGTTCAAGTCGGGTTTCATGCCAAACTATATTTGTTGGACAAAGCACGGAGAAACCGGTGTTGTAATGGAAGAAGATGAAGAAGAAAAATGGGACGATAATGATATTATTCCTGATGGTGCGTGCCTCAATGATACTGCAATGGGAGAAGCTGAAGAAGAGGTAGCCGTAGAAGATGAGCCGGCTGATGATCTTTGTCAGGTCATTCGTGATGCACAAAGAGAATGTGAAAGTGAAAAGGAGAAGATCAAGTTCGAGCGGATGCTAGAAGATCACAAGAAATTGTTGTACCCAACTTGTGATGCAGGGCAGAAAAAGTTGGGAACCACACTAGAATTGCTGCAATGGAAGGCAAAGAATGGTGTATCTGACAAGGGATTTGGAGAGTTACTAAAAATCCAAAAGAAGATGCTTCTGAAGTACAATGAATTGCCCGCCACTACCTACGAAGCAAAACAAGTTATCTGTCCTATGGGGCTAGAAATAGAGAAGATACATGCATGTCCTAATGACTGCATCCTATACCATGGCAAAGAGTACGAGAAATTAGATGCATGCCCGGTATGCCATGCGTCGCGGTATAAGATCAGGCGAGATGACCCTGGTGATGTTGAGGGCGAACGTCCACGTAAGAAAATCCCTGCCAAGGTTATGTGGTATGCTCCTATAATACCACGCTTGAAACGTCTGTTCAGAAACAAAGAACATGCAAAATTGTTACGATGGCACAAAGAAGACCGTAAGGTAGACAATATGTTGAGACACCCTGCTGATGGGTCCCAGTGGAGAGCAATCGACAGAGAATTCCCGGAGTTTGCAAATGACGCAAGAAACTTAAGGTTTGCTTTAAGTACAGATGGTATCAATCCTTTTGGAGAGCAGAACAGTAGTCATAGCACTTGGCCTGTTACTCTAAGTATCTACAACATTCCTCCTTGGTTATGCATAAAGCGGAAGTTCATTATGATGTCTGTGCTCATCCAAGGCCCGAAGCAACCTGGCAATGACATCGATGTGTACCTGAGACCACTTATTGATGAACTTCTCATTTTGTGGAATAAAGAAGGTGTACGTGTGTGGGATGAGTACAAACAGGAACACTTTGATCTGCGAGCATTGTTGTTCGTAACAATCAATGATTGGCCTGCTCTAAGTAATCTTTCAGGACAGTCAAACAAGGGATATAATGCATGCACACACTGCTTCGGTGATATTAGAGGTGTATTCTTAAAAAAATGTCGAAAGGTCGTGTACCTTGGCCATCGTCGATTTCTTCCTGCAAATCACCCCGTAAGAAAGAAAGGTAAGCATTTTAAAGGGAAAGCAGACCACCTGACCAAGCCTTGCAACCGAACCGGTGAGGATGTACTCGATATGGTCAATGATGTGAAAGTCGTCTTTGGAAAAGGACATGGAAGCCAACCTATTCCGAAAGACGCTAACGGTCACGCACCCATGTGGAAGAAAAAGTCCATATTTTGGGACCTACCCTATTGGCAAGTCCTGGAGGTCCGTAGCTCGATCGACGTGATGCACCTAACGAAGAATCTTTGTGTGAACCTGCTAGGCTTTATGGGTGTGTATGGAAAGCCTAAGGACACATTTGAAGCACGACAGGACCTACGTTGTTTGAGAGAAAGAGACAACCTGCATCCAGAGAAGACAGATGATGGACGCCATTACTTACGTCCTGCTAGCTACACTCTAAGCAAAGAGGAGAAGGAAATCATGTTTGAATGCTTAAACAACATCAAGGTACCATCTGGATTCTCCTCGAATATAAAGGGTATTATAAATGTGCCAGAGAAGAAATTCTGTAACTTAAAGTCCCATGACTGTCACGTTCTCATGACGCAATTACTTCCAGTTGCATTAAGAGGAATTCTACCTCCAAATGTACGTCTAGCCACCGTAAAGCTATGTGCATTCCTCAATGCAATTTCTCAGAAGGCAATTGATCCAACTGATCTAGCTAAACTACAGAATGATGTGGTTCAATGTCTCGTCAGCTTTGAGTTAGTGTTCCCTCCTTCCTTCTTTGATATTATGACACACCTCCTAGTTCACCTAGTCAAGGAGATTTTCACTCTCGGTCCTGTGTTCCTACACAACATGTTCCCCTTAGAGAGATTCATGGGAGTCCTGAAGAAATATGTTCATAACCGTGCTCGCCCAGAAGGAAGCATCGCCAAGGGCTATGGAACAGAAGAGGTCATTGAGTTCTGTGTTGACTTTATTCCCGACCTTGACTCGATTGGTGTTCCTGAATCGAGACATGAGGGGAGACTAAGCGGAAAGGGGACACTAGGGAGGAAAACATATATTGGTATGGATGATGATTATTTCAATAAAGCGCACTACACAGTTCTACAGAACTCCTCTTTGGTAGATCCGTATATTGAGACACACAAGGATCTCTTACGATCCGAGTTTCCAGGGAAGACTGAAGCTTGGATTACGCATAAGCACATGGAAACTTTCGGCGGTTGGTTGCGAAAAAAATGTCAAGGTGATGAGAGCATCCATGAGCAACTGTATTTATTGGCTATGCAACCATCATGGCATATCGTCACATACAAAGGGTACGAGATAAATGGGAACATATTCTACACAGTAGCCCAAGATAAAAGGAGTACCAACCAAAACAGTGGTGTCCGCATAGATGCCACAGACCCGAATGGGAATAAGCAGACATATTATGGACGCATAGATGAAATATGGGAACTAGAATATGCACCTACTTTGAAGATCCCATTGTTCAAGTGCCAATGGGTCAAGGTGACCGGAGGCGGGGTAACAGTAGACAACGAGTATGGAATGACAACAGTAGACCTTAGTAATATTGGGTACAAAGACGAACCATTCGTCCTTGCCAAGGATGTGAATCAGGTGTTCTATGTCAATGATATGTCTACCAAACCAAAAAGAGGGAAAAACGATAATGACTCAACCAAAGAGCCAAAGCGCCACATAGTTCTTTCAGGGAAAAGAGTCATCATGGGAATTGAGGACAAGTCGGACATGTCAGAAGAATATGAAAAGGATGACCGAATTCCGCCCTTCAAAGTGAACAAAGACCCTAGCATCTTGGTAAATGATGAGGACACTCCATGGTTACGAAGCGATCATAACCAAGGGACATACGTAAAGAAGAAGTTCACTGCTGTGCCCACTTGATGATATAGTGATTTAATATAGTGTGTGTTTGAGATATTATGTAATAATTGTGAATTCAGATGTTTATTATGTCATGTTTCAAATTAAATCAATGTTTGATTTGGTTACTGAGTGATGAAATATTAAAATATTAACGTTAAAATGATGTGAAAACAAATTTTCTGTCCAAAACCAATAATTTTAATAATTTTAATTAAACAATACATTTTGCATTAACGAAATAATAAATATTAGTTACATTATGTTTCATAATTCTAACAAAAAATAAAAAAGTTAGGTTATCGATTTTTCCTATGTGCAATAAACAAAAATAAAATTCATATTTTTAACAAAATAATTTTATGCCTTTTATTTAATTTACTATGTATTTAATAAAAACTATTGCATTTCTATTGTATTTAACAAGACTATTCCTTAAAACAGGCGGGAAACGAAACTGCAGGCCACCTTTACTCCCGGGTGGGAAGCCCACCCGGGAGTAAAGGTGGGCTGCAGTTTCGTGGCCCGCCAAAAAAAGCCTTTACTCCCGGTGCGTGTTACCAACCGGGAGTAAAGGTATACCTTTACTCCCGGTTGGTAACACGCACCGGGAGTAAAGGGTTTTTACTCCCGGTTGGTGGCTAGAACCGGGAGTAATTCTCCTCTGCTATATAACCTCCGGCGCCTGGCAGATCGATCCGCTCGTCTTCTTCCTCGTCGAACACCGCCGCCCTCTTCTCCTCGCACCGCGTCCGTTCGTCTTCCGTGACACCGGCGCCGCCGTCTTCTTCCTCGTGCGGCCTCCACCGCGCGCGCCCGTGCCCCTCCTCCGCGCCCGTGGCTCTCCACCGCGCCCTCCTCCGCGCCCGAGGCCCTCCACCGCGCCCTCGCCCTCCTCCGCGCCCGAGGCCCTCCACCGCGCCCTCCTCCGCGCCCGAGGCCCTCCACCGAGGACATAGATCAATGTTTGTTAACGAAATTTTATCCAAATATATTCATGTAGGGTTTTTTTTGAAGGATTTGTTGTAGGATATATAATGGTCAAATAGGAACTCAATTTTGATACCCAGTTTGTAAACTAAGCGTTTTTTAGTTTATCAAAAATATCACATGTTTCTTCATTTGTGAACTTTGAATATACAGATATAATATATTAATGTTGCTAAAGTAATATGAGCATTACATATTTTTTTCCGGGAAGACTATCTTCAAACTTTATATCATAGCATCAGAGATCGCCTGTAGAAGAAGAAAATAAATTCTTATCATTTCGGAAATAATAATGGCTAATGAGCAATAAGACACATATACTTACATTTCATAATGACTTATACTTATATTATTAACATAGACTTTTCTCATATGATGAATGACTACATGGTTGACGTACTATATATTGGTTTTGTTTTTTGAAGCTAGATGGCCGACCCGAGAAATATGGATGAGGAGGAGTTGATGATGAATTTGATCAACACTGGCACTCAAGTTGCCGGCGATGATGGTGCTAAAAATAACGTGCAAGAGGATGTAGATGACGAGAGTCAGTACTTAGCTCTTGAACAAAATGAGCAACAACATATTGGCCAAGTATATATTTTTTATTATTAGCTATATATATATATTATCATATGTCTTATGTGTGCTCATGACATTAAAAATAATGTTTATGTTTTGTAGCCCTCTGGATCGACATCAACAACTACAATGAAGAGTACAAATGTTCGAGGTCCCAAAAAGCCATTGGAGGGTCGCTTCATCATCTCAGAGTTCAATGTGGATACAGGAGAACCGGGGGGGCCGAATAAAATGAAATTTGTGCACCACTGTGGTTACCTTGTACGGGACCGGCTCCCGATTAGTACCCGTGAATGGAAGAAGAAGACCAATGCTCCTCATATCAGTTTTGTCTCCGATCGTGACAAGGCGTTAATTTGGAATGATGTCTTGGTACATTTCACGCTCCAAACAGATGATTATGATGATATAATAGATGGTGATGAATTGAAGGAGCGAGTTAGGGATTGGGCAATGAAGAAGATGGCCACCCAGTTTCAGACTTGGAAGAAACACCTATACACGACGTATGTCAAGAAGAACATAGCACCAGATTTTACTGTCCCAGGCCCGATCTCAAAGCAGAGGCCCTATTGGGATGAGTTTGTACAGTACAAGACTTCGGAAGAGGGTGTGAGTCGAGTGATAAAGAACCAACGTAATGCCCAACAGAAGAAATACCACCATACCTTGGGATCAGGTGGCTACCCGACTGCCATTAAGAAGTGGAACAAAATGGAAGCAGACCTTCTTGCCAAGGGTATCAGACCAGAATCACTCGAGTGGGGAGAACGTGCAAAGAATTGGTTTTTCGCTCATGGGGGAACACTAGACCAGGAGACAGGGAAGTGCGTTTATGGCGCAAGACTGCAAGAAGCAGCAGAAAGATTGTTTTATGCTCAGAGAGCTACTGCTAGTGGTGCGTTCAGGCCCAACAGAGATAAGGATGAGCTGACATACGCCATCAGGACTATTGAACATGGTGGCCGAACTAGAGGCAAAGGAAGTGTCTCGTGGGAGCATGGATTCCCTCAGGACAGACCTTCCTACAGAAGTCGCCAGAGAAAGAAGGAAGAAGAGGCACAACGGCTCCAGAGGTTGGAGGAAGCGGTGCGTGAAGCACAGGAGCGGGAAAAAAACCTTGAAGCGAGAATGCAGGAGGAAATCAAAAGGCAAGTGCAAATAGCAGTGAGTGCAAGTAAGCAGGCATCAGAGCCAGGAATCAACATTAGCCAATCTGTTCAGTTGAAAAGCAGCTGCGCTTCCACGGAGATACCAAATCAAGGGGACACAGGACTGCACTTCCCTGTGGATGACGTCACTGAACCTTGTACAACGTGTGAGCTACACATTCCGAAGGAGAATTCCACAATCAAGGTGGCTATCGGTCTTGTTAATCCTATCGACCGAACCAAGACACCAAGGATTCATGGGAATATAATCCAAGAAGGATATGCCACCATCTCGGTAGATAAAGCTGAAAAAGGTTTTAGTGATTTGCCTCTTGATATTCCTGGAGGTGATGGTGAGAAGACTCTAGGAGAAGCGGAGAAGACATTCATTCTATGGCGCAAGCGCTACATCATCATTCCAGGGATGTCGGCTCCACCTCCTCCTGAACTACCTCACCATAGGTACGTGCGGATGAAAACACTACATCATTAATTTGTATTGGCTTAAATAATTAACAATCTGCTCATAATAATATGTCATTCCTTTTTTTGTAGCAGATCCTCCCCCAACCTAAATCCAATTGTTCAATCGCCAGATCATCATAGTGCTCTGTACGATGACATTATGTTGGAAGACGAGGCTGCATCCACACCCTCTACAAGGAGGTCTCCAACGCCGCAGCCGCCACCTCCAAGGAGGTCTCCAACGCCGCTGCCAACACCTCCAAGGAGGTCTCCAACGCCTCCCCCGCCCCCGCCTACCAAGAAGCCTAGCAAGAGGCCAGCCCCCTCAAACGAAGAACCAGTCCCCGCCTGCAAAGAAAGCCACCGTGAAACCAAGGGCTATTCCCAAAATAATATCTGAAGAGAAGGAAGAAGGAACTGATGCATATAAAAAAGACATGTCTAGATTCTATGACAAACTTAAAATGAATCAAGAAGCAAGGAGAAACCCAGAGAAACCGTACTTCTTCGTAGCTCCGGATATTTTAAGAAAAAAGGTGACTTCTTACCAGCATCAACAGCGGGAATCTCGTAAGCCGTCCAAATCAACGTTATCAGACTATGACCGCACTCTCACCAAGTCAATTGAGGCGGCACAGAAAAAGAAGCGGGCAGGGAAAGGAGTTGCCCAACTCGGACAACAAGCGCACCAATCAATCCCCCCGCTAGTTGTTGGTAATGAATATGGTTCGAATTTAGGATTAATGCATCAGGCAAACATACCTCCGGATGTCGATTTGGATCACCTTGGTGAATTTCTTGATGAGACTGGTCTCGACCTTTACCAGATGTTTGGTGATGGAAACATTGAGAGTGCGGCGGAGGTTGATATTTGGAAGAAAAAATTTGTACTAGGCCAGAGTCTATACAACCCTCAAGCCTTATCTGATCTGGGGACGCAAATGTACCTGCTAAACAAGTGGTACATGCAGGCGTCTACCAGTGGAGACTTCTGCGTTGGTGTCAGAATTAGAGACGAACATTGGTTTCGTGGCGATGATGTTATGTATGTTGACTTTGCAGAATTTCATCAACTATGCCACCTGACCTCTCTGGACAAAGTTATCATTAGCTGCTATTGCCTGTAAGTAATAATTCTTTCGATCTATTATTAAACTCATCATATGTGTGTATATGCATATAAATTATCCTAACAAGTACTATATATATGCAGATTTACAATGACAAAGCTCAGAAAGGAAGGATGCAATGAAATTGGTTTTGTTGATCCCCATATAGTATTCAAAGACCCAATTACTCCAATGACTAATTGGAAGTCTGAGTCAGAGAGTAACCTCATGAACTTCTTAGTGAACCAACGCCACAAGAAGGATATACTCTTTCCCTATAACTTCAAGTGAGTGTTAATCATGTCGATCATAGCCTTAATGGCTCATATGTTGATTCTAGTTAATTAATGAGTGTTATGCGTTATATCCTATAAACATATGCAGCAATCACTGGATATTGATGGACATCGATCTGGTGAAAAGTCACTTGATAATCTATGACTCGATGAGAAAACCACAACAAGACTACCAAGATATGATAGATATTATCCAGAGGTAATTTTGGGATCTCTAGCAACTATATATACACACAAACATGATGATTAACTATATCTAATGATGTGGCAAATTTTTTATTGGGCAGTGTTTGGAAAACCTTTATTGAGAAGCAACACATGGAAAAATGCAAAGCGCCACTGAATGTAATCCCATTGAAAGTAAGTCCCCTGAATCGCATCATCTTTATTAATTAAACATATAGCTTTCACCGGATCACCAGATTGGATGACAAATCTTTTTCTCGTAAAGTGGTGTCTGAGGCAGGAACAGGGGAACAACTACTGTGGTTACTATGTTTGCAAGTTTATCAAGGTGGTCTCCCAAAGAACTCCTACAGAGAGACTCAAAGTACGTTAAAAATACACTATATATTCATTTAATTATTATTACTGATTGTGTTACTATGTCTTTATATATATATGTACATATATTAATTTATTTTCCTTTAATTCAAACCTATAGACTCGATGGTTGGAGGAAAAGGTCATACGGCAAGACCAAATCAAAGCAATTCAAGAGTCTATAGCCGGATTTTTTAATGAGCAGGTCATCGATTCCAAGGGCGAGTTCTACTTCGACCCAACACTGCCATTGAAGCCAAGCTAGAGGATGAGAAGAAACTCGTTATGTCACAACAACTATAATGCAATCTTTTGTAATATATGCACATGAAATAATATAATGTAAAATACACATATGCATGCATGCATGTAAATATATATATGATGCATGCATATATATATATATATATATATATATATATATATATATATATATATATATATATATATATATATATATATATATATATATATATATATATATATATATATATATATATATATATATATATATATATATTTCTATGCTTGAATTGTGTGATTTAATACGTTCATTGTGCTTGAACCGAAACATACTATATGCGCGTATAAATGTATAATTAGCAGCGTACAATACGACTTCGAAAACCTATTTTGAAAAGAAAACAAAAAAATGAAAAGAAAAGAAAAAAAACCTTTAGTCCCGGTTCGTATTACCAACCGGGACTAAAGGTGCTGGCCATCGTGGCATGTCAGGAGGCACCTTTAGTCCCGGTTGGTGTTACCCACCGGGACTAAAGGTCCTCCTTTAGTCCCGGTTCCTCACCCGGGACTAAAGGACCCCCCTTTAGTCCCGGATGCTTGCTCCCGGGTGGGGAACCGGGACTAGAGGGGGTTCCCCACCGGGAGTAAAGCCCGTCTCTGTACTAGTGGTGGTTCTCCTATTTAGGTATAGTAGATACACCTTGAAGTGGGCCTATGGATCCATGTGATCAACCTTGAAAGCCCTTTGATCAAACTGACCTCAAACCAACTTCAATCAACGGTGAGGATCGAGGCTCATGCATGGAGGCATGCATAGGTCGGTTGGTAAGGCTGGTTGGGTGAAATAGGGGTTAGCTGACCCCCCTCCTCTCTGGCATGTGGGCCCTCCCCTCTGGTGTGGGGCCACTTGGAGGGTTTCTTAGTGGGTGTGTGCTGAGAATTCTCCATTTGAAGTTGGTTGATCTTACATGTGAGTCCATCAATCCATGGGTGTTCATCTCCCACCATTGAGAGAAAGCACAAGCTTCATCTAAGGGTGGAGATTGGTTTGGGCATGCTTCACTTGGATCATGGTGGCTTAGAGTGGCTGGTGGGCCCATAATGGAGGTCGGCCGACCCCTCCCCCCTATTTGGGTCCCACCGGCTCACTTTGCTCCATTAAACTCGAATCTGCATAGAAATACTCAAGTATAATGGAACTTGTTATTTGCTAAAATATGCTCATGGTATGCTTATCTCCCTTTGATCCGGGACTATTGTTAGTGATTTTGTGTATATGGAAGTGTGACATTTTCATCGCCAATAAGTGCGCGGCCAAAGGCTCGGGCACCCTTATAAGGGCGTCTTACCCAAGACAACCAAGGCCACGACCACCCTGTTTGACCCGGTCACCAGAAGATTGGGCTCAGCCCCTCGTCGCCATCGTGGACTCGACCTGGAAGAAGGCCACAAAGGGCTCGGGGGCTCCAAACGAGAGACAAACATAGGGGTATGCTAAGTGTAACACCCCAGGTGTTTAGCTCCTTAATTGCATTGCATTTCATAAGCATTAACATTCATCATCTCATTCATGAGTGTGAGCATCATTCATTTCATGCATGAGCTTATAATATGTGAAACATGCTTTTGAAACATTGCAACATGTGTTTATATTTCATGTGAATTATGAAGTGAGTCCACCCAAGTGTCACATGTGCAACTTTCTTTTGGGACATGCTAACCACTTTAGTGTAACATGATTAGCAAGTGCTATGCAACACACTCATGCAACATGTGCAACATGAGCTTGCAACATTTTGGTGGAATTGTTATTTTGCTTGTTTCAAAGTATGTGACATTAGAAATTTTGTGTAACCAATGTGTAGAGTGGCTAATTAGGTCTTAAAACACCTTAATTACATTTAGGGTAAGTAGTGGAGCAATGTTCATGTTGACCAAAATTACCAAATTGCCCTTCCAAATGTTGTTGACCAAGTTTGGAACCCTAGAGTGATCTGGTTTGACCAATTAAAAAGTCCAGCTTAGAAATCTTGCATGGAGAAGCAACCTTAAGTAAAGTTGTAGAGAATTTCATGAGGAACAAAAGTTCTAATATGGCCATCTCATGAAAATGACCAGAACATGCTCAAAAATGGCCCACAAGTCAGCTTGAGTGGTGATCAACACTTAGAAAAAATTCTAAGTCTGGAAATTGGACTTTTCAGTTTCACTGTACCTCACTTTAGCAACTTGTAACTCACAAACTAGGCCAAACCAGTCCTTGAGCCAATTGACAAAATTGTTGTCCACACATAGCTCTACAACATTGTCAATATCACCATCACCTAGTTCTAAATGGTTTAGGAGATATGGTGTCTAGAAAATCGGGTTTCAGTTGGCTTAGTGACTGAAACTAAGTTTCAGTTTCAAGGGTCACCACTTTGGAGCCTTGTAGTTTTAAATCTAGGCCGAACCAGCCCAAACTCCAATTGACAAACTTGTAGACCTCATGAAGCTCTACAACATTGCCAACATCACCCACGTCTGGTTCTCACTGGTTTGGGAGTTAATCATCGACGAAATTGCTCTGTCAGTCGAACGAGGACGACCTCCATTCAGTAAACGGCGACGCCATGCAGCCAGACAGCCGGTGCGTGCTGCTGTCGCCTCCACGTCGCGAGCTCACGCGCGGGAGTGAAGTGGGAGTCGACACCTCAATCCCCAGCACTCACGCCACTCCCTCCTCCATTCCCTCGCTCTCTGGTCCGACGAGCAGTGCCACTCTGACCCCGCCGCGGCCGGGCGAGCTCAGCACCGCACGGTAGCCTACCTAACTTCACCCACAGCTCCGCCTTAGGCTCCCTGACCTTCCCTTACATCGCGCTTGATCCAATTCGTAGAGGTGTGGAGGTATTGTCGACTTTCTTTTCCACTAGAGCTCACCGGAGTATCACCGCCGCCACGGTCCACCGTGGCCAGCTCCCCTCCCTCATTCTCCTCCTGTCATGAACCTCGTTCTCACCTCCGTAATCTATGGGAATGCTTGTGGCGAGACCTTACCGTGGGATGCGACCTCACCGGAGCGGAACACGACGACCACCGTCGTCGCGCTCACCGCCCCGCATCACGGCGCTCCGTGGCTGGGGTGGTTAGGGCCTCTCTCCATCTCCCTTCTCTACCTCAATCAGTCCGCCTAGTTGCAGTGAAGCTCGTACCGAGCTCAGATGTGACCGTGCGGCCTCACCGGTGGCGGCGCACCGTCACCCGAATTTCACCGGCCGCCGCTCATGACGGCGAGCCCCTCCCACTCCAACCCGAGCCTTCCTACTTGCACGAAGCAAAGCGTCGCGTGACGGGGAACGCATGGGTGGGTTCGGTTTTCCGGGCGGGCTCCTCTCCGACGAGCTTGAGCTCGCCGGAGCGCGCGGTTCGCCGCGCCCCTGTCTCTCTCTCTGACGGCGGGTCCCACCTGGCAGACCCACGCGCGCGCGGGCGGGACGGCCTGAGCAGGCCGCGCGTGTGTTGGGCCGCGCTGGTGGATTGGGCCGGCCCTATGACGGGTTTCGGTTTCCATTCTACTTTTCCTTTTATTCTTTTCACAGATTTATATGTTGTGTTGTAGAAATTATATCTCCCATTTTATAGATCCATTTGAGTTGGTCCAAATTTTGTTGGACTCTAGGTGAAGTGTAGTATTTAGGAAAAATATCAAATATATATGTGATGTTTATTTTCTGGGAGAAATAAATAGATCTTTCAAATGTGTTTTGAAATGAATGCAAATTTGTTAAATATATAACTTGAGCTGTAGTATTCCAAAAATTATGAAATTTGGTGGGTAGGCTAATTTATACTTGCTCTAGCTCTGGTAAAAATTTGGGCAGTATTGCTTAAGTACTTTTCAAGTTATAATGCTATCTTGTTATTTTAGGAAATACTTAAATGAATTTTTGTAACTTTTCTACATGTGCAATGTTCATATAAATTTTTGGAGAATGTCTTGGTACCCTCGAGTGTCCAAGAAAATTAAGAAATCTGTTGTTTGACACTTTTGACTATGCTTTGTTATTTATACAAAAATCAGCCTTTTGGGCTTGTGAATTTTGTTCAGAGAGTTCCTGTGAACAAATTGAGTTCAAATTTTTACAGTAGTCTCTTTTTGGGTCAGAGAGTCTCCTGTAATTTTTGTAGAATTTTAGGAGCAGTTTACATATATGTTTGAAATTCCACTTAATTACTTAAGTAAATTAAGAAATGGGTTTAAATAAATATTCTAGGTGGGCACACCTTACTTTATGGTGTTTTTGTGACATTTGTGAACTTGTAGTAATATTAGTTTGGTCTTAGAGAATGTTTGCCACATCAATAAATATTTAATCTTTGCAATTTTAGGTTTTCGGGACAGCTGATAGTATTTCTAGGTTTGACCTTGGATAAAGGTGGTTTCTGGAAAACTTGTAATTACCAAAGTTGTAGTAAAATTTGTAAATGAGCTTGTGTCAAAATTTAGGAGCATTTGGATTAGTAGTTTGGGAGTTATTGCTGTTTAAAGTGCCAGTCCAGAATTGACTGTTCTCTGTTTAGAGAGAACAGATTCTGGAACCTTGGAGTTTCGATTAGGTAAACTTTGGAATTTAGTGTTGTGGTCTGAAAACATTTTGTGGTGCATTTCATAAGTTTTCCAGATTGTCTTAGATCATATCTCTAGGAGTTGGGATTCTCCAGGTATGTTAGAATCTTTGAGCTGCTGTCCAGAATAACTTACTGTGGTAACCTAAGTAATATTACTCTTGTGTGTTAGGTGTTAGGGCCTTAACCGAAGAGGAACAACTATATCTTAGGTTGGGTAGATTAGGTAAGCACTTCTCCTCCGGAGAAGAGATTTGCACGTACTAATAAAGTAACTTGATTAGATTATTATTTTTATTTCTGAAATGCATTTCATTCCGAGCATGTTGCACCCATTTATGCATTCATGATATTTATTGTGCATTCATGCAATAGGTGTACCGGAGGGGGTAACTCTCCTCGAGTTCGAGCCGGTGATTCCGGAGGAAATCCAGGAGCAGCAGGAGCCCGAGGATCCAGCAGGCGAAGGAGTGCCCGCAGACGACCTTCCTGAGTGTCCAGACCACCAGCCCTCGACCTTTCTGAAAGGCAAGCCTCGGTGCATGCTGAACCCACTATTTTCTAAATTTAATCTTGAGTACTCTTAATTGTTTACTGCATTAAGTTGTAGGAGTTATATGAAAACACTTGTTGCATTATACCTGTCCTTGTCCAGATATCGTACTTAATCCTATATTAGGTTTAGGCATGTGTCAATGCTTAGCCCTGCTTAGTACGGTAGAAGTCGGGTGATTTCCGGTCATCCGCGAGATGTAGGAAGGAGTCACGAGTGGCTTTATGGCTATCGTGGATGGAACCATGCCTTAAAATGAAATTGAGACCGGGCGGGAGTTTGATAGTACACCCGCAAGACACTTCACGTCTTGGGTGTGGAGCTATGCCCGTCTGAGTCGTTTAAGGACCGATTCGCTGTACGTCCTTGAGTCATGTTGAACGCAGTCTAACACTTAGTTGGCCGGATAAGCCGTTCCGACCGCGAAGCCGAGTAATGTGGTTTAGGCCGGGAATCGAATGGTAGGTTGCTTCTTGGAGGAGAGAAAGGATGTGCTTGGGGACATTGGCGTGAGACCAAGGGGGGGTTAGAGTCCCTATCACCTGGCAGAGTGTCGCCCTTGGGGTCGCGATATCATTCGGACCCGCGATTCCTGAATCATATGAAAAGGTGGCTTGTGCGACCCTGGCAGGGGCCTGCGCGGTGAGTGTTAGAAATACCCCTCCAGCTGGATAGGAATTCGATTCGAATCGCCGTCGCTCCCGGTTAGTGAGCACTTGACTTGAGCAGCGGCAACGTAGATCTCATTAAATGAACTGGTGGTTAAGGGAATGATACAATGTTGCCACAATTCATACCTGCTCTGGATATAATGATGATAATTGTTTGATTATAATCAAGTGCATGTTTAGTACAGGTGCTAAGATAGATGACAGGTAAATGCTAAAAATAACTGCTAGTACAGGTTATAAGAGTCTCAATTACTTATGCCTTTATGCAAAAATGTGATGTCAGCTAGCCTCTTGTGAAAGCCTTGCATAATCCTTGGTGTCATCTTATTTCTGGTTTTCGACGGGTAAGTCTAGCTGAGTACATTCCAGTACTCAGGGTTTATTCCCTCCTGTTGCAGATGATATGCTCTATCAAGGCTTCTGCAAAACTTGTCTCCACCTTGCGGGTGAAGAAGACTAGATCACTTGGGCGAGATCATCTTTTATGTACTTTCCTCATGCTTTTGTGGGTTGTTGATCATCAAGACTGGCAGTAGTTAACAACTGGTATGTGTTATGCTTCCGCTACTTTTATAAACTTGGTGTGTAATAATTGCGACTCCGTTTGTGTAAACTTATTTCAGAACTACTTGTGAAATGTAACGTATGATGTTGTATGTTGAATGATGCGATCCTGGTTGTAAGCAAGTTGATTTGAAATCCTTCGTGGTTTCGATTGACTACCGAGATTATATGGGCTCAAGTTCGAAAATTTGAGCGCTTCGGTGCTTGTTTTTGTACTTGTGCTCTTATAATTTGGTCGGTTCTGTTACAGCTGGTATCGGAGCATAATTCAACATTAAAAACATCTTACGAGTATTTAAAAACAAAAGTATTTGATTATGAAAAGGGTTAAAACACTAAAAATTATTTTTAGGTATGCCAGTGATCACATCCCTTAGCCCAAATAAGGACTCTTAGGTGGCTTATTATAAAGACTAACTTGGGGGCCTTGTTTGTTTTTGTTTCGTCGTCCATACGGCGTGATATTGTATGGATGCCATCCACTTGGGTGGTAATGTATGGATCAATTGCCTCGACGCTCTGGTAAGTGTGAGTTGTGAGAGCATGATCGTCCAACCGGCGATCTAGGGGAGAGTAGTTTTGGTGACTTGCATACTTACATGTTTAAACCATGTAATTACGTAAGCACTTAATTGTGGGAACCCTTTATATCGGGTAGCTTTGATACTGAAGTATATACATCAGGGGATGTGTATATGGAAAGTATTTAAATTACTGCTTTCTTGTGTGCATATATTGGGAAATTGTTGGGCTGAAATGAGGTTTTCTACAGGTACACTAACAGCGTAACGAGTAGACCGATAGTTTCGCTTATATGAGAGAACGTATGTATGCCACCGCCTAGCGTTAGAACTTTAGGTTTCTACTAAGGTGAGAGGGCGTACGGAACGTGCATGCATCATGTTTAATTGTATCATACATATCATTTACTCCCTCCTTAAAAATTTCAGTACTCCCGACTAAAGTGAATTTCGTATCCCCTAAATGATCCTCACTTAAGTCGTATCTTGTTGCTTTAGATGGCACGTACCAAGAGGACCGCTCGCAAATCCACTGGGGGCAGGGCACCGCGTCACCAGCTCGCTCCACGTGAGCCCCGCCCTGAGCCTACTGAGGTGGAAAGGCTGAGGGCAGAGTTGGCTGAAGTGACTGCTGCCAGGAATGCAGCGCGTCAGCAACTGGAGCAAGTGATTCGTGATCGTGACCAGGAAACCCTTGCAGTCCAGAGATTGACAGTAGCAAACCGCAACTGTCAACGCATGCTGGTCCGTGTCATGAACCAGAGGGATGAAGCCTGGCACGAGGAGAACGTTCTGAGGGCTCGTCAGTTTGAGCTCGAACAGCAATTGGAGAATGCTGAAGAATACAATGACAATCTTCATGAAGAAGTGCACCGCCTGAACAACGAGCTTAATCCCCTGCTGCCTCGAAACAACAACGTCGATGAGGACATGGGTTTGGGAATCTTCATGGCTAAAAATGATGATGAAGTGGAGGTCAACGGACCCCAAGATGCCGAACCAGAAGAAGAACCAGAAGAAGAAGATGAGGAGTTAGAGCCTGTTAGTGATGAGGAAGGCGGGGAGATCCATGACACCGACTCTGAGGGCAATGCTTAGAGTAGTTATCACGTAAGCTATGATGTTAGGATCGTCCTTTGTGCCCTCCCTATGATGGAGTGAGGCTTTGTAATAACTTGACTTTTGGGATGTAAGGTCGAACCCTATGTTTTCTGGATGGTTAGTTGGAGCCTGTTAATTTCGATCGCAATTGGATGTCTTATTGTGTGGCGTTCGATGATGGTGTCACGATTAGCACCCTTCGGTGCCATGACGAAACCGAGGGCCTCCTATGGCGCGTGACATAAGGTTGTGCTGCTTGGCACGCGCTGGTATCGAGGTGGCTAGTCATGATCCACCATGGAGCTCTACGCTGAGAAGTCTCTTTGTGATCAGTTTGAAGTAGCCTTTCTCAGTCAACTAAACACTTTGAAACTGAATCCAAGTCCCGGGCAAAAGATCAAAAATCACGTAGATTTTAACGTAAACGGTTCAGTAACTGCTGTGCTCCTTGTGTGTGAGCCTTTATCAAAGTACATCTTGTTGGATTCTCTCGCATGATTGCACCATTTGGTCCGCTTGAAGAGATTGTGCGGTTGTGATGAAGTATTGTGTCATGAGTATTTTGAGAAGTCTATTTCATGAAGTTAGTTTGACATATTTACAATAATTCATCTACAAATTTCCCACATCGTCAGTGCTCATTGGCTATGCATTTTGCAGATGTCGTACAATCTTCGTCGGGGTCGTGGCAATGAGGATGAGGAACAGCCACCCCCTCCGCCACCACCTACCCCGGCTGAGTTAATGCAGACCGTGGTTGAAGGGCAGTGCATGCTGGCAGATGCTATGCGCTAGCTTGCCAACCGGGAGGCTCGTCCTGGCCGCCAGGGCCCAGAACCCAATCAATACAGTGATTTCAAGGACTTTCTTGATACTAAGCCCCCGCTCTTTAAGGAGGCGGAGGAACCACTGCAAGCTGATGAGTGGTTGAATACTATTGAGCAAAAGTTTCGTCTGCTTCGCCTGACTGATGAGTTAAAGACTGAATATGCTTCTCACCAGTTGCATGGTCCAGCGGGTATTTGGTGGAGCCACTATCGTTCCACACTGCCTGCAAATGTCCTGATTGCTTGGGACCAGTTCAAGGCTGCATTCCGTGGGAATTATATTCCTCCAGGTCTTATGGCTATCAAGCACACAGAATTTATGAGGCTGTCGCAGGGCAATAAAAGCTTGACTGAATACCTGCAATCTTTCAACAACCTGGCAAGGTATGCCACCGAGTTTGTGGATACCGATTCCAAGAAAATTGCTAGCTTTAAAAGAGGCCTCGGCCCGAAGCTGATGAAGACTATGGGCACTAGCAAGTGCACTACTTTCAATGAATTTATCAGTGATGCTCTGACTCAAGAAAACAACAATGCTATTTATTCTGCCTCTAAGAGCCGCAAAAGGGCCATTGAGGCAAGTGCTTCACAGTCTCGAGCTCCAGCTGCCCCGAGGGCTCCTCCTCGCCCTTCTGCCACAACTGCTAAGTTCCGTCCACCACAAAAGAAGGCGCCAGTGAAGACTGGGTTTCGTAAGGCGTATACGGTGGCCCTGCCAAAAAGTAGTTCGAGCCAAGGCAGCTCCAGTGTCCCTCCTAGCAACATGCCTTGCTGGAACTGCAACAAGACAGGCCATTGGTCCAGAAACTGCCCTTACCCTAAGAAGAATGTCAACCAAGGTGGCCGTCAAGGGCACGCCTATTATAATAGTATTGAGGAAATCCCATCTGGTGAGGTTGTCACTGCTGGTAAGTTCCTAGTTGACCAACATCCTGCAGTGGTACTTTTTGATTCGGGTGCTTCGCATTCCTTTATCAGTCCTACGTTTGCATTAGGGTTTGCACACAAATTGCATACTGTTGAAGGTGGGGGTTATTGTATTAGCGCAGCAAGTGAGAATATTTCGACAGATAAAGTAGTGAGGAATCTTGAGCTTGAGATAGAAGGGCGAAAGTACTCGCTTGCCTTAGTGGTTTTGCCGGGCTTAGGCATAGATGTTATTTTGGGCATGAATTGGATGAGTCAGAATGGGGTACTCATTGATACATCCACTCGGGTAGTTATGCTCAGAGACCCTACAGATCAAAAGGGTTTTCTGGTACAACTTCCCAGAAAAGTTGATTTGTCTAGGGAAGTTCATGCTGTGCAAGCAAAAGTGTTGACCAACATTCCAGTAGTAAATGAGTTTCCAGACGTTTTTCCCGATGATTTGCCGGGGCTCCCTCCGGATCGGGATGTGGAGTTTAAAATTGAGTTGTTGCCTGGCACAGCTCCCATCTCTAGGAGACCCTATAGGATGCCTCCGAATGAACTAGCTGAACTTAAGGCGCAATTAAATGAACTTTTGAAGAAGGGGTTGATTCGTCCTAGTTCATCGCCGTGGGGATGTCCTGCTATCTTTGTAAAGAAGAAGGATCAGTCGTTGCGGATGTGCGTAGATTATAGACCTCTCAATGCAGTCACTGTAAAAAATAAGTACCCTTTACCGCGCATCGACATCTTGTTCGATCAGTTGTCTAAAGCTAAAGTTTTCTCCAAGATCGATCTAAGATCTGGCTACCATCAAATTAAAATCCGCCCGGAAGATGTTCCAAAGACAGCCTTTTCTACCAGATACGGTCTTTATGAGTATCTTGTTATGTCTTTCGGCTTGACAAATGCCCCCGCACACTTCATGTACTTGATGAATTCGGTGTTTATGCCTGAATTGGACAAGTTTGTGGTGGTATTTATTGATGACATCTTGGTATATTCTGTGAATAAGGAGGATCACGCTGAACATCTGCGTATAGTCCTCACAAGACTGCGTGAACATCAACTTTATGCAAAGTTCAGTAAGTGTGAATTCTAGTTTCGTGAAGTACCTTTCCTTGGGCATGTGTTGTCTGATGGAGGAATTATGGTGGATCCCGCCAAGGTACAGGAAGTACTGAACTGGAAGGCTCCTATCTCGGTTCACGAGGTCCGAAGTTTTCTTGGTTTGGCTGGCTATTATCGTCACTTCATCCTGGATTTCTCCAAAATAGCCAAGCCAATGACTCGGTTGCTACAGAAAGACACCAGGTTTGTCTGGACTCCTGAGTGTGATGCGGCTTTTCACCAACTGCGAACCCTCCTAACCTCAGCTCCGGTTTTGGCACAACCGGATATCGAGAAACCATTTGATGTTTATTGTGATGCCTCAGGCATAGGTTTGGGAGGTGTGTTGATGCAGGAAGGCCGAGTAATTGCATACACCTCTCGACAACTTCGGAAGCATGAGGCGAATTATCCAACGCATGACTTAGAACTCGCCGCAGTTGTTCATGCTTTGAAAGCCTGGCGACACTATCTGTTAGGCAATGTTTGCAATATCTACACAGACCACAAAAGCCTTAAATACATCTTCACCCAACCCGAGTTGAATATGCGTCAACAAAGATGGCTCGAGTTGATTAAGGATTATAACCTTCAAGTGCACTATCATCCTGGCAAGGCAAATGTGGTTGCGGATGCTTTAAGCCGTAAGTCACATTGCCATTCCTTAGTTGAAACTGATTTTCATCGATCTCGCCTTCTACATCCAGCAGTCTTGTACAACATCACTGTCAGTTGTACTCTCAAAAGCAGAATTATTGAGCTCCAAAAGACTGACACTGGTATATTCCACATCAAGCGTAAGATGAAAGAACAAGAAACTATACAGTTCAGGATAGATGAAGAGGGTGTACTATGGTTCAAGGATAGGTTAGTTGTGCCTAAGGACCGAGAGCTTAGAAATGATATTATGTCTGAAGCACACTCCTCTAAGTTGTCCATCCATCCTGGTAGCAATAAGATGTATTATGATTTGAAGCCATACTATTGGTGGACCAAGATGCGGAAAGAAATAGCTGCATATGTGGCTAGGTGTGACACCTGCTGTAGAGTTAAAGCTGTGCATATGAAAGCTGGGTTGCTTCAACCACTTTCTATCCCAGGTTGGAAATGGGAAGAGATAAGTATGGATTTCATTGTCGGTCTTCCTCCTACTGTCAAAAATCATAACTCCATCTGGGTAATTGTGGATCGTTTGACCAAATCAGCTCATTTCATTCCAGTTAGAGTGGACTATCGTCCCACTGACTATGCTAAGTTGTACTTCAATCAGATAGTTCGGCTCCATGGGATACCTCGTACTATCATATCTGACCGTGGTCCCCAGTTCACTGCTCGCTTTTGGGAGCACTTGCATCACCTTCTGGGAACCAAGTTAGTGAGAAGCTCTGCTTATCACCCCCAGACGTCTGGTCAGACGGAACGGGTTAACCAAATCTTGGAAGATCTGTTGCGGGCATGTGTCATTTCATCCAAGGGTTCTTGGGAAAAATGGTTACCTCTAGCCGAGTTTTCGTACAATAATAGTTATCAAGAGAGTATTAAGATGGCTCCATTCGAAGCTTTGTATGGTCGTAAGTGTAGAACTCCACTAAACTGGGTAGAAGCTGGCGAAAGGAGATTTTATGGTATTGCTTTTGTTGAGGAAGCTGAGGAACAAGTCCGTACCATCCAAAAACATATGGCTGCAGCCCAAGCTAGACAGAAAAGTTATGCTGATCGTCATAGAAAACCACTCGAGTTCGAAGTTGGGGACTTCGTGTATCTGAAAGTTTCTCCAATGAAGAGTGTCCAACGTTTTGGCGTTAAGCGGAAACTTGCGCCAAGATACGTGGGTCCTTTCCAGATCATAGGCAAGAGTGGAGCTATTACGTACAAAATCCAGTTATCTCCTGAAATGAGTGCCATATTCAACGTCTTCCATGTATCACAGCTCAAAAAGTGTCTTCGAGTTCCTGAGGAAAGAGTCCCTTTAGGAGATGTCAGGCTGGAATCCGATCTAACTTACGAAGAAAAGCCAGTCCGCGTGATCGATACTCAGGAACGAGTAACTAGAAGCAAAGTGGTTAAGTGGTATAAAGTAATGTGGAGTAATCAGGGTAGTGAAAGTGACGCTACATGGGAACGGGAAGACTATTTACGGGATGGTTATAAGGAATTCTATGAAAAATGGTACGCTTTCCAAATCTCGGGACGAGATTTTTATAAGGGGGGAGGGCTGTAACACCCCAGGTGTTTAGCTCCTTAATTGCATTGCATTTCATAAGCATTAACATTCATCATCTCATTCATGAGTGTGAGCATCATTCATTTCATGCATGAGCTTATAATATGTGAAACATGCTTTTGAAACATTGCAACATGTGTTTATATTTCATGTGAATTATGAAGTGAGTCCACCCAAGTGTCACATGTGCAACTTTCTTTTGGGACATGCTAACCACTTTAGTGTAACATGATTAGCAAGTGCTATGCAACACACTCATGCAACATGTGCAACATGAGCTTGCAACATTTTGGTGGAATTGTTATTTTGCTTGTTTCAAAGTATGTGACATTAGAAATTTTGTGTAAACAATGTGTAGAGTGGCTAATTAGGTCTTAAAACACCTTAATTACATTTAGGGTAAGTAGTGGAGCAATGTTCATGTTGACCAAAATTACCAAATTGCCCTTCCAAATGTTGTTGACCAAGTTTGGAACCCTAGAGTGATCTGGTTTGACCAATTAAAAAGTCCAGCTTAGAAATCTTGCATGGAGAAGCAACCTTAAGTAAAGTTGTAGAGAATTTCATGAGGAACAAAAGTTCTAATATGGCCATTTCATGAAAATGACCAGAACATGCTCAAAAATGGCCCACAAGTCAGCTTGAGTGGTGATCAACACTTAGAAAAAATTCTAAGTCTGGAAATTAGACTTTTCAGTTTCACTGTACCTCACTTTAGCAACTTGTAACTCACAAACTAGGCCAAACCAGTCCTTGAGCCAATTGACAAAATTGTTGTCCACACATAGCTCTACAACATTGTCAATATCACCATCACCTAGTTCTAAATGGTTTAGGAGATATGGTGTCTAGAAAATCGGGTTTCAGTCGGCTTAGTGACTGAAACTAAGTTTCAGTTTCAAGGGTCACCACTTTGGAGCCTTGTAGTTTCAAATCTAGGCCAAACCAGCCCAAACTCCAATTGACAAACTTGTAGACCTCATGAAGCTCTACAACATTGCCAACATCACCCACATCTGGTTCTCACTGGTTTGGGAGTTAATCGTCGACGAAATTGCTCTGTCAGTCGAACGAGGATGACCTCCATTCAGTAAACGGCGACGCCATGCAGCCGGACAGCCGGCTCGCATCGTGGCGCTCGGGCAGAGCCCGGTGGCTACGTGGCGCGTGCGTGCTGCTGTCGCCTCCACGTCACGAGCTCACGCGCGGGAGTGAAGTGGGAGTCGACACCTCAATCCCCAGCACTCACGCCACTCCCTCCTCCATTCCCTCGCTCTCTGGTCCGACGAGCAGTGCCACTCCGACCCCGCCGCGGCCGGGCGAGCTCACCACCGCACGGTAGCCTACCTAACTTCACCCACAGCTCCGCCTTAGGCTCCCCGATCTTCCCTTACATCGCGCTTGATCCAATTCGTAGAGGTGTGGAGGTATTGTCGACTTTCTTTTCCACTGGAGCTCACCGGAGTATCACCGCCACCACGGTCCACCATGGCCAGCTCCCCTCCCTCATTCTCCTCCTGTCATGAACCTCGTTCTCACCTCCGTAATCTGTGGGAATGCTTGTGGCGAGACCTTACCGTGGGATGCGACCTCACCGGAGCGGAACACGACGACCACCGTCATCGCGCTCACCGCCCCGCATCATGGCGCTCCATGGCCGGGGTGGTTAGGGCCTCTCTCCATCTCCCTTCTCTACCTCAATCAGTCCGCCTAGTTGCAGTGAAGCTCGTACCGAGCTCAGATGTGACCGTGCGGCCTCACCGGTGGCGGCGCACCGTCACCCGAATTTCACCGGCCGCCGCTCACGACGGCGAGCCCCTCCCACTCCAACCCGAGCCTTCCTACTTGCACGAAGCAAAGCGTCGCGTGACGGGGAACGCATGGGTGGGTTCGGTTTTCCGGGCGGGCTCCTCTCTGACGAGCTTGAGCTCGCCGGAGCGCGCGGTTCGCCGCGCCCCTGTCTCTCTCTCTCTGACGGCGGGTCCCACCTGGCAGACCCACGCGCGCGCGGGCGGGACGGCCTGAGCAGGCCGTGCGCGTGTTGGGCCGCGCTGGTGGATTGGGCCGGCCCTATGACGGGTTTCGGTTTCCATTCTACTTTTCCTTTTATTCTTTTCACAGATTTATATGTTGTGTTGTAGAAATTATATCTCCCATTTTATAGATCCATTTGAGTTGGTCCAAATTTTGTTGGACTCTAGGTGAAGTGTAGTATTTAGGAAAAATATCAAATATATATGTGATGTTTATTTTCTGGGAGAAATAAATAGATCTTTCAAATGTGTTTTGAAATGAATGCAAATTTGTTAAATATATAACTTGAGCTGTAGTATTCCAAAAATTATGAAATTTGGTGGGTAGGCTAATTTATACTTGCTCTAGCTCTGGTAAAAATTTGGGCAGTATTGCTTAAGTACTTTTCAAGTTATAATGCTATCTTGTTATTTTAGGAAATACTTAAATGAATTTTTGTAACTTTTCTACATGTGCAATGTTCATATAAATTTTTGGAGAATGTCTTGGTACCCTAGAGTGTCCAAGAAAATTAAGAAATCTGTTGTTTGACACTTTTGACTATGCTTTGTTATTTATACAAAAATCAGTCTTTTGGGCTTGTGAATTTTGTTCAGAGAGTTCCTGTGAACAAATTGAGTTCAAATTTTTACAGTAGTCTCTTTTTAGGTCAGAGAGTCTCCTGTAATTTTTGTGGAATTTTAGGAGCAGTTTACATATATGTTTGAAATTCCACTTAATTACTTAAGTAAATTAAGAAATGGGTTTAAATAAATATTCTAGGTGGGCACACCTTACTTTCTGGTGTTTTTGTGACATTTGTGAACTTGTAGTAATATTAGTTTGGTCTTAGAGAATGTTTGCCACATCAATAAATATTTAATCTTTGCAATTTTAGGTTTTCGGGACAGCTGATAGTATTTCTAGGTTTGACCTTGGATAAAGGTGGTTTCTGGAAAACTTGTAATTACCAAAGTTGTAGTAAAATTTGTAAATGAGCTTGTGTCAAAATTTGGGAGCATTTGGATTAGTAGTTTGAGAGTTATTGCTGTTTAAAGTGTCAGTCCAGAATTGACTGTTCTCTGTTTAGAGAGAACAGATTCTGGAACCTTGGAGTTTCGATTAGGTAAACTTTGGAATTTAGTGTTGTGGTCTGAAAACATTTTGTGGTGCATTTCATAAGTTTTCCAGATTGTCTTAGATCATATCTCTAGGAGTTGGGATTCTCCAGTTATGTTAGAATCTTTGAGCTGCTGTCCAGAATAACTTACTGTGGTAACCTAAGTAATATTACTCTTGTGTGTTAGGTGTTAGGGCCTTAACCGAAGAGGAACAACTATATCTTAGGTTGGGTAGATTAGGTAAGTACTTCTCCTCCGGAGAAGAGATTTGCACGTACTAATAAAGTAACTTGATTAGATTATTGTTTTTATTTCTAAAATGCATTTCATTCCGAGCATGTTGCACCCATTTATGCATTCATGATATTTATTGTGCATTCATGCAATAGGTGTACCGGAGGGGGTAACTCTCCTCGAGTTCGAGCCGGTGATTCCGGAGGAAATCCAGGAGCAGCAGGAGCCCGAGGATCCAGTAGGCGAAGGAGTGCCCGCAGACGACCTTCCTAAGTGTCCAGACCACCGGCCCTCGACCTTTCTGAAAGGCAAGGCCCGGTGCATGCTGAACCCACTATTTTCTAAATTTAATCTTGAGTACTCTTAATTGTTTACTGCATTAAGTTATAGGAGTTATATGAAAACACTTGTTGCATTATACCTGTCCTTGTCCAGATATCGTACTTAATCCTATATTAGGTTTAGGCACGTGTCAATGCTTAGCCCTGCTTAGTACGGTAGAAGTCGGGTGATTTCTGGTCATCCGCGAGATGTAGGAAGGAGTCACGAGTGGCTTTATGGCTATCGTGGATGGAACCATGCCTTAAAATGAAATTGAGACCGGGCGGGAGTTCGATAGTACACCCGCAAGACACTTCACGTCTTGGGTGTGGAGCTATGCCCGTCTGAGTCGTTTAAGGACCTATTCGCTGTACGTCCTTGAGTCATGTTGAACGCAGTCTAACACTTAGTTGGCCGGATAAGCCGTTCCGACCGCGAAGCCGAGTAATGTGGTTCAGGCCGGAAATCGAATGGTAGGTTGCTTCTTGGAGGAGAGAAAGGATGTGCTTGGGGACATTGGCGTGAGACCAAGGGGGGTTAGAGTCCCTATCACCTGGCAGAGTGTCGCCCTTGGGGTCGCGACATCATTCAGACCCGCGATTCCTGAATCATATGAAAAGGTGGCTTGTGCGACCCTGGCAGGGGCCTGCGCGGTGAGTGTTAGAAATACCCCTCCAGCTGGATAGGAATTCGATTCGAATCGCCGTCGCTCCCGGTTAGTGAGCACTTGACTTGAGCAGCGGCAACATAGATCTCATTAAATGAACTGGTGGTTAAGGGAATGATACAATGTTGCCACAATTCATACCTGCTCTGGATATAATGATGATAATTGTTTGATTATAATCAAGTGCATGTTTAGTACAGGTGCTAAGATAGATGACAGGTAAATGCTAAAAATAACTGCTAGTACAGGTTATAAGAGTCTCAATTACTTATGCCTTTATGCAAAAATGTGATGTCAGCTAGCCTCTTGTGAAAGCCTTGCATAATCCTTGGTGTCATCTTATTTCTGGTTTTCGACGGGTAAGTCTAGCTGAGTACATTCCAGTACTCAGGGTCTATTCCCTCCTGTTGCAGATGATATGCTCTATCAAGGCTTCTGCAAAACTTGTCTCCACCCTGCGGGTGAAGACTAGATCACTTGGGCGTGATCATCTTTTATGTACTTTCCTCATGCTTTTGTGGGTTGTTGATCATCAAGACTGGCAGTAGTTAACAACTGGTGTGTGTTATGCTTCCGCTACTTTTATAAACTTGGTGTGTAATAATTGCGACTCTGTTTGTGTAAACTTATTTCAGAACTACTTGTGAAATGTAACGTATAATGTTGTATGTTGAATGATGCGATCCTGGTTGTAAGCAAGTTGATTTGAAATCCTTCGTGGTTTCGATTGACTACATGGATTATATGGGCTCAAGTTCGAAAATTTGAGCGCTTCGGTGCTTGTTTTTGTACTTGTGCTCTTATAATTTGGTTGGTTCTGTTACACTAAGTCCCTGGGTAGGAAGCTACTGACCGATGGACCCCCCCCCCTAATCGATCTCATAGATCACTCGGGGGCTATACCCATTGGGTATGCTCGTGCGCACCCTCTAGAAGGAGTTAGGGAGAGCCCGAGCACACCTATGACCATTGCTCGGGGCTCAAGGGCTCACCAGGGCCCCAGGCTGCCGTCGCTCGGTAGCCCGAGCCTGACTCTAGCCCGGCATAGATATGAGCCAGCGCTCGGATGGTCAACTGACATCTCGAGCCACATGCAACCTGCTGGGCATCCGAGGCCTGACAGGTATGAAGATTCCATGGCATCTACCTCTTCAAAGGGCATGAGGCGATGTTGACCACTCCTTCAATAGGGTCATGCAACTAGCATGACACAACAAGTCAAGTGACCAGGGGTAGTGGGCTCCAGGGCCCACTCATCAATCCACCAGCCGAAGGCTCCTTCCTAGCCAAGGGAGCCTCAAGAAGGTTAGTCTCGAGGATGCCGCACCGCAGCAGACAACCCCGAACGGTCAAGTGCTAGATGATGGCAGCAGTGTTAGGTGGTGTCTGTAGCTCCATCGGCTCCTCCCTACACGTTGAAGGCAAGGGTCAGCCCCATAGAGGGGTATCTTGAAACCTAGATAAAGTAGTAGTCGATCGAAACAACCAAGAGGAAAAGTAGACAGTTCCTCCCTCGATAACCCAGCTAGAGAAGGCCGGTTCCTTACTCGCTGTGGAAGAAAAACTCCGACGAGATGTAGGGTAGCACCAAGCGATCCCTTGGTGTAACCCCCTGATTTGTGTAGGTTCTTGCGGCACCCTTGTCTAGGGCTAGGCTTGTGTGTGCCTATTAGCTCGCGAACCACCAAGTGAACGGTAGACACAACGGAGACTAGCTTGATGGCAAGCAAGTGAACCTCGAGAGAAAAATCATTGTGTCTCCACTTGGTATTCTTGTGTATGATTTGGGTCTTGCCACGATCGGTATACTTTCCTATCACTTGTATTACATTCATTAGTTGATACTTGTGTAGTGATAGTTTAGTAGCTTGTTGGTGTAGCTTAGTGAGTAGCTAGAAGTAATTAGTTGTATCTCTTGTGGTTGCTAGCTCACTAGTTGTAGAAATAGTGACTTAGCCAAATTGCTTGATGTAGAGATCATAGTCACTAGCATATTGGTCTATGGCTTGCCTATTTGTGTAGAGCTAGAGCTTGCATTACGCCACTTATTTTACTAATCAAGTTGCTTTAGTGCTTTTGTAGAAAATTTTATTAGGTTATTCACCCCCTCTAGCTATTTAGAACCTTTCAGCAGCCCACTAGTCTGGCCTAGCATATCATCGAGGCAAACAAACACACCCTATAGAGAGCCCCTAGGACTAAGAATTTCTAAGTTAGCCAATTAGATTTTTCGCTCGCCACCGTATTGTATTCCATCCCAATCGTCGGTGTACACTGGTAATTGGGAGCAATTCCTTAACTGCTAGCACTCTTCATCACGGGTTGTCTTCAGGCCAAGACATGCGGGTGCTGCGGTGTTGCTTGGACCAATCCTCGTCAAACATCTCTCCTCCATCAGACACGATGATGTCATCTTCACATAATCAGCTCGGTCATCACCATATGGATTGTCAGTAAAGTGGTTTCACTGCATCAAGTTACTACACTACACCACTTGTGTTCGACTACATCAACGTAGCTCGGTTAGACTTGAGTAATAGTGTTGCTAGTGCCCCAAGCATCAGTCCCTCTTAAGGGTACAATTTCCTAGCTATTCTATTATTATGGTTTGTTTTGTTCATGCCATTAATACACATGTATTAGGGAGAATTGAAGTGCAGCCAAACAAAGTACTAAAGTCATTGTGATTTTTGTTTAGTTGAGCTTTTTCTTCTTGAAGCAAGTTGTTAAAAGAACTTCACCATCTTCTCTAATCTCCTAGGGGACGCGCCCATGAAGATGATTGCGTCAGATGATACCTCCTCCAGACCTACACCATGAAGAACGTAAAAGGATGGTTAGCAATAAAAACTATGAAAAAATCACGCTAGTCTAGGCTTTTGCCTTCTCATTCACTTTGATCAGCCACAAGGACCAAACAAGGATCAATTAGCTAGCTGCCAGCGTGCAAGCAGTACTCTTGAATTGGATTCCTGAATGTTTCATCGGTGCCTAGGATTTTTCCAGGCTTTTCTTCAGCATCTCACACAGATGGACTACAACTTTAATATCTCTCAACCGTGTACTTTTTAGACCTAGGTATAGATTATAGATATATAATAACCGTTCGGACACCCCCGTTCCTGGGTCAGCCCAACAGGCAACGTCCATTCTTTCACTCCTGAATATTTTCCCCACTCGTGATCGCTACCACTTTCATTGCGTCGTCCACCCGCAGCGCCGCGTCAACTGTGCATCCACTATAGTCGCGATGCGTCGTCCGCCCGCCTGCTCTGCCTCGCTGCCACGCCCAATCCTGCGTCGCACCCGCCCCAATCTCTCGTCGCACCGCGTGGGGCGTCCACCGCCGTGACCCATCGACCTCGCTGGGCGTGGCCATGGTGTGCAAAGTGCCACCACAACCCCGACGCCACCAGGAGGTTGCCGGTCGTTGCTCTCGACATCCTGTTAAACCCGAGTTTGCTAGCTACCCTAGCCCCCCACCAGGTAGGCCATAGCCGCCGGTGACACCGTGTTTCAGGCGTTTCAGACTCATGTTTCAACTGTTTTATTTGGATATTGTAAAAGTAGATCTAAGATGTTTCATATGTTGCAATGACAATATACGCATATTTCAAGTCTATGTTCAAAGTGTTTTAGTTGTTTCAGACACATGTTTTAAGTGTTTTCATCTAGATATTGCATATATTGCTCTGGACACGCATGTTTCAAGTGTTTGTTTTCATGTGTTTCAGATGTTTCAGACTTATGTTGCGAAAGTGGATCTATATGTTGCATATGTTGCTATGGCTATACACTCATGTTTCAAGAGCATATTTCAAATGTTTCATCTATTTTAGTTGTATATTGCAGATGTTTCATCTTTATGTTTCAAATGTAAATCAGGTGTTGCATATGTTACAATGTGTGCTAGTGGCCAGCGGACAACGGCCTGCCACAGCCACCTAGTGTTGCTATCGAGGTCAGCCACCTAGTGCTGCTGCCGAGGCACCGCCGTGATTCATGTGCGGGCACGGGATTGAAAGGTCCTAATATGGCTAGAGGGGGTGAATAGCCTATTTGAAAATTCTACAAAGCACTAGAGCAATTGATTAGTATGACAAATGGTGTAATACAATTTTGCTCTAACTCTACAAGGGTTGCAAGCCACCTATCCAACAATACTAGTTGCTATGATCACTATGACAATCAAATGCTAAGTCACTACAAGCTCTTAAAAGTTAGCTACACTAAAGAGCTCAACTAGATGAGAAGCTACACTAGCAAAGAGAAGACAAGCTCTCAAAACTAATTACACTAAAGAGCTTGTTACAACTAGTTTGTAGAAATGTAAATGAGAGGGATGTGATCTTTATACCACTACGTCGAGGAATGAACCAATCACAATAAGATAAAGACCAATCACCAGGAGAAATCTAAAGAATCAATCATAATGGAGACACGATTTCTCTCCTGAGGTTCACGTGCTTGCCGGCACGCTAATCCTCGTTGTGTCGACCAACACTTGGTGGTTCGATGAATAAGAGGTGTAGCACGAACCTCGTCCAACTTGTGGACACCGCAAGAACCTACCCACAAGTGAGGTAGCTCAATGACACGCACAATCCACTAGAGTTGCCTTTGGCGCTCTACCGGGGAAGGCACAAGAACCCCTCACAATCACCGAAAGGTGCCCAAGAACAATCACCAACTCTTGCCACAACTCCTCCGCTGCTCCAAGCCATCTAGGTGGCGGCAACCACCAAGAGTAACAAGAATTCCGCAACTCAAACGATCCCTATGTGCCACTAGATGCAATCACTCAAGCAAATGCACTTGGAATCACTCAATCTCACTTTGAATTAGTAATCAAGCAAGAGAGATGAGTGGGAGGAAGTATGCTCAGCTCAAGAGGAGTTCAAGATGATCAAAAAAATATCAAGAGAGATCCCCAAGAGCCGGACATCAAATATTTATAAGTGTCCCCAAAGAATAGAGTTGTTAGGCTCAACAATGTGCCTACCTCGAGGTGACCAGACGCGCCGGTCGGGTTGGTCGGATGCAGCCTCAGCGTCCGGTCACTACGCGCCAAGCCCACGGATGGGCGCCACGTGTCGTCGTTCAAATACTACGCATTGATCTTCAACGGTTGTGAAGTTAGTCAATGCGCAGTCAAAGCCGTGACCGGACGCGCCTGAAGAAATGACCGGACGCGATCAACCCAGGGTCCGGTCGAGTCCAGTAAGGGTTTTTCACACAAAATAGTGACCGGACCACGTGACCTGATGCGCCCAGCGTCCGGTCTGACCATCGCCTCCTGCGCGCAGCCAGTCAATACTGTCAGCGTCCGGTCACAACGTGACCAGCGTTCGGCCAGTGTTTTTCAACGAGAAACACTTCCGTGACTTTGGCACCTTCTCACCCCTTGCTCAAATGTGCTAACTACCAAGTATATCACCTTGTGCACGTGTGATTTTTACAAACATTTTACAAGGGTCGATGTAAGCTCACACTAGGTCCTAATGCATATGCACATATAAATTCACCTAGTGGCACTTGATAACCGTTTCAACCGTGAGATTCCCCTCTTCATAGTATGGCTATCGATCCTAAGTCACTCACACCCTCTATTGTGTCTTGAGTGCAAAACAAAAATAGCCCCATCACATATACCTTTGCCTTGAGCCCATTTTTGTTTTTCTCTTTCTTTTTTTCCAAATGTGAAGCACTTGATTATCTTTTGGTCACCTTCATCACCATGACCATCATCTAGCTCCACCACTTGGCATGGGACTTATCATTTCATGTCTACACACTTAGCACAATGATTAGTCCCTAGGTTTCATCAATTATCCAAAACCAAACTAAGGCTTTCAATCTCCCCCTTTTTGGTAATTGATGACAACCCATTTACAAAGATATTATGATAAAGATATTTTGGATCCATGTTGCTTGCCCAAGTATTTTACCATGTGTAAAGGATATGGACAAGTTTTGTGAACCTGAATTGGTAGCAATTGCTCTCCCTACATATGTGCTAAGAGTTTAGATTTGAAAGCTTGCACACATGCTTAGATAGAAAAGATAGGAGTTTCTACCAAATGATACTAAGGTTTAAAGAATGGACCTTTGAAGCATGATACCAATCGGAGTCGCCAATACACATCATCCTTAGCACCATTAGTAACTAGACATTCACAAAAACTAGATAACCCGGTGAGATCAACGTTATAAGCACGACTCTAGTAGCACTTGTGAAAGCAAAAGTCTTAGTTACTTTACCTATGCATGCTAGTTTTTCATTTTATCAATCAAGCCTACAACTAGCATACACTACACAAGCAAGGTATCAGAGAAAAAAACTAAAGCTTATGCAAGCAACTATATGTAATGCACAATCAAATGCACCATACAAGTTTATGAGTTTGCTCCCCCTACTTGTGTGCTTCAAATTTTAATAATTGATCCCTTCCTTTCTTTATCATGTTTCACTTCTCCCCCTTTGGTCATATATTTGGAATTATCTCTCCCCATTTGTCATTAATGACCACAAAAGGTGAGCGCAAATTTTAGGAATGTTGTGTGAAACCATTACATGTGAGGATCATTTTCTCAAATTTGGTTCAATCTAGATCACTTGCAAAAGATATTTAACCCAGTTTGATCCAAGGGCAAGCTTCTTCACACCTCCAAATGAGGGTTATCATGCACCATGTTGAGTTAAACACTTATAGCTTATTTTCTAGATTAAACATTAGGTTTGCGAGCCCATAAACATGTCATATGCTACCACTAGATCATATCAAGCATAGAAGCAATAGTGGTAACATACAAGCATAAACCTTATTTTATTTCCATGAATGATCCTACTTAATGCAAAGAATGACTAGATACACTAAACAAGTCCTTAACAATGGATGAATGACATGTCAAACAACTTTACCTTGCTTTGCTTGAAGGAGAGGCATGTCATATAGTGGGGGTGCATCAACACATATTTGAGAAGAAGTATGTTCAATTCATTCCTTAGCTTGCAAAACCTTTTCTCATCAAGTGGCTTGGTGAAGATATCGGCAAGTTGATCATCGGTGACAACACTTTCAATGCAAATGTCCCCTTTTTGTTGATGATCTCTTATGAAATGATGGCGGACATCAATGTGCTTTGTTCTTGATTGTTGAACTGGATTGTTAGTGAGCTTCACAGCACTTTCATTGTCACATAGCAATGGCACTTGTTTGAACTTGATTCTAAAATCATTCAAGGTGGCCTTCATCCAAAGAATTTATGCACAACAACTACCGGCGGCAATGTATTCGGCTTCGGCGGTTGAAAGTGCAACACTATTTTGCTTCTTTGATGACCAAGAAATAAGTGATCTTTCCAATAGTTGACATGTGCATGATGTGCTTCTTCTCTCAACTTTGCATCCCACATAATCTGAATCGGAATATCCAATAAGCTCAAACTTAGCTCCTTTGGGATACCACAAACCAACATTTTGTATATGCTTCAAGTACCTCAAAATTCTCTTGGTTGCCTTCAAATGACTCTCTCTTGGTGAGGCTTGAAATCTAGCACACATGCATACACTAAACATCACATCCGTCCTTGATGCGGTCACATAGAGTAGGCTTCCAATCATAGACCGATACATTGTTTGATCCACCATATTGTCACTTGCATCACTATCTAAGATTCAATTTGTCCCTATTAGTGTACTAATTCCCTTTGCATCCTCCATGCCAAAACTTCTTGAGCATATCTTTGATGTACTTGCCTTGACTTATAAATGTTCCATTCTTCAATTGCTTTATTTGAAGACCAAGGAAGTAACTAAGCTCTCCAATCATAGACATCTCAAATTTATTTGCCATCATCTTTCTAAACTCATCATAATAATCTTGATTGGTTGAATCAAATATGATGTCATCTACATATATTTGCAACATAAACAAGTCTTTGCCAATCTTTTTGGTGAAGAGAGTGGTGTCAACCTTTCCCACGATGAACCCTTTAGAGAACAAGAAATCTCTCAATCTCTCATACCATGCTCTAGGTGCTTGCTTCAAGCCATACAATACATTTTTCAACTTGTACACATGGTTGGGCTTCTTGTAATCTTCAAAACCGGGAGGTAGCTCAATATATACTTCTTCATTGATGTAGCCATTGAGAAATACACTCTTCACATCCATTTGATAGAGCTTGATATTGTGGGCACAAGTATATGCTAACAAGATCCTAATTGCTTCTAATCTTGCAACCAGGGCATATGTTTCTCCAAAGTCAAGACCTTCAACTTGAGTATATCCTTGAGCTACCAATCTTGCTTTGTTTCTTACAACTATTCTGTCTTGATCTTGCTTGTTGCGAAAGACCCATCTAGTTCCAATCAAATTGTGTCCCTTAGGCCTCTCAACTAACTCCCATACTTGATTTCTTATGAAGTTGTTTAGCTCTTTATGCATAGCATTGACCCAATCAACATCCGTCAAGCTTCATCTATATTCTTAGGTTCAATGGATGATACAAATGAGAAATGTTACAAAAATAATGTCAATCTTGATCTTGTTTGTACACCTCTTGAGATATCACCAATTTATGGAGTCCAATGGATGATCTCTTGCAACATTGGTGGTTAGAGCACTTGCACTTGATTGCTTACATTTGATTTATTATTTGGTAGAGATGATGTACTAGCCACTTGTTGATTCTGCACTTGAGATGATGAACTAGCTTGATTTTGATCATGAGAATCACTAGCTTGCATATTTGAGTTAGAGAGCACTTGATCTTTGTCATCTTCAACTTCAATCATTTCTCTAGGCCTTATGTCACCAACATCCATCTTCTTCATTGCATTTGCCAATTGAGTGTCCCTCACATCATCTAGATTTTTATATTCCTCTTGAGAGCCATTGGTTTCATCAAATTCCACATCATGAACTTCTTCAAGGGTATCACTAGCCAAATTCTAAACTCTATAAGCATTTGCTAGTAGTGGAGTAACCAAGTAAGAAACCTTCAAGGGTCTTCTCAAACTTGTTCAATCTAATATCTTTCTTCAATATGTAGCATTTGCAACCAAATACCTGAAAATATGCAATATTGAGCTTTCTACCATTCAAGGTATCATATAAAGTCTTCTCTAGGAATTGATGGCAATAGAGACGGTTGCTATAGAAACAAGCCATGTTGATAGCTTCGGCCCAAAAGGAATGACTAACATTGTATTCACTTAACATTGATCTTGCCATGTCAATTAAGGTTCTATTCTTCCTTTCAACTAGCCCATTGAATTATGGTGTATACTTGGCCAAAAATTGATGTCTAATGGTATATTCATCACAAAGCTCGTCAACTCTTGATGAATGTCTTGAATATATCAAATATATCACTCTTGTCACTAAGAAATGCCACGCAAGTGTATCTAGTGAAATAATCCACAATCATGAAGTCATACTTGTTACCACCAATGCTTGTATATGTTGTTGGCCCAAACAAATCCATGTACAATAGCTCAAATGCCTTTGATGTGCTCATTGTGCTCTTCTTTGGATGAGTGTTGCCCACTTGCTTTCTGGCTTGACATGTACTACATAGTTTATCCTTTTCAAATGTGACATCCTTCAAGCCTCTAACTAAGTCATGCTTCACTAACTTGTTCAATTATGTCATCCCAACATGACCAAGTCTTCTATGCCATAGCCAACCCATACACATATGAATTCACCTAGTGGCACTTGGTAACCGTTTCAACCGTGAAATTGCCCTCTTTATAGTACGACTATCGATCCTAAGTCACTCACACCTTGTATGGTGTCTTGAGTGCAAAACAAAAATGGTCCTATTATATATACCTTTGGCTTGAGCCCATTTTTGTTTTTCTCTTTCTTCTTTTCCAAATGTGAAGCATTTGATCATCTTTTGGTCACCTTCATCACTATGACCATCATCTAGCTCCACCACTTGGCATGAGACTTATCATTTCATGTCTACACACTTAGCATAATGATTAGTCCTGTGGTTTCATCAATTATCCAAAACCAAACTAGGGCTTTCAGGGATGGGCACAGCACGCCTGGTGCTGCTGCTAGGGTGTCGCCGTGGTTCACGTGTGAACGCTGGGGCGTGGTTCCAATAGCGCGTGATGCGGGCAGGCACGGGCGCGGTATGCGATGCGGGTAGGCGTCGGGGCGGTGCAGGCTGGCATGGAGCTTCGTCCAGACGGACGCTGCCTCCGGAGCGGGATTTGGTGTGGGGCGAAGGGAGTTGCGTGCGTCGGGCGCGGGTGTGGGAGTTGTGTCCTGATGTCCAGGCACTAGTCGTTGTGTGCGCGTATGGTATAGTGTGAGTTGGCGTAGATTTAATGTGCGCGCGTATGGTATAGTGTGAGTTGGTGCTTCTTAACCCTGATCCAATCGACGACCTAGAAGGCAGATCCAATCTATGACCCAGAAGGTAGAGGTGTAGATATGGCCTGTGGGCCTCACTTTTGGCCCAGTTACCTGTCTCGTCCGAGGTCCAGTACTATGCCCGAAGCATGGAGATAAGAATATTTGTTTTCTTAGCTATGCACACAGAATATTGGAGCCAAAAAAAATAAAAACACAACATTTCAGTATATAAAATATACATATATCCATAATATACGTATACTTGTATAGTATACAGTAAATATGTACAAGGGTACAATGAACATCCATCAGAGTACGTAGGTCAAACTATCGACAAAAAAACTGGCACACATATATATTATGGTATATATGATGTGAAATGAATATTGAGAGCTAGCACAGCAGGTCATATATATAATGACGATAACTAATGGTGGTGGTGGTGTCCGTGCTTCTTGGCCTCTTTCCTCTTATGGTGCTCGTGGATGGCGTACCCCGCGCTGCCGGCGGCGATGGTGGCTGCGATCTCTTCCTTGATCCTGTGCGACCGTGCGTGCTCGGGGTCTTTCTTGGCCTTGTGCTTCTCGTGTACGGCGTATGCTCTCACGGCGGCGGCGCCGAGCTGGGCCAGCTGCTCCATGTGCTTGTGGTGCTTCTCCTCCTCCCATGACGGGACACGGTACCATACCCACCATATCCAAGGCGGTCTCCACCGCCACTGCCTCCTCCCATGACGGGTGCATCCCTTCCATCTCCAAGGCGGTCTCTACCACCACCGCCGCCGCCTCCTCAAGTGACAAACGCATCTACCAAGAAGAGAACCGCCTCGACACCTTGTCCTGCCATGACAAAGTCATCTGCCCTGCTGACAAAGACGAGGAAGAAAGCCCCCATGCACCCAACAAGGCCAATTCCCCAAAAATTGGCTGGTGAAAAGAGTACAGAGGAACTAGATGATGCAGTCAAAGAAACGAATAATTTATTCTTCTCAAAGATGGCCAAGGGGGCGAAGAAGCCGATGGAGCAGAAGCACTTCCACCTACCTCCAGCTGAACTAAGGCGGATGGTGGATGATGTACAAAAAAAGAGGCGGGAATCTCGTAAGCCCTCGCCCCTATCTGATTATGACCGCACTCTAAGTAAGGAATATAAGAAAATGGTTAAAGCAAGGAAGGGTGTTGCACAACTCGGAGAACAAGAATTGCAATCACACTCCCCACTTGTTATTGGTAATGAATATGGATCAAACATAGACCTCCTACAAATACCTCAAGATGATGGACCAGTCGACTTGGTACAACTTTGTAACTTCTATGCTACCACTTGTGGTGTCGACATTGCCGATATGGTCTTTGCAACCGCGCCGGTAGTCTCAAGTTGGGAGAAATATGAGCATGGCAGGAGTCTATGGGATCCTGAAAAACTCAATGATTTGGGGACGCAAATGTACGCCCTGAACAACTGGTACCTCGATGCGTGTGCCCGGGAAGAAAGTGCTATTTCTATCAGGGTTAGAGACGAACATTGGTTCCAGGGCAACGATGTCATGTACCTGGAGTTTTCTGAATTGCACCAACTATGTCACCTATACTCTTTAGACAAAACTATCATAAGCTGCTATTGTTTGTAAGTGATTCTTTCTACTAGTTAGCAATAAGTCACTACGGAAGTACATCTATAATGTGTGTTCATTATCCTCACTATATATATGTATGCAGATTTGAGATGGGAGAGTGCAAAAAGAGAGGGTGTACCGATATTGGTTTCATTGATCCACATGTTGTATTCAAAGACCCTAAACCCCAACCAACATGGTACTCGGAGACGGTGGCCAATATCAAGATGTTCTTAGAGAAGCAACACGACAAGAAGGTTATACTCTTCCCATATAACTTCAGGTGAGTGTTCATAATGTTGACTCTACCATATATATATATATATATATATATGTTGACTCTAACAAGTTAAATAATGAGTGTTATGTACCTTCGTATGCATACACACGTAGTAATCACTGGATATTGATGGAAATCGATCTAGAGATATCTTCTCTAGTCATCTGGGACTCGATGAGAAAAGAGCAAAAAGAATACCAAGAAATGATAGATATTATCCAGGGGTAATTGCAGTCTCTCTAGCACAACTCTATATATGTATATATCAGTCTCTCTATATGCAATAATTAATACTCCAAACATTTTTAATTTTATTGGACAGTGTTTGGAAAGAATTCATTCAGAAACACCATATGACACAATGCAAAACGCCATTGCGTGTAAATAAACTTCGAGTAAGTACTATATTGCTCTATAAGTTCAATTTCCCTGTGTTGCTTCCTATATGTATCAATTTACCTATACCGGATCGGATACTGAATCTGTTTTTTTCCTAAAGTGGATTCTGCGGCAGCCACAGGGGACCGATCTATGTGGATACTATGTTTGCAAGTTTCTGAAGTTGTGCTAAAAAAGAACTAATCTAGAGTACGAAAAAGTATGTATCTAAATACTACTACTTTTTCTTGATTTATCATTATTATTGATATATATACTAATAATATTTCTTTAACTCAAATTGCAGACTAAAAATTCGAAAGGGAAAACCCTACAAACACACCATCTCAAAGCAATGCAAGAGACAATAGCAGGATTTCTTAATGAACAGGTCTTAAAGCCCGGCGCCGAGTTCTACTTTAACCCCGATGAACAATGGCTTCCAAAAAATTAGGGTCATGATAACTTTATTTTGAATGTAATGGGTCATGACAACTTATTATCGGATCCAAAGAGTAGATATGATGATGAAAGTCAGACATGATGATGAAAATATACAATGCAAGCTTGTATTATATATGGTGCACAAATTGTTTGTATATACTTTCTTTTTAGTCGGGTTACTTGCGTACATTGCTCGAAACCAAACTTTACTATACGCATGCGTATGCATATATTATTCGTAGGGCAAAAATCGTATACAAAAACTTATTTTAAAATCAAAATGAATTATGAATTGAAATGAAAAAGAAAAAGAAAAAGAAAAAGAAAAGAGAACTTTTACTCCCGGTTGGTAATACCAACCGGGAGTAAAGGTGTCTGCAAGGTCACAGGCCCAGCTGACTCTTTACTCCCGGTTGGTTTTATCAACCGGGAGTAAAAGTCCCCCTTTACTCCCGGTTCCGAAAGTTTTACTCCCGAAAACGTACTCCCGGTTGGGCAACCGGGAGTGAAAGGGGTTACCAACCGGGAGTATATGTCACTTCTGTACTAGTGTCGTGTACGGCGTATGCTCCCGCGGCGGCGGCGCCGAGCTGGGCCAGCTGCTCCATGTGCTTGTGGTGCTTCTCCTCCTTGCGCCAGTCGCCGGCGGCCTGCTCGGACTTGTTCTGCTTGTCGTGGTGGTGGTGACCCATTGCTACACAGCAGCTAGTTAGCGGTGCAACAACGACGACGATGGCTATGTAGCGCTAGCAGTATATGTGTTGCGAATTGTGTGTTGTGTTGCGTTGTGATTGTATGAAGACGAGATGGTTGGGATATGAGATGCCACCCGCATGCATCGATCTACTTATATAGCTAGTGTTGGCGCAGAAACCAGAATTACTAGGAACGAACCCGGATTTGCATGCATACGGAATTCACACGCGTATACCATCTCTGCCAGTCTGCCCTCTCTGCCCTTGCACCAAAGTAATCGATCGAGCAAATCGCCACGCGTTTTGTTGACTTAGTCCATCGGGGACGCGGATCACCTTCCACGTACGGCAGTTTCCGTATACAGATATACTCCAGCTGCGTGCATACATATACTCCAATTAAATATCAGCAGTGAATCCAAACAGCCAGTGTTAATAATTTAACTAACTAACCAACTGTTGACAGCTAAATATATGATTGGATAAGTTGAAGATAGATTGAAAAACACATGTGTAAACTAAAAAAGAGCAAAATAATCAAATTTGTTGTGATCCGGGCTAATCTAGAGTTGTTGGCAAGGTGATTGTAGCGTTCAGTAGAAATAGTTCTGATCCGGTTTCCGTCTTAGAAAACTCATCCGATCTCGTGGTAATTTGTAAATTACGTGTAGATTTAGTTTCCTACTAAGATATATAAGATCATCGTCTCTATTTATATGAGGATCATATCGTAGTCGATTAAATGATCCATCAAAATCGGCAAAAAACCTATTTTTTTACCCTATTTTTTTAGAAAAGCTATCTCCTGAGTAATTTGTTTACATTCATCACATAAATTCTGGTCCATCTGATTTGATTTCGCCTCCCCATCATGATTTCGCCTCCCAATGTCCAGTTTATTTTAAAATTTTGCTCAATGAGAACACGCGCGCATGGTACGTGGTGTTCGGTAGCTGGACCCTTTGGTCATTGGGACGGTCGCTGCTTCGTTCGTTCGTGAACTGCCTATCAACTAGTACCTGCCTCGTACTGGTACAGTAATACATATAGTACTTGTACTATGTATTATTATATGGACTATGAACTAATTTTTCCATTTACGCTGGAGTTCAACTATGCTTACCGTCCTTAATCAGGTGTAATCGATAGGTAGTATGGATGTATGTAATACTAATTGGAAATGTTTATTAGGCACATGTGTGTCTCATAGTTTTATTGCATTTTATTTACTTTGATTTGTTCGTTTGATACAATGCCGTCAAAATCGTTTTGTTTTTGCATTCCATAGAAAATTTTTGCTTTTTTGTACTTTGTATATTTTTTGTTTTGTTTGTTTCATGCAATGCTCTCATACTGTTTTTGGTATTTGCAGTCCATAGAAATTTTTTGTTTTTGTATTTTGTTTATTTTATTTGATATGTTGGTTCATCCAATGGCCTCAAAAACTTTTTGTTTTTGCATTCTATAGAAAATTTTTGTTTTTTTGTAGTTTGTTAATTTTCTTTGATTTTCTTGGTTCTTGCAATGGCCTGAGAATTTTGTTTTATAGTTTTTTCGTTTGTTTTGTTCTGTATGATTACTTGGGTGACCATTAGGCTTCAATTGATCAAATTTGCCTTTTTGTGTTTTTTTTTGTTTTTCTAGTATGTGGAGGTGGACGTGTAGGTCGAGGCGGAGGCGAAGGCAAAGGCGCAGTCGTTTTCAGCGTCGATTTGGTTTCATCAATGAGTATTTCATTCAGTTTTTTGTATATGGTATAATGTACATCTGGCTGCTATTGTTCTAATTCTATGTTCTTGTCGCTGTTTTTCTTCTTCCTGTGTTGCTATTTGTGTTGTGAAGATGTTCAGGCAGGGGCCGAGACGGAGGGGGGGAGGGTGGTTGCTGACGGTTTTTCTGTATTATCGGTTACTCCTCTACGTACTCCTAAATCATCCCAATTATCCTCTCTCTTCTTTTTGCTGACATATAGTGTATCCTATATATTTGGTTAGAATCCTTGTAGGTTTTAAAATATTGGCTTCCTGCCTTTAGGTATTCTTTGAAATTTTGCTTTCCATCATTTATGTTCCTCGTATAGTTTTAGATCTAGTTGTATTTCAAGCATTAGTCATTTCTTGTATAGTTGTGTCCAACTACTTGGATCTCACTAAATGGCAAGGTGTAAAGGTTGTTTGAAGTTTATTTTTCTTGTATTAATTCATGTTTTGTTCTATGTTTTGAAATGTCATTCAGGTTATTTTGATTTACAGTTTTGATTTTTTAATTATGTGTTTGTTCCTTGTCATCTTGCTTTCTTCTTGGCAAATTTACTTTTTTATGGACTATGAATTAAGTTTTTCATTTACACTAGAGTTGAACTATACTTACAATGCTTAATCAGGTGTAATTGCTATGTATTATTGATGTAGGTAATGCTAAGTGGAAAAAATTAGTAGTTGATTTGTTTGATTCATCCATTGAACAATTATGTTTTTTCGGTTCTTAGTTGTTTGTTTGTATCATTTGTTCTTGTTATTTTAAATATTTAATTTACAAGGTTTTTGTATTTATAATTTAGCAAGTTCTTGTTGTTTTTGATCGTGCATGAACGTGTTATGAAGGAATGCAAAATTCATGTGATTTCAACTCTTGTTTCATTCGAATTCTAGTTCTAGTTAGTTTTAAGTGATATGACCTTTAGGATTACTCGTGTGACCATAGGGTCTCAATCACTTAGATTTTGTTTTTAGTTTCATTCGTGTGATTTGTTCCCTCAAATTGCTTGAGTGATCAGAGGGGTCAAATCACCGTTCCAAATAGACAGATCCTATTTTTTCCATCAACTAGTACTCTTCATTCTCTCCGTTGCTATTGAAGGCCGGTGATTTAATGACGATGAAGCTCTAGAGTGATCAGGCCAGCTAGGGTATTCCATAGCCGTCACGCGCCCTTACGGGTTCCTCCTAGGCATGGGGGGGTTTGGGTTTCAAGAGATCGTCAACATGTTTTGCATACCACGCTCCCGACAAAGCTCCTCTATTGACGTGTCTTACATTTGCATATTACGCTCAACACTGGAGGCACCAAGTGAAGTGTTGGTGTGTGAACATGCTATTAAGGGATAGTTTCATCTCTATTACAAAACTGGACACGGGAGTTTCTTCTCGTCTAGCTCCTCGCAAATGAAATGAAAAAGCGTGCAAATTTCATTTCTCTAATTCCATAATATTCAAAAATATTATAGATAGATACATATCAATATATAACAGAAGAAGTTAGGTTTTTTATGACCGATTTAAAAGTCAGCCGGACTGATCTTTAGCCCGCCTTTACCGAGCAATCTAATGTTTTAATTTATGCCTTTAATTTATCGGTGTGTGACCTAATTAGCATTAACACTAATAGTTAACTGTTTTTACTATTAACTAGCTAATTATTAGCACTAGTGAGACCTAACTTTAGACTTCATGGCAACCGGTTTGTGGTGAAGCTGCAGAAGTCGGCAGCCACACCTCGTCCTGTTCGCTTACATGGCACAATATTTTTCTCTCACAATAAATTAGCCAACAATATTTTCAGTCATGGCTTATCAGCAAGCGAACAAGACTCTAGAACGGAAGAGATCATGCAAGCACGCGTACACGTACGGACTACGGTCGAGTTGCTTAACCGCGTCGACCGAACGACCACCACCAGGCACCCGCACGTACGAGGGTAGCACCTGGATGGCTGATCGGTCGTCACAGATTTACATCGACATCAGTTGGAACACTCAGAGATGTTTTTTACAACAGAAAGAAAAACATCTCATGAGTTAATTAATCCGTCGACATCATCATGTCCGCGTCGATCAAAGACTAAATCCGGTGGTGTTGTTCTTGCCGACGCATTGCATAAATGTGTCACTGTTGGACTGAGAAATAAAAGTCTTGTTTAGTCCGCCGTCCGCGGGATTGCTTTGCACACTGACACGTACGTACGTAGATAACAGCAAATAGAGCCATGGACACGCCGGGCTAAGCTTCCTGGGAAAGTTCCTGTTTCTGTAGGAGCATGGCTAGGATTCGTTCCGAAGCAACCAGCAGCAACTATACGACGCCTGTGGCGATCGATTTTATCGTTTATTTCACGATAATGGCTTGTACAAGCAAAACAAAATCTCCGCGACTACGCGTGAACGAAATTCACCAAAATCCATCTACGCGCCTTCAAATCCAACAACAACTATTCCAACCATTCAGATCCTATATAAACACGAGCAGGTTGCATCCATTTATATCATCAAATTACATCCATCCATCAACGCACCAGCAAGAGCATCAGCGCAGATCATCATCAAGCAGATCGATCGAACCCTCAAGGCAGCACCGGCCGGCGACTAGCCAGCGCAACTCGACCGATCGAAACAATGGCGCACCACTTCCTGGGCAGCAAGCACCATGGAGGAGAGGCGTCCAAGGTGACCGACTGGCGCAAGGAGGAGAAGCACCACAAGCACATGGAGCAGCTCGGCCAGCTCGGCGCCGTCGCCGCAGGAGCCTACGCCATGCACGAGAAGCACAAGGCGAAGAAGGACCCGGAGCACGCGCACTCGCACAAGATCAAGGAAGGGGTCGCCGCCGCCGTCGCCGTGGGCAGCGCCGGCTTTGCCTTCCACGAGCACCACCAGAAGAAAGACGCCAAGAAGCACCGCCGCCACGGACATCACCACTAGTTATTGAGTACTTCCATTTACCGGGCGCGCATGCCATACTTCGTTCATATATGTACCGTCGATTTATATATAGTAGTATTTTTAGTATATACAAATAAATGGGGTCTCGGATACGTTGTATATATATCATCGTAACGTCCTACTAGTGTATGTTCCTGTGTGTCACGTACCAGTACTTTTTACGTGACCTACCTATGTTTGATTTTAAATTTTAAATTTGATTTATTACTGTATATCTTTTTGTTCGGTTTCTATGTACATTATAATATATGTTATTTTCATCCTTGCTATTCACTATTACTATAGAATAGCAATCTTCTACTATCGAAATCTGCCCCAGGCACCGGGCAACGAGATCGTGCCACGTTGCTCGCTTTTCCTGGCCATTGGATCGGCCGATCGGACGGCCTAGATCATGCGAGTAGTCATTTTGCAAAAAAGTCCTCGAACTTTAGTAAAATCAACCCGCAGTCCACAGCTCCTCTCAGGTTTTTTTTGCAAGAAAGCCCTCCGACTTTACCAATACCAACCCGGGCTTTTAAATGGCTCGGCCTGCCTCAATGGGCCAAAATCGGCCTTACCAATATCCAGGCTTTTAAATGGACCGGCCTGCCTCAGTGGACCAAAATCGGCCCATCAGTCTCTTCTCGTTTTCTATGGTCCATTCTTTTCTTTTTAAATCACAGATCTTTCAAAATTCATATAAAATCACACAAAAATAAAAAAATGGCAAACCAGTTTTGTCGAGTTTATTATAACTACATCTATGCATTAAAATTAAAAAAAACATATGCTTAACTATATTTTATTTGTATAGTTGTAGATCTATACTTTTACATGATTGATTAATTTGCTATTTGTATCACATGTCAACTAAAAATATCTCCTCTGCCTTAACTCCAATATCATATACCCTTTTTCATAATCTTCGGTGCCCAATTAAATTCTACGTATGTTTGTTTTCCTGATTCCATACATTCGCATACACGAGTACGTCACGTCCCATATATAAATACTTAAAATGAATATACACAAACAAAAGATAAACATGCATAGATATACGTGACGATAGTTACACCGACGCATGGCTAACCTCCATACTCATCCATTCACCATAACCAAATAAAACGATTGAGTCATTTTACCCACTTTACGATCGTAAAAAAAAGTCACCTACACATAACAGTCCATCAAATATACTAATATATCGCATTAAAAAAAAGGCAAAACTAACTAGTCACGTGTGCGTAGCCCAGTTTGTACATTGAAATAATACTTGCTCTGCTGCATCTTCGTTATATACTCCCATTAGAGAATAATTTGATTACTCAAAGTTCAATGCTACAAATTGCTGCATACAATATATAAACAGCTGCAATTTATTGAAAAAGCATACATTGGCAGTGTAAACCAAATAGATTAATTGATTAAATAATAAAGACAAATGCTTCTACTACTCACGGTATCCGATTCAGTGACTTCAAACTCCTTTTCTAACAATTTCCAAAAAAAAACCCTCAAACCATTAAAACTCGATTCAAAAAAAATAAAACGAATCAAAAGACAAAAAAGCCTTAACCTACATTTCGCTTCTACACAACTAGCTCCATAATAGACTAATGGCAGCACCCCACAAAACCGCGCGGCAACGCCGCGCGTACTTTGTAGTCACAATCGAACTATCACTGCTGGTTGCTTTAGAACCAACCGTGATAGGTTATCAATATTAGTTTAGGGCTACAATCAACAGCGATATAACTACAACACACAGTGACATGTACTGATATATCGCTGTTGATTGTAACCACACACCGACAATGAAAACTTGCCAACGTTGCCGGTTAGTTGCAAAGTATCGCTTGTTTTGTAAAAAAAATCATAACTTTTTACGTACAAAGTCAGATCAAGACAAATTTTATATCAAAAGTGTAGGGATCAAAGTGATCTAAATATTTTCTATTGAAAACTTTTTAATTTGAGATGATTTAATATCTAAATATTCAATATAATTTATCGGGTCAGATTTGAGATGGTTGACAATGTCGAATGTAGAAAAAGTCAACATTTAAAGTTGTAGCACTTGACAAGAAGCATCTCTCGATCTCCCATTGGCATGGCTCAACGTTCCATGGCATCTCTTGATCTCCCATAGCATGGCTCGATGTCTCAACGGCATCTTTCGATCTTCTGTGGCATAGCTCATTGTCCTCGCGGCATCTCTTGATCTACCGTGGTGTGGCTCGATGTCCCCGCGACATCTCTCAATCTCCTGCGGCATGGCTCGACATTCCCACAGTATCTCTCGATCTCCTGTGGCATGGCTTGATGTCCCCGCGACATCCTCAATCTCTCGTGCTAAAGTAGAGCAAGAATGATATATTAAATAAGGAAAAGTCTTACAAAATGGAAAAGGTACAGGAGCTATACCAGACCAGAAGACTGGCTTTGGGAACCTGAGCAGAGCTCGACTGTACTTCTAACTCCCACACTAAGAAGATAAAAGTGGAGCAACTAAACTTGTGAGCTTCCTTTGCTTCTTCTCCTTGCTTTCATGAACGGAGAGGGGGTATGCCTCTCTACTTAATAGATGATACTCTGCGCATTGTTGCGGGTTATTTAGATGTGAAATGTCAATATAAAGCATATGCAAATACTAATTATTAGTTTATAAACACTTCTGAAAATATGAATTAAAGAATTTGAAGTAGTATGCATACTAAAATAAAACTACCGTCAGAACTCAAAAGACACAAATGTAAAATAAAAAAAACATTTGTCCTGACAATGCATCTCTCTTGCTTTATGCTTGATCAGGGCCCAAGTAGACATCTAAGCATAATAAATATAGCAACAGACACTAAAAATGAATTTGTATCTATATTGAATAATAAATATGCATGGGAATGCAGCCCGAGCCCGTCAGCCCGGCACGAGGCCCATTTTTTTTTTGGCTCGGCCCGGCCCGGTGGCCAACGGGCCTAGGCTGGCACGGCCCGAGGGAGCAGGCCGTGCCTGGGCTTTACCCCAGGCATGTGGGCTAGCATGGCACGACCCGCAATTTTGGGGAGGCCCGGTGCCGACCTTGGCCTGCTAAAGGCCCGTGCTTCCACTCCCCGAAACCCTAACTTGCTTTCCCCAGTCCGTCCCTCCCCAGCGTCGCATCTCCACTCACGACCGCGAGAACCACGACTCCACGAGGCCGCGCTCACGCGAGCACCGTGACTCCGACTCCACCTCGCTCCTCCCTGTGTCCCGCCCCGCTCGCCTGGCTCCGTGGATTGCTACCTCGCTCCTCCTTCGTCCTTCCCTTCCCTTCTCTCAGCTCTCGCCATGGGATGCGTCGCCGCCTGCCACAGCTGGCTTGGACCGGCACTTAGGAGCGAGCGCGCCAGCCTTGGGTGCGCCTGGTCTCCACTCCACCGGTCCGGTGCGCCGCCGCGGGCTTGGGGCTCCTGGCTCCTCGCGCGACCTCCTCGCTCGTAGCGCTGATAGCCGAGCGGGCGGACGCTGATGCCCCCTCCCTCTCGTCAAGTGACACCACTAGAGCGAGCGCGTCGGCCCTGAGCTCTGCCCTGACGCCAGATCCGGTGGCCCAAGGGCTAGCTCACCACCAGCCACTGCATCTTTGGCTACTCGCGCTTCCTTCCCATCCCGGCTTCCCTCTCTCTCTCTGGCTGCTTGCGGAGCGCCTCGTGGGCCCCGGGCTGGCCTGGCACGGGGACTGCCCGTGCTTTTCGGGCCGGCCCGCCCTGAAAAAAGCCCACATTGCCGTGCCTGGGCCGAAGGCCAGGTCCACGTGCCTAATAGGCACGGCCCGTAGGGCACGGCGTGCCTTGTCGGCCCGACCCCCATCGGGCTATGCCGGCCCGTTGCTAGGCCAGGTCGGCCCGTTGCCCATCTATAATAATAAATATTGCAGTATATTACTGTAGCAGTAAACATAGAACGCATGTTGCCACATCCTTTCTTCTCGGACGCTGCTCATGTCTGTTAGTTTGATCTCCACCGGACTTGGCCCAACGGCCATGTCTAGGCTCTAATCTCGCGTCCTGATCGGGGACGCCCAACCCAATGCAGTGGTTGGTGGGCCCCCGTCGCGCAGTGCTATAAATAGGAGGTGGGGCCAGTGGTTAGGGTTACGAGGTTCACTGCCACTGCCGCCACCCACCGTCCTAACCCTAGCCGATCAAGAGGGGAGTGCTGTAAGCGACGGGAAGCCGCCACCAGACTTCACCGCACCACTACCTCCACCACCGCCGGTCTCCACCCCTAATCCGACCGTCGCTGCCATGCGCAGATCTTCATCGATGAACCAGCAAAGGCAGGGAGCTCCTCCGATGGTCAGATGCTCTCTCTCTCTCTCTCTCTGTCTCCTACTCCCGAAGGAAGCTCCAGCTGTATTTGATTCAACTGATAAAGAAATCACCCACTGGATCCGCACCTAGATGATCTAAAGAACCTAACAATGGTATCGGAGCTGGTTTACCTAGGTGTGGATCTTGTCAGGGGCTAGAAACCGATTAGAAAAGAAAAGATAGACTAGATCCATTCGGATCTAGACAGAGAACGAAGAACCGTGTGGGGAAGATGAACGGTTTTTAAATCAGAAGAAGTAGAAACCCTAATCCTAGCAAAGAATAGAGAGAAAGGGGAGGGGTACCCATAACCCTAACCCTAACAGAAGGGAAAACAAATGGACGGCGGTCCGGGGGGAAGTCTTACCAGGGCCTCCCCGCCACCGTCATTACCGCCTCACGCTGGATGGAGTACCCACTGTCGGCTAGCTGACACGTGGGAAGAGAATCAAGATAACAGCAAAGAAAAGAACGGAGCTAGATCCGATTCGGATCGAAAGAAAAGAAATACAAAGGGTTCATCGAACCCTAAACCCTAATCGGGTGAAGAAACGGGGAGAGGAGTTTTTGATTTTGAAAAGTATTAGAATCCCAAACCCTAACCCTAATTCCAATCCTCGTCCCCAAATCGGATCAGATCCGAGTAGAAAAGGAGAAATACAGAAGGGGAAAAGGGGAAGAGGGAAACCCAGAGGGTCTACCTCGCCGTTGTGCAGAACGGCGCGCGGGGAAAAGAGGGCCGGGCCGGGGGCTCTGCTCGTCGGGCTCCGGCCAAAGGGGTGCCACGGCCAGGCCACTCGACGGCGGCACGCTCACCCGTTGGGGAGCACGCACACCGGCGAGGGGGTCGACGACGGCGTCGTTGCTCCATTGCTTCGCCTACTCCTCACTCGTTGGCTGGCTCCTACTGCGCTACGAAGAGAAAGTGGAGTGAGGCGAAGAGAGAGAGAGAGGGCCAAAGAGAATGAGGTTAGGGTTTCCTCGGTGGCGCGTGGCGTCGGCGTTTTATCCGACCAAAAATGGTGCTCGATCGTCGGATTCAGGTTGACGGCGAGCGTTGCTCCGGGCCGAATAGAGCCCAGGTGGGCAAGAGGAATCCCGGCCCAGGCCTAGGTTGCGGCCTAGGCGCGGGGAAGGCGGGCGCGAGCGAGCAGCTGCATTGAGCGCCACTGGGCCACCGGCTAGCAGCGCGCGAGCGGGCCATCCTACTGGGCTGCTCGCTGCTGTTGCACGCTGGGCCATGGGCCGCTCGTTCCTAGAGTGGGCCAAATGAACAGTAGATGATGAATTGAAGTTTATTATTTCAGAAGCAAATTGTAATGAATTTTGACAAGTTTGAAGGTTACATTTGTCTAGAGAGTACATGAGTATGAAAAATGCTTCTGAATAAGAATTATTTTAAGAATTTTGATTAATGTTTCCGCTGCAAAGAAAAAGAATATTGTCTTCTCATTAAATCCGAACCAACGGGAGAATTTAATTTGAAGAGCAGTTATAGTTGTTCAGAAAAAATTATGAAAAGTTTATCCTCTAATTAAAATTAGAACCAACGAGAAAATTTTAATTAGAGAGATATTCACATTATGATTTAAGTGAAATTATGATATTGTTATTTTCTGACCAACATTGATGATAACAATATTATAAGCTTATTTATGAGTTTGAGGTTGAAATTTAAATCTCTGATAAATTATGCATCAAAGTGACCAATTTTCAGAGAATAGATAAAGATCAAGAAATGCTCATGAAATAGAAAGATGTTTCCGCTGCAATGATGATAATGATGATGATCTTCTAATTAAATTCAAACCAACGGGAGAATTTAATTTGAAGAGAGTTAATGATAATTGAGTTGTTCCATATGTTAATTCCATTTATACCCAATGGTGATGTGGAATTAATGTACAAGAATTTTGAATTCATGATGTTGCTAATTTTAGCAAAAGTTATTGATAGAAAATTTTATGAGTTTTATCTATGAGTTTTATGCATTTGTTTTATATCTGCCCAATGGTGATATAGAATTAATATAGAAGAAAGTTGTTTTGTTCTATATCTGCCCAACGGTGATGTAGAATAGAACATAAAGAAATTAGAATTTAATGTTGATAACTATTGTTGAATAATTTTCAGACAAAGATCTTCTTGCTTTCGTTCTTGAAGGCAGAAAAGAAAGAGAAAGAAAAAGCACTGGGTTCTTGTGACTCAGATGATGAAAAGCCTAAGCACAAATTGTGTATATGATAGTAGGTCATTGCATGAGAAACTGTGTCCTCTTTAAGAGTGGCTTGAAGAGAAATGTTTTTCAAAGATTTCAGGGATATTGATCCAAGAAAGAAATAGAATAATAAGAGTTTAGTTTGAGAAATGTCTTTTATGCACTCTCTATGAAAATATTTTAATTTTCAGTTTTATCATCATGATATGAATTGTAATGAATGACATGCATGTTTAATTTGACCAACGTCGGATTAAGCATGTGTGTTAAAGAATATCAGATTTATTCCTGAATTTAATGATTGAATATGAGCCAATCCTGGTATTTATGTCCCTTCAAGAGAATTGTCTCGCTTGGCGGCATAAAATTTAAGAAAATACTCGCATTGCGGGATGAAGTTGTTATAGTACTTGTCCTGCATGGCAGGAGAAAGTGAGATGACGATGTGTATCCCGCGTAGGGAGAGAAGTTTATGGTAGCTTTTGTGCTATCCTAGTATGAGTTTAAGAACAAAAGTAAGTTGAAAACGAACCTCATGATAAGAATGACATGCAAGCATGACTTGCAGAAGTACTGATGAAAAGGACTCTGTTGAGTTCTTGAAGTGAAATGAGGAAAAAGAATACATACTTCCATACGAATTAAGAAATAATTTCATCTTCCATGATGTAATCATGTGGATGAAGTTAGTAATCAAAGTTTCCTCACTCACAAGAGTTATGAATGTTTCGAAATTGTGGCAGAAAAAGTTTGTGCCACATTTCGAGGGGGAGGATTGTGACATGAATTGAGAAAGATAGAAAGATAATTGAAAGAAATTCCCCATTGTATGCTTTGCATTTAGAGAAAAGTGATCTATAAAAGATGAAGGTGATCGTTGATGGAGTACAACGGTCATAATAAAGATGCCCCTAAGTACAGAAATGGCTAAATTCCTAAACCTTTTACAGTTCGACAGGAATATAGCAATGAGACTAAGAATACTAAGACGGTGCTTAAAGCACCAAATGAGATAGATTTTAACAAGATAAACCCAAAATAAGAAAGATTGAAAATACACTATCCTTACAGAAGATGGAGTAATCTGGGGGAGTATGGTATGAAAAGATCTACGACTTGAAGAGAAGTGAGCAACAACAACCCCATGTGAAAGAAGTGTCATTAGCTAAAGACCTGAAAGTCTCAAAGAATCAGATATTTTGATGACTATAAATTATATATTAATGAAGAAATTCAAATGGAGGGTAATCCCACCTCATTTGAAGAAACCATGAGAGGCGTTAACACGTCTAAATGGTAAGAAGCTAAGAAAATTGAAATGAAATTGATGAATACCAACGAAGTTTGAGAAACAGAAACAGTTCCTAATGGAGCCAAAACAGTAGGCTGTAAAGGGTTTACAAGACGAAATGTGACTCCAAAGGGAACATAAGATATAAAGCACGACTTGAATCGAAAGATTTTACACAAAGAGAATAAATAGATTACAATGAGTGCTAGTGGCACATCATGATCTGAGATAAAGGTAAAGATAACATTTCCCAATGGGATTTGTATGAAAATAATTACATGGCACAACCTAAAGGTTTTGTCGTGAAAAGAAAGAACGAACGAACGAATGGGATGCCACCTGTAAAAAAATCTTTTATGAACTAGAGCAAGTCTCTAAACAGTGGCATTTCAAGTTGAAAGGTCAACTAAAAATTTTGGGTTAAAGAGAATAAAAGGACAATTGCATCTGTACAAAGTTATAGAATGGGAAATTTATTTCCTAATCCTGTATATGTGGATGACACCTTACTTGCTAGTAGTGATGTCAATCTACTATATGTGAAGAAGTTCTTGTCCTCGAGACTCAATAAGAATGTTCTCGGTGAAATGACTCTCGTTATAAGAATTGAAATTCACCGAGACAGATGAAAGGGGTATTAGGATTATCACAAAGGCATGCTTAGAAAAGATTGTAAAGAAACAAAGTATACATGCAAGTGAACCTACGCCTGTTCATATAGTCAAGGGTAATAATTTTGAGAATCTTAGTGTTACAAGAACCGACATGAGATAGATCAAAAGAATATGGATCCATATGCTTCAACTGTTTGAAGCTTGATGAGTGCACAACTATGATATTACAGTTTAATGAGTGCACAAGTATGATATTACCCTAACATAGTTCATTTATCCGGGATGTTTTGGCAGAAAGTCCAGTCCAGATATAGATCACTGGAATAGAGTTAAGAATATCTTGCAATTGTGCAAAGATTTAATAAGCCTCATGATGACTAAGAAAGAACAAGTACCCTCAAATAGTTGTGGGTACAAGAATGTTGAATTTTGGCGAGATGTTTAGTGAAACCCATATAGTAGCTAACACTCGCAGTTAGAGTTTTATTGTGGAAAAGCTCCAAAGAAACAGTTGTGGTGTCATCAATGATGCAAACCTATAGTAGAACTTATTATGATGCTTATAGGACAGGTGAAATGGTTAACTTATACCCAAAATTGGTAATGGTATACAACAGCAATTACCATTTAAAGTGATTGACTCCTATGACAACAGGTCAAGTGTGCTGCCAAACACATTGACATGAAGTTAGATGTGAAGGAGAAAGTCTGGAATCTTTTAAAAGATTTCGAATGTATAAGTAAAAGCAAGTACTTGCAGATCTGCTTATAAAGGCTTACCACCCGGTGTGTTCAGAGAACGCACAGTCGACATGGGTTTATGGTATAGTCTATGATTTCCGGACAATAAAGGGCCCAACGAAAGTATCATTTCAAAATGGATAAGTGTATTGTGGTTGTTAGTCTAGCGGCACTAATTGCTGTGATGATGGGACAGTTCTATGCACTAATCTATGATGAAATAGGAAAGAAGGAAGAAAATATGAATTAAAATTTGAGTAAGAAATTAAAGAACGAAGAAAGTGATGAGAGATCAAGGGGGAGAATGTTAGTTTGATCTCCACCGGACTTGGTCCAACGGCCATGTCTGGGCCCTAATCTCACGTCCTGATCAGGGACGCCCAGCCCAATGCAGTGGCTGGTGGGCCCCCGTCGCGCAGTGCTATAAATAGGAGGTGGGGGCCAGTGGTTAGGGTTACGAGGTTCACTGCCACTGCCGCCACCCATCGTCCTAACCCTAGCCAATCAAGAGGGGAGTGCTGTAAGCGACGAGAAGCCGCCACCAGACTTCACCGTGCCACTACCTCCACCACCGCCGGTCTCCACCGCTACTCCGACCGTCGCTGTCATGCGTAGATCTTCATCGATGAACCAGCAAAGGCAAGGAGCTCCTCCGATGGTCAAATGCTCTCTCTCTCTCTCTGTCTCTGTCTCCTACTACTGAAGGAAGCTCCAGCTCTATTTGATTCAACTGATAAAGAAATCACCCACTGGATCCGCACCTAGATGATCTAAAGAACCTAACAATGTCATGGCAGCTTCGCTTTGTGCATGAGTTGCAAACAGGAGGCAGCCGCAGGCGGCGTGGACCATGGAGGTGTGGCCATGGCAAGCTGCGCACAGCCGACGTGTGGACGCGCTCGGACTGCGCGGCACCGATGCATACGGAGCTCGGACCCTCGGATGGGTTGCGCCGGCGCATGGATGAAGCTCAGACGGTGCTAGTGGAGGCTTGCTAGCGCACAGTCGATGCATGGATGGAGCAGGAGAGGAGCGATGCAGCTGTGTGATTGTGGCGGCGGAGCCGGCCACGAATGGGGCGTCACCGGTGGACGAAGCTCTGATGATATATACTAGTGGTGGTGCGACCGACGCATGGAGCACTGTCCCTCTTATGATGATGAATAGACCGATCTGCAGTTACAGGAGATAATGGTCCAATAGTTCTTTGTGGAGGATGATAAATAGGGGTCATTTTTTTGGGATGAATAGCAGACGCAGGTGTTGTTGGCCTATTGCAGCGTGGGAAGAACCAAGTAACAGACGCACTGTAACAACGCCAGGAATTAGAACAGGCTGCCTTCACAAAAGATGGAGAGAAGCGGCCCCTAGGTGACGTGCCTTTACGAAATCGCAGAGAAATCTTCTAGTGTGGGCCTATGGATCCATGTGATCAACCTTGAAAACCCTTTGATCAAACTGACCTCAAACCGACTTCAATCAACGGTGAGGATCGAGGCTCATGCATGGAGGCATGCATTGGTCGGTTGGTAAGCCTGGTTGGGTGAAATAGGGGTTAGCTGACCCCCCTCCTCTCTGGCTAAGTCCCTAGGTACGAAGCTACCGACGGACCCCCCCCCCCCCCCCGATCGATCTCACAGATCACTCGGGGGCTATACCCATTGGGTATGCTCGTGCGCACCCTCTAGAAGGAGTCAGGGGGGCCTGAGCACACCTACGCCACTGCTCGGGGCTCAAGGGCTCACCAAGGGCCTAGGCTGCCGTCGCTCGGTAGCCCGAGCCTGACTCTAGCCCGGCATAGATATGAGCCAGCGCTCGGATGGTCAACTGACATCTCGAGCCACATGCAACCTGCTGGGCATCAGAGGCCTGACAGGTATGAAGATTCCATGGCATCTACCTCTTCAAAGGGCATGAGGCATTATTGACCACTCCTTCAATAGGGTCACGCAACTAGCATGACACAACAAGTCAAGCGACTAGGGACAACGGGCTCCAGGGCCCACTCATCAATCCACCAGCCGAAGGCTCCTTCCTAGCCAAGGGAGCCTCGAGAAGGTTAGTCTCAGGGATGCCGCACCGCAGCAGACAACCCCTGACGGTCAAGTGCTAGATGATGGCAGCAGTGTTAGGTGGTGTCTGTAGCTCCATCGGCTCCTCCCTACACGTTGAAGGCGAGGGTCAGCCCTATAGAGGGGTATCTTGAAACCTAGATAAAGTAGTAGTCGATCGAAACAACCAAGAGGAAAAGTAGACAGTTCCTCCCTCGATAACCCAGCTAGAGAAGGCCGGTTCCTTACTCGCTGTGGAAGAAAAACTCCGACGAGATGTAGGGTAGCACCAAGCGATCCCTTGGCGTAACCCCCTGACTTGTGTAGGTTCTTGCGGCACCCTTGTCTAGGGCTAGGCTTGTGTGTGCCTATTAGCTCGCGAACCACTAATTGAACGGTCGACACAACGGGGACTAGCTTGATGGCAAGCAAGTGAACCTCGAGAGAAAAATCATTGTGTCTCCACTTGGTATTCTTGTGTATGATTTGTCTCTTGCCACGATTGGTATACTTTCTTATCACTTGTATTACATTCATTAGTGTAACACCCGATTTTAAAGAACAAACCAGGCTAGCCATATGTGTGCCCAGGAAGTCCACACATACAACAACAGAGTACATAGTATCAGAAACAATGTTATAAAGCAGAAACATACTCATATTTAACACTTACATCAGAGTATCGCGGAACGAGAACTAATCTTTAGGCTCCATTCTTCACAAGGGACGGCTGACTGGGGGTAACATATGCCTAGCACTCCTCAGAAACTTAACCAAGCTTCACATTCTGTTACCCATCCGGGATTTTTATCCAAAAATAGAAAAAAACAAGCGTGAGTACATTTCGTACTCCACAAGCATAACATGGGGATTCATGAGGCTCAAAAGGCAGACACGGTTTACTGCATTTAGCATTTTAGTAAGTCAACATTTTGTTATTGATCAATATCAAATTATGCTTAAGCTCCCAAATTAACCCACATGATCATATACTAGAATTAAATAGAGTCATTGATCAACATTATATCATCATCATCGTCATCATCATCATAATACCATCATAGTTCACCACGAACAACATCTTCACAAGTGACCATTTATTCTGTGAGTTTTCCGGGCCGCTCGTGACCGTGAGCACGGCTGTTATAACAGTTTTAACACTCTGCAGAGGTTGTGCATCTTTACCCATGAGTCGTGTTGCCCATATGCCCAGGTTAATTACTCCCATAACACTTCCAAGGTGAGCGGGCAGGGTACACTATGAAGCCTTCCATAGGTCTTGTCTAATAAGTTAGGGCCGCGAGGTTTCCTCGGCAGGCAGATATAGAGAACCCCCTTTCTGTGGCACAATTCCCGCAGGCTATACACACAAGAACAGAGGCAGTTCTATACCCAAAGTGGCAAGCCCCTCTTGCGCCCTTTCGGGTAACCTCTAACAAGCTAGAAAAGATCATATTACTGAGCTAAAGTCAGAGCCATATAACTCTCACGGTTGCACTGTATGTCCTAGCTTTTGCCCTACAGATAAGTCCTTACGGAGAGTTTAGGGCAACATGATCGACATCATTTGCACCATCACTCTATATTTCAATTATTATCATCATGTTTATCCGTTTGTTCCATTAATCATAGTATTGATCATGTTTGAATAGAGCACTAGCATTCTACCCATATGCAATAAAACCCATAGGCATCAAGGTATAAGTCATCAATGGCTAGGATGTCCTTATAGTCGAGCAATATTAGACACATGCATAATGAGTAGATTATATAATGAATAGGAATCAAGGTAGGCCCATGCTATACTTGCCTTTTGCACTTGCTCATACTTTCTCAAACATTAGCATATGGTCAACACCTTCTGGTCTTCGGTGCTCAAGGACAGTCCTGCTTCTACTCGTCGATCGTAGCAACCAAGCACACCAGCAAACAAATAGAAACAACTAAGAACAGTATACCACACGAGAGAAAATAACGTACTAAAAGAGAGCTAGGTTCTACGGTTACAAGATCACAAGAAATGTTGATAACGGAACTATCGTTAAAAGAAACGACTATCGGAGTTTTAAATTATAAAAGAAAGAAAAGACCACCTGCTTGATTTATTTTTTTTACCATATGAGTAGCATTTACTTAGATTAGTTAAACATAATTTAATCATGTTAAACTTTATTTTGCAAAAGAACAAATTAACGTGTGAGTATGTACACCTATACGAATTCCCTATACATGCTTAAACTAAACAGATTTATAATTTAAAAGCATATTAATCTTAGCAATTACTCAAATTAATATATTTTTTTCACATATAACACCGGAGCATAAAACCTATGTTTGCTTTTAATTATAAAACTAGTTGCATAATATTAATTAAATTAATATTTAGTTTATAAATCACTCTAGCATGTAAGACGTCAATGTTGTTGTTAGCACATAGCAGAATAGACGGGGAAGAACGTGGACATGCAGATGCTCACCAGCTACAGAGGCTGGACGATGGCCATGGCAGGCTTGGCAGGAGCAGGAGAACACGGAAGCACAGCTCAAACAGGGATTAGAGGTTCGTATCGACGAAGATCCCCACGTCTACGAGTTCTCTGTCCAAGCAAGCGGCGCACGCGACGATATGATTGGTGCTCGCTGCTCGGCATCCAACCGCTGAAGCGGGTGTCGGTGGCCTGCTACACAGGCCGAGATGCAGATATGCCAGGAGCTCCGATCTGTTGTCTGTAGGACACGGCAAGACGTAGGTACAAAACTGTATACGTACATGGAGTACGTAGAGAGGTGATGAGGAATATGCAACTGGTGCTGTTACGAGTCAAGAAAGAAGAAAAGGATTTCGAGAGATTTACCAACAGTTGTTTCATCCTTGGACGGACTGCACACATGGCCATGGCCGATTGCAGGGCTGGACAGTGCACTGGCTCGCGCGGCCAGAAGAAGACGAGGACGGCACGCGTTGAGCACAGACTGCCAGAGCAGAAACGATCGCGAATAGGAGCAGCGCGGCCACACTCGCTGGGGAATCTGCGGCGGCGGCGGGAAGGCGTTTCCCCACGGCAGCGGCTCCGGTGGATTCCGAGCGCTGCAATGCGGTTGCGGTTTCTGTGAACGAGTGCGAGGGAAATCAGGGCAGAGAGCGGCATCAGGGTCTGGACTTCCCTTTATGGAGCCCGGGGCACGGGAACGGTTTTCCACGGCGTGAGCAGTGGGCGCGCGGGCAGCGGCAGTTCACAAGGGCACGAACGATATGGCGTGGAGGAGTTGGACTCGGACTGTTATTTGGGCTGCAAGCCGGTGTTGCAAATACGAGAAGCAGGTCGGGCTGCTATTCAACGGTGCTACCTCTATTTTCATACAATACACGTCACTTGCAAGGTGGATTAGGCCATCAAATCAATTAGTTTTTTTATTTATTTAATCAACAAAACATCGTATATATATTCATGTGAGTACCTGATATTCAATCTATACACAGGAGCAAATATGTCGCACGTCTTCACTCTTGCATATTTGGTTGTACTAAATTTCATAGCCAATATCTTTTCTCCTATTATTCATTTCTTTTTTATATGGGATTTGGCCACATATATCTTTTACATTTATTTAAAGAAAATATTGCACAAATTATAATTATAGGTGAGTCAAAAACCGTGTCAACACATCCAAGGAGGCGATCGTCGGCGTACTAGAGAAGAAAAACAATTGGAATTCAGTTGGCACAAACATTATCATTAAAGCGTAGAGAATGACGAGAGTTGCCTTGTGGTGATGTTGGTTTTCGCCGGAGACGTCCGAAGTGACCTGAAAACCTCACCAGAAGTTTGTCGGAAACCTAGATAGGCAGAGCTTCGACGATAGATTTGGGACGCCATGGCTGGCGGCTCACTAAAAGGAAAATAGATCTGGAACCACTGCGTCGATCGAGAGATGGATTGAGAGGTAATGAATCTAAATAAAGTATTTGGAGCCCACGGAAAAAAAGATTTTAGAGCATCTAGAAATTAGATTAAGCTCTAGGAAAAAAAATGGGAAGAGGCTCTGGAAAAATCCGAAAAAAAAATTTATGGGAAGGACTGGGCGACATCTAACGCGTTTTGAAAATTTTACACTTACAAAGTCACACAACAAGCTGACATCACATCACGACAAGCCTGTCAAATTAATATGAAAAGTTTGAAACCACAGTTTTCTAAATTTAAATTAGCAGAACTTAATTAATCTTGAAAAATCTTATATAAATATTGAAATCATTTATTTTATTTAGTGTTTTCCATGCACAACCCAAAATCAAAAATTTTGGGGTGTGACAATTAGTTGATACTTGTGTAGTGATAGTTTAGTAGCTTGTTAGTGTAGCTTAGTGAGTAGCTAGAAGTAATTAGTTGTATCTCTTTGTGGTTGCTAGCTCACTAGTTGTAGAAATAGTGACTTAGCCAAATTGCTTGATGTAGAGATCATAGTCACTAGCATATTGGTATATGGCTTGCCTATTTGTGTAGAGCTAGAGCTTGCATTACGCCATTTATTTTACTGATCAAGTTGCTTTAGTGCTTTTGTAGAAAATTTTATTAGGTTATTCACCCCCTCTAGCTATTTAGAACCTTTCAGCAGCCCACTAGTCTGGCCTAGCATATCATCGAGGCAAAGAAACACACCCTATAGAGAGCCCCTTGGACTAGGAATTTCTAAGTTAGCCAATTAGATGTTTTCGCTCGCCACCGTATTGTATTCCATCCTAATCGTCGGTGTACACTGGTAATTGGGAGCAATTCCTTAACTGCTAGCACTCTTCATCATGGGTTGTCTTCAGGCCAAGACATGCGGGTGATGCGGTGTTGCTTGGACCAATCCTCGTCAAACATCTCTCCTCCATCAGACACGATGACGTCATCTTCACATAATCAGCTCGGTCATCGCCATATGGATTGTCAGTAAAGTGGTTTCACTGCATCAAGTTACTACACTACACCGGTTGTGTTCGACTACATCAACGTAGCTCGGTTAGACTTGAGTAATAGTGTTGCTAGTGCCCCAAGCATCAGTACCTCTTAAGGGTACAATTTCCTAGCTATTCTATTAGTATGGTTTGTTTTGTTCATGCCATTAATATACATGTATTAGGGAGAATCGAAGTGCAGCCAAACAAAGTACTAAAGTCATTGTGATTTTTGTTTAGTTGAGCTTTTTCTTCTTGAAGCAAGTTGTTAAAAGAACTTCACCATCTTCTCTAATCTCCTAGGGGACGCGCCCCATGAAGATGATTGTGTCAGATGATACCTCCTCCATACCTACACCATGAAGAACGCAAAAGGACAGTTAGCGATAAAAACTATGAAAAAAATCACGCTAGTCTAGGCTTTTGCCTTCTCATTCATTTCGATCAGCCATGAGGACCAAACAAGGATCGGTTAGCTAGCTACCAGCGTGCAAGCAGTCCTCTTGAATTGGATTCCTGAATGTTTCATCGGTGCCTAGGATTTTTCTAGGCTTTTCTTCAGCATCTCACACAGATGGACTACAACTTTAATATCTCTCAACCGTGTACTTTTTAGACCTAGGTATAGATTATAGATTTATGATAATTGTTCGGACACCCCCGTTCCTGGGTCAGCCCAACAGGCAACGTTCGTTCTTCCACTCCTGAATATTTTCCCCTCTCACGACCGCTACCACTTTCATTGCGTCGTCCACCCGCAGCGCCGCGTCAACTGTGCATCCACTGTAGTCATGATGCGTCATTCGCCTGCCTGCTCTGCCTCGCTGCCACGCCCAATCCTGCGTCGCACCCGCCCTAATCTCTCGTCGCGCCGCATGGGGCGTCCACCGCCGTGACCCATCGACCTCGCTAGGCGTGGCCATGGCGTGCAAAGTGCCACCACAACCCCGACGCCACCAGGAGGTTGTCGGTCGTTGCTCTCGACATCTCCTTAAACCCGAGTTTGCTAGCTACCATAGCCCCCCACCATGTAGGCCATAGCCGCCGGTGACACCGTGGTTCAGGCGTTTTAGACTCATGTTTCAACTGTTTTATCTGGATATTGCAAAAGTAGATCTGAGATATTTCATATGTTGCAATGACAATATACGCATATTTCAAGTCTATGTTCAAAGTGTTTTAGTTGTTTCAGACACATGTTTTAAGTGTTTTCATCTAGATGTTGCATATATTGCTCTGGACACGTATGTTTCAAGTGTTTGTTTTCATGTGTTTTAGATGTTTCAGACTTATGTTGCGAAAGTGGATCTATATGTTGCATATGTTGCTATGGCTATACACGCATGTTTCAAGAGCATATTTCAAATGTTTCATCTGTTTTAGTTGTATGTTGCAGATGTTTCATCTTTATGTTTCAAATGTAAATCGGGCGTTGCATATGTTACAATGCGTGCTAGTGGCCAGTGGACAACGGCCTGCCACAGCCACCTAGTGTTGCTGTCGAGGTCAGCCACCTGGTGCTGCTGCCGAGGCACCGCCGTGATTCATGTGCGGGCACGGGATTGAAAGGTCCTAATATGGCTAGAGGGGGGTGAATAGCCTATTTGAAAATTCTACAAAGCACTAGAGCAATTGATCAGTATGACAAATGGTGTAATACAATTTTGCTCTAACTCTACAAGGGTTGCAAGCCACTTATCCAACAATACTAGTTGCTATGATCACTATGACAATCAAATGCTAAGTCACTACAAGCTCTTAAAAGTTAGCTACACTAAAGAGCTCAACTAGATGAGAAGCTACACTAGCAAAGAGAAGACAAGCTCTCAAAACTAATTACACTAAAGAGCTTGTTACAACTAGTTTGTAGAAATGTAAATGAGAGGGATGTGATCTTTATACCACTGCGTCAAGGAATGAACCAATCACAATAAGATAAAGACCAATCACTAGGAGAAATCTAAAGAATCAATCATAATGGAGACACGATTTTTCTCCCGAGGTTCACGTGCTTGCCGGCACGCTAATCCTCGTTGTGTCGACCAACACTTGGTGGTTCGATGGATAAGAGGTGTAGCACGAACCTCGTCCAACTCGTGGACACCGTAAGAACCTACCCACAAGTGAGGTAGCTCAATGACACGCATAATCCACTAGAGTTGCCTTTGGTGCTCTACCGAGGAAGGCACAAGAACCCCTCACAATCACCGAAAGGTGGCCAAGAACAATCACCAACTCTTGTCACAACTCCTTCGCTGCTCCAAGCCATCTAGGTGGCGGCAACCACCAAGAGTAACAAGAATTCCGCAGCTCAAACGATCCCTACGTGCCACTAGATGCAATCACTCAAGCAAATCCACTTGGAATCACTCAATCTCACTTTGAATTAGTAATCAAGCAAGAGAGATAAGTGGGAGGAAGTATGCTCAGCTCAAGAGGATGTCAAGATGATCAAAAATGTCAAGAGAGATCTCCAAGAGCCGGCCATCAAATATTTATAAGTGTCCCCAAAGAATAGAGCTGTTAGGCTCAACAATGTGCCTACCTCGGGGTGATCGGACGCGCCGGTCGGGTTGATCGGATGCAGCCTCAGCGTCCGGTCACTGCGCGCCAAGCCCACGGATGGGCGCCACGTGTTGTCATTCAAATACTGCGTGTTGATCTTCAACGGTTGCGAAGTTAGTCGGTGCGCAGTCAAAGCCGTGACCGGACGCGCCTGAAGAAATGACTGGACACGGTCAACCCAGGGTCCGGTCGAGTCCAGTAAGGGTTTTTCGCACAAAAATAGTGACCGGACCACGTGACCTGACGCGCCCAGCGTCCGGTCTAACCATCGCCTCCTGCACGCAGTCAGTCAATACTGTCAACGTCCGGTCACAGCGTGACTAGCGTTCGGTCAGTGTTTTTCAACGAGAAACACTTTTGTGACTTTGGCACCTTCTCAACCCTTGCTCAAATGTGCTAACTACCAAGTGTATCACCTTGTGCACGTGTGATTTTTACAAACATTTTACAAGGGTCGATGTAAGCTCACACTAGGTCCTAATGCATATGCACATATAAATTCACCTAGTGGCACTTGATAACCGTTTCAACCATGAGATTCCCCTCTTCATAGTATGGCTATCGATCCTAAGTCACTCACACCCTCTATTGTATCTTGAGTGCAAAACAAAAATAGCCCTATCACATATACCTTTGCCTTGAGCCCATTTTTGTTTTTCTCTTTCTTCTTTTCCAAATGTGAAGCACTTGATTATCTTTTGGTCACCTTCATCACCATGACCATCATCTAGCTCCACCACTTGGCATGGGACTTATCATTTTATGTCTACACACTTAGCACAATGATTAGTCCCTAGGTTTCATCAATTATCCAAAACCAAACTAGGGCTTTCAATCTCCCCTTTTTGGTAATTGATCACAACCCATTTACAAAGATATTATGATAAAGATCTTTTGGATCCATGTTGCTTGCCCAAGTATTTTACCATGTGTAAAGGATATGGACAAGTTTCGTGACCCCGAATTGGTAGCAATTGCTCTCCCTACATATGTGCTAAGAGTTTGGATTTGAAAGCTTGCACATATGCTTAGATAGAAAAGATAGGAGTTTCTACCAAATGATGCTAAGGTTTAAAGAATGGACCTTTGAAGTATGATACCAATCGGAGTCGCCAATACACATCATCCTTAGCACCATTAGTAACTAGACATTCACAAAAACTAGATAACCCGGTAAGATCAACGTTATAAGCACGGATCTAGTACCACTTGTGAAAGCAAAAGTCTTAGTTACTTTACCTATGCATGCTAGTTTTTCATTTCATCAATCAAGCCTACAACTAGCATACACTACACAAGCAAGGTATCGGAGAAAAAAACTAAAGCTTATGCAAGCAACTATATGTAATGCATAATCAAATGCACCATACAAGTTTATGAGCTTGCTCCCCCTACTTGTGTGCTTCAAATTTTAATAATTGATCCCCTTCCTTTCTTTATCATGTTTCACTTCTCCCCCTTTGGTCATATATTTGGAATTATCTCTCCCCCTTTGTCATTAATGACCACAAAAGGTGAACGCAAATTTTAGGAATGTTGTGTGAAACCATTACATGTGAGGATCATTTTCTCAAATTTGGTTCAATCTAGATCACTTGCAAAAGATATTTAACCCAGTTTGATCCAAGGGCAAGCTTCTTCACACCTCCAAATGAGGGTTATCATGCACCATGTTGAGTTAAACACTTATAGCTTATTTTCTAGATTAAACATTAGGTTTGCGAGCCCATAAACATGTCATATGCTACCACTAGATCATATCAAGCATAGAAGCAATAGTGGTAACATACAAGCATAAAACTTATTTTATTTCCATGAATGATCCTACTTAATGCAAAGAATGACTAGATGCACTAAACAAGTCCTTAACAATGGATAAATGACATGTCAAACAACTTTACCTTGCTTTGCTTGAAGGAGAGGCATGTCATATAGTGGGGGTGCATCAACACATATTTGAGAAGAAGTATGTTCAATTCATTCCTTAGCTTGCAAAACCTTTTCTCATCAAGTGGCTTGGTGAAGATATCGACAAGTTGATCATCGGTGCCAACACTTTCAATGCAAATGTCCCCTTTTTGTTGATGATCTCTTATGAAATGATGGCGGACATCAATGTGCTTTGTTCTTGATTGTTGAACTGGATTGTTAGTGAGCTTCATGACACTTTCATTGTCACATAGCAATGGCACTTGTTTGAACTTGATTCCAAAATCATTCAAGGTGGCCTTCATCCAAAGAATTTATGCACAACAACTACCGGCGGCAATGTATTCGGCTTCGGCAGTTAAAAGTGCAACACTATTTTGCTTCTTTGATGACCAAGAAATAAGTGATCTTTCCAATAGTTGACATGTGCATGATGTGCTTCTTCTCTCAACTTTGCATCCCGCATAATCCGAATCGGAATATCCAATAAGCTCAAACTTAGCTCCTTTGGGATACCACAAACCAACATTTTGTATATGCTTCAAGTACCTCAAAATTCTCTTGGTTGCCTTCAAATGACTCTCTCTTGGTGAGGCTTCAAATCTAGCACACATGCATACACTCAACATCACATCCGTCCTTGATGTGGTCACATAGAGTATGCTTCCAATCATAGACCGATACATTGTTTGATCCACCATATTGTCACTTGCATCACTATCTAAGATTCAATTTGTCCCCATTGGTGTACTAATTCCCTTTGCATCCTCCATGCCAAAACTTCTTGAGCATATCTTTGATGTACTTGCCTTGACTTATAAATGTTCCATTCTTCAATTGCTTTATTTGAAGACCAAGTAAGTAACTAAGCTCTCCAATCATAGACATCTCAAATTTATTTGCCATCATATTTCTAAACTCATCACAATAATCTTGATTGGTTGAATCAAATATGATGTCATCTATATATATTTGCAACACAAACAAGTCTTTGTCAATCTTTTTGGTGAAGAGAGTGGTGTCAACCTTTCCCACGATGAACCCTTTAGAGAGCAAGAAATCTCTCAATCTCTCATACCATGCTCTAGGTGCTTGCTTCAAGCCATACAATACATTTTTCAACTTGTACACATGGTTGGGCTTCTTGTAATCTTCAAAACCGGGAGGTAGCTCAATATAGACTTCTTCATTGATGTAGCCATTGAGAAATACACTCTTCATATCCATTTGATAGAGCTTGATGTTGTGGGCACAAGTATAAGCTAACAAGATCCTAATTGCTTCTAATCTTACAACCAGGGCATATGTTTCTCCAAAGTCAAGACCTTCAACTTGAGTATATCCTTGAGCTACTAATCTTGATTTGTTCCTTACAACTATCTTGTCTTGATCTTGCTTGTTGCGAAAGACCCATCTAGTTCCAATCACATTGTGTCCCTTAGGCCTCTCAACTAACTCCCATACTTGATTTCTTGTGAAGTTGTTTAGCTCTTCATGCATAGCATTGACCCAATCAACATTCGTCAAACTTCATCTATATTCTTAGGTTCAATGGATGATACAAATGAGAAGTGTTACAAAATAATGCTAATCTTGATCTTGTTTGTACACCTCTTGAGATATCACCAATCATGGAGTCCAATGGATGATCTCTTGCAACATTGGTAGGTTAGAGCACTTGCACTTGATTGCTTACATTTGATTTATCATTTGGTGGAGATGATGTACTAGCCACTTGTTGATTCTGCACTTGAGATGATGAACTAGCTTGATTTTGATCATGAGAATCACTAGCTTGCACATTTGAGTTAGAGAGCACTTGATCTTTGTCATCTTCAACTTCAATCATTTCTCTAGGCCTTATGTCACCAACATCCATCTTCTTTATTGCATTTGCCAATTGAGTATCCCTCACATCATCTAGATTTTTATATTTCTCTTGAGAGCCATTGGTTTCATCAAATTCCACATCATGAACTTCCTCAAGGGTATCACTAGCCAAATTCCAAACTCTATAAGCTTTGCTAGTAGTGGAGTAACCAAGTAAGAAACCTTCATCACATTTCTTCTCAAACTTGCTCAATCTAATGTCTTTCTTCAATATGTAGCATTTGCAACCAAATATCCGAAAATATGCAATATTGAGCTTTCTACCATTCAAGATCTCATATAAAGTCTTCTCTAGGAATTGATGGCAATAGAGACGGTTGCTATAGAAACAAGCCATGTTGATAGCTTTGGCCCAAAAGGAATGACTAACATTGTATTCATTCAACATTGATCTTGCCATGTCAATTAAGGTTCTATTCTTTCTTTCAACTAGCTCATTGGATTATGGTGTATACTTGGCCGAAAATTGATGTCTAATGCTATATTCATCACAAAGCTCGTCAACTCTTGTATTCTTGAATTCATTACCATTGTCACTTCTCACTTTCTTAATTGTGGTCTCAAACTTATTTTGTACTCTCTTGATGAATGTCTTGAATGTATCAAACATATCACTCTTGTCACTAAGAAATGCCACACAAGTGTATCTAGTGAAATCATCCACAATCATAAAGTCATACTTGTTACCACCAATGCTTGTATATGTTGTTGGCCCAAACAAATCCATGTGCAATAGCTCAAATGCCTTTGATGTGCTAATTGTGCTCTTCTTTGAATGAGTGTTGCCCACTTGCTTTCTGGCTTGACATGCACTACATAGTTTGTCCTTTTCAAATGTGACATCCTTCAAGCCTCTAACTAACTCATGCTTCACTAACTTGTTCAATTGTTTCATCTCAACATGATCAAGTCTTCTATGCCATAGCCAACCCATACACATATGAATTCACCTAGTGGCACTTGGTAACCGTTTCAACCGTGAAATTCCCCTCTTTATAGTACGGCTATCGATCCTAAGTCACTCACACCATGTATGGTGTCTTGAGTGCAAAACAAAAATGGTCCTATTATATATACCTTTGGCTTGAGCCCATTTTTGTTTTTCCCTTTCTTATTTTCCAAATGTGAAGCATTTGATCATCTTTTGGTCACATTCATCACTATGACCATCATCTAGCTCCACCACTTGGCATGAGACTTATCATTTCATGTCTACACACTTAGCATAATGATTAGTCCCTAGGTTTCATCAATTATCCAAAACTAAACTAGGGCTTTTAGGTATAGGCATGGCAGGCTTGGTGCTGCTGCTAGGGTGCCGCCGTGGTTCACGTGTGAACGCTGGGGCGTGGTTCCAATAGCGCGCGATCCGGGCAGGCACGGGCGCGGTATGCGATGCGGGCAGGCGTCGGGGCGGTGCAGGCTGGCATGGAGCTTCGTCCAGACAGACGCTGCCTCCGGAGCGGGATTTGGCGTGGGGCGAAGGGAGTTGCGTGTGTCGGGCGCGGGTGTGGGAGCTGCGTCCTGATGTCCAGGCACTAGTCGTTGTGTGCGCGTATGGTATAGTGTGAGTTGGTGTAGATTTAATGTGCGCGCGTATGGTATAGTGTGAGTTGGTGCTTCTTAACCCTGATCCAATCGACGACCCAGAAGGCAGATCCAATCTATGACCCAGAAGGTAGAGGTGTAGATATGGCCCGTGGGCCTCACTTTTGGCCCAGTTACCTGTCTCGTCCGAGGTCCAGTACTATGCCGGAAGCATGGAGATAAGAATATTTGTTTTCTTAGCTATGCACACAGAATATTGGAGCCGAAAAAAATAAAAACACAACATTTCAGTATATAAAATATACATATATCCCATAATATACGTATACTCGTATAGTATACAGTAAATATGTACAAGGGTACAATGAACATCCATCAGAGTACGTAGGTCAAACTATCGACAAAAAAACTGGCACACATATATATTATGGTATATATGATGTGAAATGAATATTGAGAGTTAGCACATCAGGTAATATAATGACGATAACTAATGGTGGTGGTGGTGACCGTGCTTCTTGGCCTCTTTCCTCTTATGGTGCTCGTGGACGGCGAACCCCGCGCTGCCGGCGGCGATGGTGGCTGCGATCTCTTCCTTGATCCTGTGCGACCGTGCGTGCTCGGGGTCTTTCTTGGCCTTGTGCTTCTCGTGTACGGCGTATGCTCCCGCGGCGGCGGCGCCGAGCTGGGCCAGCTGCTCCATGTGCTTGTGGTGCTTCACCTCCTTGCGCCAGTCGCCGGCGGCCTGCTCGGACTTGTTCTGCTTGTCGTGGTGGTGGTGACCCATTGCTACACAGCAGCTAGTTAGCGGTGCAACAACGACGACGATGGATATGTAGCGCTAGCATTATTTGTGTTGCGAATTGTGTGTTGCGTTGCGTTGTGATTGTATGAAGACGAGATGGTTGGGATATGAGATGCCACCCGCATGCATCGATCTACTTATATAGCTAGTGTTGGCGCAGAAACCAGAATTACTAGGAACGAACCCGGATTTGCATGCATTGACATAGGTTATTTCATCCTTGCTTTTTACTATAACTACAAAATAGCAATCCTCGACTATGATTGCTCGGACACACTACCGTCAGTCACTCAGTCCTGACCTAAATCATCGGTAGGTATGCTCGACACGTGCTCAGAATAAGAAGACAATGAATTCAAGTTTTTTTAAAAAAAAACTAATGAATTCAAGTTTACCCTTCAAATGATTCTCCAATTTTAATTTGTACCATGACTTTGGGTTGGCAATTTGGTTGAGTAAAAATCATGTTGTATTCAAAAGAACCATACCTAAACTCATTTTTGCAAGTCATCTTCATGGGGATATATTGGATCAATCAATGGTCACGGCATTCTAAAGAGAAAGCAAGATCTGCATTAAAGGACAGATGCAAATGTTGAAAGTGATGGAGTTGGAGTTCTTCAACAAGTTTGGATGGAGAAACAAGAGCCGGATTGAGGCTTGAGTTTGTCATTCTTGTGTCGAGTTATATACTTCTGTATTGCCTTATGAGGATGTAGTCTAAGTACTCAGTATTTTGACATTTGTATCGAAGAGCTATACTCATTCCCTAGTGGATGTGGAAAACCGGAATATTACATATTCCTTAACCTAAAAAAATATATCTAGCACATCAAAATAGTCTCACTAAATCAAACTTGAAATGTGCATTGATAATAAACTTATTTGGTTTTGTAAATGTTAACATATTTGTCTATACTCTTACTCTCTTAGTACAAAATTGATTTACAACAGAACTAAAACAATTACAATTTAGAACAGAGCTAGTAGAATCTTACGTGAGGGCCCGTGCTTCAAGTTCATTGATAAACTAACAATGTTAGATAAAACTGTAATCTATAATAACATGAAAAGGTGTTTTTTTTGTGTGTATGTGTGGAATGGGTTACAAAAGTTTAGTTTTGTGACAGTATTTACCATTGCCACCACTGGTTTAGGTTCTGCATTATTATTTCTTCAACATTTTGTAGTGCTGACGTAGCTTACGCTGTCGCATGCTTAAATAAATTTTGAATTGCTAATATGAGAATGAAGTATTAGATACTCAATGCATAGCTCCATTTGTTCATTATATAATGGCATATATGCAGCAACACCACTAGATCCAATCCAACATGTATGATCCTTTAGAGCCTGTTTGGATGCGCTCGTATCCAAGTCCATATGTGTTTGAGGAGTTGATTAGGTACAATTTACTCCCTACACATGTGGATAAGTTTACATTCTAAATAAGGCCTCAATCATACCGATACCAACTGGTGTGTGCCAGTTCTTAGTTTAAACACTCAGCCCGGTATAAGGCCTCAGAGATGGATACCACATGGTATCTAGGTCTGCCAGAAAGTGTCAACACTGTTCTTTCACGGCATGTAGTGTTTGGACAAACCTCTTTACCAATGTGAGCACAGGTGCACAACCAAACATTTGGGGAACGATCTGTCCAGATAAAAGGAGGTAGGTAGTATGTTAACAAAAACTGTAAACAATCTCAGTTTCTGGCTAGCTAAACTACCAACTTTCTACCATAAAGGCTAAAATAGACATGACCGAACTTTAAACTCTGGAAGTCAACCGGCACTTTTGATTCATAAACTTACAAAACATGCAAGGAAGACACATTGCACAGAATAATAGAGGAACCATCAAGCTGGTCCTACGAGGTTGCAGATAACTGGCGTAAATGTTAGCAAGCAGCATACTGTACTCAATCAAAAGGAACAAGAACAGCAAATTGATCTCATTAATCCAGTTCCTGAGCACACCATCAATTATGTACACTGATCCCTGCATAAGAGGACAGGGATCCTATGCAGTTGCAATAGTTGCACCATACCATCTACAAAATAGTCCAGATTTTCGCAAATACTGTAGCAGTTCGTTTGGTGTGTCGAGTCTAAATCAGCTGATCAGATTACTGCACGGTCTTTGTGGTGCGGTTGTAGCAGCAACCGCACCTACTGATCCCTTTGCCCTATAAGACTAAGTCAACTGATTGTAAAGTTAAAACCTACAACTGCACCTACTGAACCCTTTTTCCCTGTAAGACTAAGTCAACTGATCGCAATGTTAAAACTCTATAATACTAGTATACAGTTACCATTTAGCAATAGTAATACATGGCAAAACTAAGAGATTTCCACCTTGATGTTGATGTGTGTGCCTTTGTGGGATGAGTTAAAAGCAATACACAACCAAACATTAGTAATGGTTTGTGGTATTGCGTAATATGACGACTTTCATCGATTTCATCAGGTTCAAGCACAAAAAATGTGTCAAAATGTAGAAAATATAGATGAAAATCAACAATTCTTCTTAAAGAAAAATCAACAAATCTTGCAACTACAAAAGCGAATATTGGGGAACTAAATGGTTCAACTTTATCTTATCTGTAACAAATGAGCTGATCATCACACTTCCAACATGAATAAATGAGCACAGGCTTGAACATTTTCTTTTTGTGCCATGACCACAACTGAAAATTATGTGCACAGATGGGAATATGGGATGCTTTTGTGCAATGACCATATTTCACCGAATGATAATACCACCTTGTACTCCCTATGTTCTCTTCACAAGTCCTTTCGGACATGAACACAGCTCATAAAGCTTATGGAGCTATGCTCATGCTTATGCAAAAGCTGCAGATGAATTGATAGCATTGTATAATAATTGCAAAATGAGCTGAGTTGAAGGGCAACCACAAAACAGTAACAAGAGTAATTTTAAAGAACCACCAATTAAATTAAAACATATTTCACTGCTATAGGTCAATAGACATATTCGGATGACTTAAATTAATTACACATATAGGGTTCAGGTAAATGACTCATGCAAAGTGACCTTAGTTACTACCATAACAACCAAGATTCGACCATTTATTACCAGTGATAGCAAGAAAAAATTATTTCAGCTCTAAACTCAAAATTTAAGCAGGCTAGGTAGGGAAATTAAACCATGGGCTGTTACCTGACTTGAAAAAGTTCAGAAATCTTATCCAGATCTTCGATCGTCAATAAAGATTTTCCCTAATAGACCATAGAACACTGGCTGGTAAGCTATACAAAGTAGCCACACACATACAGTAATACTGACCAGTAAGCTACACTACACAAAGTAGCCATACACATATAGTAAAGAATGGATCAAAGCTGTCTAAATTAGCAAAACTTTGCAGTCAAGAGATATGATTGTCTGTTTCCCCCCAAACAAATTTCCAATAACCCATAACTAACTGTCTGGATTAGCCTTCCAAGGCTTCACATGGCTGGTGGAATTATTTTGGTGGTGCACAAAAATACAGTGCAAGACAGTATGATAGACTTGATGCATGACAGTATTGTGGAAAGCCATAAGCCCATAGGGCATAAACACAAGGTAAATTAAATGCCTCAAGCTTGGCAATACAACTTTTACTGCTATATATGGATAAAAAACACACAAATTATTATAAAATAGAAGTAATGAAAAATTGTTCACCATACATTTGCTCTTAATAAAATTGGTTGGAACTGATTTTTCAAATTTATATACAAGTTATTGGTTATTACTCCCTCTGTCCACAAAAGGATGCAACTGTCACTTTTCGAGGAGTCAAACAATTTGAAGTTTGACCAAAGTTATATAAAAAAGTACTAGAATTTATGATACAAAATAATTAACATTAAATTAATTATGAAATATATTATCATAGTAAACCTAGTTGGAGACATAAATGTTAATATTATTCACTATAAACTTGGTCAAAGTTAAGCTAGTTTGACTTGTACAAATCCCATAGTTGCATACTTTTTGGGACGGCCTTGTACTCCCTCCATTCAAAATTGTAGGTCGTTTTGGTTTGTCCTAAGTCAAATTAGTCTACCTTTGACCAAGTTTATAGGAGAATGCAAATGCATCAACATCTAGCACATCAAATTAGTTTCATTAAATCAACCTTGAATATGTATTGATAATACATTTATTCAGTATTGTAAATGCGAATATATTTGTCTATAAACTTGGGACAAAGTTAGAGAAATTTGACTTAGGACAAAAATAAAATAACTTACAATTTGAAACGGAGGGAGTAGTATCTGTGGCATAACTAAGTGTTACAAAAAAAATTCAAAAAGATCAAGTGTTTATACGTGTTGAGAAACCATATACCATTGATGTTAAGTCAAAATGTTAAATGACAAATAATGATGTCAGGCACATTTGACTCCAAAGTGTTCAATTTAAATCCAGGCACACCGGACTCTCTTAAGTGTTTGTTAATTTAAAATCCTCTCAAGTGTTTTAAATTAAACTTAAGCATACATAGCATCATTCTACACAGAGAGGAAGTGGATAGCGTATTCTCTATGGATCTGGTTTCTCTATATTGGTAGGAAAGTCCTCTATTGATTTTAAGTTTCACTATTTCTGAATTGGTAGGGAAAAAATGACGGATGATCTGCAGCTGCAAACAGTCATCTACCCTGTTAGTCACCATCCAATTTCAATACACCCAGACAGCGAGGTAAATTGGACTCCAAAGCCCCTAAATGCAACCAAAAAAAGGAAGATAATCAATGTCAGACGTAGTTTGGACAAGTTAATTTACACGTGCAACTGTACTCAAAACTAAACGAACATTTTACTCCATTTAAATTAGTAGGTTTCTACAATTATCTTTCAGAATTTGTAAAAGATAGCCAACAGTGGGCTAAAGGATTGAAGAGACATTTAATGTCATTTGTATGGTTCCCACAGTCCAATAATTTGCCAGTCAACCTTGAAATTCAAATCAATATTAGTGTTGTCTCGAAGCAGCAAATGGAAATCTGTTTCTTCTAATAAAAACACAATTCATAACTACTTTTAAAATAAATAAACCAACCCAGAAGAAAGGAAGCTTTATATTACGGACTTACAGAAAAACTAGACATGATATGACAAGGACTAGAACTTAGATCGTCCATCCACACCCCTTCACCAACTCAGGTAGGTTTAGTTCCTAAATCCTAATGCATTGCTACTTATGAAGTAATCACTTCCTAGCAGTATCAAGTTACAAGGATTTGTTAATCTCTTACCAAAGTTTACCTTTATAACTTTCAAATATATAACATTAAGTCGCTTGTTACCAAGAGTAAGGAACTGGAGGTAGGAAATAAAAGCGTCCCTATCTTCTGAAGAAAAATATAAATAGTGAGCTTAGCAAGCACTTTCTCCTCACAGGGCAAAATTAACTATTATGACATATTTTATCTCAATCATATAATAAATGGGCAAAAGAATCAACAGGAACATATCCACACATATGAAACATAGAATCTAACAACACCAAAATTACAGCATAAGATTAACGACTGAAACAGGCATAACACAAACCAGATACAGACTATTTCACGAAAATATGAGGATGTGAGAAGCCAGTTGCATGTATATTATCTTACAGCAGGGACAGGGAGGATATCTAACTGGCTTCTCTGAGCCTCTTGATCAGGGTATCAAGAGATTTCTTCTTTGGGTTCTGCCTGGCACCCCTTGTCCCGAATGTTGAGAAATAACTCTCTGAGGTATCTCTAAACTTCTCTGAGATGATTGCAACCTTTCTATAATCTAGCTTGTTATAGCTCTTTTCACGGATCACTGGATTTAGGAAATTCTCTGGACTATTGCTCATAAGAAGATTCACTAGCTGCCTTGCTTCCACTAGTGCAGCCTTCATTTCATTTTTTGCAGATTCTTGACCTGAGTCCACGAACAGGCTAGACATGCCCTCTGCAAATGTCTCAAACATTTTGAGATCAGTATCTATACCAGTGACCGCATTGGCATTGAACCGCTTTACTGAATCGTTCAAGAAGAGCTCGATGATCCTTTCAGAGATGTGGGCAAGCACTGCCACAAGTTCACGGTGGAGCACGGGAAGGGGAAGGATCTGCTGTGCAGTTGATGTGAGCGTCTCAAGGTAGATGATGACCTCATTCGCATACTCATTGCCGCCAGGAGGAGGGTCATCAGCCATCCAGTTGACACCATCAGATTGCCGCATGAACTCGTCAGCCTTGGCACGCAGAAGCCGCAGCAGGAGTGCCTCCGCAGCATCACGTGACCTGCGAAGTGGGAAGTCCCGCCGACCACGCTCCACAGCACGCAGCGGCACACCACACAGTTGCGCAGCATGGCGTGTGAAGAACTCGCATGCCCGCTCCATCACAGACATGTTAGCAGCAACCTGCATTGCCTGGGACACACTTAGACCACTGCCTGAATCCACAAGCTTTTGAATAGAAGCATCCACCACCTCAGAGAGGATCCGACCAAGGTACTTCTTCACTGCTGCATAGGTATCCCCACCACCCCCATGTGCCATGAAGCTCACAGAATCTTCAATGAATGAACGAACAATACGGCAAATGTCTGGGACAGTGCATGAAAATGGTGCAACATATGGGAAAGCTGGGGTGATGTCTGAGCTCTGAATTCCAAATGCAAGGACATTCATTGAGTACTCATACTCCTTTCTCATGAGCATCTGATCAAACTTATCTGCAGCCAGTGCCTCTGCCACCTGCCTACGGCAATCTGCAAGCAGCAAATCATGGTACTTGTCTCTGTGCTTAGCCAGCACATCCAGCATCATCCCTACTGGATAACCATACCGCCGCATTGTGGCAGAAAGCAAAGCAGCATAATCAGTGATGAGAAGCAAGTGGTTTGCTGTCTGCATCCTGGAGAAGTTGTCTTCCATCACAGAGACCATCTTCCCCACAGCGGCATCCCAAAGTGCATCTACATCTGGCCGAGATGTGAGCCCACCACCTGTTCTAAACACCCGGTCCTCAACAATAAAGAACCCAGCAATCTGCGAGAAAAACACCTGGTGGGACTCGAGGAATGGCGTCGCCGCAATGACATCAAAGTCCGATGTCAGCTGCAGCTTCCTGTTTTCCAGGTAGTACTTCTTGAACCGCTCACCCAGCTCCAGCGTCTGGTGTATATGCATCGCTCGATAGAGCGGTGTAAGGTCAAAAGAGGCTGCAGCCGCACCATCTGCTGCGTCAGCTGTTGCCGCGGCTGCTGCAAAATCATCGAGGTCACCAACTCCATCGTCATCCAAGGTGATGCACTCCTCCAGCGGGCGGTGCTTGGAGCGGAGCTCCTCCTGGCGCTGCCTGGCGGCAGCCGAGCGGCCGATGGCCACCTGGCCGAGGTGCCTGGAAGCAGCGCGGATGCTAACCATCCAGTCGGAGAACTCCCTGGAGATCTCGCGCTCGGCATGCGCGCGCACCGCAGGGACGACGCTGAGCAGCATGCGGCGGAGCGTGGGTAGCGGCAGCGGCTCGGGTCCCGAGGCGAGATCACGGTCGATGGCGTCGACGGCGCGCAGGGCGAGGTAGAGCCCATGGTTGCCGGCCTGGAGGTGCGCGTTCGCCCGCGCCGCGAGCGCGAGCAGCCGCACGCACCGGCGGGAGGAGGCTAGCGCGGAGGAGAGGTTCCCCGCGAGCGAGCGCGCGGCGAGGAAGGACTCAAGCGAGGCGAGCAGCGGGGCCGCCGAGGAGAGAAGCGCGGAGTGGGACGCCGAGAGGGAGCCCTTGAGCGCGTCGGCATCGGCCAGGAGGGACCGGAGGTCGTCCACGGCGCGGATGAAATCGTGGAAGTGCGCGCGGCAGAGCTCCTCGATCTCGGCCTCGCGGTCCCGCGCCGCGCCGCGGAGCGAGGCGAGCAGCGGCTCGGGGCGGCCGCACGCGAAGGCCCGGCGCACGAAGGGGCCCAGGTCCTCCCCGGCCGCGATGGCGGCGGAGAGCTGCGCGAGGTCCGCCTCGGATGGCGCGGATGCGGACGACGCATGACCGGCCCCCCGCCGCCGACAGCGGCGCGTCGCCGGGGAGCTTGCGCCGCATCGAGATCTGAGGCAGGCGGTAGGGATGGTAAGCAACTTGGTTGGAGGCAGCTCAGCAGTTGCCGAGTTGTGAAGAGGAAAGAAAAAAATTGGAGATTACTAGTCGACAGAAACGAACGGAACAGGAGGGGGCGGTCGGAGAAGGTGGGTTGGGTGGCCGGAAGTGGGTCCGGCACGTCGGTGAGTGTTTGGAAGGAAAGCCAAGTGCTTGCGTGACGGTGACGGGACGGAGGAAGCGGAGGTGACTGCGTATTGTTGAACGCACACGGTGGTTACTGGTACGGCATTGGACAGTTGACCCACGTTGTGAGAGAGCTGGCCGGTCGTCAGCTGGTAAAAAGAGACTGCCGAGAGCCTGAGATGGCAATTGCAATTGTAAATTTAAGTTTTTTCACTCTCTTTCCATCACATTAATTTTTAACCGCTTGCATGGAGTATTAAATATAGGTAAAAAAAATAACTAATTACACAGTTTAGTTGGAAATCACGATATGAATCTTTTGAGCCTAGTTGGTCCATGATTGGACAATATTTGTCAAATAAGGCGAAAGTGGTACTATTCATCGGGTTGAATTTTTCTTCAATCTAGACAAGGGCCCGCTGGGTTTTGCTAACCCAAACACATGCCGGTCAATAAAAAGTCTACCTACTAAAAAATCCAAGACCAATCAAGGGTACAATTTTATGTCAAGCCCATACCCACTCGGGTACCGATCGGGTTTCCTATGCCCGCTAACTGACCATCAAATCGAAACACTTGCAAATAATAATTTAAATATGCATACGTTTATCACATATATCTAACTAACATCCAAACCTATATCTGAATATATGAAATATTTAATTTCCATTTATGTACATATATTTATATTATCTTCTAATTTAAAATTTAAATGTTTATTATTTAGCTAACTTCAAAGATTTTCGGTGGGGAAAATATTTTTCTACCGGCGTTGCTGCCAGAAGATGTATTGAAGGCGAAGGCGGCCGATCCTCTTCGACTTCGGGTGGCTTTCCTAAGCTTGATGCCTATGTGCTTGCTTAGGCTTCACGAGGTGGGACAAGAGCGAGCAAGCACTACTTTTTTTTTAGGGGAAGAGTGCTGGACCTATGGCCCTCCGCTAAAGGCTGCTTGGCTAAGTGGGCCACCGTGAAATCAAAGCCCATAGAATATCGGCAGCATGCTATGTTAGCCATAGATCATTCGTCCTCTTTCTTAGTTCTCACCTTTTTCGCAAATGTTCATGGTTGTGTACATACAAATTTACGGGTTTAAAAAACCCATAGGCTTATGGGTTTGGGTACTATACCCCAGACCCACACCCATAAACCCGCAGGGTGTGATCTTTTGTCCAATAACGAACCCACGGTTAGAAAAATTGACCCATACCCTCATACCCTAATAATAGAGTAAAAAACCCGTCGGGTTTCAGGTACCCGTTGTCATCTCTACCTCAGACCAAGCATACAACGCAGTTAGGTCATGCATGTTCAACTTACAGGCTCTGGGAACTCTCTATGTTGCACCGAACTCTGGGCTTCATTGGTCCGAGGGGCATCGAACCCTAGGGCAGCGGACCATGCGTCACGCTAGCCGTTGGGCGACGATGGCTATCTTCAAACGGTCAGCAACACGTGGTAGCTTCTAAGGGCGTTGGCCCCTTCGCACGATGTTTCCGACGGTGGGTGTTAATGGCTAGTTAGCTCCTTGGGGTGTTATAAATAGACATTGGTTGCCATTTGGCTGGCTCTCTCGGCACTCTAACCTGTTGAACACCCTTGTGAGCCTAAGCAAACACCTCTCACTCATCTTTTGCCTGTTGCTTTATCCAAATTGAGATTGGGGGTGATTCTAGTGCATTTTGCATTGAGTTTTTGCTACTAGAGGCGCTAGTGATCGAGTTGAGCTACGGGATTCTTGTAACTCTTGGTGGTTGCCACCACCTAGATGCCTTGGCGGCAGTGGAAGGTCATGAGCGGCTTTGATGATTGTTGTCAGCTCCAGTCAAGTGATTATAAGGGGCTCTTGTGCTTATCCCCGCCGGAGATCGTGAAGAGCAACTCTAGTGGAATCGTGGCTAATTGGAGTGCACCATTTGAGTGGTTCTTGTGGTACCCTTGGTGGATCTAGCTTGTCATGCTAGTTAGCTCGTGAACCATCACTTGAGGACTCGCCACAACGAGGACGTAGGTTGCCGGCAAGCAACCGAACCTCAAGGATATATCTTATATCATCCCTTGCCCCATGTGGTTTGCTCACTATCACTCTTGTACTTACTTTCATATTCTTGTTTGTGTGGTAGTTGCTTGACTAGCCTAGAGTAGTGGTAGTGTTAGTTGTAACTAGTTGTAGTTACCTTTATTAGTAGCTCTTGCTAATTGTAGCTAGTTTTGCTAGTTGGTAGCTTGCTTTCTCGTGTGACAGAGACTAGAAAACCAAGCTACTAAGCTTGTGTAGAAGCTTGCATTGAGTGAATTAGAGCTAGATCGAGTAGATGCTTTTAGGGCCTCTTATTGTACTATTTCACTTTGCTCTAGTGTTTATGACTTTGTAGAAGGTTATTCACCCCCCCCTCTGGCCATCTAGATCCTATCAGGGAGGTAGGAAACTTTCGGTCAAAAGCCTTACCTAGCTAACATTGAGGTAGTGGAGACACTCGATACGTATCGCTTCTCATTGAAAGCATTTTTGTGAGGCCTCCTGACTCCTAGAGTTTAGATTGAAAACCTTGGGTCCATTTGTCAATGTTGGCGGCATTTATGGGTGTCACTTTCCTCCTTGGAGGTATGTCGTGGTGATCACCCCTCATCCTCAAAGCTCTTTGCTTGTTTGTTACGGCCTGGAAGGGCGCCTGTTTGCCGGTGCTTTGGTGGCTTGTTGGCGATGTATTATGTTGTGGTTGTTGTTGATCTCATTGCGGGGTGTTCTTTGTTTTGTTTTGTGTTACTATAAGTTGTTTCTTTTCTATTAACATGTCCGATAATTTTCTTACCTGTGGCTTTTCAAAAGAAAATATGTTTACTTAGTGTGCGTTGTTAGGGTTCTAGATTCTTCTAGAAACGTTTTTGATTCAGATTCTCTCTAAAAATGTCTCTGCAAATCTAGAATCACTTCATAGAATCGTTTGGCTGGCTCGCTAAATTCTTGAAACTAGAACTAGAATCGGAAGATACAAGGTGTTACATATTTTATCTGAACTGGTAAAAAACGAGAATCGGTTTCAGGTGATTCTCTGTGCAAGCGACTCTAGTGATTCTAGTGAGAATCTAAAACGTTTCTCACTGCCAAACACACCCTAGTTCTACTTGTCCATTGCTTGCAGTAAGTTTTCTTAAGATAGGTTGATTATGCTGCAATCTAACCCATGATAAACATACATGGTTTCTTAGTCTTTAGATAGTTTGCACTAGTTTTACCTTCTATCTTTTGTGGCAAAGTCTAAAGAATAGGACAAACTCCCATCCATGCCTCCATTTGTATTAGTATAATCTTACATTGGTATCATGCATAAGTGCACCTACCAAGTGGACGTGCAAGAAACATGACCCATTATCTCATGATTTATTGTTGTTGGCTCATACAGACAAGGATTTCTGAAATTACAATGGCGTTATGAATTATTCATTCAAGTATCTGAGGGCAAGATTTCATAGTGCCTAGAGTATCTTTTTAAGGGTCCACAATTTTATGATCTGTTGAAAAACTACAAAGGCCACCATGTTAGTTTTAGCTTGCGCATAATTAGAATCATATTAGGGCTTTATGCTTCATCAGATTTACATGCATGGAACATGTTAAAAAACTAATGTGCCGATAAATGGAAGATATAACTACATGGAAGATGGATTGCGATGGATCATATATACACTCAGCATTAGTTATCAACGGGGCTGGAAGCCTGAAACCAAATCGAAATGCAAAGGCTACCAAATCTGCTCAGAAAATGAGGATGACGGCAACTAAGGGGTGTTTGGTTTGAGGAGTTAAAGTTTAATAAATACTGTAGCACGTTCGTCTTATTTGACAAAAAATTTTCAATCTTGGACAAATTAGGCTTAATAGATTCGTCTCGTAAATTACTCCTAATCTGTGCCGACATGTATATAATTAGTCTACATTTAGTACTCCATACATTTGAGAAAACATTGATGTGATGGGAGTTAAACTTTAACACGTTGAAACCAAGCATGCCCTAAGATGAACCCTTTGGTGCTATAATTCCACAGATGTTCTGCTAAGAAAGATCTCGGCAACACCTTCAGCTCTTTGCAACAGGCCAACAGCATCTACCGTCTCTTGAAGTTGAAGTTCACAAGTAGGACATACCGCATTCTTATCTGATCTACGTTGTACACTATGTACTCATTGTAAAGCAAGCCACCCTGCAACCAGAGAGCAGTATTTTCACAGTTACGGTGCTTCCCATATGGGATTTGCATTTGGAAATATATAACCATGTAAATGCAGCACGGGAATGTACATACCCTTTTGGAAGGTTCCTGTTTAGGTTTGCCAAGGGGAACAACCACACCATCGTCAGTGATCTTAGATTCGACCATATCAGGTGCTGTTTGACCAGCTCCCTTCGTGCTGCACAAAAATAATTGCAACCAAATCTTGTTCATATCAGCAGCATGCATAATATTTTCAGCCACTAACAAGCAATTAGTCCATTCTCTTGTATCGTTTTCATGCAATTTTAAAATTCAAAAAGGAAATAGATGAGGGACGTTACAGTAGTGTATATTAAATGGAGCATAAAAAATATCTTCCAATCTTGCGCCATTATAAGTACTGAGTTAACATCAGGAATTGGCCACAAGAAAAACACAAGCAAACAATGATTTAGGAAACATATTGTCTTCCATTATTGCATATCATTTAACATTAGAAATTGGCCAAAGGAATACATATAGAAAATGATTTAGGAGGAGAAAAGAAGGTGCTATAATCAAAAGAAATTGCATCAGTAACTGACCTTAATTTTCCCTTGGGCAGGTTATTAGCATTGTAATCTGCATTTAGTAGCTCATTCATATCGCCCAATGCAACCTGGCAAATTGAAGTTAAATAGCTCACTCGTAATCTGCATTTACCCTGAACTCAGCAAATACCTTACAACAAAATAATTGAGCAGAACTCTAGTCTCTATATGACAAAGTAACTAGTGTAACAAACAAAATAATTGGGACATGCACATATGACAATCAAGTGATCAACCAGTGTAACAAATAGATAAAATACCACACAATCTGAAGCTAGTAAAATCATGCATGAATATTCAGTAGGCAGCAGACCTCACATAAAAGCAGCACTCCAGATCTACATGCTTCTGAAGCGCAGCAATAGTTTGCACTCTTTGAAAACATGTCAGCAAAGTAAACACCCTTGCCGAACATGTAACCACTAACAGGTGCTTCAGGAGGAGCGATTCGCAGACCTGGGAGATAGTAATTCAAGACAAGAACCATCACCTATCAAAGTGCCAAGTCTCAAAGAGCACAAAAGGTAACACAAGCTGAATTTAGTTTTTTCCATATGAATGAACAAACTTTGCTAGACACTAACTACACAAGTGTTAAAAACGTGAAGAAAAGCAACATAACAAATTCTCATGAAAATGAGGCATTCCATTCGTGCTGATAAATTTAACATTGAAAGCAGTCCCACTACGAACTAGATGCTGATCTTGTGAGCTCCAGGAAAGTAGATAGCAGGAAGTATCTCATCAACTTAGAAAGCAGAGTGAAGCCATATATAGAAGTGGTAGTAAATAATTTTAGATAGCATGAATTACCCTGAGAAAGGATCCCAGTCCAGTTGCTCAACCGAGAACCATGCCACAAAAGCATCCTATTTCTTGTACTAGCAAACTGCATGCACATGTTGAAAATTAGTCATGTCAGTCCAATCTTTTGGGTTGTGCAGATTATAACATAACAGAAATATCTCACTTTCTGAAATCGCTCTGTTTCACCATGCCTTGAAACCTTAAATATTTGCACTATGTCCACCGTATAACCAGAGTGTGTTTTTCCATGTGTATTCCTCAAATATGTTTTTATCTGGACAGCAGATATTTTTGTAAATAATTAAAAACTTCAGATGAGCAATTTGCCAAAGACAGCGGACAAGAATAAAGACACCATTCCATGTTGCATAAGAATGTTTTCACACATTTATTTATAAGGTTGAATCCCCATATCTAAAAGAAAATATGTAAGATTGAGATGTAAATATGTTAGCTTGAAATGCGAAAGAATCCTTTTGAGCTACAGACTCGAACGTCCACAATATATGTATGTATATTGTTGGTAGGAAAATTACCATAGAGTACTCATCTGAATCAGCTTCAAGAGGTGTGAGATCACAATGAAGTTGCTTGTATCGAGCATATAGCGGATCATCCTACATTTTCAATCATGTTATGCTTATGTTTAAAAATGTGTAAGGGTATGAAGCATGGAAAACTATTATTTTAGTTACCCAAACAAATCAAAATGTGCCGCCAACTCCAGAAACAAGTGAAAATTGCACATCGCGATTAGATTAAATTCACACAATTACACAATTTTTCCACATCTCTCAGAAAACTACACAATTTAGTTCAATTCGATGTGTAAGATTTCAATAAAACCACATCTGTAGATTCATGATAAATGCAACAGAATCTGATGAGTAAGATCCAATATGTAGACTGAGTTCTATGCAGCGTGCAGTTTTCTTTTGGTTCACGTGATGTGTGTTCTAGGAAAAAAAAAGATAGTTCACATTCACATTCACATATATGTATGTTTTTGTAGATTCACTCAACAATAATCAAAATCAATGAAAAAAAAATAAAGTATTTATTTTATAGTGATATATACTCCCTCCGTTCCAAATTATAGCTCACTTTGGCTTTGTCCCAAGTCAAACTTCCGTAACTTTGATGACATTTTTAGAAAAATATATCAAACATATATAAGTCCAAACAAATGATTAATTTAAACATATTCATGGATAATTTTATGAAACTAATTTGAATTCTAGAGTGTATTTTTCTATAAACTTTTCTAAGTCAAAAGAGGTTTAACTTGAGACAAATCTAAAGTGAACTATAATTTGGAAGAGATGGTATATAAAAAGGTACAACAAAACATATTTAGGGCATATCTTTTAAGGACGAGATGACATCGGCCCAGGCAAATGGAACTTGTGGCCAGACTGTTATTGGCATATAACTGATTCAATTTTTTAAAGCCAAAGAGACATAACATGGTTAATTTCCTTATATGCCACTGAGAAAACTCACAATCCCTGATATGCCATCACTGACCCCCACAGTCACTGACAGTGCCATATAAAGGATTTAAGGTATAGTCGGTAGCATATAAGGAATTATTCCTAAAAAAAACTTGACCCATTAGTGAAATGGAAAACCTGGTCACTTGAATCATCCTCCAAAAGTTTAGTTGCAATTTCAATCTCACCAAGGGCTTCAACCTAGTGCAAGAAAACAAGGTGAGCAGATTCTGCACAAACATCAGCCATAGAGGACAATGTACAGTCGTATGCTGCATCATACAAATAAGGGGCATAACTGTGAATCTCCATCAATAAGTGATGTGAATAACAATAATATGAAACTTAAATCAATTCAGCTACTCTGATTGAATTTGCATAAGAATGACAGATATGTTTCCCAGTTACATATAAAAACTAGGATATCAGAACTTAAAATGAACTAAATGCACTCTGTTTCTAAACAAATAAGAATTGAAAGCAGCAAAGATAATAGAAATGAGTAGAAGGCAATAGCCTATTACCATCTCCAGCTTAGCTTTTAGTTTCTGAGGAGTGTCGATAATAAATTCACCTGTCAGATGACGTTTGTTAGAAGGCAATCACTTCCAAACTAGCATCTGTTTGGTTTCAAGATGAGGTGGGACGGGATGATCCCATCCCTATTTTTTTGGGGCATGACTGTCCCACTTTGTTGTGAAGGATAGGTCAATCCCGGTTTTTTGTTTGGTAGGTGGGATGGCATTGAGCGGAACCAATCTGTCAGCCATGGGACCCACCTGTCAAACTCACATGCAACATCTTTTTCCTATATAAAAAAACAAATCCATCCTCGGTCCATCCACCTGCTCCCACCGTACCCGTCTCTAAGACTGTAACAGTTGATCCGGCCACTCCCACTGCTCGCTTCCATCGCCGTTGCCTACAGCCACAACAGATGGAGCTTGCCACGCTGGCCTCACCACCATGCCACCCCAGTGTCAGATCAGCTCAAGGTCCCCGCGCCACCCTCGTCCCCCATGTGCCACAAAGGCTCGAGCTCGCCTTGTCGCTCTCACCTGCATCCAGTGCGCTCAGATTCAAGGTTACACACACCGCCTCGCCCCTGCACCGAAGCGGCTCGGCCTCGAGCTGGCCAGCACCAAAGCTCCCGCCTTGGTGATGTGCCTAGAGTCGAAGATGGATAACAACGCCGTCAATGAGGGATGGGCTCTATAACTCCCCCATGTGCAAAATCTGCTGATGGCCCCATCTCACATGTGGAATGAGCTCGGGATGGGCTCTATAACTCCCCCATGTGCAAAATCTGCTGATGGCCCATCTCACATGTGGAATGAGCCCGCATATGCATAACACCTCTCTTACACTGTCATTCTCAGGGGTAGTACGTTTGGAGCGACAAAGATTATAAGCTGGCCCTCACCCTCCTAAACTTCGAAGATGATACTAAACCCGTCAAGGCGTCAACCACAACTACACATGAACCGCATGGGCCAACTACTACAAGCTAATAATGGGCCAAGGTATTATAGGCTCACCCCCACATCTAAGTAGCATATTCCCGTCTAGGCTCAACCCATGCCCTGACGCCCCACAAACCAAACACTGATGGAAAGAGTATCACCAAGTCCCATCCCCACTTGTCCCCTGAACCAAAAGAATGCTAAAGAGGCAACTGAAACAGTGCTAAAACATAATATATTCATTTTGTAAGGACACTAAGCTAGAAGGTTCGAGACTCACGCATCTTTCTGAAACCAAAGTCATGAGGAATCACGGTGTAGAATTCCCTACAACCAGAGGCAACATACAAAATAGTTTAGTGGTTGAAGGACAAAAATTTCTACTGCAACCAGAATCAGTAGAATTTGACTATTCTCTATACTGGGCATGGATGATTTCAAGCATAGAACAGCCATCATTGATTCTGATAAAGAAATGTTCAATATTTCCAATAAACTACTTCATACCTTGAGATTGGCAAACAACCATAATCAATCGTTACAATATTAAAGACCATACCATGTATGGCAACAGGAACATATTGATGGTTATCATTGATATTTTGAAAGTCTATGACTCCTATTAAACGATGTCCAATTGCCCACAATGCTAGGCTAATGAGTAAAAAGACACTCAATAACATGTGAAGCAACAAAATGTCAATATTTCCATAATTTAAATAATATAAAACACATGATGAAAGCATATTGAATATGTCCAATAGGGTGTCAACAAGCATCATATTTTAGTCATATAATATACTTTGTCAAATAAAAAGAAACTATGAGCTTACCCAGTCAATTGCTCAAGCTGTCTCCTGTCTGCCTTTGAAATAACATTGGATATCCTTTTCAAAACATCATAACCCTATGGAAAGCTCGGAAATGTTATCATTATTAAAACAGAGTGAAGCTTTTAACACACATCTTGCGAAACAGTTTCAGTGTATGCTATATTTAAGTTATTTACTTGTAAAGTTTGTGCCAATGCAACTCTATGTTATTCTTTCACCTAGCTTGTAAGATAGTTAAGTGCCAGTTGTATATGTGAATCATTCTTCACCCTGTAGTATTATGTCCACAATGAATTCATAATTCCCAATTAGAAACAACAACATAACCAAGTTCACGGGCGTGAATGTAATCAGTCAAACTGTGGTGTGTGGTGTGTGTTGTAAAGGGTTCTTAACCCATCTTTCTTAATATAATGAAGCGCAGCTCTCCTGCGTTTTTCAAGAAAAAAACATCAACATAACTCACCTGAAGTATTGTAGATTTGCTTAGCTTTCCAAGGGGAAGCTTGTCAGCATTATAACCTATTTGATTGAGCAAGATGATAAGTACATGCTAATGCTAAATGTATAAGCAACATAAATATATTTTTCATTTTTCAACATAACAGATACAGACTGGGACAAGATAAAACCGTGCAATTGATTGTTCGTTTTTTTCCCTGAATTAAATCAGCGCTACTATTTGAACTGGTGATTAATAATCAATTTACTCCCTTGAAACCCAGTTTTTCTATTTGAAATTAAGTCCATTAAATGTGCAAAGCATTAATTATTCCACGAAACTTACGAAGGTGGCACACATCATCAAAGATTTTTTGGTGATAACAATATCATCTTAGGAAATAAATACAACTAATAGTTACCTTCGCACAGACTTTACATTATGAATTTACGATACTAGAATCTGTTTGAACGGGAACAATGCAACTTACCTATTTCCACCATTTGTTGCTTCATCATGCTAATATTGCAGATCAGGGATATGAACTGCGCAATTCTAGTTTCAAGTTTTGTCTCTTTTATCTGATCAGTAACGGAACCTTTCTCCTGGGGCAAATAAGAACAAAGAATTAAAACCAATACAAATATTAAATTAGAAACAATTTGATAAGTGAAACTTACTATTTCTTTATCAGTTTCACCATAATCCATTTCAAGCCAAGTGTATTTCTTTGCATAACATTTGAAGTTCTTGCGATCAGACCAATGATTATTAGTTTTGTCATGGAACTTCCCCTCAAATTCATATATTGCTTGGTCTCGTGTTAAAAAGGGACCATGTAGTTTATCTTGACCTCGTACCCCTACTCTTCCCCATCTATTGTAAACCATGAAGCTTCCACCAGCATCAGATTCTACAATTAACAGGCACAAGTTAACTCTCTATCTAATATCAACCATCATTCATATTTCATAGATTGAAACCATGTTGGCAACAAGTACATTTGACTTGTGCAATACTGCATTACATTTGAATAAAATAGTACAGATGCACATGAGAGCAAAAAAGAGAAACTTGCAACATTTTTTGGATAGCATGGTATTTTCATCGACCAATTTAATCACTCAGTTGTTGACAATTTAAAATGAATTGAACAAAGGCATCTGCAAAAAGTGATTTGCATGACAAACCTAAAACTTGAATGATATAAAACTTATTGTTGTTGTCTCCAACATTAGTCTGGTTCAAGGTGGCATCATAGATCTCATCGCCCTGTAGAAAGCATGTCCACCATAAACATGATAACAAAAGAAGCATAAGGTCATCGAAAATCAGTTTAAGGGTACTAAATATTTTGCATTCCATTCTAAAAAGATGTCTCTTAAAAAACTTTACACCTGCTTTCAATACCAAAACTTAAGGGAAGAAATTAGGGAAAAATTATAAGTTTTCCTTGGAATAGTCTTTCAATTTCAGACAGAATTAGTCCTGCTAGATTAGGCTACCACAAAATGTCTATTAACAGACAAACTGAATACCCCACGATTGCAGCAGCACTCAGTTAATGTGATTTGGCTTAGGGGACACAAATGGTCTATAATTTGTTTTTTCATCCTAGAGGGATCATATTTTTCATTAGTTCAGCATATGCCTATGAGGTGGAGCAAATTGAAGTGCACACCCAAGGCACACAGCAAGTATAAGACAATTAAAGGAAAAGTAAATCATCGTACCACTTGCAAGACATGATAGTTCACTTTTATGTGATCGGGAATGTACTGATCCAGCACTGCAGCTCCCTTCTTCGTGGCTGTAACCATCTTCTCGTTTTTCACCTCAACCTCCTCATCACCACCTGTACCAATCAATTACAGGAACAAATTATAGCCTCACCTTTAATGAATGAGCATAGGTACTGCAACCCAATCCAGGGGAAAAATACATGAAGAAACAAAGAGACCTTTTATGACTTCCTTTTCGCCCTGAGGACCACCATCTGCATCTGCAGCAGGATCAGCAGTCGCCGAGAGCAACTTCTGGATAACACCCTTCTTGCCCCCATTTGCCGCGAGTCCCCGTGCCTTAGCCAATCCCTGCAGCTCGCGATAGCTCATGCCCTCTAGTTTTGCCAGATCTATAGACGTATCGCCGTTCCCCTCTTCATCCCCATCACCGGACCTTTTCCTCTTCTTATTGTTCCCGCCGTTCCCTTTGCCATCCACGAGCACACCATCTACGGCTACGCCATACCCATCTGCCACCTCGGTTGCCGCAGCAGCAGCCGCGATCTTCTCATCCTTGCAGATTGCGGCGTCCAGCCTCCGCATCTGGTGCAGATGACATTACAGCAGTCACAACAAGGATCTCGAACGCATCAATACGCGCACGCAATAGAAACCTAGAACAAGCACAGCAAGCCTGCGCAGCACGAGCACATGATGCGGGCGCCCATTCGCGCCGCTGGGCCGCGCACACCGCAGCAAAAATCGGACGCGAATAGCAGCTGGGCGATTGCTGGGGTAAGCTTCTGACGTCTTGGGGAAAGGCGGGAGGACTCACGAGAGCATTCTTGGTGCCGGTGACATCGAGGCCGCGGCTCAGCAGCGCCGCGCGGAGCTCCTCCACCCGTAGCCTCGCCGACATCTGCTCCTCGGCCCTGGGGTTCCAGAAGGTTCGGGCCCCCGGGCGGTGGGCGGTGGCCGGTGGCGGCGGTGGGGTGAGGTCGTGGGAGGGGGAATGGCGCGCGGGGTTAGAGTTTTTGGCTCAATGGGGTTTTGCCGTTTTGGAGTGGGTAGCTGGGGTTTTTTATGGCGTTTCCTTCCGGAGGAACGCAGGAGGACGGGAATACACGAATCGTGCCGGGGAAGGACCGGACCGACTGTGGACCGATAAAAAAAAGTTTTTTTTATCTAAGCCATTACTCCCTCCGTCACATTGATTGTGTAACTATGAAAACGTACCGTTCAAACTGTGTTAACTTTGACCAAATTTATAGCAAAAAGTATTAGCATTTATGTCTCGAAATAAATTTATTATGAAAATATATTTCATAACCAATCTAACGGTACTTATTTTGTCTCATAAGAGTTAGTATTTTTTATGTAATTTTAATTAAAATTTGCGATGGCTGACTTCTCGAGATGCGAGAATTGCATATTCATTGGGACGGAGGGAGTACAATTTTCTGGAGTTGGAGAAATGCCGTTACAGGTAGTGTTTAGATGGTGTAAAAGTTGGTGTAAAGTTCCTGTAGCACTTTTCGTTGTTATTTGGTAAAATTTATCCAATCATGGACAAACTAGGCTCAAAAGATTTGTCTCGACATTTACAGACAAACTGTGCAATTAGTTATTTTTTTTACCTATATTTAATACTCTATGCATGCGTCTAAAGATTCGATGTGACAAGGAATCTTGTAAAAATTTTGGAAGTTTGAGGGATCTAAACACTGCCACAATTCGGGTATTAGGAAATATGCCATTACAATTCTCGATCTACATGTTGCTCGCCATTTTTGACGTATCCCAGCAACTTTGGCCCATTGTCAGGTCAAGTATACGTATAGGGGAAGGCATACGTGAGTTGATGGACATCGATGCCCTGCTTGCATGTTACAAGCCATCGATGCAGCCCTCCCTCCCGTTCAGTCTGTCCCCCACCCGTGCTCCTTTCCGTCTTCCTCTTCCTCTGTTTCCTCTGAACCCTAACCCTAGACTGTAGCAGCCGCTGGAGACCTGTGGAGCTGCGACGGTGACCTACGGAGCTGTGACAGAGAGCTGCGGAGGTGCGACGGTGGTGGCAACGGATGGTGGTGTCACGTCTGTGCCCGGCACATCCGCTAGAGGAGATGCAGGATCCATGAAGTTGACGGACGGGGTCTTCTTGCATCTGCGCCGTAGTGCTGCGGCGGAGATGGAGGACTGCAATAGCAGGTAATGTGTGTGCATCCCCTGTTATCTATTTGAGCATGTAGTGTAGTTGACATGTGCTTGCCTATTTACACTTCGATTTGGGGCTAGATTTGATTGTTGGTAGGAATGGTATGTTCGCGGTAGAGATTAAAGTCCATGGTTTCGCTACAAAAAACTCAGATGGTAGGAAATCATACACCAAAGGCACTGTGATTAAGTGGGACTGCCCATTTGGGTCTTTAACGCTTGAACTGTTGCTGTCAAGTATTGCAAATGAATTGAATGTGCCCTCTAACCAGTTACTCATATTGTGGTTCTTTGATAAAAGACACGTGAGAATGTCAGATCAATTAGTGAGATTCAGATGGTTGACAAGGAAGAGATGGGTTGTCAGCTTGTAGTGGGATTGTTTGATGATGATGCTGAGTTTGATGACCTGCAACCTTTGTGTGTAATTCCTGCTGATGTTAGATTTTGAGATACCCAACAATGATTTTTCCATTGCCGATAAACCAAATAGTGCTGCTAACAATCCAGAGTTTTCTGAACCCAGTACTGCTGCTGCTAACAATCTAGAGGCAGCTATTGATTTAGAGCCGGAACAAGGTGATGATGTTGATGTAGAGCCTGAGAGGTAGCCTGATATCTTTAATAATCCTTAAGAATATGTTGGAGTTGATGATGAACAAATTTATATTTCAGTTCCACCTGCTAATGCACAGCCAGCTAACAATGCATATGATTCTGCTGATGCTCACCTATCTGATGAAAAATTCTTTTGTTGTTGATGACGCAGACCCTCTTGAGGTGCATGTACTCTATGATCCTGACAATCCAAACATAGTGCTAGGGGCACTGTTTCCTGATATCATTGTATTCAGAAAAGCTATTACACACCATGCTGTGAAGACTGGTTTTGAGTTGGCTGGGCGCAAAACAGACAAGACTAGGTTCTTAGCGCGTTGTGCTGCCAGGGGTTGTCCTTGGCGCATACATGCATCGACAATTTATGATAAAAAGACAATAAAGATAATATGTTGTGACCTATTTTTGACCTTTTTCTGACATGTTTTGACCTATTTTTTACCCGTTTGTGGACTGTTTTTCATGTTTTTGCAGATAAAAAAGCTTCCTGCAAAGCATAATTGTTCTACCACCAAACTTAGAGAGGGGAAGATGGCAGGTCAGGGCTGGTGTGCAGACAGGATAGCTGATTGGGTGAAAAAGAATCCAAATAAAGGCCCAAAGGATGCAAAGGAGAAATTGAAGGGTGACTATGGAATAAAGTTGAAGTACTCCAAAGCTTGGTCAGGTTTGCAGGTTGCTCTCGATCAGATTCATGGGTCTTATGAGGAAAGTTTTCAACTTCTATTCAATTGGGCTGCACAAATTGAAATAAGTTCTCCTGGTAGCATTGTAAAAATAGAGTTAGAAAAAGTAGGTGAACAGAATAGGTTCAAAAGGATATTTGTTGCCTTGAAGCCATGCATTAATGGGTTTTTAGCTGGTTGCAGACCATTTATTGGTTTAGATGCTTCTAGTCTAGATGGAAAGTACCTTGGGCAGTTGGTTTCAGCTACTGGAGTTGATGAACATAATTGGTTATACCATATTACTTATGATGTTTTTGACACAGAGACTGAAGATAACTGGAAGTGGTTCATCCAGAATTTGCACGGGAGCAGTGGGGGACTCTCCAGGATTAGTGATATGTTCAGATGCTTGTAAAGGACTAGAAAAGGTTGTGGGGGCTGTCTTCCCACAGGCTGAGAATAGAGAGTGCATGAGACACTGGTACCAAAACTTCATGAAGCACTACTCAGGTGATGTGTTCACTGACCATCTGTATCCTGCTGCAAGGAGCTACACAGAAGGCTTGTTCAGGTGGCACATGAAGAAAATTTTTGAGTTTGCTCCTAATGCAATTCAGTACCTTGAGGAACATCATTCAGTACCTAAAGTGATAAGGATAAGAGGTTGCTTGGAAAAAAACAGTACAAAGAAGAAAGTGAAATGTCACAGGTGTAGAGGATTTGGACACTTCGCCAAGACATGCAAGGAACCTGAGATGGGACCTGATGGTGAGACTGCTGCTGCACTGAATAAAAAGTAAGACTTGTACTGTTTTTATTTTGTATGTGTCAACTAAACAGTGGTATCAAAAATAATTTGTTTAAACTAATAGTGCAGGAAGAGGCCGGCTGAAGAAGAAGCTAGACCATCTCAAGTGAAGAAAAAGAAGTCAACTTCAGCTAAGAACAAGAAGACAACTAAGAAGAAGAAGACACCAGTCAAGAAAAAACTGATGAAAAATGTTGTAGCTCCACCTGCAAAGGTTGTTAAAAGTCTGACAGATATGCCGAATAATGGGCAGTAATCCACCTGCAGCTTATTTTGTGAACTTGGATGTATTTTGTGACTTAGGAGTCTTTGATGGAAATGGCCTTTGTGGCCTATCACCTTAGTGTATTTGAAGCTGCAGCTTAATTTGCGAACTTGGTTGTGTGAATGGCCTATATGGCCTTTGGACCTGAACCTGCTGTAATGGCCTAAATGGCATTTGAACCTGATCTGCAATGGCCTAAGTGGCATTTGAACCTGAACCTGAGAACTTAGTTGTCTGAATGAAATGGCAGATTTGGTCTTATTTTCTTATCTTCACTTGTGATGGCCTAAATGGCATATATTTCTGAAATATTCTTATTCCCTTAAGTTGTGTTGCATTTCGACTTGGCATTGAGATATACATACAGCCATTTGGGTCATACATTTAAGCTTGACCTACAATTTTGGAAACAGACAACATATATTTGGGCTGTGTGGCAATCCATGGTGGTACTGATCAAGAACTATGACTGATATGCCCTATGGAGAGGGTACAGATGAGTGGTACCTAACTGAAGGCAAACAGGGTCCGGAGGAGATGCAGATCCACTACTTCGACATTGGAAAAAGGAATAGGCCCCATCAAATTTAACAGCAAACAAGAGTACGAGTCAAGCAGTAAACTACTCAAAGGATGTGCATACACATCTTGAAGCCCTTTTCTTCACATTCAAAGGGATCGGTTTTACACAAATCATGGACATGATTAATATGCACAAACTTGTGGCCACATCCCTTAGTACAATCTGGTCACCAGCTCCATCCACCACACACACATGTACAATCTGGTCACTTCCACATACCAGTGACAACCATGCCAATCAAAACACCTACAAAGCCTACAAAAACATGAGCAATTCTTCCTTCAAATCAGCGCAACAGTCACCAGCTCCATCCTTCACAGTCTGCAATCACCGTTCCTGTGCTTCCAAGGCCTCGTACTCCAGCTCAGAACGGATATAGGGACAGGTACTAGAATCACCCTGCACTCAAAAATAGAGGGCACAAATCTTGATCAGGGACTGCCATATTGTGAACCAATGACAAAAAAGAAGAAATGCAACAGCATTGGTTATGATCAAGCTGTACTTTGTGTAAATGTAATGCAATTATATTGGGGTATATATCTGCTCTAGTTTACCAAACAAATAGCAAATCCTCACTGAAAAATCCAGGGTCTAGTTTTTTCCCATATAATCCATTGCATACATTGAGTTCAATTTTTGATACATGGAAAGGTAAACGTAACTGCAGTGAAAATGCCATCATTTAGCTGCTGCTAGCTTGAGTATATTGTCATCGTTGCTAGTTGAGTAGTGGTCGGGCCAGCAGGCCAAGAAGCACCGGCGTGGTGCCCCCCTCGCCGTCTAGGTGGCCACAAGCCTCTCCAGCCTGCACCAGGCACATGCGGCGTACTTAGGCCATGATTGCAGCACACACCTAGCAGGCGCAGGTACGCTTGGAGCAGAGTAGAGGGCCATCGCTCGTGTCAGTTCAGAGCGGAGCAGCAGGGGCTCCGGCGCGGGGGGCAGGGCCTTCGGTGCGGGGCGGGAGCTCCGGCGGGAGGGGCGGGTTCTCCGTCAACGGGCTGGGGCTCCGGCGGGGGGCGCGGGCTCCGGCGTGGGGCAAGGGCTCCGGCGAGGGGGGCAGGAGCTTCGGCGCGGTGCGGGGGCGGGGGCTCCGGCGGTGGTGGTTGGCTTGGGTTGCGGTTGATGGAGGAGGGGATGGGAACGGTGTCAGACAAGAAGATAAGGGAGGGGCATCGGTGTCCATACGAAATTCGCGTATGTGTTCGTCAACCTGATAGTGGGCTCGAGCTGTTCACGTACGTAGAAAATGGTAAGCACCGGTGATACCCAAAATTGTAATGGCAAGTTTCAATAACCGAATTTTAATGGCATTTGTCCGAGTTCGAAGAATTGTAATGGCTTCAATAAAAAAACCCATAAAAAACGAACCGAACACTACGACGGTCCGGTTCTCTTTAAAAACGCTACATACAATTGGATCGGTAGTGTCGGGTCAAGATACCTCGGTATCTCAGGGCACCGAATAAACAGTTGCTCGAACGGCCCAAGCTGGCCAAGGCCTAGTAACTGTGGCTCACCTAAGCCACGCAGGCCTAGGGCCGAGCACCAAGTTGAGCTGTCCACCGCGACCTCTCACTCCTCCTTCCTCTACACGTTAGGCCGCCACGGACCTCTCTCCTCACTGGCAGAGCTTCATGGGAGCCATAGTGGGCCATGGCCCCCCTTGGTTCTGGGAATTTTCTAAGGTCAATGTACTGTTCACAGCTGATGGCCCAGCCCAAGGCCATATCCCAGCTGTCGGGTATCGATATATCAGGGTACCCAACGGATGACGAAATACGGCACCTTGTACATTTGCTAAAACCCCATCGAAGGGGCCCCGGTAAAACCGACCCGCAAAAGATGCTGACGGTGTATCAGTCGCTCAAGGCCGAAAGCCAACCTCTGTCCCGCCCGAGCCTTGCGGAAAGGTCTCGGGCGAGATAGGCACCCCAGGCGGCAGTTTCCGCCTCGCTCGAGCCTCATGACGTCATCAAAGCGCCCGACCCATGCAACGTGAGCACGGGAGCGTCCGATCCCCTTGGAACATTCTCCGCCTCACCCAAGGGATGTGTGGCGTCCTCTGGCAAAACCAAGAGCCGCGTAGGCCCCCACCACGGCGCCCATTCCCGCTGATGGGACGGACACGACCCTGCACAGTGGATAGGAACATGCGAACCACGCTCTGATCCAACATGACTCCGGTCATTCTACCACGACGATGTCCATACCTCTACAGCGACGGGATAACGGCAACTATACCACCTAACCCCCTCTCTACGCAAATTCGGGCGCACGCACCACCCATCCTCGACGACACAGAAGCACACAGGACAAGGCATGGCCGCGGCACATTGCACCAGCGGATGGAGAGGTCAAAAGCTTAACGCCCATAAATCTCTGCGCTACAGGGGAAGTTTCTCACGTCGGATAAGGAAAAAGACAGCCGCGCCCGAGGCCACATTTTTTATTTTTCTTTTTTTTGTCTTTTCCTCATTTCATAATTTTACCACAAATGTAACCCGAGCCCCCCTTAGGAACTATAAAAGGGGAGGCAGAGGCCACATTTAGAGGGAAAACAAAGGAAGGAAAAGGGACACACAGTCAGCACACACACCTCTCGAAAGAGACCTGGGATCCGCTCTCTCTCTCGAAAGCTTGTAACCCCTACTACGAGCACTCCGGTGCAAGGTAACACGAGCAGCAGTAGAATCCACTAGACGTAGGGTCATTCTTGCCCGAACCAGTATAAACCCTTATGTCTGCTTTGCACACCATCCAGGCCTAGACGCGCGGATACAAATTTACTCGTCGCTCTGCCTAGACCCCCGGTTTTCTAGACACCGACACCAGCGCTGCTAGTACACATAGAAGGTGAAATTGCAAGAGGCTACAGTTATGAAGACATAATTGCCAATTTCCAATCTCTAAAGAAAAGAAGACTAGACTTTTGACAGCACCAGTTCTATATGCTAATGTATTTTGGTGTTTGTATATATATATATATATATATATATATATATATATATATATATATATATATATATATATATATATATATATATATATATATATATATATATACAATATTAATTAATCTGGTACTGTGATGGTCTCCATAGACAAATAGACCAAGGTCACTTGTATTTTGTGAACTGTGACCTAGCTAATTATATGTACTAAGACTAATTTCTCTGTGATCTATGTAATATATGGTTTCAATTGGCAAATTGGCCCCCCCTATATTTTGGTTCAGGCTCCGCCACTGTCTCTCCTGTCTCAACCTCAGAGAAAAGACAGAGAGAGGTCGGATGCCACCAAGTACAACTGCCCTAGCACAGATAGGCACGCTCCACTCGCTCCGCCAGGACGGAGAGGACGACCATCTCTCGAGGGGCGGGATCTTAAGGCAGATGTCATCCCTACGCACCCTTGCGCAGACAAGATAACACCACAAGGCAGTGACAGCTAGTACGACATAGCACCGTCCAAACTTAGCCCGATAAGACGGTCATATGGCCCACCTGCAACGGGATGGGTCGCACGCCCCTGGCCTTGACTCCCGAGGCCAGCCAGGCCCGACACCGGTCTCAACCCCACGATCCAGGGTTGAGGTCTGCAATGCTACGACCCGGAAAGGCGACCCACGACATGAGGATGGCTACCCTCACTGTCGCCACGACGCCACCAGGAGAACAGGAGACGATGACGAAGGCCACGCCACACAGGACAGTTGGTGAACCATCGCCGTGCCAACAGTACCGTCACGACTGGCACTGTAGCGCCACACCATGCCACGCGCATGGCATGGGGAGCAAGACCACGACGACCATGCCTCGATGTACGATGACGCCAGGACAAGACAATATGGCTTGCCAGGCAAGTTTACTTACTTCTCCTTCCCTCGGGCTATCGACCACTCGGGTCGGAAGAACTCATCTCTCTACATGTAACCTGGCCCCCGAACTCTATATAAGGATGGTTAGGCCTCCCTTCACGGGGGACGGACTCTCGAAACTCCATTCGGGCTTTCGTCCTCCACACTCCTCCTACCTCGAATCCCTTAGCTTACACACCCTCATCGTAAGACTTTAGAGCACTTGAACTGAGGAACACGAACTCGCTACCATCTCTAAGACTAGACGTAGGGCTCCGGTCTGAGCCAGTATAATTCCTTATGTCCTTGAGTGCTACCATCATCTTCCTAGAGCAGCGTGACACACATAAATTCACTCGTTGGTTTACAAAACACCGACAGGTAGAAACTGGTTAAAAGCTGGCCAGTTTTTGACACAACCGGTGAACCGAGGTGGTTCCAAATGAACCGGGGTGACCGACTCGTGCCTAGTGCACTGGGTATGTATGTGAGGTTCTATTTGGCAGAGCTCCCAGAGCTGATTCTCCGCTGGATCTAGTAGGAGCTCTGTCAAACAGTTTTTCAGAGAGAAGTGATTCTCTCCTGATTTCGTGAAGTGATTCTCTAAAATGAACTAAGAGGCTGAGAGCTGAAAAAAGTTGTTTCTCCTGATTCTGTGAAGTGATTCTCCATCATGATTTTGAGAGTTTTATGCTAAAATATCAAAGAGAATCAATTTCAGCCACAAAATCACTTCTCTCAAAGAATCGACTCCCATAGAGAATTAGAATCAGATAGAGCTCTACCAAACAGGCTCTGACTGGGAGCGCACGAGGCATACAGCTCGTTCAACTGCTTCACGGGTGATGGTGGTAGTGCATGGAGCATTTTAATAGGTAATTAATGTTAGAAAAAATTACAAAAATATAGGTTATGTTAAGGAGAGCTTTAGCTATGTAAAAGCAACTTCACCACAAAGCAACTCTAGTATTTCATTCCGAAGTTGGTCTTTCACAATGGAGCCGATACACATGTTTGGCTTAGGCACTATTTGACACATCTTACCTAGCAGCTTTCACGAGCTGTTTGAAGTTGTCTTGTGCCAAACAGATATTTTTAAAACAACTTTACACGTAAAGTTTCTTATTTTTAAACAAATATGCAACAGAAGGTGCATCAAATGATTTAGACTTTTTTTATCATTGGTGGCACTGTACATTTGTTTAGTTATGGTATGGCCATGATATTGAGTGTTCGTCATATAATCGATGTATCTATGTTGCACTTGACCAATCATCTAGTGAGGTTGTGCTTAATTTTGCATCGAATGGTCAAGTTATTAAAGTTATCTCTGATGAGGTTATGCTTAACTTTGTATCGAATGATCAAGTTATTAGAGCATCTCCAAGAGTGCCCAATTATCCTTCCTAATCCTTAATTTTTGGGAAGAATGGAAAAAATCCATCTCCAACGACTCCCAATCTTTTGGCACTTGGGAAAAAACCCCTCTTGCGTGTAAAGATGCGTCGACTCTAGTCGCGCGTATATTCTTTCCCCACACGGTCTCCCCTCCGTCGCGAGCGACTTTTTGCCGTGGCTCTTCTTCTTCGCGAACGCACAATGCCGTCTTGAACTTGGAGTCGGACATATGCCTCAAGGTGGGAATTTTACTGTGGAAAATGTGGGATGCTATAAACAAGGTGAATGCTGGTGAGAAGGCACTGTCAAGCCAGGAGGTATGTGGGGCGACAATTTGTATGCTGATGGAGATTTAGGAGGGAGCTGAGATGAAAATCCAGCAACCACATTCAGGCGTCTACAATCATAGATGGGAACCGCCAGGAGAGGATTGCCTGAAGATAAATGTCGATGGGGCTTTCAGACGTGAGACATCATCAGGCTCATGTGGCTTTATTATTAAAAACAGCAGTGGTGAACCGGTGATGGCGGGAGCAGCAAACACTAGTCCTGTGCGTGATGCTATGATGGCCGAAACAGTAGCATGCAAGTTTGCATTGGAATCGGCCGAGCTGTATGGAATATCAAGAATTGTTGTGGAGACTGATAGCTCGTTGTTGAGGGCTGGCCTGATTACAGATTCCCGTGATTTAGCCCCAGAAGGCATCTTGCTCAGAGGTATTAGGGAACTCCTCGCTGATCAATTTAGATGTGTCTGTATTAGAAATGTCCCACGATCTTGTAATGGTGTAGCGCATGAAATTGCAAAGTTGTGTATGAATTAGGACCCGGGACAAATCTGAGATATGGTTGGACCCCGCTCAGAGTTTGTAAATTCTCTTGTTACTCGCGATTTGGCTGAGTACATGGTTCTAAATACAAGGCCATATAAGAGCCTGTTGTTTTCGAAAAAAAAATATTGGGTAGCTGCATGGTACCCTGCTGATGGCCCGGCTGCTGCTACCTGGCCTGCTGATGGCCGGCTGCTGCTACCTGCATCGTGGCGGATGGAAAAGCCTGGTGCGTGACCTGCTACTGGCCGGCTGATGGCCTGCTGCTACCTGACCCTGGTACTGGCCGGTTGCTGCAGCGAGCATGGGTGCGGCGACGTAGATGCGACTGGTTTTGCGATCTCGCGCAAAAAAAAAAATGTCGCCAACAAAAAAAATGTGTGTTTGACCAAAATTTTGATTTTTTTGGAAGTGAATTACTGGAAACTCTTATGAAGGGCTTATTTATTCCTCCTAATATTTTTTTTAGAAGTTGAAAAACACCATGTTTCTAGAAAGAAAATATTGAATACTCTGGGAGATGCTCTTAAAATTATTTGGGTTATACGACCCTAGTGACGACAGAACACGGGAGGAGCGGCTGCAACCCAGGTGGCGGTCGTACGACCCGAGTGGTGACAGGAGGGGCAGCCGTACCACCCTAGTGGCGGCGAGGCCACCAAGGCAGACCAGGAGGTGAAGGAGCTGAAGACGTGACAACCTAGGTGGAACCACCTTGAGGAATTCAACTATTAAAAAACGGGAACAGCTATCGCATGGATGTCCGGCGCCAGGTCGCATCTGGACGCTGTTCCTAGCCTATGATTCCACCCGTCTAATGAAACCGGCCGGCAACAAAAAAAAAACGATTCGAGCGAGCGCGTCTGTCCCCGCGTAATGAAACAGAGTGCGTGCGTCACTCACAGCGGCCCGTCTCCGCCGCGCCGCCATCACCCACCGCATTCTGTCCCCCACCGCACCCCATTCACCAATGTGCCCGTCTCTACCGCGCCCCATCCTGAACATGTCTCTCATGCACAAATATGCAACATCCAGATCTACTTTTGAAACATACAGATGCAAACACTTGTAACATATAAAAGAAGACAGATGAAACACTTAAAACATGTGTTTGAAACACTTGAAAAAATAACTGAATACGTTTTAAAACCATTGCAAAACACACGCAACATATAGAGAAGACACTCATAACATATGTGTGAAACATATGTAACATCATGATATATTGGGAACAGACGTTTGCAACATACCTCTAAAACACTTGTTACATATGCAACATCCTGATATACTTTTGCAACATCCAAATGAAAACACTTGCAACATCCATATGACACATCTGAAACACTTAAAATATATGCTTGCAACATGCGCTTTCAGCACAATGTCACATTGCTGCTTGGACGAATGGACACTCTGAAAGGTCCTTGTTTGGTTTTGGTAATTGAGTGACAACTTAGGTGAACTAATATGTTGTTATATGAGATACACAGGAGATTAGTCCACATGTGATGGTGTCATGAAGGAGCTCATTGCATATGAGACATGACATGGAGTCATGTGACCAAGGTGGAGAAGATCAAGATGAGGCTTGGCTTGATGGACCGGTTGCTAGGGTGAAGGGCAAGTTGTGTGATGGCTTGGCGCCGAAGGACCGAGGCAACGGTGAAGAGCAAGTGAGGTCAAGATCGATGAACCAATACGGTCATGTGATGATATGAAGTGGATCATATCATTTGATGATTGGTTGGTGCATGTGTTGCATCAACATCAATGGAGATGGAATGGAATGCGCAAGGCAAAGGTATAACCTAGGGCATTTCCATTTCACCGGTCATAGGTGTGTAGAGAAGTTTATGACCGGGTTTAGGATAGATGGCCGTACTATCAAGAGGGGCAAACTTGTTTGCATATCGGTCATCTAGTGCCACTCGTGTGATCTAACTATGCATCGTTGCTAGGATCGAGTGGCGTGGCAAGTTGAGTGGTTAACTCCTTCGGTAAAATGATTATGAAAATGCTAACACACGTGCACAAGGTGGTGATCACTTGTTGGTGTTGGCACATTTGCGAAGGCAGTGGAGTTTGAGCGGTAGAGAGGGTTTGGGTTCCTCTCTCCCTCCCGCCGAGCTTGCGAGCGCGGGATTCAGGCGTTTTTGAGAAGTTGAAATGCCTATTTTCCACTACGCCGGAAGTCGGAAAAGAAACGGAGGCGAACAGAGGTCACAGAGGTGACCGGACGCTGCACCGGACGCGGTCATGGAATGACCGGACGCGTCCGGTCAGCTGTCAGGCGTTCGGGTGCTAGGGTTTGCAACCGGCGCGTCCGGTCACTCGCGGGACCGGCGCGTCCGGTCATGTGCCCAGAAAAGAATTGCGGTTCGCACGGAGGATCGGACGCTGGGCGCGTCCGGTCACACACGATCGGACGCGTCCGATCGTTGAAGGAGCTTACTGGACTCACACCGGACGCGGGCACTGTCGCGTCCGGTCGTTGCGAGGAGCGCGTCCGGTCGTTGTTTCGCGGGCGCATGCTGTGTGACCGGCGCGTCCGGTCGTTCTACAGGCGCGTCCGGTCATCGGGACCGGCGCGTCCGGTCGTTTTGAGAGGCGCGTCCGGTCATAGGGTTTGACCGTTGGCGCAGTGACCGTTGGAGCATCGGACGCGGTGAGCGCGTCCGGTCAGTTACGACCGGCGCGTCCGGTCGTCCCGAAATCTGCCCAGTGAAGGGGTAACGGCTCTATTTGACCGTGGGGTTATAAATAGATGCCTTGGCCGGCTGTGGCCGGTAGCTGAGCACACTATAGTCTTTGTGACTTGTGTGGTAGTGCTTGGGAGCCCTCTAACTCACTCATGCTTGATAGTGTTCATCGGATCGAGTGAGAGAGCGATTCTAGTGCGTTGCTTTGAGAGATTGCATCGTGTGGCACTAGGTGATCGTGTTGCAAGCCGGTGGTGCTTGTTACTCTTGGAGGTTGCCACCTCCTAGACGGCTTGGTGGCTTGTGGCTCCGTCGAAGCTCGCAAGAAGATTGTGCGAGGCTCCGGAGAAGCTTTGTGAGGGGGATTGTGCTCACCCCGCGGGGATCGCGAAGAGCAACTCTAGTTGAGCGTGTCATTGAGCTACCACACTTTATGGTAGGTTCTTGTGGTGCCTTTTGAGAGGCTCGGTGTGTGACCGATTAGCCGCCGAACCACGAAGTGTTGGTCGACACAACGGGGACGTAGCTTGGTGGCAACCAAGTGAACCTCGGGAGAAAAATCACCGTGTCAACATTGTTCTTCATCTTCTCGGTGGTTTGCCTTCGTACAACACAAGCTTGTATTTACTTTCATATATACTTATGCTTGTGTAGTTGCTCTCTTAACTAGTTTGCTTGTGTAGCTTGCTAGTTGTCTTCTTGCTTGTGTAGCTAGAAGCTTCCCTTTGCGTGGCTAATTCGATTTGTGTAACCTTGTTAGTCACGTTGCTTAGTTTGTGTAGCTAAGTGTTTTTGTGCTCTCTAATTTGGCATTAGTTGCCTTGTTATTGAGCTTTGCTAGCGAGCTTAGGCTTTGCGCTTTTGCTTCACTAGTTGTGTAGGAGCTCCCTCGCTTGGCAAAGTACTAGTGCATAGGTTTGTGTGACCTTGCTCTAGAATTGATTAGGTGAGCTCTTGGTAAGCTTAGCACCTTAGTTGCTTAATTAGGATCTTTGCAAGGTGCTAGAGAACTTAGATAGAGGGGTGTAGTCTTGGCTAGACCGATAAGTTTAATTCCGCATTTGTTTTGGTTAGCCAACGCGTTTAAGTTTTAGAAAGGACTATTCACCCCCCCTCTAGTCCGCCATCTCGACCCTTCAATTGGTATCGGAGCCGGGTCTCTCATTGGTGGTCTTCACCGACCCGAGAGGATGGCGGCTTATGGGCTAGATGTTGAGTGTCCACACATTTTTGATGGCACTCACTTTGCACGGTGGAGTAATTGGATGACATGCAATTTTAAGTTTATTTCTCCTCAATTGTGGTGGATCGTAGATGTGGGCTTTTCCTTTGTAATTGATAAAAAGAATGCAACTCAAGCGCAAAGAAAATGCCTACATCTCGATAGCCAAGCTACTAATGTTTTCTATCGATCTATGGATAGTAGCATACTTTGTGAGATCATGGACTTTAAGTCCGCCCATGAGATTTGGGTGTTTCTAAATGAGAAATATGGGGCGATCTCCGATGATGATGAGCCCAAGGAGGAGGCGCATGAGGATGTTGAGCATGACCACAACAAGGTGGTTGTGGAGAATTGCTCCACCTCACGGTCAAGTGATGACAAAGATGATCATATCACAAGATCACTTGACAAGAAGAATGATAATGCCACAAGTGATGCAAGCATTGATTCTACCTCATGCACACTTGATGGTGAAGATGATGGCTATGAGAGTGATGCTTCAACAAGCTCTTCAACATCATCACATGGTAACACTAAAATACATGTTGGTGGTTTTGTTGTGGATTGTGATGATCCAAATTTAGAGCTTTTATATAAACTCTCAAGAGCCTTGAAAAGAAAAATGGAAAGAGTAAGTAAATTGGAATATGATAACTCTTTTCTAAAGACCACATGTGAACAACAAAAGCATCTACTTTATGTTGCTACTTGTTCACATGAGGAGCTAAAATTAACTCATGAGAAACTTAGTGTTGCTCATGATAACTTGGTACAAGAACATGCTTTACTCACTAAGAAGCTTTCTAATGAAGAAACCAAAACTAGTGAGAGCTCATCATTTGGGTCAAATGATCAATCACATATTACTAACCCTTGTGATGTAGGCAAGAAGCATGTATCCACCTCTTGTGATGATTTATTAGATATGCCATGTTCTTCACAATTAAATGCTTGTTCTACTTCTATGTCTTGTGAGACTAACCTTTTGAAGGAGAACAATGAGCTCAAAAGTGAAGTGAAGAATTTGAGCAACAAGTTAGAGAGGTGCTACAACTCTAAAATCGCCATTGAGCATATCATGACCAATCAAAAAAGATATGGTGATAAGAGTGGTATCGGCTACAACAAGAGCAAGGGCAAGATTATGAAGAAGCAAGATGCAAAGAAGCTATCCCAACTCATGTGCCACCAATGCCATGAAATGGGACATATTGCTAAGTATTGCCCTACCAAGAAGTCTCAAGTTGAGCCAAAAGCAACACCCCAAGAACAAATCAAGATCAACCATGGAGATGATGGTGATTTGATAAAGAAGAAGAAAAAGAAAACAAGAAGGGGTGGTAGAGCAAGACATCCAATGCAAATTCAAGATGTCAAGATGATGAGCAAGAATCAAGATGAGAAGAAAGTGCATGCTCACATCAAGTGCTTCAAATGTGGAGATATGGGACACTTCGCCTCGGGGTGTCCTACCAAGCTTGAGAAGAAGGCTCAAGCAACTCATGAGAGGCTAGGCAATGGGAAGCACAATATGAGCAAGGAAGAAAAGGCTCAAGCAAAGAGAATGTGCTACTTATGCCGGGAAAGGGGACACATGGCTCATTCATGTTCCCTAGGTAACACTTCTAAGCATATTTCAATTCAAGATACTAATGTGCTTAGAAAGGATGTAAATGGTACCTCTATTGTTGCTATTGCAAAACATCCCGCTATTCATACTAAGGCAATGCCTAAGTATGTTGCACCTAACTTGAGAGGACCCAAACTTGTTTGGGTACCATCAAAGAGTGGATGATTGTTTGTAGGTACCATCGGCATTGGAGGCTTGATTCAATTGGTTTCATTTTGTTCATCATATATTGAGTCAAGTTATGAAGCTCAATGCATATCTAATCCCAATGCCAAGTCAAAATAAGTGAAGTCCAAGTGCTACAACATACAAGTGCAATGTCAAAGTTGTGGTGATTTGGAATCATATTTGATGGTTTGCAAATATTCAAGTTGAAAGCTTGCTATGAATAATCATGAGCTAACCAAGGTATATCTCTTGTTGATTATTTCATTTGGGTGCATATGAGTTGATTGAATTGGATATATATGCAATGTTGCTTGCTATGAGATGTTTGAATGGATGAAAAGCTTAGTAATCAAATTTGGATTGGTTTGTGTTGAATAAATTCATGAGATGATATTTAGTAAGTGGATTGAATGGATATATGTCTTGTGAAAGTATTCAAACAAGTTAGTTTCAAGTTTGATTCATATTTGATGAAAGTATAGCTCATGTATTGAAATCTGTCCTACATTAAAAATCTGAGCTAGCAGTGATCTTAGCCATGTTTGAATGATCAAATCTATTTGGATTGGCTTGAAATTTGGTATACATGCTCTACACTTATGAAAGAAGATGCTGTAGAAATTTCATAAGAAATGGATAAGAGATGCTTCGGTTTTGGAGTGCATCTTGTCAGCTATAGTGCAGCAGTTTTCAGCATGTAGCAGTGGTGGAAGATTTGAAATCTGGTAGCAATCTCGATGTCAAATGAATCTCAAATTTTTACAGTTGCTATATCACTTAGTGAATCACATCTCCACCAAATTTTATGTCATTTGGATCTGTACATTAGGAAATATGAATTATTCTTTGAAGGGTACAGAATCTGCCAGAAAAGTGACAATCATTAGATTAATCTAGAGTCACTTTAATTGAAAGGTCCTCAAGTTGGAAATATGTTTACAAGTGGTTGAGGTACCTAAGTTTGGTTTTGGATTGATCTAGAATCATGAAGAGCAATGAGTATAAGAACATTTGATTGTGGAATGTACTTATTTGGTACTCAATTTGAAGATCAAGATCAAACTTAAGATGAAGATGAAGTTTAAGTTCTAGTGATGATTAGAGATCATTTGGTAGAAAGAAAAGGACTTAAACAAGTAGAAAGAGTTGAACTCAAATGTAGATTCAAGGATTATTCATCAAGATTGAGTTCATCATTTGGATCAATCAAACTATATCATTTCAAGTGAGTATCAAGAGTGGTTCTGTGGAGAAAGGTCACTTCTCCCTAGTGAGGGGCTTGCCGCCGTGTGTAGGTGAAACCAAGTTTGGGACTTGGAAGGCTAACATGGAAGTGGTGATCCGAGGAACTTGTGATGCTTAGTTGAAGCAATCAAAAGGGTTGATCAAGAAAAGTAAGCAACACCCAAAAGAGAGCTAGTCATAATTATAAAATTGGTATCATAAGTACTTCTCTCATGCAAGCATTGATCAAAGAGAAAAAGCAAGCCAACCACAACAAGAAAGTGCACTTGATCATAAGTGGTTTTCATTTCATATGGGTGAAGAATGGATTTATCTATGATGATTGGTCTTCACCAAGCTTATAAATTGGACTTCACATTGCTATTGGAGTAATGAATTAGAATCTATGTGACTATCCTCTACTCCAACATAGCAAAGGTATCATTGTAATGTGCATGATCATTTCATCCCTTACTAGTATGCGATTAGTGCATATAGTACATGCTTACTAGGATCATGCATAACAAATGAAATGTTTAATTCATAGCCTACCACTATTGCTTGAATTGTCTAAATGATCTAGTGGTATGAGTATGAATTTGTTCATGAGCTAGTGAACCCAAGTACTTGATCTAGTTTGGATTGCTAACAAGTGACAAGTACAACATTGGCATGATAACCCTTAGCATAAGGTGTGAAGAAGCTTGTCATTGGATCAACTCGGACTTAGAATCTTAGGCAAATCAACTTAGTTCAAGTCATACAAGAAGCTCATGACAATGATAAGAGTACAAGCACAAGACAACAATGAAAATAGATATCTAGTTTGTTTCAAGTGGTATCTAGACTCAAATTGATCTTCTAAAGTGGTATTCACTAGTGGTGTCTAGATCATGATCTACAAGTGATATCTTACAAGTGGTACTCATGAAGATAGAAAATGTTCAAGAAGTGAATATTATTGCCAAATCCTTCAAAGTGAATCCATACAAGAAAATTCTTTCAAATGGTATCACATTTCTACTCATGGTATCTTCACGTGGTATCATTCATGCAAGACAATGGTTTCACAAGTGATCCTCAACTTTAAGTGATCAAATCAAGCAATGCTACCCTCATCTTCAAGTGGTATCTCAAGTGAATGACACATGCTATGACATAGGGGGAGGAGCCCCACCGATTGGTATCAAGGTCAAAGATCCTATGTGGAATCTCAAGAGCAACCATAAAGTTTGTCATTCCAACATATGTGGTAATGTCCATCAAAAATGCAATATTCAAGTCTCAACCATCTACCCCAATGCTAGCCTTTGCATCAATAAGAAGCACACCTTTTATGGAAATTGATGACAAAGGGGGAGAGATTGGACAAAGATATGCAAGATTTCCTTTGGGGGAGAGATTGCTTTGGAGAGAGAGATGTTATTGGACATGGATATGGACAAAGAGGGAGCAACATTGAAGAATGTAAGGGGATCAAAATTCTTGGACAAAGAAAGCACACAAGTAGGGGGAGCAAGCTCACGAACATTGAATGATTACATTTGATATGTGCATAATTCATGTGCTTGCTTGCATTGCATAAGTTCTTAAATTCAATATGCATGCTTGTGTGGTGTATGCTAGTTATAGAACTTGAATGATGATTTGATAACTAGCATGCATAGGATGTTAGCTAGACTTATGATTATCATGCAAAAACTAGAACCTTGCTTATAATGTTGATCTCACGAGGTTTCTAGTGTTTTTGATGTCTAGCTACTCATGATGCTAAGGATGGTGGCAAACTTGTGATTTTCAAATGGTATCAAGTCACTAATTGGTATCAAGCTACAAAGGTTTATTCTATACACCTTAGCATCACTCAGTAGTGCTAACCCTCCCACAAATTTTATATTCAAGCATATGTGTGAGCTTGAAACCAAACCATTTGAGCACATATGTAGGGGGAGTTATCACTACCAAGTCGGATTTTATGGTGCTTATCCAAATCTTGACATAGATCTTAAATGTTGGATAAGTAACATTAAATCCAAAACAAGTTAGCAATTTACACTCGTGTGAAGTGCTAGCTTGAAAAAGAACTTAATTTCCATATCTTTGTAGAGTTGTCATCAATTACCAAAAAGGGGGAGATTGAAAGGTCCTTGTTTGGTTTTGGTAATTGAGTGACAACTTAGGTGGACTAATATGTTGTTATATGAGATACACAGGAGATTAGTCCACATGTGATGGTGTCATGAAGGAGCTCATTGCATATGAGACATGACATGGAGTCATATGACCAAGGTGGAGAAGATCAAGATGAGGCTTGGCTTGATGGACCGGTTGCTAGGGTGAAGGGCAAGTTGTGTGATGGCTTGGCGCCGAAGGACCGAGGCAACGGTGAAGAGCAAGTGAGGTCAAGATCGATGAACCAATACGGTCATGTGATGATATGAAGTGGATCATATCATTTGATGATTGGTTGGTGCATGTGTTGCATCAACATCAATGGAGATGGAATGGAATGCGCAAGGCAAAGGTATAACCTAGGGCATTTCCATTTCACCGGTCATAGGTGTGTAGAGAAGTTTATGACCGGGTTTAGGATAGATGGCCGTACTATCAAGAGGGGCAAACTTGTTTGCATATCGGTCATCTAGTGCCACTCGTGTGATCTAACTATGCATCGTTGCTAGGATCGAGTGGCGTGGCAAGTTGAGTGGTTAACTCCTTCAGTAAAATGATTATGAAAATGCTAACACACGTGCACAAGGTGGTGATCACTTGTTGGTGTTGGCACATTTGCGAAGGCAGTGGAGTTTGAGCGGTAGAGAGGGTTTGGGTTCCTCTCTCCCTCCCGCCGAGCTTGCGAGCGCGGGATTCAGGCGTTTTTGAGAAGTTGAAATGCCTATTTTCCACTACGCCGGAAGTCGGAAAAGAAACGGAGGCGAACAGAGGTCACAGAGGTGACCGGACGCTGCACCGGACGCGGTCATGGAATGACCGGACGCGTCCGGTCAGCTGTCAGGCGTTCGGGTGCTAGGGTTTGCAACCGGCGCGTCCGGTCACTCGCGGGACCGGCGCGTCCGGTCATGTGCCCAGAAAAGAATTGCGGTTCGCACGGAGGATCGGACGCTGGGCGCGTCCGGTCACACACGATCGGACGCGTCCGATCGTTGAAGGAGCTTACTGGACTCACACCGGACGCGGGCACTGTCGCGTCCGGTCGTTGCGAGGAGCGCGTCCGGTCGTTGTTTCGCGGGCGCATGCTGTGTGACCGGCGCGTCCGGTCGTTCTACAGGCGCGTCCGGTCATCGGGACCGGCGCGTCCGGTCGTTTTGAGAGGCGCGTCCGGTCATAGGGTTTGACCGTTGGCGCAGTGACCGTTGGAGCATCGGACGCGGTGAGCGCGTCCGGTCAGTTACGACCGGCGCGTCCGGTCGTCCCGAAATCTGCCCAGTGAAGGGGTAACGGCTCTATTTGACCGTGGGGTTATAAATAGATGCCTTGGCCGGCTGTGGCCGGTAGCTGAGCACACTATAGTCTTTGTGACTTGTGTGGTAGTGCTTGGGAGCCCTCTAACTCACTCATGCTTGATAGTGTTCATCGGATCGAGTGAGAGAGCGATTCTAGTGCGTTGCTTTGAGAGATTGCATCGTGTGGCACTAGGTGATCGTGTTGCAAGCCGGTGGTGCTTGTTACTCTTGGAGGTTGCCACCTCCTAGACGGCTTGGTGGCTTGTGGCTCCGTCGAAGCTCGCAAGAAGATTGTGCGAGGCTCCGGAGAAGCTTTGTGAGGGGGATTGTGCTCACCCCGCGGGGATCGCGAAGAGCAACTCTAGTTGAGCGTGTCATTGAGCTACCACACTTTATGGTAGGTTCTTGCGGTGCCTTTTGAGAGGCTCGGTGTGTGACCGATTAGCCGCCGAACCACGAAGTGTTGGTCGACACAACGGGGACGTAGCTTGGTGGCAACCAAGTGAACCTCGGGAGAAAAATCACCGTGTCAACATTGTTCTTCATCTTCTCGGTGGTTTGCCTTCGTACAACACAAGCTTGTATTTACTTTCATATATACTTATGCTTGTGTAGTTGCTCTCTTAACTAGTTTGCTTGTGTAGCTTGCTAGTTGTCTTCTTGATTGTGTAGCTAGAAGCTTCCCTTTGCGTGGCTAATTCGATTTGTGTAACCTTGTTAGTCACATTGCTTAGTTTGTGTAGCTAAGTGTTTTTGTGCTCTCTAATTTGGCATTAGTTGCCTTGTTATTGAGCTTTGCTAGCGAGCTTAGGCTTTGCGCTTTTGCTTCACTAGTTGTGTAGGAGCTCCCTCGCTTGGCAAAGTACTAGTGCATAGGTTTGTGTGACCTTGCTCTAGAATTGATTAGGTGAGCTCTTGGTAAGCTTAGCACCTTAGTTGCTTAATTAGGATCTTTGCAAGGTGCTAGAGAACTTAGATAGAGGGGTGTAGTCTTGGCTAGACCGATAAGTTTAATTCCGCATTTGTTTTGGTTAGCCAACGCGTTTAAGTTTTAGAAAGGACTATTTACCCCCCCTCTAGTCCGCCATCTCGACCCTTCACACTCGTTGTTGTGGAGCTCGATGCTGGTGTGGAGTTCGGCGACGGCGCATGGAGCTCGCTGTGCAGCAACGGCACGACCCTCCTGTGATTCTCCAAAGCCTGCTCGTGGCCCAGGCACCCATGGGTGGCGGCCCCTGTTGCTGCTACTCTACCGCCGCCGCTCGCTCGGAGCGTCGTCCGCTCGCGAGGGATGGAGCATGACACGGCTGGCCATGGGGTGGGGCGCGTTGGGGGTTAGGGCATAGCGCGAATGGAGACATGGCGTGGTTGGGGAAGGGGCCACGACGAGGTGGACGGATGAGCAGCCAAGCCGCGACTATGGGAATTTTTTTTAGAGGCCGGTCCGCTGCGGACTGGGAGCCATGTCCACACGGGACGGACGGCCGTGGCTGAGCATTCCCGTTAAAAAACCTGTATATCGTTTTACTACGGTTAAATGGCGCGCTGAAATTAGCAGTAGCAAAGCAACGTTCCTGTGCGGAAGAAGTCAAGATTGAACTCTATCACGTCTTGTTGTTGCGTTTCATTTACAAAGGGCTAGCAGCTTATGCCAGCAGACTTTATCCATTTTATTGTTCAATTTTATCAGTAATTTGAATAGATTAGGTTCCAGTTCTTGTTGGGTCCTGCCATTAGTGTCTTATTATGCATACCGAACATAGTTTTTAAAACTTATTAAGCAGATCAAATATGCCAATAAACGGAAGGGGGTTGTGCACTGATCGAGCAACAGCCATCGAGAAGGTACAAGCTTGGAATCACATCAAAATGTCAAAGGCTACCAAACATGCTTACAAAAAGAGGACGACACCTTGGTGAATGCGCATGTATTCCACCAATGGATCTTAGCAACGTCTTCAGCTTGTTGCAACAGCATCTAGCGTCTCTTGAACTTGAAGGTGACATGAAGGGCATACCGCATTTTTATCTGATCTACATTATACACTATGTACTCGTTGTAACGCAAGCAAGCCTGCAACCAGACAACAGTGTTTTTTTTTCACATGTAGCAAATAAAGTGTTTTCAGCCCCACATGGGACATGCATTTGAAAATCAATGCAATTTGTGAAGTTGCTGCGTAGAAGCTCACGTACCGTTTTGGATGATTCTTGTTTAGTAGGTTTCCCAAGGGGAACAAGCACACCATCATCGATGGTCCTAGACTGTGTTAAGTCAGGCATCATTTGACCAACTCCTTTTGTGCTGCACCAAAACAATCGCAACCAGATGTTTGTTCACTCTCCATTTCTTTTGATTTTATCGGGTGTATTGTATTAGGGTTTGAGAAACTGTATACTTTAACTACTCCCTCCATCCCCCAAAACTGTAATTATCAGCGAGAATCAAACAAATTCAAGTTTGATCAAATATATATAATAAGTACTAATATTTTTATGATGCCGAATAAATATCATTATATCAATTATAAAATATATTTTTACAATAAACATATTTAGAAATATGAATATTGATGTTATTTCTTATAAACTTATAAAACTTAAAAAAAGTTTGACTTCCAAACCTACAATTGCATTTCTTTTATAGTATATATATTATCAATCACTACAAACCAACGTCTTAATAAAATGTATACAAAATACAAATAAAATTAATGATGCATCTTTTGTGCATTAATCATACATATATTTTGACTATTTGATGGTCAAAAACCTATAATATTAGACTTTTTTTAATTCTAGCTAGTACTCCCTATATTTGAAATGGAGGGAGTAGTAAATGCAATAATTTTAAAGAGTGTGGGGTTATAATGATATTTTATTATGCAATGTTATAAGGGAGCAGATGAGAGCAGCTAGTGTGGTCTCAATTGACACTGGTTTGTGCACTTAATGGAGCATCAAAATTCTGCCCAGTCTTGCATTGTTATATGTATGTATTGAATTTACATCAGGAATTGGCATCAAGAAATAAAAATACTCGATCATTTAGGGAAAATAGTTCTATAAAGAAACTGTATCAGTAATTCACCTTAGCTTTCCCTTGGGCAGGTTATTAGCATTGTAATCTCCATTTAGTAGCTCATTCATATCGCCCAATGCAACCTGGGAGATTCAAGTTAAATAGGCACTATCAACAAAGTTGAACTCAGCAAATGCCTTGCAAACAAAATAATCGGGCACAACTCTTTATGACAAAGTAGTGTAACAAAGAGACAAATGGATCACAATCTGAGATTAATGAACATGCATGAGTATGAGGCCGTTCGGCTGGAATTATAAGCCGGCTGAAAAACACTGTTGGCTGATTTTTTGTGTGAGAAAAAATACTGTTCCGGGTGAAAAAATAAGCTGAATACGACGGATTATAAGCCAGATGAACAGGACTCACATAGAAGCAGGACTCCAGATCTAGATGCTTTCGAAGCGCAGCAGTAGTTTGCACTCTTTGAAAACATATCAGCAAAGTAAACACCCTTGCCAAACATGTAACCAGTAACAGGTGCTTCAGGGGGAGCAATTCGTAGACCTAGGGGGTAGTAGTGTCACTAGAATCAGCATTCACCAATCTAGTGTCCAACTTTTGAAGAGCGTAACGTATAGCATATATAAATTTGGCTTTTTTTTATAGGAATCTATAACTTTCTCAACTTACCACATTAACAAAAAAATTGAACGTGAAGATTACTACTGTGAAGTAAAGCAGCAGGCAAATTCACATGAAAATGAAACAAAAACTCATGCAGATAGAGATAACATTGATATTTCTGCAAATGCACTGATAAATATGGCTAATTTTGAGAACTGCAGGCCGAGTAAATAGTAGGCAACCCATGAAATAGAAATCCAAGTGTGTGTGTGTATATATATATATATATATATATATATATATATATATATATATATATATATATATATATATATATATATATATAGTATACTCTATAGCTAGCTACAAAATAAGTTATTTTGTAGCCACCTCTATTTACGATAATTTTATATACTAATTTACGACAATGTCGGTATATATTTACGATAGTTGAATTACTATATTTAATAACATAAGTAGTTGAAGATAACACAAATTACCCTGAGAAAGGATCCCAGCCCAGTTGCTCAACCGAGAACCATGCCACAAAAGCATCCTATTTCCTGTACTAGCAAACTGCACAAAAGTTTTGAAAATATTGTCATTTGACACTACAGTGTGTTCTTTTAGCTGTGCAGATAGATTAGAAATATCCTCACCTTTTGAAACCGCTCTGTTTCACCATGCCGTGAAATCTTAAATATTTGCACTATGTCCACAGTATAGCCTGAGTGTGTTTTTCCATGGGTGTTCGTCAAATACGTTTTTATCTAGTTAGCAGATATTTTTGTAATAAACAATCAGAAACCTTTGAGATAATCAATTCACTAAATATAGGGGATGAAAAGGATAAAACACATTCCACCAATTCCATGTATATTTGGTGCACATAAAAATTGACATTTGTTTATATTAGCTAGAAAGGTAAAAGTTACTTCCTTTTGCAGAAGGTTACAAAACACAAATTATGAATTACTATCATTATGCACCGAACTACAGACATTGAACGTCCACACAATTTATAATGGAAAATTACCATAGAGTATTCTTCTGAATCAGCTTCAAGAGGTGTGAAGTCACAACGAAGTTGCTTGTATCGAGCATATAGCGGATCATCCTACATTTCAAGGCATGTTGCGATTATTTTCCAACCTACCTTCAACTAAAAGCAACAAGTGAGAATTTCATACATATTCAAAATCAGAGTACATTTTGCAAAATTTTGGCATAACTCTCGGAATAAAGAAACTTTTGGATTGAATTCAAATAAGTTTCACCTCTGTTGACTTTTTATGAAGGAGAGAATAGTTGCATGAAGCAGAATAAAGCAAATGTTACAAGACACCCAAAACACCTCCCTCCCTATCTCTGCCTTTGCTGTTTGTTAGTTAAAGGTTACCGGGAGATTGACATCTCTACTTTGCATATAAAAAATCTGACCCATTATATGGAAGTGACATACTTGGTCACTTGAATCATCCTCCAGAAGCTTGGTTGCAATCTCAATCTCACCTAGTGCTTCAACCTAGAAAATTGTAACATAACAAAATGTGAGCAGATTCTGCACAAATATTCGTAGTATGAGTTGTAAGCAGTTGGAGTAGGTTCCAGCTAGGTGAGATTCCTTAACTGGCTATATATAGCGCCAACTTTGACTCAACTAAGCCCTTCTGCAGTGATTTCGCTTGCTTCAATAAGATGTTTGTTTCCAGATGCCGTTTAGAAAAGGATCAACTTTTCAATCCATTTCTATCGAGCAAGACTAAGCAATATGAAGGAAGGAATTAAGTATCTTCATGGGAATTGCGAGCGATTGTGTCAACAACACATTTAGCAATGAAAAAGCCAACACCCAAAGGAAACATCTTCACCATAAGGGGAGATCAGGAGCCAGTGGAAATGAAAGGGAAGCTGGGGGAAAGACGAATCTAATGTAGAAGAGGAAATCAGAAAGATAGGAGTTGGAAAGTGGACTGGTTTTTCATAGTTGATTTCTCTTTTGTTTTTTGCGGCTCAGTTGCATGTCAATTCTTTTTCCAGTAGATCTAGGGTCGTACAATAAAGACTTGTTCCACTTGTGAACCATTTCCCTTCGATTCCGCGAAGTAGTGACCACTTGTAGTTGAATGAGCATTTACTCGCGTAGGAAAGAGGTGAGGGCGGGTATTCTTTTTTCTGGATAAGGCTATGTTCCTGCAAGACACCTTTCGCAAGGTTCATGTGAGCTCTTTTGGCTCGATAACGTCGATTGAACACACCATAAGGCAGGAATACTTCAGTCATATGTTGCATATCGATTGAACACACCATAAGGCAGGAATACTTCAGTCATATGTTGCATACATAAAAATAAGTGATATGACTGAATCTTCCTTACAGAGCAATGTGAATATGAAACTTCAATTCATTCAGCCATTTTGATTGAGTTCAAATAAGAAAGACAGGTAGTTTACATCATTACACAAGAGGGCACTAGAAATTAAGGCTCAACATAAATTTAGGATATTGATATGCTAATGAATCAACAGAGTGTCTTGCTTCAAAATAATCACGGTTTCATACCCAAATCAGTGCCATGCTAGAAATAAGTAGAAGACAGTAGTTTATTACCATTTCCAGCTTAGCTTTTAGTTTCTGAGGAGTGTCGATAATGAATTCACCTGTAAGATGGTATTTGTTAGAAGGTCAAGTGCTACTGAACTAAAAGAAAACCCAAAAAGAGCTGGATATATTATATCATTATGTAACTACACTAAGCTAGAAAGTTCGAGACTTCGGTGTTTCTTTAGAGTAAGTCCTGTTCATGTAAAATTCAACCCCTCATGGCTTGGCTCGGAGTGAGGTGGTGGTGATTGTAAGGGGCCGGTTCTTTCTCTCTATAATACAAAGATACGAAACTCTCCTTCGTATTTGAGAAAAAAAATAGAAAGTTCGAGACTCACTCATCTTTCTGAAACCAAAGTCATGTGGAATCACGGTGTAGAATTCCCTGAAACCAGACAACATAAGGAAATTAAATTTCAATAAGTACACATACACAATAGCTAACATTTGGTGGACCTAAATTTCTACTACAATAATAAGAATCCAACTATTGTATATTTGGTTGTGGAAGATTTCAAGCATAGTACAGCTGTCATCAGTTTTAGTAAAGAAATTTTGATGTTTTCATAAAAATAGTTGATATCTTGAGATTGACAATCATTATAATTACAATACAAAAGCCATAAGTGCAAAAGAAACTTTTTGATTTTTGTCATTAATTGATATTTTGAAAGTGTTACTGACTTCTATTAAACAATGTCCATATTTGAAAAAAAAACAATTCCCATAGTGTCATAAGTTAATATGTAATAAGCACTCCACAACATTTGAAGAACGAAATGTTAAATTTCAGGCTTTATAAAAATAAAAAGTATGGTGAAAAAAACTAAATATGTTGAATAGAATGTCAACCTGGCAATAGATTCTAGTCATATTTTATATTTCTACCAAATAAAAAAACTTATAGGTTATACCCAGTCAATTGCTCAAGCTGTCCCTTGTCGGCCATTGAAATAACATTGGATATCTTTTTCAGGACATCATAACCCTGTGGAAAGTTAGGAAATGTATCATCGAAACAGAGGGAAAATATTAGAAGAATGCCTAAAATTTTAATGTATGCAATGCTGAAATTTTATTTCATAGAACTTTTGATGTGTATGGTATATGTAAAGTTATTTGCATGTCATTTTGAAAATACAACCTTATTCATACTTTTCACCTAGCTTGTATAGTTAAGTGAAAGTTGTATAAGTCCTGATTAGAATCATGAACATAACTCACCTTCAGTATTGTAGATTTGCTTAGCTTTCCAAGGGGAAGTTTATCGGCATTATAACCTAGTTGATTAATAAGGAAGATGAATTAGAAAAATGCTAATTCAACATGACTATGATTTTCAAGTTTCATCAACATAATCAAATACAAACTTTGACAAGATACAGCTTATGATAATTGAAAAAAGGCCTCTAGCTGAGTTGGTTCGGTGGCTCTATTAGCACTCCTTAGGTCCTGGATTCGATTTCCCATAGGGGCGAATTTTAGGTTGGGTTTAAAAATCCACTCGTCTATCCCACGCCAAAGCACACAAAGCACACATGGGTTATGACAGTGCCGCTGTGTATGAGGGTTTTTTCGACGCATGTGAGAAGGCCTTCTTCTTAGGAAAATGTCCAGGGTTGTTTTACCCGCAGGTTGAGTTTTTTTACAGCTTATGATAATTTCTTTTTTTCCTGTTCAACTCCATTATTTGAACGGATGACAGATAACTATTGTCCCTGCCTTACTTAACTCTCAGGTTTCTTTCTGAATTTTAAGTGTAACAGTGATAACGACAAAGGGATAACACCATTCAGAACAACGACAAAGGGCTTAATTTTCTCATTATCTTAGTGGATTGAGAAGTTTGGAAATACCAAAATGATTGCATCTTCAATGGCGCAAGACCGAGGTCAGGGTAGGTCCTACAAGCCAATGCAAATGAGTGCTTTCTATGGCGCTCGGCTGGAGCAAGAGGACTCGAAGAGCTACAAACAATTGCAAATGAGTTCTCTCTATGATGCTCGTCTGGAGCAAGAGGACTCCAAGAACTGCTGTTCAGGGCACTGCAAACAGCAGAACCTATCCCAGCAGGGTAGTTTCTTTCTGGTCGCCTTTATCTCTCCGACTGTAACTAGTGTTTTGCTGTAATTGGTGTGTGCGCGTGCGCGTGGTGGCTTGTGTTGTGAGGTTGGGGCTTCCTTTTCCCCAACACATACTTCCTTTCTTTCTTATCGAAATGATGCCTAGCTCTCCTGTTTGTTTGAGGAAAAAGAACTATGTATATCCATTTCAAAATTTCTATCACCTGGATATGGAAGTCAAAATGCAGCGACAAGCTTAAGGTATTCTCAGGGTCCAAATAATGGATTGATTGAATACTAAAAACATTCTCAAAAGGAAGAACCATAAGATAACTAAAACTGCATTCACATCCCCACTGAAGAAACTGCACTGCATCATTTCTTTGGATGCAGGTTCAGTAAAGCAAGTTGGCAAATCACTTGGGGATATGTCCTTTCCTTTCTTGACATGGTGGATCAATCAAAACATAATTTCCAACACTCCATGAAAATTTTCATCATGGCACTTTAGGATATTTGGAAGCAACACAATGGTTACATATAATTGATAATGAGCAGTCCAATTTATCTTATTGGAAGAAAGGCTTCTCTGATGATGTGCTCCTTCAGACCCATAGAATGGGAGATACTTCTAAAATTTAAGTCATGGCTTGGCTAGATAGGCTCACCTAATTGTTCTTTCTATCTATACAACACCTATCTTTTTTCTTCAGGCTATTTTTTTTACAGTTTTGTATTTATTATATTTATATAATATAGCTACCACGGTTAGGGGTCACCCCTATTGTTTCCATGCAAAAAGAGGTGGCCACACATCACTAAAAGATTATGATCTTAAAACCTGTGCATAAAACAACTACACAGCAACTTACCTATTTCCACCATTTGCTGCTTCATCATGCTAATATCGCAAATCAGGGATATGAATTGTGCAATTCGAGTTTCTAGCTGTGTCTCTTTTATCTGATCAGTAATGGAGCCTTTCTTCTCAGGCCTTGTTCACTTCCTCGTCCCAACCCAAAATATTTCCTCTTCCATCTATCACATCAAATCTTTCGACGCATGCATGGAGCATTAAATGTAGGTAAAAAAGATAACTAATTACATAGTTTGTCTGTAAATGTCGGGACGAATCTTTTGAGCCTAGTTAGTCCATAATTGGACAAATTTTGCCAAATAACAACGAAAGATGCTACAGTAACTTTTCAGCTACTTTTCGCGAAGTAAACACACCCTCAGTCTTGTTCTACGACAAATAATAAGAACAAATGATTAAGCCCAACACAGGCACTAAACTGCAAACCAGCTGTACATAGAAACTTACAGTTTCCTTCTCAGTTTCACCGTAGTCCGTTTCAAGCCAAGTGTATTTCGTTGCATGAGGTTCAAAATTTTTGCGGTTAGACCAAAGGTTACTAGTTTTTTCCTGAAACTTCCTCTCGAATTCATAGATTGCTTGGCCTCGTCTTGGAAAGGCAAGTAGCTTATCTTTGCCTGCTGCCCCTACTCTCCCCCATCTATGGTAAACCATGAAGTGTCCACCAGCATCAGATTCTACAATGAAGAGGCACCGATTAATACCAGATCAGTGTCAAATGGATTGAAGAAAGGCATTTTGCAGAAACAGTGATTTGCAGGACAAACCTAAAACCTGGATGATATAGAACTTATTGTTGTTGCTACCAACATTAGTCTGGTTCAAGGTGGCATCATTGATTTGATCACCCTGTAGAAAAACATGCCAACTGTAATATTAAAAAAAACTGAAGAAAAGAAAAAAAAACACTGGAATTACAGTTTATGATATAACTAGTCCACAATGTCCACTTAAAGACAATCAGAATGTGTACGAGGGAATGAAGCAGGCATTTAATGATACTGGCTTTGGCATAAGTTTAAACTGATACATATTTTGGTACTTCTTCTGGCGGGGGTGATGTTTTGCTCTAAATTTAAATGTTACTAATGTGCATGAAAGGTAGGAACTAAATAGAGCATGCATGGTTGAAATTGAAGTGCATGCACACCCATACCCATGCAAAGGTAAACAAAGGTACAAGGAAATAAGAGGTAAAAAAAAAGAACGAATCCACACACCACTTGCAAGACATGATAGGCCTGTGTTTATGTGGTCAGGAATGTGCTGATCCAGCACAGCAGCACCCTTCTTGGTGGCAGTAACCATCTTCCCATCACCACCTGTACCAAAATCGTCTATGAAAAACAAGTCCGATATCTCTTACACAAAAAGCTGGTACGATGAAACAAATAGTAGACCAACTTTTATATAACAGAAGTATACCTTTTGTGACTTTATTTCCGTCTTGGAGTTGGACAGCATCATCTGAAACGGCAGCAGCACCGGCAGCCGCCGACAGCAGCCTCGCGCGGTGGAGGCGATGAGGTGGGACCACGGGAGGAGAATGGCTGCTGGGCGGGCGGAAGGAGGAGCGGAGTTGCAGATTTTGGGTCGCCCCAGATAGGGTTTTTGAGTAGGTTGCCGGTGCCGGGTTTAACGTTTTTGGTGGGAAAAGGGAACGACGAACAAGTTCGGCGGACGAGCGGGACATCGAAAAGAATTTTGTGTACATCTTCGTTGTCAACATCGTCTCTATAGCTCTTCTTCCTTTGCTGCCGGCAAGAAAGAATCAATGAGCAATTCATATAATATAAGTAATAAATAAAAAGAAAAAAGAGAGAAGAAATCGTGTTGACGTACAATTTGGAATTGCAGGAACTGCCCGCACTGCTTGCGCAGGAACTACTACCAGACGAAAGCAGCAAAGGGGTATCTCCAAGTATGTATCGTGAAAAAAAGATGGCCAATATTCGGAAGAAACTAATCTACGTGATAATAATAGTGAAAAAAAGAAGAGAAAGTATCGGATTATTTATAGGGTACCAGGTGTTTGGTTGTGTCTGTGTAGGACTCGATCTTGTGTGTGTGTGTGTGTATATATATATATATATATATATATATATATATATATATATATATATATATATATATATATATATATATATATATATATATATATTACTCAGCCACATCTCACGGTTTTAATTATTTCCATATATACTAGAGCTTACCATGCAAGCGCGGTCCACCCAACCGGCCCGGGATGGACCGCGGAAGCCGAGCATTACGGTCTCCCCGCCGGTGGTTAGGTTAGCCTCCGCTGCCATGCCGCTGACGCTTGACTGTGGTGTGTGGCTGCGGAATAGAAGGTTTCAGTGGTTGGTATCCTGACCAAAATCCAACATTTCAGGGTCGTTTCGGGAGCACGAGGCAGTTGCGCCAAACTATGGACGGGAGATGTAGCGGCGGGCAGCCCTGGTCCTGAGTTTTCTGAGGATAGAGACTAACTGAAACTCAGAGGTCAAGGACTCGAGGACCTCCTTACAACATAGACTCAATCGTAACTTCAATGATTATCTCTTTTCTATATCTATACCTAATTATATATATTTTATTTTAATATATATATATATATTATTTTATATATTTTTTATATTATATATATAAGGGGCAAAATTTCCGTCAAGTATTTTCTTTCACCTCCTTTTCTTCCACTCAGGGTTCTATTCCAGTCCGGGTTGTCCTTCAGTCTAAATCTAAAAGCGTGATATGGAGTCCAATTCCAAAACGTATTCTTAAGGTAACCTAGATACCTACGAATCCTAATAATTCAAATTATATCTTAATCGCAATAAGAATTTTAGTCCAACTAAAAAATCAAAAGAGTAGGAATATATTCTAATATTAAACCTCAACAAGTATATTTTTTTTTTCTGTTTTTCCAGGAACCTGAGACTGTGTGCGTTAGGAAGAAGGGTGAGTTCTCGTCAGTCACAATTTTTTTTTGATTTCCGAGCCAAATTCTTGTCGGACGGAATGTTTCCTATTTCCTTTTCCTATTCAGATCTGTTTTGATTTCTTTTCTCTCTTTTTCTCCGGTTCCAGTTACGTTTAGTCATGTTTTCTTTTTTCCATTCTGTTTTCATTATTTTTCACATCACATTCAACTAAGCGTCACGTGTTTCCATTATATTATTTTTACTTTTCATGGTCAACTAAATGTTAATGTGAAAATAGTAACAAGTATACAAATAATGACAATAAAAGTAAAGAATAAAAACAACACAATATATAGGTTTCGAACTCCTAACTTTTCACTAACAAATAAATATTTCTACAACCAAATTACTAATGTATTTTTTTTATTAAACACAAACTCATATTATTATATCCCGATCCAGTCATTAGTCTAACTAAATAAATGTGCATATTGTATGTATGCACCAGTGCAATCCTCGACAATGGAACGATGTGAAAAATCGAAAGAGGCATTCTGTTACAATTATCAGACATTCTAACATAATTTTTTTGTCATGTCGAAACACAGATGAATACTTCAGACACGAACAAAATATACACATACATGGGACGGCGTGATATTAAGTGGGGGAAAGAATCAAGAATGATACCCTTCAAGTAAAAGAAGCTAAGAACCCGGAAAAGTCCTCCTACACTAATCAACAACGGCATCACCATCAAAGCGCCACCGCCTGCTGCGGCGCGATGTCCATCGCCACGGTTCTCTTTGAATGAGAACATGAATGACGCCTCGCCTATACTACCATGCGAGAGCCGTTGATCCAGCGCCACAGTGTCCAAACTCTACACTAGGTGACTGCCACGAGCTCCGGGATGATGAGCTCCATAGCTGCCGCCGCACCGAGCTAGACCGAGAGGAGCCATGGCGGTCACGCGCAACGGGCTCACCAGGGCCCGTAGCATGTAGCACGCCGAGGAGTGGCATGACGGCTTGGCACTCAGGCACGTCTTAGTGATGATGGCCACTGCCCACACCTCCTCCAGGTGGTTCTCATCCAGCAGGAGCGGTGGGTCCATGATGTCAGCTATGCTCATTCGGTCACCACCATTGATGTGGTTCAGCATTTTTTTTTAATTAAATAGGAGGGGTTCGCACCCCTACTGAGTTTTATTGAAATTTTTAAAAAGATGTACAGGTTCTTCACATACAAAGCTCAAGAAACAAAATATGTAACAAAGAAAATCAACAACATTACACAAAAACTTCTAGCCATAAATCTATATGAGGATACAGCCGCTGTCTCGAAAGCCATTCTTCTGAGGCCACGTTGTTTCATCCACTGATGCCAAAGTTGCTGGTCACGACCTCTAGCAGTAGCTTGCGGAAGCACAAGACGACGTAGGAACAAGTGGCAGGTGGACGTGTCATTTTGCACGGTCATAAATGAGAAATTTTTAAAAAAACTCCTATCCATGGACAAAGTCCTCATTTGTTCTAAATGACTTTATCCATATTTCTTCTATAATAATAGTACAATAATATGGGGGCTTTATCTATCGATAAAACTTCTATCCATGGACAAAGCCTCCATATTATTTTAAAAACTTCTATATATGGATAAAAGTTTTTAAATTTTTTGATACCGAAGCGCTTCTGTCCTCCGAATTTAACATTAAAATTTGGTAGCATTTTTCCTCCCGCTGCATCGTACGGGCATATTTACTAGTACACCTAAAAATCGAGAAAGGGGTTCGTCCAACGGCGCCACTTCATTCGTGCATGTGCTTGCTACCTCGGCCTCCGGACGCGTGAACATAGATACGAGCTTTGTATCACCGGGTAACCAGTTCCGGTCTTTTAGACGTAAATAGAGATATAACATCCAATTTTTCTATAAAAAACATCACTCTATTGTACATCAAAAAACTCACCAACCATGCAGATACTTTGGGTATGAACCACACTTCTCCAATCCTTTGTCGGAGAAAAAAGAAGCATGTGTGTTCACGTATGTCCAATCAAGCAGCTCCGATCCCCACAACAATGTCCAATCAAGCAGCTCCGATCCCCACAACAATGTATTATGCAGGCGCATAAGAAAATCGGCGTCCTTCGCTCGGGTGCAATGACCTGATCCTCTGCGCCCGGAGGATCTAGGCATACACGCTCATAGACATTGTCAAGGTTCATCGTATCTTTTATGTTTTAACAATGTTAGCGGACGAGGATCCCCTTCAAGAACCAGTGAAGTGAACCTTGTGCAATGCTTTGCACATGAGTTTAACACATCTTGACCTAGGGACCATGGAACATATCAACATAGGCGACAATGTCCAAAAAAAAAGTATAGCTGTAGTATCCAAGGCCACCTCTATGTTTGGAGGGCTGCTATAAAAATGAATTCGTTACCATGGTTTCTTAATCATAAAAACTAAATATATATGTTTGTATATATATAGACATACATTTAGTTATTTTCCACATTTCAAGTAACAAGAGTTAACTTCCAACAACAAAATCTTAGCTTTGCCTAATAATTATAGAAGAGCAATACCAAAAAATGAAAAAAAAAACCCGCAAGGCGGTGTTTGGCGGGATTCTGCGATTCTCTTGACCGCCGCGCTGCCGAAAACGCGTTTCCAACAAACAGGACCTTGAACTAGAAATCAGCGGTCCTACTGCTGCACCATGAGGTCACGCAACCCATATCCAAATGGGACCATAGACACGATACAAGACGCGCGCTCGGGGATAGGTCATACCATGCTCGGTGATAAAATGTATAGTAAAAACGAAGGAATTTGAGAGGAACACAGGATTACAAAGTTTGCTAACACCGCCGGCGCCCCCTCCTTCTCACTACATTCCATTTTGCTTGCTCCTGATGTTCAAGGCCCTTTGGATCAGAGCATCCCCCGCAACAAACATATATATTTCCCTGAACGCAAACTAGCTGCAGAAGGCAAGATACCTGTTCTACAGAGAATGATCAACTGATCTCTACAATGTGGCACACGGTAAAAGACATATTCACTTTCAATATTGGATTGCATGACCAACTAGCATTTGGTGGGCCTAGTTTTGAGCAACCTCATGTTACACAGAAAGATTTAACTGCGAGGTAAACTGGACATGCTCCTCATGTCCAAATTATTTTGAGGAAAAATTGCAGAGCACACGGAGTTTCACATTTATGAATAGCAGCAGACACAATTCTACTGAAATGCTAGCCGAAGTAGTGCTATATGCCAGAAAACGAAATCTTGGGTAAACATAACCTGATTCCGATGAGGCCTTAGTTTTCATCATATACCACAAAAGAAAAACGTATACCCGGAAATCGAAATCAACAAAAAAAATCGCAGGTGCGTGACGGCGCTCGTCCGCGACCGTGGTGGCGTCGAAGAAGAGGTCCCGCTGGGTGACGGAGGCAGTGGCGCGAAGGAGGCGGAGCTTGATCATCTCGATCTCCTCCGTGTGGGTGCTAGCTAGGGTTTGGGGGTGGAGAGACCGAGGCGCTGGCCCTTGCAGGGTGCCGGCGGCGGCTGGGGGGCGTGTGGTCGGGTTGCGGTTGCGGGGACGGGGTCGCTAGGGTGGAGGACGAGGCGGAATTGGCGAAGGTCGGGGTGGCCGTGCCGGAGGAGGCGGCCGCGGCAGCTGAGCGGCGGTGGTCGAAGAGCTCGTCGCGGTCGGCGTCGCTGAGCTCGATGCGGGTGGGCTCGCGGCGCAGCATCGTGCCCCTGGTGATCGAATCCTTCGTGGGTTCACCTAGGTCTTCAGGACAATTTATAGAAGGGCCTCCCGATCCGGACATTTTCCATTCAACAATCACACCTCCGCCCCCAGACCCAAAAAAAAAAAAAACTTTAGAGTATCTAGTTATCTAGAAACTTTATAGTATCTAGTTATCTACCTTTAGGGCTGGTTTAGTGGGTGAAAATGTTTGGGTTTGGCTACTGTAGCACTTTTCGCTTATTTTGACAATTTGTGTCTAATTATGGACTAATTAGACTTAAAAGATTTGTCTCGTGATTTACAACTAAACTGTGTAATTTGTTTTTTCTTTCGTCTACGTTTAGTACTCCATGCATGTGCCGTAATATTTGATATGATAGGTACTGTAGCACTTTTTAAGTTTCTTTTTAGCAACTAAACAGGCTCATAGTCGCATGCGACCTTTTTCCTTTTTGCGATACAGAGATTTGTTCTTTTTGAATACTGGTATGATTACGTAAAAAATCAACCGAAAGGCCCGCAATAAAAGTCGACTGATAGAATTTTAACATTTTGTGTACTATATATAAATCTTGGAAGGTTGTTTTTTTTCTCAATGTTAGTAATTAGCAATCTTGTAAAACTGATGTTGGGACTTTTTTTTATTGGAGATGCTCTTAGAACATTTCCAGTGGAAGTTTTATCAGAGTTTCATTTGCATTTAATAAATCGTTACATAAGCGTGGCAACATCTTTAAAAAATAGAAGAAATGAGTTTCATGGTGATGAAAATCTCTTAACTCGGTTACTAACTCAAGATGAGTCATAGAATTAAATGTTTATGAAATAAAAAATGAACCTATGCATTTTTTGAGACAAAAATGAAACTAAGCATTAAGAGTAATTATTTCATCCATGTTTCATTGCAATTCTACGTTCTCTCCACTAAGAATGCCCTTTGCCCACTTCGTCGAAAACATGCAATTTTAGGTGGATTCCACTCGCTCCGTCCCATTAATTTACCCATTCATCCTTGTCTTATCATCTCCTCCTGTCCTTGTTTACGTCCTTGCCTTATCCCGCCTCTGCTCTCGCCGCACTGTGCCTTGCTGCCCTCCACTAAGGCACCGTTTAGATGCCAAAAATTTTGCCAAAATTTTTAGATTCCCCGTCACATCGAATCTTTGAACACATGCATGAAACATTAAATATAGATAAAAAATAAAACTAATTACACAGTTTAGACGAAATGGACGAGACAAATCTTTTAAGCCTAATTAGACCATGATTGGACAATATTTATCAAATAACAACGAAACTGCTACAGTATCGTTTCGCCAAAAATTTTGCCAACTAAACAGCCCCTAAGCCTCCCAACGTTCAGATTCCTCAACCCTAGTGTGAAGAGGCCAGCAGCGGTGCGGAGAGGGCGTCATGGGGAGGGTGAGGAAGCGGAGCATGGGGGCCCTTGCGCATCCCAATGTGTGTGTTGAGTGGCGTCACGGCGAGATGACCAGATCCTCAACTGCTCTACCTCTGCAATGGATCCTCAACTGCTCTACCTCTGCAACTTCTCTCTTCCCTCTTCCCTTCGCCTCCCTAGCTAAGCAATGCAGGATCTGACGCCCTCTCTTCCATGTCGTGTTGTTCTTCTCCTCCTGATCCCTACTCTCCTTCATCTATGTCTGGTACAACACCTCCTTCATGGCCTCCACCTCAGTGCCCATGTATCCCATCGCGCTTGCCTCCCTCTCCCTTGTGCCCGACGGCTTCACCGGCTAGGCGGAGCCAGCGGCGTTAGGAAGGTAGAATTGCATCTGTGATGGAGCACGTGAGGAGAATCTAGGAGGGACCTAGAATATGTGCCTGGATCTTGGTGCACGGGTGGTAGAATAAAGGGGAGGTATATGGTTAGTTTGGCTTGCTCACTAGTCCCATTGGGAACGTAGAATTGTATCTTTTAGCTGACGAAGTGAGTACTCTGGTGTTATGCACTGACAAAAAAAAATGAGAACTTACTAGTTACTAAGGGTTTGTTTGTAATAGGCATTTTGATGTAAAACCTATGTAAATAAAATCTAAGGTAGTTGCCACATCCTAAATTCTAGTCAAATCATGCTAAAGTAGTAACTACACTTCACCTCTTCTTTTTCGAAAGAATATGGATTTCTCCGCTTTAGTCATGATTTACGAAGACGTGGTAAAGAAAATCAAGTTCCTACTTGCATTCCACAATCCTAGTCTCTTAACAGAATGTTACGCAAACTCGTAATGTCATATATGTGACAGGAGTAAACAATCTCTTTCTTTAAATGAGAACATGTTTTCTGTTCATGGAACACTTTTTACCATAGGAACTAGAAGGATTCCCCACGCGTTGCTGCGGGTATTTCAGAAAAATTTGAATTGCATTGTGTGGTGGAAAAAAGAACACATTAAAAATGGTATGTGATAATAATGAGTTATCGTAATGTTGGATCGTGGTTGAGGGCAGAAGATCGATATTGTCTGCCGAACATGGCTTTGTGTAGCTATAATAATTAGATGGTAACAATAAGAGATCTAAACACATAAATTAAAATAGATACAACTATTGTCATGGTTGTGTCAGCACCTAAGAGTTTTTTTAGCTTAGAGCAACGGGATCATCTTGTGTATACTTTATTCAGGTTTGAGCTCATGAGTCCCTTGACTGATTTGACCCTCAGTTGTTGTAGATAATTGTTTGTTCAGTATCTCCTTCATGAATCACTGTGTAGAAAATACAAATCAAGCATAAGCAATCATAAGAGTGACTTTGACATTAGAAACGCTGCAATTGTTAAGGAAAAATCAACACTAACTCTTGAGCTGAAGCCGGCGAAAGTAAGAAGAGCTTATGTGTTGTTTCCTACCAAATGGGAAGAACATTACGAACCACCATGATACCGTGGGAGCAAAGTATTTGTTTACAGATTTTAAATGTCCTACCTGTAAGGGGAAAAACTACTGTGAGTTTTTTGGACAATAAAAGCATGCAACAGAATCATCAAAGCTCTCGTGTTCCAGGCACTCTCTGATTTAGGGCCGTCATTTCCACTTGGATTTATTGCTTAATAAGAAAAAAAAGGTAAAACTAAAGGAAAGGATCATAGGCGATAATCCTGACTGAGCACAAAAATCTAATGCAGAGTTGGCTCCAACCTGAATATTCACACATCTGATTGCCCTCCATTCATACAAAATTATAAATGTTTCACAGATACTGATGTTCCTTAGAAAAACAGAAAACTATACATATACATTAAATAGCTAGAAATGCTAAAGCCAACAGATAATTGAAGAATTCATGTTTGCCTGGAAGTATGTTTGCGTACCTCCTCACCAGTGGTTGCTGCAGCAGAGGCTGTGGCGACCGGGGCCGACCGTGGTCAGCTTGAGGAGTACAGAAAACCGTAGTTGTCAATTAGTCATATAAGGAATCCTGAGTAAAGATCGGAGAAGGCCGTCATCTGTCACTGCCTTTTTAGGCCATATTAATTTGGGGATACTACAAAGTAACAAATTGCACAGCAAAAATACCTGCAAAAAATAAAACCATAAGCCTAAAGCCGTAGATGATGGATTAAAATCCTTGAGCGCCTCTTTATATAGAACAGATCTATAGAAGAGAATTTGAAACAATAGTATAAACAAATCTAGAGCAGAGATATTGAAAGAACAGTAGTAAATTTCTGTACTGAAGGAGCACAACCATCTAAGAACGACAAAGAGAAATCAAATCCCTGTTGAAAAGAACACGGACTGAATATAGATTGATATATATGGTACGTAGACTCACCTCTGCTTGAATCTTGATGCTGGAAGAAGAAAACAACGACAGGAACAGAATGCGCTCTGGCTAGGCTATATACACCATCCAAATTATGAATGCCGTCATGCAGACCCTTGACATCCAGTCTTGATGATGAGAGAACGTGGAGCAGAAACTGCTGTCAGTTGTCATCTGCAGACATAGCTAGCAATTACTGGGTGCTTGGGTGCCTCTTTACGTGATAGGGGGAAGACCAAGGGGTAGGGGTGAAGGGAGAGATACGGCAGTGGTGGCTGGTGAGCAGCGGGAAGAGAAGGGGTAGGCTGCGGTTCTTGGATTGAGCCGTGGACGCACCAAGAGAAGGTGAAGGGTGGTAGGGAAGGGCGACGGCCCTGTTGACCAGCCAACATGCACGCTCTTATGGGAGAACCATGCGTGGCTGGAAGGAAGTGGATGACGTGGCTTAAGAAGATGCTAGAGAAATAAGCTAGTGTAGTTTTGCTTTATAAGAGTATAGGATGTCATATGTTCCATAAATTTTTATCACGGGAACATTTTGTATTTCAATCATCACAGGAACAAACTGTTTTGTTCTAGTATAAAAGAAAATAATGTTTCCCCGAAGAGCTAGACTAGAAACTTAACAAGGAAACTAGCTACCACTAAACAATCAACAACACAAGCACAATATATAAGAAATGAAATTGCAAGTGTTGTGAGTGCAAACCAACGAGGGCAAGTGACATAGATTATTCCACGAGGTTCGGTTGTTTGCCGGCAACCTATGTCCCCATTGAGGTGGATCCTTAGATCATCGCTTCACTAATAAGAAGCTAGTAGATCACCAAGCACCTCTCCAAATTAACCTCAATTGATTTCACTAGAGTTACTCCTTTGTGAATCTCCCGTAGGGTGAGCACAAAGCCCCTCGCAATAGCCAATGATTAGAGGCGACAACAATCACAAAGAGCCCCTCAACAATCCTCCTCAAGCACCAAGCCGGCTAGGCGATAAAAATCGCCAAGAGTAACAAGAAATACCAAGTCACACAGAGCACCTAGTGCCACCAAATGAAATGCACTGGAGGCTCCAAATCTCACACAAATGCAATCACTAAGTTAGCAAGTGAGTTGGAGTGTTTTCATAACCTCTATGAGTGTAGTAGTATCAGCCATGGGTGCCAAGTGAGCTACAATGGCCGGGTACACAAGTATATGGAGCCCACCAAGTAACTAGTTGGGAACAAAACAGCCTAGTCTGCGCACTCATCGGATTGGTCTAGTGCCCTGTCAATGGCAGCATTAGAAAAACGAGTTGTTACCCCTAATAGTCAAATTGTAGCGCATGATCTAGTGACAACCCAAACCTAACCATCCGACTAATCTGGTGTGATCTAGTAAGGTTCCAAAACTGAAAAATAGCTACTAGACTAATTTGGTGAGTACAACGAAAGTACCCCCTCTAGAACAGTGTTACCGCTTGGTCTGGTGACACCTAGGGTTAACCACTATACTAATCTGGTGGCTTACCCTAGCCTTGGCTAGGAAGCCCATGTACCTAATCCCTGTAGCACTTAGTATAGTGCCCTTTGTAGGCAAGCACTAGACTAATCCGGTGCCTGCAGAGGCACCACAATCAGCTCCTTTCCATCCCCTTTTCAAATATGCTAACTCCAGTAAGTGTTTACGTATGTCCAAGTGAGTTAGCATTTTTCAGGCATTTTTCAAAGGGTTTTCTCTTGCACCTCACCACGTCACTAAGCGTAATGCATATGCACATGAGACTCACATTTAGTGGCACTAGATAATCGTTACAACCAAAGATTTTCCCTCTTTAGAGTACGACTATTTATCCTAGCTAGCTAAATATAGTCATGCACTCTATTGCACCTTGGTTTACAAAAGCAAAGCCCTATCATATACCTTTGCCTTGTGGCTTGCCTTTGCTCCATCTTCTCTCCATTTGATGAACACTTGCATACTTGTGATCTTGATCTCCGTCTCCATCATCTCCTATGGTTGGTGCTCAATTACCAAAACTAAGCTAGGGCTTTCACTCTTAGAGGTTGGTGCGCGCCTCCTACATGGCTTGATGGTAGTGGAGGAGTTTGGTTAAGGCCAAAGTGGGCCATGCCACCTACCAATGCAATTAATTATGCACTAGTTAAACATTAAAAGCAGTATTGTTTGTTGTTTAGTTCATAATTCTATGAACTGGCCCTACCTATTTCTATGGTCAAGCTCCACCTCTGCTTGGTGATTATGGATCCATGGATCACCTCAAAGGAGATTATGAATGTTCCCCAAAGTTAGTTGTCAGAGATTTTGTGCTCACACACTACTACACTCGTACCTTTCACAGCCGCGTCGTAACCCACATTGTAGTCCAATTTTGGCCTCGGCAATAAGCTCTCGATAGTGATGGTTATAGCCTTCACCGTTGGCATCTGGGACTGACTGTGGTGTACACTAATACCGTCGATTGGCTTATGATTTGTATGTGATTAGGTCCTTACTTCCATCACATTATAGCACGACTCAGCTGTGGATGTACACTAACACCGCCGCATTGGCAAATGATTTAACTGTGTCAAGGCTATCAAAACCACTGTGTGGGCACATCAATCGCCTGTGTAGTGGTCACTAGCACCGTCGCCTTGTACTTCGACCCAACTGTTAGCGGTGCGGGTTCACTATCGGTTCGATGGCCGAGACGCCTATGTAGAGGTTAACACCACCGTCACTTCAGCCTATGATCCGCCAGTACAAAGGTCATGGTCACCGTCGCCTTGCACCATGATCTGCCTTTGATGATCATTTAGTCGGTGTCGAGTTACTAAACGATTCGGCGGTGATACACTTTTATCCCTGCCACATAATATGTATAGCGACGGTGTTAGATGTTTGCACCACCAACGGCAGTGGTGATAACAAAACAATAAACAACCCTTAATAGCTCACTAAACACAAAGCATACAAATATAATCATTGCATCCATAAACCATATTCTTACAATAACAATGGACGCTTACCATAATATCTTTCTCAACTAATGTCCTAACACAAGCGGTACATAGATTACAAACTAAAGGTACTGATCTCTACAGGCTTACATAACGAAACAATGTAGTTGTACTCCTCCTATGTGGCCCTCCTGCTTGCTTGGCAAAAATAAATATAATTAGTGCATCCTTCGAATTGGTAGGCAATTCACCATGGAATCCCTCTTTTTCCTCCTAGCCAATGCAGGAAAATTGTTCAAAAGCACTCAAACTCCACATGCACAAAGCAGCACAATTAATAATATTCAACATACCATTTCTTTAGTTACAAAGCCCAAATTGGCCTATATATAGAATCAAAACAACTACCTACCTGAACAAAGACATGATGTAATTATAACAAAATATAGCATATGCACCTTTACTGCTCTACTAGGGACTCCATGAACAAGGGAATATAAGGAAGATAGTGAGGTCCGCCGCTCATACATAATAGTTTCTAGGTACTTCTAGGATAGCCGATGGCCTGGGCAGGGAGGACATGAACTTTACTGCAGTTCATGTCATATGCAAGCAATGATTTGTCCTCCCCAACAAAAAAATCAAATTTCATTCTGGATGAACTGCAATCACTCTGTAGGCCACATCACAAACCTCGGTACCAATTTCAATATTCTTCTTTCCATATAGCTCCAGCATGGTCACCTTATGCTTCAATGTCTATTTACTAGTACAATAGTCTTCAAGGATCTAGATTGAAAGCTCATACATATTCAAAGTATCAGCAATACATAAACACAACTGACCCTGAGCTTCAAGGATGGAGATTGCATCACCAGTTGGCCTACGAATTTTCCTCCATGTCTTTTGTTGGTATTTCTTAACGCAAATAGAAATAATTCACAAGCGCACAAAATTACCGTTGTAGCATTTCACCCGAAAGTATTCAATGTATCGTATTTTTCACAGGGAACAGAGGTACTCTTCTAGTTAGTTCATCCAAGGACAACACAAGGTAGAGTTGGTAAAGGTTAAGATGGATTCCTGTGGTTATAGGGCCTATGGATAGATAAACTTTATTTCTACTCGCTTACTTTAGGCACCGCTTAACACATGGTCTGCCAAGCATTGATGGCCTGTAGCCGGCGTCGAACCCGAACATGGGGGAATATGAGAGACGAACAAGGCTGTCACCACCTGCCACCTACCCCTCAACCGTAGGGAACGAGGCAAATGAAGGTAGCCTCCAGCCTAGACACCATGTCTACGCTATCAACTACTACTCTAGTGCGCTAGCAAGGGTTATCCGTCTTTATCAGGGCCCTTCTACTAGAGCATCCACCACCGGGACGGACGATGAACCTACAAACAAGTAAGAGTAAAGCTTAACTAAACAAACGACCTTATAACCAAAAGAACCATAAACACTCACCTAGCGAGAAAACCCATTGAAGTACAAGTGCTTGTCGAGGTACAAGGCGGGGAGACACCGACAAGCCTAGCGCTTCCCCGAACTCTTCCTCACATCTCTCCCTTACAACTCTAGCTAGCTACTAGGGCCTAAGCCCTTTAGAGTGTTGCTCTAACTCAAGTGAGATGTGCTCTTTGCCTTGTGTGTTGTGTTTAAAGGGGGTTGCCCCTCTATTTATACACGAAGGAGAGGCGGTGTTGTGGCTATTCCTGGCACAAAGCCCATGCACCACCGCCTTCTACATGGAGGCATGCAACCACCATGTGAAAGAGAGGATGAGCGGCGCTAGCAGGGGGCCGGTCACCCCTTGACCACCGCCTCTGTAACGGAACCGTCCAAATTATAAGAGCACAAGTACAAAAACAATCACCGAAGTGATTAAATTCTTGCACTTGAGCCCATATAACTTCGGTAGTCCAATGAAATCACGAGGGATTTCAAACCAACCAACATACCAGCCAAGATCGTAGTGATTCAACATAACAAGTCACATGTTACATCCGTTCACAAGTAATTCAATATACATCGGAGTTCAACATAGTTATTAGAACTTACATTAAAAAGTAGCGGAAGCAAAGTAATTTGAAACTAACATTATTCTTATTTTAACTACATGCCAGTACCACGGTCGACTTCCAACAAAAGCATTAGAGATAAGGTAAATAAGAAGGATCATGCCCATGATCACACTCCGCCTCTACGGCAGGAGTCAACCAACTCTTGCAGTCGCCATGATACATCACAACCTGCAACAAGCGGGGATAAAACCCTGAGTACAAGAAGGTACTTAGCTAGACTTACCCGTCAGAAACCAGAAATAAAGTGACACCAAGGATCATGCAAGGCTGATATAAAGTGGGGCTAGCTTGACAACATTTTGCATAAAAGCTTAATATAGATGATCAATCATTAATGCTTAAGCATCAAGTTAATTATCATTAACCTATCATCTATATTAGAACCTATACTAGAGCACTCACTTTATTAGGAGCAAACAAAATTAACCATAGCAGGTATAAATTGAGGCAACCTTTTCATCGTGATCCAATTAACCATTCGTTCAATTTAATTGAATCTACGTTGCCGCTGCTCAAGTCAAGTGCTCACTAACCGGGAGCGACGGCGATTCGAATCGAATTCCTATCCAGCTGGAGGGGTATTTCTAACACTCACCGCGCAGGCCCCTGCCAGGGTCGCACAAGCCACCTTTTCATATGATTCAGGAATCGCGGGTCCGAATGATGTCGCGACCCCAAGGGCGACACTCTGCCAGGTGATAGGGACTCTAACCCCCCCTTGGTCTCACGCCAATGTCCCCAAGCACATCCTTTCTCTCCTCCAAGAAGCAACCTACCATTCGATTCCCGGCCTGAACCATATTACTCGGCTTCGCGGTCGGAACGGCTTATCCGGCCAACTAAGTGTTAGACTGCGTTCAACATGACTCAAGGACGTACAGCGAATCGGTCCTTAAACGACTCAGACGGGGATAGATTCACACCCAAGACCTCCATGTCTTGTCGCTTCACTATCATAATCCCGCCCGGTCTCATTTCATTTTATTAACACATGGTTCCTTTCCACGATAGCAAATATAGCCAACCGTGCCATATATGAATATCCCTATATCTCGCAGGTGACAGGAAATCACCTGACTTCTACCGCTTAAAGCAGGGCTAAGCATCTACTCGATCCTAATCTATGTAGGATTCAAGGATTCATATATCTGGACAAGGAATGATATAATGCAGCAAGGGTTTCCAACCAACTCCTACCACTTAATGCAACAATACTTATAACATATATAGAATTAATTGCTTTGAAGGTAGGAGGCTTATAATGCTTCGGGGCTTGCCTGGGATCCGACTCAAGTTAGAGTATATCAGATGAATTCACTTGGCGAGCATCTTCCAATCTACCACTTGTCTGATCCTTCTATCTTCGGGATGAATCCACCAACTCCATCTTCGGGTTTGGCTTCACATCATGTCCTTCACGTGCTTCAGCTAGCGTACCTAAATGAGGTGCAATAATGCATATGTATGAATGCATAGAAGTGCAATAAACAGAGTAATCAAACAAGCATACCAAAGTTCACATAAACCCTAGAGCTAATTAACTTAATCCTCATTAAGACATAACATAGAAGAGGGCAAGCACATCAATCAAGAAACAAGTCTCACAAGATCACAGGGTACCACCCAAGTATCATCAAAGATATGAGTCACACTTCAATACCCAAGCATGACAAAGTTAATCAAAATACTAGAACTAGAAATTGCTACCTTCTGGACATCAGACCAACAGCTGAGTAATTTAATCATAACTGGAGATCTACAGCTCCAAATGACTTGCAAGAAGACATTATGGAAAGCTTATGAAAGTATCTATATTTCATTTATAATTATCACAGCATGATTCTAAAGTTTAACATGTCGAATTTACATAAACACAGCAACTGATCTAACAAGACAGAGAGCAAGCAATTCTGTACCCCAACTTTAAACAGCTATAACTCCTAAACCCCATGGCCAAATGTCACCAAATTTTAACAGTAGCTAGATACATAAATTATCTACAACTTTTGTATAAATAAGTTTCACAACAAAGCACATTATCATGAAGAACTTTACCAAGTTTCCAGATCTGTCCAGAAACCTTGTTTGCAAGGAATAATTATTAACTTATGTTGCAAACATATACTTGGACAAAAATAACTTTACCAACATGTCACACATGACTAATGAACACCAGAAAACATAGTGTCAATTACTAAATAAATTTCTTTTAATGCATTTTCTTAATTTATTTAGATAATTAGGTGGAATTATGACCACATCATAAAGACGCTCAATAAATTCTACCAAAATTACAGGGGTCTACAAATGCTCTCAAAAGTCTACTGTCCAAATTTCAAGCTATTTAGACAAGTAGATCAACCTCTATGAAAAAGACAAATAGCTATTGCAATAAATCATGTAAAAGCAAATTAAACCTAAAACTCAATATTTTCTGTGAACACATGGCCATAAAATGAACTAACATCAAAGAGCAGCATTATAATAAGGTGATGGAACTACATTTTCTATTTTATCATTTATATATTATTTATAAGCTATTTATTAGGCCATAACAAGTTAACTCAATAACTTGAGCATACAATAAGCAATGACCATAAAATTTATACCACAGTACATCCATATCATGACAAACCTACCATAAAAATTTCACATCATTTGGAGCATCACAACTCAAGATATAAAAATGATAAGCAATATAATGTAGATTTTCCCTATTTATCAAGGTCAAATCAAAACCCTAAGAAAACAGTGAACAAATAGTGTGTTTAATATTTTTCCTAGCAAGTACCTGTCATCACAAATTTAACAAAACAAGAATCACTATTTTTGGAGTTCAAAAACTTGAGATCTTGCTCTGGTTAGGTTTAAAGGCATTTTTAGAGCATTTTTAAAACTTAAGTAAAGACATTAGAAAATACCTACAAACATATAGAATTTTATGACTCTACTGCATAGATCTCTTCTCAAGGTTTCCAAAAAGTCCCCATTTACCATTTTTGGACTTTCCTAGTATGAGATATGGATTTTAAAAGATTTAACATAAATTAAAATTCAAAACCAGAATAAAACCAACCCTAACGGAAATTGCTAGGCACACCCAACATGTACCCAAACTCAGTCACCACTTAACCCGACATGTGGGACCCTTTATTCCGCTGGGCCCGCTCGTCAGACACACATATGGAGAGATAGAGAGAAGACACCGTCTTCTTCCCCTTCCGACCGGCCGAGCAGGGGAGGGAGCCGGCCGGTCTCCGGCGAGGTGAGGCGGCGCCGGCGGCAAGTGGCTGCAGCACGGCCATCCTAGACCACGCGCGCACCCCGGCAGGGGCACAGCTTGCCCAGGAGCAGTCCACAGTTGCGTGACCGCGAGCAGGCGCGGCCATGACGGCTGTTGTGGGAGGCGGTGGCGCTACCGGAGTTCCGGTGGCTGACGGTGGCATTGGCAACGAGCAGGGGAGGTGGAGCATTCCCAACACGAGGGGCGCCCAGTGGTGCTCTTTCCTTGCCTCACGGTGATCCGAGACTAGCCGGCCACGGAGGCGGCAGTTCGCCGTAATGGCGGCTCCGGCGGCGGCCGTCTACAACGGCGGCGAGGCCAGAAGAAGGAGCGCGTCGTGGGCGGCGCGAGGAGAGGAAGGTGGTCCGGTGGTTCGATTTGACAGTAGGGTGCTTGGTGGTGGCTGGCCACGGAGCTCAGTGCGTCTCGGCAATGGCGCGGCCGCGCTCCGCGCGTGTGCAGAGGGAATGGGAGCGGGGAGGCGAGGTGAGGGAGGGACTCAGGCGTGTAGGGGGTTGCTTCCCTTCTCGATGGGCAGCAGGCAGCGGCACTAGGACAGCCACGGCGCGTGGCTCACACGCGGCAGCAAGCAAGGCGCATGTCGGCCACGTCCCAGGGCGCGTGTTCACCCCTCAGGCATTTCCCCGAATACGTGGCGGGCAGCGGTTTGGGTACTATGGAACATGATTTTAGACTGGTTACAGGCCGAATTTGGACATGGACCCAAAAGCAAAGTTGCAGCCTGCATAATGCTCTACATTTCTTATTTAGGGTGCCATGCCATTAGAGCAACAGATTAGAGTCTAATCAAACCCCAAGATGGCAATGTCAACATATTGACAAAGGTCACGGAAATTCGCTTTCGGAGGCCAAAACTTGGTCAAACTCAGTGCAACTTTTTGTATGCTACTCTCCATAATATAACCTTCACTTTTTATTTTTGGACTAACTCAAGTTACTTAACAAAATTTGGAGAACGCGAGATACCAACGTCGGAGACACTGAAATCGGGGCTTTAAAATGGCTAAGTGCTGAAATCAGCCCTAAAACTGACTTGTGAGCCCTGTTTGAGCATGTTCCACACATTTTCATGACTTGACTCTTAAATAAAGTTTGTTCCTTATTAAATTCTCTAGAACTTTGTAAAAGGGTGCACAGTCATGCAAAGCTTCTAGGTCAGACTTTTGAAATGGTCAAACCACAGGGCTCTAGGGTCCATACATGGTCAACCACCAATTAGAAGCATATTTAGGCAAAATGATCAACATGAACATTGTTCCATTAAGTGTCCTAAGTGTAGTTAAGGTCTTGTAGAGTTCATCTAGAGTCATTTGGACAAGTTTGCAAGGTTTGGTTGATGATCTATAGTTCCATTAACTTAATGGGACAGATTCCAATAGGAATGGAACTTATCATTTCATGTGACTTTTTGATTCCAATCTTTACGAAACTTTCCCAGGGATCAATATAGATAGTTATTGATGTGAGACATGTGAATATACTTTGATAACAAACCCAAGCATATATCTTTTAATTGAGCCTATATGTAAGCAAGGGTGCAACATCCAAGTTTCGATTAGGGTTTACTTCCATAGGTTTGACTTGGCATTATCATCTCCACTTAATCTGTCATGTTTAAGCTCCAACCCACTACTTAGTGAATGATAAACACCTGGGGTGTTACAGCCCTCCCCCCTTAAAAGAATCGCGTCCCGAGATTCGGAATGGAAGATCTTTTAAGAAAGAGAGACACGTTATCTAGTTCCCAACATCTGCTATAGCATTCAGCTATAAAGCTTCAACATCGGCGAACAATTTGGCCACAGGCACTTTCTGTTACTTCCTCTTCATGGTAAAATTTGTCTGAAGAATTTCCTTCATTGACTTCCACGAAGCATCGTTACTTTGGAAGGAATCCAAGACAACGTAGTACTTCGTTCTCAATGTACAGAGATCAATTGGTCCATAAGCTAACCATACACAAGTATCTCTTCTTCTCTAGTGAACATAGTATGGGCCGTATGAACTCCACACTAGACCAGAATTATCAGAAGTATACTCGTTGAAATGACTCTATGTTCACAAAGTTTGAAAAGCAGTCCTCTACCAAAATGGCTTGAGCACAACCTTCCAAAAGTGTGAGACCATAGACGACAAATATACTCTGAGGCCATAGGATACTGACTAACCAATAGACAAGGTCTATGTTGATCGTAAATGTTCATTTATTTAGGCACCAACTAATGGAAAACTACTTAAGGTTCCATGTGTGCAGTTCTCTTTCTCTGATGACAACACTGTATTATCGGAGTCTATCGAGAGGTTAGTGAATGTGATAGCTGACTCTGTTGGCTTTCTATTTCTGCCAACAGCTATCTAAAAGATTCTTTTATCCAAAGACAACAGTTATCTGAGTTGAATCAGATGCAACCTCTTGGGTAAAAACATTTATAAGGTACCAAAGTATGTCATCATTGGAAAATAATTCCCAAAGAAAGATGTAACGAGGCCTTAAGGACAACAAAAGTTGTACTTATTCACTTAACCGCGGGGAGTAGTCTACCACCAAGCGATTGAGTAAAAATTTTCCTTTATTACTTAGTTGCACTGTAAGTTGAGTTGACTTGCAGCATAACAACTTTGTCAGGCCAACTTTCACCTTGAGGCTTCCTTTTTAGGATCAAACAGCAGCTCGAAGATGGAAAATCTGTTGTTTGACACTTTTCAAATTGCTTTTGTTTCGTGATGGCATACATTGATTTGTAGAAACCAAGGCTGCTCGTACATTAGGGATACAAGAAAGCAAAAGCAAATGAAAGAGTGTAAACTAGTATCTGTGAGACCTCAAAGGGTCATCCAACATCAGATCTCGACTATTAAATTACATATCAATTCGAGGATGCACACACTTTGAACTTGCGTGTTACTTTTGCAAGGCAAAACACATACTTTATCTACTTCTTCACCTTAGCTGATAGAACATCTTGCACTATCTGTGTGATTGTCCAAGATTAAATTGACTTGATCACAATGGCTCTGGAAGATAGAGTATCACTCAAGTTGTTGGCTAGTTGATTAACTTCTTATTGGTTATTGCTCTGTAAGACATAGCCTTCATAGCTACCAAAGAGTCATTATCTAACTGGAGATTAACCTTCCTATTGGTAACTAATTAGTTGTCTCTCAACACTAAAAAGTTTCAATTCTTCATTCTCGACCACAACAACTATGGTTGATGCAGAACAGATGGTTGCCATCGAAGTCAGTGGATAAGGAGTCACACCAAAGATGGTTGATTTCGACGGTATGGCCATTATGCATACAAAGGTTAAGATTTACATAATGTGACGATTGATTCTTATCCAACGAATGGCTTGTCCAGTAGTAAGTATTGCGTGTCCTTTTTATCCAACAGAGCTGAGATACGTGGCTCCCTAGATGCTGGTTGTCAATACTGGGCAACTATGTAGAGTCACTTGACTACCATATATTGCAGTCTGTTAAAGTTTATGTCGGTGACCTGTTCTTTAAAGGTTATCCTCTTAGCAACTTCAGGAGGAAGCTCCACTACTTTCGGTCTAAGATATGGATCTTACGATATGATATGGAGAGATAACCCAGAAGGAACACAAGAAAATAGCACATCGTCTGTCGTTTGATAATGGATCATGACTAGAAACCGTGATACCAGCGCGTGCCAGGCAGCCAGCCATGTGTCTGTAGCCACAGGAGGCCCTTGGTTTCGTCGCGGCACCATCAGCGACTACTCATAACACCATTACTAAACGCACAACGAAAGTGAAATTTCAAGTGGCACCAATGGGATGTAAGAGCAAGCGCCATACAAGGAGGGACAGCAAGCAAAGGTAGTCACAAGGTTTAGAATCAACAAGGAAGCTATCCGTAGATCAAAACACCTCACAAGAGAACATAGCTCAATTGCTGAATGCGACTAAGCACGAGATTTGGTCATGTTGGACCACAACATGAGATCAAGACTGGTAAACATCTCGAGACTTGAGAAGGTTGGGGATGAATTAAGCAAATTTCACGGGCAAAAACCGATCTGTAGTTCTAGATTTAGTTGATAAGGTAGATGCATGAATTTGCAAGCAAACGATTTTGAGGCCACAACAAAAAGATGTTTCGTCGCACTAGCTAACCTTTAGGAGAGGTAACCGAAAGGTCCAACAAGGATTCAGCTAAGGGTCTTACAACTTGGCATCAAACAACTATAGCCAAAAGGAAGAGTTGAAGAGAAACTATCTTGGCTAGTAGATCAAACAAAGGTATTCACGTGCGGTTGCAGGACAACCATGGTATACACGAATATTTAATGGTCCGGACTTAGGCTCATAAGGAAAAGAACCTAATTGGGGATGATGCCAAGAGATCGTTTCGCGTAACTCGAGTATTGCTCTAAGATAAAGCTACTCGACACTCGTATACTTACCGAAGACAACGAAGTGACAACTATGACACTAATTAACTAACAAGCATACATACAAACATCATAGTCAAGCATTGGAGAGATCCAATCCAATTAGCTTAAGCAACCACTACTAAGCATCAGGCTCACCCATAACAAACATTCATCTAAAGCAAGAAATAACTACGAGTTTAGCCTAAGACAAACGCTAACTAAGGTGGCAACTTAGCATGGGCACAGAACATGGACAGCAACATAGTAGTTAATTGTTTCGACCATAGCTGAGGTTGTAGACCTCCCATAAAGGTGATCCTAGACTTTCTAGAAAGCTTAGAAAGATGGCTACACATTAGTTATTCATACCAAAAGCTAAATCATAGGTTAGCATGGTCAAACATGCTGATGTTTCAGATCTGTACCAATATGGACAGAAAACTGACAAGAACTTCAAAAATGCATAACTGGAGTTCTAGGGACCCAACAAGGCTGAGCCTTAACTTTATGTAAAGCTTATTAAGTTGTCTATAACTTTATTATTATCATATTAAGATGATTCTACAGCTAACAAGGCCAAATAAGACAAGGAAGACATCTCTGCCCAGATTTGGACAGATTCTGTCATTCCACGTTACAAGCTCATAAGTAGAGATTTAGACCACCAAAATTTGTGATATAGGACACTTTGGAAAGCTTAGAAAAAGTACTACACTTCTTCTATTATCTCCAATGCATGATTCCTTATGCACATAGGTCAAACAAACCAAACATTCAGATCTGTTCTGAACATGAGCAGATTCTGATAACAAACTTCTAAAATTTATAACTACCAAAACATAAGACCTAGGGTCACAAAATTTTAGGACAAGCTAGATAAGTAAGTTAACTACAACTTTGGTATTCTCTATAATTACAGAAAACACCATTATGATCATAAAAGCATCACTACAACAGAAAACGTTCTAGCATCCAACATTCGACAAGCAAAACTAAACTTGCCTTTGTTCTACTTAACAAGAGAACACACAAACATGTTATTCTAGTAGCTCTAATTATTATTACCTTAGACCAACTAATTTAATTCATTAATAAGAATCACAATTACTTAGGTGAGGTCTAAAGCATCTGCAAACACTCGTATGACAACAAATTCACCCCTTGACTAAACTAGAGGGCATTTATAGGGTCAAGCAGGTAACCATAACTATTTTTAGCAAGGCTAAGCACACATTTTTCTCAAGCAACATAGAACAAGGCATTCTTGTTTGACTCCACACACAGAAGATAGTGTCACATCAATCACATGTTACTTGCTATAGAATAAGGGTGAGAGGAGTATAGTCATGTATTAAGCAACAACATGAAGATGCATGCTTCGTCCTATTCGTCCTCACAAGATTGCCAATCTAAGGTGGCGATCACGTTCTATGTCGGTGGCATAACACGCACTCTCTCGATATATAGCTAGTTGTCAGCTACATTCGACTTACGCATTCATGGTTAGTGTACCTGCAGAAAAGCTTCATTACAGCCCAACATTTCCCAATATAGCACACAATGAAATAGGAAGATAAAATTCTAAGCACTCCCATATACATATACCCCTGTATACGTACATGTAGCACCAAAACTACCCGAATCATTCGATCACCCACAATTAAGTACCTTCATATATACATGTGTATAACATGTACATAATCCAATAACCAAAACTAGCTCTCCCCTAGACCGCAGTTTGTACGGTCATGCTCTCACAACTCACACTTACCTGAGCGTAGGTGCGACGTTGCATAAAAGTAAACTAACAACATATATGGCTATTTCATATATGAAGGCTACCTCTAATCTGACACACTGGGTAGCATAATGTGGGAGAGTTATCACACATACATACCTTGGCCTGGGCGTAGATGCATAATTAAAAACCCCCAAGTTAGTACTTATATAAGCCACCTAATAATCCTTATATGGGCATAAGGAAATTGACCACTGGCATACTTAGGTTTAAAATTTAGATTTGACAAACCTATATATAACTATAAGTTGATAAAACTGATTTTATAAAACAAAACCATTGTTTTAAATACACATATGACAAGTTTAATGTTGAATCTTGCTCCGATACCAGCTGTAACGGAACCGTCCAAATTATAAGAGCACAAGTACAAAAACAATCACCGAAGTGATTAAATTCTTGCACTTGAGCCCATATAACTCCGGTAGTCCAATGAAATCACGAGGGATTTCAAACCAACCAACATACCAGCCAAGATCGTAGTGATTCAACATAACAAGTCACATGTTACATCCGTTCACAAGTAATTCAATATACATCGGAGTTCAACATAGTTATTAGAACTTACATTGAAAAGTAGCGGAAGCAAAGTAATTTGAAACTAACATTATTCTTATTTCAACTACATGCCAGTACCACGGTCGACTTCCAACAAAAGCATTAGAGATAAGGTAAATAAGAAGGATCATGCCCATGATCACACTCCGTCTCTACGGCAGGAGTCAACCAACTCTTGCAGTCGCCATGATACATCACAACCTGCAACAAGCGGGGATAAAACCCTGAGTACAAGAAGGTACTCAGCTAGACTTACCCGTCAGAAACCAGAAATAAAGTGACACCAAGGATCATGCAAGGCTGATATAAAGTGGGGCTAGCTTGACAACATTTTGCATAAAAGCTTAATATAGATGATCAATCATTAATGCTTAAGCATCAAGTTAATTATCATTAACCTATCATCTATATTAGAACCTATACTAGAGCACTCACTTTATTAGGAGCAAACAAAATTAACCATAGCAGGTATAAATTGAGGCAACCTTTTCATCGTGATCCAATTAACCATTCGTTCAATTTAATTGAATCTACGTTGCCGCTGCTCAAGTCAAGTGCTCACTAACCGGGAGCGACGGCGATTCGAATCGAATTCCTATCCAGCTGGAGGGGTATTTCTAACACTCACCGCGCAGGCCCCTGCCAGGGTCGCACAAGCCACCTTTTCATATGATTCAGGAATCGCGGGTCCGAATGATGTCGCGACCCCAAGGGCGACACTCTGCCAGGTGATAGGGACTCTAACCCCCCCTTGGTCTCACGCCAATGTCCCCAAGCACATCCTTTCTCTCCTCCAAGAAGCAACCTACCATTCGATTCCCGGCCTGAACCATATTACTCGGCTTCGCGGTCGGAACGGCTTATCCGGCCAACTAAGTGTTAGACTGCGTTCAACATGACTCAAGGACGTACAGCGAATCGGTCCTTAAACGACTCAGACGGGGATAGATTCACACCCAAGACCTCCATGTCTTGTCGCTTCACTATCATAATCCCGCCCGGTCTCATTTCATTTTATTAACACATGGTTCCTTTCCACGATAGCAAATATAGCCAACCGTGCCATATATGAATATCCCTATATCTCGCAGGTGACAGGAAATCACCTGACTTCTACCGCTTAAAGCAGGGCTAAGCATCTACTCGATCCTAATCTATGTAGGATTCAAGGATTCATATATCTGGACAAGGAATGATATAATGCAGCAAGGGTTTCCAACCAACTCCTACCACTTAATGCAACAATACTTATAACATATATAGAATTAATTGCTTTGAAGGTAGGAGGCTTATAATGCTCCGGGGCTTGCCTGGGATCCGACTCAAGTTAGAGTATATCAGATGAATTCACTTGGCGAGCATCTTCCAATCTACCACTTGTCTGATCCTTCTATCTTCGGGATGGATCCACCAACTCCATCTTCGGGTTTGGCTTCACATCATGTCCTTCACGTGCTTCAGCTAGCGTACCTAAATGAGGTGCAATAATGCATATGTATGAATGCATAGAAGTGCAATAAACAGAGTAATCAAACAAGCATACCAAAGTTCACATAAACCCTAGAGCTAATTAACTTAATCCTCATTAAGACATAACATAGAAGAGGGCAAGCACATCAATCAAGAAACAAGTCTCACAAGATCACAGGGTACCACCCAAGTATCATCAAAGATATGAGTCACACTTCAATACCCAAGCATGACAAAGTTAATCAAAATACTAGAACTAGAAATTGCTACCTTCTGGACATCAGACCAACAGCTGAGTAATTTAATCATAACTGGAGATCTACAGCTCCAAATGACTTGCAAGAAGACATTATGGAAAGCTTATGAAAGTATCTATATTTCATTTATAATTATCACAGCATGATTCTAAAGTTTAACATATCGAATTTACATAAACACAGCAACTGATCTAACAAGACAGAGAGCAAGCAATTCTGTACCCCAACTTTAAACAGCTATAACTCCTAAACCCCATGGCCAAATGTCACCAAATTTTAACAGTAGCTAGATACATAAATTATCTACAACTTTTGTATAAATAAGTTTCACAACAAAGCACATTATCATGAAGAACTTTACCAAGTTTCCAGATCTGTCCAGAAACCTTGTTTGCAAGGAATAATTATTAACTTATGTTGCAAACATATACTTGGACAAAACTAACTTTACCAACATGTCACACATGACTAATGAACACCAGAAAACATAGTGTCAATTACTAAATAAATTTCTTTTAATGCATTTTCTTAATTTATTTAGATAATTAGGTGGAATTATGACCACATCATAAAGACGCTCAATAAATTCTACCAAAATTACAGGGGTCTACAAATGCTCTCAAAAGTCTACTGTCCAAATTTCAAGCTATTTAGACAAGTAGATCAACCTCTATGAAAAAGACAAATAGCTATTGCAATAAATCATGTAAAAGCAAATTAAACCTAAAACTCAATATTTTCTGTGAACACATGGCCATAAAATGAACTAACATCAAAGAGCAGCATTATAATAAGGTGATGGAACTACATTTTCTATTTTATCATTTATATATTATTTATAAGCTATTTATTAGGCCATAACAAGTTAACTCAATAACTTGAGCATACAATAAGCAATGACCATAAAATTTATACCACAGTACATCCATATCATGACAAACCTACCATAAAAATTTCACATCATTTGGAGCATCACAACTCAAGATATAAAAATGATAAGCAATATAATGTAGATTTTCCCTATTTATCAAGGTCAAATCAAAACCCTAAGAAAACAGTGAACAAATAGTGTGTTTAATATTTTTCCTAGCAAGTACCTATCATCACAAATTTAACAAAACAAGAATCACTATTTTTGGAGTTCAAAAACTTGAGATCTTGCTCTGGTTAGGTTTAAAGGCATTTTTAGAGCATTTTTAAAACTTAAGTAAAGACATTAGAAAATACCTACAAACATATAGAATTTTATGACTCTACTGCATAGATCTCTTCTCAAGGTTTCCAAAAAGTCCCCATTTACCATTTTTGGACTTTCCTAGTATGAGATATGGATTTTAAAAGATTTAACATAAATTAAAATTCAAAACCAGAATAAAACCAACCCTAACGGAAATTGCTAGGCACACCCAACATGTACCCAAACTCAGTCACCACTTAACCCGACATGTGGGACCCTTTATTCCGCTGGGCCCGCTCGTCAGACACACATATGGAGAGATAGAGAGAAGACACCGTCTTCTTCCCCTTCCGACCGGCCGAGCAGGGGAGGGAGCCGGCCGGTCTCCGGCGAGGTGAGGCGGCGCCGGCGGCAAGTGGCTGCAGCACGGCCATCCTAGACCACGCGCGCACCCCGGCAGGGGCACAGCTTGCCCAGGAGCAGTCCACAGTTGCGTGACCGCGAGCAGGCGCGGCCATGACGGCTGTTGTGGGAGGCGGTGGCGCTACCGGAGTTCCGGTGGCTGACGGTGGCATTGGCAACGAGCAGGGGAGGTGGAGCATTCCCAACACGAGGGGCGCCCAGTGGTGCTCTTTCCTTGCCTCACGGTGATCTGAGACTAGCCGGCCACGGAGGCGGCAGTTCGCCGTAATGGCGGCTCCGGCGGCGGCCGTCTACAACGGCGGCGAGGCCAGAAGAAGGAGCGCGTCGTGGGCGGCGCGAGGAGAGGAAGGTGGTCCGGTGGTTCGATTTGACAGTAGGGTGCTTGGTGGTGGCTGGCCACGGAGCTCAGTGCGTCTCGGCAATGGCGCGGCCGCGCTCCGCGCGTGTGCAGAGGGAATGGGAGCGGGGAGGCGAGGTGAGGGAGGGACTCAGGCGTGTAGGGGGTTGCTTCCCTTCTCGATGGGCAGCAGGCAGCGGCACTAGGACAGCCACGGCGCGTGGCTCACACGCGGCAGCAAGCAAGGCGCATGTCGGCCACGTCCCAGGGCGCGTGTTCACCCCTCAGGCATTTCCCCGAATACGTGGCGGGCAGCGGTTTGGGTACTATGGAACATGATTTTAGACTGGTTACAGGCCGAATTTGGACATGGACCCAAAAGCAAAGTTGCAGCCTGCATAATGCTCTACATTTCTTATTTAGGGTGCCATGCCATTAGAGCAACAGATTAGAGTCTAATCAAACCCCAAGATGGCAATGTCAACATATTGACAAAGGTCACGGAAATTCGCTTTCGGAGGCCAAAACTTGGTCAAACTCAGTGCAACTTTTTGTATGCTACTCTCCATAATATAACCTTCACTTTTTATTTTTGGACTAACTCAAGTTACTTAACAAAATTTGGAGAACGCGAGATGCCAACGTCGGAGACACTGAAATCGGGGCTTTAAAATGGCTAAGTGCTGAAATCAGCCCTAAAACTGACTTGTGAGCCCTGTTTGAGCATGTTCCACACATTTTCATGACTTGACTCTTAAATAAAGTTTGTTCCTTATTAAATTCTCTAGAACTTTGTAAAAGGGTGCACAGTCATGCAAAGCTTCTAGGTCAGACTTTTGAAATGGTCAAACCACAGGGCTCTAGGGTCCATACATGGTCAACCACCAATTACAAGCATATTTAGGCAAAATGATCAACATGAACATTGTTCCATTAAGTGTCCTAAGTGTAGTTAAGGTCTTGTAGAGTTCATCTAGAGTCATTTGGACAAGTTTGCAAGGTTTGGTTGATGATCTATAGTTCCATTAACTTAATGGGACAGATTCCAATAGGAATGGAACTTATCATTTCATGTGACTTTTTGATTCCAATCTTTACGAAACTTTCCCAGGGATCAATATAGATAGTTATTGATGTGAGACATGTGAATATACTTTGATAACAAACCCAAGCATATATCTTTTAATTGAGCCTATATGTAAGCAAGGGTGCAACATCCAAGTTTCGATTAGGGTTTACTTCCATAGGTTTGACTTGGCATTATCATCTCCACTTAATCTGTCATGTTTAAGCTCCAACCCACTACTTAGTGAATGATAAACACCTGGGGTGTTACAGCCTCTGGCCACCGCCTTTGCGTGGCAGGCCATGGACTGGACCTACATTGCTCCCCGGTGGAGTTTTGCTTCGTTTGAATTGAATTGATAGGCATCTTTGTCATTCCTTTATGTGATTCAGTGTCGAAAAGCACCTTTCGGTGAATTTCTCATGCATTTTATGTTTGTGACCTGCAAAACATGCTTGCACCAAAACTTGTGGAAAGTGTAAGTTAAAATCCCTAATTCTAAGTTTGGTGTTTATTTGAGCATATTTTATATGAAAGTTGGCAGTTAGAAGTTGGAGTTAAGGACCACCAACAAGCTCCCCCACACTTACCCCTTTGCTCGTCCTCAAGCAAAGCTTAGTGTTAATGGTAATCATGAGCATATAATCCTAAGATATATGGCTTACATAAGTATTATTCCAACACATTCCTTATACAAGTGGGATATGTGGAAATAGCTAACATGTTTCCCTAGGTTGTTAAAAAGCGGAACAGTTCTTGAAACAAAGTCACCTTCTCAATTTCACATCTTAGCAACTTAGAGTTTTAGAAATTTCTCTCAAGAAAAGCATAGTTCGCTTTATACTCCTCTGGCACTCTCAAATCACTCACTTGTGCATAAATCCTTATCAAGGTGTAGCAATATTTTGCCTTCTACTTCTAAAAAGGTTTATGTGGAGCTTTAGGTAGGGATAAACAATATAGCATACTTGTATCGCATATGTTGTAAAGTCAAATCGAGGATCTAAGGAGAGAAGTGCCATACTCTTAGATCAAGATGTGCATGTGTGTGGAAAAAGGTAAATTAAAACTATACTCCTCTTGTAGATATGATTTCTCTCTATAACTTATTATTTTGAAACAAGACTATCTTTCTTCTTCTCTTTTTTTCAATACATGAGCCTTCATGTGCTCACAATTTTTTTCTTTTGTACTTGGACTTTCACATGTCCATTTTTTTCTTTTAAACATTTTTTCATAGCCCATGTTTCCCCATCTAAATCACATATTCAGGGAGAGATCATTATCTTTTTAGAACATGGAGTATTTCCCTAACAAACATATTTTGTCTACCCCCAGTGTAGGAGCAAAATTTTTAGTGGATATGGACAGAAGCATGTTTTTGCGTACTCCCAGTGTAGGAGCAGCATGTGTATGTGGAGTGTACATGATCTTGATCTTGGAAGCATGATAAATCTCTCGATAGGGGCCAACAAGACTTGACCAAACTCAACGTAATAACAAGCAGCTTATGTAGAAGGCTTGAATTTTGTAAGATATCATATTTGGCTTTGGTAGGAATTGCTCACCAATTAAGGAGTATGTGATACTATGGTTTTATATTTTTATCAAAATAAATTCTCCAAGTACTTTGAATAGAAATGGTAGGATTTTTAAGTCAGAACTATATCATATCTTATAACAACTTAGTCAATATGTTTATCCTATTAGAATGTTTTCCCGTAAGTATAAGTGTATGTATATGGAACAAACTTTATGCAAGCTTCTATCTTAAACATGTTATGAACATGTCACCTTTCAAAATTTTAAACGAAGTGTGGTTTGTAAAATAGGGGCATTGCTCATCATTGGAGCTAGCAAGGATAAATTGAGTTTCATTTTAGTGATCAAGATTTATGTTTATTCAAACTCAAAATTGTAGGTAGCTGAGGTCAGTGTTGCACAAATCATCGTTGAAGAGGGAGGAGCTAAGTCAGAGTTGGTTTGGCTAAACCAAAAGTTCAGCCAACCCTCTCTAGGACTATCTGTCTATCCTTCTTGCATGTTGGATCGTTCGATGTTTGTGCAACGTGTTAGTGGGAGATCTCTAATGTGTGTTCGTCATGCTTGAGAGACCTCCCCCACAGTTATTCTTGTACCTATTTTATTTGATAAAGAGAAACAAAAGTGGAAACAAATAAGGGCTCTACCAATTGAAAACACTAGGGAGCCTTAATTTTTATTATAATTATTATCACTATTATTTTATTATAATATTTTTTACTTTATTTTATGTGTTCACCCAACTTTTTATTTTTTAGCATAAACAATACTAAGGTAAAGTTTGCAAAAATAAATAAATATGGCCTTGATTTATTTCCATAGTAGATTACTTCTATTATTTATGAAAGTAATACTCAGTTCATTAACCAAGATTAAACACCATGTCTAATTTTGATTAAAGGAGACCATTTTAACCTAAGCACCATGCTTAATTTAAAAAGACCTATGGATATACTACCGGTGAATACATCCAACTAGAGCATTACATCATAAATAAGGGAAGCATGAACTTGTATGAGCACATTTCATATGGAGACATAAATGAGTTGGTGAACATTTAGTTTTTTTCTCTACCATTTTTATTTTCTCTTTTTTTAAGCAAGATGATCATTGGTGTATATGGAACTTTGGGACTCTCATCATCCTCCCCCACACTTGGACTTTTGTGTGAAAGTCAAGTGTGCAGGATCGGGGTCTCCTTTTTTAGCATGTTTCATCACCAAAGATGTAATTCCCATGTTTTCAGGCATCGTATATCCCTGTTCTTCTTGATCTTAACCTGAAAGGGTTAACACACAAGAATACCCGAAGGTGCATACTAACTTGATAACATGTTCTTGCTTTTTATTGAAGAAGAGGTTGTTGTTGTTTATAATAATCCCCTTTTTTTAATGATAATCCAGGATATCTCTTGGCAGTGCTTTGCTTATGGTCATAAGCTTGACCTTGGGAACTTTATCCTACAGCTAACAATGGTGGTTTAGTTCCCAGCTTCACCACTAGGCATTTAACATTAATTATCGTTCAAGTTGCAAGGTTAGTACCACAACGCATCCACGAGATTTGCAATATTTGTGATAAACATATGTATCCACAACCATCCTTCCAAAAAGTTTGTAAACAAGGACTAAGAGACGGTTGTGGTCCTCATAAAAGCATGTGGCACTAAGCGTGATCAACTCTGGAGACTCTAGAAGTGAGCATGAAATGCAGGGGGTCTCAAAAGAGGAACCTTCATGCTTTCATGATGGAGATTGCATCACCAGTCGGCCTATGAATTTTCATCCATGTCTTTCCCTCCATATCAATAACAACTATCTGGGTGAACTCCAGCATGTGCATAAAACCATTAACAAACACACCTTTCCCATATGTGGATACAAGAATACCCTCTCCCCATTCAGATTCTTTAAAGATCCATGCTCCAGTTTTAGATGAGTAGATGTTGGCACCTAAGGAGTCATCATCGTTGATCCCATATTCAAACACATAGAAGTGAGAGGAGACTGTCGGATCAAACCCCAAGCGAGCTAAACCACAAGAATGGTAGCAACCATTTCTTAGTCACCAGATTGCAGACAACATAGTGAAACCCAAAGTACCAGAAGAGGATGAGGCCCTGGGAGCAATCTGAGATCACAACATCTTGAATGGGAAAGGGCAAGGACAAGAAGGGGTACTCACCATTGACGCTGGTGAAGTTGTGTTTGCATTTCCAGCTGCGGTAGAAGAATCTGGGGGTAGCTCCTTATGGTACACGGATCCCGAGATGAGGCTATTCCAGGAGCGACAAACACTCTTATAGCTGCACAAGGAGCAGGCGGTGAGGCGGCTAAGGATGAGGACCAAGACATGGTCTGTGAGGATGGCCACTTCGTTACTCTTGTTGGGGCCTCCTCCTCCATCTTGATGAGGATCTTGGTTGAGTGGGGACGGCGATGGAAGCGGTGGCATTGTCGCCTGAATCAAAGAAGGAGCGACTGTGGGGATGTGTTAGTGAGCTCATTAATAGTTAAATGGAAGCTTCATTTGTACTTAGATTAGTGAAGAAAGGAATAAAAAATCCAAGAACAATGCATAAGGGAAGTGTGAAAGCATTACTATTGCCTTTGGATCTTGCAGCATTGAGCTCGAGCGATAATGATGGTGATGAGTACCAGCCTGGTCACTGGTGGATCTACACTGTCTACCTACTGGTGAGGCGTACCGACATGGAGCACTAGCTTGTCGGCGGTGACTGGCGGCTTGCACATCGCTGAGTAGGGGTGGCCGCGCAGTTCGGCACTGGGGAGCATGAGCAGTGATGAGGAATAGCAGCACTAAGGACAGTGGAGGAGAAAGATATGGTGGGGAGCATCCTTTGTAAGCAACTATATCAGATGCGGGAATGTAAATTTCTGCAAAACTTTGTAAATACGTGCGGGAGTGACGCGTAGGACTCACGCGTGGGCTTGGAAATTGACGAAAGCGGTGGTGAAGGCTACCGGCGGTGGTGATTGGGAGATGTTAGCACCTACTAATGACAAACATGTCAAACGGTCTGCGAACTCTAAGGCGCACAAATGGAACGTTCAAGTCATAGCAAACAGAGATGAACTCAAAGTAATAACTACTAAGTATTATGAACATTTTTATTCAAAATGCAGAGGCATGTTACAATTGAACTACTCATAGGGAGCATTAAGAATGATGTCCTCTACATCCACCGTGGCCAAGATGCCATCGCCCATGGTGGAGAACTTGCCGATCAGGTTCTGGCGCTACCGATAGCTCGTCTCTCTTGGGAACCCCGGCTCCACCACGGTTAGGTCCTCACCCAGCCAAAGCTAGGTGGCGGCCCCTAGGAGAATGCAGTATGTGGCCACATCCATGACCCACGGTGACACGGTGTGGAGGTGGTCTACCAGGGTCATCCCCGTAGGCGCAGGAGGTGAAAGCACGCGGACGGCGTTGCCTACTACCGCGTGGAGGTCCGGGTAGCGCCTGTTGCTCTCGACCACCATCCAGGAGGAGGCACGAATGTTGTCCTCGACTACCTGGCGAAGATGGATCACCTCCATCGCCTTGCCTTGCGTGGCGCTCAACTGCTCCTGGACGGCTGAAAAGGAGACAAGAAAACACTACAACTGAAGACATGACATCGCACGTAGTGAAAGAGCAAGATCATATCATGCCAAATGCCTTACTAGCGAGGCATGCCTAGGCCTCGGCGGCGGCAAGCTCTGTCGTGGCCGTTTCCCATTTCGTGGCGGCAATGGAGAGGTGTAGCCGGTCCGCCTCCCAGCTCTCCTCCCGGAGGGCAGAGGTGGCCACGTCTAGCTACTCCACCAACATGAGGACATCATCCACCCCCCATTGTTGTCATCAGAGATAGCCAAAAGCCGGGATTGGCTCTCCGGTGGCGGCGCCGCCGAGCTACCCTCCCTGTCCCATCGCAGCATTGCACAAAAGCGGGGATGAGTAGGGACAACCTCCAATGACTCTTCCATTGGGCGCTTCGTTGCCTGATCTGCCATTGGATGAGATGTGAAAGATGGGGTGTCGAGGCGGAGCACCGGACGAAGAAGATAGGTAAGTGTAACGAGTTTGAGAGAAAAGGAATCATGTACTTGCTTCCCCGCCTTAGCCTTCACTTTTATAGAAGGATGGACGAGATAGGCGCCCATTGGAGTTCCCTTCGATTGCACTAAGTGAGAGCAGGAGTTAAGGTGAGCCCACGTCTCGCACGATCTTAGTGGTGCACGCTTCTGCCAGCGGAAGTAATGGTGATGGAATGGTGTTAGAAGTTGGACGAAGAAAATTGACTCGACCATGCGGCTCAGCCCATCTAGCACTAACCACGATCTTAGGGGAGACGAAGTGACGAATCGCTAGCCTATTTTATTCTTATCAACTACTTTGAATTATCTTTTGTAATGGCAGAGGTGGGTAATTTATATGCAAAATTAGGGGGTTCACACAGTTTACATACACGGTTTACGCAGTTCACACGGTTTACACCATTGGGGCCTCTAATTAGTAATCGTAAGATAGTAAGATAAAAGATTCTTTCATTCTAAATTTTTTTGTATTTTCATACACGGTTTCGTGATTCACTCGGAGGATGATGATTGACTTACCCGAGACGTTCAACATCCCTATGCCATGGAACCTTCAAGAACGGAGTGATCATAAAATCCCAAGAGGGCTTTTTGGAACTCACCTTGCTCCGCTCCGATCCCCCTCCCTAGTGCTCCACTCTACCGTGATGTCACTCCCCAACCCGAGGATCCATCTTTTGCAGCCGCCGTGCGTGTCCTCGTTCCATGGAGAAGCTCGCGACGGATGTGGCTGTTAAGATTGCTAGCCGCACCGCTACGGTTGCAACAGATCCCATGGAAGATCTTGGTAGCCTGTGGGCAACCTGTTCGCAGATGCGTAGGGTGTGCGGCGATGCCGTAGTGGGACAGAGCATACCACTACGGTGGGTGCTGCTGCATGGGATACAACTTGGGACCTAGAACCGGTTCTACGACCACGAGTACCATGCCATCCGGAGGCCTGCTTCTACGCTGGGATCCATGCCATCTTCGTGGAAGACTGCAGTGTGCTCATGCTGTGGCTCGACATGCTTGAGTGCTCCACCGTGGCAGGCCATGATGTTGCTGCATTTGTTCTCTCCCTTATGCTCCATAGGTCCAATAGTGGTGCCGGCAACGACAACATTGCTCGGCGGTGGTTGAGGAAGGTTGAAGGTGATGAAACGGGCCCGGCAATGAATGTGACGTGGAAGAACGAGATATGTACATGGTGCCTCCAATAAGCCATGTTCGTGTTGCAGGACTTGGCTGGGTGGCCAACGTCGGGTGAGTCTAGTCCTCTACCTCCTCTGGCCATGCCGGTGCGTCGCTAGGACAGACATCAGTGTGGAGGTGGAGGTTGTGGCATCCATGTAGAATGGGCAGGTTGGGAGGAGTGGGCTATGTTCTACAGTGAGGAGTGTAGGATCCGCAATGAGTGTGATAGGTTATTTAGATCAATGTGGTAGATTCTGTGTAGATCAATATTGATATGTATATATTTGGATGACAGGGATTTATATGATAAACTCTTCATTCTCCTTAATACAATGATACACAAGTATGATTCCTTTCTAAACTCATTACAGTTACCTTTCTTCTCGTATGATGCGGTTTAGATTCCCTTGCATATGTTTCCAATTTCATAATACAAGTTATTCAAGTCATCTCCACTAATAAACAGGAGCGGGAAGGCAACAGTCAAGGTCTGTGACATCCACGGCCACCCATGCGAGTCGCGGGTGACGGAGAAGGGAAGACAACGTGGACCATTTGATTCCCTGCACTTTGTGATCTAACACTGACGTTGAATCATTATATGAAACAGCGATGGGAGCTGCAATAATGATAATTTGCAAACACAGCAAACCAATTTGCAAATTAACCAAGGCAAATACTTCCACCCTAGCACCAACTCATTGAGGTGCTTTATCTCACATCTGTGTAGCCAAGGCAAATACTATGACACTTAAAAAATAGAGTAACAAGCATCGCTATTCAGTTATTAATTATTTTTAAGGCAAAACTATATATAAATGACACAGTAACAATCATCACAGCAACTTCATTCATAACTTCATTTATATTCCACAGTTGTACAATAACAAAGACCTATCGAAGACTACTGGGTGTACAATAACAAAGACTTGTCGAGTACTGGTACATCCCATAGTCGAGTCTGGAGACAGGTAGTGCAAGTTAAGGACGAGGCAGCACCTCGCAAAACTTCCACTAGCATCTGCATCTCTCATGGTCGAGAGAGAGAGCAAGAAGAGGAGCATCTAAGTGAGGTGCTTTACCTTCCCTGCTGCACCTCTCACAGTCGAGAGAGAGAGCAAGAGGAGCATCTCCACCTCTCATGGTCATGAGCATGTGCATTCCTACGTAGGATGACTAATTGTCAACATGTAAGTTAAGCAGTAGGAAAAAATTAAGGCAACAATTTTTTGTCCACCTTTCTTGTGTAGTAACTTTCTTGTCGATTAGGATATGGTGGTGCTCACGTCTCATGGTCGCGAGGAGGGCGTGGAAGAGAAGCGCCGCCGTCGTCGCTGCTACTCCAAAGGAAGGAGGATCGCTAGGGCACCGGATGGTGAATTGGCACAAGAAATGCACAGGGCAAACCAGTGATACCAAAGTACATTGAGTACCCCTTGGCTTGCCCAAATAAGCGAACCCCCTTAATCTCAAAACTTCCACTAGCACCTAGATCGAGCAGCACCCGTTGCGCCTAGATGCCGGTAGTACCCAATCTTGAAGGCCTTCTCTCAACGCCGTTGCTGCCGCTAGAGGAGTTGGAGAAGGAGCGCCATGGCGATGAAGAAAATATAGATGGTTGGCTCAAGAGTTTTTTCTATATCTATCTGTATCTAAGGAGGATGGAATGTGTGGATTGCCAAGAAGCACATCCAGCTTCGGCTTAAATAGGCCAACCTTGAAGATGGAGAAGCAGAAAGGATCAATTAATATAAGCATCAGGGAAGATGAGGCATACTCTGTAGGAAAGTAATGGTGATACAACTGTGTTGTGGGTAGTTGGGAAATGGAGAAATAACTCATGTTGAATTTACTACCGCCAGTACACCAAACAGTTATGTAGGGCCGGCGGCCATAACGCCTATCCGAGTCGGCTCAGCGTTCCAAATGACGGTGGAATTCAACCCCACTACCACCGCCGCATTGATGGTTTTTAACTATTGGTTTCATTCCTTATGAGGCCTCCCTATGGGTCCAACCGACGGTGGATGTATCACACCGACGCTTTTATCGCTACGACAGTGAAAGTGGCAACAGTGAAAAGTAAATCTGTAGTAGTGACATTGCTAGAGTAGTAAACAAAGAATCTAGTGGAAGTGGGGTGTAGAGCGGTTCTTTGATTTTTACTGGCTCAAGATCAAGAGGTGCCTTGATATAGGAGAGATTGGACATTGAATCCACCTCAACGTGGATTGGCAGTGCATAATAACATCGATACCACAAGATAAAATTCTTGTCTCATGATTGGTTATTTCTTCTCGATTTCCTTTGTGCAATTTACTTTCAGCACTTAATATTCTTAGACATTGGATTGCTGCATGTCACCCTAGATTGCAAACCTGAACTATAACTTAGGTTGTGTTTGGTTAAACTGTGGGCTGTGGAAAAGTTGTTGTGAGCCGCGGGCTGTCGAAAAGCTGAAGTGAGTTGTAGGCCGTGAGAAAGCTGAAAGTCGTTTGGTTGAAACTACTATGGAGAAGCCTAAGATTGTAGTGACCTGTTAGTTGTAAGATGCTTGTAATGTCCCTAAATATCTGAGAGGTTGTTTATATGAAAATTGATCATCAAACACTATGATACTCACCGATTCACATGAAAATGACCCCTTGCGGATTTTACCTCTATTTTGACACCATGACAAACATTTTGATAGATATCAAAAGAATTTTGACAACAACAATCTTGCTTTTGCATAAATTCCCCCATTGCTTTTGCATAAATTGGACAACATTTCACATCAAAGTCGTTTTAACTCATACGATCATGAGTCGTAAATCCAGATCATATATGGGAGATGGAGGAGGCAAGAGTACTTTTAGAATAAAAACGGATTGAATTTAGGATCCCTTGTGTTACTAATTAAATTTGCCTAGTTTTTTTTATTTAGTTGAAATGGCCTATTCACCCCTCTAATCGGTATTATTAATCTCATGGCTTGGGAAATCTATTTATTAGAGTATATATTGGGAAATATAGTGTTCTTTAGACATGTTAGATCATAATCATTTGTAGTCTCGGCTTGCCTCATCTTTTTAGGAGTGATTACTTGCCCCTTCCATAGTACCTCTTTGTTTGCCCATGTAGCCTAGGGTAGGCCCATGTTAAGGCTTGTTGCAACATCGGTCCATCCCAATTGATCTCATGTAAATATATGTAGTTCTTATTAGAATTTCTCCTAGAGTTTTCCTATCTAACCTCCTAAAGTAAAAATTAAGATTTACATGAGAAAATCACCCTCAACAGTTCCCTATCCAACACCCTATATTTATGGTATCCTAAATCACCCTTTCCCTTCCTCAAATTTGGGGCGTCACTCTCTATATTAATTAAGATGGAGGAACAGTTGGAGAAAAGAAATGTTTAGGGGATTTTTTTTTGTTTAAGATACACATATATGAGAATTAAATTTAGAAGGGCTCTTGGGGATGCTCTCGGCCCTAAACACTACAATTTGTCGTAAATTCAACCATTATGGTACGGTTCACTAGCCCAGCCCTAGGCGGAAGCCATTTGTGGATTCGGGCTGCACGTGGTCCTCATCTCAAAACAGAGCCCAACTATCTCAAAGGGTCATGCAAATCTGTGGATGGAACACAATAAAATTTAACATACCATTTATATTACGAATTTACGATCATACATATCAACGGTGTCAATGGATAAAGAAATACATGATGACCAAAATTTTCATGCAGGTTAACCACGTTCAGCCAACCATATATGTATAAGACTTTGTTTGGATGTTATCGGATTTACAAAACCACATTGTCATCGAAAGTTCTCACAAAACCATGCTTATGTTAGATTGGATACCCCGAAACAACATGACATAATCATTAAAAAAATGGTTATCACGAAGAAAAAATAGCTTTACAGAACAGAAGAAATGTGATCCTATGTGGTATAATCCCCAAAAGAGACATGTTTCCCGAAATGGACAGGTCCGGTTTTTCATTAAGAAAAAATAGACATCCAACTTCGAGTTAAAAAAAGACTCGGTGGTTGGCATGCACAACCAAATCTCGCATCCAACCAGCTAACTAGCTGAGCTAAGCTCTTTTTTTTTCTGGACGATGTATGAAAAGAAGTGCACAAAACAAGCATGTTTTAGGTTCAGAATGGAAAAGTGTTTTCCAGTTGCTCCAAAAGAAAGTGTGGTTCTGACCCAAACAGACGCTTGGAAATGAAAACATTTATTTTGAAGGTGTACACAGGAGCAGTGTAATTTTTGGTATTTTCTATTCTATTGACAGGAAATGGGGTGGTTCGCAGCCACACTTCTTTTGAGCTTTAAGCCTTTAACCTTCATGGGCTTGTTTATTTTTCATCCTGCTCTGGATAGGTACGGGCAGCCGGGCAGGGATCAAAAATCAAAGCATGGTGGTTGGAGGAGGACTGTGAGGTCAAAGTTTTGGAGGCATGGAGGGCTGCAATGGAGGAAGGACGTATGTGTGTGATGGAGATACAGAAAAAGGTGTTGGGGGATTTAAAGGAGTGGGACAGTAATGTGTTAGGCTATTTAGAAAAGAGAATTAAGAAAGTGAAAAGAGAGCTCGAGACATAGGCGCAAGGAAATCTCTCAAGAATCGGTTAACCGGGACCATTTATTGCGTTATAAGCTTGAATGCTTGCAAGACCAACAAAATATCTATTGGAAGCAACGAGCTCATAACACATGGTTATTGAAAGCGGACCAGAATACCAGTTTTTTCCACGCTTTTGCTTCAAAACGAAGAAGCAAAAATTATGTTACAAAACTAGTGGATGACTATGGAAATGTGGTGGCAGGGGAGCAGCTCAAGAGTTTCATTGCTAACCAATATCAGAATTTATTTATGTCCCATGCATATTCTTCTTTTGATGAGGTGCTGAACTGTGTAAACCCAAGAGTTACATGGGAAATGAATGAAGCTCCATTGCAACCATTTACAGGGGAGGAAATATGGAACTCTCTTGAGAGCATTGGAGATTTGAAAGCCCCTGGTGCTGATGGTATGCCTTCCATATTTTATAAGAAATTCTGGCCTCACATAGGTGAATAGGTAAAACAGGAAGTTCTTGATGTTCTCAATGGAGGACCAATGCCTAATGGGTGGAATGATACAGTTATTGTGTTGATTCCCAATTAATTCGCCAAAGATGCTAAAAGATCTGTGGCCAATTAGTTTATGCAATGTTTTATACAATATTATCTCAAAGGTGCTTGCTAATAGACTGAAGGTTTTTCTGCCTGATATTATCTCCCCTTCTCAATGTGCTTTTGTGCTGGAAGGCTAATTACAGATAATGTTTTGCTTGCTTATGAATTAACTCACTTCTTGAATTCCAGAAGAAGAGGGAGGGAAGGGTTGGCTACAACAAAACTTGATGAGTAAAGCCTATGATAGAGTGGAGTGGATTTTTTTTAGAGAAAATAATGAGAAGATGGGTTTTCATGATAGATGGGTGCATATTATTATGAAGTGTGTCCTTGGTTACCTATAGGATTAAAGTTAATGACTCCTACACTCATCATATTGTTCCCCAATGGGGTTTAAGGCAGGGTGATCCACTTTCGCCTTACCTTTTTATTATGTGTCATGTGTAGAAGGGTTTTCAGCATCACTATAAACAGCTAAATGTGAAGGCAAGCTGGAGGGCATCAAAATTTGTCGAGAGTCACTAAGAGTCAACCATCTGCTCTTTGCTGATGACTCATTGATACTGATGAGAGCAAGGGCAAGTGATGCACAAGAACTAGGGCATAACCTGGAAATTTATGAAAGGGCCTTAGGGCAAGTGATTAATAAATATAAATCATCAATTATGTTTAGCCCTAATACCAATAAGCAAGTTAGGGATCAAATGAGATCTATACTCTCTATTTTGGCAGAAACAAGAAGTGACCGTTATCTTAGGGCTGCCGGTTTCCGTTGGCAAATCAAGAAAGAGAACCTTTGAATACATTGAGAAAAAGATCTGGACCAGAATTCAAGGCTGGCAGGAGAAACTTTTATTGAAGGCTGGTAAAGAAATTCTTATAAATGTTGTAGAACAATCCATCCTGACCTATGCCATGTTCTGTTTTGATCTCACAAAGGGATTATGTGATGAGCTGAGTATGATTATTGGGAGATATTGGTGGAGTCATTAGGACAAAACAAATAAGTTCATTGGCTGAGTTGGGAAAGACTTTTGAGATCAAAAAATAAGGGAGGACTTGGCTTCCGAGACTTATACTTATTCAATATGGATATATTGAGTTGACAAGCATGGAGATTACTTACCTATCCTGATTCTCTTTGTGGTCAGGTTTTAAAGGCAAAATATTTCCCACATTCAAACATTCTCCATTGTACTTATCGGTATGGTAGTTCATATACATGGAGAAGTATTTTGAAAGGGGTGGAGCTGCTGAAAGAATGTCTCATGTGGAGAATCGGTAATGGTGAAAATGTTAACATTTGGGAGGACCCATGCTCCCCAATGGCTTGACAAGAAAGCCGGCAATGCCTCGAGGAGCGAACACCCTGTCCAAAGTGAGTGAGCTTTTTAATCCTATAACAGGTGAGTGGGATGAACAACTTATAGCTGAAACCTTTTGGCCAGAGGATGCCATTGAGATCCTAAGAATCCCAATTGCAGATAATTTGGAGGTTTGGCTTGCATGGTATTTTGACACAAAAAGTTTGTTTTCAGTAAAATCGGCCTATAAGGTTGCGGTTGCAAAGAGGGATAGGTTGCCTGGTTTGGATACTTCTACTTCAAGGAGTGGAAGTGATAACAAAAATCAATTTGAGTGGTATAAAATATGGCAACTTAAAGTTCCCAACAAAGTGAAAATATTCATGTGGCGTTTTGCTCATAACAGTTTGCCAACAAGAAGAAACTTGGTAAGGCATGGTATTGACATAGATTACAAGATGTCCCATTTGCAAAAGGTTTGATGAGGATAATGGCCATCTCTTTTTCAAATGCATGTTTGTTAGGATCTGCTGGCGCCTAATGAATTTGGAACACATCAGAATTGATTTAACCAGATGCAATTCTGCATGGGAGACTTGTAGTACGATTTGGATGCTGGATAAAAATACTCAGTTGAAGATTATAATTTTCCTATGGAGATGTTGGTCAGCAAGGAACAAGGCTAATGAGGGAAGAAGAATGTTGAGTGCAACAGAAATCCATAAATCCACATGTTATTTTCAAATGGAGTTTGAGAAGCTTAACGGGACTGGAATGAAAGGGGCTGTAACTAATAATAGTAAATGGAAACCACCACCGGAGGATGCCTACAAGATTAATACTGATGATGCCTATGACCAAAAAAACAAGGAAAGGAGGCTAGGGCTTCGTTGTTAGAGATAAGCATGGCGATGTGTTAGCCTCATGAGCTGGAAATATCAAATATTTCCTCCGTTCCAAATTATAGGTCGCTTTGACTTTTCTGGTACCTACATTTTATTATGCATCTAAATATAATGTATATCTAGATAGCAAATTCTATATACCAAAAAAGTCAAAGCGACATATAACTTGGAACAGAGGGAGTATGTATAGATGTGCATCGTTTCATAATTTTTGGAAATCTTTAAGCAGGGTTTTGGAAGAGTTTTCACGATTGCACCAAGAGGGTGGTTTGCACCCAATATTTTCCCTAGCATCTGCTCTTCATGCTGAGGCAATGGCGGTGAACAGAGGCATTCTATATGCTTCACAGATGGGCATGACTCACATTATCGTGAAGATGGACAACACTGTGTTGGCTTATGCTCTGAAAGGGAGCGAAATCGATCGAAGTGCTGTTGGGTGCCTTGTACATCAAGCTTGTGTAACACCCGAATTTTAGGAGTAATAAATTTTAAATAATCTAGAGAAGGGGAATTAAAATTTTAAAAAAAAAACTATTTGGTGTTGCATTCATGCTGTTGCATTTAATTTATTTTATGGTGTGGATTTATTTTATTTTGTTTTGGCTTAGAAAATTTTATTTGAAAAGGTTTTGGAAAATAGACCAATAATAGAAAAGAAAAGAAACAAAAGAAAAAAAACAACTTACCTTCTTACCTGATTGGCCCGGCGGCCCAGCTGACTGACGGCCTGCCTTCCCTCCTTTGCGCTGGCGCCCTCGCCGCGTGGGCCGGCCCAAGAAAACGCAGCCGCGCGCCGCCTCTCCTTTCATCGTCCCGCTGACGGGTGGGGGCCACCTGTCGGTCGTCTTCCTCCTCCCGTGCTCGAGCCGGACTCCGAACCGGAGGACCACCGCCGTAGCTGCAACTGATTCTTCGGGATTTCCTACCCGAACACGGCCAATAGAAGCCATAAATAGGACGCCCTGATCTTCCTATATCCGTTTTTCCATCTAAACCGTGAACTTCACCACGTGAAACCGAGCGCTAGGGATTGGGGGGAGTTGGAAGTTTCGGTTGCTCGTAGGAGGAGCTCTCGGGTGGATTCAAGGCCGATTTCTTTGCTTGGGTGAGTTTGTCATCTTCTCCTCTCCCTCCCAATGCTCTTCTTTTGAGTTTTTGTGCTTTAAATCGCGGGTTTGGAGCTCACCGTGGCCAACAATGGCGTCGTCGTCCTAACCGAGCCGCGTTTCATCCTCGGTTCGTCATAGCTCTTCTAAACCGCGTAGAGGTGTTCGCATTGAGCTCTGCATTTGATTGGTGTCGGTTGCGAGTCATCTGGTGGTCTAAAACGGCGAAGCCGGAGCTTTCCGGCGAGCCATGGACGCCGGCCATGGTGGCCACCGACCGGACTTGGAGAAGGGGGGTCGGTTTCTTCACTGTATCGTTGCCGATGAACACGAGCCGTCCGTTCGCTGATCAACGGTTAGGATTAGAAGATACCCCTTCGCGGTGTAGATTTCTTAAAGAGCCCCTGGACTTCTTCATAATAGAACCCGCAGTCCTTAGCGCAATATCCTGAATCCGTTTTCGTGTTTTGAAAGCGTATTTTCTCCCGGTTAAGTCAAAAATACGTTTTCAGGTATTTACAGTTTTGCCACTAGGATTGTTTTGGTCATAAAATCTTCGTTTTAACTCCGATTTGATCCGTTCAAGTTGCGTTAGGTTCGTATCTGCGAGCTCTATATGTTAGTGTAGTTGTACAGTTAGTTTTGATAATTTATTTTTCGAGGTTATAATTAAGTATTTATTTATCTATAGAAAATCTTAGAAAATTCATAACTTATACGTTTTAACTCCGAATTTGGTGATCTTTGCGTCTGTGTGATCGTAGAAACGTGTAGAAGAGTTTTATAAACTTTTATTAATGTTTTGTTATTGTTGGTGTACTATTCTAATTGTATCTCTTTGTTTACTTCGTGTATGTTTGATTGGATGCATGTGTGTTGTTGATTGATGATCGAGTATAGACGGTGAGCAGTATCTGGATGATCAAGAGTATTATTTTGAGCCAGACCAACAGTATCATCAGGAAAGCTTTGATTAAGGCAAGTATAACACAGGACTATCCTTGTTGTCCTATTCACTGAAATTATCATACATATGCATGTGTCTTCCTTGACAACCATAGAGATTATAACTCAGCTATTGATATCTTGTTTCCTTGTCACCTATGGGTTATGCATTTGGGTAGCTATTGCTAGTGCTTAATTATGAACAATGATCTTGTAATTTGACTAATGGATTATGCAAATCAACCTTTAATGATGATTTTATTACTGTTGAAAAGGGGGCTAGAGCAAGGGGTTATATTGTTGCTCTGGTTCTCTCGTAAGGACTTATCTGTACATGACCATCCGGGACATACAGTACAGCTGTGAGGGCTATATGGCTCTGGCTTTAGTTGTTCAAGAGACCTTTTCTAGCTTGTTAGTGGTTACCTTAAATGGCGTAAGAATGGCTTGCCACTTTGGGTGTAGTGCGAGCCCCTGGCCTAGTGTGTATAGGCTGCGGTTGTTGTGCCACAGGGAAGGGGGTTCTACATCTGCCTGCCCGAGTGAATCTAATGGCCCTAACTTGTTAGACGAACTTTTGAGTGGCTTTATATGGTTCTCGGGTGTTTGGGCTTGATCTCCCCACTCATTTGGAAATCATGACTTACAGTGAAAGTGTACACCTCTGCGCAGAGTTAAAAAACTGGTATACTAGCCCGTGCTCACGGATACGAGCGGCCTTGGAACATCTACAGAATAGATGATCACCATTGCTATATCATGTTTAATTATTGTTGATTATTATTATGCTCATGTTAATGCTATTCGTTATCATTATTACAATTGATCATTGGTTCTTTAATGGGAAGTGGTTTATCTTGATGCTACTCAATTGCTAATATATGCTTAAAAGCTAAATGCAGTTAAACAGTGTCTAGCCTTTTTGAGCTTCATGAACCCTGTGTTATATTTGTGGAGTTCGACATGGACTCACCCTTGCTATTTCCACCATAACAGATGAAGATATAGAGGAAGATTATCGGAATGAGTACTAGTCTTGGTGTCAACCAGTCAACCGTGTCCCTGTATGGAGTTTCCGCTGAAGAACTACTATTAGTTATTATTATCTATCGTTCAAGACTATGTCTTAAATATTTATTCGTTATGTAATAAGCACTGTGATGGTACTTTGTAATTTGTCAACTTATGTGCGCGACTGTTTCCTGGGGCGCACATGAGTCTTTTATGCATCCTATTTTTGTCCTTAAAAATGGGTGTGACAGCTTGTGACTTAACGTGCTTTGAATTTTCTTATTGTAATGTCTCTATTTGTAACCGATGTTGTAATAAGGTGGCTGACTGTTAAGCTAGCCATGGTCGTTGTGTTGTGTCTTCTGGCTCTGAGCTCTTGATGACCGGAGGTCCAGAGTTTGTAAGTGACCTTGTTGCGGGCGATTTGCCTAGTTGCTGATCTTAATGAAGTTATGATGTAATTTTCAAAAAATATATATATCAAAGGCAATCCTAACGTTCGCTAGGAAATGGAACTAAAGCAGCACTGCGCAGAATCGAACTCAAGTGTTGGCATTGGCATAGCAAGGAAGCGAAACTGGCATTCTAAAAACTTGCTCTATTCAAATCCAAAGAAACAAATTAGCACGATGCAGCTGTAAGCAGAAATGCGATTCTTAGAAATTCCTCAACCTGACCGGAAATATATACTTCATCGAAATGCATAAACCCCAGGTCAAAAATGTTTTCACCTCAGGGTCATTTTCTTCAACATCCTGCATTTTATCACAAGGTTTACCATCCGACCAGACTTTCTTACAACGGTGTTACCACTTACAACCAACAGGGTTTCCATGTTTGTACTGTTAACTTAGGCCTTACCAGTTCCTGCGCTACATCCGAGGGATGTGCAGTGGACGGAAGGGCGAGTCGTCTGGCGATCTATTCTCTGGTGGTGGCAACCTGCCAACGCCACCAATCCACTGCCCAGACAGCCTCCTTGAAGCAGATGCAGCAGGCTCTGGTGCGCCTTGAGGGGGCTGTTGTTGTGAAGAGCTCCACCAGGTACCTTCATTATTAACAGGCATCAGCGGGTAAGGAGCCAAGCGATCCCTCTCCCAGGCATAGAACTGGTTTGCTCTGACATCCTCGGCCTCCATTGTACTGGGGCCTGATGAAGCTGGTGGGAACAGGCAAAAGGAGGTGTTCTCCAGAGGTGGCACGGAAGGCCCAACAGCTCCCAATGGACGCATGCCTCCTGATTGCTGTGACCCAGCAAATAAGCTAGAAGAAGTCTGCTGGAATTGATCGTTTAAGTTGCCATGCGCTCTTATGAATTGTGGTGCCAGAGGAGGAACACTTGGGATCCTTGGTCTTCCAGACCTGCAACAAACCAAGAATACGTTTGTAGCCATCACGGTATCTAAGACTGTTGTACAAGAAAGTAGGCATACTAGATAATGCAACACTAGTTGCATAAATAATTTGTTATACAGCTGGTGTCATTGATGTAGACCAAGATGAAACAATGATATCTTCAAAAAAATAACTTTGAAGAAAACCAGGGCATGCCTGGATCCCTAATTTCCAGTTCTGGGTACCAGCCAGTGGCACTGCGTTCTGTCATTACTCACACTGGAATGTCGGCATCTGAAGTACCGAAATAAACCACAGCCCTAAACAGATATATATACATTGTAGTCCAAAGAAAACTATATCTATACCCATACTTAGTTATTATAGATACAAATGGAAATAGCCATCCAATCAGATAGGAATGCTAAGTACACAAAACTCCTATGAGTATGTACTCCCATGTATCTAGCAAAGCATGTATATTCCTTATGTGATTAAATATGAACAAAAATTATGGAAGACTAATATAGTTTGGCTACTAGACTAAATCATGTCAAGTGTTAACTCCTAGGACCCACAACAGTCAAGCAAGTTTCCTCGTGCCTTGATTTTGAACAAATTTGCCATCTTGGGCCTGCTGTCCTACATGGCATCCACAACCCACGTTTTTCTATCATGTTTTTAACTACATATTAACAATCCAATTGTACCTAAAATCAATCCTTCAAATCAACCCACGTTTTTCATGATCCACATGCACATGTTATAGCATAACAAATGATGACAAGAATCATGAATCCGCCTTTCTGCCTAACTGATAAAGCTACTTTTACGTACAGAACTAGGTCATGTCAGCCAGAACATCACAAACCAATGTCTTCAAATAAAGGATCTTACCCATTTCCATAAAATGAGGAGAGAGATCCTCGTTGTTGGCTTTCACTATCAACCCCTCCAACCCTCATTGCCCCCAGAGGGAGTCCTTGCTGCTCAGCTGTACCGTTATCATTGTTGGCTTGAGAATAGTACGCCCAGGGTCGTCGGCCATCTGATAGCCCAGCCATAGTGTTCCAATGATCATGATATGCAGCACCATCCGTTGTTCTCTCAGCGACATGGGAGCTTGATGATGCCGGTGGCAGGGCAGGCTGAAAATAAGCTAGATATGGACCAGGATGAGGTGTGGCAGGTACTGGTACCATGGGCTCAGAGTTGAATTGCCCCGTGAAATCATTAACTGCATTGGCAATATTCGAACACTTTCAACCACAACAAATATGATTTGGTAAATGGAACATTAATAAATGTCACTATTGAAAATAAGAACTTACAAGTAGCTGGACCTGAGGACTCTACTTCTCTGTTAGATGAGGAAAAAAACAACTATGAGTAAATAGAATAATAGCTAATATAACAGTAATTCTATCATACAAAGAACATAAAACAAAAGGTGGTTATTTTAAAGCAAGAGGCGACATTGGAACTCTGTAGTCTCCCAGCAGCCAGCATCAAAAGCATAGACAAGCACAGACGACTAAGCACTAACACATTAACTAATATTTGAGACATATAGCATTTCAATATTATAATATGATTGGTGAAAAGAGACATGAGGAAGTGCATGTTGTTACAGACTTTTGAGGTGATCCGAATCACAGTCTAATCAAGGTTCTAAAACAGTGGCACTAAGGATTCCAGCAACTGATGGCACAATAAAGTTCAGAAAACTGCATTAGATTTCTAGAAGCAGGTCACTAAAGGATAGCTGCTGCAGTGATGTAGTGATAAATATCAACTAAAATTCACAGTAGATAAAAAAATAGTCTCAACCATGTAGTAAAAGGAAAAATTGGACACAGCAACGAGCAGAAAAATTCAGAGGTCAGAACATACTCAAATAAGGATGGAAGTTCTAAGCGCCCAATAGGACACCACTGAATGCGAAGAGGCTGCATAAACAGTCAAATCATGATAAGCAGGGTTATTATTTAGTAAGTTAATACCTCTTTCAGTAAAAAATAGTACCATAAAGGTGATATTCAAAGTGTATGCAAGATACCTGTAACTTTAGCCAGTAATGCCTGCTAATACTATATGTACCCAACCTCATAGTAACTTTGCAATATTTCTTATACTAAAATAAATCGTTTCTGCTATACGCTCTAATAGGCTAGGATCAATGCCCAGTCCCAATGAAGAAAACCCATAAAAACATATGCAAAAAATTGAGAATCTTTGACTCCCTTACCACAAAGGTTGCCAGCTCTGAGTGACCATGATCATAAAGGTCATCATAACCCCATTCATCATTGTTTACGTCCTGTGATGATCGGGAACCATTTGCATAAAGCCAATTCCCATTCTCAATTGTGCGACAATTGGGGCATTGCATAATTCCTTTGGCATTAAATGCTGAACCAATGCAATCTGATGAAACCAAGGGATACAAAATATTAGAGTAAATCAAGTGCCATATACACGCACAAATTACTATATACAATAAACACTTCCAAGTTCAAACAAAACAGCATCGTGGATTCAATAGGATACTAAGCAAGTAAACATACAACAGCATGTAAAAATGGTTACATTATATAACGGTTTACTACAGATCACACAAGAAAAATTGATCCAAGGTGCAAAGATATGGACTGAATGCATCACAGGTATATTAACTATTGTTATCAGAACTAGTTAGCAGTACTATCAGTAACTGATTTTCCCTCATCTCTTGAAGGTTTGTAACCAACATTCTTTGTTAGCAACTATCATCTTACTGATAGCATAGTCACTCATCCAAACCAGCATTTTAATAAACAGCAACATCATTACCTAGTGTTGGAGTGTGATTGTATTAGGCCCATGAGGCTAGGCCCATGTGGCCCATGTATGGTACCTATATAGCTACCCTTCTAGGGTTAGCCCAAATTAATGAAAATCATTCCCTAACATGGTATCAGCAGCCTAGGGTTAGGTCTTCCTCTTCCCTCTCTCTTTGCTGCCCGCCGCCCCTCACTGGGGGCGCCGCCGCTGGCCCCTGGTGCCATGGCTGGCGGTCCTCCACCTCCTCCTTCTCTCTACACCTTCTTCCCACCTCTATCTTCACCCTCCTGGGCTCAATCACTGGCTGCACCTGCCTCTGCTGCTCTTCCCGCCGGGCCTCCTCCAACTCTGGGCGCACCCGCCGCCGGTGCCCCTTCCTTCCCCGGCGCCCCTTCCTTCCCCGGCGCCCGCCCTTCCCCTCCTCCAACTCTGGGCGCACCCGCCGCCGGCGCCCCTTCCTTCCCCGGTGCCCGCCCTTCCCCTCCTCCTGGCGCCCGCCCTTCCCCTCCTCCCGACGCCCGCCCTTCCCCTCCTCCAACTCTGGGCGCACCCGCCGCCGGCGCCCCTTCCTTCCCCGGCGCCCACCCTTCCCCTCCTCCTGGCGCTGGTGGCCACACCTTCTTCCCCGTCGCCTCCACAACCCCTGGCGCTCCCGTGGCTGGTGCCCCGTCCGCCCTGGAGGCCGCGGCCGCAGTCCCTGGCGCGGCTGCCGCCCTGGGGGCCGTGGCTGCTGCTCCGCCCGCCATGGGGGCTGCGGTTGCTGCTCCAGGCGCGGCTGCCGCCCTGGGGGCCGTGTCCGCCCGGGCCCTCTTCCCCCGACGGCTGCACGGGAACGCTCCCGTCCTCGACGGCTGCACGGGAACGCTGCCCACCTGGACGGGGTTTGCGCCTGCTGCCGACTCTTGGCTCCCTCATCCTCCCTCACCTGCACGCTGGACGGCTGCAGCCCCCCAGCCGCTCCCTCATACTCCCTGGGCTCCAGTGGTGGCCGCCGCTCCTCCTCTTCCTGCGCCACTCGCTCTGGACCCAACGCCGCCGGTCACTCTACCCGCCCCGGCCGCCCTTCCTCCGCGGCTGTGCTGCCCGACACTGCCACCGGGCCGCTGCATCTCCCGGGTGTGGCCCCAGGGGCAGCCACCACCTCCGGCGCTGCCGGCTGTGCTACCTCCGCGCCCCTCATCCACGCGGCTTGGGCACAGCAGGCCATCACCTCACCCGCGGCAGCGCCTTTCCCGGCCGACCCGGCTACTTCCGGATCTGATCCCGCCTCACCACCGCCACCATGGACTTCCCCGTGGCCGTTGTCCCGTCCACCACCGACGACTCGGGCCACGCGCCGGCGCCGTGTCGCACGCCGGACCTCGTCGGCTCCCTACCCTCTGCCCTCGGCTCAGTCCCCAACGCCGCTGCAGCCGGCCCATCTTCCTGGCGCCGCCACCACCATGGTCGCGGGCGCCGCGGCCGCTGGCGCGGGGGGCTCAGGCGCCGCCAATCTGGCCTACTCCTTCAGCACCACCGCCAGCCCTGATTGGATCGCCGACTCGGACGCCACTTTTCACACCACGCCCGATGCGAAACTCCTTTCTTCTCTTCGTCCTCCCCACCCTTCCTGTCCCTCCTCCATCATGGTCGCCAATGGCACTTGCCTTCCTGTCTCATCCGTGGGCACTGCCAGTTTCCACGGCTCCTTTCATGTCCCTGATGTTCTTGTGGCTCCCGGTATGGTTCACAACATTCTCTCTATTCGTCGTTTCATCACTGACAACTCTTGTTCGGTTGAGTTTGACCCCTCTGGCCTCACCGTGCGGGATTTGGCCTCCCGGGTTCCTCGGCTCCGATGTAACAGCACTGGGCCTCTCTACACCCTTCGGTTTCCGGCCTCTGTTTCACCTTCTTCGCCTTCCTCAGCCGCGTTCGCCATCACTCCTTCCTCCACCACTTGGCACCGTCGTCTCGGCCATCCTGGCCGGGATGCCCTGATACAGCTCGAGCATAGTTCCGACATTCGGTGCTCTCGGGCTCACGATGATCACTTGTGTCATGCGTGCCAGCTGGGCCGTCACGTTCGCCTTCCCTTTCAGTCCTCTTCCTCACATGCCACTCGTGTCTTTGATCTTATTCACTGCGACTTATGGACTTCTCCTGTTCTCAGCATGTCTGGCTATAAGTACTACTTGGTGGTGGTCAATGATTTCTCCCATTACTCCTGGATTTTTCCTCTGTATGCCAAGTCCGAGGCTTTCCCCACTCTTAGCCACTTCTTTGCTTGGGTTTCCACTCAGTTTGGCCTCGCCATCAAGGCTGTCCAGTGCGACAATGGCCGTGAGTTCGATAACTCAACCTCCCGTGCTTTCTTCCTTTCTTCCGGTGTCCACCTGCGCATGTCTTGTCCGTATACCTCCTCTCAGAACGGCAAGGCAGAGCGTATGATACGCACCACCAACGACATCATGCGCACCCTTCTGCTCCAGGCATCTCTACCCGCTCGCTTCTGGGCTGAGTGTCTGCACACCTCCACCTATCTCCTTAACCGTCTTCCTTCTACTGCCTGCCCAGCTCCCACGCCTCACCACGCTCTTTTCGGTACCCCTCCTCGGTACGACCACCTTCGAGTCTTCGGGTGTGCGTGTTACCCTAACACCGCCGTCACCGCTCCTCATAAGCTGGCTCCCCGGTCGACCCTCTGTGTCTTTCTCGGATACTCTCCGGATCACAAGGGTTACCGATGCTTTGACCTTACCTCTCGCCGTGTCCTCATCTCTCACCATGTCGTATTTGATGAGTCGGCGTTCCCTTACTCCGCCACCTCTCCACCCACCTCCCGCTGACCCTGCGGAGGCTTCCTTCTTTCCCACTGACCCGGCGATTCCGCCACCCTTCTCCCCCTACCCTGCAGGTACTGCTCCGGCGCGCTCTCCTGGTGGTCCCGCCTCGCCCCTGCCGGACTCGCCCCAGGATCTTCCGGTGCCTGACACGGTCGAGGCAGCCCCGGAGCTTCCACCCTCGCTCCCTGTGGTTTCGCTGTCTCCCGTTGTGCCAGATGCTGCCGTTCCGATCGCGGGACCGAGCACACCGACCCCACCTCCTCCCGGGCGCTTCGGACTCGTCTACCAGCGCCGGCGGGAGCCGCGTCCGCCCTCACCTCCTCCTGGACGTTTCGGGATCGTCTACGAGCGCCGACGTGAGCCGGCTCCGCCGCTCTCGTCACCAGCGACGTCGTCGCCGGTGCATGCTCCGCCGGCATCACCACGCTCTCGCGCCGACCCGCCGGTGTACCACCCGCCTCTTCTTCACTGGGACCCTCGTCACACTCACCCGATGGTGACGAGGCAGGCGTCTCGCCCGCAGGCCCTCGCCGCCGCCGCCTGTGAGCCGGAGATCTCTCCGGTACCCTCTTCCGTTCGCGCGGCCTTGGCGGATCCTCACTGGTGCCGCGCGATGGACGAGGAGTACGCGGCCCTCCTCGCCAACCAGACGTGGGACCTAGTACCTCGTCCGCCGGGTTCCAACATTGTCACCGGCAAGTGGATCTGGACGCACAAGAGGCGGGCTGATGGTTCCTTGGAGCGCTACAAGGCTCGCTGGGTCCTCCGCGGCTTCACTCAGCGGCCCGGCATTGACTATGCTGAGACTTTCAGTCCCGTGGTGAAGCCAGCTACAGTACGCACCGTCCTCTCCCTGGCTCTCGAGCGCTCCTGGCCTGTGCATCAACTGGATGTCAAGAATGCCTTCCTTCATGGCACTCTGACTGAGACGGTCTACTGCAGTCAGCCGGCAGGTTTTGTGGATGCTTCTCGTCCTGACTTCGTCTGTCGGCTCAACAAATCTCTCTACGGGCTCAAGCAGGCACCCCGGGCTTGGTACTCTCGATTCGCTACCTTCCTGCAGACTCTTGGGTTCACGGAGGCCACGTCTGACACCTCCCTCTTCATATACCACTATGGGGGTGAGACTGCTTACCTGCTCCTCTATGTGGATGACATTGTTCTCACTGCCTCCAGCGAATCTCTGCTCCACCGCATCATTGCCTCACTCCAGAAGGAATTTTCTATAAAGGATCTTGGGGTGCTCCACCACTTCCTCGGCGTCACTGTTGAGCCCCGACCTTCCGGCCTGTTCCTCCACCAGCGGCAGTTCACTTGTGACATTCTGGAGCGAGCCGGGATGACCGCCTGCCAGTCCTGCTCTACACCGGTGGACACCCAGGGCAAGCTGTCAGAGGCTGGGGGTCCGATGCTTGGACCAGCAAACTCCACCGCCTACCGGAGTCTTGCTGGCGCACTTCAGTACCTCACCTTCACACGGCCGGACATCACTTATGCCATCCAGCAGCTCTGCCTCTACATGCATGCTCCGCGGGAGCCTCACCTGGCTGCTATGAAGCGGCTTCTCCGGTACCTCCGTGGCACCCTTGGCTACGGGCTGCTCCTCGGCCGGTCTGCCACTGCCGAGCTGGTTGTCTACACCGACGCTGACTGGGCGGGATGCCCGGACACCCGCGGTCTTCCTCGGCGGCAACCTGGTCTCTTGGTCGTCCAAGCGCCAGCCCGTGGTTTCCCGCTCCAGTGCCGAGGCGGAGTACCGTGCCGTGGCGAACAGCGTGGCCGAGGCCGCCTGGCTACGCCAGCTCCTGGCTGAGCTTCACCGCCCACTCGCCAGGAGCACGCTCGTCTACTGCGACAACGTCAGTGCGGTCTAGCTCTCCACCAACCCCGTGCGGCACCAGAGGACCAAGCATGTGGAGATCGATCTACACTTCGTCCGCGACCGGGTGGCCATCGGCGACGTCCGGGTTCTTCACGTCCCGACCACCTCCCAGTTTGCGGATATCTTCACCAAAGGCCTCCCTTTCTCGACCTTCTCCGAGTTTCGCTCCAGCCTCAACGTCTCCAGTGGCTAGTTGTGGCTGCGGGGGGTCCTGTGTGTTGTGCTCTTACTTGTTTTCTTTCTTGTTCAACCTTGAACTCCGCTGCGCCGGTAGTTCAGACTGCGGGGGGTGTTGGAGTGTGATTGTATTAGGCCCATGAGGCTAGGCCCATGAGGCTAGGCCCATGTGACCCATGTATGGTACCTATATAGCTACCCTTCTAGGGTTAGCCCAAATTAATGAAAATCATTCCCTAACACCTAGTAACTAGTATACTACCTAACAACATGACCATTATTAGGCTCCAACAATAGTGTGCTATGGGATATCCTGGGCACTGACAACAGTGTCTTGGAGCTGCCCTAAAAGAAATAACTAGAGTGGACCCAAATCATTCTGAAACGACACCAAGTCCTTCACCAGCCCGAGAATGCTAATGAGCACATCAATTTGATTTGGTTTTCCGTTTTCTTAAAACATGACCTCCAAACTAAACAGTTCATAACAGAATAGAGCTAGAGCAATATTTCTCACAAATGCACGTTCAAACTTTTAAAATAGGCCAAGAATCACTGACGTATATACGACTTGATGAAGCCTGGACCAAATAACAACAAACCTTGATCCAAGGGCATGCTCCTACCTTGTCCCACCATAGTCACAGCATATGGAATTGCTATATAAATTCCACAGCATAACCCAAAGAGCATGAACAACTTAAACCCCGACCGTGCAATTTTCATAAAAACTAGCCATATAAAATTGTAATTGTGGTAATAATTATCACAATTCACACAGGCTCATTTAGATTATGTCCCAAACTGAGACCCATTCCCAAATTCCAATTTTTCCCAATCCTAGTCCACTAACAGAACCCTTAAATTCGCCACTGAAATAATTCAAGAAGCAGCCTGCCTCCGCCACCTCCCACCTCCCAAACACATGCGTCGCGCAATCAAGAAACAAGCGTGAGATCTCGAGGCAGCGAAGCCGCTCACCGAGGTGAAATTCGTGACCGCACTGCAGCCTCGCGGTGGACCTCTCCTCGCCGCCGGCGACCACCGTGTCCAGGCAGATCGAGCACGACATCACCGGCGCAGCTTTCTCCTCCCCGCCCTCGCCCCCTCCACCCTGCCCCAGCTGCTGCTCCTCCCCTGCGCCCTCCGCCGCCGCTTCCTCCTCCTCTCTGACTCCTCCCTCGGCCACCATGGTTGTCTCCTCCTCATCCTCCTGGGCGCCGGCGCCCATCACGGAAGCGCTCGCCGCGTTCCCCACAACTGCGACGAAGGAGAAGCTCCGATCTTGCTCGCGCACGCACTCGTGGCCCTCGCACCGCTCGCTCGATGCCACCAACGAGCTCCTCGTGCTGCGCCTCCCTCTGCCTCTATCGGTTTCGCGTCCACTGGAAATCAGAAGACGGGGAGGGGAATAAATGACAAATGAGAGAATTGCGGTTTCCTGCTTGGACCCTTGGATGTGTCATAATTCCAACAAGAGGCCTCAACCGTGTGGTTTTCTTTGCCTTCCTTGTTTTCTATGTAGTTTTGTGTGGTTGGTTGTGTAATGCTATTTGGAATGTTCAAAATTTTGGTTTAGATAGTTATATTATATAATGAAATTCAATTTAGAATTCCTGTTGTAGTTGCTTATTATAAAGATTTAGCACACTTACTCGCTGATATCTTGGTCCGACGATGATAGCTCAAAATTTATCGCTGCAATGACGAGGCAACATGGATGTTGTTGTTTGCGGCCACACAAGCTTGTGAATGGTATGCCCCAATGGTTTGCTGAGATCTTAGAGTTGAGACGGGTTGTAAAACTATGGACAACACAGAACTGGTGAAGTGAATATGAACATGGCAAAAACAAGGACGACAAAAGGGGGAAGCTAGTGGTCGAGGATGCTGGCGGTGGCGTTGAAAGCCGCGGGAGGGGTACGCCATAGAGGCGATGGATCTCATAGGTCCTCAAGAGACGCAAGCTAGACGAAGAGAGGTGTATTTTCGGAGGATGAGAAACCTATAGACTGTCGGTTTTATAGACGTCGTCCACTACTACTGCATTTTTTTAGGTGGGCAAAAGAGCTTTTCGGAGGCGGGCAAGCCACCCGCCTGGAACAGAAGGTCACGGTTAATGGACTGTTTACCAAGGCGGTCCGGCTGCCTGCCTCCGTTAATAAAATAAAAAAAACAACGAGCCTAAACGTGAGCCCATCCAGAGCCTGCATCGAGCCCAACCATCGGAGCGCGGCCGCCGCCGTGCCCGCGCCACCGCCGGAGCGCAGTCCACGCCACCGCCTCCGGGAGCCGCTGCAGGGCACCCGCAGCCGGATCCGCCTTCGTGGAGCCGCTGCAGGGCACCCGCCGGCGGATCCTCGTGCTGCCATCACCAGATGACGGAGCGGGCTCGCCTCGACTACCGCTAAGCGCAGGAGTGGGCGCCACCCCCACGCTGCCCCATCTCGCCTCGCCGTGCACGCCGCGGTGTCGCCCTGCCTCACCCCGTCTCGCACACCGCTGGAGGAGGCTGACCCGCGCCATTGGGCCCTCGACGAAGAAGGCAGAGAGAGGGTGCTAGGGGGGAGAGGAGTGAGAGAGGGTGCTGGGTGGGGAGAGGAGTGAGAGAGAGATGGCGTGGGGAGAGGAGAGCGCTCCGACTGGGTCGAGAGACCGCGTCGGGAGAAGACCGAGAGACCGCTTGGCTGCTCGGGCGGAGTGAGGGGAAGTGAACCAACAAAACCCTAGGTTCATATATTTATATGAAGATGGCTACCGGGCTTCGAGTGGGCCAGTTGGGCCTCAGCTTTATTGGAGGCGGGCGTTATAGAGTGCCCGCCTCCGAAAATATATTTAAGGAGGTGGGCTTTTTAAGATGACCGCCTCCAAAAATAGACTATTTTTGGAGGCGGTTTTCTTATAATGTCCGCCTCCGTAAATCGTTTTTGCGAGGCAATTTTTTTTAACCGCTTCGGTTAATAAAAAGTGCCCGTCTTGGTTAATTTGTGGCATTAACCGAGGCGGTTGGAAGTGCTGCCCGCCTCCGAAAATAATTCCTAAATGCCTCGCAAAAGATTTTTTTATAGTAGTGGTCAGTCGTAGGTTAAGAAGATTCTATCAACTATGCACCCCAAAACTTTTTGCAAATTGCACGGCATAAGATAGATCAATCAATATATATGTTAAATACAGTGTATAGTTTACAACATCCTTTAATATTACAGCATATTATTAACAATATACTAAAAAGGCTTAGTAAATTCAGAAATATAAACCAGTTCAATTGCACATGGTGCAATATTTTGGTGTTATAATTTATAAAATAATAATATTAGTTCCTCTATTAAATTGTTATGAGCTATTTATTTTGCCTAAAAAACTTCCGTAGGTGAAATAGTGGTAGTTGTATAACCAGACTTTCTAACCTACAGACAGTCTATAGTCTAGAGAATGCAGTAAAGTCTATCCCAAGCCATTTTATTTACTATATAAAAATATATAATTATTTTTTCTAGTATTAGGTTGTGCAGGCCCGCTCATGATTATTATTTTAAAATCCAAGGGCGTCGCAGCAAAACTAAAAACAGAAGCTGGAGCTATTAATACCGTCACACAAAACGTGACCCTCCCCCCCCCCCCCCCCCCCCCCTATGGATCTTACCCATCCACCCCTCATCCAACGGCCCCATCCAAGCCGCACTCCCGCCTGCCGTCACCTTGACGTGACGTCACTCGCAGCCTCAGTGAAGCCAAGTGACGAAGTGGAACGCCACCGGAGCCGTGGCGGGGTCATCGGCGGCGTGGCCAGCTCAGCCAGAAACAGACTACCCGCACTCATGGACCTCTATATTTATCCTATATACGTCCTAGTCAGCAAGATTCTCTACTCTATATTTAATTCTCCTGTACCCATCCATCATCTATATCATCCTCTATCCACTCTATTCACTGTGGGACCGACTTGTCACTTTATCTAAATATATCCATGTGTGATCTAGTTTTGAAGGATTTATTGAGACGAATTTAATGGTGCAATCGAATTTTAATTTGGATTATTGGTTTGTGAGTTATAGCATTTTTTTTCCTTTGTTTAGCTAGCGGGATCCGCCACTACAGAGTATAGAGTAAGTACAGTACTAGTCTAAATATAGAGTGAGCGAAAGGATAGAGTATCGTTTTAGAGTACCCAGTGCAACAGTTTTTACTCTATATTCATACTCTAAAGCTTTAGAGTATTGTTTTAGAGTATCCACTGCGGGTAGTCTTAGGCTATCCGCACTCGTGGTACTTTAAATTCATCCTCTATACATTCTAGTCATCAAGATTCTCTCCTCTATACCTAATTCTTCCACACTCATCCATCCTCTATATCATACTCTATCCACTGTGAGGCTCACTTATCACTTTATTTAAATATATCCATGTGAGATCTTATTTTAAAGAATTTATTGAAACGAATTTAATGATGCGATTGAAATTTAATTTGGTGTTTTGTTTTGTGAGTTATAATATTTTTAGTTACTTAAACTTGTGAGGCCCGCTGCATGCTGTCCTTTCTCTCCTCTCACACGCGCACGTCAGCTATCGATCTCCTGTCGCGCCAAATTTAGCGGAGGAGAGCTCGTAGCGGATGGCCGTAACGTATGCGCTGCGGGGCATCTGTCCGCTGTCCGGCTCCTGTAATCTATAGCGCAGCGTATATAAGGTGTGAGTGCAGACAACCTTAGACGCGCCGGGCGCCTCGTAAGCGCCGCGGAGCCTACACCTGTATGACATGCAGGGTCCAGACGTGGAGCTTGGCCGCTTGGCTTGGCTTGGGGCCGGTTTAAATAAAAAAAATTTGTAAAATGATACTGTAGCTCTTTTCATTGTTATTTGGTAAATATTGTCCAATCATGGTCTAATTAGGGTTAAAAGATTCGTCTCGTCCATTTTGTCTAAACTGTGTAATTAGTTTTATTTTTTATCTATATTTAATGCTTAATGCATGTGTCTAAAGATTCGATGTGACGGAGAATCTGAAAAATTTTGCAAAATTTTCTAGAAAAACAGGACCTTGGTTTGGTTTGACCCGGGGCCCGGACGGGACGGGATGGGGCCAGACTGCCACAGCCGCAGCTGACGCAGGCCGCTCACGCGGAAGTCGGTGCGGTGGCCTCTGCGACTGCGAGGCGGGTGGGGTCTGCGCTTTCAGGGCTCTGGAAACCGGGTGCCGTCAGGTGCTGGTGACGCCAGGGTGTGGCCACTGGATGGGACTGGAGTCAAACTCGTGTGCCAGCGCCTCGGGAAACCCGCGTCCGGCTCTGGTTTCTTTTGACTGTACTGCCTCTGCAGCGTTGCGTTGCGTGGTGATCTGGGGTCCGCGCTCCGCGGTGCAGTTTCTTGGCTGCAGGAGACCCGTCCCGTTTCCTTGTCCCGTAACGGAAGCGAAGACCCGAACGCAGCGGATCCTGGGAAAAGGCACCGCCCGGCGGCCCGGGCCCGGCCAAGGACAGCAGCTCTAGGCACTGTTTAGATGCTAAAAAATTTTGTCAAAATTTTCAGATTCTCCATCACATCGAATCTTTGAACACATGCATGAAACATTAAATATAGATAAAAAATAAAACTAATTACACAGTTTAGATGAAATGGACGAGACAAATCTTTTTAAGCCTAATTAGACCATGATTAGATAATATTTACCAAATAACAACGAAACTGCTACAGTAGCGTTTCGCCAAAAATTTTACCAACTAACAGCCCCTGGCCTGCCTGGGTGCGGACTGCAGAGCCCACGCCCTGACGACCGCAGTGCAGGTCTGCAGCAGTTGGGGAGGTGGGAGTTCGGCGGGCTTCCAAAGTTCAGCGCCCACCGTTCTGTGGTTTGGGTCACTGCAGCCGTTAGAGCAAGGATAATGATTTAGCCGTCAGTCGGCTGTATACTCGTGCCAGGTCATTTGTAGCCAGAGCTAACAAACGCACGTAGTATAATGGACTGGCTATTTAGATCGGCCGTAAGGAATATTTAAGTATTTATGTTTTGTATGCTCGGCGCATGGGATCAGGAGAGAGGTAGACGAAGGAGGTAAGCGCCAGCTCTGTCGCCGGCATTGGGCTGGATGCGGACTTTTTGTCTCGTTAGCTGCGTTTTAGCCCGGCGAAGAACTAAGCGCCCACCCAACACTCTCTCTCCTTTTCTCTCTCCGCCAGATCAGACTTTCATGACGTGGACAGGCATTCAGCCGGCTGAGTAAGCATTACTATACTTGCTCTTAAGGAGGTAGGAGTGCAGTGAAGTTCCTTGGGGTTATTTTGCCGGATATAAAATTGCATATCGGACCCGCCGTTAATGTGGTGTATAAAATTGCATCAAAGGTCTTATCAAACCGTCTGAAGATTATTTTGCCGGATATTATATCTCCAAATCAAAGTGCTTTTGTGTCAGGTCGTCTGATCACGGATAATGTGCTTATTGCCTATGAGATGAACCATTATATGCAAAACAAAAGGAGTGGAGAGGAGGGATATGCGGCCCTTAAGCTTGATACGACTAAGGCTTATGATAGAGTGGAATGGCAGTTTATGGAGAAGATAATGAGGAAAATGGGCTTTCATGAGAGATGGATCTCTATAATTATGAAATGTATTTCAACAGTTACGGACTGAATTAAGGTGAATGGTGGTCTGACGGAGTAGATTATTCCGTCTCGTGGTTTGAGGCAAGGGGATCTACTGTCCCCATATCTTTTCTTACTATGTGCTGAAGGATTTTCAGCTTTAATAAATGATGCAGAGGCGAGAGGAAGAATTCAGGGGTATCTATATGTGCAGGAGCTCCTAGTATTACTCATCTTTTGTTTGCAGATGACTCGTTGCTTCTCCTAAAAGCAAATGAAGAGAATGCAGCCCATCTGCGACATGTGGTACAAATTTATGAGACATGCTCGGGGCAGAAAATTAATAAAGAGAAGTCATCCATTGTTTTCAGCAAAAATACAAAGGCTTGGGATAGAAGGAATTTTATGCAAAATCTTGATCTCACGCAAGAATCTATGAATGCAAAATACCTGGGATTGCCGGTTTACATGGGAAGGTCCAAATCTAGTCTTTTTGCATATTTGAAGGAGAGATTGTGGAAGCGCATTCAGGGGTGGAAGGAGAAATTGTTGTCAAAGGCGGGCAAGGAAACTCTGATAAAAGCAGTGGCATAAGCTATTCCTGCATATGCTATGTCTTGCTTTGATCTCACTAAATCTCTATGTGACGACATGAGCAAGATGATATGTCGCTATTGGTGGTCACAACAGGAAAAAGAAAATAAAATGCATTGGGTCTCTTGGGAGGAAGTGTGTAGGAGAAAGGAGGAAGGTGGCCTTGGGTACAGAGATCTCCACTTGTTCAATCTTACGATGCTGGCTCGACAGGGTTGGAGAATTCTTCGGAATCCGGATTCCTTATGTGCGCAGTTGTTGAAAGCAAAATGGCACAAATAATTCACTCTTGCAAGCTAAGGAGGGTCCGGGTATATCCTACTCATGGCGGAGTATTGTGAGAGGTTTTCAAGCCTTGCAAAAAGGATTGATTTGGCGGGTTGGTGATGGTTCCCAAATAAAAATATGGGAGGATCCATGGATCGCTAACGGGGTATCTAGGAGGCCAATCACTCCAAGGGGCCATGTGCTGTTGACGAAGGCAGAGGAGCTCCTAAACCCGGGATCAGGCACTTGGGATGAGGATTTAATACGGGATGTGTTTTGGGAAGAAGATGTGCGATATATCCTTGCAACTCCAACAAATCCAAGTCATGATGATTTCCTTGCATGGCATTTTGATCGGAAGGGACTCTTCTCAGTTAAGAGTGCTTACCATGTGTTAGATGATGAAAAGCACCAAGTGAAAAATCAACAGAAAGGTGAAAGCAGCAGCAGCGTGGGAGAACCAAACCAAAGCAAAGCAATTTGGAGAAAAATCTGGAAACTTTCTTGCCCACCGAAGGTTCGGCACTTTATATGGCGCTTGGCACGTAATAGTTTGGCTGTGAGGATGAATATTCGCCGCTGTGGGGTGCTGCTTGATACAAGATATCCTGTCTGCAATCGCTTTGATGAGGATGGTGGTCACTGCTTCCTCAAATGCAAGATGATTAGGCATTGCTGGGCTAGACTTTCTCTTGAGCCGGTTCGCCAAATGCTTCTACTGAAAAGATCGGCTTGGGAGGTCATAGAAGCTGTGCTTGGCTTGGAGGAGGATGTCTGTACCAAGACAGTGCTTCTTCTATGGAGATGGTGGAGTGTACGCAAACAAATTTAATCAAGGAGAAAGGGGATGGTCTGCTGATGAAGTGGCTGCCGATGTTTTGAACCTGATTGACGACCTCAGTAATAAGGAGAATCAGCAGACAATGCGTTGCGAGGCGGCCCGGAAAAGATGGATTGCTCCACCGCAGGACCTGTTGAAGATCAATGCAGACGGCTCGTTCATTCCAGAGTCGATGCAAAGAAGCTGGGGTTTCATCATTCGGGATCATGACGGTGAAGCAGTCCTGGCTGGGGCTGGACGTCTTCTTGCAGCACCAGATGCTCTCACCGTTGAGGCGGCAGCTTGTCAACAGGCTTTACAAGCGGCTACAGACCTTGGAATTTCTCGGATCCAGGTGGAAGTAGACTCCTCTGTGCTACAACATGCTTTACAATCAACTTCTATGGATCTAGCGCCCTGCGGAATGATGATCAGAGATATTCGCTTCTTGCTGCGAGAACACTTTGTTTGTAGTGACATTATTTCTGTTGCTAGAGCTTGTAACTCGGTTGCACATGAATTAGCAAAGTATGCAAGGAGTTGGGATGTAACAACCTAGAAATTTCCAGAAAACAAAAATCACAACTACAAAATTTTTCTCCAAATAACCTATGTTTGGTGAGATGTCATATAAGAAACCTAACCTAGTTGCACAAGTAGCACCTAAATTAGTTAATTGCATCCTTGCATTTAAATAAATTATGCTTGAGTTGGATTTTATGTTCTTTATATTGAATTAAAAGTAACATCAGTTATTTAATTGCCTAAATAAATGTGTGTGTTGTTGCCAACCCTTGGCTTGGGAAGCTTAAACCCTAAACGACCTCTAGTGGACCCCACTAGGGCTTACTCATGTCAGCAACACATGACTAAGCAAATAGTATCAAGAGGTAATTAATTTAGCAAATGAATTAGTAAAGGAAGAAAATGAAAAAAAAGAAAGAAAACACTTACACAACCAAACCCCGAGCAGGCTTGGCCCAACCAACGGCCGCTCCAGCACCTACACGAACCACGTCACCGCCGCATGGGCCGGCCCATCAAGGCGCTGCAGCCACGAACCACGTCACCGCCGCTAAACGCCAGGAGGCTGCCGCTCCCTTGCTACGCTGACGAACGGGACCCACCCGTCATCCCTCTCCTCTGCTCCCCATTCTCTGCTTCGACCGAAAACAAAGACAGAGAGGGGACAAGGTCACACCCCGCGCGAGGAAGGGATTCCCTCGGTCCCCTGCTGCTGCCCTGCGCGCCAAGCCCTCACGCCTCCGCACCCCGCAGTGCCCACGCCAACCCCAGCCGCGCGCCCTGCCTTCCTCCGCAAGTAGCGTGACATCGCCATGGCCCGCTGAAAGGTCTTGATGGCTAGAGGGGGGTGAATAGCCTATTAAAATTTTCTACAACGACAAGCTAAACAAGTTTATCAATATAACAAATAGCGAGATGCGAGTTTTGCTTAGCCTATGGGTGTTTGCAAGCCACCTATCCAATTCACAATTCTAGTATTTGCACTCAACCGCACAAGTCAAACCGAGAAGTTAAGTACAACTACAACTAGCAAGCTACACAAGAGAACTACTCTAGCTAAGCTAACTAGCAAGCAAAGATAACTAAGAAATTAATACAAGAGAGATAGGAGGGTATCACCGAGGGGCGAAGTATTGAGCCAACCAATATGATCAACAATGAATACCAAGATAACCAAACACCAGGATTAATCAATCACAATATGAAAGTGATGACACGAAGATTTATCCCGAGGTTCACGTGCTTGCCGGCACACTAGTCCCCGTTGTGTCCCTCTTCACCACGTGGTTCGGTGGCTAATCGGTCTCACACCGAGCCTCTCAAAAGGCACCATAAGAACCTACCAAATGGCAAAAGGTTGCAATGACACGAGCAATATACTAACGTTGTCTTTGGCGCTTCGCCGAGGTAGGCACAAACCCCTCACAATCACCGGAGGTGGCCAAGAACAATCACCAACTCTTGCCAACGCCTCCAAGCTGCTCCAAACCGTCTAGGTGGCGGCAACCACCAAGAGAAACAAGAATCCCGCAGCAAATCAACCACCAAGTGCCAACTAGATGCAATCTCACAATGCAAATGCACTTGGATCACTCAATCTCACTTCGAATATGCAAAGAAGCAAGAGAGATGAGTGGGAGGGGAGTTGCTTAGCTCAAAGTGCTCACAAGTATGTCAAATGTTCGAGAGACAGAGCCTTGAGCCGGCCAACGAGTATTTATAGACGTACCCCTTCGAATATAGCCGTTAGAAACTTAAACAGCCGAAATCGGGTTGACCGGACGCGCCGGTCCAACTGACCGGACGCGCCGGTCGCGCAACGGCTAGTTTCGCGAAGCACCGACCGGACGCGCCGGTCGCAACGACCGGACGCGCCGGTCACGACCGGACGCACCAGTCCTGTAACTGACCGGACGCGCTGGTCAACCCTAAGCCGCGCACAACGAACCAGCGACCGGACGCGCTGAAGAACTGACCGGACGCCACAGTGCCCGCGTCCGGTTGGAGTCCAGTAAGCTCCCTGGACGACCGGACGCGTCCGGTCACCTGTGACCGGACGCGCCTCGCGTCCGATCAAACAACTGAAAAACGCGCAGATACTGGACACTGACCGGACGCGTCCGGTCAAACAGTGACCGCGTCCGGTCCAGCGTCCGGTCACCACTGTGACCCCCGTTTGCCTCCGTTTCTTTTTCCGACTTCCGGCGTAGTGGAAAATAGGCATTTCATTTCCCCAAAATTGCCTGAATCCCGCGCTCGCACGCTCGGCGGGAGGGAGAGATGACCCCAAACCCTCTCTACCGTTTAAACTCCACCGCCGTCGCAAACGTGCTAACATCACCAAGTGATCTCGTCATGTGTGAGTGTGTTAGCATTTTCACAATCATTTTCCGAGGCGATATTAGTTCTATCCAAATGCGTATGATCATGAAATGCACATCTAGAGGTACTTAGGAGTTCAATAGCCGCGTCATTCCCCTCTTTATAGTACGGCTATCTATCCTATAATGTAACCACACCCACTAGGTGTCTTGGTTACTAAAACACAACCCTTAAGCATATACCTTTGCCTTGATCACGTAGGGTTGCGTCCAAATCCAAGTGTGGTCATCATGATCACCATGTCCATCTTGCCACCAACCTTGGAGTGTACTAATCCTCATATGCTACATACAACTTAGGCATGGGATTAGTACTTAGGCATTGTCACTAATTACCAACACCAAACATAGGACTTTCAATCTCCCTCTTGTTGGTAATTGGGTGACAACCCTTTCACAAAGATGTTATAATAAAATTTTGATTGAATCCATGTCACATTGTCCAAGTATATTACCATGTGTAAGAATTATGGACATGTGATCATGAATTCAAATTGATAGCAATGGCTCCCCCTACATGTATGCTATATGTTTGGATTTTGGAAGCATACATGTTAGATAGGAAAGATTAGGAGCATTATCTACCAATAGGTGCTAAGTGTTTTAGATTATAGACCTTTGAAGCGTGATACCATCGGAGTAGCGATAAACACCATCTTAGCACCTTGTGTAGTTAGATTCCACTTGGAAAAGCACAAACATAACTAGAAACCTCGTGAGATCAACATTATAAGCAAGGCTCTAGTACCACTTTGAAAAACATGAAGCAAGAAAAATCTAGCTACTTCCTATTCATACTAGTACCTCAATGCATCATTCAAATTATACTAGCAAGACACCACACAAGCAAAGTATCAGAGAAAACGAAATGCATAACTATGCATCATACATATGAAGTGCACATGGAAATGCAACATTCATGCTTAAGAGCTTGCTCCCCCTACTTGTGTGCTCAAAATTTTAGTTGATCCCCTTCTTTTATCAATTCTCCCCCTTTAGGGATCTATCTTTGTGAACAACATTTTCTCCCCCCCACAACATTTTCTTCCTCTTTGAGTTCTATCTTTGTGAACAATATTTTCTCCCCCCTTTGGCACCAATTGACCACAAGGAGCAAACTTTAGATAGATTATCATGTTGAAATATGGGGTGAGGATCAAGTTTATGATTCAACCTAGATTGCTTGCATAAATAAAATGCTTCGGTTTGATCCAAGGGCAAGCTTCTTCACACCTCACTAGAAGGGTTATCATGCACCATGTTGAAGCAAGTATTTAGACAAGTTTTCTAGATTAAACACTTAGGATCACAAGCTACTTAAACAAGTTATATGCTACCACTAGATCATACAAGTCATGGAAACAATAGTGGTACCATATAAACTTCAAATTCATTTGATTTTCATGAATGAGCCTAGAACATATAAATTATGACTAGATGCACTAAACAAGTCCTTAGCATAGAATGTATGACATGTCAACCAATTGTACCTTAGGGCTCGAAGGAGAGGCATGTCATATATGGGGTGCATCAACTCATGTTGGAGAAGTCAAGTATGTTCAACTCATTTTTTAGCTTGTGAAATCTCTTCTCATCAAGTGGCTTGGTGAATAGATCGGCTAATTGATCTTCGGTGCCCACACTCTCAATAGCAATGTCACCCTTTTGTTGATGATCTCTAATAAAGTGATGGCGAACATCAATATGCTTTGTTCTTTGATGTTGAACCGGATTGTTGGTTAGCTTCACGGCACTTTCATTGTCACATAGCAATGGCACATTCTTGAAATTGATTCCAAAATCTTTCAATGTTGCCTTTATCCACAAGATTTGTGCACAACAACTACCCGCGGCGATGTATTCGGCTTCGGCGGTAGATAGTGCAATACTATTTTGCTTCTTGGATGACCATGAGACAAGTGATCTTCCCAACAATTGACATGTCCCGGAAGTGCTCTTTCTCTCCACTTTATCACCGGCATAGTCGGAATCCGAATATCCAACTAGCTCAAAGCTTGCACCTTTGGGATACCATAATCCAACATCTTGTGTATGCTTTAAGTACCTCAATATTCTCTTTGTTGCCTTCAAATGACTTTTTCTTGGTGAGGCTTGAAATCTTGCACACATGCATACACTAAACATCACATCGGGCCTTGATGCCGTCACATAGAGTAGGCTACCAATCATTGATCTATATAGCTTTTGATCCACCATGTTGCCACTCTTGTCACTATCCAAACTTCCACTAGTGCCCATTGGAGTTGTAATACTCTTTGCATCTTCCATGCCAAACCTTCTTGAGCATATCTTTGATGTACTTAGTTTGGCTCACAAATGTACCTTCTTTCATTTGTTTGATTTGAAGTCCAAGAAAGAAACTAAGTTCACCAATCATTGACATTTCAAATTCCTTTGCCATCATTTTCCCAAACTCATCACAATAATCTTGATTGGTTGAACCGAATATGATATCATCAACATATATTTGCAATACAAATAAGTCTTTCTCAATCTTCTTAGTGAATAGTGTTGTATCAACTTTGCCCATGACAAATCCTTTGGATAGCAAGAAGTCCCTCAATCTTTCATACCATGCTCTAGGTGCTTGCTTCAATCCATATAAAGCTTTTCTCAACTTGTATACATGATTGGGTTTCTTGTCATCTTCAAAACCGGGAGGTTGCTCCACATACACTTCCTCTTGAATGTACCCATTGAGAAATACACTCTTCACATCCATTTGATATAGCTTGATATTGTGAGCACAAGCATAGGCAAGTAAGATCCTAATTGCTTCCAATCTTGCAACCGGGGCATAAGTTTCACCAAAGTCAAGACCCTCTATTTGTGTGTAACCTTGAGCCACTAGTCTTGCTTTGTTCCTTACTACTATCCCATCTTGATCTTGCTTGTTGCGAAAGACCCATCTTGTTCCAATGACATTGTGATCCTTTGGCCTTTCAACTAGTTCCCATACTTCATTTCTCTTGAAGTTGTTGAGCTCTTCATGCATTGCATTTACCCAATCCGGATCTCTCAATGCTTTATCAATGTCCTTAGGTTCTTCCATTGACATAAAAGAAGAGTGACCACAAAATGATGTCAATCTTGATCTAGTTTGAACTCCTCTTTGTATGTCACCAATGATGGAATCTAATGGATGGTCTCTTGCAATGTTAGTTGGTTGAAGCACTTGGACTTGATTGCTTGGATGTTGATGTTGATCATGAGTTGAAGATGATGAACTAGCCACTTGTTGATCTTGTTGCACTTGAGATGATATACTAGCTTGATTTTGCATTAGAGAACCACTAGCTTGAGTGATTGGACTTTAGAGCACTTGATCTTTGTTGTCATCTACACTAATAACTTGCTTTAGTCTAATATCACCAATATCCATTTCTTTCATAGCATTGGTCAATTGAGTTCCTCTCACATCATCCAAGTTATCTTCTTCATCTTGAGAGCCATTTGTTTCATCAAATTCAACATCATGAACCTCTTCAAGTAAACCACTAGCCAAATTCCAAACTCTATAAGCTTTGCTAGTAGTTGAGTAACCAAGTAGAAATCCTTCATCACATTTCTTCTCAAACTTGCTTAATCTAGTGCCCTTCTTCAAGATGTAGCATTTGCAACCAAATACCCGAAAGTATGCAATGTTGGGCTTTCTTCCATTTAAGATCTCATATGGTGTCTTCTCTAGAAACTTGTGGCAATAGAGGCGGTTGCTATAGAAGCAAGCCGTGTTGATTGCTTCGGCCCAAAATGAATGACTCACATTATACTCATTCAACATTGATCTTGCCATATCAATTAAGGTTCTATTCTTCCTTTCAACTAGGCCATTTGATTGAGGTGTATACTTGGCCGAGAATTGATGCTTGATTCCAAGCTCCTCACATAGCTCATCAACTCTTGTGTTTCTAAACTCACTTCCATTGTCACTTCTTACTTTCTTGATTGTGGTCTCAAACTCATTTTGCACTCTCTTGATGAACTTCTTGAATATGTCAAATACATCACTCTTGTCCACAAGAAAGAATACCCATGTGTATCTAGTGAAATCATCCACAATCACAAAACCATACTTGTTGCCACCAATGCTTGTGTATGTAGTTGGCCTAAATAGATCCATGTGCAACAACTCAAATGCCTTGGAAGTACTCATAATGCTCTTCAATGGATGAGTGTTGCCTACTTGCTTTCCGGCTTGACATGCACTACATAGCTTATCCTTTTCAAATGTGACATCCTTTAAGCCTCTAACTAAGTCATGCTTTACTAACTTGTTCAATTGCTTCATGCCAACATGACCAAGTCTTCTATGCCATAACCAACTCATACTTGATTTGGTGAGCAAGCATGTTGAAAGTTGAGTGTCACTAGCATTGAAATCAACCAAGTATAGATTCTCATATCTAAAGCCTTTGAAGATCAAGTTAAAGCCATCAACACTAACTATCTCCACATCATCAACACCAAATATGCACTTGAAACCGAGATCACACAATTGAGCAACCGAAAGAAGATTGAAGTTCAACTTTTCAACTAAGAGCACATTGGAAATGCTATGATCATTAGAGATTGCAATCCTTCCAAGAGCCTTTACATCACCCTTGCTATTGTCACTAAATGTGATACTATCAATGCCACTATCATTTGATTTGAGAGAGTTGAACATTCTTGAATCACCGGTCATATGTTGAGAGCACCCACTATCAAGCACCCAATGCCTTCCTCCGGCCTTGTAATTTACCTACAAAACAATTTAATGTCTTTTAGGTACCCATACTTGCTTGGGTCCTTGGAGGTTAGTCACTAAGCTCTTTGGTACCCAAATGGCCTTCTTCTTTGGGCCCACAATTGGTGTACCAACAAACCTAGCATGCACACCTTTCTCACCCTTGGTAAGTACATAACAAGAATCAAAAGGAATGTAAGGTACATTAGCATTTTTCTTGTTCTTGTTCATTTTATTGCATTTAATCTCTAGATGCCCAATTTACTTGCATCTATTGCAATAACGACCATTGCCCTTCACAAAGCGAGGCTTTGGAGTAGCAAAGGCCGCCTTGCCCTTCTTGGGAGTATAGCCCAATCCCTCTTTGTTAAGGGAGAACCTTTGGCTACCCAAGCATTTTAGCAAGCGGGCATCCCCACCATAGGTGTTGCCTAATGCGCGGGTGAGATCATCCACCTCTCTCTTGAGAGTCTCAACCACAAGTGATGAATCACTAGTAGTAGAGGTAGAGTTGGTTGTGGTGGATGATGATGAGCTACATGAAGCATTAGTAGGACTAACAAATAAAGAATCATCAATAATATCACATGTTAGTCCAATATCACAAGTGACAATCACTTGCTCCTCCTTAGCTTCCTTCATGAACTTCTCCAACTTAAGGTCCTTTTCCTTGATGAGCTCAAGTAGAGTGGAGTGGGCTTCCTTAAGCCTAGTGTGAGCAATTTCAAGATCCTCGTGGTCTTCCTTTAGACACTCACGAGAAGCCTCTAGCTCATCAAAGGATTTCCTAAGAGCTTTGAGCTCTTGTTCAATTCCTTTGCACTCCTTACTCTTTTTGAGAGCAACAAGCTCCTCCATCAAGGCATCATTTTCATTGCTCTTGGCAATGAGCTCTTGTTCCAAGATTTTGTATTTCTTGGTTGTCCTCTTGTAGCCCTTGCTCATTTGATCTATTATGCCTAATAGATCATCCTTGGAGTAGTCCTCATCCTCCTCATCATCACTCCTACAATCATCACTAGCACAAGAATCATCATCACTATCATCATGTTTTATCTTGGTAGGCTTGGCCATAAGGCATGTTGATGTAGTGTCGAAGATGGATGGCTTGTTGGAGAGGGCGATGTTTGCAGTGGCTCGTCGAGTGATCCTCTCATCATCACTGGAGCTTTCATCATCATCATCACTATCGGAGTTGTCACTATCCCAAGTGACTACATAACCACCACCCTTCTTCTTCTTGTTGAAAGTGAAGCTCTTCTTTGCTTTCTTCTCCTTCTTGTTTTTCTTCAACTTTAACTCCCCATCATGATATCTTTTGTCTTCATAGGGGCACTTTGCCACTACATGATCGGGGCTATTGCAATTGTAGCAAAGCACCTCCTTTGCCTTCATGAAGTCTCTTCTCTTTCTTGCACCATAGCCTTTCTTCTTCATGAACCGACCCATCTTTTGCACTAGAAGAGCCATGATCTCATCATCAAATGGATCATCATCGTCATCATCAACCTTGCTCTTGCCCTTAGAGGATGAAGCCTTGAATGCAATGGGCTTCTCTTGCTTGACCTTGGTTTCCTTCTTCTCTTCTACCTCATCTTCATCATCATTGTATTGGGCATCGGTCATTATATCTCCAAGCACATTGGTTGGTTTGACCTTGTCCAATCCCTCTCTAAAGATCATTCTTCTCAAGGTGGCAAACTTCTTGGGTAAGCACATCAAGAACTTGTGTGAGAAGTCCTTGTCCTCAACCTTCTCCCCAAGCCCCTTGAGATCATTAACAATGATTTGGAGCCTATAGAACATCTCCGGGATGGATTCATCATCCTTCATCTTGAATGTGGAGAACTTGTCCTTGAGCATATATAGTTTGGCACTTTTTACCGTTGAAGTGCCTTCATATGTTTCTTCAAGCCTTATCCAAAGCTCATTTGCCTTTTCAAGATCTTTGATTTGCTTAAATACTTTATCATCAATGGCACGATAGATTGTGTCAAGTGCCGCCGTATTGCATTGTTTGTTGATGCGGTCATTGGGAGTGAGGTTTTTCTCATCAAGAATGACGTATCCTTCTTTGGTCACATCCCAAACCTTCTCATGTATATTGACTAGATATTGCTTAATCTTCCTTTTCCAATGATCAAAGGAAGAGACACCATCAAAGAATGGAGGCTTGCCATTAACATGATTGAACATAACTTGAGCCATCTTACACCGAGGTTGTTAAGCCTTACAAACGGTGACCACGGCTCTGATACCACTTGAAAGGTCTTGATGGCTAGAGGGGGGTGAATAGCCTATTAAAATTTTCTACAACGACAAGCTAAACAAGTTTATCAATATAACAAATAGCGAGATGCGAGTTTTGCTTAGCCTATGGGTGTTTGCAAGCCACCTATCCAATTCACAATTCTAGTATTTGCACTCAACCGCACAAGTCAAACCGAGAAGTTAAGTACAACTACAACTAGCAAGCTACATAAGAGAACTACTCTAGCTAAGCTAACTAGCAAGCAAAGATAACTAAGAAATTAATACAAGAGAGATAGGAGGGTATCACCGAGGGGCGAAGTATTGAGCCAACCAATATGATCAACAATGAATACCAAGATAACCAAACACCGGGATTAATCAATCACAATATGAAAGTGATGACACGAAGATTTATCCTGAGGTTCACGTGCTTGCCGGCACACTAGTCCCCGTTGTGTCCCTCTTCACCACGTGGTTCGGTGGCTAATCGGTCTCACACCGAGCCTCTCAAAAGGCACCACAAGAACCTACCAAATGGCAAAAGGTTGCAATGACACGAGCAATATACTAACGTTGCCTTTGGCGCTTCGCCGAGGTAGGCACAAACCCCTCACAATCACCGGAGGTGGCCAAGAACAATCACCAACTCTTGCCAACGCCTCCAAGCTGCTCCAAGCCGTCTAGGTGGCGGCAACCACCAAGAGAAACAAGAATCCCGCAGCAAATCAACCACCAAGTGCCAACTAGATGCAATCTCACAATGCAAATGCACTTGGATCACTCAATCTCACTTCGAATATGCAAAGAAGCAAGAGAGATGAGTGGGAGGGGAGTTGCTTAGCTCAAAGTGCTCACAAGTATGTCAAATGTTCGAGAGACAGAGCCTTGAGCCGGCCAACGAGTATTTATAGACGTACCCCTTTGAATATAGCCGTTAGAAACTTAAACAGCCGAAATCGGGTTGACCGGACGCGCCGGTCCAACTGACCGGACGCGCCGGTCGCGCAACGGCTAGTTTCGCGAAGCACCGACCGGACGCGCCGGTCGCAACGACCGGACGCGCCGGTCACGACCGGACGCACCAGTCCCGTAACTGACCGGACGCGCTGGTCAACCCTAAGCCGCGCACAACGAACCAGCGACCGGACGCGCTGAAGAACTGACCGGACGCCACAGTGCCCGCGTCCGGTTGGAGTCCAGTAAGCTCCCTGGACGACCGGACGCGTCCGGTCGCCTGTGACCGGACGCGCCTCGCGTCCGATCAAACAACTGAAAAACGCGCAGATACTGGACACTGACCGGACGCGTCCGGTCAAACAGTGACCGCGTCCGGTCCAGCGTCCGGTCACCACTGTGACCCCCGTTTGCCTCCGTTTCTTTTTCCGACTTCCGGTGTAGTGGAAAATAGGCATTTCATTTCCCCAAAATTGCCTGAATCCCGCGCTCGCACGCTCGGCGGGAGGGAGAGATGACCCCAAACCCTCTCTACCGTTTAAACTCCACCGCCGTCGCAAACGTGCTAACATCACCAAGTGATCTCGTCATGTGTGAGTGTGTTAGCATTTTCACAATCATTTTCCGAGGCGATATTAGTTCTATCCAAATGCGTATGATCATGAAATGCACATCTAGAGGCACTTAGGAGTTCAATAGCCGCGTCATTCCCCTCTTTATAGTACGGCTATCTATCCTATAATGTAACCACACCCACTAGGTGTCTTGGTTACTAAAACACAACCCTTAAGCATATACCTTTGCCTTGATCACGTAGGGTTGCGTCCAAATCCAAGTGTGGTCATCATGATCACCATGTCCATCTTGCCACCAACCTTGGAGTGTACTAATCCTCATATGCTACATACAACTTAGGCATGGGATTAGTACTTAGGCATTGTCACTAATTACCAACACCAAACATAGGACTTTCACCCGCAGGAGCCCTGGCACCACCGTATCCTCTCTAGCCGCCCGAGATTCCAAATTGGCGAAGCCAATCCGGTCACCACCAGCCCCAGCCTCCCTAAAACCCTAGCCAAAGGCCACCGATTCCTTCCACGTGTCCGTTGTGCTTCATCCGCCGTCTGCCGCACGCCATTCCTAGAGCTTGGCTATAAAGGCCAAGCGTCGAAGCCCTACCGCCTCTTCCATACCTTGTCGCACCCTGGTGGCCATCGCTTAGCGCGTAATCGAGAGAAAGGCAGAGAAGGTGGGAGGAGAGGAAGAGCAGGAGGTGACCGCCGAGGAGGAGCCGCCAGAGCTCGGAGCATCGACCGAACGACCACGTCGACGTTGCTACTCTCCCTGCACAGCACCGCATCGTCACTGCATTGATACGCCTGCACCACCATCCTCTCTCCATCGCCACAGCGGGTGAGTCCACCGTACTACCTCACCTACCAGTGTGCAGTCGCCATGCCTGCTGCCGCTGTGAACCGAGGGCGCAGCCGCGATGCCCCGTACCGGGGATGGTCAAGGTGATGCTCTGAGCACCTCAAACACACCACGCGTACCCACACACACTAGCACAAGCCAAGCTGAGGCTCTGTTGCGCCCCGAGAGCACGGGCGTGCCAGAGCGCAGTGCGCTCGCCATGGGTGGAGCTCACCATGGTGAGGTGCCAATCGGGGAATCCAGGGTTGGTAAAGGTGTGAAAGAGCACGTGGTCCACTTCGCCTCGCCGAGAGACACGCCGCGCGTAGGAAGAAGCGAGGGAAAAGCCCCAGGAACCATAGGCCACCTTCGCCACGGCGACGAGAACATTGTCTTGAAGCCGTCGCAACCGAGCCGCTGCCGCCATGGGAGACACCGCTAGAGAGCCTCATCCGCCGCTACCTCTTCACCGTGAGACTCTTGTGCCTTGCGAACCTGTAGAGCCTTATGATGTTGCCCGTGAGTCGCCGTAGCACGATGACGGCCGCTCGCCGCTGGTAAGGGAGCAGCCGCTCGGGAGGCAGGGGAGATGGGCAGGAGGCGCTGGAGGAGCGGTGCACCGGCTGTACCGTGAGCTAGGAGTGGAGGAAGAGGGGGTGGACGCGGACCACCATGGACCACGTTGAGTCCCCTGCACCGCACGTTCAGGTCCACCATAGGTCGTGCCCATGAGTTTCTGAGCCCAGGAGGCGACGTGGCAGCGCTAGAGCTTGCCACGTGACGGGCCTAGCCCGACCCAGACCGACCCATATCCGGCCCTGGCCCGGCCCACCGAGGTCCAGTCTCGGCCCGGTCAAAGTTGACCGTTGACCAGTCAACGGGACCCACATGTCAGTGACTCTATTCCAGCCAATCAGACGCTGCCACGTGTCACCGCCTGGAATTTTCTTTTCTTCTTCTTTTTCAGAAAATTATTTAATCTTTGAAAAATCATAACTAATTCATTTTAGCTCAGAAAAATACCAAACCATTTTCTATTTTTTTCTAAAAATGAGTTCTACGTCATAGGCTTGTGTTGGAGTGTTTTGGGGTCTTTTGAATTTCTGTTGCTTCTTTGTGTACCTCTATAGGAGTCGTTAATGCAACTCTACGTCACGTTTAACAGAGCCGGATGACCTGCCGACTGAAGAGTACGACCCCGACTACCGCAAGGACTTGGGTGACGACCTGCCAGGTGCCACGCCCCCACCCACTTCCGTAGAACCTATTACACATGCAAATATATAATTGCTAGTGCTTTACTTTTTATGCAATAATATGATAATAGGTTGCATGGTAGATGCTTTACTTTGAGCCGTTTACCTTGTTGCAACCTTACCCCTGCTCACCCTGCTGTTAGGCTAGATGCTCGCTTGTTACATATTACTGCTTTTACTCTTACTCGCATTATATCTGTGATGTGATGCCGGTAAGTGAGAGGCGTATATATATATAAGGCACGTAGTGCCGAGAACTTGGTAAACCTGATAAAAGAACTGGGAAAATCTTGGCGTGCGTCTCGGGTGAGTGGTGAGGGTTGAGTCGATCGGACAGGATCCTACGACGAGTCTTTGGGGCAAGTCTTGCCGGAGGGGTGCGACCTGGGCATCCCTCACGAGAGTTACCTGTGGCGGGTATATTGTGAGGTGAACTAGGGTGTTGGTTATCCCTGGTGGAGGTGCTGTCGTGGCATAGGGAAGACAGTGTTTCCCCCTTTGAGAAGATATCATATATGGTCCCCCTAAGGACTGGTATGTCTCGAGAACCGGAACCATGGGACCTTCGTGCACACCACTCGCTCCCGATGGGCGGGGGACGATTACCCGACTGACTAGGGCAGTACCACTACTACTTGGTTGGAAGGTGACAGTGTAGGGAGGTACGAGCATGGGGACCCACACCCTCCTAAGGGCTAAGACAGCGTAGTGACCTTAGGGGCCAGTACTACGTCTCACAGTCTCAGCGTTTCGGTGGACTCCGGGGTGACCCAGAGCTGAGTGGTAGGGTGGTACCGTACCGGTTGGGAGGCAGTCGGAATCAGCCTAGACGAGCCGAATCGTCGAAGATGACGATCTTGTGGATTACCTAGTGTACACGCTCTGCAGAGTTGATTAATCTATATGTATAGTCGCGTCCGCGGATATATACATTCCCATGACCTACACTTCACTTGATTAGAGAGAGGAGTCCTTTCTACCTTTTCCCCGGGTTTCGTGTTGGTTTCCGGCTCTAGCCGTTGAGGCGAGATCTGAGCGGAAGTTGATCTTGTCGCCTAGAGAGAGAGTGAGATGAGATGTGATGTGTGCGATGGGTTTGGGAAAACGTGTGTGTATGACGGGTTATAATCTAATGAACATCTTAATATTAAAATATTAACTACTTGCATAGGAAACCCACAGCCTAAATAGGTCTATTTCTACTTCCCTCAATGCATTCCACTTTCTACAAAGCAATGCAAGCATAGGGTGGGCGATGCGTGGCCAGTACCAAGAGTACTGATAGATTTTTGACAGGTTCAGAGCCCGAGTACGACTACGAGGGTGATGATTGGGAGGACTAGAGGGTCTGTTCTACGCTCGAGTTGGTTCCAGGAGATCGTTTTCCGTTGCTATCTTCGTCAGATGTTGTTATGGATGCTATGTGAGTGTGTTCCGCCCTACGTGGCGAAGAGAATAATTTATGTAAAACTCTCTATTGTACTTTGATATTCGTGTATGACTTTGTGTATCATTGAGATTTGGATAAATTAACGGATTGTTTCGTCATTTTACACTTCGTTTCTGTGGATTTCCCTTCGTAGAAATCAAGGACGTTTCATGGGACCCGGTTAACCTTCATGTTTGGGTTCACCTCCTCCCAGAATTTGTACAAACTCTTGTTGCTCGCGATTTAGTCGAGCCTATGTTTTCAATAAAAAGGCCATAGAGCCAAAGCTTCTATCAAAAAAAAGTTCCTTGGGGTTGCACCATGCTCGGTCGGAGGCGGTTGAAGAGTAGAAAAAGGTCCATCTATCTAACCTTTTTAACTCTTGCACAAATCTGATTTATCTCCTTAATAAAAAATCGAATCTTTAGACTAACTTGTAAAATCGGCCGTTTCACCTCTCAGTTGTTTTGAAAGTAGGCCTGCAGGATGCCATGAGGAAGGTAAATCACACTCTCACGATAGCTTAGGAAGGTTAACTGCACCTTATTAAAAAAACGGTACGCCAAATTCAAAAAAAAAATTGATACGCCTAGCGTCCAGATGTCTGGACGGGACGTCGCATCCGGACGCGGCTCCGACACATGCGCTGCTCCCGCGTTCACATCCCGCCCTACGCCCCTGCGTTCCGCGTCCCGCCCTAGCACCCGCACCCGCGTCCGTCGCGGGGACCCGCGCCCCCACACAAGGAAACCCACGTGGGTTGACCCACTGCTGCGCCCCAGCAGCAGCGACAACCACCGGTCGTGCCGTGCAACACCCCGATCTCCTTTTGTAACATTCAGATAAAATTGCAACATACGTCTAAAATAAATGAAACATTTGGAGCATACAGTTAAAACATCATTGCAACACGTGCAACATCTTGATCTACTTTAAAACATCTAGATGCAACACTTGCAACATAAAAAAAGACACATGAAACACTTGAGACAAGCGTCTGAAACACTTGCAACATTCGTGCACAAGAAACAGATGAAACATTGGGCATAGACGCTTGCAACATACATGTGCAACCATTGCAACGTATGTAACATTTCGATCTACTTGTGCAACATCCGGATGAAACAACTGAAACATATATCTGAAACACTTTAAACATGGGCTTGTAACATGTCTGAAAAGCGTCCAGAAACACTTGAAAACATAGCATCACCGCGCGGCCATGACTTACCTGGTGGGGCAACTGTGGCGGTGTAGGGTCGAGATGGCTAGAGGGGGTGAATAGTCCTTTCTAAAATTAAACACACTGGCTAACCGAAACCATTGCAAAATTAAAACTATCGATCTAGCCAAGATTACACCCCTCCATCTAAGTTATCAAGCACCTTAAAAAGATCCTAAACAAACAACTAAGGTGCTAGGCTAGCTAGAGCTCACCTAACCAATTCTAGGAGCAAGGTCACACAAACCTATACCACTGGTACTTCAAGCACTGGGGAGCTCCTACACATACTAGTAGCAAAAGTATAAAGCTACTAAGCTTACTAGCAATGCTCAATAATAAGGCTACACAAGGCCAAATTAGAGAGCGCAAATTACTTAGCTGCACAAACTAAGCAAAGTGACTAAAAAGGCTACACAAACCAATTAGTCACGCAAGAGAGCTACTTCTATGCTACACAAGCAAGAATGTAGATACACAAGCTAACTAATTACAAGAGCAACTACACAACCACAATATATATGAAAGTAAATACAAGCTTGTCTATGGGGATCGCAAACCAATAGGAAGATGATAATATGGTGATTTTTATCCCGAGTTTCACGTGCTTGCTAACACGCTAGTCCTGTTGAAACAAGCTCCAAGGTTGCCGCCGATCCTCTAGCTAGTGGTGACCCGCAAGTCACACTCTTCCACGTGGAGTGCTTACCACAAGCTCTAGCACTTGATCCAGTTGGACCACTGGTCGCCCTTCACGTCTCGCTCTACTAGAGTTGCTCTTCGCGGCTCCCGCGGTGCGAGCACAACACCCCTCACAATCTTCTCTGGAGCATTGCACAAGCTTCCTTGCGTGCTTCGACGGAGACCACGCCACCAAGCCATCTAAAAGGTGGCAACCTCAAAGAGTAACAAGCACCACCGGCTTACAACTCGAACACCCAGTGCCACTTGATGCAGTCTCTCAATGCAATCGCACTAGAATCACTCATTCGCAATTGATTCGCACTCTTGCAAGCACAAGTGAGTTAAAGGGCTCTCAAACAAAGCACACACAAGGGCAACACGTCCTCACGGTGCTTAACCTCTCAAATGGTCGGCCACCATCTCCTTTTATAGCTCCAAGGGCTAAAATAGATGTTACCCCCTTCATCCTGATTTCTGCACACTGACCGGACTCACTGCTACAGTGACCAGACACGTTCGGTCCAGAGTCCGGTCATGCTGCACACATCACGTGTACTAACCGTTTGAATGTTACCGTTGGGCACCAACGGCTCCCAACGCACGCAAACGAACTCCGCGTCTAGTCGATCGACCAAACTCGCCATCACCCAGCATCCGGTCACAAACAGAGACATTCCAGAGATGTTTTTCATCGACCGGACGCATCCGGTCAACACTGACCGGACTCGGCACAGCGTCTAGTCACTTTGCCTTAGCATTTCCAGGCCTGGAATAGTGGCACAGACGCGTCCAGTCGCGCTCCAGTGCCAGCATCCGTTCGCAGCCACTAATCAGCCCTCACATGAACATTGACCAGACTGTGACCGGACTCGCGTTCGGTCCAGAGTCCGGTCACTGAGTGTTCATCACTAAAACAACTATAACTCTTAGCTTTGAAGTCTGATTTCAATAATCTTGGATATTTTGGAAAGCTTATGCAGAGGGCTACACATCCCAAATGCATATTTGTTCCAAAGCACAATGGATCAATACAGAATTCCAATCCAAGATCACTTCTCTTTTGCAACTCAAGTTTCTTCAAAACTTCTCCAACTTCTTCTCCTTTGCAAATGTGCCAACATCACCAAGTGTACACCATCATGTGCAAGTGTATTAGCATTTTCACAAACATTTTTCAAAAAATTAGTCACTCAATTCACCACGACACTCGATCCTAGCAATGAGGTAAAGTTAGATCACTCAAGTGGCACTAGATGACCGATATACAAACAAGTTTACCCTCTTGATTTAACCCTAGAAAATTTATAGAAAACTTGTTTTAACTTAGAAAGGTATGAATTTGGTTTCATATTTTTCCCAACTCCTCTGTACAATGTCACAAGAAACTTTTTTTCTCTCTTTTCTCAAATAAACTAGAAGCCAATAAAACTATTATTTTTTGTTTCACCAACTCTGGCTCCACACACTATAGCAAGAAGCTGGATTTTTCTGAAACCGTACCAAACAAGACCTTATAATCGGTCGCTGCTCCTCTCCCTTCATTACAGATTTACAGCGATCAGTGGTGCCCAGGGATGAAAACGGATCAGATACGGACGGATATCACTGATATCATATTTGTTTTCATATTTATGCCCGGATTCGGATTCGAATACGGATAGTATAAAAAATGCCGGATACGATACGATTGGATATCGACATCATAAATATGTGATTTAAATATTCGGATACGAATACGGTATCGGATGTTAAATATCCAAACTCGGATACGAACGGATTAAAACCTCTCTAAACGGATTCGGTCTCGAATACGGTCGGAAAATATCCGTACCGTTTTCATCCCTAGTGGTGCCTCAACCTCTATTTTCCCAAAGCAAAATTTTCTATTGAGTCAACATCGGTTGAAAGTATAAAAAAAAAACTTGGGAACATGAATTTTGGCAAAGAAAAAGAGTTTGCTAGTCATATGTACAACGATGTTATCCAAACCCCTCTCAAAATATTGTATTATCCAAGATTGACGGTGAAGACTGCATGGTGATGCTTTGCCAATTGCTACAGAAATCAGAATGGATATACATTTACCCAAGGAAGTCAAGCAATCTCCGTGTAAATGCTATTGTCAAAAATGGAATTTTCCGCTTGCTATTTACAGGATTGTTTCTCTACAAGTACAGGTTTACTTACACTACCCACGGAACAACATATACAAAGTTACATGACAAAAATAAAGGTACAGATGTCAATAAATAAAGCGAGCAAGAAATCGGTAACAAGGAAATGAGACAAACACGACAAAACTATATATAATAGAAAAGAAAAGAATAAAATATCTACCATAGCTTGCCTTTCGGTACTTCCCAATACTTGTTTTGCAATATATAAATGATCAACATGTTTCCTAATTAGAAGAGTTCTTCTGAGTTGAATTTGTTCCAGGCTTCCTGTTTGCATCACAGAAGTGTGTAAGCAAAGGTCTAACAGAATAAAACCATTGTTTGCGAGTCGTGAGATATTTTATAACACTATAAGAATGCCAATCGTGAAAAAGGTTTAGTACTGTACAAACTAACAATGCATTAGAAGCACAGAGCAGCAATGAGCTTTTGTAGCTGAAATGTTGGGAAAACTGAATTGAACAGGTAAGAAGCTAATAGACCAAGTCTAGAATGACATTGAGTAGCCATACCTTCAGAAGGTCGAATACCTTTTCTGCAATGTATTTCTGTTGAAGATTTGCCCCCTTCTGCTGCACTTTATCAGGATGGATGCACAATGTTGCTTTCCTGTATTCTTTCTTGACAGATGCTGCTGTAATCAGATCAGTCAATGATATAGGTCGCCAACCACATTCAGGCCAAAGAATCTGCACAATTAAACAAGAAGCATTAGTATAGCAATTGGAGAAGAACAAAAGGCTAGAAAATCTAATTTTTCTAGCACTCAATAGCCATACTTAAGCATCTTTCCAAAATATAAAACAAAAAGAGATTTTGTAGCACAATGTATAATACAAAAGGTTGCAACCGAAACAACATCCTGCCCATGAGACAATTATTTTGAAATCCTCACAGTGAACATCATATCATCATTTTGTTTATTAGACTTAACCAGCTATTTTCTATACTGTAGGCACAATGATTAATTAATGCTACATTATACTAATTTTAGTCATGCACAGTATATTCATGAGAAAACGAATGGAACATCTAGACGTCAAATGTTCTCTATTCATTAGGAGATAGTGAAGCCATCGATGTAGTCTTCCATGCTTCAGAATCATACAGATCTTTAGTTTCTGAGACCACCTCCCAACAGTAACCGAGACCACCTCCCAACAGTAACCGAGACCACCTCCCAATATGTAATTTAGACTATTATTAGTGATATAATATTTATTCTAGTGGGTTTATATCAACCATCACTCTTATCACTATGTTTAATCTATATTTTGTATTGTATTTTTGCCTTGAAATAGAAAAAATAATGGTAAAATTTGCTACAAATTACAATATTTAGTAGTTGTTTTGTGAAGTTCGGTTAGTTCGGTCATGACCGAGACCGAACCGAACTAACCGAGACCGAACTTGCTCGGTCCTGAGTTTTAAAACTAACCAATCGGTCTCCGTTTTTAGATGACCGAACTTCCGAAATGACCGAAGACCGAGACCGATCGGTTCGGTCAGACCGAACGCCCAGGGCTACCGCCGACGACGACGCTCGCCTCGCCTTCTCATGTTGCACGCGCCCGTCTCCATCCGCTCACCCCCGCCACTGACGACGATGCAGCTGTGCCGGCGAGGGAGCCACGCCGGATGCCGCGACGGCCGGGAAGGACGGCCTCCTGCTGCGCGGGCGGGACAGAGCCGCGCCTCAGCCTGCGCTGGATGCCGCACCGGTCGACCGGGGTGGACGGCACGCAGCCACGCCTCCTGCTGCGCGGACGGGACGAACCCACGGGGCCACGTTGGGTGCCGTCGCGCGCTCTCCGTCTTCATCTCTACCCAAATCTGGTGCTTCCCAAGCTCTGCCTGGCCGCTGTCTTCGAGTACATCGATGTCGTCGAGGTTCGTGTCCCCTTCTTCTCAGTCTGGATCTGGGGTTCAATCTCGGTGGGGTTGTTGCGGCCTTCGATTTGGTTAGGTTTTGGCTAACATCTCTGTGTCCGTTGTTCTCGTGAAGCTCTCGAGCTTGCCGGGAACAGCGCCCAGGAACCCGTATCATCCCATCAGTACAGTAACACAAGAAGCAAGTGTTGGAGTATGTGTTTAGACCCATGAGGCTAAGGCCCATGTGGCCCATGTATGGAACCTATATAGCTACCCTTCTAGGGTTAGCCCTAATTGATAACATACTACATTCCAACATGGTATCCAGCCTAGTTGCCTGACCCAGCCGCCGCCTGGCCTCCAGCCGCCGCCGCTGGCTGCTTCCAGCCGGTGCCGCCGGGCTGCTGCCGCCGGCCATGGCCGGCCGCCCTCCCTCCCCTTCTCCTTCCTCCTACCTCCACTTCCCTCCTCTCTCCTCCCCCTGGGACCCTCTGGTGCCGCGCCCCTTCTCCTATGCAGCAGCCGTCCGCCCTGCCGTCCAGGGGGCGCCGCCCGACGTCCAGCCGCCCGTCCTCCTCCCTGCTGGCGCGCGACCATCTCTTCCTCCCGTCCTCCCCACCGCTGCACACTCCCTCCGCCATTCCCTCCCCTCCAGCCTCCTCTCTACTGCGCCCCTCTCTGATGGAGCCGCAGCCCTACAGGGGGCGGTCCCTTCTTCCTCTGCTACCGCTCCTGGAGCACCCGCACCGTCTCAAATCCTCACCACTGCTGCAGCTCCTGGCGCGGAGGTGGGAGAGGACGCCGGGGTCACCGAGGGGGCCTCCAGCAGCCGCAGGCCCTCCTCCAGCCGGGCCTCCAGCAGCCGCAACCCCTCCTCCAGCCGCAGCCCCATCATCCCCAACTGCAGCCCCTCCTCCAACTGCTGCCTGAGGGTATCTTGGCTGTGGCTGCGACCTCCGGTCTGACGGGACCGAACCTTAACCTCGCCGCTGCTCTTGTCGCCGCCCGGACCGCCGCCGCGGAGGGGCAGGCCCGCGTGCGCGCGGCCGCTCTCGTGTGGGAACGTGAGCGCGACGCGGCAGACGCCCTGGCTCGCCAGATCGCCGAGGCCGAGCACCTCCTCACCTCCCCCGCGGGCTAGGACGCCGGAGCCACCTCCTCTGCATCGTCGGGACGCCGCGTGTCGCACACTGCCGTCCTCTGGCACGACCCGGCCGACCCGCTCGTGGCTCAGCTGCACTACCAGGCGGGGGGTCCAGAACATTCGCCTGCTCGTTCCGGTCGTCCTCGAGCCGGAGTCGCCCTCGTACGCCCGCTGGCGGGATCTGGTCCTCCTCACTCTTCGCCGCTACGCCCTCGACGACCACGTCCTCGTCGACGCCTCGGTCGCCGTCCAGACGCCGTCGTGGATCCGTCTCGACAGCATCGTTCTCTCCTGGATCTTGGGGACGATCTCTCTGGACCTCCACGACCTCGTCCGCACCTCTCCGGACGCGCGCCGGGCATGGCTTGCCCTCGAGGGCCAGTTCCTGGGCAACGCTGAGGCTCGGGCTCTGCGTCTCGACGCGAGCTTCCGCACCTTCGTCCAGGGTGACCTCTCCGTCGACGAGTTCTGCCGTCGGATGAAGGGCATGGCTGACTCCCTGGGGGATCTCGGGTGGCCCGTCGAGGATCGCATCTTGGTCCTCAACGTCCTCCGGGGGCTCAGCGACCGCTACGCACACCTCAGGACGTGGATCACCCGCCAGAGGCCCTTCCCCACCTTCCTGGAGGTCCGTGACGATCTCGTCATGGAGGAGCTCACGCAGGGCCTCCAGCCGGGCTCTACCACTTCCTCGTCCTCCTCAACGGCCCTGGCTGCTACTTCGCTGCGTCCTCCTACTCCACCGCGGTCGTCTGCTCCGCCACCGTCGTCTCTCCTGGGCCCTCCTCCCTCCGGGCCGAGCGGAGGTGGGGGGTCGTGGCTCTCGTTGTCGCCGTGAAGGGGGGCGCGGGGGTGGCCGGGGCGGTCAAACCTAGGCTCCGGCACCGGCGGGGACACACGGGGGGCACCATGGCCCTCGTTCCAGAACCCGTGGTCCGGTCGCATCTCCATGTGGCCCTACCATGCCCCCGGAGCCGACACTCGCCCACCGATGGTCATGCTCACCGGAGCTCCTCCTGCTGGTTCTTCACCCGGCGCCTTCCCTGCTACGCCGTGGGTTCCACCCTCCGGGACTCCACCGGGGGTCGCCAGCTGGGACCAGGCGGCCCTGGCTCGTTCGTTCAGCACCATGGGCCTGACACCTCCGGTCGGACCCGAGTGGATCGCTGATTCGGGGGGCCACCTACCACACTACTCCTGACCCTGGTATACTTTCGTCGATTCACTCTCCCTCTTCCTCTCTTCCTTCGTCCATTATGGTCGCTAATGGTTCTTGTATTTCTGTCTCGTCTGTGGGTACCGCCGGTGCTCATGGCTCCTTTCGTCTTCCTGATGTTCTTGTTGCTCCTTCTATGGTTCATAATCTTCTTTCTATTCGACGTTTTACAGCTGACAATTCTTGTTCTGTAGAATTTGACTCTTCTGGTCTTACTGTAAAGGATTTGGCTTCCCGGCGTCCTCTGCTCTGATGTGACAGCACCGGGCCCCTTTACACTCTTCGCTTCCCGGCGGCTCCTTCGTTTTCTTCGCCGCCCGTTTTGTCAGCTGCCTTCGTCGCTTCTACTTCCTCTACCACCTGGCACCGGCGCCTCGGCCATCCTGGACGTGATGCCCTGATACAGCTCAGTCGTAGCTCCGGTCTTCCATGTACTCGAGCTCATGATGAGCAACTGTGTCATGCGTGCCAATTGGGCCAACATGTTCGTCTTCCTTTTTCTAGTTCTACTTTCCATGCGGCCCGTGTCCCTTTATGTGTCTCCCTGTTTCTCGTCTCTTTTGGGTTTCATCTCTAGCCTACCCCAACTTGCTTGGGACAAAAGGCTATGTTGTTGTTGTTATTGTTCCCATGCGGCCCGTATTTTTGATCTTGTTCATTGCGACCTATGGACATCTCATATTCTGAGTATTTCTGGTTATAAGTACTATCTTGTGGTTGTTGATGATTTTTCGTATTATTCGTGGACTTTTCCTCTCCGTGCGAAGTCTGATACGTTTACCACGCTCCTCCACTTCTTTACTTGGGTGTCCACACAGTTCGGCCTCACCATCAAGGCCGTCCAGTGTGACAACGGTCGCGAGTTTGATAACTCCACCGCCCGAGATTTCTTCCTCTCTCACGGTGTTCAGCTCCGCATATCTTGTCCATACACCTCCTCACAGAATGGCAAGGCTGAGCGGATGATTCGTACCACCAACGACATTGTGCGTACCCTTCTCTTTCAAGCCTCTCTTCCCGCTCGCTTCTGGACTGAGGGCATGCACACCTCCACCTACCTTCTTAACCGCCTTCCTTCCGCGGCCTGCCCCGCTCCCACTCCTCACCACGCCCTCTTCGGTACCCCGCCGCGGTACGATCACCTCCGCATGTTTGGGTGTGCGTGTTATCCCAACACCGCTGTCACTTCTTCCCACAAGCTGGACCCTCGCTCCACGCTCTGTCTTTCTCGGGTACTCTTCGGATCACAAGGGGTACCGGTGCTTTGACCTTACCTCCAGACGGGTTCTTATCTCTCGCCATGTGGTTTTCGATGAGTCCGTCTTTCCCTTTTCCAGCACTACCACCTCTAGTGCCTGACCCACCCTCCCTGTTTCTCACTGACCCGGTGGTCCAGCCACCTTTTTCGTGGTCTCCTGCAGGTACCGCTTCGCCGCGCGCTGGGCCGGCCCCCGGCCCGGATCCCCAGCGGGTCCGGGCCCGTCGTCCTCGGGCGCGGCCCCGTCCTCTCCGGTTGGTGCAGACCCGGGGCCTTCGTCCCCCACTTCTGCCCCGGGGGGGTCGTGTCGGTCGCCGACGCCGGATCCCGTCCCGGCACCTGCCCCGGCACCTCCGTCGAGGTTCGCCGCGCCGGTACGGGTGTACCAGCGCAGGCCGCGGCCCCCGCTGCTCGCGCTTCCTTCTCCACCGGGGACACCGACACTACCGCCGCAGTCCCCGCCGGTCTACCACCCGCCGCTGCTTCACCGATACCCACGGCATGTTCACCCGATGGTGACCAGACACGCGGCTGGCACACTGCCGCCTCGTGTCTTCGAGGCTTCGATCGGCGACGCGGTGGTCTCTCCGGTACCCTCTTCCGTCCGCGACGCCCTGTTGGACCCTCACTGGCGCCGCGCGATGAAAGAGGAGTACGCCGCGCTACTCGCCAACCAGACGTGGGAGTTGGTGCCCCGGCCGCCGGGCGCCAATGTCGTCACCGGCAAGTGGATTTGAACCCACAAGCGCCGGGCCGACGGCTCTCTCGAGCGCTACAAGGCTCGGTGGGTCCTCCGGGGTTTCACTCAGCGCCCTGGCGTCGACTACGATGAGACCTTCAGCCCGGTGGTCAAGCCGGCCACCGTCCGTACCGTGCTATCGCTGGCGCTTGCTCGGTCTTGGCCCGTCCATCAGCTGGACGTCAAGAACGCCTTCCTCCACGGCCTTCTCACCGAGACGGTGTACTGCAGTCAGCCGGCGGGGTTCGTCGACACCACCCGTCCTGACATGGTTTACCGGCTCAACAGGTCCCTCTACGGCCTCAAGCAGGCACCTCGGGCGTGGAACCACCGGTTCGCCGCTTTCTTGCTGACCCTGGGGTTCATGGAGGCCAAGTCCGATACGTCTCTGTTCGTCTACCACCATGGAGCCGACACTGCATACCTGCTGCTCTATGTTGATGACATTGTCCTCACCGCCTCCAGTGAGCCACTTCTCCGCCGGATCATCACCGCTCTCCAGCAGGAGTTCGCGATGAAGGATCTGGGTGAGCTCCACCACTTCCTCGGTGTCACTGTTGAGCACCGTCCTACCGGGCTCCTACTTCACCAGCGACAGTACACTCGGGACATCCTGGAGCGGGCTGGGATGACTGACTGCAACCCCTGCTCCACTCCGGTCGACAGTCAGGGCAAGCTGTCTGAGGCTAAGGGACCACCGGTGGCCGATCCCACTGCGTACAGGAGTCTCGCCGGGGCCCTTCAGTACCTCACCTTCACCCGGCCGGACATCACCTATGCAGTTCAGCAGGTCTGCATCCATATGCATGACCCCGGGAGCCTCACCTCACGGCTCTCAAGCGCCTCCTCCGCTACCTCCCGGACACGCTCGACTACGGCCTCCTCCTCCACCGGGCCTCCTCCACCGACCTCACCGTTTACACCGACGCTGACTGGGCCAGATGCCCGGATACTCGCCGCTCCACCTCCGGCTACGCCGTCTTCTTGGGCGGCAACCTGGTGTCTTGGTCGTCCAAGCGCCAGCCGGTGGTCTCCCGGTCCAGCGCCGAGGCGGAGTACCGTTGCTAACGGCGTGGCGGAGGCCGCCTGGCTCAGGCAGCTGCTTGCGAAGTTGCACACTCCGCCCTCTCGGAGCACACTGATCTACTGCGACAACGTCAGTGCGGTCTACCTCTCCACCAACCCCATCCAGCACCAGCAGACGAAGCATGTGGAGATCGACCTCCACTTTGTCCGTGATCGGGTGGCCATGGGCGAGGTGAGGGTCCTTCATGTTCCGACGACCTCCCAGTTCGCGGACATCTTCACCAAAGGCCTCCCGTCCTCGACCTTCGCCGAGTTTCGCTCCAGCCTCAACATCACCGGTGGCTAATTGCGTCTGTGGGGGGTTGTGTGTGTTCTTTCTTGTTCAGCCTTGAACTCCGCTGCGCCGGTAGTTCAGACTGCGGGGGGTGTTGGAGTATGTGTTTAGGCCCATGAGGCTAAGGCCCATGTGGCCCATGTATGGAACCTATATAGCTACCCTTCTAGGGTTAGCCCTAATTGATAACATACTACATTCCAACAGCAAGTTTTCCCCATTTATAGCTCCCGATGAAATTTATTTGGTGCCCAAAACAGAAGTGAGCTCACAAAAGAATTGTACTTTGTCATGCGTGTGGATGCGTGTCAAGCTGATGTCTCCTACCAACTATGCATCCCTGTCATTCTTTCTTGCAGGAATTGATCAAAATCAAAACTGTATCAGCCATATCATCCAATATGATTCGAAGTTGTCGTGACAGATTTCTATGTGGCCCGTCAACTATTTCTTGCATTCAAGCACTAGGTCCTGCATACTGTATGATATATGCACTGGAAGTTTTGTTGTAGCAGTGATATTAGACTATAGGTAATTCTGCATTCACCTCAATGCTAAGTAGAATATGCTCCAGCAATGTCACCCCATTCTCTGTTATGGATTCTTACTTTTAAGGCAAATTATCTAATTGTGTGTTCCCTCAGTTCTATCTTTTTTCTATTCTGGTTCGATAGCCAGATCACGACAAAAGTCTTGGCCTCTCAGATAATGCTGCACTGCTATGCTTTGGCCAAATTATTTAGGAATTTCATATGTTGCTGTTTCACTTTTCAGGGGCAACGGTTCTATGCTGTGGTTACCTGGAGGAAATGAAGAACTATAATTGTGCCTCTTATGTATAGACAAATTCCCTCACTGCTAGGGTGCATCATCTATAGTCGAGCGCCACCCCCATCGCCCGCCTCCGTCTTCCCCAAGCGTGCACCTTCCTCGGCCACCATCAAGGTCCCAAAGGATGACCCAATCGTACTACTTCGCCACAACAAGAGTAGGTCAGTCACAAGAATTTCCTGCTCCTGCTAAGATCACACATTTTGGTTCAGCCTCAGTGCACACTAATTCCTATTTCCGTTGACAGTCCATGAGTCAGATCATGTTGTCTCTCAGACCATGTGTGCAGTTACCACCGATGACTAAAGCACTGATCTGAGACCTGTATGACCTGTATGCCAACAGTTACCACCAAGGAGTACTGCTTCAGTGCTTCTGCCAAGGGCTTCCCTTTCTAAATTATGCGGACCAGTTTCTTTTAGATAAAATTACGCAGACCAGTTAGAACTTTATTTAGCTTACTTATGAACTCTTCAGTGCTTCTGAAAATATCGGATATATCTAAATTACCACAAATATCTATTCTTTGCTACCTAAGACAAATGTTCATTACCTGACATTTATTTCTGACAGTACAGCACTTTCTTTGTTTGCTTTGCCTATACATATTCCACTTTAAACCCTCCTCATTTTCGATGCAGTTCTGCTGCAATTGGATATTTTGGCGGTTCCAATGCAATGCCATTAAGACAATTCCGATTGAGCTATTCAGATGGTCACTACTGAGTGTTCTCGATACGTAAGTTCCATGCCCCTTCAGGTGTGATTCTGATATAAAAATTGCGACATCTCTGTATACAACAATCCCTAAAGTTATATTACTTTTTCTTACAATTAACAATATATATAATATAATGGTGGTATGTGCAAATCTTTGGATCTCCTTACCAGGTTCATCAAACAATGATTTCGTTCAATGCCAAGTAATTAGGTTACACTAAAATTTAGAGCTTATTGATTTAAGGTTGTATACAGAATTCACATGTTAGCTTTATGGCTCCTGTTTACTCTTCTGATGTCCTGTTACTATATTGAAACTGAGAGCCCGAGGTGTGATGTCAATCCATAGTTTCTTAATTATGCTAATGCATTCAGTGTACTTAGTCGTTCTCTTATATGCATCATACCATAAAAATGCTGGCAACAGGTTTAGAACTGTGTTTTTGATAGTCAGTGTATGTGCTTACAGGATAGACTTATTAGAAGTCTTACCCTAAAAAAATAGACTTATTACAAGCGATTCAGATTCAATGATATAATCTCGGAGGATAGTGCAAAAAAGAAATGGCCTTAGTAATTGATCCAAGATACTTTCTTAGGGTAACTCACATTGCTGACCGCTTGTGAAGCGAAGAACAAGCACTGCCTTTGGGTTTGTTTTGCTTCACTGTGGTACAACATTTATCTATGTACAAGGATTGTTTCTAAATATCGAACATTTATTGCTTATTGTCGTTCTTTTTCCAGAAAAGAAAGCAGCAGCACGAGCGCATTCCAGACATCTGTCCACCTTCTGTGGAAGGTACAATATTTTCCTAAAGAATTTTAAAAGATTGACTGATAGAGTATGCATCATATATTGTTTGAAATTTTCAGTAATTTTTTCAATATTTAGCCGGCATTGGTCAGCCTAAGAGCGCATTATCAATTCTTATCGTCATTTTGTTAGACACAAACAGATCCTACATGGTCTTAGTTGACTTGGCAAACTTCCTGAACTAGATGATATAAAGGTCCAGATAAATATCATGGCGTCCCTTGTCAATCTGATAGCTTAATGCCTTTTGTCAAATCCAAATTATTAGATCTCTCCTAATTGTATAAATTTAAAACTTAATGACCCATGCTACCTTTTGCTAAATGAAATTACTAATAAGAGGTAGCCAAAAAATATTTGCGCTTCAGGTTACGATGTTTAATTTTATAGCCTACTCACTCTTTCTGTATGTGCTTTCAGGACACTCCTTCCAATGATCTGAAGTTTCAGAACTAATTTTTTTGTTGACAACTTATAAACTCCATTTCAGTGTGTAATGACCAATCTTGCTTTTATAAATATATCTTTTGGACATCACTGTGGTCATTTCAATCAAATTGTTGTTAGCCTATATGTCCTAATTTGCGATTATGCCATGCAACTTAACTTTTTCAGCTTACTTTGTTGTGACCGTGGCAACGCGCGGGGTTCCGGCTAGTAATATATAATGCTTGGGTCAAATAGACATGATACTACAGACTGACAATACATTCTTATGCAGACTAATTCTCACCTTACTAAGCAAGAGATGTATATATAACCTAACAACAGCATGGCCACACTTGCATTTTATTTCTGTGATTAAAATTTCAGTACACCCTTTTACTGTGGGAATTCTCAACAGTCACATGAAAACAAGATGATTTAAAATCGGCCACAAACACAAAGTATTTCAGCAGAGTTCAATCATGGATGATGCTATCTGAAGGGGCATCCAGTTTTAAAAAGGGGTAAGGCCTTGGTAATGATTCTAGGAGTAACCAAGCTGCACACTTATTACCCCCTGCCAAGCTAGACACCAGAGAAATTTGAGCTATTAGACATGTCTATTAGTGCATAAAGGATGAAAGGAAGCAGCTCTTGGTGAAGGAGGATGAGATCAGACATTGATGGCAAGGGTATTTTGATAAATTGTTCAATGGTGAGAACGAGAACACCACCGTTCAGCTGGACGACTCGTTTGATGATACTAATAGGCGTTTTGTGCGGAGGATTCAAGAATCGGTCAGAGAAGCCTTGAAAAGGATGAAAGGGGGCAAAGCGATGGGCGGGCCCTGATGGTATCCCAATCAAGGTGTGGAGATGTCTCAGGGCTATAGCTATAGTATGGCTAACCAAGATGTTCAACAATATCTTTCAATCGAACAAGATGCCTAAGGAGTGGAGAAGAAGCATATTGGTACCAATCTACAAGAACAAGGGAGAAATCCAAAGTTGTACTAACTATCGGGGAATTAAGTTGATGAGCCACACTACGAAGCTATGGGAGAGAGTCATTGAGCAGCGCCTGCGAGGAACGACGCAGATATCTATGAACCAATTTGGTTTCATGCCTGGAAGGTTAACCACAGAAGCAATCTTCCTAATAACACAAGTTATGGAGTGGTTCAAAGAGCAGAAGAAGGACCTACACATGGTTTTCATTGACTTGGAGAAGGCTTATGACAAGATACCAAGAAATGTTACGTGGTGGGCTTTGGACAAACATAAAGTCCCATCAAAGTACGTGACCCTCATCAAGGACATGTACAACAATGTTGTGACTAGTGTTCGAACAAATGATGGTAGCACAGATTACTTCCAGATTAAAATAGGACTTCATCAAGGGTCAGCCTTGAGCTCGTATATCTTTGCCTTGGTAATGGATGAGGTTACCAAGAACATACAAGGGGATATACCTTGGTGTATGTTGTTCGCTGATGATGTATAGTGTTAGTGGACGAAAGCTAGGCGGGAGTAAATAGAAAACTAGAGTTGTGGCGGCAGACCCTTGAGTCTGAAGGTTCTAGATTAAGCAGAACTAAAACCGAATACATGAGATGTGACTTTGATGGAGCTGCACAGGAGGAGGGAGATGTGAGTTTGGAAGGTCAAGTAGTGCCTAAGGATACCTTTCGTTATCTGTGATCGATGCTATAGAGGGATGGAGATATTGATGCGGACGTTAGCCATAGAATCAAAGCAGGGTGGATCAAGTGGCGACAAGCTTCTGGCATTCTTTGTGACAAGAGGATACCACAAAAGCTAAAAGGCAAGTTTTATAGAACGACGATTAGACAGGCTATGTTCTATGGAGCAGAATGTTGGCCTACAAAGACTCGACATGTTCAATAGTTGAGTGTTGCAGAAATGTGTATGTTGCGATGGATTTATGGTCACACAGGAATGGACCGAGCTCGGAACGATGACATACATGATCGCCTAGGGGTAGCACCAATTGAAGAAAAGCTTGTCCAACATCGGTTGAGGTGGTTTGGCCATGTTCAAAGGAGACCTTCAGAGGCACCAATGCATTGTGGAGTCCTAAGCCAAGCTAATAATGTGAGGAGAGGTAGAGGAAGACCGAAATTGACATGGGGGAGGCAATAAAAAGAGATTTGAAAGCTTGAGATATACTTAGAGATCTATATTTGAATATGAGTGCTTGGAAAGCAACTATTGAAGTGTCTCAACCGTGACTAGGAGCTCTTGGTGGGTTTCAACTTTAGCCTACTCCAACTTACTTGGGACTGACAGGCTATGTTGTTGTTGTTGTTGTTGTTATTGTTGTTGTTGTAGACATGTCTATTCATATGGTAGCATAGTCTATATAGCCTTCTGTCTCTCTTCCAGATTTTCACCTTCTTAATGCATATGCAAAATAAAAGGCTTCACTCCATTATATCTTAAAATGGAGGGAGTATGAGCTAGGGACGTTCAAAACCAATTTGAAAAGTTTCACAAAGGCATTTGTAGGGATGGCAATCCTACCCGCAGGTATCGTTACCGACAGTGGCGGACCCAGCAGGGTTTTGGGTAGTCCCAGGACTACCCTAGATTCCCAGTGACCAAGGTAACGGAGCACTGTAGCGAGAACTGTAGCGTACTGTGGAGCATTGTTCCTATACTGTGTGCCTACCCAAAGAAATGATTCTAGGTCCGCCACTGGTTACCGATGTGTGTGGGTGTGGGTACAAAATCTACCCACAGGTACAGGTACAAGATTCTACCCACGGATATGTGTGCGGGTATGTCACTTCACCCATTAGTGCTAAAAATACAAAGAATTCCAATTCCAGTGATAATCAAGCTTGCGGGTGCGGATACCGGCGGGTATCGTACTCGACGGGTGCGGGTACAGGTACAAAATCTTATCCATGGGTATGAAATTTTACTTGATAGGCAATTTATCGTGGGCAAGTATTTACTCCACCCACACCTTACCCGACCCGCTGCCATCCCTACATTTGACACCCAGGATCATATTCACCAGGCCACTGGCCTGATTTGCAGTGATCATTTGAACAATTTGGTGGGGGAGGGGGGAGGATATGATCAACCCTACTATGGGTCTACTACTAAAAGCATATTAACTATTTCCTAGTATACATTACCTCAAATTCCATGTGCCCAAAAGTTTAAACTGACAATAACAATATTTCCATAAGTGCCTTTATTGCAAAGAAAATAAGTACTGGAACTTAACAACAGATATGGCAAGGAGCCTTTTTTCTCAAACGCACAGGAGAGCTGGGTATCATTATATATAAGAGAAATAAAAGGATTTAGAACCCATACAAACACCACACAACACTTATACATGCTTTCCACTAGAAAAACAACCTCAACTAATAAATCAATTGTCACTTGGTGCAAGGGCAAGGAGATGAGAAACTCCTCGAGCCCCAGCCAAGCACCAAAGGTGTAATTTCTCCCTAATGAGCACTAAGACCCCATTTAAGTTAGGCAAGATCCCATCAAACATGCAGAGACTGCAATCAGAAAACATATTTCCAAGGAAAAAGGGACACAAAATCATATATCTACACTGGAAACAGGGTACTAACATATTGTAATGTTGATAGCAAGGCCCGTAGGTTGCCTTCTTTGCCAGTAGCCCACCTCTTTATCTCAAAATCAAGTGATTCACCAATTCTCTGAAAAGAGAAACCACATTACCTCAAAAAACAAACTGTCTAATTCATTCATCTACTTGAAGTCCAGAATCGTTATGATAAGATATAGAGCTTACATGTCGCTCTTCCTGCTCCTGCTGAGCTTGCAAGTCACGCTCATTCTTCTCAGCAAGAGCTTTTGCCTGAAAATATCATATGAACAGATATAGTTGCCTTTTGAAATCAATACGTTACTTTTATAATTACTAAATGACAGGTGGTTGCAGATTGATTATAAGTTAGCATACCGCACGCTCCATCGTTCTTTGGTGTCGTTCCAGTCTTGCCTTCCTTCTTTCTTCACTCTCTCCATCCACTTCTTGAAATACAGCAGATGATGAAGGTGCTACATATGAAAAATATTAAACAAGGCTAGTGCTTCATACACTCAAAGTATGCTAAGGTAGTGCTTCTGTACTAAAAAAACATTAGTTTTAAACGCTGTAGAGAGCCTGAGCTGTGACCACCCCTATCTCCACGACTAGAAACATTGATTGGCATCTTTAATCAACATGTGCTATAATTGATTTGCGCAAATTAGTTTCTAAGATAGCTCAGAAACACTGCTAATAATAATAATAACATTCAAATACTAAATAGTACCTCCAAATATAGAAGATAGGCCATCCATAAGATTGCCTGACGAAGGCTGAGTAAAGGAAGAAGCTGAACTGGAAGATGTCCTCCTTACACCACCAGAATCAGCATTGCCATGACGTTGAACATTGAAAGGATTCTGAAATTTTTAAAAGTATCAGAGAAAACAAAGTTAAACAGAAAATTTCCCTACAAAATAACTCATGCAGTTGCTCAGTTCTCACCGTTGTTGTGTTGTTGTATGATCTCGGTACACTGCTTGATCTAGAAGGCATGCCAAAGAATGACTCAAGATCAGGTTCTGCTGTTGCTCTCCTTTGCTGATTTTCTCTTGCCCGTGCTTCAGCTGCAGCCCTTTCTCTAGCTTCATTAGCAGCCCTTTGCCGAGCTTCAGCAGCAACCCTCTCGAAAGCTGCTCTTTCAGCCCTCCTTCGTGCTTCTGCTGCAGCTTTCTCAACAGCAGCTCGCTCAGCTTTTGCCCGAGCTTCTGCAGCAGCTTTCTCCTGAAATTCTGCTGCTTCCTTTTCTCTAGCTTCAGCAGCAGCCCTGGCAGCTCTTTCCCTTGCTTCTGCAGCAACTTTGGCATCCCTTTCCCTTGATTCTGCTGCAGCCCTTTCTCTAGCCTCTGCTGCTTCTCTTTCCTTAGCTTCTGCAGCAGCCTTTGCAGCTCTTTCCCTTGCCTCGACTGCAGCTCTCTCACGAGCTTCTGTTGTTGCTTTCCATACTGCAGCTCGCTCTGCTCTTTGACGAGCCTCCTTCTCAGCTTGCATGCGTGCTTCAGCAGCTGCTCTTTCACGTGCCTCCCGTACAGCCTTATCTACAGCCTGCCTGGCCTCTCTCTCTTTTTCATGCCTCCTCTGCTCCTCTTGTTCCCTTTGTCTCACCTTTTCCCTTTCCCTCTCAAGCTGTTCTTCCCTCTCCCTTTCTGCTCTTCTTTGCTCCTCTTTATGTTCTCTTTGTATTCGTTCATTTTCTAATCTCTCTTCTTCATCTGTAGTTTCCATTTCATGAGCACATACTTCTGCTTTCTCATCTATTTCTGGCTGTCTATATTGATTGCCGGTGAACATAGAATCAAATGCCCCTTGGTTCACCCCTTTAGAGTGTCCCATCTCAGTCCAGTCCATGAAACTTGCAGTAGCTGCAGATGGATAATGCCCGTTTCCTTCATGCTTTAGAACTTGTGAATGACCATTGGAAAAATTAGCAGGCTTTGCCATGAAAAAATCTTCCAATTCATCAATTTGGGATGTTTTAGAAGTATTTGAACATGCGGAGTGATGGTAGCCTTGAATACAATGATGGGCATATGCTTCACTAGTTACAGATTCAGTAGGTGGTTTCTTAGCAGCAAGTGGAGGTGGCGGCCGTGAAGGAGGCGGCGCACTTGTAGGTAGTGTCACTAGAGCAATATTAGAAACAGTTACCCACACATCATTAGGCCTCTGTGAAGATTGATTTGCCTCTAACAAATCGTCTTCCCCAGCAAATGGGTTTAATGTCTGAAAACCAGTGGTAACAGGTACTTCACGGATAACAGATGCTTCAGGGAAGTTCATCTCAAACAATTTATTGTCAGGTGCTTCTGTTGAAGCTTGTTGGAGTGGCTTCTCCTGAGGCACCCGATCGGAGTGACTCATGCTATTTATGTTTTCAGCATATCTCCTTTCATTTATATCACTCTGGTTTTCAGATGTAAACGAAAAGGGTGGCATGGCTTTTGGAAAGTCAGTAAAGATATCAGACCCCTGAAATATCCCTCTGGTATTATCAGGCGCATCAACTTTTGTGTTCCCTTCCTTCACAGGCATGCCGATGTTATTCAAAGGATCTGAAAACAATCCAAAAGATGAATACCCCGATTTGTGTGTACCACCTAAAATGACGAAAGGATCTTCTGGCGTGCTCACACTCATTTTGCTGGATGAAATTGATTCACTTTCTTGCCTTATTATAGGTTCCTCCCTGTATATATTTCAGTCACAGCTGATCACCAAACAAGAGAAGAATAACTCATATGGTTATCACAAAGACAACTATATTGCATTTGATTCTTACAGTTCCCACAAGCAGTCATATATGCTGTCAATGATTAAAATCAAAGTGATAGAAATTAGACAGGTCAACACAACACAACACTTATCGACAACGTAGCTCTCCTCAGGAACCACCAGAAGGGGAAAACCAGATAGGAAAGTAATTGAAAGTGAACTTGCATTAGCACAATCATGAAGTTATGATGCATTTAGTGAACTACTCACTTCCAAACCCGCACTAAAACAGGCAAGTAAAATACAATATCATACCAAGGGTTCATTGCTATAAAAGGTAGCTAATGAGCAACGATAGGACACGTGGCCTGAATAACCAGTTTTCCTCCAGTTCCAACTTCTAGTTAGATACAGGATGCCACATACAATTTTCTGCTATGCACTAAATTGCACCTGCAACTTCTTCAAATAAAGTATGATCCGACCATAAGGCACAGACATTTGAAGATCTTGCAATGTCATAGACAAAATCATCTTTAATGGTGAACAAAGCATCCAAACAACCAATATGGATCTAATAATGGATATAATGGAAGAAATATGACACGTCAGTTCAGAGTCTCAAGTGATTAGCCTAGATTCAATTTATCATAGGAACTAGAACAAGAGCGCTCGCTACTGCAAAAGGAAGAGTGGCATGCAAAAGGCAGAACTCATAATGTTCCCAAAAGTTCTGAAAATGTAAGATGCCTAGAAATTATATTAGAAAACAATAAATATCAAGTCAACGTCAAGAGAACATATCAGCAAACAAACCCTCAAACCAGTGGGCAAATTCAACACAGAATCTCTCTAACTGTTTCCGAAATCAGCGCTATTAAATGAACATAATATCTTTACCCATCACGCGTGCAGAGGAACAGGGTTGGGGGGAAGGGGAGCAGTGGTTCAACTATAAGTTTTCATGTTTTCTCTTGCAGTTATTCACTTGAAATCTTTCATCCACGTCACTATGTCCCCATTCTTTCCTGCTGTTTGAAATTATGCTTCTGTGGCATTGCATCAAAAGACCCAGAATCCAAGCACCAAAAGTCCAAAACTTTAAAAAACTTGGACAGGACTTCATTTCCAGAATCTAGCTTACCCAGGATGGAGCATAATTTGTCAATTCGATGGGTGTAACAACACAGCTAAAACCTTACCCATAAGGCCATAACCCGTCCAAGCTCACCTTCTAAATAATAAATCAAGTATGCAGAAAATACATAGATAAATGCAAGCTAAATGGAAATTTTGAATTAGAAGACTCTCAGACCTTGCCGAATAGGGATGGCTCGTGCCTCCACCAAAGTCAGGGATCACACCATCATCAAACGCCACTGTCTCTGGCTCCATTTGCGGCGCCGGCTTCATGCTCCCATCAAATCCAGGGATCAAATCGTCGTCGAACCCCACCGGCTGACGGTCCCGCTCCACCTCCCTGACCGGCTCCTCCGTCGAATTGGTGCTCCCACCCAACCCAGGGAGTAAGTCTTCATCAAAACCCACCGCCTCCGACTCCCTCCTCTCCGGCTTTGCCGCACTCCCGACGCGACCCAGGAAGTCCTCCCCTTCCCCGCCACCGCCGCCTCCAAACAAGGGGATTGCGTCGAATGGATCGGCCATGTCAGGATCGTCGTCGAAGACCGGCTTGTCGAACACGGGCGGCGGCATCGACGGCGAGGAAGAAGCCTTAGGCGAGGGCTCGGGGGCCTCGGCCGCGCGGTTGAAGTAGGAGTCGAACATATCGTCGTAGAAAGAGGCCGACGGGGGCTTGGAGGGACCGAGGTCATTGAAAAGGACAGAGTCATCCATGGCCGGATCGAGCACGCCTCCGGCAGCAACGGAATGGAGGCGCCGGAGTCGGGAGAGGAGAGACGAGGTTTGGGTGCTGTGCTGACGGCTTCAACTTCAAGGAAGGAGGTCGTGGTGGGGTGAGGTGATGTCGGGGTGCCTCCAAGGAGAGGAGCGTGTGTTCGCAGAATTCGAGTTTTTTTTCCAAAAGAAATATTTTCTTTTGTCGTTTACGCGGTTTTTCGAACGCCTTCTACGTAGGGGTTGTTTAGTCGGGAAAAAGTTTGGGTTCGGTTACTGTAGCACTTTTTGTTTTATTTGGCAATTTGTGTCCAATCATGGACTAATTAGGCTTAAAAGATTTGTCTCGTGATTTACAACTAAACTGCGTAATTAGTTTTTTCTTTCATCTACATTTAGTACTTCATGCATGTGCCGCAAGATTTGATGTGACAGGTACTGTAGCACTTTTTGTGAACTAAACAGGCTCGTAGTTTCGTCTGAATTTTGTTTTTAGTCACCTCTCCATAAGAATTTCACATTTTAGAATTCTACTAATAAATATGCCCGTGCATTGTAACGGGATAAAAAAAAACTATCGTGCTTTCATTCGGGATGAATCCATTCCTAACGAGAAGTCCTCTACCTTAAGCGCAATGCCTGAGGGGCGCATATATGCTATCCCCACATCCTGAGTTTTTTTTATGTTTGTTTTCTTCTAAAAGAATCATGTTTTTGACTCTCTTATTCATAACCAAATGCAATAAGCTAAAGTACAATTTCGTGATACACATAAAAGAAATTAAATACCTACAATTTATTAAGGCCTGAGAGATATCCGGAGCCGGTTCCTTTCACAACAATTATCCCTTGTGATAACGCTTCTAGAAAACACGTTTTTCCTAATAAAAGTACAAAAATAAATTTTGTTCCTAATTAAAACTATATTAATAATTTAATAGGGAAATATTTGTTAATATTATATTTGTTTTTTTCTATTTTTGACGTTTAAAAAAGAAAGAAGGGCATACTTCGGGAAAAGAAAACCAAAAAAAGGGCCGAAAACAACGGGCGGACGGACATGGGGAAACTCACGTGTGTAAATAAATACAAACAAATAAAAAACAAAGACGCTAAAAAACCAAAAAAAAGAAAGAAAATACGAACAGGAAGGCAGTAGTCCATAGCAGGAAAATAACACGAAACTAAACAACACTGAAACAGAAAAAGGGAAGAACATGAGTAGTAGTCTGGGACGGAAATAAAAAGGACAAACCGTAGATTGAAAAAGAATAGAAAAAGTGATAAATTGGAAAACATATTCTGTGTGGAAATGAATGATTCCTATTTAGATTGAGATTCTTGTATGAGCACGGGTTATATATATAAGTCTAGATAGAAAAAACTCTTCATCGTCCTGTAGTTAAAGGGAGACGGACCAAATAAATGGATGGACGAAAAAAAGAATCTGAAATTTTGCCTCTTTATTATTAGGTATAGATAAGAAAATCATTTGTAAAAATAGATTTAAGCTTGGCACCAAGATAAGTAACGCATGAGGTAAATGTTTCGGCCCCATATGCATGATATGCTATGGAGATTACGTGACGGGATCTAGACAATTAAAGCACATATGTCTAAACAGATTAGTAACAATTTTTTGAATGAGTTGATGGAATGTCCTCTGTGTCCCTGACGCTTCCAATTTTCTTATTTTGTATCCTGCAACTGTCACTGTCGTTCTTCAAATTCATTGGAACAGAACACGAAAGTTGTGCGCACGATCCCCTCATCTGACCTTGACAATGTGTTCTACAGCCACCATTGTGTCAAGGAGTCACTCATCTACTTCTCACCTGAGAAGAAGCACTTCTTCAAATAGGTCAGCGCCTGAACCCAATGTATACGGGTTTGGCCATATTTACGAGCATCTAAGTTCTCGGTCAGCTCGACGAATCTATGACCTACTATGGTTAGGAGCAAAGGGCGACCCGCGTCGCATCCACACCCGTCCATTTCATCCTAATCCATGCATGCAGTTAACCCTACCCGCTCTAACCTATAAGTTTATAAAACATGTTCCCACTCATCCAAACTAACCTCGTATTCGAACCTAACCCATAAAATCCACTTCTACCCCACCCCTTTTAGCAAGCCTACTCGTGTGGTTGAGATTTTTGTCTTCAATCTTACCTCATTGTTTATTATTATGTGCCTTTTCTGTTTGCTTCATCAAATTTCTTTGCAACTAACAAGTTAGTTCGCATACTTTTAAGATTTGGCCTCATGATTTGTCATCCCTTGTATCCAAAGTCAAAACCAAAAACACAAAAAATGTGGTCTTGTTAAAATTTGTGTTTCATCTTATGTGCCATTAAAATTTGGGTTTAAGAAACCATGCTCTTTTGCGAATTTGAACCGTGATGCATGATTTTTTCCTGGTTCAAAACAAAATCTTAACAATGCATGCGGATTACTTTGGCTTAGATATGATCATCAGACACTCGATTTGATCTACTTGAGAAAAGAACTGACTTTGGCTTGGATTTTGTTTAGGTTTATAATCCTATCAGTATATTGTTTAGGGGTTGTATATTTAAAATTGATTATCGCTTCATCTGGTATTTGTTAGGTCTGATAATTAGTGCCATTGTTAAAGTATTGTTTTGCATTTTCTACAATTATACAATTATTTCTCTAAACATTTTATGTGTACACTAGCTGCTTTGAATTTGAATAACTGATATGTTTTTGTCTATGAAATCCAATTTAATCACGCAGATGCATCAAGCTATATTTAACTGTTGTAGTGGAACTCTCCTGTTTTGACTGTGTTCTTTACTATCGAAAACAGGGCCTTTTGATGTGACTCTGTTCATTTGTTCCCTATGGGTGGGTTCACTTCGTGAAAAGTAGCTGAAAAATTACTGTAGCATCTTTCGTTGTTATTTGGCAAAATTTGTCCAATTATGGACTAACTAGGCTCAAAAGATTCGTCCCGACATTTACAGACAAACTATGCAATTAGTTATCTTTTTTACCTACATTTAATGCTCCATGCATACGTCGAAAGATTTGATGTGATGGGTGGAAGAGGAAATATTTTGGGTTAGGAGGGGGAAGTGAACAAGGCCTATGTTGTAATCTTAGTTGTAATGGTTATAAAAGGACAAAAAAAAAACTCGCCCTGTATGGGGTGGACACCTCTGAACTATTTTAGCTTAATGTAAAGAGGATTTCTCATCCAACCCGAAAAAACGCCCGAACCCCTAAATCCCGTCAGTACGTAGGGGCTCGTTACCCGATGAGAGGGCTGGTCCATTTTACCTGTGCTTTAAGAACGCGAGACGGGCGAGAAGGTTTTTTCACACCGACGACCAGACAGTGGCGAATCCAGCATAAAGTTCACCGGGGTCATCACATTTATACAGTGGGGTCAGCGACCTCGGTAATATAGGCTAGATTCACCCCTGCAACCAGAAATTCGCCTGACTAAGGATTCAAACTCTCGTCACGTGAGACGCCACCCGGAGGCTTGAAGTGGTCTAGCAACTGTAGGCATGGTTATAAAAGGCGAAACAAATACAGAACGCTTCAGCCGGCAATGCAGCTGTTAAAGATGCTCAGTTGCGATGTGGTCTGTAAAATCGAATAGACATGATGAACAGCGCTGACCTGATCCGGTGGCTGTATTGTGCGAGATCTCGTAGCGTACGATTGTACCATCCTACTGATCCTAGCTTTGATCCCGCACTTGCCAAGTTGCCATCATACTGAGCGCGGCGATGCCATAACAATGAGTTTGCAGCGACAAGTTAACACAAGGGTAGTGTCATTGTATATATCTCTCATCATCAGGATTCAGGCATTGATTTTCCCTTGACAGAAAAGCCAAGCTAGCTTTCATTGATCCCAATGCATGCATGCGGTTGCGCCGATGACTGATGCTCGCCATCATGTATGCTGTAGTATCACCTCTTGCTGTTGGGTGTTGGCTATATATATCCTTTCTGGCGAACACACAGGGGCTTCGTCTTGTTGGAAGGAAATGGGGATGAGATCAGCGGTCGAACGAGGATGATCCGCATTAGTGACACGTGGCAGGGGGCGCTCAACAGCGACACACCTGTTAGGCTACAGTGACCGGCCACCCTTTCTGTAATCCTGTTAGGTGAATCTTCATGTCATGAGCTGAAGTGCTCAACTGTTCTGTCGTCTAATTTTCAGTTAAAATTAATGCAGGAAATATCAAGTTTTTCTTATCACGGAATAGTCACCGTACCTAATACTATCTGCAAAGAGTAAAGTTCATCACCGGTCCCTAAACTTGTACCGATGTGTTATTCCGATCCTTAAACTCGCAAATTGATCGTTTAGGTCCTCAAACTTGTTCATCTGTGTCATCTCGGTCCCTAAACTTGTTCAGTTGTGTCATCTCGGTACCTAAACTTAGAAATCACCCGTTTAATTCCTCAAACTTATTCAGTTGTGTCATCTCGATCCCTAAACTTGGTTTTGAGTCTCATCTGGGTCAAAACAAGGTGATCTAAAAACTTTATATCGAAAATTAATTCATAACATTTTCATATGAGCTCGAATGAAGACAAACTTTATATCAAAATTGTAGCCCTCGCGTGATCTATAACTTTATAGTTGAAAAGTTTTTGAATTAAAACTGTTTAGGGTCCCAAAATATTATTGGAAGTTTATAGATTTTGAAATTTAAAATTTAAAATTAAATTTTGGGATACTAAATGACTTCAAATAAAAAACTTTTTAACTACAAAGTTGTAGATCGTATTGAGAACTATAACTTTCATATAGACTATGTCAGTATCTAAGATTGTTTGATAATTTTAAATTTCAAATTTCAAAATCTATAAACATATAACAATATTTTGTGACCCTAAACAGTTTTAATTCAAACACTTTTCAACTACAAAGTTGTAGATCGCGTCGAGGGCTATAATTTTGACATAAAGTTTGTCTTCATTTGAGCTCTTATGAAAAAGTTATGAATTATTTTTTTGATATAGAGTTTTTAGATCGCCCTGTTTTGACCTAGATAAGAGTCAAAACCAAGTTTACGAACCGGGATGACACAACTGAACAAGTTTGAGGACCTAAACAGGTGATTTCTAAGTTCAGGGACCGAGATGGCACAACTGAACAAGTTTGATGACCTAAACGGTCGATTTGCGAGTTCAGAGACCAGGATGACACAACCAAACAAGTTTAGAGACCGGTGATGGACTTTACTCATCTGCAAATTTTCCTCTGATCCTGACTAACGCAACTGAACTATACCAAGCTTGTGTGAAGAAATGGATCTCCTTGCCGTCAAGGCACGCTGTAGTACTATAGCGTGCTATTGCTTCCAGCAAACGTTCTGCCTGGTACGTTGGCAACTTTTGAGCTGCTGACGGCAATGCCAGATTGATCAACGCAAATAAAGTCGCTGGCCAAAGATGCGTCACGCGTCACCACGACTCCGAGAACAGAGGATCGCTGTCGCTGATCAAGTACGCTCAACGGGATCCTGTATTCCTGTGTAGCGGAGTTTATATTTTTTTTTTCTTTGATTGATTCCTGTGCTCAGCCGTCTGGAAACGGGAACATGACCCACGTTCCTGTTCCCGTATTCCACGTTCCGAGAACATCTACGTTTCGAAACACGAACGTTTCCGTTCCCACGTTATAAAATGATATCCAAGTTTCCGTTCTCGTTCGGGGAACGAGGACAGGTAAGTTTCTGTGTAGCAGAGTTTCAGATGGGTTAGTGTAGGGCCGGCAATGGTTAAAGGGTAGCGTTATTAGCAGCAGTTCCGGAAGCTACCGGCCGCCAACTTAGCAGGACAAGTCCGGGTTGACGAAGAACCGACTCACGGAGGATTCCGTCCTCATAAAAAATGTCATTTATGTTACCAGGAGTCAAATATTTTTAACTTTAGCTAATTATAAAAGAAAACATTAGTGTTTTTAATATATAATTAGTGTAGTGTATCATTAGACAGATCATTGGACATATTTTCATAATAATTTTTAGAGATATAAATGTTGTTAATATTTTCTGTAAATCCAGTTAAATTTAATAAAGTTTACCAACAAGAATTCAATATTGACTCTTTTTATGTAACCGAGGGAGTACCTTTTGGGATCCGGAGAAAGTTATTATACTACTTGCGTCCCAAAATAGATAGGAGTCAAATTCTATGTTTAGATTCGGTTAATTTTTAAGAAAAATAACTAAAATTATAAAAATATTATTAACATTTATGACTCTAAATATGTATAATATAAAATTTAAAAATATATATTTATTTGGTACCATAAATATTAGTATATTTTTTTTGTATAGGTTCTGATCAAATTTAAATGATTAGTATATTTTTTTGTATAGGTTCTGATCAAATTTAAATGTGTTTGACCCCATAAAGACTGAGAAATGCATGCTTTTTTGGATTTAGAAAGTATTTACAAATTGTCTTAACTAAACATACTTGTCTCTTAGGACACCCTCAACAATATAGTAAATTGTACTTTACGAGGGGTGCACACCTCACCATAGATGGATCAAAAGAACACACATTCAAGCTACAAACACTCTACCCAAAATTAACATGGGTCCCATCCTGTTGTCGTCGTAAGATTCGGCTCCTCGGCCTAACTTGTAAATTCAATTCCGGAGCACATTCCATTTTGGCTATTGGAATGGAACATTCCGGTACCGGCCCATACCGGTGTACCATTCCGGACTTTATAATAATAATAATAATATATGAATAAACTTATACATAAATGTATATATAAATATATTTTGACTTAACTTATGACGTAATTAACATTTTTACCAAACTAAGATATCATTCAACAAGTTCATAAGACCTTATTTCAAAGTTTAAACTCCAAAGTTCATACATGGAAAAATATAATACATGCAGCCACACCCCGGTATTGACCGGTATTGACCGGCGTTGACCGGTATTGACCGGTATTTGACCAGGTACGGGATTGGGACTCTTCTTTACCGGTTTAGGGGCCGGTACGAGGCATTCCGACTATTTCGGCCGATACCGGAATGGAATTCATAACTATGTCCTCGGCCCCATTGTCGTTGTCAATGTGGTCCTTCACGCTCGTCCTCCACAAGAACCGCACCTTCGCCTCCACTGCATTCCCTAGCTCCTTCCTGTGCCTCTCCTCCACAAGCCGACGATGGTTCACTATGCTCGCCCTTCGCATGACAATGCCTTGCTCATGGCAGTCGAGGGCAGAGGTCACCTGCGCAGCGACGACCAGGGCTAAGATCTCCCGTGCAGCGGTGATCGGGACCCGAGCTCGCTCACGCAAACCCCCAAAAGGATCGCAACGATCAGGACCATAGCCATAGCCGACGGCGAGAGGCACATGCTTGCCCATAGATGCAGCCAACGACTGGTGCCGGAGCTTCGACTCACATGCGTTGCCCGTGGCTGCGCAGGGACCTCTTCTAAGCCCATCACTTCGAGCCAGAGAGAGGGACAGGGCGAGCAAGGAGACTGGCACATGACGGGGTCTGCTTGCATGAACCCTGTGCTAGCGGCTCTCGTCATATAGTTACCGATGATTCCTTCTCTCTCCTCGTTTTTCGGTCCTGTGTGGGCAGTCCCAACGGTGAATTTTCGGTGGTTTCATCCTTATTAATTAGCTTGACAGCTCAGTTTTTTGATGACGTGTCATACGAATTAATGATGAGAGATAGTGAGAAACAAGGAAACCGTTTCTACTTAACGACGTCGACCCTGGGTTCGAGGCGCGTAGACGCGGCCAATTCCCCGTTGGAAAGAAACGAGTCGTTTCTCGGGGAGTAATTGTGGATCGACTGCGCCGTCGCCGCCGCATGGCCTGCTTCGCGCGTTCGCTTCCCCGCCAGCCTTCGCTTCCCGCGGTTCCTCTCGCGCCCTCGCGCCGGGCCTGCCCGCTTCCGCTCGCTCGCGCTGCCTCCTCCTGTGCAGCTCCCGCCACCGCGTCTCCAATTTCCATCGCGACCTGGATTTCCCGCGCAGCTCCCCCACCGCCCTGCCATTCTCCACACGACGAGCTTGATCTCGGTCAACACATGGACGCACAGGGGCAAGCTCTGCTCCAGATGAGATATGGGTTGCTATTTGATAAGATATGGTTCTGGAAATGGTGTTGTACTGCAGTAAATTTCTCGTTTCTTTGCCAGTCTTTTTTACAAACATTTTGCCTACTATCCTACTATCGTGTGGCAACATGTTGGCTGCAGAGAATTTGTCACAATTGATCCATCTCTATTTTGTGTTGCATTTAAGTTATTCTTTGTGTGGTCATTAATATAGAAACTATGGGTTGGGAAGGGTAGTTTCTACTGGATATTAATCACTCTTGGATATTGTGCATAGTGTCTTTCATTGGGACTGCCCTAATTGACACCAGTGCGGTGCCCCCTTATAGAGTTAAATGCACTAGAGATCTATTAATTTATGCAGAGGTTTCAAATGGATCCATCAATTCTAGGTGTCGCCGCATTCTGCCGTACTATCCCCCAGTTGTAGGGTCGAGATGGCGAATTAGAGAGGGGTTAAATAATCCTTTTTAAAACTTGATCGCGCGCGACTAACCGATACAACTGCTGAATTAAAACTATTGGTCTAGCCAAAACTACACCTCTGGTTCTCTAACACCTTATAAAGATCCTAATTATGCAACTAAGATATCGAGCTAACTAGAACTCACCTAATCAATTCTAGTGGCAAGGTCATACAAACCTATGCACTAGTACTTCAAGCACGGGAGAGCTCCTACACAACTAGTAAGCGAAGGCACAAAACTCCTAAGCTCACTAGCAATGCTCAATAACAAGGTTACACAAAGCCAAATTAGAGAGCACAAAATACTTAGTTACACAAACTAAGCAATATGACTAACAAAGGTTACTAAAACTAAATTAGCCACGCAAGGGTACTACTTCTAGTTACATAAGCAAGAAGGTAACTAGCAAGCTACACAATCAAAACTAGTCAAAAGAGCAACTACACAAGCACAATGTAAATGGAAGTAATATAAGCTTGTGTTTTATGGAATGCAAACCACCGAGAAGATGATGAAGACAATGTTGACACAATGATTTTTCTCCCGATGTTCATTTGGTTGTCACCAAGTTACGTCTCTGTTGTGTCGACCACTCACTTAGTGGTTCGGCGGCTAATTGGCATCACCGGCCAAGCCCGCACGTCGGGCACCGCAAGACCCTACCGTGAAAGTGAGGGTAGCTCAATGACACACTCAACTAGAGTGGCTCTTCGCGGCTCCCGCGGGGTGAGCACAATACCCCTCACAAAAGCTCTTCTCCGGAGCACCGTACAAGCTTCTTGCGGGTTTCGACGGAGACCACCACCAAGCGTCTAGGAGGTGGCAACTTCCAAGAGTAACAAGCACACCGGCTTGCAAGACGACCACCTAGTGTCACTCGATGTAACCTCATAATGCAATCACACTAGAATCGCTCACTCACTCGATCGGATGAACACTATCAATCACAAGTGAGTTAGAGGACTCCCAAGCACTACCACATAAGCCACCAAGACTCTAGTGTACTCAGCAACCAGCCCAAGGCCGGCCAAAGGGCTATTTATAAGCCCCACATGAAATAGAGCTGTTGCTCTAAAGATTCCCTTTTCTACGAGGGCACCGAACACGGCGGTGGTGGAACCGCCCTAGAGGTGGCGGTGCCCCCCAACGGTCATCCCAACGGCTAGTTTGACTAGCCGTGGTCACTGGACAGGCATGGCGGTGACCATCCCAGCTAACTGCCCGAAACCCCCAGCCTCTGGAAAAATGGGACTGTGGCACCGGACACACACCAGCGGTGCACCAACACGCGTGGGGCGGTGTACATCGTCAGTGGCGGTGCCAACTTTCACTCAGCCAGCTCTCGGCCAAGTCCAGGTGGTCACCGCCACGGGGGTGGCGGTGCACCGGACAGGGGGTAGCGGTGCCGTGGCAGTGCACCAGACAGGGGGTAGCCGTGCCACCCAGGTAGCACCCCGAGCCCGGTTTCGCCTCCTCTTCTTCACCTTTGCAAATGTGTTAACACCACCAAGTAATCACCACCTTGTGCATGTGTGTTAGCTTTTGACAAACATTTTTCCAAAGGATTAACACTCTTTTCACTACGCCACTCGATACTAACACGTATATAAAAGTTAGATCGCTCAAGTGGCACTAGATGACCAATATGCAAACAAGTTTGCCCCTCTTGATAGTACGACCATCTATCCTAAACCCGGTCATCAACTTCTCTACTCACTTATGACTGGTGAAATAAAATGCCCTATAGGTTATACCTTTGCCTTGCGCATTCTATTCCATCGGCGCCAAGTCTTGCTCAAGCTTCACCATCACACGCGGTCCCTCGCTTCAAAGCCTCCGACTTGCCCTTCACACTTGCAACCGGTCCGTCAAGCCAAGTCATGTCTTGATCTTTTGCACCCTGATCACATGACTCAATGTCATGTCTCATGTGTAATGAGATCCTTCATCAACATATGTGTAAGCTTTGCAACATCTCTGAGCCATTTTTACCTGTGGACTAATCACCTGTGTATCTCACATAAACACAATTAATTCACCTAAGATTGTCACTCAATTACCAAAACCAAACAAGGACCTTTCACTAGTGCACCGTACTATCCGCGTGAGCATGTGTAAATGCAAAGTGTGCAAGTTTGAAGTCATGCCTTGCCGGACCGTCCGGTAGGGCACGCGGACAATTCGAGCAAACACTGCAAAGCTCAAAAAAAAGTTTAAGCATTAGAATGAACATAAGTATAATGGTGGAGCTCTATATCAAGCTAGTAGTCATAGAACATTCTAATATTCAAAAGCACGACATTCAAAATGATCAACGAGGTACAAGTATACCCACAAGAGACGAAGGCCACCATCCTGTCAGCACATAAGGGGTAACTCATCGTCTCAACCTTTTCCACCCTCACCCAAATAGCCCAATAAACGAGTGGGATGTGCTGGAGTACTAGTCCCTCAACTACAGAGCACCTCAAATCGCGTCAAATTTAGATCTAGAGCAAAAGTCCTAGACGCTCGAATCAGGTAAAACCAAGAGGTGGCAATTAAGGAGAATTGTTCTCGTTAAATAATAAGAAGTATTTACCATAGTAATATCTTCTTACAATGTATTCTTTATGGAAGTAAGGCGGTGAAACAACCAGAGTTTATAGCGTATGATTTCACGTGGAGATCTAGCATAACATATTCAAAGCTATGTGAGACTCGATCATTGGCAGACCGAATGAACTTAATAGATTTGGGTTTTCAAGTCTCAAATAGACCCTGTATTCTAAATCAAAATCAAACTGCAACATATGGACACCGAAAGAAGTCTAATTTGCTACTGGACACTTTAGTTCTTGTCCAATTTAATGAAATACATCATGTTTATTAAAATATTTTTCCGCATGGAATCATCGCTCAATCTAGTGTCCAGTGTCTCATATTTTTCAAACAAAAAACAGTTGGTCTTTTAGTCATTTTATGCTTTCCACATGGATCCTTTTGTTTGGTCCTTTCAGGTTACACAATCTTTCAGAGACTATTTTTTGGGTTGTTTAGTTGGTGAAAAAGTTTGGGTTCGGCTACTGTAGCACTTGTCGTTTTATTTGGCAATTTGTGTCCAATCATGGACTAATTAGGCTCAAAAGATTTGTCTCGTGATTTACAACTAAACTGCGTAATTAGTTTTTTCTTTTATCTACATTTAGTACTTTCATGCATGTGCCGCAAGATTTGATGTGACAGGTACTGTAGCACTTTTTGGGTTCAGTTTTTGTGAACTAAACATGCTCTTTATTATTATGCTGAATATGTTACGCTGGATCCCTGCTGTCGTCACTATACTATGGTTACCGAACAGCCGCATTTCAAATTTTGTAGCGCAGCCGCCCCCACGCGGCACACGCTCCTTCCGTGTTTTTGCTGAAAACATTTGAATCTGCTTCTCAAGAGTTTCTTTAATCCCTCCTGGAGTGCTTTTACCTTTTTCCACGTAATAAAAGAGTAATATCCGCCCCTCCCTCTCTCCTCTGCGTGGTGTATTTTCAAACTTGTGTGAGCAGCATTCGAGGCCACCAACAGGCAACAACAGCAGCGGAACATCTCGCCTTCTCTGAAAGCCATTTCAGAACCACCTTCAAACTCCATCCCCGCTCCGCCTCCGCAAACCAATCCCTAGTTCCTCTCGCCCTCGCATCAACCCCGAATTCGATCCACCCCGAATTCGATCCACCCCGTCCCCGATCCGCCTCGAGTCCCACCCAATTCGGCGCTAGCCTGATCGGCATTGCCTGCCGGCCTCGTCCTCCAGATCTGAGCGCCGTCTCGGGCGCCAGATCCCGTCGCCTCCGCGCCTAGCATTCTGCCAGGACCAGGATTCGCGCGGCGCCGGCGCCGGCGCCGGCGTCGGACGCCAACTTGGCGCCTCAGAAGCGGTCCCAACGCGGCGGCGGCGGAGGTGCCACCTCCGCCGCCGCTGCGGCTTCGTCAGCCGCCGCGGGGGACTCCGGGGACGCCGTCATGGCGCGCTGGCTGCAGTCCGCAGGCCTGCAGCACCTTGCGGCGTCCTCGGCCGCGGGCGGGGTCGGGGTCGGCGACATCCGCGGCGGTGGCCTCAGCGGCGTTGGCGGCGGCGGCGGCCTTCTCCCGAGTCTTCTGGTGCAGGTCTGTCGAAGATTCCGTCCTTTGCCTATTACGCGTTGGACTGGTCCTTTCTGGTTTCTGCGCCGGCTGTAGCCATATATCTTTTGTACGTCTGTATAATGGAATCCATGGAGACGTACCTGTAACCATGTATCTTTTGGATTCTTGTTGCATTTGTCCCGTTGCAGAAATGGCCGGAATCCACTGAGTTTTGCCACCCTGCCTGAATATAGCTTATACATTTAAACACCATCTATTCTTTGTTTGCATTTTATATCTTTATGTTATTATGAAGGTGTTTTTAGTGGTAGAACTAGTATATTTTTTTCATCGAGCCAATCGTCATACTTCATACATTTGTAAACATGTTGATAGTACAAAGTTTGCCAACAATGATTCTAGAATGTCAGTAGAAAAGAATTGTGTGTGTGTGTGTGTGGGGTGGGGGTGGGAGGGATTACCATCCTCTTATGTCTTGGATCTTTGCTGGTAGCTCACACAGCTTGATTGCTTGAGTTTGTAAATTAACAAGGGGTTTACTGCAGAACCTTGTGCTAAACAAGTAACTAGAAAGTGAGCTTACACCTTTCACATTGCATGTTAAGTTTAGTAGTGATCAAATATTGCTGAAGGCGTGCATGTGGCTTTGTTTGTTGTTTTTGGGGGTGGGGCTAGTTAATGCATCTGTGCTGTATTTCAAACATGTCAAACTGGTACTTGTAACTGGTGGGAAGAAAGAATGTATTCTTGATTCTGATTGTAGGCCACATTTTCTTATAAAATAAAATAAGATGTGATCTGCATAGTTTGCTCTATATCAAATTCATACATGAAACACGACTCCAAATCTTTGTCATTGTTTAACAATCAGGGGGTAAATGTAACTTAACGGTTTCGCCACCTAATATTTAGCAAATCGGATCTATTTGAACTAGCGAACAATTTCGGTCTCCGCTATTTCTAGTAGCTGCAATGATAATGGGAAAGGCATTGTTCTTTTTCTTGAAATATCACGGAACATATTCCATTGTAAGACATGATCACATGACTATTGTTGTATGATTGATTCTATGCCACCGGGAAACATGATACTCCTTATTTGATGCTTTTGAATTTTTGCGGCTTTCAAGATGCAAGTTTTACCTCTAATTTTTATGTCATACTACTACCTTTTATGAAAGTATTTTTTAAATAAAATGTCCAGTAATATAATTTCTGCAGTCAAGCTTGATAACTTAACCATATCAATTGTCAAACTTTGGAATTTAGCATGTTAGAATGACAATTCAGAATGAAAATTGGAGGGAATGTTTGAATGTTGCCTGTATCATTGGTTCTATGCACTGTTTTCTTAAACTTATTTGGATGTGCCATTTTTTTTCTCTTGTTTGGAAATAACTCGTCTATTCTGCCCTACGCCTTTTATCTTCTCCTTTTGTGTTATTCCACGGTTCACTCACCGTCTTAGTTCCATGGCTTCTCCTACTGCATTGACACATGCATTGACACAACGAGCATGCCTTAGTTTGTCCAGGATTTTTATAGGACGGCGATTCGTCCGGCGATGTTATACGGTGCTGAGTGTTGGCCTACAAAAAGGCGACATGTCCAGCAATTGAGTGTAGCAGAGATGTTGGTGTTGTGGGCACACAAGGAGGGATAGAGTCCGGAACGACGATATTCGGGATAGGGTTGGGGTGGCACCAATTGAGGAGAAATTGATTCAACATCGGTTGAGATGGTTTGGACATGTCCAACGGAGGCCTCCTGAGGCGCCGGTGCATAGTGGAGTTCTAAAGCGGGCCGATAATGTAAAGAGCGGTAGAGGTCGACCTAAACTAACTTGGGACAAGTCCGTTAAGAGAGATCTTAAGGAGTGAAATATCTCCAAGGATTTAGCTATGGACAGGAGCGCTTGGAGATTGGCAATCAACGTGCCTGAACCGTGACCTCTTTTTGTCTTGTGCCCTTTATGTCCCTTTATGTGTCTCCCTGTTTCTCGTCTCTTTTGGGTTTCATCTCTAGCCTACCCCAACTTGCTTGGGACAAAAGGCTATGTTGTTGTTGTTGCTGTCTGAATTAACGCATCTTAGGACTTACTCATTGACAGTGATCTGAAATCTGCACTTCGTATTAGATCTATGTGCAAGGTTCATATGTAGTTGAAGTATATGTAGTTTAACAATGTGGTAGTATTGTTTTTTTATAGGGATATGGGCCACAATCAATCGAGGAAAAACAGAAGCTTTATACATTATTGAGGAGCCTAAATTTTAATGGCGAATTAGCATCTGCATCTATATCCGAGCCCTATACTCCAACAGGACAGAGCTTTGCTGGTGGTGCTCCTGTAGATGGATTTTATTCACCTGAACTTAGAGGTGAATTTGGGGCTGGCCTTTTGGATCTTCATGCAATGGATGACAGCGAGCTTCTTTCTGAGGTATTTCTCTAGATTGTACCCACAAGATGACCTTGTATTCCAGAAAATGCATGTCTACACTTTGCCCCCCCCCCCTCTTACTGTTCCTTCTAGAAACTGGGAGATGATTCAGTTGATTAAGATGTTTTTAAAAAATTATCTTCCTATCTGTTTCATAAGTTGCAATATCATTTGCATGCATCTAATCTAATTACCTTATTCTTTTGTCAGAATGCTGCATCAGAACCATTTGAGCCTTCACCTTTTATGCCAAAAGAAATGGACGACGACGACGACGACGGCGTAATAACAGAAAACCAGCAAGGTCTAGTAGACAACCGGAGTAGTGCCTTCACCAACGAAAAAGAGAACACTGTGGTCGGTGCTAGAGAAAGTAATGTAGCAAAGATTAAAGTCGTGGTATGTTGATGCTGCCATCTTCTGGTCCACTACTGTCATACACTTAAATCAAAATCCACTCTCTCTTTATCTCTTATTTCATTGAAAAAACCTTTCTTTATCTCATCAACTTGCAGGTAAGGAAAAGACCTCTGAACAAAAAGGAGGTATCTCGAAAAGAGGAAGACATCATAGATGTACACAATTCTCAATTCTTGACTGTCCATGAACCTAAACTAAAGGTACCGTCTGTTCACCGAAGTACTTAATTATTTATGTGTTTGGTAGTTCACAAAATAGTTTTTTTTTGTCAAATATCGAAAAGTTATCTTATTGGGCTTGTTGGAATAGTTTGATTAATTTTGGATGATAGTGATGGTATTTATTGATGGTGAACATTGGAAGAGAAAGATGCAATACTTGTTCTCCTTCAATGTGTTACATAATAACCACTGTACCTGTGTATGTAGGACAACCTGCATGTTTGACAATATTTATATTCACCTTGTCTTTGCTTAAGAAATAAAGCAACACTAAGTAACTATGATGCCAGCATGATTTAGGTAATTATGCATTACAACTTGACTGAACAAGCATGCTTTGAAGTGCTGAAGTTGACTGTTCTGATCGAATGGAAAATGACAAGCAATTTCAGAAATTGAATGTTCTGATTGCCAAAGATCTCCATTTCAGGTGGCATTTTGAGTTCTTTAAGTGCGCGTCTGCCTGCAGTTAGCCTGTCCTTTTAGAGAAGTGGGTAGTATGTTGATTCTGAGCCTAGATGTACATTGTTATAATAATCTGCATGGTGTTGTCACTATCTATAACTGAAATTGAACCTAGTTTTTTTTACCAGGGTTGCAAAATAACTTTCTACAAAGCAGGACTGACGGAGAGATAAAACATTCCTTATTTTACTATTTTATTATAAGTGTATCGCATGCTTGCTCTGTTAGTGAAAATCAATGTGTTTATAGATGCATGAGTCAACATGCTTTAGGAACATAAGTTTCATTCCAAACATTTTTAATACTTGTTCATATCAAATATACTAATATATTGTTTTCACTGAAAGGTGGATTTGACAGCTTATGTGGAAAAGCATGATTTCTGCTTTGACACTGTCTTGGACGAGAATGTAACTAATGATGAGGTATTTTTAATTATAATTATATTCAGTAATTAAACCCTAAAAGCAATTACCTTGCACTGCCCCCAATGGATCTTGTAGAATGTCTCCTTTCTTGTATTCATCTACATTTTTTGACATTATACTTGCTGTTTTGTTTAACAGGTGTACCGTGAGACTGTAGAGCCTATTATACCAATAATTTTCCAAAGGACAAAAGCGACATGCTTTGCATATGGCCAGACAGGTTATATAAGCTAAACACTAGAAGTCTATTTTCTTTTGGTGTAATTCTGACTTGTGTCCTGGACTCCGCTAATGATTATTTGTTTTATCTCCTCGGTGAACTCTTTGGAAATATCCTTGTGCTTGCCATTCTGTTTACCATGCTTCAAATTCTCTGCTGCAATTTGTTTAATGGTAAACTTTGTGCTTGTTGTGGTCACACAAGAATGGACCTAGTTAGGAACGATGATATACGTGACTGCCTAGGAGTAGCACCAATTAAAGAAAAGCTTGTCCAACATCGGCTGAGGTGGTTTGGCCATGTCCAAAGGATACCTTTAGAGGCACCAGTGCATTGTGGAGTCCTAAGCCAAGCTAATAATGTGAGGAGAGGTAGAGGTAGACCGAAATTGACATGCGGGGAGGCAATAAAAAGAGATTTGAAAGCTTGGGATATACCTAGAGATCTATGTTTTAATAGGAGTACTTGGAAAGCAGCTATTGATGTGCCTGAACTGTGACTTGGGACTCTTGGTGGGTTTCAACTCTAGCCTACCCTAACTTGCTTGGGACTGATAGACTTTGTTGTTGTTGTTGTAAACTTTGTGCTTGTCAAGCATGTTACTGTAGAGGTTTTACCAGCATCGATTTGCATGACCCATTGATATTGATAAATCCAAGCATCTGAGATTTGACACTAAGTACAGGTGTGGAAACATTGCCAGTTTAATAGTTTATCTATAACTTTGATCCCTGTTTTTGTCATTATTTTTTTTGGGGGGTGGGGGGGTGGGGTGAGGTGCTTAAAATTGATGGTACTTGAATTTCATGTTGCAATTATCAAATTATCTATTGTCTGAATGCCAAAGTCTTCTGTTTATTTGTCTCGGCTAGATGTTACATTTATATGTCAGTCTTGGTGAATTATGATAAGGACCATTCCTGTATATAGTTTGTTACTGCTGAATTTCTTATTTTTTCCTTGGTAGCTTGTCTTATGAATCTCCATGTGCAGGCAGTGGCAAGACCTATACAATGCAACCCCTACCTCTTAGAGCTGCACATGATATGGTTCGTCTTTTACATCAACCTATGTATCGGAATCAACATTTCAAGTTGTGGCTCAGCTACTTTGAAATTTATGGTGGCAAACTCTTCGATCTTCTCAGTGAAAGGAGGTTGGTTACTTGAATTCTTATGTTCATGTTTGGCATAGTATAATCCATTGGTTGAATTTCTGTTTTTGGGTCATTGTTCAGATGTACACACTGGCTGAATGCAGATTATTATGTATAATTCAAGTACTCCCTCCGTTCCAAATTATAAGACGTTTTGGCTTTCATAGATACATTACTTTTACTAAGTATCTAGACATAGGGTATGACTAAGTGCATATCAAAAGCTATGTATGTAGAAAAGCCAAAGCGTCTTACAATTTGAAATGGAGAGTATAATACTAGTGGTCACATTGATTCTTGTTCCTTTTTTCTTGTGCGCTCATCTTCATGTACTGCTTTCATGCTGCTGCAGTGCTGCCTATTCCCTCCATCCAAAATATACGAATTTCTTGGTTTGTCCTAAGTCTAGACAAATTTATAGGAAAGAACTATAATATTTGTGATACCAAATGAGCATCATTACGATAATTCTGAAATATATTTCTTAATTTTCTTTAATGTAGTAGATGCTAATTTACTTTCCTATAAATTTTGTCAAACTTAGGACAAACTCAGAAGCCCTTATATTTCTGGACTAAGGGAGTAGTATTTATCTGTGTCATATGATGAAATGGTGGGGTGGGGGTCTGGGGGATGAATGCCTTTTATAACAGTGGCTCCTGGTTCAGAGTTAGTTGGATGTGTGAAACACTTGATTCCCAGTGTAAGATCTAGTGGAAATGTGTAATCAACAGGCTAAGCATTTAAGCCAAGTGATGACTTGTATTTATTTGTACTTTTGTTTATAGAGTTGCTAGTCAAGCTCTAGCGAGTTAAGTTCAATTTTTGAATGATTTTCTTGGGAAATAAAATCTGAGTTCATGGTACATTATTAATTATTATCCTTTTGGTTTTATTTTTATATATTTAAATCAGGCTACATTTTTATTCTTTTTTTTGTAGGCAACTCTTAATGAGAGAAGATGGAAAGAAACAGGTCTGTATTGTTGGTTTACAGGAGTTTGAGGTTTCTGATGTCCAGATTGTCAAAGAATACATTGAGAAAGGAAATGCTGCAAGAAGCACAGGCACAACTGGAGCCAATGAAGAGTCATCACGATCTCATGCTATTCTGCAATTGGCTGTGAAAAAGCATATCCCAGTTACTGAAACCCGGAGACAGAGAGACCGAGATGCTATTGAAGCAAAGAATACAAAGCTTGTGGGGAAAATGTCGTTTATTGATCTTGCTGGAAGTGAGCGTGGTGCTGATACAACAGATAATGACAAACAAACAAGGTATTGTTTTTTGGCAGTAGATTTGGTCTTCTGCTTATTGTGCTCGTGCTGTATGATATTCATATTTCCTTGTGCTTATGCCTTGTGCCAGAATTGAGGGTGCAGAGATCAACAAGAGTCTTTTGGCTCTCAAGGAATGTATCCGGGCACTGGATAATGATCAAATACACATTCCTTTCAGAGGAAGCAAACTAACAGAGGTGCTTCGGGACTCCTTTGTTGGGAACTCTCGAACAGTGATGATTTCTTGTGTTTCACCAAGTTCAGGTTCATGTGAACACACACTGAATACCTTAAGATATGCCGACAGGTAATATTTATTTTGATTTATTTTAATATACTGAATTTGCATGTATGCTCACATACTTGAATATATCTCTACAGTTATGAGTTATTTAGTTAATTCTTACTCTGGTTCCTACTCTAGTAAGTCTGCATACAATTCATTCTTCTTTGGGTCCATTAAGTTTGCACCTTGGAGGAGAATTTGGAGATCCTGGGCACCCCTGTAAATTTTTTCTGTGGCTTGCGGTCAAAAATCGGTGCTGGACAGCAGATAGATTATCCAAACGTGGTTTACCTCATCCTGCTGCTTGCTTATTGTGTGACCAAGCTGAAGAAAACCATCCAGCATATTTTAGTTTCTTGTACTTTCACTTGGCAAGTCTGGACAAACTTGAACTTGCAGCAATTGCACCTGGTATCGAGTATGCCTCGTGCCTCTCCCTTGTTTTTTTCCCCTTTTGTTTCTCCTATCTTAATGACATGACACGCAGCTCTCCTGTTCGTTCGAGAAAAAATCTTACTGATATCACTGATTGATAAACAGGGTTAAAAGTCTTTCAAAAGGTGGTAACACAAAAAAGGAGCAGTTTGCTGCTCAGTCTGTATCATCTGGCAAGGAATCTACGAACACACCATACCCTTTATCATGTGAAGCTGAAGAGACTATGGAGCAGACTCAAGAATTTAGGCCTGTTGATTCTTCTAGGAAAGGTGTTGACAGTTTCACTTCCAATTCTTCCATGGAACCTGAGAGAAACTCCTATAGTATGATTCCAAGCTATCCACATAGAGGAAAAGAAGAAATTAGTACTAGATCTGGTTTGAATGATAGGGAGAGAGGGGACTTGAAATCTAACCAGGCTGGTTTTAATAGTAAAACACAGTCACTTCAGGAATCAATAGATTCACAAGAAGAGGTGAAAGTGACAAAAGTCTCACCACCCCGGAGAAAAGCTAACAGGGATGAGAAATCAGAAAGGCAGGTCAACTACATGAAAAAAGAAAGTGGACCTGAAATTAGTCGGACTGTTGTTAAGCAGCAACAGCAACTTAAACAGCAGCAGCTGCAAAGACCATCATCAACCTCAGCATCACAGGTTTCATCCAAGCAATCTGAAAAGGAAGATATGGAAATAAATGCAATACTTGAGGTGAAGTCTTTTTAACCAGCATGAGTTATTGTTTGATCTTGAGTAGAGATGTGATATGAAGTATCTTTTTTGGGTGCATCTTAGGAAGAGGCGCTGATAGCAGCTCACAGAAAGGAAATTGAAAGTACAATGGAGATAGTACGGGAAGTAAGTTCCAATTACTCGGTTGTATTTGAATTTCATCACAGCTGTCTGTTTGGTAGTAAATGGTTGTCTTACTCTATATTGCTCATCTCTTATCCTTGTCATTATCTCAGCATTACAGTATGCTGCTAAACATGACATGCATTTTTTTTTCAGGAGATGAACCTATTAGCAGAGGTCGATCAGCCAGGTAGTCTTATTGACAACTACGTGGCGCAGCTAAGCTTTCTGTTGTCACGGAAGGCTTCTGGTTTGGTAAGCCTCCAGGCACGCTTGGCACGGTTTCAGCAGCGCCTCAAGGAACAGGAGATTCTTAGCCGTCAAAAGACACTGAGATAGTTTAAACCCAAAAAGTTGGAAACCTTTCGGTTTGTCATTGATTGCGAGAAGCCCTGGATATTGGAATATTGTATCATGGCCTCCAACATCGCCTTAAAAGAAGGGAAGGGCGGACAGGATCTCAGGGTGATTAGGCCTGGGAGGTGGAAATGTGGGTTGATGCAGTGCAGGCATTAATGATTTTGAGGTTTTATGAATCAAGTTTGCCGATTTTTCTTTTCCTGAAAAGGGTGCTTGGGTGTATTTTCTATTGGTGGCATAGGTTTGTCAACGTTTGCCATTTTCTTTTGTACGAATATAGTTGTAACCGTTGTTTGAATGTCGGTAGTTAAGTGCTGTGGTGAGGAAATAACCGTACATTGCCTTTTATAGTGTTGTATTCTTTGTTGATATTTATTTCGCATCAACAAAAGAAAGGCAGCATTCGATAAAGATATATGCATTTTTTTATACCTTTATTTTTGCCACCTTTGCTCTGATGTGACCATTCTCAATTTATAAAGTAATAAACGAATGAAAGATAACATTAATTTGCAGCATGATTCGGGTCATAAAGCTAACATGTATATCAAGAAAATTAGAAAAACTCAGTCGATTACTTGATTGCCAATACAGCTGTTTTTTTAGGGCTCATGCTATGCAGCGAGGAGCTTTTTTTCGTTTTCAGCTGAAAATAAACTGGAGCTAGTAAGGCCACTATTTTTAGGACTTATTTGGTAGAGCTCTCAAAACAGTTTCCAATTTTTTTTCCTAAGAAGTGATTCTTTGCTAATTCCTCTAAAATAAACTAGAGGCTAGAAGCTAGAAGCTAAAAAAAAAGTAGCTTATCTTGATACACTCCATGCATAGAATCACTATATGCCTATAAAGTTTCTCAATTTCAGTTAGAGAATCACTTATCATAGAGAATCGACTTCCAAGCAGAAAATACTCTGCCCAGCATGCTCTTCACTTCACTGGCTCTGGCTCCTCGATGCATTGTATAAGGAGCTAGAGCCGTGCCAAATAAGGCCTAAAACTACAGGTAGCAGATCAGCCATTCCACATACTCATAACACGCTCAGGTAAGTAGCACTATTAAAAGAATAAATAAAAACATAATAAAACAAAAAGGATTTGAGCATTACACAAAATTCTGCACCGAGGCTGGGTCATACAGCCTACCCGGTGATTGCTCACTTGGTCACAGCTCACAGGATGCTTGATCACTTATATATATATATATATATATATATATATATATATATATATATATATATATATAGTTCCAAGTTAATCCATACCTCCCTATCTCTGGGGAATCTCACTGCAATCTAATGCCAGCAGAAAACCTCACTCCACCCATTTATATCCCGCAAAGGCTCACTGGCAAAACTCAAAGGTGCTGCTGTGCTCATGCAAAACTCCCTTCAAACTACTGCTTGACCATTGCATGGTGCCGTTGTGCAACCGGAGAACACTTTCAAAATCCTTGCACTCAGTGCTATACCTTTAAGCCGCTGCACCCATTTGCCAACCAATATCTGAACTTGGCCAAAATGACCTATGATGTCCTCCAAGGTTTATTCAGCTCTCAAACTCAGTATTTCCTTTGCTATCCTCCTGCGGAAGTAATGCATTTGCTTCTACAAAATGCATCCAATTTTGTTTCAACTTTTGCAGATACATCATATCCATTATGGGAAAAATGATAGACAATGTATTACCTGTCCGAAAGTGAGGTCCATATCTCTGCTGTAGAAGTCAATGTATTTGAGCATGAACATGCCGCAGTCCCATCTAGGGTGACAAGGACTCAGTACATTAGGCAAACTTAAGAACAAGTAGGAATAGTACTCTTAAGAAACTATAATGTTCTCAGGTTCATATAGGGGGAGGTGGTAATTGCATGCAATTTTTTTTAATAAAAAGGAATTCATTAACTGCGCAAGCAGAAACGGAAGTACAACTATGCTTGCTAGAAACAAAGATGAGAAGTACCCATTCATCTGCAAAGGAAGGTTTTCGACACCTTCCTGCTTCCATGAGAGCACATTCATCTGTTGGCCACTTTTATCTTTGACCTCATCCACAATATACCTGGCCTGGTAAGCATTGAAAAAATTCTAAATAACTAGCCCGGTAGAGATTTTCTTTTAAAAAAAGAATATATAAAAAACGAAAAATGAGTGAACTTCAATATGGCTTTTTCCGCTTGTACATGGGGAGAGCAGAAAGCAGCAACACTGATAGAACCTAGAGGATAACACTAACCAAGTTACTCAAGACCTTCTTGTCCATGCCACCAAGTGAGTCCAGATACTGAAACTTTTTGTCCCTTATGTTGATGACTGCTAAACACCAATGGACTTCCTTGTGTATGGGAACAAATATCTGGATAATAAGTTTCGGTTAAATGCATACTAAGTTAAACCCTAGTAAGATCTAAACCTGAAATGAGAATCCAAAAGTGTTTTACCTTGTCACAGTCAATTAGACTGTACCCTAACTTCCTTTTTGTTGTCCATCTTCTAACAGCTTTATAATCATATCCACTGGAAATCAGCTGACAGGCAGTAATAAGAGACCAATTATGAGTTATAACTAACACAACATTGCACTCAAATACAACGCATGTCACGATTGCTACAAATATGGTAATGAATGCAACAAGACAGATGACAATAATAAATAAGAAATATGAGAGAATGGCATTAAATGGCAGCTTGTGTGCATGCACATGCAATGTTTTCAAGGCGGTAAGGCGAGGCGTAGCGACTGACTACCACCTTACGCTTAAGTGACTAAGGCGTGAGGCGAGGCGACGCCTTAACATCATAAAGGAATCTTAAAAAAGCAGCTTAGAGTGGTAGATAATGAAGAAAAACGAAAAGGAAAAAGGAAAAAAAAAAGGAGAAGGGGCAAGAAGTAGTCTGGCCCAGCCCACCAGGCAGCCCATATACCCCTCACCTTTGACCTTTCGCTTCATCTCTCAAACTCCCAATCCTCTCTCCAGCGCTGCCGCACCTCTCTCTCTCTTTCTCGTTCTCCACTACCGCTCCGCCTCTGCCCCTCTCTGTCTCTTGCTTCCCTCTCTCCTCCAGATGTGCTGCTCTGCTTGGTTGATAGACGGAGGAACAGAAGGGCTTTGGACGCTGCAGCTCGATGGAGGAACAGAGGAGGCAAGATGTTGCAGGTCAGCACCGATTGGGGGAACATGGCCGCAGCCCGCACAGGCGGCTACGGCGGGCGGGCAGCAACTTCTCCCGTCGGTGCGGGAGAACGCGTCCACACGGGCGAGCTGCGGCTTCTGGTTCCCCTCCCGCTCTCCTGCTGGTGAATCTCCCGTGCGCCCGCTCCCTCCAGCGCGCTCTGTTTCTCCCGCGAACCCCATCTCTCTCAGTTTTCCCCGCCGTTTCCAATCCTTCTCAGGCATTTTCCCGCCGCCCAGAACAGAGGCCTCCCCGTAAGGCGAGTCGTCTGCTGTGGCGTATCGCGTGGAGCGCCTTGGCGATTAAGCGACAACAAAGCAACACCTTAATAACATTGTGCACATGTATGAATCAGCTGAGCTGTTTGGGTGGATATCATATAAATACTAGGAAACAATGCATCAGGTAGTAACTGCACGCATATCTTTCAATCTGATATGATGCGCATTTGATGAGAATGCTAGTTGTTTAGAAGCAAGGAAAAAGAAACAAAAAAGAATTGTCCCACCAAAAGGTAAAACAAGTTCCAACACAAACCTTCTTGTAGAAAAAGGTGTTGAAGAAATGACATTTTAAGAACTTGCGAGGTTCTCTTAGTTCCCTCTCTTTAAGCAGATCAAGATACAAATTGATAACCTGAAAGTAGACGGAAAAAAAAGAATAGCAAGAATTTTACACTGATATATTACATTATGTCTGCTTAATTCTGCAAAGAGTTACAGAAGCAAATTTATGAAAAATACCTCATCATTTAGCCATTCCTTGTTATTCAAGCACTGCAGGATCTCCCTCGTTATCACAATATTTGAAGGTTCATGTACTGCTAACCTCTCACGTCTGGAAAAAGGACCCTTTAGATACCACTAGCTATGTAGGCATCTGTGCGACTATCACATGACAAAAGAAGTAAGAAGCAAACCTGTTCCCGCCATGAAGAGCCTGACGAACCATTTCTTCATCCTCATCAGTAAGAGGAACAAAAGGCTCAGGCACCTCCTGAAAGGAATGTGTTAATACTCAATAACCTTAATGAAAAGAGTGTGTTCCATTCTAAAAACATAGCCTGGTTTGGTGTACCATTAAGTGCAATTCAGTCTCCAGGAACCACATGAATTTCTTTTAATCCATCTATTTTTCAAGGGAATTGCAAAAATCACAGGCTTACATATCCCAACAGACTTCGAAAAGAATTCCTCAGAGCATAACAACCAGAAAATCCTTTAGTAGGTCCCTCTTATCTTTCAGTAACACGTGAGTAACAAGTACGACATTTGTTACCAACAATTATATGAGGCTACATAAGTATCTAGCCCATCATATATTTAAGATAAATTGTTTCTCAGGGAAAAGAACAACCATGTTTGAAGAACTAGTTACGGAGACAATCACATCCTCAGAAATTCACAAGCATTAACTGCCTATGGTTGGTGTTCCATTATTATCTGAATTGCTAGGTCCTCAAGGAAGCACATGAGTTTCTCCAGAATGGCTGTTCAGTTCAACATTCAGTTGAACATTCCAATTTTTTTTTCTTCTTCAAGCTCAGTTCAATTCAGTCAATCACCTTGTTCCACACAGTCCTCCCATCACAAAACAATATGAAAGATAAAAACGAAGAATCCAGGAAAGCCATACCTCCTTCTTTGGCGTAATTCGCAGGAGGGCCTCGGCAAGCCGCTCAAAGCCAAGACAGCCCTCCTCGGCGAGCCGCACCTCAAATTCGAGCGTCTTGAGCTTGGCATCCCGCTTCCGTCGCGATTCCTCGTACAGCTCCTTGTATACTGGCTTCCCTCTCACTACCACACTCCCCCTCACCTCCTCCTCGTCCTGCTGCTTCCTCTCGTCCTCATCCTCCTCGACGGTGACCACCTCCCGGGGCACCGCCTTAGACTCCGCCTGCCTCGTAGAATCGGTTGTGGCGGCAGGAGTGGGCGGTGCCGGGTGGGAGTTGTTGACGATTTCAATGTAGTCCAGGAGTCCGAGAGCACGAGGCGGGGGTGATGACGGGGAGAACCACGAGTGGCCGGCGGCGTGGGTCCGTGCGGCACCCCCAAGCCGGAAGACGCGGAGGTTCCGCTGGGGGGCGTGGATCGGGCGCTGGAATGGCGGCGGCGGCGGGAGTCGGCGCCTGTGCTGAAGCGGGGTGGAAGCGGTGGTGATACAAGAGGAGGAAGGGCCCGGCGTGGAGGAGGCGGATGCCGCGGCGGCGGAGTGGATGATTTGGGGAGAGGGACGGATTGGCGGGACGGCGGAGGTGGAGGGATCGAGTTCAGGGAATGGGGCGAGCTTGGCCCGCTTGGAGGGAGGGGTAAGGGATGGCGGGGGGAAGGACGGGTAGGGGAGGCGGTGGTCGGCCGAGAGGCAGTGGTCCTCCGAGAGGCGCTTCCGGCTGTCGGTGAGGGCGCCCATCGCCGGGCGGCGGTGGAAACCCTAGCGGCGGTGGAGAGCGCCGAGCTAGGGAGGGCGAGCCGCCGGGCGGTCTTTCGAGGAAAGAGGAAAGAATGTGATTTATTTTTATTTTATTTTTTCCTCGCCTTTTTGGGTTTTTCTTTATTATTTCTGGTTCATTTCTTTGCGGCAGTGTGTGTATGAGTGTGTCAGTTTAGGGCGGGAAGGAAGGAGAACGTTCTGATTAGGATGAACGAACGGTCAGATTGGAGCGAGAGGTAATGGACGTGGATCCATTCTTGGCTGGGAGGATTTCTGCGAAGAGCTGCCCAACTGGCGCCAGGGGCCGGGGGCATGTTTGTCAAAATTTATACTACACATCTGTTTGTCAAAAAATCATTCCAAATATAAAGATTAAACGTACTCTCCGTCCCCTATAAATACATATATTAATTCCTGAGGAGTCAAATCTTTTAAAATTTAACTAAATATTATATAAAAAGTATCAGTGATTATGACGAATAATAAAAATCATTAGATTGACATGAAACATATGTTCATAATAAGATTATTTGGTGATCCCATAATCCACACAGTCACACCATACTCTCACATCTGACCACATGCTCTCTAGTCGATAAGGACAACTCCCACTCATCCTTGCCTCAACAGCCTCAGGCCAGATCCTTATCCAAACCTAGGGGGAAGAGAAGAAGACACCAACCTCTAGTCAAGCTGAAGTGAGAAACATAGGAAATGTCCATAACCGTGGACATGGCTATACATATAGATTGATCAACTCTGCAGAGGGATACACCTGTACCCACAAAGATCACACCATCATCGGTGGTGCCCCGCCTAGGCTGATTCCAGGCTACCATCTAACCGGTACGATACCACCCTACAACTTAGCCCTGAGTCACCTCGAAGTACCACCATCACGCTGAGACTGTGAGACGTAGTACCAGGCCTCTTAGTGGTCACTATGCGGTCTCAGGAGGATTAGAGGATACACCCCTGCCTCCCTACACTATCACCTACATCCTATGCAGTAGTGGTATCGCCCTAGCCAGATCACATTAGTCTCCCGCCTGAATGGGAACTAGTGGCCTCTAAGAAAAGCTCTTATGGACCGGTTCTCCCGACTCAGTCTTTAGTAGGATTAGACAAGACATCTCCTCAAATAGAAAGTTGTACTTACAGTGCCCTCAATGCCACCTCGTTCCCAGGGACTCGTCCCACAAAGAGTCTAACCCCCAGGTCTACTCAGCTTACATGTACCATCACAGGTACCTCAAGGGAGGCTCAGATCACACTCTCTCGACAAGACTTGTCCAAAGACTCGTCGTAGCATCCTGCCTAGTCGACTCGGCCCTCACCACACACCCAAGACACACGCTGGAAATCTCTCATCCACAATATAAACCATATAGAAGTGGCACCAAGTGCCTAAGCCACACACAAGCATATCACCCTATGCACCACATCACAAGATATCATGTGTAGTAGTAGAAGTAAGTAGCAAGTGTATATAAGCGAGCATCTATCCTATTAGTGGGTGTGTAGAAGTAAGGTTGCGACAAGGTATAGGCTCAGGCAATACCACCATGCAACCTATCACAAGTTTATTGCCGAAAGTAAAGCGCTTGCATTCTATTTGCATGCCTAATGGGATTCTACGAGGTAGGTAGGGTGGGATGTGGCACCTGCGATCAGGTCATCTCAAAGCTTCTTGGTGTAGTCGTAGTCCTCCTCGTTAGGTTGATGCTCCTTTGGAGTTGTTAAACGAGACAATGGTCACGATAAGCGACCTCTATAGATATTTCACAAAGAACCAAAGGAAATTCAAAAGATCCAAATGTACTCAAAGACAAGTCTGTGACGTAGAGCCCATTTTTTGAAAAATTTAGATGTTGGTTTTATATTTTTCTAAGGTGGTATGAATCATATGAATTTTCTAAGTTTAATCATTTTCTGAAAAAGAAAAAGAGAAAAACATTCGGAGCTGCCACGTGGCACTCCCTGATTGGTCGGGATCCTGTGGTCATTGACCGGTCAACAGTCAATGCGGACCGGGCCTAACTAGGCTTGGCGGGCCGGGTCATGGTCGCCTAGAACGTGTTGGCCGCTTGGCTAGCCACGTGGCGGGCTTGGGTTCCCAACGGGCTTCGGCTCACGGAGCCGGCGCATGGTGGACTCACAACAGGTGCACTGTGGACCATAGGCTGGTTCACGGTGGACCATGTCTATGCAGCACCTGTGCGCGCAGCTCACGGTGCACTAAGTACATGCAAGGGCAAAAGGGGGAGAGAGCATCGGGCTTCCCCCTTCGACAAGTGCTTGACAGAGGGCTCGCTGGCGACGAAGTCACGGGGCTAGCAGGGCTCCTACGTCCTCTCCTGCCTCGCCGCACTCTGCCAAGGCGGTAGAGAGGGTAAAGGCGGGGGCTTGGGCCTCGGCAAGGCCAGCCATGGCGGTAGCGGTGGACGACAGCACGACTGCTATGTAGGCGAGGCCGCGGGGGTTCTCTCCATTCTGGGCAAGGGCTTAGGCTAGTCCAAGGGGGTTCAAGAGGAGGGGCGCCGGTGACCAATTCATGTGGCAAAGTCCGCTCGGCGATGAGGCTCACAGCGGAGGCACGACGAAGGCATGGCTTCGGCAAATGACGGCTAGGTGGGGGTCATGGATCTTGACGAGGGCGCAGATCGGTGTGCCAAGTCACGGCGGAGGCGCTCGACTCATCCCCGTCCTGCGAGGCAGGCGGCAACGGTGGGAACAGCTCCGGCACAGTGGTGCCCACGCATGTGCACCGGTCATTGCAGCTAAGTCTCGGGGTTCTAAGGGGCTCTGTGGTGGCTGTGTAGTGTCAGGGGTGCGTTGTGGCAAGGCGGAGCTCGTCGTGAGGAAATAGAGATCTCTATTGTGCTGGTGCGACCGGAATAGCGGCTTGCCGCAGCGGCTTGCCGCAGCGGCACCATGTCCATGCACGCACACATACGCGGCGGCGTTCCAGCGCCTTAGCAATGGGCCGATACAACAGATATCTCTACCTCTACATCTAAAAAGATTCTAAAGTCATCATCTACCCAGCGATACCAAATATACCAAATACGCTGCTTACACGTCCGCGTCTGATATGAATCATACTGAACTCAAAGCTCACACGTTCACGTCCTACCCGGTACGTCCGCGTCCGATTACTAAGGTTCAATTAAAAATTAAGACCTCGGTGCAACGCACGATTATATATCTAGTAAATAGAAAAAAAACCTATCAAATATGAATGGATCGATATAAACAAACAACCCGCCCAAGTCTTCTTGCTCTTCTTGAGGCGCAAATGTTTCTTGCAAATTCCGTGATTTTCAGTTCCATACAGCAGATACAGTCGGCCGAAAATTTGCGTGCGCAATAATATGAACGATACATATATTCATACATCGTCTTCAGCTCAGTCTTAAAATTTCAGCTTAAACGGCTGAAATACATGTTGAGATCTACTTATCTTAGTCATCTTGAAGCCTTCATCACATCATGGCTTCTCCTTGTCTGGCCTTGCACATGAGCCAGTTAAACGTCTCGCGAAATTTTGAGGGCTCGCAGTTTTATTTGGAGCATGAATGCAGCTTCCTCGTTCACCACACCGAGAAATTTCCGATCATTGGTTCCTCCCAAGTCTTGAGTCAAAAATTATGCCATCCCGAAGTGCTAAACGTCGGACGAACGGTTCGCGTACTCTTGAACCAATGCTCCAAAGAGAGATGGCCTCTCGATGAGATTTGCAGGCCGGTCAAACTCCTTTGCTAGTCCTGGTACCAAAATGATTCAGATTTTAGATTGACAGTAGGATTTGGAAGCTTGAGCTCGAGTTCTCAATACCAATACTATTGCTAGGAAACTTGAAGTTCAGTGTATGAATGTTGTATTAAGGTGAACAAAGTGTCAAGTTCTATGTGGTTACCTGCATCTATAACCAGGACCCTGTCGCAGTCCATCACCGTTGGTATTCTGTGCGCAATGCTGATAATGGTACAAGCTGCAAAGTCTTCCCGGATGATCTTCTGAATCACAGCATCGGTCTGGGAATCAACGGAAGCAGTGGCCTCATCCATGAACAGTATTCTGCTGCGCTTTAGCATCACCCGGCCCAGGCATAGCAGTTGCCGTTGTCCAACACTCCAGTTCTCACCATTGTCGACAACTAGGTGGACAAAAGACAAAGTATGTTCATTGTCAGTATATAGGTGCAACAAATGTTTTAAGAAATCTCTTGGTTCAATGGTATTATAAGGAAAAACTAAGCTTCTTCAATTAAGTTCCTGGAAATTACAGACATACAGTACTCTTAAATCGCTATTTTATACACGTTTAATGTGGACAACCTGGATTTTGAAGTCAGAACAATATGTAAAGTTGAAGGGTATAGGAAAAATGAAGTTTCATATTATTTTCAGCGTATTAAACAATTAAGTTAATAGTTAAAATACCTGAAGCATCAAGCTTTTCGGGTTTTGAAGCCACAGCTTCTTTCAACTGACAACGGTCCAAAGCCTAAAAGGGAAATAAGTTTAGCTTCTAATGAGATGACAGAAAAATAATCAGATAAAAAACAGGCTTACTGGTGAAATACATACCTGCCAGATTTCATCGTCAGAATACTGCTCAAGTGGATCAATATTGCTCCTAATGGTCCCTTCAAAGAGAACAGGTTCCTGAGGGATGATACCAAACCGTGACCTAAGGTCATGGAGTCCTAAAGTGCAGATGTCAACACTGTCGATGATTATTGTCCCCTCAGAAGGCTCCACTATTCTGAACAATGCCTGGATCAGTGTCGATTTCCCACTTCCAGTTCTACCGACAACTCCAATCTTCTCTCCTCCATGTATGCTTATTGTGATGCCCTTCAATACTAGAGGAGTGTTGTGCCTATACCTAAACTGTAGAAGCACAAAGACAAACTCTTGTTACTTCATGCTTTCAGTTGTCAATGCACAATTTTTTTACCACTGCACCATATTGAATAAACTGAAGAATATACTGTATCAGACTATCAGTTGGGAATCTACCTTAAGATCAATGACATCGATGTCACCTTTTGTTGGCCAGTTAGAATCTGGTAGGCAGTCTTTGATCCTCCATGCGGCCTCCGAAGGAATATTTGTGAATTGCTTAATCCTCTCAACAGAGACCATCTTGTTTTCAATGAAGCAACTGATCCAGATGGCCCAGAACAACACCTGGTTGAGAGATAGACCATATGATAGTGATAGACCAACATATTCTGCACCATGAGAAGGGTTTTTAGAGTTTGAAAAATTAGAGAACATCCCAGTATTTCCATACAAAGTTCATAATGGCAAAAGGCAACTAGTTGTTAGAAGCCCACCTGGCTTGACGATGCTGCTTGGCAATGTGACCATGAGAACGGCTGTGAAGCAGAGAACAAAGCTTCCAATCAGCTCGAGCCGGAAACCGAGCCACTCGTTGGCACCATTGTTGTGGAAGTCCATCCTCAGGCTTGAGTTCACCCGGTTCAGGTTCTCCTGCAAGAAGCTGTCCTCCTTCCTGAAACACCTGATGGTCATGACACCTTGAACCGTCTCGGAGAAGTGGTGGATCACTGGAGCCTTGGTGATCGACTCAAGGCGAGTCAGCTCCCTCGATGTCGACAAGTAGTAGCCCTGGTGTAAATCATATCAGATTGTCAAAACACGGAGCAAGTGCACAAAGGACAAGCATCAGAGATGGTAATTGCCATTGCCATGGTGGCAGCACAAACTCACCCGGTACCAGATGTTCAGTATCACCAGAGGGATGATGGCGATGACAGACGGCCAAGCCACCTGACACGTGACGATCAGCACACTGATCACGGTGATGTACATGGACACGCTCATCCAGACGAAGAAGGGCAGGAAGAGATCGACGTTCGTCTGATCTGACGACGCCTGCGGAACAACACAAGCTGTGTCAGCACCAAGAGCTACATCCAACAAAGGATGATGCCTCAGCGTCGTTGTATACCCTGCTGAGGATCCTGCCGGATGGCGTGGTGTCGAAGAAGGACATGGGCGCGTGCAAGATGCTGTCGAGGATCTGCTTGAAGAACCGGTCCGCCGTCTGGAGGCCAATGAAGGCCACGAGGAAGGAGCGAGCCGCGACGAGCACCACTGAGACGGCGGCGATGATGGCGTACACGTTGATGAACAGCGACGGCTGGAACGAGGTTGCGTTCTCCTCCGAGGTCTGGTCGGCGAGCCAGTAGTCACTGGCCATCAGAGAGCCCTGCCACACCACGGAGACAGCCACCACCACAAGCGGCCCCCACCACCCCCAGGCCTCCGTCATGTACTGCTTGTACACGGTGAAGCTGACGTGCCCGCTCGCGCGCTCCTCGTCCTTGATCAGCCGCGCCGACGCCTTCTCTGCCTTGGGCGCCACGATGGAGGACGAGGACGAGTCGCCGTTGGACGCCCTTCCCGCAGCGGTCTTGTTCGACGGCTGCCGGGGAGAGGGGCAGCTCGCGCTCGCTCGCCGGCGCCGCGCTCTCCACGAGCTCCATGGAGCTGTCGTGCGCTGCGACCAGTGCCGCGAAGTCGGTGCCGGCCTGGAGGAGCTCATCGTACTTGCCGGATTGTACGATCATTCCGTCCTTCATCACCTGGAAGCATTTGCGGTGTTTTCAGCATGAGTGGAAAACTCAAAATCAATAGATCATGGCTACTGTAATACTAGTAAAACACACAATGCACTTACATATATGATATCAGCATTGTGCAAGAAATCAACTTGGTGTGTCACGAGCACTATGGTCTTGTTCTTCAGAGCACCTCTAACACATTCCTGCACAAACATTAATAAGGATCAGTCTGTTGCTGTTCGCTCCGTTAGAATCTGAACAGAAACTCGAGGCAAAAGTTCAGCTTCAGTGATGCACGGAGTACCTTGAAGATCTCAGTGCCCGTGTGCGCATCGACCGCACTGAATACATCGTCGAGGAGGTATATATCGCAGTCCTGGTAAACAGCACGTGCGAGGCTGTATGCGCTGCTTCTGCCCGCCGCTAAGGTTGATGCCACGCTCCCCGATCTCCGTTGGTCGCCGAATTCCATCATCTCCAGGTCCTTCTCTAGGCAGCACACCCTGATGACCTCCTTGTACCTCTCCCGGTGCATGGCTTCCCGAACAGGATGTTTTCCTCAATAGTGCCATTCTGGATCCATGCCGTCTGCGCCACATACGCCGTGCTGCCGCAAACCTTTACCTGCAAGTATCATTGCATTTTCTCATAAGCAACATTCTGTAGTAGGTTCTAACTGAAACCTTTTGCAGTAATCTTTCATATTATAGGACTCGCGCATTTAGCCAGACACAAACATGATATTCAGTTAAAATTTCATTTATTCTCTTTCTCATAAGTACTCTACTGGGAAGCCAGAGTGCTGCAGAAATGTAGCAATAATCTAGCAGATACAAGTTCTACTATTCCCTTGTCCGTCAAATACTGAAATGAATGTACAAATCTTCAGTTTAGATTTCTCTATGCAGAGCAATGATGCAGGGCACTAAAAGCTTTGTATTGTTAGTAGGCACTACAAGATCATGTCCATTGATCTCATGCACATAAATGGCTCTGGCTAGCAATTCTACTTAGACACCCAAATCCGAAAGGAAGCTGGAGTTGATATCCAAGTCAGATTCTAATATCCGGAAACATGGGTGCATCTCATTCTCCAGCGAAAACAGTCTGAATGTTGAAAGCAATACAAATTCGTCAATAAAACGTAGTTAGATCTTAGACTCTTTTACGAAAATCAACCTCTGTAGGATTAGAACACTACATCATGTCCAGGTCATGAGTTACTAGTAAATTAGTTTCCTTTTCCAAACGGGACACCCAAATTGGAACCAGATATTGGCGCCCATATTTGTGTCCAGTGCTGGGGTATCCAATCCATCCAATAGACCAATACACGTACTCCTACACAAAGACGATTAAAACTGTTCACTGTCAAACACACACCAGTGCATGCAGCACCACAGCCTTCAGCAATTGAGTTCTTGTGAGCAGACCTCTGAAAAGCACTAAAGAAAAAGAATCATCGCTGCAAGGTAGTACTATCTGCTGACAGAGCAGCAATTCCCTGCTGACAATCTCCCTCTTTTTTCCTAAAAAAAAACAATCTCCCTCTTTTATAAAAAATAAAAAAAATAAAAGATTTCAGGCACGGCTACTGCTACAAACCTCGTGGTGTCGCGGTAAAGTTGATGCCCCTGAAAAGCTATCGTGCAGGCAGACTTTCATCTGCGTGCGTGGACAAACGCAGATAGCCTTTTTGGCCACGTTCATCTGGCTTATAATCCGTCTTATTCAGCTTGTTTTTTCAGCCGGAACAGTATTTTTCTCTCACGAAAAATCAGCCAACAGTGTTTTTCAGCCGGCTTATAATTCTAGCCGAACGGCTCCTTTGTTTTGGACACCTAATAAAAGGTACTCCGTACTAAGGTCGAATCCACACTAGTACTGGAGTACTAGTACTACTGTACTACTCTACGTGATAGCTTTTTTTTGTTTTTTTTTGCCTCGTTTAGATTCCAGAATTTGACCACCAAATTTACTATGCAGAATTCTTATTTCCGTCACATCAAAATACCGGCACATATATAGAGTACTAAATATATATGAAATAAAAAAACTAATTGCATAGTTTTGTTGTACTTTACGAGACGAACATTTTAAGCCTAATTAATCAATATTTGGACAATTATTACCAAATAAAAACAAAATTGCTACAGTGTGCCATGACACTTACTCTGCAAAGTTTGGTTCCAAAATTTGGAATCTAAACATGGCCTTTGTTTTGGCGCATGTTGTCTTGTTGTATATGTAAAGTATACTACAGGGTACAGGCTACAGCAGAGAAACGGCGAAGGCGCTACCCGGTCTCCAGATGGCACAAGGTAGCATGGTGTGGTTCAGTACGTACACGACACAGGCACAGAGCAAACACAAGAATCGAATTGCAGCCACAGGCAGCCAGTACTCACGAGACAGAACGTTTGGTTTGGTTGGTGTTCTCCACCAGAGACTCAGAAATCTTGTATATGGAGGGCGGCGCACTTTTTGCAGTTTTGTAGACACGACGTCTGGAAGTGGGCGATGTGCGATGTGAATATGTGATGTGAAAATGTGTTCTTACGATCGAGTAGATCATTTCTCTTGCCCTGGCATATGTGACGTGCGCCTTTGTCGTATCTACTGGCCAGATCGAAATAATCTCTGCATGATTGCAGGCTTTTCCATACTACAAGTAAAATTATGCCAAGTATATATAATTAGGACAGCATTTCAATTCTGTCAAACCGAAGTCCTAAGCATCATGTTAGTAGCTTTCAAGAAAAGCAGTCTTTTGGACTCCTTTTTCAAAAAAAAAAAAGAAAAAAAAAGAAAAAAGAAGTAAACATCATAGAGTGGTTTCCGCCTGAGCTGGAACTCCTTAAATTTCCAAGCGGTAATCGATCGTTTATTTGAGTAATCATCGCCTTGGATGAAAGAAATATAAGTTGCAGCTGCTCACCGGCTCCTACTCCGTCACTGATAAGGGCAGCTTTAATATATAGTGTCTCCAGAGCTAGCTTATAGAATATTTTATTCAATAAAAAGAAGAGATAATGACAAGCTAGCTTTTCATGAAAAGCTAAACTCATATACTTTACTAGGATTCATGCGTCTATGCTTACACATTTTTCTATACTAACATGTCCAGTTCTTCTTCTTTTTTTTAAAAAAAATTATATGGGCTAGCAAGTTGACTCTATTATTGAGGATGTCCTAAAAACACGGATGGCCACGGTCTACCTTTACATTGGAACATAAAGTATTTATTATATTGTAGGGCTCGGTTATACTCCTCTGTCCCAAAATACTATCTCCATTCTAATAAGAATGCAATTTTAGATGTACTCCTTGGTTAAAGCGTTTAAAATTTGACCAAATATATAGATAAAACTATCAATGTTTATGATGCCAAATAAGTATATTATGAAGATATATTTTATGACAAGTCTAATCACACTTATTTGATATCATAAATATTGATGTTTTTTATATGTAGTTATTAATTAAACTTAATATACTTTAACTTGTAGAACTAAATATAAAATAATCTAATAAATTGATATAGTAGCTAGCGTAACTCATGCACTATATATATGCAGATCGACACACATGTGTATTCATCATTCATGCACTAGAAATAAGGAGATGCAGATGATGCGTGCGTACCTTGCCGGAGAACTTGCGCATCTCTCCGAGGATGCAGCCGAGCAGCGACGACTTGCCGGAGCCAACCATTCCCACGACTGCCGCCAGCGCGCCCGTCCGGATGTCCAGGTCGATCCCGCGCAGCACCTCCTGGCCGGCGTCCACCTCGTCGTCCCACGCGAACACGCCGTCCTTCACCTGCACGGCCATGCCGTCGCACCCGGACGCCGCGGCGGGCTCCCTGTCCACGGCGCCCTCGTCAAGCTCGGCGCTAGTCATGTACCTGCGTTGTACACGTACGTATAGCAATTAAGTATTGGAAAAAATAACGCATTCAATATTCCCGCAATTAAGTATATATGTAGCTTACGAGTCCAGTCGCTGCAGCGAGATCATTGCCTGCGACGCCTGGATCATCGCCTGCGGGAAGTTCCTCATGGGCTCCTGCAGGATCTTGAAGAAGGACGTTGCGGTGAAGACGAGGCCGGCGTCGAGTTGCACCCCGCCGGCGAGCACGCAGGTGGCGAAGACGAGCGCGGAGACGACGACGGGGGCGCTCCAGAGCGCGATGATGTTGCCCGAGATGGAGTACATGAAGCGGGAGAGCCAGCCGAACTCGCGGCGGCGGAAGCGGCCGATGCGGGCGTTGAAGTGCTCCTCCCACGCCTGGAACTTGATGACGCGCATGTAGTTGAGCATCTCGTTCGTCGCCTTCATCCGCTGGTCGCGCTCCTTCATCAGCGAGAACTGGTACCGGTTGTTGCGCCGGGTGCCCAGGAGCACGAACACCATCACGCCCGTGACGCCGATCAGAGCCGACGTCACCGGAGGCCCGAGGTACGTGTACAGCAGGCCCAGCGCAACGCCAACCTGCACCACAGCACCATGCATGCATCTTCAACGTACGGTTGTACAATTAACATCACCGACGAGTCGACGATCCACAAAAACATCAGGCGCGGCAGCAACACGTGCAAAATTAATATAGAACTCCGTGATTAACGGGACCGGAGGTTCGAGAACAGGGCCAGGCATCAACGGTGGAGACGTGGCCGGCCACCAACTCCCATCTAGCTAGGTCAACGACGACTCGCAAGTTAACAATATAATAATGTCGTCTGTGATGAGAGCAAACCTATATATATGGCTCCTCGGTCAAAGTTCATAACGCGTGTACGGTGTACGTATATCATCAATGTTTAACCTTCACACACAATCTTTAACATAATTATAATACAAATTTAGATTAATAATCAAATATAACTACCCAAGAACCACCGGAGATAATATAATACAAGATACATTTATGATTCAGTGTAAATTACGAGACTGTCATATCAAACAATTTTATATAAAAACTAGGCTAGAGAGAGAGACATGGTATAGGTCCTGTTCATCTGGCTTATAATCCGTCTTATTCAGCTTGTTTTTCAGCCGGAACAGTATTTTTCTCTTAAAAAAAAATCAGCCAATAGTGTTTTTCAGCCGGCTTATAATTCCAGCCGAACGGCTCCATAAACTACATACTCCTATACCAACTAATATGGACGCAGCAATAAAATAGACAAGGTCAAATTGATGGTGACCCCCGCTCTGCTCCTAACGATACTTGATACAGTAGTTGCGGGCTGGGGGCCGCGCGGCGCGACGTGGCACGAACGCCAGCCACATTTGGGTGACATCTACCATGACAATCCCACACCACACCACGCCATTCTTTTCCCTCCTTCCTAGGACTAGGAGACACTCCCAGATTTATTTCTTTTCTTTGTCTTCAAGAGAGGTTTATCCCCATGCTTGCACTGCGATAAGACAATGCTTTGGAAGGACAGCGCTCGTTTGCTCAAATCAAACATTTGGGGGGTTGCTGTTTAATATTTGAGTATATATACTCGTTTGTCTCTTTCATTCCTTTTGCATCCAGAGCTTCTCTTCGACGCAATCGTCACCTCGCCTCCTCCTCCAATTCCAATTCAGGTGATATTGGTTTCCCTCTCCTTCATCTCCACCAGGATTGGACTTCTCTGGTGAATTTGCAACTTGTGAGGGGAGGGTAAGAGGTGGTTGATGATGACTTGCATTAATGGGTAGACCAACGAAGGTTGACGAGTGGGGGACACAACAAGAGCAATTAAAACTCGCTTCGACTGGCTAGCGTAGCAGAATCTCACCTCTAGAAGAGAACAACAGCTGCATGCTCTACCTCCTTTGTTGCACTGCGCCGTCTGAACTCTGAAGGCATCATGCATGCACAGTTGCACACGTGACAAGTATTGATGCCTGCTAGCTGTACCTCGGTCCTTTGTCAGGAATCAGGAACAAACGAAAGCCGCACAGGATTCAATACGTGCGGTGCAGGGTGCCACGGCACCCCAATACGCCAACCACATGAGATGACTTGACTGAGAAAGGGTGGTGTGGTGAACTCGTGACTGGTGTGGAGGAAGGAAATGTGGAATCACAACAGCCGACTATAGCGCTATATGTACCATCTTTTAGAGACAATAGCGCTATATGTGGAGGAAGGAAAGCCGCACAGTTGCTGTGTGCACGATTCTGCATCCCCAAAGTGTTGTACAATCATCGATCATGCATGGCGAGTGAGATTTCCTTTCAGGAGGAAAAGCAAAACAGATAGATGAGCAACGGCTCTTGCGGATCCGCAGCGTCCAGGCTAGGATCGATCTTCGGCGCTGTTCCGTGTGCTGCAGCTGCAGCTGTGCCTACAGCTTATAAACTGATAATAAAAACTGTAGCTAAAACTATCAGAACTGGCAGCTGGCGTGTTCATGCTGCTTTGTTCCATGGTACCCACAATTAGTAACGGAATTGGGCACCCGCACCGTGCCTTGTAGTATCCAATCCATCGGCACTTGGCATCAGATACAAGAAACAAACAAGAAAGAGTAGGTACGTAGTATTTGTGAGCGTCAGAGGCACAGTGGCAGTTGCCAAATGCCAACACGAGTTACAATGCACAGCTCGCGCAGGTCCCCATCTATAGGAAGCAGCGCACGGTCCTGACAGATTAAAAAAAAACCCGTCGTGGCCATCGCCTTCGTCGACACGATTGATTTGATTCGTCTAGCTCGTGTACTAGTAGGATTCTGGATTCTCTCTCACTACCTAGAACACCCTTCGTTCCTTCGTTCCTGAATGTTAGAAAAACGTGTTTCCCACACAGACACGTTTCTCGGGCAACAAACAAAAAGAACAGAGCAGGATACAATAGTCTCGTTCTGCTACTGTATTTTGGAAAACGTTGTACTGTACGCTCTACATTTTGTACTACTCGGTACTGTATAGTACTGTACTACTCTGTCCCTTATTGACTATCGGTTGGGAAACGTGTTTCTCTCACAGCCCCATGTCCCGAGCGACCAACGAAAAAGAGACCGAGCGACAACGAAAAAGGGACCGAGGGGGTAGGTCGTTCATCTCATCCCCGAATGAACTTTGGACACAGCCAGCCAGACGACCCACACAGGATATCGTCGGAGGAGACAAAGGGGAAGGAGCCCACGAAGCCAAATTAACAACAACAAGATCGGAGTCGATGACGGAGTGTCCAAGGATACGCTGCAAGAACCGATGCTGGATGACGTGAGTAACGGATCGGAGGTGGTCAGTCGTCGTCACTTACACCGTCTTGTTGGAATGCATTACATTACGGATTGCATGCATTATTTGTGGGCGGTAGAGGCACGGTGGCAGCTGAGGGAACAAGCATCAAGCATTCAAGCATGCACACCTACCCCAACCACACGGAACTGTAATGCATGTAAGGGGTGTTGGGTCTGAGGAGTTAAAGTTTAATAAACACGGTCGTTTTATTTGACAAAAAGTTTCTAATCTTAAACTAATTAGGCTTAATAGATTCGTCTCGTAAATTACTCCTAATCTGTGCCGACATGCATGCAATTAGTCTATATTTAGTACTCCATACATTTGAGGAAACATTGATGTGACGAGAGTTAAACTTAACATATTGAAACCAAACAGGCCCTAAACTACTAATAATATGTGTGTAGCGGTCGCGTCGGTCCCCCACTACACTACTCGGCAACTTCATGCACCGCGACAAGGCCCGTTTGGTTCGGAGGAGTTAAAGTTTAACTCTCATCACATCAATGTTTCCTTAAATGTATGGAGTACTAAATGTAGACTAATTGTGACTAATTGTATGTATGTCGGCACAGATTATGAGTAATTTACGAGACGAATCTATTAAGTCTAATTAGTCTAACATTAGATTTTTTTTTGTCAAAAAAGACAAAACTGCTACCGTATTTATTAAACTTTAACATCCAAACCAAACGGAGCCTAATTTAGCCGTACTTTTCAACAAACTAGAAGTATTTTTCTCTACTAATAAATCAGCGTAAGCATGCTGCACTAGTCGAATTTCAGCGAAACGTCTGGTCCAACCAAGCGGAGCGCGGCGCACAATCAAACCAATACGTGCGAGTTTGAGTTCTGCCGCGCACCCAGGCGGCCAGGCCCCCCACGCCCACGCGCCACGCGCCCCTCCCTCCCTGACCTTTTCTATCCGATTGCCCCGCCAGAAACAAGAGTGAAACGAAGCGTTCCTATAGGAGGCAACGATATGGCCAATAATGGTGCAACGACAGCGTGCCGGCTGGAGCCCGGAGCTTAGCACTGCTTCTAGTCTAGCACATGCAGAATCGAAGAGGCAGTATACTGTATGTATATATCTACTAGGGATCAGGATCGAGCGTATGTAGGTATGTATGTACCTGGAGCGGCATGAGCCAGAGGTAGTGGATCTGCAGCATCATGTCGGAGAGCTGCTGCGCGTCGACGGCCATGTAGTTGACGATCATGCCGAGGCCGTGCTTCTGGCGCGCGGAGCACGAGAGGCGGAGCCCCTTGCGGTAGAGCGCCACGATGAGCGCGCCCCGGATCTGCATCCCCAGCTTCTGGCAGTGGAAATTGTACTGGTGGCTGCACAGCGCCTCCGCGCACTTGGCCGCCAGCAGCGTCGCCACCAGCCGTGCGCCTTCGCCCAGCGGCCGCTGCCCGGCGCCCGCCGACGTGAAGTCCACGAAGCTCTGGATCAGCGTGGGCCCCACGTACATGACGGTCAGGCGGAGCAGCGCCAGCGACGCGTTCAGCAGGAACTGCGCCCAGAAGGTGCGGAGCAGCGTGTGCCGGACCGGGTGGTTGTCCTTGGACGCCCACGACGACGGCCAGTGCAGGGTGAAGAGCTCGTGCATGCGCTCCGGCCGGTGCGACGGCGCCAGCGTCGGCACGTCCGACAGCTCCAGCGCCGACCGGTACCCGCGCTGCACCAGCGGGTTCATCCACGCCCACGTCGCGCGCGACGCCCACGACGCCGTCGCGTACGGGGTCACGTTCGCCTTGCTGTTGCTGTCGGTGGTGGTCTCCTCCTCCGCCGCCGCGGCCGCCCCGGTGGCGGCGTCGTTGACCGCCACCACGGCTACGACGCCCGTGGACCCGAGGATGGAGAGGAGCGGGAGGGGAAGGGACAGGACCAGCGCCGCGACCGCCAGCGCGTCGTCCGGGAGCCTCGCGGCGCCCGACGCGAGGCGCGCCACGGAGGTGCCGGCGAGGAGCGCCGCCAGCGCGGGCGCCGCCAGCCAGTAGAGGCGCAGGGTCAGCGGGTGCGCCGCCGCGCGGAACCGCTTCTCGTGCGCCACGACGGCCGCGGCGGCCAGGTGCGCCGCGCACTGCAGCGCCAGGAACACCGCCTCCAGGGCCTCGCCGCCCCTGCTGACCAGGGAAAGGACGAGCAGCACGGCGTAGAACGCGGCGAGGGCACCGGACGCCGCCAGCGCGACGACGAACCCGGCGCCGACCCGAACCACCACGGCCCTGTCCAGCAGCGGCTGCTTGTCTTCGCCGTTGAGGGCGCCACGGCGTCGTCGCCGTGTGGAGATGAGCTTGGCGGCGCCGAGGCAGAGCAGCGCGACGAGGAAGACCGCGGACGCGGCGGAGAGGAGCATCCGCTGCGAGCACGCGGTGAGGAAGAGGAAGGCGGCCCATTCCCCGAGACCCGCGGCGGGCGCGGAGGGGAGGTCGCAGGCCTCCGTGGTGAGCCACCACGGCGGCGGCGACGCGAGGGCCATGCGGCGGGCCGGCCGGGGTCTGGTGGTCAGGGGCGGCGGCGCATGCAGAGGCTGATGAGGATGGAGTGTGTGGCTCGGCTGCGTGCCAGACGAGACGAGACGAGACGAGACGCGAGAGGAGGGGAGGAGATGCAGAGCAAGTCAGGGAAGGGGGGCGTCTTCTTATTGTTTGGTCGTGGACCAGCGGTGTGAACGAGAGAGACGACGGGCAGGGCTTCATTTATGTGTGGTGTCACTGGTGTGGCGTGGTGTGGTTTGGTTCTGTGGTTGGGTCCACAATCCACACCGTCACTTTTCCGTGGATCCTTGCTGAGAAGCATGCGCTTGTCTCGGCCGTGCCGTGCTACAGCGGGCGGCAAACGGCACGTTTGCACTCGTCTTCCTGCCGTGTCGTCTTAGGAAGCACCATATGGCACCCACATATTCCATCCTAATCTTCGCGTCGGCGTCGCCAGAATATGCATCACAACACACCCTCTGCCAAAAAAAACTTCACAAAGGTATTCGCTCCTCTCAAGACACTTTGACTGCAAAAGGGCATGCCCTTACCATTTAAAGTCAAACCATTCTTTTCTCTCCATCAAAAATACTCTCTTTGTTTTCAAATTGTAAGGCATTTTAGCTTTTTCTTGACTCATAACTTTTACTAGACACCTACATATATATTAGGTCTAGATTCACAGTAAAAGCAATGAATCTAAAAATGTCAAAACGTCTTATAACTTAGAACGGAGGGAGTAATACTCTAAGTGATGATTTAGGTAACCATAAGCCGATCATTTTAACCTCATATGTCACAGATTGATTTAAGTATTTAGGTACAACTTGATTTCAATTTACATCCCAGGATCCAACGCTTAAAATGTAGTTGTTGGATAGTAAAGCACACAAATACATGAGATGGTTTATATGCAAGGTTATATTTGAGTTGTACTACTCAAATAGCTGTATGTGAAGTGAAGCACTTTCCTACTAATAATCTTATATCCTTTCCGATTGTTTACTTGTTTTCATCCAAGTACACCCTACCTTATGAGCATCCAAGTACACCCTACCTTATGAGTACCGCAGGCGCCTAGCTGTCAACGGGCTATAAATCTAAAAATCACTCGTGTTAAGTACACCTACCAATAGTGCCAATAAGTTTTGGAATAAATCTAAAAAAATGCTAGCACTCGTGTTAAGTCGAAGATAGAAATGGGGCAAAAAGGACCCCTATTGCTTATAGAAGGAATAAGAAAGGGGCAAAAAGGATATTTCATCGCTCTTCTCTCACATACGGAGACATAAATAAATATTTTAATACGTTCGGTGTCCTCCAGTAAATTTAACAACAACAAAAGTATCCACCAGCAAAAATCACTTTATTTTTAATGTCCACCGGCAAAGGGAGACCCACTTTCATTGTCGAGAGCAAATTTTGCCTAATTTAAAATTTAAAAGAGAGTGGGTACTAAGGATCTAATATATGAATAACATGCTGAAGGTGCAGTGATTCTGTGTCTTTTCTGGTCACACGAGACTGACAGATCCCTTCAGACCTCCGTTGTGCGGGACATGGGATCTGGTCTATGAACAACATTCCTGCTGTACTGAGGTTTTAGCATTCACCGCCTCAACCGCGAGAAACGACGTTTACGTACGACTCTGCTCTTGTTTTTTCTATTTTTTTTATTGAAAGGAGAGTGTTTTCCATTGATTGATTAATCAGCAGCATGAGTAGAATTATGAATGTATACTGCTCACGTCACGTGCAGATAACGGGGCCTGTTGACTCGCCACATTGCACACTGACCCGTACGTACGTCCGTCTAGCATGAGTACACTTAGGCCCGTTCACTTTGGGGTTGTTTAGTTGGTGAAAAAGTTTGGGTTCGGCTACTGTAGCACTTTTCGTTTTTATTTGGCAATTTGTGTTCAATCATGGACTAATTAGGCTCAAAAGATTTATCTCGTGATTTACAACTAAACTGTGTAATTAGTTTTTTCTTTCGTCTACATTTAGTACTCCATGCATGTGCCACAAGATTCGATGTGACAGGTACTGTGCAAACTTTTTTGGGTTGCATGGGCAACTAAACAGGCCCTTTCCAAAATATTTCCTCTATCACCCGTCACATCGAATCTTTAGATCCATGCATGGAACATTAAATGCAGGTAAAAAAATAACTAGTTGTACAGTTTGTCTGTAAAGGTCGAGATGAATCTTTTAAGCCTAATTAATTCATGGTTGGATAAATTTTGCCAAATAACAACGAAAGTGCTACAGGAATATTTCCCCTAAATATTTCGGAACTGAACACAGCCTTAGAATGAATGTACTGCTCTTGTACAGATAAATGGGGCCTGCTGCACTCGCCACATTGCACACTGGCCCGTACGTACGTCTAGCAAGTAGGCAGCTGATGTGCCCTACTGCATTGCATACATGATCCGTGCATCTGCTCTCTCGTAGCTTGACCCCGACCTCCTCGCATCATTTGACCACACACTCCGATTCCTTATAGGTATGGCTCACCCTTACCTTACGCAGTACGCTGCTGATCTGAATATATCGTCCACAAGTAATTCCATGTGTGGGCCAACAATTATTACTACTGTCGAGAGCTACGCTACGTACACGCAGCTCTCGGTCAGTTAATTACAGAGACCTCAACACATAAATATCGCTCAGGTAGCTGCTGTATTTTCCAGGGTCAATCCACATTGCATTGCCCACTCCCAGCTCCGAGGTTGGAATGGAGATCTCCCATGGGCCATGGCCGCCTGTCTCTTTATAACCTCGGACTGTCAAAAGATCGATGCTGCTCGATCCATCTCCTGACCATACAGCGAACAACCCCGTCAGTGTACTGTACTAGTGTAGGCAGGGCATCGACGTCTCCAATAAGGCAATACGTAACCCCTCGCGAAGCACGTGACGGTGATTTGACTTCATTTTCTGACCTGCTACTAGACGAAGACACAACGATGAGACAGAGAGTGAGATCGTCCTGGCCTCTCATTCTCCCTCACAATTGCAAGGGCCATTAGGAAAAACCAAAAGCCCCGTCATACACATTCAGCTGTTTCGAAGGGTCTCTAATTCCTTTCAAAATTACTCTAATTCCTAGTTGTAATAAAGAATTACGTACGCTGTAGTTAGGAGCTGTTTTTCTCTCTATCTATCCGTGGATAAAGTTTCGCTCTGGCTCATTTAGATATTGTACGTAGCATGGAGTTGGTTGTGATGGAGACAATGATCTAGTAGAAGCAAAGCAAAACTACTTGCATCTAGACGGACAAACAACAGAGATACTTGTGCTAGGACGACTGTGGTTGGATGGTCACGAGTAGCTCTCCACGGGATCCCCCCAGGCCGATCCGACGTCAACACACTAATAATTCCCTGTAAGACTATAGTACTTGTCAAACACGTAGGTGGAATGGCTACTGAATAAATAACATAATAACATCTTGATCAGCTATACAGTACCACGTATAGCGCGCGGACACGATGAATCGAACCGGCCGGGGCCAGACTTGTCAATGGCTTGGAGTGGAGGCCAAGCAGAGCTGGATTGACTCGCACTCGCGACCAGCGGCGGCTAGCGAGCGCCAGCAAAATTGTCCGGCATGGACGAACAAGAGGCGCCGCAGGTGTAGGCCTGCCAATCATGTGCGTGTCGCCGCCGGCCTGCGCCGCGCGCGGCTTTACTTCCTTTCCGGAATTCAGCTGGTTGAGCTTCTCGACATACCTTTCCGGAATTGACCGCCGTCGTCTATCTACAACTACAATAGGTAATTCGTACTGATCGATCTGCTGACCGGAGCGATACACCAAAGATCCATCGATGCAGAGGCGAAAACGATTTATGCGCACGTGGCCGCGAGAAAAGGCGGTGCAAGTTTTTCTTCACGAATCTCTCACACAGCCCACTTGCATGTACTACGCAGCTGCAGCTCCTCAGCTGAGCTATCCTGTAGCTTTGAGCTCCCCGCAGCCACATCTGCAGCGAACGGAGCCATCGCTACCGCCGCCGCCTCTGGCGGCCCTCCCCGCTCTGTGCCTCCACTCCCGTCCAGATGGAAACAGTGGTCTTTTACTGTTGGACATTGAATAGGAAAATTCAGTCAGCATTTATTATATTTTACTAAAACTCATTCATTTTAATAATCATAATTTAGACACATATTAATTAACCTAATATGGTTGTATATTATTGTTGGTTATATGAGAGAGATACTTATGAGTTGTATTTCTACCATAGGGGAGTGAGTTGAAGAACGTGTTATAAGTTGCAAAGTAGAAACATAAGATATAATCTATAGAATCAATTTTCGTCTCCCGTCCTGTGAATTTAAGATAGACTTATACATGAACTTTGGAAAGTGATGGAATGTCAAATTTCAAGCCAAATAGCCTAATTTGTTAAGTAGATTTTAATTGCCCCAAATGAAAGGATCCAAATGGCCGTTGAAAAGCAGAAATCACTAAAAGTTAGTTGTGTCATATATTATGCGAACTGATCGAGACTCTGAATAAACTTTATCAAACACTGGACGTACAGGGCATTTGACCTTCTCTGAAAGACTGAAACATAGGGCTGTATGTGTAGCGGGTTTTGGGGTTAAGCGTGCTATTTCCGCGGAGCGCTTGTAGACACGTCCGATGGCTCAGTGGCTGGCTGCAAGCCCTCTATAAAATTCATGGCAAGCAACACGGGTTGGTGGGTAGCCGCGAGCAGCCCACCTGCATGTCTAATAAACACACTTTATCCGTCCTATAGTAGATATAGTATTCGTTTTTTCTAGTGGTGGAATCTAGAAATTGTATCCTATTTTGGCCAGTGACAGTGGACCTAGATTTGTATTATCAAGTCATCTTCAACCTCTAGAGCCCATCATTTCTCTTTTTCATCTCTGACCTCTAAGAGGTCCGTTATCATGGTCATGGAAGCAGTAGATGAGGCTTTAGTCCTGCCCGTCTCACCGCTAAATCTGCCCCTTCTTTTTAGGACGGAGGAAGTATGGATACACACTCTAACCTATAGATGTATAGATACACATGCATGGATCCATATGTGGTGGATTCGTACTCTATCCATTTGAAATTATTACACAAACCTTGTTAATTTCTTTTTGTTAGCATAAAGCTTTGGCCTCAGGCTCGCCTTCTTGTGGTCTGGTTTCAACAAGACCTCAAGCGCAAGCTGCCTTGAAAGATGGGAAAAACCACCGAAACCCAAAGAGGAAGGGGGTTAGGAGTCCGCAACCTGGCCACGTAGAACACATGCCTCCTCCTCAAACATCTTCACCGCCTGCACCACCTAGATTCGTCTGCTTGGGCTGCCTGGGCAAGACAACATGCAAATCTAGTGACGATGGATGGTGTTGGTGATGGCAACCACTGGGAAGCATCGAAGAGCCTCCTGTCAGCTTAGAGGTGCATCAGCAAAGTCTCCATCGGCATTGGCACTATCACGGTATTTTGGTGGGACTCCTGGCTTGAGGGCGCCCAGCTGGCGCATCGGGTCCTGCTACTATTGGCACAACAATAGGAATCTCATGGAGGAGAAACTTTGGTTATGCATGTCTACCATGTGGAGTTGAATTGCAACACTTGGCTTCGGCTTCATTCTTCGTGGGTTTCAATATTAGGTCATATTAAGGGCATGTTTTGATACCATGGGCTAATTATTAGCTAACTAATTTTAGCTCACATTAGCTCTAGTACATTCAAACAAGAGGGCAAATAGGTGAGCTAATTTTTTTAGCCAAGTCTTCAACTTGTTGCTAGCCAACTAGCTAGCCAACCATAGCTAATTTGGATTAATTTTTAGCCAAACTAGTAACTAGCCATGTATATCAAAATATGCCCTAAATCATGTTATGAAAAAACACAATGTATAATTGTGATGGCGATGTATCTCACGTGTTGCCAACATAATTATTTATGATTGTCCGGAGCAGCAACTCTTTGCTGGGCAATTTGGATCACAAGAGATACTGGAATAATGATGTTTGATAAATGTTAACCAATCTTTTTTTGTAGATTCTTTTTAGGGCACATTGATTTCTATTTTGGGCCGTGCTTCATTAAGGGGAAAAGGGAACAAAGTACAACCGGTGCTAGCCACGACAAGATGCCATAATTAGCAAACTGGAGGAACACTTACACGAATCACCGGCTTCCACAGCGGCGCTAGAGCGGTGTACTAACGGAGGAAACAAATTGAGCGACTACAGAAAGAAAGGCTGTCGCCACTAGGTAGCTAAGGTGATCAGCGACACAAGGCAGCGAAATCCCATGGCGACCCAAGCGTTAGCCTCCTCTAGAATGAGAGCGATCAGCTGAGACGACGTCCTCGTGATTCTGTCGAAGGTTCTCCGATTGCGTTCCTTCCAAACCATCCAGGAGACGAGCAGCACTAGCGAATCGAAGCTGCGCTTGAAGTGCTTCGGGATGGTTGATCGCGTATTCTGCCACTAGTCCACTAGACAAGAGAGATCAGTCGGCGCCAAGTGCTGCAACCCCACCCTAGACAGTAGTCTATGCCAGACCTCACGAGTGAAAACGCAGGAGGCCAATAGGTGGTCGGTGGTCTCGTCCTGCTTATCACAGAGCACACAAGCCGCATCTTGCTAAAGACTGTGACGCTTGTGGCGCTCTGCTATCCACAAGCGCCCATGGAGAGCAAACCAAAAGAAGAATTTGACCTTGGGCGGCACCACCGATCTCCACACATGTTTGGCTCCAACCAAGGTTGTCATCCCAGCGAAGTAAGCTTTGTACGCTGACAAGGCGGTGTAGTCTCCCTTCTCCATCCATTTTCAGACAAAACGGTCGGAGTCCAGTGGCGAAATATGGATTGCTTCGAGCTTTTCCCATAGATGCACATATTCACAAAGTACCTAAGCCGTCGGCGCGTAACATATGTCTAGATACATAAAAAAATATATGTACAAAAAAACAAAGCGACTTATAATTTAAAACAGAGGGGTATTTTAGTTACCGTCTTAATTTTTAGTTTGAACATATAACAAGTTTAAAATCGGTGATGTGGCTGTAATAAGTGAAATGATGGTTATTCTTCGAAACCTGAAACTACATTTTCCTGTTATTAAAATTCTCGCGTGCGCGGTTGTAAGGTCCTAGATGGCTAGAGGGAGGGTGAATAGCCTATAAAAAAATCTACACAAATCACTAAGCAAACTTGTTAGAATAACAAACGGCGTATAGTGAGTTTTGCTTAGCCTACGGTTGTGATGCAAGCCTCTTATCCACAAGTCTAGTAGAATATGATCTCTAGTTCACACAAGGGCTATGTCACTAAACTTACACTAGTGAGCAAGCTAACAACTACTAGCAAAGGCTACCACTAGAGCTACACAAGATAATCTAGTAAATGTAAATGCGAGAGAGAGGATTGTGAATCTTATACCGACGATGGAGTGAAGATATTGCCAATCACCAAGATGATATACAATCAATCAATATTGACAACAACACAATATGAAGACCAATCACTGGGAGACAAGAGACATAATATTTTTTGTTCACCCGGTGTTCACTTGTGCACCGACAAGCTACGTCACCGGTTGTGTCGACCAACACCTAGATGGTTCCTCGGTGTGACCCTCAAGTCACTTGCCCCTCAAGGCACCGCAAGACACTACTCTCAAGTGAGGTAACTCAATGACACGCGCAATCTACTAGAGTTGCTTTTAGCGCTCCACCGAGGAAAGCACAAGAACCTCTTACAATCAACCGGAGGTGGCCAAGAACAATCACCTTCTCTTGCCAACGCCTCCAACAATCTCCAAGCCGGCTAGAAGCGGTACTCTCCAAGAGTAACAAGAAATCCACCGGCTAAACCACCCACAAGTGCCACTAGATGCCCTCAAGCTATGCAATGCACTTTGGGATCACTCAATCTCACTTATAATTTGCAATCAAGCAAGAGAGATGAGTAGGAGGAGAAGCTCTAGCTCAAAGGATGCACAATAGTGTTAGAAATCACGAGTTTCCTCCTCAAGGGCCGGCCAACGAGTATTTATAAGCATCCCAAACGAATAGAGCCGTTGTACCCCTTCACTGGGCACTTTTCGGGACGACCGAACACGCTGGTCGTAACTGACCGGACACGCTCAACCGCGTCCGATGCTCCAACGGTCACTGCGCCAACAGTCAAACCGAACGACCGGACGCGCCCCAGGCAATGACCGGACGCGCCCCTCAAACGACCGGACACGCCGCTAAAACGACCGAACGCACCGATCGCACAGTACCGTGTGCCCGCGAAGCATCGACCGGACGCGCTCCAGGCAACGACCGGACACGACAGTGCCAGCGTCCGGTTAGAGTCCAGTAAGCTCTCTCAATGACCGGACGCGTTCGATCACGTGCGACCGAACGCGCCGCGCGTCCGATCGACCTTGCGAACCTCAGTTCCCTCTGGGCGACTGACCGGACGCGCCGGTCCCGCGAGTGATCGGACGCGCCGGTTGCAAACCCTAACACCCGCGTGCCTGACTGCTGTGTTGAACTGACTGGACGCGTCCAGTCAAACCGTGACCGCGTCCGGTGCAGCGTCCGGTCACCTCTGTGACCTCTGTTCGCCTTCGTTTCTTTTCCGACTTTCGGCGTAGTGAAAAATAGGCATTTCAACTCCTCGAAAACGCCTGAATCATTTTCGAACACCTCTCTACCGCTCAAACTTCAACACCTTAGCAAATATGCCAACACTAACAAGTGATCACCACCTTGTGCATGTGTGTTAGAATTTTCATAATCATTTTCGAAGGTTTTCTAGTTAGCTCACTAGGCCCTACATGCAATGCACTTCATGAATTCACCTAGTGGCACCCGTGCATCGAATAACCGAAAAGACTTCCCCTCTTAATAGTTCGGCTATCGATCCTAAACCACTTACACCCTCTATGGTGTCTTGAGTGCAAAACAAAAATGGCCCTATGGTTATACCTTTACCTTGAGCCCATTTTATTTTTTCAAAAGATATGATCCACTTCATATCATCACATGACCGTCTCGATCCATCAACTTTGACTTCACTTGCTCTTCACCGTTACATCGGTCCGTCGGCGCCAAGTCTTGCTCAAGCTTCACCATCGCATGGTCCTTCGCTTCGAAGCCTCGACTTGCCGTTCACCTTCACAACCGGTCCATCGAGCCAAGCATCATCTTGGTCTTCATCATCTTGGTCACATGAGTCAATGTCATGTCTCATATTCAATGACCACCTTTATCTAAATCATCCACTTAGATACAAATGTTAGTCCTAGGTTTTATCAATTAGCCAAAACCAAATTAGGGACTTTCAATCTCCCCCTTTTTGGTAATTGATAACAACCCTCACAAAAGATGATTTTTTCATAATAAAAGTTTTGAACTTGTCATACTTGTCCAATCATTTTGCTCATAAGTAAAGTTTGGACAATTATGACAAGCTCGGTTTTGGTAGCATTAGCTCTCCCTACATATGTGCATAGAGTTTGGATTGAAAGCTTTGCACATATGCATAATAGAAGTGTTGAGAGAGTAATTCTATCAAAATGATGCTAAGGTGTAAGAAATGGACCTTTGAAGCGTGATACCAATCAGAGTTGCCTTTTACACTATCCTTAGCATCATGAAGTAACTAGACATCCATCACAACTCAAGAACCCCGTGAGATCAACATTATAGTAAAGGTTCTTGGATCACTTGTAAAGTTCACTTGTAAAGATTGAGGCACGTCTAGATACCACATGTAAAACTATTCCTATGCATGCTAGTAGATCATTTCATCATTCAAGTTCTATACTAGCATTGCACCACACAAGCATGTATATTGAATTTTAAATACATGTGCAATGAGCAAGTCATATGAGAATGCACAAACAAATGTAACAACTTTGTTTATGAGCTTGCTCCCCCTACTTGTGTGCATCAAAATTTTATTTACCCCTTTATCATGTTGAATCATCTTTTTCTCTCCCCCTTTGTCAACAACTTACCCAAAAATGGGATCAAATTGTGGAGAGAAGAACAATGTTTGATGGAGTAGGTTAGAATTGATCAAATTTGGTTCAACCTAGAACACTTGCCAAAGATATTTAATTCGATTTGAACCAAAGACAAGCTTCTTCACACCTCATAATAAGGGTTATCTTGCCTATGTTGAATTAAACACTTATAGCAAATTTTCTAGATTCAACACCAGGTTTGCAAGCTCACAAACGTGTCATATGCCACCACTAGATCAAAACAAGCATAGAAGCAATAGTGGTAACATATATCCATCAAATTCATTTGTTTATCATGAATGCTCATGCATACCACTTATTATGTCTACATGCTCTAGCAAGTCCTTAGCATAGGATGAATGACATGTTAATCAACTTTACCTTGCAATGTTGAAGGAGAGGCATGTCAATAAGTGGGTGGGGTGCGTTCAACTCATGTTTGAGAAATCAAGAATGTTCAACTCATTCCTTAGCTTGCAAAACCTCTTTTCATCAAGTGGCTTGGTGAGAATATCGACAAGTTGATCATCGGTGCCAACACTTTCAATGGCAATATCTCCCTTTTGTTGATGATCTCTAATGAAATGATGCCTTATGTCAATATGCTTTGTTCTTCCCTGTTGAACCGGGTTTTGTATCATCTTGATTGCACTTTCATTATCACATAGCAATGGCACATTCTTGAAGTTGAGGCCATAATCCTTCAAAGTTGATTTCATCCATAGCAATTGTGCACAACTCCCCGCACTCACATATTCGGCTTCGGCGGTAGAGATTGCCACACTATTTTGTTTCTTTGAGGACAATGACATAAGTGATCTTCTAAGTAATTGACATGTGCCACTTGTGCTCTTTCTATTGATCTTGCAACCCCCATAGTCAAAGTTTGACCCCTTGGGATACCATAGTCCAATATCTCTTATTTGCTTCAAGTACGTCAATATTCTCTTTGCGGCCGTGAGATGACTCTCTCTAGGTGAGACTTAATATCTAGCACACATACAAACACTAAACATGATATCCGGCATTGATGCGGTGATATAGAGTAGACTTCCAATCAAAGATCGATATTCCTTTTGATTCACTATTTTGCCATCAAGATCACTATCCAAATTACCATTTGTACCCATTGGAGTTGAAATTGGCTTTGCATATTGCATTCCAAACTTCTTCAACATGTCCCTTATGTATTTCCCTTGACTCACAAATGTTCCATTCTTCAATAGCTTGACTTGGAGACTAAGGAAGTATCTAAGTTCACCAATCATAGATATTTCAAACTCTTTGGCCATCATAGCACCAAATTCTTCACAATAAGCTTGATCGGTTGATCCAAAGATGATGTCATCAACATATATTTGTATTATGAATAGATCATTCCCAATCTTCTTGGTGAATAGAGTTGTATCAACCTTACCCATCTTGAATCCCTTAGAGAGAAGGAAATCCCTTAGCCTCTCATACTATGCTCTAGGTGCTTGCTTTAAGCTATATAAAGCTTTCTTCAACTTATACACATGGTTGAGTTTCTTGTCATCTTCAAATCCGAGAGGTTGCTCAATAAAGACTAACTCATTGATGATTCCATTGAGAAATGCACTTTTGACATCTATTTGATATAGTTTGATGTTGTGTGCACAAGCATAAGCCAATAGAATCCTTATTGCCTCCAATCTTGCCACGGGAGCATATGTCTCATCATAGTCAAGACCTTCTACTTGAGTATAACCTTGAGCAACTAGTCTTGCTTTGTTTCTCACCACAATGCCATCTTGATCTTGCTTGTTTTTGAACACCCACTTGGTTCCAATCACATTGTAGTCATTTGGCCTTTCTACCAATTCCCAAACATCATTTCTTGTGAAATTGTTAAGCTCTTCTTGCATAGCCATGATCCAATTGGCATCGCTCAAAGCTTCTTCTATTTTCTTTGGTTCTATGATTGACACAAATGATGCATGCTCACAAAACATAGCCAATCTTGATCTTGTTTGCACACCACTTCTAATATCACCAATAATATTATCAATGGGGTGATCTCTTGCAACATGTTGTGGTTGGAGTACTTACACTTGATTGCTTGAGCTTGGTTGATCACTTGATGTATCTTGATGAGATGAACTAGCACCATGATCTTGCACTTAAGAGTCATTAGCTAGCTTGAATGGAGAATTAAGCACTTGATCTTTATCATCATCTTGAATATCAATTACTTACTTTGCTCTAATGTCCCCCAATGTCTATGTTCTTCATTGCTTCCACCAATTGAGTTTCACCAACATCATCTAGATTCTCTTCTTCATCTTGTGACCCATTGGTTTCATCAAATTGCACATCATGGACTTCTTCTAGAATGCCACTTGAATTGTTCCAAACTCTATAAGCTTTGCTTGTAGTTGAATAACCAAGTAGGAACCCCTCATCACATCTCTTGTTAAACTTTCCCAATCTAGTGCCCTTCTTTAAGATATAACATTTGCAACCAAACACCCTAAAGTAAGAAATATTGGGCTTTCTTCCATGAAGTAGCTCATATGGGGTCTTCTCTAGCAATGGATGACAATATAGTCTATTGATGTAGTAGCCAGCGGTATTGATTGCTTTATCCCAAAATAATTGACTCACATTGTACTCATGAAGCATTGATCTAGCCATATCAAGCAATGTTCTATTCTTTCTCTCAACTAGGCCATTTGATTGTGGAGTGTACTTGGCCGAGAATTGATGTCTAATGCCATAGTGATCACAAAGTTCTTTAATTCTTGTATTCTTGAACTCACTTCCATTGTCACTTCTCACTTTCTTGATTCTAATCTCAAACTCATTGTGAACTCTAGTGAGAAAGGTCTTGAAGATGTCAAACACTTCACTTTTATCACTAAGAAAGAATACCCATGTGAATCTTGTGAAGTCATCCACTATAACAAAACCATACTTATTACCACCTATGCTTGAGTATGTTGTTGGGCCAAATAGATCTATGTGCATCAAATCAAATACTTTGCATGTGCTCATTGTACTCTTCTTTAGATGTGAGCTTCCAACTTGCTTCCCGGCTTGACATGCACTACAAAGCTTATTCTTCTCAAATTCAACATCTTTCAAACCATTGACAAGATTGTGAGTTGTAAGCTTCTTCAATTATTTCATGCCAACATGACCAAGTCTTCTATGCCAAAGCCAACTCATACTTGATTTGGAGATTAAGCAAGTTGTCAAAGAAGTTTCTCTAGCATTGAAGTCAACAAGCTAGAGATTCTCATATCTAAAGCCCTTGAATGCCACATTTGAGCCATCCATACTAATGACTTCCACATCATCATCCCCAAAGATACATTTGTAACCAAGATCACATATTTGTGCCATGGATAGAAGATTGAAATCTAAGCTTTCAACTAGCAACACATTTGAGATACTCATATCATTTGATATTACAATCTTGCCCAAGCCAATAACCTTGTCTTTCTTGTTATTGCCAAATGTGATAGAATCAACACCACTATCATTGTCATTGATTGAGTCAAACATTCTTGATATACCGGTCATGTGTTGAGTGCACCCACTATCAATAATACAATGCCTTCTTCCGGCTTTGTAATTGACCTACAAGCAAATCAATGAAGCTTAGGTATCCATTTTTGCTTGGGTCCTTGTAGGTTAGTAACTAAGCTCTTTGGTACCCAAATAGCCTTCTTCTTTGGGCCAACAATGGGTGTACCAATAAACTTAGCTTTCACACCCTTCACACCTTTGGTAAGCACATAGCAAGAATCAAAAGGTATAGCATTAACAAGATTCTTGCTTTGGTTCTTTTTATTACAATTATGCTCTAGGTGCCCAACTTGCTTGCATCTATTGCAAAACCAACCATTGCTCTTCATAAAGCTAGGCTTTGGAGTTGCAAAGGCCGACTTGCCTTTCTTGGGGGTGTAGCCCAATCCCTCTTTGTTAAGAGAGAACCTTTGGCTACCCAAGCACTTAAGCAAGCGGGCCTCACCACTATAGGCCTTGCCTAGGGCGTGAGTGAGCTCATCCACCTCTCTCTTGAGAGTCTCATTCTCAACCATTAGTGTGGTATCATGAGTGAAACCATCACTAGTAGAGGAGGTAGAGTCGGTGGTGGTGGATGAAGAGCTACAAGAAGGGTTAGCATTTGATGTGATGATAGGTTCATAAGAGGATTCATCAATTATATCACATGTAACACCTATATCACATGATACAACAACCTCCTTCTTTGCTTGTTGCTCAAGTAGCAATGAGTGAGCTTTTTTAACCTTGGAATGAGCCTTACCAAGATCCTCATGGTCTTCCACTAGACTCTCATGAGTGGTCTTAAGCTCACTAAGAACTTTCTCAAGTATTGCTACTTTCATTGAAAGCTTCTTACACTCCTTATTCTTGGCAATAGCTATGTCTCTAGTTTGTTGCATCAAGTCATATAGTTGTTCTTTAGTTGGTTCATCATCATCATTTTCATTTTCATTATCATTATCACTATCATGAACATATTCCATTTCACTTTCATCATCACTCTCATCATATAATACCTTAGCTTCCTTGGCCATGAAGCATGAAGAGGATGAACCAAATAGTGATGGCTTCTTGTTGATAGCAATAGAAGCAAAAGCCTTGTTGGATGATGATTCTTCTTCTTCATCATCATCACTTTCCCAAGTGACCACATAGGCTCCATTCTTGCCCTCCTTGAAAGTCATCTTGGCTTCTCTCTTTTTCTTCTCAAACTTGCCCCTCTTGTTCTTCTTCTTCTTGTCATAGGGACATTTGGCTTGTAGATGTTCAGTGCTATCACAATTGAAGCACTTCCTTTGTTGCTCATTGCTCTTGAGATTGTCATTTCTCTTTTTAAAGCCTCTTCTCTTAATGAACATGTGACCCATTTTCTTGACTACAAGATTAAGTGCCTCATCATCAATTTCAAAATCTTCACCTTCATTATTGTCTTCTTCTTCTTCTATGATAATAGCTTTGCCCTTGGAGGAGATGGCCTTGAATGCCACGGTCTTCTTCTTCTTTTCTTCCTCCTTCTTTTCCTTCTCATCGGCATCTTGATCATACTTGTCATATGTCAATACCTCTCCAAGCAAATCATTTGGCTTCATTGTTTGAAGCCCAACTCTTTGTAGCATCATGATCAAAATTTTGAATTTTCTTGGTAAGCTCAACAAGAACTTGTGGCAAAAATCTTGGTCTTGTGTCTTGTGCCCTAGGCTCTTGAGATCATTCACAATGACTTGCAATCTATGGAACATCTCCAAGATTGTTTCTTCTTCTTTCATCTTGAAGTTCTCAAACTCACTCTTGAGTCCATATAGCTTAGCACTCTTCACAATCTTAGTGCCCTCATATGTTTCACTCAATCTTATCCACACTTCACTAGCAAATTCTAAATCCTTGATGCCCTCAAACACCTTTGAGTCAATGCCACTGTAGATGGTATTGAGAGCCATCCGGTTGCAAGTGCGGTTGTCTCTATCATTGAGAGTGAGGTTGTTGGGATCAAGGATTGCATAGTCCTTCTCGGTGACTTCCCACACCTTCTCATGAATTGAGCCAAGGTACATAGTCATCTTCCTTTTCCAATAGTCAAAGGAAGAAACTCCATCAAAGAATGGTGGCTTGCCCCCAACATGATTGAACACAATTTGAGCCATTTTTCACACCGAAGGATGTTAAGCCTTGATTAGAATGGTGACCACGGCTCCGATACCACTTGTAAGGTCCTAGATGGCTAGAGGGGGGTGAATAGCCTATAAAAAATCTACACAAACCACTAAGCAAACTTGTTAGAATAACAAACGATGTATAGCGAGTTTTGCTTAGCCTACGGTTGTGATGCAAGCCTCTTATCCACAAGTCTAGTAGAATATGATCTCTAGTTCACACAAGGGCTATTTCACTAAACTTACACTAGTGAGCAAGCTAACAACTACTAGCAAAGACTACCACTAGAGCTACACAAGATAATCTAGTAAATGTAAATGCGAGAGAGAGGATTGTGAATCTTATACCGACGATGGAGTGAAGATGTTGCCAATCACCAAGATGATATACAAGCAATCAATATTGACAACAACACAATATGAAGACCAATCACCGGGAGACAAGAGACACAATATTTTTTGTTCACCCGGTGTTCACTTGTGTACCGACAAGCTACATCACCGGTTGTGTCGACCAACACCTTGATGGTTCCTCGGTGTGACCCTCAAGTCACTTGCCCCTCAAGGCACATCCCGCAAGGCACCGCAAGGCACCACTCTCAAGTGAGGTAACTCAATGACACGTGCAATCCACTAGAGTTGCTTTTGGCGCTCCGTCGAGGAAAGCACAATAACCTCTTACAATCAACCGGAGGTGGCCAAGAACAATCACCTTCTCTTGCCAACGCCTCCAACAATCTCCAAGCTAGCTAGGAGCGGTACTCTCCAAGAGTAACAAGAAATCCACCGGCTAAATCACCCACAAGTGCCACTAGATGCCCTCAAGCTATGCAATGCACTTTGGGATCACTCAATCTCACTTATGATTTGCAATCAAGCAAGAGAGATGAGTAGGAGGAGAAGCTCTAGCTCAAAGGATGCACAATAGTGTTAGAAATCACGAGTTTCCTCCCCAAGGGCCGGCCAATGAGTATTTATAAGCATCCCAAACGAATAGAGCCGTTGTACCCCTTCACTGGGCACTTTTTGGGATGACCGGACGCGCCGGTCGTAACTGACCGGACGCGCTCAACCACGTCCGATCCTCTAATGGTCACTACGCCAACGGTCAAACCGAACGACCGGACGCACCCCAGGCAATGACTAGACGCGCCCCTCAAACGACCGGACGCGCTGCTCAAACGACCGGACGCACCGATCGCACAGTACCGCGTGCCCGCGAAGCATCGACCGGACGCGCTCCAGGCAACGACCGGACGCGACAGTGCCAGCATCTGGTTAGAGTCCAGTAAGCTCCCTCAATGATCGGACGTGTTCGATCGCGTGTGACTGGACGCGCCGCGCGTCCGATCGATCTTGCGAACCTCTGTTCCCTCTGGGCGACTGACCGGACGTGCCGGTCCCACGAGTGACCGGACGCGCCGGTTGCAAACTCTAACACCCGTGTGCCTGACTGCTGCGTTGAACTGACCGAACGCGTCTGGTCGAACCGTGACCACGTCCGGTCACCTCTGTGACCTCCGTTCGCCTCCGTTTCTTTTCTGACTTTCGGCGTAGTGGAAAATAGGCATTTCAACTCCTCAAAAACACCTAAATCCCATGCTCGCAAGCTCGACGGGAGGGAGAGAGAGACCCAAACCCTCTCTACCGCTCAAACTTCAACACCTTCGCAAATGTGCCAACACCAACAAGTGATCACCACCTTGTGCACGTGTGTTAGCATTTTTATAATCATTTTCAAAGGTTTTCTAGTTAGCTCACTAGGCCCTACATGCAATACACTTCATGAATTCACCTAGTGGCACCCGTGTGTCGAATAACCGAAAAGACTTCCCCTCTTAATAGTTCGGCTATCGATCCTAAACCACTCACACCCTCTATGGTGTCTTGAGTGCAAAACAAAAATGGCCCTATGGTTATACCTTTGCCTTGAGCCCATTTTGTTTTTCCAAAAGATATGATCCACTTCATATCATCACATGACCGTCTCGGTCCATTGACTTTGACTTCACTTGCTCTTCACCATTGCATCGGTCCATCGGCGCCAAATCTTGCTCAAGCTTCACCATCGCATGGTCCTTCGCTTCAAAGCCTTGACTTGCCCTTCACCTTCACAACCGGTCCATCGAGCCAAGCATCATCTTGGTCTTCATCATCTTGGTCACATAAGTCAATGTCATGTCTCATATTCAATGACCACCTTTATCTAAATCATCCACTTAGATACAAATATTAGTCCTAGGTTTCATCAATTAGCCAAAACCAAACTAGGGACTTTTAGTGGTGCACATGCAGTATATGAAATAAATATATATAAAGAGAGATACACAAGTGTTGTAAAAAAAGAGATATACACATGGTCTGCGGATTTTGTTGACATACTCTAACAAGTGACCACGATAGTGATCTTGATTCTAGAACCCTTTTTTTTGATAGTGGAGTGCACAGAAAAATGCGTTGAATAGAACACTGAGGACGTGGCGGTTATGAGAGTGGTTATGGGAGGCGGCTCGGGGGATGACGCTTGTCACCGGGGGGCCCGATGAAGGTGCCCGCCTCTCCGGCGAGCGGAGGCATCTATGGAGAGGGCACAGGGAAGGCTTGCTCGAGTTTGGAGCATCCCTGGGAGAACCTAGGAGGTTCCAAAATGGAGGCCCCTCCGAGAACATCAGAGCGAAGTGAGTCATCCAAGTCACCGGTGTCCGACGGTGCCGGGAAGGCAGGGGATGTGGGGAAGATCACCTCGACAAGAGCGCATTCATGGGAGAACCTAGGATGAGCTCAAGTAGACAGATCTCTGAGAACATTCGAGAGGAGCAAGGTGATCTCTCAGCCCCATGCGACTGAGGCAAAATCGCCGAGGTCGGAGGTATGCAACCAATCTTCCCCCTTGTGTGATTCTAAGAGAGTCATTCCAGTTTGTACATGGCATAGTGTTGATCAAATTCGTAAGAAGAATGATGAACATAATTTGCGTCCCGGTTTGTTTTCTCTCATAGATGTTTTTGAGCAGGAGACTCGAAAACACGGTAGCTTTGCTTTTCTAGGGAGGCATTCTGATAATTCATCTGCTACTTGATTCACTAGTTCATTTATAGAAACAATGAATTATGAGATTGAAAATCTAAATCAAATCAATATGAAGAAGGATGAACAGGGGAATTTCAGGAACAAAGGAGCTAATGATGAAGGGGTTTCAGATACAATCATAATGGGTAACCAGGAGTTGAAACCCACCCAGCTCGCTTACCCTTTTGGCACCTATGTGGATGACATCTACCAAAATCAGTCTTGGTCTAATAGGGAAGGGGGCTGGTTCTAGGTTCCCAAAGCCACCACACTCCACGCCAAAGAAAAAACCTAGGGTTCTCGGCCTCAGCAGCGAAGATCCAACGTTTTTGCCCCTAGAGGCGAAAAGTGGTCAAGGCAAGATATCGACGGGTGGATGATCGGTCATTTACAGTGGTGGTGAAGCAAGAGAGGATGGATCGTGGTTGGCAAGGAGGCTACCAGGATCAAGCAGAGCCATGATCGCGCCTAGGTGCTAGAGGTGGCCCGGGGCGCCGGGGGGAAGGGAGAGAGTGGCATGGAGAAGACGAAAGAAGAGCTCAGTAGAACTTCAATAGAGGTGAGGATCATTTCCGATTCAATACTCAAAGAGTAGATTTCAAGTAGGGTGCTGGAAACGTTAACAGTGGGTGGGGAATTTCAAAAGAGAGATTACCGGTCAGGATCTGGAGGGCAACATACTAGGGATTATCAGAGAGTTGATTACCGTGCTAGATCTAGAGGTTAGTACAATGCCAATGAGGAAAGAGGGAACTATTTTGCTAGGAAAAGAGGAGATGACTTTGAAAGAGGAGGGGCAAACAAACGTCGAATGAATGAGAGGGAGGACTAGAATACAAAGAGTGATTTGAGGAGCAAGCTTATCAGGAACCAAGATGAGCGAGGAAAAGCTAATATGTATAGAGGGGATAGAGCTAAAGGAAATTGGGATAACAGAGAAGGAACTTTTATCAATCCTGAGGTCCATTGCTTCAACTGCAACAAGAATGGACATTATCAGAAGGATTGTAAGAACCTGCCATAGTGCTATTGTTGTAGGAAGGATGGTCATAAGAGTTCTATGTGTCCAGAAAAGAAAGGGTTCTACAGCATCAGGGTCCCTGTCAAAGAAGGTACTAAGAAAGGAGTGAGAGGAGTTATGAAAATTCTGCAAGGGACTGCAACTGTTGACATGATCAGGACTAAACTTAGGGATTTATTCAGAGAAAATGTGGATTGGGAGATCTGCAGGTTAGCAATTGACAAGGAGTTTATGATCTTCTTTCCTGATGATGATAGGAAACATCAACTTGCTAGGATTAAAAACTTTGAGTTTGAGACTGCAGCTATTAAAGCACATGTTAGGCCTACTGAACTAAATCCTAGATCAGATGGTTATTTGGAAGTGGTTTGGGTCAAGGCATACAATTCCTAGATTATGTACTATCCCCTGAGGTAGTGATGGAAGTGGCTCATTTGGTGGGTGATCCTGAGGAGGTTGATATCGCAAGTCTTAAATGGCAGGGGCCAGCGAGAGTTAAAATTAGATGCAGAGATTCAAGGGAGATCAAAGGAGAGACTCAGGTTTTCTTTAATGGAGATAGTCGTAGGATTAAATGGGTGGTGGAAAGTGGTAAAGATCAATTTGACAAAGAGGTAAATACTTCAAAATTTGATAGACATAGGGACAAAGTTGATGATGAAGATGAGGAGGAGGAAGAAAGCCAAGATAAATTCAGAGCTAAGCAGCAACAGAGTCAACAAGATGTAGGACAGACATCTGATGTAAATAGAAACACTGCTTTTTTCAACACAAAGTTAATACCAACCAGAGCAATCTAAATACAAAGGTGAATGAGTAGAAAGCATGTGAGAAGCCTCCACCAGTAAGGGAAGAGGAAGCCACGATGATCTCTGAGGAAAACCAGATTCTTACTCAGCAAAGTGATACATTGGGTGATAAAGGAGCATCAGAGGATGATTTTCAACAAAAGGTGACTAATATTTTGAACATACAAGTTGGAGCCTCTGATACACAAGAGAAGGTGCAGGTCTAGGGAGAGGCAATCTTGGTAAATGAGAACCCTGAGGAGACATCATTACTCAAGGAATCTGAACAAGGATTATGCTAAGGATTATGACCCAACAGAACAGGAGAAAGCGGAGATGGAACTGTATGAAAAGGAGCTAGAAGATCTAGAAGCTCGACAACAAAAGGCAGAAATGGAGCTGATAGAGAGACAGTTTGAACATAGAACTGAGAAACTAGAGAATGTTATGAATTTTAGTAAATGAGCTACATCCAATATGAGGGCTGATGACAAGAATACAGAAAGTGAGGATGAGCTTGTTGATATGACTAAGCAAGATCAAGTGATCATAGAAGAAAAAGGGGGGAGACCAAAGAGGAGACAATGAACAGAGAGATTAAGATCCAAGCTGCAATAGCACAAAGGAGTCAGAGAACTAATAACCAGGGGCTCAAGATTCTGGAGCAGGCTTCCAAATTCAAGGCGCAAAAGAATGAAATTACAGGTATGCCAAAGTTTACTGCATTCAATTCACAACCTTTTGATAAGTTATCTAAAATTATAAATAGTTGTAAAATTAAATTGGGTAATGAAATAGAAGAACACCTAGCTATAGACAGGCTCAAGGCTCATGAGGCAGCCAATGCAGCTATTCTAGAGGCAAAAAAGAAATCTCAACAAGAACAAAGTTTGAAGAATTCAACAAATTGTTTTGTAAGTTTGGAGGTGGATCCAGATATTGAGGAGGTTAGATATGATAAACCAGAGGAGCAGATAGAGGAGAAACCTGACAGTTCTAAGAAAATAGAGAATGGGCCTCAGAAGAGTAAAGCCCCTAAAAGGGGAAGACCAAGGAAGCATAGATGAAGATTCTTTTTTGGAATATCAGGGGTTTGGGGGGTGCTGGTAGAAGGTGGCAGTTTAAAGATCTTATGAGCTTCCATCATTTAGAGGTGATTTGTCTACAAGAAACAATTAAGAGGGATTTTTCTGACCATATGTTAAAGGATTTGGTTAATGGGCAAGATTTTAGCTAGATTTGAGATTGAGGCAGTGGGGAATTTTGGAGGTACACTTACTGGGGTTAAGAATGGTGATATTGAGGTAATCAGCTGTGATACAGGCTCTTTCTTTTCAAGCATGAAAGCCAAAAATAGGAAGGACAACATAGTGTGGGAGGTAATCAGTGTATATGGCCCTGCACAGAATGAGAGGAAACATGTGTTTTAGAGGAGCTAACTACTAAAATCAATAACACTCAGTGTCCCTTCATCATTGAGGGTGATTTAAATCTAATCAGGTTTGCCTCTGAGAAATTAACACAGCATGTTGAGCAGAGCAAGATGGATATTTTCAATAATTTCATTTCAGAAACTGTTATTAAGGAGATGCTTAGGAAAGGGAGTAGATTCACATGGACAAACAAACAAGAGCAGCCTATAATGTGTACATTAGATAGGGTGTTCACAAGTTATGATTGGGATTTTAATTATCCATGGGCAACTTGTGAAGTTCTAACCAGAGTAGGGTCAGACCACAACCCACTACTAGTCACTATAGAGGATGTAAGAGTGAGCCACCCTTATGTTTTCATATTTGAGATGGCTTGGTTCTAACACACAGAGTTTATAGAGAAGCTTCTGGCTAAATAGCCAAATAGGGAGAATGAGGATATCCAGGATTACTGAAAGAGAGTCAAGAAACATATCAAAACCTTTTGTAAAGAATGGGGTAGTAATGTTAGAGGTCAGCTAAGGAAGGAGAAGAAATCTTTGATGGAAGAAATTAAGTTGATTGATGCTAAAGCCAAAGAAGAATATTTAAATGTAGCACAGTGGAATGAGAGGTATACAAAGAGTAGGCTTTAGAGCAAATATATGCCTCTGAAGAAATTCAATGGCAAAAGAGAGGGGGTGAAAAGTGGATCCTTCATGGTGATAGCAACACTGGTTCTTTCATAATAAGGCCAATGGAAGGAAAAAGAAGTGCACTATCTTTTCTTTAGAAGATAGGGATAGGACAATTACTGGAGATCAAACTTTAAGAGAACATATAGAGGATTATTACAAAAATCTTTTTGGATCAGAAGAAGCTGGGGGATTGTTAGTGGAAGATGACTTCTGGTCTAATCAAGAGATACTTTCAACGGAGGAAGCTAGTGAATTGATACAACCTTTTTCTATGTCTAAGATTGAGGAAGCCTTAAAAGATATGGACTCAAATTCTACTCCAGGTCCTGATGGTTTACCTGCTGGATTCTACAAGAAAATATGGACACACATCAAAGGAGTTATCTTTGAGATGTTTAATAGGCTACATTCTGAGGAACTTAATATGAGTAGAATGAATTATGTAATAATTATTCTGATCCCTAAGTTGAAGGAGGCAAACAACATTAAACAATATAGACCTATTTGTCTTCTTAATGTTGACTATAAATGGTTCACTAAGGTTTTGACTATGAGATTAGCCAAACATGCAAATAAGTTGATCAGCCCAGCTCAAACAACTTTCATTCCTGGAAGGTTTATTTTAGAAGGGATTGTCATGTTACAAGAAGTTCTGCATTATCTAAGAGTGCACCATCAGCAGGGGATTATTCTGAAATTGGATTTTGAGAAGACATATGACAAGGTGCAATGGAGTTTTATGATGGAAGTGCTCAGGAGGAAAAACTTTCTAGCAAAGTGGGTTGGTTAGATGAAACAAGTTATTGAGGGGGGGAAGGGATGGAATCATGATCAATGGACAACCTAGGAATTATTTCAGAATATTTAAGGGTTTGAGGCAGGGTGATGTGGCAGAACCTTCTAAATTATATGACCCACATGCACCTATCATTGTCTCGAAGACCTCTAACAGCTATGCATGTGCACCATAGAACTTAACAAGTCTGTTGGGTGTATCATCCATAATTTACAACTCACACGGGATCAATAAAGGAGTAACTACAACATTACAACATTTGCTACAGAACTTTACATCAGAGTGCGGAAGAATTTAAAACAGTATTTTACATATAAAAAATAAGTTACTTTTACAACTTACCTTTAATTGCGAAAGTCAAGTAGAACTATAGAAGACAACTTAGGTAGAACACCTAAGTCAGGAGAGGACAACTAGATCATATCGAGCCCACCGACATGACCTCGGTTAACAGCACCAGTCAGTACCTGCAACAGGGGTTAACAAACCCTAAGTATCAATTGTACTCTGCAAGACTTATTCGACGAAAAGAAAAGACTCCAAGGATATGCTGGCTTAAGGGAAATAGTGGAGCTAGAAAATGAGAGTTTTACAGAAAAGCTTTACTATAAGTGGATCCTTACTTTCAATATTTTAGTTTGAGCTTTAACATCAATTTTTAATGAAACTCATTGTAGTTCAATTTTGCACCTGTTCTATCTCAATCACTTGCATTAAGCATCACATCTCATTTTCATCTCTTCATTTCCTTTCCATGGTCACCATATTCCATTGTTAACTACGATGATGAAGAGCAAATCGAGTCTCCATATCTGAGGAGCAACGACGATTCGAACTACTTATCTACCCAGCTGGGGCTTCCTAACCACATGATATATGCGGGACTCAAACCCCATATATCAACCTTCACTCGGATCCTCCAAAACGTGACCGGGTCCAACGCCACCCAAGAGCACAGTACACCTCCAATCTAGCCCTTGGCCACGAGAGTACACACTACTCTCGCCATCTCTCCACTCCTAGTGCACGGTCGACCATTCACAAGATAGAATAGCCGAGATAGGGCTTACCACGGGTATGTGGTTAGTACTATAAAGTCTCGACGTACATAGTTTAACAATGAATAGTTCTTAACCAAAACAGGCGGAGCCCTACATCGACTCATTTCACGATGCAAGCCACTCGCCCGGTCTTAGCTTAATATTACCATATTCATATTCGCATGCTCTCTGACCCATCATTAGGTCATGAGAAGCAAAGGTAAACCTGTTTCTCACGAATGATGAAACCACCATTCGACTTCTACCGAAGTCTAAGCATTACTAAGCATAAGAGATCGACCTACACAGAGATCGACTTACACATACTAGTGGGATATCATCTGGATATAAATGGAGATCAAGGTAATCATGCAACAACGGTATCGACCAACTCCTACTAACTTAATGCACATTACACTAGACTTAAGGTGTAATAAAACATTTATAAAATAGAAGAGTGGTTGTATGTTCGGGGCTTGCCTGCGTTGCAGAGAAGGTTAGTTCCACAGAGAGATCACAGAAGTCTGATTTGACACCAACTTCATGGATGGACGACACCAACACCACTGATGGATGACCTTCTCCAACACCGCTGGTGGACGACACCTTTCCGAAGATTGATCAACACCAGCCTCCTCAACACTTGTTCAACACGAACCTTCTCACTCTCGTGTACACTAAACGTATATAAATGATGTGATGCTTAACATGATGGAATAGAAGCCATGATACATGATGATGAACAAGGCATAGCATACTAGAGACATTTAGAAAGGATAAACATTAGTCATCTACTTGAGTACAACTTTCTTTCATGGTACAATTACAAGTAATTATCATAAAGCATTTTTAGTTGTTCTTCTAACAAGGCAAGGGTTTATTTATTAAGCATGCTTACCTACTAAAGCTTTTACCATGAAAAGACAACATATAAGGAAAATATATAGTTTTTACTTTTTACCCATAAGGTTGTATCTAAGAAACGATCAAGTTTATCAATATACATGTTACTTATTATTATAAACAAGTTAATCATGTGATCATCATGAAAGCAACACTTAACTTACTACATTAGTTAAGCAAGTCAAAGCTATGATCATATCAACCTAACTTAAGCACTAGAGGTTAAGTTAGACAACCAAGCATTACACAACTTACTATGCTAGGATAATAAAGTATCTCACACTTAACATACAAGTTATGAATTCACTTGGCATACAAACTTACTAGCTAAAGCTACGTTACGAAAATGCATATCTAATTTCTTATTTTTGTAAGTTAGTCATGAGCATAACAAATAAGTAAGTGCCAAGGAACAGAAGAGATGATCATGTTCCGAGGTCCACAACCAATCCAAAAGATCACACAAGTTATTTATGAATTAAGCCTAATTACCTTATTTAATTAAATAATTAACTAAGCATGAAAATTATGATTTAATTAAACATTGTCAAATTAATATCAAACTTTTTGTGAAGGTGGAGCTTAGCATATAAAGTATTCCTACCAAGTTTCATAATTTTTGGATAAATATTTTATCCTATAAATTAATGGAAGTTACATTTATTAATTAAAAGAGCTAATTATTACCCTAGCAAAAGTACAGTAAAAATACCATTTCATATTTTTTATGGGTAGAGCAATCATAACAAGCATACAAAATTAATTTAATGAATTTAGCATCATTAATTATTTATTACTTATGAATTTTCAAAGAATTGTACTTTTAACTTTTTTTAGAAAAAGGAAAAAGAGAAACTTCTCTTTTCTCTCTCGGCCCGGCCCGCAACGCAGCAGCCCAACTCCCCTTTCTCCTTTCTCTCTTGCTTGGCCAGCCCGAACCGGCCCAGCTCTAGGCCACGGTCCAAAGTGAACAGACGGCCCAGTCCCTTCTCTTCCCCTTTCCTCTTCTCCCGCCACCACGCGCGACGACGACGGCCCGATCGACTAGAGCTCACCGCCGGCGATGACCCACGGTGGCACCACAGTCGATGGCGAGACCATCTCCTAACTTAGCTTGACCTGGCGAACACTTCTATGACACAAAGCGAGCAGATTAGGGTTAGGTGCGCATGCAGCCGCAGCCATGGCGGCCTGGTGGCTCTCGGCATAGCAGCGCGATGGTGTTTCGGCTGTTGCGGAGCGGTAGAGTTAAAACAGGTGGTGTGGTTAGCACCATAAGCTCAGCCCAACTATGGTGCACGCCTTGGTTGAGACGGATACGAGGTGGAGCTGCATGACCGGCGTTGAGGGCGATGAATGTGGCGCGGACTCGCGGCGAGGTTGCGTCCCGTCGTGTCCGGTACCGTAGAGGTAAAACGACCAAGCCGACCTCGATCACGGAGTCAAAACGAGTGCAGCGTAGCAAACGAAAGAGGATGAGGTGTAGTAGAGCAGGCTAGCCACGATAGGGTGGAGCTTGGCGGCCATGGCGAGCTACTACGACAGGAACTGCGTGCATGGCCACACCTGACGGTGAGAAGTGACGCGAACGGCTCAGGGAGGTGTGTGAGGTGCAGGCGAAATTGTGGGCGTGAGCTATTGGGCGGAGGTGCAAGGACGGCGGCCAATTTTTTTTACCGGCGAGCAGAGATGGCCGGTGGCGAAGTAGAGCAGGGGAGGAAAGAAAAGGTCATCTGCGCTGCATTGAAGAAGGCGAGGTCAATTTCTCCAGTTGTGCCAGCACCTACTGTAAGGTCCTAGATGGCTAGAGGGGGGGTGAATAGCCTATAAAAAATTCTACAAGAACCACTAAGCAAACTTGTTAGAATAACAAACGGCGCAAAGCGAGTTTTACTTAGCCTACGGTTGTGATGCAAGCCTCCTATCCACAAGTCTAGTAGATTATAATCTCTAGTTCACACAAGGGCTAAGTTACTAAACTTACACTAGTGAGCAAGCTAGCAACTACTAGCAAAGCTACTACTAGAGCTACACAAGATAAACTAGTAAAGTAAATGCGAGAGAGAGGATCGTGAATCTTATACCGACGGTGGAGTGAAGATGTTGCCAATCACCAAGATGATATACAATCAATCAATCAATATTGACAACAACACAATATGAAGACCAATCACCGGGAGACAAGTGACACAATATTTTTGTTCACCCGGTGTTCACTTGTGCACCGACAAGCTACGTCACCAGTTGTGTCGACCAACACTTAGATGGTTCCTCGGTGTGACCCTCAAGTCACTTGCCCCTCAAGGCACGCCCCGCAAGGCACCGCAAGACACCACTCTCAAGTGAGGTAACTCAATGACACGCGCAATGTAATAGAGTTGCTTTTGGCGTCCCGCCGAGGAAAGCACAAGAACCTCTTACAATCAACCGGAGGTGGCCAAGAACAATCACCTTCTCTTGCCAACACCTCCAACAATCTCCATGCCGGCTAGGAGCGGTACTCTCCAAGAGTAACAAGAAATCCACCGGCTAAACCACCCACAAGTGTCACTAGATGCCCTCAAGCTATGCAATGCACTTTGGGAGCACTCAATCTCACTTTTGATTTGCAATCAAGCAAGAGAGATGAGTGGGAGGAGATGCTCTAGCTCAAAGGATGCACAAGAATGTTAGAAATCATGAGAGCCCTCCCCAAGGGCCGGCTAACAAGTATTTATAAGCATCCCATCCAAATAGAGCCGTTATACCCCTTCACTGGGTCTTTTCGGGATGACCGGACGCGTCGGTCATAACTGACCGGACGCGCTCAACCGCGTCCGATCCTCCAACGGTCACTGACCCCAATGGTCAAACCAACGACCGGACGCGCCCCAGGCAACGACCGGACACGCCCGTCAGGCGACCGGACGCACCGGTCCCGCGAGTGACCGGACGCGCCGGTTGCAAACCCTAGCACCCGCGCGCCTCACTGCTAACCGGACGCGTCCGGTCATACCATGACCACGTCCGGTGCAGCGTCCGGTCACCTATGTTACCTCCGTTCGCCTCCATTTCTTTTCTGACTTCCAGCGTAGTGGAAAATAGGCATTTTAAGTTCCCAAAAATGCCTCTCTACCGCTTCAGGAGGGAGAGAGAGACCCAAACCCTCTCTATCGCTTAAACTTCATCGCCTTCACAAATGTGCCAACACCAACAAGTGATCACCACCTTGTGCACGTGTGTTAGCATTTTCATAATCATTTTCAAAGGTTTTCCAGTTAGCTCACTAGGCCCTACATGCAATGCACTTCATGAATTCACCTAGTGGCACCCGTGCATCGAATAACCGATAAGACTTCCCCTCTTAATAGTTCGGCTATCGATCCTAAACCACTCACACCCTCTATGGTGTCTTGAGTGCAAACCAAAATGGCCCTATGGTTATACCTTTGCCTTGAGCCCATTTTGTTTCTCTAAAAGATATGATCCACTTCATATCATCACATGACCGTCTCGATCCATCGACCTTGACTTCACTTGCTCTTCACCGTTGCATCGGTCCGTCGGCGCCAAGTCTTGCTCAAGCTTCACCATCGCATTGTCCTTCGCTTCGAAGCCTCCACTTGCCCTTCACCCTCACAACTGGTCCATCGAGCCAAGCATCATCTTGGTCACATGAGTCAATGTCATGTCTCATATTCAATGACCACCTTTATCTAAATCATCCACTTAGATACAAAGGTTAGTCCTAGGTTTCATCAATTAGTCAAAACCAAACTAGGGACTTTCAATCTCCCCCTTTTTGGTAATTGATGATAACCCTCACAAAGATGATTTTGATGATAAAAGTTTTGAACTTGTCATATTTGTCCAATCATTATGGTCATAAGTAAAGTTTGGACAATTATCACAAGCTCGATTTTGGTAGCATTAGCTCTCCCTACATATGTGCATAGAGTTTGGATTGAAAGCTTTGCACATATGCATTGATAGAAGTGTTGAGAGAGTAATTATACCAAAATGATGCTAAGGTGTAAGAAATGGACCTTTGAAGCGTGATACCAATCGGAGTTGCCTTTTACACCATCCTTAGCATCATGAAGTAACTAGACATCCATCACAACTCAAGAACCCGTGAGATCAACATTATATGAAAAGGTTCTTGGACCACTTGTAAAGTTTAAGGCATGTCTAGATACCACATGTAAACTATTCCTATGCATGCTAGTAGATCATTTCATCATTCAAGTTCTATACTAGCATTGCACCACACAAGCATGTATATTGAATTTAAATACATGTGCAATGAGCAAGTCATATGAGAATGCACAAATAAATGCAACAACTTAGTTTATGAGCTTGCTCCCCCTACTTGTGTGCATCAAAATTTTATTTACCCCTTTATCATGTTGAATCATCTTTTTCTCTCCCCCTTTGTCAACAACTTACCCAAAAATGGGATCAAATTATAGAGAGAAAATAATGTTTGATGGAGTAGGTTAGAATTTATCAAATTTGATTCAACACTAGGTTTGTAAGCTCACAAACATGTCATATGCCACCACTAGATCAAAATAAGCATAGAAGCTATAGTGGTAACATATATCCATCAAATTCATTTGATTTATCATGAATGCTCTTGCATACCACTTATTATGTCTATATGCTGTAGCAAGTCCTTAGCATAGGATGAATGACATGTCAATTAACTTTTACCTTGCAATATCGAAGGAGAGGCATGTCAATAAGTGGGTGGGGTGCATTCAACTCATGTTTGAGAGATCAAGAATGTTCAATTCATTCCTTAGATTGCAAAACCTCTTTTCATCAAGTGGCATGGTGAGAATATTGGCAAGTTGATCATCGGTGCCAACACTTTCAATGGCAATATCTCCCTTTTGTTGATGATCTCTAATGAAATGATGCCTTATGTCAATATGCTTTGTTCTTCCATGTTGAACCGGGTTTTGTATCATCTTGATTGCACTTTCATTATCACATAGCAATGGCACATTCTTGAAGTTGAGACCATAATCCTTCAAAGTTGATTTCATCCATAGCAATTGTGCACAACAACTCCCCGCACTCACATATTCGGCTTCGGTGGTAGAGATTGCCACACTATTTTGTTTCTTTGAGGACCATGACACAAGTGATCTTCCAAGTAATTGACATGTGCCACTTGTGCTCTTTCTATTGATCTTGCAACCCCCATAGTCGGAGTCCGAATATCCAATCAATTCAAACTTTGACCCCTTGGGATACCATAGTCCAACATCTCTTGTTTGCTTCAAGTACCTCAATATTCTCTTTGCGGCCGTGAGATGACTCTCTCTAGGTGAGGCTTGATATCTAGCACACATACAAACACTAAACATGACATCCGGCCTTGATGCGGTGACATAGAGTAGACTTCCAATCAAAGACCGATATTCCTTTTGATTCACCATTTTGCCATCAAGATCACTATCCAAATTACCATTCGTACCCATTGGAGTTGAAATTTGCTTTACATCTTGCATTCCAAACTTCTTCAACATGTCCCTTATGTATTTCCCTTGACTCACAAATGTCCCATTCTTCAATTGTTTGACTTGGAGACCAAGGAAGTAGCTAAGTTCACCAATCATAGACATTCAAATTCTTTGGTCATCATAGCACCAAATTCTTCACAATAAGCTTGATCGGTTGATCCAAAGATGATGTCATCAACATATATTTGCACTATGAATAGATCATTCCCAATCTTCTTGATGAATAAAGTTGTATCAACCATGCCCATCTTGAATCCCTTAGAGAGAAGGAAATCCCTTAGCCTCTCATACCATGCTCTAGGTGCTTGCTTTAAGCCATATAAAGCCTTCTTCAACTTATATACATGGTTGGGTTTCTTGTCATCTTCAAATCCGGGAGGTTGCTCAACAAAGACTAACTCATTGATGATTCCATTGAGAAATGCACTTTTGACATCCATTTGATATAGTTTGATATTGTGTGCACAAGCATAAGCCAAAAGAATCCTTATTGCCTCCAATCTTGCCACGGGAGCATATGTCTCATCATAGTCAAGACCCTCTACTTGAGTGTAACCTTGAGCAACTAGTCTTGCTTTGTTTCTCACCACAATGCCATCTTGATCTTGCTTGTTTTTGAACACCCACTTGGTTCCAATCACATTGTAATCATTTGGTCTTTCTACCAATTCCCAAACATCATTTCTTGTGAAATTGTTAAGTTCTTCTTGCATAGCCATAATCCAATCAGCATCCCTCAAAGCTTCTTCTATTTTCTTTGGTTCTAAGGTTGACACAAATGATGCATGCTCACAAAACATGGCCAATCTTGATCTTGTTTGCACACCACTTCTAATATCACCAATAACACTATCAATGGGGTGATCTCTTGTAACATGTTGTGGTTGGAGTACTTGCACTTGATTGCTTGAGCTTGGTTGATCACTTGATGTATCTTGATGAGATGAACTAGCACCATGATCTTGTACTTGAGAGTCATTAGCTAGCTTGAATGGAGAATTGAGCACTTGATATTTATTATCATCTTGAATATCAATTACTTGCTTTGCTCTAATGTCCCCAATATCCATGTTCTTCATTGTTTCCACCAATTGAGTTCTACCAACATCATCTAGATTCTCTTCTTCATCTTGTGACCCATTGGTTTCATCGAATTGCACATCATGGACTTCTTCTAGAATGCCACTTGAATTGTTCCAAACTCTATAAGCTTTGCTTGTAGTTGAATAACCAAGTAGAAACCCCTCATCACATCTCTTGTCAAACTTTCCCAATCTAGTGCCATTTTTCAAGATATAGCATTTGCAACCAAACACTCTAAAGTAAGAAATATTGGGCTTTCTTCCATGAAGTAGCTCATATGGGGTCTTCTCTAGCAATGGATGACAATATAGTCTATTGATGTAGTAGCAAGCGGTATTGATTGCTTCATCCCAAAAAGATTGACTCACATTGTACTCATGAAGCATTGATCTAGCCATATCAAGCAATGTTCTATTCTTTCTCTCAACTAGTCCATTTGATTGTGGAGTGTACTTGGCTGAGAATTGATGTCCAATGCCATAGTGATCGCAAAGTTCTTCAATTCTTGTATTCTTGAACTCACTTCCATTGTCACTTCTCACTTTCTTGATTCTAATCTCAAACTCATTGTGAACTCTAGTGAGAAATGTCTTGAAGATGTCAAACACTTCACTTTTGTCACTAAGGAAGAATACCCATGTGAATCTTGTGAAGTCATCCACTATGACAAAGCCATACTTGTTGCCGCCTATGCTTGTGTATGTTGTTGGGCCAAATAGATCCATGTGCATCAAATCAAATACTTTGCATGTGCTCATTGTACTCTTCTTTGGATGTGAGCTTCCAACATGCTTTCCGGCTTGACATGCACTACAAAGCTTATTCTTCTCAAATTCAACATCTTTCAAACCATTGACAAGATTGTGAGTTGTAAGCTTCTTCAATTATTTCATGCCAACATGACCAAGCCTTCTATGCCAAAGCCAACCCATGCTTGATTTGGAGATTAAGCAAGTTGTCAAAGAAGTTTCTCTAGCATTGAAGTCAACTAGGTAGAGATTCTCATATCTAAAACCTTTGAATGCCACATTTGAACCATCCACACTAATAACTTCCACATCATCAACCCCAAAGATGCATTTGTAGCCTAGATCACGTATTTGTGCCACGGATAGAAGATTGAAATCCAAGCTTTCAACTAGCAACACATTGGAGATACTCAAATCATTTGATATTGCAATCTTGCCCAAGCCAATAAACTTGCCTTTCTTGTTATTGCCAAATGTGATAGAATCAACACCACTATCATTGTCATTGATTGAGTCAAACATTCTTGATGTACCGGTCATGTGTTGAGTGCACCCACTATCAATAATCCAATGCCTTCCTCTGGCTTTATAATTGACCTATAAGCAAATCAATGAAGCTTAGGTACCCTTTTTTGCTTAGGTCCTTGTAGGTTAGTAACTAAGCTCTTTGGTACCCAAATAGCCTTCTTCTTTGGGCCAACAATGGGTGTACCAATAAACTTAGCTTGCACACCCTTCACACCTTTGGTAAGCACATAGCAAGAATCAAAAGGTATAGCATTAACAAATTTCTTGCTTTGGTTCTTTTTATTACAATTATGCTCTAAGTGCCCAACTTGCTTGCATCTATTGCAAAACCGACCATTGCTCTTTACAAAGCTAGGCTTTGGAGTTGCAAAGGCCGACTTGCCTTTCTTGGGGGTGTAGCCCAATCCCTCTTTGTTAAGAGAGAACCTTTGGCTACCCAAGCACTTAAGCAAGCGGGCCTCACCACCATAGGCCTTGCCTAGGGCGTGAGTGAGCTCATCCACCTCTCTCTTGAGAGTCTCATTCTCAACCATTAGTGAGGTATCACAAGTGAAACCATCACTAGTAGTGGAGGTAGAGTTGGTGGTGGCGGATGAAGAGCTACAAGAAGGGTTAGCATTTGTCATGATGATAGGTTTATAAAAAGATTCATCAATTATATCACATGTAACACCTATATCACATGATACAACAACCTCCTTCTTTGCTTGTTGCTCAAGTAGCAATGAGTGGGCTTTTTCAAGCTTGGAATGAGCTTTACCAAGATCCTCATGGTCTTCCACTAGACTCTCATGAGTGGTCTTAAGCTCACCTAGAACTTTCTCAAGTATTGCTACTTTCATTGAAATCTTCTTACACTCCTTGTTCTTGGCAATAGCTATGTCTCTAGTTTGTTGCATCAAGTCATATAGTTGTTCTTTAGTTGGTTCATCATCATCATTTTCATTATCATTATTATTATCATTATCACTATCATGAACATATTCCATTTCACTTTCATCATCACTCTCATCATATAATACCTTAGCTTCTTTGGCCATGAAGCACGAAGAGGATGAATCAAATAGTGAAGGCTTCTTGTTGATAGCAATGGAAGCAAAAGCCTTGTTGGATGATTCTTCTTCTTCTTCATCATCATCACTTTCTCAAGTGACCACATAGGCTCTGTTCTTGCCCTTCTTGAAAGTCATCTTGGCTTCTCTCTTTTTCTTCTTAAACTTGCCCCTCTTGTTGTTCTTCTTCTTGTCATAGGGACATTCGGCTTGAAGATGTTCGGTGCTATCATAATTGAAGCACCTCCTTTGTTGCTCATTGCTCTTGAAGTTGTCAATTCTCTTTTTAAAGCCTCTTCTCTTAATGAACATGTGACCCATTCTCTTGACTACAAGAGCAAGTGCCTCATCATCAATTTCAAAATCTTCACCTTCATTATTGTCTTCTTCTTCTTCTTCTATGATGATAGATTTGCCTTTGGAGGAGGTGGCCTTGAATGCCACGGTCTTCTTCTTCTTTTCTTCCTCCTTCTTCTCCTTCTCATCGGCATCTTGATCATACTTGTCATATGTCAAGACTTCACCAAGCAAATCATTGGGTTTCATTGTTTCAAGCCCATCTCTTTGTAGCATCATGATCAACATTTTGAATTTTCTTGGTAAACTCAACAAGAACTTGTGGCAAAAATCTTGGTCTTGTGTCTTGTGCCCTAAGCTCTTGAGATCATTCACAATTACTTGCAATCTATGAAACATCTCTAAGATTGTTTCTTCTTCTTTCATTTTGAAGTTCTCAAACTCACTCTTGAGCCCATATAGCTTGGCACTCTTCACAACCTTAGTGCCCTCATATGTTTCACTCAACCTTGTCTATACTTCATATGCCAATTCTAAATCCTTGATGCCCTCAAATACTTTGGTGTCAATACCATTATAAAGAGTATTTAGAGCCATTCTATTGCATGTTCTATTTGCTCTATCTTTATCGGTGAGATGATCGGGATCAATGATAGCAAAATCATTCTCGGTGACTTGCAAAACTCTCTCATGAATAGAACCAAGGTACATTGTCATTTTTCTCTTCCAATGAGCAAAAGAACTAACACCATCAAAGAACGGTGGCTTGCCCCCAACATGATTGAACACAATTTGAGCCATTTTTCACACCGAAGGATGTTAAGCCTTGATTAAAATGGTGACCATGGCTCTAATACCACTTGTAAGGTCCTAGATGGCTAGAGGGGGGGTGAATAGCCTATAAAAAATTCTACAAGAACCACTAAGCAAACTTGTTAGAATAACAAACGGCGCAAAGCGAGTTTTGCTTAGCCTACGGTTATAATGCAAGCCTCCTATCCACAAGTCTAGTAGATTATAATCTCTAGTTCACACAAGGGCTAAGTTACTAAACTTACACTAGTGAGCAAGCTAGCAACTACTAGCAAAGCTACTACTAGAGCTACACAAGATAAACTAGTAAAGTAAATGCGAGAGAGAGGATCGTGAATCTTATACCGACGGTGGAGTGAAGATGTTGCCAATCACCAAGATGATATACAATCAATCAATCAATATTGACAACAACACAATATGAAGACCAATCACCGGGAGACAAGTGACACAATATTTTTGTTCACCCGGTGTTCACTTGTGCACCGACAAGCTACATCACCGGTTGTGTCGACCAACACTTAGATGGTTCCTCGGTGTGACCCTCAAGTCACTTGCCCCTCAAGGCACGCCCCGCACGGCACCGCAAGACACCACTCTCAAGTGAGGTAACTCAATAACACGCGCAATGTAATAGAGTTGCTTTTGGCGTCCCGCCGAGGAAAGCACAAGAACCTCTTACAATCAACCGGAGGTGGCCAAGAACAATCACCTTCTCTTGCCAACGCCTCTAACAATCTCCAAGCCAGCTAGGAGCGGTACTCTCCAAGAGTAACAAGAAATCCACCGGCTAAACCACCCACAAGTGCCACTAGATGCCCTCAAGCTATGCAATGCACTTTGGGAGCACTCAATCTCACTTTTGATTTGCAATCAAGCAAGAGAGATGAGTGGGAGGAGATGCTCTAGCTCAAAGGATGCACAAGAATGTTAGAAATCACGAGAGCCCTCCCCAAGGGCCGGCCAACAAGTATTTATAAGCATCCCATCCAAATAGAGCCGTTATACCCCTTCACTGGGTCTTTTCGGGATGACCGAACGCGCTGGTCTTAACTGACCGGACGCGCTCAACCGCGTCTGATCCTCCAACGGTCACTGACCCCAACGGTCAAACCAACGACCGGACACGCCCCAGGCAACGACCGGACGCGCCCGTCAGACGACCGGACGCGCCGGTCCTGCGAGTGACCGGACGCGCCGGTTGCAAACCCTAGCACCCGCGCGCCTGACTGCTGACCGGACGCGTCCGGTCATAACATGACCGCGTCCGGTGCAGCGTCCGGTCACCTCTGTTACCTCCGTTCGCCTCCGTTTCTTTTCTGACTTCCGGCGTAGTGGAAAATAGGTATTTCAAGTTCCCAAACCCTCTCTACCGCTTAAACTTCATCACCTTCGCAAATATGCCAACATCAACAAGTGATCACCACCTTGTGCACATGTGTTAGCATTTTCATAATCATTTTCGAAGGTTTTCCAGTTAGCTCACTAGGCCCTACATGCAATGCACTTCATGAATTCACCTAGTGGCACCCGTGCATCGAATAACCGATAAGACTTCCCCTCTTAATAGTTCGGCTATCGATCCTAAACCACTCACACCCTCTATGGTGTCTTGAGTGCAAAACAAATTGGCCCTATGGTTATACCTTTGCCTTGAGCCCATTTTGTTTCTCCAAAAGATATGATCCACTTCATATCATCACATGACCGTCTCGATCCATCGACCTTGACTTCACTTGCTCTTCACCGTTGCATCGGTCCGTCGGCGCCAAGTCTTGCTCAAGCTTCACCATCGCATGGTCCTTCACTTCGAAGCCTCGACTTTCTCTTCACCCTCACAACCTGTCCATCGAGCCAAGCATCATCTTGGTCTTCATCATCTTGGTCACATGAGTCAATGTCATGTCTCATATTCAATGACCACCTTTATCTAAATCATCCACTTAGATACAAAGGTTAGTCCTAGGTTTCATCAATTAGCCAAAACCAAACTAGGGACTTTCACCTACTCGGCTTGGCCATGCAAGTAGCTGCGTGCCAACGCGCACAAGCTCGGCGTTGGAGGGCGGCGGCCGTCGGTGAGCACCCGAGCAAGCAGCTGCCATCGATGGCACTATTGTAGACTTACAACCTCACTCTCTCCCTCTTTCCCTCATGATTTCTCTACTACACTCAATGAGCTTCCTTAAGCAAAATTGTTCATCTACCAGAGATCCCCAAGATTGCTTAAAGGACCCATCCCAAACTCTTTCTAGTTTTGAAGTTTTAGGATTTTGAACAAAGGTACTTTTAAATTGTGCAGTTAGGGTTGAAACTAGCTTTTAGTTAGCAACATGGAGCAATTACTTAAGAACTAACCAACCATTAAACATGACAACTAACTACACATTATCATAGCTCAAGCATCACTCTAAAACATGGAACAAAAGTTGAACAAGTTTTATTTATGAAAACTCTGTTAATAATTCCCCCAAAATTGAATTCTTTACTGATTTCCCACACTTGACCAAAACTTGACCAAGGCTGGACTTCAATGCTTATTTCAACTTTGGAGCTCAAATTTAAATATGTTTGATTTAAAAACTCTAATAACTTTTATTCTATAACATAGAGCACACTTTAAACTATAAAATCTATTTTAACCAAACATCAACTATTTAAGCAATTTCACATATATAAATTCACAAAGTTTCTTAAGCATTAACATGGTTATTATTTTATGAATAAAATACCATATTTGCAACATGTGAAACATGACAATGAAACATAGTATATGGAACATCTGAAACATACTATAAACAACCTATGAAACACTACTTTGCAACATACGGAACATATCATAGTTAACATGTGAAACACTTTATTTGCAACATAGCAAGGCTACTAATAAAACATCACTATGCAACATAAACATGGTATATGAAACATTACATGTGAAACACCTTAATGCAACATATGAGACATAAAACTTGCAACATGGTAAAGCAACACATGAAACATTGTAGGTGCAACATGAACATGCTCTTACTGAAACATTACCATGCAACCTATGAAACATATGAGTGCTTTTATGCAACAATGCTTGGTAATTATGCATGATAATGCTCATGATCAAGTTTTAGCTGTTTCTTAACATCTAGGATGTTACAGGTGATCCCTTGTCACCTTTGTTGTTTAACCTGGTTAGAGATAGACTGTCAATGATGCTAGAGAGGGCTAATAGGAGTGGGTTCATCAAAGGTTTAGTACCAGAGTTAGTAGAAGGGGGTCTCACACATCTACAATACGCAGATGACACAATTCTTTTTCTAAACCTTGATGAAGAATCTATCTATAACACAAAGTTCCTGCTGTACTGTTTTGAAGCAATGTCAGGTCTAAAAATAAGCTACTAGAAGAGTGAGATTTTTGTTCTAGAAGCAACTATTGAAAAATAGAGAGAAGTAGCTGATCTTTTCAACTGCAATATAGGGAGCTTTCCTATGAAATATTTGGGGGTTATGCTAGATAGATATTACATGAGTTCTTAGGATTTTGCATATGTTTATCAAAAGGTTGAAAAGAGAGTTCCCACATGGTAGAGCTGTCTTCTATCTTATGGAGGAAATATGATACTCACTGAATCATGTTTGAGTTTTGTTCCAAATTATGTGATGGGGCTATTTCACTTGAAAGGGGAAGCACATCATAAAATGGAGACTGCAAGATTTAATTTCTTTTGGCATGGCCCAGGATAGAAAAAGAAATATCATATGATGAGATGGGAGGTCCTTGCTACTCCAAAACTAGCAGGAGGTTTAGGTTTCACTGACACTAGAGTAATGAACCAATGTTTGCTATCAAAATGGATCTACAAGCTAGAGAAAGGAGATAAAAACCCATGCTGCAAATTATTAAGAGCTAAGTACCTTGGGGAAGGAGGTTTCTATAGTTCAACCAGTATAGGAGTTTCTCAGTTTTGGGCTGGACTACATGAGGTCAAACATTTCTGTGCTCGGGGTTTGATATATTTAGTCAGAAATGGCAAGAAAGCAAGATTCTGGTTAGACATCTGGCTGGGATAGTGTCCATTGTTTACAATAAGATATTTAAAATTTGTAATGAGCAGGACAATACAGTATATGAGGTGCTTCAAGATAACAAAATAAATCATACTTTTAGAAGATCTTTTGGACCAGAGGAAATAGAGGAGTGGCAACAATTAATTGTGCAAGTTAGAGAGGTGCCCCTACAAAGTGAACTGGATACTGTTACATGGGCACTAGAGAAGAGTGGAAAGTTTACAACTGCTTCATTGTATAAAGAGCTGACCTTCCCTGGAATAGAAAACAAGGAGATCATGAGTATATGGAGAGCTAGATTACCTCTAAAGATCAAGTTCTTCCTATGGTCAATTTATTCAGATTGCATTCCCTCAGCAGAGCAACTGGTCAAGAGAAATTGGCCTGGTGATGAGCACTGTAAAGTGTGTGGTCAAGTAGAGACAACCCAACATATCTTCTTTGAATGTTATCTAGCAAACTATTGTTGGTGGACTTTTCATGATGCACTTTTCTGGACACAAACACCTGTAACCCTTCAACATTTTTCAATCTCAGTAGTGGTAGAGGAGATGTTCCTAATTCAAAGATGATTTTCCTTTTAGCTTGCATTTGCTGGAGTTTATGGTTAATTCGTAATGACTATGTTTTCAACAATAAAGTCATAACAAATCCTAATATTGTGGTGCATCGGTCGATCATCTTTATACAGAAGTGGAGTATACTACTAAGGGAGAAGGAAAGAGGCTGCATTGCGAAGACAGTGGACAAGTTATCAAGACTTTTGGTGCCAAACGCCCAAGACTAGTGGTGTAGAAGATCAGCGTAGCTCAGATTGCAAAGGGATGCTGTCAAAAAAGACGTTGGGGGCAAAGAACCGGCTATTAGTAGGGTGGAAGTCTCGTTTAAAACTCTTTTGTAAGGCTGGTCCAGACGTTCTACTTTGAAACACCCTTTAAGTAGCTGTTTTTGTTTTCTGTTGTCCGAAGGATTTACCTGGGGCTACTTTGGAACTGATACTGTAAGCTGGTTTTCCCAGCAACTCAAATGCTTTCTATAAAGCAGGACCAATCGGTCTTTTTCTAAAAAAAAAAATCTGGAACCCTTGGCCTAGACTTAAAAGAGCACCGATTGAGATGCCCAATATTTGAAAATTGAAATGCAGTAAGTACGGAGTCATCAGAGTAAATTAAATATCTAGCACGAGTTTAGTGGGATCACTATTAATTAATAAAATAATGTAATTGCATCTCGGATGTCTCTAGTGTTATTAATATTGTCAGTTTGCCATATATGGCCCCTTCCTAAATTAATAGGTTATGTGTCAGGTGTGGGCCGTCGTATTATTATTTTACTACTGGTTATTAGGGTGGGACTGACAAGTAATTTCTGTTATAATAAAATAAAATAAAAGGAATTATCTAGATACATAGTAAGAGTCACGTATCTAGAAAAATCAGAATGACTTGTAATTAAAAATGAAGGGAGTACTTTTTCTTTGCACTCTGTAATACTGTATATAGATAAAACAAGGTCACAGACTAATGCATGTTTTGGGCATACAGGTCCAAATGCACATGCTTAGAAATGATTGCGGTTATTTTCAGGTAGACAGAGTCGGGCGGAGTGTATACATTTGCATATTGCGTCCAGAGTATTTTCACTACATAAAAATGTCAAACCTAGAGACTTCCAACAAAGTTTAGGTGGAATGGACTTATCGTTTGTATGAATGTGCATGGCCGAAGGGCCATATGCGCAACGCTGCATATTGTACTATATTAAGAAAATATATTGTATATGTAGATGACCTCAATTAATAGTGCATATCAATGAATTCCTTAAGAACTAGTGAGATGCTAAAGTGGTAGTACAATGGTCATCTCAATGTGACGGTCTTATGGTTTGATAAATTGAGCTGTTCCATTTGAACTAACATTTTCACTACTACGAAGTTTTTCATCGAAAAATTATGTCCTTCTCAAGACTCAAACTCACAACTTAGTACTCAACAATAACATCTCCTTACAACTACACCACACACCCACTTGTTAGTATATAATATGATTCTATTATTTTGTATAAATATTTTGTAATCTTATATTGAATATTTTGGCTATTAAATGAACTAAAAAAAATTCAACTACAGTGTTTTAAATCTTATCAAACACTACAGCTTTAGTATAAGAAAAAGTAATTCCTATTATCTATACCTAATAATAAAGAGGCAAAATTTCTGCGTAAGATGTAAGTAAGACTCCTACTCAACTAAGATTACATGTGTAAGATGTAAGACTCCTCATGAACCAAGATTACATGTAAGATGTAAGACTCCTCGTCATCCAAGATTATATGTAGTAAACTCTTCCTAAACCAATAAAGACACAATCTCTCTATGGCTAAAAATTATGTTATCTGTTATACCACATAAAAAATATACCGCTTTCATCAAACGAAACTTTCATCTATGGGGAAAAAAAGAAAAAACACCATTGAACTCCACCAGGATACGCCTGCGTCCTGCCCCACGTTGGAAAACAAAAGAAACAAACCTCTCCTTCTCTCGCTGCCTCCTGGCGAAGGGATTCGACGAATCGGTCCTCCACAGCCTTATCGTCCGCAACAAGTAGACAACATGAGCAGCACTGCACCCAAACAAGCATGCAACTCTTTTACTTGAAGCCGATAATTAAACAGATAATGGTCGGTGTGCGAGTGTATGTCAATGGATCGAGATTAATTAATTAATGGATGTGGCTGATGGTTCTTTTGCTTAGCTACGTGTAATATAATAATGCTGCAATGTAAAGTGTGGATCTGATTCCTTCCTCACTTTTTGGCTTGCCTGATCACGAATCAATGCTATGGTCTCCCACGGTCTATGTATTCATGCTGATTTAGTGCTGCTTTTTTTTGGGTCATACCATATTTTTCCTTTGGTCATCATTCATCAATAGTAGTATTGGAATCTGGAAAATTCATGGGCCTGCTGTAGTAGGACTTATAATGTTGCCTATGTTTATTGCCACTCTTTCAATTTCATGTAATAGGGGGATTGTCCAAAACATTTTCTTACATGTGAAGTCACTTGCTCATTTCTGAAGATAGTGATTTCGGCGAGTGCTGGACACGCTCGTCAGCAAGGCTCTGGCAATGTCGGCAGCAGCCTTGCGTCCTCAAACAAGGACAACCGCCGCGACATGGTGGTCCGCATCTGGCTAGGTGTTGCCGCGGCCTTGTGTAGTTCAAAAAAATTGTGCCCACGTGCAACACACGGGTATATATCTATCAATTACTAAAGAAGCAAAGTTTATGTCGCTTCTAAATTTTTGTCCAGGCTAAACACATATTGTGTCTGTCTATTTTCTTTTCAATTTCCCTATTTGTTCCTTCTCTCACTTCTTTCTCTTTACTTTTCTCCCGCTGATAGGTTGGGTTCCTAATGATAGTGAATCAATTCTGTTTTCCTTATAAAGATAAAATTATTAATAAATAAAGTATTATGAGTCAAACTTTGATATTTTATTTACGTAAATAAAGAAGTATTTCTATTACTAAGTTGTTGGTTTTAATTAGGAATAAATTATTATCATGACATGAATTAGTCGATGGCCTAACTAATCAAATTACATACTGAAATCTTGAGCAGTTTTTCATCCGATCTAATCACCAGACCAAATGTTTCTCCAAGCTGTATGCACATACCATTGCAAATCTCTGAGCTGTCCACATATATCGGTGCAACTTTTGATAGGGGCTAACATGTGGGATCGGGGACACGACAACAACTAACCCCTTGCCAACTTTACTAAGATATTAAAGTTACTTATTTTTATGGATTCTTACAAGAAGTCATCGAACTTGACATCTAACTGTAACACCCAAAATTTTGCATCTTTTCAAAATAGATGAAAATGATTTATTTAGGTATTTGTGTGAGCGTTTAATTTAGGGAAATAATGATTTTTTTTGTGAAATTAAAAGCAAATATAAGGGTAGACACATGTTTATGCACTCATGCTGCTGCATATCTTTTATGTGATGATTGTCTTTTTTTTAAAAAAAATTCAAAATCTCTTGGCAATGGTTTCAAAATAGCTTTGTACAAAAAAGGGAAATTGTCTTGACTTCCTTTCTCTCTTGGCCTGGCCCAGCTGGCCTGCTCCCTCGCCCTTCCCGCAGGCCCGCGTGCGTCATCTTGGGCCGGCCCAGCGTCGCAGCCGAAGCCGCGGCCCAGCGTGGGCGCACGCTTGCTTCCTCGCTCTGGCTCACTAACGCCCGGGCTCCACTCCCCTTGTCGCTGACACGCGGGACCCGGCGCTACAGCGTCGCCCCTAACCTCCCTCCTTTCTCTGTTCGCGATGGAAGCCACCAAACCGAAGCCGAAGCTCCCGCCTCCGAACTGCCGCCTATTACCTCAGAGATCAGGTGGCTATCCGCACGTGCTCGCGCTGCCCTTATCCTTCCGCAGCCGTCGCTCCATCCACGGCGCCAACCGTGCGACGAAAACGGAGGAGCTCGCTCTCATCCCGACGCCGCCACACTGCGTCTCGCGCCCACCTCCGTCCCCTCCGCAGTTCGGCCCATCTTCCACGCCAATCCACGCTATAATGCTCCCGCACCCCTCTGCTCGTCTCCTTTCCCATCTCCAAGCCACCACCGAGCTCGCGGCCGTCACAAAACCTAGCTCGAGCCGCCAAGCTTGGATTTTGTCCTCCTGTCGCCTCGCCGCCCTTGTTTTCACCACGGTGAGGATCCCCGTCGTCCCCTCTTTCTTCTCGTGTGAATCCCATGCCGAACCGTGGCCTCTAGGGCCATTTTCGCTCGCGCCGGCGAGTTTTCTCGCCGCCGGTGATGGCGGGCTGCCGCGCCTGTTTTCTTCCCCGGTGGGATGCGCCGCCCCCTCCCCATCATCTGTTTTTGGCCGTTCGTTTTGGATCGGACGGCCGTGAGCGTCCCGTACCCTTTCGGTGGTGTTTTTCTTAAGAGTCCCTCGAGTTTTTAGTAATAGAACCTGCAGTCCTCAACCGGATTCAAGAAATCTGATTTTCATGATTTATTTTAATTCGTAAATAGTTTGCGTTATTTATAGTTTTGCCATCCAGTTCATATTTTCATCATATCTTTCTCGTTTTAAATCCAAATTGATCCGTTCAAATTGTGTTAGGATCGTAACGACGTAATCTATATAATTACCCTACTGTTAGTCATGTTATTCGCTGTTAAATTTCAGGGTTAGGTTAAATCTATTAAAAAGGTTATAGCAAACCTTAGTTAATTCGTAACTTGTTCGTTAGAGCTCCGATTTATATGATCTTCGCGTCTGTGTGATCGTAGTGAGTTGTAGATTCACTTTTTAAACCTTTTATATTGATTTACCTCTGTTGGTGTACTGTTCTAATTTATAGTTCTTGTTTGCTTTGCATGATTGAACTTGGAATGCGTGTTGTTGCCTGTTGTTCGAGTATAGACGGTGAGTACTACGCCGGTGACCAAGAATACTATTGTGATAACCCGGAGCAGCAGGAGCAGTACGAGCAAGGCAAGTATAATATGGGAAATTCCTTATCATCCTATTCACTTATTAATTAAAAATCATGTGCATGTGTCAATTTGATAACCGTAAGGACATCCTAGTTTTTGTTATCCTGTGATCTTGTCACCAATGGGTTACTTGTGCATATGGGTAATTGCTAGTGCTCTAACTAATTATATACCTGACCTAAACAATGATAAATGATTATGTGCAACGACGGTTAAAAATTTGCTTCTAGCAACTATACTTAGGGCAAGAGAGTCTCTACTTATGCATGATGCTCTGGCCCTCTGTAAGGACTTATTCATTGGCAAAAGCTGGGACATACAGTACAACTGTGAGGGCTACATGGCTCTAGCTTTAGTCAAGTATGAAGACTTTTTCTAGCATTGTTAGAGGTTACCCGAAAGGGCGCAAAAGGGGTCTGACGACTCGGGTATAGTTCGGCTCCTGTCCCTATGTGTATAGGCTGCGTGTCATTATGCCATTTGGGAAGGGGGGGCCTACACCCGCTTGCCACCAAAACCTAGCGGCCCTAACATGTTAGACGAACTTTTCAAAGGCTTCATAGTGAACCCTACTGACCTTCCTTGGTAGTGGGTCAAGAGGCCGATCACCTCGGGCAAAAGGGTAAATCATGACTGTCACGGAACCGCCCAAATTATAAGAACAAAAGTACAAAAACAATCGCCAGAGCAATTAAATTCTCGTACTTAAACTCCTATAACTCCGGTAGTCCAATAAAATCACGAGGGATTTCAAACCAACCAACATACAAGCCAAGATCATAGTGGTCCAACATAACAGGTCATATGTTACATCCATTTCATAAGTAATTCAACATATATCGGAGTTCAGTAGAGTTATTACAACTCAAGTTCAAAAGTAGCGGAAGCAAAGTAGTTTGAAACTAATATCACCTTAATTCAAATACATGCCAGTACCAAGATCAATTTCTAACAAAAGCATGAGAGACAAGATAGCTCAGAAGGATCATGCCCATGATCACACTCTGCCACTACAGCAGGGGCCATCCCATTCTTGCAGTAGCCATGATACATCACAACCTGTAACAAGTGGGAACAAAGCCCTGAGTACGAGAAGGTACTCAGCTAAACTTACCCGACATAACCAAAAATAAAAGACACCAAGGATCATGACAGGCTTTCTGGTGGGGTAGCTGACTCATTTGCAAAAAGGCATTTTTAGTATTTAGAGAATCTTTACAAAAGCTTTGCATCAAGTTAAATCTTTATTAACCTGTCAACTACATTTGCACCTGTACTAGAGTAACATGTAAATAAACAGGTAATGATAACCAATGATCATTAACAACTTCCATTATGTCATATTTCATATAACTATCTAAGTGTTCCATCAATATTACTACGATGAAGTAGCTCAAGTCAAATGCTCACTATCCAGTGAACGATGGCGATTCGAATCGATTATTAACCAGCTAGTAATTTATTCCTCACACAAACCTCACTCACCCGCTAAAGTGAGGTGTTGGTCACCGAGTCAACCATTCAGGTAAAGTCGCGAGCTTGCCAGGAACCACATGTACCCAGAGGCCGCCCGACTGCTCTTTGGCCTTATCATCGCGCCCCCGTATCCTGCCACTACTACTCCGGTACAGTGCATTGCGGGCAATCCACTCGGCCCGAATAATCTCCCAGCTTCGCGGTCGGAAGGTACTTTATCCGGCCAGCTAAATGTGAGGCATGCGTTCAACATGACCCGAGGCCCAACAACGGACGGTCCTTAATCGACACAGATAGAAAACACTACAGTACGAAACCCTGCAAGTTTCCATCCGGTCTCAATTTCACATTAACACTTAGTTATTTCATGATGACATCTTTTCTCAAGCAGATCCAGGTAACCACCTATAGCTCGCAGGTGATAGAAAATCACCCGACTTCTACCGGTCTAAGCAAGCTAAGCAATTACTTGACTGCGAATGACAAGGTGACAAGGATAGGGTAGAACAGAGTAAACAAGGTATAATGCAGCAATGGTTGCAAAACAATTCCTAAACTTAATGCAGCAGTTTAAGTAAAGCATTAATAAAATATTTACAAACCGGGAGAGAGAAATGCTCCGGGGCTTGCCTGGGATCAAACACTAGGTTAGTGATTGACAAATGACACTCTCTTGGTGAGCATCTCCCATCCCGGCACTTATTTAGTCCTTCCATCTTCGGGATAGGTCCACCAAACACCATCTTCAGGTTTGGCTTCAACATCTCATCCTTCACGTGGTGCATCTAGCGAACCTAAATGAGATGCAAGATACATGTGTATGAATATGATGAATGGTAACACAAGATACATCATATAATCATTCAAGTAAACACACGATTCAGACATAGACACCAAAAGCTATTTAACTAACATCACACAACCAATTAAAGAGGGCAAGCACATCAAGCATAACACAAGTTTAAAAAGATCACAAGTATCTTAACTTACCATCAACAAGGGCATAATCCACACTTAGCAACACATGGAGTAAACAACCATAACTAGCATCTGACAATTTATGGACTGCAAACAACAGCTACATGTTTGAATCATAACTGGAGTTATATAAATCCAATAGCCATGCAACAAGACATTCTAGAAAGCTTATGAAATTGTATATAATTCACATTTAATCATCTTAGCATGATTCTCAAGTTAACCAAATCATACATGCATAATTACAGAATCTGGTCCAGAGATTCCAGAGAACAACTATTTCTGGAACCCAACTTGAAACAGTCATTACTCACAAACTATAAGGCCAAATACCACCAAAATTTAACACAAACTAGGTTAATGAGTTATTTACAATTTTGTTATAAGCATGTTTCTCATCAAACATCATTTTCATGGTGCAATTACCAAGGTCCCAGAAACTATCCAAGAAAGCATCAATTGCAAGAATAAATATTAACTTATATTCCAAACATATATTTGGTCACAACCAATGTAACCATCATAAAGTGCATGTTAAATGATCACCAAAAATCATAGTGCTCATCACTAAATAAATTCTTTTAATGCATTTCTTAATTTATTTAGATAGCAAGGTGAAATAATAAACATATAACAAAAGTCCATAATAAAATCTATAAAAATTACAGTATCTCTTACATACACCCAGTAGTCTACTATACAAATTTCAAGGCATTTGGACTTGTATATCAACCACTATGAAAAAGACAAATTGCTATTGCAAGAATTCATGTGAGAGCAAGATACACTAATAACTCACTCATATGGCAACCAAAATTCATGAAATAATTACCACACATTAAACATCATATGAGTAGCAGTCCACAAAAATTTCACTTCAATTGGAGACCTAGATCTGCAGTTATGAAAATGGCAAATACAACTAGCATTAAAAACCTAGCTGCAGAAACCTATTTTTATAGAGAAAACTTAAAACTAAAACATGACATATTATGGATCTAGTGCATAGAGAATTTCACAAGGATTCTAAAAAGTTCTCATTTACTATTTTACGAATTTTCTATGATTTACTATGAATTTCCAAAGTTCCTGCAAAATAATTATGAATCAGTCCTGAGAACACTATTCATCTGAGTCTATGACAGTGCAGTTAGGCCCTTCACTTTTGTTGAATTCTCCCACGAGGTCCTTGACGCGATTTGCACAGGGAGTTCGCCGGGGTCTCGCTGCTCCGGCCGGAGAAGGCCATGCCATCGGTGGCTGAGGGGCGGGGGAGCACCAGGGGGCCCTTGCGCACCCTCGGGGCTGCTCGGCTTAGCCCAAGGTGGCCCACGGCGGCTTGGCCATGCGCGGGCGCCGGCTGCGGCAGCGGCGGCCGGAGCTTCCACGGCTAGGGTGGCGGGTTGCGACGGCGAGCACGAGCACGGCGCGAAGGAGATGGCGGCGAAGCTGAGGGTGGTGCTCGTGGGGAGTGAGAAAGCTGGGAGCAGCGAGAACAGCTGCGGCGGGGAGCTCGGCCAGCCGACCATGGCGGACGCGCGTCCCGGCGCGGAGCGGAGCGAGGAAGAGCAAGTGAGGGAGAGCGCTGGGGAGTGGGGAGCTCGGCGTCCACCTCTATACTGCGTGGTGGAGGCAGGGCGTGTGGCCATAGTTATTAGGACCGGACCGGACATTGAACCAGTGAGGCCGTCGGTTCGATGGTTCACTGGTCCAACCGTTAAGAACCAGTTGAACCGTCGGTTCGATTGTTTTGGACCGGATGAATTGAACCGCTCACAAATACTTCAAACCGGTGTAATATAATGATATATGATAAATATTTTTTTTAGAAAAATAGCAACATATATTTGATCACATATACAAATAAGATGATAAAACACAATTATATAACTTGCTTCCCACTAATTTACACACGTGCTCCAAGACATCGGTGCTCTAGAGTTGTTTTACCAGATATGTAAAAAATATGTATAAATAATATATGGAGCACTTACAAATTGGTGGCAAAAATGACTAGAATAGTAATTCAAATATTCACGGTTGGAAAACAATCTCGAATGCTAAAAAAAGAGTACACCATTACGAAGAGCTCGTTGAGATAATCAAAATAGATATATTATTTGTCTAATTTGGAGCTCATTTGAAAAAATTATGAAAATTCAAAATTTAAAAGACACGTCATCTCACGCCAGCATAACCAAAAAGTCAAAGAGCCAGGAGCAGCCGGCAGCACCTCCTCGGATGCAACATTCAATTCCAAAGTGTAGCAGCAGCCAGGCGGGCCCACAGATGGCAGGTGCAGGCGCTCCACCAGCTTGGATAGGACCACGCGTCTACGGCTCCACGCTGCACGGTAGAACTGCGTGCGCGGCATCAGACCGGAGCGGTTCACAGGGAACCGGCCGGTTCACCGGTTCCTCAAAAAACCGGCCGGTTCAACCAGTTTTTACCGGTTCGATTGCACAAGCGGTCTTTTAAGTGAACCGGACCGGTTTATGCTCTGGTTCGGTCTTTTAGCGGTCGAACCACCGGTCCGGTCTGGTCCTAATAACTAGGCGTGTGGCAGAGAAGGCAGGACACGCGGCAAGGAAGCTCGGCAATGGTGGCCACGCCCACAGACACGCGGCGTCCTTGAGGCCTTCTACCGAGCACGTGGCGGGCGACGGTATGACCGACATGGGGAGCCGATTTGGGCCGCTTCCGGGCCGAATTGGACCACGAGCCAAAAATGAAGTTGGAAGCCCACATGAAGCTCTACGTTTTTCATGAAGGAGCCAAGGTCATTAGAGCAATGGATTAGCAGTTAACTAGTTGCCAAAATAGCAGTGTCAACACCTTGACGGCAGTCACAGAAACTTGCATTCGATGGCTAAAACTTCGTCAAATTGAACTTAACTTTTTGTATGCTCTTCATCAAGATGTAAACTCCAACTTTCACTTTTGGGTCAACTTGAGATGCTTAACAAATTTTGGAGAACGCGAGACGCCAATGCCGATGTCGATGAATTTCCTGACTTAGAAATATTCTAAGTGCTGAAAACTGCAGCAATTTAAATCTTTGTGCACCGATTAGACTCACTTCCAAGCTGATCTAGCTCTTGGTCCAAAAACAAAGTTTCTTCTACATAAAGTGAACTACAACTCTTATTTAAGGTTTAACCTCAAAACTGGTATAGAAACTGTTGTTATACTTTGACCAAAGTAGGATCACGATGAAGCTTAAATCATCCTTTTTGATCCATTGGAGCATTTTCGGGGAATTTGCTCAACACGAACCTTTCACGACTTTTGTTGTAGAGTCCATCTAGAGTCTTTTGGGCAAGGTTGCAAGGTTAGGTTGATGACCTATATTTCCATTCACTTAATAGTGCAATTCAAGCACTTAGTAAAATTATTCCAACAAGGATATAACTTATCATTTCATGTGACTTTTTGATTCCAAACTTCATGAAACTTTTTGAGTGACCAATATAGATAGGTACTAAGGTGAGACATATGAATATATTGCAATAACACCACCCAAGCATATATCTTGAAAATGGCCTATATGCAAAGCAATGGTGCAACATCCAAGTTTTAGTTTAGGCTCATCTCCATAGGTTGACCTTGACATCGTCCTCTCCACTTAATCTATCATGTTTGAGCTCAAACCCACTGCTTAACTGGTGGCAAACATCTGGGGTGTTACAATGACTCACAATGAAAGTGTACACCTCTGCGCAGAGTTTAATAAACTGTTATAACAGTCGTGCCCACGGACACGGGCAGCCCGGAAAACTAATGAAATAGTGATCACTTGTGGATGATGTATAACATGATGAGGTACTCATAACATTCTTTTAGTCATTTATATGAACTTGGGGTTGAAATTGGGGCTTGAGCATAATCAAAACCTAACTAATACTAAAATATTGACTTACTAAAAGCAAACCGTAGTACAACCTGTGTTAGCCTTTGAGCCTCATGAACCCCTTATTGTCTTGTTAAGTACGACATGTACTTACGCTTGTTTACTTTTATTCTTTGGACAAAAATCCCGGATGGGTACAGATGGCAATGGATATGAGGATTTTTATGAGGAAAGCTAGGTTTGGGGTCAACCAGTCGACCGGATCCTGTGGCTTTGGAGACGCCCTGGAGTTGCTTTAGATTTATCTTTCACTTGTCTAGACTTTGAGCATGTTATTTATGTATCGAACTAAAATTCGTTATTGTAATAAGGCACTGAGCTTGATATTCTTCTTCTACAATTTGTTCTACATATGGTTTACCTCCAATTTTGCTATTCAAAATTTGGGCGTGACACTAACTCTACCAACACATAGATATATAGTATGGAAACCAAAGTTATGATACATTTGCGAGTAAATATTTTGTTCCTTACAATAAAAAATATATCAAACTTGTATTTTAACTCAATACATAACTCATAGAACATTCTCATATTATTGTTGTACATTATGAATATGATGGTCATCATCATAAAATAAAGTATTGTTTTTAAATTTTATAGAACAATAAAAAGATGACTAGACGTGTAACATTGCCATCATTGTTTCTATTAGAGCCGCTCATTCGTTTGTGATTGCTGTAGCAACCACTCACAACATCAAAAGTAGCACCTATACAAAAAAAAAGTTGTTGCACTGCTACAGTGTGGTAGAGGTTAAATATTTGATAGTTTTTTCTCCCGTTGCAACGCACGGGCATATTTACTAGTTACAAATAAAATAAGATAAAAGAACCGATATAGTACAACATATTGATATGTACTTCTTTTTCTTTGCGCTCTATAATACTGTGTAGCTAAATAAAACAAAGTCACAGGCTAATGCACATTTTGGGCATACGGGTCAAAATCCACGTGCTTAGAAGGATTGCAGTTGTTTTGAGGTAGGTAGAGTCGGACGGAGTGTATTCATTTACATATTGTGTCTAGGGTATTTCGCTGCATAAAAATATCAACCTATAGACTTCCGACAAAGTTTAGGTGTGAGTGGATTTATCGTTTGTATAAATGCGCAATGCTACACTATACTATTGAGAAAATATGTGTTATTATATATTAATAGTGTATTTCGCTGCATAAAAATATCAACCTATAGACTTCGTTCCGACAAAGTTTAGGTGGAGTGGATTTATCGTTTGTATAAATGCGCAACGCTACACTATACTATTGAGAAAATATGTGTTATTATATATTAATGCCTTCAATTAATAGTGCACAGTAGTGAATTCCTTATGACCTAAGACGCAAAAGTGGTACTTTTTTTTTTGAACCGGGGAGATTCTCCATTCCCATTTATTTTTAAACAGAAATATTTATCCAAGCCACGCAAATCCGCTCCCACTGGTAGTCGAACCTAGGTCTCTGGGGTGCAACTCAGCTGCTCTAGGCAGTTGGTCTAGAGTCCGGTTGCCTGCAAAAGTGGTACTATATCAAAGTGATTGTCTTATGATTTGATAATTTGAGCTACTATGCCATATTTGAACTAATATTGTCACTTGGTGTTTGTGTACATGTACTCCGATGGTTTCATAGTCTTGTGAGGCCAAACTATCCGTGTTTGTTGTGGGGGCACCACCGTGTATCGAAGGGAATTGAATGAGGCCCGTGGCATTTTGGCTGGAAGCTCGATAGTGAAGACGACGAGTAGTAGTCCGGAAGAGGCCATCTTAGACCCACTTGCATGTGGGGAAGGTTCGGGAGCTGTCCACGGAGTTTATCCGACCGGGAGCTTAGCCCTTGCGTGAGCATCTTTACGATGAGCTCTAATATAACGAGGACTAGGGGGGAGCGTGAGCTTCTCGATACCTTGGTAAAAATAGCGGAGTCATTGACATGAGTTTTTAAATTGTGTACCTAGGCTGTGTGCTTACTTTTGTAGTTTAGTTTGGTAGTCTGGTTGATAGAATTTAAACCTAAATTGCATAACTCTTTTGCATAGTTGTGTGTTTATTTTTCTAGTTTAGCTTGCTAGACTAGTCGATAGAATTAGAACGTATGTTGCATAACTTTTTTGTGGTAGAGATAACAACGTATTTAGGAAAGCCTTAGTTGCACATCTAGATAGATTACTTTACTTCATAGATTTTAATAAATGGAAATTACAGGCCATATTTTAGAGTAGAATTTTAGAAAGCCTAATTCACAATCCCTCTTAGACATCACGGTCCCTTAGTAGGACTAATTTATCTTGTTTCCTTTTTGTTTATAATATTCAATAATCCTTTTTTAGTTTTCAACTTTCTTTTTGTAAATATTTCTTTGTTTGATATGCGTACTCTTGCCATCTATATGTATTTCGTTATGCATGATTGTTATCGATTTGAACTCTCCGCCGGTGCAATTATGCAATAAGAAGGAACTCTCGCCCCCTCCTACCGTCCTCTACGAGCCTGCCGAGTCCAGACTCATCTCGATGTAGCAGCCCCCCTAACAAATGCGTCAAGTTCGTGTTCCTAGCCCTGGGAAGCAATAGCATCGTCACTGTAAACGCTCTCGGCGAACAGGTACTCCCTCCATCCAAAAATATTTGTCGCTTTTATTTTAAAAAAAATTAACAAAAAATATATTAAAAAGTATTAATAGTTATGGTACATAATTGGTATTATTGAAAAGATCTTCGAATCTAGTTTTTTAATAAATTTATTTGGTGGTACAAATGTTACACGTATTTTCTATAAATCAAGTCAAACTTGTGGCACGAAAATAAAAAATGATGAATAATATGAGATAGAGGGAGTACTTTTTCAACAACATCAAAGCCGTTGAAGGGCGGCACAGGACATAGCCACCTTGGGGATTTACGTCCTGACCTTGTACTCTAAATCCAAAGGCCCTTACATTATTCTCATGTTGCTGGTGAATCTAACACTGGTCGTCACCATGCTCCCGGGCAGATTGACAGTGTGGTGTTGCCCAGGAGGAACAGATCAACGTACTGTTGTTCCTTCAGCTGCTGAGGAGAAGCTGGATGCTTGAGCCATTGCCGTTGATTTGAGGGAAGCGCGGCAGGGAGAGGGTGAGTGGGGGAATTAAGAAGGACGAGCGAGGGGTGAAGTGGGAGGCAGAGGGAACCATATGGGGTTATTGGAAAAAAAAACACAAATTGCCCACTCGGCACTTACGTGACAGTGGCGGAGCTCGCGACAAAATGTGGAGGGGCCATTTTGTTAGTCATGAATCTAATATATTTACCGCTGTCAATCTGTCCAAAAAAGATAAAATTCTGAATTTGGTCAAAATCAAACTATCGTGAATTTGATTAAGTTTATAAAAAGTAGTATTAACATTTATGACATCTAATAGGTATATTATGAAATTTTGTGGTATCTATTTAGTATGATAAACATTAGTACCGTACTTTTTTATCTATAAATTTGGGACGAGTGGAGTAGTAGACCAAATCACCACTCACCTGGATGAGTCTCATTGGAAATTTGGGACTATGAGCATGGCAGTCGGACTCTCGGAGAGAGCTACAAGCTAGCAATACGAGTTCGAAAAAGTCATGCACATATCCTTGCACCGGGCAACACACATGTCATTGCCAATAGTTAATAGTTTTTCCCCAAGGCCGAGATCAAGAAAGAAGCCCAGCGTGCAACGTTTGGGACTTTATTAGACTATGTGATTGAATCACTTGAAGTTTTTCTGGACCAAGGGAGGGCCAACGCCCAGGTTGGCCGAGCTTGAGCTCCGCCAGTGTTACGTGACCCACGTGCCACACTAGCTAATAACAACGTTAGAGTTATTCTTCAAAAGAAGGGGTATAAACCTACAGTGAACGACTTAAAAAGTTTATGGATCTAAGGTTTAAGTTTTAGAGTTGATGTACCTAAATAACACAACCTAAAAATTTAATGGACATACGATGCATTCACATGTAGTTCATGTGACCCATGCACCATGTTAGCTAATGACATGGACTGCCAATTCAGATCTAAGGCTCGAAACAAAACGGTATGGACTTTTTAGTCAACTGCTTTAAAATTTTATGGATCTAAATCTACAGTTTCAGAGTTGATGAACCTAGAAGAGATAGTCTAAATAGTTAATAATGAACTTGCCGTACATTTATATCTCAAAAAAGAACATACACGTCATGCATGCCGGTGGCTGAAACAAAATGAAATGAACAAACGTAGATGCGCACAAGGTAAAGAACATAGAGACCCGGGAGGGATAAAGAGTGGGATGTGGCTAATGCATGGCCGTACGTGTGTTAGGCGTGTCGCATGGCTGTCTCCTCTCTCGTGGTGCCCCTTCCGTTTCTTCCTCTTGTCGACGCCTTCTCTCTCTGGCGACCCTCGCCCCTCCGCTTCCCACTGCCCCGCGGCGGTGAACTAGGGTTTTGTCGGAGCTCCGCTATGGCCATGGTGCCCCCCGCCCCGACCTAGCCCGACTGCCTCCAGGGCTCCTAACCACCCTCTAGGCATCCCACTGCCTGGCCGGCCTTTCTCCCCCCAAACTCCATCTCTTCTAAGCCCGCCGGAGTTAGGGAAGAAGGAGGTGGCGCAGGCGCGGGCACGGTCACGGAGGAGGAGGAGGACATACCTCGTCGGAACTGAACCTGCCGCTGACGCCACCGCCGCCGCCGCCGGAACCCTAACAGTGGGGAGGTGGGGCGCACGGGCACGGGAAGGAGGTCACCAGGGAGAAGGCCGCCGGAGATCAGAGAGAGAGGGGGCGGGCAGGCATGTGGCCGTGTGGAGCGAGCGTTTAACGCCCGTACGCCCGGATATAAGATAAAGAGTATGAAAGACTTAAGAAAAAACTCCAACTCTTTTAGGGTGGTGGTGGTGGTGGTGATGATGATGATATGGTAATGTAAACCCAGATTCTTGATATAGAAATCGTGTTTAATTATTTGCAGATAGCCATGCATGGTTGATTCCGTTGCGGTGGCCCGTCGGCGTGTAGTTCTAGCGAACACTAATTCAAAAGCTGTCGTTCTCGCTCAACATTCAACAGTTGTGATAAGGAGATCGAGTCGAATCGATAGAATAAAACAGAGGCGCTGTTCTGTTCGGGAACGTCGCTCGGTGGCGATAGACGTGTTAATCTTGGCGAGGAAAAGGCCACTTTTGCGTGGCCTACATATTGTGCACAGTAGTCCAGATGCCCTGGCCGATCTCATCCAGAACTGCCTCATTCCAGTATCTAACACGAGCAATGACCAATGAGGGTCACTCCTTGCTTTCATGGCGTTACTGGAGTAATAATCGACTGGCTTCTGCAGTTCTACTGCAAGTTCATGGTAATCACCGCGAAATGAAGCTAGTCAAACGAAATAAAGCCAGCAGGACCTTTAGTATCGGCAAAAAGTTTCACAGAAAGTTCAGGCACTAGACTTCCACGCGATGACCGAGAATTCAGCGCACGAAATGGCCAATGATGCCTGCCTGATTCGTTTCAAAAAAGAAAAATGGCCAATGATGGAGGATGCACAAGTTTTCAGTTTTACATACAGTTTCCGAGACCTGCGAAGTCGCCGGCGCACGTGCTGACGAAAAGAGGAGAAGAAAATTAAAGTTAGGGAATGGATGGATGGCAGGTCAGGTCACAGTCACAGCTTAATTAGGATAGGGAAATGCATGCGTAGAGGATGTTGATCTGACGACGTTAACACGGTAGTGACTGATGGTCCTATATGGCATGTAAGGCCATGTTCGGTTTTCGTTTGTTAAAGTTTAACTCCCGTCACATCGAAGTTGCGGCAAATGCATTAAGTACTAAATGTAGACTAATTGCATGCATGTCGGCACAGATTAGGAGTAATTTACGAGACGAATCTATTAAACCTAATTAGTACAAGATTAGAAACTTTTTGTCAAATAAAACGCATTATTTGTTAAACTTTAACACGTGTAACCAAACCGGGCCTAAAGAAATCTTCCAACTAAATGTTCCCTGGATCGTACGTGCATGTTTTTTCGCACCCACCTGTCTAGAAATCCAACTAAATTCATTAGATCAGACACTGACACTGTCTCAGCTCGTAGTATATGGCATTGGGCAGCAACAGATAAACTTGTGGCTTCATTCCAAAAAAAAAACTGTGGCTTCAGTAGCTCACACGAACAGTTAAATTATTAAGCTGAAGATTCCTACTGAATGAAACTTGGTATGACGACAATTGCAGACGGCTGACAAAAGAGGGACACGTAGCACACAGATGATCCAAGCGATCAGCTTATCGCTCTCATGATGATGTGATTGACGCAAAATCGCCGACTGAATTATAATCAGATGTACGTATAAAGGACGACCGATTCCGACCACGGACCGCGCGAGACGCATTATTGTGTCATGATGATATGAACATGGCCACTGTCACTGAGCTGTGCTAGATCTTGATGCATGACACAATCGTCATCACTGGCGTACGAATACCAAACAACAATTACTCATGATAGTCTCTGCGACATGGGTCCTCAAGTCGTCTAATGACATCATAATCCTGAGAGATACGTGGAAGCTTCCTTCGTGTGTCAGCCATGACGATTGCGAGGTGGGGGATCCCAAGTCAGCCTCTGCTGGCGCCAAAAGCTCCATGCAAGCAGCGGGACGGCGACGGGAGCGTGACGACCAGGGTACGAGTGGGAAAGTAAAATGTGCCCTTGGGGCACGTGCTCTTAGCACATGGACCATTGGATTTGCATTGAAAAATGTGCACGTACATATCTCAATGTGAATCTACACTGAGATGTGTGTGTGCATACTTCTCAATGCGAATCTAAAGGTCCATGTGCTAAGAGCACATGCCCTTAAGGGCAGAAAAACCACCTTCGGGTACGAGTAGCGTACTGTATTGTATGGCTTGCCATCCCGTATGACCAGCCACGTTGCCCACTATTATGGAACTAGATTTTCTTCGCATTATATTAGCATTAGCAACCTGTGGAGACCAGACCAGCAGGATGGCAAATGAACAAAAGGTCCTTTAATTTGGAATTTTGGATCCTCTGACAATACAACTTTTTTTTACCATTCAATCATACAACTTACTCCCGCTGTGCCAGTATACTAGTCGTTTTAGTGTTTAGAGGATGTTTCAGTAAGAAAGACGTTTTAGATATCAGTCCTACACCAGACCAGCACCATACTGTAGCTTTGTAGCCCACAGCTACTCATAGTAGCCTACGGTGAGCTCATTTAATGACTACGGACGAGGAGAGCAGGAGAACAGACATTACTGGTATAGGGGTGCGTTGGAACGACTACAATTCTGTGCGGACAGAGCATTGGTGTAGCAACAAACAGAGGATTGAGCAGACACTGTCCATACAAATACAAATCAAAATACAAAACACTAGTACTCCCAGGTTCTGGGTCATTTCTAGCTAGCTTCAAATTTTTTTTTTATGAGAGGAACTTGCCTTTCATTAACTCAGATGGCTGAAACCTCACACAATACAAGATCAAATACACACATCGGAGTTACATGTCACATCTCTATGTGTACTTGTGACCTGCTTCGCTAGAACTTGAGCAACCTTATTACAAACTCTACTAGTATAAGAAAATAAAAACTCTTGAAAGGCAAGCCTAAGATCATCGATTTCTTCCAGCACTGGACGTATAGGCCTTGTTCACTTCCTCATCCCAACCCAAAATATTTTCTCTTACACCTATCACATCAAATCTTTCGACGCATGCATGGAGCATTAAATGTAGATAAAAAAGATAACTAATTGCATAGTTTGTCTGTAAATGTCGGGACGAATCTTTTGAGCCTAGTTAGTCTATAATTGGATAAATTTTACTAAATAACAACGAAAGATGCTACAGTAACTTTTCAGCTACTTTTCACGAAGTGAACACACCCATAGTGGAGCATTGCAAATCCCTCTTCTCCCGAACTGTAGCAACTTCCAGGCAATCAATCTCCAAATGGACCCGTTGTAGACCTTGTAGCTTAGTAGCCCTTAGTTCATCCCTACACTCCAGTGCCTCCATCTAGCACGCATAGAGGCTCCGTTGCACCTAGCTGCCCCGAAAGGCTCCTTGGTGATCATGGAAAACACAACTTGTCGCACTGTTATGTTCCACAAGGCTGCATCGGTGTTGATCTTTATCCAAGCTGAATCCAGTGGCACCCATTTTGGTGCCCCCACAGTCTTCTACTCGTCGTTTGGTCGGATGAATCAGTTGCCATAAATCATATGCCATGTCTAGCTCTAAGAATGACGCTTGCTGCAGGCTCATGGATTGGAGTGGTCGCCATGATGACACTTGTTTCTCTGTGTCCATAGCGCCCACATACCACATAAAATTACTGGCTTTGTGAGGGGTTGTTCCCATATCTACCTGACTAGCACAAGTGTCGTCCTCTCTCGACCAACCCGTTTTAGTCCCAACCGACACGGGCCCCTCAGGAGTGTCATCCGCACCTCCTCTTCGAGATCTTTTTAACGGTCGAGTGACATGAAACAATCCAATCATCAAACAATCACATAACACCATCATTATGCACCAACGAGTAATAATTATAATTGGAAAACATAGGTAACATTTTTTACTTCGAACTAAGATGGTTTAGTGAATAAGATTACAAATTAACCCATTATGCTTCTAGTTTTCTCTCATTCACTTATGTACATCACATCAGAGTTAACAATGTATGGACACCTTTATTGTAGTTGCCTATTATAAAATAACCAATGTTTCGTTTAATTATTGCAGTTGCCTAGTGTGAAGATTACAAATTGATGATGGTCAAGCGGAAACAACTTCACAACATTGTTCAGGAGACAAAAAGGTATTTATTCATTCAGCTGTTTGCACTTACTCATTTATCTTTGTTCATTCAAAATGTACCTGGGAATGTATTTTTGTCTTTGTCAACTATTTCAGGAAATATCAGGGTTTTCTATTGGTGCTGGTTCTTAAGCAAATGTGTGGAGGGTTTCCATGGATCCACCGATGGAAACATTGTAATTGCAAACGGTGGAAAAACTAAAAATACATTCAACTTAGATAGTGTTCATGTCAGGGGACGATCAAGGTATATTAGTGATAATAACTTTGGTGTTTGAATGAGGCTGTACTCCTCTTTCTTTAGAATTGTAATCTTGTTACCATGTTACACATTCATTTGGCTAAACAGTAAAACTGCTAGACATTATTATGTTCCACTAAACAACTTCCCTTGCATGATTTATATTGTTTAATGTGCAACTCGAATTAGTGAGCAGATGTTGTGTACGCCGACATGTCTCCACTAGTCACTTATGTCTTAAATGGCTACAACGTATGCATCTTTACCTATGGACAGACAAGAACAAGAAAGACTTTTACCATAGAAGGGACCGAGAGTAATACATGTGTCAAACTTTGGAAGAACTTATCAAGATTGCAACAGATAAGTCATACGCGATACATCCTCTCTTTCCTCTCCTTTGCAATCCTGATTAGTTCTTTCAGAGTTCTATAGTTAACACTCCTAATACTCTGGGTCCCTTCCATGGTAAAAGTCATTCCCGTTCCTGTTTGTCCATAGGCAAAGATGCATATGTTGTAGCCATCTAAGATAGAAGTGACTAGCGTGGAGACGTGTCGGCGTACATAACATCTGCTCATTAATTCGAGTTGCACATCAAACAATAGAAATTATTCAAGGTTTTAGTTGTTTAGTGGAACATAATAATGTCTAGCAGTTTTGCTATTTAGCCAAACAACTAAATGTGTAACATGGTGACAAGATTACAATTCTAAAGAAAAAAGAGTACATCCTCATTCAAACACCAAAGTTATCACTAATATACCTTGATCATCCCCTGGCATGAACACTGTATCAAACTTGAATGTCTTTTTAGTTTTTCCACCGTTTGCAATTACAATGTTCCCATCGGTGGATCCATGGAAACCCTCTACAAATTTCTGGCCTGATGACACCTCTCCTTTGCTTAAGGAACCACATCAAGAAAACCCTCATATTTCATAAAATAGTTGATAAAGACAAAATACATTCCCAGACAAATTTTGAATAAATAAAGATAAAGTAAGTGCAGCTGAATGAATAAATACCTTTTGTCTCCTGAACAATGTTGTGAAATAGTTTCCGCTTGACCATCACTTTGTTGTACATCGATTTGTAATCTTCACACTGGGCAACTACAATAATTAAATGAAACATTGGTTATTTTATAATAGGCAACTACAATAAAGGTGTCCCTACATTGTTTCTCATAATTTGCGATCAATTTGCGACTTCATAGTGCATTGGCTGGTGTGCTCCTCAATCTGCTTCTCATAATTTGCGATCAATTTGCTTTCCCTAGTCTGCTGCTCATAGAAAGATCATGCATAAGTATCATAATATGACATACATATGAAGCTGCAACATCATGTGAAAGTTCTGAGCTGGTATGCAAAAGTTCTAACCTGGGTAGTTGAAGCAGCAATATCAACTGAACATCTTTTGCACAAACACTGTCATCGATAACTGAGTTTGGTGCCTCTCTGTATGGTGCATGGTGTAATCTGGGCATATTAATTAAAATATGTGCCACATCAACAACAATTTTGTTTTTGTACACGTGTTTGTACTCACTAGGATCATGCTCGTGTGTTGCAATGGGAACAAAATAATACTCGATCACTTCAGCGTGGGCCGAGTGGCCGTCAAAGTGACAGACACACAACACTTTGTCCACCACAGCCTGTTTGCAATAAAATTTGAGGTTTCCACTTCAAACAAAATAGCTTTGAGTCTTGTGAAAGTGTAAACATCTCTAATATAAATAGCTATGGGTCAGGAAGTATAGAAGATTTCTAAAAAAAAGTGCATACTGAAACACTCCATCAATTAGCTTATCTTTAGATTTTTTTGGTACTATTGCAGCTGCAATTAGCTTGTATCTCTAAAACAATCAAAGATATACCTTATCTAAATTAGAGTGCTAACCTTTTAGCATCACAGAATTCAGAGTGCTTTGTATATCAAAATCTAAACATACAAAAAATGAGAATATCAATAGATTAAAAATGATGTTTGATCTTATATTAAACATGTAGCCATGGTACACAGATTTTAAACAAAAAAATGGTCACATGAAAATTCTCAGAAGCAGAACTGACTGTTCGTAGATAGTTTGTAGAATCAATTTCAAATAACATAGCTAATGGTGGCTCACGTGCCAATCTCACTATAATAAATGCTGTAACGTAGATGGTTGATCGAGCACCTAGTGGGTTGCCATATCTTCTATTTTTTTAACACTAACATCAATAAAAGTCCAAGGTTTATACAATTATTAAATAAAAGATATTACCTTGATTATGGTGGAGGTATATACATAGGGTTTTCCATAGTAATGGAATTTGGGTGTGGAGTGTTGGCATGAAATTCCTTTCGTCTTCTGTAAGAGGCTCTCTTTGCCTCCTTTCGTTCAACCTTTATATTATACAACCTTTCGTGTTCCTACCTATCTTTCCTCTTCTCGGGTGGCATATTTTTGTATCACTGTCGGCTATGAGTGCATTTCTTTTTCTCCGAGTACACATGCGATATCGTCAGGAGGGATTTGACCTAAGATTTGGAATGCAAACACTAATTAAAATATTTTTATTAGTGGAATTTCATTGTAGTATATGCACGAATTAATATTTATGTTGATCCTTGTACTTATTTTAATCAATTTAATGATTCAAATTAAGAAAAAAGAAAATATACAATAAAATGTATTTTGTAGAATGCATCAATTAAATGTTCTATAGTATACACCTTATGTTTACTATAAACATGGGAAAATTTACAATTCGTTAATGTTATAGTTGTCATCATATTTTATTAATGGGTTGCCACCTACAGATTGTTTAAAAACACATCTAAGGTCTTGTTTGGATGCATGTGTATTCACTTTAATCCACTTGTGTTGAAGTGGATTGGAGTGGAATTAAACTAAGTTTCATTCCAATCCACTCCAACACATGTGGATTGAGATAAATACATGCGCATCCAAACGGATATATGTTACCCCTGATCACACATGATAAAAACAAAATAGTACATGGTAATTAGTTTAACAAGTTTTCCTTACTAACACTGTAACGTGGACATGAATCGTTCCCATTGAACCATTTACCAGAGTTAGCAGGATCCTCATTTTCCTTGTTTCTTGATGGCTCACCATCTACAAAAATGTTTCAAAACTATATATGAATCGTGAGAAATATATTGTATGTATATATTGAGCAAAATGTATGTAGTGTCACCATAAACGTCATAAACCAACACATTTCTTGTAGTGTTTTGTTCAGTTCATTCCTTCTCTCTTTAGACATTGATGCAAATCTTGCTCTCTCTCTCTCTCTCTTGTGCTCCTTCGGGTCTTCATCTAGCCTCGCTAAATCTGATGTATTTTGACCTACTGAAAAATAATTATTATAGCTTGATGCTAATTACAGTAACAGTGATATTAAAACATACACAAGTAAACAAACTCATAATTAATTACCTTTATTTGCAATAGATGGAAGGACTCCTAATGTTGGGAGACATTCGTCACTTTTCTTGGGATCCATTTCAGTTACTTTGGAGCAACAACTTAACAGGAGGTAGCAGTCAGTGTTAACAAAACAAAAATTAAATGAAGAATAAAAAAGAAGTGCTAGACTCTCACTGAAGGTGTAGATTAGATCCAAAGAAAATATCCTTTTTGAATCTCTAAACGCATGGCCTTTTCAAGTTCAAACAATATGGAAATCTTATTTACTAAACCATATGGACATGATGCTTTTTGAAACATTATAAAACAAAATCTGCAACACCCAAGCTACTCTCAATTGATCTAGACAATTCAATGAAATGGAGTAATAAGTTGGTTATGAAATCTTAAAATTGTTGAGCTATCAGACTTTATAATTTGAAATTAATCTGAACCAAAATTAATAGGTAACCTTAAAAATAAACATTGTTTAATCAACCAAAAGTGAAAGAAATGAATTAACCTGCATGTAGCTAGAGCTTCACTATTTCATATATCCACAGCCCAATGAAAGGAAAGCTAGCTAACTGATTGCGTGGTACGAAAATCTACTATTCCGGAGAACAAATGAATCTGACCACGCAAAAGACAATAAGGTAGTGATCAGATTGAACATGCCAACAAATATATTAAAATTAAAAGGTAAAAAAGATTGAAAATGCAGACGATGAGCTGGAAATTCTTTAACACCAGGGAGCTAGTACTCATGTTGCTAAAGTACCATGAAGCTCTGAAACTATGCAGCTGATTCTTTGCTCTCAACTATCTGCGGTCAAGCTCTATATGCAATTCTTATTCTATATGCAAAATCCCACACACTTATTGCTAGATAGTGTATAGGAACCACGGCAAGTGTCATCCATTAATAATGATTAAATGAACATAAACCACTATTGATGTTATGAAGAGATCCCTTAAAACCAATCAATCTCGCAAACTTGTTGCTAAATAGGTTGCATCATTTTAGAAAAAAGTCTACTTCACCCCCCAACTATGGGGGTGGTCTACTTTAAACCCCCACCCCCACAAACTATGAAACAATTTATTCTAACATCTGAACTTTACAAAACCAGCCAAATCACCCTCTCAGGCGGTTTTGGATGATGGTTTTACTACAGTAACATCTGTTTTTGCTACAGTAACAGCGATTTTGTCTTTTCTTTTTATTTATTTCGTCTGAATCTTTCAAAAATCATAGTAAATCACAGAAAAATCATAAAATAGAAAATCTAATTTTATTGGACTCCACATGAATAGATCTACACAGTGAACATATAATATAGTATGCTTTAGTACAAAGTTTTTGTTGTATGAATTATTCAAATTAATTACAGAAAAATAGATCAAAATTTACGGCAAAAACTTTGTACTAAAGCATACTATATTATATATTCACTGTGTAGATCTTCTCATATGGAGTCAAACAAAATTGGATTTTTCATTTTATGATTTTCTGTGATTTACTATGATTTTTCAAAGATTCAGACGAAATAAATAAATAAATAAATACAAAACCACTGTTACTGTAGCAACCCATCGTCCAAAACCACTCAAGGGGGTAATTTGACCGGTTTTGCAAAGTTCAAGGGTAGGATAGACCATTTTATAGTTTGGAGGTAAAGTAGATCACCCCCCATAGTTGGGGGGTGAAGTAGACTTTTTCCCACCATTTTATACAATATAAATATACAAGAAAGTTAAGCATCACAAAACTTTTGAATATTCAGCAGCACTAAAACAGATTGTCTAGGCCATCTTACAAGTCTGGTAGCTAAAACAGATTGTCTTGACCAGTTTAAATAAAGCATCACAACACTGCTTGATATATTCAGCAAAAATAGAATTTAGATGTATGACACGGATCAGAGTAATGCTTATGCAAAAGAAAGCTGCATGAATGATCCATCAAAAAGGTATTTCTACTGAATAAAAAAACCAATATCAAGGGATGCAGGAATCATTAAAGCATCTCAAAATTTAGAAAATAGTTTGGGCATACATGAATCAATAAATCATCCTGATTTCAACAAATACTTCATCCAATTCACAGAAGCCTAAACAACCCATGTATACTGATCGCCAGTGAACAACTAATCCCAGTTGGATTGGAATCATGGAATTGTAACAATTTGTGCTCTCTCCCGAATCCCAATCACAGCCACCCCTCAAAAAAGCGACACCATTGGCTTTCCTCCAACCCCCAAATCCTTCAAATGAGATCAAGATGGAACCACCATGACGATGATGCGCAAGCGCAAGTCCTTTGCTTTCTATAAAGCGGGACCAATCTTGGTCTTTGGTCTAAAAAAATGATGCGCAAAGACCAGACCGGGTGCGCTGATGATGATGATGTACACGAGAAAAATTAGAATTAAATGGAACGATTTGCAAGACTCAATGACTAACTGAATTTTCTATCAAACTACTACTAATCAGACCTAGCATTCAGCCTTGTTACGATTACGACTAATCAGACCTAGCATTCAGTCTTGTTACGACCCCATCACTGAACAACCGAGGCACCAACCTATAATTTGCAATGTTTCAATTTACTATTTGGGTTGTAAACTAAAATCCTGAAATTGAACCCAAATCAACTGTTTATACGTTGCCTTGGCTTGCAGTGTTGCCTGTTGGTGTGGGGTAGTCGTATCCATGTGGTGCAGTATGCAGTGGTTGCCGGTGGCAAGCGCTACCTTCTCTCTCTAGTCGCTGGCCGCTAGTAACAGGCTAGTAACAGGAGCTAACCATAGGAGATACATATGCAAGGGTACAAGTCTAGGAGAAGTTATTTACCTGGTGCCTCTGGTGGGAGATCTCGCTGGGTAGTAATGGTGTTCTCATCTGCAGGTATGCACTATAGTAGCACAGTTGTGGAACATGAGGACAGCAGCGGCAAGGGGGACAGCAACCCAGGACGACGCCGGCTATCAGGCCGCCACCAGCCCACCACCACGCTTAGCTGCAGCGGATCGAAGAAATGTGGGATGCAGGATTGCAGGTTCACTCACCAGATACTGCAGAAGGCTCGATCGTTCTCCTTTTCTCGGTGATTCCTTTTGCTCGGCCCGATTCCTTTTTGCTCGACTCGATGACACAGCCTTCAGCAGAAGGATTTGCGCGGGCGTGACCGAGGCGGCGGAGGAAGGCTCGGTGAGGGTGTGATCGATTCTTTTCTCCACTCAATTCCCCTTTTGCTCCACTCAATTCCTTTTTTGCTCGGCGGTTTCCTTTTTGTTGGTGATTACGGTGATCACGCGGGGGCGATCGCCTTGATGCGGCGAGCAAGGCGCGGGATCGCCGGATCAGGAGGGCAAGGGCCAAGGGGGATTCCGTCAGCTGGGACGGCACGCTTGATCGCGTGATCTAGTGACACGCGGGATCGTACGGCCAGGGGAGCGCGGGATTGGGCGAGGGAACGCGTCTACTGGGTGAACTATTTCATGCATCTTAACATGGGCATAATGGAAATGCTTGCGCACAGAACAGTCGTCCATCCCGTCCTCTCCACTCGCGTCCGGTGTCGCAGCATCACCGCGCATACGTCCCGTCCCACTCCGCCCCCGTTGCGCCCCTTCCTCCACCACGCGCGCCCGTCCCCCTCGGCACCGCACCCCATCGTTGGCTGCACCACGCCCCATCTCCAACAAGCGGACAGGGCTGGACAACTGCAGTCGAGCAGCGGCGGTGCCGGAGAAGCCGTGCCGACAGGAGCGAGCAGGCGTGGGATAATCGCAGGAGGAGCGATGGGTCAGGACATCCTGCAGCAGAGTTGTACGCTGGGCCGACGTCTCACGCTGACCCAAGCTTGCTGGCTACAGCAATTCACCACTAGGTAGGCTATGGCCGCCGACGACACCATGTTTCAAGTGTTTGGTCTGGATATTCCGTATGTTGCAATAACAATATATGCATGTTGCATATGTATGTTTTCAAGTGTTTCAGACGTTTTTAGACTTTTGTTTCAACTGTTTCATCTGGACGTTGTAAAGGTAGATCTAGATGTTGCATATATTGCAATGACAAAATATGTATGTTACAGACCTATGTTTTAAGTGTTTTAAATGTTTTCAAAAGTAGATCTTAGTGTTGCACACGTTGCAAATGGCTATACACGCATGTTTCAATCGCATGTTTCAAGTGTTTCATCTGTCTTCATATGTATGTTGCAGAAGTTTCATCTGGATGTTTCAAAAGTAGATCGGGTGTTGCACATGCTGCAATGGCTCCGATGGCTGACGGACAACGGCCTGCCGTAGGGCTTCACCTCCTACCTTGCGCCTCCCTCACCCTCTCCTCTCCTCTCCCTCCCCTCCATCTCCGGTTGTACTTCGAGCTCGACCCAAGAGCACGCGGAGTCGTGGATGTCGGGTAGGCGCGGGACACGCTTGGCCAATGAGCACGCGGACTCGCGGACGTCTGGTAGCAGGGGCGAAGCTAGAGCAAAATGACGGGGGTGCCTCACTTAATTTATAACTACACTAACCGATATGATGTATTGATGTTCAATCAAAAATAGCATGACTAATGTGCAACTACTGTATTTTAATATCAAATTCGACTTCTAGCAATAAATATAAGATTTTGGTCGAAACATAGCACTCACCATTTAACAAAAAAAAAGAAGTGTATTCATTGATAGAATCCTAAAATCATCAAGAAAACATGCCCATATAGCAAATATATTTGATCCAGGACCAGGAGACCATGATGATTGATGAAGATCCCACTAGCCTAAAAGGAAAGAGAACAAATATGTCAATTATTTGTCAAATAAATTGTAGAATTATCGATTAAAAGTAGATACATTGCATTACCTATCAGAAATCATATTTACGCCATTTTCCTTCCATGGTCATGAAACGACGAACCACAGCCTCGTTGCTAACTTTCTTCATTTCTTCTTTCTCTAGATAGCAAATAAGTCTATGACTCAAGTGTTGATCACCCATGCGATTAGACAAACTTGTTTTGACAATCTTCATTCCAGAAAAGCATCTCTCAACTGTTGCAGTAGCAACAGACAGTACTAGTACAAGCTTCAAAAGTCGATAGACCAATGGATACCGACGATGTTTCCCTATCTCAACCATTTTTTGAGAGAGCTCACCGATAGTGTTGATGTTGGAGAATCTATCATCTTCTCGCACATCGGCAATGTAAACGCAAAGATTATGGCTAAGCTCCCTCAACTCATCAGAACTAAAATCATCAGGATATAGTTTTGCTAAGCTCATCAAAGTCTCCACATCAAAAGCATGAAATTGATCCCTTGGGTCGAAAGCAGCCGAGCAAACAAGCAATTGAGAGCTTGTCTCACTAAAGCGGCTATCAAGCTCTTGAACTAGCCAATCAATAACATCATTAAAGCAATCCACTTCATAGTGATGCTTGTATGTAATTCCTGTTTTTTTTCTAGGTTGTCGGGGATCAATATATGCATCTTCCATTTCCACTTGGTCAATCTCATGCTTGTCGCAAAACTCATTCACTTCATCTAATAATTTGTCCCACCAATCTTTTCTAAGATTATTCAAATGGAGTCTAGTTGATTTCACACATCCAATGGCATTAACAATGTCCTGATCCTTGCGTTGCAATGCTAATGACAAGGCATTTGTGGCAGTTAATGTAGTCAACATGAGATGCAAATAAAAGGCAAAGTCAAATGATTTGAAATATACTAGAAGATTTGATGCTTGATCTCTATTTTCCAATCTCTGTCATCCTTTTCAACAACTTTTAGCACTTCAACTATTGTAGAAAACATGTTGACTAAACTTTTGAAAGTTTTGTAATGAGAACTCCAACGAGTATCCCCGGGTCTTTGAAGGCATTGCTCTTGATTTAACCCTGTCCCGGTCTCAAGTTGCCCATAACCTAATGCCTTTGTCACTTGTTCATGATTAATATCTCTAATCATATCCCGTCTCTTAGCTGATCCACCCACCACATTTAATAAGATAGCAATCATGCTTAAGAAATTGCTTACGCCCTTATGTTTTCTCACAACAGCCATAATGACTAATTGAAGTTGGTGAGCAAAGCAATGTATATAATAAGCTGTCCTACTTTCTCTCATGATTAATGATTGCAAGCCATTGAACTCACCTCGCATATTGCTAGCACCATCATATCCTTGGCCTCGGCATTGCTTTAAGCTTAGTTTAAACTTTGCAAGTAGAGAATCAATAGATGACTTCAGGTGAGAAGAAGTTGTTTCAGTCACATGCACAACACCAACAAACCTCTCTTTCACGATCCCACATTTGTCAACATACCTCAAGACCATAGCCATCTGTTCTTTGCAAGAAACATCTCTTGACTCATCAACTAGCAAGCAAAACACATCATTGCCAAGTTCTTCAAGGATAGAGTAAACAATCTCATTTGCAAAACATTCAACAATGTCCCTTTGAATTTTAGGAGCTAGCAAACAACTATTAGCTGCAACATTTGTACTCACCGCTTTGCGTAACTCAGGATCATGTTGGGCTAAGCAGTCATAAAACTCCTTGAAGTTCCCTCTGTTGTTGGATTCTAGTGACTCATCATGGCCACAAAAAGGCAATCCTTGCTTCAACAATACCCTAGCAGTATCAATGGATCCATTCAACCGAGTAAAATAAGCCTTCTTAGTTGTCTCACTTATCTGATTATAAGCAACATCTATGTGTTGCTTTCTTTGTAACAAATCATCGCACTTCTTCATTGCATTATAGTGTAAGCCACCAACATCACCAACATGTGACTTTAACCTTCCTTTCCTATGATAATCATTCCAACCATTAACTACAAATGATTCATATCCTGCATCCTTCTTTTCTCTAAATAAGAAACAACAAAAGCAATATGCTCTGTCCTTTGACTCACTGTATTCAAGCCAACTTCCAAACTCATCAAACCATTCCGGGATAAATCTTCTCGGCTTGTCTCCAATATCTGACACAGGAAAATTACATGTGCGAGATTGGCAAGGTCCATTTTCCAAATATTTTCTTCTAACCTTTTCTCTATGGTTAGGATGGTAAGCATCAATTTGTTTTCTCAAACCTGGATCATATTTAATCTCCTCTTCCCAATTGAGATCATCTACACATGAATTTCTGTTATTATTGGCGGTGTCAGTGTCTGGAGCTTTCCATTTAAAAAACCTCTCCATGATTACCTATCATTTGGAAGCATAATCAAATTGCACATCCATACTATCATAAATGTATATGCATATACTAAAAAGAGAAAACCCCAATTAATCACTAACCCTAAACTGCAACCTACTCAATTTCAACATAAAACCAGGAAGAATCGAAATCGGATGTGAGGCTTAACTTGATTGAAATACAAGATAAATAAATTGAGGGTTTGATTCCTTACCTTTTCTTTTGGACCAGAAGTCCAGAACACAGAACAGAGAGAGCACCCTCACGTCAGGCTATTGACACAGCCATCGGGCGCTCGGCTCGGCTTGACGAGATGACGAGGGAAGGGGCGCCGGCCTCAGCGACCACGACCAGCAGGGATCATCGCCGGCGTGGTGGTGTCGGTGCCTTGCCGTCCCCGCCCTTGCGTAGTTGCGTCGCTCGCTCGCTGCATCAGGCGAAACGCCTAGGAAACGCCGTGGCCTCCTCGGCTCCTCGCCCCTCGTGGACTCAAACGCGGCCACGACAAAAATTCCTGTGTCGATTGGCATCCTTCTCCTAGAAGCAATCTGCGACGTGCAACGTGGGCTGACTTGGGCCGGTGGGGGGTGCCTGCTTTTGGCCCAGGGGGGTGCACCAACGGTGAAATTTTGCTCGTCATGAAGTAGTATCGATTTTGGCCTGGGTGCCTGGGCATCCGGTGCTCAAAACGTAGCTTCGCCCGTGTCTGGTAGGCACAGCAACAAGCGTGGGGCAGACGAGTAGACGCAGCCGGCGCTGCAGCTTGTGCACGAGGCAAGGCAGGCGTGGGCATTCAGACGTGGGCTAGGGTCCGGGTGCTAGCCATTATGTGGGAATAAATCACGTGATTCAAGCCAGGAGCCCAGGACCATGTATAGTTAATGAGTAAAGTCCACTGGCAGTTCTCGAACTTGTTCGGCTATGTCATCCTGGTCCCTAAATTCATACATCGACTGTTTAGGTCCTCAAACTTATTTAGCTATGTCATCTCGGTCCTAAACTCGCAAACCACTTGTTTAGGTCCTCAAACGTTTTCGGCTCTGTCATCTCAGTTCCCTAAACTTGCAAATCAGCTTTTTGGTCCTCAAACTTGTTAAGTTGTGTCATCCCGGTCCCTAAATGTTGTAAACTTATAAATTTAATATATGTTTATAGAATTTCCAAAAAAAAATAAATCCAATTTTGTTAGATTCTTGGTAACACATACTTTAAATTAGAATAAAGGAAGTCCCCATTGTAAATTTATAGGATTTATTTACAGCACAGAACAACATATAAAAATGTATGTGCCTATATATTTAGTTAAATAAAAACAGAAAGTACATGATTGTTTCTTTTATTCTAATTTAAAGTATGTGTTACAAGTAGTCTAACAAAATTGGATTTATAATTTTTGGACAGTTATATATATATATATATATATATATATATATATATATATATATATATATATATATATATATATATATATATATATATATATTTATATATATATCATTTAGGTACTTGCAAGTTTAGAGACTAGGATGTAGAGTCAAATAAGTTTAAAGACCTAAACGAGCTATTTGCGAGTTTAGGGTCTGAGATAACATAGATGAAAAAGTTTGAAGACCTAAACGGTTAATTTATGAGTTTAGAGACTAGGATGACACAACGGAACAAGTTCGCCAGTGGACTTTACTCCTAACGAATTAAGGAAAGCCTTCGATCACCATATTTGGCGATCACGGACAGGCGAAGGAAAAATCGCCGGAGGTTTCGAGGGTCGCGAGCAGTTTGCGAAGCCGGGCAGAGCGACGCGAGGCGATGATGCATGACTTGTGCCAGGTAGCCTGGCTATTTGCCGGGTGGCATTTTATCAACGAGCGTTGGCATAGGTCCGCGGGAAGTGGCATTTAGAGGAAAAAGGAGTATACAGAAGCGTGCGAGATAGTGAAAGAGCGTTTTATTCTGCCGGGCATAGCGATGCACGTCGTCCTGCCGGGTAAAGTCTCCCCTTGTATATTTTAGTTGTTGAGAGAGATAAAGATAGAGACAGAGATGTACTAGTCGAGCAACTCGCATGCATGCATGTCCTTGTACAAAGTACATTATAGCTTGTATAACTATGACACGTACGTGCAAACACTTTGCATATATCCTGATAATCATGTAGGAGTAGGCTCTTAATCATCATTGTGATATGATTCAAGTTGTATTTAAGTGTTAAATTCAATTGAATGGATGTTCCTTTTGATTTAGTCATCACTAGAGTTTTAAATTAAATATTGATGTTCTATTGGGGGAGTAGGGATCATATTTAATTTATGGCAGTTTACTGCTATTAGGCAATATCTGAATGTGGCTCATGCATTATGGCAAGTTTATTTCGAGACTCTAGTGTCTTGAGCATTCGTAGGAAGTGGAAATTACCTTTTTGACATGACATTAATCTGTCCTTTAGCATCGCTGCATAAATCTCTCTTATATTTTGACTTGTTTCCATTTTGTCTGATCAAAGACTAGAGTCTTTCATTTTCAACTAATAATGTATATGGCCTACTTACTACTCTTATAATAAACTTATTTGGAGATACAAATACTAATGCTATTTTTTATATATAACTAGCCAAATTTAAAAGGGATTGACTTCTCATCTGCCGCTCTGCTTTGGCCCTAGGTGGTAGGGCTAGCCAGTGGCCAGTAGCCGGACAGGGGACGAGCGGACAACGCCGGTGGAGGCGTGGAGCGCGGAGCGCCCAACACGGGGCGCGGCAGCGCCGGCAGCCAGGAGACCGGCCACGCCCACGAGGCCTACTGCCTGCTGAGTGTGTCTGGTGAGGGATTTAGTTATTTACCGATTTGGATTTTGGATTTAGGAATTTGAATGTGTGCTAGTGATTTTTAGTTAATAGTGTGCATATATTTTTTTGTGTAGATTACCGTTGGTTAATTGGTATGCAAAATGAAGAAGAAATGAGTTGATTTGATGAGTTTGTTGATATAGCAGCAAAGACAAAGACAAGAAAGGTAGATTTAGGTTCCACATCACTGCCAGTTACCGTGGGCGTGGGTAGTGAGGCCCAACCTCAAGATCCGTTTGTTATAGGGAGATGCTAGCACTTCCACGTCCGGACGCCCCGCACCTGCTGCCTGGAAATTATCACGCCCGTTGCCATCAGGAGCTGTAGCGATGGGCCCCACGCCTGGCATGCACTCCTGCTGCCTGCATGCTGCTGCTGGTGCGTCATGCTGCTGATCGGCCGCGTCCGGTTGGAATAAGGAGAGCGAGCAGCCAAGCGTGCATGCAGCTTCATGCTCCACACCCAGCTTTGTGCATGCGAGGACTGTTGCGCCCGAGAGGACCACCTCTGCCTGCTCTCCCTAGCCGCGCCTGCTAATGAAACACTTGCAATGTAAAAAGCATTTGCTGCAACATACGTCCGAAATAGATGAAAAATTTACAACATACCTTGCAACATATGTGTATGGGCACTGCAACATATGCAACATCCAGATAAAATACTTGCAACATACGTTTGAAACATCTAAAACATACACTTGTAACATATCTGTATAGCTAGTGCAACATATGCACCATCCAGAAAAAACACTTGCAACATATATTTAAAACAACTAAAACATTTGAAACCTACGCTTGCAACATACGTGTATAGTCAAGATGTGCAACGTCCCGATCTACTTTTGCAACATCCATATGAAACACTTGAAACATACCTCTAAAACATCTGAAACATTTGAATTGTACACCTGCAACATGCATTATATCCCGGTGCGGCCTTGATGTTGTGCGAGATCCCGACGAAATGCAACTCCCCGGTATGTACTTTGGGGGTAGGGCGTCCTTGTCAACCAGGGGCACGAGGGACACCTCTGAGGGCTTCTTAAAGGCAGCGATGGCGAGGCGCGGCGGCGGCAGAGAGGGAAGGGAAGGGTATTGGAGGACGACGACGAGGACAACGAGGAGTACGCGCGTGGAGAGGAGACGGAAGGCAAGGCAAAGCGAAGTAGCTGTGGTGACAATGGAAGCCATAGCCATGGGGATGGTGTGGCGGTGCCGTGGTGGGGCGTCTGCTTTACGTCGGCGGCGAGCGGCAGGAGCAGCGAGGCGGGCGTGCGAAGCAGTGGCGGGGCGAGCGCACGGAGCAGCAGCGGGCGGCGGTGTGGGAGATGGATAGGTAATTGACGGGATATTAAAGTTGTGTTAGTTAGGAAGTAAGACGAGAATTACCATTTATTCTATCTATTGTTCCATCTTCCACTCAAAAAAATCTATTGTTCCATCTATTTTGTAAGTTTCCTTTATTAGTTTATTACTTATTAGTTTGTTTCATACTTTCATGTCTATCTTATGTATGAACAATTTGTTATTTCATTAGCGGTGTGAGAGGCTCTAGTTGTAGCGGCCACCCAGGACATGCCATTGGTTGTTTCCTTTGCCCCATAGTCGTAGCAGCAGCAGTTTTCTTGTTTTTCTTCTTCTCTGCAGTGTGTGGGGTGTCATGTTTTTATTTGTAAAGGTTGGTTTTTTTCTCCCCTTCTAATAGATTTGCTCAGCAATTCTCTTGCTGAGTCTTTGAAAAAAAAAGTCTACCCTTTCTCTATTTTTCCTAACTAGTTCTTGGGCCACAAAATTTTAGTACTGCCCCACAACTTAAGTTTTTTCTACTAGTTACCTCTAATTTATTAACCCTTATTATAATTCCCTGACACCTCCCTGACACCGTAAAATTTCTCTAAAAGAAAAGTAGGTAAGACCAAATTCTATCATAAGCAATTAAGCAGGTACTCCCTTCATTCCAATTATAAAGTGATTTTGGCTTTTTTAGACAGTTTTTATTATGCGCTTAGATATACATTATGTCTAGATGCATATCAAAAGCAATGTATATAGAAAATCCAAATCATCTTATAATTTGCAATTGAGGGAGTAGCATATAGCACTGTGCCCAATTGCCAGACTCATTATCATGCCAAAATCCAACCAAACAGCGTGAACTGTTGAGAACTCTTTTTATACAAAAAACCCCCTTGCAAATACAACAATACAGTTATACAACTAGAGAGGATGCAACCATCATGTCTGCTTGTGTTATTCACATAATTCATCAGCAGTTTAAGGTCGTGCTAGACATCCTATCTGATGATAAGACTTCATCGATTAGTCATCAGACGGTATTTATTTACCAGACACACAACCCATAAACACAAAAACGGTTGTACAAGAGCTTGCTTGCCACTTGAAAGGAAAGAGAAGGAAAAAGGATAACTAAATAGGAACTGTCTATGTCAGATTTCGCAGAGAAATTGTCCACAAAAGATCTGCATCAGATTCTACAGTTACCTTCTCCGACTGCACAATGTTGGATGTGCTTATCATGCTCCCAAATCTCATCTTTGATTCACCTGGAAGCGGGGAAAAGAATCAATACTACCTTTGATCTTAGTGGTCCAAATATAAATGAAACAAAACAAAAATCCTACTCTGTTCATGTACATCCCCATGAAAACCGAGAGGGAAACTGATCATTATGGAATTAAATGCTTATGTAAATGTCAGCAAAGAGTATTTCATTTTGCACTAGATTAATATTTCATGAATAAACTTGATAATATATGTACTTCATTTTATTTCGTCCACTAAGTCTTCAGTGTTTCCACACAATATACGCTAATTTGATTTGTTAGTTAAATCCAGTAATCCGTGCAGTTCAATCCAGAACTTCCACAAGTTTATGACCAACAGAGCACAAAGAAATTTACTTAGATTCCATTTCAGGCCAGTAGTTGTGGTGCTTGTTGATGGTGCTCCAACAGGAAAAAGCCCACAATGGGGTCCTTCAACAGACGATTCAATATAGAGCTCATGGCGATGTGTTCTCGGAAGAAGTCGAATCAAGCAATCATCTGATAGGAGGACAATCCTCATGTCTGAAAACAGATACAGAACATTGATATTTGCCGCCTCATGATCAAACCTTCCACCTAGTGCTCCAGTAACAAGCACACAGAGCTACAGTGTTTGATGGAAAAAGTAAGTTCCAGTGCCGATGAATTTTGTACAGATGTGAGTCTAATATTGATAGAAAATATCAACAAGTAGAAAAAAGAAACAAGAGAAGTATCAAGACCAAATAATACGACTGCTACTTACATTGGGTTTTTCATGATCAGGCGTACAATGATGGATACGAGAAATACATTTGTGTAGATCTGTTGTCTCCTGGTTATGTGACTTATCAGAAATTTTGGATCCCTGAAAATAGGAGAAGTTTACCAAAACCATGACATCCTGATAACGTCTACAGTATAATTAATCCACTGGTAATAGATTCAAATTCTACACAGAACGATATGTGAATAATTGATCGTAAAATTTAGATGCCAAAGTATATAGTCAATAGCTGACCAATAGCCAGCCCTACTTCAATGAATGAATAAAGTTTGTGTGCAGTATTCTTCAACATTTAGTAAAATCAAAGTCTAGTCAATGTTCACCTTAAAACTTCAGTTGATTGTTAAACACTTCAGGTAAAGTTCATATGTATGGAAACTAGAGTAATACAATGCAGTATTTTATAATTTCAAGCAGACATTTAGAAGGTCATTTCAGTTCAAGTATGCAATAGATAGATAAAATCATTTATTTGTTTGAACATAGTAATTAGAAAACAGAAAAATTGTTGACATATAACCCAAAGAAATGACATTTCCTCCAGAGTCACCAAGCCGAGGATCCTAAGGTGTACATAACGATAAAACAAGCTTCCATTCATAGGATTTCAAATTTCTGCAGTTAATATAGCAATCTGATTGAAGAGTCAGTCATTCACAATGACCGATGGGCTCGTTGAGAAGTTAAGGATTAGTATTTTGTTTCCAAATAAGATGCCATCCACATTAGTCAGTTGCCTGGTGCAAAGTTGATTTTAATTCTTTTTTGCTGTCCATGAGTACAATGGTCCTTTAAAAGGTGTTAGGATAAGTGATAGTACTACTGCATGTGTAATTCTTACGGGAGTTACAACTAGCTTAACATCCTGTGTGAACTGATTGCAATGCAGAAACCTGACTAGGATGATCAGGTAAACAATGTAGAAAAAGAAAGCGCAAGTAAAAGAACCTGACTGGAGTAGAACAGTTTTACTTCAGGTCTTATAGAATCCATGTCCCCCTCAATTATTTCTGGAACATACCTGGATAATAGCAATTAATTATGATATTAGGTAAGATGAATCCTACAAAATTATTGTTTTCCTGTTTCACCGGGGAGAGCAGAGAACAAGCATATATAAACAGTTTAGTATACGAACCCTAATTAAAATGACATCAAAGTATGAAAAGCAATCATGTATGCTAGAATCAAGCTAGAGTCATAACATGGCTTCCAGAAAATAAACACTAATAATCAAAGTTCATTTTCTGCTCTAACCAGTTACCAGAAAATAAAGATGTAGGAAGGCACAGGCAGGGACTGACGGCAAGCAGATGTATCAAATGCTGCCCCGAATGTGCACGGGGTGTAACGTTGGGAGTTGGCATGAGCAAAAAACAGAGATCGTGCGGCACAGGAGGACCGGTAGCGCAGAATGGAGACAGCTAGCACAGGAATTGGGAGAATTACACCTCACACCCATTGAGGGGGAGGGGGCTGCCTTTGAATACAACTTGGAGAACAAGTAGGATTACAATCGTGATCTATACTCTAAATTCTCTAATAAAAGACTTCAACTTCTGTGCCTCATTAGCGAGGGATCTGCAATCATCTAAAAGCATTTGGATAGTAGGACATATGTGTATTCGACATGAAAAATGTATTTAAAAATGCTTGGGATGTACAACTGCCAGTAATGCTTAGGCACTTAGCATATAGATTGAAGGCTTCAAGCAAGAGCAAGAGGTATCTACTCACATATGTCCTTTTGATCTATTCCGCAACAACCCCCACAAAAGTCGCTCCCTACCACATATTCAGCCATTCTGATTCACTGGGACAAGGGAACCTATCGTATCCTTCTTTTTTCTAAATAAATGTTCAATGAAATCTAGGAAGAACTTAACCTGCCACACGATATTGGCCCACAACTTAAGCGAACCCAGTGAAACTCAACTGTTTAAGAAACAAAATCCAATCTAACCATCACAACTCACCATCAAACCCATAAGATACTAATCCATGCTAGCTATTTTTGCATAAGGCACAACTATCCAGTGAAGAAACCTATTTTGGAGTAAATGACAACCATTTTTTAACATCTATAAAAATGGCAACATATGGCAGTTCCTATTATAATAAGATCTTAAGAATATTGAAAAATCAATAAGCGCTTCAGTATGAAATGATGGAGAAAAAAACTTCACTTATTTCTGATGCTTTTTTTGTCTTCATCATTGGTCATCTGATACATCTCATCAAAAATATGATTAGCTCCTCCATCGGCGCAGATCCTCAAGTTTGCTGTTCTACATCAAAATGCAAAGGTGTTTTAAGGATACTTTCCTACAAAAATATAAAAGGGAAAGACAAATGAACTATGTCCAGTTACCATGATCCCAGAGTCGAGGCATGAATCGTGGAAGTTGCTGGTTTAGAACAACTAAAGCATAGTTCTTGACTGGTTTGTTGACCTGCAGTTTCGGAAGAAGGAAACTCGAAGAATGCATTATTACATCCATACTGCGTACTGTGCGCCACAACATCTTGACCTTTGACTTTGAAGGGGTACCTCAATCAAGGGAAAATCTAACACTGTTTTTGCTGCCAATACCGATATACAAAAGCCAACTGTTATTGATGCCAATACCATTATATGACATTTTTTTTAGTTTTAGGGCCGAAGGCCCCAGTCTTTTAGCATTAAAGCAAAAGACGGTTTAACCGTTTACAGCATAAGGGTATGGCATACCATCCTGAGCAGTTAAGCATTCAGAGCCTTTAACCAAAGTAAAAAAAAACTAGACAGAAACCTGTTCCAAAGAAGCTAGAAAACAAAAGTAGCCGAAGACAACTCCAAAGCTTGAAGATTGAGCGCCATTATATGACAATCATTTTTTTCTGTGCAGAACTGCTCACAAGGGTCTCTTATGTTTCCTAAAAAGGTCTGTCTTGAGATGTGGGACTCTAGGTATTAATAGGTTTTTAGTCAAGTATCCAACAAAACTGCACAGCACAATTTGATTGACTCAGGCAACAATAACCACATATTTTAAGCAGTAACATTTAGTTACATCTAGATATTTCTTTCCATTATCTAAGAAAAAGAAGAAGAAAAATACGCCTATGCCCCCAGTTAAGAATTCAATTAGTGCAGGATTTTTCAGTGTAACAGAATGGAAGAGAGGATGGATTCTTGTAGAACTTACTCATCTTGAGCATTATTCTTTTGTTTATTCCATCATCTAAAAAGGTTGAGGTAATGTTTGCACCCTTGCACCAAGACCTATGTTCCCATGGCATTCATATAGATAGTTTAGTAATACAAGCTAACTATCCTGACATGTACCCTGATTACTCCATTTGCTTTCGTACTAGCAAATTCAGACTCTGGAGAACTCCAATGCAGAAACGACATCTTCATCAGAACTAACCATACTATCTTACACTCAATGGTTAGAATGCCAAAATCTCCCTAAAAGGAGAACTTCCCTCCCTGTTGATGTGGGGAATATTCTTTAGAACACCCAGCCAAAGAATAACCTGAAATTCTGCACCTCCCCGCCCAAATTCGACACCATATGCCTGGAACTACTCCGCAATCCCGGTGAGATCGATTTGACTCAACAGCCGTAACCCTGGCAGGCACCAAAATCGATTCGCAAGGACTGGACTCGTCCTTCGGAACCCAGAATCGAAGAAACTCAAGGACAACAGAACCAGCCCCGAGAAGGAAATGAAAGGAGAGACCTCACGTACGACATCGTAATCGGCGCAGGAAACACAGAGGCGCATGCAGATCTCACCTGAGGACTGACGTTACGCGCCGAAGAGGGAGGAGGATGAGGCTCCGAGCCGCCGCTGTACAGGCAGAGACGGAGGAAGAATAAAAACGGCAAAGGTCTCCGCTGCCGGAATGACGGTGCGTCGCTTTTTTCAGACGAAGTTTGTTGTAGCCGCTCGATGTGCGGCGATGACATGGACTGTTCTCACGGGCGCCGTCAAGCGGGACCACGCCAAAACCTTTTTTTTAAAAAAAACTTACCGGGACACTGACGTATCACGTAACACTCGTAAATGAGCAACTACATTTGACCGCGCGCTCAAGCGCAAACGAGAGTGTCTAAGAGATCTCAGAACGTGCCTAGTGAGGCGTGCACACCCTATACACATACTCTGTCTAGGTTGGTAAAGAAAGTCGTTTTGGACAAGCTTTGGGTCAAACATTCAAAATATAAATCATAAATAACTTTTAAGTTGTTGAGTTGAAAATATGAAAACCACATGAATAGATTTGTCTTGAAAAATACTTTCATAAAAATATGCATACATCACTTTTCAATAAATATTTTTATTAAAATAAGAAGTCAAAACTGCGTTTTGGAGATTGGGTCGTTGTCCAAAAACAACTTCTTTTACGAACATAGATAGAGTACCATGCCTACAGTCTCCTCCAGAAAAATTCCCCTGTACAGCACCCACGGTCGCCCAGACCGGGATTTAAACCGTGGGCGAGCACCTGGCCACTGTCAGCACTGCCAACTGAGCTAGAGCTGGTCCGCCCATGCCAAAACTTTCTAACGGGTATACACGAGGACATCTCGTATAGCAATAATAAAGACAAATTTGCCCTATTATAAAAAAAGATAGATTTTCCCTTAAATATATATATATATATAGACAATATTAATGGATTATTATATATTCAAGAGTAAATTTTACGGGCGGTACTCACACTTGTTCTGAGTTTTTATTCGGGTCTCGGTACTTTTAAATTATACATTCAACTTCCTAAACTTGTCCTAAGTTTTTATTTTAAGTCTCGGTATTTTCAAATTGCACAATCAGCTCCTTAAACTTATCCCGAGTCCTCGTCTAGGTCCAAGTACTTTTATATTGCACATTTAGGGGTGGTAGGGTTTGTATTGATCTAAATGGAGAGAAAAAGAAGCTTTTTTAAAAAGTTACAATGGACTCAGACAAGGGGACCCTTTTCACCTCTTTTGTTTAATCTGGTTGTTGATGCCCCTGTCTGCTATGCTCTTTAGAGCTAGTGATGCAGGTGTGATTCAAGGGCTAGTCCCAAGCTTGATAGATGGAGGTCTAACTCAATGTTCCTCAATTTTCCTCATAAGATCTACAGAATATCAGACTAATTCTATTCTGCTATGAAGCAATGTCTGGTATGAAGATCAATTTTGACAAAAGTGAGGTTTTCACGGTGGGCCTAGATGAAGATGAACAACAAGTGGTTGAAGCTCTTAACTGCAAACTAGGGTCATTCCCTATGAAATATCTGGGTATGTCAGTTAGTGATTGCAAGATATCAAAAGCTTAGTTGAGATATGTCAGTTAGAAGACTGAAAAGAGATTAAGTTCTTGGCAATGTGATTATGTGTCTTCGGGTGGCAAATCAACACTAATTGATTCATATCTTTAGTATTCCTTTGCATACAATGGTGTTTACCTTCTTTATGAGGGTAACTTTCCAGCTTTTTTTGGACTGGAAGGTAACTTTCCAGCTGCTAGAAGGCGTATGCCATCTTGGGCCAGCCCAATTTTGCCAAACGTGGATACATCGCAAGCCCAATTGGCCAATTAATGTTTCCTCTTCTTTACTCGTTCATTCACTCGTTGCCAACGAACGGAAACCAAAGCAGTGCCGTTTTGTTTCATCTGCTTGAGCAAGTGTGGAGCGTGAAATCGGGAAGTGAATTCATTTACCGAATGTCCAAAATCACTTATCCTCTTACATTGTGTTACCATTTTGGATGTCATATATTCTGAATATGAATTGCTTTTGTTATTAATCTATCCTCGCCCTAACTAAATTTTAGAGCTAGATCGTCCTCCATTGAAGAAGAGAGACGTGCAATCCTCGTCATCAAATCCAGCACCAGCTGAATCAGAATCAGTGCTAGAAGAGTCGCATTGTCCAACAAGTTAATGTGCAGATCGCCAGACGAACCTAGTGAGGTAGCGAAGAAAGGTGGCATGCAAGGTGTTGAGCATGGACGATGAAGCTCGAGAAGCAGGTGGCGACGACCCCAACAAGCTAGAACGGGAAGGGGGTGCAGGCCCCGAGAGACTATGACATCGAGAACTAGCCATCCTCCCCGAGCAGCCAAAGGGGGCAGCAGACGATGGACGCCAAGATCAGGGTGGATGGGATGGTAGGGAAGAGCTAGCACGATACTAGATACACGAGGGCGTGTTTGGTAAGAAGGGGTATGTAAATCAGCGGTAGGAGTTGATGGATGGTTTTAAGGTGTAAATTTGATTTTTAGTCAAAAATTATTGTTTGGTTCATGCGGGGAAATAAGATGGAGAGTTGAAGAGAGAATTCATACCTACTGTTTGATGTGAAGGGTTTTTTTAGTGAGAAATTATAGGACAAGTCATAATGGATGATGAGGATTTTTTTTATTATTAAAAGCATAATTCATGAAAATTGTAAACCTTAATATATAGTAGCTAGTTATCAACACAAAATTAGATACGTTGATCCATGGAAAAGCCTATTGAGATGTGTAGACTCATCAAATTCTCATCACAACATCAGTGTATAGAGCACACGCTAATTGTTTGCTTATTCTTGTGTTTTGTCATCGAAGTGTTAGCTTCATGATTGTATCTTTTACGTCTCCTATGTAGGGATGAAAACGGATCGGATACGGACGAATATCACTGATATCGTATTTGTTTTCATATTTATGTCCGGATTCGGATTCGAATACGGATAGTATAAAAAATGCCGGATAAAATATGATTGGATATCGACATCATAAATATGTTATTTAAATATTCGGATACGAATACGGTATCGGATGTTAAATATCCGGACTCGGATACGGACGGATTAAAAGCCCTCTAAACGGATTCGGTCTCGAATACGGTCGAAAAATATCCGTACCGTTTTCATCCCTACTCCTATGCAAGCTTTCAATGGTGGAGCTTGTAGATACTCCCTTCGTTCTAAATTTTAAGACATTTTATGGCTTACATTTTAAGGACCGTAGAAATGATGAGTGGATAAATTTTTTAATGCTTTGGCAAATCGGATGATTGAATTTGAAATGCTTCCATGTAGCGGTTGAGGGATCTAGTCGTTTTCAAGTAGGCAGAGTGTGGAATGCCAAAGTAAGCGAAAACAATGTCAGAATTTTAAGAAAGACTATCTGTGGGCACCCTCAAATTGGAAAAGTATGGGCTCAAATTTCATCCCATTTCTCCTATGTTCTAATAGTGAAACAATTGCAACTTCTGTACACATCATGAATTCATGCTCTCTGCTTTTAATTAGTAGCCTGGAAAAAGCGGTGGCGGCGGTGACTGGTACTTGGTTCCTCGTACTGGTGGGATGATAACCGGTGGCGGCGGTGGCGATGCTCGCGGTGGCGGTGGCGGTGGCGGTGGCGGTGATGGCCACCCACATTGTTGGACCTTGGTACAGTCTACGGGTTGGCTCACGACTGGTGTACACTCATCTGCACCCCTCTGCATGGGCCTTGATTGTCCCATGCAATTTGCATCGTCATGAAAGGACATCGATCTGCCCATGTTCCCGACCGCTGTGCTGCTGCACTCGGAGGCCTCACGCGTGAAGAAGTTGTATGAGACGGAGAGGTTCGCCAACGCCGGCAACTTGCAGACCTGGCTGGGCACATCCCCGGTAAACATGTTACGCGACAGGTCCAGCTGCTCGACCTTGGACAATCCGGCCAGCGTCGGCGGGATCGAGCCTGTGAGAGCGTTGTCGCTCACGTCGAACACCGTGACGTTGGTGAGGAGCCCCGTCTCAACAGGCAGGCAGCCGGTGATGCTGTTGTTGATGAAGATGAACTGGTCCAGCGTGGCGGCGGCCTCGCCGATGCTTCGGGGGATGCAGCCGCCGAGCTGGTTGTTGGCGAGGACGATCACCGTCGCCTTCGTCTTGCCGATGGTCTCCGGGATACCCGAACTGAACCGGTTGTTGTTGAGGAAGATGGCGTCGTAGGGCTTGAGGAAGAGCTCCGGCGGGATCGGCCCGTCGAAGTCGTTGAACCGGATGTCGAGGTAGCTGAGCTTGGGGACACCGAGCACCGCGGCGGGGAAGGGCCCGACGAAGCGGTTGTTGCTGGCGTCGAGCTCGTAGAGCTCCGTCATGTTCCTGATCTCCTCCGGGATGACCCCGCAGAAGCGGTTGGAGTTGAGGTGGAGCACGGCGAGGTCGGACATGAGGCCGATCTCCCTGGGCAGGTACCCCGCGACGTCGGCGGCGTTCATGTCGAGCGACGCGACGGCGCTCTCCGACTCATTGTGCGGCGATGGGACGCACGACACGCCGTTGTAGGCGCACACGTCGGGGCCGACCCAGTTGCCGGTGAAGTTGTTTGGGTCGGAGTAGAGAGCCTGCTTCAGCGCGTGCAGCGCCTTGTGCGCCACCAGGAGGCGCGGGTTGTTGATCTTGATGTCGATGCCGATGTTGATGTGGACGTGGTCATTCGGGTGCTGCTCCTCGAAGGTGACCAGCTGAGGGTGGGCAATGGCGGCCGCCTCGTCGGTGATCAGCGCGAACGACGACAAGGGGAATAATAGGAGGGTGGCGACGATGAGTGGCAGGAAACCAAGGGTGCCCATCGTTAGAAATGGATCATCAGCCTTGGCCGAAGCCAATGTCTAGTGGAGAATTAAGGAACAGGAGAGAGAAAATCCATAGCGAAATGTGTGGCAGTGGAGGTTTTTGTATGTGCATGAGGTTGTTTAGAGTAGTTTGGATGGTCAGGAGGATTAAGAGGAATGAAAGTCGGTTTTGTGTTGTTAATTGGGTTGCCAAAGAAGGTAAAACAGCTATTTTCCACACGAGATAAACCCCAGCATGTTCAGAAAGATGACAAAAAAGGGAGACATAGAAAGAGAAAGCAGAAAACGAGCTACCATTAAGAGCCTGTTTAGTTTGCACCTCCTAAAGTTTAGTCACCTAAATCAGCTCTTAAACTTTAGTCACCTCCTGTTTGGTTTGGTGGACTAAAAGAGGCATTTTAGTCCCTTTTAATTAGGGTATTTGGATCCAAAGTGATTAAGAGGTAAAGCAGCCAGACTAAAAAGTGAGGTTTAATCCCATTTATCAACTTTTGAGTGATTAGTTGGCTAAAGCCCCATTTAGTCAAAGTGTTTAGGTAAAAAGTGACTAAATAGGACTATAGATTTAGAAGGTGAATAGTGAACCAAACACCCCCTAAGAACATGACTCTGGCCCAGAGACTTACTCTAGCACCTGACATGTAACCTAAACCAACATAGGTCTAAACTGTCCTTAGCAACAGTTCAAAAGCAAGAATCAACATATCAGAAACTTCTCCCAAAGATCGGTTACAAACAGCACAGCCAAAAGTGCCACCACCAGCCACAGGTACCGAGATCACGGCTAGGCAGAGTCTTCTTCTGGGTCATGTGGCTCCCCATCCATCAGTTGAAGCCTGCTCGCCTGTCCTGCATTCTGAGACGCCAAGAGCCCCTTTGCCACTTGCAATGTGAGATTAGCGCCTTCCACCAGTTGCTCCTTATCCATCTCTGTGTACAGACCTGCCCAATAATGCATCAGCGCGCGAGCATGACATATAATTTCTAGAGGGTTTTTTTTATAATCTTCTTCTCAAAGCAAGCTTTGTTTTCTAGTAGATGGCTGCAATGCACCAAGGATGGTACTTCTTGCCAAAAGGGAACCAGGATTCGCACCATAACCAACATTGCTGCAAAATCTGAGCAATGATAGAAGCACCAAAACACTTTACAACAACTGACCAAATAACTTTTGCAACAGGGCATTGAAAGAACAGGTGTTAAATGGTTTCAACCTCATCACAGAAGGCAAAACTTGGATCCCCCAGCCAATTTCTTTTCCTAAGATTATCTTTTGTTAAGATAGAACCATTATTCATAAGCCACAGAATTTTTTTTATTTTAGTAGGAATTTTGCCTTTCCAAATTCTCTTACGGAACAGGCCAGTATCAGATTTTGCTAGATCATTGTAGACTGATTTGACTCTAAATTTGTTGCTTTTTCCCTAGTTTCCATCCAATTACATCGGGTTCATTAACTAGCTCAAGTTCATCACATCATGCGAAATAATGTCCCAACTAGTTCTTAACTCGTCAAAAAGCCATCTCCTAAAAATGATAGGTTTACCACTTCTAGCCTGAGCAAGAAATTTCTTTGTTTTCACATAACTCAAACAAAACAGGCACCATCAAGTACAAATGTTCCTTATATAGCCAAGAAGAAATGTCTCAACCCTGCAGATAAGCATCTTTCACTTTGAGTAAATCATACCAAACGGGAGGGTCATTCAACTTATGACTCACCTCATGAATGGATTTATTTTGTAGGTATTTATATCTAATGATCTCCATTTTCTTTTTCTAGCTTCCACCACCACTTACATAACATACTGACATTCATTTTGTAACACCCCTGGGTGTTAAGCATGCATTCACATCCTAAATCATGAGCATTAGCATTTCATACATGTTCATCATCGCATGCAATTTAAGTTGGCATTACTTAAATTTGTGAAAACACATGTTTGAACCCTGAATTAGTAAAAATTCTAGCTAAGAGTGGTAAAAATTTGTTGTGCTATAACTCTAAATGACTTAGAATTAATTGACATGATTTTTGGAGCAATTTTTGTATTCAAAATCTCCCCAAATTTTGCTTTTAAAAATATTTCAGAAAAATGAGTTTTCATTTAAAGATTTGACTTTAAATCACTAATTTAAAATCTAATTAGAATTTTGAAAAGTGCCCTAAATGAAAGTTGTAGAGAATAAAATTTTGAACAACTTTTGTTTTGGGGGCAATTTGTGAAAATGTCTTTTTCATCTTCAAAATTTGAATTTGAATCAAATTATAAAATCTGGAAATGTATTTAGAAAAGAAAAATGAATTTTGGCCTTAACGGGCCGCCGCCTCCGCTTCGGCCTGCTCGCGCAAGCGGCCCGGCCCAGCTTCCCGCGCCTGTGCCGGTCTCCGCTCGCCCGCGCGCGCGCGCCGCCGTGGCGCCGCGGCAGAAGCCGGCCACCGCGTGGCCGTACACCGCCGACACCGCGTGCCACGCGCCCTCCGGTGGCCACGCGTCCCCTTCCGCGCCCGCCTACTCCCTCCGCGCACTCCCCCGCCTTCACTCGCCCTCCATTCCCCTCCTCTCCTCCTTCCGAGCCGCAGCGGGAGCTTCACCGCCGTCCGTCACCGCCTGCCACCGCTCGCCGGCATCTCCAGCCGCCGGTGGGTCGCCTTCGCCTGCGCTTCACGCCTCCTGAACCTCGCTAAGTCGATTGCCTCACCTTCCGTCCCTCGCGGTGACCGGATTTCGTCCACCGCCGCACGCCGTCCGCCCGAGCTCGTCGGCGACCACTAGTGCCACTGTCAGGGTGTTTTCCCGCCTCCATTTCTTCCACCTTCGCCTCCGCCTTGCCATAGGAGATCACCGAGAGCCGCTCGCCTCACCGGGGACCTCGCCACCGGCAAAAACGCCGGCGGCGGAGCTCCTCCCCTGCTCTTGGGTCGCTGACCCGTGGGGCCGCAGAGCCAGCCGCAGTGGCGTGGCCCCTTCGCCTCGGCCGAGCTGGGCCAATGAGGCCATGGGCCAACGCCCTGCCGGGCCGCCTCCCCTTCCCTTAGCTCGGGCCGCGAAGGCCAAGTGTGGCCGTGGGCCAACTGATTCCCGCGGGCTGGCCCAATAGCAATAGGAGGATTGGTTTTCAAATTTTTCTTTACTTTTTTTTTGAAAATAGAAATGGTTTAGAAAATGTTTGGATACTCAAATTTGCTCCAAATTTGTTGAAATAAATTTTGTTAGGTTCCTTATCATCAGATCAACTTGAGAAAAATATTGCATGTCAAGTTTGAAATATTTTTCTGTAAAGTTTTTATTTAATCACTAAAATTGTTGTTTTCCTGTTAAATATGAAATAAATCATAGAAAGTTCAGAAAAATATGGTTCCACTTGCAATAATTTTCTTTTGTGATGTACTTGCAAGGAAAAATATATTCCATGCATGTTCTGTAGAAAAATCTTGATGTGTAGTACAAGTGTTTAATATTGTTAATAATTGTTGTTTTTGCTAGAGAGAAAAAGATGAATAAAACATGCATGTGATAATTTTTCTATGGTGATTGTTGATTGTGTAGAATGTAGGAAAAATGCTAAATCTGTTGTTTAATACTTTTCATAGTATAAAGTATTTTTATGCTCGTTTTTAGGCCCTAGGTTGTTATTTTTGTGTAGACAGTTCAAGTAATCCAAATGCAATGAAATTTTTGTGGTATGCTAGATTAAATGATAGAAAGCTACTGTAATTTTCTCAGATTTTTCTGTGCTACCAAAATAGATATTACTATTCAAACCTAGTTGTAATTAAGGTTTAATTAACATTGTTAATGTACGATTAGTTAATAAGGTTACTTTGGTGTATCTTTGAAGCATTTAATAAGATGTGCTGACTTAGCATAGTAGTAGTAGAAGAGAATGCAGTAGATGACATGTGCTTGTAGTATATGTTCTTGGATGATGTTGACTACCTTGTAGAAGAATTGTATTCCTACTTTATGAAATAAAGTAAACTTAATTATCTACATTTCATTCATCATGACCATTACATGTCATTTCTGCAATGCACCTAGGCATAAGCACTTATACGGTTGCATCATACAGGATCGCAGAAAATAACTCCGGTAATAGTTCCCGAGGAGCCGGAAGAGCAGCCCGAGGAGCAGGAAGTGCTCGAAGCCGACGAAGTCGGTGAGGATCTTCCAGAGTGCCTAGACCACCGTCCGAGCTCTTTCGAGAGAGCCAAGCCCCAGAGCATTTTCTCCCCCGGTTTACAAATATTTTTATTAATGCTTACTTTAATTGATGCATTTATGTTTAGGAGTTGTTTGCAACCATTGCTGCATTATACCTTATTTACTCCGTTTTTACCCTATCCTTGTCACCCTGTTATTCGTAGTCAAGTGATTGCTTAGCTTGCTTAGACCGGTAGAAGTCAGGTGATTTTCTGTCACCTGCGAGCTATAGGTGGTTACCTGGATCTGCTTGAGAAAGTATGTCATCTGAGAATAGCTAAGTGTTAATGTGAAATTGAGACCGGACGGAAACTTGCAGGGTTTCGGACTGTAGTGTTTTCCATCTGTGTCTATTAAGGATCGACCGTTGTTGAGCCTCGAGTCATGTTGAACGCATGCCTTACATTTAGCTGGTCGAATAATGTACCTTTCGACCGCGAAGCTGGGAGATTATTCGGGCCGAGTGGATTGCCCGCAACGCACTGTACCGAAGCAGTAGTAGCAGGATACGGGGGCGCGATGATAAGGCCAAAGAGCAGTCGGGCGGCCCCCAGGTACATGTGGTTCCTGGCAAGCTCGCGACTTTACCTAAATGGTTGACTCGGTGACAAACACCTCACTTTAGCGGGTGAGTGAGGTTTGTGTGAAGAATAATTTACCAGCTGGTTAATAATCGATTCAAATCGCCATCGTTCACTGGATAGTGAGCACTTGACTTGAGTGACTTCATCGTAGTAATTCTGATGGAACACTTGGACAGTTATATGGTATATGACATGATTAAGGTTGTTAATGATCATTGGTTATCCTTACCTGTTTAATTACATGTTACTCTAGTACAGGTGCAAATGTAGTTGACAGGTTAATAAAGATCTAACTTGATGCACAGCTTTTAGAAAGGGTCTTTAAATGCTAAAAAACCTTTTTGTAAATGAGTCAGCTACCCCACCAGAAAGCCTGTCATGATCCTTGGTGTCTTTTATTTTTGGTTCTGTCGGGTAAGTCTAGCTGAGTACCTTTTCGTACTCAGGGCTTTGTTCCCACTTGTTGCAGATGGACAGATGTATTACGGCTACTGTACCAACTGCCTTTATCCTGCGATGGGAGAAGCTTAGGACCATGGGCAATGGTCATTCACTACATCTCGTCTGATGCTTTTGTTGGAAGATGATCCTGAGCTAGCACTTTATTTTGAACTCTGTGTGAGTGTGTGTTTTGAACTAAATGCTTCCGCTACTTTCATTTGAAACTGGTTTGTAATAACTATGTTTAAACTCCGATGTATATGTGATGCGAACTTTTATGTAACTTGTGATAGTGACCGCTGAACTTATTACGATCTTGGCTAGTATGTAAGTTGGTTTGAAATCAGTCATGATTTCACGGACTACCGGGTTATACGGGCTTAAGTTTGCTAAATCGTCTGCTCGGTGGATGATTTTCTTACTTAATCTCGTATAATTGGTTGGTTCTGTTACAGCTAGCATCGAAGCATGGTTTAGCATGTTTACTGTTCACAAGTGTATTTAAAACAAAAATATGTTTGAAAAGTGTGATTTTCCAAACTAAAAGTGTGCCAGTGGTCATATCCTTTATGCCCAGTAAGAACTCTAGGTGGCTTATTCAAGTACTGACTTGGGGGTTCTTGCATCATATTTCTCTTTCGTTGCTCATATGACGTGCTATTGTATGAGTGCCACTTAATTGAGTGGTAATGTATGGATCGGTTGCCTCTATGTCTCGGTAAGTGTGAGATGTGAGAGCATGATCGGATACACCACCGATCTAGAGAGAGTGCTTATATGATGCTGGAGTAATTACATGTTTCACGCATGTTTTTACAAAAGTGTCGCATGTGTGGTTGTTCCGTCCGTTGAGGCGATGCCGTCAATAGGATGATGTTTTGGGTAGTTACTACTGTTGTACGCGTATGTGGGGATTCGTGTAGAGCGTGTAGATAGATTTACTACTTTCAAGCATTCATGGGAAATTAGGCTGAAATGAATTTTCTGCAGGTACATAATAGCGTTTCTCGTGTAGAACGTATTAGTTACGTATATGAGAGATCGCCTGTATGCCACCGAATTCATCGCTAGATATCATTTATTTCTTAAGTTCGTGAGAACGTACGAAACGTACATGTATCATGTTGCTTGTGTATTTCATTCATGTCATGCATTCCTCCCCTTATAAATTGATTATCCCCTTTTGATAAAAATTGTACCAACTTAAAATATGTTCTCACCGGGTAATCAAAACTTTTGGTACAAATGGTCCGCATGAAGCAGACTGCCCGTAAGTCCACAGGCAGAAGAGCACCCCGACATCAGTTGGCCTCGCGGGAGCGACGTAGCACAGACACCTTTCTGAGCGAGTTTGGCATGCCAACTTTGCTTTGGAGAGTGCTCCATGATATGGGATACCCAGAGGGTCAGGAGCCGGTGTACTCTTGAAATGAGAGCCAGTTAGCTGAGGATGGACTTGCAGTAGTGGAGATCACCGTCCCTGCTCTTGGTGATGCTCCAGATTGGGATGGTTGGCACTTAGAGTTTGAGGGACGCACTCCGGTTGAGGGTGCAGAGGGAGCAGCTTTTCGTGTCATCCGGGACATAATGAGCAGATTTCCCAACCAGCTGGTAGCAGCCTTGGCTGACACTTTTCCTAGGGATGATCCTCGCGATGCCATTTGGGTGCAGCCGCAGGGAAGTGCTTTAGTCAGAGGCCCAAACGAAGGACAGGCTAGCGACAACCACACTATGAGTGCGATGTATGCAGCTATCAGAGCATACCAGGGTCTTGAGTGCACCTATTAGACTTTGACTGGTTTGCGTGGTGATGATCGGCTCAAAGCAAGAAAACAGAAGAAGAAGCAGACACGTGCTATAGCTAGTTTGCAAGAGCAGTTGACTGACATGAGCTTGCAGCGAGACCAGGCTCTAGAGAGAGGTGATAGTGCTCTACAGTGGGTGCATACGTTGACTCAGGCCAACAATAATGCAGACCGCATGATTGGACAGTTGGTTCAGGAGAGGAATAAAGCCTGAAACGAGAGGAACCTCCTGAGGCAGAGGGTCGAGGAGCTAGAGGAGTACAATGTCAACCTGCATGAGGAGTTTCATGTGCTCTACAACGTGATTGGCCCATATGCTCCTCCCGAAGCCGCCGGTATGGACGTCGACGACGACGAGGACGAGTCGGTAGCCGCACCTGCCGATGACGATGACGTTGCTACTGATGGTAGCGATGGTGACGTCTCCGACCCCAACGATGGCCCCGAGGAGTAGACTAGTTGCTTTGCGTTAGCTACTAGGCCCTGTCGCGATGACCTTCTTTTGGCTTCATGTATCTTGATGTATCTCGTTCGAACCTTGAGACTTGGTAGAATGTTGGATCTTGGTTGTTCATGTGATACCTGAGCGCATAAAGTCCAGTGTGTGTATGCTGGCAACGTGGTTGTATTGGACACGATGTTTGCATTTGAAGTAATTTAATTAGTGGTGTTGTTTTAATTGGAATGTGATTATTGTGCCTCTGTTTTATTGTATGACTTTGTTCTCTCCAATGAATTCAGTACGTCATAATTTTTCATTCACTCACAATTACTACAGCTTCACTTAATTATTACTTGTTGCTAAAATATGCAGATGGCAAACACTCGCCGCGCCACGTATGAGGCTGCTGAAACTGGTGGTAATAGTGCCGGGGTAGGTGGGAGTGGTGAAAACAACGTCAACCATAATGAGCCACACCCGGAGCCGCAATTGTTGCCTCCTCCATCGCTCACTGTAGAGGTATTCTTTGCATAGTTTCTTGGGAGTCAGTGCAATGTCAAGCAGTCACAGAAGAACATGGAAGATTTTCTGCGTACCATTGCCAACAATGTTCAACGTGGTAACAACCAAGGTGGTGGCAATGGGGTGAATCAGTACAACAACTTCAAGGATTTCATGGACACTAGACCACCAATTTTTAAGAAAGTAACCGAGCCACTTGACGTGGAAGAATGGATCAACACTATGGAAGATAAGTTCCGTGTGTTAAGGCTGACGGAAGTACTGAAGACAAAGTATGCTGCACATTAGTTACAAGGACCAGCAGGGATGTGGTGGAAGCATCATCATACCACCTTTCCTCCAAATGCTCAGATCTCGTGGAGAGAGTTCACTAAGGCCTTTCGTGGAGTTTATATTCCACCAGGGCTGGTTGAGATGAAGTTGGGAGAGTTCTTCGCTTTAAATCAGGACACCAAAACCGTGACACAGTATTTGCATGCCTTCAACAATTTGTGTCGTTATGCTCCCGACATGGTTGACACAGATGCTAAGAGAATTGCTAGTTTCAAAAGAGAGTTTGGTCTGAAGATGATGAAGCATGTGGGTACCAATACCCGCGCCAGATTTAATGACTTCATCAGTGATTGTCTGAAACAAGAGAAGAATAACAACACGTACACTACATCCAAGACTCGTAAGAGAGCCTTTGAGTCAGGACCGTCACAGCCAAGAGTTGTCACTGCTAATCGTTCGACCTATCGTCCGTCTGCACCTGGCGCAATGTTTAGGCCTCCGCAACATAAAACCCAGAACTACAAGGGACCGCAGAAGCCGTACAAGATGGCAGTGCCACCAGCAAGGATAGCCGCCACTGCGGGACAAGGTAACTCGAAGGGAGCTATAGGATCTGCTGATACAGTGAAAGGACCCTGTTACAATTGTGATCAGCTAGACCACTTTTCAAAGTTCTGTCCTTATCCACCCAGAAAGAAGCAACAGACCTATAATGCTCGAGTACACACCACGGTGGACGAGATTCCTGAAGGAGAGCCCGTAACTGCTGGTAAGTTTCCTATTAACCAAAACCCTGCAGTTGTTCTATTTGATTATGGATCATCGCATTCTTTCATGAGTCAAGCATTTGCACGGAAACATTAACAACTATGCATAAACTTAAGTTATGGTTACTGTATAAGTTCAGCAAGGGCTGATGTTTTAACCAATCAAATGGTTAGAGGGGCAACCCTTGAGTTAGGTAGTCAAAAGTTTCGAGTAAACTTGATAGTTATGCCTGGACTAGTTCTGGATGTCATCATAGGGATAAATTGGATGAAGGATTGGGGAGCAGTGATAGATACAGGGAGTCGGGTACTTACCCTTAAGGATCCCTAGGGAGAGGGTACTTTTTAGGTACCATTGCCCAAAAGAACAGACCTTGTGAGTGTGACATGTGCTATGGAAGTCGTTCTGATTCATCAGATTCCGGTCGTGTGTGAGTTTCTGGATGTGTTTTCAGAGGAGTTACCTGGTCTTCCGCCAGATAGAGATGTTAAGTTTGGAATTGAGTTGATCCCCGGGACAGCTCCAATTTCAAGGAGACCTTATAGGATGCCTCCGGATGAGTTAGCTAAACTGAAAAAGCAACTAGAGGAGTTGTTGAAAAAGGGGTTTATCCGGCCAAGTAAGTCTGAATGGGGATGTCCTGCCTTGTTTGTGAAGAAAAAGAAAGAGGGTACTTTGAGAATGTGTGTGGATTATATGCCTCTTAATGCTGTAACTATCAAGAATAAGTATCCCTTACCTCATATCGATGTTTTGTTCGATCAGTTAGCCAAAGCTAGAGTGTTCTCCAAGATAGATTTAAGATCAGGTTACCATCAGATAAAGATTAGACCACAAGATATACCGAAAACTGCCTTTTCTACCAGATATGGGTTGTACGAGTATCTTGTTATGTCCTTTGGCTTAACAAATGCTCCTGCATACTTTATGTATCTAATGAATATGGTTTTCATGCCAGAGTTGGACAAGTTTGTGGTTGTGTTCATTGATGATATTCTAGTATACTCTAAGAATGAGAAAGATCATGAAGAGCATCTGAAAATTGTCTTAACCAGACTTAGAGATCATAAGTTGTATGCTAAGTTTAGCAAGTGTGAGTTTTGGTTGAAGAAAGTTTCTTTCCTTGGTCATATTCTATCAAAGAATAGAGTCTCTATAGATCCGAGTAAAGTGCAAGAGGTTATGGATTGGAAGACACCAATCACAGTTTCGGAAGTTAGAAGTTTCTTAGGTTTAGCTGGTTACTATCGTCGTTTTATCCCAGATTTCTTGAAGATTGTCAAGCCAATGACAAGTCTGCTACAGAAAGATCACAAGTTTGTGTGGACAGAGGAGTGTGAGACAGCTTTCCATACCTTGCGGAAACTGTTGACCACTGCTCCAGTTCTAGCGCAACCGGACATTGAGAAACATTTTGATGTGTTTTGCGACGCATCAAAAATAGGATTAGGTTGTGTTCTTATGCAAGAAGGAAGAGTCATTGCTTATGCCTCCCATCAGTTGAGAAAGCATGAGATCAACTATCCGACACATGATCTTGAACTTGCTGTCGTAGTGTATGCATTAAAAATTTGGAGACATTACTTACTTGGTAATGTGTGCAATATTTTCACCGATCACAAGAGTCTCAAGTACATCTTCACCCAACCTGAATTGAATATGAGACAGCGGAGATGGTTAGAATTGATCAAAGATTACAACCTGAATGTGTAATATCATCCTGGAAAGGCTAATGTAGTGGCAGATGCTTTGAGTAGAAAGTCACATTGCCTAAATGCGCAACCTTTGCTCGAAGATGGTTTTGATCTAATGCATCCTGCCATGTTACACAGTATTTAGATTAGTTGTTCTTTAGAGAGTAAGATAATAGAAGGCCAGAAAACTGATAAAGAGATATTCCATATCAAAGAAAAGATTAAAGAAGAACCATCCAAGCATTTTAGAGTAGATGAATAGGACGTGCTATGGTTTGATGATCGTCTTGTTGTTCCCAAGGATTAAGAGCTTAAGAATAAACTTATGGATGAGGCTCACCTTTCGAAGTTATCTATCCATCCCGGAAGTAGCAAAATGTACCAAGAACTAAGACCTCGTTATTGGTGGACCAAGATGAAGAAAGAGATTACAGCATATGTAGCCAGATGTGACACATGTTGTAGGGTAAAGGCTATTCATATGAGACCTGCCGGATTGTTGCAACCTTTGTCCATACCTAGTTGGAAGTGGGATGATATAAGTATGGATTTTATCATGGGATTGCCCACTACTCAAAAAGGACATGATTCGATTTGGGTAATCACGGATCGTCTTACGAAGACAGCTCACTTTTTACCTGTCAAGACAAGTTACCGACCACCTCAATATGCAGAGAAGTATATTTCAGAGATTGTGAGATTGCATGGCATACTGAAGATTATAGTGTCTGACAGAGGGTCACAATTCACTGCTCACTTTTGGGAGCACTTGCATAAAGGTTTGGAAACTAGTTTGATTCGTAGCACTGCCTATCATCCTCAAATAGATGGTCAGACCGAAAGAGTTAATGTTGTTCTGGAGGATATGTTGAGAGCCTGTGTGTTATCTTTCAGAGGTTCATGGGAGTCATGGTTACCTTTAGCAGAGTTCGCTTATAATAATAGTTATCAAGAAAGTATCAAGATAGCACCATTCAAAGCTTTGTATGGCAGAAAGTGTAGAACACCACTTAACTAGATCGAGCCAGGAGAAAGAAGATATTATGGTATTGACTTCGTAGAAGAAGCTGAGAAGAAAGTTCATATCATTCAGCAAAATATGAAAGCCACTCAATCACGTCAGAAAAGCTATGCAGATAGAAGAAGAAGATCGTTTGTGTTCAAAGTTGGTGACTATGTTTATCTGAAAGTCACGCCAATGAAAAAGAAACGGTTTGGAGTACGCAGAAAGCTTGCAGCCAGATTTGTGGGACCATATAAGATCTTGGAAAGAAAAGGTCTAGTCGCTTATAAGTTAGAGTTACCTGAGATAATGGGTGCGATATTCCTAGTTTTTCATGTATCGCATCTCAAGAAGTGTTTGCGTGTTCTAGAGAAAAGAATCAAACCTCGAGGCATAAAGCTCAAATCAGATTTGGTATATCGTGAGCAACCGGTTCGAGTGTTGGACTCTAAGGAAAGGGTTACTCAAAATAGTGTGGTGAAAACATATAAGATACAATGGAGTCATCATGATGAAAGAGATGCAACTTGGGAAACGGGTGAATATCTACAAAAAGCTTATGAGAATTTTTATAACAAATGGTTCGTAACCTAAATCTCGAGACGAGATTCTTATAAGGGGGGAGGGCTGTAACACTCCTGGGTGTTAAGCATGCATTCACATCCCAAATCATGAGCATTAGCATTTCATACATGTTCATCATCGCATGCAATTTAAGTTGGCATTAATTAAAATTGTGAAAACACATGTTTGAACCCTGAATTAGAAAAAAATCTAGCTAAGAGTGGTAAAAAAATGTTGTGCTATAACTCTAAATGACTTAGAATTAATTGACATGATTTTTGGAGCAATTTTTGTATTCAAAATCTCCCCAAATTTTGCTTTCAAAAATATTTCAGAAAAATGAGTTTTCATTTAAAAATTTGACTTTAAATTACTAATTCAAAATCTAATTAGAATTTTGAAAAGTGCCCTAAATGAAACTTATATAGAATAAAATTTTGAACAACTTTTGTTTTGGGGGCAATTTGTGAAAATGTCTTTTTCATCTTCAAAATTTGAATTTGAATCAAATTATAAAATCTGGAAATGTATTTAGAAAAGAAAAATGAATTTTGGCCTTAACGGGCCGCCGCCTCCGCTTCGGCCTGCTCGCGCAAGCGGCCCGGCCCAGCTTCCCGCGCCCGCGCCTGTCTCTGCTCGCCCGCGCGCGCGCGACGCCGTGGCACCGCGGCAGAAGCCGGCCGCCGCGTGGCCGTACACCGCCGACACCGCGCGCCACGCGCCCTTCGGTGGCCATGCATCCCCCTCCGCGCCCGCCTACTCCCTCCGCGCACTCCCCCACCTTCACTCGCGCTCTATTCCCCTCCTCTCCTCCTTCCAAGCCGCAGCGGGAGCTTCACCGCCGTCCGCCACCGCCTGCCACCGCTCGCCGGCATCTCCAGCCGCCGGTGGGTCGCCTTCGCCTGCGCTTCACGCCTCCTGAACCTCGCTAAGTCGATTGCCTCACCTTCCGTCCCTCGTGGTGACCGGATTTCGTCCACCGCTGCACGCCGTCCGCCCGAGCTCGCCGGCGACCACTGCTGCCACTGCCAGGGTGCTTTCCCGCCTCCATTTCTTCCACCTTCGCCTCCGCCTTGCCATAGGGGATCACCAAGAGCCGCTCGCCTCACCGGGGACCTCGCCACCGGCAAGAACGTCGGCGGCGGAGCTCCTCCCCTGCTCTCGGGTCGCTGACCCGTGGGGCCGCAGAGCCAGCCGCAGTTGCGTGGCCCCTTCGCCTCGGCCAAGCTGGGCCAGTGAGGCCATGGGACGACGCCCTGCTGGGCCGCCTCCCCTTCCCTTCGCTCGGGCTGCGAAGGCCAAGTGTGGCCATGGGCCAGCTGATTCCCGCGGGCCAGTCCAGTAGCAATAGGAGAATTCGTTTTCAAAGTTTTCTTTACTTTTTTAAAATAGAAATGGTTTGGAAAATGTTTGGATACTCAAATTTGCTCTAAATCTGTTGAAATAAATTTTGTTAGGTTCCTTATCATCAGATCTACTTGGAAAAAATATTGCATGTCAAGTTTGAAATATTTTTCTGTAGAGTTTTTATTTAATCACTGAAACTGCTGTTTTCTTGTTAAATATGAAATAAATCATAGAAAGTTCAGAAAAATATGGTTCCACTTGCAATAATTTTCTTTTGTGATGTACTTGCTAGGAAAAATATATTCCATGCATGTTCTGTAGAAAAATCTTGATGTGTAGTACAAGTGTTTAATATTGTTAATAATTGTTGTTTTTGCTAGAGAGAAAAAGATGAATAAAACATGCATGTGATAATTTTTCTATGGTGATTGTTGATTATGTAGAATGTAGGAAAAATGCTAAATATGTTGTTTGATACTTTTCATAGTATAAAGTATTTTTATGCTCATTTTTAGGCCCTAGGTTGTTATTTTTGTGTAGGCAGTTCTAGTAATCCAAATGCAATGAAATTTTTGTGGTATGCTAGATTAAATGATAGAAAGCTACTGTAATTTTCTCAGATTTTTTTGTGCTACCAAAATAGGTATTGATGTTCAAACCTAGTTGTAATTAAGGTTTAATTAACATTGTTAATGTATGATTAGTTAATAAGGTTACTTTAGTGTATCTTTGAAGCATTTAATAAGATGTGCTGACTTAGCATAGTAGTAGTATAAGAGAATGCAGTAGATGACATGTGCTTGTAGTATATGTTCTTGGATGATGTTGACTACCTTGTAGAAGAATTGTATTCCTACTTTATGAAATAAAGTAAACTTAATTATCTACATTTCATTCATCATGACCATTACATGTCATTTCTGTAATGCATCTAGGCATAAGCACTTATACGGTTGCATCATATAGGATCGCAGAAAGTAACTCCGGTAGCAGTTTCCAAGGAGCCGGAAGAGCAGCCCGAGGAGCAGGAAGTGCCCGAAGCTGACGAGGAGGTCGGTGAGGATCTTCCAGAGTGCCCAGACCATCGTCCGAGCTCTTTCGAGAGAGGCAAACCCCGGAGCATTTTTCTCCCCTGGTTTGCAAATATTTTTATTAATGCTTACTTTAATTGATGCATTTATGTTTAGGAGTTGTTTGCAACCATTGCTGCATTATACCTTGTTTACTCCGTTTTTACCCTATCCTTGTCACCCTGTTATTCGCAGTCAAGTAATTGCTTAGCTTGCTTAGACCGGTAGAAGTCAGGTGATTTTCTGTCACTTGCGAGCTATAGGTGGTTACCTGGATCTGCTTGAGAAAGTATGTCATCTGAGAATAGCTAAGTGTTAATGTGAAATTGAGACCGGACGGAAACTTGCAGGATTTCGGACTGTAGTGTTTTTCATCTGTGTCGATTAAGGACCGACCATTGTTGGGCCTCGAGTCATGTTGAACGCATGTCTTACATTTAGCTGACCGAATAATGTACCTTTCGACCACTAAGCTGGGAGATTATTCGGGCCGAGTGGATTGCCCGCAACGCACTATACCAGAGCAGTAGTGGCAGGATACAGGGGCGCGATGATAAGGCCAAAGAGCAGTCGGACGGCCTCCGAGTACATGTGGTTCCTGGCAAGCTCGTGACTTTACCTGAATTTTGACTCGGTGACCAACACCTCACTTTAGCGGGTGAGTGAGGTTTGTGTGAGAAATAATTTACCAGCTGGTTAATAATCGATTCGAATCGCCATCGTTCACTGGATAGTGAGCACTTGACTTGAGTGACTTCATCATAGTAATTCTGATGGAACACTTGGACAGTTATATGGTATATGACATGATTAAGGTTGTTAATGATCATTGGTTATCCTTACCTGTTTAATTACATGTTACTCTAGTACAGGTGCAAATATAGTTGACAGGTTAATAAAGATTTAACTTGATGCACAACTTTTAGAAAGAGTCTTTAAATACTAAAAATGCCTTTTTATAAATGAGTCAGCTACCCCACCAGAAAGCCTGTCATGATCCTTGGTGTCTTTTATTTTTGGTTCTGTCGGGTAAGTCTAGCTGAGTACCTTCTCGTACTCAGGGCTTTGTTCCCACTTGTTACAGATGGACAGATGTATTACGGCTACTGTATCAACTGCCTTTATCCTGCGATGGGAGAATCTTAGGACCATGGGCAATGGTCATTCACTGCATCTCGTCTGATGCTTTTGTTGGAAGATGATCCTGAGCTGGCACTTTATTTTGAACTCTGTGTGAGTGTGTGTTTTGAACTAAATGCTTCTGCTACTTTCATTTGAAACTGGTTTGTAATAACTATGTTTAAACTCCGATGTATTTGTGACGCGAACTTTTATGTAACTTGTGATGGTGACCGCTGAACTTATTACGATCTTGGCTGGTATGTAAGTTGGTTTGAAATCCATCGTGATTTCACGGACTACCGGGTTATACGGGCTTAAGTTTGCTTAATCGTCTGCTCGGTTGATGATTTTCTTACTTAATCTCATATAATTGGTCGGTTCTGTTACACATTTTCCTTAACTTTTTTTTATTCCCGGGTCACCCTTCTTTTTACTTTTACAAATTATCTCCCATTTTATAAGATGGTATATCTTCTTAGTACCTCCACCTTGCAAGAAAAAAAGTTCTCCTAATTTTGTGAAGGCTGTTAATAATTGTCTTAGGCAATAAGTAAACCGACATATGGTAAGTGAGTGAGTTATTCAAACTAAAACCAATAAGAGTAGTCCTTCCTGCAATAGATATATTCTCACCTTTCCAAACATCTAATTTCTTACTACTTTTATCAACTAAAGATAACCAATCACTTACATACAGCCTGCTTGACTCACAGGCACACTCAAGTATTTAATGGGAAAGAGACCTATTTGATACTTAAAAATCTCAGCATAAACTTGACTTAAGTTATCTTCATCATTTATCATAAGAACTTCACTGTTATTGAAATTGACTTTCAAACCAGCAATCATCTCATATAAATAAAGTAGCAATTTTATGTGCACAGCACCATCTATATCATTTTCCAAACAAACAATAGTATCATCAACATAATGTAAAGAAGGTAAAACAACTGATCTTTTTAAAAAAAAATTGGGATAGTATAGCATTCAACTTTTAGGTGCAGGAAGAAACATCGTGTTTTCTTTACCAGAGAACGAAGGTTAAGGCAAAGGCATGTTTCTCTAGGAGAAAATGAGCTGAACCAGACATCACTGATTGCAGAGGAAGCAAAACAGAGAAAGGGTTGCTAAAATTATGCTCGTGCATTTTGAGAAAGACTGACGCATGGATTCTTTAGATCACTTTGTGCATGCCACGATTCAAAAACGTCGGATCATCTCTCGATAACGCTTGGGAGAGCTTAGAATTTTCAACCGTCTGTGCATGCATGCCACGACGATTTGGGTGAGATTCGTACATGCAAAACAAAATTGCAGAATGCGTTTCAATAATTTGGAAAGGTGTATCACCGAAGTTTTTAAGGGTCATGTTAGCACCCGGATGCCCAAGTACCCACGTGCCGCGGTGCTCGCCCGCGTGCTTCGCGGTCTACGCCTAATGTTGCTACTGGGTCCATGTGTGTTGCTGCTGTGCCCGCACAAGCGAGCATGTGCGTGGGGCCACCAGCTGCAAGCGAGAGAGAGGGTGGGAGCACAGCGCGTACCGGCCATGTTGACCCGACTGCATGTTGCACCATAGGGGCCATGCCTAGTGGTGGAGGGGCGCTTGGTTTTGCATCCATTTGGTGTTGGCCCGCTTTGGCGCTCTGCGTACACTTTGGCTAAGGAGTGCTCGGCCATTTGGGCACTGACTGCCCGTTGTATGCATATCGACTCTTGGAGCTGGCATGACAGAGATAGGCAGCGTTGGCTAAGTGTGTGCAGCGCGTACATGGCCGCGAGTCAGAGCACGTGGGGAGCAGCAATTGCTGCAATATGCGTCTGAAACAAGGTGAAACATTGCAAACAAACGCTTGCAATATATGTGTATAAGCACTGCAACATACAACCGAATCAGGTGAAATATTTGGAACACACAATTGCAACATACGTGTATAGTCACTATAACATATGCAACATCCAGATGAAACACATGCAACATTCAGATCAAATAGCTGAAACATTTAGAACACACACTTGCAACATGCTTCTGAAAACAACTAAAACATTTGGAACATACACTTGCAATATATGTGTATAGATATCGCAACATGTGCAACATCCCGATCTACTTTTGCAACATCCAGATGAAACACATACAACATCTGGGTTCGTCGGCCCGGCCTACCCGCCCGCGTTCGTCCGCGCGCTCGGGCGCGCCGCGCTGACCGCCATCAGGGCGCGGACGCCGCGTGGTCGCCGGCGTACGGCGCCGCTCGCCACGCGTCCCTGGGTGGCCCCCCCAGCTCCACGGGCTCGTCAAAACGCAGCAGCAGCTCACCTCCTCCCTTGGCCCCCTTCCATTCACTCGCCTCGCCATTCTTGCCTCGCCAAGCAGCAGCAGCCGTAGCAGCGCCACCGCGCCATCTCCGCCGCCGCGCAACTCGCCAACCGGGGCGCCTCACCACGATTCGGCTCGTGAGCTCCGCCCCACCTTGCTCGATCCCGCAAAGCAGCCCCGCCCTTTTCCCTCGCCTCGTCGTGGCCGGAGGTGCCTTCTCCGCCGCTCGCCGGAGTCTGGTTCCGCGCGGGTGAGCCGCTCCGCGCCACCCTCCTTCTTCATTTAGCGAGCAACCGACCCGCCTCAACCTCGCGAAGCTCGCGCGCCATCTCTCGCACCTCGCCGTGAACGGAGCTGGTGTGGCCACCGCTCCGCAGCGCCGCCGTGCGCCATGGACGCCGGTGTGCTCACTCCGGTGAGCCGCTCGGCCAATCTGTGGCACCCTTCGGTGCGGCTCGGCGCGCTGAGCACGCTGGTGCCCACAGCTCCGCCGCAGGCCTCGCCACCGGCGAGATCCGGCCGGCGGGAGCTCCTCCCCTGCCTCTGTCTCCCTGGACAGTGGGGCCGCGGGGCCCAACTGCAGTGGCTCGGGCTGGATCTGGGTGCACGTTGCCGTGTGCACGTTGCATTTCCAGATCCAGATTTTCAAAGAATTGATTTTGGAAATGTTTTTCAGAATTTGTTTAAATCCTTCCAAAAATCTTATCTCCTGTTTTATTGCTCCAATTTGAGTGAGACCAATTTTGTTGTGTTCCTTGTGATTAGATCTACTGGATAAAAATATTGCATGTCATGTTTGTGAAAATTTTATATAAGGTTTTATTTAATTCCTTAAATTGCTGATATCTTGTAAAATGCATATTTAATTCTGTGTAGCTCAGAAAAATAAGAGACTTGTTTTGTTAGGCTTCTTGTATGATATAATATCTGTGAAAATTTTATGGCATGCATGTTGTATAGAAAAATATGGAGGTGTAGTTCAAATGCCATTTTTAGCTTGCATTTGTTATTTTTGCTAGGGCTAAAAATATGAATAATACATGCATGTGAAACTTTTTCTATGATGATTAGTTACTTTTTAAATCATAAGAAAAATATGCAATATGCTGTTTGGTACTTTTTGAAGTACAAAGTATTTTCCATGCATGGTGTAGCACTGCTTTTGTCCTTTTTGTGTAGGATGTTATACATGTCCAAATGCAGTGAAATTTTGGTGGTAGTCTATGTTTGACATGATTAGGCTACTGTCATTTTCTGAGAATTTTCTGTGAACTAAAAATATAGGTTGCTGTTCAAACCTAGATTAAATTAGGGTTTAATCGGAAATTCCTTAATGCATGATTAGTTACTAGTGGTTTCTTTGGTGTATCTTTGAAGCACTAAAATAGCATGCTGGTGTGGTGAGATAGGTTCTTTTGTTTTGTAATACAACAAGTAGTTAGTAGCTAAATACTTCAGTGTGTTTGCATGCATGTTTATTATTCCATGTGATTAGTAGATAGAGAAGAAGTACGAACTTGCTTTGTTAAGTAGAATGTGAATTGTGCATTTACACACACATGCAAGCATGAGCATGATGTGTCATCCCATCGGTGCGCCTTTTCCATCAGCACTTATACCCATGTACACATGCATCATACAGGATTGGTGCAGAAAGCAGTACACGTGGAGCACGGAGTTCCCGAGGAGGCCGTGCAACAAGAGGTGCCACCCCTGGGAGAACCAGAAGTCAAGGAGCCAGACGATGATCTACTGAGGTGTCAGGACCACCGACTATCAACCTTCTGGAAGGCAAGCCCCGGAGCATTATAAGTCTCCCTACTTTAGCAAAGCAAGATAAATATATATGTTATATGTAATGTTGCATTAAGTTATAGGAGTTGCTTGAAACCGTTGATGCATATCACTATGATATTCCTTGAACACCTTGATATATCCTGATATCCTATTTAAGTCTAGTTCCGGAATATCTGCTTAGCTATGCTTAGTCCGGTAGAAGTGGGTGATTTCCCGTCACCTACGATTTAGGTAAAAACATGTCATGTTTAGCAATGTGCTATCATGGAAAAAGAACCATTTGTGGTTGAATAAATGGAGACCGGGCGGAATGTTGGGCATCAAGGCATGGGTCTTGTGTGCTTGTAGTTTTTGTCTGTGTCGATTAAGGACCGTACCGTTGTCAGCCCTCAGTCCTTTTTGAACGCATGCCCCACATTTAGCTGGTCAGATAAGTACTTCCGACCGTGAAGCCTAGTAGCCCTGTTCGGACCGGAGACCGAGATGATGCCAAGACCACCTCGGGCCTGTTGACCATGGACAAGATTGACCTGGCTCCAGCGTGGGCAGTCATAACTTGAGTGACCTGGCGCGGGAGGAACCCAAGGTGTATAGGGTTCATGGCGGTCCCGTGACGTTTTTCCGAATAAGTACCAAAGGTGACCTGTAGCTCACTAGGCCGGTGAGTGTGGTTTGTGTGGGGAATACATCACCAGCTGGTTAGTAATCGATTCGAGTCGTCATCGCTCCTGGATAGTGAGCAACTGGACTGAGTTACGTCATCGTAGTAATGTGATTATGAAACACGATGATGGTTATGGTTATGAGTATGATGTGGAAAATGCTAAACAGAATTGGTTACTATTGATTGCTTAATCTTATCCAAGTGATTGCTCTAGTACAGGTGCAAATCTAGATAGGTTTAAATGAACAAGTTAAATTGATGCTAAAGATTAATATTGCAATTTAAGTGCTATCGCTTTTTATGCAGAATGTTGTCAAGCCAACCCTACTATAAAGCCTTGCATACTCCTTAGTGTCATGTTGTTTTCTGGTTTTTGTCGGGTAAGTCTAGCTGAGTACCTTCTTGTACTCAGGGTTCTTCTCCCCTTGTTGCAGGTGTTTATTAGGACCAAGGGCAATGGTCGCTCCATACTTCTTACCTCGATGCTTTTGTGGAGAAGACTACAGTATGGCACTACTATTTAAATAAAACGGTGTGTGTTGATTTTGGACAATAATGCTTCCGCTACCTATTATTTCAAACTCAGTGTTGTAATAACTTTATTTGAACTCCGATGTATTTGAACTATGTACGCATGTGAACTGTAACCACTAAACCAGTAGGGTATTGGCTATTTGTTGAGAAGTTTGAGATCCTTCGAGATTTCATGGACTACCGGGTTATACGGGCTTAAGTTTGCTAGATTCTCTGTCCCAGCAGGTAAATTTTCTCACTTAATTTTATATAATTGGGCGGTTTTGTTACAGCTGGTATCAGAGCAAGGTTTAGTGTGTTACTGTTCATGTGGTATTTGAAACAAAAGAATTTTTGCTTTACAAAAGTAATTGCCAACTTGTAGTTCTATAGAGGTGTTTAAAACTATGGTTTAAAAATTAAGAGTGTGCCAGTGGTCATATCCTTTAAGCCCAGTTAAGGACTCTAGGTGGCTATCTAAGTACTGACTTGGGGGTTGTGCATCATATTTCTATTTAGTTGCTCATACAGCTTGAAATTGTATAGGTGCCATTCACTTGAATGTTATTGTGTGGATCAATTGCCTCTACGCCAAGGTAAGTGTGAGTTGGAAGAGCATGATCGGATACACCGCCGATCTAGGAAGAGTGCTTATTTGATGCTGGAGTATTACATGTTACACACATGCTTATACGATGCCGTCAATAGGACGATGGTTCGGGTAGTAAACACTACATGTATGTGTATCTGGGGATATACATATGTGGAGTGTATAAATGTTTAATTCCGCAATGCATTCATTGGGTTTGGGCAGAAATGAATCGTCTGCAGGTACATAACAGCGCTATCGTTTAGAACGTATTAGTTACGTATATGAGAGACCGTTTGTACGCCACCATCTATATCGCTAGAATTTATTATTTCCTAAGTTTGTGAGAGCGTACGGAACGTGCATGCATCATGTTGTCTATCCACCTCATGTCATATCATTGCATCTTTCCTCCCCTTATAAGAAGATTATCTCTTTTTGATAAAAACTACAATTTAATATCCGTCTCTCGAGCATAACAAAAACCTTGTTACGATTGGCCCGTATCAAGCAGACAACTATGGTGTGAGCATGAGAGTAAGAATGATTCAGACTTGAGTTAATGTTGGAAAACTTAGAAGTGTTGTGGTGATATCCAAACGCCAAAAGTCCAGTATATGTGAACTGGAAAGTTGGTTGCAATTGGACGCGATGTGATGCACTTAAGTAATCTAATTAGCGATGTTGTGTTAATTGAGAATGAATTATTGTGTCTCTGTTTTATTGTATGAATTTATTCTCTCTAGTAAATTTAGTATGGCATAATCATTTGTTCCCATGCAATTATTACAACATCACCTAATAATTACTTATTGCTGAAATATACAGATGGTGAGCCATAGTCGCAATCGCACCAACGGTACTGAGACTCCTAGTGTGGGTACTGACACTAGTGGTAGTGATGGAAACCGTAATACCACTAAACCACATCCATCACCTCCTCCGATCACGCCAGAAACTTTCTTCACACAGTATCTGAAAAGTCAGCGAAATGTGGAACACTCGCAACGAAATATGGAAGATATTTTCTGCACTGTTGCTGACCGTTACCAAGATGGTAATCGTCAAGGTGACAATGAGGTAGATCAGTATAGCAATTTCAAGGATTTCTTGGATACCGAACCGCCGATCTTCAGGGAGGCTACAGAGCCACTTGATGTTGAGGAGTGGATCAACACCATAGAGGATAAGTTCTGTCTATTGAGGATGACTGAGGTGCTCAAAACTAAATATGCTACTCATCAGTTGCAAGGACCTGCAGGTATATGGTGGAAACATCATCGCACCATTTTTCCTCATCATACACAGATTACTTGGAATGAGTTTACTAAGGCTGTCCGTGGAGTGTATATTCCACCAGGGCTGGTTGAAATGAAACTGCAAGAGTTCCTATTACTAACTCAAGACACTAAGACTATGACACAATATCTGCATGCATTCAACAATCTGTGTCGCTATGCTCCGGACATGGTTGACACGGATATCAAGAAAATTGCAAGTTTTAAGAGAGGCCTCAACACCAAGATGCTGAAGCACGTGGGTACAAACCCTAGGACCAGGTTTAATGATTTTATTAGTGACTGTCTAAAGCAGGAAAAGAACAATAATGTCCATTCTGCATTCAAGGCACGCAAGAAGGTGTTAGACTCAAGTCCATCACGATCAAGAGCTCCCCTACAAAGACGCCCTCCGTACCATTCTCTTGTACCTGAGGCTAAGTTCAAACCACCGCAAAGAAAGATTCCTATCAAAAAGAAGCAATCGTAGACTAGTCAGAAAGGTTCCACGGGTCCCAAGACTTCTATCATTGGGTCGTGCCACAATTGTCATCAACCTGGCCACCTTATCAAGTATTGTCCGTACCCCAAACAGCGAGTTGTATATCCTGGTCGGGTGCACTACACCACTATTGAGGAAATTCTGGAAGGAGAGCCCGTGACTGCTGGAAGGTTTCTTGTGAATCAACATCATGCCATTGTTTTGTTTGATTCTGGTTCGTCGCATTCCTTTATGAGTTAAGAGTTCGCACAGAAGCATCATCAGAAAATAGATGAATTGAGTTTTAGCTACCGCATCAGTTCAGCGGGAGCTGACGTATGCACTAGAATGGTGGTGAGAGGAGTGACCATCGACTTTGGGAGTCGAAGATGTTTAATGGATCTAGTAGTGTTACCAGGATTATCTTTGGATGTGATCTTAGGAATGAGTTGGATGAAAAGTTGGAAGGCGATGATAGACACTGCTGGTAGAACCATTTCATTTACTAATCCTAGGGATGGTGCTAAATTTCAAGTAATGCTACCTCAGAACGCCAGTTTGAATAGCTTAACTTGTGCTACTCGAGTTGTTGAACTTACCAAAATTCCGGTTGTATGTGAGTTTCCTGATGTATTTCCTGATGAGTTGCCGGGTCTTCCACCCGATCATGATGTTGAGTTTGGGATTGAATTAGTTCCTGGAATAGCTCCAATCTCGAGGAGACCCTATCGTATGCCTCCAGATGAGTTAGCTGAGCTGAAGAAGCAACTGGAAGAATTGTCAAAAAAAGGGGTTTATCCGACCAAGCAAATCTGAATGGGGATGTCCCACCTTATTTGTGAAAAAGAAGAAAGAGGGCACATTGAGAATGTGCGTGGACTATCGACCACTTAATGCTGTCACCATCAAGAATAAGTATCCCTTGCCTCATATTGATATTCTGTTTGATCAGTTATCCAGAGCCAAGGTGTTCTCTAAGATAGATTTGAGGTCCGGTTATCATCAGATCAAGATTAAGCCACAAAATATATCGAAGACCGCATTTTCAACCAGATACGGGTTGTACGAGTATCTTGTCATGTCCTTTGGTTTGACAAACGCTCCTGCATACTTTATGCTTTTGATGAATTCGGTCTTCATGCTAGAGTTAGATAAGTTTGTGGTCGTGTTTATTGATGATATTCTGGTGTATTCTGAGAATGAGCAAAATCACGAGAAGCATCTGAGAATCGTCCTGACCCGACTCAGGGAGCATAAGTTGTATGCCAAGTTTAGCAAGTGCGAGTTTTGGTTGAAGAAGGTTCCTTTCCTTGGTCACGTACTGTCAGAGAATGGAATTTCAGTAGACCCTAGTAAGGTCCAAGAGGTTATGGATTGGAAAGCACCAACTACGGTTCGTGAGGTCCGAAGTTTTCTTGGATTAGCTGGTTACTATCGTCGTTTCATACCAGGTTTCTCCAAGATTGCTAAACTAATGATAAGTCTGTTACAGAAGGATCATAAGTTTACTTGGACAGAAGAGTGTGAGACAGCTTTTCACACTTTACAGAAATTGTTAACCACTACTCCTGTTTTAGCGCAGCCAGACATAGAGAAACCTTTTGATGTGTTCTGTGACACATCAAAAACTGAATTGGGTTGTGTGCTTATGCAAGAAGGAAGAGTCATTGCTTATGCCTCGCGTCAGTTGAGAAAGCACGAGGTTAACTATCCAACACATGATCTTGAACTTGTTGCGGTCGTACATGCACTCAAGATATGGAGACATTATTTGCTTGGTAATGTGTGCAACATTTATACAGATCACAAGAGTCTCAAGTATATTTTCACCCAACCTGACTTAAACATGAGACAGAGAAGATGGTTAGAGCTGATAAAGGATTATAACCTGAATGTACAATATCATCCAGGAAAAGCCAATGTTGTGGCAGATGCACTGAGTAGGAAGTCCCATTATCTTGATGCGCAACCGCTATTCGAAGAGGGATTCAATCTTATGCATCCTGCTGTGTTGCATAATATTTAGATCAGTTGCTCCTTGGAAAGTATGATAATAGAAGGCCAGAAAACAGATAAAGGGATATTCCATATCAAAGAGAAGATGAAAAGCGAGCCATCCAAGCATTTTAGAATTGATGAACAGGGTGTGTTATGGTTTGATGATCGTCTTGTTGTACCCAAGGATCAAGAGCTTAGGAATAAACTTATAGATAAAGCTCACATTTCTAAGCTATCCATCCATCCTGAAAGTAGTAAGATGTATCAAGAACTGAGATCTCGTTATTGGTGGACGAAGATGAAGAAAGAAATCACAGCTTATGTCGCCAGATGTGACACGTGTTGTAGAGTGAAAGCACTTCATATGAAATCTGCTGGTTTGTTACAACAACTGTCTATGCCAGATTGGAAATGGGATGAAATATGTATGGATTTCATCACAAGATTACCTACTAGTCAGAAAGGAAACGATTCAATTTGGGTGATTGTTGATCGTCTTACTAAGTCAACGCATTTCATTCTAGTTCAGACGAGTTATCGACCACCTAAATATGCTAAGTTGTACATCTCCCAAATCGTTCATTTGCATGGTATACCAAGGGTTATCGTATCTGACAGAGGGTCGCAGTTTACTGCTCACTTCTAGGAACATTTGAACAAATGTTTAGGTACTAATTTAGTCTGTAGTACTACTTACCATCCACAGACCGATGGACAAACAGAACGAGTAAATGCTGTTTTAGAAGATATGCTTAGAGCATGTGTATTATCTTCAAAGGGATCCTGGGAATCATGGTTGCCTTTGGCTGAGTTTACTTACAATAACAACTACCAAGAGAGTATCAAAATGGCTCCGTTTGAAGCCTTGTATGGCAGGAAGTGCAGAACACCGTTGAATTGGATCGAGCCTGGTGAAAGAAGATATTATGGTATTAACTTTGTATAAGAGGCTTAGAAAAGGGTTCGTATCATTCAACAAAACATGAAAGCTGCACAATCACGTCAGAAAAGTTATGCGGATAAGAGAAGGAGACCGCTTGTATTTGAAATTGGAGACTATGTGTATCTAAAAGTCACACCAATAAAAAAGAAATGGTTTGAAATCAAAAGAAAGCTTGCTCCTAGGTTTGTGGGGCCATATAAAATATTAGAAAGAAAGGGTCCAGTAGCTTATAAGTTGCAGTTACCAGAATCAATGAGTGCAATCTTTTCAGTCTTTCACGTGTCAAATTTAAGAAAGTGTTTGCGTGTTCCAGAAGAAAGGGTAGAACCCTGAGGCATTAAGATTAAGTCAGATTTGGCCTACAGTGAGCAACCAGTACGAGTGTTGGATGTTAAGGACAGAGTTACACGAAACAGAGTAGTGAGAACTTACAAGATACAGTGGAGTCACCATGATGAGGGTGATGCGTCTTGGGAAACGGAAAACTACTTACAGAAAGCTTACAAAGATTTTTATAACAAATGGTGCGTAACTCAAATCTCGGGACGAGATTTTTATAAGGGGGGTTGTAACACCCCGGTGTTACGCATGCATTTAGCATATGCAAATCATGGGCTTAAGCACCATCATGCATTCATGAGCATTTCATGTTATATAAAAGGAACATTTGAAACATGTTAATGAAACATAGATGTTGCATTTGTTTGTTTCAATAGGCCTATGCTCGATATATGTTTGTTTGATTTCATACATTCTTGTTTGAGTGTTTAAAAAAACTTAAAATTAGTCATCAAGTAATTTGGAGCAAAGTTCCTTTTGAAAATTTTCCCAATTTTTACTTTTAAAACTATCATTGAAAAATAAGGTTTTTATTTGAAAATCAACTTTTTAACCCTAGTTCAAAATCGGTTGGGATTTTGACTTTGTGTCTTTTAACAAAGTTGTAGATATTGAAAAATGGAGCAACTTTTGTTTTTGGACTTTTTCTCAAAAAGGTTTAGAAAATGCTCCAAAATGTATTTCTAGGTGCCGCTATTTAGAAAAATAAAGGAATTTTTTTCCCAAGCTTCGTGGGCCTCGGCCTCGTTTTCGGCCCAATTAGGCTTGTCGGCCCGGCCTGCCCACCCGCGTTCGTCCACGCGCTCGCGCGCGCCGCGCCGACCACCATCAGGGCACGGACGCCGCATGGTCGTCGGCGTATGGCGCCGCTCGCCACGCGCCCCTGGGTGGCCCCCGCAGCTCCGCGGGCTCGTCAAAACGCAGCAGCAGCTCACCTCCTCCCTCGGCTCCCTTCCATTCGCTCGCCTCGCCATTCTTGCCTTGCCAAGGCAGCAGCCGTAGCAGCGCTACCGCGCCATCTCCGCCGCCGCGCAGCTCGCCAACCGGGGCGCCTCGCCACGATTCGGCTCGTGAGGAGCTCCGCCCCACCTTGCTCGATCCCACAAAGCAGTCCCGCCCTTTTCCCTCGCCTCGTCGTGGCTGGAGGTGCCTTCTCCGTCGCTCGGCGGAGTCTGGTTCCGCGCGGGTGAGCCACTCCGTGCCACCCTCCTTCTTCATTTAGCGAGCAACCGATCCGCCTCAACCTCGCGAAGCTCGCGCGCCATCTCTCGCACCTCGCCGTGGCCGGAGCTGGCGTGGCCGCCGCTCCGTAGCGCCGCCGTGCGCCATGTACGCCGGCGTGCTCACTCCGGTGAGCCGCTCGGCCAATCCGTGGCACCCTTCGGTGCGGCTCGGCACGCTGAGCACGCTGGTGCCCACAGCTCCGCCGCAGGCCTCGCCGCCGGCGAGATCCGGCCGGCGGGAGCTCCTCCCCTGCCTCTATCTCCCTGGACAGTGGGGCCGCGGGGCCCAACTGTAGTGTCTCGGGCTGGATCTGGGTGCACGTTGCCGTGTGCACGTTGCATTTCCAGATCCAGATTTTCAAAGAATTGATTTTGGAAATGTTTTTCAGAATTTGTTTAAATCCTTCCAAAAATCTTATCTCCTGTTTTATTGCTCCAATTTGAGTGAGACCAATTTTGTTGTGTTCCTTGTGATTAGATCTACTGGATAAAAATATTGCATGTCATGTTTGTGAAAAAATTATATAAGGTTTTATTTAATTCCTTAAATTGCTGATATCTTGTAAAATGCATATTTAATTCTGTGTAGCTCAGAAAAATAAGAGACTTGTTTTGTTAGGCTTCTTATATGATATAATATTTGTGAAAATTTTATGGCATGCATGTTGTATAGAAAAATATGGAGGTGTAGTTTAAATGCCATTTTTAGCTTGCATTTGTTATTTTTGCTAGGGCTAAAAATATGAATAATACATGCATGTGAAACTTTTTCTATGATGATTAGTTACTTTGTAAATCATAAGAAAAATATGCAATATGCTGTTTGGTACTTTTTGTAGTACAAAGTATTTTCCATGCATGGTGTAGCACTGCTTTTGTCCTTTTTGTGTAGGATGTTATACATGTCCAAATGCAGTGAAATTTTGGTGGTAGTCTATGTTTGACATGATTAGGCTACTGTCATTTTCTGAGAATTTTCTGTGAACTAAAAATATAGGTTGCTGTTCAAACCTAGATTAAATTAGGGTTTAATCGGAAATTCCTTAATGCATGATTAGTTACTAGTGGTTTCTTTGGTGTATCTTTGAAGCACTAAAATAGCATGCTGGTGTGGTGAGATAGGTTCTTTTGTTTTGTAATACAACAAGTAGTTAGTAGCTAAATACTTCGGTGTGATTGCATGCATGTTTATTATTCCATGTGATTAGTAGATAGAGAAGAAGTACGAACTTGCTTTGTTAAGTAGAATGTGAATTGTGCATTTACACACACATGCAAGCATGAGCATCATGTGTCATCCCATCGGTGCGCCTTTTCCATCAGCACTTATACCCATGTACACATGCATCATACAGGATTGGTGCAGAAAAGCAGTACACGTGGAGCACGGAGTTCCCGAGGAGGCCGTGCAACAAGAGGTGCCACCCCTGGGAGAACCAGAAGTCGAGGAGCCAGACAATGATCTGCTGAGGTGTCGGGACCACCGACTATCAACCTTCTGGAAGGCAAGCCCCGGAGCATTATAAGTCTCTCTACTTTAGCAAAGCAAGATAAATATATATGTTATATGTAATGTTGCATTAAGTTATAGGAGTTGCTTGAAACCGTTGATGCATATCACTATGATATTCCTTGAACACCTTGATATATCCTGATATCCTATTTAAGTCTAGTTCCGGAATATCTGCTTAGCTATGCTTAGTCCGGTAGAAGTGGGTGATTTCCCGTCACCTACGATTTAGGTAAAAACATGTCATGTTTACCAATGTGCTATCATGGAAAAAGAACTATTTGTGGTTGAATAAATGGAGACCGGGCGGAATGTTGGGCATCAAGGCATGGGTCTTATGTGCGTGTAGTTTCTGTCTGTGTCGATTAAGGACCGTACCGTTGTCGGCCCTCAGTCCTTTTTGAACGCATGCCCCACATTTAGCTGGTCGGATAAGTACTTCCGACCGCGAATCCTAGTAGCTCTATTCGGACCGGAGACCGAGATGATGCCAAGACCACCTCGGGCCTGTTGACCATGGACAAGAATGACCTGGCTCCAGCGTGGGCAGTCATAACTTGAGTGACCTGGCGCGGGAGGAACCCAAGGTGTATAGGGTTCATGGTGGTCCCGCGACGTTTTTCCGAATAAGTACCAAAGGTGACCTGTAGCTCACTGGGCCGGTGAGTGTGGTTTGTGTGAGGAATACATCACTAGCTGGTTAGTAATCGATTCGAGTCGCCATCACTCCTGGATAGTGAGCAACTGGACTGAGTTACGTCATCGTAGTAATGTGATTATGGAACACGATGATGGTTATGGTTATGAGTATGATGTGAAAAATGCTAAACAAAATTGGTTACTATTGATTGCTTAATCTTATCCAAGTGATTGCTCTAGTATAGGTGCAAATCTAGATAGGTTTAAATGAATAAGTTAAATTGATGCTAAAGATTAATATTGCAATTTAAGTGCTATCGCTTTTTATGCAAAATGTTGTCAAGCCAACCCCACTATAAAGCCTTGCATACTCCTTGGTGTCATGTTGTTTTCTGGTTTTTGTCGGGTAAGTCTAGCTGAGTACCTTCTTGTACTCAGGGTTTTCTCCCCCTTGTTGCAGGTGTTTATTAGGACCAAGGGTAATGGTCGCTCCATACTTCTTATCTCGATGCTTTTGTGGAGGAGACTACAGTATGGCACTACTATTTAAACAAAACGGTGTGTGTTGATTTTGCACAATAATGCTTCCGCTACCTATTATTTCAAACTCAGTGTTGTAATAACTTTATTTGAACTCCGATGTATTTGAACTATGTACGCATGTGAACTGTAACCACTAAACCAGTACGGTCTTGGCTATTTGTTGAGAAGTTTGATATCCTTCGAGATTTCATGGACTACCGGGTTATACGGGCTTAAGTTTGCTAGATTCTCTACCCCAGCAGGTGAATTTTCTCACTTAATTTCATATAATTGGGCGGTTCCGTTACAGGCTGTATCTCATATAAATCATAGTAGGGATCAACATATGGGAGAGTATAATTGTGGTGACAGCATGCAAATGTACAAAATTCAGGTGTGCATTAATGCAGAATTATGTAGTTCCCTTGTGTAATCTGACTATCTAAGAGCACTTTATACGACCTGGATTTGGAAGCAGCTTGCCTTGTGGCATTTTGCAAAAAGTGTCACCTGGATTTGTCTGAGATTCTGAAAGAAGGAAACTTGCTGACCATTTTGATAATAGGTTCCGAATGGATAATCTGCACTAGTGTTAGATTTTCTTTTTCTGGTATTCTCGAGAAAATATTAATAGTCATATTCTCCTTCCTTGATATGTTAGTTGCAAAGCAAACCACTCGCTAATGTTTGACTTTATTTAGCACAATATTGATTCTTCCAGTAGCTAATGTAGCGGGTCTCGCGGGTTTTGCCGCTAAGTCTGCGGAAAACTTGTCCACAAAGTTTGCGGGTTAGCGGCTTGCCGCAGGCCCGTTAATAAACTTTGCGGCAAGCATTGCGGGTTAGCGGCGGGTCGCGAACGGGCCCGCCTGCAATTTGACTGTTGCCTGTTGGAGTACAGGAGTTGTCGTGTTTCTGATTTATATTTATTGCGTCGTGTTTCTGAATTTGGAACCTCTAGAACCATGACTATGTGACTATTATGTCTGAGTAACCGTGCAGGGTGACAAGAAATGGCAGATTGCTTAATGAGACTTCAGAGATCGAGTACTTATAGAGAGGAACACAAGCAGCAAGACCGATTAATGCACAAGCTGCTCATTGTCTTGTTTCCTAGACAATTTTACATACTACTCCTACTTATTATGTGGCTCAATCTCACTGTCTCGGTGAGCAGAAAGGAAACCATTTAACTGAATTGACCGAGCTTACCTAAAACCGAACGCCCTTTGGGTTCCCGAGTCCCTTGTTGGCCGTTGCAGTCAGGAGCGAGGCATGACATGATTTGCACCTGACGACATGTACAGGCTTCGTGCCGGTGGATCAGGGTCAGGGGCCTGAAACTGATGAGAGTGTCATCGTCGCCGCGGGCGCGTGCAGCCTGCAGGTGCAGCTGAGCTGAAACTGTGAAACTGTAAAGAGCCCGCACCTGGAAGACGAATGGCAGACAGCCATAAAGCTCGCAACTAGCCACCATCCCATGAAGAGTCGTATTCGTATGTATTCCTATCCCACATGCAAAAGCGGAGAGGGAGAAGATGGAGTATAATCGGGGCGGGCGGTCACGAAAGCGACTGGGGACCAACCGTGCGGCAACCAAGAGTGCTACGGACGTAAGCCGTAGCAGTGGTAGTTAGTTCCCAACCACCACTATGCTATGCCTATGCATGCAGCATGCCCAAGTCCGCAAGTCGCCAACGCCCATCCATTCATGGTGACAATGCACGCCATAGTCGGTCCATATCGTAAAAACCGTTTGTGCTAACGACCGACCATCCTAATCAGAGCGCCCATCAGTTGCTAATCTCCGGGCAGAAACCCTTTCTCTTTACGCGTGACAGCGGAGTCCTTTTTTCCAAACGGCACAGGCCCCGAACGGTCCTAGAGCCGGTTCATCTAGCTTGTAATCCGTCTTTTTCGGCTTGTTTTTTCAACTGAAACAGTATTTTTCTCTCACAACAAATCAGCAAACAGAGTTTTTCAGCCGGCTTATCAGCCCAACCGAACGGGCCCTACTCCTGTAGTGTAGTACTACTGTACATGCGACATGGTGTCGGTGACCGAGCTTTCCATTGCCCTCGCTTTTTACGAACTGTGCTTTGCTCGCTGCTGGCCAATAGCCTCACTCCTCCGTGCTCAGCTGTCAGTAAAGCTAATCCACTATTCTACTATCCAATTGGTGCCTGACTGAACACGGAGACGGAAAGCGGATTCTTCTTCAATTCTCAAACTAACTAACGGCACTATCACCGGCTGCGTTTATCGCTGACCATTTCGTCACGACAGATACTAATCATGCCAGCCGGCTGGTGTGGTGTGGGATTGGTCGAGTATCTAGTCGCTAATCCCAGCTGTCAGCGAATATTTTATTATGGGCACATGAACAACAAGTAGCACTATATATATTTTTGCATAAAATATTCGGGAGAAGAGCAAAATGCAGTACTCCCTGTAGCCTTTCTGGAGGGCACAGCTGCGACGGATGATGTGTGACGAACGGGAAATCGGTTGCGTGAGCGTGACAGAGGGTTTTTTTATTTCGGTTGTGTTTAGTTCCTCCAAAAAAAAAAAGGCACTATGCAGAAAAAAGATTCTCCGTCACATCAAACTTACGATACATGCATGGAGTACTAAATGTAGATGAAATTAAAAACTAATTGTACAGTTTGGTTGTACTTTGCGAGACAAACGTTTTGAACCTAATTAGTCAATGATTGGACACTATTTGCTAAATAAAACCAAAAATTTTCATCCTTTTTCAGGGAACTAAAAACACCCTTCATCCTCACCGAAGATTTTCATGCTATTGAATGCGCCACCACCCTTGTGGCGCCGCCTGGGACTGGGAGTGAATCAATGGCAGGAAGGAGGAGCAAGGACGACGAAGCGAAGGATCAAGGCCTCGTTTAGTTCACGGAATTGGGAAGAAAAACACTGTATCAGAATTCCTGTAGTATTTCGTTTGTATTTGGTAAAAATTATTCAAATTTTGACTAACTAGGCTTAAAATGTTCGTCTCGCAAAGTACAACAAAACTGTGCAATTAGTTTTTGATTTCATCAACATTTAGTACTCCATACATTTGCCGACATTTTGATGTGACGGGGAATCTTCTTTTTACATAGTGGAATTTAGGGAAGAATTGAGAGAACTAAGGAAGGGCCAAGCAAGATACCGCAAATCGCGTCCGGTCCTTGTGACATACATATACTACTCCATTACGCGGATGTCGTTTGGTGGCCCGCCCAATAAACACGCAATAATTCTCCATCCCGTGCATTGCCAATTGCCACACAAGAAGCAGGTACTAGGCTAGCTCAAATGCGCTGAGGCAGCTGTAGAACGACCCCAGTTTATCACTACACTGGTTGGCTACCGGTATTGTTTTGTGACAACTCACAAGATACACTTTACAAATCATAGGAGGAAGTAGAAGCAAATAGCAAAGTAAACCAAATCGTAGACCCAACTAGAAAAATCTATTTCATTGTTTTTTTTAAAAATGTTGTTATGATCGGAAGATATGTTTGCAAAATCATTGGGATTTCATTTCATACTAGTCTTGAACAACAAAACTTGTTGACCTCGAGAGGAAAGAAAGGGAAAAAAAAAGAAATAGGTCCAAGAACTGTTCTTCTATTATTCTGCCAGTTTCGAAATGCCTCGGTAATAGGAAAAAAAAACTCTAGTTGACCTCGCTTCCTCCGAGGCACGATCTAGTATGGCTGATGACCGGCAGCCGGCAGCGGCCCGGCACCAAAGCAAAATTGGCAGGCACGCAAGCAGGGCAGGGCAACTGGGCAAGGTCTAGAAGAATTGCAACTTGCAACAGACCAAGCAAAGAATCGCTACGCTAGCAGTATACTTGTGAGAAAAATTACGAATAAAGAAACATGGCTGGTCCTGGTTGTTTCGACTCGGATCCGTGGCTACCTTAATTACAATCACAATCACACAGAAAATTCACGGGGAAATCATCATCATCATCATCAGTTTGTAGTTTATACACCAGTTGCTCACAAATCATGGAATTTACAGGACCAGAGCGAGAGAGAGAGAGAGAGAGAGGCGAATCCGGTTGGAATCGCGTGGGCGCCAACCCATCATAACCCACAACCACCACCACCAATCATTCTCGTTAAAATCAAACGACAAGAGAAATATAAGCAATAATAACATACAGGTACTAATAATCGATTAAAGGGGCAGGGAAGGAGATGAACGATTTTTTTGTTTTTTTTTTGTCTCAAATCAACAATCAACAACGGCGTGGGATGAATTAACGGATATGAACCTCCTCTTCTCTTCCTCTCGGTGGACGGCCGCCGCCAGCCGCCCGTGCGTGCGTGGGCGGCGAGATCATCAGCCGCGGCAGCGCGTGATGGCGGAGCAGCCGCGCGAGTAGGGGTTGGCCTGGCCGCCAGGGCGGCAGTTGTAGTAGGAGGCGCCCCGGACGGAGCAGGGCACGTTGTCCCTGCGCAGCGCGCCGTAGCTGAGGTAGCCGCCGCCCTGCAGCACCCGGCGCGCCACGGAGTCGCCGGTGCCGGGGAGGAAGCCGAACTCCTCGTCCTCCCCCGCGCCCACCACGCCGAGGTCCCAGCCCAGGGACGCCGCCGCCGGCACGTCGCCCGACGACGCGCGGGCCAGCGCCGCCAGCGCCAGGAGCATGAGGAGCGGGAGCGGGAGCAGAGCGCGCGCGCCGGCCTCGCCATCGACGGCGGCGGGGAATGGGGATGGGGAATGGAGGAGGGGAAAGGAGAGCGGAGGGGTGCTCTGCTTTTGCTTTTGCGCGTGTGGGGTTTGGTGCTCTGCTCTGCTGGCTGCTGCGGCTATGGCGAAGGGGGTTCCTCTCTCTTTGTTTCCTTCCCGTGGTTGGGTTTACAGAGGAGAGAGAAAGGGTAGTAGGCCCTTGTTTAGATTTACTGTAGTTTTTTGTTTTTATTTGGTAATAATTATCCAAACATTGATTAATTAGGCTTAAAATATTCGTCTCGCAAAGTACAATAAAACTGTACAATTAGTTTTTAATTTCATCTATATTTAGTACTTATGTATGTGCCGATATTTTGATGTGATAGGAAATCTTCTTTTTGCATAGTGGAATTTGGGGTGAATTTGAGAACTAAACCGGCCTAGGAGGAGCGGAGCGGAGGGGGTGGAATGGAATGCGCGTGACCTGCGGCACCGCACGGCCGGTCGGCGCAGCCTGCGTGTGCCGGTTTCCGTTACAGGGGGACGCGCTGGTTCACGGTTTCCGTTACAGGGGCAAGCTGAGAACCGTGCATCGTCGCCATTTCCGTCTACGGCGTTGGAGATCTGGAAAATGGAGGCAATTACTTTATTCCTTACTCCTACCAGTAGTAATTAGGGCCTGTTAGGTTAGAGGTATTAAAATTTAACGAACATTGTAGCACTTTTGTCTTATTTGATAAAAAAAAATTAATTTTAGACTAATTAGGCTTAATAGATTCGTCTCGTAAATTACTCCTAATCTATGCCGACATACATACAATTAGTCTACGTTTATTACTCCATACATTTACCGTAATATTTATGTAATGGAAGTTAAACTTTAACATTCATGAACCAAAACAAGGTCATAGTTATGCGTCTCACATTAACAACGCCAACGGCTACAAGTTACTACTGCTACTGCTGTTGTGGTCCCTAGGTATGACCCTGACCTGACCGTATGGTATGAGTTAAGTGGCGGCTAGCTAGCTGGCACGCATGGCAGATGGCACCATGTGCCGCGTCGACGACTGCATTCAGAGGCAAAGTCAATTCGCAAAATATACCTTCCTGCCTTCCTGATTCCTCTGGTCATGCACGCCAGCTGCGGATTCGGCTCGCGCCTACGACTACTCGCAGCAGTGGGTACTCTAAAACGATACTTTAAAGTTTTAGAGTATGAATATAGAGTAAAAGCTGTTACACTGGGTACTCTAAAACGATACTCTATCCTTTCTCTCACTCTATATTTAGAGTGGTACTGTGCTTACTCTATACTCTGTAGTGGCGGACCCCACTAGCTAAACAAAGGAAAAAAATGCTATAACTCACAAACCAAAAATCCAAATTAAATTTCGATTTCACCATTAAATTCGTCTCAATAAATCCTTCAAAACTAGATCACAAATTGATATATTTAGATAAAGTGATAAACGGGTCCCACAGTGGATAGAGTGGATAGAGGATGATATAGAGGATAGACGAATGCGGGAGAATTGAGTATAGAGGAGAGAATCTTGCTGACTAGGACGTATAGAGGATGAATATAGAGGTCCATGAGTGCGGATAGGGTACTAGTACTCTGGTTGCTTTCTTTTCCCTTGTTCTGAGCGTCTTCAACGATGAAAATTGAAAAATGAAACGTGTTTCTACTGCGACGGCTCACGACCAATCGAGTATATTGCATCTTGTAGTGATACGACAACAAATCGAGCAATCTCAACTCGGCCCACATTGTCATTCCCTACCGCAGAACATATATCCGTGCAGGTTACACACATCAAAACCAACAGTGATAATTCATTATCACTATCAGTTATTACAACCTGTAGTGATACTATTACTATCACTATCACTATCGGATCTTAATATCATCCAACACTAATACGAGGCACGGACACGGAAGTAAAATAAATAAATATTGTCGTGACTACAAGCAATAAAACACTAGCAATAAAGAACAAGCCACATCTAACTCTAAATAGGGCAAAAATAAATAGGTTCTATTTTAAAATAATTTTTGGTACTTGTTTCATATATTTATATTTAATAAAATGAATTATGTTATTGATTTTTAGAGATGTATTTGTATTTTTATTATTTTTAGAAAAATATATAAATAAGTGAAACGACCTTTGGAACCAGCTGAGGGTTCGGTTTGGAGTTTGATGGCTAAGGATTTAGATGATAGCTTAGTGGTAAAAAAATAGATTATATCTTTTGTGCTACCTCCGGTTAATAAAACTTAGACGTTTCAGACCTGAGAAACAATTTATTTTGATTGTTTTGCTTGTCTAAAACATCAAAATTCGCTGATCGAAGGTAGAAGTAGAGCATCATATTATCTCTAGCAGAATATATATGTAGTTGTTGGTATACATGGTTTAATTAAACTTTGATGTAGCTGACAGTTGATTAATTATCATTAGCATGGCCTTGGTGGCTTGAATAATCCGATCAATGCTGGCGCTTTACCTCCAATGATCTCTCTAATCGATTATTAGTGGCCTTGCAATAGTAATATGCTTCGTCAGTTTCATCCCCTCTATTTCAAAATGAGAAAAAGTCTACTTAACCCCTTCAACTATTGGTGGTTGTCTACTTTAGCCTCTCACCTATAAAACCAGGTATTTTACCCCTTAAACTATTGAAAACTGTTTAAATAACCCCCTGAAACGGTTTTAAAGATGGTTTCGCTGACGTGACATATTAAAAGGTCTAAATAGCCCCCTAAAATATCAAGTGTTGACTAAATAACCCCCTCAACTATAAAACCAAAAATTATAGCCCTTGAAGTATATCTAATAATGTTCAAATGACCCCGTGATAGTCTTGTAAGGCCATTTGGACATTGTATCCCACCACACTGGTCTAAGCACCCATATTTGCATGTAGGCACATTGGATGCCTCCCTCTCCCTACTCTTTCTAGGATTACAACACTGTTCGATGAGCACCACCCTGTCTTTTGCTCCACCTTATGGCACTTAGGAGGCGGAGGTAGAAAATGTGACATGCACAACCATAGGTGCTTAGGCCAATGTGTCGAGATATGGTGTCCAAACGGACCTACAAAACCATCCATGGGGTCATTTGAATATTATTGGATACTTTAGGGGCTATAATATCAGATTTTATAGTTGAGGGGGTTATGTAGTCAGCATTTGATATGTTAGGGGGTTATCTAGACTTTTAATACGCCCGGTCATCGAAACCACCTTCAAAACCGTCTCATGGGGTTATTTAGACGGTTTTCAATAGTTTGAGGGGTAGAATACCTGGTTTTATAGGTGAAGGGGTGAAGTAAACAACTATCAATAGTTGATGGGTGAAGTGGACTTTTTCCTTTCAGAATGTATGTTGCTCTATTTTTTTAGTTTGAACTTCTCTATTCTGAATAACTTTGATCAAGTTTACATTGAAAATAGTATGAATTAGTTTCACTAATTTCGTCACAATCAGTCAAAGTTAATGAAATTCGACTTACTAAAAAGCTAAAATGACTTGCATACAGTTTGGGAGAGCTCTCACACCGAGTATATTACTAATGCAGAGGTTGTTTGGTTGGAAGATTGAGAAGTTGCGTGGGTAGGCAACCTCCGCTAGACGTTGGATTTTATCAACACGAGGTAGAGATGTATGTCCGGATATTTCTATACCTAGGAGGCAGCCACCAAATAGTCTCGTAGTCTCTCTAGACTAAAAAATGATTCAATTATAGCTTTCTATCAAGTCAATATATCTCAATTTTAACGTGAAAATATTATAGTTTATAACACTCATTAACTATACTTAGATTCATCAGGAAAGATATTTCCGTAGCATATCTACGTAGAGTCATAAATGTTAATAATATTCTTCGTAAATTTACTGAAGCTGAAGAAATTTGACTCAGTCTAAATCCAGAACTACATCTGGATGGAGGTAGTAACTTATATCATTATATAGAATAGAATGGAATACCTATTTCCTAAATAATTTTTTGTTCGTTGAGCAAAGATTAGCTTGCGACGACGTTGTAGTTGCACCAAACTAATTATGCTCCATCATTCAGCTCCGCATAATTAAAAATTCCAGCAGGGAAGAAGTATGCAAACAGCATTTGTGGGACACACGGCGGCCGGCGGTGAAACGATACGCGGCTCGGCGGCTGGAGTAGGCTAGGTAGGACACTCCTACAGGCCACAGGGCTGGCCACCCAATCCATCAGTACATCTATGCTTGGCATGGCGCACTATGGCAGGCAGGCACGCCCATCGTACCACTGGTTCGTTGAGCACAGTAGCTGTTTGATTTCATCTTCATGGATGTAACAGTACGTACGCGCACGTCATAATCAGTTGTGTATGTAGTACTCTTATTAGTCGCGGTCCCTATTGATGACGATGATAAACGGCGGCATGAAAAAGTTGGTGCGGGGACGGATGACGCCGAGCAGGACAAACAGATTACGGAGGAGATGAAACATACGGGCATAGGTATGGCAGCAGCCCGAGCGGCGTTGGCCGGGGACACGGAAGCCGCAAGCTGGGACTGGGAGCGAGTTGCATCGCCGACCGTCCGCGGCTGCGGTTTGCTCACACATCTAGTCCTCTATCTACGCGTATGTCCAAGTTGGAACCCAAACCCCGGCAATAGTCAAAACCTAACGTCCTTTTCGCGTTGGGCGCTTTCGATCGAGTTGGTCCGAGCCGTCGGCTTCCCAAAGCTTAGCTGTGTTCCATGAGTTTGTAACGTACCATTCTTGGTCAGTCGCTAATAAACGCAACTGCTCAGAAAAACAATTCTCTGCCTTCAGTCTTCGGAGGAGAACAACTCGACCTGCAGCTGCAGCGTGTTGTTATTTAGGCTTTTCCCTTTAATTTATGCTATACTCCTACTCTACCAGTGGCTCGTTTGGTTCCAGCTAATAACCTCCAGTTTCGCCACTGCACCATCATCGTCTGTATCGTATCTTTCTTTTTTTTTTTCTTCTTTTTTTCTTTAAAGTTGCCTCATCATCAGCCGCCGCCGCCTGGACAATTGGATATATCCTTTTTCTTTAACTCCTGGGGTCCATTCATGGCTGTCTCGAGGGGCATGTTTCTGAACTCTGAGACCCTTTAGCTACTGGCGTCATCTCCTTATTATGGAGTATACGTGCTCTGCCCTCGAGCAAGCAGTTCTTTTTTTACCCCAATTTTGTTGTGGTCACTGTGTCTGTCCAATTTGAAAGCTTGAGTATGGAAAAAAAAAGTTTCAACCAATGCCCGTTGCAGCTGTATAGTTTACGCAAAAGGCAAAGTGTGATGGGACCGGCTCGTATATTTAACGACGTCGATGACCTGCAAAAAGAACCGGGACTAATCTGGGGGACTGACAGTGATAAATCGACAGACCTGATCCAACGCTCGCTTGCAGCTTGCTTTGCTTGCATACGCGTGCAGGGAATCTGTCCAGTCTCTTTCATGCGCCCACTTTGCCCTCGTTTACTTCACAGAATAGGGGAGAAAAATACTGTATCAGAAATCCTGTAGCATTTCGTTTGTATTTGGTAAAAAATATTTAAATTTTGACTAACTAAGCTTAAAATGTTCGTCTCACAAAGTACAACAAAACTGTGCAATTAGTTTTTGATTTCATCAACATTTAGTACTTCATGCATTTGCCGATATTTTGATGTGACGGGAAATTTTCTTTTTTCATAGTGGAATTTGAGGAAGAATTGAGGGACTAAACAAGACTTTGGCAATCGGAAACTGGTGATCCCTTGGCACATCCATGGTGCCAGACAGACCCTTCTCGGTTGCAACGCCATCAATCTCTGCTCTGCTCTGCCAGACTCTGCGCTCTGCAGACTCTTGTCAGCGACCTGTGTAGCCAAATCCAGGCCTCTGCATTTTCTTTTTCCCAGTAGTAAAATCGAGTGATGGGCCCGGACAGGAGCTTCCATATACAGTAGTACCATTTTCGACTTTTCGTCTGCTTGCGCATTGCTCGCACAGACCTGCAGTTCACGTCTTTGAGATTCCAGGATTCCATGGAACACAAAATTGATTCTAATAAACGTCTTACTCTATATATGTATGAATGTGTGTATAGACATCGATCGGATCACGCATATATTTGAGCAACCATGTGTCATGTATGTATGCCCACGTGCACCGGGACAAGTCCAAGCGCAACTGAAACATACAAATTGATGGACGTGGAGAGAAATGTGAACTTTGTAATGTGGAGAGATAGGGACTGCTCTTCTCAAAATGGGTCGAGTGCTATAGTAGTTCCAACAACTTCAAGTACGTTTTGTGAAAAGCTATGATCTGCACTGAAGTTCCAGAAACAGGAGAGCATAATCAAACACCTAGGCTAGGCAACCACGCTTCCACACGGTCCATCATAGTAAACTGTTTGTATTTTAATGAGAGAGGGAAAAAACTGTAAGCCAGAAGCAATGACTTGTTAGCTCACATTAAAGCATACGGGATATGTGGCCCCGTTTGGTTACAACGTGTTAAAGTTTAACTCCCATCACATTAATGTTGTAGCAAATGCATGAAGTACTAAATGTAGACTAATTGCATGCATGTCGACACAGATTAGGAGTAATTTACGAGACGAATCTATTAAGCCTAATTAGTCCAAAATTGGAAACTTTTTGTCAAATAAGACGAAAGTGCTACAATGTTTGTTAAACTTTAACACCCAAACCAAACGGTCCCTTATGCTCACAAAAAATTGGGAGACCAGGGCACCGGGAAAATAACAGAAAATTTCACATAAAAAGCTCGACTTCTCTAACAATTCTAAACATTTTAGATCATTTACACGTATAGTACCTGCATTTTGTTGAATGATGTCCACTCGATTACATATAAACGTGCCTTGTTTATTTAAGGACGGTTGACACCGAAATTTGGTTTGAGATAAGGAGGCCATAAGGTCGGAAAATTATCAAGAGAGCCTAAATATTCAGCAAGATCGGCTAACTAAATTGCCATCAGAATAAACTGGATAAGGTGACATCATCATCATAAAGGAATGGGCCCCATTGGCAAGGATGACAAAACATGAAGCAAACACGTCAGACTTCATAGAAGGGAAAGATTGAGGTCCAAGTTATCGTAATTTATGAAGCTTTTGTTTTCTTTTCTAAGTTTTGAGATCGGTCTTATTCGATCAGGACTTGTAGTCAAGCCTCGGGTACATGTATTGAACCTCGGCTATTGTAACAGGCTCCGTTATCAATCGAAAACCCGTACCTTTACTTTTCGGCTTACACCAATCCTTAGGAGTAGGAGTAGAGTAGATTTCGGCGAGTTCTTCGGCAAGCAGGGCTGCCATCGGTTAAGTCCGACCTCCGGTTTGTCTGTGAGTATCTGTCACGACTTATACTTTGTTTGTAAGGCTGCCATCGGTTAAGTCTGACCTCTTGCAAGCTTTATATAAATTAGTTATCATCAGTTAATTGTAAGGTTGCATCGATCCGGCTCGTATCTCTTACAATTGCTGATACAAGTTACCATCGATTCTTATCAAAATTTATACGGTTACATCGGTCCAGCTCGTATCTCATATAAATTTTGATACAGATTAGTTATCGGCTAAATCTATTAAGATTGGTAGGGTTTCCTTGCTGTTTTTAATAGATTTGCTAGCTATTGATCTTGTTATAATTAGTTTGTTACTATTTGTAACAAAATCACCCCTTCCCTGATTAAGATCGAAACGAATCGGCTTTATCTCTCTTTGAATCATCTGTTGCTTTTCCCTGTTTACATCTTGTTCTAACCAATGGTTTCAGTTAGCTTAGCCATTTTGATCCGATCTTGATCGAAGATAGCATGTGGTCAAGTCATGTTTAACCCTAGGTAATGCCTGCTGGTTGATAAAATCTGGTTTAGAACTGCTATTATGGCTGCCATCGATCCGGTCGACCCCCACTGTTAGCACTATAGATTGGAAATCATCAAATAGTTAGTCTTACTTATGGTCAAACATAGCCTCTGACTACATCGGCTATTTAGCCGATTGCCTGTACTCTTACGATCATAGCTTGTTTTCATGATTCTGTTAATCATGTATAGACTCGTATGCTTGGAAGGTCTAATCGGTTATCTTTATCATGGATGCATCGGTCTAGCTCGAATCCCCACTGTTAGAGATAGTAGATTAGATTTGATAGGTGTATAGATTTATCCATGTTTAATGGTTGAGTGTTTGCATGTTACGAGTTTACTTTCATCGGAATCGGTTGTTTTAGCTGATAGGCTGCACATTGAGAATATATTGGCTATTTACATGTGTTACTTGTTCTTATCTTGGTTAAGAACTAGTATGTTTCTCGATCAATATAAATGCTTCCACGTCTAATCTTTACATCTTTTGTATGTTTTCATGATCATCGGCTAGTTAGATCTATACAATCGAATAACCGATAATTGCCGATATGCTTATTTTACTTATCATGCATCATGAACATGCTGAATATCGACTCTTTAGTCGATAGCCTTATCTCATCGGCTACTTAGTCGCACATTTGGAACTGTCTGGACAAACACCAGCATGTTCCACCTTAAATTACTGATCAAATTTCTCTCTTTGGCAATTGCAGGATCAAATTGACTGGCACGCCCTAGGTCACGACCATCTGGTCCGGTGTCCTCCCAAGTCCAAAGAGAGCTCGGGATCTGCTCCACACGGTTTCTCTCGGCTTGCTAACGTGCCGACAGCTGAGATCGACCCTCGTCACTTTTCGCCGTCGACAGGGACAATTCTTTGCACGGAAAAATGACATGGTTCCCGCACTTCCACCATTTCAACTAAAGAGATATCTAACAAAAGCATCTCCCAAGTATCTAATTCATTGGTTTAATACTCCAATTAAGATTAGTATGAAAGGTGTGGTTTCAGAGGTGCTATTATAACTATTAAGACTCAATTTCAGAGTTAGGGAGGTTATAAGGCTATAGTGATCCACGGATACTCATTTTGTGAGAAACAATGGTTTTATGCGCCACGGCAGTATGTTTTATAACATCACTTAAGAAATTCGTTTAGTGCATTATTGTAAACCATCTGAAAGTGAATAGTGCTAGTCGCAATAAATTTCATACTTTTTTTCCTTCTGCTCTCAACATTTTGGTTTTTATTTCATCCGACACATAAATCTCTATAATGCAGTTAGCAAATGACAGAACACCTTCGGCAAGCTATAAACAAAATAACAGAATTTCACTATCTTGTACAAGAACTACAATGGTCCAGTTTCAAGTTTCAACAGGTAAGGGCAAGGAGAATGGAATAGAGAAGAGTAATGGTAAAATTTTAGCTCCACGCACACCTTTTTCACCGTTCAAGTTTGCTCATCAGATCTTCAAGTCGTGGCAGTTCCTGTAATATGTCATTCCAGTTTGGCATACCCTATAACAAATATCACATGTAGATAGTCAGTTATTATTTTATTATTTCTACTATTATGGTAGATTAGATTCAATGTCATTTGGACCCTCTTTGTCTGGTTCAGTTATGGAATTATATTGCCCTACTTCAGTACTTCTATAACATATACAAAATCAAGTAATAAATTTCCTTGTACCAAAGTGAACTGAGAACAGAGAATAATTACTATTCCAGATCTTCTGACACGGCCATCCAGACGAAGGATTATGTAGACATCCTCACCAGGAGTGACACCTTCGGACTCTTGCTGGTCCCATATCCAACTGAACCATAATAAGTACGAGTAGATGTCAAAACTCATCATCAGGATAGTAAATTACCACGTTCAAGCAACTAGAACCATGCTAACAATAACAGAAAAGGAATAGGACTGCACTTGAAGTATTTCTGTAACGGCACGTAGAAAAAAGAAGTAATGTAAAGGTACAGACTAGAAACGGGAGTTAAACAAGTAATATATCTTCAAATTTAGAAAAACTATGGTATCTTTCAGTGTCGAGATAGATTATTTCTTACCTTAGGTCCTATCAATATCTGGATGCAGTAGATGGGATAGATGCCATATCAGAACCTAAACATATGGATATGTTTTTTCTGCAATCATACCTATGGGCTATGGCCATGGGACAAGAAGAAACAAAGGACACCGTATCTTTTCAATATTTTGTGGTTTTACAGCTAACAATGTCCATTGTAATGCTGCATTGGCCCAAAAAACCCTACTTTACCTGAGTGGGCAATATGGCTTTCAAGTTTCAAGTATGGTGTGTGCTATAGAGGGGAAGATCAGAATCCTTTACTTGTAGGATGGATTGTAAGTTTATATATCTGTCTAATAATTTCCCTTTTTGTGCTGCTACACAATCTATGTACCTTAATTATGTTATTGTGCTATGTTAGAAATTAAAAAAAATGAATTTGTGAAAAACAGTCTTGCTACTTATTGAAGTTAGATATACAGTATAGGACAAAATGCATATACATAAAAGGAAAAGCACCTTTCCCATTGTTCAGGGGAGACAATATCAGCTTTAAATCGAACCTCAGACTTCAACCGTGACTTTGCTGCAATAGATTCAGTACGTTTTTCAAAGTCACCCTGTCAAAATCAAAACATTGCATAAACTATCAAAGAAAGGGACCAAGTTTTTAGTACAAAACACACATAACTAAAAGGCAGGTGAGGTTTTTTGTATTTAGCCAATATGTAAGGTTGGTCTAACCCCAACGGAAGGAACTGATGCAGCAGTTCTTCTTGTCCCAAAACCCCTTGGTCTGGTTTGGCCTTTCTGAGAAGCACCAAAGATCACAGGAATTAGAAGAACGCCTCGTTTGAGCAGTTCAGTCCGGTACCTCTCAGCTCTTTGCAATGCCCGAGTAACAGATGCTTTTGATCCTGCCAATATCACCTAAAGTACGCCTCAAGTGACAAGTGACTGAATAAAGATTTCGGAAATAAATGAGAAAAAGAAATTTATACTAACAGGCCTAGTGATGTCCCGGAGTTGAACAAGTTCAATAATGCGATTGGTTGACAGGCGCACAGGTAATCTTGAAAGGGTTTCATTACGAGAAATTTGTGTGATCTGCTTCTCTTCTTTCTTGTTTTCCCAGAAATACAAAGCTACCAGCACAACAATACCTGTGGCATACTGATTCAAAAGTTTAATTATTTTTAGTTTAATTGAAAGTGTGAGACAGATAGCATAAAGTTGATACTCTAATCAGGATCAATGAGATAGTAAAAATGTAAGGGATACATTTATTTACTTGTGGAAGTTGCTGTTGAAGCATCCCACAAAGAAATAGTTATTCAAGATATTTCAACATAGGAAAACATTGTTGCCATGTCACAGTGGAGCAAAAAAGACATGTGGCCCAACTGTTTAACTCCATGCGACCATGCAAGAACTATCTTTCACGGCATAAAGCATGGCAATGTACCTCCAATATTGATGGCAGCATTTCCAGCAGTTTCCAGAAGATCAGGGGCGCCATCACCCCCTCGAACTGCTAGTACAAGTCGGGGAATGGTAAAGAATGTTGAAATTCCAGCTGCTGCTGTCAAAGCTACATAGAAGAATCTTCGGACACCACGAAATGGTGCTTGTACTTCACTAATGAGTTTCAGGTCTCTTCGGAAACCAGAACCAATATCTTCTCCACCACGCAAAGCCTGAAATGAAGTTACAAGATATAGAAGATCTCATTGCGGACATTAAACTGGTCAAAATCAGAACTCAAATTGCCCAATCTGCAACTATGATCCACAGATTACAACCTCTCCAGCATGCAGTAGTGCAGTGAAGTTCAAAGTCACAAACCTCTTCTTGAAGTTCCTTGAATTCTGGTGATGCTCTGAATGGCGCCAAGTCTGGATCGTTAAGTATGGTACCAAATTTGAGATTGTAGTCTCGCAAAGCTTCCCTTAAACACTCTGCAGCTTTTTTGCTTTCTTCTCTGATCCAAACAGATGCAGAGATTAAATGAACAATAAAAAAAACCTTAAAACGTTCTGATGGTGGAACAAGAGATTCCAAATGACTCCACAAAAAACCTCTAAAAGACCTTGATTTCTGGCTCTTGTAGTTTTGTTAATGGTTTTTAGTATTTATTAATAGTTTGTCACCTAGATACATTAATTTGAAGCATTCCTACACATGATCTCACTGACAAATAGATGAAACTTCTGATGAGTAGCCTAAATATGCATGGTGCATGCATAGTGCAACTGCAATCCAAGTCCAGTGACCTCAGGAAAGTGTCCTCACCTATACGCATGGCAGCATGCCTTGTTATACAGCGCTGCTTGGGCCTCAATAGGTGTTGGATTCAACTCTAAGGCATTCTCAAATTGTTCAAGAGCATCCTTCACCTAAACAAGTGCAAATAAAATGACAACAGAATGCATGTAATGATTTTAGACATCCCTTCAACAAATGATAAAAAAGTGAACCTATGAAGACTATGCTCAAACGTGCAGCCTCTTGAATGAGGCCTATGGAATCTTAAATGCATCTAGCAGTATAATCACGATACTACTGGCCTTTATGTTTACCAGATTACTGATTCTTTCTTCACCAGTGTACTAATTCCAGCTTAATGGCAACCAAACACTAAGGCGCTGATTGCCAATAGTTTTCAAGTTGGAGACTGTCACAATCTGCCAATACATTTTTATCCTAAGGCAGGCCAATAGTGAAATCAATCAATACTACCAAGAATCACTTACTTTCTTGCTTAGAAACCAATCACTTAATTTGGTTCCACCATTTCCTTAATAAAGGTACATGGTAAAACACTTGTTCGATGCAATAAAACAGGCACTCCTGTCCTGTTAAGCACTCACCTTCGACAAACTTAGAAAAATCAGTCCCAAACTCAATTAATCTCGACATATACATGGTGGTAATCTATCTACAACTCCTATAGCTGAATTCACGAGCTATATGCTAACATGGACAAGTCTTCCTGAGAGTTACTTGTGCACCCGAACTGAAACGTTCCCACAAAAAATTGAAAGAAGTTTTATTAGTTGAATAGCCCTCTTCATGATTCGAAATGACTGAATCTAATGCTAAGCGTGGCGTATCGCTCGAAGATTGCATTACAGCGCCTCGGCGTCGGGCTTCACTTACCCTGCCCTTGGAGAAGAGCTGGAGGCCGAGGTTGACGCAGGACTCAGCTGTTGGCACCACCTCAGCCGCCGCCTCCTTCTCCTGAGACGGCGGCGGAGACGGGGACGACGAGGCGTTGGAGCGGAGCACGCAGCGGCGACGGCGGCGGGTGGGGAGGGGGGAAATGAAGGCCGGTGTTTGGAGGGTGAGACTGGAAACTGCGGCGCCACCGCCGCCAGATAGGGCGGAGAGCTGGAGCCGTGGAGCCGCCGCTACGGCCGCCATTGCCGAGCGAGAAGGGAAGTATGAGGTTCTCGTTTTTCTCGTTATCCTAACGGGAGTTTTTCTTCACTTCTTCGTTCCCGACCGTGACTGTCTGTCACAAAAACAAAAAGAACACAACAATATTTGTGCACGGAATAAAAGTGGGAGAGAGAGAGAGGCATGCGTGTGCAAAATATAAGATTTTTTTATGCAATGATGGCTCTGTGGCCTTCTATTAGCACAGAGAACTCAGCTGAGTCGCGGGTCACATGAACATTTACAAAGATAGGGAGGGGGTCAGTCCACACGTGTTCATGACCCGGCTCCAAAGATATGCCAATTCTAGCTAGTTTGTGCGCAGACGAATTTTTGGTACGTTTAATAAAAAAAACACATTTGAACAAACAAAAAGCGTTCATGCAAGAGCATACCAATGTCATCAAACATTATATCCCCATGTTTTGTCCATTGCTGTTGTGCATTGCTTCCTTCAACAGACTTGAGTCCATCTCCAACTGGACGGGCGATATGCCATGTTCATCGGCCGATTCCAAAGCCTTCATGCAAGCCAAGCCTTTGCCATTAGTGCGTCATGCACTTGTCCGGCGTTACCACTTCCTACAAGAACTGGACATCCAGAGTGATCCCTTGTAATGAAGCCCCATGCTCCTTACAAAGTTTTCTTGTTGCAGGCTCCATCTATGTTGATTTTCAGCAGACCCTCCGGTGGTGGCGTCCAATTTCCAATTGCCATATGCGGGCTGCCGAGCACTTTCTTTGGTAAACGTTTGATGAAAAAGGAAGAGAGCAACATTTTATGTTAGGTTTTTTTTGTACCCGTCAAAAAATCCTAGAATTTCTTTAATGGCACTTGTGGGCTAATTTTAGGAATAATGGGTAGCATGCGAGGCCCTTAATATCATGTTTTTCTCTCTCTCTCTCTCGAACACGCAAGAGAACTGTGTATCTTTGTATTAATAGAAGAAGAGAGTCATACATAGACTCAGGCCCACACACACAAACACCCGCTACAACAGAGAAACTAAATCGGCGGTTTAAAAATACAAAGACGACCTGACTGCACAATGGTCCTCTAAACTGCTCCTCTGGCAGTAAGGGAGATCCCCTTGGCTCCTGCCAGGCTCCACCAATGATCCTCTTCCCTTGATGTGCCGGCTAGATGTTCTAGGCTCCTAAAATGACTAGAGAGTTAAGACCCTTCCTCGAATCTCCACTAGAAGACCTTAATATTATGTTGAAAAGATGAATTTTGAGAGAGAGATCAATTTTTTAGTTCACCCCTCAATTCATATGAAGATACGCAATTATTATTTGTCATTCACGAGCTTGTCTAGACTGCTCACTCTTGGTTCGATCCTACTTCTTTTTTAGGGGAATATATGCTCTTCCTCTTTTTTTCGAACTATTATGGTGTCCATGCATTATTTAATTGGATCAAACTAATTAGATTTCAATTATATACAAACATAACATCCACAACATTTGTAGTGTCGTGATGGAGACATGAGTATACGAGTACAACTAAAGTTCAATTTGAGCTATGCTTATAATCGCAATAAAAACAACATATATCCATATTTTTTGAAAGGGCATAGATTCGTTTTTATTTGAACCCTGGGTTCGGCTAAAACTAAATCCGCGCCAGTTCTTAGTTTGGAGTTTTCAGCCTCTGTAGTTCGAGCAGGCTAAGGGCAGGTACATTGGTGTTGTCTAATAGATGGTCTCATAAATTGCCAAGTAATCTTGAGATGACCTAACAGACAACCTATACAATGGGTCGTCTTTTAAGTTGTCTAGTAGTAACATATAATTCCTAAAATTATGCATGGGCCAAATGAATGATAGGATTATATACAATCATAACTACATAGCTTATTTATGTCATTGAGTCGTGTAGACATTAGCACAGGAATATAAAATATGCTATTCATTACAAATCTGATATAACCATGCAAATTATGCAAGACTTAATCAAATGCGACGATATTTATTGCAAAGCACTAAAAGATCACATAAATCAAAGTTCAGCTATTGTGCCTATTCTGAAGACGTTGACGCCATATATGTTCAACTAAATCATTCCTAAGTTGGGTATGTGTCTCTCGATCACGGATTGCAGCATTTCTTTGTAGTACTCTAGAAAAGCACATGTTGTTCCCTATACGGACTGCTGGTGGTAGAGCATATGATAATCCTGGAGTTGAGTTTAAATCAAAAGACATTGCACCTGGCTGTCTTTGGTCTTCAATAATCATATTGTGAAGAATAATACAAGCTTGCATGATTTGACCAACATCTACCCTTTTCCACTTACGTGCTGGACGATCAACAATGTTAAATGGAGATTGCAACACCCCAAATGCACGCTCAATATCTTTCCTTACACTTTCTTGCGCTTGTGCATAAACAGTGTCCTTGTCACTTTGGGGGGCTGCTATCGACTTCACAAAGGCAGCCCACTGTGGATATATTCCGTCGGCGAGATAGTAACCATTATTATATTGTTTTCCATTGACAGAAAAATGCACTTGAGGTGCTTCACCTTTCAAAGCTTGTATGAACAAAGACGAGTGGTTCAGTACATTGATGTCATTGTTAGCACCAGCAACACCAAAGTAACTATGCCATATCCGAAGATCATGTGTAGCAACAGCCTCAAGAATCATAGTAGGAGCATGCTTGTGATCGCTGGTGTATTGTCCTCTCCATGTAACCGGACAATTTTTCCACTCCTAGTGCATACAATCAATGCTTCCTAACATACGAGAAGCCACGAGCCTCATTGAATTGTAGTATGTGCTCTGTTTCCTCACTGTAGGTGGGCGTAGCTGGTCCAAATGTTTCAATCACTCCTCGAGCAAACATTCCTAAGCACTCCAGTGTTTTTTTTGGAAAGCGTGCACTGCAAGTACTTCATTAAGAGGCAATAGAGTTTTTTTTGTTACACAAGGGAAGACATGCTTGGCGAGCTGCCATGGCACGGCATCCCGAACACACGAACACTGGTCGCTGGCTCAAACGGCGCCGCTAGGAGTTGTAATTGCTAAGCTAACAAATGCGCGACTAGAAAGCAGCGAGCACGGCGTCTACTCCAGCTCTCTGAGCACCGACGCAAGGCAGCCGTAGCCGGCCTCCACAAGTTCAGCGAGAAGGTCCTTAACAGCCCCGAATACCTGTGTCATAGACCTCGCCGTCCCTCTGAAAATCCTCACGTTCCGCTCGTTCCAGATCACCCAGGAGGTAAGGAGCAGTGGAGCACCATGGAGTCAAAGGCGCGTCGGTGTTGCGAAGGGATTTGGCCTCTCGTCTGCAGCCACCAATCGGTGATCGTGGACGTGTGCACCGGCGCGAGCTGCTGCAGCCCAACATGGTTAAGCAGCCATGACCAGACCTCACGGGTGACCGGACAAGAAGTGAGCAGATGATCCGTAGTTTCATCCGCCTGATCACAGAGCAAACACGCTGCTTCCGGTTGTAGCCCATGCCTCTTCCTCCGTTCGCTGGTCCAAAGACGGCCATGGAGTGCCAACCAAAAGAAGAGCTTCAGCTTCGGCGGCACGGCTGCCCTCCAGACATGCTTCGCCCCGGCGAGATCGCGACGACCGAAGAAGAATGCCCGGTACGCCGAGGACGCGGTGTAAGTGCCACACGGCGTCCATTTCCAAATGTAGCGGTCAGGGGTTAGTGGATCGAGCTGGATCGTTTCAAGCGCGTCCCAGACCTGGAAATATTCCAGCAAGACCGCCGCAGTTGGTGCTCCGGTGACATCCCTGGTCCACTGCTTGTCGTGCAGTGCGTCGCGCACCTTGCGCGCCCGGCGTCGAGCAGCCACCGCCAGGTAGAGGTTGGGCGCGGTCCGGCGTAGCGGCCCGTCTGGGAGCCAGGAGTCTTCCCAGTGTCGTACTTTTGCCAATCTTTAGGTTCTCATCAAGTGAATCTGCAGGGGTGTCGTATGCTAACATACGCATTGCTGCTGTACACTTGATCAGTGGTGAGAGTCCTTCTCGGTTAGTGGCATCTGTCCTTTGAGTGAAATATGGAGACCATGCACCTAGGGCAGTCACGATCTGTAGAAGGAGTGACTTTCTCATCCGAAATCTTGTGCGAAACATTAGTCCGTGTACACAGGAAACTCTGAGAAGGCTGGGACACAAGCTCCTCAAGGGCATGTTCATGATCCCTGAATATGTACAGCCTGGGTTTGCTTCGACGACGAGATGATTCTGCTTCATGTTGCTCCTTCAACTTTGCCACGATACTTGCAGCGACAGAATCAAAGGCTTCTTGCTCGGGTGCCGGGGACGGCCACCATTTTTGGCAGCGCTCAGGGGAGCCATATGCTCTACTCCTGCGTGCAGTCGCCGTGGGCAGCGCCGTCGGAGAGGGATGGCTCAGTTTTTGGAGCAAAGAAATTAGCAAGAGGAATTTGCAGTCTGCAGATATGAAGACAAGGAACATTGGTGCCATGGACCAAGAATTTGGCGCCAGAAATAGGAGCGAGGAAGAATTTCGCGCGGGCAGAGGATTTAGCGCGGGCGGATCTAGCAAAACAATGACTTCAGCGTACAATGGAGCGGGAGTCGTCTCATCCAGCGAAGATGATGGACATGAGCTCGTTGTTTCACGAGACAACGGCTTGACTTTCTCTCCTCCACATCCTCCAAAATCCAACGTGACGCTGCATGAGACAGTATATGAGACTGAGACAGTATATGAGACGGCTGACATGTAGCAATGTCCTAAGCCCATTCCTGCAAAGTAAACCAACATGTCAGCCCAAAACACCGGTCTGCTAAGCACGTGCAGGGACAAAACCGTAAAACAAAACGAAAACCCTACCTCCGCAGCTTATAACCTGTCGTCGTGCTCCTTTCGGCTCCCTTCTTCCAGTGGCGGCACGAAGCAGAGCGAACCACCAGGCCTCAGCGTGCGGTGAACGGCGAGAGCTCCGGCGCCCTAGCCCGAGCTCGCAACCATGGTGAGAGCCGCTCCCTACCGCCCGTTAACTTTCGGCTCTCTCCTAAGTCCTACCGTTTTCTCTACCCGACAATCCGCTTTAGGCCCCGTTCGATTTCGCAAGAACGACTCCCAGGAAGAATTCTGGCCGAGAATTCTTATTTAATTTATATATAAGCTTTTGTTAACCGGAATGATTCCTAGCATCAATCTGCTGTAACCGAACGAGCCCTTAGTATTTCTTTGCTTTTGTTTTCCACACTAGTCCTCTGCCTATTGTTATTTGATCAATACTGTAGCCTGCTGATCGTTTGTGTTAGTTAGTGCTTAGTGGTTAATGATCTAACGCAAAAGGGCCATCTAGTTGATTTTTTTTCTAGGAAAATTATGTGGCGTGTCCTGTAGATGCCTGTGGAGGATTTGAGAATTACAGAATCATGGATATGGCCCATGAGCAGTGGCAGAGCTGGTGAATATTGACGCCTAGGGCCACTATGGGATCACAAAAGTTTAGAACATATTAAATTATACATGCCCGCATATCGAGATGTCACAGAAGTGAAGGATAAAAATGCATAGTTTAAAACATATATAGAAATTATACGTACTCTCTGATACATAGCAAATTCGATGTACCAAAAAAGTCAAAGTAACTTAGATCATCTCCCTATTTGCCTTCCTAATACTTGGTTTTTAGGCAAAAGAGAAAAAAATCTCTCTCCAACGGTTGCTAATCCATCGTCCTAATATTTACGCACTTAAAAACTGAGCCACTTCCACGTAAAGTTACGCGGCTCTTGAGTCGCGCGGATCCTTCTCCCGCGCGGTCTCCGCCTTCGCGCCTTGGAGTAGAGCGATTTCTCTGATCCTTCCCGCGCCGGTCTCCGTCGTCGCGCCAAAGAACTTCGACGATCTATGCTGCCGGTACGTAGACTGTCGATGCCTCCAGTACTTAGACGATCCACGCCGCCGTGGGCTTCCTGCACGGCAGCCGCCCCCGCTATGTTTCGTTTTGCCGCCGCCGCTAGGTTTGCAGTCCGCCGCCGCTCGGTTTGAATTGGGTAGCCGCGTCCTTCCTCTGTGTTTGCAGGCCGCCGCATGCTCCTGTGCTGCTGGGCTGCTGTGCTTGTCTGCTGCTACTGGCCGGCTACTGTGCTTGTCTGCTGCTACTGACGGTGGCGGCGGTGGCAGCAGGGAGGTCGCGGCGTGAGGGGTTCGGAGTGCCCTGTGAAGTCCCGCGACAGAAAAAAAAAGCCGAAAAAATAGATATGAGACCCAAATTTGATTTTTTTTTTGAAGCAATCTATTAGAAACTCTTGAAGATGGTCTTTGTTTTTCCGTTCTAATACCTTTTTAGGAGTTGTAAAACTACAAGTTTTAGGAGGAAAAAATAGGAAACTTTTGGGATGCTCTTATAATTTAAAACGGAGGGAGTACTTTATAAGAATCTAACATTTTTTTTTGATTTGGTCATCTTTGCCTCAAATTTCATCAACTTTAGTGAACAAAATTGATAAATGGAACACCATAGTTTTCAGCTCTTGGTTGTTTAAAGAGAGACAATAAAAACAATAATGGACTACTATTTTGTTAGCTCCCACATCTACTTATTCGTAGCTGGATGCCATTGGCAGTAGAGTGTCCCCTAGGGCTTCAGGGCAAGGATGAGAGAGGTAGAGCAGACCCAAAGGAGAGGGAGAGAGGCGTGGGGAAGGGGACGGCTCGTAGCATCAGGTGTGGGAGATGAAAAACAGGCAAAGAAGAGTGTTTGCCAGGCTGTGGGTAAGGTAAAGGCAAGTTTTAGCTGAGCGGCTGGGCCACGCATAGGGCCAGATTGACTTGAGCCAAAAAAAAAAATTAAAGGGCATATTCATGATTTTTGGGCCATGCCTAGGGCCGTGCACCCCTGCCTATAAGCTGTAACGTTGTCTGAAATGAAACTGTAGGGCTTGGACTGTTGGTGTTCGTCATCGATTTGGCTGCAATGACTACTTTTATATCTTTATCATTTAATTTATTTCTTGGTGCTTAATTCCAAGCCATGTAGTCCGTTTTTACAGCTCTCTGTTTGTATGCCATAGTTTATGTGGCTTTGTGCTGAACACTATATCTTTTCATATGTTGTTATTTTCTGAACAGGCGAGGGGATTGAAGAAGCATCTGAAGAGGCTCAATGCGCCCAAGCACTGGATGCTAGACAAGCTCGGTGGAGCCTTTGTAAGTTGATTCATTTTGCTTGTGTGCTTTAAATGGCCTACTGTGGTTTTGTTTTCAGTTTTGTGATGCTTCAAATTCAAATTGTGCTATGTGCTTGTCAGGCTCCCAAGCCATCATCTGGACCTCACAAGTCCAGGGAGTGCCTGCCCCTGATTCTGATCATCAGGAACCGGCTCAAGTATGCCTTGACATACCGTGAGGTGATATCCATCTTGATGCAGCGCCATGTGTTGGTCGATGGCAGGTCAGGACTGACAAGACCTACCCTGCTGGCTTCATGGGTATGCGCAAATGTTTCTTTCTTGGATATGGAAATTTAACTTTTCTCATTTACTCTCGCCTTATATACAGTTATGTTGTCTATTTGCAGATGTCATTTCCATTCCAAAGACTGGTGAGAACTACAGGCTTCTCTATGACACCAAGGGCCGCTTCTGCCTAGGGATGAGGATGCAAAGGTGAGCGCTAGCTGAGGCCATAATGTAATCTCACACTAATCCTTGGCAAGTAATGCATATGGGAATATAAGTTTGAATGCTGTGCTTTGTCAGTTGATAGTTCATTGTGGTGGCTTGGTTATTTGAATAGTTTTATTTTCCTTACACTCTCTGGATTTCACTTTTGTAAGGATAGGCAATATTACTCCTTTAGAAACATAACTCTGATATGTAGTTGACAATGTGTATTCTGAATTGCACTTTTAGTTAGAACTCAATGTGATGTATCAACTGTTGCTATTGTACCAATAATCTTGATTCTTATGTTTTACCTCTTATTTTCGTGCAGAAGTTTTTATTACCGAAATTGTATTGTTAAAATTTTGTCTCTTACTGCTGCAGTTCAAGCTTTGCAAGGTCCGTTCTGTCCAGTTTGGTCAGAAGGGCATTCCGTATCTGAACACATGATGGGCGCACCATCTGCTATCCTGATCCTCTTATTAAGGCAAATGACACAATCAAGATTGATCTGGAGACAAATAAGATCGTTGATTTCATCAAGTTTGACGTGGGCAATGTCGTTATGGTCACTGGAGGGAGGAACACTGGTCGTGTTGGTGTGATAAAGAACAGGGAGAAGCACAAGGGAAGCTTTGAGACCATTCATGTGGAGGATGCCTTGGGCCATGCCTTTGCCACCCGTATGGGCAATGTGTTCACAATTGGCAAGGGCAACAAACAATGGGTGAGTCTCCCCAAGGGCAAGGGTATTAAGCTCAGCATCATTGAGGAGCAGAGAAAGCGGGATGCTGCTGCTCAGGCTACTGCGAATGCTTAAGTAGTTTGCATAAAATTTGCTGTAACATTGACTTCAATGAAAACATGCCTTGCATTTGAGTTTGTGGCTGAAATGTAACCCTTTTAGGCTACTAGTAATTAGTATTTTAAAATACTGTAGACATCTATCTACTCAGAAATTTTAATTTGGTTCCATTCTAGATTTTGTTGTGTTATCTTAATAATTTGTGTTGTTCAACTTGCACCTTAGATGAATGAGTTCAAGGGTTTGGTTTTTGTTCTTGACAGTTCATTTCATGAAGAAGGAATGAATTTATCTATTTACTAGGATTGTGCTCGAGTGTTGCAACGGGAATATATAAATTTCAGCCACTGGTTGTGGCAGGAGTGGGTTCACGTCTCCAAACCTTGGGCAGGGACGACATTGCCGTGCAATGACCTAGACCGTCTACTCTTCAATACCTCGACCACAGTATCAATTGGGGATGGCAACAAGGCACAGTCTGGCACCATAATTGGCTAGATGGCGAAGCCCCAAGACACTTACCGCCACATCTTTTTGAGCTTGTACGCCGTAAGAACAGGACGGTGCGCCAGGAACTGCAAAACGGCAATTGGATCCGATCGCTCAGGACGTGAATCACAACTTCCATTCACATACAAGAATTCATCGCCCTCTGGATCAGGATTCAGGATGTGCAGCTCACACCCGATACGCAGGACTCCATAGTTTGGAGATGGACAGCCGATGGAAAATACTCCACACGTTCGACATATAAGATACAATTTCGTGGCTCACACTGCAAGTTCCAGGCGGATCTCATTTGGAAGGCCAAGGCAGAAAATAAATGCAAGGTACATGCTTGGATACTAATGCATGACAAGATCCTTACGGCGGATAATCTGCAAAAAAGAGGGTGGCCACATCACGAGCACTGCGTTTTGTGCAATGGACCGCTGGAGACAGGGCTGCACCTTTCTTTGTTATGCCCCTTCGCCAAAGCCGTCTGGAGCAAGGTATTATCTTGGGAAAATTTTGATGTGCAGCTACCCCAACAAGAGCCCCAGTGTCTGACGAATTGGTGGGAGGATGTGGCAAGCATGATACCGAAGCAAGAACGCCGAACGTTCAACAGAGCGCTTATTTACATTGTGTGGAACATATGGAAGGAAAGGACTAGGAGGATTTTCGAAAATGAGCATCAAACGGCGGAACAAGTCGCCTATCTAGCCAAGGAGGACATTGTTCAAAGGCGTAGAGACATGTGTATTGCGGGGTAAAACACGTGCGTGAGCGGTGGATGTTTCATGGTCCTATGACCGGTGTTCTAAGGCATTGTGGGTGCCCCTATACATAAACCTCATTTTTCTTCTTAATTGAGCGGCAGAGCTCCTACCTTTACTTTTAAAAAATAAATTTCAGCCTGGGGACAAAAATTGCACGCATCTTTATTGTGACGAGTAGGCCTGGAAATTTGTGGTAAAAAAATAATGTCATGACAATTCAAATTTAAGCACGAGGATAGGGATCGCAGGCCTCTTCATCGTGCTTGGTAAAGCTGGACATTTGATGTCATGAGCTTCTCAAAAACTAATAGTAAAAACTGAAGGTAAAAATAAGAAAAAAGGAAAATTCAGAAGGAAAAAAGAAAAGGAAAGGAAGTGCACGATATTAGTTTTTTTAGTTGAACACTATCTTATGTTGTTTGATGAATATTGATCCAAGTATTAGTGGCCCTTGCATTGCAACGGGTTTCCAAAATTTTTCGAATCAATAAGATGAGCACAGAAAACATGAACATATGCATTCTACCCTACCAAGTACATACAACATGCAACCAAACTAATATCTCCCCTCATTTTCAAAGGCAAGCAAAGTTAATATGCAATAACTACAAATAAGTTTCATGTAGAACACCCCGTACATCCATGTCTGTTATGTTTTCAGCAACAACTCATGCACAAAAAAAAACACAATAACTACAAATAAGTTTCACGTAGAACACCCTGTATATCTATGTCTGTTATGTTTTCAGCAACATCTACTCATCCACAAAAAAACACAAAAAATATTCAGCTTCTGGAAATGTGCAATCACTGATAAGAAAAATCAAAAGAGTTGTAATAAATATGATGTGCTGACTAAACGTAAACTCAAGTAGAAAGGGACTACAATGATATGAGTGGGCCTTCCATTGGTAGTTCTCCTAGTCCTTCCACAGATAAGAAAATGGCTGCAAAGAGAAGAAAATCATGTTACTATAAAATTTAGAACATCATATAGTTGAGAGACGTCAGAATTACCCACCATCTTAGTACACATTGAGCCATGAGCTGTCACATGAGAAATATTTGATAGTTCTCCTAGCTACTTCAGTATTACTTTGTTAGATTCTTTTTATCAAGAAGAAAATACATTTGCAGTGGTGTATGCAACAATTGGGCTAACTGTCAATTTTACAGAACCATTGCTCCAAACTACAAGCCATGAGAGGGGAAGGAATGTTCATATAATCTAATTGAATATCGACAAGGACAACAAATGGACCTACTCCAGATAGGCCAATGGGCATAGGACTTGTTTCCAAGCTTTAAGCACCTAAACAGTAGACAATATATCCCTAAAAAATAGAGGTGTATGTAGCTACTACCAGTTTATATGGATGATCTGAATTTTAGTTAAATCATGGACTTGGACTGCAATGTCACCTGCAAATAGAGACTCAAACTGACATGCTACTACTACTTTAGAATTGAGTGATTTAATAGGTAGTGCTAATCCCTATACTGATATCTAGCCGCAGAAACCTCTTCTCAGACCTTGTTTATCAACGAGTTTAGCCAATGTTTTTTTTTTCATGCACTCTAACAATAGTAGCAGTCTGAAAATATCAAACATAGCAATAGTTACCAATCTCAAGTGTTGATTTTATTCTTGAAAGCATAGTGAAGACATCATCTTTCTTGGAGAGTGTACCAATCTGAGTCAGGCTGTGTGGTACTCCACCAAATGTATGGTAATAGTGTTGAATCCCTCCTAAAATACAGTGAGCCTGTGGATCATCCTCCTGCTATGATAAAGCAGAACTGCAGAAGGCACCAGGAGATTTTTAAGGCAGTGACAAATCCGATACTTCAAGCTTGTACAACAGGCCCACGATGCCAGATATGGATGATGCAGTCTCCTGTAAAAGATCATCATATTACCACATCACTGATATAGAGTATACTCAAAGGCAGTGAAGTCGGGTAGGCATTGCTCAGCTTTATAAGACGATATTAGTAGTTCACTAATTTTTGAAAAAGAATCATTTCTTTATATGTATGTCTGTTGTCTAGTTATTTTCAGTACACAAAACCATACAATTACATAGCTCATTCACCTAAACAAAATGTAATACAGAAGTTACAAAAAATTCAAATCAAGAAAGGCAACAATATCACCCACTTGGACCATGCGAAATAAATCAAACACACGCCACCTTACAAGGGAAAGTGATGGTGGGCACAATCTTTTGTCAGTCGCGAGAGAAGCTGTGACTGAAGATGAGCACTAAATTTATAGTTGATGGACAGCAGCGTGGCTTATAGCTGATGTGAGGGGATCATCGAGAAACACAGTTGTTTAAAAAAATACACAGCCCAAAGTATTTGCATGAAAATTGTGCATTTTTGCACATACATTTGTGATCCTCTGATTGATCACAACAGGTGCAACATAGATTTCGAAGGCTGCAAGAGTTTATTAAATAAACATGGTACTGACAGGTCATACATCACAATTATCTTCTACTGTTAAGTTCAGGTGACTGATGAATGAATCTATTTCAGTGTTGAAAATAAAATTCAGAGCTCAAGCAGCTATTATCAAATGTATCAAACTTTATTTTGGCATGCCCAATAAATTGCGTGGCCTGACAACCCTTGGCAATGTCCCAAAAACCTAAGGATGACAACAATTCTGGCCATCAAATTAATCTAGTTTGCAACACCAAGCTAGCAACTTGTTAGGAAGTGATTGACCTGTATGGGGTGCAGGACCATTATCAAAAACAATATCGTTGGAAATTCAAGCGCCAATAACTGCTATCTAAAATTGAAGGCTATACCTTTCAGTTCAATGGGCTTGTCGAGTGCCTCTAGTCTTCTCCTGTCAAGATGTGGTTGCCTCTATCGCAGAGTTGAAATCTTCTCTGAAACAAACATGGGATTGAGATAGTTCCATGAGGAGCCAATGCAAAGTCACCATCATTTAATAGGTAATTAACAATGCCAAGAACCTAGATTTTTTTAGCTTTGATATCAAAGTTAAAATTTAGACTTATATGACAAAGCTACTATTTATTTCTGACCCTACAAGAATCCTATATATTCTCACATGCTTCTAGTGCAGGGCCATAAAAAATTGTTCCTGAACCAGCTGACACCTTGATTAGGACAACCATTGAGACAAGCATGTCATCGTACAATCAATGATCTATGAGATGACTGAAAATCGCTCTGAGAAAGGGTCCAGCATCACTGAACAAAGAGGCATATATCTTACCAAAAAAAAGGGCTAACCTTAAGGGATGCTACTGCAAACTACAACTAAACTCTCAAGGGATGCTACTATCAGTATCATAAACATAAAGCATAAGACAATTTGAAGTTAACTCGAGACAATTTGAAGTAATTAGACTCTTAGGGGATGCTACTGTATCATTAGTTTCGTTACTGCAAAAGGTGGTTATGAAAAAAGGAGGTTGCATATCTGAAAACCTAAACATTTCCATCTCCAAAAGAAAAGATCCGAACATGTATATCTTCACATACCTCACAGCACGTGATGGCAACGCCGCTGGTCGAGGCCGACGAACGGAGGTGCGGCGGGAACGGCATCGGTGAGTCGCGGTGGTGGCGGCTTGGCGAGGTCGTCCGACCGCTTCGCGGTCACTGGCACAGGGGTCGCGGGCGTCGCGTCGCGTCCGGCGGCGGCCGCTTGGCGAGGTCGTCCAGTGGCTTCGCGGTCGCGGGGCGCAGGGGTTGCAGGCGTCGCGTCCGGCAATGGCCCGTCCGATGGCGGTGGCGTGTGCTGGTCGAGCCAAGGAATGGAGGTGCTGCGATGTGGCGCAATGGCCCATCCAACGGTGAGGGTCGAGTGGGGGTGGCAAGGCGGCGGCGGCGAGAGCGTGTGTGATGGGCAATGGCGAGGGCAGTGCACATTTGGATTGCGACTTGTGAGTGGAGAATGGTCTCCTCCTTTTTACAGGGCACTTATGATGATTGGGAGGAGGGGGAGCTGAAGATCGCGGAGTTTGCCGGGGGAGCCATCGCGCTAACTGGGGGAGGAGAAGCCGAGAGACGTGGGACGGAGGAGATCACGGAGTGCCTCCGAGACACTGAGCGGGGGTGAGTTGAGCGCGCGCCAGTGGAGGCCTGAGAGCATGGGACTTTGTGTCGCCGGGTGGACGGAATAGTTTTAAATGTTTTAGTTGTAGAGATAGAGAAGAGAAGAGATGGAGAAGAGAAGAGATATAACACTGTAAATTCGGTGGCCGTGAGCCGGAAATAAACCAGTAAGGGCATGTGTGGAAGCCTAGTATTTGCTTCAAAACCTCTGTAAATTACAGGTCTGAAAACTTTTTTTACCAACGCCTTGTTTAGTTTGCCTCAAAGTTCCAAGTTTTTTTACTCTCTCTCCATCACATCAATTTTTAACCGCTTGCATGAAGTATTAAATGTAGGTAAAAAAAAATAACTAATTACACAGTTTAGTTGGAAAATCACGAGATGAATCTTTTGAGCCTAGTTGATCCATGATTGGACAATATTTGCCAAATAAGACGAAAGTGGTACTATTCATCGGGTTGAAATTTTCTTCAATCTAAACAAGGGCGAATTTAGAATTCGCTGTTTGTAATTTTACCCCTGTTTTGGGCCAAAACCGTCGGAAAAAAAATATCGTCACCTTTGGCCCGAGAAAAAATACGAGATCTATCGGGGACAACTCGCTCACCCTCCACTGGGTGCTCGATAGACTTGACGGGTGTCGAGGGTCCCGACCGCCGCAGCGGCGGCCCCGAGCTAAGGGCGGCGAGAAGGCTAGTGCAAGCGAATCCACGTCCTCAGCGCACAGATCCTTGAGCCTCATTGACAGAGATCGTCAGATCGAACCCGTTCAGGTATCCTCCCCTCTTGTTCTTCTATCCCCATTTCCTCGTATTTTTGTTGTTCATTTTTCTGCAGCTGTTCTTCTATCTAGCGCATCCATAGATCTAGTATGTCCATGTCGATCTTCTGTTAGTCCATTCAGATCCCATCAGTGGTAGCAACTTCCTCGCATTGTCCCTGGGATGGAGAGGATTTCTATGTTTCTTGCGTCCTGTGTAACTAGATGTGTGAATCTTCTGTTAGTGTTCACCAAGGATTTTTTTTTGTCCTTGAGATGGATAAGATTGTCCATTCAGATCTACGTAAGGAAGTTGATCTTCTGTTAGTCCATTTAGGATTGAATGCAAGCCGCCATTTCACAGCTGCTTTCATCATTTTACTAGCTTTCTGCACATTCTAATTCTTTGCTCGAAGAAATCTCGAAAGCTGAGGCATCTGAAAGGAAATCTTGAATGGCTGTTGATGGAGATAATTCCGGCAGGACTGAGCGTCGGCGTCGGCAAGGAATTGCTTCGGCGCACAGAATGAGCAAGATCTAGTTATCTCAGAGCATCTACAAGAGACTCTCTATATTCTTCCTAAATGCTAGAAATAAATATTTTAGTGAAAAACTGCCCTCCAACGGCTTCTCTAAATGGTTATCTAAATATAGCCATCTTCTATTCCGGATTTTTTGCTAGCCAAAAATAGGAGATGAGAATGGCTCTCTGGACTGATCACGAGATATAGAAAAACTGTTAGAGAGTGACATGATATAGAAAACGATTTTTATGCAAATGACTCTCCAAATGATGATTTAGAGAGTGTGATTTACATAGGTTCTTGGAGATGCTCTGCAAAGAAATGATAGATTGGTACCTCTGATTTATGGTTTGGTTGTTACTTCGTGGATGCACGCATGCTCCCCGCCCCTTTTGCAAAGAAACACCAGCATTGCCATTAAAAAACTTGTGCTACCTGCCCAGCCCAGTTCTCCAAGCTTTCCAGTTTCCATGTCTGGGGTTGGGTCCCTCTAACCCTTACGACCATCTTGTATTGCTCAGCGTCTGAAAACTCTGACCAAAGTCTGTGGTGGCAAGGTCAAGTTTCTGATTTATGGTTAACGTCAGATGCACTGTCATGTCGTAATTGTGTTATGCTAGTATTGATGGCTTCTAATCATCCAGTGTTTTATTTTGTTTGTTGATCTATCGTGCTACATTATCTAATTTGATGTAATTCCAATCACTGAATATTTATTCAGGAATACTTTGCCGTTTGTGGCTGACAAAAGTAAACAATCTTGGAACCCAATCAACTGCAAATAAGTTGTGGTTTTTCAGTTCACATCAACCTATTTTGCTCCTGATTAGTATGTAGCTTGATTTTTATGTTGTTGCTTAAGTTCATTATCTACAAAAACTAATGCAATCCAGCAGCAAGACTTTGGTCACACTATTGCAAGACTGATTATTTTATTTCTTGGTGGTTTGTAAGAATGCTTCACATTCAATCTTATTACTCAACATTGCACTATTGCAGGTTAGTGGCAGCAAACAGCAAACCATGTCAAGATCTTGCAAGGCTGAAGTATCTATTTAGGAGTACAACGTGACACACTAGCTGAAGTGATCTCCATTTGTAACTTAGCATGTGTTGAGTTTCTAGGATGATATGCTAATTCAGATCTCCATTTGTTTGATTCTGATTCTAGTTCTCATCCAAACATTTGGAACTAGTGTCTCTTCACAGCTTTGAATTATATATGTAGGGCAGTCAGTAACTGTTCACCATGCAGCTTTTAATTATCAGCAGCAGCTCAGTTTTTCTCTTTCAGCTTGTTCAGAACATGTAATTTATAGATTGAAAAAAAGAGCAGTATTTTTCCTTCTTTCAACTTGTTCAGAGCTAATTTTGTAGACTGAAAAAAAAGCACTCTGCTGTGTTCACCAGAACGTGGTAGGACACGCCGGCGGCAATTTAATGCAGGGTGCTCTTCCTGAACGTCGCCTACGACTGCACTGTGTGCGGCCACGGCGAGGCAGTATGATACTGTGCATCCAAACGACATTTTACAAGCGGATAATTAGTGATTGGTTTTCTTGTGCACATCAAAATACAAATGTAAACACTTTACAGGTGTATATATTTCTGTTACAGCCAAACAGGCCTAACTGGTGCTGGTAACTTGAAACGTATTTGTAGAAACTCATTTAACCTGGAAGTTACTCATCTCTGCACAAAAGCATCACAGCTGTAATCATTTCAAACTTCGTAAGTTAGGCCTTGTTTAGTTCGCGATTTTTTTTGGAAAATGGTACTGTAACATTTTCGTTGTTATTTGACAATTAGTGTCCAATCATGGTCTAATTAAGCTTAAAAGATTTGTCTCGTGAATTTTGTCTAAACCGTGTAATTAGTTTTGTTTTTTTATTTATATTTAATGTTTAATGCATGCGTCCAAAGATTCAATGTGATAGGGAATCTTGAAAAATTTTGTAAAATTTTGGGAACTAAACAACACCTTAGCATCGTTTGATTGTATTATTGTTCTATAGTTTGTTCTCATGTGGCTGGATTTCAAACCGACCATTTTTTGTGCGTCGATAGCATTACGGGCTCACAGCAGAATCAGTCAGCTACTTATGTCCAATAACAGTTTGATTGCCTGCACCATGAAGTTGGGCCTTTTGCATGTAGGAGTATCAACAATTGAGACTAGCAACTAGCAATTTTTCATAAACATGAGCCATTACAAGCCAGTCTCTCTGCCGAGCTCACTTATATATAAAGAAATACCGTACTTGCAGTTCATTTGTGAAATTCAGAACTCATCATGGGGAGATAATGACAGCCAAGATGTATATGTATTCCTATTCCATGGGAAATAGTTTCAATACCCACAGTCTCTGCATCCATTTGATGCGAGAATAAATAGTGTTACATCTCATGCTTGTCAAAGAGAAATACGAGAATAAATATTGTTGCATCTTATGCTTGTCAAAGAGAAATTTAGGCTCTGGACTGAACACCGTAGGAGGAAAAGTAACATTATCCACATGATGGTTTGGCCGCTGACAGTAAACAAGGCACATCATTCCCCTGCAGTAGATAGGGTATGCGATCAGCACTAAAGAACTCAAGACGAATGTAATCAAAACCCAAGAATTTAAGAAATGTTGATGGTACTAACCTGATTATTAACCTTTCATGTGCTCTGCGTTATTTCCAATTCCAGCTGACTAATTTCTGCAGCTCGCATATTTCCATGTCTTTGGCTTCAGTAGCTTTGCACCTGGTAATAGCTTATGTCAGGATTTGTCCATACAAATTTATAGTGACATGAAAAAGCGTACAGCAAGAAGATTCGAGCATATAGCATCTTAAAACTATATTGCTACTGAATTGTACAGAGTAATTGTCCAATTCTTTCTGAACAAAAACAGACATTACACTTTTGTGCATCCTATCAGTGAAGTTAAAGCCTAACACTGGCTCCCGATTTTAGAAGTCAATGCTAGTTCCATTAACTTCAATTAGTCAAACTGCGTCAGCTAGACAGGAGAAAATATCAATTAAATTGACAAGTACAAATCTTCGTTGGCATCTCCGTTGGAAAGGTAACATCAGTCTTGTGTAAAACTACCTCTTTAGTAGTGTTTGCTATTTAGAAAGTCAAAGTGGCATAATTAAGTGATAAAAAAACTCGTATGTGTGGTTGTGTTCTGCACTTTTCTCCAACAAAAATAGTAGAACATTTATTTACACAAATAGGTCTACTATGAAAATATATGATATGATTAATCTAATCATGTCTATTTGGGTATCACAATGTTATTATATTTTTCTTATATGTTTAGTTAAAGTTGAGACCGTTTGATTCTTCAAAATGCGAGGTGAAGGACGGAGGGAGTACTTGCTTTATTTTTACTAAATATTGCCTTTTTTGTTTTATTTTTACTAAATATTTTAATTAATTAGTAATTACTTAATTATTGCATGCACTTCAAAAATCAAGGGCAAAGATTTATTTGAAATCTTACCTCCTATGGAGTAATAGTTGTACCCTAGCAATTAGGAGCAAAGCAAAAATACCACACTGGTGACTTCATAGTTGATCAGTGAACATTCGACCACATATGTATATTCAAATGATAAATAATATCTCAGGACCTAAACAAGATACTGCATGCATATATAAGGGCTAAGGTAACTGATATATATTTCTAAATAGCGAGTAGCAGCTTGACGAGGACAATCCACACGAGCAGACGATTCTATGCAATTGATGGTGAAATGGCAAAGTTATTATAGGCCTTGTTTAGTTTTCTAAATTTACCCCCAAATTCCACTATGCAAAAAGAAGATTCTCCATCACATCAAAATATCAGCACATATATGGAGTACTAAATGTAGATGAAATCAAAAACTAATTGCACAGTTTTATTGTACTTTACGAGACAAATATTTTAAGCCAAATTAATTAATGTTTGGACAATTATTACCAAATAAAAATAAAATTGCTACAGTGTTCAACAGTAAATCAGGACATCCGGATTGATCTAAACATGGCCATAGTTTAGTGGGTACCTTCGTAACGAGCATCCAGCTCTTTTTTCTCGAGGTTGTCCAGTCGCTGCCGCAGGGACGAAGGGAGTGACTTTATACGTGGGCAGTCTGTAATTGTAAGCTTACGAAGAGATGAGTATGCTTGAGGTCCATTGGGCAAGAATGGTGCTAGGCTTTCGCAACGCCGAAGATCGAGGCGTTCCAGCATTTGGAGCTCTCCGGAGCTAGTAGATTCCAGTGATCTCAACTTTGGGCAGTTCCAAATCTCTAGTGTTTGGAGTGCACCCAGCTGACCTGAGAGGAGTTGTAGTTTGTCGCATTCCAAAATTTCTATTTCCCTGATGGATGGGGGAAGGTTGAGAACCTCTGACAAGCTGCCACAGCTCCATATCGTTAGCGATTCAACGCATGGAAGGAATTGATCCCAGCTGGCCGATGAAGGCAGCTGTGGTACAGCTGTAGATGCCATGACGTCAGTGCTAAGGCCTTGATTCAATGTAGGCTTGTCCTGTTGCTTGCCGAGTATGGACTCAAGTTCAACTTTAGGACACCCCCTAACCTTCATTGCCTTGAGAGATGCGGGCACGCTGAAGATCTCTACCAGGCTTTCACAATCCCATATGTCTAGAGACTCGAGGTTGGGCAGAAGTTGGATCCTTTCAGATGCTGGTTGGCCAGGAGCAGCTCGTGCGTATCCGATCAGATCATTGCAGTCCCAAATTACCAGATTCCTCAAGGATACCAAGCTCTGGAACTCCTCCGGCCAGTAGACAAGCGCATCGCAGTGCCAAAATTTCAGATCTTGAAGCTGATAAATCTTCAAGGCACGGAAATATTCTCTGTTGTCCTTGAGTTGCTTCATCAGCTGCTCCCCATTTCTGAAATTTATCTAACTCTTTCAACTTTAGCACCTTCAATGCTGGAAATGCTGAGCGTGCCATTTTATAATGTACCCCACAAAATTCTTCGAGCAATGGAGCTTCTGGTAGAGCTATCAACTCTTGGCAGCTGCGAATAGATAACTTTTCAAGACAAGGAAACATCATCTGGTGTCCTTGAGTGCCTTCGACTGCCTCCCATCCATTAAATCTCTCTAGATATTTTTAATCTGAGTACCTTTAATGCTGGAAATGCTGACCGTATCTCAGTATGATTCTGACTGCATGATTGCCCAGATGCTGCTGCTGCTTCTGGTAAGGCTGTCAGCTTTTCACATTTCTCAATGGACAACTTCTCAAGATGAGGAAATATTACCTGCTCTCTCTGGAGCGATTTTACTTCGCACCATCTGTCAAAAGCAGGCAGCCCAACCAGCATAAGCTCCTTTAGATTTGGAAAATTGAAGAATTTATCACCACTGCACAAGCATTGCAGATTTTCCAATCCTTTCAAACATAGAACTTGTAGAGCTGGTACTTGCCACAGTGGAGGAAGATTCTTCAATTTCTTACAACCTTTAAGATGAAGCTCAACCATGTTTGGCAGCTTATTCATCCATGCTGGGAAACTGGTTCCTGTGTAATCATTTATCTTTAGAGCCTTAAGTCCATGAGGAGCTTCCAGACCTTCAAGGACCTTAAGACAGTGTGGTTTCTCCTCCTCGGTAGCTGTCCATCTTAATGACAATGCTGTGAGTTCCTTTTTACTTCCAAGATGAGCCATCTTCGCATCTATTGCTTCTGTCACATTTTCAAGTTGAATAAGCAGCAGTGAACCACTAAGGTTATTTAAATGCTGCAGATCTCCGATACTACTGCAATCAGACCCTACACCCACTACAAAATTAGTGAGTGTTTGCAAGGAAGTGAGTTGCCCAAGCTTTGGAGGCATGCCCTTCAACTTCCCACATCCGTGAGTGTAGAGGTGCCGAAGTGCAGTCATGTACTTTATTTCCTTTGGAAGCCGGGCAAGATAGAAACAGTGAGAAACATCCAGCGTATGCAGATGATATAAGATGCTTATATCCTTTGGAAGTGACTCTATATCACTACATGAAACATCAAGATACCTCAGGTGACGTAGATACTTTGGTTTCAGTAGGAATGTGCCCTTACTCGGAGAGAATAATAAGGCTCGCATAGAGCTGTACTTTTCTACATGATGTAGTGAACTTTTGATTCTTCCACATAGTAGTGTTTGGATAGCTGGAGATCTTGTCTTCAGAGAACCGTTCAAAATGTCCTCTGGCTCATCACACGACAAAAATATATGGCGACAAGTGTTTTGAAGAAACTCACTCTGCTTTGGCTTCTCATCAGTTATGGTAGCAACTTCATTTTCCATGGCAGACAGTGCCACATCATGCATGAGATCATGGATTTTACATGTAGTCCTAGGGCAATACCAATCCACGTCATCGTCCTCTCGATCCCCTTTGACTTGCTTCACATCTTGAAAGAATGACCTTGAGACAAGCTCCTCGAAAATGTGTTTACCAGTGGTTTCAAGACGAATACCTTTTTCTTTGGGAACAAAGCCATTTGCCATCCATAGTTGGATCAGGGGTTCCATGTCAATCTCAAAGTCCTTGGGAAACACAGCACAGAAAGCAAAGCACTGCTTCATATGTGATGGCAGGTCATCGTAACTGAGCTTAAGAATAGGCAGGATTTTCTCATCCTTGCTATGGGCGATGCTTTTGCTTAGGACAGCGTTCCATTCTTCTGGACTTGTCTTGCCACGTAGCACAGATCCTAGTGCATTGGCAGCCAAGGGAGATCCTGCACATCTCTCCACAATGTCATCAACCAATGCCACTGGTAGCTCAGTTGGCCTGTTCCCTTGTGAACCGAATGCTTTAGTCTCTATAATTTTCTTTATGGCTCCGGCATCCAGAAGTGCAATGTCATGGGCTTTAACTGTACCCATTAGTTTCGCAACTCCTTCCTTGCGAGTGGTTGTCAATACGACACAACCGTTCCCACCATGCTTAAGGCTGGCTTTTAGCTTCTCCCACTTGTCACCGTCCTCATTCCAAACGTCGTCCAACACGATAAGATACCTGTGTGACAAATAAGCCTGTTATTAGTGCATGGAGAGCACAAGAGATTGCAAGTTTTGTGCATGTTGGAGAGGGTAACGTGCAACTCAGATTGAGCATGGCGTTCACCTACAGCTTATTTAACTGTTATGTTTGAGGGCCAGTAATTTCTGTGGCCTTCGAGCTTCGTAAGACGAGTGGATTAAAATTAAAATTACATACACCTGGTGGGGTCTGTTTGCTCTTGTGCTTATGTTGAGTAGTAGACACCGTGTCAAAAAAAGAGTGCAATTCTAGGTTTAGACTAAGTCAAATTTTATTAAATTTAACTTTATTTATAGAAAACAATATCTATAATTATATCTCGCAAGTTTATACTCCATCCACCTCTAAATAAATCAATTTTTAAAGAGTTGTCTTAAGTCAATTTTTAAGTTTGAACGAATTCATAGAAAAAATAGCAAAATTTATGAAACCAAATTAATATCACTATATACACCAACACCATAAACTATATTTTTTTATAATGTGTTCATTCATTGTCATAAATATTTATGCTTTTTTTTCTATAAATTCGGTCAAACATTAAAAAATTAACTTAAGACAGTTCTCTAGAAATTAATTTATTTAGAGGCCGAGAGAGTAGAAAATAATATCAATATTTATATCTCATTGTAAGGGTTTGCTTCCTAGTCGCATTGATGCTTTGGTTAATGTGGAAGGAGCAGAACAGGCGCGTCTTCCATGGGTGGCTCTATGTCTCCATATTGCTAAGCGCTTTGGCACTATGGATTAAAGAGGAGGCGCAATGGTAGGTTCAGGCTGGCTATGGATGCCGGTGGTCATTGTTTGTTCTGTTCTCAACTTTGTCCAGTTTCATAAGGGGTTAATGTCTATGTAGCGGATTGTGGATAGTAGGTGCTATAGCGGACGCTAAGTTATAATAGCGAAATATTAAAAATAATCAATTCTTTTGGAGGATATGTTAATACTAATACCATGTTTTCTTGAATAATTAGAAGTTTTAGTTAATTATTACATTTAATGACACCGGATAGAAACATATAAATGAATAAGGTATAAAGAAGGCATGTGGGGATATGATTAATCATCCCATCATTCTTTATGATCGTCCAAATTACCATCTTAACATTTTATTGCCATAGGAAACCATCCACATCATCACTTGAATCATCGACATAGTGAAATAGCGGACATGTGTGTGGTCGCATGTTTCCTTATTTCTTAATTAAATACTTGCTCAGGCACATTCATGAAAACAATTTATATCTCCAAATATATAGGTTTGCTCTGAAAATATATTCGGTACCAAAAATATTAGTATTTGTTATAGGTTTGGTTAAACTTAAGATTGATTGACTAAAAAGAACTAGAACTCGATACATTTTTAGATGAAGGGTCTAAGTTCGAGAAAAATGTTCTCTACAAAAAGAAAAGGTTTAGAAACATATGAGAGAGAATCCACTTTACCTCTTTCCTTTAAGTTCATCCTGGAGCTTCTTCTGTGCCGCTTCAAGGTTCTTCCCGGAGCTGCTGCAGATTTTGTTTGCAAGCTTAAAAACATCAAACTCATCTGACACGCAGACCCACTTGTGCAGCTGAAAATGCTTCTTGACATCAGGGTGGTTGTAGATGAGCTGAGCTAGGGTAGTCTTACCCAACCCACCCATTCCAACGATAGGAAGGACAGTGAGCTCTGCGACGCTAGCTCTATCAATCAGGATCTTAACAATCTTCTCCGTCTCTGCATCTCTTGATTTGGTGGCAATATTACCAGAGTCAATAAGGATGGAATCAGTCTCACGCCACTGCTTGGGTGCTGGTGCTTCGTTTTGATAGTTGAATCCAAATGTATTCATTTCAGTCACAAGGACCTCAATGGTCTGCACGATCCTGCGAAGCTTGTTGTCCATTCTATTACGGAATGCAACACGGTTGTGAGTAGGAAAGAGCTTCACTCCCTCGAAACCAAGCTCGCGGATGTGCCCCTTCTCCTTGGCTTCACGACGGAGCGCCTCGTAGTTGAACTCGTCAAAGGCTTCATTCGCCTCGTACGCCACCGTCTTGACCTCCTTGAGCCATGCCTTCACTCCTTCTCGGTGGGTTGCCTTCTCCTCGGCGTCGGTGATGACGTCGAGGATGGCAGGCAGCTTGCGCATGAGGATCTTGTGCTGCTCCTCCATGCCCTCCATCACCTTGTACTGCTCCAGGAGGTAGCTCGACGCCTTCTCCTTCACCAACGACAGCAGTGGCCCGACCACCATGCTGACCACCAGCTCCGCCATTGGAGCAGTAGTCAGAACTCACAAGAACACACGCTCAGAACAAGGTCAGGCCCTCAGGGAAACACGGCTGCCGAGTGCAGAAGAGAATGGTCTCAGCAAGCAGTTTGGAGGTAGATGGAGAGGAACACCAAGCATTGGTCTTCCCGGGAGTCAAGTGAATGCGTTTATTAGTTGCCTCATCAACAACCCATGTGAGGTCGACTTCCCACACTGGCACATCAACGTTAACAGCTCGTCAGGCATCTTGAATTGCCATTACAAAACTATTCACTTGCAGAAATGATCGTTGAGCCGTCCAGGTTCACCTGCTTCTCCATAAACAAGTCATTCATTTTTTTTTGTCTAGTAGTAGCTTATTTGTTTCTCTCTCCATTTCTTTGTCTTAGACACCACCATTATTGACGGAATCTTCGATGTCATTGCACTCAAGTGGAAAAATTATTCATGGTTTTACAAGCAATTAGAGCTCACTAAGGGCACAAACAACCGGTGTTGGCGTGACAGGGCTGCCATTGCTCTTGGCTCTTCTATATCCTATTTTCTTCCTTCTAAATAAATTAGCTGTTAAAGTCTAAATTTTATGAAACATGACATGAGTGCTATATATTATTGTAGACGTTTCATTTTAGTGCTTTGTACAAGGACAAGTGATATATTTTAAAATATCTAATTTCAAAATAGGCTATATATCATTCCTACTACAAGGTGACTCAGCTTTGAAAATTTTATAAAATGAATCACAGAAGTCTAGGCATTCTTACTGTCGCACCTACATATAAAATGAATCACACGAGACTGAGAACAGACCAACCATCTGTTAGGGATATACATCTCTGCCTTACATTTAAATTAAAAATGCAACAAGCTTTAGGGCATGTTTGGTTTGGGTGTTAAAGTTTAACAAACACTGTAGCACTTTTGTCTTATTTGACAAAAAGTTTCTAATTTTAGACTAATTAGGCTTAATAGATTCGTTTCGTAAATTACTCCTAATCTGTGTCGACATGCATGCAATTAGTCTACATTTAGTACTTCATGCATTTACCGCAACATTGATGTGATGGAAGTTAAACTTTAACACGTTGTAACCAAACGGGGCCTAACATACCTTTCAAAGACAAATCCCGATAGTGGATTTATTGAGCGTACGGGCAAATGACATGAAAACTTCACTATCAGCCGTCAGAGCGGCACCGGAGTACAAAATCATATATGGTTCCACAATGTCAACAACTGAAGCATCATAGTTTTCTGACCACCACTGCCTACTAGTATATATAAATGACCGCTCCTTACAATCGGTCATATTATTTTAGATAAGAACAAAGAACAATTGGTCATATATCAGTTATAAACTGATTTTGTCACTACAAAACGATGAGAACAAGCCAATAATCCAGTCGGATACAGCTCAGCAGTACATTTAAGAAAGTAGCACTGCCTTCTCTGCCCGTCACTTGTATGTGTTCACTTCGCGAAAAGTAGCTGAAAAGTTACTGTAGCATCTTTCGTTGTTATTTGGCAAAATTTGTCTAATTATGGACTAACTAGGCTCAAAAGATTCGTCCCGACATTTACAGATAAACTATGCAATTAGTTATCTTTTTTACCTACATTTAATGCTCCATGCATGCGTCGAAAGATTTGATGTGATAGGTGAAAGAGGAAATATTTTGGGTTGGGATGAGGAAGTGAACAAGGCCATAGTAAACTTCATATAACTCGTAGGATCCACACAAAAGAGGGCTTCAGCTACTGTAACCTTACTGTTTGCCAATCGGACGTCGCCACGTGCCTCGTGCGTGTGCCTGCGTGCGTCCGCTCTCTGCCGGTTCATTCCAGGCCACCGGCGGTCTCTAGAAAAAGAAAAAGAAAAAAAATCTCGCAGCACCTCGCCGTCTCCGCTGCTCCATCAACCGGGCCTCGCCGCCTCCGCCTTCTCTTCGATCGTCCTCTTCCTCTTCCTCGGCTGCCGCGCGTCCGGATGCCGCGCTCAGCCGCCTCGCCGTCGGCGCCTCCGCGTGTCCGATCCGCGCCCGACGCCGGCTTCCGCCCGCCACCACGCAGTCCTATGCGTTGTCCCATGGAGTCGTCAATATGCGGCCGTCCTTTTCATGGCCGGCACCAAGGTTCTGGGATTCGACCGAATTAGTCCGAATTTCGGCGAAATTCGCCTATTTCGGTGAGGTCCGAAACAAATTTTACGCTTCACGTTCCGAAAATTCACCGAATTGAGTTCGAAATTTATTCAAATTTTTTCAAAATTCGTCCAATTCGGTTGGGACCGAATTTTTTTTCCAAAACGAATCCCAGAACCTTCTCACACGATTCGGTGCTCGGCTCCTTGGCTCCTCCGCGTCGCTGCCGTCCTACCCTGCGAGATCCCTCGCACTCGCACGCGCCATCCCTCGGTCGCCCCTCCCTCACCGGCTACCATGCTATTGCCAACCATCACTGCATCCACGCTCGGCTTCATGGTGGGCCTCTCCCTTGCTCCTCCGCTTCTGTGGCCGATCTAGAGGCTGTCTTGGAGATCTCCTACCACCGGCCTCTACATCGAGGAATCGGCCCCGCATATGCTACATGCAAACCATAGGAAGTGGAGGGAGTGGTCCCTCGATGCCTTTTCTAGCGGGATGCACCTCGACGACATGCACTCGGCAACATACGGAGGCCTGTCCATGTTGCTACAGCAATGTGCTCGAGATCCACATGGTCACGCTCCGTAGCCGCGCTACTACTTGGACCAACACGAAGCCGAAGCCCCCTTATGTGCGTAGTACCCGGCCTTCAAACTCTGCAGGAGTGTTGGTGGTCGTCAGTTAAGCAAGTAAGCGACTTGCTCATCATGCACGCCAACTGTTTGTTAAAATGCCGTTCTGAAATCTCTCATTGATGTCCCTAATTTTTGGATGATCTCATATATTTCAGCAGCGACCATGTCAGTGCCATCAAGAATGCAGTATTTAGATTTTATTAAGGCTATTGTCCTATCTGACATGGTTGTTTTGACTTTGCATGTTTCAAGGTACTACAGGAGGATAGATATGGTAGCAAGGAGTGACGATCTCATACAGGCATTTCGAGCAACAGGGTGCAAGCCTCAACAATCTCCAAAGAGTAATAATCTTTTTTGCTATCAAGAAGACCATGTGTTATGTTATCTTGCGATATAGAATCCTTTGCATTTTGTTTCTATGAACCAGCTATCCTGTTATGTTACCTTGTGATATGAAATTATGTTTCAGGGCTCAAATTGAGAGCTTCCGAGTTCAGACAGCTGGTGCCACAGTCTCCTACACGAGCTGCAGCATCCAAGAACCATTGTGCCTTTGGTGCTACTGTTGCCACTACCCACCAAGTTGTCCGCAGGCGCAATCTCGAACTCTGATTGTGGCTACAACCAGACCTCTCCTCCATGAAGAGTTGAGAAACTTTCCAAGTTTCTTCTAATTGTTTGCATTGATTACCTAAGACAGAGCTTGGCCATGAGATGAAATCTGAATGTATTGTTCAATTAGGTACCAGGTTATTTTGCTACAATACGGAATCTTATCGATCCATCCATGGTTCAGCTTCTATGTTCTAACACATGGTGAGTGTGCACCTAACCAAATATCAGTTGGTTTGATGTGTAACTAATGTTATCCGAGTTTTAGGCACTCTAATTGGTAGCTTTTGCCTACTGGTTGATCCACAAACTATGCCACTTTATGAACCACAGATAGCTAATGTTCAGAAACGCATCATTTATTTGGTGCATGATCATAGCATGCTTGCCGAAAGAGCAGACCATTCCCATTTCAATTTCAAGGATGGTTACAACAATGTAATAATATGAACATTGCCAAATTCACAGTTGTTTGACTGTTGTTACGTATGAGTTACCTAATTAGTCTCTGGTTTGCTAATCAGGACTTAAACAAATATAGATGGTAAGGAAATAAAAATGATATGTTGATTTTGTTTCTTCTATATTAAGAGTCTGTTGCCTTCAATGATCAGTAACTATGTAGAGTTTTTTGTGCCATATTGAAGCCCCTAACAAGCCTTATATCTCCTCTTAGCATTATTCTTCCTTCATCTTGTGAGCATTTCACTATGATAAGTACAGTCCTGTTGGGTTTAGTCTGATAGATGTCACGTGCATTTCCAGTTTTGCAAATAAAACCAGTAGAGAGACTCGTGTACTTCATATGCTGCTATCATGGTGTATTTATTTAATAAGCTGCTTCTGTGCTTGGTGATGTTTTTTTTTAAATTTCTAATTGCATTTAAGGCAGTGCTGCTCTATCAATCATGGAGGAGGAAGAAAGGAGGTCATCTTAGCATCCATTGTCCCCACTATGGCCTGTAGGAGACAGGTTGATGTTCCAACTGCTACTTGCCGTAGGAACAAAAAAAAAGGTTCCAGTCCAGAGAAATAATTGGAATCCGGTTGACAGATTCATCACTTCAGTTATAGGCATGTGTGGTTTTCTGCCTTTAGAGATAACAAGGCTATACAGCACGTAATGTGAGCCACACCTCACTGCTTCTCTTCGAGCACTCCAAAAGATTGAGCCTATCTTTTTAGGTTGGCCAGTGTCTTATTCGGCTTCTTAATTCTTTGTGCTTACAATGACATCTTCTATACTTGAGTATGTTCACAAATAGCTCTTTGCCATTCTGCCTTCAGCTGATCCACAGGTCCATGGTGAAGCTTCCGGTGCATGGCCTACCAATAACACCAAAGAGGTCAGTATCTCTACTCACTCACTAGGTCTCTACAGCTAAAAAATTGATACAGCTTTTCCATAGGTTTACATCATAAGAACATATGTGATACTGCAGTTATTTCTATGGAGGGATTCTTCTACTATTGATCAATAATTGTAGTGAAATCAAGGGTTAAGGATATGTTGTCAAAAGGCCATTCATCACTACGACTATGGATATATCACTTAAGTGAATTTAGTCCTAAGACATTCTTAGTAGGATTTAGCCCTTTCCATTGGGGGATGCTCTAATAGAAGACGTTAAAATAGAGAGATTGTTTCACTGCCTCATTCTATGCACACAGGTCATACTATAAGAGTGATTCACATACTCAAACGGGGGATAGCAGATACATATAAGGGTAGTAATGACCCTGCTCACTCATCTCTTTTACATATATCTTCATGCTCAATCCAAGAAACTGCACATCACATATGCTGATCGTAGATAAAGTTGTAATTTTGCTGATGATGATGACAAGCGCTTTTGTGTTGTCCAAGCTACATGTCATAACAACAACAACAACATAGCCTTTTGTCCCAAGCAAGTTGGGGTAGTCTAGAGATGAAACCCAAAAGAGACGAGAAACAGGAAGACATATAAAGGGACATAAAGGGCACAAGACAAAAAGAGGTCACGGTTCAGGCACGTTGATTGCCAATCTTCAAGTGCTCCTATCCATAGCTAAATTCTTGGAGATATTCCACTCCTTAAGATCTCTATTAACGGACTCGTCCCAAGTTAGTTTAGGTCGACCTCTACCGCTCTTTACATTATCGGTCCGCTTTAGAACTCCACTACGCACCGGCGCCTCAGGAGGCCTTCGTTGGACATGTCCAAACCATCTTAACCGGTGTTGACTCGTCCCAAGTTAGTTTAGGTCGACCTCTACCGCTCTTTACATTATCGGCCCGCTTTAGAACTCCACTACGCACCGGCGCCTCAGGAGGCCTCCGTTGGACATGTCCAAACCATCTCAACCGGTGTTGAACCAAGCTACATGTCATCAGTAAAGAAAAATTACACGGTCAACTTTTACCTTAGTATTGCAGGATGGAGCCACTCAGCTTGGTTGTACTTGCATCGATTGCATGCTTGAATCTTACCTGACATGTCCTCTCATTCTGCCAAGAGAAAAGGGCCGTATATTTTTCTTAAATAATGTATTATTATGTTCAGCACATTAATGTAAATAATAATTCTAAGATTTTACTTCAGATTCTTTGCCAAAATAGCAGTTCAGCTGCTACTAATTGTTTATTTCATTTGTATGGTCAGCTACCGCTAATTGTTTCCTCCGGCATTTGTGTCTGTTTACTGTTTAGTATTATGAACATTCATGCTGCAATATATACCTGATTCACCATCTAAGTCATTATTCTTTCTTTCACAATATAATGTCCTAGCATCTGATCTAAATTATGTTTAAAGGGAGAAACAAAATTCGTTGCTCTGATGGTCTCATATGCGTCAAAGAATCCGGGCGCGGCGAAGCGCGCCTACCGACCTAGTTAGTAATATAGGCCACAACATAGTCTCTATTTTAATCTCACGAGATAAGTTAAAAAAATATAAGTTAGAAAAAAAGATAAATTTCATAAATTCTTAAAAAAAGACTTTAATTACCATGAATAATAAGTCATGAATCTACTATGTTTTCTAAAAATCATTTGCCTTTGTTATTAGGGAAAACATAAAAGAACCCTCTAATTTATATCTAAATTACTTAGACGTGCCATTATGTATCGTCATTGTCTAAAAAGGATGCAATTCTAATTTTGTCTCTAGGCAAACTAAAAGTTTTACATATTTGTTTCCCTCGTGCAAAAGTTTAGTGCCGTCTCATTGAATCTTTGATACCAATTAGGAGTATTAAACATAGGATAATTACAAAATTAATTACATAGACTGAGGCTAATTTGCGAGACGAATCTATTAAGTCTAATTAGTCTATGATTTTACAATGTGTGCTACAGTAAACATTTGCTAATTATGGATTACTTAAGGCTTAATAGTTTCTTCTCGCTAATTAGTCTACTCTTGTGCAATTAGTTTTATAATTAGCTTATATTTAGTCCTTCTAGTTAGCATCCGAACATCTTGTAACACTCCGGTGTTACGCAAGCATTTGCATGGCAATCATATGCATGGCATTTCATATCATCATAATCATACATGTTAATATTATAATTTGAGTAAAATAAAAGCTTACAAAGTGGTATTTGAGATGTAATATATTAATGTGCTAATCACATTCCATCAAAATTGTGCAACTAAAAATTTTATATCACTTAGAATTATAGGTCAAAATTTTTGGAGCAACTAAATTACTCAAAGTTTTGTCAAAGATTTGTTTTTAAAATGTTATTTGAAAATATTCGAAAATCCTCTCTAAATTAGCTTTTTATTCTAAAAATTAAAATCTATCCAGATTTGGACTTTGGTCTTAAAAGAAAAGTTATAGAGAATTAAATTCTAAGCAACTTTTATTTTTGGGTCAATTCCAGAAAATGTCTTCTTCTTGTTCAAAATGGGGTTTGAAATCTGTGTTTGAATTTGATTTGAAATAAAAAATTTGAAAAAAGATCAAAACCAGCTTAGCAGGCCGCCGCCTCGGATTCGGCCCGCTGGCCGAATCGGCCCGCGCCACTCCCGCGCGCGCGCCCGCGTCCGCCTCCGCCGCGGCCCGGTCCAGCCAGCCCCTCTCCCTCCTTTCCGCCCGCGCGCGCGCACGCTGGCTCCCCGGCAGCAAACGCCCGCCGCGTGGCGGCCGCATGCCGGCGACGCCACCGCGTGGCCGCTGTGAACCCCGCGCCCGCGCTCCACTTCAAAACGCCCGGGCACCTGGTCTCCATTCCAGTTCTGCCTCGCCTGCTCCCTTTCTTCCTCCCTCCGGTGAAAACCGTAGCGGAACACTGCTCGCCACCGAGCTCCGCCACCGTCACCGCCCTGTTCCGGCACCGGTGGACCACCTCCGTCCAATTGCCCGTGCACGCGGCTCCGCCCCATCCTCCCCTCCTCCGAACGAGTGTCGCCTTCTCCTCGTTTGCCCCGGTAGGGCTCAATTTTTCCTCGCCTCGCCGCGCCACCGCGACGGTGCCGTCGAGCCCGTGCTCCGCCACCGCCTCGCTCGCCCTATCTCTGCCCTCCCGCGTCCCCTTCACATGTTCGCCATTCTCTTGCGAGCGTTTTGCACACCTTAGCTGGTCGCGGTTTGGCCGGAGCCGGCCGTTGGCCGTCGGCCACCGCCATGCCGTCGCGGCTCCGAACGCCGACGAGGGCGCCCTGTTTTTTTCCCGTCGGTCGTCGCTGGGCTGCGCCTGTGGGCCGCGCCCCGAGCAGGCCGGCTCGACTGTTCCCCCGCGCGCGCGATGCCAGGCCGAGAACGGCCATGGGCCACTTGACTTCCCGGGCCGGCCCAGTGCTGTTATGAAAAAAAATTCTTTCCCATTTTCGTTTATTATTCTTGATGAAAATGCTTTGGAAAATTTCTTAGCAGTCATTTCAGCTCCAAAAATTGTGAAATAAATTTATCTAGATTCCTTGGAACCAGATCTACAATCTAAAAATATTGCATGTCATTTTTAGAATACTTTTCTGTGGAGCTTTAATTAATTCTTAATATTGCTGATATCTTGTAAAATCCTATATGTATCAGAAAAATATGATTTTTAAGTTTGTTAATCTTCTTATATCATGTACTTACTAGGAAAAATATGTTTCATGCATGTGCTGTGGAAAACTTTGGAGAAGTAGTTCAAGTACCTTTAATGGCTGATTTTTGTTATTTTTGCTAGAGAGCAAACTTTGTATAAAACATGCATGTGATAATTTTTGTACAGTCATAGTATGCTATGAAGAACCTAGGAAAAATAATAATTCTGTTGTTTGACACTTTTTATAGTACAAAGTAATTTCATGCTTATTTTTATGCCATAGCTTGTCATTTTTGTACAGGATAGTTTACTTATCCAAATGCCATGAAATTTTTATGGTAGTCTGTTTAGAGTAGTATTATGCTACTGTATTTTTCTTAGATTTTTAGGAGCATCAGAAATATATGTTGCTATTCAAACCTATTATTACTTAGGGTTTAAGCAAGTGTTGCTTTAAGTGCGATTAAGAAATTAGTAAAGCTTTGGTGTATCTTTGAAGCATTTTCATAAGATAGGTTAACTTAACATAATAAGTAGTAGAAAAGAATGCAGTAGATGATATGTGCTTGTAGTGTATAGTTTCTTGGATAATGTTGACTACCTTGCATTTCAACATATTCATTGCATTCATCTCCTTCGATGCACACTTGCATAATCACTTACGCGCATTGCATCATATAGGATCGCAAACCGAGAACCCAGTCGTCTTACCCGAGGAGCCAGAGGAGCAGATCGAGGTGCAGCAGCAGGAGGTGACAGAAGCCGAAGAAGAGGTCAGTGAAGATCTCCCGGAGTGCCCCGATCACCGTTCGAGTTCCTTCGAGAGAGGCAAGCCCCGGAGCATTTCTCTCCCGGTTTGCAAATAATTTATTATTAACTTTACTTAATTTGATGCATTACGTTTAGGAGTTGTTTGCAAACGTTGCTGCATTATACCTTGCTTACCTTTGTTATACCATATTCTTGTTACCCTGGTATCCGCAGTCAAGTCAATGCTTAGCTGGCTTAGACCGGTAGAAGTCGGGTGATTTCCTGTCACCTACGAGCTATAGGTGGTTACCTGGATCTGTTTGGTTGACTATTAAGTCATGGTATAACTAAGTGTGAAATGAATTTGAGACCGGGCAGAAACTTGCAGGGTTTCGGACTGTAGTGTTTTCCGTCTGTGTCGGTTAAGGACCGTCCGTTGTTGTCCCTCGGGTCATGTTGAACGCATGCCTCACATTTAGCTGGCCGGATAAAGTACCTTCCAACCGCGAAACTGGGAGATTATTCGGGCCGAGTGAATTGCCCGCAACGCACTGTACCGGAGCAGTAGTGGCAGGATACGGGGGCGCGATGATAAGGCCAAAGAGCAGTCGGGCGCCCCCCGGGTACAAGTGGTTCCTGACAAGCTCGCGACTTTACCTGAATGGTTGACTCGGTGACCAACACCTCACTTTAGCGGGTGAGTGAGGTTTGTGTGAGGAATAACTTACCAGCTGGTTAATAATCGATTCGAATCGCCATCGTTCACTGGATAGTGAACACTTGACTTGAGCTACTTCATCGTAGTAATATTGATGGAATACTTGGACAGTTATATGAATTATGACATAATGAAAGTTGTTAATGATCATTGGTTATCACTACCTGATTAATTAAATGTTACTTTAGTACAGGTGCAAATGTAGTTGACAGGTTAATAAAGATTTAACTTGATGCAAAGCTTTTGTAAAGGTTTTCCTAAATGCTAAAAATGCCTTTTGCAAATGAGTCAGCTATCCCACCAGAAAGCCTATCATGATTCCTTGGTGTCTCTTATTTCTGGTTTATGACGGGTAAGTCTAGCTGAGTATCTTCTCGTACTCAGGGCTTTGTTCCCACTTGTTGTAGATGGACAGATGTACTATGACTATTGTATCAACTGTCTCTATCCTGCAATGGGCGAAGCATAGGACCATGGGCAATGGTCATTCGTTACTTCTCGTCTGATGCTTTTGCTGGAGATGATCACAAGCTGGCACTTTATTCCAAAATGTTGTGTGTGTGCGTGATTTGAACTACCGCTTCCGCTACTTTTATTCAAACCTGGTTTGTAATAACTATGTTTAAACTCTGATATATTTTATGCCGCGAACATTTATGTAACTTATGATGGTAACCGTTAAACTTAGTACAATCTTGGCTGTTATGTGAGATGGTTTGAAATCCGTTGAGATTTCACGGACTACCGGGTTATACGGGCTTAAGTTTGTTAAATTGTCCTTCCGTTGGATGATTTCCTACTTAATCTCGTATAATTGGGCGGTTCTGTTACAGCTGGCATCGGAGCATGGTTTAGCGTGATTACTGTTCATAAGTGTATTTAAAACAAAATTCTATTTAAAAAGTGTGATTTTAAAACTAAATGTGTGCCAGTGGTCATATCCTATATGCCCAGTTAAGGACTCTAGGTGACTATTTAAGTACTAACTTGGGGTTCTTGCACCATATTTCTCTTTCGTTGCTCATACGGCGTGATATTGTATGAGTGCCACTTAATTGAGTGGTAATGTATGGATCAGTTACCTCTACACTTTGGTAAGTGTGAGCTGTGAGAGCATGATCGGATACACCGTCGATCTAGGGAGAGTGTTTTATATGATACTAGAATAATTACATGTTGTACACATATTTTTATGAAAGTATCGCATGTGTGGGTGTTCCGTCCGTTGAGGCGATGCCGTCAATAGGACGATGTGTGTGGGTAGTTACTACCGTTGTACACGCATCTGGGGATTCGTGTAGAGCGCGTAGGTATATTTACTGCTTTCATGCATTCATGGGGAATGGACTGAAATGAATTTTCTGCAGGTACATAACAGCGTTTATCGTGTAGATCGAATTAGTTACGTATATGAGAGATCGTTTGTATGCCACCGAATTCATCGTTAGATGTCTTTATTTTCTAAGTTTGTGAGAACGTAAGACTCGCGCATGCATCATACTGCCTGAGCATTTCATTCATAACCTGCATTCCTCCCAATATAAAAGGATCATCCCAGTTTGATAAAAGTGACATCAACTTAAAATATGTCTCACCGGGTAATTTAAAACTTGTGCTATAGATGGCCCGCACGAAGAAGACTGCCCGTAAGTCCACTGGTGGAAGAGCACCCCGTCACCAGATGGCCCCGCGGGAACGCCGTAGCATGGACACTTTTCTAGGTGAGTTTGGCATGCCCACCTTGCTTTGAAGAGTGCTCCATGATGTGGGGTACCTAGAGGGTCAAGAGCCGGTGTACTCTTGGAATGAGAACCAGCTAGCTGAGGATGGACTTGCAATAGTGGAGATCACCGTCCCTGCCCTTGGTGATGCGCCAAAATGGGTTGGTTGGCATTTGGAGTTTGAAGGACACACTCCAGTTGAGGGTGCAGAGGGTGCAGCCTTTCGCGTCATCCAAGACATAATGAGCAGGTTTCCTAATGAGTTAGCAGCAGCTTTGGCGGGTACTTTCCCGAGAGATGATCCTCGTGATGCCATTTGGGTGCAACCGCAAGGAATTGCCTTGGTTAGAGGCCCAAGTGAAGGACAGGCTAGCGACAACCACACGATGAGTGCCATGTATGCAGCCATCAAAGCATACCAGGGTCTTGAGAATACCTATTGGACCTTGACCGGTCTGAGAGGTAATGATCAGCTTGAAGCAAGGAAGCAGAAGAAGAAGCAAGCACGTGCTATAGCTAGCTTGCAGGAGCAGTTGGCCGACATGAGCATACAGCGAGACCGGGCTCTCGAGAGAGGTGAGAGTGCTATACAGCGGGTACAGACGTTGACTCAGGCCAACAGAAATGCAGACCACATGATGGGACAGCTAGTGCAGGAAAGGAATGAAGCCTGGAACGAGAGGGACCTTCTCAGGCAAAGGGTCGAGGAGCTAGAAGGGTATAATGCCAACTTGCATGAAGAGTTCCATGCCCTCTACAACGGGATAGGCTCGTATGCTCCTCCGGACGCCGCCTAGATGGACGTCGACGATGACGCCGCTACTGATGGTAGCGATGGTGATGCCTCCGACCTCGACGACGGCCCCAAGGAGTAGGCTAGTTGCCTTGCGTTAGTGATAGGCTTTATCGCGATGGCCTTCTTTTGGTTCCCATGTATCGTGTTGTATCCTGTTCGATCTTGAGACTGGCGATCTTTTGGATCTTAGTTGTGTATGTGATGCTTGAACGCATGAAAGTCCAGTGTATGTATGCTGGCAACGTGGTTGTATGGAACACGATGTTGCATTCGAAGTAATTTGATTAGTGATGTTGTTTTAATTGGAATGTGATTATTGTGCCTCTGTTTTATTGCATGACTTGTTCTCTCCAATAAATTCAGTATGGCATGATTGTTCATTCAGATACAATTACTACCACTTCACTCAATTATTACTTGTTGCTGAAATATGCAGATGACAAACACTCGCCGTGCCACGTATGAGGCCACTGAAACTGGTGGCAATGGTGCAGGGGCTGGTGGGGGTGGTGCAAACAACGTCAACCACCAGGAGCCACAGCCAGAGCCACAATTGCCCCCTCCTCCACCGCTCACTGCAGAAGTGTTCTTCGCACAGTTCCTTAGAAGCCAGCGCAATGCCGAGCAGTCACAAAAGAATATGGAAGATTTTCTGCGTACCATCGCTGAAAATGTTCAGAGAGGAAATAATCAAGGTGGTGGCCATGGAGTGAACCAGTACAGCAATTTCAAGGATTTCATGGATACTAGACCACCTATTTTTAAGGAAGCAACCGAGCCACTCGACGCTGAAGAATGGATCAACACTATGGAAGATAAGTTCCATGTGTTGAGACTGACAGAAGTCCTAAAAACAGAATATGCTGCACATCAGTTACAGGGACCGGCAGGGATGTGGTGGAAGCATCACCGCACCACTTTTCCTCCCAATGCCCAGATTACTTGGAGAGAATTCACTGAAGCATTTAAGGGAGCTTATATTCCCCCAGGGTTGGTTGAGATGAAGCTCGGAGAGTTCTTGGCCTTAAATCAGGGTACCAAGACTGTAACACAGTATTTGCATGTATTTAACAACTTGTGCCGCTACGCTCCAGACATGGTCGACACAGATGCAAAGAGAATTGCTAGTTTCAAGAGAGGGTTAAGTCCGAAGATGATGAAGCATGTGGGTACCAATAACCGCGCCAGGTTCAATGACTTTGTCAGTGATTGTTTGAAACAAGAAAAGAACAACAACGCCTACACTGCATCCAAGAATCGCAAGAGGGTGATTGAGTCAGGACCATCCCAGTCCAGAGTTGTCACTGCAAATCGTCTTTCTTATCGTCCGTCCGCACCTGGTGCAAGGTTCAGGCCTCCACAACATAAAACTCAGAACTACAAGGGACCACAGAAGCCGTACAAGATAGCTGTGTCGCCAGCAAAGATCACCGCAGCTGCAGAACAAAGCAACTCCAAGGGAGAAATAGGATCTGCTGGTACAGTGAAGGGGCCCTGCTACAATTGTGGTCAGCCAGGCCACTTTTCAAAGTTCTGCCCTTATCCGCCTAGAAAGAAGCAACAGACTTACACTGCCCATGTACACCATACCACCGTTGATGGGATTTCTGAAGGAGAACCTGTAACTGCCGGTAAGTTTCTTGTTAACCATCACCCTATAGTTGTTCTATTTAATTCCGGATCCTCGCATTCTTTTATGAGTCAAGCATTTGCACGGAAGCATGAACAACTATGCACAGAATTGAGTTATGGTTATCGTATAAGTTCAGCAGGGGCTAATGTGCTAACCAATAAGATGGTTAGAGGGGCAACCCTTGAGTTAGATAGTCGGAAGTTTCGAGTGAACCTGATAGTTATGCCGGGACTAGTTTTGGATGTAATAATAGGAATGAACTGGATGAAAGACTGGGGAGCAGTCATAGATACAAGCAGTCGATTGCTTACCCTTAAGGATCCGCAGGCAGAGGGTACTTTTCAGGTACCATTGCCCAAAAGAACAGACCTTGTGAGTGTGACCTGTGCCATGGAAGTTGTTCCTATCCGCCAGATCCCGGTAGTGTGTGAGTTCCTGGATGTGTTTCCAGAAGAGTTACCTGGCCTTCCTCCAGATAGAGATGTTGAGTTTGGAATCGAGTTGATCCCCGGAACAGCTCCTATTTCGAGGAGACCCTATCGGATGCCTCCGGATGAGTTAGCTAAGTTGAAAAAGCAACTGAAAGAATTGCTAAAGAAGGGGTTTATCCGACCGAGTAAGTCTGAATGGAGATGTCCTGCCTTGTTCGTGAAGAAAAAGAAAGAGGGTACTCTAAGAATGTGTGTGGATTATCGACCTCTTAATGCTGTAACTATCAAGAATAAATATTCTTTGCCTCATATCGATGTTTTGTTTGATCAGTTGGCTAAAGCTAGAGTGTTCTCCAAAATAGACCTAAGATCAGGGTATCTTCAGATAAAGATCAGGCCACAAGATGTCCCGAAAACCGCCTTTTCTACCAGATACGGGTTGTACGAGTATCTTGTTATGTCCTTTGGCTTAACAAATGCTCCTGCATACTTTATGTATCTGATGAATACGGTTTTCATGCCAGAGTTGGACAAGTTTGTAGTTGTCTTCATTGATGACATTCTAGTATACTCTGAGAATGAGAAAGATCATGAAGAACATCTGAGAATTGTCTTGACCAAATTAAGAGATCATAAGTTGTATGCTAAGTTCAGCAAATGTGAATTTTGGTTGAAGAAAGTTCCTTTCCTTGGTCATATTCTATCGGAGAATGGAGTTTCAGTAGATCCGAGCAAAGTGCAAGAGGTTATGGATTGGAAAACTCCAACCATAGTGCCAGAAGTCAGGAGTTTTCTAGGGTTAGCTGGTTACTATCGCCGCTTTATCCCAGACTTCTTGAAGATTGCTAAGCCAATGACAAGTCTGTTACAGAAAGATCATAAGTTCGTGTGGACAGAGGAGTGTGAGACAGCTTTCCACACCTTGCGGAAACTGTTGACCACTACTCCAGTTCTTGCACAGCCAGACATCGAGAAACCTTTTGATTTGTTCTGTGACGCCTCAAAAACAGGATTAGGCTGTGTTCTAATGCAAGAAGGAAGAGTCATTGCTTATGCCTCCTGTCAGTTGAGAAAACATGAAATCAATTATCCGACACATGATCTTGAGCTTGCCGTCGTGGTGCATGCCTTAAAGATTTGGAGACACTATTTACTTGGTAATGTGTGCAATGTTTTCACCGATCACAAGAGTCTCAAGTACATTTTCACCCAACCAGAATTGAACATGAGACAGCGAAGATGGTTAGAACTAATTAAAGGTTACAACTTGAATGTACAGTATCACCCTGGGAAAGCTAATGTGGTAGCCGATGCTCTGAGTAGAAAGTCGCATTGTCTGAATATGCAACCCTTACTCGAAGATGGTTTTAATCTAATGCACTCTGTCATGTTACATAGTATTCAGATCAGTTGCACTTTGGAGAGTAAGATAATAGAAGGTCAGAAAGCAGACAAAGGGATATTCCACATCAAAAGGAAAATTAAAGAAGAACCTTCAAAACACTTCAGAGTGGACGAGCAGGACATGTTGTGGTTCGACAACCGTCTTGTTGTTCCAAAGGATAGAGAGCTTAAGAATAAAATTATGGATGAAGCTCATCACTCTAAGTTATCCATTCATCTTGGCAGTAGTAAAATGTATCAAGAACTAAGACCTCGTTTTTGGTGGACAAAGATGAAGAAGGAAATTGCAGCCTATGTGGCCCGATGTGACACATGTTGTCGAGTGAAAGCTATTCACATGAAACCTGCCGGATTGTTGCAACCTTTGTCAGTACCTAGTTGGAAGTGGGATGATATAAGTATGGATTTCATCACAGGTTTGCCCACTACTCAGAAAGGCCATGATTCGATTTGGGTAATCGTGGATCGTCTTACCAAGACCGCTCACTTTTTGCCTGTCAAGACAGTTTATAGACCACCCCAATATGCCGAGAAGTATATTGCGGAGATTGTGAGATTGCATGGCATACGAAGACTATAGTGTCTGACAGAGGATCCCAGTTCACTGCTCACTTTTGGGAGCATTTGCTCTTAGGTTTGGGGACTAGTCTGATTCGTAGCACTGCCTATCATCCTCAAATAGATGGTCAGACTGAAAGAGTTAATGCTGTTTTAGAAGATATGTTAAGAGCTTGTGTGTTGTCTTCCAGAGGTTCATGGGAGTCGTGGTTACCTCTAGCAGAATTTGCATATAATAATAGCTATCAAGAAAGTATCAAAATGGCACCTTTTGAGGCTTTGTATGGACGAAAGTGTAGAACACCTTTAAACTGGATTGAGCCAGGGGAAAGAAGGTATTATGGTATTGACTTCATGGAAGAAGCCGAAAAGAAAGTTCATATCATTCAGCAAAATATGAGAGCAGCTCAGTCACGTCAGAAAAGTTATGCGGATAAAAGGAGACCACTTATGTTTGAAGTTGGAGACTATGTTTATCTGAAAGTCACGCCAATGAAGAAGAAGCGGTTTGGATTACGCAGAAAGCTTGCCGCCAGATTTGTCGGACCCTACAAAATCTTAGAAAGAAAGGGTCCAGTGGCTTATAAATTGGAATTACCAGAATCAATGGATGTTATATTCCCAGTTTTTCACATATCACATCTCAAGAAATGTTTGCGCGTTCCAGAAGAAATAATTGAACCCCGAAGCATAAAACTTAAGTCAGATCTGGTGTATCGTGAGCAGCCAATTCGAGTTTTGGATTCCAAAGAAATGGCTACTCGGAACAGTGTGGTGAAAACATATAAGATACAATGGAGTCATCATGATGAGGGAGATGCATCGTGGGAAACGGGTAAATACCTACAAAAAGCATACGAAGATTTTTATAATAAATGGTTCGTAACCCAAATCTCAGGACGAGATTTTTATAAGGGGGAGGGTTGTAACACTCCGGTGTTACGCAAGCATTTGTATGGCAATCATACGCATGGCATTTCATATCATCATAATCATACATGTTAATATTATAATTTGAGTAAAATAAAAGCTTAGAAAGTGGTATTTGAGATGTAATATATTAATGTGCTAATCACATTCCATCAAAATTGTGCAACTAAAAATTTTATATCACTTAGAATTGTAGGTCAAAATTTTTGGAGCAACTAAATTACTCAAAGTTTTGTCAAAGATTTGTTTTTAAAATGTTATTTGAAAATATTCGAAAATCCTCTCTAAATTAGCTTTTATTCTAAAAATCAAAATCTATCCAGATTTGGACTTTGGTCTTAAAAGCAAAGTTGTAGAGAATTAAATTCTAAGCAACTTTTATTTTTGGGTCAATTCCAGAAAATGTCTTCTTCTTATTCAAAATGGGGTTTGAAATCTGTGTTTGAATTTGATTTGAAATGAAAATTTTGAAAAAAGATCAAAACCAGCTTAGCAGGCCGCCGCCTCGGATTCGGCCCGCTGGCCGAATCGGCCCGCGCCACTCCCGCGCGCGCGCCCGCGTCCGCCACGGCCCGGCCCAGCCAGCCCCTCTCCCTCCTTCCCGCCCGCGCGCGCGCACGCTGGCGCCCCGGCAGCAAACGCCCGCCGCGTGGCGGCCGCATGCCGGCGACACCACCGCGTGGCCGCTGTGAACCCCGCGCCCGCGCTCCACTTCAAAACGCCTGGGCACCTAGTCTCCATTCCAGTTCCGCCTTGCCTGCTCCCTTTCTTCCTCCCTTCGGTGAAAACCGCAGCGGAACACCGCTCGCCACCGAACTCCGCCACCGTCACCGCCCTGTTCCGGCACCGGTGGACCACCTCCGTCCAATTGCCCGTGCACGCGGCTCCGCCCCATCCTCCCCTCCTCCGAACGAGTGTCGCCTTCTCCTCGTTTGCCCCGGTAGGGATCAATTTTTCCTCGCCTCGCCGCGCCACCGCGACGGTGCCATCGAGCCCGTGCTCCGCCACCGCCTCGCTCGCCCTGTCTCTGCCCTCCCGCGTCCCCTTCACGTGTTCGCCATTCTCTTGCGAGCGTTTTGCGCACCTTAGCTGGTCGCGGTTTGGCCGGAGCCGGCCGTTGGCCGTCGGCCACCGCCACGCCGTCGCGGCTCCGAACGCCGACGAGGGCGCCCTGTTTTTTTCCCCCGTTGGTCGTCGCTGGGCTGCGCCTGTGGGCCGCGCCCCGAGCAGGCCGGCTCGACTGTTCCCCCCGCGCGCGATGCCAGGCCGAGAATGGCCATGGGCCACTTGACTTCCCGGGCCGGCCCAGTGCCGTTATGAAAAAAAAATTCCTTCCCATTTTCTTTTATTATTCTTGATGAAAATGCTTTGGAAAATTTCTTAGCAGTCATTTCAGCTCCAAAAATTGTGAAATAAATTTATCTAGATTCCTTGGAACCAGATCTACAATCTAAAAATATTGCATGTCATTTTTGGAATACTTTTCTGTAGAGCTTTAATTAATTCTTAATATTGCTAATATCTTGTAAAATAGCTAGTAAATTCTATATGTATCAGAAAAATATGATTTTTAAGTTTGTTAATCTTCATATATCATGTACTTACTAGAAAAAATATGTTTCATGCATGTGCTGTGGAAAACTTTGGAGAAGTAGTTCAAGTACCTTTAATGGCTGATTTTTGTTATTTTTGCTAGAGAGCAAACTTTGTATAAAACATGCATGTGATAATTTTTGTACAGTCATAGTATGCTATGAAGAACCTAGGAAAAATATTAATTCTGTTGTTTGACACTTTTCATAGTACAAAGTAATTTCATGCTCATTTTTATGCCATAGCTTGTCATTTTTGTACAAGATAGTTTACTTATCAAAATGCCATGAAATTTTTATGGTAGTCTGTTTAGAGTAGTATTATGCTACTGTAATTTTCTTAGATTTTTAGGAGCATCAAAAATATATGTTGCTATTCAAACCTATTATTACTTAGGGTTTAAGCAAGTGTTGCTTTAAGTGTGATTAAGAAATTAGTAAAGCTTTGGTGTATCTTTGAAGCATTTTCATAAGATAGGTTAACTTGACATAATAAGTAGTAGAAAAGAATGCAGTAGATGACATGTGCTTGTAGTGTATAGTTTCTTGGATAATGTTGACTACCTTGCATTTCAACATATTCATTGCATTCATCTCCTTCGATGCACACTTGCATAATCATTTACGCGCATTGCATCATACAGGATCGCAAACCGAAAACCCAGTCGTCTTACCCGAGGAGCCAGAGGAGTAGATCGAGGTGCAGCAGCAGGAGGTGACAGAAGCCGAAGAAGAGGTCGGTGAAGATCTCCCGGAGTGCCCCGATCACCGTCTGAGTTCCTTCGAGAGAGGCAAGCCCCGGAGCATTTCTCTCCCGGTTTGCAAATAATTTATTATTAACTTTACTTAATTTGATGCATTACGTTTAGGAGTTGTTTGCAAACGTTGCTGCATTATACCTTGCTTACCTTTGTTATACCATATCCTTGTTACCCTGGTATCCGCAGTCAAGTCAATGCTTAGCTGGCTTAGACCGGTAGAAGTCGGGTGATTTCCTGTCACCCGCGAGCTATAGGTGGTTACCTGGATCTGTTTGGTTGACTATGAAGTCATGGTATAACTAAGTGTGAAATGAATTTGAGACCGGGCGGAAACTTGCAGGGTTTCGGACTGTAGTGTTTTCCGTCTGTGTCGGTTAAGGACCGTCCGTTGTTGTCCCTCGGGTCATGTTGAACGCATGCCTCACATTTAGCTGGCCGGATAAAGTACCTTCCGACCACGAAACTGGGAGATCATTCGGGCCGAGTGAATTGCCCGCAACGCACTGTACCGGAGCAGTAGTGGCAGGATACGGGGGCGCGATGATAAGGCCAAAGAGCAGTCGGGTGACCCTTGGGTACAAGTGGTTCCTGGCAAGCTCGTGACTTTACCTGAATGGTTGACTCGGTGACTAACACCTCACTTTAGCGGGTGAGTGATGTTTGTGTGAGGAATAACTTACCAGCTGGTTAATAATCGATTCGAATAGCCATCGTTCACTGGATAGTGAACACTTGACTTGAGCTACTTCATCGTAGTAATATTGATGGAACACTTGGACAGTTATATGAATTATGACATAATGGAAGTTGTTAATGATCATTGGTTATCACTACCTGATTAATTAAATGTTACTTTAGTACAGGTGCAAATGTAGTTGACAGGTTAATAAAGATTTAACTTGATGCAAAGCTTTTGTAAAGGTTTTCCTAAATGCTAAAAATGCCTTTTGCAAATGAGTCAGCTATCCCACCAGAAAGCCTATCATGATTCCTTGGTGTCTCTTATTTCTGGTTTATGACGGGTAAGTCTAGCTGAGTACCTTCTCGTACTCAGGGCTTTGTTCCTACTTGTTGCAGATGGATAGATGTACTATGGCTATTGTATCAACTGTCTCTATCCTGCAATGGGCGAAGCATAGGACCATGGGCAATGGTCATTCGTTACTTCTCGTCTTATGCTTTTGCTGGAGATGATCACAAGCTGGCACTTTATTCCAAAATGTTGTGTGTGTGCGTGATTTGAACTACCGCTTCCGCTACTTTTATTCAAACCTGGTTTGTAATAACTATGTTTAAACTCCGATGTATTTTATGCCGCGAACATTTATGTAACTTATGATGGTAACCGTTAAACTTAGTACGATCTTGGCTGTTATGTGAGATGGTTTGAAATCCGTTGAGATTTCACGGACTACCGGGTTATACGGGCTTAAGTTTGTTAAATTGTCCTTCCGTTGGATGATTTCCTACTTAATCTCGTATAATTGGGCAGTTCTGTTACACATCTGATGTGACACGACTAAAATTTAGCCCCTGGATCTAAAAATAGTATCAATATTTATGACACTAAAAAGGTATATTATGAAAATATATTTTATAGCAAATCTAACTATACTTATTTGGTATTATAAGTATTGACACATTTTTTTTATAAACTTAGTTAAACTCTAGATAATTTGACTCAGTACTATGCTAGAATTGTATTTGTTTGAGGATAGAGGGAGTAACATAATCTTAGGGGGTGTTTGGTTCACTCTTACCTCCTAAATTTAGTCCCGTTTAGTCACTTTTACTCAAACACTATAACTAAATGGGACTAAAAAGTGCATTAGCCAACTAGTCATCCAAGTGTTGCTAAATGGGACTAAAGCCCAACTTTAGTCAGGATGCCTCGTCTTTTAGTCACTTTATAGCCAAACACCCTGACTAAAAGTCCACCGAACCAAACCGGGGATGACTAAACTTTAGAAGCTGGTTTATGTGACTAAACTTTAGGAGGTGCATCTAAATTGGCCACCCTATCATTATGATAGATACAATCTAACTAATCCCTTATATTTGAATCTAAATTACCCACTACTACGATTGTTGGCGTTCGGTCCCGTGGGGGTCCTAAGCCAACGAGTGAATCAAATGCTGCGTGTCCCTAATTTGGATGGTGATGCAAGGAGGATACACGGGGTTTTATCCTGGTTCGGGTAAAAGAAGGCCCTACGTCCAGCGGGGAGGAGTGAGTATTGTATTTCCTTGCACCTAAGTGCTTGCGTAGGGGTTACAAGCTATGAGAGGGGGAACCGAGCCCAGGTCTCAAAGGAAAAATGAGAGTACAAAGGAGATTGCTTGAGATATTGATCTTCTTCGGTGGGATGGAGACTGGTTTTTCGTTGTCTGTTGTTCGTTGTCCCCCCCGTCGTAGAGCCCCGGCCTGTCCTTTTATAGGGTAAGAGGAGGCAGAGACGCCGGGGGTGCCTTTGAGGTGAAGTTTTGTCGATCCCTGTGGAGGTGGCTGTAGCGACGTGCCCTGGGAATGGCCGGCCATCCCTGGACACCATGGTGATGTAGAGGACGAGACGGTGTAAAGACTCCGAGTCCTATGCCATGTCGGCCTTTCTTCCTTGTTGACCGGCGGTGGGTCGAGGCTGGGTTGAGGCCAGGTCGAGGACGGGTCGAGGACGGGTGGATAAGGCCGAGTCCCCGAGATCGTGGGGTACGGTCCTTGTCGTATCCTCCCTCGAGGGTGATCAATGGCGAAATAGTGCGTGGTATGGTGCGTATAGTGACAGGTTTTAACCTACCATCCCGGGATGGGTGGTAAAAAGTGAGATTTGACACCGGCACTGCTTCCACGCCAGTTACTGCTGTAGCCATGATGGTAGAAAGTAGTGGGTAGTCGCATTAAATGCTATGACTTTTGTCTTAGAGTTGGTGAATAAGGTGGGTCGAGCGGCTTGACCCGGGGTCGTGCGAGTCGGAGATTTTCCGATAGTCGAGGTGCCTTATCGAGCGAGCCTCGTATGAGTCAGAACATAGTCGAGGCGCTCCGTCGAGCGTGCCTCGTACGAGTCGGAACGTAGTCGAGGTGTCCCGTTGAGCGTGCCTCGTATGAGTCGGAACGTAGTCGAGGTGTCTCGTTTGCTATTTTGGCTCGCTCGTTTGTGGGTAGCGGTTTTGTTTTTTCTTAATCGTTGATTGTGGGTACCCCTAGATGTAGGTACCCGATAGTAGCCCCCGAGCCTTTGGGTGAGTGTGGGTCACTCTCATAGAGGCTCAGCGGTTCATGAACTGGAGTCATAGCATTGTAATCTTTTCCGGTGGGTGCGCGCGAGCGCACCCGCCGGGTGTAGCCCCCGAGGCCTCGGTGGAGTGTTTTGACTCCTCCGAGGTCTTTTGTACGTTTTATTGAGGAATGCTCTCGTATCATAGCGTATTCTGTCTTCTTTCGTTCGAAGTTTGGCTTTTTGCGGTCGAGCCCCCGAGCCTCGTGCACGTGAGGTCGATCAGAGTCTTGGCCGTCTTTTATCGTTTCGACCCTCACGCTCCCTTTTTAGGAAAAAAAGAGGGGTGAGGAACGTCGTACTACCCTCGTTGGGCGAGTTCCGACGGTCTCCGGTGAGTTGTTAATGGGGAATTCGAGTGTGAGCCCATGCTCTATTCGGTAGGAGTCGGCTAGCGGCCACGGAGGCACTCTAAAAAATTCCAAAGAGTAGTCGTGTGGATCTCGATTCCTTGCGATAGGATTCGAGGGCTCGATGCCTCCCTCCGAGGGGATTCCTTCGTCGACCTCTCGAATACGTCTGGGGGCGCCTCGAGAGCATGGCTCGAGCCCTGGCCTTGTATGGGCGCGTCCCTAGTCGTCCCTGACTCCGCTACTCGAGGGCAGCTGTCGAACCCTGGTCGAGGGCCAGCTTTCGATCCCTCGAGGTTTATATCGGGCTCAGAGCCCGTTACCCATGCGTCTGGGAATATCCGTCCGTGGATCCTTTTTTAGCCTGTTTTGGGCGCGTCTTTTTAGGAGGGGAAGCGAGATCAGCGTGGTAGTGGGCGGCATGGTGCGACGGTCACGGAGTGTATGGCAGACACGTGCCCATATCTGTAGATTTTGAGGGGGCGGTTAGGTAAGGTCATTGAATGTAAAAACTGCTCCTACCTTTTCGCCCGCTCGTTGGCCTTCCATCGGGGTATAAGAGCAAGGCCCAGGGTTCCGTTTACCCCTATAGGCCCTTTGCGTTTTCGCCTTCCTTGCGTTCTTCACCTCCTTTGCCTCCTTTGCGCCCTTCAGCCACCGTCCAGCGCCGCCATTGTTCCTTCGCCTACCGCACGTTGTTTCTCCGATAAAAATGGCGGACAAGAGCCAGATCCTCCCTGCGGACGCTTGGGCCCGTTCCTCGGTGACAGAGAGGAGGCTGGAAGAGTTGGTTCGCAACGGGCTTCTGCGACCAAGGGCAAGCCGAACCCAGCCGAAATGGAGAGTGCCGTCGTCCGACCACCGGGAACTGGCGCCTCCAGAAGGTTACGTGGTGAGCTTGATGGCCTTCCACGAGAGGGGGTTCGACGTGCCGGCCAGCCACTTCATGCGGGCGCTCCTCCACTACTACAAGGTGGAGCTGCACCATCTCACCCCCAATTCCATCTCGTAGGCTATCATTTTTGCGACGGTCTGCGAGGGATACCTAGGGATGGAGCCATAATGGAATATGTGGCTCCATCTCTTCAGGGTGGAACACTTCGCCAAGAAGGTGGGCCAGTGAGGGGTGCGGCGCGCAGTGCATGCGGGGAGCTGTACTCTCCAAGTTCGGTCGGGTCGAGGCGACCAATATATCCCGGCGCAGCTAATTTCGTCGAACAGCGACTGGCACGACGGCTGGTTTTACTTGTGCAACGACGGCGACCAGCTGCCGAAGTTCTCCGGTCAGGTGCTGATGTCGCGCAAGGAGAACTGGACGTACGGCGTCATTGAAGACGACAAGCCGAAGCTGGAGTCGCTCCTCGATGAGTTGAGGAGACTCTGTCAGCGCGGGTTGACGGCAGGGATGGTGGCCACGGCGTTCCACTGCCGAAGGGTGTTGCCGCTGACGCAACACCGGCTCCGGCTCAATGAGATGACGCCGGACGTGTCGCTGGAGGGGAGTCAAATGTCGCACGAGTCCCTCCCCCTCGATGAGGTCGCCCGGCGTGCGCGGTGGATGGTGGGGAGTTTCCAACAGGAGGACATCGACAGGGTCCCGATGCGTCCCACCCAAGGTTTTGAGCCCTTGGTGAGTGTTGTTTTTTATAGTCTTAAGTTCTTTTGCTTCCAGACTCCCTTGACTAATTCAGTCGAGGCCTGTGTAAAGGATCTATCGACGGTCAAGGAAAGGTGGCCACTGGTTTCGAAAGATCGGGCCGCTCGGGAGGCTCGACGCCTCTTGGCAGCCCAGAAGGAGGAGAAGGACGCTGCCAAGAAGCGTCGAGTCCAGAAGGCCCTCGAGCAGGAGGCATTGAAGAAGCGACGTCGCCAACAGAGCCTCGACGGGCTCCCGCTCAAGGAGTCTCCCTCCGAGACGGTCTCGAGGGAGGACGAAGACAGTGGCGATGACGACGTCAGGTCGCGGCATGATACCACGACTTTTCTAGCGCACCTCCCCAACGTGCGGCCCATGCTGAAGCCCATTGAGGGGTCAACCTCCCAGGCGTCGAGGGAAGCCTCGGTGCCCGTTGAGGGGGAGGGAGAGCCAGGAGAGAGAGAGAGAGGCCGGAGTGGGTCCTTCAGTGAGAGGAGCTACCTCGTCTGGGGCCCCGCAAGAGGGGTTCGTGGCGCCGCTCCCGTGAGCCCGATCGCCTCAGGCTCAGCCGGCGGTTGGAGCAGCGGTATCAGCGTCAGAAGCCAGGGCGCCGTTGACAGGCATGAGGACCCGAGGCCAACTATCCTCGGCGGCGCAAAGGTCCTTGGATGCCCCGTTAGCCTAGGCTCAGAGGAGCACCCGGCCAACAGGAGGCTCGACGGTAGGGCCGTCGCAGGTGCCGCCGGGTGGCTCAGGCCTGCCGGGGTCTAGGCCCCTGGTTCCCCTATCCGGGTAGGTTTTTTGCCTTGTTTTTCCATCATTGGTGATCCCGTTCTTCGTTCTGACGCGTTTGTTCGTCGCTGAGCCATAAGCATAAGGCGGAGCTCGCGGGTCCGACTCCTGTCAAGGTGCTCAGGTCGGGTGCCACCCTGGTGATGCGGACGGTGGCCGACGCCGCCGCCTGGGTCGCCAAGTTCTAGGCTGCGACGGAGCGGCTCAGGCTGAGGGAGGCGGTTGCCAAGGCGGGGGCAAGCGCCCAGGAGGTCACCGGTTCTAGTGTCACCGTGCAGGGGTCAGGGCCGGCTGAGGTGGTCCCGGGTGACACCGGGCTCGAGGTGCCCGGCGCTGGTGGGTCAGAGCCTGGGTCGACCGCGATGACCCATGCGATCGTTGAGGCCACTGAGGCCGGAACATCCGTCCACGACGCGGGGCGGGCGGATGTTGAAAAGTCGAAGGAGGTGGTGGAGGCCCATGAAACGTCCTTGATTTCCACAAAGGGAAATCCACAGAAACAAAGTGTAAAATGATGAAACATTCCATCAATTTACCCAAATCTCAGTGATACATAAAGTCATGCACGAATATCAGAGTACAATAGAGAGTTTTACATAATTTATTCTCTTCACCTCGCAGGACGGAACACACTCACACAAGCATCCGGAACAACATCCGACGTAGATAGCAGCAGAAAACGATCTCCTAGAACCAGCTTGAGCATAGAACAGACCCTCTAATTCTCCCAATCATCGCCCTCGTAGTCATACTCGGGCTCGGAACCTGTCAAAAATCTATCAGTACACTTGGTACTAGCCACGCATCGCTCACCCTATGCTTGCAATGCTTTGTGGAAAGTGGAATGCATTGAGGGAAGTAGAAAGAGACCTATTTAGGATGTGGTTTTCCTGTGCAAGTAGTTAACATTTTAGTAATAAGATTTTCATCAATTTTTAACCCATCTCATCCACACGTTCTCCCATCCCATCACACACATCTCACCACACTCTCACACTCTCTAGGCGACGAGATTGACTCCTGCTCAGATCTCGTCTCAACGGCCAAAGCCGGAATCCAACACAGAACCCGGGGAAAAGATAGAAAGGACTCCTCTCTCTAGTCAAGTGAAGCGTAGGTCATGGGAATGTCCATATCCGCGGGCGTGGCTATACGTATAGATCGATCAACTCTGCAGAGCGTGTACACCTGGTAATCCACAAGATCGCCATCCTCGACGATCCATCTCGTCTAGGCTGATTCCAACTGCCTTCCAACCGGTACAGTACCACCCTACCACTCAGCCCTGGGCCACCCCGGCATCCACCGAAACGCTGAGACTGTGAGACGTAGTACCGGGCCCCTAAGGTCACTACGCTGTCTTAGGAGGGTGTGGGTCCCTATGCCCGTACCTCCCTACACTATCACCTTCCAACCTAGTAGTAGTGGTACCGCCCTAGTCAGTTGGGTAATCGTCTCCCGCCCATCGGGAGCGAGTGGTGTGCACGAAGGTCCCATGGTTCTGGTTCTCAAGACATACCAGTCCTTAGGGGGACCAGACAGGATATCTTCTCCAGGGGAAAACACCGTATTCCCCGTGCCACGACAGCACCTCCACCAGGGATAACCAACACCCCAGTTCACCTCCCAATATACCCGCCACAGGTATCTCGTGAGGGATGCCTAGGTCGCACCCCTCCAGCAAGACTTGCCCCAAAGACTCGTCGTAGGATCCTGTCCGATCGACTCAACCCTCACCACTCACCTAAGACGCATGCCAAGATCTCCCTAGTTCTTTAGTCAGGTTTATCAAGTTCTCGGCACTACGTGCCTTATACATATATGCCTCTCACTCACCGGCATCACATCACAAATATAATGCGAGTAAGAGTAAAAGCAGTAATATGTAACATGCGAGCATCTAGCCTAACAGCAGGGTGAGCAGTAATAAGGTTACGACAAGGTAAAGGGCTCAAAGTAAAGCATCTACCATGCAGCCTATCATCATAATATTTCACAAAAAGTAAAGCGCTAGTAATTCTATATTTGCATGCGTAATAGGTTCTACGGAGATGTGTGGGGCGTGGCACCTAGCAGGTCTTCACCCAAGTCCTCGCTGTAGTCGGGGTCATACTCCTCAGTCGGCAGGTCCTCCGGCTCTGTTAAACGTAACGTAGAGTCGCATTAACGACTCCTATAGAGGTGCACAAAGAAGCAACAGAAATTCAAAAGATCTAAATGCACTCAAATATAAGCCTAAGATATAGAGCTCATTTTTAGAAAAAAAAATTAGAAACTGGTTTGGTATTTTTCTGAGTTAAAATGAATAAGTTATGAATTTTTAAAGATTAAATGATTTTCTAAAAAAGAAAAAGAAAATGAAAATCCAAGCAGTGACACGTGTCAAGCTCTGATAGGCCAAAACAGAGCGAGTCACTAACATGTGGGTCCCGTTGACTGGTCAACGGTCAGTGGTCAACGTTGACCGGGCCGCGACCGGGCTCGATTGGGCCTGGGTTGGGCCGGATTTGGGCCGGGCTAGGCCGGGCCCGCCACGTGTCAGGCGCTGGTGCTGCCACGTCACCTAATGGATTTTGGTTCGGGCTCGCGTCCATGGGGTGTGGCTCACGGTGGACGTGCGAGTGCGGTGCAGGGGAAACAACGCGGTCCATGGTGGTCTGCGTCCACCCCCTCTTCTTCCACTCCTAGCTCTCAGTGCACCAGGTGCACCGCTCCTCCAGCGTCTCCTCCCCATCTCCCCTGCCTCTCGAGCGGCAGCTCCCTTGCCGGCGGCGAGCGGCCGCCATCCTGCTACGGCGGCTCTCAGGCAACAACATAAGGCTCTACGGGTTTGCAAGGGAACAAGGGTCTCAACGGTGAAGAGGTAGAGGTGGATGAGGGTCCCTAGCGGTGTCTTTCATGGTGGCAGTGGCTCGGTTGCGGCGGCAAGTGACGGCGAGGCGGCTACAGTCCGGGGATGGGGTCAATTTGACCCATCTTCCTTTGTTTTCTAGGTGGTCGGGTGCGGGCATTCGTCGTGTGGCTCGACGGCGCCTCCTTGTCTCACGAGGCGGTCGGATGTGACCAGGCAGAGCTCGCCAAGGTGGTGCTCTGGGCGCGTCGACCCCGACATGGTGGAGCTCGCTCAAGAGCTCTAGGGCCCTTCTTTCTTCCTTAACGTGAGCGCTGGATGCCACTTTATACAACAAAACATTCTACTCTCTCCCTCTAGTCTCCACTGGCCCGTGCCGATGGGAATGACCTTGCCGTGGCCGTGCTCTAGCCATGGCGAGTACGCTTTGTGCCATGTGGTGTCCTCGGTGTGTCCGAGCCGGTACGGCTCGTCGAGGCCTTACGGTGCTTGGGCATGTGCGCATGGGTGTGTGCACGTATAGGCAGTGCTTAGGGCTCCCTTTTGGCCGCTCCCGTAGCGGGAACAACAAAGTGATGCTCGGTGAAGCGATGGTGGTGATAGAGCACATGGTGAGCGGTGGGATGTGGCGGCTTACCGGTGTAGCGATGGCGAGAGGATGGTGGTGCAGGGCGAGTTGGTGCAGTGGGGGCTCGTCGCAGTGCCGTGCCGAGTAGCTACATAGATGTAGTCGATCGACATTCCCTCCGATCTCCGACGAGCTTCTTGGCAGTACGTCCGGCTCTGGCTTCTCCCTGCTCCTCTCTTTCTCCTTCTCGTCTTTCCTAACGGTGTGGTGCGTGTTGAGTGCCACCAAGGCGGCGGCGAAAGGGATGGAAAGGGCTGGGGTTCGGCATGGGGTGGAGCTTTATACTCCGCGCTTGCCCATGGCAAGGCAGACGGTGCTATAGCTAATCGGGAGACATGGAGGGTCGAGATGCTGCCTTGGCTGGAATAGGGCGATTGGAAGAGGCGTGATTCGATTTGGTGTTGCCAAATCGAATTCTGTCGGTGGTTGGAGGTGTTAGGGTGGCAGGCACCCGGTGCGTGCTCCTGCGCGGCCATGGTGAGGTCACGCGCGCGCGCTGAGCGTGGGGCAGGGTAGCGTGCGTGTAGCTGGTGTGTGGGGCCGGCTCGGTGGCTTGGCGCGCACGGCGAGACAGGGGCAAAGGGAATCTCTCCCTCGCCAAGAGCGTGTCCCGGTCCCCTCTCTTTTTCCTCTTCGGGCGAGACAGGGCGAGGGCGAGCGGGAGGAAGAGGATGACTCCGTGGGTCCCTCCCATCGGTGAGACAGAGGAAGAGGACGGGCGCCCTTGTCGTCTTGCGAGCGAGCCAAAATGGCCGGCGTCGCTTTGCCTGCTGGGCCGGCCCACGCACGGTTGGGCGCGCGCTGTGCAAGCGTGAAAAGGAGCAGGCCAGCTCGGGCTCTTGGGCCAGAGGTGGTTTTCTCTTTTAAGCTATTCCCCTTATCTTTTTCATTTAATCTCCTGCCATACAAGCTAAGCTCTCTTCTCTTTTGTGTAAAAACATGTGTTGCCACCACATAGGTGTCCTAGCGGGGCCCATCGAAGGACATTTAGGGTTTTAGGTCAACCAAGCCAAGGGTTGGCAACCTCTCACACACATATTTAGTTAATCTATTTAATTGAGATTGTTGTTTTTAATTAACCAAACAAAGAACATAAAATTCAACTCAAGCATAATTTATTTAAATGCAAGTATGCAATTAACCAATTTAGGTGCTACTTGTGCAACTAGGTTAGGTTTCCTACATGACACCTCACCAAACATAGGTTTTTTTGAAAAAAATTTGTAGTTGTGATTTTTGTTTCCTGGAAATTTCTGGGTTGTTACAGTCCTTCCCCCTCACAGGAATCTCGTCCCGAGATTTAAGGTGTGGCATACCTTTCGAAGAGGTAGGGGTAAAGCATCCGGAGTTCGGACTCTTTCTCCCATGTAGCTTCCCGTTCTGTGTGGTTACTCCAGTGAACCTTGCACATGGGTATCATGGTGCTTCTAGTTTCCTTCTCAGCTCTGTCTAATATCCGGATTGGGTGTTCCTTGTACTCCAGGGTGTCCTGGATATCTAGTGCATCTGTGTATACCTCTTGCTCTGGCAATTGCAAGCACTTGCGTAGCTGTGACACGTGAAACACTGGGTGTACTCCTGTTAACTCCTCGGGCAACTCTACCTTGTATGCCAACTTACCAATCCTCTGACAGATCCTATATGGTCCCACGTACCTAGGTGCCAACTTTCCCTTCACATGAAATCTGACGGTACCTCGGAGTGGGGAGACCTTGAGATAGACATAGTCCCCAACCTGAAACTCGAGGTCTCTCTGACGGTTATCTGCATAACTCTTCTGTCGGCTTTGGGCAATCCTCAGGTTCTCTCGTACTCCTTCTTTGGCATCTTTGATATTTGCGGGACCAAAGAATGATCTCTCTCCCACTTCTGACCACATCAGAGGGGTTCTACACTTTCTGCCAAACAGAGCCTCGAATGGTGACATCTTGAGACTAGCTTGGTAGCTGTTGTTGTAAGACAACTCTGTGTGGGACAAATTTTCTCCCAATTAGTCCCATACTTCAAGACACAAGCTCGGAGCATATCCTCCAAAATCTGATTAACCCTCTCTGTCAGACCATCTGTCTGTGGGTGGTATGCGGTACTGTAGTCCAGTCGAGTCCCTATAGCCTTGTGGAGACTCTTCTAGAACTTGGACACATATTGCGTACCACGATCAGACACTATGCTAGTGGGGGCTCCATGGAGTCTGAGAATGTGCTCGATGTACAAATCTGCTAGCTTCTCAACTCTGTAGTCAGTTCTCACAGCTATGAAGTGAGCTACCTTGGTCAGTCGGTCAACGATCACCCAAATCGAGTCATGGCCTTTAGGAGTTCGAGGTAAACCTACTATAAAGTCCATGGATATGCTCTCCCATTTCCACACCAGAACGTCCAAGGGTTTAAGCAATCCGGCTGGTCTTTGATGTTCAGCCTTGACTCTATTGCAGATGTCGCATCGCGCGACATGCCCAACAATATCTGCCTTCATGTTCTTCCACCAGAACTGTTTCTTTAGATCAGCATACATTTTGGTGCTTCCCGAGTGAATACAATACTTGGAGTCATGACCCTCTTCCAAGATTTCTCGCCGCAAGGCGGAATTAGATGGTACACATATTCTATCCTTGTACCAATACACTCCTTGCTCATCCTCCCTGAACTCGGGGCACTTGCCCTTCTTCATGAGTTCTCGGATTTCCTAAATTTCCGAACACTCTAGTTGAGCATTGCGGATCTGATCCTTGAGGTTGTATTGCACTCGAAGCTCGTTCAACATACCCCTGGGTAGGATTTTGAGACGGAGTTCACCCATTTCCTGACATAGCTCGGGTGGTACAGCTTCCATGGACAGATTGTGTCAATAGCTCTTTTGGCTCAAGGCATCAGCGACTACATTAGCCTTTCCCGGATGATAGTGAATCTCCAGGTCATAATCCTTTATAAGCTCTAGCCAACAGCGCTGTCTCATGTTTAGATCTTCTTGAGTGAAGAAGTACTTCAGGCTCTTGTGATCGGTGTAGATATCACACTTATTTCCGATCAAGTAGTGCCTCCATATCTTTAGGGCATGCACGACAGCGGCAAGCTCCAGATCATGGGTTAGGTAGCGTTGCTCATGGTCCTTCAACTGTCGGGACGCGTTGGCAATGACCCTTCCACTCTGCATCAGCACACAACCGAGTCCCTGTCTGGATGCATCACAATAGACCACGAAGTCTTTCTGGATATCGGGCAAGGCAAGAACAGGTGTGGTGGTAAGCTTCTGTTTCAGAGTCTGGAAGTTGTGCTCGCACTCGGGCGTCCATTCAAACTCATTAGTCTTCTTTAGCAGGTTAGTCATGGGCTTGGCTATCTTTGAGAAGTTCTCGATGAACCTGCGATAGTACCCAGCTAATCCAAGAAAACTGCGAATATCGGTCACATTGCGGGGTTGCTCCCACTCTTTCACAACTTCAATCTTTGCGGGATCTACTGCGACTCCCTCAGTAGTGAGAACATGACTAAGGAAAGCAACTTCTTCAAGCCAAAAGTCACATTTGCTGAACTTGGCATACAACTGGTTTTGCCTCAAGTTCTCTAGAACCACTCTCAAGTGTTGCTCATGTTCTTCGGCGGTGGAAGAATAGATAAGGATGTCATCAATGAACACCACTACAAACTTGTCTAGTTCATCCATGAATACCTTATTCATCATGTTCATGAAATAAGCCAAGGCATTAGTGAGTCCGAAGGACACCACTGTGAACTCATATTGCCCATATCTGGTGACAAAAGCTGTCTTAGGAATGTCGTCGGGTCTGATTTTCATCTGATGATATCCAGACCTGAGATCGATCTTAGAAAAGAACTTAGCATCTTTCAGCTGATCTAGGAGGTCATCGATCCTGGGTAGAGGATATTTGTTCTTGACTGTCACGGCATTCAGGTTCCGATAGTCAATGCACATCCTCATGGACCCATCCTTCTTTTTCATGAACAAAACAGGGGAACCCCAGGGTGAAGCACTAGGTCTGATGTATCCTTTTTCTGACAACTCCTTGAGTTGCTTCTTCAGCTCCTCTAGCTCATCGACTGACATGCGGTAGGGCCTCTTAGCAATAGGTCCGGTACCAGGCAGAAGGTCAATCACAAACTCCACATCCCGATCAGGTGGCATGCCCGGCAACTCCTCAGGGAGCACGTCAGGGTACTCATTCACAACGGGTACCTCCTCGATTGTCTTGGCCTCTAGGGCACACAACTTAGAGACTGTTTTTCCCTGATTTGGCTTTACAGCGGATTATGTGTCCACTTGAGTGTGTGATCTCCACATACCTTGGTGAACAAGATATCACTCCTTTATGTTGTGTCAACCAATCCATTCCCAATATGACATCTAGTCCCTCAGATGGAAGTAAGGTGGGATCAGCTAGAAAAGGGTAGCCCTCAATGGTGATACTCACCACCTGACATCTCTTGGTGCATATAATGCGACCCAAAGGAGAACTAGTGTCAATGGGCTCCTTGCGGGGAGTCACAAGTATGCTATGTTCTCGTGCAAACTTGGTGGAAATGTAAGAACAAGTAGCTCTAGAATCAAACAAGACTGAAGCTATAACTTCCTGTACCAAAAACATACCGTACACCACGTCGGGAGCGTCCTGGGCGTCCTCCGCGGTCATGTGGTTGAGATGACTGCGGACAACCCCAGCAACGTTCTTGCGCGGAGCAGCAGGTGTAGCAGCCTGTCTTGTCTGGGTCAAAGCAGGCGGTGTGCCTTTCTTGACAGGGCACTCAGCGATCTTATGACCGGGCTGGCCACAACTGAAGCAGGTGAAGGGCGCGCTACCTGTGGAGGTAGGCGTAGCGGTCCTCCACGTGCCAGCTCCCTGAGTGGGGCGACTCAGAGCAGGACGGTTCTGAGCGGGGTGGTGGTAATTGGTAGTGTAGGTACCACCTCCACGGCTCGGAGCGGTCACTGCCCCCTGGGTGTAGCGAGAGCAGGGCAGAGGAAGCATGTGAGCACGTGGCCCCTGCGGAGCCGGGCCATGAGAGAAACTCTCGAACCGGCGCTTCTTCTCCTTGTGAAGGGCGTCCGCCTCTAGACGGTCCCTCTCCATCTCCAGCACCTTGTTGACCATCTCGCGAAGGGTGCGACAAGCATGACCTGAGAGGGCCACCTTGAGACGAGAGTTTAGCCCCTTCTTGAAACAGTACATCTTCTTCTTCTCGGTATCGCTCTCACCTGGAGCATACCTCATCATGCGGGTGAAACGAGTAGTGTACTCCTAAACCTTCTGGGAGCCCTGGGAGATGTTGCAAAACTCCTCTACCTTGGCATCCATGACGCCCTCAGGCACGTGTTGCTCACGAAAAGCCTCGGTGAACTCCTCCCAAGAGATACTCCCCGGTTCCTCATGGGTGTCGCAGTAGCTGTCCCACCATGCGCGTGCAGCGCAAGTGAGCTAGTGGGTGGCTACCCCCATGCACTCCTCGTCAGTGCAGGTGGTGAGGTCCAGCTTCTTTTCCATCTCACGGAGCCAGTCCTTAGCGGCGATGGGGTCATCGTCGGCGGTGTCGAAAGTAGGAGGCCTCAGCTTGAGAAAACCCTCCAACTTCCATTGGAAGTCATTGGGAGGACCCCCGTGGCGGTGAAGCATTCCCTGAGCCAGTGTCTCCAAGAGGCGAGTTTGGCGGTCCATCACCTCCGCCAACTGTGGTGGTGTTGGCGGCGGCGGTGCTTCTCCTCCAAGATGCTGGGCGGCACCCACCCCCAGTGTAGGCTCCTCTGGTGCAGGCTCCTCCCCGACACCGAAGGGAACTCCCCGGTCTCCTCCACGGCCTCGACCACGACCATGGGCCATAGGCGCGGGGGAAAGCGAGCGGTTGTTCAGACGAGCGGATTGGCGGTAAGACATCTCTCTGCAGGGTCAGTTCGTTGTTTAACATTTTCATTAGATGCATGGTTAAGCGATTTATCAATTTTAAAAGAGATTAATATCCAACACTCATACAAAGATGCAATAAGAACCATAAGATGCGATAAGATCCAAAACATCCATTACATTAATTTATTACATAGCGATATCTCCAGTAGCTACACTGACAGATTCGCGGGAATCGTGCTACTCGCAGGCAGCTCCAAAAGTGGGACATCCTACATTACTCCATAAGTGCATCATCATCTCTGGCCACACAGGGCTCAACATGTCTACTACTACTTTATTACATGATTACGTGAAAAAGGGTAACTACTCCTGGCCGGGAGTGGCGGGTGGTGTAGAAGGACCAGAAGTGGAAGCCTCGAGAGTGCCCTCCATGGTACGAAGCTTGTCGTCGGAGTGATGGATCCTCGCGACGTAGGTGAGAGCGTAGTCCAGCATCTCAGTCCTCGGAACCTCTGAGTAACCCTCAGTCAGGCAAGCCTTGAAGTTGAGCTTGGTGGCCTCAACGTGGAAAGGTTGTCTGCGCGGTTTCTTGCGCATCCCAGGTAAGAGGACGTCTTGGACCTTTTCGATCTCTTGGACGCGCTTACGATCAGCGTCGATCCAAGCCTGACTGATGCGGTTCACCTTGTCCTGAAGGTACTCGGTGCTCTTGATGTAGTGAACCAAGTGGTGCATGTTGTAGGTGGTGGTGACGGCAGCCTCCACAGCTAGCTTCTCCATTGTGTTGCAACGGGCCTTCAGGGCAAGCTTCCTGAAGCCACGCTGCTTCTCCTTCTCGTGGAGCTCTCTCAGGGTAAGCCTCTGACGCTCAATCCGGTCCTCACACTCAAGCACCTTGGACTCAAGATAGTCATGGTGAAGCTCAGCCTCCCCAACCTTGTCCTTGAGATTGGCGATCTCCTTCCAAAGTGACTGCTCACGGTTCTTGTAGAAGGTCTTCATCCTATCATAGCCCATGCGCTCCTCCTCGAGCTTGCCGACCATCTCCCCCTCCTTGCGCTCCACCTTGAGGAATTTCTCATCGCAATGGAACAGGAGGTCTCGATAGCGGCAGTTCTGCATCTCTACATCCATGATGTAGCGATCCTAGGCGATGATGTACTGCGCAAAGGCCCTCAGACAGGGGTCGACCTCGTCGTGCACAGCACGGTCTGCAGCAGTGATCTGTGGCTCCGAGAACCTATTCAGGTCTAGAGTGGCGGGTAGCAGGCAGTACGGTCCCGTCTTGAGGTAGTCGTGTGCGTCACGCATCACACTGCAAAGAGCTGTGCGTGAGACAGACTGTACGCACGAAGCAATAGAGTTTTCCACCTCTAGTGTCTCGAAGGCACGCAGTACGGGTACGAACTCGCTGGCGAGGACCTTGAGATGGACCACGATGTGGCCCTTGAACCCATCGGGTCCAGGCTCACCCCGGCACACATACTCGATCTGCTCTGTGGGAACGCCTAGTGAGTCCAGCACGTCATACAGGATCGTGGCGAACCCACGGTAGGCCAGTCCATCCACAGGGAGCTCGACAATAGTGGCCATCTGCAAATTAATCGTAAGACATAGTCAGTACCTTGTTGTGTATGTAGTAACTTGAGTATTACAGAGTGAAACTTGGTAAGACAAGGCAATTCATTGTAACTCAAGTGATACTTGATGAATCCTTAAGTGAACTCAGGTGATTCAGGGTAGAACAGAGCGATGTGATAGGTAAGGTAGAACGAAATGTAGGTAAGAGAGTGTTAAATGCAAGTATGCAATTAACCAATTTAGGTGCTACTTGTGCAACTAGGTTAGGTTTCCTACATGACACCTCACCAAACATAGGTTTTTTTGAAAAAAATTTGTAGTTGTGATTTTTGTTTCCTGGAAATTTCTGGGTTGTTACAGCCCACCAGAGGCGGGGCAAGAGGCGGTGCAGCCGGTGTCGCAACCGACGTGGGAAGAGTCGCAGCCGCATTAGGACCAGCCAGCGGAGCCGGTGGTCGAGGCAGAACGGGGGGCGGTCGTGCTACCACCCATCGTACAGGCGGTGGTGCCGATAGTCGAGACGCTAGCCCCGCCACAAGGGTCGACCCCAGCCCTGATCGACCTCACCGTCGATGGCTCTCCTTCTGACAAAGGGAAGTAGAAGGCGGACGTCGAGACGACCGAGGCCCCGGATCGGCCTGGTACCTCTATGGCGTTGGGGGACGACCTGGTTGAGGTGTCGGCCAGGTGGCCTGACTTCGCCGGGTTAGCGCTCGTGCGGGCGGAGGAGGAGCTTCCGCGATGGGGCCGGTCGACCCTTGAGTTTAGGGACGCGTCCAACCCTAGCGCTGAGCCCTTCACGCTCGACGATAAGGATGAGGTGCAACACTGGGAGTACCTCAAGTGACTCCGAAAGCACTCGTTGCAGTCCCTACGCGTGGTCTCGGATATCCTGGTTCGAGGTATGTTGAAGGCTTTCAAGGTAGGCCGGGTTCGTTAGTCTTTCCTAGCGTTTTATCCTTCCCTTTTCCTTGGTTCTGATTTTAGGTTTTAACTGTGGTCATGAGCTCAAGGAGCGTTCCCGCCACAAGTCACTCTTCATTCATCATGAGAGTGGCGTGTGAGCGGCGCTTGCCCATCAACGGGCACTGGTCGAGGAAGCCAACAAGTGGCTGTCCTAGAAGAGCGCCGAGACGGACGAGCTCCGCGTTGCCCACGCAGTGGTTAGGGAGGAGGTGACGTAGTCCAGGGAAGCTGAGGCCAAGGCGCGTGAAGACACGACAAGGGCTCGGGAGGAGGCGGCTAAAGCTCGTGAGGACCTCACGCCGCTGCTGGCACATGTGAAGGAACGCAAGGAGGATGTCGCCTTAGTCGATGGTCAGCGCGATGCCCTCAACATTCAGGTCAGGATGGTGTCTGCTCGTGTCAGAACCTTAGAGGATGAGTTTGTGACGTTGAAGGGGACGGTCCAAGAGAGGGACGAGGCTCTCTTGGGCATCGGTCAGGAAATTGAGGTGCTGAGGGCGGCGATCCGCGATAAGGACGAGGCTCTTCGAGCGTCTGAGAAGACGTGCGGGGAGTTGCGCAATGAGGTCATGGGTTTGCAGACCCACTCTGAGGGTAATCCTCTTGTTATGTTCTGGCCTTGGCGTCGAGGTCCCTGGCTTATGCTAACTCAATGTTAACGTTTCAGAGTTGGAGAAGTAGCAGCATGTGGCCCAGGCGACGGCCACCTTGTTCTAGAACCTCTTCGAGGCCGAGGCTAGGTGGACTCAGTTGCTCCAGGGTGCTATCACCTCGGTGTGTGATGGCCTGGGGGTCGAGCCTGATGCTGATACCGAGGAGGATGCACCGGGGAACTCCTTTGTCCGTCGAATGGTGGCGCTAGGCCGCCTCGTCCGTGAGAGGATACGAGGCGGGCTGCATCACGGCGTGAAGAGGGCTATGGTGGTCATTCGGTCTAGGTTTGTGTACGACATGGACCTCATCGCTGATGGCTTCATCACGGATCCAGACTGGATGGACGAGGAGAATGAAGTCGCCTGTCTGACCCTGATCGAGGCCGCTGAGGAGCCTGGGAGTCGCCTTGCCAAGCTTTTTGAGGTCGAGGTGGTTCCGCCTGCTGATGACGAGGGCCTTTGAGCCAAACCTGGCATGAAGGCCCATGTAATAAGTTAGTATTCGAAACTTTGGTCACGATGGCCTCAGGGGCCTTGAAACATTTATATGTAAATGTATACTAAATGTTCGTTTTCGTTTGAGTCTTTTGTTCCCTTTCTTGCTTCAATCATATTCTTGCATGTTTTTCTTAGCGCGCGGTTGCACCCCTTGGCGTGAGGGAGCGAGTGGAGGTACATAGCCCGGAAGCGTAGGCGATCTCGTGGCTCGGCATCCCTTGGACCTTAGGGTGCGCTTGCGGCCTCATTGACTATGTAAGAACTCGATTCGAAGCGTATGGGAACGTTAGACGTGAGCTTTTTTAAAATCGTGAACTTTTATTAAGTCTACTAAGCACGCGGTTGCACCCTTTGGCGTGGGGGAGTGAGTAGAGGTACCATAGCCCGGAGGCGTAGGCGATCTCGCGGCTTGGCAGCCCTCGAGCCTTAGGGTGCACTTGCGGTCTCGTCGACTTATGTAAGAGTTCCCTTATTTTTGAAAAGATGTGAGTTTTTTGGGGACACAGGGGTTCCCCCCTGTGCAGCCCCCGAGGGAGGGTCGACTCTGAGAAAACATGGTCGATCCTTCCTGGTTGTTATGAAAACAATGCTTTGAACACCGCTGTATTCTTTATTTGATCATGGGATTGTGAAATAATTTACAGAGCCTCGAGGCTTTAGGGAAAAAAGCGACGTAGCTGTTCAATGTTCCAAGCATTGGTGAAGATTTTGCCTTTCTCGTTCGATAGTTTGTACGTGTCGGGCTTCAATACTTCCACGATGATGTATGGCCCTTCCCACAGTGGCGTAAGCTTGTGTCGTCCCTTGTTGTTCTGGCTTCACCGTAGCACCAGGTCACCAACACTGAGGTCCCGTCTGCGGACATGTTTGTCGTGGTAGCGTCGGAGACTTTGCTGATACCTGGCAGAGTAACAGAGCCACATCGCGGGCATCCTCGAGCTGGTCGAGGGTGTCCTCTCTTGTGGAGTCATTGTTTTTCTCGTTGTAGGCCTTCAACCTTGGGGATCCATATTCTACATCAGTTGGGAGCATGGCCTCGGACCCGTAGACTAAGAAGAACGGAGTGAATCCCGTGGCTTGACTCGGCGTTGTTCTTAGGCTCCACAGGACCGAGGGAAGCTCGACGGCCCATTTTTTGCCGTGTTTGTTTAACTTGTCAAAAATTCATAGTTTCAGGCCTTGTAGGACCATGCCGTTGGCATGTTCTACTTGGCCGTTTGTTTTTGGATGGGCTACGACCGACTAGAGCACACGGATGTGATGGTTGTCGCAGAAATCTAGAAACTTTTTACTAGTGAATTGGGTGCCGTTGTCGGTGATGATGCAGTTAGGAACCCCAAAGCGGTGGACGATGTCGGTAAAAAATAACACAGCTTGCTCAGACCTAATGCTGGTAATAGGATGGGCCTCGATCCACTTGGAAAATTTGTCAATGGTGACTAGCAAGTGGGTGAAGCCACCAGTTGTCCTTTTTAGGGGTCCAACCAAGTCGAACCCCCAAACAACGAATGGCCATGTGATGGGAATAGTTTGCAGGGCATGAGCCGGGAGGTGGGTTTGTGTTGCATAGTATTGACCGCCTTTACAGGAGCGTACTAGCTTGACAGCGTCGGAGACTACGGTCGACCAATAGAAACCTTGTCAGAATCCGTTTCCAACGAGGGTTCGAGGCGCTACGTGATGACCACAAGCCCCCGAGTGTAGATCATCGAGCAGGTTTCTGTCTTCCTCATTTGTGATACAGCGTTGGAGGACGCCAGTAGGGCTGCGGCGATATAGCTCCCTACTATCACCAAATATCACAAAGGATTTGGCCTGGCGAGCGACCCGTCGAGCCTCGATCTTATCTGAGGGGAGGTCCCCTCGAGTGAGATGGTCAAGGTACGGAGTACGCTAGTTAGGCTCGGGGTTGGCTGGCGGGGTCGAGCCTTCCGCCTGCATGGCTTCAGCCCCGGTCGAGGGGGCTTTTGCCTCAGGTGGGGGATCGAGTGATGGCTCGTCAACCCCTCCGTTTGCTTGGATGTTGACGGATGGTTGATGGAGATCTTTCACGAAAACGTCAGGTGGAGCTGTAGTTCGACTAGAAGCGATTTTCATGAGTTCATCGGCGACCTCATTATATCTGCGTGCAATGTGATTGAGCTCGAGGCCGTGAAACTTGTCTTCAAGGCGCCGTACCTCCTCACAGTAGGCCTCCATCTTGGGATCACGGCAACTCGAGCTCTTCATGACCTAGTCGATCACGAGTTGAGAGTCACCTTGAACATCGAGGTGTCGGACCCCTAGTTCGACGGCAATTCGTAAGCCCGTGACGAGCGCCTCGTATTCGGTGACATTGTTGGAGGCGGGAAAATGAAGCCGGATGATATAGCGCATGTGGACTCCGAGGGGTGAGATGAAAAGCAAGCCCACGCCCGCTCCTGTTTTCATCAGTGACCCGTCGAAATACATGGTCCAAAGCTCGGCCTGGAGCTAAACCAGGGGGAGTTGAGTGTCGGTCCACTCCGCTAGGAAATCAGCTAGTACCTAGGGTTTGATGGCTTTGCGTGGCGCATAAGAGAGGGTCTCGCCCATGAGCTCGACCACCCACTTGGCTATTCTACCCGAGGATTCCCGGTTCTGGGCTATCTCTCCCAGAGGGAAAGATGAGACCACAGTCACTGGGTGGCCCTCGAAGTAGTGATGGAGTTTGCGCCGCGTTAAGACGATGGCATATAGCAGCTTCTGGATCTACGGGTAGCGAACCTTGGTTTTCGAGAGCACCTCGCTGATGAAGTAGACCGGTCTTTGGACGAGCAGGGCATGTCCTTCCTCTGCTCTCTCGACATCCAAGACCACACTGACTACTTGTGTCGTTGCGGCGACATCAAGTAGGAGGGGTTCCCCTGTGGTTAGAGGGACGAGGATTGGTGAGTTAGAGCGTAGCCTTGAGTTTTGCAAGGGCTTCCTTGGCCTCGAGGGTCCACGAGAAGTATTCCGATTTCTTTAGGAGACGATACAGTGGGAGCGCTTTTTCGCCGAGGCGCGAAATGAAGCGACTGAGGGCCATAAGGCAGCCCGTGACCCTCTGCACGCCCTTTAGATCTCGGATAGGGCCCATTTTGGTTATTGCGGCGATTTTTTCTGGTTTGGCCTCGATGCCACGTTCGGAAATGATGAACCCTAGGAGCATGCCTCGAGGAACGCCGAAAACGCATTTCTAATGTTCTTTGCCCGGAGGCACTTGAACGCAACGTCGAGGTCATTTATCAAATTACTAGCCTTTTTTGTTTTGACAACGATATCATCGACGTAAGCCTCGACGGTTGGTCCAATGTGTTCCCCAAAAATGTGTTGCATGCATCGCTGGTACGTAGCCCCTGCGTTTCGAAGACCGAAGGGCATAGTAGCATAGCAATACATGCTGAATGGGGTGATGAATGAAGTCACGAGCTGATCGGACTCCTTCATTTTGATCTGGTGGTAGCCGGAATACGCGTCTAAGAACGATAGAGTTTCACATCCCGCAGTTGAATCAACGATTTGATCAATGCGTGGCAAAGGAAAGGGAACTTTTGGACATGCTTTATTTAAACTAGTATAGTCTATACACATCCTCCACTTCCCATTCTTTTTCTTAACTAATACAGGGTTAGCTAGCCACTCGGGATGATGAACCTCCTTGATGAATCCGGCCTTCAATAGCTTATGGATCTCCTCGTCGATGACCTTGCGCTTTTCCTCGTCGAAGCGGCGCAAGCGTTGCTTCACCGGTTTGGAGCCGGCTTGGATCTCCAAGGCATGCTCGGCGACTTCCCTAGGTATGCCCAGCATATTCGAGGGACTCCACACAAAGATGTCGATGTTTGCGTGGAGAAAGTCGACGAGCACTGCTTCCTATTTGGGGTCGAGGGTGGCACTGATGCTCAACGCCTTTCCCTTTGGGTCGGTGGGATCCAAGGGCACGAGCTTGACGTCTTCCGTGGGCTCGAAGTTGCCGGCGTGGCGCTTGGGGTCAGGGATTTCGTTGGCCAAACCATCGAGGCTCGCCGTCAAGGTCGCCGACTCTAAGATGGCTTGTCCATGCTCGACGCACTCCACATCGCACTCGTAGGTGTAACAGAACCGACCAATTATACGAGATTAAGTAAGAAAATCATCCACCGAGCAGACGATTTAGCAAACTTAAGCTCGTATAACCCGGTAGTCCATGAAATCACGACGGATTTCAAACCAACTTACATACCAGCCAAGATTGTAATAAGTTTAGCGATCACCATCACAAGTTACATAAAAATTCGCGTCACAATTACATCGGAGTTTAAACATAGTTATTATAAACCAGTTTCAAATGAAAGTAGCAGAAGCATTTAGTTCAAATCACACACTCTCACAGAGTTCAAAATACAGTGCCAGTTCAGAATCATCTTCCAACAAAAGCATCAGGCGAGATGTAGTGAATGACCATTGCCCATGGTCCTAGGCTTCTCCCATTGCAGGATAAAAGGCAGTTGATACAGTAGCCATAATACATCTGCCCATCTGCAACAAGTGGGAACAAAGCCCTAAGTACGAGAAGGTACTTAGCTAGACTTACCCGACAGAATCAAAAATAAAAGACACCAAGGATCATGGCAGGCTTTCTGGTGGGGTAGCTGACTCATTTGCAAAAAAGACATTTTTAGCATTTAAAGAATCTTTCCAAAGCTTTGCATCAAGTTAAATCTTTATTAACCTGTCAACTACATTTACACCTGTACTAGAGTAACATGTAATTAAATAAGTAATGATAACCAATGATCATTAACAACTTCCATCATGTCATATTTCATATAACTGTCCAAGTGTTCCATCAATATTACTACGATGAAGTAGCTCAAGTCAAGTGCTCACTATCCAGTGAACGATGGCGATTCGAATCGATTATTAACCAGCTGGTAATTTATTCCTCACACAAACCTCACTCACCCGCTAAAGTGAGGTGTTGGTCACCGAGTCACCTATTCAGGTAAAGTCACGAGCTTGCCAGGAACCACATGTACCCGGGGGCCGCCCGACTGCTCTTTGGCCTTATCATCGCGCCCCCGTATCCTACCACTACTGCTCCGAAACAGTGCGTTGTGGGCAATACACTCGGCCCGAATAATCTCCCAGCTTCGCGGTCGAAAGGTACATTATTCGGCCAGCTAAATGTAAGGCATGCGTTCAACATGACTCAAGGCCCAACAACGGTCGGCCCTTAATCGACACAGACAGAAAATACTACAGTCCAAAACCCTGCAAGTTTCCGTCCGGTCTCAATTTTACATTAACACTTAGTTATTCTAAGATGACATACTTTCTCAAGCAGATCCGGGTAACCACCTATAGCTCACAGGTGACAGGAAATCACCCGACTTCTACCGGTCTAAGCAAGCTAAGCAATTACTTGGCTGCGAATGACAAGGTGACAAGGATAGGGTAGAACGGAGTAAACAAGGTATAATGCAGCAACGGTTGCAAAGAACTCCTAAACATAATGCAGCAGTTAAAGTAAAGCATTAATAAAATATTTGCAAACAGGGGGAGAAAAATGCTCCGGGGCTTGCCTCTCTCGAAAGAGCTCGGATGGTGGTCTGGGCACTCTGAAAGATCCTCACCGACCTCTTCGTCGGCTTCGGGCACTTCCTGCTCCTCGGGCTGCTCTTCCGACTCCTCGGGAACTGCTACCGGCGTTACTTCCTGCGATCTTGTATGATGCAATCGTATAAGTGCTTATGCCTAGGTGCATTGCAGAAATGACATGTAATGGTCAGGATGAATGAAATGTAGATAAATAGGTTCACTTTATTTTATAAAGTAGGAATACAACTCTTCTACAAGGTAGTCAACATCATCCAAGAATACAGACTACAAGCACATGTCATCTACTGCATTCTCTTCTACTACTACTATGCTAAGTCAACACATCTTATTAAATGCTTCAAAGATACACCAAAGAAAATCTTATTAACTAATCATACATTAACAAGGTTAATTAATCCTTAATTGCAACTAGGTTTGAACAGTAACATCTATTTAAGTAGCACAGAAAAATATGATAAAATTACAGTAGCTTTCTATCATCTAATCTAGCATACCACAAAATTTTCATTGAATTTAGATTACTAGAAATGCCTACATGAAAATACAAGCTAGGGCCTAAAAATGAGCATAAAAATACTTTATACTATGAAAAGTATCAAACAACAGATTTAACATTTTTCCTACATTCTACACAATAAATAATCACCATAGAAAAAATATTACATGCATGTTTTATTCATATTTTTCTCTCTAGCAAAAATAACAATTATCAACAATATTAAACACTTGTACTACAACTCAAGATTTTTCTACAGAACATGAATGTCATATATTTTTCCTAGCAAGTACATCACAAAAAAATTATTGCAAGTGGAACCATATTTTTCTGAGCTTTCTATGATTTACTACATATTTAACAAGAAAATAGCAGTTTTAGTGATTAAATAAAAACTCTACAGAAAAGTATTTCAAACTTGACATGCAATATTTTTAAATCATAGATCTACTTATGAGAAATACTACAAAATTTGTTTCATAATTTTTAGAGCTATAAAACTCGAGTTATGATTTTTGAAAGCTTTTTCACAATTTCTGGAAAATCGTTTTCTTTATCTTTTTCTGAAAAACCCGAATACAAAACGCTACGCACACCCTAGATCTGCACCCCGCGAATGCACACGAGACAGACAGGTGGGCCCTTGCGGTCAAATGACCCCACCGGTCAGCCGAAGCCGAGGCGGCTCGCCGTTGACCGCGCGATCTCACCGCCGGTGAGCCAAACGATAGGTGCCCGGACTTGGCCGGGCGGCTTACCGGAGCAAGCTCGCCGGCGCGCATGGCACACGGCGGCACTACCTCACCGCGGCCACACCTCACCGGTGCACGACATGGCGGTCCGAGGAGTGCTAGAGCTCCAGCATCACCAGGCGAAGCTGACGCGCGCGAAAGAAGGGAAGGAAGGCGACGGAAACAGCCCACCCACGCGGAGCCAAGCTTCGACGAGCGGCGGTGAAGGACAGCCGACCAAAATTGGCCCCCTCACCTTGACAATGGCGACAACTAGAGGGAGCAAGGGGTGGAGCGGAGGGAGGCGGAGCAACGACCATGAGGAATCGGACGCGGGTGCAGCAGCAGCGGCGATAGGCGGTGGTGGAGCTCGGAGGGCGGCGGCAATGGCGCGGTGGCCGCTGGCTCCGCTGCGACTACTGCTTGCGTGCGGGGAAAGCGAAATGGGAGAGACGAGGAGCGACTGCGCGGTTCAGTCGACTTGGAGGCGTGGCGAGGCGGTGGTGGCCACGGCGTGCCACCCGTAAGCTGGCGACGGCGAGCGGCTTCCACGCGGCGGCCACGGTCTAAGCGCGGTCGTGCGCTGGCGCGGGGCGCGCGCGCGGGCGCTGACGCGGGTCGGGCTGGCCTGCCGAGCTGGGCCAGAGCGGAGGCGGCGGCCCGTTAAGGCCGAGAAATTCCTTTTTCTTTTCTAAATACATTTCCAGATTTTATTATTTGATTCAAATTCAAATTTTGAAGATGAAAAATATATTTTCAGAAATTGCCCCCAAAACAAAAGTTGTTCAAAATTTAATTCTCTATAACTTTCATTTATGGAACTTTTTAAAATTCTAAATAGATTTTGAATTAGTGATTTAAAGTCAAATTTTTAAATGATAACTCATTTTTCTGAATGTTTTTAAAAGCAAAATTTGGGGAGATTTTGAATACAAAACATGCTCCAAAAATCATGTTAATTATTTATAAGTTATTTAGAGTTATAGCTCAACAAATTCTTACCACTCTTACCTAGGATTTTTTTACTAATTCAGAGTCCAAACATGTTTATCATAGTTTAAATAAATTCCAACTTAATTTGCATGCGATGATGAACATGTATGAAATGCAAATGCTCATGATTTAGGATGTGAATACATGCTTAACACCCAGAGGTGTTACAGCCCTCCCCCCTTATAAGAATCTCGTCCCGAGATTTTGGGTTACGAACCATTTGTTATAAAAATCCTCATAAGCTTTTTGTAGATATTCACTCGTTTCCCAAGTTGCATCTTCTTCATCATGATGACTCCACTGTATCTTATATGTTTTCACCACACTGTTCCGAGTAACCCTTTCTTTAGAGTCCAACACTCGAACCGATTGCTCACGATATACCAAATCTGACTTGAGCTTTATGCCTCGAGGTTCAATTCTTTCCTCTGGAACACGCAAACACTTCTTGAGATGCGATACATGAAAAACTAGGAATATAGCACCCATTGTCTGAGGTAACTCTAACTTATAAGCGACTGGACCTTTTCTTTCCAAGATCTTATATAGTCCCACAAATCTGGCTGCAAGCTTTCTGCGTACTCCAAACCTTTTATTCTTCATTGGCGTGACTTTCAGATAAACATAGTCACCAACCTCGAACACAAGCGGTCTCATTCTTCGATCTGCATAGTTTTTCTGACGTGATTGAGCGGCTTTCATATTTTGCTGAATGATATGAACTTTCTTCTCAGCTTCTTCTACGAAGTCAATACCGTAGTATCTTCTTTCTCCTGGCTCGATCCAGTTAAGTGGTGTTCTACACTTTCTGCCATACAAAGCTTCGAATGGTGCCATCTTGATACTTTCTTGATAACTATTATTGTAAGCGAACTCTGCTAATGGTAACCATGACTCCCATGAACCTCTAGAAGATAACACACAGGCTCTCAACATATCCTCCAGAAATAACATTAACTCTTTCGGTCTGACCATCTGTTTGAGGATGATAGGCAGTGCTACGAATCAAACTCGTTCCCAAACCTTTATGCAAGTGCTCCCAAAAGTGAGCAGTGAATTGTGACCCTCTGTCAGACACTATATTCTTCGGTATGCCATGCAATCTCATAATCTCAGCAATATACTTCTCGGCATATTGAGGTGGTCTATAATCTATCTTGACAGGTAAAAAGTGAGCTGTCTTTATAAGATGATCCACAATTACCCAAATTGAATCATGCCCTTTCTGAGTAGTGGGCAAACCTATGATGAAATCCATACTTATATCATCCTACTTCCAACTAGGTACAGACAAAGGTTGCAACAATTCGGCAGGTCTCATATGAATAACCTTTACCCTACAACATGTGTCACATCTGGCTACATATGATGCAATCTCTTTCTTCATCTTGGTCCACCAATAACGAGGTCTTAGTTCTTGGTACATTTTGCTACTTCCGGGATGGATAGATAACTTCGAAAGGTGAGCCTCATCCATAAGTTTATTCTTAAGCTCTTGATCTTTGGGAACAACAAGACGGTCGTTATACCATAACACGTCATGTTCATCCAATCTAAAGTGCTTGAATGGTTCTTCTTTAATCTTTTCTTTGATATGGAATATTCCTTTGTCAGTTTTCTGGCCTCCTATTATCTTACTTTCCAGAGAACAACTAATCTGAATACTATGTAACATGGCACGATGCATTAGATCAAAACCATCTTCGAGCAAAGGTTGCGCATTCAGGCAATGTGACTTTCTACTCAAAGCATCTGCCACTACATTGGCCTTTCCAGGATGATATTGTACATTCAAGTTGTAATCTTTGATCAATTCTAACCATCTTCGCTGTCTCATGTTCAATTTAGGTGGGGTGAAGATGTACTTGAGACTCTTGTGATCGGTGAAAATATTGCACACATTACCAAGTAAGTAATGTCTCTAAATTTTTAAGGCATGCACTATGGCAGCAAGTTCAAGATCATGCGTCAGATAGTTGATCTCATGCTTTCTCAACTGACGGGAGGCATAAGCAATGACTCTTCCTTCTTGCATAAGGACACAACCTAATCCTGTTTTTGATGCATCGCAAAACACATCAAAATGTTTCTCAATGTCCGGTTGCGCTAGAACTAGAGCAGTGGTCAACAGTTTCCGCAAGGTGTGGAAAGCTATCTCACACTCCTCTGTCCACACAAACTTATGATCTTTCTGTAGCAGACTTATCATTGGCTTGGCAATCTTCGAGAAATCTGGGATAAAACGACGATAGTAACCAGCTAAACCCAAGAAACTTCTGACTTCCAAAACTGTGATTGGTGTCTTCCAATCCATCACCTCTTGCACTTTACTCGGATCTACAGAGACTCCATTCTCTGACAGAATGTGACCAAGGAAAGGAACTTTCTTCAACCAAAATTCACACTTGCTAAACTTAGCATACAACTTATGATCTCTTAGTCTGGTTAAGACAATTCTCAGATGCTCTTCATGATCTTTCTCATTCTCAGAGTATACTAGAATATCATCAATGAACACAACCACAAACTTGTCCAACTCTGGCATGAAAACCGTATTCATCAGATACATAAAGTATGCAGGAGCATTTGTTAAGCCAAAGGACATAAACAAGATACTCGTACAACCCATATCTGGTAGAAAAAACGGTTTTCGGTATATCTTGTGGTCTAATCTTTATTTGATAGTAACCCGATCTTAAATCTGTTTTGGAGAACACTCTGGCTTTGGCTAACTGATCGAACAAAACATCAATGTGAGGTAAGGGATACTTATTCTTGATAGTTACAGTATTAAGAGGCCTATAATCCACACACATTCTCAAAGTACCTTCTTTCTTTTTCTTCACAAACAAGGCAAGACATCCCCATTCAGACTTACTTGGCCGGATAAACCCCTTGTTCAACAACTCCTCTAGTTGCTTCTTCAACTCAGCTAACTCATCCGGAGGCATCCTATAAGGTCTCCTTGAAATTGGAGCTGTCCCGGGGATCAACTCAATTCCAAACTCAACATCCCTATCTGGCGGAAGACCAGGTAACTCATCTAGAAACACATCTGGAAACTCACACATGACCGGAATCTGATGAATCGGAATGACTTCCATAGCACATGTCACACTCACAAGGTCTGTTCTTTTTGGCAATGGTACCTAAAAAGTACCCTCTCCCTAGGGATCCTTCAGGGTAAGTACATGACTTCCTGTATCTATAACTGCTCCCCATTCCTTCATCCAATTCATCCCTATGATGACATCCAGAACTAGTCCAGGCATAACTATCAGGTTTACTCAAAACTTTTGACTATCTAACTCAAGGGTTGCCCCTCTAACCATCTGATTGGTTAAAACATCAGCCCCTACTGAACTCATACGGTAACCATAACTTAAGTCTGTGCATAGTTGTTCATGTTTCCGTACAAATGCTTGACTCATGAAAGAATGCGATGATCTAGAATCAAATAGAACAACTGTAGGGTTTTGGTTAACAGGAAACTTACCAGTAGTTACGGGCTCTCCCTCAGGAATCTCTTCCACAGTGGTGTGGTGCACTCGAGCATTATAAGTCTGTTGCTTCTTTCTGGGCGGATAAGGACAGAACTTGGAAAAGTGACCTGGCGGATCACAATTGTAACAGGGTCCCTTCACTGTACCAGCAGATCCGATAGCTCCCTTCGAGTTACCTTGTCCCATAGTTGCGGCTGTCCTTGCTGGGGGCACGGCCATCTTGTATGGCTTTTGCGGTCCCTTGTAATTCTGAGTTTTATGTTGCGGTGGCCTAAACCTTGCACCTGGTGCAGACGGGCGATAGGTCGAACGATTACCAATGACAACTCTTGGCTGTGACGGTCCTGACTCAAAGGCTCTCTTGCGAGTCTTGGATGCTGTGTACGCGTTGTTGTTTTTCTCTTGTTTCAGACAATCACTGATGAAGTCATTGAATCTGGTGCGGGTATTGGTACCCACATGCTTCGTCATCTTCGGATCTAACCCTCTCTTGAAGCTAGCAATTTTCTTAGCATCTGTGTCAACCATGTCAGGAGCATAACGACACAAGTTGTTGAAGGCATACAAATAATGTGTTATGGTTTTGGTGCCCTGATTTAAAGCCAAGAACTCTCCCAACTTCATCTCAACTAGCCCTGATGGAATATAAACTCCACGGAAGGCTTTGGTGAACTCTCTCCACGAGATCTGAGCATTTGGAGGGAAGGTGGTGCGATGATGTTTCCACCACATCCCTGCTGGTCCTTGTAACTGATGTGCAGCATACTCTGTCTTCAGTACTTCTGTCAGTCTTAACACACGGAACTTATCTTCCATAGTGTTAATCCATTCTTCAGCGTCAAGTGGCTCGGTTGTTTCCTTGAAAATTGGTGGCCTGGTGTCCATGAAATTCTTGAAGTTGCTGTACTGATTCACTCCATTGCCACCACCTTGGTTGTTACCATGTTGCACGTTGTTGGCAATGGTACGCAGAAAATCTTCCATATTCTTCTGTGACTGCTCGGCGTTGCGCTGACTTTCCAGAAACTATGCAAAGAACACCTCTGCAGTGAGCGGTGGAGGAGGCAGCAAATGCGGCTCCGGGTGTGGCTCGTTATGGTGGACGTTGTTTGCACCACTCCCACCTGCCCTGGTACCATTTCCACCAGTTTTAGCAGCCTCATACGTGGCGCGGCGAGTGTTTGTCATCTGCATATTTCAGCAACAAGTAATGATTAAGCGAAGCTGTAGTAATTGTGAGTGAATGAAAAATTATGCCATACTAAATTCATTGGAGAGAACAAAGTCATACAATAAAACAGAGGTATAATAGTCACATTCCAATTAAAACATCATCACTAATTAAATTACTTCAAATGCAAACATCGTGTCCAATACAACCACGTTGCCAGCATACACACACTAGACTTTATGCGCTCAGGTATCGCATGAACAACCAAGATCCAACATTCTACCAAGTCTCAAGGTTCAAACGAGATACATCAAGATACATGAAGCCAAAAGAAGGTCATCACGACAGGGCCTAGTAGCTAACGCGAAGCAACTAGCCTACTCCTCGGGGCCATCGTCGGGGTCAAAGACGTCACCATCGCTACCATCAGTAGCAACATCGTCGTTGTCGGCGGCAGGTGCGGCTGCGGGCTCGTCCTCGTCGTCGTCGACGTCCATACCGGCGGCTTCTAGAGGAGCATACGGGCCAATCCCGTTGTAGAGCGCATGAAACTCCTCATGCAAGTTGACATTGTACTCCTCTAGCTCCTTGACCCTCTGCCTCAGGAGGTTCCTCTCGTTTCAGGCTTCATTCCTCTCCTGAACCAACTGTCCAATCATGCGGTCTGCATTATTGTTGGCTTAAGTCAACGTATGCACCCGCTGTAGAGAACTATCACCTCTCTCTAGAGCCTGGTCTCGCTGCAAGCTCATGTCAGCCAACTGCTCCTGTAAACTAGCTATAGCATGTGCCTGCTTCTTCTTCTGTTTTCTTGCTTTGAGTCGATCATCACCACGCAAACCAGTCAAAGTCCAATAGGTGCACTCCACACCCTGGTATGCTCTGATAGCTGCATACATCGCACTCATAGCGTGATTGTCGCTAGCCTGTCCTTCGTTTGGGCCTCTGACTAAAGCACTTACTTCCGACTGCACCCGAATAACATCACGAGGATCATCTCTCGGAAAAGTGCCAGCCAAGGCTGCTGCCAGCTCGTTGGGAAATCTGCTCATTATGTTCCGGATGACACGGAAAGCTGCTCTCTCTGTACCCTCAACCGGAGTGCATCCCTCAAACTCCAAGTGCCAACCATCCCACTCTGGAGCATCACCAAGAGCAGGGACGGTGATCTCCACTATTGCCAGTCCATCCTCAGCTAACTGGCTCTCACTCCAAGAGTACACCGGCTCCTGACCCTCCGGGTACCCCACATCATGGAGCACTCTCCAAAGCAAAGTTGGCATGCCAAACTCGCTTAGAAAGGTGTCCGCGCTGCGGCGCTCCCACGGGGCCAACTAGCGTCGGGGTGCTCTTCCACCTATGGACTTGCGGGCAGTCTGCTTCATGCGGGCCATCTGTACCAAGAGTTTTGATTACCCGATGAGAACATATTTTAAGTTGGTACAATTTTTATCGAAAGGGGATAATCAATTTATAAGGGGAGGAATGCATGGCATGAATGAAATGCATAAGCAACATGATGCATGTACGTTTCTTACGTTCTCACAAACTTAAGAAATAAATGATATCTAGCGATGAATTCGGTGGCATACAGGCGATCTCTCATATACGTAACTAATACGTTCTACACAAGAAACGTTGTTATGTCCAATACAACAACGTTGCCAGCATACACACACTAGACTTTATGCACTCAGGTATCGCATGAACAACCAAGATCCAACATTCTACCAAGTCTCAAGGTTCAAACGAGATACATCAAGATACACGAAGCCAAAAGAAGGTCATCACGACAGGGCCTAGTAGCTAACGCGAAGCAACTAGCCTACTCCTCGGGGCCATCATCGGGGTCAAAGACGTCACCATCGCTACCATCAGTAGCAACATCGTCGTTGTCGGCGGCAGGTGCGGCTACGGGCTCGTCCTCGTCGTCGTCGACGTCCATACCGGCGGCTTCTAGAGGAGCATACGGGCCAATCCCGTTGTAGAGCGCATGAAACTCCTCATGCAAGTTGACATTGTACTCCTCTAGCTCCTTGACCCTCTGCCTCAGGAGGTTCCTCTCGTTTCAGGCTTCATTCCTCTCCTGAACCAACTGTCCAATCATGCGGTCTGCATTATTGTTGGCTTAAGTCAACGTATGCACCCACTGTAGAGAACTATCACCTCTCTCTAGAGCCTGGTCTCGCTGCAAGCTCATGTCAGCCAACTGCTCCTGCAAACTAGCTATAGCATGTGCCTGCTTCTTCTTCTGTTTTCTTGCTTTGAGTCGATCATCACCACGCAAACCAGTCAAAGTCCAATAGGTGCACTCCACACCCTGGTATGCTCTGATAGCTGCATACATCGCACTCATAGCGTGATTGTCGCTAGCCTATCCTTCGTTTGGGCCTCTGACTAAAGCACTTCCTTCCGGCTGCACCCAAATAGCATCACGAGGATCATCTCTCGGAAAAGTGCCAGCCAAGGCTGCTGCCAGCTCGTTGGGAAATCTGCTCATTATGTTCCGGATGACACGGAAAGCTGCTCTCTCTGTACCCTCAACCGGAGTGCGTTCCTCAAACTCCAAGTGCCAACCATCCCACTCTGGAGCATCACCAAGAGCAGGGACGGTGATCTCCACTACTGCCAGTCCATCCTCAGCTAACTGGCTCTCACTCCAAGAGTACACCGGCTCCTGACCCTCCGGGTACCCCACATCATGGAGCACTCTCCAAAGCAAAGTTGGCATGCCAAACTCGCTTAGAAAGGTGTCCGCGCTGCGGCGCTCCCACGGGGCCAACTAGCGTCGGGGTGCTCTTCCACCTATGGACTTGCGGGCAGTCTGCTTCATGTGGGCCATCTGTACCAAGAGTTTTGATTACCCGGTGAGAACATATTTTAAGTTGGTACAATTTTTATCGAAAGGGGATAATCAATTTATAAGGGGAGGAATGCATGGCATGAATGAAATGCATAAGAAACATGATGCATGTACGTTTCTTACGTTCTCACAAACTTAAGAAATAAATGATATCTAGCGATGAATTCGGTGGCATACAGGCGATCTCTCATATACGTAACTAATACGTTCTACACGAGAAACGCTGTTATGTACGTGCAGAAAATTCATTTCAGCCCAAATCCCCATGCATGAATGAAAGTAGTAAATCTATCTACACGCTCTACACGAATCCCTAGATACGCGTACAACGGTAGTAACCACCCAAAACATCGCCCTATTGACGGCATCGCCTCAACGGACAGAACAACCACACATGTGACACTTTTGTAAAAACATGCGTAAAACATGTAAGTGCTCCAGTATCATATAAGCACTCTCCCTAGATCGGCGGTGTATCCGATCATGCTCTCACATCTCACACTTACTAAGCATAGAGGCAACTGATCCATACATTACCACTCAATTAAGTGGCACTCATACAATAGCACGCCGTATAAGCAATGAAATAGAAATATGGTGCACGAACCCCCAAGTCAGTACTTAAATAAGCCACCTAGAGTTCTTACTGAGCATAAAGGATATGACCACTGGCACACTTTTAGTTTGTAAATCATGTTTTTCAAACAAAATTTTGTTTTAAATACACTTGTAAATAATAAACACGCTAAACCATGCTCCGATGCCAGCTGTAACAGAACCGACCAATTATACGAGATTAAGTAAGAAAATCATCCACCGAGCAGACGATTTAGCAAACTTAAGCCCGTATAACCCGGTAGTCCATGAAATCACGACGGATTTCAAACCAACTTACATACCAGCCAAGATCATAATAAGTTTAGCGGTCACCATCACAAGTTACATAAAAATTCGCGTCACAATTACATCGGAGTTTAAACATAGTTATTACAAACCAGTTTCAAATGAAAGTAGCGGAAGCATTTAGTTCAAATCACACACTCACACAGAGTTCAAAATACAGTGCCAGTTCAGAATCATCTTCCAACAAAAGCATCAGGTGAGATGTAGTGAATGACCATTGCCCATGGTCCTAGGCTTCTCCCATTGCAGGATAAAGGCAATTGATACAGTAGTCGTAATATATCTGCCCATCTGCAACAAGTGGGAACAAAGCCCTGAGTACGAGAAGGTACTCAGCTAGACTTACCCGACAGAACCAAAAATAAAAGACACCAAGGATCATGACAGGCTTTCTGGTGGGGTAGCTGACTCATTTGCAAAAAGACATTTTTAGCATTTAAAGAATCTTTCCAAAGCTTTGCATCAAGTTAAATCTTTATTAACCTGTCAACTACATTTGCACCTGTACTAGAGTAACATGTAATTAAACAGGTAATGATAACCAATGATCATTAACAACTTCCATCATGTCATATTTCATATAACTATCCAAGTGTTCCATCAATATTACTACGATGAAGTAGCTCAAGTCAAGTGCTCACTATCCAGTGAACGATGACGATTCGAATCGATTATTAACCAGCTGGTTATTTATTCCTCACACAAACCTCACTCACCTGCTAAAGTGAGGTGTTGGTCACCGAGTCAGCCATTCAGGTAAAGTCGCGAGCTTGCCAGGAACCTCATGTACCCGGGGGCTGCCCGACTGCTCTTTGGCCTTATCATCGCGCCCCCGTATCCTGCCACGACTGCTCCGGTACAGTGCGTTGCGGGCAATCTACTCGGCCCGAATAATCTTCCAGCTTCGCGGTCGAAAGGTACATTATTCGGCCAGCTAAATGTAAGGCATGCGTTCAACATGACTCGAGGCCCAACAACGGTCGGCCCTTAATCGACATAGACGGAAAACACTACAGTCCAAAACCCTGCAAGTTTCCGTCCGGTCTCAATTTCACATTAACACTTAGTTATTCTAAGATGACATACTTTCTCAAGCAGATCCAGGTAACCACCTATAGCTCACAGGTGACAGGAAATCACCCGACTTCTACCGGTCTAAGCAAGCTAAGCAATTACTTGACTGCGAATGACAAGGTGACAAGGATAGGGTAGAACGGAGTAAACAAGGTATAATGCAGCAACGGTTGCAAAGAACTCCTAAACATAATGCAGCAGTTAAAGTAAAGCATTAATAAAATATTTGCAAACTGGGGGAGAAAATTGCTCTGGGGCTTGCCTCTCTTGAAAGAGCTCGGACGGTGGTCTGGGCACTCTGGAAGATCCTCACCGACCTCTTCGTCGGCTTCGGGCACTTTCTGCTCCTCGGGCTGCTCTTCCGGCTCCTCGGGAACTACTACCGGCGTTACTTCCTGCGATCCTGTATGATGCAATCGTATAAGTGCTTATGTCTAGGTGCATTGCAGAAATGACATGTAATGGTCAGGATGAATGAAATATAGATAAATAGGTTCACTTTATTTTGTAAAGTAGGAATACAACTCTTCTACAACGTAGTCAACATCATCCAAGAATACAGACTACAAGCACATGTCATCTACTGCATTCTCTTCTACTACTACTATGCTAAGTCAACACATCTTATTAAATGCTTCAAAGATACACCAAAGAAAATCTTATTAACTAATCATACATTAACAAGGTTAATTAATACTTAATTACAACTAGGTTTGAATAGTAACATCTATTTTAGTATCACAGAAAAATCTAAGAAAATGATAGTAGCTTTCTGTCATCTAATCTAGCATACCACAAAATTTTCATTGCATTTGGATTACTAGAAATGCCTACACGAAAATACAAGCTAGGGCCTAAAAATGAACATAAAAATACTTTATACCATGAAAAGTATCAAACAACAGATTTAACATTTTTCCTACATTCTACACAATAAATAATCACCATAGAAAAATTATTACATGCATGTTTTATTCATATTTTTCTCTCTAGCAAAAATAACAATTATCAACAATATTAAACACTTGTACTACAACTCAAGATTTTTCTACAGAACATGAATGGCATATATTTTTCCTAGCAAGTACATCACAAAAGAAAATTATTGCAAGTGGAACCATATTTTTCTGAGCTTTCTATGATTTACTACATATTTGACAAGAAAACAACAGTTTTAGTGATTAAATAAAAACTCTACAGAAAAGTATTTCAATCTTGACATGCAATATTTTTAAATCATAGATCTACTTATGAGAAACACTACAAAATTTGTTTCACAATTTTTGGAGCTATAAAACTCGAGTTATGATTTTTGAAAGCTTTTTCACAATTTCTGAAAAATCCTTTTCTTTATCTTTTTCTGAAAAACCCGAATACAAAACGCTACGCACACCCTAGATCTGCACCCCGCGATTGCACACGAGACAGACAGGCGGGCCCCCGCGGTCAACTGACCCCACTGGTCAGCCGGAGCCGAGGCGGCTCGCCGTTGACCGCGCGATCTCGCCGCTGGTGAGCCAAACGGCGAGCGGCTTCCACGCGGCGGCCACGGTCTGAGCGCGGTCGTGCGCTGGCGCAGGGCACGCGCGGGCGCTGACATGGGCCGGGCCAGCCTGTCGAGCTGGGCCAGAGCAGAGGCCGCCCGTTAAGGCCGAGAAATTCCTTTTTCTTTTCTAAATATATTTTTAGATTTTATTATTTGATTCAAATTTAAATTTTGAAGATGAAAAAGACATTTTCAGAAATTGCCCCTAAAACAAAAGTTGTTCAAAATTTAATTCTCTACAACTTTTATTTAGGGCACTTTTTAAAATTCTAAATAGATTTTGAATTAGTGATTTAAAGTCAAATTTTTAAATGATAACTCATTTTTCTGAATGTTTTTAAAAGCAAAATTTGGGGAGATTTTGAATACAAAACTTGCTCCAAAAATCATGTTAATTATTTCTAAGTTATTTATAGTTATAGCTCAACAAATTCTTACCACTCTTACCTAGGATTTTTTTTACTAATTCAGAGTCCAAACATGTTTATCACAGTTTAAATAAATTCCAACTTAATTTGCATGCGATGATGAACATGTATGAAATGCAAATGCTCATGATTTAGGATGTGAATGAATACTTAACACCTAGAGGTGTTATAGTAGGCGTGCTCATAAGAGGGCTCGATAATTATGACACCGTTGGGGCCCGATATTTTGAGCTTGAGGTAGGTGTAATTGGGGACCGCCATGAACCGGGCATAGCATGGGCGCCCATGGATGGCATGGTATGTTCCATGGAATCCGACCACTTCAAAAGTGAGGGTTTCCTTTCTGAAGTTGGCAGGAGTGCCGAAACAGATAGGTAGGTCGACCCGCCCGACAGGCTCTACTCGCTTCCCTGGCACGACTCCATGGAAGCCCCCGATGCTGGGTCGGAGGTGCGTCCTCGTGATCCCCAGAAGGTCGAGGGTCTAGGCATAGATGATGTTAAGACTGCTACTGCCATCCATGAGCACCTTGGTGAGGCGTGTGTTGGCGATAATGGGATCGACAACAAGTGGGTAGACCCCAGGATTGGGGACGTAGTCCGGGTGGTCATTACGGTCAAAAGTGATGGCCACCTCAGACCAGTCAAGGAAGAGGGGGGTTGCGAGCTGCACGGAGAAGACCTCTCGACGTTCCCGCTTGCGCTGCCGTGACGAGAGGCGCGTCGAGGGCCCTCCGTATATCATGAAGCAGTCGTGGATCTCGGGGAACCCCTCATCCTTGTCGTCTCTCTTGGGATCTTCCTTCTTATCGTCTTTCTTGATGCCTATGCTTTCAAAGTATCTCCGGAGCATGTGGCAGTCCTCGAGGTTGTGGTTCGTGGGCCCTTTGTGGTAGGGACACGACTCTTTGAGCATTTTGTCAAAAATGCCCCCGCCAGGGGGCCCTCGAGGTTTCTTGCGATCAGCAGCAGCAACAAGGTCGTCGGCCGGGGCCTCGAGCTTGCCCTACTGGTTCTTCTTCTTCTTCTTCTTCTTCTTCTTCCTGTTGTTCCTCTTCGAGCCCCGGCTAGAGCTCACGGGATCCTCTTCCTTGTGCTTCCCCTTGTCCTGATCGCTACCAAAGATGACACCAACTGCCTTCTCACCGGCGGCGAAGTTGGTGATAATATCCATCAAACCGTTGGCAGTGATGGGAGTGTTGCGGCCCAACTCTCGGACCAACTCTTTGCAGGTGGTACTAGAGAGGAAAGCCATGATGACATCGGAGTCAGTGATGTTGGGGAGCTCGGTGCGTTGCTTGGAGAAACGCCGGATGTAATCCCAGAGGGATTCACTCGGCTTCTGTTTGCAGCTTCGAAGATCCCAAGAGTTGCCGGGGCGCATGTAGGTTCCCTTGAAGTTCCCCTCAAACACTCTCATGAGGTCGTTCTAGTCGTGGATTTGTCGAGGTGGGAGGTCCTCGAGCCAGGCTCGAGCGGTGTCCTATAGGAACAGGGGGAGTTGTCGAATGATGACCCAGTCGTCGGTGGCCCCACCCAACTGACAGGCCAAGCAGAAATCAGCGAGCCAAAGTTCGGGTTTGGTCTCGCCATTATACTTGGTAAGAGTCGTGGGGCGGGGAACCGAGCCAGGAGTATCGTTTCGCGAATGGCCTTGCAAAAGACCCGAGGACCCGGTGGCTCGGGTGAAGGGCTTCGATCCTCTGAGCTGTCGTAGCGTCCGCCCCTGTGCTCGTGGTAGCCTCGAGCTGCACCATCACCATTTTTGCGCCTTCGGCGCTCGACGATGTTGTCACGGGCATCTCGAGGTTCACGGTTGTCGACGATGCGTTCACGGACAGAGACCGCCTTGTTCCGTTGGGCATGCTCGGGATGAACCGAGGCCTCTCTCTCCTGATGGGAGGGCTCCGTAGGTTGCTTCGAGGCAAGCCCGCGTCACCTGGAGGCAGAACTCTCGGCCTGCTGCATGGCAGCGGTCTCGAGGAGTCCTCGGATTTCATCATGGGCTCGACGGGCCTTGGGGTTCGATGGCTCGGGCATGTTACAAAGGAGCATGGCGGCTGCGACCATGTTCTGGCTGGCTCGATCGAAAACCGGGGGTTCGACTGCCCGATCCTCGACGATTGACGTCACGAGCTCTCTCTCGAGCTCCTCCGCCATGTGCGCATGCCGCGCGCTCTTGCTCGAGGGTTTGCTAAAGTAGACGTAGGTTTTCTCGTTCCTCGTCGAGCCTATCCTGCAACTCGCGGATTTGCTCAAGCTACATTCCTTGATCCGCAAGGAATTGAGCCTCATCCCGCTCAACAGGGAGCTCAACCTAAGGTGGCGTGTTCCTTCCTTCAACAGCTGCCTCATCCTCTGAATCTGACGTGATAGCTCCATCGATATTGAAGCACTCATGAGTCGGGTCGTAGGTGTCATCGGCAGAGTCGGAGTCTGGAGCGCCGAAATAGTAGTACAACGGGTGCATGTGAGGCCATGTGTCTCTAGGGTTGTGATGTCGAGAAGCAGTTGCATGGAGCTCCGTCTTTGGGGTCTCCGTGGAGTCCAGGTACTCAGAAGCTGGTGTAGATGCAACGAGGTCGAGGGCGAAGCATAGATGGTGTCCGGGGAGTTCCTCGTAAGCGCTCATGCTGGTGCTTACAGAAGAAGCATACGACTGGGCAACCGGGTCTAGTCCAAACAGGAATGTTGATGGAGGCGTCGTTCCTCATGCCAGTGTAGTCGAACTGGGTGATGGTGGCGTCGCACCAGGCGGTAGAGCGATGGGACTCCCTGTCGGCATCTTACCCTCAGCCAAGCTCATCCTACACAGATCCTCAGTGAGGAAATCCGTGTCGGCGTCTGGCTGAGAGGCGCCGGATCAGGGAATACCATCACCCTCCGCAAGGCGATGACGGCGGTTGCGCTGGGCTCGTCGTCGCCTGGTGACGTGTGCCTAACGAGAGTGACGATACCGGTGCAGTGCTTTCCCAGGTTGGGAGAGCTTGTGGTCCCCGTCGGTCGGGTGCCTGGGCGGGAGGAGGACCCTGTCATAGCTGTGGCCAAGCGACATGAACTCCAAACTCTCAAACCAGATCATCGTGGCCAATGGGAGCAGACGTTTGGGGTCATCCATCCAGAAGAATGGCAGGAAAACGATGCTGGCATGCAGCGCCCCCTACCTGGCGCGCCAACTGTCGGCATTCGGTCCCGTGGGGGTCCTAAGCCAACGAGTGAATCAAATGATGCGTGTCCCTAATCTGGATGGTGATGCAAGGAGGATACACGGTGATGCAAAAGAAGGCCCTACGTCCAGCGGGGAGAAGGGAGTATTGTATTTCCTTGCACTTAAGTGCTTGCGTAGGGGTTACAAGCTGTGAGAGAGCGAACCGAGCCTAGGTCTCAAAGGAAAAATGAGAGTACAAAGGAGATTGCTTGAGATGTTGATCTTCTTCGGTGGGATGGAGACTGGTTTTTCGTTGTCTGTTGTTCGTTGTCCCCCCCCATCGTAGAGCCCTGGCCTGCCCTTTTATGGGGTAAGAGGAGGCAGGGACGCCAGGGGTGCCTTTGAGGTGAAGTTGTGTCGATCCCTGTGGAGGTGGCTATAGCGACGTGCCCCGAGAATGGCCGGCCATCCCTAAACACCATGGTGACGTAGAGGACGAGACGGTGAAAAGACTCCAAGTCCTGTGCCACGCCGGTCTTTCTTCCTTGTTGACCGGCGGTGGGTCGAGGCTGGGTCGAGGCCAGGTCGAGGACGGGTGGATAAGGCCGAGTCCCCAAGATCGTCGGGTACGGTCCTTGTCGTATCCTCCCTCGAGGGTGATCAATGGCGAAATAGTGCGTGGTATGGTGTGTATAGTGACAGGTTTTCACCTCACATCCCGGGATGGGTGGTAAAAAGTGAGATTTGACACCAACACTGCTTCAACGCCAGTTACTGCTGTAGCTATGATGGTAGGAAGTAGTGGGTAGTTGCATTAAATGCTCTGACTTTTGTCTTAGAGTTGGTGAATAAGGTGGGTCGAGCGGCCCGACCTGGGGTCATGCGAGTCGGAGATTTTCCGATAGTCGAGGTGCCTTATCGAGCGAGCCTCGTACGAGTCAGAACGTAGTCGAGGCGTTTCGTCGAGCGTGCCTCGTACGAGTCGGAACGTAGTCGAGGCGTCCCGTCGAGCGTGCCTCGTACGAGTCGGAACGTAGTCGAGGTGTCTCGTTTGTTATTTTGGCTCGTCTTGTTTGTGCATAGCGGTTTTATTTTTCTTAATCATTGATTGTGGGTACCCCTAGATGTAGGTATCCAACAACGATATTAAAAATATATTAAAATATTCCACAAATATATATATATATATACCAAAATAAATTAAAAGATGACTTGCTACACATGAATGGACAAGAGGATCATGGAAGATGGAATCTGTACACCAGAAGCTGAGTTTGTTGGGCTTTGGGACCTTATAAGTGTTGTCCAATTGGTTGATCGATAGGTCACCATTCTTTGGAAATGGACATTTGATCGAGCTTATAGTGCAAAATCGGCATATTTAGCGCAGTTCAAAGGATTTGTTTCTCCTTTCAATTCCAAGTCCATTTGAAGGGCACGTGTCTGAGGGAAAACACTGGTCCTTCACATTCATTCAGATACAAGCAAAGATCTTGACGACGAAAAATCTCTTGCAAAGGAATTGGCCGTATAACCCGATCTGTGTGCTGTGTGATCAACATCCAAAGATGACACAGGAGCCGTAGTCAGAGCTCACGAGAACACACGCTCGGAATAAACACAGGGAAACACGGCTGTGCAGAGTGCAGAAGAGAATGGTCTGTGTAACACCTCAAGTGTTTAGCTCCATAATTGCATTGCATTTGCATTGCATAAGCATAAGCATGCATCATTCATGTTTGTTATTTTATGTGATGCAACACATGTGATTATTCTAGGGTTTGTTTGATTTATTTCATGAAGTATTTGATAGTTGGTGTAACAAAAAGGTAAGGTAGCCAATCATGACCTACAACACCTTAGTTATACTTAGGGTAACATTTGCAACAAGGTTCATGTTGACCAAAATTACAAAATTGCCCTCCAAGAGAAGTTTGACCACCATTTGACCCTAGAAGGCTCTAGTTTGACCAATTAAAAAGTCTAATTTAGAGACCTTGCATGGAAGAGCACCCTTAAGTAAAGTTGTAGAGAATTTCATGAGGAACAAAAGTTCTAATATGGCCATCTCATGAAAATGACCAGAGGATGCTCAAAAATGGCCCACAAGTCAGCTTGAGTGGTGATCAACACTTAGAAAAATTCTAAGTCTAGAAATTGGACTTTTCAGTTTCACTGTACCTCACTTTAGCAACTTGTAACTCACAAACTAGGCCAAACCAGTCCTGGAGCCAATTGACAAAGTTGTTGTCCACACATAGCTCTACAACATTGTCAATATCACCATCACCTGGTTCTCAATAGTTTAGGAGATATAGTGTCAAGAAGTTAGGGTTTCAGTCGGCGTTGATCTCTGAAACTGCATTTCAGTTTTCAGGTGACCCACTTTGGAGCTCTGTAGTTTCAAATCTAGGCCGAACCAGTCTAAGCTCCAATTGACAAACTTGTAGACCTCATGTAGCTCTACAAAATTGGTGTAATCATCTTCGACTAATTCGAACCGGTTTGGGAAATAATCATCGTGGAAGTCGCTCTGTCAGTCGAGCTCGATGGCACCGTGCACCGCAATTCAGTTTCGTCAGAGGAGGGGGCGTGGCCAACCGGCCACAGGGCCTCGCCGACGCGTGGGCATGCGGTGGCGACCGTACGCCGGTCCTGGCCCCACCGGTCAGCCCACGGCGCCTTCAAGACCGCCACGACGCGTCAAGGCTGCCTCCATTCCCTCTCCCTCCCTCGTTCGGTTGCAAAGCGGAGACACCGAGCCGCCATTGTCGCCCCCACTCCGGCGAGCTCGCGCGCACTCCCCACTGCACCGCCGCTCACCAGACCTCGCCAATCCCTCCGCCTCACCACCCTCCATCCCCTTGACCCACCGAAGCCCGCGATTTGACTCAAGGTGAGCCGCATTGCTTTCTTCCCCATCTCCGAGAGGTCGCCGGAGCCCGCCATGGGACCTCACCGTGGTCGAGGTGCTTCGGGTCTCTCTCCATCTTCCCTTCCTAGCAAAATGGATCCGCCTAGCTTCAGTGAAGCTCGTACCGAGCCTAGACCGCACCGTGCATCCTCACCGGCGACGGTGCGCCGCCACCGGACATCACCGGCCGCCGCTCGCGGTGACAAGCCCCTTCCACCCCATCCCCATCCATTCCACGAGCACCAATCGACGCACCGGGTGACGGAGAACACGAGGCGGTGTTCGATTGGCCGAGCGAGCTCTTCTCCGGCGAGCTCGAGCTCGTCGGAGCTCGCGGGCCTCCGCCTCCCCTGTCTCCGGTCACTGACCACGGGGGCCCGCCCGTCAGTGTCGCGCGCGGGCGGGAGCGCTGAGCGGGCCGCGCGCGCGCGAGTGTGGGCCGAGTTTCCCGGGCCGGCCCAGTTCATCCGAAATGAAATTCATTTTTATTATTTTGTCACTGATTTTTGTACAAGTTGGAAAAATATAGATCTAGGGTTTTAATGATCCAAAAATCGTGAGATAAATTTTGTTGGGGTCTACATGATGTGTAGTATTTTAGAAAAATATGGATCTGGCATGAGATGTTTAAATTCTGTAAGAATTTAATAGATCCTTTAAATGTGTTTTGGAATGCATGCAAATTTGTTAAATTTATAACTTGAGCTGTTGTGTTCTATAAATCATGAAATTTGGTGGGTAGGTTACTCTATGCTAGCCCTAGCTCAGGTAAAAATTTGGGCATCAGTGCTTAAGTAAATTCCAAGTTATAATGCTATCTTGTTATTCTAGGAAATACTTAAATGAATTTTTGTAATTTTTCTACATGTGCAATGTTCATATAAATTTTTGGAGAATGTCTTGGTACCCTAGAGTGTCCAAGAAAATTTAGAAATCTGTTGTTTGACACTTTTTACTATGCTTTGTTATTTATACAAAAATCAGCCTTTTAGGCTTGTGAATTTTGTTCAGAGAGTTTCTGTGAATAAAACTTGTTCAAATTTTTACAGTAGTCTCTTTTTGGGTCAGAGAGTCCCCTGTAATTTTTGTAGAATTTTAGGAGCAGTTTATATATATGTTTGAAATTTCACTTAATTACTTAAGTAAATTAAGAAATGGGTTTAAATAAATATTCTAGGTGGGCACACCTTACTTTCTGGTGTTCTTGTGACATTTGTGAACTTGTAGTAGTATCAGTTTGGTCTTAGAGAATGTTTGTCACATCAATAAATATTTAACCTTTGTAATTTTAGGTTTTCTGGACAGCTAGTAGTAATTCTAAATTTGGCTTTGATAAAAATTGGTTGCTGGAAAACTTGTAAATACCAAAGTTGGAGTAAACTTGATGAACTAGCTTGTGTCAAATTTTGGAAGCATTTGGCTTAGTAGTTTGAGAGTTACTGTTGTTTAAAGTGGCAGTTCAAAATCTGCTACTCTCTGTTTTGAGAGGACAGATTCTGGAACTTGTGAAGTTTAACATGGAAAACTTAGGAGTTTAGAGTTGAGGTCTGAAAATGAATTGTAGTGCATTTCTTAGGCTTTCCAGATTGTCTTAGATCATATCTTTTGGAATTGTAAATCTTCAGTTGTGATAAAAACAAGTAGCTGCTGTCCAGAATGCTTACTGTGGTGTTTGCTGATTGATATGGTGTATTATCCTAAGACATGCTACTTTTGTAATTGTTAGGTGTTAGGGCCTTAACTGAGGATGAGCAGCTTTATCTTAGGTTAAGTAGATTAGGTGAGTACTTCTCTACTGGAGAAGAGATTTGCACATACTAATAAAATAACTTGAATAGAGTATTTTATTCTGAAATGCATTTCATTCCGAGCATGTTGCACCCAATTATGCATTCATGATATTTATTATGCATTCATGCAATAGGTGTACCGGAGGGGGTCACTCTCCTCGAATTCGAGCCTGTGATTCCGGAGGAAGTCCAGGACCAGCCAGAGGAACCAGCGGAACCAGTCGGCGAAGGAGACGCCGCTGAAGACTTGCCCGAGTGCCCTGACCACCGGCCCTCAACCTTTCTGAAAGGCAAGCCCCGGTGCATGCTGAACCTACTGTTTTATAAATTAATCTTGAGTACTTTTAATTGTTTACTGCATTAAGTTGTAGGAGTTATATGAAAACACTTGTTGCATTATACCTGTCCTTGTCCAGATATCGTACTTAATCCTATATTAGGTTAGGCACGTGTCAATGCTTAGCCCTGCTTAGTTCGGTAGAAGTCGGGTGATTTTCGGTCATCCGCGAGATGTAGGAAGGAGTCACGAGTGGCTTTATGGCTATCGTGGATGGAACCATGCCTTAAAATGAAATTGAGACCGGGCGGGAGTTCGATAGTACAGCCGCAAGACACTTCACGTCTTGGGTGTGGAGCTATGCCCGTCTGAGTCGTTTAAGGACCGATTCGCTGTACGTCCTTGAGTCATGTTGAACGCAGTCTAACACTTAGTTGGCCGGATAAGTCGTTCCGACCGCGAAGTCGAGTAGTATGGTTCAGGCCGGGAATCGAATGGTAGGTTGCATCTTGGAGGAGAGAAAGGATGTGCTTGGGGACATTGGCGTGAGACCAAGGGGGGGTTAGAGTCCCTATCACCTGGCAGAGTGTCGCCCTTGGGGACGCGACATTATTCGGGCCCGCGATTCCTGAACTGTACAAAAGATGACCTGAGCAGCCTTCGCCAGGCGTGACTCGGTGAGTGTTAGAAATACCCCTCCAGCTGGATAGGAATTCGATTCGAATCGCCGTCGCTCCCGGTTAGTGAGCACTTGACTTGAGCAGCGGCAACGTAGAATTCATTAAATGAACTGGTGGTTAAGGAAATGATACAATGTTGCCATAATGATATACCTGCTATGGATATAATAATCATGTTGTTTGATTATAATCAAGTGTATGTTTAGTACAGGTGCTAAGATAGATGATAGGTAAATGCTAAAAATAACTGCTAGTACAGATTATAAGAGTTTCAATTACTTATGCCTTTATGCAAAATGTAATGTCAGCTAGCCTCTTGTGTAAGCCTTGCATAATCCTTGGTGTCATCTTATTTCTGGTTTTCGACGGGTAAGTCTAGCTGAGTACATTCCAGTACTCAGGGTTTATTCCCTCCTGTTGCAGATGACATGCTTTATCAGGGCTTCTGCAAGACGTGTCTCCACCCTGCGGGTGATGATGACTAGATCACAAGGGCGTGATCGTCTTTATGTACTTTCCTCATGCTTTTGCGGGATGTCGATCATCCAGACTGGCAGTATTTAATTAACTAGTGTGTGTGTTATGCTTCCGCTACTTTCAAACTTGGTTTGTAATATTTGCTACTCCGTGGTGTAAACTTATTTCGGAACTTCTTGTGAAATGTAACGTACGATGTGTATATTGAATGATGCGATCCTGGTTGTAAGCAGTTTGGTTTGAAATCCTTCGTGATTTCGATTGACTACCGAGATTATATGGGCTCAAGTTTGAAAATTTGAGCGCTTCGGTGCTTGTTTTCGTACTTGTGCTCTTATAATTTGGTCGGTTCTGTTACAGCTGGTACCGGAGCATAATTCAACATTAAACACATCTTACGAGTAATTAAAAACAAAAGTATTTGTTTGCGAAAAGGGTTAAACACTCAAAATTATTTTTAGGTATGCCAGTGATCACATCCCTTAGCCCAAATAAGGACTCTTAGGTGGCTTATTATAAAGACTAATTTGGGGGCCTTGTTTGTTTTTATTTCATCGTCCATACGGCGTGATATTGTATGGATGCCATCCACTTGGGTGGTAATGTATGGATCAATTACCTCGACGCTCTGGTAAGTGTGAGTTGTGAGAGCATGATCGTCCAACCGGTGGTCTAGGGGAGAGTAGTTTTGGTGACTTACATCTTTACATGTTTAAACCATGTAACTATGTAAAAACACTTAATTGTGGGCATCTATCAATCGGGTAGCTTTGATACTGAAATATATACATCCGGGGATGTGTATATGGGAAGTATTTAGTTTACTGCTTTCTTGTATGATATTTTGGGAATTGTTGGGCTGCAATGAAATTTTCTGCAGGTACACTAACCGCGTAACGAGTAGACCGATAGTTTCGCTTATATGAGAGAACGTATGTATGCCACCGCTTAGCGTTAGCCCTTTAGTTTTCTACTAAGGTGAGAGAACGTACGGAACGTGCATGCATCATGTTTAATTATATCATACATATCATTTACTCCCTCCTTAAAAATTTCTGTACTCCCGACTAAAGTAAATTTCGTATCCCCTAAATGATCCTCACTTTAAGTCGTATCTTATCTTGTTGCTACAGATGGCACGTACCAAGAGGACCGCTCGTAAGTCCACTGGGGGCAGGGCACCGCGTCACCAGCTCGCTCCACGTGAGCCCCGCCCTGAGCCTACTGAGGTGGAAAGGCTGACGGCAGAGCTGGCAGAGGTGACTGCTGCTAGGGATGCAGCACGGCAGCAACTGGAACAAGTGATTCATGATCGTGATCAAGAAACGCTTGCAGTCCAGAGGTTGACAGTGGCAAACCGCAACTGTCAACGCATGTTGGTCCGTGTGATGGAACAGAGGGATGAAGCCTGGCACGAGGAGAACGTTCTGAGAGCTCGTCAGTTTGAGCTCGAGCAACAGTTGGAGAACGCTGAAGAATACAATGATAATCTTCATGAAGAAGTGCACCGCCTGAACAACGAGCTTAATCCCCTGCTGCCTCGAAACAACAACGTCGATGAGGACATGGGTTCGGGAATCTTCATGGCTGAGGATGATGATGAAGTGGAGGTTGATGGACCACAGGATGCCCCACCTGTAGAAGCACCAGAGGAAGAGCCAGAAGAAGAAGAAGACGAGGAGTTAGAGCCTGTCAGTGATGAGGACGGCGGGGAGATCCTTGACACTGACTCGGAGGATGATGCTTAGAGTAGTCATCACGTGCCCATAATGTTAGGATCGTCTTTTGTGCCCTCCCTGTGAAGGAGTGAGGCCTTGTAATAACTTGACTTTGGGATGTAAGGTTGAACCGTATGTTTCCTTATGTAGTTTGAACCTGTTACTTTCGATCACAACTTGATGTCTTATTATGTTGCGTTCGATGATGGTGTCACGATTAGCACCCTTCGGTGCCGCGACGAAACCGAGGGCCTCCTATGGCGCGCGACATAAGGCTGTGCTGCTTGGCACGCGCAGGTATCGAGGTGGCTAGTCATGATCCACCATGGAACTCTTCATTGAGAAGTCTCTTTGTGGTCAGCTTGAAGTAGCCTTTCCCAGTCAACTAAAAAAAATCTTGAGATCGAATCCAAGTACCGTGCAAAAGATCAAAAATCACGTAGATAGTAACGCAAACGGTCCGGTAACCGTTGTGCTCCCTGTGAGTGAGCCTTTATCAAAGAGCATCTTGTTGGATTGCCAAGTTGTAAGGTCCAAATAGGCTAGAGGGGGGGGGGGTGAATAGCCTAATTAAAACTTCTACAAGAATTACTTAACCACGAGTTAGTACGAAAGGTGGCGAAGCAAAAGCACTAGCTCTAACTAATTAAGCAAGCCACCTACACAAGTCTAGTACAAGGCTATTCACTAAACACAACAACAACTAAAAGCTAGAAACTAGAAGTAATACGAGAGAAGAGCTTTGATTGATTATACCGCCGTGTAGAGATGAGATGTACCAATCAATCGATCACACAAGAGAAATCCTCGGGAAGAGAATGACACAAGAATTTATCCCGAGGTTCACTTGCTTCCCGGCAAGCTACTCCCCGTTGTGGCGATACACCCACTTGTCGGTTCGCGAGCTAATCGACTATCAAGAGTCGAGCCCTCGGCGGGCGCCGCACAACCGCACACAAGATGGGGATCCTCCAAGCCACGAGCTCCACTAGAGTATCCAATTCACGAACTCCCGCGGGGAAGGATCAAGAACCCCTTACAACACTTGGTGAAGGCTCCAACAATCTCCAATTGCGAGCTCAATCACCTTCGCTGCTCCAAGCCATCTACCGTGTTGGGAAACACGGAAGAGTAACAAGAAATCCGCAGCAACTCGAAGATCAAGTGCCTCTAGAATGCAACTCTCAAGCAATGCACTTGAATCTCACTCAATCTCACTCAAGATGTGCAACTATGCAAAGAGATGAGTGGAGGGGTTGTTCTCTAGCTCAAAGTATGTCTCTATGTCTCAAAGTGTGCGAGAGTTCCCCTCAAACCCCGGCCAACGTCTATTTATAATGAAGGGGTACGCAGCTAGCCGTTACAGACGACGCAGCGAAAAACGTGCTGACCGGACGCTCCGGTTAGGGTGACCGGACGCGTCCGGTCACTACACGACAAACGTGAACAGTGCGCGTCAGAACTAGCCGTTGCCCTGACCGGACGCGCTGAACCGATTGACCGGACGCGACAGTGCCAGCGTCCGGTCGTATTCCAATAAGCTCCAGCTGCGACCGGACGCGTCCGATCGCACGTGACCGGACGCGCCGCGCGTCCGATCGTCACTCCGCTTCGCTCTGTGTTTCTGGACGCGTGACCGGACGCTCCGGTCCCGTGAAGGACCGGACGCGCCGGTCGCGCGCTTCTTTCTTACGCCCAGTTGAACTGACCGGACGCGCTGGTCAGGCCAAACCCGTGTCCGGTCACAAACCCTAGAGCTCGCGCCGTGTTGAACTGACCGGACGCGTCCGGTCAAACCGAGACCGCGTCCGGTGCAGCGTCCGATCGCTGTTTTTCAGTGAAAAACATTTCAGACTTTCGCCACCTTTTCTCGCCTCCGGCGCAATAGAAAATAGGCATTTCATTTTCTCGAAAACGCCTGAATCCCGCGCTCGCACGCTCGGCGGGAGGGAGAGCGAACCCCAAACCCCTTATTACCGCTCAAACACCACCGCCTTCGCAAATGTGCTAACACCACCAAGTGTACACCACAAAGTGCATGTGTGTTAGCATTTCACAAACATTTTCCAAGGCGTTATGTTAGTTCTCAACTAGATCCTAATGCATATGCTCAAGACATTGATCTAGTGGCACTTGATTCCCGAGCTAACCGTGATTGCCCCTCTTGATAGTCGACTATGTATCCTAAATCCGGTCAATCACTTCTCTACTCAACTTAGACCGGCAAAAGGAAAACCCTATGGTTATACCTTTGCCTTGCGCTCTTAGATCCTTCTCTTCTACTTGATCATCATGTACACCATATTATGTGCATCTCCACCACTTGTGATCTTGTGGCCATCACTCCATGCCACATGCTCCTTCATCACGTGTGTTGCTTGTCCCTAACTCAAAACACTTAACACATGGCATTAGCAACTTGGTGTCATTAATTACCAAAACCAAACTTGGGCTTTCAATCTCCCCCTTTTTGGTAATTGATGACAACCATCACAAAGATATGAAATGAAATCAATTTTCAATTTCGATAGTATTAGCTCCCCCTACATATGTGCTTCTATGAGTTTGGTTCAATTGTGCACATATGTATGGATTTGAATTTTGGGAGAGTTACTACTATCAAATTGATGCTAAGGTATATAGAATGGACCTTTGAAGCGTGATACCAATCGGAGTTGCCTTTATATACCATCCTTAGCATCGAAGTAGCTAGACACCACTTGTAATACATCACTTGTAAAGATCACAAACACTAAAGTACTTTGTGAGATCACATTAAAAGCAAAGGTGTCTAGATACCACATGTAAAGCTACTCTTAACAAAACATCATTCAAGTTCTATATCTAGCATACACCATTCAATCATGAATATCGAAATTAAACTTTGTAATGCAACAAATTATCATGTTAATGCACATGCAAGTGCAACAAATAATTCATGAGCTTGCTCCTCCTACTTGTGTGCTCAAATTTAATTGATCCCTTGATTTCTCTCCCTTTGACTTTTCTCTCCCCCTATGATTTTTCTCTCCCCCTTATTATCTTATTTCCTCGCAATATCTTTGTGACTTTTCTCTCCCCCTTTGTCAACAATCACCAAAAAGGTGCCAATTTTAGTGAGAGATAAGTCAATCAATTATGAGGGAGTCCAAATTATGGTTCAATCTAGATTACTTGCCTAGAATATGTAATTCGGTTTGATCCAAGGACAAGCTTTTTCACACCTCATAAAGTATAAGGGTTATCTTGACCATGCTGAATTACACATCATGAGCTCGTTTACTAGATTCAACACTAGGTTCGCAAGCCCACAAACATGTCATATGCTACCACTAGATTAATCAATCATAGAAGCAATAGTGGTACCATATATACATCAAAATTATTTGATTTTCATGAATGAGCTTATTTGTCATGCAAATATGTCTATATGTTCTAACCATGTCCTTAGCAAAGTATGAATGATATGCTAAACAACTTTACCTTGCTATATTGGAGGAGAGGCATGTCATATAAGAATGTGGGGGTGCACTCATTTTAAGTTGGAGAAGTCAAGTATGTTTAATTCATTCTTCAACTTGTAAAACATTTTCTTATCAAGTGGCTTTGTAAAGATGTCGGCTAGTTGATCTTCGGTGCCAATGCTCTCAATGCTAATATCACCCTTTTGTTGATGGTCTCTTATGAAGTGATGCCTTATATCAATGTGCTTGGTTCTTGAATGTTGAACCGGATTTTGAGTCATCTTGATAGCACTTTCATTGTCACAAAACAAAGGCACATTCTTAAATTTGATTCCAAAGTCATTCAAGGTGGCTTTCATCCAAAGCAATTGTGCACAACAACTACCGGCACTAATGTATTCGGCCTCGGCGGTAGATAGTGCAACACTATTTTGTTTCTTTGATGACCATGAAACAAGAGACCTTCCAAGCAATTGACAAGTGCCACTTGTGCTCATTCTATCAATCTTGCATCCACCATAGTCGGAGTCCGAATATCCAATCAACTCAAAGTTAGACCCCTTGGGATACCATAGTCCAACATCATGAGTGCCCTTAAGATATCTCAATACCCTTTTGGTTGCTTTCAATTGACTTTCTCTAGGTGAAGCTTGATATCTTGCACACTTGCACACACTAAACATCACATCCGGCCTAGAGGCGGTGACATAGAGCAAACTTCCAATCATAGACCGGTATTGCTTTTGATCTACCATGTTTCCACTATCATCAATACCCAATTGATCATTTGTGCCCATTGGTGTACTCATTGGCTTAGCATCTTGCAATCCAAACTTCTTGATCATGTCCTTGATGTACTTGCCTTGACTTACAAAAGTGTCATTCTTCATTTGCTTGATTTGAAGTCCAAGGAAGTAACTAAGCTCTCCAATCATAGACATCTCAAACTCATTAGCCATCATATTTCCAAATTCTTCACAAAAGTCTTGGTTAGTTGATCCAAAGATAATGTCATCCACATAGATTTGCAACACGAACAAGTCATTTCCAAGCTTCTTGGTGAAGAGAGTGGTGTCAACCTTTCCCATCTTGAACCCTTTAGAGAGGAGAAAGTCCCTCAACCTCTCATACCATGCTCTAGGTGCTTGCTTCAAACCATACAATGCCTTCTTTAGCTTGTAAACATGGTTAGGCTTCTTATCATCTTCAAAACCGGGAGGTTGCTCAACATAAACTTCTTCATTGATGTAGCCATTGAGAAATGCACTCTTAACATCCATTTGATAGAGCTTGATGTTGTGTGCACAAGCATATGCTAATAAGATTCTAATTGCTTCCAATCTTGCAACCGGTGCATATGTCTCTCCAAAGTCAAGACCCTCAACTTGAGTGTATCCTTGTGCTACTAATCTTGCTTTGTTCCTTACAATCATGCCATCTTGATCTTGCTTGTTTCTAAAGACCCACTTAGTGCCAATCACATTGTAGTTCTTTGGTCTATCAACAAGTTTCCAAACTTGATTTCTAGCAAAGTTGTTTAGTTCTTCATGCATGGCATTTACCCACTCGGAATCTTTCAATGCATCTTCTATCTTCTTTGGTTCTTCTAATGAGACAAATGAGTAATGCTCACAAAATGATGCTAATCTTGATCTAGTTTGAACACCACTTTGAATTCCACCAATGATTTGGTCCAATGGATGATCTCTTGCAATGCTAGTAGGTTGGAGTATTGGGAGTTGATTGTTTTCACTTGTTTGACCTTGAACTTGCACTTCATCATGAGAACCACTAGAGCTTGCTTGATTTGTATTAATTTGCACACTTTGGTTGATCACATGAATATCATCATCATCAACTTGCATCGGCCTTATATCACCAATGTCCATGTTCTTCATTGCATTTGATAATTGATCCCCTCTCACATCATCAAGGTTTTGAGCTTCATTTTGAGACCCTTGGGTTTCATCAAACTCAACATCATGAACTTCTTCCAAGGTGCCATTTGTGAGATTCCAAACTCTATATGCTTTGCTTGTGGTAGAATAACCAAGTAAGAACCCTTCATCACATTTCTTTTCAAACTTGCTCAATCTAGTGCCTTTCTTGAGAATATAGCATTTGCAACCAAACACTCTAAAGTATGCAATGTTAGGCTTTCTTCCATTCAATAGCTCATATGGTGTCTTCCCAAGCTTCCCATGGCAATAGAGACGGTTGCTACAATAGCAAGCCGTGTTGATAGCTTCACTCCAAAATGAATGACTAACATTGTATTCACTAAGCATTGATCTAGCCATATCAATCAAGGTTCTATTTTTCCTTTCAACTACACCATTTGATTGAGGAGTGTATGTTGGTGAGAATTGATGCCCAATACCAAGATCATCACACAAATCTTCAATTCTTGTGTTCTTGAACTCACTACCATTGTCACTTCTAATCTTCTTGATGGTGATTTCAAACTCATTTTGTACCCTCTTGATAAAAGACTTGAATAGATCATAAACATCACTCTTGTCATAAAGAAAGAGCACCCAAGTGTATCTAGTGTAGTCATCCACAATCACAAAACCATACTTGTTGCCACCAATGCTAGTGTATGTTGTTGGCCCAAACAAGTCCATGTGCAATAGCTCAAATGCTTTTGATGTGCTCATCTCACTCTTACTAGGATGTATATTTCCAACTTGTTTGCCGGCTTGACAAGCACTACATAGTTTATCCTTCTCAAAGGTGACATCCTTCAATCCTCTAACTAAGTCATGCCTCAAAAGTTTGTTCAATTGTTTCATTCCAACATGACCAAGCCTTCTATGCCATAACCAACCCATACTAGATTTACTAAGCAAGCATGATGTCAATTGTGTCTCACTATCATTGAAGTCAACCAAGTATAAGCTATCATGTCTAAATCCTTTGAATATCAAATTTGATCCATCAACACTTATGACTTCAACATCATCACTACCAAATATGCACTTGAAGCCAAGATCACAAAGTTGTGCCACCGATAAAAGATTGAAATCTAAGCTCTCAACTAGCAACACATTAGATATGCTCATGTCATTTGAGATAGCAATTTTACCAAGCCCCTTGACCTTGCCTTTCTTGTTGTTGCCAAAAGTGATAGCATCAAAACCACCATTTTGACTAGTATCAATTGATTTGAACATACAAGAATCCCCGGTCATATGTTGAGTGCACCCACTATCAAGCACCCAATGCCTTCCTCCGGCTTTGTAATTGACCTACAAGACAAGATCAATTCTTTTTAGGTACCCAAACTTGTTTGGGTCCTCCAAGGTTAGAGACTAAGCTCTTTGGTACCCAAATGGCTTTCTTCTTTGAGCCCATCCATGGTGCACCAATGAACTTAGCATGAACACCATTTGTACCCTTGGTAAGTATATAGAAAGAATCAAACTTGATTGAGGATATATTAGCATTGGATTTCTTGTTCATGCATTGTTGCTCTATGTGACCAATTTGCTTGCAACTTTTGCAATAGCTACCTTTGTTCTTCACAAAACGAGTCTTGTGAGGAGCAAAAGCGGTCTTGCCTTTCTTGGGGTTATAGCCCAATCCCTCTTTGTAGAGAGAAGCTCTTTGGCTACCCAAGCACATAAGCAAGCGGTCCTCACCACCATAAGCCTTAGCTAAGGTGTGATTGAGCTCTTTTACCTCCTTCTTGAGATTTTCATTTTCAACTATTAGTGTGGAATCACAAGTGAAACCGTCACTACTAGATGAGGAAGATGTGGATGTGCTACATGAAAGATTAGTGGGAGCAACAACAATAGGCTTATGACAAGATTCATCAATTATATCACAAGATATGCCTATGTTGCAAGTTTTAGCTTTCTCAACATTAGTTGGCATGTTTTCACATTTTTCAACTAGAGAGGAATGAGCTTCTTCAAGCTTAGTGTGAGACTTTTGAAGCTTCTTATGGTCTTCCTTTAGACTCTCATAAGATGCCCTAAGCTCATCAAGTTCTTGCATAAGGTTTTTCTTTTCCTTAAGCAAGCCCTTGCACTCCTTTCTAGATTCTTTAAAATGTTGAGTGCAATCTTCTAGCATAGTGATTAGTTCATCTTTGGTGAATTCCTCTTCATCACTATCACTATCACTAGCATTATCATGATCACTCTCATCATCGGATGATACCTTAGCGGCCTTAGCCATGAAGCATGATGGAGTGTCGAAGAGGGAGACCTTCTTTTGGATGGCAATGCTAGCATGTCCCTTCTTCTTGCTCTTGTAGTCATCATCATCATCACTTGAGGAATCATCACTATCCCATGTAGCAACATGAGAATCATTCTTCCTTTTATGAGAGCTCTCCTTCTTTTCTTGCTTCTTCTTTTGCTTCTTCCTCTCCTTCTTGATAGCATCTTCATCATCACTATCATAAGGACACTTTGCAATAAGATGATCCTTGCTATGGCATCTAAAGCATCTCATGTTATGCTCATTCTTCTTAGATGAGTTCTTCCTCCTCCTTGCACGATAGCCCTTCTTCTTCATGAATTTGCCAAATTGCTTGACAAAGAGAGCCATCTTCTCATCAATGTCATTACTATCACAAGAGCTTGAGTCTTCATCACTTGATGATTCAATCTTGGACTTGCCCTTGGATGTGGTGGCTTTGAATGCCACACTCTTCTTCTTTTCATCATCTTTCTTTTCATTTTCCTTCTTCTTCTTCTTGACCAACTCATCCTTCTTATCATCTTCTCTATATGAATCATCGGTCATCACCTCTTGAAATATTTGTTGAGGAGTTGAATCCTTCAATGTAGTCCTTACTAGCACGGTGATCAATGTATCAAATCTCTTGGGCAAGCTTCTCAAGAACTTCATAGAGAATTGATTGTCCTTGACCTCCTCACCAAGTGCCTTGAGCTCATTAACAATGACTTGCAACCTATGAAACATCTCCGGTACACTCTCATCATCTTGCATCTTGAAGCTTGAAAATTTTTCTTGCAAGATATATGCTTTAGCGGTCTTTGTGCCTTCGGTGCCCTCAAATGTTTCTTCTAGCTTGGCCCAAGCATCATGAGCAATCTCAATGTTCTTCACTTGCTCAAAGGTCTTGTCATCTAGTGCCTCATGAAGAGCACTAATGGCAATATCATTGCATTGGAGCTTCTTCTCTTCTACCGGTGTAGGTGCTTCCAGATTAGCAACCTCAAATTTTGTTTCGGTGACCTTCCACACTTCTCTATTGATTGACTTTAGGTGTGCGGTCATCTTAACCTTCCAATAAGCATAATTTGTGCCATCAAAGTGAGGTGCCTTCTTGGTGTTGTTGATGTGCAAGCTTAATTGAGCCATTTCTATTTCACCGTAGGTTGTTAAGCCTCAAATAAACGGTGCCTCGGCTCTGATACCACTTGTAAGGTCCAAATAGGCTAGAGGGGGGGGTGAATAGCCTAATTAAAACTTCTACAAGAATTACTTAACCACGAGTTAGTACGAAAGGTGGCGAAGCAAAAGCACTAGCTCTAACTAATTAAGCAAGCCACCTACACAAGTCTAGTACAAGGCTATTCACTAAACACAACAACAACTAAAAGCTAGAAACTAGAAGTAATACGAGAGAAGAGCTTTGATTGATTATACCGCCGTGTAGAGATGAGATGTACCAATCAATCGATCACACAAGAGAAATCCTCGGGAAGAGAATGACACAAGAATTTATCCCGAGGTTCACTTGCTTCCCGGCAAGCTACTCCCCGTTGTGGCGATACACCCACTTGTCGGTTCGCGAGCTAATCGACTATCAAGAGTCGAGCCCTCGGCGGGCGCCGCACAACCGCACACAAGATGGGGATCCTCCAAGCCACGAGCTCCACTAGAGTATCCAATTCACGAACTCCCGCGGGGAAGGATCAAGAACCCCTTACAACACTTGGTGAAGGCTCCAACAATCTCCAATTACGAGCTCAATCACCTTCGCTGCTCCAAGCCGTCTACCGTGTTGGGAAACACGGAAGAGTAACAAGAAATCCGCAGCAACTCGAAGATCAAGTGCCTCTAGAATGCAACTCTCAAGCAATGCACTTGAATCTCACTCAATCTCACTCAAGATGTGCAACTATGCAAAGAGATGAGTGGAGGGGTTGTTCTCTAGCTCAAAGTATGTCTCTATGTCTCAAAGTGTGCGAGAGTTCCCCTCAAACCCCGGCCAACGTCTATTTATAATGAAGGGGTACGCAGCTAGCCGTTACAGACGACGCAGCGAAAAACGTGCTGACCGGACGCTCCGGTCAGGGTGACCGGACGCGTCCGGTCACTACACGACAAACGTGAACAGTGCGCGTCAGAACTAGCCGTTGCCCTGACCGGATGCGCTGAACCGATTGACCGGACGCGACAGTGCCAGCGTCCGGTCGTATTCCAGTAAGCTCCAGCTGCGACCGGACGCGTCCGATCGCACGTGACCGGACGCGCCGCGCGTCCGATCGTCACTCCGCTTCGCTCTGTGTTTCTGGACGCGTGACCGGACGCTCCGGTCCCGTGAAGGACCGGACGCGCCGGTCGCGCGCTTCTTTCTTACGCCCAGTTGAACTGACCGGACGCGCTGGTCAGGCCAAACCCGCGTCCGGTCACAAACCCTAGAGCTCGCGCCGCGTTGAACTGACCGGACGCATCCGGTGCAGCGTCCGATCGCTGTTTTTTAGTGAAAAACATTTCAGACTTTCGCCACCTTTTCTCGCCTCCGGCGCAATAGAAAATAGGCATTTCATTTTCTCGAAAACGCCTGAATCCCGCGCTCGCACGCTCGGCGGGAGGGAGAGCGAACCCCAAACCCCTTATTACCGCTCAAACACCACCGCCTTCGCAAATGTGCTAACACCACCAAGTGTACACCACAAAGTGCATGTGTGTTAGCATTTCACAAACATTTTCCAAGGCGTTATGTTAGTTCTCAACTAGATCCTAATGCATATGCTCAAGACATTGATCTAGTGGCACTTGATTCCCGAGCTAACCGTGATTGCCCTCTTGATAGTCGACTATGTATCCTAAATCCGGTCAATCACTTCTCTACTCAACTTAGACCGGCAAAAGGAAAACCCTATGGTTATACCTTTGCCTTGCGCTCTTAGATCCTTCTCTTCTACTTGATCATCATGTACACCATATTATGTGCATCTCCACCACTTGTGATCTTGTGGCCATCACTCCATGCCACATGCTCCTTCATCACGTGTGTTGCTTGTCCCTAACTCAAAACACTTAACACATGGCATTAGCAACTTGGTGTCATTAATTACCAAAACCAAACTTGGGCTTTCACAAGTATGATCTCGTCAAATGATGCGCTAGAATGGATTGTGCGGATGTGATGAATTATTGTGCCTTAATCATTATGAGAAATCTATTCATACAGTCACTTTGACATTTCGCAATAATTCATCTACAAATTTTCCCACATCGTCAGTGCTCATTGGCTATGCCTTTTGCAGATGTCGTACAATCTACGCTGGGGTCGTGGAAATGAGGAGGAGGAACAGCCACCCCCTCCACCACCACCTACTCCGGCTGAGCTGATGCAGACAGTGGTCGAAGGGCAGCGCATGTTGGCAGATGCTATGCGCCAGCTGGCTAACCGGGAAGCTCGTCCTGGCCGCCAGGGCCCAGAGCCAAATCAGTACAGCGATTTCAAGGACTTTCTGGATACAAAGCCCCCGCTCTTTAAGGAAGCGGAAGAACCACTGCAGGCTGACGAGTGGTTGAATACCATTGAACAAAAGTTTTGTCTGCTACGCCTGACTGATGAGCTGAAAACTGAGTATGCTTCCCATCAGTTGCATGGTCCTGCGGGCATTTGGTGAAGCCACTATCGTTCCACACTGCCTGCCAATGTCCCAATTGCTTGGGATCAGTTTAAGGCGGCATTCCGAGGAAATTATATCCCTCCCGGTCTTATGGCAATCAAGCATACAGAGTTTATGAGGCTGTCGCAAGGAAACAAAAGTCTGACTGAATACTTGCAGTCCTTCAACAACCTGGCAAGGTATGCCACGGAGTTTGTGGATACCGATGCCAAAAAGATTGCTAGCTTCAAAAGGGGCCTCGGCCCAAAACTGATGAAAACTATGGGCACTAGCAAATGTACTACTTTCAATGATTTCATCAGCGATGCTTTGACCCAGGAGAACAACAATACTATTTATTCTGCCTCTAAGAGCCGTAAAAGGGCCCTTGAGGCAAGTGCTTCTCAGTCAAGGGCCTCAGCGGCACCGAGGTCTTCCCCTCGCCCACCTGCTCAGAATACAAAGTTCCGTCCGCCGCAGAAGAAGCCTGCTGCAAAAACAGGGTTCCGTAAGGCTTATACCGTCGCTCTGCCAAAGGGGACTTCTGGACAGAGCAGCTCTAGTGTTCCTCCTAGCAATATGCCTTGCTGGAACTGCAACAAGCCAGGCCATTGGTCCAGAAATTGTCCTTACCCCAAGAAGAATGTCAACCAAGGTGGCCGTCAAGGTCACGCCCATTATAACAGCATTGAGGAAATTCCATCTGGTGAGGTGGTCACCGCTGGTAAGTTTCTAGTTGACCAACACCCCGCAGTGGTGCTTTTTGATTCAGGTGCTTCGCATTCCTTTATCAGTCCTAAGTTTGCATCCAAATTTGCACACAAGTTGCATACTGTTGAAGGTGTGGGTTATTGTATTAGTGCTGCAAGTGGGAATATTTCCACAAACAAAGTAGTGGGGAACCTTGAGTTTGAGATAGAAGGGCGAAGTTATTCGCTTGCCCTATTGGTTTTACCTGGTTTAGACATAGATGTTATCTTGGGCATGAATTGGATGAGTCAGAATGGGGTACTTATTGACACATCCGCTCGGGTAGTTATGCTCAGAGATCCTACAGATCAAAAAGGTTTTCTAGTACAACTTCCCAGAAAGGTTGAATTGTCGGGGGAAATTCATGCTGTGCAAGCAAAGGCGTTAGCTGAAATTTCCGTAGTGAATGAATTTCCGGACGTTTTTCCCGATGATTTGCCGGGACTCCCTTCGGATCGGGATGTGGAGTTTAAAATCGAGTTGTTGCCTGGCACGGCACCCATCTCTAGGAGACCCTATAGGATGCCTCCAAATGAACTAGCTGAACTTAAGGTGCAATTGAATGAACTTTTGAAGAAAGGGTTGATTCGTCCTAGTTCATCGCCGTGGGGATGTCCTGCTATCTTTGTAAAGAAGAAGGATCAGTCGTTGCGGATGTGCGTAGATTATAGACCTCTCAATGCAGTCACTGTCAAAAATAAGTACCCTCTACCGTGAATCGACATCTTGTTCGATCAGTTGTCTAAAGCTAAAGTTTTCTCCAAGATCGATCTAAGATCGGGCTACCATCAAATTAAAATTCGCCCGGAAGATGTTCCAAAGACAGCCTTTTCTACCAGATACGGTCTTTATGAGTATCTTGTTATGTCTTTCGGCTTGACAAATGCCCCCGCACACTTCATGTACTTGATGAATTCGGTGTTTATGCCTGAATTGGACAAGTTTGTGGTGGTATTTATTGATGACATCTTGGTATATTCTGTGAATGAGGAGGATCACGCTGAACATCTGCGTATAGTCCTCACAAGGCTGCGTGAACATCAACTATATGCAAAGTTCAGTAAGTGCGAATTCTGGCTTCGTGAAGTACCTTTCCTTGGGCATGTGTTGTCCGATGGAGGAATTATGGTGGATCCCGCCAAGGTACAGGAAGTACTAAACTGGAAGGCTCCTATCTCGGTTCACGAGGTCCGAAGTTTTCTTGGTTTGGCTGGCTATTATCGTCGCTTCATCCCGGATTTCTCCAAAATAGCCAAGCCAATGACTCGGTTGCTGCAAAAAGACACCAGGTTTGTCTAGACTCCTGAGTGTGATGCGGCTTTTCACCAACTACGAACCCTCCTAACCTCGGCTCCGGTTTTGGCACAACCGAATATCGAGAAACCATTTGATGTTTATTGTGATGCCTCAGGCATAGGTTTGGGAGGCGTTTTGATGCAGGAAGGCCGAGTGATTGCATATACTTCCCGACAACTTCAGAAGCATGAGGTGAATTATCCAACGCATGACTTAGAACTGGCTGCAGTTGTTCATGCTTTGAAAGTATGGCGGCATTATCTGCTGGGAAATGTCTGCAATATCTACACCGATCATAAAAGCCTCAAATACATCTTCACTCAACCCGAGCTAAATATGCGTCAGAGAAGATGGCTCGAGTTGATTAAAGATTATAATCTTCAAGTACACTATCACCCAGGCAAGGCAAATGTGGTTGCGGACGCTTTAAGCCGTAAGTCTCATTGCCATTCCTTAATTGAAACTGATTTTTACCAATCTCGCCTGTTACATCCGGCAGTCCTGTACAACATCACTGTCAGTGGTACTCTCAGAAATAGAATCATTGAGCTCCAAAAGACTGACCCGGGTATCTTTCACATAAAACGGAAGATGAATGAAGGAGAGACTAAGCATTTCAGGTTAGATGACGAAGGTGTGCTGTGGTTTAAGGATAGGTTAGTGGTACCTAAGGACCGAGAGCTTAGAGATCAGATCCTGTCCGAAGCACATTCATCCAAGTTGTCCATCCATCCTGGTAGTAATAAGATGTATTATGATTTGAAGCCATACTATTGGTGGACCAAGATGCGGAAAGAGATAGCTGCATATGTCGCTAGATGTGACACCTGTTGCAGAGTTAAAGCTGTGCACATGAAAGCTGGGCTACTTCAGCCACTTTCCATTCCAGGCTGGAAATGGGAAGAGATAAGTATGGATTTCATTGTCGGTCTTCCTCCTACTGTCAAAAATCATAATTCCATCTGGGTAATTGTGGATCGTTTGACCAAATCAGCTCACTTCATTCCAGTTAGAGTGGACTATCGTCCCACTGACTATGCTGAGTTGTACTTCAATCAGATAGTCCGGCTTCATGGGGTACCTCGTACTATCGTTTCTGACCGTGGTCCCCAGTTCACTGCTCGCTTTTAGGAGCATTTGCATCACCTTCTGGGAACCAAGTTAGTGAGAAGCTCGGCTTATCACCCCTAGACATCGGGTCAGACAGAACGAGTTAACCAAATCTTGGAAGATCTGTTGCGAGCATGCGTCATTTCATCCAAGGGTTCTTGGGAAAAATGGTTACCTCTAGCCGAGTTTTCGTACAATAATAGTTATCAAGAGAGTATTAAGATGGCCCCATTCGAAGCTTTGTACGGTCGAAAGTGTCGAACTCCACTAAACTGGGTAGAAGCTGGGGAAAGAAGGTATTATGGCATTGATTTTGTCCAGGAAGCCGAGGAACAAGTCCGTACCATCCAGAAACACATGGCTGCAGCACAAGCGAGACAGAAAAGCTATGCGGATCGTCGTAGAAAACCACTCGAATTTGAAGTTGGAGACTTCGTTTATTTGAAAGTTTCTCCAATGAAGAGTGTCCAACGTTTTGGTGTTAAGCGGAAACTTGCACCAAGATACGTGGGTCCTTTCCAGATCATAGGCAAGAGTGGAGCTGTTGCGTACAAAATCCAGTTGCCTCCTGAGATGAGAGCCATATTCAACGTTTTCCATGTATCTCAGCTTAAAAAGTGTCTTCGGGTTCCTGAGGAACAAGTTCCTTTAGGTGATATCAGACTGGAATCCGACCTAACCTATGAAGAAAAGCCAGTCCGAGTGATCGATACTCAGGAACGAGTAACTAGAAGTAAAGTGGTTAAGTGGTACAAAGTGATGTGGAGTAATCAGGGAAGTGAGAGTGATGCTACGTGGGAACGAGAGGATTATTTGCGGGATGGTTATAAAGAATTCTATGAAAAATGGTACGCTTTCTAAATCTCGGGACGAGATTTTTATAAGGGGGGAGGGCTGTAACACCTCAAGTGTTTAGCTCCATAATTGCATTGCATTTGCATTGCATAAGCATAAGCATGCATCATTCATGTTTGTTATTTTATGTGATGCAACACATGTGATTATTCTAGGGTTTGTTTGATTTATTTCATGAAGTATTTGATAGTTGGTGTAACAAAAAGGTAAGGTAGCCAATCATGACCTACAACACCTTAGTTATACTTAGGGTAACATTTGCAACAAGGTTCATGTTGACCAAAATTACAAAATTGCCCTCCAAGAGAAGTTTGACCACCATTTGACCCTAGAAGGCTCTAGTTTGACCAATTAAAAAGTCTAATTTAGATACCTTGCATGGAAGAGCACCCTTAAGTAAAGTTGTAGAGAATTTCATGAGGAACAAAAGTTCTAATATGGCCATCTCATGAAAATGACCAGAGCATGCTCAAAAATGGCCCACAAGTCAGCTTGAGTGGTGATCAACACTTAGAAAAATTCTAAGTCTGGAAATTGGACTTTTCAGTTTCACTGTACCTCACTTTAGCAACTTGTAACTCACAAACTAGGCCAAACCAGTCCTGGAGCCAATTGACAAAGTTGTTGTCCACACATAGCTCTACAACATTGTCAATATCACCATCACCTGGTTCTCAATAGTTTCGGAGATATAGTGTCAAGAAGTTAGGGTTTCAATCGGCGTTGATCTCTGAAACTGCATTTCAGTTTTCAGGTGACCCACTTTGGAGCTCTGTAGTTTCAAATCTAGGCCGAACCAGTCTAAGCTCCAATTGACAAACTTGTAGACCTCATGTAGCTCTACAAAATTGGTGTAATCATCTTCGACTAATTCGAACCGGTTTGGGAAATAATTATCGTGGAAGTCGCTCTGTCAGTCGAGCTCGATGGCACCGTGCACCGCAATTCAGTTTCGTCAGAGGAGGGGGCGTGGCCGACCGGCCACAGGGCCTCGCCGACGCGTGGGCATGCGGTGGCGACCGTACGCCGGTCCTGGCCCCACCGGTCAGCCCACGACGCCTTCAAGACCGCCACGACGCATCAAGGCTGCCTCCATTCCCTCTCCCTCCCTCGTTCGGTTGCAAAGCGGAGACACCGAGCCGCCATTGTCGCCCCCACTCCGGCGAGCTCGCGCGCACTCCCCACTGCACCGCCGCTCACCAGACCTCGCCAATCCCTCCGCCTCACCACCCTCCATCCCCTTGACCCACCGAAGCCCGCGATTTGACTCAAGGTGAGCCGCATTGCTTTCTTCCCCGTCTCCGAGAGGTCGCCGGAGCCTGCCATGGGACCTCACCGTGGTCGGGGTGCTTCGGGTCTCTCTCCATCTTCCCTTCCTAGCAAAATGGATCCGCCTAGCTTCAGTGAAGCTCGTACCGAGCCTAGACCGCACCGTGCATCCTCACCGGCGACGGTGCGCCGCCACCGGACATCACCGGCCGCCGCTCGCGGTGACAAGCCCCTTCCACCCTATCCCCATCCATTCCACGAGCACCAATCGACGCACCGGGTGACGGAGAACACGAGGCGGTGTTCGATTGGCCGAGCGAGCTCTTCTCCGGCGAGCTCGAGCTCGTCGGAGCTCGCGGGCCTCCGCCTCCCCTGTCTCCGGTCACTGACCACGGGGGCCCGCCCATCAGTGTCGCGCGTGGGCGGGAGCGCTGAGCGGGCCGCGCGCGCGCGAGTGTGGGCCGAGTTTCCCGGGCCGGCCCAGTTCATCCGAAATGAAATTCATTTTTATTATTTTGTCACTGATTTTTGTATAAGTTGGAAAAATATAGATCTAGGGTTTTAATGATCCAAAAATCGTGAGATAAATTTTGTTGGGGTCTACATGATGTGTAGTATTTTAGAAAAATATGGATCTGGCATGAGATGTTTAAATTCTGTAAGAATTTAATAGATCCTTTAAATGTGTTTTGGAATGCATGCAAATTTATTAAATTTATAACTTGAGCTGTAGTGTTCCATAAATCATGAAATTTGGTGGGTAGGTTACTCTATGCTAGCCCTAGCTCAGGTAAAAATTTGGGCATCAGTGCTTAAGTAAATTCCAAGTTATAATGCTATCTTGTTATTCTAGGAAATACTTAAATGAATTTTTGTAATTTTTCTACATGTGCAATGTTCATATAAATTTTTGGAGAATGTCTTGGTACCCTAGAGTGTCCAAGAAAATTTAGAAATCTGTTGTTTGACACTTTTTACTATGCTTTGTTATTTATACAAAAATCAGCCTTTTAGGCTTGTGAATTTTGTTCAGAGAGTTTCTGTGAATAAAACTTGTTCAAATTTTTACAGTAGTCTCTTTTTGGGTCAGAGAGTCCCCTGTAATTTTTGTAGAATTTTAGGAGCAGTTTATATATATGTTTGAAATTTCACTTAATTACTTAAGTAAATTAAGAAATGGGTTTAAATAAATATTCTATGTGGGCACACCTTACTTTCTGGTGTTCTTGTGACATTTGTGAACTTGTAGTAGTATCAGTTTGGTCTTAGAGAATGTTTGTCACATCAATAAATATTTAACCTTTGTAATTTTAGGTTTTCTGGACAGCTAGTAGTAATTCTAAATTTGGCTTTGATAAAAATTGGTTGCTGGAAAACTTGTAAATACCAAAGTTGGAGTAAACTTGATGAACTAGCTTGTGTCAAATTTTGGAAGCATTTGGCTTAGTAGTTTGAGAGTTACTGTTGTTTAAAGTGGCAGTTCAAAATCTGCTACTCTCTGTTTTGAGAGGACAGATTCTGGAACTTGTGAAGTTTAACATGGAAAACTTAGGAGTTTGGAGTTGAGGTCTGAAAATGAATTGTAGTGCATTTCTTAGGCTTTCCAGATTGTCTTAGATCATATCTTTTGGAATTGTAAATCTTCAGTTGTGATAAAAACAAGTAGCTGCTGTCCAGAATGCTTACTGTGGTGTTTGCTGATTGATATGGTGTATTATCCTAAGACATGCTACTTTTGTAATTGTTAGGTGTTAGGGCCTTAACTGAGGATGAGCAGCTTTATCTTAGGTTAAGTAGATTAGGTGAGTACTTCTCTACTGGAGAAGAGATTTGCACATACTAATAAAATAACTTGAATAGAGTATTTTATTCTGAAATGCATTTCATTCCGAGCATGTTGCACCCATTTATGCATTCATGATATTTATTGTGCATTCATGCAATAGGTGTACCGGAGGGGGTCACTCTCCTCGAATTCGAGCCTGTGATTCCGGAGGAAGTCCAGGACCAGCCAGAGGAACCAGCGGAACCAGTCGGCGAAGGAGACGCCGCTGAAGACTTGCCCGAGTGCCCTGACCACCGGCCCTCAACCTTTCTGAAAGGCAAGCCCCGGTGCATGCTGAACCTACTGTTTTATAAATTAATCTTGAGTACTTTTAATTGTTTACTGCATTAAGTTATAGGAGTTATATGAAAACACTTATTGCATTATACCTGTCCTTGTCCAGATATCGTACTTAATCCTATATTAGGTTAGGCACGTGTCAATGCTTAGCCCTGCTTAGTTCGGTAGAAGTCGGGTGATTTCCGGTCATCCGCGAGATGTAGGAAGGAGTCACGAGTGGCTTTATGGCTATCGTGGATGGAACCATGCCTTAAAATGAAATTGAGACCGGGCGGGAGTTCGATAGTACAGCCGCAAGACACTTCACGTCTTGGGTGTGGAGCTATGCCCGTCTGAGTCGTTTAAGGACCGATTCGCTGTACGTCCTTGAGTCATGTTGAACGCAGTCTAACACTTAGTTGGCCGGATAAGTCGTTCCGACCGCGAAGTCGAGTAGTATGGTTCAGGCCGGGAATCGAATGGTAGGTTGCATCTTGGAGGAGAGAAAGGATGTGCTTGGGGACATTGGCGTGAGACCAAGGGGGGTTAGAGTCCCTATCACCTGGCAGAGTGTCGCTCTTGGGGACGCGACATTATTCGGGCCCGCGATTCCTGAACTGTACAAAATATGACCTGAGCAGCCTTCGCCAGGCGTGACTCGGTGAGTGTTAGAAATACCCCTCCAGCTGGATAGGAATTCAATTCGAATCGCCGTCGCTCCCGGTTAGTGAGCACTTGACTTGAGCAGCGGCAACGTAGAATTCATTAAATGAACTGGTGGTTAAGGGAATGATACAATGTTGCCATAATGATATACCTGCTATGGATATAATAATCATGTTGTTTGATTATAATCAAGTGTATGTTTAGTACAGGTGCTAAGATAGATGACAGGTAAATGCTAAAAATAACTGCTAGTACAGATTATAAGAGTTTCAATTACTTATGCCTTTATGCAAAATGTAATGTCAGCTAGCCTCTTGTGTAAGCCTTGCATAATCCTTGGTGTCATCTTATTTCTGGTTTTCGACGGGTAAGTCTAGCTGAGTACATTCTAGTACTCAGGGTTTATTCCCTCCTGTTGCAGATGACATGCTTTATCAGGGCTTCTGCAAGACGTGTCTCCACCCTGCAGGTGATGATGACTAGATCACAAGGGCGTGATCGTCTTTATGTACTTTCCTCATGCTTTTGCGGGATGTCGATCATCCAGACTGGCAGTATTTAATTAACTAGTGTGTGTGTTATGCTTCCGCTACTTTCAAACTTGGTTTGTAATATTTGCTACTCCGTGGTGTAAACTTATTTCGGAACTTCTTGTGAAATGTAACGTACGATGTGTATGTTGAATGATGCGATCCTGGTTGTAAGCAGTTTGGTTTGAAATCCTTCGTGATTTCGATTGACTACCGGGATTATATGGGCTCAAGTTTGAAAATTTGAGCGCTTCGGTGCTTGTTTTCGTACTTGTGCTCTTATAATTTGGTCGGTTCTGTTACAGTCTGAGGCTCTGAGCAAAGTGGTTTGGAGGTAGATGGAGACGAACGCCAGGCATTGATCTTCCGGGAGTCAAGTGGATGCGTTTATTAGTTGCATCGACAATAAACGCAATACAAAATGACGTTTGTACAAACTATACAATATTCGCCTCACTTCGTTAAAAAATTATATTCGTCTAGGATGGGGGACATGGTATTCTTTTGGACGTTGAGAGCAAACATACACCATCCAAATTAAGTTAGAATAATATGATTAAATATTCATGAATATACATGAGCAAAATCATAAATTAATATACATATACGAAATTATTGGTCTAGTATTCACTAGCATGCCATGTGTTAACATGCATAATTGGTGATTAATAGGTTTATGAACATATTAATTTATACACATCTCATATAGATTTAAAACGGGATGAAAAACGGAATAAATATGGGTCAATTTCGGGTGAAAACGGGATCCTGCGAAAACAGACAGAAAAACTCCTCTCTCATTTCCATAAATACGGAAACGAACGGACAAAAGTCAAAAACGGAACGGGTCGGAACGGGAATTTTTCCATCCGTTTTCAACGCTAATTAGAACTCTGGCCTGCTGGACTATATAAAAGAGGGTAAGACTCTCTATATTGGCAGAACAATAGGATCAGACTTCATGGTTTATACCCTAAAGCATAAGGCGCAACATACTATTCACCACAGACTGGACGTAGGACACTATTTCAGCATACTGAACCAGTATAAATCGTTGTCTCTCTGCGTTCATCATCGAGTTCTGCATATGCCGATGCCCCTCGAACAATCGTCCAGGGTAACCCCGCGAATCATGTTTCTTTGGGTTTAGCAGCGGACTGTGGTAATGATATCAGAGTATCAGATTCTTCCCTTCGCCATTGCAATCCACCTTCTGTCATTGTTGTCGGATAAGAAACAAAGAATCCATATATCAGGTCAGGAACATGACTGAATTTTTAGTGCATGACTTGCCATTAGCCTTTAAAATATCGTTGCAAGGAACCAGGCCTCCGAATGAGCACTAAGAAAATTTGGTTTTACCTCCTTTGAGCAGGTAGACAGAAGCACAAGCAGCCAGTTCGGGTGTACAGCCCTGTCCAACTGATGTCATTATCTGCGGGCAGAATCCAGTGTTTACGCATTTCAAATTCGAGGTCGGCTGCATGCAAACAACAAACACGCATGGAAGTAGTCCTCTTTAATATGGTCACACAATTTACAGTTAGCCTGTGGAAATACATGTCGGAAGCATTGGAAGTTATGCAATAAAAGTTCGTGTGCCAATTAATACTGCAGAAATGATTCTTTGTTGCATGGTAAATGGATGGTAAATAATCAAACTAAGCCAAACTGTTGATATCCCCCTTCATTCTTGTAATAAATAAATTATTTGCAAAATAAAAATATCTCCTAAAAAGTTGGTATTCAAGTCCGTAACCATGTCCTCCACTTTGGGTGACAAACACTATTGCCATGCACGCATTAGTTAATATTGATGTTTCTTATCAATCAAGAAATATAATGTTATGTCTGTAAGTTAGGTAGAGTATTATACATAGCTAATGATTTTATTTGGATGCTTAATATAAAATACGCAGGAAGGAGCAGGGAACAAACCAAAATATGAGAAAAAGGAAAAGGGTAATCAATAGCAGATAACACAACAACTGACTGAAAGTAAAATTACTTCTAGAAGAGATCTGCCGGAAAAAGCAATGCTCACAGCAGGAATTGGCACTGTGCATCTGTGTAACTGCAGAATATCCATGTTTTCATTTCAATTTAAATGAGTCGTCAAATATTATTTCAAAGCTACACTGCATCCACAACCACAATCTGGTGTCACAGCCAATAAACAGAAATAGGTACATCTGCTCCCTTCATGTGTGTGCACAAAGCTATTAAACTATCTAAGGAGGTACCTAGACACATAAGCTATACAACTAAGAACTGAACAGTGGTAGATTCTATGAAGTACAACAATAGCACTCACTAGCACACAAAATAAAGAGGTCGACATAGCAGCTTCAGGTAAGAGTAAGAAAGTTAAGGGCTCAGCAATACCTCAGTTAAAAGGCTCAGCAATACATTGGAGGTATCAACTATGATCTCATCTCCAACGGGTTGACGAACATAAAGCATGGATGGTTTTCTCTAGTCCGCACCTTGCATAATAAAAGAAGAAACAAGAATTGTAAATTTGAAGTGAAACAAATGAAAGCAGAAGGAATTCTCGCAGAATAGTAAAAAAAATGGCAGTACTGGTACTTTCATGCACCTAAACTTCAACCTTGCATATATATCGAGTTTAATTGAATCAAGAATATAGGTGAAAGGTACGTCACATAGGAAACAAAAAAAAAAAAGTAGAATGAAAGGGCACTGCTTGTAGGAAACTGTAATAAATTTCAAGAAAAAAGCATTGGGTAATTGGTGACCACAGGTGTAGAAGAACCTCAAAAGTAAAGAAAAAGAAGGGTTATGCTCTTACTTCTGTCAGGGCAAAAGGACAGTGGCTTCATGCAAGCTGATTTATCTGCAAGTGTTTAGCAATATCATTAGGTTTTAACAAAGCTTCTATATCAGTGTTCATATCAAGTTCAGGGGTGTGCAGACAGGAAAAAGAACCTAGTCAAGTTTAGATAGTCCTGCAAGAGGCGAACAGGTTACTGGTAAAGGCATCAAAGGTCATAGTTGTCTTATGACTAAAGAGACCAACATTTGGTTTTGGATTTCCATGTGGATTGGATCGAATTCATGCTGGGAAAATGATGATAAGAATACAAATTTATTCAATAACATTAGTTGTCCAGCAACTAAGAATGCAATTTCTCCAAGACCAGCACCATGACTACTAAGATGGGGAGGAAATAGCCTAGCTAGCTTCACCCTGGACCATCCGACTTTTCAAATGTACATCGATATGGTTGTCAAACTATTTTTGTAGGAAACAGTTAAATCAATAGCTAGTTTTGTTGTGATTGGTTATAGTCTCCCAGGTATGTTAGGCATCATGCCTTACCTCATATAGCATCCCTACAATTCTGAATGATTTGTTGTTGATATCGCCAAAATAATGGAGACTTATAAAAAAAGGGGGAAAATAAGTAACAAATGGTGAAATCTCGTTGAATTTTTCCATACCAAAAAGGGGGGAAAACACTTAAAATAATGATTTTGGAGCAATACTAAAAAAAACAGTGCTATGGAACTGTAGATTATAATCCTAGCTTTTATAAGCAAATGCAACAGACTAAATAGCTAATCCGAAACTGTATCGTCTAATATATGCATTGCTATCTTCTCATGGAGGACTCACTTGACCACAAGCGGTCATGGATTGATTCCATAATTAACATATGTAATTGGCAAATCCAAAGCAATTGGCTTCATAATCCACAAGCAAGTAGCACATCTAGCAGCTGTACTAAACTACAATCCACCAAAAGTGTAATATAAATTTACAAAATCAAAGTAAAGATCAACCAAATCGATGTACAGATGTATAAGATCGAGGATGCAAAAATAAAAAGCTTCATGACGCAGGAAGGTAACTGGTGCCCAAAGGAGGATGAAGAATGGCGTGTTACCTATATGCAGTTTGCATGTCGGAGGATTGGCAACACCCGTAGTGCGCGGCTGCATTGAACTACAATCTACCAAAAAATATAATACAAATTTACAAAATCAAACTAAAGGTCCACCAAACCGATCTACATATGTCACTACCAGAATTGACTTCTTTGCCGACGTCCAAACACCGTCGGCAAAGGCGTTTTCGCCGTCGGCAAAGGTTTTGCCGACAGTTTTCCACGTGGCCGTCGGCAAAGCGCCGTCGGCAAAGAAAGCGTTGGCAAAGCTTTGCCGACGGCCACGCCAGCCGTCGGCGAAGAGGCCGACAGCCATCACGGTGACGGCTGTCTTTGCCGACGGCTGACGGGACGGCCGTCGGCAAAGATTTTTTTGTATTTATTTGCCGACGGTTTTTAAAAATACCGTCGGCAAAGAATTTCTTTATTTTTAATTTTTTTGCACAAAAATGTCTTTGCTGAAGGTTGGCCGTCGGCAAAGTTATGATCACTTTGCCGACGGTCGCCTCAGCCGTCGGCAAAGCTGGGAGTTTCTGGAAATTTTTCCCAACTGTGCCGACGGTTTGCCATCGGCAAAGCTGGGAATTTTTTTTCTTTTTTTTCTGTTTCCTGCATTCTCAGCACGATATATTCACATATATTGAACATTTCATCACATGATTCACACAATATCACAAATGGACCGCATTTCAGCAACAAATGCAGTTTCAACATGAATCCATTCATAACGTGCTCAAATTCATCCATACATGTCCAACATACACAAAAACATGTCCAACATCAACATCGACGACTATCTAGCTCTGTGCGTCGTCCCTAGGTGTCCCAGAGCCCCCACCTTGCTCAAACTGATTCCAACCCGACTGTGAGTACGTACCGTAGTGCCACATGTACGGCGGCGCAGGGCCTCTTAGCGACCCCGAGTACCCCTGCTGTGTCGGCTCCCCTGGCCACGAGGAGTACCCCTGATGCGACGTTGGAGGATGGCACATGAAGGGCTGCGTGGGGAAGGTCGAGTACACTAGATAGCCCTGCGGTGGCGAAGGACGCAGTGGAGGGCTGGCATTTGGAGTCGGGTTTGAACTCGCCGACGGTGACTGCACAAAGGCCAAGTTATGTGATTAGTACCCCATGTATGGCCGCACAAGTTAAAGCGACAGGCAATATACTCATCGGAATTGGTCCCGGAGCGTGCACTGGAATAGGAACTGGAACTGGTGGTGGAGCGAAGATCGAGGGAGGAGGCTCCTGCGACCTCGGCATCTGGGACTGGAAGTAGCCGACGGTTTTCGCGTGCACTTGCTGGTAGTGCTGCGAAAGTGCCGCTAGGTTCTGGTCATAGACCCTTGCCTAGGCCTCCTGGTTGGCCAGCAGTTGTGCGACCGTGGCCTGCAATATTACACCCGCAAGGTTGATGGTATATGTGAAGGCAAGGTACATCATGTGTGAAACGAGTGAACGACGAATGAAACTGCACTTACCTGAAGTGTCGCCATCTGCTATGCGCTGCTCTGCTGCCGCGGCGCTATGGGGATCTGCGATCAGCTCGCCTCCGCGTCGGCTCTTCGGATCTCGCTCAGTGTCGGAGCCTCGTCGATGACGTTGCCGAACAAGGCTAACCGGCCGTGCTGCTACCCTCCTCCTATCCTCATAACGAGCTCAGGGTCCAGGGGGGGCGGTGGTGGGGTCGAAGTCAGGCCCATGGCGCACGCGAGCTGTGGCGATGTACTAGGCGAGCTTCTCATAGATGTTCGGGTTGGTGTAGGCCTCTGGCCCTTCCGCCGGGTCATAGACGTTGGACGGGTCTTTTGCTCTGCCCTTGTGAGCAAGGGCATACCCCATGTACTCATTGATGTCCCACCCCGGATGCGCCTCCATCTGCGAGGATAACACAAATATGGTTACAAGTAGTGACAATTGAGAGGTATAATAAATAAACCAACAGAAGCATACCCATTTTTCCATGTACACCGGGAGGCACACGTTCCCTTGTTTGTGTGCTACCGGAGGATTCACCAGGCGGCGCTCCCGATGTTCTCTGCGCGCCTCGTATGCCTCATCCGTCGTCCACGCACGCACCATTTGCTCCCAGCAGTCCTCTTTGGTGCCCAACCAGCCTGGACACACCTGCATGACATCTAAGCATTCGATATTTTAGAAGATGAATTGAATGTGTCACGTAAGGAATCATAACGGATGTTTCCTACTTCATTACCTGCAGGTACTGCTCCTCGGTGAGGTCGGTTTCCCTGTTCAGTATGCGCTGCCTGACCGTCGGCTTCTTTATGGTCTGGCCAAGCTTATTGGCGTAGTAGGCGATGAAGGCCTGGAGATGCACCTCATAGTATAAGTCCTTGAGATGGTCTTTGCAGATCGCCTCCTGCTGCTTGTCCTTCCGTGCGTCGGTCACACCCTCGTCACACCTGAAGTACAACTGCACACAGACATCACACATCATTTCATTGTTTGAAGAAAGTCCAGCGAATGCGTAGTATCAGAGACTCACCCAGAACTCCCTCTTGATCTTCTCAGCTAGGACTTCGCCATCTGCATCCTGGACCTTGTAGAAGTTTTTCCATTTGTATGGCACGCGGCCATTCACCAAGCCAGGGTGGTGCTCTCGAATCAGCAGGCCCTGGGTGCCATTTGGATGGCGTGCACCGGCCTTTAGAGGCAACACCACCCAGCCCCTGCACGAGTCATTAAGATCAGTTGTTAATATGCAGTTTGAACGTGAACATGTTATATGTATGAACTAGTGGAATACACAATGGTTACTTACTTCACGCCCACGGGTTAAATCACCGGGCGTCTGTCGGGGAGCGGCACGTCGTGCAGCGATGAGGGCCCGTGCTGGTAGGGCTTATCCGCAGGTGAGGAGCTCAAGGTGCCTAGTGTGTGCTCGTCGTCCCCATCGTCGCCGCAGAGGTCGTCGTCGTCGTCATCGTCGCCGCAGTCACCGTGGTCGTCGCCGCCGCCGTCACCGTCAATGTCGTCGTCATCGGTTGTCGTGGTCGTCGCCCTCGGGAACAGCCTCCTCGACGACCTGCGGAGGGGCCTCCCACCCGTACTGGTCGACAGGTCCACGTCAAGAAGCTCCTCGTCGTCGGGGGCGGCGGCCTCGGGGTCTCTCTGGTATGCCGATTTGACCCTCGTTCGCCTCGGCCGGCTCCTGCCCAGCATTTTGTCGAGTGCCTGTAATGACAAAGATTAAAACAGTTAGTAACAATAAAAGACAAGTACTTGTAAATAAACATAATTGCAAGGTAATAGAAATAACAACATAGTATTACATGTATTAGAAATCATCTCCGCAAACGGCAATATGACTGGCGTGGACTCGTCATCACTACTTTCGTCATCACTATCAATATTGTCGAGCTCTCCATCGTCATCATCATCTCCGTCGTCATCATCGTCATCAGGCTCTACATCGTCCTCAACAAGTCTATTGCGCTTCATCTCCCACTCCTCAAGGATTCGTAAGTCCTCAGCATCGTGCACCTCATCACCCTCGTCCTCATCGATGTCGTTGTTTACCTCCATACCCATCAGCGAAAGCATGTCTATCTCCAACTACCTTCTAGCCCATCAGCTTGATAGAACTCATCTGTCGTTGGGTCAAAGTTGTAATCATCATCGTTTGGGACAGCCGCTTTACCGTGCGGCGATACCAATTTCACAAGGCTCCAACCCGCAAGATTCTCATTTTTTTGGCAGGCCCATGGGAGGTAATAAACTTGTGTCATGTCTCGGTTAGCCACAATATAGACATCGTCTCCTTCATATTTGGAATCCTGTCGAATGTCCACTTGCCCAATCTTTAGGTCCTTTTTTGTGACTTCAGGATCAAACCAGTGGCATTTGAATACCACTGGCTTACATCCTAGGTCTTTGCCAAAGTTAAGCTCAAATATCTCTTCGACTATGCTGTAATAGTCCTTCCCATCCGAGTCGGGCGTATGAACTCCGCTGCACGTGGTTTTTAGGTTGCCCCGTTTCGCTTCGGAGCCTCTCGTGCGAAAGCGATAGCCATTCACATCATAAACATTGAATGACTTGACCCTTCGGTCGAAGCCATTGGCCACCGTTCTCAATTCATCACTCATTTCCGCATCGAAAAAGGCCTGCAAGGTTAGGATAGGTAGATCGTTACATTACTCGCTCCTAGGAGCGAAGTGGAATCTCTAAGTCAGAACGAGGTTAGTTGGATGGTACCTTGCTACTGAACCAAGTGACGAATCCTTTTATGAGAAGATGGTCTTCTTCTTCCACGGTAGGATCCGTACTGCCTATCCAGTTTTCATCAATATATTCCCTAGAAAAACAATACACAAGGGGTCAGATCGATAGGTCAAAGATAGTGGCGTATGTAACAAGCTCATCGAGAACTTACTTCTGATAAGGAATGCATTCGTCAAGGTTCAACAACAAGTAGATCATGATAGTGTGCCACTCATCATGTTGCAAGTACTTGTTGGTCCTTGGGCCTCCGCTTCCGAGATCCCCTCTGAAGAGGCTGAGGTTCGATGAATTCTCGTCGATGTTGTAACGAGGGGTTGGATCGCCAGGTCTGTGAAGTTTCTCAGTATAGTACGCGGTCGTGAATGTAGACACCTCCTCCAGAATGAATGCCTCTGCCACGAAAGCCTCAATTTTGGCTTTATTTCTACACTTTTTCTGAAGAAGCTTTAGACACCTCTCGATTGGATAGCACCAACGGTGCTGCACGGGTCCCCCCAACCGTACCTCACGCGGTAGGTGCAAAATGAGATGCTGCATGGACAGAAAGAAGTCGGGTGGAAATATCATCTCCAACTTGCAGAGCAACAGAGGTGCAGCCTTCTCCAGATCAACACAAACATCCCGAGATAACTCCTTCACACAAAGCTGTCAGAAGAAAAAGCTCAACTCTGCCAGGACGCGCCACACTGGCTCGGAGAGGTATCCCCGTGTCATCGCAGGAAGGATCCGCTCAATCCATATGTGGAAGTCGTGACTCTTCATCCCTAAGACTTTCATAGTCTGCAAGTTCACTTCCCTACTCAGATTCGTCGCATACCCATCAGGGAACTTTAACATCTTCATCCACTGCAGTACTTCCTTCCTATATTCCCTCTTTAGGACGTAATCGGTCAGCCCCTTTTTCCATCTCTTGCCATCGACAGGGGTCTTCATCATTAGCTTTGGCCTATCGCAAATCGTTTCAATGTCTAGTCTAGCCTTAACGTTGTCCTTTGACTTCTTGCCAGTGTCCATGAGTGTTGCCCAGAGTGCCTCGGCTACATTTTTTCTGTGTGCATTACATCGATGTTGTGTGGAAGAACGAGGTCCTTGTAGTAGGGGAGTCTAGTCAAGCCCGATATATGAGTCCACATGTGTGTTGGGTACCATATCCTCTAAAACCACCCTTATCTTCATCAACTTGGAGAGCCTCTATCTGCGCAAGGACGTCGGCAGGGCTCTTCTCCCGAGGGATGGGTCATGTACTTGAACACCTTTCATGAAGTGCTTTTCATCTAGCCTCAGTTCGTGGTCCTCAGGCAGGAATTGACGATGCTTATCGAAAGAAGAGTACTTGCCACCCTTCTTCAGCCAGGTGAACATCACATCCTCCTTGCATGTTGGGCAAGGGAACTTCCCGTGAACACATCACGCGCTGAATAAGCCATACGCCAGGAAGTCATGCATTGAGTACTGGTACCACACATGCATTGTGAAGTTCGTCTTTGTAGCTCGGTCGTACGTCCGTACGCCCTCTTCCCAAGCACGTCGCAAATTCATCCCATACTGGTTGCATGAACACACCCATATTGTTGCCCGGGTGTCCAGGTATTATCAGTGTCAAGAACACGTTCCTGGGTTCGAACATGACGCCGGGGGGGAGACTGAGGGGGATCACGAACACGGGCCAACAAGTGTACGGGGACGCCATCATTCCAAACGGGTTGAACCCATCTGTTGCCATCACTGCCCGTACATTCCGAGCCTCCGCAGCCTTCTTAGGATTCATCTCATCGAAGTGCTTCCATGCATCACCATCCGCCGGGTGCTGCATCTTGTCACTGTATCGTTTTCCCTTCTTGTGCCACGTCATTCGTTTCGCGGACTCCTCTGTCATGTACAGCCGCTGGATCCTCGATGTGGCAGGAAGGTGCCATATGACCAACTCGGGGATCTTGGACTGTTTCTTGCTGCCATCACTGCATTCTATCTCCACGTACCTAGAGGCTTTGCACTTTGGACAGTGTGTTGCTGTCTCGTGGTCGCCCCTGAACAGGACGCACCCGTTCTTACAAGCATGGATCGCTTCATACGGCATCTTGAGTGCACGAAGGAGCTTCTGTGACTTGTACGTGTTCTTCGGCAGGCTGTGACCCTTCGGAAGCAGTTGGCCAACTGTTGCCAACACGAGATCAAAACCGTCTCGACTAATGCCCAGCGACGACTTCAACGCTATTAGGCGTGAAATGGCATCCAGTTGCGACATCGTTGTGTTCTCGTGAAGGGGCTGCTTTGCCGCCTCCAACATGGCGTAGTACGCCTGTGCGGTCTCCTCTGGATCTTCTTCGGCCACCTCCATTCCTAGGTGTGCGTCTACCATCATGTCTGTCATCCCGGTATCTGGACAGCCCAAATAATCCATGGACAGCCCTGCCAATCAATCTGAATAGCACTAAGGAGAAACTCTCCAAGCATTGTACAGTTCTTCAACTTGGGAATGGGAAAAGAACAAGGTTTCAAGTTGGGAATGGGAAAAGAGCAAGGTTCTTGAAGGATAACTGGTTAAATGGCTGTGCAGCTAAGGATACTTCCCCACCTTTCGGCTTTCTTGGTGCAAAATCAAACGGTAGCAACAGCATTGCAAGGAAGATTACGGGTGCGCAGCTTACTTCACATGGCCAATGATGAGGAGTTACGACAATTCACTGAAGTATGGACAATGCTACCAGAACAGGAAGATGGTATTACTTGGCGCTTCGAGTCGTCTGGCCAATATACGGCAACATCTTCTTACAATGTTCAATTCATTGGTGCATACCCGGATCATAATAGGAACAAAATCTGGAAGCTAAAAGTCGAACCAAAGTGCCGATTCTTTATCTGGCTCCTTCTGCAATGGAAACTCCGTACTGCTGACTGCATCAAAAAATAGTGGTGGCCAGGCAAACCCAACTTGCAAATTATGTTTTAGCCAACCTGAATCACACAAACACATGATGGCAAACTGTATATATGCCAGGGAGGTATGGAGAAAGGTAGAATCATGGTCTGAACAAGCCGGCTTAACTGCAAACCAATCAGTAGCAAACATCAAAGGCTGGTGGAATGAGTTGGTACTTCAGCAAGGCCAGACACCAAACTGCCAGAGAACGACCATAGTTTATACGGCCTGGAATCTTTGGAAAAAAGATGCCGATGCATGTTTGACAACAAGTCATGTACAGTGCAGCAGCTTCTGGGCTCTATTTGAGGCTTGCCTCGAGTGATTGACAGAGTATGCATCTAGAGGCTGGATGTGAGTCACAGCAGCTATATTCAGTCCTTTTCTTTTTCATCTTTGTTTTAGTAGGGTACTGTGGTTTTGTTTTCTTCTTCGTTTTAGCAGGGTAGTGTTGCAGTCAGTAGTTCTCAGATCCATGCAAGTATTGCACTTGCTTTCAACTTAATGAAACAGCAGAACACCTGCCCATTCTGCTAAAAAAAATATTGTACCCAGCCTGCCAATACAAACTGGAGGTACCCAGCCTGCCACTAGGAACTGGAAAGTTACATTTGATCAATATTTTTTTACTTCATGAGTGAGTCTCGAGCATTCAGAATTTCAAATCTTTCATGTATCACGTTGATCCTCAGTATTTTTCTTGAAACGGTCACTTGTTCTATAGTTTCATATAATATATATTGGATCCAGCTTTTAGAAACAAAAAGGATGCCTTAGTTTTCAACAATAGCAGCATGCAACCTAAGGATCTGGGTAGTTTCGATAAGTGCAAGGCCTATACAGTCATAAACAGAACAGGCTTACTTCATTGGCAAGCCAATGGTGGTTGATGTGCAGACCAACCTTAACACGATGAAATACAGTGTACCATACAGTTCTCAGAGTTCTATCCACATGGAACTAGTTCACAGCTGTTTATTTGCAAGCAATAACTTTTTTTTTCTTGAACGTGCATGAGCACGGTATTCATTAAGCAGGAGTAGAAAATACAATGAAAATAAACGTTGAAGCAACAGTAATCCACCGATTACTGAAGCTGCTAGACCGTGCGGCACCACGAGATTGTGATTTACATAATCTAATTTTGCAACCGGTGGCCCATCCACCCTATAGCAGGCCTAGTAGCGACAACAGGTATCTGCATCCTGCTAAGCAGCATTCGCTTGCCTCCTCCTGGATCCTGAGCGGAGAGCTTGGTCTCTTGACGACGTCTTGGGAAACTCGGTCCCAAACGACATTGCGACGGGTGCGGCCGTTCAGGCCACACACATTCCGTACGAAGCAGTTGTCTGTTGCCATTTAAACAACAATTTTGCGGCGTGGTAGACCCTGCACTAGGCTACAGGCCTTCCCCTTCCAGATCGGCCAGGTTCAGGTTCCAGGCCACGGGATCGAAGTCGGGTGAGAAAGAGCCTCTTGTTTCGACGGTGTCATCGGATCGGCGAAGGTTGCCAGGTACGTCTGAAACGCCTCCAAGTCGGCAGGTGGTGCTTCAACAGCCACGCCGAGCTTCTGCATTAGAACCGACTGAGCCTGCAGCGTCGCGTCTTGGCCGCCAGCCGACTGCTTCGTCTGATCGACAGCACGGTGGCAGGGGTGCGCGACTTGCGAAGCCTCGGCCCCGTCTTAAGGATCGGCGACTCCAGCGGGATGCACACACGGGCCTCAATCTCGTCCACTGTTGCGGCGGCAGACACCCTCGGCGGTGACAGGACCACGCTAACAACGCTTGGGCCGTTAGAAGGCGTGCTGAACTCGAGCTCCATGGGTTCCCAGGCCCCTGTGAAGGCGCCACCTCCTGCGTTTCTAGGCCATGCACCGCAGGCCTGTCATCCAGGATGGGCCTCAGCAAGATCCCTTCGCCCCTCATAAGAGGGCTTGCGTCAACGAGTGCCCTCAACGGGCGTGGGCCGCCCCATTGGGCTGAGCGGCGAGGGCCCAAATCAGGCGAGCAAAGGTCCTGGTCGAGGTCCCTCCTTGGCGCCCTAATTGGGGACCGAGCAGCCAGCTCGGCCTCCAACTCCATCGGGTCCACACGGGAAGGGCCGCAGCTTTCGGCGTTGTCAGCGACATGGCCAGACGATGGCTCCAGCAGGTCAGAGGCACGCCCTGATGCGACGTCCGGGATCTCGCGGATGAAGTCTCCACGTCCAGTGCTCCGTGGGGCCCCCTGCATGCAACGGCTCGCACTGGGGTTTGGCTGCCCCCAGCCACCGTTCGCAGGGGCCCACCCTGGCACACGCACATCCGCGAGCCGCTCCGACACCCGTGCCACCACCACGCATACGGAACGCCGGACCGCAGCCACGCCCAAGGGAGGGCGCGCCACCGGCGTGAGGCAAGCGCACGGTCCCTAGCCCAAACGACAACCGCGCGGCGTCATCCGATGAAGAAGATAGGCTCGCCTAGTCTTGGAACTCGACAAGCCGTAGGTGCGCCAGGTAGCGCAAGGTCGGGAGGACGACAAGCTCGACGAACATTCCTTCAGGAAACGACGTTGGAGGGCGGCCCGACGGTGGAGGCGGAAGCCGATCCTCCGGAGCAGGCGGAGGCGGAGGTAGCGACACGTCCAGCACACTGTCGTCCTGTCGAGGTGGAGGAGGAGGCCGAGGGTCCTCCTGAGGCGGCAGCGGTGGAGGAGGTGACGGAGGAGGGGCAGGGTCCACTCGTGGTGGCTGCGGCGTTGGCGGACCACAGCAGCGGGGCACCGACGGGGACCTACCCGTGGAGGCGAAGGCCCCGGACACCGTGTCCGCCGAAACTCCCCTTGAACGCGCCGGGGATGCACGCCTCCTCGGCGCACCACGAGCGCGAGCGGCCGCGCTTGGCACCCGCCACGGAAAGCAGTTCCGGGCAGTGGCGTGCCCGGTGTCCCTCAGTCCTGCAAGTTCGGCATCGCGACGGGAACCCGCAGTCGGCGCGTATATGGCTGCTCCAGAGACAATTGAAACAGAGACTGACAAGGTCCTTCGGAACGGGCCGCGACGAGCGCGGGCAAGGGGGCTGCTAGCGGCGCCACTGACGACGACTATGGACCTCGCGGAACCCATCGGCGTCAAGCTCTGAGGAGAGACGCGCATGGTGAGCGACCACGACGGAACGCAGACGATGCGCTGGTGCCACATCCGCCACTGCCACGGTCCGGGGCCCAGCCCAGCGAGGAGGCCAGCGGCGATGGCAGCGCATAGGTGGAGTCTTCTTGGGGGCGTCGCCAGCCACAGCGAGCTCAAACAAGCCCACCACAATGGAACTGAGCAGAGGTCGCCGCGCGAGCTCTGGTGGGGTGGCGGCGAGCTCCGGGAGGCACCGTGGGGGAGCGCCGGAGGCTAGGAGGGGGGCTTGGGGTGGCTCGGCGGCGGCGGATCTGGGGCCCGGCGATGGGGCGGCGCGGGGGACGGGGGAGGGGAAGGGGGTAACGGCAACTCTGCAAGCAGTAACTGTCTGACCTTTTAATCTATTCACTCAGTCCAGCAGATGGCACAATCAGGTACAGCAATTTTCCATAGCTCACTGAAAGTTGGAGCGGCCTAAATGTTTTATTGTATACAGGAAACAAAATCCTGTGCACAACATTAACAGTGCTTGAGACTCCCTGTAGTCCAAGCTGCTTCCCAAACGTTATCCACTTATGTGGATGTATGTGTAGTGTAGTTAAGCAGTCGGTTCCCACAATTAAATTCAGTACGGCTGGATTTGACACCACAAATATGGACGACAAGGCAAACCTTTGGCCTATCTATGCACAGGAAAGTCAGATTTGCTTCAAAGAAAGCATGGATTTAGCACTAATGGCACACATTCACTCTAGACACTACTGTACTACCATACAGGTTTCAGCTACCGTTAAGGCCCCGTTTGGTTTGGGTGTTAAAGTTTAACTGTAACACTTTTGTCTTATTTGATAAAAAGTTTTCAATCTTGAACTAATTAGGCTTAATAGATTCGTCTCGTAAATTACTCCTAATCTGTGCCGACATACATACAATTAGTCTACATTTAGTACTCCATGCATTTGAGGGAATATTAATGTGATGAGAGTTAAACTTTAACTCCTCCAAACCAAACGAGGCCTAACATGCAGTGTCGTCAGTAGTGGCAATGGTACAACTAGGGATGTATAATCAAATGAGGTATAAACAAGAATCAAGAATTGTACTACTTCAACATAGGTAGGAGCAAGATTATTACCTGCTTTTGGCTCATTGCGTCGAAGAGGCGCCACCTCCGTCATGAACATTGACATGATTGCGATCCATGAGGGCAGTCTGTTACACTCGCGCATTGTCCTGGATGTATAATCCAACCGGGCAGCCCACTAATCCTTTAGTAAGTATTAAATATCAATGCTTATATTAGTTAGTTTATGAAGGCTGCCCCCTCAATTAGAGCTCAATAACAACAAGTGATTGCAGCCCACTAAGATGCAGTCCAATATACCTACAATTGCATGCACGGCTGCACCCAGTTCCATGTGCCGCGACGCACGAGGTGTGTGACTCTTCGTACTCCAATACAGAGTCAACAGTATGTATTGATCATCTTGTTCCCTGACTCCTGGCTGTTCATCTTCCACACCACACGCAATAGGCAGTAGCTAACAGGATGGCAGGAGCATTGGCCGAGCGGCTGAGCCACCGAGACGGGCAGACGGCAAGACTCCCGCCTCCGCCTCCGAGTCATCGCGAGTTCATGAATCGCGACGTCGACGTTGCCGGCGCCGTGCCCAGATGGCCAGACGTCCACGCTCAGGCATGCTGCCTTTCGCCTCCACCCTTCCCCTTTTTGTCTCTGTCACTTTGTGTCTTTTCTTCGTTTCTTCTTTACAGTAGAATACAACACTTTTTTAAATAGCACTTGTTTATAGTTTATTTAATCTAATCACTTGATCTGTATCTCAAATAGTCGAATCCTCTTTTCGATTAGGTGATATGAAGAGGAGAAAACAATTCATAGTTTCTTAAATCCTGTTGGTTCAAGTGCTAATTCTATTCAAGCTAAAAATCTTGTGAAAACTCCTAATGTGGAGAGACAGATGATGGGGATGATGTCTGGATGGGGAAGCGCAGGGGCGACTCGGCCCGAGGCGGTTGAGCTAACCAATGGCCGTTTGAGCTTGAGAAGATGCCCCCGTCTCCATCTGCGCAAAGGCGTCCGGACCACTGGTGGGCCGTGACTCGCGAGGGCTCGGATTAGCATTTTTTTTAAAAAAAAGGAAAAGATTGAAATGGTACTATACTTAGGATCGAGCAGTTCAGGCTTACTGCCATCCATACGCAACAAGAACTAGGGAAAGCTCGTTTCTTTATCACACAAACTTTGGAAATGCCAAGACCTAACAATATGCAGCACCGCAACTTCCATTTTAAGCGACCTAAGAAATGCACAAGTAACTAACTACTCAGCATCAGGAGTTCAGTACCACAATTCAGTAATTCACTGGTGAAGCTGACTCATTTGTGCCATAAATACCTTCCTCGAATGTCGAATCTTCAATATAGAGGTGGTGCTTTAAAAGACAGAAGCTATGTATGCCCAACAGGAGCAGATAACATAAACAGACCTGTCAAAACCAGCTTAAAAACGAAATGTCATGTTTCCATGTGTTAAAACTATTAAGGTTGCATGCTTACAAAGACACTTCATCTACTTTGACATCTACAACAAAATAACTCCCATCGTCTTATTCTTCTACTTGTATATATATTACAACCCTCGTAATTCACATTCTGAAATCAGAGCTTCTCCAGTTACGCCATTAGAAGTTCTCCTTGTGGAACTCAAACTTTGTATTTGTCTTGTGGGTGAAGTCTGCTGAAAACTGCCGTAGCTGTGGCACAAGGACGGGCTCACCACAGTAGAAAACTCCTGAACAGTAATCAGATGTTAGTAGATGATGAAGTCAATTGACGTTTCTAGTGCTTCGACACGATACGAAGATGACATAGAACGTTTCTAGTGCTTCGACATGATAGGAAGGTGACAAAGGACGTGGCATACCGACGCGTTGATTCTCATGGTTCACTGCAACATGTTTGAAGACGCTTCGCCAATTGGGACGCGCAAAGTGCGTCTTCACGCTAGTTCCAGACAAGATGTCGACTCCCTTCTTCGCATGTTGGAGCTCTTGGAGCATGACAATGAGGGCAGACCGTGCATCCCCTTCCTCGTACACACTCGAGCAGTGGTTGTGGAGTTCAATGACTCCATCCTTGTCCTTCTCAGCCACCTCATTCATGACCCCTCGGAACCATTCAAAAGACCCCTCTTCTCTGGTCACCCAGTAGAAGTAGGCCCTCTTTGTCATGAATGGCCTCTTCTTGGCCTTGCCACTGCCCTCAGGTTCGGTGCCTGCAACAGATCCTCCATGCTGAATGTGGTTAAGTACATCCTTCACAATGCTAATCAATGGAGTGGCTCCAATGCCCAGTCCAATGAGCAGGAGAACATCATATTCCCGATAGTCTTGCGCCGGAGCACCATATGGTCCATCAATTAAGAGTCTTGGGAACCTAGAGCATGTCAAAATTCAGGGTCAGATGAATCTAAGAAATTTATATTTTATTGTACTACATTTCAAAACAAATCAAACAAATTCTACCTGGCGTTGCTCTCAGTGATCCCCTTGGAAAGGTCAGCTCTGAGGAGTCCACTTTCTCCATCAGTTGGAGGACGGCATGCCTGGTACATATTTACGTAATTGTCAGTTCCAACAACAAAAGCAATGGTATCAGACATCAAAGTTCACAAATAACAAATTTCACAAGTTGTGTTCACCATCCTCTAAGACCAATAAAAACTCAAAACCTAGGAGCCAAATTACCTCAGAGAAGACAGTCCTAAGACGTGAAGTCCAATCACCCCTTGTGCGAATGTGGACACTAAGATAATCATCTCCTGGCGCTGATGTAATGGAAAATGGGTGCCTGCAAGAGAGGAAAATTATGCACTTCAGTCATCTGATCATATAGTCGAGGTACATCACTTTTCTTGAGGAAGGGTGTAACTGCCTACCATTCGTATGGAGAGACAGCACGGCAGTTTATGAAGATATACTGCCCACTCCGGTACCTGAATCCAGGTGGCTTGGACATATAGAGAGCCAAAACATTCCCTGGATATACTGCAACCTATTGAGCGGGCATAAAATTAGAAGTCAAAAAGGAAAACCAAAACTTTCAAAATGACTTCTCATAAATAAATAAAATGAAAATACTACAGAGTAAGTAGGTATCTTTGTAGAATGAAAGAAAATAGACACTGAAATTCGAGTTGATCACAGAACTTGGGTGGAAGGGTGTATAGCACACCTTGGGTGGAAGGGTGTATAGCACACCGCACACCTACTAACTGAACTTTGCTTTGTTCTCATCATATGCAAGTTAAAAAATTGAATTCAAAACCAAAGGAACGGAATTGTAGGTACCTTCTGAATCCTAACAGCATCATGGCTCCTAAATAGCCGAAGAATGCGCTCACTTACATACAAGAGCACAGGGACAGAAAGGTACATCCAAGTCTGCCATGGTAGAAATGCTCTGTAAGTAATAACTTTCAGAAATTAGATGCTCTCTAGCCAATGAGGGTACAGATCTTTACCGTTTTCTTGTACCATTTCCTGCTTAGATATAAGCAGATCCCATGGACAACGAGCAGTGCATACACAATAACAAATAAGTGGTGCGTAAACCAAAAGGCATTGAAGCCAGTCATTTTCTTGAGGGGATTAGAATCCTTGAGCCTATTACGCCGAAACCATGGCTGGGCCAATACGAAAGCTATAGTCATAAGTACAACCATGACCACACCTGTCCACCCTTCAGTTCCCTTTACAAACCACCAGTAATTTGGTGGCCTTTTGTCTCCAAAGAAAGGCTTCATTGGTTCATAGGCAGCATCACTTGCATGGAGCAGCCGAGGAAAATCACATGTCAGGTGAGCACCAGCATGCAAAGCAACACCAACTGCAACACCTGCTGCTATTACCTGCACAATAATTCCATACATATTACATAATGTAATTTCCACATTAGTAAGTGTAACTATCAGATGGGAAGGTTGACAATTCATTCTCATTGGTCCTCTAGGATAAAAGGAGAGAACTACGTTTCAATTGGAATGGATACTCCCACAGAATGGAAAGGTTCATCCTGTGTTCAATACTAACTGAGTACATATAGTCTTACCTTATGGAAGTTTATGTTGTCATTGAAGGGCACAACAGCTCCGATCTTTGTCTTTGATCGAATCCAAGTGATTGTATTTCGGCAAACAGGAAAAAGAACCAGGGCCATATTGAATTTGAGGGTCTCTGCAGCACCTTTTGCAGTGCACACACAATAACCCATGATGTGAAATACAGCTCGATTACGGTATTGGATGAACTTCCAAATGAAAAGGCCAATGCAGATTGAGAGCCAGAGAGTCATAACCCAAATGCGCTTCCAGTTCTCCTCAAGAAAGTACATGAACTCTTGCCAGTAGTGGTAAAATGGACCTGTGTTCTTGTTTGATGCAAGCTTCATGCTAAGAGCTTTGCTAAGTTTTGAGCTTTGTGTTGTCGATCTTGCAGCAGCTTGAGATGGTGATTGCAGCAAAAGTGCCTCCAGATCCTCAAGCTGTTAATTTTTTAGCATGGGTTAGTTCATGGACTGTGCCACAATTGTTATTTTTGTGAGTATATTGGGCAGACCTCAATGTATCCCAGATTGTCGCGGTCAAGTTCTTCCATAATGAGTGCTGTGTACTCATCAGCCCGTTCCTTGAGCTTGGAAAGTTTGTTTGCTGAAGCACTGAGGGTAATAATCTGCAAGAGCATATTATCACTTGCTTAGCACCTTACAACACACAGCATGAACACATTAGATTTTAAATTCTTGATTCTTCTGACAGACCTCCTTAACCTCCTCTGCTGTGATCCTTCCATCAGCATTCTTGTCAACCCTGACAGAAAAAATTAACAAATGGTAAGTGCCAAATAAAATTGTTGAATACACAACAGCTGGTGTAAACTTATTACAATAGATTTGCTTCTTAGTTTTTTTTTTTAGATAGCATTTTAGTAAGGCCAAGCATTGTTTTATGTGGAGGTGGATTTCCATAGCACATCACATACAGTTATGCATAAAGAAGGAAACCATGCCAGTACTAGTAAGATATTCATCAAAATTTCTAACATGTCAAAGAATGTCTGCAGACGGTTGTCAAAACCCTGATCACTGAGTTGCTCCCAGAAATCTTTCAGCTCATCCTTAGTCAGCAGCTGCTTCGTTATCCCTCTCTTCCTTGCTAATGAATCAAAGACCTGCACTGCAAACTCATCAGATCCATCCATCCCTGCACAATCCAAAGCAATGCTTGTATTAGCATTGTTCAAATAGCTGTATGGACATACATATTCAATAGAACCACTGAAATTACCAATGCATTTCCCAAATCTTGAACGTAGCAGCACGCCATCAACCTGTAGCTGGTTGAACCGTTTCTCCACTGCAGCCCAGCCATCATGACCAACTTTTGCAGTCACAAACTGCAAGCCCTTGAGCGCTACAGCAGCGCCACTCTTGCTTCTGTCCAATCTCTTCCTCATGTTCTTTCCCAACTGTGTCTGTGGCGCCTTATTGCTTGAGCTCTTCATCTTTAGCCCATTTTTCACCTGCCTAATCTTCGATGATAGCTTGCCGCTCCTTGATGAGGAAGGTGACACAAGTGACAGGCCATCAAACCCACCACCATGCCCCGAGCCACCATCATCGACTGCCCTGACATCTTCGATTGCCACTGAATCACGCTGTACAATGGTGATTTCCACAACCTCATCATCATCTTTGAACCTGGTGGTCTTCACGCCCTTCCGGCTTGATTCTCCCAAATTGCCGCTGTGTGGGATTAATGTTGCAGTGTCATCTTGTGACCTCCTAGAACTGCCCGTGTCCATGGCCGCTTCAGTGTCTGCCATATTCTTCTGTACCACTGAGGCCAAGTTCTCAGTCTCTGGTCAAAGGATAAAATTAATAACCAGGACGAGAATAGGAGAAAACCTTCAACAAGTACCGAAGTAAGTAAAAACTTGCCAACTAAAATACATTTCTTATCTATCCATAATCAGTCAAGGAAAGCAAAAACGAGAGGAGGTACACATCCCGATAGAGTAATATTTCATGGAAGTGTTCATTTCTAAAAAGAAAGCAAAAAAAGAACAAATTTCAACAAGATTAAAACTACCTGTCGTTTAGGTACAGAAATTTTGTAAGAAACATTGGCTACAAGACAGGAAAGTCAAAAGGAAGTAAGGGTGATGTATCCTTCAATCAGATCCAGAACTTGCATCACAGAATAAAAATATGCGTAACATGATGCTACTTTAAGAAGAAGATGATAGGGATAGCCCCAACGGATTTACAACCTCGACGGCATCAGCGAGGTTTGAAAAGGGAGGAAGTAAAAGCACCCTAGCATAAGTAAACCAAAAATCAGGGAAACACTCCCATATGGGAAGAAACCGCCCTCCGGTTTGAAATACCGCCCACACAAAAATTCCTCGTGCTCAGATCTAGTGGGCGCTGTTCTCAAATATTAAAATAGAATGGAACACCCGCAACAACCTTTCTCAACCGAACAATCATTTCTCGGTACTAGAAACAACAAACTATAAAATGGAAAAAAAATGGAGAAACGTTTCGGAGTGAATCGCGGTTAAGAGGAGAGGGGAAAGAACTGAACCAAGTGGAGAGAGAAGAAGAAAATCAAGAACAGAAGAAGAAAGTTTAGAAATTTGGGAGGCTGGGATCATGGAGAAGCCGGAGAAGAACTCTTACCTTAAACCCTCCCAGAAGTTTCAGCCGCGGAATGGAACTCCGAGCATTTCCTGAATCCTCCCCTGAAGAACAAAGAAAACCAAGGAATCCAGTCTTCAGCGAGCAGTCGGATTGCAGGCTAAAAAAAAAGAAACAGAGGAAGTAACTTCGCGCTAGAGGATTTCAGATTTCAGGGATGGAAACGGAAACAGCAAAAGGACAAGGTCAGTGGTACCACAGCGCAGGAGTACACGCGGCGCTGAGCCTCAGCAAATGCAGGTGGATTCGCAGGCCAGCCGTCAGCAGCCGGGAGGCGTTCAGGTAAGCAGCAGATGCAGCAAGCGCAGGTGGGCAGGTACTAGGTCCTCGTTTAGTTCGGTGAATTGGCCCTTGTTTAGATTGAAGATTTTTTCAACCTGATGAATAGTACCACTTTCGTCTTATTTGATAAATATTGTCCAATCGTAGACCAACTAGGCTCAAAAGATTCATCTCGTGATTTTGAACTAAACTGTGTAATTAGATATTTTTTTTACCTACATTTAGTACTCCATGCAAGCGGCTAAAAATTGATGTGATGGAGAGAGAGTGAAAAAACTTGGAATTTTGAGGTGATCTAAACATGGGCTTGGGAAGAAAAACACGGTATCAGAATTCCTGTAGCATTTCGTTTGTATTTGGTAAAAATTATTTAAATTTTGACTAACTAGGCTTAAAATATTCATCTCGCAAAGTACAACAAAACTGTGCAATTAGTTTTTGATTTCATCAATATTTAGTACTCTATGTATTTGCCGACATTTTGATGTGACAGGAAATCTTCTTTTTGCATAATGAAATTTGGGGAGAATTGGAAACTAAACCACCCCGTTCCTCCTCAAGGCCGTGTTTAGTTGCGCCAATTTGGCGGTAACAAAATCTGCACAGTGCAGGGCCGTGCACTGTAGCATTTCGTTTATATTTGTGAATTTTTGTCCAGACTAATTAGGCTCAAAAGATTCGTCTCGCAAAGTACAACTAAACTGTGCAATTAGTTTTTGATTTCATCTACATTTAGTACTTCATACATGTACCGGCATTTTAATGTGATGGAGAATCTTCTTTTTACATAGTAAAATTTGGGGAAAAAATTGGCATCTAAATAACAACGATTAAAGGATGAAGGAGCTACGGAGTACAGCCTACTACAGCGGTGGTGTGGCGTGTGCGGGGGACTCGGTAGGAGAGCGGGGCGGAGTGGAGTGGCGCTGGTGTTAGTAGGGATGAAAACGGATCGGATATGGACGGATATCACTTATATCGTATTTGTTTTCATATTTATGTTTGGATTTGGATTCGAATACAAATAGTATAAAAAATGCCGGATAAGATACGATTGGATATCGACATCATAAATATGTGATTTAAATATTCGGATACGAATACGGTATCGGATGTTAAATATCCGAACTCGGATACGGACGGATTAAAACCTCTCTAAACGGATTCGGTCTCAAATACGGTCGGAAAATATCCGTACCGTTTTCATCCCTGGGTGTTCGTGTCAGTTTGTGGCGAGTTGCATTTGTATTGTACGTACACGTTTTCTCCCTAACAAACGCTGGATGGACAGCTTGACTCCCTCGGACTGCTACTACCTACAAAACGCATGTGCTTTTGGTGGCATTGCTGCTGCTGCGGGTGGGGTTGGTGCAGTGCACTTGCAGTTTCTATTTCTATTGCCGCCCAGTTTCCGAAATATTTTACAAAATAGTATTATAGTATTTTCGTTGTTATTTAGTAATTAGCGTCCGATCATGGTCTAATTAGATTTAAAAGATTTGTTTCGTGAATTTCGTTTAAACTGTGTAATTAGTTTTATTTTTTTATCTATATTTAATGCTTCATACATGCGTCGAAAGATTCGATGTAACGAGAAATCTTAAAAAATTTTGTAAAATTTTAGGAACTAAACGGGCCCTGCCTCTAGACTTTGGACCTTGCGATTTGATGGGGTTGTCTGAGCTGTCTGCTATCTAATTGAGGCTGTGTTCACATCCGAAATTTTTGGGAAAAAATTCCTGTAACACTTTCGTTGTTATTTGGCAAAATTTATCCAACCATGGACTAACTAGGCTCAAAAGATTCGCCTCGACATTTACAGACAAACTATACAATTAGTTATTTTTAACTACATTTAATGTTCCATGCATGCGTCCAAAGATTCGATGTGATGGGTGGAAGAGGAAATATTTTGGGAAGTAAACAGGGCCCGAAGCCACGTGAATCTGTTAGTGAATGCGCTGACCCTTTCAAAAATATATATGCGCTGAGGTAAAATCTTGGGTTCATAAATTAGAGGATGAGTTAGCTGTTTGCCGTAACGCTTGAGAATTATGGAGAGTTTTTAAAAACAGAGTGATGTTAGGGTTGTTAAGCATGTACTGCAAGATGAGTTAGCTGTTTTCTTGTACATTGAAGTATGAGGTGCGTTAATTAAGGAGGTAAAACTCGTCTCGCTTTCCACCTGTTACAAGTTGTTACTCCCTCCAATCATGAATAAATATAAACCCATTTCTAAAAGTTTACTAGCTACCTTTACGTTTGTCCTAATTCAATCTATTTTAATTCTGATCGAGTTCAATTAACATCTATTATACCAAATAGGTATATTGTAAAATTTATTTCATAATTGATCAAAGGATACTAATTTAGGGTTCTGGATGTTGATATTTACTCTTATATAAGTTTGGTAAAACCTGACATGATTTAGGACAAATTTAGAAGTGGTTATATTTTAGAATAGAGAGAGTAACGTTTTGAACATCAACACAACATCTGATCACTAAGTTTTGCAAAGCTACTCAGGGTCTGTTTGGCAGGGCTCCTCTCTGGCTCTGGCTCTGGCTCCTTCAGAGGAGCCCTGCCAAACGTTTTCCTAGAGAATCCATTTTTCAGTAAAAAGCAGAGGAGTCGGAGCCGTTTGTGGCTTCTCCGGAGGAGCCCCGTAGGAAGAGCCATGCCAAACACCCCCTCTCTCATACAAATTTGCCCCTATCATTTCCGAACACAACATACAGACATAGTTATAGGGGCCCAAGATCATTTATTTGTAAGTGGGTGTAGTCGTTTTAGGGGGGTTCACATCAAATAAAATATTCATGCATCCAATTTCAAAACTCATAAAAAATCACAAATTCCATATAAGAACTTCCAAATAAAAAATCGTATGCGAAAAATGGCAAAACATGCGCGACGATTAGCCAACTCACACATAAGCCATGTTTGCATCTCTATAGATAATAGCTATCTGTTAATAGTAACCTTTTGGATAAAAAAGGTGCACCTAATAAAAATAGCTAATTGTTAGCTGGACCTCTAGATAATAACTATCTCACTAGTTAGACCAAATCAGATAATAACAGCTAATAGTTATCTTAGTAGCATTTTTCATTAGCTATGGATCCAAACACCCTCCAGCTAATAGGTAGCTAACAGTTAGCTAGCTAATATCATATATGTGCTATTAGCCAGCTAACTATTAGCAGGTAATGAGAAACAATAATGATGGCTAATTTCACTTTCCAAATAGAAAAAATAGGAAAATGACATACATTAATTGCCAGTGCGCTCATTGGCCAACTCACAATTACTTCCTAGTAGATTAATAGGGCTTCCATGTAAGAAGTTTGTAAGAAAATGGACCATATAGGTCATTAAGTTTGGATTTTGGTGTTTGATGATCAACATGGCCATTTTAACTAACAATGTTTGCTAGTATATAAGGTATAGTTCAAATGGATATAAGGTGGGCTTGGACTTAGGCAAAGTGATGGTCCGAATGATCAACACATTAAGCAAGACATTAGAAGCCACATTGAAGACCTGCAAGATATGCTAGTAGTCTAAGACACCAAGAAGTAGAAGTTGGACGCAAAGACAAACAAAATTGAAGCTAGTGAAGCCGAGACAAAGAGGTGGATGAATTGAAATTGTCTTATGATTTTGGATCTGCCCAAACTGACATGACTTCACTTCAAAGTTGTAGAGCTTTTCATCAGCTTTCTAAAAAGTCCAAGATCATCAAAATCGGAGTTTGGAGCTAAAAGTTATGTCAAAAATACAAAAGTGTGACATGCTGGAAACAAGGTAGCATATAGTTCAATGCTAGACACCTATTAGTCCAATGCTCACCCAATTAGTCCGACGCTCACTGAACTGAAATAAACAGTGACACCTATTAGTCCGATGTTACACATCAATTAGTCTAATGCTCACGAAATTAGGTCGATGATCACAGAAAAGGTTGGAACGCCTAGTTTTTGGAGTTGGGGCTATTTATACCCCTCCATTCGGTAAAGAAAGGTGTGCTATAGCTGAAGAAAGTGTTTGGAGAGTTGAGGCTCATCTATTTGTGCTCTAGCCACCAGAAGTCTTCGGGAAATATTAGGTGCATTAGTGTAGGTGCTTTGTTAAGTGCTTAGGCTAGTTAGACCACCGCTAATATGCTTAATCTAGTTTAGGCCTAGCGTTTAGTGAGGTTTACACACCTCTTACCACTCGGTGCTTACGCGCACTATTGTTGTACATCGAAAGGGCTTGTAATCTTGTGAGACCACCCAACCACGTTTGTGGTGTGGCTGCCAGCCCGTCACTGTGTATTAGAGGGAACGAGGCCTGAGGAGTTTTGGCTAGAAGCTCGGTAGAGAAGACGACGGAGAGCGGACTGGGAGAGGCCATCTCGGAACCCACTTGTACGTGGGTAAGGTCTGAGGCTATCCACAGAGTTACTCGACTAGAAGCTTGGCCCTTGGAAGGCATCATTGTGAGGGGCTCCAATAAGGACTAAGGGGAAGCATGAGCTTCTCACTACCCCAGTAAAAATACCAACATCGTCGACCGAGAGTTTGCATCTCTATTGCCCTTTTACCTTCCGCATTTACATTATGTACCTTGGTTGTGTGCTTTGTATTCCTAGCTTATTTTTATAGGCTAGTGATAGGGTTGGACCTATTGTAACAGAACCGACCAAATTATAAGAGCACAAGTACAAAAACAAGCACCAAAGTGCTCAAATTTTCGGACTTGAGCCCATATAATCCCGGTAGTCAATCGAAACCACAAAGGATTTCAAACCAACTTGCTTACAACCAGGATCGCATCATTCAACATACAACATCATACGTTACATTTCACAAGTAGTTCTGAAATAAGTTTACACACACGGAGTCGCAATTATTACAAACCAAGTTTATAAAAGTAGCGGAAGTAAACACACACCAGTTGTTTAACTACTGCCAGTCTTGTTGATCAACAACCCACAAAAGCATCAGGAAAGTACATAAAAGATGATCACGCCCAAGTGATCTAGTCTTCGTCACCCGCAGGGTGGAGACAATTTTTGCAGAAGCCTTGGTAGAGCATATCATCTGCAACAGGAGGGAATAAACCCTGAGTACTGGAATGTACTCAGCTAGACTTACCCGTCGAAAACCAGAAATAAGATGACACCAAGGATTATGCAAGGCTTTCACAAGAGGCTAGCTGACATCACATTTTTGCATAAAGGCATAAGTAATTGAGACTCTTATAACCTGTACTAGCAGTTATTTTTAGCATTTACCTGTCATCTATCTTAGCACCTGTACTAAACATGCTCTTGATTATAATCAAACAATTATCATCATTATATCCAGAGCAGGTATGAATTGTGGCAACATTGTATCATTCCCTTAACCACCGATTCATTTAATGAGATCTACGTTGCCGCTGCTCAAGTCAAGTGCTCACTAACCGGGAGCGACGATGATTCGAATCGAATTCCTATCCAGCTGGAGGGGTATTTCTAACACTCACCGCGCAGGCCCCTGCCAGGGTCGCACAAGCCATCTTTTCATATGATTCAGGAATCGCGGGTCCGAATGATGTCGCGACCCCAAGGGCGACACTCTGCCAGGTGATAGGGACTCTAACCCCCCTTGTCTCACGCCAATGTCCCCAAGCACATCCTTTCTCTCCTCCAAGAAGCAACCTACCATTCGATTCCCGGCCTGAACCACATTACTCGGCTTCGCGGTCGGAACGACTTATCCGGCCAACTAAGTGTTAGACTGCGTTCAACATGACTCAAGGACGTACAGCGAATCGGTCCTTAAACGACTCAGACGGGCATAGCTCCACACCCAAGACGTGAAGTGTCTTGTGGCTGTACTATCGAACTCCCGCCCGGTCTCAATTTCATTTTTAAGCATGGTTCCATCCACGATAGCCATAAAGCCACTCGTGACTCCTTCCTATATCTCGCGGATGACCGGAAATCACCCGACTTCTACCGTACTAAGCAGGGCTAAGCATTGACACGTGCCTAAACCTAATTTAGGATTAAGTACGATATCTGGAGAAGGACAGGTATAATGCAACAAGTGTTTTCATATAACTCCTACAACTTAATGCAGTAAACAATTAAAAGTACTCAAGATTAATTTATAAATCAGTAGGTTCAGCATGCACCGGGGCTTGCCTTTCAGAAAGGTAGAAGGCCGGTGGTTAGGACACTCAGGCAGGTCTTCTGCGGGAACTTCTCCGCCGGTTGGTTCCTCTAGCTGCTCCGGCTGATCCTGGACTTTCTCCGGAATCACTGGCTCGAACTCGACGAGAGTTACCCCCTCCGGTACACCTATTGCATGAATGCACAATAAATATCATGGATGCATAAAGGTGCAACATGCTCAGAATGAAATGCATTTCAGAAAGAAAAACAATAATCTAATCAAGTTACTTTATCAGTACGTGCAAACCTCTTCTCCGGTGGAGAAGTACTTACCTAATCTACCCAACCTAAGATATAGTTGTTCATCTTCGGTTAAGGCCCTAACACCTAACAAACACAAGAGTGACATTATTTAGGTTACCACATCCAACCCAAAATATCACGGTAAGACATTCTGGACAGCAACTACTTGTTTCTAACATAACTGGAGATTTCCAAATCCAAAAGATATGATCTAAGACAATCTGGAAAGCTTAAGAAATGTACCACAAAATGTTTTCAGACCACAACACTTAATTTCAAAGTTTACCTAGTCGAAATTCCAAAGTCCCAGAATCTGTTCTCTCTAAACAGAGAGCAGTCAATTCTGGACTGTCACTTTAGACAGCAATAACTCCCAAACTACTAAGCCAAATGCTCCCAAATTTTGACACAAGCTCATTTACAAATTTTACTACAACTTTGGTATTTACAAGTTTTCCAGCAACCACCTTTATCCAAGGTCAAACCTAGAAATACTATCAGCTGACCAGAAAACCTAAAATTGTAAAGGTTAAATATTTATTGATGTGGCAAACATTCTCTAAGACCAAACTAATACTACTACAAGTTCACAAAGGTCACAAAAACACCAGAAAGTAAGGTGTGCCCACCTAGAATATTTATTTAAACTCATTTCTTAATTTACTTAAGTAATTAAGTGGAATTTCAAACATATATTTAAACTGCTCCTAAAATTCTACAAAAATTATAGGAGACTCTCTGACCCAAAAAGAGGCTTCTGTAAAAATTTGAACTAAAATTATTCACAGGAACTTCCTACACAAAATTCCCAAGCCAAAAAGGCTGATTTTTGTATAAATAACAAAGCATAGTAAAAAGTGTCAAACAACAGATTTCCTAATTTTCTTAGACACTCTAGGGTACCAAGACATTCTCCAAAAATTTATATGAACATTGCACAAGTAGAAAAATTACAAAAATTCATTTAAGTATTTCCTAAAATAACAAGATAGCATTATAACTTGAAAAGTACTTAAGCACTACTGCCCAAATTTTTACCAGAGCTAGAGCAAGTATAAATTAGTCTACCCACCAAATTTCATAATTTTGGGAATACTGAAACTCAAGATATAATTTAAACAAGTTTGCATGTGTTTTAAAACACATTTCAAAGACCTATTTAAATATCCCAAAAACTAAACATCACATAGCAAACTCATATTTTTCTAAAATACTACACCTCATGTAGATCCTAACAAAATTTATCTTATGATTTTTGAGCAAGTAAAACCCTAGATCTACATTTTCCAAAACTTAACCAAAACTGTGATAGAATAAATAAAAATCAAACAAATCTTATTCGTTACTGGGCCGGCCCGGGAAAGACGCGGCCCACGACTCGCGCGCGCGGCCCGCGACGCACGCGCGGCCTGCTCGGCCACCCCGCCCGCGCGCGTGCTCTGACGAGCGGGCCCCACTTGTCAGCGAGACGAAGGCGGGGGAGGAAAACGGTCGATGACAAACTCGCCGCCGGCGGCAGCTCCGGTGAGACCAAGGGCACAGACACGTTCGCCTCTTCCAAGCGAACCTAGGGGTGCTACTAATTGGAGCAATTGCTGTGACTATGGGGGATGGCGGCGAGCATGGCGGCTCACGACCGCGGTTTGGCCGGCTCCGGCGACTAGACGGCGGCGCGACCCAAACAGTCGGTCCCATGAGCACCAGTGGCTCAAGGCGGACTCACAAGGCCAGAGAAAGAAAGCTATGGGGTCCTAGAGGAGCACGACCACGACGACGGTGGTGCTCCGGCGAGAAACGCCCGAGGCGGACGGTGGCGGAGATGGCAATACGGCCGTACCTTCACACGATTGGCTCAGGTAAAGGATGGAGGAGGTAGAGGGGACTCTGGCGGAGCGGTGGACGGGGTTTGGGTGGCTGTGGCGTGACGGCGAGCTCGCGCGCCCACGGGAAAGGGTGCGGCGGCAATGGCGCCTCCGTTTTGCGCCTCGGTGAGCACGGCAAAAGCGAGAGATGAATGGGGATGGCGAGCGCGAGTGAGTGTGAGACGTGGTGTCGGCTCGGTCTTCACCTCTGCGCCTGGACTCGCGACGTGGAGACGCTGGCAGAGCGCGGGCGCCACGCGGCAGCGCCGTTCTGCCTGGTCGCCACGACACCGCCCCCGTCTGAACTCTGAACCCGACGGCTTCGGTGTCCATCAACCGACTGACGGCCAAAGTTCAACCGATCACCGTTCCCAATCTAGCCAGAGTTAAAGATAAGTGTTAACAGCAACTTTGTAGAGCTATGTGAGGGCAACAAAATTGTCAATTGGAGTTTAGACTGGTTCGGCCTGGATTTGAAATTACAGAGCTCCAAAGTAGTGTACTTGGAAACTGAAACCTAGTTTCAGTCACTAGGCCGACTGAAACCCGATTTTCTAGACACTATATCTCCTAAATCATTTAGAACTAGGTGATGGTCATGTTGACAATGTTGTAGAGCTATGTGTGGACAATAACTTTGTCAATTGGATCAAGGACTGGTTTGGCCTAGTTTGTGAGTAACAAGTTGCCAAAGTGAGGTACAGTGAAACGGTTTTCAGCTTCACACTTAGCCAAAATTTGCTAAGTCCCAAAACAGCCCCTAATACTGACTTATGGGCCATTTTTGAGCATGTTCTGGTCATTTTCATGAGATGGCCATATTAGAACTTTTGTTCCTTATGAAATTCTCTACAACTTTGCTTAAGGGTGCTCCTCCATGCAAGGTCTCTAAGCTAGACTTCTTAATTGGTCAAACTAGAGCATCCTAGGGCTAAATGGTGGTCAACTACACCTTGGAGGGCATTTTGGTGATTTTGGTCAACATGAACATTGCTCCACTACTTACCCTAAATGTAATTAAGGTGTTATAAGACCTAATTAGCCACTCTACACATTGGTTGCACAAAATTCCTAGTGTCACTTACTTTGGAACAAGTAATTCAATACTTTCTCCCAAATGTTGCAAGCTCATGTTGCACATGTTGCATGAGTGTGTTGCATAACACTTGCCAATTATGTTACACTACAGTGGTTGACATGTCTCACAAAGGAAATTGCACATAAGGTACTTGTGTGCTGCACACTACTCACTTCTTTACTTCACATGAAATATAAACATATGTGGCGATATTTCCAAAGCATGTTTCACATATTATAAGCTTATGCATGAAATGAATGATGCTTGCTTATGCTTATGCAAATGCAATGCAATTAAGGAGCTAAACACCTGAGGTGTTACAGCCCTCCCCCCTTATAAAAATCTCGTCCCGAGATTTGGAAAGCGTACCATTTTTCATAGAATTCCTTATAACCATCCCGCAAATAGTCTTCCCGTTCCCATGTAGCGTCACTTTCACTACCCTGATTACTCCACATTACTTTATACCACTTAACCACTTTGCTTCTAGTCACTCGTTCCTGAGTATCGATCACTCGGACTGGCTTTTCTTCGTAAGTTAGATCGGATTCCAGCCTGATATCTCCTAAAGGGACTCTTTCCTCAGGAACTCGAAGACACTTTTTGAGCTGAGATACATGGAAGACGTTGAATATGGCACTCATTTCTGGAGGTAACTGGATTTTATATGCAACAGCTCCACTCTTGCCTATGATCTGGAAAGGACCCACGTATCTTGGCGCAAGTTTTCGCTTAACACCAAAATGTTGGACACTCTTCATTGGAGAAACTTTCAGATAAACGAAGTCTCCAACTTCAAACTCGAGCGGTTTTCTACGACGGTCAGCATAACTTTTCTATCTAGCTTGGGCTGCAGCCATATGTTTTTGGATGGTACGGACTTGTTCCTCCGCTTCATGAACAAAATCAATACCATAATACCTCCTTTCACTAGCTTCTACCCAGTTTAGTGGGGTTCTACACTTACGACCGTATAAAGCTTCGAATGGAGCCATCTTAATACTCTCTTGATAACTATTATTGTACAAAAACTCGGCTAGAGGTAACCATTTTTCCCAAGAACCCTTGGATGAAATGACACATGTCCGCAACAGATCTTCCAAGATTTGGTTAACCCGTTCCGTCTGTCCTGATGTATGGGGTGATAAGCAGAGCTTCTCACTAACTTGGTTCCTAGAAGGTGATGCAAGTGCTCCCAAAAGCGAGCAGTGAACTGAGGACCACGGTCAGATATGATAGTACGAGGTATCCCATGGAGCCGGACTATCTGATTGAAGTACAACTCAGCATAGTCAGTGGGATGATAGTCCACTCTAACTGGAATGAAGTGAGCTGATTTGGTCAAACGATCCATAATTACCCAGATGGAGTTATGATTTTTGACAGTAGGAGGAAGACCGACAATGAAATCCATACTTATCTCTTCCCATTTCCAACCTGGGATAGAAAGTGGTTGAAGCAACCTAGCTTTCATGTGCACAGCTTTAACTCTACAGCAGGTGTCACACCTGGCCACATATGCAGCTATTTCTTTCCGCATCTTGGTCCACCAATAGTATGGCTTCAAATCATAATACATCTTATTGCTACCCGGATGGATGGATAACTTGGACGAATGTGCTTCGGACAGGATCTGATCTTTAAGCTCTCGGTCCTTAGGCACAACTAACCTATCCTTGAACCATAGTACACCCTCTTCATCTAACCTGAACTGTGTAGTTTCTTGCTCTTTCATCTTACGCTTGATGTGGAATATACCAGTGTCAGTCTTTTGGAGTTCAATAATTCTATTTTTGAGAGTACAACTGACAGTGATGTTGTACAAGACTGCTGGATGTAGAAGGCGAGATCGATGGAAATCGGTTTCAACTAGGGAATGGCAATGAGACTTACGGCTTAAAGCATCCGCAACCACATTTGCCTTGCCAGGATGATAGTGAACTTGAAGGTTATAATCCTTAATCAACTCGAGCCATCTTCTTTGACGCATATTTAACTCGGGTTGGGTGAAGATGTATTTGAGGCTTTTGTGGTCTGTGTAGATATTGCAAACATTGCCCAACAGATAGTGCCGCCAGGCTTTCAAAGCATGAACAACTGCGGCGAGTTCTAAGTCATGCGTTGGATAATTCGCCTCATGCTTCCGAAGTTGTCGAGAGGTATATGCAATTACTCGGCCTTCCTACATCAGAATGCCTCCCAGACCTATGCCTGAGGCATCACAATAAACATCAAATGGTTTCTCGATATCCGGTTGTGCCAAAACTGGAGCTGAGGTTAGGAGAGTTCGCAGTTTGTGAAAAGCCGCATCACACTCAGGAGTCCAGACAAACCTGGTGTCTTTTTGTAGCAACCGAGTCATTGGCTTGGTTATTTTGGAGAAATCCGGGATAAAGCGACGATAATAGCCAGCCAAACCAAGAAAACTCCAGACCTCGTGAACCGAGATAGGAGCCTTCCAGTTCAGTACTTCTTGTACCTTGGTGGGGTCCACCATAATTCCTCTATCGGACAACACATGTCCAAGGAAAGGTACTTCTCGAAGCCAGAATTCGCACTTACTGAACTTTGCATATAGTTAATGTTCACGCAGTCTTGTGAGGACTATACGCAGATGTTCAGCGTGATCTTCCTCATTTACAGAATATATCAGGATGTCATCAATAAATACCACCACAAACTTGTCCAATTCAGGCATAAACACCGAATTAATCAAGTACATAAAGTGTGCGGGGGCATTTGTCAAGCCGAAAGACATAATAAGATACTCATAAAGACCGTATCTGGTAGAAAAGGCTGTCTTTGGAATATCTTCCGGGCGGATTTTAATTTGATGGTAGCCAGATCTTAGATCGATCTTGGAGAAAACTTTAGCTTTAGACAACTGATCGAACAAGATGTCGATACGTGGTAGAGGGTACTTATTTTTGACAGTGACTGCATTGAGAGGTCTATAATCTACGCACATCCACAACGACTGATCCTTCTTCTTTACAAAGATAGCAGGACATCCCCACGGCGACGAACTAGGACGAATCAACCCCTTCTTCAAAAGTTCATTCAATTGCACCTTAAGTTCAGCGAGTTCATTTGGAGGCATCCTATAGGGTCTCCTAGAGATGGGAGCCGTGCCAGGCAACAACTCGATTTTAAATTCCACATCCCGATCCGGAGGGAGCCCCGGCAATTCATCGGGAAAAACGTCCGGAAACTCATTTACTACTGGAATTTCGGCCAACGCCTTTGCTTGCACAGCATGAACTTCCCCAGACAAATCAACTTTTTCTGGGAAGTTGTACCAGAAAACCCTTTTTATCTGTAGGATCTCTGAGCATAACTACCCGAGTGGATGTATCAATGAGTACCCCATTCTGACTCATCCAATTCATGCCCAGAATAACATCTATGCCTAAGCCCGGCAAAACCACTAAGGCAAGCGAGTACTTTCGCCCTTCTATCTCAAGCTCAAGATTCCCCACTACTTTATTTGTGGAAATATTCCCACTTGCTGCGCTAATACAATAACCCCCACCTTCAACAGTATGCAATTTGTGTGCAAACTCTGATGCAAACTTAGGACTGATAAAGGAATGCGAAGCACCCGAATCAAAAAGTACCACTGCAGGATGTTGGTCAACTAGGAACTTACCAGCAGTGACAACCTCACCAGATGGAATTTCCTCAATACTGTTATAATGAGCGTGCCCTTGATGGCCACCTTGGTTGACATTCTTCTTAGGGTAAGGGCAGTTCCTAGACCAATGGCCTGGCTTGTTGCAGTTCCAGCAAGGCATGTTGCTAGGAGGGACACTGGAGCTGCCTTGGCCCGAATTACTCTTTGGCAGAGCCACTGTATATGCCTTGCGAAACCCAGTCTTCACTGGCGCCTTCTTTTGCGGGGGACGGAACTTAGCACTTGTGGCAGGAGGGCGAGGAGGAGCCCTCGGGGCAGCTGGAGCTCGAGACTGTGAAGCACCTGCCTCAAGTGCCCTCTTGCGGCTCTTAGAAGCAGCATAGATAGAATTATTGTTCTCTTGAGTCAGAGCATCACTGATAAATTCATTGAAAGTAGTGCACTTGCTAGTGCCCATAGTCTTCATCAGCTTTGGACCTAGGCCCCTTTTAAAGCTAGCAATTTTCTTGGCATCGGTATCCACAAACTCTATGGCATACCTTGCTAGGTTGTTGAAGGATTGCAGATATTCAGTCAAGCTTTTATTGCCCTGCGATAGCCTCATAAATTCTGTGTGCTTGATAGCCATAAGACCTGGAGGAATATAGTTCCCACGGAATGCGGCCTTGAACTGGTCCCAAGCAATAGGGACATTTGCAGGCAGTGTGGAACGATAGTGGCTCCACCAAATACCTGCTGGACCATGTAGTTGGTGAGAAGCATATTCAATTTTCAGCTCATCGGTCAAGCGAAGCAGACGAAACTTTTGTTCAATAGTATTCAACCACTCATCAGCTTGCAGTGGTTCCTCCGCCTCCTTAAAGAGCGGGGGCTTAGTATCAAGAAAGTCCTTGAAATCACTGTACTGATTTGGTTCTGGGCCCTGGCGGCCATGACGAGCCTCCCGGTTGGCAAGCTGACGCATAGCATCTGCCAGCATGCGCTGCCCTTCGACCACGGTCTGCATTAACTCAGCCGGGGTAGGTGGTGGCGGAGGGGGTGGCTATTCCTCATCCTCATTGCCACGACCCCGACGGAGATTGTACGACATCTGCAAAATGCATAGCCAATGAGCACTGACGATGTGGGAAGTTTGTAGATGAATTATTGTAAATATGTCAAACTGACTTCATGAAATAGACTTCTCAAAATAATCATGGCACAATAATTCATCACAACCGCACAATCCATTCAAGCGGATCAATTGGCGCAATCATGCGAGAGAATCCAACAAGATGTGCTTTGATAAAGGCTCACTCACAAGGAGCACAGCAGTTACTGAACCGTTTACGTTAAAATCTACGTGATTTTTGATCTTTCGCCCGGTACTTGGATTCGATTTCAAAGTTTTTAGTTGACTGAGAAAGGCTACTTCAAACTGACCACAAAGAGACTTCTCAACAGTAGAGCTCCATGGTGGATCATGACTAGCCACCTCGATACCAGCGCGTGCCAAGCAGCACAACCTTATGTCGCGCGCCATAGGAGGCCCTCGGTTTCGTCGCGGCACCGAAGGGTGCTAATCGTGACACCATCATCGAACGCCACACAATAAGACATCCAATTGCGATCGAAATTAACAGGTTCCAACTAAACATCCAGGAAACATAGGGTTCGACCTTACATCCCAAAAGTCAAGTTATTACAAAGTCTCACTCCAACACAGGGAGGGCACAAAAGACAACCCTAACATCATAGCTACGTGATAACTACTCTAAGCATCGTCCTCAGAGTCAGTGTCAAGGATCTCCCTGCCATCCTCGTCGCTAACAGGCTCTAACTCCTCGTCTTCTTCTTCTTCTTCTTCTTCTTCTTCTGGCTCTTCTCCTGGTGCTTCCTCTGGTGCGGCATCTTGGGGCCCATTGACCTCCACTTCATCATCATTTTCAGCCATAAAGATTCCCGAACCCATGTCATCATCTGCGTTGATATTTCGAGGCAGCAGAGGATTTAGCTGGTTGTTCAGGCGGTGCACTTCTTCATGAAGATTGTCATTGTATTCTTCAGCATTCTCCAACTGTTGCTCGAGCTCAAACTGACGAGCTCTCAGAACGTTCTCCTCGTGCCAGGCTTCATCCCTCTGGTTCATGACACGGACCAACATGCGTTGACAGTTGCGGTTTGCTACTGTCAATCTCTAGACTGCAAGGGTTTCCTGGTCACGATCATGAATCACTTGCTCCAGTTGCTGACGCGCTGCATTCCTGGCAGTAGTCACTTCAGCCAACTCTACCCTCAGCCTTTCCACCTCAGTAGGCTCAGGGCGGGGCTCACGTGGAGCGAGCTGGTGACGCGGTGCCCTGCCCCCAGTGGACTTACGAGCGGTCCTCTTGGTACGTGCCATCTGTAGCAACAAGATACGACTTAAAGTGAGGATCATTTAGGGGATACGAAATTTAATTTAGTCGGGAGTACTGAAATTTTTAAGGAGGGAGTAAATGATATGTATGATATAATTAAACATGATGCATGCACGTTCCGTACGCCCTCTCACCTTAGTAGAAACCTAAAGTTCTAACGCTAGGCGGTGGCATACATACGTTCTCTCATATAAGCGAAATTATCGGTCTACTCGTTACGCTGTTAGTGTACCTGCAGAAAACCTCATTTCAGCCCAAAAGTTTCCCAATATATGCACACAAGAAAGTAGTAATTTAAATACTTTCCATATACACATCCCCTGATGTATATACTTCAGTATCAAAGCTACCCGATATAAAGGTTCCCACAATTAAGTGCTTACGTAATTACATGGTTTAAACATGTAAGTATGCAAGTCACCAAAACTACTCTCCCCTAGATCGCCGGTTGGACGATCATGCTCTCACAACTCACACTTATCAGAGCGTCGAGGCAATTGATCCATACATTACCACCCAAGTGGATGGCATCCATACAATATCACGCCGTATGGACGACGAAACAAAAACAAACAAGGCCTCCAAGTTAGTCTTTATAATAAGCCACCTAAGAGTCCTTATTTGGGCTAAGGGATGTGATCACTGGCATACCTAAAATAATTTTTAGTGTTTTAACCCTTTTTCATAATCAAATACTTTTGTTTTTAAACACTCGTACGATGTGTTTAATGTTGAATTATGCTCCGGTACCAGCTGTAACAGAACCGACCAAATTATAAGAGCACAAGTACAAAAACAAGCACCGAAGTGCTCAAATTTTCGGACTTGAGCCCATATAATCCCGGTAGTCAATCGAAACCACGAAGGATTTCAAACCAACTTGCTTACAACCAGGATCGCATCATTCAACATACAACATCATACGTTACATTTCACAAGTAGTTCTGAAATAAGTTTACACACACGGAGTCGCAATTATTACAAACCAAGTTTATAAAAGTAGCGGAAGTAAACACACACCAGTTGTTTAACTACTGCCAGTCTTGTTGATCAACAACCCACAAAAGCATCAGGAAAGTACATAAAAGATGATCACACCCAAGTGATCTAGTCTTCATCACCCGCAGGGTGGAGACAATTTTTGCAGAAGCCTTGGTAGAGCATATCATCTGCAACAGGAGGGAATAAACCCTGAGTACTGGAATGTACTCAGCTAGACTTACCCGTCGAAAACCAGAAATAAGATGACACCAAGGATTATGCAAGGCTTTCACAAGAGGCTAGCTGACATCACATTTTTGCATAAAGGCATAAGTAATTGAGACTCTTATAACCTGTACTAGCAGTTATTTTTAGCATTTACCTGTCATCTATCTTAGCACCTATACTAAACATGCACTTGATTATAATCAAACAATTATCATCATTATATCCAGAGCAGGTATGAATTGTGGCAACATTGTATCATTCCCTTAACTACCGGTTCATTTAATGAGATCTACGTTGCCGCTGCTCAAGTCAAGTGCTCACTAACCGGGAGCGACGGCGATTCGAATCGAATTCCTATCCAGCTAGAGGGGTATTTCTAACACTCACCGCGCAGCCCCTGCCAGGGTCGCACAAGCCACCTTTTCATATGATTTAGGAATCGCGGGTCCGAATGATGTCACGACCCCAAGGGCGACACTCTGCCAGGTGATAAGGACTCTAACCCCCCCTTGGTCTCACGCCAATGTCCCCAAGCACATCCTTTCTCTCCTCCAAGAAGCAACCTACCATTCGATTCCCGGCCTAAACCACATTACTCGGCTTCGCGGTCGGAACGACTTATCCGGCCAACTAAGTGTTAGACTGCGTTCAACATGACTCAAGGACGTACAACGAATCGGTCCTTAAACGACTCAGACGGGCATAGCTCCACACCCAAGACGTGAAGTGTCTTGCGGCTGTACTATCGAACTCCCGTCCGGTCTCAATTTCATTTTTAAGCATGATTCCATCCATGATAGCCATAAAGCCACTCGTGACTCCTTCCTACATCTCGCGGATGACCGGAAATCACCCGACTTCTACCGTACTAAGCAGGGCTAAGCATTGACACGTGCCTAAACCTAATTTAGGATTAAGTATGATATCTGGACAAGGACAGGTATAATGCAACAAGTGTTTTTATATAACTCCTACAACTTAATGCAGTAAACAATTAAAAGTACTCAAGATTAATTTATAAATCAGTAGGTTCAGCATGCACCGGGGCTTGCCTTTCAGAAAGGTAGAAGGCCGGTGGTCAGGACACTCAGGCAGGTCTTCTGCGGGAACTTCTCCGCTGGTTGGTTCCTCTAGCTGCTCCGGCTGGTCCTGGACTTCCTCCAGAATCACTGGCTCGAACTCGAGGAGAGTTACCCCCTCTGGTACATCTATTGCATGAATGCATAATAAATATCATGGATGCATAAAGGTGCAACATGCTCGGAATGAAATGCATTTCAGAAAGAAAAACAATAATCTAATCAAGTTACTTTATCAGTACGTGCAAACCTCTTCTCCGGTGGAGAAGTACTTACCTAATCTACCCAACCTAAGATATAGTTGTTCATCTTCGGTTAAGGCCCTAACACCTAACAAACACAAGAGTGACATTATTTAGGTTACCACATCCAACCCAAAATATCACGGTAAGACATTCTGGACAGCAGCTACTTGTTTCTAACATAACTGGAGATTCCCAAATCCAAAAGATATGATCTAAGACAATCTGGAAAGCTTAAGAAATGTACCACAAAATGTTTTCAGACCACAACACTTAATTCCAAAGTTTACCTAGTCGAAATTCCAAAGTCACAGAATCTGTTCTCTCTAAACAGAGAACAGTCAATTCTGGACTGTCACTTTAGACAGCAATAACTCCCAAACTACTAAGCCAAATGCTCCCAAATTTTGACACAAGCTCATTTACAAATTTTACTACAACTTTGGTATTTACAAGTTTTCCAGCAACCACCTTTATCCAAGGTCAAACCTAGAAATACTATCAGCTGACCAGAAAACCTAAAATTGTAAAGGTTAAATATTTATTGATGTGGCAAACATTCTCTAAGACCAAACTAATACTACTACAAGTTCACAAAGGTCACAAAAACACCAGAAAGTAAGGTGTGCCCACCTAGAATATTTATTTAAACTCATTTCTTAATTTACTTAAGTAATTAAGTGGAATTTCAAACATATATTTAAACTGCTCCTAAAATTCTACAAAAATTACAGGAGACTCTCTGACCCAAAAAGAGGCTACTGTAAAAATTTGAACTAAAATTATTCACAGGAACTTCCTACACAAAATTCCCAAGCCAAAAAGGCTGATTTTTGTATAAATAATAAAGCATAGTAAAAAGTGTCAAACAACATATTTCCTAATTTTTTTTAGACACTCTAGGGTACCAAGACATTCTTCAAAAATTTATATGAACATTGCACAAGTAGAAAAATTACAAAAATTCATTTAAGTATTTCCTAAAATAACAAGATAGCATTATAACTTGAAAAGTACTTAAGCACTACTGCCCAAATTTTTACCAGAGCTAGAGCAAGTATAAATTAGTCTACCCACCAATTTCATAATTTTGGGAACACTGAAACTCAAGATATAATTTAAACAAGTTTGCATATGCTTTAAAACACATTTCAAAGACCTATTTAAATATCCCAAAAACTAAACATCACATAGCAAACTCATATTTTTCTAAAATACTACACCTCATGTAGATCCTAACAAAATTTATCTTATGATTTTTGAGCAAGTAAAACCCTAGATCTACATTTTCCAAAACTTAACCAAAACTGTGATAGAATAAATAAAAATCAAACAAATCTTATTCGTTACTGGGCCGGCCCGGGAAAGACGCGGCCCACGACTCGCGCGCGCGGCCCGCGACGCACGCGCGGCCTGCTCGGCCATCCCGCCCCCGCGCGCGCTCTGACGAGCGGGCCCCACTTGTCAGCGAGACGAAGGCGGGGGAGGAAAACGGTCGACGGCAAACTCCCGCCGGCGGCAGCTTCGGCGAGACCAAGAGCACAGACACGTTCGCCTCTTCCAAGCGAACCTAGGGGGTGCTACTAATTGGAGCAATTGCTGTGACTATAGGGGATGGCGGCGAGCATGGCGGCTCACGACCGCGGTTTGGCCGGCTCCGGCGACTAGACGGCGGCGCGACCCAAACGGTCGGTCCCATGAGCACCAGTGGCTCAAGGCGGACTCACAAGGCCAGAGAAAGAAAGTTGTGGGGTCCTAGAGGAGCACGGCCACGACGACGGTGGCGCTCCGGCGAGAAACGCCCGAGGCAGACGGTGGCGGAGATGGCAATACGGCCGTACCTTCACACGATTAGCTCAGGTAAAGGATGGAGGAGGTAGAGGGGACTCTGGCGGAGCGGTGGACGGGGTTTGGGTGGCTGTGGCGTGACGGCGAGCTTGCGCGCCCATGGGAAAGGGTGCGGCGGCAATGGCGCCTCCGTTTTGCGCCTCGGTGAGCACGGCAAAAGCGAGAGATGAATGGGGATGGCGAGCGCGAGTGAGTGTGAGACGTGGTGTCGGCTCGGTCTTCACCTCTGCGCCTGGACTCGCGACGTGGAGACGCTGGCAGAGCGCAGGCGCCACGCGGCAGCACCGTTCTGCCCGGTCGCCATGACACCGCCCCCGTCTGAACTCTGAACCCGACGGCTTCGGTGTCCATCAACCGACTGACGGCCAAAGTTCAACCAATCACCGTTCCCAATCTAGCCAGAGTTAAAGATAAGTGTTAACAGCAACTTTGTAGAGCTATGTGAGGGCAACAAAATTGTCAATTGGAGTTTAGACTGGTTCGGCCTGGATTTGAAATTACAGAGCTCCAAAGTAGTGTACTTGGAAACTGAAACCTAGTTTCAGTCACTAGGCCGACTGAAACCCGATTTTCTAGACACTATATCTCCTAAATCATTTAGAACTAGGTGATGGTCATGTTGACAATGTTGTAGAGCTATGTGTGGACAACAACTTTGTCAATTAGCTCAAGGACTGGTTTGGCCTAGTTTGTGAGTAACAAGTTGCCAAAGTGAGGTACAGTGAAACGGTTTTCAGCTTCACACTTAGCCAAAATTTGCTAAGTCCCAAAACAGCCCCTAATACTGACTTATGGGCCATTTTTTAGCATGTTCTGGTCATTTTCATGAGATGGCCATATTAGAACTTTTGTTCCTTATGAAATTCTCTACAACTTTGCTTAAGGGTGCTCCTCCATGCAAGGTCTCTAAGCTAGACTTCTTAATTGGTCAAACTAGAGCATCCTAGGGCTAAATGGTGGTCAACTACACCTTGGAGGGCATTTTGGTGATTTTGGTCAACATGAACATTGCTCCACTACTTACCCTAAATGTAATTAAGGTGTTATAAGACCTAATTAGCCACTCTACACATTGGTTGCACAAAATTCCTAGTGTCACTTACTTTGAAACAAGTAATTCAATACTTTCTCCCAAATGTTGCAAGCTCATGTTGCACATGTTGCATGAGTGTGTTGCATAACACTTGCCAATTATGTTACACTACAGTGGTTGACATGTCTCACAAAGGAAATTGCACATAAGGTACTTGTGTGTTGCACACTACTCACTTCTTTACTTCACATGAAATATAAGCATATGTGGCAATGTTTCCAAAGCATGTTTCACATATTATAAGCTTATGCATGAAATGAATGATGCTTGCTTATGCTTATGCAAATGCAATGCAATTAAGGAGCTAAACACCTGAGGTGTTACACCTATGTTGCATATAAGGATGAAAACGGTCGAAAACGGACTTACGATATAGAAAAACGAAAGCGGTCGGTTCGGGATATTTCTACATTTAGCAATTAAAGAGTACAAAAAATAGTTGAAAATGGTTGTGAAACCAATTGAAACTGACAATTTTTCATGTTAAAAAATGGTTTATAATATAGAAAATGAAAACGGTCAGTTCGGAATATTTCTGTTCCATTTTCATCCCTAGTTGCATAACTCTTTTGCGTTTGAGATAGTAACACATCTAGCAAACCTTAGTTGCACATCTAGATAGCTTATTCATTGCATACGTTTTGACTAGGTGGAAATTAGAGGCCATATGTAACACCCCTGGTGTTACGAGCCGCTTAACATCTCGCTTACAAGTTAAAAGAAATTAGGTATGCAAGTTCTCGGGTTTTAAATTTTTTTACCTCACCGGAAATGACAAACGAATAAGGTAAGTTAGGTGTTTCACGTAAAATCATGTTCTTGCTTAGATGGTTGAGTCGAGGTGATAACTTTGCCGATGGTGCGAGCGTTGGGTTGTTGGTTTTCGTTTTGACCTTCTTTAAATTCATCAAAGCGCTAGCTAATCAACCAGTTTGGCCTTTTGGCCATGGTCACCACGCCCTAGCACGTCGCTGCCATGCCCTGGGGCAGCCGTGGTTGCCTGTTTGCGTGCTGGCCGGTTCGGCTTGTGGCATTGGCTAGCTGCGGCGGCCAGCTACGGCGGCCTACGCCGAGGTGTGGCCGGCCCGGGCCCAGCCGACCGCCGCTGCAGTGCCCTGTGCCGCTGCTCCTTGTTGTCCCGCTTCGCGCCTTGGTTGGCCGCCTCGCCGCTCCGCTCACGCGTCTGTGAGTCCCGCGCGCCCGGTGGTTGACCTGGCCACAGGGCCGAAGCGATGTTCCCCTGCCTCGTTGGCCCCGTTAGCCGGCAGGATAGGACCGCTTGGGCTGGCCACATGTTCTTAACCACGTCGTGCCGCGCCTCCTCTGCCTTGCCCCTGTGCCATTGACATTGCCGCTCGGGTTGGCCGCTTCTAGTCCGGAGCACGCCATGCTGTCGTGGCGGTGTAGGGCCTCAGTGTCTCTGGCGAAGGGACGCCTCACCAACCCGTTTGCCTCCACTAGTCGAAGCTGGTGCCTTTCTTAGCCATTGCTTGGCCATGACCGCGCCCTGACACTGCTCGACCCAAGCACCGTCGCGTTCAGTAACAGAGCCACCTTCCACCTCCTAATTCGCGCGATCCGGACCATCCCCATCCGATTGCTCACAACAGCGCCTTGACATAAAAGTTCTCTAGCTTTCGCAACCCTTTGCGAGCTCGGTGGTTCTCTGACGATGGCCAATTTCAGGTTCCCGTGCAGCCGCATAGCTCGCCGCTGGCAGTAGAGAGCGAATCGGGGTAAGCCTTTTGCCCGTGAGTTTTGGTCCAATTGTTTGTATCCGTGAGCTCGTTTTGACCTCACGCAACCGGTGCTCGCATCAGGCAGCCATGGTGTTCACCGGAGACACGAGTGACATGACATGCCGCCGCGGAGCATAGCCGCTTCCGCCATGCGCATGTGGCCGGACCTCCTTGGCCTTCCTCCGTCTTACCCCGCGTTTCGGCTAGCCTCCGGGTGAGCTACTAATGCTCCTTCACCTTTCTGTTTCCGCTGTTAGAGCCCTGGGTGGGCGTGATGACCTCGCCATCGTCGGCTTTTGCCGTCTCCGTGGCCGAAACGCGGTGGAGCTCCTTTAGCCGCCTAACTGCGGCCTAGGGGCTCGTGGTCGTTCCGAGATGTCGGTCGGCCCGTCCTTTGGCTTGCGCGCTGGCCCGGTGGCCGGCGAGCACGGGCAGCACCGACCGGAGGTGCGCCGTCAAGCAGGGCGCATCAGGGACCAGCTTTTGGTGAAGAAAAGAAATTCAGGGGGCCTAGATGCAAAGGATAGCACACAAGTGAATAGTGATTATTGTGGCCTAGAAAATAGAAGGAATCACAGGGGCTCTTTTGCAAGAAGGCGTGGGCGCGGGCAGGCTTTCCACCTTGGGCCTGTTGGGCCGGCCTGTTGGGTGCGCGGCCTTGCCCGTGCGGGCCGCGGGTGGCTGCTGGGCTAGTTGCCGCCGACGGCCCGTTTCATTTTCTCAAAGCAATTTCTAATTTAGCTTCTAAGCAAACTTGTAAAATTAAAATAGAATTGTGTAAAAGTCCAAAAATTGTGAAACCAATTTTGTTAGGTTCTTAAAATCATGCTCTAACTGTTAGTATGCTTTTACCCACATAGTTGTATAATATTTTTAGGAGTTCGCTAATTATTCTAAAATGCTTAATATTGCTAAGAATAAACTTGTGAGAATTTTTGTAAGCAAATGATAAAAGTGTTGACTCTAAAAATTTTACGGTAAGCTCTTAATGTCATTATTTGCTCTCTGTAATTTTTATATCTCCAAAATACTTAGTTTGCTAGGATAGCTAGTGAGCCTAGTTTAAATATCTATTAAATCGATAAAATGGATAAAGCAACGTATTGGGTCCGAGTAGCTAAAACGCGTGTCAGGAAATGACGCTATACTCATCGACGGGGTTACCAGGCTAGTGCGTTAGCCATTAGAGTTAGCCGTTAGCTTAGAGAAAGAAATCGTACTTTAAGCGTTGCGATTTCCTTTGTTTATTCACGTCTCTACGTTGCATCTGCATACATCTTTATAGGGACGATGAGGGATCAGGAAGTCACATGGAGTAGCGGAAAAGATGGCGTCCTGATGATCGGGTCATGTTGAAGTGCTAACTTTTGGTTGTATTCTATCCAGGCAAGCCCTGATGCATAACCCCTATTATTCTGCACTTTATTTTATGCTTGTGCATTACGTTTAAAGGAGTTGAATGAAACCCACTTGCATGTAAATATCCTGATCCTATGAGTCTTACTAGTATGTCAGGATCGTGTAGATTGCTATGCTACAGGACTCTGGTAGAAATCGAGTGATTTCCTGTCACTCGCGAGAGATAGAAATTATAATATTGTTACTATTATCATGCCACTATCACATGGAATATAAATGTATATGGATAATTGGAGACCGGGTGGAATGGACTAGATGGACTTGGATCTGGTTGGGCAACAGAGCGGGGCTCTGGTTGCATTTGTTCCGCCTGTGTCAATTAAGGACCATTCGTTGCATGGACCCTGGTCAAGTCACAGATTTATTGTCCCGAGCATATACTAGCGGATGGGGGCTAGGAAGGATTGTTACTCTCTTGTCATGGGCTCCGGCTCTTTCCGGACCGACTGATTGGAGGCGGGGATAGGTGGAGGTCTAAGCACCACTTTGAGGCCGGGCCTCAAGTGTGGGGGCTTGGAGTCCAAGTTTGGACGGGGACCTGGAACCCGTGACAGGAGTGGAACGGGTTGGTCTTGCTTATGCCTGGGGTACAAGCAAGGCATGTGTTTTCGGGGCACCCAGCTGGGCATATTGATTCGTGAATCGCCGTTTCTGTGTGACGGTACGGCTTGACTATGCTCTGGCATCGTAGTAAGAACTGGCAGTTGAAAGAGAAAGAAATGGTTTCTGTTGCTCAACCCTGCTTGATTATAGACTAGGTGCTTACATAGAAGGTTGGATATGAAATAAAATATGGCTATTAAAAGTAAGAAATTAAGGACACACTCTTAGTGCTGCTTCTTGCTAACAAGAAACCCACAAGCCAGAAAGTCTTGCATGATCCTTGGATTCTTTTTCTTTCCTCCTGACGGGTAAGTCTTGCGAAGTACAATTGAGTACTCAGGGTTTGTTCTACCCTGTTGCAGGTGGTAGGTGCTGATAAGCTGACACTTGTGTGTGGAAACCTCCTGGTGGGCTCAACGAAGATTTCCTTTACGATACGGAGTAGAGTTTATTTATTAAAACTCTCACCAAAAGTTTTATAAGGAAAATACTATTAATCTGTTATCATTTCCTGCATTCAAACATTCCTCAGGTTAACGTTAACTTGTCATCAAATGATTTCATTTCCGCTAAACTCTGATAATGTTTTATATTCCGCTATTATAACTACATAATGAATTACTCTGATGTTGTACTAAAAGTGATGTAAGAAATGATAGGGGTGTTGTAAGCTTTACTCTCTCATTTGTGATCCTGATGTAAAAATGTGGATCTTCGAGTTCTCCCTTGTGGTGTGCTCGACGGAATCGCGTAGTTTAGTGTTCTCCCTAGGGTACTTAGTGTCTAATGGAAGACGAGTACTCTTGGGAGGGCATTAGATTAGGCGATTCTGCCACACCATAGTCTTAGAAGTAATTTTTAAGTTACCTAATCCCCCTCTTGAGCATTATGGTCCCTTCAAAGTTACTGTACATAAGAGCGGACTTTAGCTGGTTCGGTTGATTTTAGTGGAATTTGCTCAGCTGAGTTCAAATTCTCGATTCAATGCGGTGCTCGTATTTTTAGATTTTAATGGTGTGGTTCTTTTAAGTGGTAGGCAACGTACCCACCGATAACAAGCCGCTCATGGTGGACTTTTCCTTATTGTACTTGGACATCAGCTTGTTGAACTTGTAGTAGCTTTTCCTTCTTATACTTGGCCATGAGCTTGTCGAAGGTGCATTGATATTTCACCACCTTCCCTGCATTTTTCATCTCATTGGACTTTCAGGTATCAATCTTTGGATGACGTGGTCTAAAAGTGCACACGACATGCCCCTTGGAGCCACTGGAACTACCTAAACCAGCCTGGTTGCTACCTCTACAAAATCGGCCTGGCGGGGTTCAACAGAACCATCGTCGCTTCGTTGCTTCTTCAGCGTTGTGTTCATGTTCCTGTTGGTCCCTTGTGTTAGAATGACCCAACAATGATCTTGAGATTGTTCTTGCCAGCTTCATCCTTCTCAAGTGCAACTTTGTGGCTCACAATCTTGGTATTTGGCTCATCCTTTCTAGTTTCGCCAACAATAACATTCTTCCAGGAAGTAGTCCTAGCTTGGTCTAGCCGAAGCAAGATGGTTGGGTTATTGCACTCAAGCACATTCACTAGAAAAGAAGCTTTATCAACTTACATTTCACCTAGACTCAATCGTCCCACGTTGAGAGCCAATTAGACTACTTGTCGATGAAAAACATTGCAATCAGTAGTGGCATGTGAACCAGAATTATGCCATTTACAATAAGCTCTCCTTTTCAATGACTCACGTGATGGCAAAGGATGACTCAATTTTTAATATGCCCATTTCTAAGCAATTCATCAAAAATATGATCACACTTAGCCGAGTCAAAAGTAAACTTCATATCATCTTTTCGATTCTTTCAATTGGCTTAAGAAATGGACATGTAACATTTTTAGATGTAGGTATGTAACATTTTTAGATGTAGGTGGCCATGCAAATTCAGCAAGATAACATTCAACGGAATCATCATCCAAACTATCTGAATAGTATTCAATGGCATGCATATTTGGACGATGTGTCTTATGATGTTCCCTAGATTCTTTACTTTGGCTTTCAATGACCGTAGCTCACTGAAAACTTGGTTTACACTAAAGAAATCAAATCCTTCAAATAACACAAACCATTAATAGCATAATCATTTTCAACAATAAAATTATTGAAGCATTGATTTCTGGTTTCTATAAACATTTTAATATAGTCAACAATGGATTCATCACATTGCTACTTAACTGACGTCATGTGTGAAAGTTTAAGCTCATTTGTACCAAAAAAGAAGTGTTCATGAATTTTTTTTTCTCTTAAATCATGCCATGAACTTATTGAACCAGGAGCCAAAGATGGAAACTAAGAAAAAATGGTTCTAGTTGAAGACAATTAAAACAAACGAACTTTAATCACATCAACTGAACTAGGTTCCCCCAATTGAGCTAAATACTAACTAATATGCTCCTAGGTACTTTTATTGTCCTCCCATTTAAACTTAACAAAACCAGAAAATCAAAATTAGGAGGGGACGGTTCCCAATCAAAATGAATGGATAGGGCTTTTGATAAATAGAAGTGTTGCCCCTAATATCAAAGCTGAGATTTTCTTTGGTTCTCCTAGCCACTGAGGCTTCATGCTTTGCAAGAATTTCTTTTGCCTTTGGCAAGATCACTTTACCTTGGTGATTATCCGCATGTCCGACTTGAAAAGCCGGTCTAGCCGATGATGCCACATTAGGTTGGCTGATTTCTTGAACCGGCCTTCCATGATTTTGTTTTTCTTGTCAGCTTTGCAATCGTTGATTAAAACATAGGAGGGAGGACCAAGTGGCTTACATGTGCCTTCAAGTGGCACGCCAGGCCCATAAGACACAACAGTAAACAGAGCCTCAAAACTTGCCAACTCACTAATTTGGTCATCGTCGACCAGATTGTGCACATTATATGCTTGTGAAACACTTATAATGGGTTAGTGTACGTAGGGTAAACAACTACATAATTAGTCCCACAACACCTATAGAAGGACCTACTTGACCCTTAGGATATTGTTCATCGGCATGCCATAAGGAAAATCCATGGTCTTAGGAGCCGAAGTCACCGGTGTAGGGCCACTAGGTGCAACAAGTGTAGAATCAATATGTTTTTAAGATTAACATTATTTTACATATAGTATGAAACCCATATATCAACTTCACTTCCTGTTCCTCCATCATTTGTTTCACTTGTTCTAAAGTAATCATAGAAGATGGAACAATTACGGATGGTATTACCTTGGGTGCAGCGGTGGTTGGAGAGGTTAAGGTGGTGATATTCAAAGTCTTGAATTGTGTTGCCACGCTGCTTGATCGTAGATCCATCGAGCAACTCAATAAAGCGGCCGCTAGATTAGCAGCGTTCTTCTCCCCCACAATCTTGCACAGTTCCTTTATGAGTTGATCAATAGTTGCAGGGTGGATGATGTTCTCCTCATTAGATGGATTTATGAGATCACCCTTCCCATTGTTATCATGATCTTCATGCGTCTTGAACTAAGATTGATCTTTCGTCCCTAGCGGAGTCGCCAAAACATGTGTTGACACCGAATTGGTTACTGGATCACACCAGTAAGGGCTAGAACACCCGAGGTTGCATACAACCTATCATATGCAGCAAGCAACTCCAAGATTAGCAAGCCTGATCAATAGATCAGTTAGGCCAATTTGTATCCCGTCCTATGCTGATAGACCTCGAGAACACCTTCGGGGAAGACCTGTAGGGAAGATGCACGCTAAGGTTGTCCTAGGGTCGCAAGGCCACCTAGAACATGGTCGAAACTCATGAAGAGACGTGACAAACAACAGGGGATTGAAAAAGTTAGGCAAAAGGGTAGGAATTGTAATTTTGATAGTTTGGATGTTGGATCTCTTAGCTGGGTCGTCTTGATCATCCAATATATATGGAGGGTGGTCTTATCCTAGTAGGAAACATATCTCAAATGTGTTTTGCAAGTTTCCCACGTCAAAACATGAGCCGGAACCGAGTTGGACTCTAACCGGACTCGGATCAGCAAAAAAAACCATCCTAGCCGGTTCCAAAACTGACCTGACCGGTTTTATCAGGCCTGAGCAGGCCGACCGGGCGACCTAAAGAGAAATCGGCCTGGCCAGTTTTGGAAAGCGACCAGGGCGGTTCTGGCAGACTAAGCCTAAAAACCGTTGTTGCGCCCTATGGACTCCAAATGCGATAATCCAAATAGTTTTCTTGATTGTCTTGACACTACGAATGTCATCACAAAGTCCTTCACATGCATTGACCATTTTTTACAGTCAACATGTCCTTGAAAATGGAGTGATTTTGAGGTGGATGGTAATACCAGTCGTCTCTGAAGATGTATTTACAGAGACAGCTGGATATGGAGCCTTCTTTACAAATATATCTTCAGAGATGGCTTGTACTACACGCCACTATAAAGGTGGCTCCTGATTAAGCCGTCTCTATCCAAAATGCCATCCATTGCTATAGACAAACCATTTGTTGTGTGGTAGTGTATGTATGATGATGCCATGAGCTTTAATTTTTTAGATGAAGGAAGTATATATATCTATAATTTCCAACCTCCGTGAACTAGAGATGCACATGTAGGGGGTGTTTAGTTTCCACCCAAAAAATTTTCATCCCATCACATTAAATGTTTGGACACATGCATGGAGTACTAAATGTAGACAAAAAAAAACTAATTGCATAGTTTGGTTGGAAACCACGAGACAAATCTTTTAAGCCTAATTAGTCCATAATTAGCCTTAAGTGCTACAATAACACACATGTGCTAATGACGGCTTAATTAGTCTTAATAAATTCGTCTTGCGGTTTCTAGACGAGTTATGTAATTAGTTTTTTATTAGTATCCAAAAACCCCTTCTGACATCCTGTTGACATCGTTTTTCGGCACGTGTCAAGATGGTCAGGAAGGGTTGATCAGTAGAGGAAAGATTACTGTGAAGATTGATAGCCGATGAAAATGAGCTTGTAAAGAAGGCTCCTTGAGTGGTGGTGGCATGTGGATTCGGATTGAAGTGTTGCCGATAAGGCTAAGGGTACTATTGCCGATGCCGATGGAAGAGACTTGAAGGCTGCTGCCGATGGAACAGGGGGTGTGCCGATGGAAGAGACTTAAAGGCTGCTGCCGATGGAACAGGGAGTGTGCCGATGAAAAGAAGGTCGATGAGAATACCATCATGATTGAGGCGGAATATAGAATAAGATAGAAGTCAATTTCGTTGTATACGTTTATTAGAGTCTGAGTTGTATCAAAGTCATGTGTTTCCTTAGATTTGGATTTAGTGTCCTGGTCGTATTTGGTTACGTTTTTGTAGATCAGGATATAAATATAGGGTGAAGGGCAATGTAATGAAGTATCAATCAATACATCAAAAACCAGCTTTTACTCTTATTTGCATCTACTTTTCGACGACTTCGTCAATTTGCATACTTTTTTCTTTTTACGAGTTCTCATCGATTCGGCGAGTTGCATTGCTCCAGTGCAATCTTCGATGATCCTCGAGTTCCGCGTGAGTACCTCTTGGCCGTGACATCCGGGCGTATCGCTGTTGTCAGGACTAAAGTGCTCGTATCTTCATCCTTGTCGATTAACAGGTCAAATCGACTGGCACACTTTGGATATCGATTTTGGGTATTAGTCCTTTGTGTTTGCAGATCCACTTTTGCATCAACACATCTTTTGACACGCCCGATGGGACAGATCTAGTCAATATGCTTAATCCTGAGATCGATGCGGGGAACATCATCACGGTAACAGAAGAAGATCTCAAGGAAGAACAGAAGCAGGCTATGGAAAGGGCTATAGAAGAATATAGACAGCTTTGCTTGAAGTCATTCAGCTTGAACAAGAGTGGACAAGTCATCCAGAAGGAAGATTTGCCGTTGCCTCAGCAAGTTACCTTCGACTCTAATCCGGGTAAACTTCAAGAGATGGTTAATTCTGCAGTAAATCATGCTTTAATTAATCACTCCAATGTGTTGTCCAATACTGTTCATAATGCTGTGATTCGAACTTTCAAAGAAGGGCAAGCGTCACCTCATTACGTTGGGCCTGCTTATCATCAACCAGAATCAGCATCTGTTATTACTCCATCGGCTCCCCCAGCCGTTGTGGGAACAGAGATTACTTCCCCTCCAGTATCAGCAGGTTTATCTAACGTACAGTCTACACCGATGCGATCAGATTCAACATTATCAGGATGAGTTCAGCTTAATACAGATCTATCGGCATCAGCTTTATCAGGTTCTGTGCCACAAAGTAATCAGATTCCTGCTAATTGGTGGGGATACGGTATGCCTCCAGAGCCATCTGCTTTTAACACTAGATTACCTCAAGTATTTGACACAGCAGGAAAAGCTACTATGACATCGGCTGGTTCGCCGATAGCTCAAGTACCTCAATATACTACAGCAACTAATGTGCAGCCAACTCTAGGAGGTTTCCAGACGCCTTTGGGTCAAACATCTAATTCAAGTCCATCGGAAAATTTGTTACCGATGCAACAGAAGGCTCCTATTGTAAGTCAACCCGGAGTCCAGGTTATACCTCAAGTTGGTTGTAATTATCCAGCAACGCCAACAAGTTACCAGCCATTGGCAAATTTTGTACCGATGAATGCTAGTAATAATTGGTCAGGGCAGTTTCCCACTCAGCATACAATTCAGTCAAGTCAGCAAGCTATAGGTATTCATCAAGGTCACATGCATGCTGGTTTTCAGAATCAAGCATCGACAGCTCAGCCGATGAATCCTTTCCAGCAGATTAATGGACCACAAATAGTAGCAAATATGCCAATTGCTGGAGATCATGGGCCACAAAGATATGAAGGGTATCAGCAAGTACCTCCAGTGGAAATTCAGCCGTATCGTCAATAAGATATTGATGCTTTTTGGGCCGATAAAATAGCAGAAATTATGAAGGATCAGTTTGGGATCAAGCCCAAGGTCAATACCTATTCTTATCGGACTCCATATCCTCCGGCATACGATTTAATTCCTCTCCCAAATCGGTACAAGGTGCCAGATTTCACTAAGTTCTCTGGGCAAGATGATACATCAACCATGGAGCATGTTAATCGCTTCATTATTCAATGTGGAGAGGCAGCTAGTAGAGATGAATTGAGAGTTCGTTTGTTTTCATCATCTCTATCTGGATCAGCATTTACGTGGTTTATTTCGTTACCGCCAAATTCTATTATTACTTGGGCTGATCTGGAAAAGTAATTTCATAAATATTTCTTTGCTGGAGTTCATGAAAAGAAGCTTACCGATTTGGTAAAGTTGAAACAGCGCAATGATGAATCGGTGGAAGGTTTTGTGCAAAGGCTATGAGATGTAAAGAATAAGTGTTATAGCCTGGTATTGGATGATCATTGGAGGTGTCCGTTTTTTATTCATTGTTGAGAAGAAGGTATTAAGTTACCTACTATTGAAAATTGCCCAGAATGCAATGGTTATTATGGGGTTAATCGTCCAGAAAGAAGGTTTCAATCTGGTAGTCAAGGTTTGTCCATCAATGAGCCGATCAGAGGTAAAGCATCAGTACATGATCAGCTAGGGGGCAGACTCAGTGTACATGAAAGGCTTGGTAAACGCGTTGCGTATTTTCCAAGAAACCAAGAGGAACTTGAAGAGATGGCAAACGCGAGAGTTCCTGATGAAGAGATATTTTATAGGGATCCTAATATACGTCGTGTAGAGTCAACCAGGACCTACCAGCCAGTGTGGAAAACTAAACTTCCTCAATGGTGTCCAGAAGGTTTGACAAAGACACAGAAAAGGAGAATGCAGCGAGAGCGTCAAGAGGACTTATACCAAGAAGAGAATTCCTCCAATGAGAAATCTGGTAATCAACAGTGGCAGATAAAGCACAAAAATAAAGGCCCATCGGCAGATGTTAATATGGTGTTTATGTTGCCGATGAAATTTTTGGCACTCTCTGATAATGAGGAAGAAGCTGTTTTCTCTGACCAAATAGCTCAATTAACGTTAGATCCGATGTTGGCTGTTTTTGAGAAACCTGCCGATGATGAGAGACAACATCTCAAGGCTTTGTTTGTAAAAGGCAGAGTTGATGGGCAGCCTATATCTAAGATACTTATTGATGGAGAAGCTGCAATTAATATCATGCCTTATGTGATGTATCGGAAGCTTGGTAAGGAAGATCAAGACTTGACTAAAACCGATATGATGCTAAAGGATTTTGAAGGCAATGTGTCACCAGCTAAAGGGGCAGTATTTGTCGAGTTGACCATCGGTAGCAAAACCTTACCGACGACTTTCTTTGTTATGAATGGAAAAGGTGCATATAATCTGCTTCTAGGAAGGGATTGGATTCATGCTAATTGTTGTGTTCCTTCTACAATGCATCAGTGCCTAGTACAATGGATTGGAGATAAAATTGAAGTCGTTCCTGATGATTCTTCTTATATCATCGCATCGGCAGAATCAGACACTTATGAACGAACCAAGTGCATATCGGGAGAAGCTTGGGAAAAAGAGTTCCTCAAGGTTGCCGATTACGAAATTACACCGATCCAAGCAGTCGGTTCTGAAGAAGAATTTTAATAGATAGGTTTGCCGATGATGGAAAATTAGGCCAAGGGTTTACATCGGCTGATGAGTTAGTAGAAGTAGATATTGGTGAAGGCAATAGGCCAAGGCTTACTTTTATTAGTGCTAAGTTAAATTCCAAGTGTAAACAATAATTAGTCAATTTGTTAAAAGAATACAAAGATTGTTTTGCTTGGGATTATACTGAAATGCCTGGATTAGACCGATCAATAGTGGAACATCGGTTGCCTATTAAGTCTGGATTTCGGCCACATCAGCAGCCAGGGCGTCGATGCAATCCTAATATACTTCCAGATATTAAGGCCGAAATAACTAAATTGATTGAGGCAAAGTTTATTCGGCAGTGTCGATATGCAGAGTGGATTTCTAATGTGGTTCCTGTTTATAAGAAAAATGGGAAACTTCGTGTTTGTATTGATTTTAGGAATCTCAATAAAGCCACACCGATGGATGGTTACCCAATGCCGATTGCTGATTTATTGATTGATGCTGCAGCAGGACATCAAATTATCAGTTTCATGGATGGTAATGCGGGTTATAATCAAATATTCATGGCTGAAGAAGATATTCCCAAGACTGCTTTTAGATGTCCAGGTCATGTGGGGTTATTTGAGTGGATAGTTATGACATTTGGTTTGAAAAATGCCGGTGCTACTTATTAAAGAGCTATGAACTTTATTTTCTATGAATATATCGGCACGTTGGTAGAGATTTACATTGATGACATAGTGATTAAGTCTGGAGACATCACAAAGTATCTAACCGATCTACGGAAGATACTAGAGTGCACAAGGAAGCATGGATTAAAGATGAATCCTAATAAATGTGCATTTGGTGTATCGACAGGACAATTCTTGGGTTTTATGGTGCATCAGCGGAGTAGGAAATCTATTGAGGCGATCAACAAGGTTGTTGCTCCTGCCGATAAAACTGAATTACAATCCTTGATCGGTAAGATCAATTTCATCAGAAGATTCATATCTAATCTATCGGGCAAGATCGAGGCCTTCAGTCCATTATTGAAATTGAAAGCCAATCAGGAATTTAAATGGGGAGATGAACAGCAATTAGCCCTAGATGAAATTAAGAATTACTTAACAAATCTTCCGGTGTTAGTTCCACCTCAACATGGAAAACCTTTCAGATTGTATTTATCAACTGAGGATACTGTTATCGGTTCAGCTCTTATTCAAGAATTTGAAGGGAAGGAACGTGTTATCTATTATTTGAGCAGACAGTTAATAGATGCTGAAACCAGGTATTCGGCCATTGAGAAATTATTTCTATGTCTATACTTTTCATGTATTAAGTTGAGGCATTATTTACTATCGGCTGAGTGCACTGTCATATGCAAAGATGACGTGGTCAAATATATGCTGTCGATGCCGATATTAAGTGGTAGAATTGGTAAATGGATTTTAAAGTTGTCAGAATTTGACTTATGTTATGAATCGGCTAAGGCAGTTAAAGGACAAGTTATGGCTAATTTTGTTACTCAACATTGCAACACAGTAGATTCTCTGGAAATTGCTCCATGGACACTTTTCTTTGATGGATCTACATGTGGTGAAGGAGCAGGCATCGGCATTGTGTTAATTTCCCCTCAGGGGAGAAAGTATGAGTTTTCATTGCCGATTGTTGCTACATCGACAAACAATCAAGCTGAGTACCAAGCCCTGATAAAAGGATTAGAATTGCTTAAGGAAGTACGTGCCGATGCTATTGAAGTCTTTGGTGATTCTATGTTAGTTATAAATCAGTTGGATGGGATTTATGAATGCCGAAGTGAAGTTTTGATTTCATATTATGAGAGGTGTCTGCAGTTGTTGAAAGGGTTTAGGAATTTTCATCTGGAACATGTTTCTCGATTGCATAATGAAGAGGCTAATCGATTGGCTTAGCATGCTTCAGGATATCAGCCTATTCAAGAAGTGTTAACATCGGCAGTTGATACCGATGACTAGAGAAAGGAAATTATTGATTATTTAAGGAATCCATCTAAAAAGGTTGAAAGATGTATAAGGTTCCAAGCTACCAAATATGTGCTCCTCGATGATGAATTGTATTACCATACCATAGATGGAGTTTTACTCAGGTGTGTTGGTGTCGATGAATCAAAAAGCTTGATGGGTGAGATTCATGAAGGAGTATGTGGAGCTCATCAGTCAGCTTTCAAGATGAAATGGATGATCAGAAGGAATGGATATTATTGGCCGACTATTCTCGAAGATTGTTTTAAATATTTTAAAGGATGTCAGGAGTGTCAAAAGTTTGGTAATATTCAAAGAGCACCCGCATCGGCTATGAATCCCATAATTAAGCCTTGGCCGTTTCGGGGTTGGGCTATTGATCTCATCGGTCAAATTTATCCACCATCAAGTAAGGGGCATAAATTTATTCTGGTTGCTACCGATTATTTCACAAAGTGGGTTGAAGCAATTCCTTTGAAAAAGGTGACATCGACTAATATGATTGATTTTGTGAAAGACCATATTGTCTACCGATTTGGTATTCCTCAAACCATTACTACCGATCAGGGTACCATGTTTACATCTGGTGAATTCGATGAGTTTGCTATAGGTATGGGGATTAAGATTTTGAATTCTTCACCATATTATGCCTAGGCTAATGGTCAGGCTGAAGCTTATAACAAAGGAATTATCAAGCTCATTAAGCGCAAAATTAAAGAATATCCTAAGAGGTGGCATACAATATTAAATGAAGCCTTATGGTCATATCGGATGGCGTGTCATGGTGCAACCAAGGTAACACCTTATCAGTTGGTGTATGGACACGACACAGTATTACCTTGGGAGGTTAAAACTGGTTCTAGGCGAATACGCTCTCAAGATCAATTGACGGCCGATGACTATGATACACTTATGAAAGATGAATTGGAAGATGTAGCAAGTCATCGGTTAAAAGCTTTAGCTAGCATTGAGGAGAATAAGAAAAGAGTAGCCAGATGGTATGACAAGAAGGTGAAGGTAAAGGAGTTTGTCGATGGAGATTTGGTTTGGAAGTTGATTTTACCGATTGGGACTAAGAGTTCTAAATTTGGTAAATGGTCACCTAATTGGGAAGGTCCATATCGGATAAATCAATCTGTTCCTGGTAATGCATATATTCTCAAAACCCTCAAAGGGGCTATATTTCCCAGAGCATTAAATGGAAAATACTTAAAGAAATATTACCCTAGTATCTGGATAGATGCATAAAAGTGTAATTGCCGATAACAATCCTATCGGCTAGAGTTAAAATAAAGTATCAATGTATTGTTGCCGATGCGCTAATTTAACAAAGTCTGGATAGCTGATATCGCACGCAGGCGAATTTCATCGGCTTCCTTTAGTTCTTTGGCATCTTCATCGGCAGTTCCTTCCACAGGTTTGAGTTTCTTTTCCAAGGTCAAGGCCTTACTAGCTTGGGCATCTCGTTCCTGTTGAAGGGCTTTGATAACGTCAGGAAGCTGGTCTTCTTCTTGCTTGGCATGAGTCAGAGCTGCTTCAACCTCTTCCAGTTCAGCTAGCAAAGCTGCTCTCTTTGCCGATAGATTTAGGATTTTCTGCTTAAGATCAGTACTGGAGGCTTGTAAGTTGCTGATGCTTTTGTGCTTCTCATCGGCAGTTTGCTTCAGCTGCAGCATTTCTTCCTTGAGTTGAGCTTGAGCTGCTCTGTCGGCAATACGATGAGCGGCCCGTTGATATTGGAGTTGTCTACTCTCTAGGTGGACTGCTGGGAAGATGGTTTCTTCAACATCGGCAGGAATTTGTCCATGGATCGTTTTGAAGATAGTTTTTGCAGGGTCTGAATCGATTACCAGTTGAGCAGTATCTTGTTGCAGCAGATTCAGAAGAGCTTCTAGCTGGCCATAGATGTCTGTCGATATTGTTCCCAATGCCAGGGAAGAACTCGCTTCTTCTCTGTCATCATCGGAGACGTCGATAGCAAAAGAAAACAAGCTATCGGGAGAATCTTATTCCTGTGAAGAAAAGAAAGTTAGAGATCCTATTTGAGGATAGATGTGGTTATTATAAACCAAATAGTCAATCGGTTTACCTGCTTTAGGGCAATTTCTTGGGCCTAGCTTGAGGGAGCAGTTTGAAGAGGGTCATGCAAAAGATCGGCAGGGGATGCCGATGGGATGTCTTTTACGACCTCATCAGTAGTTGGCCCTTGGGGTATGATGGCCGAGGGTATATTTTGTGCAGGAGGGTCAACTTGTTCAATTACATCAGGTGGCTGACTAATAGGTGTTGAAGCGGACACAGGGGCTGATTTCTATCGCTTTTGCTGAGCTTCGGTATCGGTTGAAGCTTTGCGCTTTGTTTGGGTCTCAGCGACAATTGGCTAGGGGGCATCAGCACTTGTTGATTGGGGAACTTGAGTGCTTGGTGTGCTTGCCGATGTACCCATTTGTTGCTGCAAAAATGGGTGTGAGATCGGATATTTGACAGAAAGAATATGAAAATAAAAGAATACCTCTGAAGGCTGGTTAGAGGTCATGGTGCTTGATGTTGGAGGAGTTGCCAATGATGATCCAGCTGCAGCTCTTACACCCTGACAATTATATGTTAATATAGTTTGTATCGGCAGAAAACAAAATTAGCAAAGTTATTACCTTAAAAGCCTTAATTAGGCTTGTAGCAGCAGCCATTGGAGTGGCTTTGGATGTTGCCAGTCTTGGTCTGGAGGTGATAGTTTTGGTACGAGTCCTCTGGAAGGTTAAGGCGTCTAAGGAAGGGGAGTTGTAGCCAATTATTGAAACCGGAGAGATAGGGTGGAGGTTGAAGGGTCTCCCACTTTTGCTTACTGATGGAACTGGATCATCGACCTGTTACAGGAAAGATTAGCTGCCGATATATGTATATATAAAAGGGGAGAAAGACAAAAGAAGTTAAAAGGAACTTACTGCATCGCCAGGTATGGCGTAGTCGGGATCGATCATGTGCCGATATGTGTGAACGGATGTTGAAAATAACTGTTCTTTCCACTCTTGCCACCATTGCTTATATGATTCTATGATGAAAGATGCTGGTGACCAGGCGGAGAGATCAACATTTGAAATATCGGCATCGGGAGCAAGTCTTACTACCCTACTCCACTCAGTTCTAGTGGTGATGGTTTCTCTGGGCTTGATCACATCGGCAAAGCATAGCTTGATTGGCAGTTGCCCAAAAGCTAGTTGACGAGATACTGCCGATGGATTGTAGAATTCATAAGTAGTGTTGGAGTTCTTCCCACTACCAAATGTATTCACCGGGATTGCCCTGGGAGTAATAATGGCCATCATAAACTCATTATCTTGATTCAGGTCACTATCGGCAAAGTTGAAGAGGAGGGGGAACTTGTTATTTTCATCAATATAGGGTACCCAAGCCCTAAGATCATGAGGGAGACCATGCTATAAATTCTGGAAAAACCTGCCGATTTGATCTTCGTTAGCCTCTGTTCCAGGGAGGACAATTATAGCTTCGCCGAAGTTGAGAGGAGGGCATGTTGCCGATTCATCGTCTCCAAGAGCATAATCTTCGGCAATCTCTCGTGGGAATTCTTGGGCAAAGAAATCCCACTGTAGGCGCTTATGCATATGCGTGTTTAACCATATATTAATGAACCACCACGGGCCTCCCAAATTGCCGATGGGTTCACCAAGTAGAAGCTTCTGAGACACTTGGTGGAGGAGGTGGTAGGTCGAGCTCAGGAGGTATCGGCCAAGCGGGAATCTGACGCCATTGGCCAGGAGTTCGGCTGCTGGGAGGAAGGCGTTGGTTGGTCCTACCGATCGGCCACATAAAATAAACTTCTCCAACCACATGTTCAAAAATATGGTGTGTTCCCTTTGATTGACAGTACCAGTCTTTTGGTATTCCTGGATGTATCCTGTCCAGCCGCCGATGTTGCGTGTATTCACTCTGTATTCAGCTCTTCTGCCATAGATGTGGCCTTCATCGACGGTTGAGATATCTAAACCGGTGAGCATGTATACATCGGCGAGAGTGGGGGCACATGGGCCATGACCAAACATAAAGGTATTTGTGGTATCTGACCAGAAGTGAGCGGCGGCTATCATCATAGATTCATTCTTTTGCATATCGGCAATGGATAGCCTCATGCATTGGTCTATCTTCCGCTTTGCCTAGAACACTTGCATCGATCTGTTGACCCTCAAGTATCAATCTTTCCACCCTTTGGTGGGTTTGGGCCAAGATCAGAATGTATCCTTCCATAGATTGAAAGAGAAATTTTGAGCTTTGAAGGGAATTTGGTTAGCCTCTGCATTGATCAAGTCAGTTGGATCTGGGTCGCCCATTGGACCTAGGCAATGGAGGGGAGGTTGGTTGGTTGGAATAACCAATGTGTTGTGTAGTTCCTGAGTTTAGAAGATCAAAAGAATGGAAGAAGAAAAATACCAACTGTAAGAACTCGCAAAGAACCAGGAGGATCGAAGTAAAGGTAATAAAAGAAGAACGAACCGCAGGAACGTTGAAGTTGACCGCCATTGCTTCGAGAAGGTTGAAGGCACGAGCTGGGGACTTGAAGTTGACAATGGAAGGAGCTCTGGTGGGTTGAGGACGCGCAGTTATTTGCTAGGGTTGCCGCCGGAGAGAGAATACCAAAGGTTGAGGTTTGAAGGTAGGAGATGAGCAGTCTGGAGAAATCTATTTATAAGCCATTTGGAGTAGGGGTATTCTTGACTCATCTCTATGCCGCGCGCGGGTGGATCGAGGTGGTTCAGATGGATATGGTAACTGTTCGCACGACAATCAAGGGATTGTACAGAAGATTTGATGGCAAGTAATCATGACTTGGAAGAGATCTTGGTACAGGATCTGTTAGTACTAAAATGGTGATGTTGCTATGATAAGATCTTGCCGATGGATTGTTATTTTGGTATCTCAACCGTGATTGAGGAAAAAGCAGTTGGAAATTGTGCGATATTTACTAAGATACATGGATTAGAACTAGATTTGATTAAATTTGATAACAGATTGTGTTATGCTTGGAGAATGGGTTGAAGAATAGGTAACAGCAAGCATTATCTGGAGTAAATTTCGGAGCATCAGTATCTTATACTCCAAAATTGGGGGGCATGTGTTGACATCGTTTTTCAGCATGTGTCAAGATGGTCAGGAAGGGTTGATCAGTAGAGGAAGATTACTGTAAAGATTGATAGCCGATGAAAATGAGCTTGTAAAGAAGGCTGCTTGAGTGGTGGTGGCATGTGGATTCAGATTGAAGTGTTACCGATAAGGCTAAGGGTACTATTGCCGATGCCGATGGAAGAGACTTGAAGGCTGCTGCCGATGGAACAGGGGGTGTGCCGATGGAAGAGACTTGAAGGCTGCTGCCGATGGAACAGGGAGTGTGCCGATGGAAAGAAGGTCGATGAGAATACCATCGTGATTGAGGCGGAATATAGAATAAGATAGAAGTCAATTTCCTTATATACGTTTATTAGAGTCTGAGTTGTATCAAAGTCATGTGTTTCCTTAGATTTGGATTTAGTGTCCTGGTCATATTTGGTTACGTTTCTGTAGATCAGGATATAAATATAGGGTGAAGGGCAATGTAATGAAGTATCAATCAATACATCAAAAATCAGCTTTTACTCTTATTTGCATCTACTTTTCGACGACTTCGTCAATTTGCATACTTTTTTCTTTTTACGAATTCTCATCGATTCGGCGAGTTGCATTGCTCCAGTGCAATCTTTGACGATCCTCGAGTTCCGCGTGAGTACCTCTTGGCCGTGATATCCGGGCGTATCGCTGTTGTCAGGACCAAAGTGCTCGTATCTTCATCCTTGTCGATTAACAGGTCAAATCGACTGGCACGCTTTGAATATCGATTTCGGGTATTAGCCCTTTGTGTTTGCAGATCCACTTTTGCATCAACACATCCCATAAAATATTTAATGTGACACTCAAAAACTTTTCACCTACCAACTAAACACCCTCGTAGCAGTTGGTAATAGGATTTGAACCTAGTTGTTGGAGTCATGCAATTTGGTACGGAACGGTTTGGATGGCTACATATATATACTCCCACTGTCTAGAAAAGAGTGTAATTATAGGATCATTGTTGATTAAACTAGCTCAAGTTTAATTAAATTTATAGTAAATAGTATTAATATTTATGTCTCTAAATAAATTTACTATGAAAGTATATTCTATGACTAATTTAATAATACTATTTTTGCATTATGAATGTTAGTCTTTTTTATATAATTTTAGTCAAAATTCAAACTGTTCTCGAGAACAGAGAATTGCATTTTTTTTACCGGAGAGTATGAACAACTGCCGTACTCCTAGCTTGCAGCAGTTCATTCATGGCCATCAATCAATCCTTTCAGTTGGACCACCTCAGACTACCCGCAGTGGATACTCTAAAACGATACTCTAAAGCTTTAGAGTATGAATATAGAGTAAAAACTGCTGCACTGGGTACTCTAAAACGATACTCTATCCTGTCTCTTACTCTATATTTAGAGTAGTACAGTGCTTACTCTATACCCTATAGTGGCGGGCCCCACTAGCTAAACAAAGGGGAAAATGCGATAACTCACAAACCAAAAATCCAAATTAAATTTCGATTGCACCATTAAATTCATCTCAATAAATCCTTCAAAACTAGATTACACATGGATATATTTAGATAAAGTGACAAGTGAGTCCCACAGTGAATAGAGTGGATAGAGGATGATATAGAGGATGGATAGGTGCGGGAGAATTGAGTATAGAGGAGAGAATCTTACTGACTAGGACGTATAGAGGATGAATATAGAGGTCCATGAGTGCGGGTAGTCTCAGTCAGTGAGCAACTGTTGTTTTGCCACTGCACACTAAAATTTGGCCTTGATTGCGCCATTGAACATGGGGCAGTATGTTGACGTTATGTGATCGGAAGGTGTAAAGGTGGGTATTTGTTTTGGTTTTGGTTTGGGTAGTACACATACCCCCACAAATAGGATTTTGGATGGGAGCGACGAGATTGTTTAGAATTGTGGCTACGATTAATTGAGATGAATAGAACTTAGGTTTTTTATATACACAGATCATGTACAAAAACAAGAGAGTGCGACCGCATGATATTGCAAAAATGATATTGTTCTATGTTTGAAAGTGGAGAGAGCTGCTACAGAGAGCGCACGCTCTGAAAGTGAAGTATTGTAGGGTAGCTCACGACATGACCAAACAAACATGCGTATGTTCGTTGCATTTATTTCAGGTCCTTTCTCCACTTCTTAATTTTCATAGTATAATAAGTAGTGTATATATATATATATCTGTGTGTGTGGTGCTGTCGTTTATTGAACTTATTTCTATCTTTTTTTGAGATAGTAGCTAATATATCAATTAATTAATTATAGTATTTTTGTACGGTATCCACTCACGGATCTGTGGCTTTGCTTGCGACATCACCACGTCGGAGCCGAGGATGACATCGGGTTATTTTTTTCGGAATTGATTGGGTGAGGACGTTCGGACGACGTCGGACGCACCCGAGCGGCACGATCCGACTCGACCGCACGCATTCGAGCGGCACGACCTGACTCGCACGACCCGACTCAACTGCACACACCCGAGCGGCACGACCCCGACTCGACCGCACGCTCCCTTCCTTATCCGTCGCGCCTGCCTTCTTTCTTCCTCCTCCTGCTCCCTCTCACTCTCTGCTTCTTCTACCGTGCCGCGGCTCCCTCCCTCCACGCCACCACGCTCCTCTCCCGCTCCTCCACTCTCTGCTCCGCGCCCCCTCCCTCCATGCGCGACAGCCGCGCAAGCTGCTGCTCCCTCCCTTCCCCCTCCCTCAATGCGCCCCTTTTCCTCCTATGCCACCGGATTTGGGGGCGACGGCGGCGGGTTTCCGGCAAGCCTCGCGGCTCCCTCCCTCCCTGCTCTCTCTCGCTCGCAGTCCGCGAGCTCCATGCATGGCAGAGGTTTCCGGCGAGGTAGGTGAGGTCCTCGGTCTGGATCTTAGCCTTCTTCTTCCTCCCTTTCTCCCCCTCTCCCTCTAGATCTGGCCTTCCTCCGCCTTCTCCTCCTCCTCCTGCTCCTCCTGCGTCTAGATCTAAGGGATGTGTTGGTTGCTAGGGTTCCGACGAGCTCTCGGGTGGCTCAGCTCGCACATGTTTTAATGGTTCTCTCTGGTTGTTGCGGCAAGGTTTCAGTTGCTGTTGCAGTAGGCTATGGGGTCAACATGCATGTTGTAGTAGTGTGTTGCATGTTGTTGCAGTAGTTGTTAGGTGTGTTATAACAATGTGCCCCTGGTGTTTCACACTCTTTTCATTGTTTCAGATTTGTGTTCTTCAATCTCATGTTGCAGTATATGTTCCATCGTTGGTGCAACAGCTTTTCTTCAGTGTTGTTATAACAATTTTGGTGTTTCAGTAACTAAAACTATCTATTCGATGTTGTATTTTTTCATGGATCCCCATGTTTCAATGGACAGTCTCCTATGTTTCAGTAGTTTGTTCGATGTTGCTTCAGTAACATGTTCACCATGTTTCAGCTGCTCATCCTATCTGTTGCAGCAGCAAGCAGAGGGGAATAGGGGGCAGACTGTGTGGGGCGAGCAGACGACTGGCAGAGGTGCAGGGGCCGGCGAGTGGGGGGCGGGGGGCGGATTTTCATGCATTTGGGGTTGGGGGTGGGTGGGGCGTCTTCGGTCTACTTTTCCTCCTCCGTCTTCTCTTCCATGCGGGCGGGCGGGGCAAGGCGGGGCGGGGTAGGACTACATTTTAAGGCCAGTCTCAGTGGAGTCCTACCAACTCACCCCCGCCCCGCCCCGCGACAGGAAAAATGACGAATGCGTTTGGGGTTAGGGGCGGGGTGGGGCGAGAGGAGGGATGTTGCATATGTTGCAAGTGTTTCAGATGTATGTTGCAAACGTTTGTTCAAAATATTTCATCTGTTTACAGACGTATGTTGCAATCATTTTTTATCTGAATATTACATATGTTTCATATATATGTTGCAACAGTATGTTCCAAAATATTTCAGTCTTTTGTTGTAGCAAGTTGTTTCATGTTATAAGTTACAATGTTATATTGGGGGTGGGCAGACGGGGGTCCTTCGGTCGGGTCGCGCTGGGTCCCAGCTCTCGAGTGCCACCCGTGCGGAGAGAGAGGAGCGGGTCAAGGGACTGACCGACAGGTGCAAATACGGGGGTCGAGTGCGCGCATGGGGTGAGCCGAATCCGGACGAGGGCGGGGCGAAGGCGGATGGGGGCGGGCTGCGTGGGCGTCCAGATACGCGCATCTGTCCGGACGTCTAGGCACTAGCCACGTCCTTATTCTAAAATATAGTGTACGGTGACTTCTAAAATTTATAGTGAAATATAATGTATTCTATGTCTAGATTTGGTAAAATTTATTAAAGAAAACCATGATTCAAGGATAAACTCCTTTATTAGAATAATCTAGAGGTATATGCGTCGTTTAAGTGTCGACTTAAGTCTCTCACAATAAATCAGCAAATATTACTTTTTAGCCTGACTTTTTAGCGAAATGAACATGGATGCACTGTATTACTGGACGGAGGGAGTACGCTCAAAAAAATAAGTAAGATGCATTACTCTAGAGAAGTAGGATCAGTTAGCACAGAAATTAATTATTCCACGATGTTTTAATTAAATTGAATATCACGCGCAACAATTGACTTGCGGTACTCTTAATTAAGTAGAGTATCTGTGCTTAATTAATGCCAGGATTCATTGTTGGAATTCAAACAGTAAACTTTTAAAATGTGAAGGATAATTTTGTTTATTAAGGGTATGCACTATGCTTGTGTCCCACATTAGAGGGAGAACTGATTTGTTTATCCTCCCAACGTTCTAGTTAGCAGAAGCCCTAACTTACGCCGTGGATTAAGAAAAGTATGGTCAATGCTTTGGTACACCTACTTTGAGTATGGGCAAGTCGTGATGATTCCTTTTACTTATTTCGCCATCTGTCGGCCAAGTTTCACATTTTGTTCTTTGGTCGATTCTGGACAATACGGAGAAACAGAGAAGGACGAAACGTATTATCGGCCAGTTCCCAACGTGAGAATAATTCAGTATCCATACAGATACACATAGCCATTTCAGCAATTCTTTGAAGGCATATACAACTTTTATTGCGCTTTTGTAGATTATATTTTTCCTTAGTTTTATTTTAAAGAGAAAATTAGTGGAACTAGATTATGAGAAGACTTCTGAAAGCTGGCGTCCATGTGCCTGCGGTTGCGTGTATGCTAAAAAAAAACTACAGCCCTGTAGGTAGGGATGAAAACGGATCGGATACGGACGGATATCATTGATATCGTATTTGTTTTCATATTTATGTCCGGATTCGGATTCGAATACGGATAGTATAAAAAATATTGGATAGAATACGATTGGATATCGATATCATAAATATGTGATTTAAATATTCGGATACGAATACGGTATCGGATGTTAAATATCCGGACTCGGATACGGACGGATTAAAACCCCTCTAAACGAATTCGGTCTCGAATACGGTCGGAAAATATCCATACCGTTTTCATCCCTACCTGTAGGTGGTCCTACTCCTACAGAAGGTTTTGAAGTTTCTATTCTCCCTTGGTCTTTAAAAAAATGTAATTATCATTTTTCAAAAAGCCAAACAATTTTAAAGTTAAGTACATTTTTAAAAATATCTAATATTTATAAACAACAAATAAGTATCATTAGATTAATTATAGAACATATTTTTATAGTAAACTATCTAGTGACATAAATGTTAATATATTTTTCTACAAACTTAGTCTAACTTGCGAGAATTTAACTAGTTTAAATCTAAAATTGTATTTTTTTAGAATGGAGGGAGTGTAAGTTTGTTTTCCGAAGATGGAGGGAGAGTAGAGTATAATAGTTGTAATAATTCACCGCATGTGCAGTGCATGAGAGCACTAGCTGCTACAAGAGGAAAAATTCTTCTTTATTTGTTTGATTCATCTTCGCACATGATTGAACCAAAACATCGATGGTGATGAAAGTTGCAGCTACAGCCTGCACACATATTTATACTGTTTCAGTTTGGAGGTAAAGATATGTATGGGCAAATACAAAATTAAAGGCTAATCTTTCAAAAAAATAAAGGCTGAACAAATCATATCAAATCAGACTTGAAACCGACGTGGAATCTAGTACAGTACGTAACGATGTGTGAAGCACCTCGGCTGAAGATTGACTTGGATGAAACTCTGATCAGTTATAAACCTACTAGTATAGCTTGAATTCAGCATGAGCATGATGGTAGAAAAGTGAAACGCCTAATTATGTTTTGTTTCCACCCACATCGTTGCAGGTGTCATCCGCACAGGAAGATGAGTTTTACAGTGTGTTGGTATTTATTTTCTAACAAGGTTTTGCAGCTTTAAACTCAAAAAGCAAGAAGGTTAAGAATGAGTGATGACGGACCGAGGAATGGAATAAGGTTTTGCAACTTCACACTAAAGCGAGACGAGTGAGAAATGAGTGATGATGAACTAAGGAACGAAATAAGGTCTTGCAATTTCAAACTTAAGCGAGACGAGTGAGAAATGAGTGATGATGAACCAAGAAACGAAATAAGGTTTTGCAGCTTCAAGCTCCAAGCGAGAAGGGTGAGAGTGAGTGACGACGAACTGAGAAATGAAAGAAGAGTGAGAGATAAAGGGATGGAGGGGTAGAGAGTGAGAAACGGAAGAAACAAATTTTGGTTCTCTAATATTAGATATAGATCGTCTATTACAATATTTTATGAGAAGCCTTGTGAGGAGAACTCATAAATGGAAAACAGTGCAATATGATCATAAGGCAAGATAGAATTAGAAAGAATCTTTCTATGAACCTTGTAAGTTGATTTGCATGGATGCAATATGAGTGATGATGTTATCTGTGTAGATAAGGGTTTGATGATTGGAGAAGTTAAAACATATCTATGTGATGATTGAGGATGTTAGATATAGAAATTGTGTCTTCAATAATGTGTTGTAAACTAAGGAGACATAGGGAACGAGCGAGTCACTCGCTTGGCCAGCATCACGAGCCGTGAGCTCGGCCACCCGGGTTCGAACCCGGTGCCCAGCGTATTTCCGCTCAAATGAGTGGGAATGGGGAGAAAAGCTTCCCGGTTCAAAAAAAAGAAAAGAACTAAGGAGACAAAAGAGACAGAGAGAATGAATGATTGCCTTGTAAGAATGATCTCATCCATCTTGACCCAACGGTTAAGATGGACCCTTTGACCGCGTCCTGATCGGGGATGCTTAACCGACTCATAGTCGGTGGGCCCCTGTCGCGCAGCCCTATAAAGAGGAGGTGGGGGCCAGGGGCACATGACACGAGGTTCACTGCCACTGCCGCCGCCCACCGTCCAAACCCTAGCCGATCTAGAGGGAGTGCTGTAAGAGACGGGAAGCCACCACCAGACTCCACTGCGTCGCCCTCCTTCCCCAACGTGCTGCTCCACTGCATCGACTACAACTTCACCGATAACTTCACCGACATGACTGCCTCCTCCGACACCGAAGCCATAGCGGATTCTTCTTCCTCCTCCAACCGATGATCGGTAACATAGTCTTTCTCCATCTCTCATCTCTTTCTCACCTCTCCGGTTAGTTGCGTGATTTTCCACTAGTCTATCCCAAATGCAAAGAGTACTACCCGCTGGATCCACTCCTAGATGATCCTACTTTTCTATCAATGGTACCGGAGCCCTAGGTTTTTACTAGCGTGTAGATCCAGTTGGGGATGAAAGAATAGAAAGAGACGATTCAATTTTTGGATCGGATAACAACTAAACCTTTCGGATCGGACAACACCAAACCCTAACCCTAAAGAAAAGAAAAGAAAGGACAAAAGGATTGGGGGCCTACCTCTGGCTTACCTATCGCCGTCAACACCACTGGCCGTCACCTCGACGCCGCGTGGGAAGTCACCCGGGCCACCGGCCGGCTAGTCCATGCCAACGCGGGACGCTGCGCCTCCGGCTCGGGGTCTAAGGGCGTCGTCGCAAAGCCGCTCGATGGTGGCGCGGTCAGCCACGGGCGAGCGCACGCACCGGCGAGGGGCCCCGCAGCGGCGCCGCCACCCGACATCTCTCCTTCAGCCGCCATGGACGGCAGCCACCATCACTGCTCGCTCGCTCGGATCGTGGTGGTAATAGAGAAGGGGAGGGGGTGAGAGAAAGGAAGTAGGAGCCGTCTGGACTTTTTCCGATGGCATGCGCCGCCGCCGGCGGCCGGCGTCGCCACGGGCCGCTGCCCCGGTGTGTGCGGCGCAGGAGAGCAGAAAGATTGAAAAGTGATTAGGGTTGGGAGACAGCCGATGGAAGCGGGTTTTTGATCCTCCGAAATGGGTGCCTGGCCGTCGGATTGCATCCAGCGGCTGGAAATGTCCGGGCCAAAAGAGGCCCAAGCGGGTTCGCCAATTCCCGGGCTAGGCCCAGGTTGCGGCCTGGGCGCGGGGTAGCGCGGCGCGCGAGTGCGGTTGGGCCGCGGGCCCTCTTGCTGCTAGGTCACGCTGCTGATTGCGGATGCGAACTGAGACACTGGGCCGCGGCGTGAGTTGGGCTTTCGGCGCGATGATGGGCCGCTGAGCCGAGCAGGCCGGCCTGGGCTGGCGGGCATGGGCTGCGCGTTGGGCCACGCACTGCTACATGGGTTGCACGCGCGCTGCTGCTGAGAGTGGGCCGCCAGCGGAAGAGCGATGGGCCTCGGGCCGTGAATGAAAGAAAATCTGAATTTTCGTTTTATTTTTCCCGAAAGTGGCTGCACAAGCTGGGCCGGGCCGACCGTATTGTTGGCAGCGCTGCGAGCCAGGCCTTCGGGCCGAAATGACAAACAAAAGGTTGTCTTAAATTATGTTTTATCTTTTTTTCAGAAGCATATTTGAATGATATTTTGATGAAATTTGTATAAAGTTTTGATCTCTATACATTTTGCACCAATGTGCATGTTGTTTAGAGAATTGATCAATAAAGAATGCTTCTGAAAAGTAGATAATTATTGTTGATTCATGTTTTCCGCTGCAAAGTTAAAGTTCATTGTCTTCTCATTAGATCCAAACCAACGGGAGGATTTAATTTGAAGAGCAGTTATACTCATTCAGTAAATGATGAAAAGTTAATCCTCTAGTTAAAGTTGGAACCAACAGTAAAACTTTAATTGGAGGAATAGTCCATTTATTGTTAAGATAAATTATAATATTGTTATTTTCTGACCAACGTTGATGATAACAATATTATGAGTTTATTTATGAGTTTATGTTTAAAGATTATTATGATATTGTTATTTTCTGACCAACGTTGATGATAACAATATTATAATTCTATGAGTTTTATGTTTAAAGTTTAAATCTCTGATGAATTTTGCATCAAAGTGATCAATTTTCAGAGAATAGATAAGAGATAATAGATGCTCTAGAGCGAGCAGAATGTAATGTATTTTCATGTTTCCGCTGCAATGCTGATGATGATCTTCAAAATTAAATTCGAACAAATGGGAGAATTTAGTTTTGAAGAGGGTTATAAGATAATTGAGTTTTCATATGTTAATTTCATTTCTGCCCAACGGTGATGTGGAATTAATGTATAAGATTGATGGTTTTATTCTATTTCTGCCCAACGGTGATATAGAATAGAACTTAAAGTTTAAAAGTTTAATGTGCATGTCTTTAACCAGACAAATGTAGGGTTATTTTTATGCTTATTATTGTTGATTACTGATTAATATTTTTAAACAAAGAACTTCATGCCTTTATTCTTGAAGGGTGAAAAGAAAATAATCTGGGTACTTGTGACTCAGAAGATGAAAAGTGTAATTTTTTTGACAGAAAGAAGACCATTGTGTAAGGGACTGCGGTCTCTTTAAAGAATGATTTCAAAAGAAAATAATTCTAGGATATTGATCCAAGAAAGAAATAGAACAATAAGAGTTTAGTTTAAAAGATGTCTTTTATGTACTCTTTAAAATGATAATAATAAGTAATATAATTTTTAGTCCTAATCATCATGATTTGAAATGTAATAAGTGACATGCATGTTTAATTTGACCAACGTCGGATTAAGCATGTGTGTTAAAGAGTATTTGGATTTATTTCTAAATTTGATTGAATATGAGTCAATATTGATATTTATGTCCCTTCAAGAAAATTATCTCGCATGTCGGGAAAAAGTTTGTGATAGTACCTGCATGACGAAAAAAGTTTGAGAAAATACCCACTTGGCGGGGTAAAGTTGGCATAATACTTGTACTAATCAATCCTGCATGGCAGGAGAAGTTTGGCATAGTACTTATTCTGCACGGCAGGAGAAAGTTATGATGACTCATGTACTTGACAGTGCTCTTCTATTGTGTCATAGTAATTAAACTCTCAATGAGTTTAAGGAGAACAGAAAGTTACAGACGAACCTCGAGATAAGAATGACATGCAAGTGTGACTTGCGAAAGTATTAATGATAAAAGACTCTGTTGAGTTCTTGAAGTGAAATGAGGAAAAAGTACTCCCAATGAATTAAGAAATAATTTCATTTGCATGATGTAATCATGTAGATGAAGAAAGTAACCAAAGTTTCCTCATTCACAAGAGTTCTGAATAGTTTTCGAAATTATGGTAGAAAAGTTCGTACCACATTTCGAGGGAGAGAAATGTGAGATCAATTAAGAAAGACAATTAAGAAAGATACTTCCCCATAATTCAGACAATGCGACGTATACTAAAGTGATCTATAAAAGATGAATGTGATCGTCGGGGGGAGTAAGACGATCATAATATCGATACCCCTAAAAGTAAAGAAATAACTAAATCCATGGACCTTTGACAGTTCCAATAGAAAGATAGCATAGTCAGCCAGTTTTCATACTGGACGTGTTCAGAGTTTTAAAGGCCGTGCTAAATGCACCATATGAGTTTTAGCAGATTGAACCCAAAATAAGAAAATTAAAGATGGGGCAATCTAGGGGAGCATGGTACAAAGAAACCTAACTCTGCAAGGAGGATGAATAATGTAAACAAGGAACTTGTTACACAGGACCTTATAGAATCAATTGTCTTTTGACAATAAAGGTCAAGAAATGCTGGTAGCTGAGGCCCCAGAAAGTCTCAAAGAATAAGAAAATCAGATATTTCTGATGATTATAAAGTCTATATTAGTGAAATTCAAATGGAGGGTAATCCCACCTAATTTGAAGAAGCCATGAGAGACGTTCACTCGTCCAAGTGGCAAGAAGCAAAGGAAGATGAAATGAAATCGATAATACCAATAACATTTTAGGATCTAGAATAAATTTCTAAGGAGCTAAAATAGTAGGCTGTAATGGGTCTACAAGACAAAATGTGACTCCAAAGGAAATATATAAAGATGTGGAGCGCGACTTGAATCAAAAGTTTTTGTGCGAAGCGAATGAATAGATTACAATGAGTGCTAGTGGCACATCAAGATCTGAGTTACATCAGATGAAAGTAAAGACAACATTTCCCAATGGGATTTGTATGAAAATGATTATGTGGCACAACCCAGAGGTTTTGTCATGAAAAGAAAAGAATGTAAGGGATGCCATCTGTAGAAATCTCTTATGGACTGGAGCAAATCTCTAGACAATGGCATTTAAAGTTGAAGAGTCAATAAGAAATTTTGGGTTAAAGAGAATGAGAGGGCAATTACATTTGTATAAAGTTATAGAATGGGAAATTTATTTCCTAATCCTGTATATGTGGATGACATCTTACTTGTTAGTAGTGATGTCAATCTACTGCATGAGAAGTTCTTGTTCTCAAGATTCAATAAGAAAGTTCTCGGTAAAATGTCTCTCGTTATAAGAATTGAAATTTACCAAGATAAAAGAAAAGGGGTGTTAAGTCTATCGCATAGACATGCTAAGAAAAGTTTCTAAAGAAATAATGTACCTATACAGGTAAACCTACGCCTGTTCCTATGGTCAAGGGTAATAGTTTTGAGAACTTTAGTGTTCCGAAAGGCAATGTGAGATTGTTATAGATGGACGTCCTATATGCTTCAACTGTTGGAAGCTTAATGAGTACAAACATAAGACCTTGCCCTGACACAGTTTACGTATCCGGGTTGTTTTGGCAAAAGTTCAGTCTAGATATAGATCACTAGAATGGAGTTAAAAATGTCGGCCTCATGCTAAAAAGGAAAGAACAAGTACTCTCAAGTAGTTGTGAGTACAAGTGTTATATTTTGGCGAGATGTTTAGTGAAACCCACATAGTAGCTAACACTCGCAGTTGGAGTTTTATTGTGGAAAAGCTCCAAAAGAAACAGTTCTAGTATCATCAGTGATGTAAAGTTGTAATATAGCATGATATGAGGCTGAGGGACAGGCAAAATAGTTAAGGAACTTGTAACCGGAATTGATAATGGTTGTCAACAGCAATAACCATTTAAGTAGTTTTGCTCCTATGACAACGAGTTAAGTGTGCTGCCAAACACATTGACATTAAAGTTATACGTTGTAAAGGAGAAAGTCCGGAATCATACTAAAAGTATTGAACGTAAAAGTAACAAGCAAGTACTTGCGGATCCGCTTACCAAAGGCTTACCACCCAGTGTGTTCAGAGAACACACAGTCGACGACTGACCGTGACGATGAGGCATGCTCTATACACTAATTTGTGATGGAACAAATAAAAGTGAAAGTAATTAAAGTCAAAGTGTCGGTACCAATAGCATAGGGGTACCCACATTTAACGATAATGAAAATCAAAACGACTAAGTCGCGCCCAAGCTCGGCCGCACACCGGGTCCGCCTCGTACGAGGGCAGCTTGACGGAGTGCTTCGACCGCGCTCTGGCTCCGACTCGTACGAGGCACCCTCGACGGGGTGCCTCGACCATGCTGTCCCGTACAGCAAAGTACCTCGACCGCGCTCCGACCCGCGCGAGGCTCGTTCGCCCACTGGGAAAAACTCTGACTCACGTGAGCCAGGGTCGAGCGTCTCGACCCCTTCTCTTTACCTACCCCAGGACAAAAACCATAGCATTTAATGCGACTACCAACTACCACCTACCGGCATGGCTGCGATCAGGGTTGACGTGGGAACAATGCCAGTGTCAGTCCTCACTGTTTTACCCCCCATCCCGTGATGGGAGGTGAAAACCGTCACTGTACCCACCATGCCGTGCACTATGCGTCACTAGTTACCCTCGAGGGAGGATACGACAAAGTTCGTACACCGCGATCCCAGGGATTTGGACTTATTCGTTCGGCCTCGACCCGGCCTCGACGCCCAGCACGGCTCAACAGGGAAGGGAGGACGGTATGGCACGGCCCTCTAGGTCATTTCAGCATCTCGTCCTCTATGTCACCGTGGTGTCCAGGGATGGCCTCCCATTCCTAGGGTATGTCGTAACAGTCACCTTAACAGAGATTGACAAAACATCATCTCAAGGCTCCCCGTCGTCTTGGCCTCCTCTCGCCCTATAAAAGGGCATGCTAGGGTTCTACAACGGGGACAGAAGATAACGGACAACAAGCCAGACACAAGATAGAGATCAACATCTCAAGCAATCTTCCGTGTACTCTTTTTTCCTCTTTGAGACTTGGGCTCGCCGCTCTCTCTCATAAGCTTGTAATCCCTACACAAGCACTTCGGTGCAAGGAAATACAAACCTCTCCCTCCCCGCTGGACATAGGGCCTTCTTTTGCCCGAACCAGGATAAACCCCCGTGTGTTCTCCTTGCATCACCATCCGGAAAAGGGACACGCAGCATTTACTCGTTGGTTTAGGACCCCCTCGGGACCAAACACCGACAGTTGGCGCGCCAGGTAGGGGATCGCTGCGTGCCAACGTCGCTTTCTTGCCTTTTTTCCTGGATGGCTGACCCTGAACGCCCTATTCCATTGGCCACGGTGATCTGGTTTGGGAGTTTGGAGTTCATGTCGCTTGGCTATGGCTACGATATGGTCCTACTTCCACCCAGGCACCCAACCGACGAGGATTCTGAGCTCTCCTAGCCTGGGGGAGCAATCTGCCGGTACCATCGCTCTAGGCAGGCGCGAGCCACCCGACGACGATGAGCCCGGCACAACCACCGTCTTCACCTCGCGGAGGGTGATGGGATCCCCCGGTCTGGCACGCCCCAGCCAGGCGCCGGCCCAGATCTCCTCGTGGAAGGTCTGGGCAGGATGAGCTTGACTAAGGGTAACATGCCGACGGAGAATCCCGCCGCTCCCCCGTCCGGTGAGACACCACTGCCCGGAGCACCCGTTCCGGCGTGGACAGCGACATCTCCATCACCATTTCCGTTTGGGCTAGACTCGGCTGCCCGGACCTATGCTTCCTCCATAAGCACTAGCATGAGTGCCTATGAGGAGATCCCCGGGCATCATCTACGCCCCACTCTTGACCTCGTTGCATCCACGCCAGCCTCTGATTATCTGGACTCTACGAAGACTCCAGAAACAGGGCCCCGGGAGACCGCTTCCCTGCGTCACAATCACGGGGGCGATTTGCAACGGCCTCACATTCCCCCGTCATACTACTACTTTGGCGCTCCTGACTCCGACTCGGCTGATGACACCTATGATCTGACCCACGAATGCTTCAACATCGATGTTGAAAGCACATCAGAATCAGAGGACGAAGAGCCGGTCGAAGGAAGGCACACGCCACCTCATGTCGAGCTTCCTGCTGAGCAAGACCACCCTTAGTTCCTTGCAGATCAAGGAATGCAGCTCAAGCAGATTCGTGAGTTGCAGGACAGGCTTGACGAGGAACGACAAAACCTGCATCTACTCCAACAAAACCTCGAGCGTGAGCGCGCGGAACGCGCACTTGGTGGGAGAGCTCGCGAGAGAGCTCACGACGTCAGCCATCGCATCGACGAGGACCGAGTGGTCGACCCCCCGGTTTTCGCTCGAGCCAACCAGAACGTCGTCGCCGCCGCCATGCTCCTCCGCAACATGCCCGAGCCATCAAACCCTGACGCCCGTCGGGCTCGAGATGAAATTCGAGAACTTCTCGAGGCCGCTGCCATGCAGTAGGCTGAGAGCTCTGCCTCGAGGCGATGCGAGCCCGCCTCGGAGCGGATCGTCAAGCCCTCCCGATAGGAGAGAGAAGCCTCGGTACACCCTGAGCCTGCCTGGCGAAACCGGGTAGCTCCAGCCCCTGAGCCCACCACCAACGACCGCGAACCTCGAGACACCCGTGGCAACATCGTCGAGCACCGCACGTGCAAGCATGGTGATGGCGTGGCTCGAGGCTACCACATGCACAGGGGCAGATGCTATGACAGCTCGGAAGATCGTAGTCCTTCACCCGAGCCTCTGGGTCCTCGGGTCTTTAGCAAGGCTATCCGTGAGACGGTGCTCCCGGCTCGGTTTCACCCTCCCACGACTCTCACCAGGTACAACGGCGAAACCAAACCCGAACTTTGGCTCGCCGATTTCCGCTTGGCGTGTCAGTTGGGTGGGGCCACCGACGACCGGGTCATCATCCGACAACTCCCCCTGTTCCTCTCCGACACCGCTCGAGCCTGGCTCGAGGATCTTTTGCCTCGATAGATCCACGACTGGGACGATCTCATGAGGGTGTTCGAGGGAAACTTCAAGGGGACCTACATGCGCCCCGGCAACTCGTGGGACCTCCGGAGTTGCAAGCAGAAACCGGGAGAATCCCTCCGAGAGTACATCCGGCGCTTCTCCCGGCAGCGTACCGAGCTCCCCAATGTCACCGACTCCGACGTGATTATGTCCTTCCTCTCCGGTACCACCTGCAAGGAGCTGGTTCGAGAGTTGGGTCGTAACACTCCACTCACTGCCAACGGGTTGATGGACATCGTCACCAACTTTGCCACCGGTGAGGAGGCGGTTGGTGCAATCTTTGGTGGTGACCAGGAAAAGGGGAAGCAGAAGGTCGATGATCCCGTGAGCCTCACCCGGGGCTCCAAGAGAAACAACCAGAAGAAGAAGAAAGGCCAGCAAGGCAAACTCGAGGCCCCGGCCGACGAGCTTGTCGCTGCTACCGAGCGCAAGAAGCCTCGAGGCCCCACCGGCGGGGGCATCTTCAACAAAATGCTCAAAGAGCCGTGTCCCTACCACAAGGGACCCACTAACCATAACCTCGAAGATTGTCACATGCTCCGCAGGTACTTTGAGGGCGTTGGCGTCAAGAAGGATGACAAGAAGGAGGACCCCAAGAGCGACGACAAGGACAGGGGTTTCCCCGAGATCCACGACTGCTTCATGATCTACGGAGGACCCTCGACCCGCCTCTCGGCGCGCCAGCGCAAGCGAGAACGGCGTGAGGTTTTCTCCGTACAAACGGCAGTCTCCCGCTTCCTTGATTGGTCTGCGGTGGCCATCACTTTCGACCGTGATGATCACCCAAACTACGTCCCCAATCCAGGAGTCTACCCGCTCGTTGTTGACCCCGTCATCGCCAACACACGCCTCACCAAGGTGCTCATGGACGGTGGAAGCAGCCTCAACATCATCTACTCCCAGACCCTCGACCTTCTGGGGGTCGAGAGAGCGCGCCTCCAACCTAGCATCGGGGGCTTCCACGGAGTTGTGCCAGGGAAACGGGCGGAACCCCTCGGATGGGTCAATCTGCCTGTTTGTTTTGGCACACCGGCCAACTTCAGAAAGGAAACGCTCACTTTCGAAGTAGTCGGATTCCGTGGAACGTACCACACTATCCTTAGACGCTCATGCTACGCCAAGTTCATGGCAGTCCCGAACTACACCTACCTCAAGCTCAAGATGCTAGGCCCAAATGGCGTCATCACTGTGGGGCCCTCGTATGAACATGCCTATGAGTGCGACGTCGAGTGCGTCGAGCATGGCGAGGCTATTTTGGAGTCAGCGACCTTGGCTGCAGACCTCGACGACCTCGCCGATGCGATTCCCAACCCAAAGCGCCATGTCGGCAGCTTCGAGCCCGCGGAAGACGTCAAACTCGTACCCCTCGACCCCGCTGATCCTAAGGGAAAGGCGCTGAACGTCAGCGCCACCCTCGATCCTAAATAGGAAGCAGTGCTCGTCGACTTTCTCCGCGTAAACGCTGATATCTTTGCGTGGAGTCCCTCGGATATGTCGGGCATACCCAGGGAAGTCACCGAGCACGCCTTGGAGATCCGGACCGGGTCCAAGCCGGTGAAGCAACGCCTGTGCCGCTTCGACGAGGAGAAGCGCAGGGTCATCAGCGAGGAGATACACAAGCTGCTGGAGGCCAGATTCATCAAGGAAGTTCATCATCCTGACTGGCTAGCTAATCCTGTATTAGTTAAGAAAAAGAGTGGGAAGTGGAGGATGTGTGTAGACTATACTAGTTTAAATAAAGCATGTCCAAAAGTTCCCTTTCCTTTGCCACGCATTGATCAAATCGTTGATTCCACTGCGGGATGTGAAACTCTCTCGTTCTTAGATGCGTATTCCGGCTACCACCAGATCAAAATGAAGGAGTCCGACCAGCTTGCGACTTCATTCATCACCCCATTCGGCATGTATTGCTACGTTACGATGCCCTTCGGTCTCCGGAACGCAGGGGCAACGTACCAGCGATGCATGCAACACGTTTTCGGAAAACACATCGGGTCGACCATCGAGGCTTATGTCGACGACATCGTTGTCAAAACAAAACAAGCCGACGATCTGGTCGACGACCTCGATGTTGCGTTCAAGTGCCTCCGGGCAAAAAACATCAAACTCAATCCAGAGAAATGCGTCTTTGGCGTCCCACGAGGTATGCTTCTAGGGTTCATCGTGTCCAAACGCGGCATCGAGGCCAACCCTGAAAAAATCTCTGCAATAACCAAGATGGGCCCCATCCGAGATCTGAAGGGCATACAGAGGGTCACAGGCTGCTTGGCGGCACTCAGCCGTTTCATTTCACGCCTCGGCGAAAAAGCACTCCCTCTGTACCGTCTCTTGAAGAAATCAGAGCATTTTTCCTAGACCCTCGAGGCTGAGGAAGCTCTCACAAAACTCAAGGCCACACTCTCTAACTCACCAATCCTCATCCCTCCAACCCCAGGGGAACCGCTCCTACTTTATGTCGCCGCGACATCACAAGTAGTCAGTGCGGCCCTAGTTGTCGAATGGGCCGAGGAGGCACATACCTTGCTCGTCCAGAGGCCGGTCTATTTCATTAGCGAAGTGCTCTTAGAAACCAAGATTCGATACCCACAGATCCAGAAACTGCTATATGCCGTCATCCTGACACGGCGCAAGCTCCGACACTACTTCGAGGGTCACCCGATTACTGTGGTTTCTTCTTTCCCCTTGGGAGAGATAGCCCAGAACCAGGAAGCCTTGGGTAGGATTACCAAATGGGCAGTTGAACTCATGGGCGAGACCTTGTCCTATGCGCCGTGCAAAGCTATCAAGTCATAGGTGTTAGCAGATTTCCTGGCTGAGTGGACCGACACCCAACTCCCCCCTGCACAGCTTCAGGCGGAGCTGTGGACCATGTACTTCGATGGGTCATTGATGAAAACAGGAGCTAGCGCGGGCTTGCTCTTCATCTCACCCCTCGGGATTCACATGCGCTACGTCATCCGGCTTCATTTTCCTGCGTCTAACAATGTCGCCGAATACGAGGCGCTCGTCATGGGATTAAGAATCGCCGTCGAGCTCGGGGTCTGACACCTTGACGTTCGAGGCGACTCCCAACTCATGATCGATCAGGTCATGAAGAGCTCGAGCTGCCATGACCCCAAGATGGAAGCCTACTGCCAAGAAGTACGGCGCCTCAAGGACAAGTTTCACGGCCTCGAGCTCAACCACATCGCACGTAGGTATAATGAGGCCACCGACGAACTGGCAAAAATCGCGTCCAGTAGAACTACGGTTCCACCGGACGTTTTCGCAAAAGACCTCCAGTAGCCATCCGTCGACCTCGGGCCAGATGGAGGGGTTGACGGGACGTCACTCGACCCCCCACCCGAGGCAGAAGCCCCCTCGACCGGGGCTGAAGCCATGCAGGTGGAAGACTTGACCCCACCATCTGACCTCGAGCCTGACTGGCGCATCTCGTACCTCAGCTATCTTACCCAAGGGGACCTCCCCTCGGATAAGACCGAGGCTCGACGGATCACTCGCCGGGCCAAAACCTTTGTGATCATTGGCGACAGTAGGGAGCTGTATCGCCGCAGCCCTACTGGCATCCTCCAATGCTGCATCACAAATGAGGAAGGCAGAGACCTGCTCGATGATCTGCACTCGGGGGCTTGTGGTCACCACGCTGCGCCTCGAACCCTTGTCGGAAATGCTTTCCGACAAGGATTCTACTGGCCGACCGCGGTCTCCGACGCTGTTAAGCTAGTACGCTCCTGTAAAGGCTATCAGTACTATGCGAGACAGACCCATCTTCCGGCACATGCCCTGCAAACTATCCCCATCACATGGCCGTTTGCTGTTTGGGGGCTCGACCTTGTCGGACCCTTGAAAAGGACAACTGGTGGCTTCACCCACTTGCTTGTCACAATCGACAAATTCTCCAAGTGGATCGAGGCCCGCCCTATCACCAGCATCAGGTCCGAGCAAGCTGTGCTCTTCTTCACCGACATTATTCATCGCTTTGGGGTCCCCAACTGTATCATCAAGGACAATGGCACCTAGTTCACTAGCAAAAAGTTTTTGGATTTCTGCGACAACCACCACATCCGAGTGCTCTGGTCAGCCGTGGCCCATCCAAAAACAAACGGTCAGGTGGAACGTGCTAATGGCATGGTCCTACAAGGCCTGAAACCTAGAATCTTTGACAAGCTAAACAAGCATGGCAAAAGATGGGCTGCCGAGCTGCCCTCGGTCCTGTGGAGCCTAAGAACAATGCCGAGTCGAGCCACGGGGTTCACCCCGTTCTTCTTAGTCTACGGATCTGAGGCAATGCTCCCAACAGATATAGAATACGGATCCCCAAGGCTAAAGGCCTACAGCGAAAGAAATAACGACGCTGCAAGAGAGGACGCCCTCGACCAGCTCGAGGAAGCCCGAGATGTGGCTCTGTTGAATTCTACCAGGTACCAGCAGGGTCTCTGACGCTACCACGATAGACACATCCATAAGCGTGACCTCAACATTGGTGACTTGGTGCTACGGCGGAACCAGAACACCAAGGGGCACCATAAGCTCACGCCACCATGGGAAGGACCGTATATCATCGTAGAAGTACTAAAGCCAGGCACCTACAAGCTATCCAACGAGAAGGGCGAACCCTTCACCAACGCTTGGAACATCGAACAGCTACGTTGCTTTTTTCCTTAGAAAGCCTCGAGGCTCTGTAATTTCTTTTTCATCAATAAAGAATACAGCGATGTTTGAAACTTTCATTTCATAATGAGGAAGGATCGACTCTGCACTCCCAGAATTGACCCTCCCTCGGGGGCTACAAGGGGGGAACCCCCCAGTCCTCAAAAAAAACTTGCACTCTTTTTTAAATGTAAGAACCGCTTCTTAGATCGACGGCGCCGCAAAAGCGCCCTAAGGGCTCTCGAGCCAGGAGTATTACCTACGCCTCCAAGGCTATGGTACCTCCGCTCACCTCTTACGCCTTCTAGAGGCGTGACTTCACGCTAGAAAGATCTAAACAATTGTTCCTAACTTTGAAAAAGAACATACCCTCTGTCGCTCAGATCAGGCTCTCACATGATCTTCAAGGCCGCAACATCACCCTGAAGCTCGAGGGCAGTTGAGCCGTGAGATTACTTACGCCTCCGAGGCTATGGTACCTCCACTCGCTCCCTTAGGCCAAAGGACGCAACTGCGTGCTAAGTAAATCACGCGAGAACACAATCCAAGCAATAAAGGGAAGAAAAGCTCGAATAAAACTAAATTAACCACGAACCGTTTTATGTTTCGAGTTCTTAGGGCCTCCGAGGCCACCACAACCAAAATCCAAAGTACTAACTTATTACATGGGCCTTCGCGCCTAGATTTGGCTCACAGGCCTTCATCGTCAGCAGGCGGAACCACCTTGGCTTCAAAAAGCGAGGCCAGATGGCTTCCAGGCTCTTCTGCGGCTTCAATCAGCTCCAAGCAGGCATTCTCGTTCTCCTCGTCCGTCCAATCCAGGTCTGTGATGAAGCCATCAGCAACAAGCTCCATGTCGAACACAAACCCTGAACGGACGACGGCTAGCGCCCTCTTTACGCCGTGATGGAGGCCGTCCCGTATCTTCTCCCGGGCAAGGCGGCCCAGCGCCGCCATCCGACGGATGAAGGAGTTCCCCGGAACATCTTCCTCGGTGTCGGCGTCGGGCTCGACCCCCAGGCCGTCACACACGGTGGTGATCGCACCCTAGAGCAGCTGGGTCCTCCGGGTCTCGGCTTCGAGGAGGCTCTGGAAGGAGTTGGCAGATGATTGGGCCTCTCGATTCTCCCTCTCCAGCTCTAAAACACGATAAACAAATTAATACCTAACACGAGGCCTCAACGCCGTGACCGTAACAGTCACACTTACCCTCGATATGGGTCTGTAGGCCCACGACCTCATTGTGAAGCCCCCCGCACGTCCGCTCGAGCCCTAGGAGGGCGCTGTCCTTGTCACTGATGGTCGCCTTCAGCGCCTCGATCTCCTGCCGAGCAGACTCGAGAGCCGTGTCCTTCTCTTGGATGGCTCCATTCAGCGTCGTGACCTCGTCCTTCAGAGCACCAAAACGAGCAGTGACCTGCTCGACCTCAACGTTGAGGGCATCACGCTGACGGCTGACCTGGGAGACATCCTCCTCGAGCTTCTTCACCCGTGCCGACAGGGGCTCGAGATCCCTACGGGCCTGGGCAGCCTCCTCCCGAGCCTTGTCCACGTCAGTGCGCATCACGGCCTCGGCCGCCCAAGCCTGTATCGTCTCCTCCTTCACCACCGTGTATGCGACGCGCAGCTCAGCCATTTCGGTATTCCGATCGGAAAGCCGTTTCTGGGCCTCCTCGACCAAGACCCGTTGCTGAGACAGCGCGGCCCACATGCCACTCTCATCCCGGATGAAGAGTGACTTGTGACGGGAGTACTCCTTCAGCTCCTGAATCACAATTCGAAAAAACCAAAAAGGTTAAAAAGCCAAGGGAAAAAGACACCAAGAGAACCACGAAGAAAGCCGACGGGTCAATCATACCTCGGTGGCATCCCACATACTTCGCGACACGGCCTCGGACGCCACATGGAGCAACCGATCAAGGTGCCGGCGAACGCCCTCGAGGTACTCCCATCGGTGCACCTCATCCCTATGGTTTAGGGTGAAGATGGGCTCGGCGTCGGGGTTCGCGGCGTCCCAAAACTGGAGGGACGGCCTCCCCCACCTCGGTATCTCTGCCTCCGCCCGTGCTATGGCCAGCATGGTGATGTCGGGCCATGACGACGACGATCTGGCCTCGACCTGCCGGACCTAGGCCGCATCCTGCTCCGCCGTCCGGTTAAGGACAACGGCGCTGGCCCGCAGCAACTTCACGGGGGTAGGCCCCATCGGCTCTGCCTTCTACTTTAACCTGTAAAGTGAGAAAGAACGTCAGCCAACGGGTCCAGAGAAAGGCAAAACAACCAAGCACGAACACTTACCCGGAAATCGGCACCAAGGGCCTCGACCCCGTGCGATACGAACCCCCCAGGGCGACCGATGATGACCTTGCAGCGGCCTCACCAGCAGGCTGGGCACTCCTTGGGGCCCTGGCCAGCGCGCCGCCCTGCGCCTTCTGTGCCTCCGAGGCCAGCTGGCCTCGGGTTCTCACGCGTGCCGATGGCGCCGCCGATGACGACGCCGGTACCACCGTCCCAGCCCCCACCCCGAGCTTGCGGGGCCTAGGCTGGTGCAGGCATCCCCGTTGACCCCTCTTGCTGGGTCCGGGGCAAAGCAGCCCCTCCCATCGAGGGGCCCGCCTCCCTCTCCGTCTTCTTCTTCTCCTTCTCCTTTTCCTCCTCCTCCTCCTCGGTCTCCTCGACCACGATGACCGAGGAGGACGACCCCCCGATGGGCTCTAGCAGGGGGCGAATATCGGGGAGGTCCCCCAGTCTAGTCGCGACCTCATACCGTGACAGGGCGTCGTCGTCTTCACCGCTGCTGTCGTCGTCCTCCCTCGAGATCATCTCGGAGGGCGACGGCGCCAGGGGGACCCCATCGATGGTTTGCTGGCGCTGAAGCTTCTTCAACGCCTCCGCCTCTTTGGCCTTGCGGATTGCCCGCTTCTTGGTCGTCTCCTTGGTTTGCTTCTTCTTGGAGGCATGCTGGCGTCGAGCCTCCCGGGCGGGCCGGTCCTCTAGGACTGGCGGACGCGTCTCCCGCAGCGCTGACAAATCCTACGTGTCGGCCTCGACCAAATTAGCGGAATCCAAAAATAAATAAAACTAGTAAACATACCAGCCCAAAGATACTTACCACGGGCTCAAACCCCTCGGTAGGTCTCATGGGGACCCGGTTGACCTCCTCCGCCTTGAAGTTCCTGACCATCCGACGCGCTCGTCGGAGGACCTCCTCGAGGGCGAGGGACTCGTGGGACATCCGGGTCCCCTCCAGAGACGCCTCCAGAGTCATCTGGTCGAGGCGGAGACGACGCCGGCACAGCGGCATCACTCTGCGGCGATGGAAGGTCGTGGCCACCGCCGCTACCGTCAAGCCCCAAAGGCGAAGCTGCTGCAGCGCCGCCAACAGCGGGTACAGGCGCGGCTTCTCGGCTTCCGACACTCCATACGTCCAGCGGTCCTCTCGAGCGGTCAGCACGCGGCCGGTGTACCTCGGCAACTGATTTTCATCGTTGCGGAGGTAGAACCAACCCTCGTGCCACCCTCTGTTCGAGGAGATGAGGTGAGCCAGGATATACAGATCCGCCTAGCTTGACCTCACCTGCAGGACGCAGCTCCCTACTCGAGCCGCGGCCAGGACCCCCTTCTCCCGCGCCTTCCTGGCGAAGAGCTCAGCCTTGAAGAGGTGAAGCCACAGGTTCCACTGCGGCTCCACCACAAGGTAGCCCTCGCAGACCGCCGCAAAGATGGCGGCCTGCGCGACGGCGTTGGGGGCGAGGTGGTGAAGCTCCACCCGGTAGTAGTGGAGGAGCGCGCGCATGAAGACGGATGCCGGCACGCCAAACCCCCGCTCGTGGAAGCAGACGAAGCTCACCACGTACCCTTCAGGGGGCGCCGGCTCCCGGTGGGCAGGAGGCGACGCGATCCACTTCGGCTGCGACCGACTCGTCCTTGGCCGCAGCAGCCCATCCTCGACCAACTCTTCCAACCTCCTCTCCGTCACCGAGGAGGCGGCCCAGTCGTCGGCGGGGAGGATCTGGCTCTTTCATACCATCGGTGCTGTCAGAAGGGGGGTGGGCGAAGAGGATGCGGTGGCGGCGGCGATGTGGGCGGAGAGCGCAATAAGGCAAGGGTTGTCTGAGGCAGAAGATTGCAAGAGCACAAGGGACCGGTGGGGAACGCAGAGCCCTAGGCCTTGATTTTATATGCCCAGGCGGAAGCCCAACGGCCGCGCGAAAAGGTAGGAACAGTTCCCGCATTAAATGCGCCCACCTAACTGTTGCCCCACATCTCGCAGGAGCCGGGCACGTGGCCGTCCCCCATGCCGTAATCGAACACCACGTCACCCACTACCGCACCGATCTCGCCCTAAAAAGGCGCGCCTAGCTAACGGGCGGGGCGAGATCCGCGGACGGATATTCCCAGATACCCGGTAATGGGCTCCGAGCCCCCCATAAGTCTCGAGGAAGCAGAAGCTGGCCCTCAACCTGGGTTCGACAGCTGCCCTCGAGCGACGGAGCAAGGGACGACCAAGGATGCGCCCGTACATGGCCAGGGCTCGAGCCACACTCTCGAGGCACACCAAGACGTATTCGAGGCTGTAGGAAGAGGTCGAAGTAGGAATCCCCTCGGGGGAGGCATCGAGCCCTCGGATCCCGTCGAAGGGAACTGACATCCGCACGACCACTCCTTGGCATTTTTTGAGAGCGCCTCCGGGCCACTAGCCGACTCCTAACGACTAGAGCACGGGCTCACACTCGAATTCCCCCGCTAGCAGCTCACCGGAGATCGTCAGAACTCGCCCAAACGGGGTAGTACGGTGTTCCCCACCCCTCCTCCTCCTCTCTGCAGGAGGAGCGTGAGGGTCACACGACAGAAGACGGCCAGGACTCCGATCGACCTCGTGCGCACGAGGCTTGGAGGCTCGACCGCATCAAACTACTCCCCGATAAAACACGCAAAAGACCTCGGAGGAGTCTTCAACACTCCACCGAGGCCTCGGGGGCTACACCCGGCGGGTGCGCTCGCGCGCCCCCACCGGAGAAGGCAACAACGCTACGACTCCAGTTCATCAGCAAAAAAGCCTCTAGGAGAGTGATCGCACACTCACCAAAAGGCTCAGGGGCTACTGTCGGTACCAATAGCACAGGGGTACCCACATTAAACGATAATGAAAATCAAAACAACTAAGACGCGCCCAAGCTCGGCCGCACACCGGGTCCGCCTCGTACGAGGGCAGCTTGACGGAGTGCCTCGACCGCGCTCTAGCTCCGACTCGTACGAGGCACCCTCGATGGGGTGCCTCGACCGTGCCGTCCCATATAGCAAAGTACCTCGACCGCGCTTCGACCCGCGCGAGGCTCGTCCGCCCACTGGGAAAAACTCCGACTCGCGTGAGCCCGGGTCGAGCGTCTCGAACCCCTTCTCTTTACCTACCCCAGGACAAAAACCATAGCATTTAATGCGATTACCTACTACCACCTACCTCCGGCATGGGCTGCGATCAGCGTCGACGTGGGAACAATGCCAGTGTCAGTCCTCACTGTTTTACAACCCATCCCGTGATGGGAGGTGAAAACCGTCACTGTACCCACCATGTCGTGCATTGTGCGTCACTAGTTACCCTCGAGGGAGGATACGACAAAGTCCGTACACCGCAATCCCAGGGATTCAGACTTATCCGTTCGGCCTCGACCCGGCCTCGACGCCCAGCACAGCTCAACAGGGAAGGGAGGACGGTATGGCACGGCCCTCCGGGTCATTTCAACGTCTCGTCCTCTATGTCACCATGGTGTCCAGGGATGGCCTCCCATTCCTAGGGTACGTCGTAACAGTCACCTTAACAGAGATCGACAAAACATCATCTCAAGGCTCCCCGTCGTCTTGGCCTTCTCTCGCCCTATAAAAGGGCAGGCCAGGGTTCTACAATGGGGACAGAAGACAACGGACAACAAGCCAGACACAAGATAGAGATCAACATCTCAAGCAATCTTCCGTGTACTCTTTTTTCCTCTTTGAGACTTGGGCTCGCCGCTCTCTCTCATAAGCTTGTAACCCCTACACAAGCACTTCGGTGCAAGAAAATACAAACCTCTCCCTTCCCGTTGGACGTAGGACCTTCTTTTGCCCGAACCAGGATAAACCCCCGTGTGTTCTCCTTGCATCACCATCCGGGAAAGGGACACGCAGCATTTACTCGTTGGTTTAGGACCGCCTCGGGACCGAACACCGACACAAAGTTTAAAGTTAAAGTATAAGATAAGATCAAAGGGGAGAATGTTAGAATGATCTCATCCATCTTGACCCAACGGTTAAGATGGACCCTTTGACTGCGTCCTGATCGGGGATGCTTAACCGACTCGTAGTCGGTGGCCCCCTGTCGCGCAGCCCTATAAAGAGGAGGTGGGGGCCAGGGGCACATGACACGAGGTTCACTGCCACTGCCGCCACCCACCGTCCTAACCCTAGCCGATCCAGAGGGAGTGCTGTAAGCGACGGGAAGCCGCCACCAGACTCCACTGTGTCGCCCTCCTTCCCCAACATGCTGCTCCACTGCATCGACTACAACTTCACCGATAACTTCACCGACATGACTGCCTCCTCCGACACCGAAGCCATAGCGGATTCTTCTTCCTCCTCCAACCGATGATCGGTAACATAGTCTTTCTCCATCTCTCATCTCTTTCTCACCTCTCCGGTTAGTTGCGTGATTTTCCACTAGTCTATCCCAAATGCAAAGAGTACTACCCGCTGGATCCACTCCTAGATAATCCTACTTTTCTATCATGCCTGTCTTATTAATCGGTTGAGAGTGTGTTAAGAAAGAGCCTCCTCGGCTGTTCGTGAGGCGTCCCTCCCATCATCATTATTTTAGACAGATATGGGTGTCGAGTTCGCTGACATTTGTATCTATTGGATGAGATGACGTACACGGTTGTGATTATTGTTTTATACGGAGTATTACATAGTACGCTTTATTAGTTTTAGATAGTAGGTTAACTCAAGTACTAATTATATATGGGGATGCCACAACGTGCCAACTAATGTTGTGGAAGCTTACGCACTTTCAAAGACGTCACAAGACTGAAGTGTGTGTGAACACCTTTAAGCTAATATATATCCTTGTGCCTTTGTTGAAACAAGGCGCAAGCATAATTACAGATTAAGACAGGTCACCTTCCTTCATCTGGCTATGGTTACTTCGTTCTGCCAACATGCATACTACGTCACGAGGATAACCGAAAATGAAATTGATTAGTATTCCGACTATAACAATGAAATCGACTGATCAATTTGGTTAAAAAAGTAACAAGCTGTGATACTACCTGAAAAAATTACACACCTTTTCATCAGCACCGTACGAAAATTTCTTACTAAATAGTACCAGCGAACAAGCAAATTAAACAAACTATCGCACCTCTTTTACTATATATACGTTCCTTTGTAAGACTGAAGTTCTAGGATCATCTCGGACCTTGTTATTTTGGCACAGTTTCCCTGATAGCAGTGAAGTTCCCACTTCACACTTCTTTTTTTAAAAAAAAAACTGCTACAATAAAGGTACGATTCTATACGTCAAATCCCATTCATTTCAACAGCTTCAAATACCTAACCAAAATTGAGACCGGTATACATTGAGAGGCTGAAATTATTTGTCACTGGTTCGAGCATAAACTGTGTTCTACACTCTACAGTAGCAGAAGCGCTACAGAACGAACAGCAGGGTTGTTTGGTCTGATGTTGTGATATGTACCTTTCAACCAAAGATATAGTAGATTTATGGCTAAATTTTTTGCGCTTTAAAAGCGACCAACCGATACTTACCCCAAGTCGCACGAAGAATTCCTTTTGCTAGTGCTCAAACTACATGGTTCATTGCAGTTAGTCATGGTGAAAAGACAGTTAACCGTGACATTCTTTCTTTCTTTCTTGAGAAAAGTCAACTTCGAACTTCCTTTTTTGGGGGAAAAAGCTCCTTTGGTACTGATAGAGTACTTTTGCTCTATCCATGGACCTCACGGATGTTATGCTATTTTAGACAGTTCATTATCACGTAATAACAGACTACAATTCCAATCTTTTCATGAATATTTCTTTTCAAAACAATTAAGTAAAATTACATGGAAAGTGTTTTTTTATCCTGGAAATTCCATTACTCAACTGCCAAACAATCGGCAGTGACAAAAACATTTACAGTGTTCGGGATGGAGCTAGAAATCAACTCTTCCCCCTCAGCACATTCATATGAAAGTGTTGAAAAAGTTGCGGCTGAACACTAGTGTCTGTCTCTTAGAAACCTCCAGATCAATAGAACACCTTAATTAAGATTCTCTAACAGTGCGTGGCAAATAAAAATTACCGCGCCAGCGACTGCTGCGGCAAGTGATCGACCTTGACCAGCCGCGCGCGTGCAATTTTTAGTCACATCACATGTCGTATTCCTTGCTGACCACTCCGACCGTCGGTGCAAGGCCGGCCGCCTGTGCACGCACGACGGCACGATCTAGACGGAAATGGCATTCAATTCCCAGGCAGCAGGGAATCGACTTGGATTCGAGGACGATTCCATCTCTGAACAAAAAACCCGTTACCGTCCATACGCCGTAATACACATAAACAACAGTTGCACTGCAGACGTGATGGCGATCGATCATCGGGCAGGAGGCCGGGGGGCGTGCTTGTCCTCGCTCGCACCATGCTGATCCACACATGCGCGCGTGGAAAAGCATATTCGGAGGGGCGGACCTTGATCCCTGATTGTAATTAGTAGGGATGAAAACGGATCGGATACGGACGGATATCGTTGATATCATATTTGTTTTTGTATTTCTGCTCGAATTCGGATTCGAATACGGATAGTATCAACTATGTCAGATAAGATACAATTGGATATCGACATCATAAATATACGATTTGGGTATTCGGATATAGATATGGTATCGGATATTGAATATCCAGACTCGGATACGGACAGATCTAAACCTCTCTAAACGGATTCGGTCTCGACTACGGTAGGAAAATATCCGTACCGTTTTCATCCCTGGTAATTAGCTAGCCAACCCTGCTGTTCTGAAATATTTAATTTATAAGGAGGACCTTGATCACCGATCTCGAGCGGCGTTACATTCTTTTTGCTGATGATACTATAATAATAATGGCAGCTTTTTAGTCAAGTAATCACAAATGCATGCCGCATTTGTGATTAAGCAAACAGGACCACGTCTCTAATGAAAACTGACGCATCACTTTGAAATAATGTCTGATACACATCGCCCGTCAAATTGTAACCAATACAGATCCACAAACATAGATCTGGCGTCAACAAATTAACTATATATGTATACGTACATATGTACAGAGACGTTTCCCTCTCTTTCAATACAAATATACGTACAAAGAGTTGCTGTACTTCCCCATATCCAACGCCCTGATTCCCTCAAGGCAATGCCCAATTTGACTCGACTTGGTCGCTTCAAGCAGAGGGTATATTATATATAGTACTGTATAGTCTAAACAGAACCCAGCAGCAAAATCACATGCAAAAATAGGAACCATACCTAGGAATTTGAAGTGCATGTGACCTGTCTGACCTCAAACTGAAAGCACTTAATGATACTCCGTTCTATCACTGTGTTTAGAATGTACTAATTGAAATCCAAATCATCGATGCCAAAAGTAGAGTCCAAACGAGCACAGGTTTCAACCATGCCCTATCACTATGTTTAGAATTATATCAAAATCAAACATAAGTAATTTTGCCAATAAAATACATTTATAAATATCTCAATATATGAAGTAAGAAAAGCAGAGAATACTAAGGTTGCACATCGGACAGGAAGAAAATCCAAAAGTGGCACCCCGTTTATTTGCCAGTAACTCTTAACCCAACATATCTTCTTATTTTTCTTCTCAGATGTTCCTTCTAGTATCACTTGACTCCCTACTCAGAAAGCTGAGCTTAGCATTCCCCGATCCAAAAGACGGGGAAGAGCGCTCTGGAAGTATGAGCATCTTCATCATATCCTCTTTCTTATTTCCTTTAAAATTTCATATAGGAGATTGAGAAAACTGAATGGTAGAGGAGAGATGGGCTCCAACAGATTAAGAAAGCCCATCCAATATATTTGTGTGGGATCTACATGGCAGTGACAAAAAAATTCTTTCTGCTTTCTTTTCTGTCCCTCCCGTGTCTCTCTTTGCAGATAGACTAGAGCAGTAGGCGTGAACGGCGCGGTAGGCACGCGAGGCACGGTGGCCCCACCTTGCGTAGGGACGAGGCCACACCAACCACGGTGAGGCGCGAGGAGCAATAGCCTTCCTGGTGTGCAGCACGGCGGCGCGCATAGGGCAACAACGGTCAAGGTGAGGCATGGCGACGACTTCTTGCGCCCCGCGTGGCTGCCTTCCTAGTGCATGGCATGGCAGTGCAACACGGCTCCCATGAATCGACGGCATGGGACCTAGAGGTTAGTGAGAGGGAAAGAGAAAAAAAAAATCCCTGTTTCTTCCCCTTCCTTTGAGGGGTTGAGAATTTTTTTAAGGAAACAGGATTAGAAAGGGGAATCTAGTGGAGCTTGGTTATTTCTTTTTGTCTTGGATCCCCTTTAGGGCTCGTTCGTTTAGGATGGTTCTGGGGAGGAATAATTCCTGGTCGAGAGCTATCTATATCTATATAAATTAGATAAGTGTTCCTGGCCGGAACAATGTCAGGCCTCGGAACCCCAGGAACCGAATAGACCCTTATACAGGGGCGGAGCTCTTGCATGGCAAGGTATGGCACTCGCCATACCTTGAATTCCTAGAAATTTTTATCCCCAAATCACTCTGTATCATGAATATATTAAGGAAGATGAAGTTTCAATGTTATAAACTCTCAGCTGGCAGTTAGAGGAGGAAGAACGGTAGCAACTCGACTATTACCTGGACGTTCTCTTGGGTTATTGGCATATTGCTGCTTTTGGGCTGCTATCTTATTCCTCAGGGGCAGACTAGAAATCTGAATTTGTCATCAGTCCTGGCTCGCTGAGTTTCAGAGAGTTCCTTATTTGTACAAATTTTTATGTAGTAGGTGATGATCATGACACGTTATATGTATAAACCAATATACTGAGAAATCTTTGATATCTATATTATTGATTTCGCCATACCTTAATTTTTTTTCCGTCATACGCCACTGCCCTTATCGGTAGTTATAGGGAAAGAGGATTACATTCAATCTGGTGGAAACTGGAAATAATGCAGTATGTACTACGTAGATATGAAGGAGAAAATTCGATTGTGAAGGAGAAGATAAATATTCATGTAAAATTTAGCATTCTCCAATCCAAAAACATATAAATGAAAGAATCACTAAGTTTCACGCATTAGTCGATTCACAGAAGATCAACTCCTTTGATGAGAAGTATAGGTCCATAGGACATCATATATATATATATATATGGATGAAGGTGAGCCCCACAATTATCAGAGCATATTGGAATTTTTGCTCAAAATAGCAGTGGCCAAGCCTCAAACTGGAACAATTTGGTAAAAAAACACTACATCATGATTTATGAAGACCATATGGTACCCAATTAAGCCAAGTACTATTTGGATTGACAGAAAGTGGTATTATTATGCTTCAGCTATTCTAAAGAAAGAAAAAAGAGGCTTGACAGGCCCCGTTCGGCTGCGCTGATAAGACGGCTGAAAACACCGTTAGCTGATTTGTCGTGAGAGAAAAATACTATTTCGGCTGAAAAAATAAGCTGAAAAGTACGGATTGTAAGCCGGATGAACAAGGCTATGTGATAGGAGGCTTGACTATCTGAAAAAAGCACTACGCTTTGGATCTTTTACTTGCAATCATGCATGATTCATGCTTGTGGATGTGGTGCTCATCGGCCTGGATGGTGGATGGGATGACACCTCCTCTGGGTTGCTGTTCCCTTTGAGCAAAATCTTACTTACATGACATCTGTGCATACTTTGCTCTTCTACTACATTTTACAGAGATTAGCATGGCCCCTGCTCTTCTACATTGGAGAAACCAACAATGAAGTGCATCATCGTGTGGTAAATTAAATCAGTCAAAGATGCCATTTTTTTTTGCTTTGGGAGACAGAGGAAGAAGCTCCAGTGTTATTAATTACGGGGGATTCTAACACTCAGAATATATATACACACAAATAATATATAGCACACGTTGGTGAGGTGGCTGTCTCATCATCATGGACCCGTGTTGGCAGCAACAACCCAAGTACGACACAATTCAGTTGTTGCTTTTTGAGACCAGCAGAAATGGATCAATAATTGATGGAACTGGTTTGGTTATCTTAAAGAATTGAAGTGCCACTGATGAACCTTTGCAGCATGATCAACAAAATACAGTGGAAGTGGAGTATTCTTGTTTATATATGTTTTATTTGCTGCTGCGACGACGTTGCGAGGTTGCCAGCGACAAAATAATAGACGTACGTAGACATTATTGCTCACGTAGACTGCACAAGCCTATGTTTTTTGGAAATCTTGTGCTGGCACGTCACATGTATGTCTGTTTTGTCTGTTACTATGCTTGCCAACTGTGCGTATGTACGTTTTGGCAGCTACTGCCCGTGCCATCCTGTTCGGCCGTTCCAATCCGACTCTGACCAAAACACATGGGATATCATACAGCAATGCAATCAATCACTGACGCTAACAACTGCTTAATTTCCAAGGATGAGTCGCTAATGCCGGAAGTCCTTGTCGGCTAGCTGATCGCTCGCTCTCCTTACATTTGCTGTCAAGGTCAAGAACAACATTGTTTACAGCAGCCAAGATGGATGAACACACGGAACTGGAGCAGGTGTGACCAGTAGAGATACAATAGTGTGTGACTGTGTGAGCTCGCAACTGCAGGACAGCGACGCAAGTGCAGTGTGTAGCTGAGCCCAATTATGCAATGCAAGAGGTTTGGGGTTTTTTTGCAACGAAAGAAGAATTATATTATATGATAGCTGGGTACATCAACACATTACAAGCACTCTGGATTATAAAATAGTACCCACGCTGTGAATAGCACAACTCAAAACATAACCTGTTAGATGTTTTGCAGTATGGATGACCGCACAGGCAAACACTCGGCAAATGGACTGAGAACAAATGCCCAACGAACAACGGCCAACATTCCTGTAGGCGGAATTGAGAAACTTCTTCTTTCTGGTGTCTTCCTTCTTCTTTCTGCCACCGAAGAGTAAGGAAGACTGATCTGAAAATTATTCTCCCTAGTCCTTCATCGTGGCCAAATCTAACCACAACAAAACGGAGAAGAGATCGGAGAAAATTATTCCATGACGGTGACATCATCTCCGCCTTGATGCCACCGTCCGGAAACAAAAGTCTCCATGTCGTCATGTCGATGAAGATGCTGACGCCGACGTTGTCGCCCTCATCTTCAACGGAGCCGCCATGGAGAAAACGATTCCACCCTTCTCCTTCACCATCGACAGAGATGAGAAGGAGGAGATAAAACTCCAGTACCAAGTAATTTGGCATGGAGAGATACTAACCCTAATGACTCGATCTACTGGAAAAAACTTATTAAAAACAGTGGATCCCCACTCCCTTCAGCCCCGGCGAGATGCCGGAGGAGAAGGGAGGGGGACCAGCGGTGGTGGATGGCGGGGGCGGCGGCGGCGGCGCTAATCGGGCGTTGGTGTCGTTCCCTCGCATGCGGCCCTGGCCCTAGAGGTTTGGGGTTCGTGGCCGCGTCATCTCGCGCGCCGAGATTTGCGGCAAGGTTTGGTTTTGTTTGTGCAACCAACCACCGTACCGCGGCGCGCGCGGCCGCTGTGGACGCCGTGCCAGTGCCACCAAACCAGAGGACGGGGAGTGCCTTTCCGCGCGCGTCCGACCCGGCGACGGCGACGCCGCAACAACCGGCACATGCAGGCATGCTCCGCCGGACGGTGGTGACCGGTGGAGCACCGGACGAGGCGCAACCTGCGCAGGACATGCCTCCGGTCCTTGCCCATCCCTTCCGATCCCCTAACGTAAGAAAAGGCAAGAGTCCTATGATTCAACGCTTCACAGGCAACGACGCTGTGATTTCGGCCATGACTAGCGGTACGCTGCCTGTACGCAGCAAAACTCCTTTTTCTTGTTTCCGAATGTGCCTTTGTTAACGACCTCCTGGTCAAAGCGTCTGCCAGTAATCACAGCTATGTTTATTTATGGTCATACTACCGCCCGGACGTCCGGTCCTAGATCTGCGTCCGGACGCAGCTCCCCTCGCCCCGCACGCTCCGCCCGCTCGGATTCTGCGCCGCTCGAACGACAAGTTCTACCCATGCCGCCCACCCCCACGCGGGCCCACACAGCCTAAACATCACCAGCATCGAGAAGAGGAGGAGACACCGAGGTGAGGCAGCAAAAGGCGAGAAGAAAAGTGCAACACCCGATCTTTTGAAACACCCCAATGAAACATTTGCAACATATGTTCGAAACAGTTGAAATACTTGCAAATATACGTCTGAAACACTTATAAAAACACCTGAAAAATGCTTGAAAAAACAATTACAAAATATATGCAAAATCCAGATAAAACACATACAATGTGTGAAACATATGTAACATCCAGATAAACACTTGCAACACGCGTCTACAAAAAAATAGATGAAAATTGGGAATAGAAGCTTGCAACATACGTGCACAACTATTGCAACATATGCAACATCTCGATCTACTTTTACCATATCTGTATGAAACATGTGAAACAATTAAAATATACACTTGCAACATGTGTATTTCACCCTTTTCTTCCAGACGACGCAGAGCAGGGCGGGGAACGGCCAGTTCTGGCTAGCCGGTAACCAAGGATGGTAGCACAACATGGCAGTGACTAGCTACGCCTGCGCCTGGTCCGGCCACTCCGGATCTCTGATGTGCAAACTGAGGACGAGCGTCACCAACGTCAAAGTGGCCATGACCTTTTGGTGGGGACTGGCGTCGTCGGCAACACCTCGACACCACCTCGATGTGGCAGGGCACGGGGCACGACGCATTGGGGCGGGGATGGGGCACCTCGTTGCGTGGGATGGGGCGCAGCGAGGTGGAGCGTGCATGGCGAGAGATGGAGTGCGGCACGCTGGTAGACGCGGCGTGGGATAGGGCGCTGCGCGACGTGCGGCGGCGGCACGGTAAAGCCGCAACGCGAAGTGAAGCGAGTGGGGATTGGGGATTTCTTTTTATTTTAGAGAAGGTGGGGATTTTTGGGAGAGCAGGCCCGTGGCCTGTTGGACCCGTGCTACGCTTGTCCAGGAACAGAGCGTCCAGACGAACACATCCGGATGGACGCAATATTAGTATTATGTTTATTTATTTATGGAGTAAGTTATTAAGAAGCGATTTAAACCAATCCTCGAGCAGACCATGTCTGTTAACAAACTCCAACTTATGCACAACTGTCATCTCTAAGGCTTCGTTTCCTATAACAGGCTAACACAAGAATATTCACATGGATGGACCGAGTTAGTTGTAATTGCCAGCCCATCCACGAGGATAGGAAGTATATCTGCCACATGCAAACAGGCCCAAAATGGAGTTTCGTAAATCGAACCACTGTGTCTAGTAAAATCAACTAGTAAAGGAAAAAGTCAATTTTACCTCTCTGAACTATTCTCGAAGTTCCGGTTAAACCACTTGCCTCAACTTTTGAAACCATTCATTTTACCTCCCTAGCCCGGTTATAGATGGTTTTCAAAGGTGGTTTTGTTTTTCTTTTCTTTTTTACGTATTTCGTTTGAATTTTTGAAAAATCATAGTAAATCAAAGAAAAATCATAATATAAAAAATTTAATTTTGTTAGACTCCACATGAGCAGATCTATACATTAAGTATATAATATAGTATGCTTTAGTACAAAGTTTTTGTTGTAACTTTAGATCTATACTTTTCTATAATTAATTCATAGTTGCAGTTTCTATGATCCAATTGTACTGAAATTTTTAAGGTGGTATAATTATTGTATGTTTTAACTGTAGTAAAAATTTCATACTCGTTTCTATTTGTACACACTTTTAACTATTTTAAAACTATTTAACAAGCATAAAACTAAATAAATCTATAACTCAGTTATACTTTATCCAATGAGCATGAAATTTTTACTACAGTTCAATCATATAGTAATTAGTGTACCATAAAAATTTCACCACAATTTGACCATAGAAACTGCATCTTTGAATTAATTACAAAAAAACGTAGATTTAAATCTACAACAAAAACTCTGTACCAAAGCATACCAATGTGGAGTCCAACAAAATTGGATTTTTTATTTTATGATTTTTCTACGTTTTACTATGATTTTTTAAAATTCAGCCAAAATAAATAAATAAGAAAAAGACAAAACCGCATTTGAAAACCACATATAACCGGGTCAGGGAGGTAAAATGAACAGTTTTAAAAGTTGAGGGAGATGATTTACCCAGTTTTAGAGTTCATGGAGCAAAACAGACTTTGAGGATAGTTCACGAGGTAAAATTGACTTTTTCCACTAGTAAAAGGGGTACACTGGACAGAGACCTCCAGCCAACCTATATACGCACTGCGTTGCTGTGGCAATTTCTACTGCAAAAACAAAACGTCATACCAAAAAATTATTTCATCAATCAAAGCTCCACATACAGCCCTTCAATTTCCTCCTGAGGCACAGGCACCAGACAAGCTTAATTATGCACGTCCACTAAAACGGTATACCACTTTTTTTTAGCTTCCTAACCCTCATCAGGATCATAGCAGATTCTTCCGGGCAAGTAATACACCCACTGCCGTGCACACGACAACAGAGATCAGGCCATCTCGAGATCTCAAGCGTTCCTTCCATGTTAAGGGCTCAGAGACTTTCCTCAAGACTTCCCGGAACTGTTGTCTGGTGTCATCCAGTGATCCAGAGTTGTCAATCACTATGTCGGCTTCCGACTTCTTCCAGTCCAACGCAAGTTGTGCGTTGATCCTGTTCTGAGCTTGTTCTTCAGAGCACCCGTCTCTTGACATCAGCCTCTGAATCTGGGTTTCTGGGTTAACCCACACCACAATTATTGGATTTGTCCATCGATCCATCTTGGTCTCAAACAGCAGCGGGATATCCAGGATGATAACCTTGCATCCTTTCATCCATAATTTTGCTATCTCCCACATTATGCCCCAAGAAATATGTGGCGCCAGAAGACTTATAAAACCGAAAAGTTAAAAACAAAACAACTCATATTAGCAATGGCAAATATTGACACAAGAACAAATGGTTCAGCTAGCTGAAAAATTAACAGAATAAGAATACCAAAAAAATGACAGGAATTGTGTCATCAAGCGATAGTCATGACAAACTATATTAAAAGGGCAAAGGAGAAGCGGGTAGACCAGTGTCATAGTTAATTACTTAATTATAACATCTTTATTGTACTTACTTTTATTTTCTCCAGCATTGTAGCATAGCTAATGTTTCGTTTTTTCATGTTTAATGGTAACAATAAATCAAATAAAGTTCAACAACACTAATACTTACACAAAGAATGATAGTTGGACAGTTGACTCATGTGATATTGCATAATACAAGAAAATTGACACGTATTACTGCATTCATAAAAACAGAGAGTGAAAGGCGACGAAATATTTCAAATCAGTGAAAGGTGTACCGGTTTAGAAGTTGACGTTTTGATGGGTCAGAAAATACAATTTGCCCTAAGTGAGCTCTGTTAATTTCTCCACTTTCCAACAAAATATCATTCCCGAAGGCTTTTACAATCTTCTTCCAACCTCCAGTGCCTTTCTGCACTACATCCTATAAATGCATGGTTTTTATAATCAGTACAATGTTTGTAAAGCAAACACAGTTGTAACTCACAAGCTTACAGTATCCAATAAAAATTTCAGAACTTTGAAAATATAATTATCAATCATGCTTTCCAGTGCAAGTAATGTATCTAAGCCATTCATTTAGTAACTATTGTTGTGGTTTGTGTACACTGGGCTGTCAGGTTGTGTATAAAAGGGCAGAGCCTCGCTCCAGGCACTGTGGCAGCAACGATTTTCTGTTCCGATCTTTATTCAAGGTACTAACTAATATTAGAAAATAGAAGAGAGCGTCTACAAGATCATACAGCCTGCCATTCTCATGAAAGTGTGTTGCACATGTTGTCAATTCCTATTACAGTGTTATTGTTTGATTGTTTGGTATAGGATCCAGTTGCAATTGGTAAGGAAAGGGAAAAGAGAGGAGTGAGAAAAACATGAGGAAACAAGTACAATAGCAATCTGAAATTTTATAAAATCTATAAGTTGAAGGCTCATAAAAATCACCGCAATGCCACAACTCTGTGATATGAGCTTACCAGATCCTTTTGTTTTCTTTTCTTTTGGAAGTGTAAACTAAAATAGTGCTTCTGTTTGAAGAAATAAATGAGGAGCCTAAGCTAGGTGCTGTTTGGTTCGGATCTTTTGGTTCGTAATCAGTTTACAGCACTAATAGATTTCCTTGGTTGGCGTTTGGTTGGACACAGCTGCAACCGATCACCCGGTGAACCGATACGGACGCATGCAAGTTGGTTACCACTCCCCACCGGCCACTATCTGATCCCGCATGCAATAAATAGTCAACCAAACAAATTCCGCTTTCTGTTGCATGGTAACAGTAACAAATCTCGCCGTTTATTCATTGCATTACATTCCCGTTCCCACTGCCGAAACAAACAGCACCTAAGTTACATGTGTGAAACGCAGCTACAGCAGACAAAAGACAAGGCTAACAGCTAAATATTGGAGTCATATGAGCTTAATGTTTATAACCTACTAAAGACCTTTGATTTTGGCCAAAAGCGCTGTTTGTAGCCTATAGAGAGATAATTTAAAAACAATTAGGCATAATGTTTGTACGAAAGCACTATGAGAGGCAAGAAAGGCACAAAGTTTGCGTAAAAAAAAAAGAAAGGCACAAAGTTCATATTCTTTCTTTAGAGTATATATTAAAAAAACTGCACTCCACACAAAGGCATCTTTTGAACTACAAGTTGTACTATTGGTAATGTACCAAATTTAACATGAGGCAAGCAACAGAGCAGCACAGCACAAAATTTGAGTTCTATAAGCAGTAATTAGTAGTGTTTGCGCGGATAGCATCAGATAGCTCCAGGTTTGGGCCGCGTGCTTAGCTTACCCGAGCAACGATGTCGGCGTCGACGACGGGGACGCCGGCGTCCTTGAAGAGGTTAGAGACAGTGCTCTTCCCGGAGGCGATCCCGCCCGTTAGGCCGACCAGTCTCATCTCCTCGGCTTCCCCTTCTCGCTGTAAACGAAGATAGAGAAGAGAACACGCTCAGTCGTCGATCTCGTACTTTCACAGAGTTGAGCACTAGGACGAGAGGAGATCCAAATTGAGGGCGAATAATTTTTACCCGGAGGTGTCGGAGTCGAAGGCGCTCCGGTGGCGTTGGAATCGGCGGCAGCGATGGGGTGGAGGAGGAAGGGAGCGATGTGCGGCGGCGCTGTTTGGTGTGGCTTGTTCACGGTCTCTTTGGCAGACTTCTCTCTGGCTGACTCATCCGACGACCCTGCCAGTTTCGGAGGAGCAATAAGCCGGAGCCGTTTTTAGAAGTCATTGCAGAAGCCTCTTAGAGAAGCCATACCAAACACCCCTCAGTTATGTTTTTTTTTTCTGATATAAGACACTAAAAAAAGTGCCTCACATCTTACATATTTAAGGAAAATAAAAGCTAGTACAAAAGATAGACCAAAAACACAAAACAACATTTAAAAAAATAAGAGTACATCAAATATCAAATCAGCCGTCTTGTTTCTTCGAACGTCCAGTGTCTGCTGAAACTAGATCGCACTAAAAAACAGAAAAAAAGGACACATGTAAACACCCTCACCAAACAAGATTTTAAAGATCGTAAAAGTCACTCGCCGCTAACAACGAGATCTAGTATCTACTTAAATAACATTGACCGGAGAAATCCTAAAAAAACGCGGGCATACAATCCTTTACCTTGAAACAGAGCGTTGAAGATGTCAGATCTTACTGTAGAACAGACCAAAAGAAGAGGTCGAGATCGACACATCAAAAGTCAACCAACTGCTTTCTCTAATAAGTACACCAAATAAGGTTCTAAAGAAGACAACAGATCTGATAGACCAAAATCTCATTGGCCAATCGTCAATGCAAGATCAAATATCATCGAGGTAGGTAGAGGCCGGAGAGATCATATTCTAAAATACCATCGTCGTCACCACCTCGCTTGTCTACACCAGAAACTAAAGCCTAGATCAACAAGGATCTACAAACCTAACCTAAAACTATAAAGGACAAAGGGATCGGATCCCTGCTCCTCTGTCCATCGACGAGATCGCTGGTTAGGAGAGAAGAGGACCGAGGTGGTGTCCTTGAAGAGGGCGGTGGCGGTGGTGGTTGGGAGAGAAGTGGTGGCATGAGGCATGGAACGAATAATGGTTCTTGTTCAATTATTAGTTGGTTTGATGTAAAACTAGTGTTCATCTCGACCGGTTGAAAGGTCTTGATGGCTAGAGGGGGGTGAATAGCCTTTTAAAATTTTCTACAAAGACAAGCTAAACAAGTTTATCAATATAATAAATAGCGAGATGCGAGTTTTGCTTAGCCTACGGGGTGTTTGCAAGCCACCTAACCAATTCACAATTCTAGTATTTGCACTCAACCACACAAGTCAAACCGAGAAGGTAACTACAACTACAACTAGCAAGCTACACAAAGGAGCTACTAAAGCAAAGCTAACTAGGTAGCAAAGATAACTAAAGTAATGCGGAGTTGAGTTAGGAGAGTTTCACCGAGGGGCGAAGTATTGAGCCAACCAATATGATCAACAATGTATACCAAGATAACCGAACACCGGGATCAATCAATCACAATATGAAAGTGATGACACGAAGATTTATCCCGAGGTTCACGTGCTTGCCGGCACGCTAGTCCCCGTTGTGTCCCTCTTCACCACGTGGTTCGGTGGCTAATCGGTCTCACACCGAGCCTCTTAAAAGACGCCACAAGAACCTACCAAATGGCAAAAGGTTGCAAATGACACGAGCAATTTACTAACGTTGCCTTTGGCGCTTCGCCGAGGTAGGCACAAACCCCTCACAATCACCGGAGGTGGCCAAGAACAATCACTAACTCTTGCCAACGCCTCCAAGCTGCTCCAAGCCGTCTAGGTGGCAGCAACCACCAAGAGAAACAAGAATCCCGCAGCAAATCAACCACCAAGTGCCAACTAGATGCTATCTCACAATGCAAATGTACTTGGATCACTCAATCTCACTTCGAATATGCAAAGAAGCAAGAGAGATGAGTGGGAGGGGAGTTGCTTAGCTCAAAGTGCTCACAAGTATGTCAAAATGTACAAGAGATAGAGCCTTGAGACGGCCAATGAGTATTTATAGACGTACCCCTTCGAAAAGAGCCGTTAGAAACTTAAACAGCCAAAATCGTGCTGACCGGACGCGCTGGTCACACTGACCGGACGCGCCGGTCGCATAACGGCTAGCTGCGAAGCAACGACCGGACGCGCTGGTCGCGCAGACTGGACACGCTGGTCCCGTAACTGACCGGACGCGCTGGTCAAGCATGAGAGCGCACAATGAAACAGCGACCGGATGCGCTGTAGAACTGACTGGACGCCACAGTGCCAGCGTCCGGTTAGAGTCCAGTAAGCTCCCTGAACGACCGGACGCGTTCGGTCGATAGTGACTGGATGCGCTGCGCGTCCGATCATCAAACTAAAACATACGCAGATGCTGAACGCTGACCGGACGCATCCGGTCAACCAGAGACCGCGTCCGGTTTAGCGTCCGATCACCTCTGTGACATCCGTTTCTTTTTCGACTTACGGTGTAATGGAAAATAGTCGTTTCAACTCCTCTCTATCGCTCAAACTCCACCGCCTTCGCAAACGTGCTAACACCACCAAGTGATCTTCGTCATGTGTGAGTGTGTTAGCATTTTCATAATTATTTTTTGAGACGATATTAGTTCTATCCAAATACATATGATTATGAAATGCACACCTAGAGGCACTTAGGAGTTCAATAGCCGCGTCATTCCCCTCTTTATAGTACGGCTATCTATCCTATAATGTAACCACACCCACTAGGTGTCTTGGTTACTAAAACACAACCCTTAAGCATATACCTTTGCCTTGATCACATAGGGTTGCGTCCAAATCCAAGTGTGGCCATCATGATCACCATGTCCATCTTGCCACCAACCTTGGAATATACTAATCCTTATATGCTACATACAACTTAGGCATAGGATTAGTACTTAGGCATTGTCACTAATTACCAACACCAAACATAGGACTTTCAATCTCCCCCTTGTTGGTAATTGGTGACAAAGCTTTCACAAAGATATTATGATAAAATTTTGATTGAACCCATGTCACATTGTTCAAGTATATTACCATGTGTAAAATTATGGACATGTGATCATGAATTCAAATTGATAGCAATGGCTCCCCCTACATGTATGCTATATGTTTAGATTTTGGAAGCATACATGTTAGATAGGAAAGATTAGGAGCATTGACTACCAATAGGTGCTAAGTGTTTAAGATTATAGACCTTTGAAGCGTGATACCATCGGAGTAGCGATAAACACCATCTTAGCACCTTGTGTAGTTAGATTCCACTTGGAAAAGCACAAACATAACTAGAAACCTCGTGAGATCAACATTATAAGCAAGGCTCTAGTACCACTTTGAAAAACATGAAGCAAGAAAAATCTAACTACTTCCTATTCATGCTAGTACCTCAATATACCATTCAAATTATACTAGCAAGTCACCACACAAGCAAAGTATCAGAGAAAAAGAAATGCATAACTATGCATCATACATATGAAGTGCACATGGAAATGCAACAATCATGCTTAAAAGCTTGCTCTCCCTACTTATGTGCTCAAAATTTTAGTTGATCCCCTTCTATTATCAATTCTCCCCCTTTGTGCTTCTCCCCCTTTGAGTTCTATCTTTGTGAAGACAATTTTCTCCCCCTTTGGCACCAATGACCACAAGGGACCAATTTTAGATAGATTATTATGTTGAAATATGGGGTAGGGATCAAGTTTGTGATTCAACCTAGATTGCTTGCATAAAATAAAATGCTTCGGTTTGATCCAAGGGCAAGGTTCTTCACACCTCACTAGAAGGGTTATCATGCACCATGTTGAAGCAAATGTTTAGACAAGTTTTCTAGATTAAACACTTAGGATCACAAGCTACTCAAATAAAGTTATATGCTACCACTAGATCATACAAGTCATGGAAACAATAGTGGCACCATATAAACTTCAAATTCATTTGATTTTCATGAATGAGCCTAGAACATGTAAATTATGACTAGATGCACTAAACAAGTCCTTAGCATAGAATGTATGACATGTCAATCAATTGTACCTTGGGGCTCGAAGGAGAGGCATGTCATATATGGGGGTGCATCAACTCATGTTGGAGAAGTCAAGTATGTTCAACTCATTCTTTAGCTTGTGAAATCGCTTCTCATCAAGTGGCTTGGTGAATAGATCGGCTAATTGATCTTCGGTGCCCACACTCTCAATAGCAATGTCACCCTTTTATTGATGATCTCTAATAAAGTGATGGCAAACATCAATATGCTTTGTTCTTTGATGTTGAACCAGATTGTTGGTTAGCTTCACGACACTTTCATTGTCATATAGCAATGGCACATTCTTGAAGTTGATTCCAAAATCTTTCAATGTTGCCTTCATCCACAAGATTTGTGCACAACAACTACCCGCGGCGATGTATTTGGCTTCGGCGGTAGATAGTGCAATACTATTTTGCTTCTTGGATGACCATGAGACAAGTGATCTTCCCAACAATTGACAAGTCCCGGAAGTGCTCTTTCTCTCCACTTTATCATCGGCATAGTCGGAATCCGAATATCCAACTAGCTCAAAGCTTGCACCTTTGGGATACCATAATCCAACATCTTGTGTATGCTTTAAGTACCTCAATATTCTCTTTATTGCCTTCAAATGACTTTCTCTTGGTGAGGCTTGAAATCTTACACACATGCATACACTAAACATCACATCGGGCCTTGATGCCGTCACATAGAGTAGGCTACCAATCATTGATCTATATAGCTTTTGATCCACCATATTGCCATTCTTGTCACTATCCAAGCTTCCACTAGTGCTCATTGGAGTAGTGATTCCTTTTGCATCTTTCATACCAAACTTCTTTAGCATATCCTTTATGTATTTGGTTTGGCTTACAAATGTCCCTTCCTTCATTTGTTTAATTTGAAGTCCAAGAAAGAAACTAAGTTCACCAATCATTGACATTTCAAATTCTTTTGCCATCATTTTCCTAAATTCATCACAATAATCTTGATTGGTTGAACCGAATATGATATCATCAACATATATTTGCAACACAAATAAGTCTTTCCCAATCTTCTTGGTGAATAGTGTTGTATCAACTTTGCCCATGACAAATCCTTTGGATAACAAGAAGTCCCTCAATCTTTCATACCATGCTCTAGGTGCTTGCTTCAATCCATACAAAGCCTTCCTTAACTTGTATACATGATTGGGTTTCTTGTCATCTTCAAAACCGGGAGGTTGCTCCACATACACCTCCTCTTGGATGTACCCATTGAGAAATGCACTCTTCATATCCATTTGATATAGCTTGATATTATGAGCACAAGCATAGGCAAGTAAGATCCTAATTGATTCCAATCTTGCAACCAGGGCATAAGTTTCACCAAAATCAAGACCCTCTATTTGTGTGTAACCTTGAGCCACTAGTCTTGCTTTGTTTCTTACTACTATCCCATCTTGATCTTGCTTGTTGCGAAAGACCCATCTTGTTCCAATGACATTATAATCATTAGGCCTCTCAACTAATTCCCATACTTCATTTCTCTTGAAGTTGTTGAGCTCTTCATGCATTGCATTTACCCAATCCGGATCTCTCAATGCTCTGTCAATGTCCTTGGGTTCTTCTATTGACACAAAAGAAGAGTGAGCACAAAATAATACCAATCTTGATCTAGTTTGAACTCCCCTTTGTATGTCACCAATGATAAAATCCAATGGATGGTCTCTTGCAATGTTAGTTGGTTGAAGCACTTGGACTTGATTGCTTGGATGTTGATGTTGATCATGAGTTGGAGATGATGAACTAGCCACTTATTGATCTTGTTGCACTTGAGATGATGTACTAGCTTGATTTTGCATTAGAGAACCACTAGCTTGTGTAATTGGAGTTTGGAGCACTTGATCTTTGTTATCATCCATATCAATCACTTGCTTTGGCCTAATATCACCAATGTCCATTTCCTTTATAGCATTACTCAATTAAGTTCCTCTCACATCATCCAAGTTTTCTTCTTCATTTTGAGAGCCATTTGTTTCATAAAACTCAACATCATGTACTTCTTCAAGTTGTCCACTAGCCAAATTCTAAACTCTATAAGCTTTGCTAGTAGTTGAGTAACCAAGTAGGAAGCCTTCATCACATTTCTTTTCAAACTTACTTAATCTAGTACCCTTCTTCAAGATATTGCATTTGCAACCAAATACCCGAAAGTATGCAATGTTAGGCTTTCTTTCATTTAAGATCTCATATGGTGTCTTCTCTAGAAACTTGTGGCAATAGAGGCGGTTGCTATAGAAACAAGCCGTGTTGATTGCTTCGGCCCAAAATGAATGACTCACATTATACTCATTCAACATTGATCTTGCCATATCAATTAAGGTTTTTATTTCTTCCTCTCAACTAGGCCATTTGATTGAGGTGTATACTTGCCGAGAATTGATGCTTGATTATAAGCTCATCACATAGCTCATCAACTCTTGTGTTTCTAAACTCACTTCCATTGTCACTTCTTACTTTCTTGATTGTGGTTTCAAACTCATTTTGCACTCTCTTAATGAACTTCTTGAATATGTCAAATACATCACTCTTGTCCCCAAGAAAGAATACTCATGTATATCTAGTGAAATCATCCACAATCACGAAGCCATACTTGTTGCCACCAATGCTTGTGTATGTAGTTGACCCAAATAGATCCATGTGCAACAACTCAAATGCCTTGGAAGTACTCATAATGCTCTTTAATGGATAAGTGTTGCCCACATGCTTTCTGGCTTGACATGCACTACATAGCTTATCTTTCTCAAATGTGACATCCTTCAAGCCTCTGACTAAGTCATTCTTCACTAACTTATTCAATTGTTTCATGCCAACATGACCAAGTCTTCTATGCCATAACCAACCCATACTTGATTTGGTGAGCAAGCATGTTGAAAGTTGAGTGTCACTAGCATTGAAATCAACCAAGTATAGATTCTCATATCTAAAGCCTTTGAATATCAAGTTAGAGCCACCAACACTAACTATCTCCACATCATCAACACCAAGTATGCACTTGAAACCGAGATCACATAATTGAGCAACTGAGAGAAGATTGAAGTTCAACTTTTCAACTAAGAGCACATTGGAAATGCTATGATCATTTGAGATTGCAATCCTTCCAAGTGCCTTTACATCACCCTTGCTATTGTCACTAAATGTGATGCTATCAATGCCACTATCATTTGATTTGAGAGAGTTGAACATTCTTGAATCACTGGTCATATGTTGAGAGCACCCACTATCAAGCACCTAATGCCTTCCTCTGGCCTTGTAATTTACCTACAAAACAATTTAATGTCTTTTAGGTATCCATACTTGCTTGGGTCCTTGGAGGTTAGTAACTAAGTTCTTTGGTACCCAAATGGCCTTCTTCTTTGGGCCCACAATTGGTGTACCAACAAACTTAGCATGCACATCTTTCTCACCCTTGGTAAGCACATAACAAGAATCAAAAGGAATGTAAGGTACATTAGCATTTTTCTTGTTCTTGTTCATTTTATTGCAATTATGCTCTAGGTGCCCAACTTGCTTGCATCTATTGCAATAACGACCATTGCCCTTCACAAAGCGAGGCTTTAGAGTAGCAAAGGCCGCCTTGCCCTTCTTGGGAGTATAGCCCAAACCCTCTTTGTTAAGATAGAACCTTTGGCTACCCAAGCATTATAGCAAGCGGGCATCCCCACCATAGGCATTTCCTAATGCGCGGGTGAGATCATCCACCTCTCTCTTGAGAGTCTCATTCTCAACCACAAGTGATGAATCACTAGTAGTAGAGGTAGAGTTGGTTGTGGTGGATGATGATGAGCTACATGAAGCATTAGTAGGACCAACAAATAAAGAATCATCAATAATATCATATGTTAGTCCAATATCACAAGTGGCAATCACTTGCTCCTCCTTAGCTTCCTTCATGAGCTTCTCCAACTTGAGGTCATTTTCCTTGATGAGCTCAAGTAGAGTAGAGTGGGCTTCCTTAAGCCTAGTGTGAGCAACTTCAAGGTCCTCGTGGTCTTCCTTTAGACACTCACGAGAGGCCCCTAGCTCATTAAAGGATTTCCTAAGAGCTTTGAGCTCTTGTTCAATTCATTTGCACTTCTTACTCTTTTTGAGAGCTACAAGCTCCTCCATCAAGGCATCATTTTCATTGCTCTTGGCAATGAGCTCTTGTTCCAAGATCTTGCACTTCTTGGTTGTCCTCTTGTAGCCCTTGCTCATTTGATCTATTATGCCTAATAGATCATCCTTGGAGTAGTCCTCATCCTCCTCATCATCACTCCTACAACCATCACTAGCACAAGAATCATCATCACTATCATCATATTTTACCTTGGTAGGCTTGGCCATAAGACATGTCGATGTAGTGTCGAAGATGGATGGCTTGTTGGAGAGGGCGATGTTTGCAATGGCTCACCGAGTGGTCCTCTCATCATCACTAGAGCTTTCATCATCATCACTATCAGAGTTATCACTATCCCAAGTGACCACATAACCACCACCCTTCTTCTTCTTGTTGAATGTGAAGCTCTTCTTTGCTTTCTTCTCCTTCTCTTTCTTATCCTTCTTGTTCTTTTTAAGCTTTAAGTCCCCATTATGAAATCTCTTATCTTCATAGGGGTAATCTGCCACTATGTGATCGGGGCTATTGCAATTGTAGCAAAGGGTATTTGCCTTTATAGTGTCTCTCCTCTTTCTTGCCCCATATCCTTTCTTCTTCATGAATCTTCCCATCTTGTGCATAAGGAGGGCCATGGTCTCATCATTGAATGGATCATCATCATCGCTCTCTACCTTGCCCTTGCCCTTAGAAGATGAAGCCTTGAATGCAATGGGCTTCTCTTGCTTGACCTTGGTCTCCTTCTTCTCTTCTACCTCATCTTCATCATCATTGTATTGAGCAACGGTCATTATATCTCCAAGCACATCGGTTGGTTTGACATTGTCCAATCCCTCTCTAAAGATCAATCTTCTTAAGGTGGCAAATTTCTTGGGTAAACACATCAAGAACTTGTGTGAGAAGTCCTTTTCCTCAACCTTCTCCCAAAGCCCCTTGAGATCATTGACAATGACTTGGAGCCTATAGAACATCTCTGGGATGGATTCATCATCCTTCATCTTGAAAGTGGAGAACTTGTCCTTGAGCATATATAGTTTGGCACTTTTTATCGTTGAAGTGCCTTCATATGTTTCTTCAAGCCTTATCCAAAGCTCATTTGCTTTTTCAAGATCTTTGATTTGCTCAAATACTTTGTCATCAATGGCACGGTAGATTGTGTCAAGTGCCGTCGTGTTGCATTGTTTGTTGATGCGATCATTTAGAGTGAGATTTTCCTCATCAAGAATGATGTATCCTTCTTTGGTCACATCCCAAACCTTCTCATGTATATTGCCTAGATATTGCTTCATCTTCCTTTTCCAATGATCAAAGGAAGAGACACCATCAAAGAATGGAGGCTTGCCATTAACATGGTTGAACATAACTTGAGCTATCTTACACCGAGGTTGTTAAGCCTTACAAACGGTGATCACGGCTCCGATACCACTTGAAAGGTCTTGATGGCTAGAGGGGGGTGAATAGCCTTTTAAAATTTTCTACAAAGACAAGCTAAACAAGTTTATCAATATAACAAATAGCGAGATGCGAGTTTTGCTTAGCCTACGGGGTGTTTGCAAGCCACCTAACCAATTCACAATTCTAGTATTTGCACTCAACCGCACAAGTCAAACCGAGAAGGTAACTACAACTACAACTAGCAAGCTACACAAAGGAGCTACTAAAGCAAAGCTAACTAGGTAGCAAAGATAACTAAAGTAATGCGGAGTTGAGTTAGGAGAGTTTCACCGAGGGGCGAAGTATTGAGCCAACCAATATGATCAACAATGTATACCAAGATAACCGAACATCGAAATCAATCAATCACAATATGAAAGTGATGACATGAAGATTTATCCCGAGGTTCACGTGCTTGCCGGCACGCTAGTCCCCGTTGTGTCCCTCTTCACCACGTGGTTCGGTGGCTAATCGGTCTCACACCGAGCCTCTCAAAAGGCGCCACAAGAACCTACCAAATGGCAAAAGGTTGCAAATGACACGAGCAATTTACTAACGTTGCCTTTGGCGCTTCGCCGAGGTAGGCACAAACCCCTCACAATCACCGGAGGTGGCCAAGAACAATCACCAACTCTTGCCAACGCCTCCAAGCTGCTCCAAGCCATCAAGGTGGCGGCAACCACCAAGAGAAACAAGAATCCCGCAGCAAATCAACCACCAAGTGCCAACTAGATGCTATCTCACAATGCAAATGCACTTGGATCACTCAATCTCACTTTGAATATGCAAAGAAGCAAGAGAGATAAGTGGGAGGGGAGTTGCTTAGCTCAAAGTGCTCACAAGTATGTCAAAATGTGCAAGAGATAAAGCCTTAAGCCAGCCAATGAGTATTTATAGACGTACCCCTTCGAAAAGAGCCGTTAGAAACTTAAACAGCCGAAATCGTGCTGACCGGACGCGCTGGTCACACTGACCGGACGCACCGGTCGCACAACGGCTAGCTGCGAAGCAACGACCGGACACGCTGGTCACGCAGACCGGATGCGCTAGTCCCGTAACTGATCAGACGCGCTGGTCAAGCCTGAGAGCGCACAACGAAACAGCGACCGAACGCGCTGTAGAACTGACCGAACGCCACAGTGCCAGCGTCCGGTTAGAGTCCAGTAAGCTCCCTGAATGACCGGACGCGTCCAGTCAACAGTGACCGGACGCGCTGCACGTCCGATCATCAAACTAAAAAACGCGCAGACGCTGAACGCTGATCGGACGCGTCCGGTCAACCAGAGACCGCGTCCGGTTCAGCGTCCGGTCACCTCTGTGACCTCCGTTCGCTTCCGTTTCTTTTCTGACTTCCGGCGTAATGGAAAATAGTCGTTTCAACTCCTCGAAAATGCATGAATCCTGCCTCACAAGCTCGGTGGGAGAGAGAGAGAGGACCTCAAACCCTCTCTACCGCTCAAACTCCACCGCCTTCGCAAACGTGCTAACACCACCAAGTGATCTTCGCCATGTGTGAGTGTGTTAGCATTTTCACAATTATTTTTCGAGGCGATATTAGTTCTATCCAAATGCATATGATTATGAAATGCACACCTGTAGTCACTTAGGAGTTCAATAGCCGCATCATTCCCCTCTTTATAGTATGGCTATCTATCCTATAATATAACCACACCCACTAGGTGTCTTGGTTACTAAAACACAACCCTTAAGCATATACCTTTGCCTTGATCACGTAGGGTTGCGTCCAAATCCAAGTGTGGCCATCATGATCACCATGTCCATCTTGCCACCAACCTTGGAATGTACTAATCCTCATATGCTACATACAACTTAGGCATAGGATTAGTACTTAGGCATTGCCACTAATTACCAACACCAAACATAGGACTTTCACCGGTGAGGTTGTTGATGCCTCTTAACACTCTCTTTTGCCATTAACATAAAGTGCTAAAATGAATAAAATCAATCAAAAACAACAATTTATGTTTAGATTTCACTTAGTTCCACTTGTACTTGGAGAATTATGTTTGCAGGGACAAAATAGGTAATATATAGCAAGAAAAATGCAACCAGAAGCATCCCACATGGCAAGGATGGTCGTGGCCCAGCTGGGGCCGTCGCCCAACGCCAGGTGGCGCCACCTCGACCCCTGCCATGTCAGTGATCTGTGGGACATCCTTCGGGAGCGCTGTGACGCGTTGATTCAACATCGGTTCACAGGAATGGATAGAATATGCATCACATGGATCATGGATCCACTTGTCACCCACTTGGAGGCTTCAACCGCCATACAAACCAACCAACCTGCCGAGGAACCGACCTACAACTGCCATTAGGAGCCAATCCACGCTGTTGGACGCCAAGGCGGTGGATCACACGGTCGGCCAATGCATGGCCCCGTCGCCCGACGGCCAAGTCAGCCCCACCGACCTCCTCAACATCTACAAATACCCCCCTATTCATCCACTACTATAAATAGGGGCCTTGAGCTCGGTTGTAAGCAAACAAGTGTAGAAGAATCAAGAGAAGTGTGTAGTTTAGTTTAGGATAGCCATTTCTCTCAAGTAGAAAGATAGAGAAGAGGAGGGGAGAAGCTTAAGGAGGAGCTGGGCTTGTCCGCAACCTCTTCTTCTTATATCTCTGTGCTTCTTCTATGGTAATCTTGTTCCCATACTTAATATAAGTTCTATTATATTTCAGTTGTTTGCTAGTTTCACCGCTTGGTTAGAGTGCTCTGATCTTATTTCATCGGGATTCGAATCGGAGTAGTAAAGGCATAGATTAAGTGTGGTGTTTAGGCTATACTTTACCTGTGTTTACGGCTAGGCCCCCAGATAGATTGTGGTAGTTGACAGGTGGTGACAACTCTTTTCTTCCTCTGTATTCCACCATATTAGGTCTAGTTATTAGAATGTAGAGCTTGTGTTGTGTGCCTAATCAACCCCTTGGGTGATGTTAGGGCAAGTACGCTCTGTAGTAAACATCTTTGATATGTCATTCCTTAATTTAGTATAGTGCCAGTCATTCCCATAGTAGTCAAGCCCTTCTTTTCATCTTCACAACCGATAGATATCTTTTGTTCTAAATTTCTGTCACTTCACATTCCCCGTGGATTCGATACCTAGGAATACTCCTAGGTGAAAGCTACTCTGATAGTTGTGCGCTTGCGGTTAATTCTACGTGCCACCTTTGGTGTCAACAGAGGTCAACAAGATAGACAACAGGGCAAGCACCAGTAGGCTAAATGGCTGATCCAATTAATATATATCTTAGTCCACGTGTGTTAGATTAAAAATTAGTTAATGTTTCATCTCAATCTATTCTAATACCACGTTTTGTCTCAAATTATAGATCATTTTAGCTTTTCTAGGTACATAGCTTTTGCTATGCACCTAGATATATAATTACTCTAGATACACAACAAAAGTTGTGCTTCTAAAGAAGTCAAAACCACCTATCAAGCCCTTTGGAACAAAGGAATAGTTCTAAACAATTCCTTTGAAATTCATATAAATTGGGTCATCTAAAGGAATTTTGGAGGAAAGTAAACATGAGCTCCAACCTCATTGTTTTATATCCTATGATTTTCCAACATTGCTTTCAAAGACATCTTCACAAACTTTCCTCTATTCTAAAATCCTGTATGATTTGAAGTGCTATGACATTTGATTCCTATGTGTGTTCCTATTCATGTGTTTTGTAAATCCTTTTGTTCCAAAGAGGGTCTAAATTGGAATGGAAGGAGTACACATAAATTGAGATCGATACAAGTGTATCCAACAAGATGTGGAGAATTCTAGTAGCTTCATATTAAAAAACACAAATTCAAATGTGAGATATGTCGATCGTGCACTTTGGTGATCGCATGACCACACGGCCCCTAAACCAGTAAGAGTGACTTGGCCCACTTGACTTTATGCCTGCGTTATGGGTGGCTGAGAATTGGATTGCACACACATAAACTCTTGTATTTCCTACATTCTAAATTATAAGTTGCTTTCATTTTTTTGGTACATAGAATTTCCTATATATCTAGAGGGACATATTCACCTTTTTCTGTTATTTCAAAGCTATTTTAAAACCCTTTTCAAAAGCAATTTAAATCAGTTTGAACTTAAATCAAAACCACACAGTACAAAGAAACAAATTCACTGGCATGTATGCAACAACACGTGCCTAACCTTATATGGATTTTAATTTAATAAAAAATATTTTTTCCTATATTTGAATGCACAAATAAAAGTATAATTAAATCACTTTAATTTATTTGAAAGGAATGCAAAATTTGGGGTGTTACATGAACATAAAACTTTACAATTCTCATACATTCCAACACCCAATTAGTCCATCTTTTTTTGAGCCCAACTTTTGGAATGCTTTTTCTACATAGTTTTAATTGACGCGATGTCATACCCAATTTTAAAGACAAAATTGGATGTAAACTATATGTGTGCCCAGGAATCAATTACACACATATAGAGACAAATTAAGAGAGAATACCAAGCACAGTGATTTATTACATCACGATTATTTAATCCATTACATAAATATCAAGTCTTAGCATGCGGAAATAAATAACTAGTAGCTTCATGACGCCTCCATAGCCACAGGGACGGTCGACTAGTTGATCACAAGTCTAGTAATCCTCAGGAAAATCCTCGTAACCATTATAATCTGTTACCCATTCAGGATTTTTATCCAAGTAATAAAAATAAACAAGCGCAAGTACATCTCGTACTCAACAGGAATAACACGGGGTTCATGAGGCTCAAAAGGTTGACACTGTTTTAACTACATTTAGTTTTTATTATTGAGTCACAATTTTAAGCAATTGAGTAGCAACAAGTTTAACATAAACCCGAATAAACACATCATCAAGCAAACATGAATAATAAATAGCATAAACAATGAACCATTAGTGATCATCTATTCCATAAGAGTCAAAAGCCGCTCGTATCCATGAGCATGGCTGATATACCAGTTTTTAACACTTTGCAGAGTTTGTACACTTTACCCGTGAGTCCTAATTTCCATTTGCCCGAGGTTTGCAAGGACCCAAAACATTTCTAAGGTGAGCAGGCAGCGTACACTATGAAACTTTTCAAAAGTTTGTCTAACAAGTTAGGGCCGCTAGGATTCCTCAGCAGGCAGATGTAGTAAACCCCTTTCGAATGACACAATTCCTTCGTGGCTATACACATAATAACATAGGTTGTTCAATACCTAACGTGGCAAGCCCCTTTTGCGCCATAAAGGTAACCACTAACAAGCCAGAAAAGGTCTTCATACTTAGCTAAAGCCAGAGCCATGTAGCTCTCACGGTTATACTATAAGTCCCGGATGTCCGCTTACAGATAAGTCCTTATAAAGAGGAATCTAGAGCATCACAAAACTATGCTCTAGCCCCCTTGTTCATTGTCGCTAAAAAGTATCTTTTAGCATTTATTGCATATTCCATTAGTCAAGTTACAAGGAATCAGGATATCAACTGTTAGGAAAATCCCTACGGTTATCAAGGTAGACTCATGCATATGATTACAGTGATAAATAGTGAATAGAACAACAAGGATAATCTCATTCTATACTTGCCTTGATCAAAGTACTCCTGTTGGTCCTGCTGGTCATCAAAGTATTGGGCTTACTTAATGTCGTACTGCTCACCGTCTATACACGATTCACCAATACAACATCACACAAGCATCCACAAGCAATCATCATATCAAACAAGAATTATAATTAGAACAATACATCAACAGTAAAAAAACAATTTGAAAAGTTTATAAAATTATTCTACGCATCGCTACGATCACACAGACGCGAAAAAATCGCTGAAATCAGATTTAGGAAGGAGGAGATATGATGAAAATATGAACCAGATGGCAGAACCGTAAATAACGCGAACTATATACGAATTAAAATAAATAGAAAATCGGGTTTTTGATTCTGATGTGGACTGCTGCCATAAAAAGGAAGAAATGCAGGGGCTCTTTAACAAAATGGCCGTCGAAGGGGTATTGGTGGATCTGGACCGTTGATCTTGCGATGGGCGGCTCAGATCAGATGGGAGAGGGATAGAGAGAGGTGGTCGGCCGGCACAATAATTCCGGCGCAGCGGAGGCCATGGCCGGCGGCGAGGACTCGCCGGCGTTCGCGGAAAATGGCCTACGGACCACGATTCGACGCTGGGAAAGCACGGGGACAGAGCAGAGATCATGGCGATCTCACCAAGGGAGATTTATCGGACGGAGATGAAGCGGAGATGGCGAGCGGCTCGACGGGGCGGACGGCAGCGTTCTGCAAATCACGACGATGGCGTGTGAGCGATAGAGGGAAAATTGAGGGATAAAGAAGGGAGTGGGCGGTTTCTTCACGTCGGTACCGAGCTCATCTGCGGGTCTAAGTAGACAGAGGAGCAGCGGACGGAGGGAACGGCTGCGGCGGCTCCGAGCTCAGCAAGATCCCAATCGGAGGCGGCTGGGCAAGCTAGGGCGAGCAGGGACGGCTGTTGATGGGAAAAAGGGGTGCGCAGGGTTGCCGCAGCTTAAATAGAGCAGTGCGACGTGGCACAAACGCCGAAACATGGGCGAATCGAAGGCTCGGCTGCATTCTGCATCCGAGTCGGAACTAAGGATGAAAACGGAACGGAAATATCCCGAACCGACCGTTTTCGTTTTCTATATTATGATTCCGTTTTTAAACATAAAAAAATGTCAGTTTCAATTGGTTCCATGACCATTTTTAACCATTTTTTGTATTTTTTAATTGCTAAAATATAGAAATATACCGAACTAACCGCTTTCGTTTTCTATTTCGTAAGTCCGTTTCCGACCGTTTCCGACCATTTTCATCGTCGGAACCGAGTCCCAACCAGGAACGAGCACGGGATGGAGGAAGACGCTGACGCGCGGGTCCCGCGTGGCAGCGAAACAGAGTGGGAAAGAAGGGGAATGCGCGCCTGTGCTGTTGCGTTTTGGGCCGGCCCAGTTAGGCCTCGCGGGAGCAGCTGCGGGGAGCAGAGCAGGCCCGGCGTGATGAAGTGCTGGAGCTGGACCAGAGCTGCTGCGGCAAAACAGTGACAGGCCAAAATGGCCGAGAGTGGAGACAGCGAGCCAAAAGAAACAGAGAGGAAAGGGAAGAAAAAGAATTCTTTTTCCTTTTCTTTTTTTGAAAACTGATTTTAAACACATTTAAATACTGTTTTGAATCAGTTTGATTTTGGAACAAAACCCAGAAAGTACAAAAACACCAGTGCACCAGCATGAATGCACAAACATGTATCTATCCTTAAAGTTGATTTTAATTTAACAAAATTATTATTTCCCCAACAATTCAATGCTCACACAATTGTATTAAAAATCAAAGTTAGCTATTTCAAAAAGATGCAAAATTTCAGGGTGTTACACGCGATCATACACTTTGGCCAGATTGAGTTTATAGGTGCAAAAACCTCCACATTTGTCATTGCATTGTTGGATAACATGGAGGCATTCAAAAGTTATTGTATATAGTGTTGTCTGTAATCATCCAGCCTGGAATAAAAGCACTTTGAGTTGGGGAGTTAATGTCCTGCAGAAGAGGTCGTAATCAATTGACCAAACATTTTGAGATCACCTTGTAGATGACATTGCATAGGTCTATAGTCCTTGAGTTCCTTGGCATCTTTCTTTATTGGAATTAGCACAATAACTGTGTCATTTATTCCTTCTAGCATTTTACTAAAGGCAAAAATGATTTACTCCTTTGATCGAGGTGCTTTTAGAGGACCTATTTGAAATAAGGCATCACTGATTTCCTCATTTGAGAAATCCTTGTACAGAGAAATATCCATGTCATCGTTTACTCTCGCCTGTAGGCTATCAATGATTAAATCAGGTTCGACTAAGTCATCTATCATTCTATTGTATAGAGTTTAGTGAGGAAAAAAAACATTTGTGACTTTGCTGATATGTACTTCATCTTAGATGCTTAATATTATGTTTTTCTTTGCTCTCTAGGACGCTTTCCTGTGGAAGAAACTAGTATTTTTATCCCCCTCCTTTAGCCATAAGGTTCTTGAGTGTTGCCTCCAAAGCTCTTCCATATCTGCAGTCAGTTTTTTCCTTCCATGTTTCATGGGTTTTGGCATTCATAGAGAATTCTTGTATGGATGCTTGTGTATGCATCTTGTGAACACATGATCAGAGTAATAAAATTCAATTGTCTCACATCGATGTGTTGGTAATCTCGTTCCTCGTCTTGGTTCTTTATTCTTATGCCTAGCTTGTAGTTTTAGATTGATTTCTTGTTCATGAGTTTAGACTTGATTTGATCTATCAAAAATTGTGCTACGACATGGTGCTATTGATCCGAGAACTTTGATTGGTTAAACATTATTAGATTTTGCTTAATCACGTAATTAGAGTTTAATCTATTCTCGTCCTCTGGATCAGTGTTCTTGTTATTTTTACATCGACTTCTAGATCCTCAATTGATGTGATTCCAGTTGCATTAGTTAAAGAATTACATCTATTTTAATCTGCAAAATTCATATCATCAGAGCTATGGAGTTTTGTCGAGATTAGTTTCAGTGGAGACACAAAATTCTGTTCAGACGGGTTTTGTATTTAGGGGAAGCCTTAAATTTTATTTTTAGCTTCAACAATCATTCACCCCTTTGATTGCCTATCTAAGTATGAATCGATCTTACATATTTTGGTTGGACACAAAGAATATTTATGCAATATAACAAAGCAGTTATGGGCACTAAGGGTCTGTTTGGTTGAGCTGTGAAAATGTTGGCATAAGATATGAGCTATGAAAAAGCTGATGTAAACTATATGTTATAGAAAAGCTATAAGCTGTTTAGATGAAACAAGAATAAAACCCACCCCCTCTCTCCATCTTCCTTGAAACGGTTGTGAAACAACTTTCTATTTCCACTTATTTCGAAAAGCAAAAAGCTAAAAGCCAAAAAGCAGGGTCCAATGTGCTTCAAAAACTATACTACACGAAAGTAGATTCAGGTTTCTCCTATTTGGTTGGCTTTATGTTTTTTTTTTACTGCAGAAGCACTTTTTAGAAGCTCAACCAAACAGCCTAACTGAGGTCATTAAGTGGTGATACAATCTCTGCACATGATGATGAAACCATAGACATAGCTTAGATAGTACTCCCTCTGTTCTAAATCGCAAGTTGTTATGCTTTTCCAGATATATAGGTTTTATTATGTATCTAGATTATATATCTAGGAGCATAAAAAACTACATACCTAGAAAAATCAGAACAACTTACAATTTAGAATGGAGTGTGTATTTTACAATACTACGCCCAATTCACATGAACAAAGTAAAATAAGAATCAACCACGTCACATGAATTCAACTAGGGACTGTATGTACTTTTATCGGGCAGGATTTGAGTCACTGTGCAGAACGAACCGAGCATCACATAATGAGTCAACGCCATTCCAGTACTCCAGATACCAAACCACTCTACTAAGGATCCAGTCAGCCTCACTCTAGTCCTAACCAGACACCGCATATTGCAACCTGCATTGGTAGATCAATATAGGTGGCCTGAACTATACCTAATTCGACCCAAGGGACGCCAGACTACCAGCAATACCCTTACCATACAATTCTCTCATTTTTTGGCACCCGGCAAATACTTGAGGATTGTATAACCAGAAGAGTCAGAGGTGGGAGCCTTGAAAACTGGTGAAAGTGAGCGTCCAATCACTTGGGCATGGCAAACACTGTCCATCATAGTGAAAAAAGAAAAAAAAACCCGAAATGTCAACATTTCAGCATTTATACAAATAAGTGGAAACATTTCACGCATAAAAGCAAACGATACTTTAGTTCTGCATGCATTTTTTGTTGAGGCAACATATAGACAAAGACAACTAAATATTACAAGGTTTTTGAAGGAAGGAAAAAAAACTACCTCATACCTGTTGCTAAGTTGTCATGATATAATGATCAAGTGCAAAAAAAGAATTATAAGGATGGTGGTTAAAATTGAAAAAAAAATGATCTTGATGTACACAACCAGTGGGAATTGAGAAGATTGTTCATCAAGTTTGCACACTCCTACTCCAAGCTTGAAACTGGACTATATACAATCCCAAAATTTGCATAACAAAAACGTCAGCTCTCTTCTCTCAAGTAAATTAAGCTATTTTCATTTTATTTGAAGACAAGACAACCATAAGAAAAATGAGAGGATTCTCACCAAATGTAATACATATCATTAAAAGCTTTGTGTGTTCTTCCCAGCAGTTCCATCCTCACTACACCACCAATGCAAAGGACAGGGCGCGGGAGTTTGAATGATTGTAACACATTTTCCTATCACACCAAAATAAGACAGAAATCAACAAGGTCGCCATATTATCTAGTGAACATGTTGTTCATTATATCATAAAACAGGATTACTAGTATACCATTGCTCATAAATAGGTCCCACTGGAAAGAAGAAAAGTTACAAGCATGGACTTAGGTCCTCAACTGCTCTACATGGACAAGTGAAACTTGATACAGCAGGAAAATAAGGAATTCTATGAGATGGTCCCTTCAATTCCACCTCATGAAGCCCCATCCCAGATCTTTCCAACAGTGAAAGCTTTACTGACCTCAAGTAACCAAATATTTCTTCCCTTCAGAACCAGTCTTCTCGCAGCTGACTTCTTTAACTAGTTCCATCTGAGCAGGTTCTTGATGAACCCCATCAGCATGAGATGAAGACTTGCTTCCCAGTTCAGTGGATGACCACAACGGGCATGATGCCACTGGCATTGCCATGCCCACTAGCCATAACCATTGGTATCGCCACTAGACATTACTGTGCAAACGTTCGCAAAAAAAAAAGACATTACTGTGCAAACGTGTGTTGGTGTTGATTGCTTGCCATCTTTTATGGAATCATGAGTTAAGTCGATGGATGGCTTGGTCACTGCTGCATAGTATTCTAAATCTGGGGCACTGCAGGAATTGTGTGACTTGATGCGAAGCAGAGAGAAGGTAAATGGAGGAGAAGAGATGGGTGGAAGTGGAACACTTGTCAACATTTAGGAAAGGACCTTGGTTAAAACCTTTGATGACCCTGTCCCATATAATTCTGTTCCCCAAGACTAGGCAATGCTGCACCAACCTCTAAGGGACTTGATTGCCCTTTTTACAAACTGCACCAATGCCATTTAGACTTACTTGTTCAACCATTGGAAGATAAAATAAACACTACATTTTTGGTAGAAAAAAGATTTAAGAATTTTGCAATGAATCTAAACTAGAAGTTAAGATCATGGGACATCATCGTGTTTCAGTTATAGGAATATTTTCTCCAACAAGAAGAAGTTGCTCAAATTATCAAAAATGTTACTTCAGCTATGTATATCTTCCTTAGGAATCAGTGATCATGACAGACACAATAATGTAGCTATGCAGAGCAGTATCCTGCTGCCTTAAACAAGGCTGATCAATGACAGATAAGCCAGTAGGCGGTGGCTGAGTAGGAAAGCCGTGGACTCACCTGTCGCATAGGGAAGTCTGGTGATGTGTACGTCCACACATAATTTTCATCAGCTATTACAGTCTGGTTGTCAACCTCAGCCAAGCCACCAGAAGGCTTGGAACGGCCAATTCGAACTCGCACCATCTTTGAAGAGAAAATAGGCTGGCCGTCATAAAAAAACACTGGCACAACAGAAAAGAATATAACGTTTGAATTCACAGGACTAATGACCCTGAAAGGCAAAGCTAAAATTTACGCATGTAACATCATGACAACAAAAAATCAGATACATTTCCTAGTACAGTAGTACCTTTGTACGGCTGTATCCTGATCTCATCGACAATGCACAGATTAGAGCGCAGCCTGTAGGTCAAGCTCTCAGGCACGTCAGGGTCGTACTGGCCCCCGCTCGACCAGTAGGATGGACGGTGACCCACCACCTCCCGTGAATCGAGCGTGTTCTCCATCCTCTCGGCCGGGAAACGGTCGGTGCTAGAGGCACCGATGCAGTCCAGGTCCAGGATGCAGTCCACGAAGGGCTTGGAGGAGACGAGGGCGCCGCCGAGGTTGGAGTATATCCTGTGATCCTTCTCGGCGTCATGGCTGGACCCGGAGGCGGGCGCCGCGAGCGCTGGGACCGGCGGCGATTCGCTCACCTCAACCGCGCGGGTGAAGCTGGCGACCTCCGGGCATATCCTCAGGCAGAGGCTCTTGCAGAATTCGTTGGCGATAACTGCATAGAGTAGCGGAATTCCATCCAAGCGGAGAACTCAGCAGCTGCACTGAGGTAACTACAGGAGAAACAACTGGGAGGATCGCCGCGTACCGAATTGACGCCAGGAGCGGGAGACGGCGGCGGCGCGGGCGAGATCGGTGGGGTCGTCGAGGCGGTGGAAGACGCAGGCGGATGTATCGGGACCTAGCCAGTTGAGGAAGTCCCAGCCACCGCTCTCCGCCGCCTCCATTGGCGCGACTGCCGTTTCCTTTGGTTCCTCCGCCTCCTTGTTCCTCATTTGGTTATGCTTGCTTGGCTGCCGAATGGGAAACTGGAGGATTTTTTTTTTTTTAAAGATGACTAAGTAGAGCTCACTTATAATTTTCTTCTTCTTCTTCTTTTTGAAAAGGAGCCCACTTACATTTTTTTTATCACCAGCAAAGCGTACTGCGTATCAAAATATTTATCAAATCTCGCTTTTACAGTTCACACTTTGACGAGCAATATTTATTTAGTTAAGTAAAATGAAAAATGTATAGGTGGTTTTGTTATAAAATCACTTTACAAGAATAATATATTCCTGGCTACTTCTATAAACATTCGAATGATTAAGAAACGAACAATCAAACATTAAAATGTAAAATCATACCTAGCAAGTGTTTGTGAAATGAAGGTAGGTATATAATCTTATATAGATTAGGCGTTAGCATTTATTATGTTTTCATGATATAAAGTATTTCATGTAATATAATATATACTTTTACGTATATAATTTAGTCATAGTATTGCCTACCAAGGACCGTTTCAATATTTAAATGGATTCACATCATCAATACAAGGGAAATACGGAGTACAAATTATATTATAGATAAACCGTACATGGTTTTTTCTCTACCTCTATAGAGCATATCCTATAACTAGTTATAGGAGATCTCCCAAAAGCAATTTTTGGATACGAGCTGGGATGAAAACGGTACGGATATTTTCCGACCGTATTCGAGACCGAATCCGTTTAGAGGGATTTTAATCCGTCCATATCTGAGTCCGGATATTTAACATCCGATACCGTATTCGTATCTGAATATTTAAATCACATATTTATGATGTCGATATCCAATCGTATCATATCCAGCATTTTTTATACTATACGTATTCGAATCCAAATCCGGACATAAATATGAAAATAAATACGATATCAGTGATATCCGTCCGTATCCGATCCGTTTTCATCCCTAGATACGAGGAACTTTCGCTTCAGCAGATTGTCAAACACTTCTTTCTAATTTTTGTACTAACAAGTGGGGCTCATGTATCACTGACTAATCATATTATCCTCTTCTTCCCCTACCACTCCTGGTCTTATTTCCTCTCACACGCGATGCCCCCTCCATCTCTCCTCTCTCACAGGCATGGGGGCAAGTGATGGGGCCAACATCGGGCGGCACGGCAGGCAGCAGCTGGCCAACAGTGTGGCTCACGTGAAATGTGCTATTGATGGCTAGAGATGTGAATAGCCTAGTTATTTTTTTGTTTTGACAAAACATAAGCATTAAGCAAACTTGTTAGAAACAAATGAGACTCTAATAAGCCCTACTTCTAACTATGTCTTGCAAGCCTTGGGTGACCAAAACCTACAGAAATCTAGTATCAAGTGACCAACTATACTATGTTACTAGAATTCTAAAGGCTAACTTGGTTTGCTTCCTAGAATGACAAGTCCTACTAGTTCTACTCTATAAATTGATCAAGAAAAGCAAAACAAGAGAGGCAACCAATACCACAAAGAGAAGACATAAGATACTTTTTGACAAAACATAAGCACTAAGCAAACTTGTTAGAAACAAATGGGACTCTAATAAACACTACTTCTAACTATGTCTTGCAAGCCTAGGGTGATCAACACCTATAGAAATCTAGTATCAAGTGACCAACTATAGTCGCAGAAAAAAGTGACCAACTATACTATGATACTAGAATTCTAAAGGCTAACTTGGTTTGCTTCCTAAAATGACAAGTCCTACTAGTTCTACTCTATAAATTGAACAAGGTAAGCAAAACAAGAGCGGCAACCAATATCACAAAGAGAAGACACAATATACTTTTAGGGGCATTGATTATTAGCTCTTGAGGAATTATTTTATCTCTAATAGAAGTCGTTTTAGGCTTACCTAATTTTAAATCTTAAAATAATGGTTTGAATATCACGAATCCAAGTACTAACTTAGAATAGAGGTATTTTGATTATTTTAATAAAGCTATGTTTTATGGACATAAAGAATTTACTTAGAATAAATTGCTCAAAGGGTCATAATGGTCATTTAGACTGAGGGCTTGGTGGACGAACCATCTATTTGAGCTAGGGCATGGATTGGATGATGCATAGAATTGGCAGCAGGGTGGCGGAGGAAATTTTCCCTCATGTTTTTCGGGTTCAACTTATTGGCTTGGCTTTCGGGTTTCGGGCTCTACCCACAGATGCCTAGTGGAGACCCATAATAGATTATTTTGAATAAAAACTCATGACTTTTTATTAATAAATTGTTTCTGTAAGCTATTAAGTTTGTTCTAAGTTGACTCATGAAATTTTATGTTGTTTGTTGCCTTTTGTTTATACATGTGAATATGTAATCTATATCATGCATTTGTTGATAGAAATTCCTTATTACTTTTATTGTATTGCTATAGAGTGGTGGGTTATCACCTGAATCGACATTCAATCAATTTTAGGTTTTGAGTTCGACTTTTGGATTCGGGTCCAAGTAAACTCCACCTGACCCGAATCTGCCTCATTGCCATCCGTAATAACACATGTAAATTGATCGGATAAGCATAGAAAATTGATTGGATACACATAGAAACTGGTCAGGTACACATGTGAAATATAATCAATATATTAAATTCTATACATACAGATAAGTGTACTAAATTAAGTATCATATATAGTAATAATAAGCACACTGAATTAAGTATCATATTAATAATAAGTGCACTGAGTTAAGTATCGTATTAATAATAATCATATTTGGTCCCTTGGTAGCGGTGTTGTCTGTATTGCTAATTGCTTAAGACATGGAACTACCCTCTGCATGTTTGGTCCAAATCATGTAGCCTTTTATGAAACCTCTGCAAACTAAATGAGAAGTGATCTATTTTCACTACAAGGATTTGACCCTTTTAGCACCACTTGTTTTCGCAAAACACCGCATATTTGGTTGCAATATTGGGTTCTATGGCGACCAATGTCATAATTGGTACTGATATGTGGGTCTTATTAGGGCCACCCAAATTGTGTGTTGTGTTAGTCATAAGCTCCACTGCAAGAGGTAGGCGCTAATGCCATGGTGGATGTGAGGGGTCGTTCCTATATATGCCTGACTACCACGGGTGTCATCCTCTTAACCAACCCATGCTAGTCCTGACCAACACAGGGCTCTCAGGAGAGTGTCATCCGCACCTCCTTTGGATCTTTTTAACGGTCGAGTGACACGGAACAATCCAATCATCATACCATCACATAACACCATCATTATGCATCAATGCGTGTAGTTACAATTGGAAAACATATGTAACATTTTACTTCGAACTAAGATGGTTTAGTGAATAAGATTACAAATTAACCCATTCTATTTCTAGTTTTTTTTTCTTGTTCACTTATGTACATCAACATCAGAGCTAACATGCAGCTCATCTTGGAAACACCCGTTCCAAGGTCTACTATTCTTTGACTTATTGAGCTTGGCTCAATTGTCATCAAGCTGAAGTACCTACAAAACAACTTAAGGGCAGCGCAGTGAGTACATTTCGTACTCGCATGGCTTAATTCCAACATGTACATATTTGGTGGATGCAGATGAGTTAATAGGCATTTGTACATTTGCATAAAAGCATGTCATTTATTAAAGAATGACATGCTCATGACTCATAATTAAACCTTATAACAAGGTCTACTGAATTATAAGTAAAATTGAGAGCATTTTTGAGTGATCAACGTTATAATTCATCTCATCATCAAGTTTATCATCAACACTACAATGGGCCTAGGAGTAAGAACAACCGACAAGGTTCCATCCCGAGGGAATTTAGGCTTTCAAATAAACTCTGTAGAGGTGTATAACTCTACCCATACGGAAAAACAGGACGAACCTCCATACCTGTGTGCTAGGGTAAGGGTTGCCTCACGTCTTCCAAACTTTCCTCAATGTGGCTCTCATGTCGACGAATGGTATGACCGGGCACCGGTGTAACGCCGTCGCATCGACATCGTGTCACCCCCCGTGGCGAATCTGCCCTATAAGTGAGTCACCATTGTAACACCCTAGGTGTTTGTCACTCACTAAGCAGTGGGTTTGAGCTTAAACATGATAGATTAAGTGGAGATGGCAATGTCAAGGTCAATCTATGGAGATGAGCCTCACCTAAAGTGGATGTTGCATCATTGCTTTACATATAGGTCCATTTTCAAAGATATATGCCTGGATGGTGTTATGGCAATATCTTCATGTGTCTCACCTTAGTACCTATCTATATTGATCCCTGGAAAAGTTTCATGAAGTTTGGAATCAAAAAGTCACATGAAATGATAAGTTATATGCTTGTTTGGATTATAACTGAAACATACTTCTGAAACAAGGAAACATGTTTTACATCCCATGGGAACTAGTGTTTATGCAACATACAAGTACAACATGTGCAACAAACCTTTGCAACATGTGGAACAACCTAGGGAAACATGGGTATCATGTATCTTAAAACAACCACATGAAACAACTATAGCATTTCACTGAATTCTATGTTTCAAGGCATGTGAGGCCTACACTTTTGTGCAACCTATGCATGGTGTGTATGTTTGGCCTCTACAACACCTTAACTACACTTAGGACACTTAATGGAACAATGTTCATATTGATCATTTTGCCTAAATGTGCTTCTAAGTGATGGTTGACCATGTATGGACCCTAGAACACTTTTGTTTGACCATTTCAAAAGTGTGACCTAGAAGCTTTGCATGATTGTGCACCCTTTAACAAAGTTGTAGGGAATTTTATAAGGAACAAACTTTGTTTAAGATTCAAGTCATGGAAATGTAGGAAACATGCTCAAACAGGGACCCCAAGTCAGTTTTGACCTGCTGTTTGGCACTTAGCCAATTTGGCTAAGTCTGGACTGTACAACAGTTTCAAGTAGCTTACTTTGGAGCACTCTACCTCCCAAACTAGGCAGAACCAGCTCTAGCTCATATTGGCAATATTGTAGTGCTCACATAGCTCTATGATTTTGTCAACAACACTATGACCTAATTCCCACTAGTACAAGAGCTACAAAGCCTCAAAGATCGTGTTTCAGTTGGGTTCCTACTGAAACTGAAATTTCAGTTTCGTGTGCTCGACTTTGGAGCTCTGTATATTGTGATCTAAGCTGAACCAGCTCAAGGTCCTTTAATAAAAGTTGTAGATTGAGTTGTGTACAACAAACTTTGCTTTTAGAGCATGCCATTTTTTAGCTTGAAAATAAGTCAAACAATGGGCCAAAGTTTGAATCTAAAGCTGTTTTCAGACTTAGAATATTTAAGTCCGAGATTGTAACAACTCGATTGGCATTCCACGTTCTCCAAATTGGTTGAGCAACTCAAGTTGGTCCAAATGTAAAAGTTGGAGCTTATATGATGAGGAAGAGCATGCAAAAAGTTGGATTTAGTTTGATCGAGTTTTGACCTCCAAAGGCGAGTTTCCGTGACCTTTGTCAATATATTGACATTGCCATCTTGGGGTTTGATTAGACACTAATCTGTTGCTCTAATGGCGTGGCACCCTAAATAAGAAATGTAGAGCATTATGCGGGCTGCAACTTTTCTTTTGGGTCCATGTCCAAATTCGGCCTGCAACCGGTCTAAAATCGTGTCCCACGCTGATCGCTTCGCTGCCCGCCACGTGCTCGGTAAAATGCCTCTATGGGCGGCGCGTGTCCATGAGCGTGGCAGTCATGCGAGAGCTTGCCCCACTCCATTGACGCGTGCGCCAGCCTCCTGCCGTACCTCAGAGCCCTCCAAAGCGGACGCCCGAGCTTCTCACTCCCCTCTCTCCCTAGTTCGCCCTCGCCTCCCTGCTCTCGGTAGAGCACGCCACCGCCGGTGTTGCCTGCTGCCGTAGCTGGCCTCCTGCAGCCTCTGCCGGTCGAGCCTAGGGCCGGGCGTGGCTCTGGCTGGCCATGGCTGGCCCGGCCGCACCACCAGCCGGCCTCCCCCTCGCCTCCCCGGCTGGCCGAAGCCCCTCGCCGGTCGACCGAGCCGGCCCCGAACCTCCTCTGCTCTCCTCCAACTGAACTGGAGGAAGAAGAAGACTGGGTGGGAGTATGACATGTGGGTCCCGCCCGACTTCATTTGGTGCCCGAATTTACGGATTTTCTTTTATCTTGTAAAATCTATATCTCATATTTGGTAGCTCCAAAAATTGTGCAATTTGTTTTGTTGGAATCCTTGTGAAGTGCTCTGCATGTTAGGGTAATCGGTTGTGCCATGCATGCATGTGTTTGTGCTGTAGAAATTCATTAGTGAAAAGTGGTTTTGGAAAGGGATTAACTTGCTTTCATCAATATCTGGAGTTTTAGAAGTCCAAAATTAGTGATTCTAATTTTGTTGGTCTTCTAGTAACATGCACTGTCTAAGAAAAATATAAAACTTATAGGTTGTTTCCGGGTTTTAGGATGTTTTACCTAGATCTTGTTAAATGGAAAATAAATGCTTGTTTTTCTTGTTATTTTTATATCTTGAGTTGTGATGCTCCAATTGATGTGAAATTTTTATGGTAGGATTGACATGCTATGGATGTACTGTGGTATAAATTTTATGGTCATTGCTTACTATATGCTCAAGTTATTGATTTAACTTGTTTATAGCTTGATAAATAGCTTATAAATAATATATAAATGATAAAATGGAAAATGTTGTTCCATTACCTTAGTATGATGTTTCTCTATCATATTGATTCATAATATGGCCTTGTGTTCATAGAAAATATTGAGTGTTAAGTTTAACTTGCTCTCACATGATTTATTGCTATAGCCATTTGTCTTTTTCATAGAAGTTGTTATACATGTCCAAATGGTTTCAAATTTGGATAGTAGACTTTTGGGAGCATGTGTAGCCCTCTGCAATTTTGGTAGAATTTATTATGCACTTTTGATATTTGTTCATAATTCCACCAAATTATCTAAATAAATTAAGAAAATGCATTAAAAGAAATTATTTAGGAATGGACACTATGTTTTCTGATGTTCATTAGTCATGTATGAAATGTTGGTAAAGTTGGTTTTGCCCAATTATATGTTTGCAACATAAGTTAACAATTATTTCTTGCAAATGAGGTTTCTGAACGGATTTGAGAATATTGTTAATTACCCTATGCAAATGATGTTTTCATGTCTTGTGTGCTATAACAAAGTTGTTATGAATTTCATGATCGCTTCTGTTAAATTTTGGTGGCATTTAGCCATATGGTTTAGAAACTACAGCTGTTCTAAGTTGAGTTCAGATTTATGTTGCTCTCTGTCCTTCCAGGATAGATTATGTACCTTCTGTATTTTGACCTGGTAAATGTTAGAATCATGTTTAGATGATATTAAATGAAATGTATAGAATTTCATAAGCTTTCTAGAATATTGTCTTGCAAGTCATTTGGATTTAGGGATCTCCAGTTATGATTAATTTACTGAGCTACTGTATGTATGTCCAGAAAGTGATAGATTTTAGTTGTAGTGCTTTGATTAATTTTGCCATGCTTGTGTATTGAAGTGTGACACATGTCTTTGTTGGTACTTGGTTTGGTACCCTAGGATCTTATAAGACTTGTGTCTTGATTGATGTGTTTGCAATCTTCTATGTTATGCCTTAGTGAGAATTAAGTTAATTAGCTCTAGGTATTTATGAGAATTTTGGTATGCTTGTTTGATTACTCTATTTATTGCACTTCTATGCATTCACACATGTGCATGGTTGCATCTCATATAGGTACGCTAGCAGAAATGTGTGAAGGATGTGGCGTTGGAGCCAAACCCGAAGACGGTGTTTGGTGGATCCATCCTGAAGATAGAAGGATCGGGCAAGTGCTAGATGGGAGGATGCTCACCAAGTGAATTTATCTGACATACTCTAACTTGAGTCGGATCCCAGGCAAGCCCCGGAGCATTATAAGCCTCCTATCTTTAAAGCAATTAATTTTATATATGTTATAAGTATTGTTGCATTAAGTGATAGGAGTTGGTTGGAAACCCTTGCTGCATTATATCATTCCTTGTCCAAATATATGAATCCTTGAATCCTACATAGATTAGGATCGAGTAGATGCTTAGCCCTGCTTTAAGCGGTAGAAGTCAGGTGATTTCCTGTCACCTGCGAGATATAGGGATATTCATATATGGCACGGTTGGCTATATTTGCTATCGTGGAAAGGAACCATGTGTTAATAAAATAAAATAAGACCGGGCGGGATGATGATAGTGAAGCGACAAGGCATGGAGGTCTTGGGTGTGAATCTATCCCCGTCTGAGTCGTTTAAGGACCGATTCGCTGTACGTCCTTGAGTCATGTTGAACGCAGTCTAACACTTAGTTGGCCGGATAAGTCGTTCCGACCGCGAAGCCGAGTAATGTGATTCAGGCCGGGAATCGAATGGTAGGTTGCTTCTTGGAGGAGAGAAAGGATGTGCTTGGGGATATTGGCATGAGACCAAGGGGGGGTTAGAGTACCTATCACCTGGTAGAGTGTCACCCTTGGGGTCGCGACATCATTCGGACCTGCGATTCTTGAATCATATGAAAAGGTGGCATGTGCGACCCTGGCAGGGGTCTGCACGGTGAGTGTTAGAAATACCCCTCCAGCTGGATAGGAATTCAATTCGAATCGCCGTCGCTCCCAGTTAGTGAGCACTTGAGTTGAGCAGCGGCAACGTAGATTCCATTAAATTGAACGGATGATTAATTGGATCACGATGGAAAGGTTGCCTCAATTTATACCTGCTATGGTTAATATTGTTTGCTCCTAATAAAGTGAGTGCTCTAGTACATGTTCTAATATAGATGATAGGTTAATGATAATTAACTTGATGCTTAAGCATTAATGATTACTTATCCATAATAAGCTTTTATGCAAAATGTTGTCACACTTTGGATAAGTAAGCTCCAAATAAAGGCTAGCTTGACAAATACAGAATGATTCCATCATCACAGCATGATTCCAAAGTAAGCTTATGAAATTCTCTACATATCATTTAATATCATCACAGCATGATTCCAAAGTTTAACATGTCGAATTTATACAAATACAGAAACTGGTCTAATAAGACAGAGAGCAAGCAATTCTGTACCCTAACTTTAAACAGCTATAACTCCTAAACCACATGGCCAAATGCCACCAAATTTTAACAGCAGCTAGATACATAAATTATCTACAACTTTTGTATAAATAAGTTTTACAACAAAGCACATTATCATGAAGAACTTTGCTAAGTTTCCAGATCTGTCCAGAAACCTCATTTGCAAGAAATAATTATTAACTTATATTGCAAACATATAATTATACAAAACCAACTTTACCAACATGTCACACATAACTAATGAACACCAGAAAACATAGTGTCCATTCCTAGATAAATTATTTTAATACATTTCTTAATTTATCTTAGATAATTAGGTGGAATTATGAACATATATCCAAGGTGCACAATAAATTTTACCAAAATTACAGTGACCTACACCTGCTCCCAAAAGTCTACTGTCCAAATTTGAAACCATTTGGACATGTATATCAACCTCTATGAAAAAGATAAATTGATATAGCAATAAATCATGGGAGAGCAAGTTAAACCTAAAACTCAATATTTTCTGTGAACACAAGGCCATATTATGAATCAGTATGATAGAGAAACATAATACTAAGGTAATGGAACAACATTTCTATTTTATCATTTATATATTATTTATAAGCTATTTATCAAGCTATAAACAAGTTAAATCAATAACTTGAGCATACAGTAAGCAATGACCATGAAATTTATACCACAATACATCCATAGCATGACAATCCTACCATAACAATTTCACATCAATTGGAGCATCACAACACAAGATGTAAAAATAACAAGGAAAACAAGCATTTATTTTCCATTTAACAAGATCTAGGTAAAACATCCTGAAACCCAAAAACAACTTATAAGTTTTATATTTTTCTTAGATATTGCATATTACTAGAAGACCAACAAAATTGGAATCACTAATTTTGGACTTCTAAAACTCTAGATATGGCTCTGGTCAAGTTTATAAGCATTTTAGAGCATTTTTAAAGCTTAAATAAAATCATCAGAAAACATCTACAAACATGTAACATATTATGACTCTATTGCATAGATCTCTTCTCAAGGTTTCTAAAAAGCCCACATTTGCCATTTTTGGACTTTTCCATCAATAGATATGGATTTTAGAAGATTTAACATGAATTCTGGAATTCAAAATCAATATTACCCAACCCACTTTATTTGCTAGGCGCACCCAAACAAATACCCAAACTCTGCTACCCTTAACCCGACATGTGGGACCCACCGTCTAATTAGGCCCGTTTGTCATACGAACAGAGAGAGACAGAGAGAGAGGGGATCGCCGTCCCCTTCCTCTGGACGCCGGGAAGCAGAGGAGGGTGACCGGACCGCGGCTCCGGTCGGCCGGGGCGGCGCTCCGGCGACGAGCGGCAGTGGAGGAGTGGCAAGAGGCCCGCGTGCATCCCTGGGCAGTCATAGCTCGGCCAGAGGTGGCTCACGGTCACCCGGCCATGGGAGCGGGCGGCTGCGGCCGCGACTACTCGCGGACGGCGAGCACCGGCGGTGGCGGGGCGAGGAGAATGGCAGCGCGAGCACCGGTGGGCCTGCCTGCATCGATGGTTCTGACCGGCTTAGCCCAAGGCGGCTTGAGGTGGCTTGGCCATGCGAGGTCGGCGGTGTTGGAATGGCCACGTCGCCGGCGGCGGCCTCCGGTTGAAATTGGTCGCGACGAGCACACGCGAGGGAGGAAGGGAGGCGAGGCAGACACGGTGGTGTGCTCTGCTTGGCCTACGACCGAGCCATCAATGAGAACGGCGGCGCGGACACAAGCTCTGCTCGTGGTGGTAATGGCGACAGCGGCCGTGTTCGCGCAAGGAGAAGCCAAGCGAAGCCAAGGAAGAGGCAGAGGGGGCGAGCGGAGAAGTGGAGATGCTCTGGTGGTGGTGATTTGGCGCGCGGTGGTTGCTAGCAGTGGGACAGCAATGGCCAAGCTTGAGCTTGCGGCGGCCATCCATGGCGGCAGCAGCCATGGAGGAGCGCTCAAGCGAGGGAAAGAGCGGAGGAGAGCGAGCAATGGTGGGCACAGAGCGTCCAGGAGCGGCTCGGTGTCCATGACGCGCGAGGAGGAGGCAGGGCACACGGCAAGGCAGTGGGGCATGGAGCCGGGCATGGTCACCACGCAGAGGAGGACGTGTCGGCCGTTCACGCATTGCCTCGAGCACGTGGCGGGCGTCGGTGGGGGCAAGGTGGACATTGATTTGGGCCGGATCTAGGCCGAACTGGATCTTGGGCCCAAAATGAAGTTTGTTCTACTCTTTATGCTCTACAACTTTGATTAAGGGTGCTCGGCCATTAGGCTATTGGATTAACAGATAATTAGTACCCAACTTGGTAGTGTCAGCGATTTGACAGCGACAAGCAAACACCGACAATTGAAGGTCAACACTAAGTCAAATTGATGCCATACTTTTACATGCTCTTCTCCAGAGTGTCTACTCCAACTTTCATTAAGGGGTCAAACTAAGTTACTTAACAAAATCTCGAGAACGTGACATGTCAATCAAGTTGACTAAATTCGGCCTTACTTCTTTTCCAAGTCTGAAAACAGTTGTTTATTCAAACTTTGGTCCACAGTTTGACTTATTTCCAAGCTGAATCATAGTATGATCTAAAAACAAGGTTTGTTGTACACAACTCAATCTACAACTTTTATTACATGACCTTGAATTGGTTTAGCATGGTTAGGGAGATAAAGGTTACCAAACATGTCAACTTGTTGCTGCCAACTCGGGACTTAGAATATTTTCTGGACTTTGAAAAACAGCAGCTGATTCAGTCTTGCGATCTCTATTTGACTAGGTTAGAGGCCAAACTAGCTCTTGACCATAAAACAAAGTTTGTTCTACACAAGATGAACTGCAACTTTTGTTTAAGGTCAAACCTCATAACTAGTACAGAAGTCAAACTTTCACTTTAGTCAAAGTATCAACTCAAGAAAGCCTAAACTAGAGTTTTAGGCCAATTGGGGCATTCTCTTGACATTTTCTCAACATGAACCCTCCATGACTTTTGTTGTAGAATTCATCTAGAGTCATTTGGATAAGTTTGCAAGGTTTGGTTGATGATCTATAACTCCATTCACTTAATCACGCCATTCTAAGAAGGGTATGACTTATCATTTCATGTGACTTTTTGATTCCAAACTTCATGAAACTTTTCCAGGGATCAATATAGATAGGTACTAAGGTGAGACACATGAATATATTATAATAACACTATCCAAGCATATATCTTTGAAAATGGCCTATATGTAAAGCAATGGTGCAGCATCCAACTTTAGGTTAGACTCATCTCCATAGGTTGACCTTGACATTGTCATCTCCACTTAATCTGTCATGTTTGAGCTCAAACCCACTGCTTAGTGAGTGACAAACACCTAGGGTGTTACATAGCCCACCTTATATCAGCCTTGCATGATCCTTGGTGTCACTTTATTTCTGGTTTCTGACGGGTAAGTCTAGCTGAGTACCTTGTCATACTCAGGGTTTTATCCCCACTTGTTGCAGGTTATGATGTATCATGGCGACTGTAAGAGTTGGTTGACTCCTGCCATAGTGGCGGAGTGTGATCACGGGTATGATCCTTCTTATTTACCTTATCTCTAATGCTTTTGTTGGAAGTCGACCGTGGTACTGCATGTATTTGAAATAAGAATAATGTTAGTTTCAAATTACTTTGCTTCCGCTACTTTTGAACTTAAGTTGTAATAACTATGTTAAACTCCGATGTATATTGAATTACTTGAGAAATGGATGTAACATGTGACTTGTTATGTTGAATCACTACGATCTTGGCTTGTATGTTGGTTGGTTTGAAATCCCTCGTGATTTCATTGGACTACCGGAGTTATATGGGCTCAAGTGCGAGAATTTGATCATTTCGATGATTGTTTTTGTACTTGTGCTCTTATAATTTGGACGGTTCTGTTACAGCTGGCATCGGAGCAAGATTCAACATTAAACATGTCGTATGTGTATTTAAAATAAGGGTTTTGTTTTATAAAATTAGTTTTATCAACTTATAGCTATATATAGGTTTGTGAAATCTGAATTCTAAACCTAAGTACTAACTTTGGGGGTTTTCATTTATGCATCTATGCCTAGGCCAAGGTATGAATGTATGATAACTCTTCCGCACTATGCTACCCGGTGTGTCCGATTGGAGGTAGCCTTCATATATGAAATAGCCATATATGTTGCTAGTTTACTTTTATGCAACATCGCACCTACGCTTAGGTAAATGTGAGTTGTGAGAGCATGACCGTTCAACCCTCGGTCTAGGGGAGAGCTAGTTTTGGTTACTGGATTATTTAAATGTTACACACATGTATATATGAAGGTACTTAATTGTGGGTGATCGAATGATTTGGGTAGTTTTGGTGCTACATGTATATATACGGGGGTATATGTACATGGGAGTACTTAGAATTTTACTTCTCTGCTTTCATTGTGTGCTATATTGGGAAATGTTGGGCTGCAATGAAACTTTTCTACAGGTACGCTAACCACGAATGCGTAAGTCGAATGTAGCTGACGACTAGCTATATATCGAGAGAGTGCGTGTTATGCCACCGACATAGAACGTGATCGCCACCTTAGGTTGGCAATCTGGTGAGGACGAATAGGACGAAGCATGCATCTTCATGATTGTTGCTTTATGCATAGCTATGCTCCTCTCACCCTTGTTGTAGTGATGCTTTTATGGTTATATTGTTGTTTTCTATAGTTATGGAAAATACTAAAGTTATAGCTAACTTACTCATCTAGCTTGTCCTAAAATTTCATGACCCTAGGTCTTATGGTTTGAGAGTTATAACTTTTAAAAGTTTACTATTAGGTTTTGCTTATGCTCTAAATAGATCTGAATGTTTAGTTTGTTTGACCTATTTGCATAGGGAATCATGTCTTGGAGATAATAGAAGAAGTGTAGTACTTTTTCTAAGCTTTCCAAAATGTCCTATAGCACTAATTTTGGTGGTCTAAATCTCTAGTTATAAGCATATAAAGTGGAATGACAGAATCTGTCTAAATCTAGGCAGAGATGTCTTCTTTGTCTTGTTTAGCCTTGTTAGATATAGAATCATCTTAATATGATAATAAGAAAGTTATAGACAAATTAATAATATTTACATAAAGTTAAGTCTCAGCCTTGTTGTGTCCCTAGAACTCCAGTTTTGCATTTTTGAAGTTCTTGTTAGTTTTCTGTCCATATTGGTACAGATCTGAAACATTAGCATTTTTGGTCATGTTAATCTATGAATTTGCTTTGGTATGAATAACTAAAGTGTAGTTATCATCCTAATCTTTCTAGAAAGTCTAGGATCACCTTTGTGGGATGTCTATAACCTCAGTTATAGTTGAAACAAGTAAGTACTGCGTTGCTGTCCAGATTCTGGGCACATGCTAAGTTGGCTTCCTTAGCTAGCGTTGTTTTGAGCTAAACTGGTAGTTAGTTCATGCTTGAGATAAATGCTTGTTTCGGGTGAGCCTTGTGCCTTGTATTGGTTGCTTAAACCATTCGTTTGAATTTTCTCAAAGGACTGCTTGATTGTGATGTTGTATGTGTGTTTGTATCTGGGTAGTGCTCTAGTTGTCACCTCGTTTGTCCTCGGTGAGCATACGAGGGTCACATAGCTTTATCCTAGAACAAAGTTCACATACGTAATTGTATGATTGTTGTCTTCCATTAGGTTCTCTATCTTAGGAGCCTGAGCATATAGACTTAGTGGTTAGTCCTTGAATGTTTGTATCTATGCCCTTGCTTGACCGAAAACCCAAAGTTTAGTTCTCCTATATGTTGTATAAGCCGTGGATGTTTTCCAACCCTTTTTGTGAAGAACCTTATCGACTGACCAACCAAGTTAACTTTTATCAATGTTAGCCTTTGACCATGGTTCGTACATTGCCAGTTGTGGAGACCGCACCCAAATTTATGTTGGACCTCCCGGTTGCCTCTCCCAAAGGTTAGCTAATGCGACGAAACGTCTTTTTGTTGTGACCTCTAAATCGTGTGCTTGCAAATTCGTGCATCTACCTTATCAACTCAATCTATGACTACATATCGGTTTTTGCCCTGAAAATTTTGCTTAATCTGTCCCCAACCTTCCCACGTCTTAAGATGTTCATCAGTCTTGATCTCATGTTATTGCTCAACATGATTGAATCTTCTGTTAATCTTTATCTGATACTCCCCTTGGTGGACGCAAGTCGTACGTAGAATTTAAGCAAGAGCCTCTTGCTCAGTTATCCTTGGCAATTGCGTGATGTTCTCTTGTGCTATATTTTGATCTTCGGATCATTTTTGTGTTGATTTTAAACCTTGTGACTACCTTTGTTTCCTATCTCTTCTTGGATGGCGCTTGTTCTTACAGCCCATTGGTGCCACTTGAAATTTCACTTTCGTTATGCGTTTAGTATTGGTGTTATGAGTAGCCGCTGATGGTGCCGCGACGAAACCAAGGGCCTCCTGTGGCTGCAGACACATGGCTGGCTGCCTGGCACGCGCTGGTATCACGGTTTCTAGTCATGATCCATTATGAAACGACAGTCGATGTGTTATTTTCTCGTGTTCCTTCCTTGGTTATCCTCCAGATTGTATCGTAAGATCCATATCTTAGACCGAAAGTAGTGGAACTTCCTTCTAAAGTTGCTAAAATGAAATTCTTTGAAGAACAGGTCACTGACATAAACATTAACATACTGCAATATGTGGTAGTCAAGTGACTCTACTTAGTTGCCCAAGTATTGACAACCATCATCTAGGGAGCCATGTATCTTAGCTCTATTGGATAAAAAGGACACACAACACTTAACGTTGGATAAGTCATTCGTTGGATAAGAATCGATCGTCACATTATGCAAGTTTTAACCTTTGTATGCATAATGACCATAACATTGAGATCAACCATCTCTGCTGAGACTCCGTATCTGCTGACTTCGATGGTAACCATCTGCTTTGTATCAACCACAATTATTGTGATCAAGAATGAAGATTTAGAACTTTTTAGTGTTGAGAGACAACTAATTAGTTACCATTAGGAAGATTAATCTCCAACTAGGTAATGACTCTTGGTAGCTACGAAGGCTATGTCTTATAGAGCAATAACCAACAAGAAGTAAATCAACTAGCCAACAACTTGAGTGATACTCTATCGTCCAGAGTCATTGCGACCAAGTCAATTCCATCTTGGACAATCACACCGATAGTGCAAGGTGTTCTATCAGCTAAGGTGAAAAAGTAGAAAAAGTATGTGTTTTGCCTTGCAAAAGTAACCCGCAAGTTTAAAGCGTGTGCATCCTCGAATTGGTATGTAAATTAATAGTCGAGATCTGCTGTTGGATGACCCTTTTGAGGTCTCACAGATACTAGTTTACACTCTTTCATTTGCTTTTGCTTTCTCGTATCCCCAATGTACGAGCAGCCTTGGTTTCTGCAAATCAATTTGAAAAGTGTCAAACAACAGATTTCCCATCTTAGAGCTGATATTTGATCCTAAAAAGGAAGCCTTAAGGTGAAAGTTGGCCTGACAAAGTTGTTATGCTGCAAGTCAACTCAGCTTACAATACAACTAAGTCACCAAGGAAAATTTTACTCAATCGCTTGGTGGTAGACTACTTCCCGCGATTTAGTAAATATTACAACTTTTGTTGTCCTTAAGGCCTTGATACATCTTTCTTTGGTAATGATTTTCCAATGATGACATACTTTGGTACCTTATAAATGTTTTTACCTAAGAGGTTGCATCTGATTCAACCCAGATAACTGTTGTCATTGGATAAGAGCATCTTCTTAGGTAACATTTGGCCGAAATACGAAGCCAACTGAGTCAGCTATCACATTCACTAAACCATCAACAGACTCAGATAATACAGTGTTGTCATCAGAGAAAGAGAACTGCACACATGGAATAGTGAGTAGCTTTCCATTAGTTGGTGTCTAAATGAACGAATATTTCCGACCAACATAGACCTTGTCTATTGGTTAGTCAGTACCCTAAGGCCTCAGAGAATATTTGTCGTCTATGATCTCACCCATTTGGAAGGTTGCGCTTAAGCCATTTTGGTAGAAGGCTACTTTTCAAACTTTGTGAACATAGAGTCATGTCAACGGGTATACTTCTGAAGATTTTGGTCTAGTGTAAAGTTCATATGGCCGATGCTGTGATTCACTAAAGAATTAAATACTTGTGTGTGGGTAGCTTATGGACCAAATGATCTCTGTAGACTGAAACGAAGTACTGCGTTGTCTTGGATTCCTCCCAAAGTAACAATGGGTGTGTTCACTTCGCGAAAAGTAGCTGAAAAGTTATTGTAGCATCTTTCGTTGTTATTTGGCAAAATTTGTCCAATTATGGACTAACTAGGCTCAAAAGATTCGTCCCGACATTTACAGACAAACTATGCAATTAGTTATCTTTTTTTACCTACATTTAATGCTCCATGCATACATCGAAAGATTTGATGTGATGGGTGGAAGAGGAAATATTTTGGGTTGGGATGAGGAAGTGAACAAGGACAATGCTTTATGGAAGTCAATGAAGGAAATTCTTCAGACAAATTTTACCATGAAGAGTAAGTATCAGAAAGTACCTTGACCAAATTGTTCACCGATGTTGAAGCTTTGTAGCTGAATGCTATAGCAGATGTTGGGAACTTGATAATGTGCCGCTCTTCCTTAAAAGGTCTTCCATTCTAAATCTCGGGATGCGATTCTTTTAAGGGGGGAGGGCTGTAACACCCCAGGTGTTTGTCACTCACTAAGCAGTGGGTTTGAGCTTAAACATGACAGATTAAGTGGAGATGGCAATGTCAAGGTCAATCTATGGAGATGAGCCTCACCTAAAGTGGATGTTGCATCATTGCTTTACATATAGGTCCCTTTTCAAAGATATATGCTTGGATGGTGTTATGGCAATATATTCATGTGTCTCACCTTAGTACCTATCTATATTGATCCCTAGAAAAGTTTCATGAAGTTTGGAATCAAAAAGTCACATGAAATGATAAGTTATATGCTTGTTTGGATTATAACTGAAACATACTTCTGAAACAAGGAAACATGTTTACATCCCATGGGAACTAGTGTTTATGCAACATACAAGTACAACATGTGCAACAAACCTTTGCAACATGTGGAACAACCTAGGGAAACATGGGTATCATGTATCTTGAAACAACCACATGAAACAACTATAGCATTTCACTGAATTCTATGTTTCAAGGCATGTGAGGCCTACACTTTTATGCAACCTATGCATGGTGTGTATGTTTGGCCTCTACAACACCTTAACTACACTTAGGACACTTAATGGAACAATGTTCATGTTGATCATTTTGCCTAAATGTGCTTCTAAGTGATGGTTGACCATGTATGGACCCTAGAACACTTTTGTTTAACCGTTTTAAAAGTGTGACCTAGAAGCTTTGCATGATTGTGCACCCTTTAACAAAGTTGTAGGAAATTTTATAAGGAACAAACTTTGTTTAAGAGTCAAGTCATGAAAATGTAGGGAACATGCTCAAACAGGGACCCCAAGTCAGTTTTGACCTGCTGTTTGGCACTTAGCCAATTTGGCTAAGTCTGGACTGTACAACAGTTTCAAGTAGCTTACTTTGGAGCACTCTACCTCCCAAACTAGGCAGAACCAGCTCTAGCTCATATTGGAAATATTGTAGTGCTCACATAGCTCTATGATTTTGTCAACAACACTATGACCTACTTCCCACTAGTACAAGAGCTACAGAGCCTCAAAGATCGTGTTTCAGTTGGGTTCCTACTGAAACTGAAATTTCAGTTTCGTGTGCTCAACTTTGGAGCTCTGTATATTGTGATCTAAGCTTAACCAGCTCAAGGTCCTTTAATAAAAGTTGTAGATTGAGTTGTGTACAATAAACTTTGCTTTTAGAGCATGCCATTTTTCAGCTTGAAAATAAGTCAAACAATGGGCCAAAGTTTGAATCTAAAGCTGTTTTCAGACTTCGAATATTTAAGTCCGAGATTGTAACAACTCGATTGGCATTCCACGTTCTCCAAATTGGTTGAGCAACTCAAGTTGGTCCAAATGTAAAAGTTGGAGCTTATATGATGAGGAAGAGCATGCAAAAAGTTGGGTTTAGTTTGATCGAGTTTTGACCTCCAAAGACGAGTTTCCGTGACCTTTGTCAATATGTTGACATTGCCATCTTGGGGTTTGATTAGACACTAATCTATTGCTCTAATGGCATGGCACACTAAATAAAAAATGTAGAGCATTATGCGGGCTGCAACTTTGCTTTTGGGTCCATATCCAAATTTGGCCTACAACCGGTCTAAAATCGTGTCCCACGCTGATCGCTTCGCTGCCCGCCACGTGCTCGGTAAAATGCCTCTATGGGCGGCACGTGTCCGTGAGCGTGGCAGCCATGCGAGAGCTTGCCCCACTCCATTGACGCGTGCACCAGCCTCCTGCCGTACCTCAGAGCCCTCCAAAGCGGACGCCCGAGCTTCTCACTCCCCTCTCTCCCTCGTTCGCCCTCGCCTCCCTGCTCTCGGTAGAGCACGCCACCGCCGGTGTTGCCTGCTGCCGCAGCCGGCCTCCTGCAGCCTCTGCCGGCCGAGCCCAGGGCCGAGCGTGGCTCTGGCTGGCCACGGCTGGCCCGACCGCACCACCAGCCGGCCTCCCCTACGCCTCTCCGGCTGGCCGAAGCCCCTCGTCGGTCGACCGAGCCGGCCCCGAACCTCCTCTGCTCTCCTCCAACTGAACTGGAGGAAGAAGAAGACCGGGTGGGAGTATGACATGTGGGTCCCGTCCGACTTCATTTGGTGCCCGAATTTACGGATTTTATTTTATCTTGTAAAATCTATATCTCATATTTAGTAGCTCCAAAAATTGTGCAATTTGTTTTGTTGGAATCCTTTTGAAGTGCTCTGCATGTTAGGGTAATCGGTTGTGCCATGCATGCATGTGTTTGTGCTGTAGAAATTTATTAGTGAAAAGTAGTTTTGGAAAGGGATTAACTTGCTTTCATCAATATCTGGAGTTTTAGAAGTCCAAAATTAGTGATTCCAATTTTGTTGGTCTTCTAGTAACATGCACTATCTAAGAAAAATATAAAACTTATAGGTTGTTTCGGGTTTCAGGATGTTTTACCTAGATCTTGTTAAATGGAAAATAAATGCTTATTTTTCTTGTTATTTTTATATCTTGAGTTGTGATGCTCCAATTGATGTGAAATTTTTATGGTAGGATTGTCATGCTATGGATGTACTGTGGTATAAATTTCATGGTCATTGCTTACTCTATGCTCAAGTTATTGATTTAACTTGTTTATAGCTTGATAAATAGCTTATAAATAATATATAAATGATAAAATAGAAAATGTTATTCTATTACCTTAGTATGATGTTTCTCTATCATATTGATTCATAATATGGCCTTGTGTTCACAGAAAATATTGAGTGTTAAGTTTAACTTGCTCTCACATGATTTATTGCTATAGCCATTTGTCTTTTTCATAGAGGTTGTTATACATGTCCAAATGGTTTCAAATTTGGATAGTAGACTTTTGGGAGCATGTGTAGGACTCTGCAATTTTGGTAGAATTTATTATGCACTTTTGATATTTGTTCATAATTCCACCAAATTATCTAAATAAATTAAGAAAATGCATTAAAAGAAATTATTTAGGAATGGACACTATGTTTTTTGATGTTCATTAGTCATGTATGAAATGTTGGTAAAGTTGGTTTTGCCCAATTATATGTTTGCAACATAAGTTAATAATTATTTCTTGCAAATGAGGTTTCTGAATAGATTTGAGAATATTGTTAATTACCCTATGCAAATGATGTTTTCATGTCTTGTGTGCTATAACAAAGTTGTTTTGAATTTCATGATCTAGCTGCTGTTAAATTTTGGTGGCATTTGGCCATATGGTTTAGAAACTACAGCTGTTCTAAGTTGAGTTCAGATTTATGTTGCTCTCTGTCCTTCCAGGACAGATTCTGTACCTTCTATATTTTGACCTGGTAAATGTTAGAATCAGGTTTAGATGATATTAAATGAAATGTAGAGAATTTTATAAGCTTTCCAGAATGTTGTCTTGCAAGTCGTTTGGATTTAGGGATCTCTAGTTATGATTAATTTACTGAGCTACTGTATGTATATCCAGAAGTGACAGATTTTAGTTGTAGTGCTTTGATTAACTTTGCCATGCTTGTGTATTGAAGTGTGACACATGTCTTTGTTGGTACTTGGTTTGGTACCCTAGGATCATATAAGACTTGTGTCTTGATTGATGTGTTTGCAATCTTCTATGTTATGCCTTAGTGAGAATTAAGTTAATTAGCTCTAGGTGTTTATGAGAACTTTAGTATGCTTGTTTGATTACTCTATTTATTGCACTTCTATGCATTCACACATGTGCATGGTTGCATCTCATATATGTACACTAGCAGAAACGTGTGAAGGATGTGGCGTTGGAGCCAAACCCGAAGACGGTGTTTGGTGGATCCATCCCGAAGATAGAAGGATCGGGCAAGTGCTAGATGGGAGGATGCTCGCCAAGTGAATTTATCTGACATACTCTAACTTGAGTCGGATCCCAGGCAAGCCCCGGAGCATTATAAGCCTCCTATCTTTCAAGCAATTAATTCTATATATGTTATAAGTATTGTTGCATTAAGTAATAGGAGTTGGTTGGAAACCCTTGCTGCATTATATCATTCCTTGTCCAAATATATGAATCCTTGAATCCTACATAGATTAGGATCGAGTAGATGCTTAGCTCTGCTTTAAGCGGTAGAAGTCAGGTGATTTCCTGTCACCTGCGAGATATAGGGATATTCATATATGGCACGGTTGGCTATATTTGCTATCATGAAAAGGAACCATGTGTTAATAAAATGAAATGAGACCAGACGGGATGATGATAGTGAAGTGACAAGGCATGGAGGTCTTGGGTGTGAATCTATTCCCGTCTGAGTCGTTTAAGGACCGATTCGTTGTACGTCCTTGAGTCATGTTGAACGCAGTCTAACACTTAGTTGGCCGGATAAGTCGTTCCGACCGCGAAGCCGAGTAATGTGATTCAGGTCGGGAATCGAATGGTAGGTTGCTTCTTGGAGGAGAGAAAGGATGTACTTGGGGACATTGGTGTGAGACCAAGGAGGGTTAGAGTCCCTATCACCTGGCAGAGTGTCGCCCTTGGGGTCGCGACATCATTCGGACCCGCGATTCCTGAATCATATGAAAAGGTGGCCTGTGCGACCCTAGCAGGGGTCTGCACGGTGAGTGTTAGAAATACCCCTCCAGCTGGATAGGAATTCGATTCGAATCGCCGTCGCTCCCGGTTAGTGAGCACTTGACTTGAGCAGCGGCAACGTAGATTCCATTAAATTGAACGGATGGTTAATTGGATCACGATGGAAAGGTTGCCTCAATTTATACCTGCTATGGTTAATATTGTTTGCTCCTAATAAAGTGAGTGCTCTAGTATAGGTTCTAATATAGATGATAGGTTAATGATAATTAACTTGATGCTTAAGCATTAATGATTACTTATCCATAATAAGCTTTTATGCAAAATATTGTCAAGCTAGCCCACCTTATATCAGCCTTGCATGATCCTTGGTGTCACTTTATTTCTAGTTTCTGACGGGTAAGTCTAGCTGAGTACCTTGTCGTACTCAGGGTTTTATCCCCACTTGTTGCAGGTTATGATGTATCATGGCGACTACAAGAGTTGGTTGACTCCTGCCGTAGTGGCGGAGTGTGATCACGGGCATGATCCTTCTTATTTACCTTATCTCTAATGCTTTTGTTGGAAGTCGATCGTGGTACTGGCATGTATTTGAAATAAGAATAATGTTAGTTTCAAATTACTTTGCTTCCGCTACTTTTGAACTTAAGTTGTAATAACTATGTTAAACTCCGATGTATATTGAATTACTTGAGAAATGGATGTAACATGTGACTTGTTATGTTGAATCACTACGATCTTGGCTTGTATGTTGGTTGGTTTGAAATCCCTCGTGATTTCATTAGACTACCGGAGTTATATGGGCTCAAGTGCGAGAATTTGATCATTTCGGTGATTGTTTTTGTACTTATGCTCTTATAATTTAGACGGTTCTGTTACAACCATCGAGTAATTATCTTATTGCCCTCATTTGCGATATGTGGTCTGTATGGGTGGTTACTCAGACTCACTAACCCAATGATCGATCCTTAGCTACATCACTAGAGATCCAACACTCATAGTGACCTTACCCCTCGTTTGAGTAGAGATTACCAAAATTGATCATCAAGTTAATTATTTCAAATTAGGGTTGGTCCTTAGTCACATCGAGTAGATAATCAAGTTGTCACCCTTGCAAGTTTTAGTAGTTAATTATCCCAGTGTAGCTCCTACACACGCGAGAGTGAGTTCTCTTCTCACACTCAACTTCTAACAAAACTAGCCAACTAAGCAATTAAGCGATCCAAACCCATTAATTAAGTAAAGGCTATAATTACTTAAGTGAATTGTTCTAATTAAGTCAATGAAGCAACATTAAGTTGTTAATCATATTCAAATGAAATGCATGACTCATGATGAAACAAGTAATAAGTATCCAAAATAGGTTTCATAGTAGTGGGGTGCCTGCCTGATCATGTCGTCCCGATGACCAAGGATGACGATGATGATCTACACATGGTTCCTCGCCTTATATCTTATCCTGAAAAAGAGAGGATCCATTGGAGAAGAGTTCGATGATCGGATAATGAGAGATATCGAGATTTGGAACTTGGGAAGAAACATCTAACAAGACTCTATTATCGCACTATTTACTATATAGGTGTAGTGAAGGTTTGTTGACCTCTTGGCAAGGTTCTACACATTCAATATCTCTGCCTACACCCTCTAGAGCTTGAAACACACATTCCACTCACTTTGCTCATCAAAAATCACATTTGGGTGAGATTGAGAGTGACATAGTGCATTTGCATAGTTGATTTGCACCTTGTGGCACTAGTTGAGCAGGGCGTCTTTGGTTTCTTATTATTCTTAGTGATTGTTGTCACCTAGCTGGCTTGAAGTTGATTGGGACCATCAAGCACAGCATGGTGATTGTGTAGGTGCTCTGATCGAGATTGTGAGAGATTTTTAGCCCACCTCACGGAGATTGTAAATGATTACTCTAGTGGATTGGTCGAGACTAGTTGGACTGTTCTTTGTTGATTGGATTCTTGCGGCACCCAAGTTGACGGTGAAGCTTGAGTGGCTTGTTAGTGCCGGACTCGCCTCAACAAAAACATAGGTTGCCAGTAACCAATTGAACCTCGGAGATAAATCTTTATCTCTCACTTGCCCCAGTGGTTTGCAAACTCTACACTCGTGCTCTACTTTCATATAAATGGCTTGGTGGTAGTTGCTTGTTAGTGTTGCTCTCTAGTAGTTGTGGTAGTCGTTGTTGAGTACAATGAGTAGAGTAACTAGTTAGTTGCCTTTCTTACCTACTCCCTCCGTCCCAAAATATCTATCATTTTCGCTTCCCGAGAAACAACTTTGACAAAATATATATTAAAAAATATTAATATTTATGATACATAATTAGTATCATTGGAAAGATCTTTGAATCTAGTTTTTTAATAAATATATTTAGAGATACAAATGTTGTACGTATTTTCTACAAATCGAGTTAAACTTGTGGCACGAAAACCGAAAACGACAAATAAATTAGGACAGAGGGAGTACCTTAACTAGGAGTAGCTAGTTTAGTTCCTAGTCTTCGTGTGATTGAAGTGCTCTAGTGGTAGCTCTCTTACTACTAGAATCGATTAGGAGGCTTGAATTGAAATAGGTTTGGCAAAGTAGTTGCTATTAGATCCCATTATTGTTCTAACCACATTGCTTTAGTATTATGTTTTGTAGAAGAATTTGCTATCCACCCCTTAGTATTATTTGAGCGACTTAGCTTCCACGTTAGTTCCACCGTGATTGGGATGGTCGTCCGCAGCCAGCGTAGAGGCTTCAGTCACCTTATTGCATGCGACGCAACTCAGCTATGATCAAAACGACTAGTTTCTAAAAATTTAGTTTGGAATATGTTATTATTAAAATATTAGGTTTTTTGGGGGAAATTTTCGGTGTCGGAAGCCCTCCTTCGCTTCAGCGACATCACCCTGTTCGCTTATGCTGATGTTTATGCTGAAATGTTGTGAGAGAAAAACACCGTTCTATGGCTGAAAAGTAGCTCAAGCGAACAGTATGAATCCGCATTTTTTGCGTACAGGTTCCTCCGTGAATCACCATGGCCCCATCCCTAAAGACGATCCCCCGGTTAAAGGGCCCCTACTATTCTTCCCAACCCCTAATTCTTGCTAAGGCTGACTAATCGTCAGTGTTCATCACAGCTTCTGTCAGAACGATGATGGCGTTGAATGGCGGGATGTTGCAACTTTTTTTTTTCTGAAAGCATAAAAACGGGAGAATATCAAATAATTTGGGGGAAAGCGGTAGCGGAAATTGCAGGCGGAAACCATCCCCTCCTCCGAACTTACCTAACAGCTCCTTTCGAGATTGAAGTTAGGTCAGATTTTTATAAGAGGAAAATTCATGGCCGATCCCTTAACTTTGCAAGAGGTGTCATATAAGTCCCTCTCCTTGTAGGATGCTATTTCTGGGTCCATAAACTTAGCTTCATGTCTCATTTGGGTCCAAACGGGTCTAACCCGCTCTGTATGCTGACATGGCATGTTGACTGTACAGTGATGTGGCCCTTATATGTGGGACCCAGATCTCTTTCTCTCCCTCGCCTCTCATCTCTCTCCTTGCCGTTCGACTTCAGGTGGGCGAGGCGCGGCAGTTGGCGGAGCAGGCGAACTGCGGCGCGCCCCCGCTCGTAGTCGTCACACCCGTCGCCCCGCGCCTGCGGCCTTCCACCGTGGCCGGCGGTCCCCACGACCACGGCCTGCTTCCATGAGGTCCACTGGCTGCTGGGGCCAGCACTAGACCCCTCCCGCAGCAGCTGGCAGGCCGTGCCGCAGCGTTCCTCAATGCCCCCGCCCTGGCCCGCCACGCCGAGGACTTCCTCGCGCAGGCCGTGCTCCAGTCACTCCCAGGCGTCGCCGACGTGCTGTGGTCTTGCAAGGCGCTGCTCCCGGATGGTGGGCGGCTGAGGTGCCACCGCGCGGGCCCAGAGGTGGTGGCCGCTGCGGCCACCGCGTATGCGGAGCGCGACCTGGCCAGGATTCTCACGGCGCCCGGCCACCTGGGCTTGGTTGTCGTCCTGGTGGACGCGGACCAGCGCGCCCTGCTCGAGGCCATCGTGGACGCGTTGCCTCCCGCTGCCAACGCACCCCTCCTGGCCGCGTTGCTATGCCGCGTCCTCCATGCAGGGGGGCGCGTCAGGAACGCCGATACGGTCCGCCGCGTTCGTCGAGCGCCAGTAGCGGTGACAGCAGCCGCAGCCGCAGACGCAGGAGGGCCGGCGGGCGTCCTTGGCCGGAGGAGGACCAGCAGCAGGCGTCTGTCTTCCCGGCGAGCCAGGCCGCGCTCACGCAGGAGCCGGAGCAAGGATCTGGGAATCGGACCGAATGGGCCGAATTTCGGTGAAATTCGTCCATTTCGTCAGGGCCCGAGAGAAATACAACCCGACCAAAAAAATTTCGGCCTAGTTTGAATTTTTAGCCCAGCCCAAGGTCCACCACAGCCCACCAATACCTCCCCTAATATAAAAACTCGAACCCTACTGTAGAAACCCTAGGTTTTTCATTTCTCTCCCCTCTTCCCCTGGCTGGTGTGGCGGTGGCGGCTGGAGAAAGCAGAGAGCTGCGTGGTCGCGCCTCCCCGACGCCGGCCGCGCCCTGGATGCTCCTCCCCACCTCCGGCCGCGCCCCGGCTGCTCCTCCCCACCTCCGGCCGCGCTGTTCCATCCCGAAAGCTCCTCCCTCCGTGAGTGATTTTGCCTTTCACTGGAAAAGTAGGGTGGTCTTGTACATCTATTTACGTGGTAATGCATGATAATCTGCCATGTCCTAGGTAGGTTCCATGGAGGCTTCACGCAATCAAGTGAATGGTGGGCGGGTGCGCAGCAGCATGGACGACGGCGGCGCTGGCAGTGAAGTGACGAGGGAGAGGGCTACCCAAGGTGCAGGCACAAGTGTCAACCCGACAAGAGCTGCAGCGTCACGGCCTCCACAAGCTGACCAAGGTGAAGGACCCTGTTTTTTCCCCAGATTTGTTGCCATTCTTTGTGCAGGAGCAGATGTGTAGCTCTATTACTATTTTTAAGTGAATTGTTACGGTCCTGAAACCATTTATGGATTAGCAGTTGAAATAAAATGCATAACACTCCATTTAATTGATGTTCTTTTTGGTCTTGCTCTGAAATTCTTGTGTTAGTGCTTCAATACGTGATGCGACATGCAGGCTTGGTAGATTGCTTTGCACTGGATGCTTAATGGTAGTTGGATACTGTATGGACGGACAGTTTTTTAGGACACTAGCATTGGTAACTAACAATGATTTCAAGTCGTCCGATTAATCGCGATTAATCGTCCTAATCGGTCCTGGGTGCTCGATTAGGGACCTCGACCCGATTAGCTCGATTAGGTGCCTGGTCGTCCGACTAATCGTCGCCTAATCGCGATTAGTCGTCCGATTAGGGGTGGGACGACTAGTTTTGGCTGTTTTTTTTTTTGCTGCCGCGCGCGGGCCACTGGGCGAGCGCGCCAGAGCGCGAAAACGCAGCTGCGTGAGCGCGCGCGCGGGGTCACGGGCGCGCGGGTCACGGGCGCGCGCGAGCGTGGGAGGGATAAGGGGTTTTGGCTGGTAGCGACAAAAATTTCACGGGAAATTAACAGCCGCCGCCGGCCCTGTGCTCGCGACTCGAGAGTCGCGCCCGCCCTTTGCTCCGCCGGTGGCCGGCGCCCCTGCAGCCTGCTCCTGACGGCGGCCCTCTGCTCCGGCGGTCCCGCCCGCCCTCTGCTCCCGCGGTGGCCAGCCGCCCAGCCCTCTGCATCCTGCTCCCGGCGGCGGCCATCTGCGCCAGTCCGCTCGCCCTCTGCTCCGCGGTGGCTGGCCATCTGCGGCTCTGCGCCCGCCCGCCCTCTGTTCCTGCAGGTGCCTGGTCGCTCAGCCCTCTGCTCAGGTGTCTGCTCCTGCCGCCTACCATCTCCTCCCGCCGCCCTCTGCTCCAGCAGGTGGCCGGCCCTCTGCTGATCTATTCCCGCCGCAGCTGCCTCCCTGCCGTTCAGGTCCTTCCCTCATCCCCTGCTCCTCTGCCCTCTCATCTCTACTCCTCTGATTTGGATGCTTCATGTTCTCTCAGGGGTCAGGGGCTCAGAGTTAGAGCTGCATTCCTCTGATTTGAAGGCCTGAAGGTGCCGGCCCTCTGCTCGTTGGTGATGAGCTGCTCTGACGATTGTATGTCCATTTTCCCTCCCCATCTGCTCTCCTGACCTACATGGCTGCATCCTCTCTGGCTCTGCTAGTAATGCTGCTAACTATCAGCCTTGTGCTTGTACAGCTGTGGAGCGACGACGTGCAAACGTGGAAGTGATAATGCCGATGCCTGACCTTGACGGAGGTGTACTAAACTAATTTGGTTATGTAATATGCTGCCCGTGTGGCTGCCATGGTCTGCTAAATGCTAGATATTTGCTACTGCAGCAGTGCTGCTATTGATATGTGTCAATAACTCAAGATCAAGACTACATTAGTGTTGCTAATTATGGTGTTCTTTGGTATTGCAGGCTTCCAGCAACAAGTCAGCAAAGGAATGGAGTTTGGGACAGTTGGACAGTGAAGAAAAGGCAAGAAAACAACTCCCACAAGTAAGTCACTTGCTAAACACTAATGTAGTCTTGATGCTTGCTATATTGTGTACACTATATAGTACATATAGGTATATATATAGTATGTATATGTCCTGATGCATAGGACGATTATATGGACGACCAGGGTCGACTAGGCTCGACTAATCGGCCTGGTCGACGACTAATCACGATTAGTCGCCTGGTCGGTCCTATAGCGACTAGGTTCGACTAGACGACCTGAAAACATTGGTAACTAAGCTTACTGTATGGACTGAAGGCTTTGTAGCTTAATGTTAGATCTGATAGTGAACATATGCTGAAGCCTAATTGATAAGATACAACTAGTCATTGTTTTTAGTCACACTGAATGAGGGAACATGGTTATATATTTGTACTTTGTAGTTCACTTTTTTCTGATATGTTCCTGTTCTCTATCCCTTAGTTGCTGATTATATGATTGGGAGATATTAAATTTTGCGTTAACTCTTATTTTTGCAGTTTTCCTTATCTGAATCATATGAAGTTGTTACTGTAATTTTTTCGGCAATGGCATGTTGTCCCATCCAGTTCACATTTTACAATGGATTTTTGCTTCTTGCTCACACTATGCCTCATTTTTTTTTGGAATGCAGTACTGTTGTCCCATCCAGTTCACATTCGGCAATGGCATGTTGTCCCATCCAGCATCTTGGCAGTACTGTGATCCTAGTAATGCAGCATGGCAGATGAATTTTACGGAGATGATGAAACGAAATTCCAGTATATATACCATATAGTTAATTTATGCATGGTTTTTTGGTGCTTGATTCCTTATTTTGTTATTTGTAATTTAGATCAATGGAACTGAATTTCAGAATGAATGATGTATTTAAGCTGTATATTCGTGTCTAACATTGTTAACATAGTGTATTCATATAATCATATATGGCTACTCTTTGTCCATGATTACTTTGTGGTAACTAAATTAAATCTTGATATTGTGCTTGGATTGTTTTTGGAATATATAGGGCCTCGTGCTGGAGACATTGAAAAAGTTTGGACTCATGGCAAAAAGCTTCCTGGCCAAGGTTTCATTTGTGGGTACTGCGGGATGACGAACAGAGGTGGAGGTGCAACCCGGCTAAGGGACCATCTTGGTGGGATAGTGGGTGAAGTGAAGGCATGCAACAATGTGCCCAGAACTGTTCGGGATGCAATGAGGGAGTTAAAGAAGACAACCATGGACAATAAAAGAGAGAAAGAACAACGTAAGCTCAGATTGGAGCAAGATCTTATGCAAGGGCTGCATGGTGATGATGAAGTCATTAATATTGCAAGTGATGATGAAGAGCATGTCCGGATGGAAATTAGGAAATCACTAAGAGACAAGAATCTTTCCCGTGCTATCGAGAGAAGGGGTGGGGGTGAGAAAGATGTTCGTGTTTCTGTTGGCAAAAGAAGTGTCACTGCCTATTTTGACAAGGATTTGGCATCCAGCAAAGCACCCGTGCAGCCGAGGATTGACACTGCTCTTTCAAAGGGATCTAGAGAGCAGATTGGACAAGCCTGGTCAAAGTGGTTTCAAGCAAATGACATTGCTGGAATAAAAGCTGATTGCCCTTACTTTCGTAATGCATATAAGCTTACGCAACAGTTGGGCCCAGGAGGATATATTCCTACTGGCCATGCAATTGATGGGGAGTTCTTGCAAGCAAACTTTGAGGAAGCTGAACAATCTCTTGAGAAGTCCAGGCAAGGATGGGATCAATATGGTGTTACTATCATGTGTGACTCATGGACGGGGCCTACTGGCATGGCCATCATCAACTTCATGGTGTCTTGCAATGGACGTATGTTCTTCCACAAGTCAATTGATGCATCTAACTGCAAACAGAGTGCAGGTAAATGTTCCTGCACTAAATGCAATTGTCATTTATATATCTTCTTCCACTATGCTACTGTTAGTGATATAAGCAATTATTTTATACCACTATGCTAACAGAATGTACATAATTATTGACTGGTAGAATCTGCTATTGCATTAACATATACTGAGAATTATTATATTTTGGTATCATGCAGCTTTTATATACAGACATATCAAGAAAGTTGTTGATGAGATTGGCCCAAAATCTGTTGTTCAAATTGTCACAGACAATGGGTCAAATTACAAGAAAGCTTGTGAGAAGGTCATTGAAGAATACCGACATATTTTCTGGCAGCCATGTGCCGCACACACAATAAACCTCATGTTGAAGGACATCGGTAATTTCAAAAAGGTTGCTAATGTTGTTGCAAGTGCCAAACACATCTGTAGGTTCCTCTACAACCACAACAGGCTGCATGATGAGATGAGAAGGATGATTGGTGGGGAATTGATAAGACCAAATGCTACCCGTTTTGGAACTATGTTTATGTTTCTGCAGAGTTACATGGACAAGAAAGATGCTCTTTGAGGTTGGATGGTTTCACAGGATTGGAAGATGAGTGACTTCAACAAAAATAAGTTCTATGACTACACCGAAGCATGCTTGACTAATGTTCGATGGTGGTCATCATTGAAGTGGGTAGTGGATGCAGTGAGGCCACTCTATCTGGTGCTGCGATATGCAGATTCACAGAGGGCATGCACGCTTTCTGGTTTCAAGTTAAGAATGATGGCAGCCATACATTCTATGGAACCTCAGCTTGGTACAGGGACATCTCAATTTCTTCAATTTATGAGTAAGGTGACCAAGAGGGTTCAAGCCATGGAAACAAATACACTAATGGTTGCAGGTATTGGAAGTTGTCTCTGTCATCTAACTGTTCTTTTCCCTGTAATCTAGCTGTACCATGAAATCTAACTGTTCTATTCCACCTTTCTTATGTAGCTGCTGTTCTAGATCCTGAGACCCACTATACACACAATTTCAGCAAGAATCCACAATATGCTTTAGCACTGACAGATGCAATAGAGAAGATGGCACAGATTCATGATGATCCTGTTCAGGCTTCTGATGATGCTGTTCAGGCAATGAAGGAAATCACTTTGTTTCGGGAGTTCCATGGGAGGTTTGGTCGGCCCACAGCACGTGCTGGAGCATCATCTATGACACCTAGTAAGTCTTATCTAACAACATCTTGGTTTGATAATGGAAACTAGTGTATGGCAGCATATATTACAAACTTGAATCTATGGATGTTTCTTTTATTTCCTTGGATTATGCATCTTTTTTTATATCTATATCACCTACTAATTTACATTTTTATTTGACAGCTGATTGGTGGCTTCAGTTTGGAGGAGAAGTGCCTACCTTGCAGAAGTATGCCCTGTGTATCGTTTCACAGTGTGTTTCATCAAGCGGCTGTGAGAGAAATTGGAGCAGATTTGCATTGGTGCGTACAAAAATCAGAAATCGCCTTGGATATGACAAGCTGCACAAGCTTGTGTATGTCCATTACAACTTGAAGGAACGCATTAAAGAAGTGAGTGGACAGCAAGAGAAGGAAGTTGATCCTTGTGCTATGATGATGGAGACTGCAACTTTTGATGAGGAAAATCCGATATGGGACTGGCTGGACAGTCTATGAGTGATGTAGGTCCTAATTTGGCTGGTATGTACCCAAGCTGGTTAGATAGTCCTGCTCGTGGCAAGAATGATAGAAATAAGAATGGAAAGAGGGTGAGAGAGTATGATGGCAGGGCGAGAGAGGATGATGAGATAGAGTTTGACTTTGACGTAAGTGAAGATGAGCATGAAGATGAATTTGAAGATACCTTATCTGAAGGTGATGATCTTGAGAGTGTTGAGGAACTCGGCTGTGATGTTGATGATGAAGATGATGGCCCCATAGAACCCATACCAAGAGTTGAAGAAGATGTGGAAGTTTCAAGGGATGAAGATCACGCTTCAAGAGATGGAGATCATTGCCGTAGATCTGTGAGAACTAGGCAAAAGAAGTTGCCACTTCATAGCCTGTACGAAAGAGAGTAGATATCATCTGTCAAGGTAACATGTTATGTTCTTTGCACATTACAGATTCTTTGCACACCATTGGAATACATGTCTGTCTCACTTTGTTGTTCCTATTGACACTTATATATTCTGTATCTTCCAACTATCCATAATTGTTATGACCTGCAGCAATTAATATCTGTAAAATTTAATGTGGTTAGTTGAACACTGTAAAATTTTGCTTCAGATTAATTTGCAGTCTCGTAGGAGCATTTTAATAAGATCAGTAACTTATTTTATCTCGACCTTGCAAATAGTAATCTTGGTTGCACCTCTTTTGGCAATTGGTCTTGTATACCACCTTTGCTATGTACATCTACGGCATACAAGACACATGTAACAGTGAACATATAGAGCTTTCTAGCATTCAACAGATATTTGATGATGTATAACCATAATTTTGAAGCTGTCAACTTTAAAATCTCAATTTCTGATGTTTCAATCCCTATAAGTATCTGTTATTGTTGATATAGTGTTAACTGTGATTGAAAATTTTCATACATGATGTGTAGGTAGTCCAGCAGTCCAGAAGCATTTTTTGGTATGTGTGGTGATGGTGGACACCATGATCTGAAAGCGGTGGCAATTTACTGGCAATTTACTGACTCTTTTTGGCTAGGATGATTAACAGAAGTGATGGACTCTTTTTGGCTACAATGACTCTTTTTTGTGGCTATTTGAATTTGATGGACTTTAAATTTATTGTACTGTAATAATATTTCTAAGTCTTGGTGTAATGTATGGCTGGCTGGACTGTAATTTGGGACATTAGACTATTTATAAACACTTGTTAGGGCAGATGGGATAATATTTGGGATATTTAGACTAATTTTATATGGGTGTTATGCTTTTTATGATTATCTGTTTGATTATTTTCGTCTGATGCTTTCTATGCAAATTTCGTTCAAAATTCGGTCAAATTCGGTCAAAATTTGATCAAATATGTTTTTTTGACTGGTCAACTTAGTTGCTTCCCGGTCCGAAATTCGGTCAAAACCCGAAATTCGCCCAATTCGGGAAGGTCCGAATTTTTTTCGATTTTGAATCCCAAAACCTTGAGCCGGAGCCCGACGTCCGTCTTCTCGGTGAACGTCGACACTACGACACCTCGAATAGGGGCATGAAGTGTGAGGGGAAGGGCGAGAGCGCGGTCGGGTCGGGCGGCAGGGAGACGTACTCGGAGATGCCGAGCTGGTGGAACTCGACAGAGCGGAGCGCGGCCTCGTCCCAGCCGTGCACGCGAGTGTGGGCTTTTTTTTTTTTTTTTTGATAAGGAGACAAACCTGTATTAATATGGCAGGACAATGTACACAGACATATACAAATACAAGCAAGCACCTCCTAGAAGCATACAGAGTGGACAGCAGTCCAACCAACTTTGCAAAGAAGACCCTAACAAAAAAAGAGATTACAATCAGCTCCTTTGGATCCTCTATGCTCGCCGAGGCTGCCGCTGATCGCTCAACAACTCCGCCATCGCCGAGGCCAACACCAGAGCAAAGGGAGAACGGCAAGAAACTGAAGCCAGGAGAGACATCATCGCACACAGGCTTTAGAAAGGGCCGCAAAAGAATCCCACCCCATGGTGGGAACTGAAACACCATGGGGCAACATCGGTTGGGGCCGCACCCCATGCCTCCCTGGCCTTGGATCCGCTCTCATCGCCGGAGACCAACGAGGAAGAAGTGCAAATCCATCCACCACATATCCACGAAGCCAACAACCTCCACTCTGCACTAAACCTGGATGAAGCACCGAATAGGATCGGGCTCCACTAGGAACTCCTGTACAGGAGCCGTCAAGATCTGGAGCTCCAACTCGGTCTCCAGATCCGAAGAGCTCCCACCCCATAGGCCCGCTGCCAACACCGGAGCTAGTGATGGCGAGGTGAAAAAGAGCCTGGAGGACCTTATTCCACTGTGTCCGCGCCGTCTCCACCTTGCAAGCGCCACCGGGACACCAAACCCTACACCTAGAAGGACCTAATCTACACAGCCGGGCAGAGAACCACACATTCCCCTCCCATCCGAGGCCAACCAGGCCATCGGAAGTGAGGAAGAATGGCGGTCTCACCGACTGGAGCACAAGTTTCTCTCGCCGCCTCCGCAGTCGCCGAGAGAAAAAGAGAGGCTTCGAGAGAGAACTTGGCGGACCTGCGCCGCGGGCGCCGCGCAGTGCCAGCGACGCGAGCTGCAGCGACAGGTGCAGGAGCTGGTTGACCCTTGCGCCATAGTGGGCCCCATAGTGCCACGGCAACGAGCAGAGTGCATTAAGATCCATTTGGACCTAGATGAGACCCGTAGCCAAGTTGAAGGACCCAAAAATATCACTTTGAGAGTACGAGGACCTAAATGACATCTCATGCCAAGTTCGAGGACCGCCCAAGTATTTTGCTCTTTTTATAACATGAAAAAGCTAAACCGCAGCATTAGTAGTGATTTTACTGTTCACTCCAAGATTTATTAATTTTCTATTTTTTAACAATGTCTACAAGCTTCGTACATTCGCACTAGTTTACATGGAAACTAGCAAATTAGCATCGGGTAAGAGTAAGACCCCCACCATGTAGCACCTCTGCTTTTCAAAATCATTCGTCCTAAATTATGTTATGTCTGCATAACCTCAAACTAAGACAAAATCCTGAATTGTTGACTTACAATTGTGAAATTTAACCTATAGCAGTAGTATTTTACTTCTGAGGAACACCATAGACTAAAGTAAAGCCATGCTATTTTTCTTTTTTTATCTAACATAGTACGAACTGCTTGGGTTTATGGCCATTTCCTCAACTTTTCCTGGGTACTCTGTGCTTTGTTCTATTCCGAAGCTGTTCATCGATTGTCCACCGAGAAAGCTCTCCAACTCAGTGTCACGTTGTATCCAAGGATGCTTCGAAAGATTCCTTAATCTGCTAAGCTCATCAGATACCTCTTTCATTGAGGGCCTGTTGTCACCACACATATCCAAACAATGCTTTGCTAGCTCTGCAAGTCCTCTAAGCAGCTCGATGTTCTCATTCTCTTTTATTTGACTGTCTAACATAGAATCAAGATTGTTCTCCTTCATAGCCAGTAGAAAATTTGAAGACAAGCTTCTTTGTAGCTCATTACTTTCAAGTTTGAATGGCATCCGCCCAGTGAGAACCTCCAAAAGGACAACACCAAAGCTATAAACATCACTCTTGTCTGTCAACCGGCATGTTTGCATATATTCAGGATCTAGATAACCACATGTCCCTTGAACCATCGTCACAAACTGGGCTTCATCAGTAGGTGCTAGTATGGAGGCACCAAAATCTGATACCTTTGCCATATAATTCTCATCAAGAAGGATGTTAGAGCTCTTCACGTCACCATGTAGGATAGGTGGATTCGCATATGAGTGTAAAAAGGCAAGCCCATCAGCTGCCTCGTTGACAATCCTCAAGAGAGAACTGAAAGGGATATGCAATGTTCGGTTCTTGCCATGTATAAGATCAAACAATGTCCCATTTGGGATGAACTCATACACAAGCATTGGGACTTGAACCTCAAGGCAACAACCCAATAGCTTAACAATGTTCTTGTGATTGATCTGGGAAAGAATCAACATTTCTTTACCAAACTCCTTCTTGTTCCTATCATCAATTAATGCACATCTTTTAATTGCCGCTGGAATGTTATCCTTCATTATTCCCTTGTAAACAGTGCCATGTCCTCCATGCCCAAGAATTTGGCTTTTGTCAAATTTATTTGTTGCTTGTTCTATTTCTACTTCAGTAAACACTGTAAATGCAAGCCCCTGGTCTGATTTCATCTTCTCAAACAATAGGAGCCCTCCATGTTGCTGAAAATACTGCTGCTTAATGTTTGAAAGTTTTCTTCTTTCGAATATTAGCCGTATGCAGAAGATGATAATAACTAGAACAATGGAGCTAATGCAAACACCTGCACAGATTTTATCAAATGACACTGTTAAACTAACAAAGCATATTAACATCAATGAAAGCATAATGAATTGATTCATTATCACGAAATGGACTAGACTCAAGATGTCATGACATAACAGTTTTTTCACATAATGCATTGACACCTGCTTGGGTTTCACTTCTAAAACGTCACCAATTTTATTACCTTTCAATGTTTTCTGAAGCACCCTATTGTATGCACATCATAATTTATACAAATGTGCTTGCCTGCACAATGCTTCTTGTGCTGTTTTGTGGCACCTCATGGACTAATGATTTTTTAAAACTTCACCCATGGGCTAATTTGTGCTTCCTGCAGAGTGCTAATTAACTAGTAGACCTAATCGCACAAAAAAAACACTAGTAGACCTATGTTCTGGTTGAACATAATTTAGATATAACACATTTTCCTTTTTTCAGTAGATAACTCATTCTTGTTTGAGCATTGCCTTTGCAGGAAGTTGCAAGTAGGGTCATTTCACAAAATAATTAAATCCAGGTGCAAATAAACTTCTAGCAACTGTTACCTATTATAAGGTGAATGTCTGGATTGCAGGAGTTTGTGTCCTTTGAAAACTTTCTTCCTGGAGGACATGAACACCGGTAGTCTCCTGCTGTATTGCGACAAGTGGCACCCTTAGGGCATTGGCTTGGGTTTTCCTTGCATTCGTTGACATCTGTGGTAAAAAACAAAAAATAAAAATTACTTGGGCCCAATGGTTGATTCGTTAATGACATATTTATTAACAAATAGCAACTAAATGACTTGAGCTGCTATGCTATATGGTTGTATCTATTAGAAAATATAGTTAAAAATTAAACATGGGCTACGAAAGAGACATGGTTTTCTCAACAAATCATGGCATAACAGGCAAAGAATAGAGTAAGCCACAGGGAGAGGAATGGTTTACAGTCAATACTCAATACCAGATTTCAAATAATTATTGTTATTGTTGGATTCAACATTTGAGTAAGTATGAACTGAAGATAAATTGTGCACAAAGGAGTAAACTCACCTGTGCATCCATCAGAGAGATAAGGATTCCCTTTGTACCCCTTGGGACAAGTGCATAGATAGCCAGGGCCATTGACTGAATCTACACAGAGACTTTGTCTGTCATGGCACGCATAAGAAGGTATGGTTCTAGCCACATCACATGTTACATTACCAATTGCCCAGTCCAGAACCAGTGGCTGGTGTCCCTCATAGGTCTCATTAAACTTCATAGTGGTTATATACTCACTGCTGAAATTGAAACTCTCTGATTCCACTAGCGCAGCATAGCTGCATGGATTAAACTGCCAACTATCTGAATGATTGTACACACTATAAAATTTGACATCATACCGGGTTAAGCCCTTGGGTATGTCATTTTGGCAGCAGCCTACACCTAAGCACGAACCATTTGTCAATGCCCTTGGGCTCGCACAGACCGATGCACACGCAGTCGTGTATCCTGTCCTGTTGTTTATATTGTAGATATATGCGAGTGTGTTGCAGCCAATGACCATGAACCTGTTGTCCGTATTGGAGAACCGATATGGCCATTCTGAGAAGTCAAGCCACCACAGGTCTTCTTCCATTGTTGTTGTGGTACGATCGTAGCAATATGTTGACATTTTATTTAACGCCCGAGTTTTGCCACGGGACACTGAGATATTTAGAACTTCCACATTAACGATGAAAGGCTTCTCAATTCCACTGGCTGTCGTGTTACAATTGATTTCAAAGCCTTTATCTATTGCACAGTCTTTACCAATGCCAAATGGATAGGGAACTTCGACATCTCCACAACGTGCCTGGCAACCGGGCGCAGGCTGAGCTGATGTAGATGCAAGGTACAACATGACTGCAACTCCGAGGAGCAGCATCGATGCCATAGTGACGGGCTCTTCAAAAATGGTGTTGCAACAGCACGTCTCCTCTGTACTAGAGGAAAGAAAAATAGTGAGCCAACTGAATAGCTTGTTTAGTTATCTAGAAAGGTCTAAGCTATACACTAGTTTATATCTTATTATCCTATAGAAATAAACCTGAAAAGAAAATAAAACCTTGATAATTAACAGGCATGTAGTTGGGGAAATGAAATGCTTTGAACAATTTGGGCTAATGAATTTGAATGCTTGCTACAATAGAAAACATGGCCTTCATTATTCATGTCTTTCTGTATGTCATGGCTGGAGTTAGGGCCTGTTTGGTTTCCAAAAGTTAAAGTTTAACTCCCATCACATCAATGTTCCCTCAAATGCATGGAGTACTAAATGTAGACTAATTGCATGCATGTCGGCACAAATTAGGAGTAATTTACGAGACGAATCTATTAAGCCTAATTAGTCCAAGATTGGAAATTTTTTGTCAAATAAGACGAAAGTGCTACAGCGTTTGTTAAACTTTAACTCCTCCAACCAAACACCCCCTTCCTCAAGAAACTTCCAACGCTTCTGATTGCTGACTGTGGACATGGTTCTTTTATCTTCTTTTTTTATAAGAGAAACAGGAGGGTGCTGAGCCCCTACTGCAGTTATTAATAAAAGGAGTATTTAGGGCTGTTTGGTTCGTTACCCGAACTTGACACGCTAAAAGTTGGTCATGCCACGATTTTCACGGCAATTGTTTGGTTCACTACCACAATTATACATTTTCTTAGCACCCTGTCCCACATGTCACAGACTCATTTTCATGTCAAACTTTACCACAAGTGTGGCTTCGATTTTACTCGCCATACTTTCTATGGCAGCCACACTTTGCCAAAGATCAGGCGTGGAGAACTACTAAGTGGGAGGAAAAGTGAAACCAGGAAGCTACCTGAGGACACTCCCAACCTAGAAACCACATAATTATGTTCGTTAATTAGGATGCCAACTAAACAAAAAGATGATATGACATTGCAATTAAAGAAGAGAGAGAGAGGAGGATATGATTTCTTAATAAGAAACCATATCTACACGGGGACCAAGACATGAACGAATATGATAGGTAGACGAGGGAGAAAGAAGACGTGATTGGACAAAAGATTATTATATAGAAACTATAAAACATAGTTTTTATGTGTAGTGTCTATATATAAATTTTAATAGGCATAGAAATGTAGTTTTTAGCATTATGACTGCCCTAAGAAACAAAGAAATTGAGAAATGAAATTAAGAATACAAGTGGTGAACAGAAGGTCAAACAAAGTTCTACACCCATTCTTAGATGAGAGGGAAGTATTTCTTCTTTGCACGCCAAAGGTGCGAAGTGAGCTCAAGCTTCAAAATTGCCTTGCAGCCTTGAACTGTTGCCAGAGAGTTTTTTTAAGATCTTGTTTGTTTCTACTCATCTAGATCACCCAGCAAATTAGAATTATGAAGTCCAAGTTTTGTAGCTGACTCAAATTGGTTTGAGTTTGAAGATTTATGAGCCCCAGCAAGCAGAAGCGAAACTGCAGCTAGTGAATAAGTGATAAGCAGTCTCTTCCACATTAACATCATAGAGAACACAGTTGTAATTGGGAAGCTCCATGTTCCTTCTTTTCACCAATTCTCGTGTACTTAGTCTGTCTTTCAAAATGAGCCAAAAGAAGATTTTGTGCTTGTTTTGGCAAGAATTTCCCCAAAGCTACTTGAAAACTAGGTGAGAGGGCATGTGTCCACTTAGCTGTTTGTCGGCTTTTCTTGATGAGAAATTGTTAGATCCCCGGATATAGTTCCAAGTAGAGGGCATGTGTCCACTTAGTTTTTTCTTCTGACAGGAGTATAGAGAACTGGACAGCATCCCCCTAAGAAGAAAAGTACCGTTCTAAATTTGAAGCCTTAGGAGCAGAATGGTGTTCGAAGCTTGAGACATCGGAAAGATTGTGTCTCACAAGTCACAAACAAAAGAGCATGGACAGCTAGCAGTTTCATGGTGTATATGCTACAAACTGAGAGAGAGATAGGGAAAGAGCAGAAGAGTGAAATCAAGAGCCCGTGACGTGAGCCGTGAGCGGAGTACCTTGGCCGAAGTGATGATGCCACTTCTTTGCCGCCGTCTGTCCCTTCTGCAGGTTCCAACGAAGGCAGGGAAGAGACACTTGCAATGGCAGCGCGCCAACCAGCGACTGCAGCCGTGTTGCAATAAAAGTAGCCGTGTTGTTTATATTCATTTATTTATGGAAAAAAAGCTGTCGTGTTTACTTTCAAGTCAACTCGGTTATTTGTCTTTTTTTTTTTAGGAATCTTTTAACGTGAGACACGGGACAGGGCCACAGGGAGACCCATTCGTGTGGAGCTAGTCCAACTATTGGCTTATAGCGAGGCTAATTAATATTTTTTGCTACGTTGAAAAGAGAAGGAAGGAAAAAGAAAAGAGCTTGGCTCTCATGAACTGGGCACGGGTGGACCAGATAGAATTATATGTGAGGACTAAAAAAGAGAATATTCCTTCCATTCCAAATTATGAGTCGTTTTGATTTTTTTTTACATCTATTTTGCTATCCATCTAAATATAATAATATGTCTAGATACATAGCCAAATGGATGAATCAAAAAAGTCAAAGCGATTTATAATTTGGAATGGAAGGAGTAGAAGACATGATGTCATATAATAATAATAAAAAAATTATAGATAAATACAAGACAACTACTGTACGGTTGGGCTCTTATAACTTGATTTTTAGCTAAGCACTATGCTCAATTATTGACCTTGCTCTTAAAGGTTCGTATAGACGGAGAATTTGGAAGATCCACTGACAGTCACATGTCAAATTTATTTCCATCTCTCTTTTGAGCTTTAGGGTGTGTTTGCCGGGGCTTCTGATGTCTCCTTCTACATCTTGTAATGTAATAGGACTGTTTACAAGAGCCGTTTCTCTCTTTCCTGTCAAGAACCGGAAGCCAGAAGAAACTATGATTCGTAGCTCCTCCGGCTTCGACTCCTCCGGTACTGTAGCATGAAGCCAAAGCCTGAAGGAGCTCAACCAAATATGGCCTTAATTTATAAACCCAAAGCATCAAACAAAGTTAACGGGAAAGAAGGTTCAAAATAGTTTGATTGCTGAGTACTCCCTCCGTCCAAAAAAAAAAAATGTGAATCTCACTTTTCAAGGTTAGATTATTGTAGATGTAAAATTGTAGATGTAAAATTGCATATTTGCCCCTTGTTTTATTAGGTGTTCTAGAATGTACTTGAGAAGTTTAGAATATTTATATGCATGGATGGATATGGTACGGTAGTGTTTTAGGTATGCAATAATTCTTTTAATAGGTGGATCCCACTAGAAAAGTTGATCTTAAATCTACAATTACATTCTTTTTGGGATAAGATTTGAATCATAAGATTACATTCTTTGTGGGACAGAGGTAGTATAATAGACAACTTAATCTTTCAATGCATGGCCGAGCTAATATTAAGTTTTACTCGGCTAACACTGCTTGCAAAATTCTTACTGAACACGCACTTCTTATTCAAAGATGCGAGCGAGTATCCACTTGATTGTTTCCTCTTATTATCGGAGACAGGGCTAAGGTTGCTAACATGTCACATACGGCAGTTTATATGCATGCTATTGCTACCTACCGTCGATTACTTGGTCAAGTCTTCAGACTTCTAAAACGAAACGCCAGTCCACTTGTGACTTGTGGATCGTGATTGACTGATAGGTACGTCACGACGACTCACGACTAACCATGGAAACTCCCCTGCATATGTAAGTACAAAAAGAAAGAAAAGCATGGTCCTGAAAATGATATGTCTTCTACTAGGACAAAAAAATTTGTATAAAAAACAACTAGTAGTGTTGTATATATAGTCACTGCAATTGAACAAACTCCACTAGTTTTCCTATACTCAACATTTTAAGGACCCAGAATTGGAAAAACATTGGCCTTCCATCACAGAACTAGCTATGTGATTTCAGTACCAAATGTTACAACTTACAAGCGTGTTGCGCTTAGATGGTTCACAGAAATAAATTAATGTCTCCATATATTTTGAAGGAAGGGAACAAGTAGATAAAAAACGTGATGCATTGGATCTGAAAAATGAGGTTTGAGAGAATATTTGTTTCATATGGATCTGAGAGACCTTCAAGTATAAATGAGGTTCAAATAAACGGCAAAAACACCCATACTTAATTTCTAAAAAATAGGTTTTTGTGCATATTTAGTTTGCATCATGTAGCTAGCTAGAGCCTAGCGTTCTCGTGCGCTCTGTGCATTTCCTCGTTCGACGTTCGGTGTAGATTTGTCTATTGCTAATATGTGTGCTCTTTGCTCATGGTATCTTCTGCTAATGTGTGCTCTTTGCTCGTTCGTATGTGCATGTGCTTGTTATAGTGGATCTACATGGATTCCTACTTCGTAGGCGGAGAATCTACCAGATACAATCTTTTATTGAATAACACTGGCTGCAAAATATCCTATCACTTCTTATGGAAACATATGCGAAGGAGCACTGATAATTTTAGGCTGTTCGGGTGACCTGATCTCCGCGACTCGTATGGTGGTAGTATTACTGTCCATTACTTAGTCAAGTCTTCATCATCACAATTAAATATTTGTCTCTAATAATGAGTCGACTTGTGAATCGTGATAAGTGTTGGTGTAAAGGCTCACGCACAGGACATTGCGTTACAACCAAACACAACCAGAATACGAAACTTCTCCTAGTGATGTGGGTTTCTCCTAGTAGTTAGCATTCAATATTTAGTATAAGTTTTTCCCTATCAAATGCCTCCTAGTAAGAATTCTCATGTGCTATGATTGATAGTAGTGTTATTATTATTACTACTTAAATACACTGGAAGAACTCCACCATTTTGTTAGTGAAAACTTGCATTGCAAGCAATACACACACACACACACACACACACACACACACACACACACATATATATATATATATATATATATATATATATATATATATATATATATATAACATGATTATATATTAAAAACGAGGCGTCTACGCATAATAAGGACAATTGCAGTCCATATAGAACACAGGAACAGTGAAAATGTTGCAATGGAATTAAGGATGCACGTGGACACCCTTTTTTTTTTGCATAGGCTAACTAATTGGTCAAATGTCATTCTAGTTTGTTTCTCCCCTCACGAAATGTCATTCTAGTTCAATTGAAAGTTGTTGGGTCCATCCAGTGACCAAAGTAATTAGAACTTGCATCCTGAATGGAATGCCTCATATCACAAGACTAAGTGATTTTAAAACATAGAAATGTAACGACTAACATGTGTTTAGATGATTCGCTGGAAATAACACATACATGGAAAAGAAGAGAGCAAGAAGAGAAGAGATTGTGTATTGGGCTTCTAACATTCCAGCCATGCCACGTGTGGCCCCAGGTGCCCTACCAATGCTCCTGCTCTAGGTCAACGCGCCGTCACTACCTAACCCAACCCCGAGTGCGCAGCCGCTGTTCTCGGCCCACCCCATCTAGCCTCACCTGAACTTACATGGCTCCTTTGACGCCTCCTAGGACGCCTAGGTGACTCGATGCTACCACACTCACCTCGGACATGTCTAGCCAGTCGCAAGCCACTGCGGCCTCACCCTTGTCGCCTTGTCGGTTCCTCACTTCCTCATGTTTTGTTCCCCTCAGCTTAGCACATCCATGGTGTCTACTCACATCACTCGACGCCTTCACTCATGTCCTTCAACATCTCTTGTCGTCCTTTGATCGTCTAGACAATTGTCCAAGGGTACGCTTGACATCATCCTTGTGGCCAATTCGCCCCATGACTACTCGGGCTAAGCATGGTTTCCGCCTTCATGCGCTTTACCATGCTGCCCCTACCGCCGGTTTCCAAAGACCTAACATGATGCCCTTTCTGATTTGGATAGGCATGCAGAGTGTCGTAGAAGAGAACATACCCTCCTATAGGACAACACTTGGGGCTTAGTTCCTCATCCCTCATGGGCTAATGTGGCATCTGGCTGATGGATCTTCAAGCATGAGTTCAATGCTAACGGTTCCCTACTACACTACAACGCATGTCGTGTGCTTCCTGGTTTCACATAGTGCCCAGGTGCAACTTTGACAAGACCTTTAGGGTTATCGTCAAGCTGTCAAGCCCACCATGATGGGCATGGTCCTCTCGCTAGCTCTATCTCGCAGTTGGCCACTCCATCATCATGATGTTAAGAACACATTCCTTCATGGTACTGTATCTAAGCCCATCTAGTGCTCCCAGCTAGCAGGTTTTGAGGATTCCACTCATCCTGAGTTTGTGAGCCGCCTCAACCGCTCACTCTATGGTCTCAAATAGAAGTCCACATGCTTGGTATAGTTGGTCTGCTACACTTCTACTTCAGCTAGATTTTGTAGAGGCCATGTAATATAGCTCTTTTTTCATCTACCACACCAAAAGCAACGGCACTGTCTATCTCCTCCTCTACATTGACATTCCTACAACACACCACTCAAGACCTGTAGATAGATATCTCTATGAAAGACCTTGGTGAACTTCACCAATTTTTGGAGATACAAGTTTTGTGTTCTCCTAATTGCCTCTTCTTGTCTTAGAGTCATTACATGCTCGACATCATTGCCTGAGTGCAAGCCCTGTCTCACACTTGTCGACACCAAGTCGAAAGCCTCTGCTAAAACTGACACTCCTATCTAGGATCCGAGGGACTTCCATAGTCTTGCTACTGCTCTTCAGTATTTAACCTTCACTCGGTGTGCCTTCACATGCATGACTTGCAAGAGCTTCACCTCGCTTCATAATCTCAGTGAGACTTGTGTGTATGCTGACATCTTCACTAAAGGGCTGCCTTCTATAATGTTCATAGAGTTCAAATTCAGTCTCGCTTTGCACGGTGCCCATGATCATAGTGGAGGACGTGTGTTAGACAGGTTGTTAGTAGGATGTTTGGTTTATCTAATGTCGTATTGGGCCTAAACCATTGTACCTAAGAGCATCTCCACCAGATTGAGAAAACCTAATCCCCTTTCCCTATAACCAGTGATAAAGGGGATTTGGTAGAAAAACTAGCTCCAACAGATCCCTTTTCGAATCCCTTTTCCCTATGTTTTTTTCTCAATGCCTCAAAACCTCCTCTCAATCCCTTAAAAGAAAGGAGAAGAAACTCATATTTTCCTCAATCCCCTTTCTTCCATCATTCATTCCCAGCGTCCACAGTCGCATGCCTCCGTTAGTAGAGGACGGATGCCGCGGTGTCGGGGCACCACGCGGCCATGGGTAGCCGTAGTTGCGCTGAGGTGTCAACGCACGGCCACTAGCGGGCACCGCCACGCCGAGGCGCCGCACGAGGTGTCGTACCTGGTTTTCCAAAGAAGACCAAGCACTCGTTATATGTGTGCCCAGAAAGTCCACACATATAACAACATAATAGAAATATCATAACAATGTTTATATAAAGCAGAATACATACTGTAGTTATAACTTACGTCAGAGTATAGTAGAACGATTACTAATATTTTCTTCAGGCTCCAACTTCACAGGGACGGCTGGCTGGGGGCTCCGTATGCCAAGTACTTCTGATAGACTTCTGGAAACTCCACTACGCCTTTATCCTTCTTCTAAGCAGCACCTTACTACACACTGAAGTGTGGGGGAAATAGCAAGGGTGAGCACATGTTGTACTCCGCAAGTATAACATAGAGTTCATGAGGCACAAAAGGCTGGACACTGTTTGACTGCATTTAGCTTTTATTCATCATATAATTAGCAATTGAGTAGCATCAAGATGAACCAATTCCCATTAATGAACCAATGATCATTTGTAATAAAGATAATGAATAGCATTAATATGAGCACAATAGTAACAACAATAATTAAAAATGATATAACAATGGTGATCAACTATTCTATAAGAATCTCCAAGGCCGCTCGTGTCCATGAGCACGGCTAGTATACCAGTTTATTAAACTCTGCACAGAGGTGTACACTTTCACTATGAGTCATGATTCCCATATGCTAGAGGGTCATGAATCCTCAAACATAGAAACCATATAAAGCCATTTAAAGATTCATCTAACAAATTAGGGACATTAGATTCACTCGACAGACAAATGTAGGAACCCTCTTTTCAAATGGCACACTTCCTTCGTGGCAATACTCATAAGACTAGAGGCTGTGCTACACCCAACGTGTCAAGCCATTCTTACGCCATTTAAGGTAACCACTAACAAGCTAGAAAATGTCCTTTAAACAACTAAAGCCAGAGCCATATAGCCCTCACAGTTGTACTGTCAATCCCGGTTATCACTTACAGGTAAGTCCTTACGGAGAGAAACTAGAGCAACAATATAACCCCTTGCTCCAGCCCCCTTTCAATAGTAGTAAAATCATCTTTAAAGGTTGGTCGCATAATTCATTAGTCCAATTACAAGATCATCGTTCATAATCAAGCGCTAGCAATAGCTACCCAAATGCACAACCCATAGGTGACAAGAAAACAAGATATCAATAGCTAAGTTATAATCTCTATGGTTGTCAAGGAGGACACATACATATGAATAATTAATTTCAGTGAATAGGACAACAAGGATGGTCCCATGTTATACTTGCCTTACTCAGAGTTAGCTGCTCAGAAGTGTTCAACCTCTGTCTCTGATCTTCAGCTCTGCTGTACTTGTCAGTCCTCACCTCTTGGTCTTCATTGCTAACAAATCACGCTTCCTCTACTCATAGCAACCAAGCAGAATAGATAACAAACACAACTAAAAACAAACATCAAACAAAAGAGACTTTGAAAGAGAGCGCACTAAACGATACAACATGATGCTACGATCGCGAAAACGCAAGAACGACGGAGAACGGAGCTACCGTAACAAGAAAACGACTATCACAAGATTTTATATTATAAGAAAAGAATCTACATGCTTGATTGATTTTAATTAAGCAAAATCATGTGAAATAATAGCTTAGATTAGTCAAATAATATTTTAATTCAAAAGCCAAGTTAAAACTAGCCATATTTTTATTTATAAACATGCATGTATCATTTAATTAAATTAAACATTAACTTTATAAAAGAAAAGTGCATGTGAAAGCATCTACACGAGTTTATCATATACGCAGCGTACTTAGACTAAGCAAATTTTAATTTGAAACATACTATACATTAATTATATTAATCATATTATCATTGATATAGGAAAAGCTGACGTAAAAGCATGAATTGTTATTCAAGCTAACGAATGAGAAGAGAGCTCTGAATGACATCATATGAATAGATAATATATTAAACTCGCATGAAGCCAGAACGTAACAGGTAGCTTAACGGCAAACACGTTGATGCTTATTGTTGCCATGCTTTGAACATTGATGAACTTGTAGAGAACAGGGAACTTGGCCTACATGCATGTGCTGACGTGAATAGCAACATGTCCGGTTTTCTGGCTGATTGGAACACAGAATATAGGACTCGGCAGGCAGCAAATGACGCTGGCTTCTTCACTGGCTCGAGCAGTACAAGCATGGCCATGGCGACCATGGAAGGCAGGCACAGCTGCGGCATGTCGGCAGGCTGCGCCACACATGGTCGGCAACGGTGGTCAGATGCAGATGGCATTGACAGGCCTGCTCAACTAGATGAGAAGTCCTCCAGCGATGAGCCAGCATGCGAGTCTGAGGAAAACTTGGACGATGGTTAATCCATTCCGGTTGGTCGATGGTGGAGCAGACGAGATGGGCGACAATCTGATGAAGTTCGTAGTGGTGGCGGTTGCCTCCTGTAGAACTCGGTGCAGCACAGGGGATGGACGTATGAACACATCACGGCGGCGGCATACATGCGACGCTGTGATGGATGATCGGCGGCGCCAACACGTACAATCGGCGAGGCATCATGTGACCGCTGGCAAGCAAATAGCAGATTACCGAGAACAATGACTCGATCGGACACGGCCGGTCACGTGGGAGATCGACTCATCGACAGGAACATGGCAGGCGGCCGTGCTTGCTGCTGAGGAGAGGCCGACATGGCGTATGGGCGACAAGCTAGCGGCGGCAATAAAGCATGGCAGGGAAGCTCAGAAGTTGCAGGTCGACGGCGGCGCGGCAGGGCCACGTGGGATTTGATCAATTGGCTTAAGGGTTCTCCAGGTTTTGAAAAAAAAAATACATGAAGCCAAGATTGATATTTATGGACGGGCACGGCGTGAGGGATATGGACTATGGAGTCCTAGGCTTGCACGTCATATATGGCAGAAAGATTGCAAAGCATATGTCGCAGATAGATTGCAAAGGAAAACAGAAATTGATGGATGAGTTGCCCTGTGCTAGAACAGCTGGCCGATGCTGTCTATTAAGATTAAAGCATATGGCCTCGTTGATTGCTTCTTTGATCCGTATATGTGTCCTCTCCTGAATGCAAAATGGGCCAAGAAACAAAACAAAAGAACAGGTAGAACATGGATCAACGCTAGAGAGAATTGTACAGACCTTGATCCGTTAGTCAAAGAACCAAAAGGTTTAGTTAGAGACGGATTAGAGTTATCATTAATTATTCTCGGAATTAATTAATTTTATGAACAAAAATAATTCCAGAGAAGTCTAGAATTACTATTTGAGCCATGAAAAATACTCGAAAGATCCAAAAATTTGGGGATAAATGTCAAAGACATTTCGGAACACGCGGGTTCCAAATAAAATATTTGGAGCTCATGATATATAAGATATTGCAGAGTATCTAAAAATTAGATTATGCTCACTGAAAAGTGCGAACAAGTTCTGGAAAAGCTAGAAAAATTCCTGAGAGGTCCGTAGAGATAGGTTGACGATTAGTGAGCAGAAAAGAGTGATTGGATTACATGAAAGAATTTTGGGATGATCCATAGGAAAAGATTAAGTTGAAAAAAAGTATTTGATCAGAGAAAAAGATTAAGACATGCTAGAGAAGAAAGATCGACTTACTAAACACAATTTTGAAAAACTTACTCACAACACAAAGTCATGCGTCAAGCCAAATCCCACTAAATTAATTTAGAAAAATTGGAAAACCATATTTTCGTCTAAATTTGCATAAACTTGAACTAATCTTGAGAAATTTTATATCAACATCGAAATCATTTATTTTATTTATTGTTTTCTATGCACAACCTAAAATTGGAAATTTTAGGGCGTGACACGAGGCCACACTGCTGCTCTCGCCAGGGAGAAAGGAGAGAGAAGCACCAACGAGCCTTGCCATGCTGTCGTCTCACCAAAGAGAGGAGAGAAGCACCTACTTAGCATGGCGAGCGACAACACTCCACGCCACTAGAGCGAGGATGAAAGAGATGGAAAGAGAAGGGAGAAGAAAGGAAACCCGATTGTCAGGCTAAGCATTTTTAAATCGTACCCCAAAAACCGAACCGAGATGAATCGAACCGAAGAGTCAGTTTTATCGGTTTTGGTTTCTATATCTAAGAAGATCGGTCTTCGGCTGCGGCTTATGTTTTGGGGTGAAACCGAACCGACCACCGAACAAACAGAGTATCCAACACCGGCAGCACTTTCCCGAGCCTTCTCCACGCACGCACTTTCCCCTCCCCTCGGCCCTATCCACTTGACCCCTTCCTCCTCTTCCTCAGACCCTATAAAAGTGAAAGGTCCAAATAGCTAGAGGGGGGAGTGAATAGCCTATTTAAATTTTTTACAAGCTTTACTAAACAATAAGTTAGTAAATAAGATGGCGAAGCTCTTCTAGCACTAGCACAACTAATCTATGCAAGCCTTCTACACAATACTAGTAAACAATAAGGCTAATTACTCCTATGAGATAAGCTATTCTACTCAATCTAAACAAGGCAAAGAACAATAAGTAAAGAAGAAAGCTTGAATAGATATACCAACGTTGATGAGAAGAGATATGTCCAATGTACCAATCAATCAATGTGATCATATACACAAATAAAATCATCGGCAATAAGATGACACAAGATTTTTTACCGAGGTTCACTTGCTTTCCGGTAAGCTACTCCTCGTTGTGGCGATGCACCCACTTGATGGATCGCGAGCTAATCAACTATCAAGAGTTGAACCCTCAGCGGGTGCCGCATATTCACTCACAAGATGGGGATCCTCCAAGCCACGAGCTCCACTAGAGTAGCCAATTCATGAACTCCCGCGGAGAAGGCTCAAGAACCCCTCACAATCGCTTGGTGAGGCTCGAAACAATCTCCAATCACGAGCTCAACACCATCGCTGCTCCAAGCCGTCTAGGGTGTCGGAAAACACCCAAAAGTAACAAGCAATCCGCAGCAAACTCAAGAATCAAGTGCTACTAGATGCAACTCTCAATGCAATGCACTTGAATCTCACTCAATCTCTCTAGAGTATGCAACCAAACAAGGAGATGAGTGAATGGGAAGTTCTCTAACTCAAAGTGTGCCTCAATATCTCAAATGTGCAAGAGAGAACCCCCAAGGACCGGCCACATCTTATTTAAAGCGAATGAAAAAACCACTAGCCGTTATACCCCTATCGAGGGCGACAGACGCGGCCACGCCAAGGCGATAGACGCTGCAGTGCCGCGTCCGTCGCACCTCTGTGCGCCACGTGTCCCCGCGCACTCAAAGCTAACGGTCGAATTTGCCTTCGACAGACGTGTCCATCGCGCCCGAGACCTAGCGTCTGTCGCATCGACAGATGCGGTCCAGAGAGCCCTGCAACGCGCGCGACTCAACAGACACGTCCGACGCGCCAACACCAGACCCAGCCAGCGTCTGTCGCGCACAGCACGCCTCCTCTCGCTCCTGCGTCCGGCTAACGCCATTGTCGACGGACACTGACGTCGTGCGTCCGTCGCGCGGCCACCACCGTGTCTGTCGCGCCACCACAGCAGGCCATCGCCAGGGTAAGCCGACAGACGCTGAGGGCAGCGTCTGTTGCTCCCGAGGACAGCGTCTGTCGCTTGTAAAACAGTGACGACCACCACCGCAATGAAAAATAGGCATTTTATTTTTCTGAAAACGCCTGAATCCCGCGCTCGCAAGTTCGGCGGGAGGTAGAGAGAACCTCAAACCCCTCTCTACCACTCAAACTCCGCCGCCTTCGCTAATGTGCCAACACCATCATGTGTATATCACCATGTGCAAGTGTGTTAGTATTTTCATAAATATTTTTCAAGGCGTTATGTTATCTCTCTTTACTAGATCCTAAATGCATATGCTCAAGATGAAGACCTAGTAGCACTTGATTCGCGAGCTAACCGTGATTGCCCCTCTTGATAGTCGGCTATCAATTCTAAACCCGGTCAATCATTTCTCTACTCATCTTAGACCGGCAAAAGTGAACCCTATGATTATACCTTTGCTTTCATTTTATTCCATGTCCATCTCCGCATGCTTGATCACCTTGATCATCATTTTATGTGCATCTCCACCTCTTGTGATTTTGTGGTCATCACTTCATGCCACATGCTCCTTTATCACGTGTGTTGCTTATGACTAACTCATTCCACTTATATAATAGCATTAACAACTTGATGTCATTAATTACCAAAATCAAACTCGGGGTTTTAGAAAGGCACGCGAATCTCGACGGTGTGGGGCTTCCGCGCGAAGCTGGGCTGCTTAGCGGCGGTGGGGCTCGTTCGCGCGGGGGCGGGGCCGCTCGTCAGAGGTGGGAGCGGAAGCGGAGGCAGGCCCGCTCAGGGCGCGGCAGAGCGGCTCGTCGACAGCATAACAGGATCGCGCAGGGCTGACTGCTCTTTGACGGCGGGTGTGGCTGCGCAGGCCAGAGACGGATCTACGAGCGAGGTCGCCTGTCGCCTCTCTTCTATGTTGTTTTCTTCGGTTGACCCGAAAACCAAACTAAAGAAAAGGCAACACCGAACTCTATGACAGACTGATCGGTTTGTATTGTCTAGAAACCAAAGTTTCCAAGAACCGAGAAACCAAACCGAAGTATATGTTAAAACTGATTGCCCAGTCCTACTTGATTGACAAGTGGATCCATTTAATGAAGGGGTTAGATTTTCTCAATCTACTGCGACCATTCTCCCCTATAGCTTACAATTGTGTTTTTCTCAAATCCTCTATAGCAGATTTGAAGGGAAAGGAAAAAGAATTTGATGACTTTGACCACCAACTCAGGGTCCGACGACCCCTATGGTTGCCTTATTTTCATACCTTTTTGCAATCAATCCGAATACACGATATACCTCGCTTACAAAAAAGTACTACTCACTCCGTTCCAAATTAAGTCCCTTTGACTTTTGGAGTTCATCCATTTTGCTGTGTCTAACATACTTATCTAGATACATAGCAAAATAAATAAATAAAATCAAAACGACTTATAATTTGGAATAGAGAATATATATTATAGGAGTCCTAGTTTAGTTTTGTGACAAGTGAGACTTCCATCTTTAACTAAGTTTACATAAAAATATAGTTACATCTTTAATACGAAATAGATACATTGTCAAGACATTTACTGTGGATTTAATCAAATCAAACTAATTAAACTAATATGATATTTATATGCTGGTGTATTTTTCTATCAACTTGGTTGGAATTATAGAAGTTTTGGAGAACTAAAATGACCTCCATCTTAGATTGAGGGAGTACTAACCTTGTCTGTAATAAGAAGCCATGTTGCCAAATGGGCCTGAAAATTAACGCAAGCTGATATGCCACACGGACAAGATTATACTATTAGTATGTAACTGTTAGCTACAAGTAATTACACACACCACTTTACCATCTACCAGAACCCACACGGAGACACAAGGTACATACATTCTAGAAAACAAACCGCCTAAACCAAAGAATCGGTCAGTTGCTCATGAAGGCAGGAAGGGTATAGCCGTATAACTAAGCATGCATTCATCCTCTCATAATGATGCTGCAAGAATCCGGCATCCGCCAACAGTAACCACATTAGGACCCACTTCTATGTTATACAAACTTTTTTACACGCCCAAAATTTTGGCAGATCATGTCGATGATAATGTGGCCAACTCAATATGGCCATCTTCTTCGGCACTTGATCCATGGTGAGCAGTAGAGCTCCTATTTCGTGCTGCAAGTCAAAGAAAGAAATGTGCGTGTTAATGTCAGGATATTGTAAAATTCCTAATCAGCTCTGATTACCCGATAGCATAAGATCCATCTCAAGTAATCGAACTACATGGAACAATAAACAAGCAATTCACAAAATTATCAGAGTGCAAACAAAAGCTCCTAGTCATCATACTACGGCCACCCCAAGTTATACGTTCTAGAATGACTACAAAGTAATCTTAAAGCTTTAACAACATTATGCAAACGTAAAGTACAACACAAACATGTATCTTATGTAGTCTCAATGCCCAAACCAACAGCTAGAAGGGCACTGATTTTAGTTTGACACAAAAATAACATCTTTTATGGTGAGCAACAGGTAAAGTCCATAGAGATTACGAAAAATAAATCCACTGCATGGAATAATGCAACCGTGTGCATTTAACTTTTTTTTATTCTCATGTTCCTGATGGTACAATACACAGTAATGAAACTAGAAGGAAAAAACTGAGGCAGTTTGCTCACTTGTAACATTGGTAATCACATTAGTTGTCTTCTGAGCAGCAAGGGCTCTTAGTTTGTTCCCCGTAGCCAGCAGAAGCAAGCTTCGCATATGTTGCTTTTGCTCTTTTGGACTAGCAGTTTTACTCAAAGAGTCATCAAATGCTAGTAAATCTTCCTGCTTAATGTGTGGGAGGGAAAGAAGAACCTACAAACAAAGCACTTCCAATTTAGTCCCAGTGCATATAACTCGCCCAGTAAAAGAATTATTTCCAGGACTCGCATCCTACTACCAAAAAAGGCAACCAGTGGAGGTTATCCTTGTCAACTACCCATTGACTCATTGGTAACGATATTTCACTTAACGAAGCAAGAAAGTATGTCTAGGCATTTGTTCACTTCACTATACTCGAGTCCCTTCAAATTTCATTCATTATCAACATGTACAAATTTGTAATTTCATTGTTTCTTATCTTAGTAATGAAATTCGGGCATCCCCTTGTGGAAAAAATAAACATGTAAAATCCTTAGCCAAAAACAATATCAGCCTGCCACAGCAAGGCCTACTGTAAGTAGTGAGTAGCTACAGTATGGCCTTTTTGTATGTAAAAAATTATACTAGTAAAATTATTTCTAAAATAACTCAAGGAAACTAGCAACATATAATGGTGTCAATCATTAAAACGGCGAAATAACAGTATTTCAATGACAGATTACAAAACTATCCAAATTTATCAAAATATTGGCGCAGACAAAATGTGGATGACACAAGCCTAAAGTCATCATTGCAACAAGTATTACAAATAATGTGGCCATGAACCATACACAAACACAAGTCGAACTTGCTCATTTTTGCAAATTGGGATTTGGAGCAATAAACCCCAGCTAGCAGCCTAGAGTCCGATACATCACCACATCACCGACCAAAGTTAAATATTAGTATCTGAGTTCCCAAGAAAATATTAGGCACTCATTTTGTAACATGTAAAAAGGAAATACTCCTATGTTACCACTTAGTCAACGATATGGAAATCTAAAACAGTATGTAACATTATAATTTTAAATGTTATATGAAACAAAAGAAACTGTACAGAAAAATAACAAGTCTATAAAACATGATACACATTATTCAATGTATCCATGTCCATAGAAAATAGTGCACTAACATGTGGCGTGGCTATTTCTAATTTTAATCTGCAAGGAATTAATTATACGCTCAAAATTGACATGTAACCCATCTTCCTGAATAGCATAAAAAACTTTCAATGCCTAAAAACCATAGCATAACTAATGGCGGATTAGAGCAACCATTTTTTTTTATATCAGCTCAATTATGCATCCTACAAAAATTACCTGCCTAGGTGCAGGATCTCTATCAGACAGATAGACATATATCTCCCGACAAAGTCCAACAAGCTCAGCACTCATGACTGAATTTGATTCAACAGATAAACCGTGTATTATAGAGGAAAATAAATCCTTTGCAACAAACTGCCTCAACTCAGCCTGGTTCGAAGCAACGGCTAGGTGGATCAATGCACCACAAAAGGGAATAACTTTAGTCACAGCTTCGCTGTCTGTCCAAGTGAACACTTCAACTGATATCCTCAATGCAGGAAGAGCTGTGCCAATATGAAGCATAAGAAATCTGCAAAGGAAAAAAACAGTTTCTATTTGTTATTTGATGAGTTCCTCCATCTTTTAATATTTTTTTGCTCAATGCTTTAGACTTAATGTGATCAAACTTCAAAAAATGCAATCAACACTATAGCTGACACCGTCAAAATTGGACGTACAAAAACAATAGCACTAGATTTGTCCTCAAAAGTCTTGCAATATAATAATATCATACTACCTCTGTCTGTTGTGGTATGTTTCATGTTTTAATCTTGAAAAATGTATTAAAATATTTGATGTTTTAAGATTCCATGGACTAAGGCCACAATTTGCATATTTCTTCCCAGCACTTTATTTTACTAGTTACATCTATGATATGCAGATACAGCAAAGGAAGCAAGATAAAATAGTGGGTCAGACTAATAAATTTATATCAGATATTAATTCTTGTGAAAGGAGCTATAAAACGTCAACCAAGTGAAATACAAGGTTCTCCTAAGAATGGTCAATAACATCCGGTTAAAAGGAATAGAAATGTATTAGCTAAATCATGCAAGGTGCTCGAAATATTTGCATTACCCAGTCAGAGAACTTGAAGCAAAGGACTCCAGATTCTTCAGAACAGAATCCATCCGGTTGGAAGGTCCAAGTTGTTCCAATGGAAGTCCATTATTTAAGCCTGGTGATGATAAAGCCCAAAGCACAGAACATACTTCACGAGTCAAGTCACGTAGCAACTTCTCTTCCATTACCTCTACCTTCAGTTCTGACCCAGGAAGATTACCAATGCTGTCAGGAACCTTAGCCCGACCCTCATGAAGAAGACTGGACCATGAATAATTAAGAGCTTGCTGACAGTGGACAAATAATGGCTGCAAAAGGTTCACTACCCACACTGGCCATAGATCAGCAGGGCAATATTTAACAAATGGAATAATAACAAGGTGGATAAGTTGGCGCAGATGCCGAAACTCCATAACTTGCACATTCTCCATAAGAGCAAGGGTGACAGAAGAACCCTCTATGCATCGAAAGAATGCTTCCCCAAGAGTAGCTGCTAATCCTAAAACATTGTACCTGCAGTATGACATTTTTTGCACGTATCAAAAAAGATTAGAACAAAGAGCAGAAATCGTCTCTTAATATTTATGAGCTGTGATATAGAATTTTTTTATGGTCGAATGAAGTGCAGTTTTTTCAAATCATCTAATCGACCCTAGTCACCATGGCACCAATCAGCCAATAATCTTGACTCATTGTGACTGATCGCAACTAATCGTAGTGCATAACTGATCGCAATGGCACTGATAATCATGACTAATTGTGATTAATCAGACAACTTGATAACCTTGTTGAAGTGTCAATCATGTGTTCATTTATTATTAAATATGCAGGGAGTATAAGAATATCCCAGGTTGACCAAGGGTCCAGACGCATGGCATAAATAGCATAGAAAAGGGTATGTTTGGTTTTAGCAACAAATAACCTCACCAAAACTTGGTCATGACCAAAACCAGGGCAAAACCAGAAAGAAGGTTGTTTGGATTATAGACACATCATGTACCAATTACTTGGTAAAACTGGTACAGTAGTACTACAGAATTTGGTTTTACAAAAAAACTGCTTCCAATGTGTTTCAGTAGCTTCTTAATTGTTCAAAAATCAGTTATACTAATATTATTTACGCTTTTGTGGACAACACTCCAGGCCCGTATGGATTCACAGGGTTATTCCACCCAATTAGCAAGGAAGATACCATGTGTTTAACACACCTTGGGGGATCAATGGTCAATGCCTACATGGTACTGCAAGGGAGGCTAAGTTGATCAGCGATTACTGTCTGATAGCATGGTTCATAGTTTCTTCAAGCTGTTCACCAAAGTGCTTGCTAGGAGGTTGGCGCCAATGCTGGATCAGAATGTGAAACCAAACAAAGTGCATTCATCATGGGTCAACTGTTGCATGATAATTTCTGTTCGGTTCAGCTTGCAGCCAAATTATTACACAAACAGAACTACAGAAGGCCACAAGTGCTCTCTTGAAGATTGACATTGCCGAAGCCTTTTGGGTTCCCAATAAGATTGCGTGGTTGGTTAAAAGCCTCTTACTATAAACCGCAAGCAAGAAAGTGCTGCTCAATTGTCTGCCGGGCAGACACATTTGTCACAGCCATGGTTTGTTAACCAGTTTGGGGAGGCAAATCAAGAGTTGGGCCGACAAAAAAAAACGTTTTTTTAAGGCCGGACCCGAACCCAGCCTGACCCGGTGTATGATCAGATCTACTTCCACTTAACCTGTGCTTCAGTTTTGGCTTAACCAAAGATAGTATGGTGTGAGCATAGACCATTCGTTGTGATACTCAACCAAAACTGTGCAATAGGAGTAGATAGATGGGAGTGAACTCGAAAAAGAATTCAACAATTTTGATGAAGGTTTTTGCCCAGAAACTAGTAGCCACAAAAGGCTAGCTCGTTACCAACCATGCATGCTCACTAGCAATGCCCACAGTTTTGGATCAAATCGTTTGAAAGGTAGGTGAAACTGCCACTGCTTATTTTTTCTTCACCATGCACTATATTCCTTCAGAAATTTCATCTAGACGGTTTGGTGAAAACCGTATTGTTCAGCCTTATTAACATGGCAATGCATTGCATAGTTTGGGCACTAACAATATTTCGCATACTACTGAGGCTACCAACCAGTAACAATAAAATCCCACTCTCTAATATTGCTAGACAAACAACAGGACGAAAGTTTGCATCAGTTGAATCCATTTTCAGCATTAGTATTTTCCGGTGCCAATAGGAAGTAAAAAAAATGCTCATTTCAGATTGAAAATTCTATGACGATAAAAGCATCTAGTAAGTAGCTAAAGTTCTTAGTTCATAAATCATAATACTTACCCGCTGTCTCGGATCCCACGCAACCAGTTTTTTATATTGTTTTCTTTCGATTCTCCATCTCTCTGAACATCCAGCAATCCATCAGCAGGAGCAACCTGACCTTTGGTAAGTTTCCCTGTCTCTCCTAGAAGGCTAGCCTGCTCCGCAACAGTCATGCTTTTTGCTGCTTTGATTTCCCCTGTCTGAGACTGGGCAAATGGCTCAGACCAAAGAGCATGTATGCATCGCAGCAGCTGAAAATAAGATTAAAAAGGGAGTTAAAATGCTAGTTATTTATCAGCCTAGCCCGTGCACAACTACAGAGAGATTATAGTTAATATCTCAATTGACAATCAAAGCCAAACATACCCTTAAGAGAGGGGGCACAATCCATGCTAGATGTGAAGACATCGGATGCAGATAACCAGGTACTGTTGTGGTGGGTGCCTGTGGAGTTGCTGAAGACTTTTTGGTTCCACTTCTCTTGAGTGCCTTTTCAAAGAATGTAACTGTGTGATAAATTGACCACATGAATTGGCTATCGGCAAACATGTTTGTCAAACCAGAAGGGTCAGACAAGTATGCAGTTTGCCATTCCACTTGAGTCCACATTTTATTAAGAGGTTCAAGTAACCAGGCAAGAACTTCTTGTTGCTGTTGAATCCTATGGAAACAAAAAAAAATTGTGACAGAAGCAACACTAAAACTACTTTTAGGCTGCAGGCATAAATACAAAGAGGCAGCCAAATACCCAGCAGAGGATGCCATCACAAGAAACGCTTCACATAAATGATTATGTTCACCACGTAGTAAGCGGCCCTCTCCTTGAAGGTAAGCCATGGTATCAGCAATGTTCTGTGTCATTGGAAAAGCATTTGAAACAATCAAAAGAGTGCATAAACAATGGTGAAAGCAACATAAAAGCATGGATGAATGGAAACCCTAGAAAAACAGTTTTGTTCTGATTTAATCAGATCCTTTTCTACTCAAGAATGCAAGTTTGCCACACCAACCAGTGACCAGGTTTATGACATATGCATGTCCCAAAGATTTTTAATGTAACATGACCTGTACCGATCATTAGTTTACATATATCATAGAACTGTAACGGTCATTTGTAGTTCAAAAGGGCTGGGTAATTGGATAAGACTACAAGATTTCAGTGTAGCATGACCTGCATGTATTTACAATCCTTACAAGGCCACAAAGCAAAAACAAGGGTAGCAAACTCTGGCAAGGTTCCCCAGAGGATACCAAATTACAAGACCCAGCCTAATAGAATATCAAAAAAATTCGTCACTTTTAAATTCAAAAGATGAAAGGTGGTTTCAGATGAGATGGACCCATTACTGATCATTCTAGGCAGCCTTTCCTAGTTTGGGTCCCTATTTTTGTTCTTTTTGGGACAAAGCTAGAATCTGAACTCTGTTTAAATATCATCCTTCATGTCAGAAATCATAAAAATTTAAACCTGAGAATGTACATAAAAAACTGAACAATTAAGAAGTCTTTATTTAGGCTAGGTTTGGTTTTGCGATGGCTTTTCAGAGCCATGACATCAAACCTTAAGGCCTTGTTTGGATGTAGTCGGATTCACATCAATCCACATGTGTTGGGGTGGATTGGAGTGGAACTTGAACTAAATTCCACCCCGATCCACCCCAACACATGTGGATTGAGGTGAATCCGATAACATCCAAACAAGGCCTAATAGAATAAAGGTTCCTCTAGCAGCAAATATAAATTCCATTATGCAGCCCAGCACAGAGATGCTACTGATATAAACTTCATACTGAAGCAAAAACTCAGCTCAATAATAATATCAAATGGAGCCTAAAGCCATCAATGAAAGCACCATAGAGACCATTAAGTCTCCATCTGAACTTATTTCCCTCTTGTAAATAGAAGGATAAACAGAGAAATGAATTTAATAGACACAACTGCAGTTAGAAACTTGAATATAGTATTGTAAGTGGTCTCTGCCATGATAATAAAAGGATGTGTCATTAAGCAACTCCATGTAGAATATAAAACAACAAATGGTAAAGTGGCAATCAACTATGAGCTGAGCCTGACCTTCATGTGAGGCAGAAGAGCTTTATCAGCTGCTCTCGATATACGAATGAATGATGAGCAGATCTGCAACCTTGCTAGGCGAAAATTGTTTGATGGATCCTGCAGATACAGCCATACATTAAATGGCAGAAATGAGAACTGTAAACACAAAACTAGAAAAATCACACGATAACCAAATAATTCAAATTTACTGAATAGAATAAAAATAAACAGCATGAAATGATTGCACGTGGAAACATTTGTCCAGCTCAAAGTAGCATCAGTTTTTCATTTCTAGAACATCACTAATAGAATTGAATTATATATGATGGCTATCAATCTCTAGCCTCAGTGGTTCACACTCCACAGCATCATTGTACTATGGTATTTACTTAAGTAAAATGTAAATGTACCTGAAATGTGATTGGGAGAGACGTCAACAGTTCAAAAAGCTTATTAACAACACTGGCAACTGCATCTGGATAATGTTTCAAGAAAGGGCCCAAAGCATCCAAATAATGACCATGAATAACTGCAAGGTTAGGTTCTGTCCACTTTAAAGAAAGAAGCTGTTGAAGTAAACCTGGTTGACAAGCAGAAGGAAATTTAGCACCAACCAAACTGTAAGGCCAAAATAAAGTAAGTTAGGTTCCGTGAAACCTTCAAAAATCTTGTGCAGTTGGGATTTTGTCTCCAAATCAGTTTTTCCACAATCAAATGAGCCATCAAAAATAGCACTGACAACTGCTTCAAGCCCCAGTTGAGCCCCTTCCATTGCATCAAGATCCTGGAACCAAATTTCATTTTGCAGAGGTAGATAAACATCTGAATTAGAAGGTAACCCTTCATTGACCAAATGAAAATGTTAAAGAGAAACAATTAATTTAGGTTTATGTGTAAGAACTCTGTTTCAAAAAGAGATCTTAGGCAGCATCTAGGCAATAGGCAAGCAGCACCGCCTTTCCTAGCACCTAGGCATTTTCCCATCAAGAGTGGCTTAGGGCTTGATCTCTGTATGAATTTCGGACACATTGGAGATGATGGAAGGTGACTTATGGTCATAGAACTCATGATGGGTGCATGATAATGCCAAATTGTTTCTTTTAATGTGCCAAAATTCTGTATTTAACATTGTACTGTAACTCTACTGATTGAAAAAGTACAATTGCCAAGAAACTCTTATGCAATGCCTAGGCGCTAAGCAGAGCTTGACCACCTGCCTAGTGCCTAGAACTTTTTGAAACATTGGGTAAACATATGCAGCTAATCCAACCTGGGGGGATTTAGTTGCTTGATTACCATCTCCAAAGACAACATTTATTCTCTGAACGACACTTGCTGCAGCAATCACAGATCTTTGAGAAGCAATGACTTTAATGAGATCCAACTGCAAGAAGATGCATAAGACACGGTTAACTGAGTTGTGGACAATAAGAGGCCAGACAATTTCAACCGTCGATCAAAAAAAAAGGGTACTGTAAATAGCATTCTATAACTTATTCATACACATATATAGCTGGGATCCTCCCAACTATTTACAATACGAAAAGTTCCACTTTTATGGAAAATCACACAATCAAATTGGAAACTTGAAGAAAGGAGAAGCATGTTGTATCTATCAAGGTAAAGAATCACTAATTGAAGGACATAGAAATGTACTATGAATAACTAGCCATCCTCCTAATTTTGTGTAGATTCACATCATGCAACAAGACTTCAAGAATCAAGACCAATGAAGACAAGAGATGACAAGAAATTATATTGATGGACAAGGGAAAACACAAATGATCTTTTAAGATTAACAAGGACAAAAGGCAACTCCTATTTTTAGAAGTCAGGAGAAAAGAAAACATACCAATTTGGTGCGGTAGTTGCAGAAGTCACTTTTCCCCTCAAGCTCTTCACTCCATAGTTCTAACAACCCAGAAGTTGCACTTCCACTGTTCTTGAGCATTCTCTTGAAAGAAACATCCAAAATTGTACTGTATATTTCATCAGTGACAAATACTGATACCCCTTTCTTCTCCTTTTCTGTTGATAAGTCACCAGTAGATGCAGAATTACCAGCAGCAGAATTATCACCAGAAACACGTGCAACAGACTTAGCTTTCGATGGTTCTCTCAATACCACCTAAACAAAGTTTGTGTCAACTTCTCTAAAGTTACAAAATAATATGACATGCATTTCAGCTATGCAAATAGAGATAAGGAGTATACCAGCCAAAATAATAAAGAGTGGAAATGAAGTGTGATTTTGTAATGTTGGTAATACTCCAGCATCTGCAAGGAAACAAAATTTGTTTGAAGAATAGTAAAAAGTAAGAGACCGAATGGTAACGCGTGGAAATCATGTCAGTGAAATTTTAAGAATTGATTGAATTTCATTAAGGATATTCAAATTAGTCATGTGGTGATGTTATGTTACACAGGTAAACAGGCATTGCCCACATGTAATACATATAGGGCATCATCGTGTTAGTAACCATTACCCTTACCCACCAGCCAGGAACCAAATATTCTAGGATAGCCAGACTTCTCAGATGTGCCAATATAACTTATAACCAGCCAAAAAAATTCGTTTGATTGTGAATTTAAAGAGTTAACCACAAGAAAGTTACACAACCATGACCAAGGCACACAAACACAGCAGGTCCTGGTGGCAAGATGTTAACATGCATGTGTCACAGAGTGGGTTGAATCCCACATTAGCTCCACTTATTTTGCTTTTCCATTTAAATTTATGAAAAAAAATAGGTACGGCAGTTGTCGAATTCAATCCTAACACCACATAGATAAACTTAGGATCTTGCAAGTTGCAAGTACAGCAGTAGCACTTTTTTGTCAAACTCAGTTTTTAGGCATCTTTATTCTCAAGTTTTAAGTGTGAAATTCATACTCCAACAACAAAATAGACAGCCTTTCCCAAAATTTCAACAACCCCAGATATATTTCTTTTTGAAACCCTAGATGCCAAATAGCCCTAGAACAAATTAGAAAGGATCAAGAGAAGATGCTGCACGGCAGTAAAAGCAACCTTTACTCTTCAAAAAGTATGAGAAGTGTATTTGGAAATGCTCACTTGTTGTAAGAACTGGAAAGTCCTGGCTCCATCGGTTAGTATGCATTGCATGTTTGAAGATCCTAGAGCAACCATCGTCTCACAAACACACGATGCAAACTCATATTCACTCTCATCAATAGAGCTGGGCTGCATGCCAGATTTGGTCAAAAATTGTTGTGAAATGTTCATCAACACCTGGAAAATGTTGCACATTGCAGCATCATACTCAGCAACTGCCACATCCACAGGTCTTTTTCTGAGACAGGTGGCACCACAAAAACAAGAACATATCAGGAGGGAAAAACCAGTGAAATTAACTTTTAGTGTACATAAAGTCTCTCCATACCTCTGGCATATAACTTTAAAAAACTCGCAAGCATGGAGGCGAAAATCGCTGTAAGAAAGCAAGGACCCACACCTGCATAAAGAACAGAATAACTATGAGGCAAGTGAGAATCCCATTAAAACTAGGGATATCAAATGCTCCAGTAAACATACCCATGAATTAAACCATATTTGGCTAGATCTGTCACAGGAGCCCATTCAGCATATGCATTGACAGCATTTAGAACTGCCGTCACTGTCCCTGCATGTTGTTTAGCCAAATCCATTTGCTGCTTTGCATGCTCACTTAAAGCAGCAACAAAATGTTTCTCAAGTAGCTACAAAACAAGACATTACATGATACTTGTGGTTAGTATGCTTCAGAATATCATGAACCAAGGCAACCCAACAAAACCATTGGCATCTATTGGACATGGTGAAGGTGTAAAGGCAAACTTACAGAATACAATAGAGGCAGAATTTGTGACAGTGACTCAGTAAGGCCGCGTAACAGAGATCTCCGCCTATCACCTATTGTGACAAAAAAAAAAGTTTACAGAAGACAACACATAACCTAACAGAAGAGAAAAAGGTTTTCCATTCTTCTAATTTGATGTTAACAGAAGAGAACACATAACATAACCTAATAACAGAAGTTTTCCCGTTCTTCTAATTTGATGGTTTAAACATGGAAACAGAGAATGAATCTAGTTTCAAGTCCTGAAAACAGATAATAAATTAAAAAGTAGCTTACCCTCCAAATCTTCATTATGAACAGTGATATCCTCTGGAAGCCACCTTAGAATCATGGCAACTAACTCAGCCTAACACAAAAAGGTTCCAAATGCAATTCAACCTATCAGATGGTAGAACAGATCTAAACCTGAAGACTGATGGGAAACGTTACCTCAATAGGGCCACTGTTAGAGAGAGAAACAATAGATGGGAGTAAAGTATTCCATAAATCAACTCCCTCCCTTCGAACTACCTACAAAGAGGAGATACTTGTTAAGGTAGAGTACTTGAAGTTGTAACTGCCTGCTAACGAATTTCACAAAGTAAAAATGAAAAGAACAAAGGTATAGTGGTAAACCTCTGCGACTAAAGCAGCTGTTTGACTCTTCAAGGCCCACACCTCATGAGGACCAACAACATCCGATATCAAATTAATTGTCAAATTAGCAAATTCATTCCGCTCTGCAGCACTGAGCTCCTCCCACCTCAATCTTACCAGGTGCTGCAAAAATAAGTAAGAAATCATCAATTGATCCAGGAGAGAGAGTAATGGATACCACTAAGATATAGTTCTGCTTCTATAAAAAGCTGTACAGCAAAATCTTTATTATAAATTCAGTTCCACCATGGCGATTAGCCGATTAGGCCCAAGATGTTGCCTGGCGCAGAACAGCTAAGCATAGCAGAAATATGCATGTCGTGATAGATATGTGGTCATAATAAGAAGGATCAAGTTTGAATCAACAATATAGGTAATCTCCTGATAGGGTAGGGGTGGCAACAATTAAGGTAAAGCTTATACAACATCAGTTGAGATGGTTCAAACATATCCTACGGAGTCCTCCAGAGGCACCAGAGGATAGAGAAATTCTAAGGTGTCACTAGTTTGAAAAGAGACAGGGGTTGATCAAACCTGACACAGGACATAAGAGGAGGGAGTAGAGACTTAGAGAAGGGTAGGAAGCTACCCAAAGAACAAGCATTGGTTAGGCACACATGGAAAACAACAATCCAAATACCAATAACATCAGCTAGACGGTCAGTCCCCATTTACTATTCATTACTATGACTGATACCTCTTATTTTTCTTTTTACCCTATTCAATTATTTATTTTCTTTCTTTTTCCTCATGTTGAGTTTCATCTCTATCCTACCCCAACTTATCTCAGAATAAGAGGCTTTGTTGTTGTTGTTGCTGTTGCATTTGGCTTGCTCAGATGGACCTCTGTTATTTTTCTATCATGCCCCGGCACTGATCTGATCATTCTGAAATACCTCTGATAATTTTTGTTGGCTCCACATTTATTCATCAGATTGTTAAAATAATGCTAGGTGCATGCAGTAAAAGTGAATGAGGCAAGAAAATAAACTGGTGCCTGTTTTCTGTTGCAAAAACCCAGTTAATAATAATTACACTGAATACATGGAATCGACTCCATCTGTGCACAAATTGTAATCCAAGTGGTAGATAAGAGGTGAACCTGTGGTGATTTACAGCAAGCACAGTAAAAGAATACAAGTACAATGCATTTACTATGGATAATTTTGTCTTGGTCATTTATATGTTCTTATCTCTTGTGCTTGTGCTGGACACAGGCAAACAATAATGACCTATACGAGTACAAATCAATGATAACTACAGATAAAGAAGATATGTTTTCTCTGAAAAACTACAATGTTCAATGTAAAATGACAACAAAGATCATAGTAACCAATGTAATGAACACCATGATCGTGGTGATCAACATGACCATAATCATCTTAGAATGGCTTTACCGCTATGATTCAACCATAGCAAAGGCAATTGCTAGCAAGGTAAGTAAAAAGTTGTAGTTGCCAAATAACTTATAACAAAGCAGCCAGACCAAATCAAAGAACAGTGCCATACTCAATTTACTAAAAGCAAGTAAGCAACAGGTTTCCACATATTTGTTATTGCTCATATAGCTTTGTGAAATTTGAGTGTTGACCTCAAGTGCACCTGAAGTCCTAAACAAATACTGCAAGAACAACTGGGGAGTGTACAGATTCTATGCTACTTATTGCTAATCCATATAATCCCAATCAAAAGAATCACAAAGACAGAGACAGGATTCAAGCTTTACCTGCAACATCTTGAACCCGTGCAAGCGGATCTCTGACGTCTGGTCCTTCCGAATCAAGAGAAACGATGTGCTTGCCAAGGCTCGAACGTCTCCACTCTTAACCTGTAGTTAGTGAGCCTTGTTAGCACACTGTCTGCATTGCATTAGGAGAAACGGGGCATCACGGGATTTCTAGAATGGCAGCAGGAATGTGCAGTCGGAGTAAGGAATAGAAACTTCAGTAGTTGGAGCGGTGTTAGCCATTAGACGCTAGCTCAAGCGATGAACAGAACAGTGGTAGCAATCACACCAACTTAGAACTCATGGACCGATAGACACAAAAATAATAACTAAGTAAAACCAAATGCCCACTAGTGTGACAACCACTTCAACATTTGCTATCGACCCGCAAAGCCCGTGAAACAGCAGTTCATGGATTAGGCAAAAATCCAGCCGCAACAAGCGCCATGTACCAAGCAAGCGCTCCGCACCCCGCTGCAACACCGGTGGCGAGAGCAGACCAAAAGCAGACTCGAGAGAGCGAAGCCCGAAGGGAAAGAGGAGGCTGACGGGGGCGCGGAGTAGCACAGACCGATTCGAGGTACGCGAAGGCGGCGGCGCGGGCGTCGGGGGAGGAGCGCCAGTCCATCACGGCGGAGATCGCGGCCGCCGCCGAAGCAGCGGCGGGTTCGGCCGCCATCTTCGGGCAATACTGTTCCCGACGGTTGTGGAAGGACTATGAGGACGATGGTGTTGCTAGGGTTCGGGGTGGGGCATTGGCTTGCGGTGGCAGAGCCGGCGGAGCGGCTAGGGTTTGAGCGGCGTCGCCGGGGGCGGAGACGGACTCCTCCGCTGGATTGCGTGGGTTTAAGGCGGGGGGAAGCGGGGGGAGTCAGGAGTGGGTGGGTGAAGACGAGAGAAGGGGGGACTCGAGTCGAGGATCGAGGGGAGTAGGGGGCACGGCAAGAAAGGGTAGCGCTGCCGAAAAAGAGCTGGTCGGTCGCCGTGGAGGCGAATGTTTATTTCCTTGCTATATTTCCGTGTCTTTCTTTACCAAAAAAGACATGCCCGTGCGTCAGAAGCATAACCCCCCTGAAGTCATCGACCATAAAATTTGTAAAACTGCACTCTTACCAAAAAAAGAAAGGAGAGAGATACGAGTACCTCAGCTCAACAACAGTTTCCATCGATACCTATACAATCTTATTTACCGGAGGCATCCATCAATGCATTGAGCTTTCGACCGCAGTCACACATGCCCAAGTAACGTTCTTTCACAAAATATGGTAATCTTATACGAATTATATTTGCTGAGAATTGTGATCAGCAACACAACGAGACAAATGCAACAAACAATTAACTAAAATAACATAGAAGCTCTATCTAACTCTAATTATTACATTACAGAATTACTAAACCAACTTCAAGGGATTCAATTTTCATTTGAGATCGTGCTTAATATGATTATTAAATTTTTCATTTTTCGCAATCCTAAGACCAATTGCTAGTGGGTTACCACCGATTGTGATTATGGAACGTGTTAGCTCCAGCTCCAAATAATGGAAAGGATACAATCAGGGCGTCCGGACGACGACGAACGCGCATCAACGACGCTGCGCGACCCGACTGTAACACCCCAGGTGTTTGCCATCAATTAAGCAGTGGGTTGGAGCTCAAACATGATAGATTAAGTGAAGATGATGATGTCAAGGTCAACCTATGGATAGGAGCCCCAACCTAAACCTGGATGTTGCACCATTGCTTTACATATAAGCCATTTTTAATATATATTCTTGGGTGGTGTTATTGCAATATCTTCATGTGTCTCACCTTAGTACCTATCTATATTGGTCACTCAAAAAGTTTCATGAAGTTTGGAATAAAAAAGTCACATGAAATGATAAGTTATATCCTTGTTGCAATGACTTTATTAAGTGCTGGAATTGCATTATTAAGTAGATAGAAATATAGATCATCAACCAAACCTTTCAACCTTGCCCAAAAGACTCTAGATGGACTCTACAACAAAAGTCATAAAGGGTTCGTGTTGAACGGAGGACAAGAAAATACCTCTATCGGTCTAAAACTTGGATTTAAGCTTTACCGTGATGCTACTTTGACCTATGTTGACCAATCACTTATGGTGCTTGCATGGAGTTGCACCTTAAATCAAAGTTGAAGTTTGAGTAGAGTAGAACAAACTTTGTTTAATGGTCAAGAGCTAGATCAGCTTTGAAGCAAGTCAAACCGAGCCCTCAAGTTGGAATCCATGGTTGTTTTGGAGCTCAAAAATTTGGCTAAGTCCCTAATGGACTGAAACTGAGATTTCAGTTTTCGTTTACCCTTCTTTGGAGCCTTGTATCTCTCCAACCAGGCCGAATCACACTTTGACGCTTTAAGAAAAGTCAGAGATGTCACGTAGATCTACAACTTTTATTAATAGAGTTTTTGCTAACTCATCGTGGTTTAGGAGTTAAGGATGCACGAAATATGGAGTTTCAGTTATACGTTTGAGGTGGTATTGAAAATTTGAATTTCAGAAGCAGCAGTAATGGCCGACCGGTCTCAGTAGCGGTGCGCCGCGTGGTGCGGCCGAGCACCATGTGGCCCTCCCATGGGCGTGCATGCTCGCCACCTTGCCTCTGTGCTCGACAAAAGGACGCCGAGCCCTCTCCCTCGGTATTTCTGCCTCGCTCCCTCGCCCTCGTCGTTCCTGTCCGCTCTGTGCCGCTCGCCATGGCAGAGGCGAGCTTGAGCTCCAGGCCGCGCCGCGTTCCTCGCCTTCGTGCCGCCTCGGCCCGAGCCGTGCACCCCAGCGCCATCGCCACCCTCCCGCGAACCCAGCGCACCGTTTCCCCACCTTCCTCGGTCGCCGGAGCAGTCGACCGTCAGAGCCGCCGCCATCGTCGTCGCTTGCTGTAGTGGCCACGCCACCACAGGCCACCATGGTCCAAACCGAGGGCACTAGCGGGTGCACATGAAACCCCTCAGCCATCGCCGGCGAGCCCCCTCTGGCCGGCACCGCAAGCCTCCGACGAACTCCCTGCTTAAATTCGCGTTAGGGAGCTCGATCTTGAATTCGACTAAATCTAGGGGGCTAACTGCACTGTCATAGACTCAAATAAATAGTGCTCTCGGGACTGATTCGTAATTATTTTGCAGAAACTTTGGAAATTCATAGTAAATTGTAGAAAAATCGTAAAATAGTAAATGAGTACTTTTTGGAATCCTTGTGAAATTCTCTATGCATTAGATCTATAATATGGCATGTTTTAGTTTAAAGTTTTCTCTGTAAAAATGGATTTGTGCAGCTAGGTTTTTAATGCTAGATGTATTTGTCATTTTCATAACTGTAGATCTAGGGATCCAAATGAAGTGAAATTTTTGTGGCATGCTACTCATATGATGTTTAATGTGTGGTAAAAATTTCATGAATTTTCGTTGCCATTTGAGTGATTTATTAGTGCATCTTACTCTCACATGAATTCTTACAATAGCAAATTGTCTTTTTCATAGAGGTTGATATACATGTCCAAATAACTTGAAATTTATACAGTAGACTATTGGGTGTATGTAAGACAACTGTAATTTTTGTAGATTTTATTATGGACTTTTGGTATATGTTTATTATTTCACCTTGCTATCTAAATAAATTAAGAAATGCATTAAAAGAATTTATTTAGTGATGAGCACTATGCTTTTTGGTGATCATTTAACATGCACTTTATGATGGTTACATTGGTTATGGCCAAATATATGTTTGGAATATAAGTTAATATTTATTCTTGCAATTGATGCTTTCCTGGACAGTTTCTGGGACTTTGATAATTACACCATGAAAATGATGTTTGATGAGAAACATGCTTATAACAAAGTTGTAAATAACTTATTAATCTAGCTTGTGTTAAATTTTGGTGGCATTTAGCCTTATAGTTTATGAGTAATGACTGTTTCAAGTTGGGTTCCAGAAATAGTTTTTCTCTAGAATCTCTGGACCAGATTCTGTAATTATGCATGTTTGACTTGGTTAACTTGAGAATCATGCTAAGATTATTAAAGATTAATTATAGACAATTTCATAAGATTTCCAGAATGTCTGGTTGCATGGCTATTGGATTTGTATAACTCCAGTTATGATCCAAACATGTAGATGTTGTTTGCAGTCCAGAAATTGTTAGATGCGAGTTATGGTTGTTTACTCCATGTGTTGCTAAGTGTGTCTTAATCGTGTGTTTACTTGAATGATTATGTGATGCATCTCTTGTTACCATTCATCACATTCATACGCATGCATCTTGTATATCATTTAGGTTCGCTAGATGCACCACGTGAAGGATGAGATGTTGAAGCCAAACCTGAAGACAGTGTTTGGTGGACCTATCCCGAAGATAGAAGGACTAAACAAATGTCGGGATGGGAGATGCACGCCAAGCGAGTGTCATCAGTCAATCACTAACCTAGTGTTTGATCCCAGACAAGCCCCGGAGCATTCTAAGCCTCCTACTTTACAAAAGCAATTGAGTATATATATATGTTATATATGTATTGTTGCATTAAGTTGTAGGAGTTGAGTGAAATCGTTGATGCATTTATTACTATCCTTACCTACCTTATTACATTCTTATCCTGCTAGGTTTAGGGTCGAATAAATGCTTAGCCCTGCTTAGACCGGTAGTGATCGGTGATTTCCTGTCACCGGCAACTATAGGTGGTTACTGGAAAACTTTAGCTATGGAATGGATGATATCCTAGAAATAACCAAGTGTTGATGGATAACTAGAGACCGGGCGGAATAAGTATTGGGCAACCAGACAGGGTTCTGGGGTGCTTGTAGTTTCCGCCTGTGTCGATTAAGGACCGTCCGTTGTTGTCCCTCGGGTCATGTTGGACGCATGCCTCACATTTAGCTGGCCGAATAAGGTACCTTTCGACCGCGAAGCTAGGAGATTATTCGGGCCGAGTGGATTGCCCGCAACGCACTGTACCGGAGCAGTAGTGGCAGGATACGAGGGCGCGATGATAAGGCCAAAGAGCAGTCGGGTGGCCCCCGGGTACAAGTGGTTCCTGGCAAGCTCGTGACTTTACCTGAATAGTTGACTCGGTGACCAACACCTCACTTAGCGGGTGAGTGAGGTTTGTGTGAGGAATAACTTACCAGCTGGTTAATAATCAATTCGAATCGCCATCGTTCACTGGATAGTGAACACTTGACTCGAGCTACTACATCGTAGTAATGATTATGGAACATGGATGGTTATGTGGATGATGTTGGAAATGCTAAAACTTGAAATGGTAACATTTGATGTTAATGGTTAATCAAGTGATTGCTTTAGCATAGGTGCTTACCTAGATTGAATATGTTATAATAGAGATGATGCAAAACACTTAAATTAGTTGATTCATGATAACTTATGCTTTTTGCAAATGAGTCAAGCTAGCCCACTGAAAGAAAGCCTTGCATACTCCTTGGTGTCATTATTTCTGGTTTATGACGGGTAAGTCTAGCTGAGTACCTTCTCGTACTCAGGGTTTATTCCCACTTGTTGCAGGTTGTGATATAACATAGCTACTGCAAGAATTGGAAGACTCCGGCTGTAGTGGCGGAGTGTGATCATGGGCATGATCCGTCTGAGCTATCTTGTCTCTCTTGCTTTTATGGGAATTTAACCTTGATACTGGCATGTATTTGAATTAAGGTGATATTAGTTTTCAAACTACTTTGCTTCCGCTACTTTTGAACTTGAGTTGTAATAACTCTACTAAACTCCGATATATGTTGAATTACTTATGAAATGGATGTAACATATGACCTGTTATGTTGGACCACTATGATCTTAGCTTGTATGTTGGTTGGTTTGAAATCCCTCGTGATTTTATTGGACTACCGGGGTTATAGGAGCTTAAGTACGGGAATTTAATTGCTCCGGCGATTGTTTTTGTACTTTTGTTCTTATAATTTGGGCGGTTCCGTGACAGCTAGTATCGGAGCAAGGTTCAACACTAAACATGTCATATGTGTATTGAAAAACAAAGGTTTTGTTTGCAAAAATCAGTTTTTGATAACTTATAGCTACTACATATATAGGTTTGTTCAAATCTGAATTTTAAATCTAAGTATGCCAGTGGTCATTTCCTTTATGCCCAATTAAGGACCCTTAGGTGGCTTAATTAAGTACTAACTTGGGGGTTTTAAATTTTTGCATCTACGCCCAAGCCAAGGTATGTATGAGTGATAACTTGACCGCACTGTTACCCTGTGGTCGAATGGTAGAGGTAACCTTCATATATGAAATAGCCATATATATCGCTAGAGTTAAATTTTTGCAACGTCGCACCTACGCCAAGGTAAGTGTGAGTTGGGAGAGCATGATCGTTCAACCATCGGTCTAGGGGAGAGTTAGCTATGGTTACTGACATAATTACATGTTTAACCATATAATTATGAAAGTACTTAATTATGGATACATTTGTTGGGTAGCTATGATACCGAAGTATATGCATCAGGGGATGTATGTATGGAGAGTATTTAGTTTACTGCTTTCATTGTGTGCTATATTGGGAATTGTTGGGCTGCAATGAAATTTTCTGCAGGTACGCTAACCACGAATGTGTAAGTTGAATGTAGCTGACGACTAGCTCTATATCGAGAGAATGCGTGTTATGCCACCAACATAGAATGTGATTGCCACCTTAGGTTGGCAATCTTGTGAGAACGAATAGGATGAAGCATGCATCATCATGATTGTTGCTTTGTGCATATAACTATGCTCCTCTCACCTTTGTCCTAATAAATAAGTAGCTTGTGATTGATGTGCTACACTATCCTCCTTGTATGGAGTTAGTCAAGAATGTCTTTTCTATGTTACTTGAATAGAAAGTGCTTAAAATAGTGTGTGCTTAGCCTTGATTGAAATAATTAGGGTTATATGTTTGAACTTATAAATGTCCTCTAGTTTAGTCTAGTGGTGGATATGTTGCTCATGCAAGCTCTTGCAAATGCTTTAGATCTCACTTAAGTAATTGTGATTCTTATGTCTAAGCTAAATTATGGTTTGGTCTAAAGTAATAATGCTTGGAGTTACTAGAATAATGTGGTTGCTAGCCCTTGAATGTTTGTGTATCCATGCCTTGTTTGAACTGTAGGCCCTAGCGTAGTCCCCTTATATGTTAGCTTAGGCCTTGGACGTCCGCTACCTTCTGAAGAATGCCCTTGTTTGACCAACCAAATTAATTCCTAACGAACGCTAATCTTGACCACAGTTGTTGCTTGCCAAGTTCTGGAGATCATACCCAATTCCATGTTGGACCTCCCGATTGTCTCTCCTACAGATGATCCGAGCAATGCTAATCTCTCATTATCTGATCTAGAAATCTTTATTTGCGAAATCAGGTGGCTATCTTATCAACCCAATCTCTGATCGATGTATCATTTTGTTCTGAAAGTTTGCTAAGTCCATCTCAACTTCTAACGTCTCTCAATGTTATTAATCTTGATCTCATGTTATTGTCCAACGTGACCGAAACCTTTCATCGGGTAATCACCTTGGTGGACGCAAGGCGTGCGTGGAATTAACCGAGAACCCTTGCTCAGTTGTCTTTGGCAATTAAGCTATGTTCCCTTGCGTTGTGTTTTAATCTTCGAATCGCCTCCTTATTGACCCTAAACCTTGTAACTACCCTTGCTTGCTACTCCTCCCTTGTTTGGTGCTTGTTCTTACCACCCAATCGGTGCCACTTGATATTCCACTTTGTTTATGCGTTTAATAATGGTGTTACGATTAGCATTCTATGGTGCTGCAACGAAACCGAGAGCCTCCTGTGGGTGCGCACACAAGGTTGTGCTGCTCGGCACGCGCTGGTATCAAAGTTGCTATTCCTGATCCATTATGAAACAACATCCGATGTGTTATTTCTCGTGACCATTTTCCTTGGTTATCTCCCTATATCGTATCTAAAGATTCATATCTTAGACCTTATGTAGTAGATATCCCTTGAAGTTGCTAAGAAGATGACCTTTGAAGAACAGTCATCGGCATAAGCGTTAACAGACTGCAAGAGGTGGTAGACAAGTGACTCTCCCTATGTGTCCTTGTACGACGTCGATCATCGATTGAGCAATGTATGCCATCCCTGTTGAATCGAATGGGAACCTAACACTAAATGATTGGACAAGTTGTCCCTTGGAAAAGAACCGATCGTCATATTGTGCATTTGACCTAGTTATCAAAAGTCTTGATCCTTGTGTAGATGACAATCATACAAATGAAATCAACTCTCTCTGGTGTGACTCCTTATCTACGTAGGGATGCCCTCCATGTGGAATAATGCTTTGTGCTATGTGAAAACAGCCCACAAGTCCAATGCTTGTGCATCATCAAGATTGGTGTCTAGATCAACAGCGGAAATTGTTCCCTGAGAAACATGTTAGAAAGACTATACCCTCCATCCCCAGCTAGAGAAAGGCTACTGCTGCTATGAGAAAGATGAGAGAGTGCAAAACGCACACCTCAACATGTGAAACAAAAGAAAAGGAAGAACACAAAATTTGTCCAGATTTTGTGGTACTACACCGATTATCTTCAAATCGACAGTTAGTGACTCAAACAAAGTTGGATTGACCCTAAACCTGGTAACCTCATTCCTTGCTTAGGACCCTTCAATGTCTTAAGTTGGTAGGAGTATTGGTTGAGTAAAACATCGGATTGAGAGATGACTTGTCAACTCGATTTGCTACCATTTCAAAACAGAGCTATTTTGGTGGATGGATTGTTTGGATAGTCAAATAGTGTCTATTGAGCTAAATTTTGGCGAGCAATTAGAAGACCCATGGATCTATATGCCCACCAAAAATTTGTGCATTTTGGAGCAGCAGTTTGTGTGATATGAACAGAAAATAAAAGGGTACTGAATCATAATTTCTCTGTGACTGCGATCATCCTTTGCATTGGAAGGTTACATTGTAATGCATGCCAAGAACTTGTAATTTATAGGTATCTTGCTGTTAGACAACCCTCAGTACCCTTGGGAAGACTAATTGCACCCTTATGTGCCTTGCCTTTACCCTCTTAGATCAGCAATGTGTGAGCAGTCAAGGTGTTCTAGAAGTCAAAATTATGCCCTTGCGAGTTGAAAGCATTTGGGAAGGTGTCAAACCACAGATTTTTAGATTATGGTTTTGAGGTATCGATAGGCATTAGAATGGAAGCCTCAATGTCAAAAAAAAGATCAAGAAGGCTAGTTTTGCTATAGTGCAAGTCAACCCAACTTATTACGTAACTGCACCACGAAGGAAAATTGTGCTCAACCTGCTTAGTGGTGAACTAGTTCCCTAGTTTGGTGGATACTTGCAACTTTTGTTATCTTTCAGACCTCGCTATCATCCTTTTGCAGTAATGGTTCTCTAGTGCTGATGTGTCTCTGATACTTTATGTATGTTTTACCCAAGAGATTGTATCTGATTCAACCAGATAATTGTTGCCTTTGTATAAGAGAATCTTTTTAGGTGACTTTTGGTAGAAATCTAGGACAGACAGAGTCAGCTATCACTTTCATTGTTCCCTCAACAGACTCAAATAATACAGTGTTGGCATCAGAGAAAGAGAACTGCACACATGGAGCAATATATAGTTTTCCATCAGTTGGCATCTAAGTGAGTGAGTCATCTATGACCGGTATAGACATTGTCCATTGGTTAGACGGTTTCTGATAGCCTCAAAGAATGATTACCTCGTATATGGATCCAACCCTTATCAAAAGTTGTACATGCTATTGAAAGTCCCTAGTTTGGTTTTGGCTAATTGATGAAACCTAGGACTAACCTTTGCATCTAAGTGGATGATTTAGATAAAGGTGGTCATTGCATATGAGACATGACATTGACTCATGTGACCAAGATGATGAAGACCAAGATGAGGCTTGGCTCGATGGACCGGTTGTGAAGGTGAAGGGCAAGTCGAGGCTTCGAAGCGAAGGACCATGCGATGGTGAAGCTTGAGCAAGACTTAGCGCCGACGGACCAATGCAACGGTGAAGAGCAAGTGAAGTCAAGGTCGATGGATCGAGATGGTCATGTGATGATATGAAGTGGATCATATCATTTGGAGAAACAAAATGGGCTCAAGGCAAAGGTATAACCATAGGGCCATTTTGTTTTACACTCAAGACACCATAGAGGGTGTGAGTGGTTTAGGATCGATAGCCGAACTATTAAGAGGGGAAGTCTTATCGGTTATTCGATGCACGGGTGCCACTAGGTGAATTCATGAAGTGCATTGCATGTAGGGCCTAGTGAGCTAATTGGAAAACCTTTGAAAATGATTGAGAAAAAGCTAACACACAAGCACATGGAGATGTACACTTGATGGTGTTGGCACATTTGCAAAGGTGGCGTTGGTCGCGCTGTGGTTTGCGGGTAGAGAGGGGTTTGGGTTCCTCTCTCCCTCCCGCCGAGCGTGTGAGCGCGGGATTCAGGCGATTTCGGGGAAATGAAATGCCTATTTTCCACTACGCCGAAAGTCGGAAAAGAAACGGAGGCGAACGGGGTCACTGAGGTGACCGGACGCTGCACCGGCCGCGGTCACGGTGTGACCGAACGCGTCCTGTCAGTACAGCGCGGTATCGGGCGCGCGGGCTAGGGTTTGCAACCGGCGCGTCCGGTCACTCGCGGGACCGGCGCGTCCGGTCAAGTGCCCAGAAGGAACTGCGGTTCGCAAGGACGATCGGACGCGGGGCGCGTCCGGTCACACGCGATCGGACGCGTCCGGTCGTCAAGGGAGCTTACTGGACTCCGACCGGACGCTGGCACTGTCGCGTCCGGTCGTTGCGAGGAGCACGTCTGGTCGTTGTTTCGCGGGCGCGGGTGCTGTGCAGATCGGCGCGTCCGGTCGTTGCGAGGAGCGCGTCCGGTCATTGCTTCGCGCGCGTGGTGCTGTGCGACCGGCGCGTCCGGTCGGTTGAGCAGCGCGTCCGGTCATAGCGTTTGACCGTTGGCGCGCAGTGACCGTTGGAGGATCTAACGGTCGCATTTGAAATTTGAGGGACACGTGGACGTCGCAGGGCGACCGGACGTGGTTAAGCGCGTCCGGTCAGTTTCGACCGGCGCGTCCGGTCGTCCTGAAAAAATGGTCAGTGGAGTGTCAATGGCTCTATTTGTTTGGGGTGCTTATAAATACTCGTTGACCGGCCCTTGGGGAGGTCTCTTGGCATTTCTAACACTCTTGTGCATCCTTTGAGCTAGAGCTACTCCTCCCACTCATCTCTCTTGCTTGATTGCAAATCAAAAGTGAGATTGAGTGATCCCAAAGTGCATTGCATAGCTTGAGGGCATCTAGTGGCACTTATGGGTGGTTTAGCCGGTGGATTTCTTGTTACTCTTGGAGAGTACCGCTCCTAGCCGGCTTGGAGATTGTTGGAGGCGTTGGCAAGAGAAGGTGATTGTTCTTGGCCACCTCCGGTTGTTTGTAAGAGGTTCTTATGCTTTCCTCGGCGGGACGCCAAAAGCAACTCTATTACATTGCGCGTGTCATTGAGTTACCTCACTTGAGAGTGGTGTCTTGCGGTGCCTTGCGGGGCGTGCCTTGAGGGGCAAGTGACTTGAGGGTCGCACCGAGGAACCATCTAAGTGTTGGTCGACACAACCGGTGACGTAGCTTGTTGGTGCACAAGTGAACACCGGGTGAACAAAAATATTGTGTCTCTTGTCTCCCGGTGATTGGTCTCCATATTGTGTTGTTGTCAATATTGATTGATTGTATATCATCTTGGTGATTGGCAACATCTTCACTCCACCGTTGGTATAAGATACACAATCCTATCTCTTGCATTTACTTTTACTAGATTATCTTGTGTAGCTCTAGTGGTAGCCTTTTCTAGTAGTTGTTAGCTTGCTCACTAGTGTAAGTTAGTGACTTAGCACTTGTGTGAACTAGAGATCATAATCTACTAGACTTGTGGACAGGAGGCTTGCATCACAACCTTTGGCTAAGCAAAACTCGCTTTACGCCGTTTGTTATTCTAACAAGTTTGCTTAGTGGTGCTTGTAGAATTTTTTTATAGGCTATTCACCCCCCCTCTAGCCATCTAGGACCTTACAAGTGGTATCGGAGCCGTGGTCACCGTTTTAATCAAGGCTTAACATCCTTCGGTGTGAAAAATGGCTCAAATTGTGTTCAATCATATTGGGGGCAAGCCACCGTTCTTTGATGGTGTTAGTTCTTTTGCTCATTGGAAGAGAAAAATGACAATGTACCTTGGTTCTATTCATGAGAGAGTATTGCAAGTCACCGAGAATGATTTTGCTATCATTGATCCCGATCATCTCACCAATGAAGATAGAGCAAATAGAACATGCAATAGAACGGCTCTCAATACACTTTACAATAATATTGACACAAAAGTATTTGAGGGCATCAAGGATTTGGAATTGGCAAATGAAGTGTGGACAAGGTTGAGTGAAACATATGAGGGCACTAAGGTTGTAAAGAGTGCCAAGCTATATGGGCTCAAGAGTGAGTTTGAGAACTTCAAGATGAAAGAAGAAGAAACAATATTAGAGATGTTTCATAGATTGCAAGTAATTGTGAATGATCTCAAGAGCTTAGGGCACAAGACTCAAGACCAAGATTTTTGCCATAAGTTCTTGTTGAGCTTACCTAGAAGATTCAAGATGTTGATCATGATGCTACAAAGAGATGGGCTTGAAACAATGAAGCCAAATGATTTGCTTGGAGAGGTGTTAACCTTTGACAAGTATGATCAAGATGTTGATGAGAAGGAGGAAGAAAAGAAGAAGAAGACCGTGGCATTCAAGGCCATCTCCTCCAAGGGCAAAGCTACCATCATTGAAGAAGAAGAAGACAATGATGAAGATGAAGATTATGAAATTGATGATGAGGCATTTGCTTTTATAGTCAAGAAAATGGGTCACATGTTCATTAAGAGAAGAGGAATCAAAAAGAGAAATGACAATTTCAAGAGCAATGAGCAACAAAGGAAGTGCTTCAATTGTGATAGCACCGAACATCTTCAAGTCGATTGTCCCTATGACAAGAAGAAAAACAACAAGAGGGGCAAGTTTGAGAAGAAAAAGAAAGAAGCCAAGATAACATTCAAGAAAGGCAAGAATGGAGTCTATGTGGCCACTTGGGAAAGTGATGATGAAGAAGAAGAAGAAGAATCATCCAACAAGGCTTTTGCTTCCATTGCTATCAACAAGAAGTCTTTACTATTTGATTCATCCTCTTCATGCTTCATGGCCAAAGAAGCTAATGTATTATATGATGAAAGAGATGATGAAAGTGAAATGGAATATATTCATGATAGTGATAATGATAAATATGATAATAAAAATGATGATGATGATGAACCAACTAAAGAACAACTATATGACTTGTTGCAACAAACTAGAGACATAGCTATTGCCAAGAACAAGGAGTGCAAGAAGCTTTCAATGAAAGTAGCAATACTTGAGAAAGTTCTTGGTGAGCTTAAGACTACTCATGAGAGTCTAGTGGAAGACCATGAGGATCTTGGTAAGGCTCATTCCAAGTTTGAAAAGGCTCACTCATTGCTACTTGAGCAACAAGCAAAGAAGGAGGTTGTTGTATCATTTGATATAGGTGTTACTTGTGATATAATTGATGAATCTTTTTATAAACCTATCATCATGACAAATGCTAACCCTTCTTGTAGCTCTTCATCCACCACTACCAACTCTACCTCCACCACTAGTGATGGTTTCACTTGTGATACCTCACTAATGGTTGAGAATGAGACTCTTAAGAGAGAGGTGGATGAGCTCACTCATGCCCTAGGCAAGGCCTATGGTGGTGAGGCCCGCTTGCTTAAGTGCTTGGGTAGCCAAAGGTTCTCTCTTAACAAAGAGGGATTGGGCTACACCCCCAAGAAAGGCAAGTCGGCCTTTGCAACTCCAAAGCCTAGTTTTGTGAAGAGCAATGGTCGGTTTTGCAATAGATGCAAGCAAGTTGGGCACTTAGAGCATAATTGTAATAAAAAGAACCAAAGCAAGAACCTTGTTAATGCTATACCTTTTGATTCTTGCTATGTGCTTACCAAGGGTGTGAAGGGTGTGCAAGCTAAGTTTGTTGGTACACCAATTGTGGGCCCAAAGAAGAAGGCTATTTGGGTACCAAAGAGCTTAGTTACTAACCTACAAGGACCAAGCAAAAATGGGTACCTAAACTTCATTGATTTGCTTGTAGGTCAATTACAAAGCCGGAGGAAGGCATTGGATTATTGATAGTGGGTGCACTCAACACATGACCGGTACATCAAGAATGTTTGACTCAATCAATGACAATAATAGTGGTGTTGATTCTATCACATTTGGCAATAACAAGAAAGGCAAGGTTATTGGCTTGGGCAAGATTGCAATATCAAATGACATGAGTATCTCTAATGTGTTGCTAGTTGAAAGCTTGGATTTCAATCTTCTATCCGTGGCACAAATATGTGATCTAGGCTACAAATGCATCTTTGGGGTTGATGATGTGGATGTTATTAGTGTGGATGGTTCAAATGTGGCATTCAAGGGCTTTAGATATGAGAATCTCTACCTAGTTGACTTCAATGCTAGAGAAACTTCTTTGACAACTTGCTTAGTCTCCAAATCAAGCATGGGTTGGCTTTGGCATAGAAGGCTTGGTCATGTTGGCATGAAACAATTGAAGAAGCTTACAACTCACAATCTTGTCAATGGTTTGAAAGATGTTAAATTTGAGAAGAATAAGCTTTGTAGTGCATGTCAAGCCGGGAAGCAAGTTGGAAGCTCACATCCAAAGAAGAGTACAATGAGCACATGCAAAGCATTTGAGTTGATGCACATGGATCTATTTGGACCAACAACATATACAAGCATAGGCGGTAACAAGTATGGCTTTGTCATAGTGGATGACTTCACAAGATTCACATGGGTATTCTTTCTTAGTGATAAAAGTGAAGTGTTTGACACCTTCAAGACATTTCTCACTAGAGTTCACAATGAGTTTGAGATTAGAATCAAGAAAGTGAGAAGTGACAATGGAAGTGAGTTCAAGAATACAAGAATTGAAGAACTTTGTGATCATTATGGTATTGGACATCAATTCTCGGCCAAGTACACTCCACAATCAAATGGCCTAGTTGAGAGGAAGAATAGAACATTGCTTGATATGGCTAGATCAATGCTTCATGAGTACAATGTGAGTCAATCATTTTGGGATGAAGCAATCAATACCGCTTGCTACTACATCAATAGATTATATTGTCATCCATTGCTAGAGAAGACCCCATATGAGTTACTTCATGGAAGAAAGCCCAATATTTCTTACTTTAGGGTGTTTGGTTGCAAATGCTATATCTTGAAGAAGGGCACTAGATTGGGGAAGTTTGACAAAAGATGTGATGAGGGGTTCCTACTTGGTTATTCAACTACAAGCAAAGCTTATAGAGTTTGGAACAACTCAAGTGGCATTCTAGAAGAAGTCCATGATGTGCAATTTGATGAAACCAATGGGTCACAAGATGAAGAAGAGAATCTAGATGATGTTGGTGGAACTCAATTGGTGGAAGCAATGAAGAACATGGACATTGGGGACATTAGAGTAAAGCAAGTAATTGATATTCAAGATGATGATAAAGATCAAGTGCTCAATTCACCAAATAAGCTAGTTAGTGACTCTCAAGTGCAAAATCATGGTGCTAGTTCTTCTCATCGAGATACATCAAGTGATCAACCAAGCTCAAGCAATCAAGTGCAAGTACTCCAACCACAACATGTTTCAAGAGATCACCCTATTAATAGTATTATTGGTGATATTAGAAGTGGTGTGCAAACAAGATCAAGATTGACTATGTTCTATGAGCATGCATCATTTGTGTCAACCATAGAACCAAAGAAGATAGAAGAAGCTTTGAGGGATACCGATTGGATCATGGCTATGCAAGAAGAGTTTAACATTTTCACAAGAAATGATGTTTGAGAGTTGGTAGAAAGGCCAAATGACTACAATGTGATTGGAACCAAGTGGGTGTTCAAAAACAAGCAAGATCAAGATGGCATTGTAGTGAGAAACAAAGCAAGACTAGTTGCTCAAGGTTACACTCAAGTTAAAGGTCTTGACTATGATGAGACATATGCTCCCGTGGCAAGATTGGAGGCAATAAGGATTCTATTGGCTTATGCTTGTGCACACAACATCAAACTATATCAAATGGATGTCAAAAGTGCATTTCTCAATGGGATCATCAATGAGTTAGTATTTGTTGAGCAACCACCCGGATTTAAAGATGACAAGAAACCCAACCATGTCTACAAGTTGAAGAAGGCTTTATATGGCTTAAAGCAAGCACCTAGAGCATGGTATGAGAGGCTAAGGGATTTCCTTCTCTCTAAGGGATTCAAAATGGGAAAGGTTGATACTACTCTATTCACCAAGAAGATTGGAAATGATCTATTCATAGTGCAAATATATGTTGATGACATCATTTTTGGATCAACCGATCAAGCTTATTGTAAAGAATTTGGTGCTATGATGGCCAAAGAGTTTGAAATGTCTATGATTGGTGAACTTAGCTACTTCCTTGGTCTCCAAGTCAAGCAATTGAAGAATGGAACATTTGTGAGTCAAGGGAAATACATAAGAGACATGTTGAAGAAGTTTGGAATGCAAGATGCAAAGCCAATTTCAACTCCAATGGGCACAAATGGCAATTTGGATAGTGATCTTGATGGCAAAATGGTGAATCAAAAGGAATATCGGTCTTTGATTGGAAGTCTACTCTATGTCACCGCATCAAGGCCGGATGTCATGTTTAGTGTTTGCATGTGTGCTAGATATCAAGCCTCACCTAGAGAAAGTCATCTCAAGGCGGCAAAAAGAATATTGAGGTACTTGAAGCAAACAAGAAATGTTGGACTATGGTATCCCAAGGGGTCAAAGTTTGAATTGATTAGATATTTGGACTCCGACTATGGGGGTTGCAAGATCAATAGGAAAAGCACAAGTGGCACATGTCAATTACTTGGAAGATCACTTGTGTCATGGTCCTCAAAGAAACAAAATAGTGTGGCAATCTCTACCGCCGAAGCCGAATATGTGAGTGCGGGGAGTTGTTGTGCACAATTGCTATGGATGAAATCAACTTTGAAGGATTATGGCCTCAACTTCAAGAATGTGCCGTTGCTATGTGATAATGAGAGCGCAATCAAGATGATACAGAACCCGGTTCAACATGGAAGAACAAAGCATATTGACATAAGACATCATTTCATTAGAGATCATCAACAAAAGGGAGATATTGCCATTGAAAGTGTTGGCACCGATGATCAACTTGCCGATATTCTCACTAAGCCACTTGATGAAAAGAGGTTTTGCAAGCTAAGGAATGAATTGAACATTCTTGATTTCTCAAACATGAGTTGAATGCACCCCACCCACTTATTGACATGCCTCTCCTTCGACATTGCAAGGTAAAATTGATTGACATGTTTTTCATCCTATGCTAAGGACTTGATAGAGCATGTAGACATAATAAGTGGTACGCATAAGCATTCAGGATAAATCAAATGAATTTGATGGATATATGTTACCACTATTGCTTCTATGCTTATTTTGATCTAGTGGTGGCATATGACATGTTTGTGAGCTTGTAAACCTAGTGTTGAATCTAGAAGATTTGCTATAAGTGTTTAATTCAACATAGGCAAGATAACCCTTATTTTAAGGAGTGAAGAAGCTTGTCTTTGGTTCAAATCAAATTAAATATCTTTGGCAAGTATTCTAGGTTAAACCAAATTTGATAAATTTTTTAACCTTACATGTGGTATCGAATTAATTTCAATCTACTCCATCAAACACTTTTCCTTCTCTCCACAATTTGATCCCTTTTTGGGTAAGTTGTTGACAAAGGGGGAGAGAAAAAGATGAAAAAGATGATTCAACTTGATAAAGGGGTAAATAAAATTTATGATGAGAAAAAGATGATTCAACTTGATAAAGGGGTAAATAAAATTTGTTGATGCACACAAGTAGGGGGAGCAAGCTCATAAACAAAGTTGTTGCATTTGTTTGTGCATTCTCATATGACTTGCTCATTGCACATGTATTTAAATTCAATATACATGCTTGTGTGGTGCAATGCTAGTATAGAAATTGGATGATGAAATGATCTACTAGCATGCATAGGAATAGTTTACATGTGGTATCTAGACTTGCCTAAAGCTTTACAAGTGGTTAGCTTTACAAGTGGTCCAAGAACCTTTACATATAATGTTGATCTCATGGGGTTCTTGAGTTTTGATGGATGTCTAGTTACTTCATGATGCTAAGGATGGTGTAAAAGGCAACTCCGATTGGTATCATGCTTCAAAGGTCTATTTCTTACACCATAGCATCATTTTGGTAGAATTACTCTCCCAACACTTCTATCCATGCGTATGTGCAAAGCCTTCAATCCAAACTCTATGCACATATGTAGGGGGAGCTAATGCTACCAAAATCGAGCTTGTGATAATTGTCCAAACTTTACTTATGAGCAAAATGATTGGACAAGTATGACAAGTTCAAAACTTTTATTATCAAAATCATCTTTGTGAGGGTTGTCATCAATTACCAAAAAGGGGGAGATTGAAAGTCCCTAGTTTGGTTTTGGCTAATTGATGAAACCTAGGACTAACCTTTGTATCTAAGTGGATGATTTAGATAAAGGGTGGTCATTGCATATGAGACATGACATTGACTCATGTGACCAAGATGATGAAGACCAAGATGAGGCTTGGCTCGATGGACCGGTTGTGAAGGTGAAGGGCAAGTCGAGGCTTCGAAGCGAAGGACCATGCGATGGTGAAGCTTGAGCAAGACTTAGCGCCGACGGACCAATGCAACGGTGAAGAGCAAGTGAAGTCAAGGTCGATGGATCGAGATGGTCATGTGATGATATGAAGTGGATCATATCATTTGGAGAAATAAAATGGGCTCAAGGCAAAGGTATAACCATAGGACCATTTTGTTTTACACTCAAGACACCATAGAGGGTGTGAGTGGTTTAGGATCGATAGCCGAACTATTAAGAGGGGAAGTCTTATCGGTTATTCGATGCACGGGTGCCACTAGGTGAATTCATGAAGTGCATTGCATGTAGGGCCTAGTGAGCTAATTGGAAAACCTTTGAAAATGATTGAGAAAAAGCTGACACACAAGCACATGGAGATGTACACTTGATGGTGTTGGCACATTTGCAAAGGTGGCGTTGGTCGCGCTGTGGTTTGCGGGTAGAGAGGGGTTTGGGTTCCTCTCTCCCTCCCAACGAGCATGTGAGCGCGGGATTCAGGCGATTTCGGGGAAATAAAATGCCTATTTTCCACTACGCCGAAAGTCAGAAAAGAAACGGAGGCGAACGGGGTCACTGAGGTGACCGGACACTGCACCGGCCGCGGTCACGGTGTGACCAGACGCGTCCTATCAGTACAGCGCGGTATCGGGCGCGCGGGCTAGGGTTTGCAACTGGCGCGTCCGGTCACTCGCGGGATCGGCGCGTCCGGTCAAGTGCCCAGAAGGAGCTGCGGTTCGCAAGGACGATCGGACGCGGGGCGCGTCCGGTCACACGCGATCGGACGCGTTCGGTCGTCAAGGGAGCTTACTGGACTCTGATCGGACGCTGGCACTGTCGCGTCCGGTCGTTGCGAGGAGCGCGTCCGGTCGTTGTTTCGCGGGCGCGGGTGCTGTGCGGATCGGCGCGTCCGGTCGTTGCGAGGAGCGTGTCCGGTCATTGCTTCGCGCGCGCGGTGCTGTGCGACCGGCGCGTCTGGTCGGTTGAGCAGCGCGTCCGGTCATAGCGTTTGACCGTTGGCGCGCAGTGACCGTTGGAGGATCTAACGGTCGCATTTGAAATTTGAGGGACACGTGGACGTCGCAGGGCGACCGGACGCGGTTGAGCGCGTCCGGTCAGTTTCGACCGGCGCGTCCGGTCGTCCCGAAAAAACGGTCAGTGGAGTGGCAACGGCTCTATTTGTTTGGGGTGCTTATAAATACTCGTTGGCCAGCCCTTGGGGAGGTCTCTTGGCATTTCTAACACTCTTGTGCATCCTTTGAGCTAGAGCTACTCCTCCCACTCATCTCTCTTGCTTGATTGCAAATCAAAAGTGAGATTGAGTGATCCCAAAGTGCATTGCATAGCTTGAGGGCATATAGTGGCACTTGTGGGTGGTTTAGCCGGTGGATTTCTTGTTACTCTTGGAGAGTACCGCTCCTAGCCGGCTTGGAGATTGTTGGAGGCGTTGGCAAGAGAAGGTGATTGTTCTTGGCCACCTCCGGTTGTTTGTAAGAGGTTCTTGTGCTTTCCTCGGTGGGACGCCAAAAGCAACTCTATTACATTGCGCGTGTCATTGAGTTACCTCACTTGAGAGTGGTGTCTTGTGGTGCCTTGCAGGGCGTGCCTTGAGGGGCAAGTGACTTGAGGGTCGCACCGAGGAACCATCTAAGTGTTGGTCGACACAACCGGTGACGTAGCTTGTCGGTGCACAAGTGAACACCGGGTGAACAAAAATATTGTGTCTCTTGTCTCCCGGTGATTGGTCTCCATATTGTGTTGTTGTCAATATTGATTGATTGTATATCATCTTGGTGATTGGCAACATCTTCACTCCACCGTTGGTATAAGATACACAATCCTATCTCTTGCATTTACTTTTACTAGATTATCTTGTGTAGCTCTAGTGGTAGCCTTTTCTAGTAGTTGTTAGCTTGCTCACTAGTGTAAGTTAGTGACTTAGCACTTGTGTGAACTAGAGATCATAATCTACTAGACTTGTGGACAGGAGGCTTGCATCACAACCTTTGGCTAAGCAAAACTCGCTTTACGCCGTTTGTTATTCTAACAAGTTTGCTTAGTGGTGCTTGTAGAATTTTTTTATAGGCTATTCACCCCCCCTCTAGCCATCTAGGACCTTACATCTATGCCACCAAAAAAGTAGATGCTACGAGTAGTTAGTCCATGCTTGTAGTACTCTTCGTACACCGTGAACGAAGTACCGTATTGTCTTGGATTCCTCCCAAAGTAACAATGCTTAAGGGAAGTCAGTGATGGAAATTGGATAACATGCTTCTTTTCCCTTAAAAGTTCTTCGCGACAAATCTCGGGACGTGATTCTTTTAAGGGGGGAGGGCTGTAACACCCCAGGTGTTTGCCATCAATTAAGTAGTGGGTTGGAGCTCAAACATGATAGATTAAGTGGAGATGATGGTGTCAAGGTCAACCTATGGACAGGAGCCCCAACCTAAACCTGGATGTTGCACCATTGCTTTACATATAAGCCATTTTCAATATATATTCTTGGGTGGTGTTATTGCAATATCTTCATGTGTCTCACCTTAGTACCTATCTATATTGGTCACTCAAAAAGTTTCATGAAGTTTGGAATCAAAAAGTCACATGAAATGATAAGTTATATCCTTGTTGCAATGACTTTATTAAGTGCTGGAATTGCATTATTAAGTGGATGGAAATATAGATCATCAACCAAACCTTTCAACCTTTCCCAAAAGACTCTAGATGGACTCTACAACAAAAGTCATAAAGGGTTCGTGTTGAACGGAGGACAAGAAAATACCTCCATCGGTCTAAAACTTGGATTTAAGCTTTACCGTGATGCTACTTTGACCTATGTTGACCAATCACTTATGGTGCTTGCATGGAGTTGTACCTTAAATCAAAGTTGAAGTTTGAGTAGAGTAGAACAAACTTTATTTAATGGTCAAGAGCTAGATCAGCTTTGAAGCAAGTCAAACCGAGCCCTCAAGTTGGAATCCATGGTTGTTTTGGAGCTCAAAAATTTGGCTAAGTCCCTAATGGACTGAAACTGAGATTTCAGTTTTCGTTTACCCTTCTTTGGAGCCTTGTATCTCTCCAACCAGGCCGAATCACACTTTGACGCTTTAAGAAAAGTCAGAGATGTCGCGTAGATCTACAACTTTTATTAATAGAGTTTTTGCTAACTCATCGTGGTTTAGGAGTTAAGGATGCACAAAATATGGAGTTTCAGTTGTACGTTTGAGGTGGTATTGAAAATTTGAATTTCAGAAGCAGCAGCAATGGCCGACCGGTCTCAGTAGCGGTGCGCCGCGTGGTGCGGCCGAGCACCATGTGGCCCTCCCATGGGCGTGCATGCTCGCCACCTTGCCTCTGTGCTCGACAAAAGGACGCCGAGCCCTCTCCCTCGGTCTTCCTGCCTCGCTCACTCGCCCTCGTCGTTCCTGGCCGCTCTGTGCCGCTCGCCATGGCAGAGGCGAGCTCGAGCTCCAGGCCGTGCCGCGTTCCTCGCCTTCGTGCCGCCTCGGCCCGAGCCATGCACCTCAGCGCCATCGCCACCCTCCCGCGAACCCAGCGCACCGTTTCCCCACCTTCCTCGGCCGCCGGAGCAGTCGACCGTCGGAGCCGCCGCCATCGTCGTCGCTTGCTGTAGTGGCCACGCCACCACAGGCCACCATGGTCCAAACCGAGGGCACTAGCGGGTGCACATGAAACCCCTCAGCCATCGCCGGCGAGCCCCCTCCGGCCGGCACCGCAAGCCTCCGGCGAACTCCCTGCTTAAATTCGCGTTAGGGAGCTCGATCTTGAATTCGACTAAATCTAGGGGGCTAACTTATAGTGCTCTCGGGACTGATTCGTAATTATTTTGCAGAAACTTTGGAAATTCATAGTAAATTGTAGAAAAATCGTAAAATAGTAAATGAGTACTTTTTGGAATCCTTGTGAAATTCTCTATGCATTAGATCTATAATATGGCATGTTTTAGTTTAAAGTTTTCTCTGTAAAAATGGATTTGTGCAGCTAGGTTTTTAATGCTAGATGTATTTGTCATTTTCATAACTGTAGATCTAGGGCTCCAAATGAAGTGAAATTTTTGTGGCATGCTACTCATATGATGTTTAATGTGTGGTAAAAATTTCATGAATTTTGGTTGCCATTTGAGTGATTTATTAGTGCATCTTGCTCTCACATGAATTCTTGCAATAGCAATTTGTCTTTTTCATAGAGGTTGATATACATGTCCAAATAACTTGAAATTTGTACAGTAGACTATTGGGTGTATGTAAGAGCTACTGTAATTTTTGTAGATTTTATTATGGACTTTTGGTATATGTTTATTATTTCACCTTGCTATCTAAATAAATTAAGAAATGCATTAAAAGAATTTATTTAGTGATGAGCACTATGCTTTTTGGTGATCATTTAACATGCACTTTATGATGGTTACATTGGTTGTGGCCAAATATATGTTTGGAATATAAGTTAATATTTATTCTTGCAATTGATGCTTTCCTGGACAGTTTCTGGGACTTTGATAATTGCACCATGAAAATAATGTTTGATGAGAAACATGCTTATAACAAAGTTGTAAATAACTTATTAATCTAGCTTGTGTTAAATTTTGGCCTTATAGTTTATGAGTAATGACTGTTTCAAGTTGGGTTCCAGAAATAGTTTTTCTCTGGAATCTCTGGACCAGATTCTGTAATTATGCATGTTTGACTTGGTTAACTTGAGAATCATGCTAAGATTATTAAAGATTAATTATAGACAATTTCATAAGCTTTCCATAATGTCTGGTTGCATGGCTATTGGATTTGTATAACTCCAGTTATGATCCATACATGTAGATGTTGTTTGCAGTCCAGAAATTGTTAGATGCGAGTTATGGTTGTTTACTCCATGTGTTGCTAAGTGTGTCTTAATCGTGTGTTTACTTGAATGATTATGTGATGCATCTCTTGTTACCATTCATCACATTCATACGCATGCATCTTGCATCTCATTTAGGTTCGCTAGATGCACCACATGAAGGATGAGATGTTAAAGCCAAACCTAAAGACGCTGTTTGGTGGACCTATCCCGAAGATGGAAGGACTAAACAAGTGTCAGGATGGGAGATGCACGCCAAGCGAGTGTCATCAGTCAATCACTAACCTAGTGTTCAATCTCAGGCAAGCCCCGGAGCATTCTAAGCCTCCTACTTTACAAAAGCAATTGAGTATATATATATATATATGTTATATATGTATTGTTGCATTAAGTTATAGGAGTTGAGTGAAACCGTTGATACATTTATTACTATCCTTGCCTACCTTATTATATTCTTATCCTGCTAGGTTTAGGGTCGAATAAATGCTTAGCCCTGCTTAGACCGGTAGCGATCGGTGATTTCCTGTCATCGGCAACTATAGGTGGTTACTGGAAAACTTTAGCTATGGAATGAATGATATCCTGGAAATAACCAAGTGTTGATGGATAACTGGAGACCGGGCGGAATAAGTATTGGGCAACCAGACAGGGTTCTGGGGTGCTTGTAGTTTCCGCCTGTGTCGATTAAGGACCGTCCGTTGTTGTCCCTCGGGTCATGTTGAACGCATGCCTCACATTTAGCTGGCCGAATAAGGTACCTTTCGACCGCGAAGCTGGAAGATTATTCAGGCCGAGTGGATTACCCATAACGCACTGTACCGGAGCAGTAGTGGCAGGATACGGGGGCACGATGATAAGGCCAAAGAGCAGTCGGGCGGCCCCCGGGTACAAGTGGTTCCTGGGAAGCTCGCGACTTTACCTGAATGGTTGACTCGGTGACCAACACCTCACTTAGCGGGTGAGTGAGGTTTGTGTGAGGAATAACTTACCAGCTGGTTAATAATCGATTCGAATCGTCATCGTTCACTGGATAGTAAACACTTGACTCGAGCTACTGCATCATAGTAATGATTATGGAACATGGATGGTTATGTGGATGATGTTGAAAATGCTAAAACTTGAAATGGTAACCTTTGATGTTAATGGTTAATCAAGTGATTGCTTTAGCATAGGTGCTTACCTAGATTGAATAGGTTATAATAGAGATGATGCAAAACACTTAAATTAGTTGATTCATGATAACTTATGCTTTTTTCAAATGAGTCAAGCTAGCCCACTGAAAGAAAGCCTTGCATACTCCTTGGTGTCATTATTTCTGGTTTATGACGGGTAAGTCTAGCTGAGTACCTTCTCGTACTCAGGGTTTATTCCCACTTGTTGCAGGTTGTGATATAACATAGCTACTGCAAGAATTGGAAGACTCCGGCTGTAGTGGCGGAGTGTGATCATGGGCATGATCCGTCTGAGCTATCTTGTCTCTCTTGCTTTTATGGGAATTTGACCTTGGTACTGGCATATATTTGAATTAAGGTGATATTAGTTTTCAAACTACTTTGCTTCCGCTACTTTTGAACTTGAGTTGTAATAACTCTACTAAACTCCGATATATGTTGAATTACTTATGAAATGGATGTAACATATGACCTGTTATGTTGGACCACTATGATCTTGGCTTGTATGTTGGTTGGTTTGAAATCCCTCGTGATTTTATTGGACTACCGGGGTTATAGGAGCTTAAGTACGAGAATTTAATTGCTCCGGCGATTGTTTTTGTACTTTTGTTCTTATAATTTGGGCGGTTCCATGACACCGACCCGCCCACACGCTCCTTTATCCTTTATCCACCGCGTGACGCTCCTGCCTTCCTTCTTCCTCCTCCCGTTCCCTGTCGCTCTCTGCTTCTTCTGCTGCGCATGCCGCGGCTCCATCCCTCCACGCCACCACGCTCCTCCCCTGCTCCTCCACTCTTTGCTCCGCGCCTCCCTCCCTCCACGTGCGACGGCCACGCGAGCTGCTGCTCCCTCCCTTCCTCCCTCCCTCCGTGCGCCCCCTTGACCTCCTATGGTAGCAGATTTGGGGGCGATGGCGGCGGGCACGGCTCCCTCTCTCCCTGCTCTCTCTCTCGCAGTCCGCGACATCCATGCATGGCAGCGGCTTCGGACGAGGTAGGCGAGGTCCCCGATCTGGATCTTAGGCTTCTTCTTCCTCCCTTTCTCCCCCTCTCCCCCTGGATCTGGCCCTCCTTCGCCTTCTCCTCCTCCTCCTCCCGCGTCTGGATCTAAAGGGTGCAACATGCATGTTGCAGTAGTTCTCTCGGGGCTCTCTCTGGATCTGGCCCTCCTCTACCTTCTTCTCCTCCTCCTCTTCCTCCCACGTCTGGATCTAAAGGGTGCAACATGCATGTTGCAGTAGTTCTCTCAGGGGGTTGCAATAGTGTGTTGCATGTTGTTGCAGTAGTTGTCCAGGTGTTGTTGTAACAATGCGTCCCTGGTGTTTCAACTCTCTTTTCATTGTTTCAGTTTATGTTTTCAATCTTATATTTACAGTAGGTGTTCCATCGTTGGTGCAGCAGCTTTTTCCGGTGTTGTTGCAACAATTTTGGTGTTTCAGTAACTATACTATCTATTCGATGTTGTATTTTTTCATGGATTCTCATGTTTCAATGGATAATCTCTTATGTTTCAGTAGTTTGTTCGATGTTGCTTCAGTAACATGCTCACCACGTTTCAGCTGCTCATTCTATCTGTTGCAGCAGCAAGAAGCAGGGAACAGGGTGGGGCGGACTGTGTGGGGAAGGTGGCGACTGGCAGAGGTGCAGAGGCCGACGAGTTGGGGGCGGGGCAGATTTCCGTGTTTTTGGGGTCTTTCCTCCTCCGTCTCCATGGCGGGGGAGGGGTTCGCTATCTATTTCCTCTTCCGTGTAGGGCGGGGCAAGTGGGGTGGGGGAGTTGGTGGTGCATCCGAATGCCCCCTAGAGCCGGGCGTCCGTACGCTAGCAGCTCCCTCCAAATAAAGACGCTCCTCCTGCAGCGCCCATTCATGATTTAGCTCATTCATCTCCCGGATTCCAACGCGTGTCCATCCTTGACCCTCCCGAAAGCCAAAAGCCGAAGAGTCCCCTTAGACTAACCGCACTCATGGACCTCTATATTCATTCTCTATACGTCCTAGTCAGCAAGATTCTCTCCTCTATACTCAATTCTTCCGCATCCATCTATCCTCTATATCATCCTCTATCCACTCTATCCACTGTGGGACTCACTTGTCATTTTATCTAAATATATCCATGTGTGATCTAGTTTTGAAGGATTTATTGAGACGAATTTAATGGTGCAATCGAAATTTAATTTGGATTTTTGGTTTGTGAGTTATAATATTTTTTTCCTTTGTTTAGCTAGTGGGGCCGTCACTATAGAGTATAGAGTAAGCATTGTACCACTTTAAATATAGAGTAAGAGAAATAATAGAGTACTATTTTAGATTAACTAGTGCAACAGTTTTTACTCTATTTTCGTACTAAGCTTTTCGTTTTTAGAGTACCACTGCGGCCAGTGTTAACGCCGCCGGCCGCTGCCATGGACGTTGCCGCGAAGGAGGAGAGGGATCAGGTGTGGTGGGGCCACCGCGCGTGGTCCCTCCTCTCCGCTGTCCGCGCACGGGCGCCGCTAGTGCAGTGCATCACCAACCTCGTCTCCATGGACATCGCCGCCAACGTGCTCCTCGCCGCGGGCGCCTCGCCGGCCATGGTCCACTCCCTCCGTGAGGTGCCCGACTTCACCCCGCGCTGCGACGCCGTGTACGTCAACGTCGGTACGCTCTCGGAGGACTGGCTCCCCTCCATGCGCGCCGCCGCCTCCGCCGGCCGACCGTGGGTGCTCGACCCCGTCGCCGCCGCCGCCTCCGGGTTCCGGATGGAAGCCTGCCTCGAGCTCCTCTCGCTCTGCCCAGCAGTCGTCAGGGGGAACGCCTCCGAGATTCTCGCGCTCGCCTCCCGCTCAGCCGCTGCCTCTTCCAATTTCAAGGTACTTCTCTACCTTCTCCCCGGCATTCTTCTGTTCTTTCTTCAGTAATTCCAATGCAATCAAGGATAAGAGAATGACTAACGAGATTATATGGATTTATTATGGATCGCACTGCATAGGCGCATTATGAAAAACAGTGATTTAACTGAATTGAGGTAAATAAAATGGAACAAACCGCAACTTTTAAAGTTCAAACCTGTATACACCTCTGCTACTGCATTTTTCTATTGACTGATATGATTCACATGCTCCTAACTCAAATCCAAGGAAGGAATAAAAATCCTAACTGAACTAGATGGAGGAACTGTTTGATTGATTTATGAGTGACACACCCTAGCTGCCTAGGAGTATTAGGACTAAAATACCCATTAGTTAACTGAAAAAACGGAAAACAAGAAATTATACTCTAATGTTGTCACCATGTTCTGAAAATTTAAAATATAAATCACTGCATAAACCTTTTCTCCTCTGCTACATTTCTATTGTGTGATTATTTCCATTCCCCTTTACTCTTCACAGTTCTCCATGGCCTATGACAAGCATGTGTACTTGTTAGTCTCCTGAGTGTTACGGCTAGTTTCAGTATGATTTTATCTTGATCCATGCCAAATTATACCCTTTTAGGACTCCAGGAATATCTAGGCCCCTTTGCTCCGTACTGTGCAGATTAGGAACACAAATACACCAGTAATAGTATGTATTCCATTCCCATCTTGCTGCCACTGGAATCAACTTCTGATCAAATTGCAGGGTGTGGACAGCTCACATAGCTCTGTGGATGCTATTGAAGCTGCAAAAGCATTCGCACTGTCCAGCAGCGCTGTCGTCGCGGTATCGGGAGCTGTTGATTTCATCACTGATGGGAAGCAGGTTATCAGCGTGAGCAACGGTGTGCCCATGATGCAGAAGATCACTGCAACAGGGTGCGCTGTGACTGCTCTTATTGCTGCATTTGTCGCCATGGAACCTTCCGATGCCATAGTGGCAGCAGCATGTGCTCTTGCCATCTTTGGTCTGTCGGGAGAGATTGGGATGGAGTCAGCCAAGGGGCCTGCCTCTCTTAGGATGCACCTCATCGACACTCTCTACTGCCTCGATGAAGAAACGGTCACCTCTCGAGTTAGGATTTCCTTGCGACCATGATGCACGGACGCGTGCCATGGCTACTGTTTTTCAGGTAAATACGGAGTTTGGAATAATGCAAAGGCTGAGTTCACTTTCTGCAATGTCTTGATAACATGATACGAGGCAGATCAGTGATTGCCCGTCCATATGAAAATCATATAGACACTCCTGTGACCTTTCACGACTGTGAAATACCTAGATGTAAGATGTGATGTCTAAATTTTGTGCCTGAACTGTCAGCTGCACTTTTTTTTTTTTTGAGGCTTTTACATGAATGCCATTATAAAAGTTGGTAATTCCACATGAGCCATTAAAAAAGTTGAGTTCTCCCAGGTGCCACTGCTCTGAACTTTTTTTGCCCTCCACGCCATTTCCGTCAGATTTGGCTCCGACGGTGTCAAACTGCGGGTGTGAAAAGTCGAAAATACCCTCAGGTGTAAATATGCAATTAATTTTTTTAGCATCTTAACGATCTCAAATGAAAAAACTCAAAACTAGAAAGTTGTAGATCTCGTCGAGATCTACAATATTTATATAAAAATTATTTTCATTTTATTTCGTATAAAAATTATGATTTGATATTATTAATATGTCTTAGAAAAATCATATTTTTATACGAAATAAAATGAAAATAATTTTTATATAAATATTGTAGATCTCGACGATATCTACAACTTTCTAGTTTTGAGTTTTTTCATTTGAGATCGTTAAGATGCTCAAAAAAATAATTGCATATTTACACCTGAGGGTATTTTCGATTTTTCACACCCGCAGTTTGACACCGTCGGAGCCAAATCTGACGGAAGTGGCGTGGAGGGCAAAAAAGTTCAGAGCAGTGGCACCTGGGAGAACTCAACTTTTTTAATGACTCATGTGTAATTACTAACTTTTATAATGACATTCATGTAAAAGCCTCTTTTTTTTTTTTTTTGAAACTAGTTGCACAGATTTAGTAGAATACAGTAGAATGAGGAACCTTGTCATTGATCAGTCCATACTCCATACCGAAGACATGGAGGCACGATGGAGTAATGAACATCACTGGATGTGTATTCTATCTGTCGATGTAGGCACGTTGAGAAGATAAAGCCATGTAGACACGATGGTACCACAGAAACATGGAGGCACGTAAGAGGGATGCTTCCAAGAAGGTACACGAGATCCACCTAACACCAAACGTTGAGATGGCCGAGTTGGTCTAAGGCGCCAGATTAAGGTTCTGGTCCGAAAGGGCGTGGGTTCAAATCCCACTCTCAACATAATTTTTTAATTTTTTATTTAATTAATGGCCTCCCATCTTCCTCTACCATATTCTTTAAACATTTTTTAAAAAAATTATTATTCCTGCTGGCCTCCCATCTATTGCATTCTTCCCATCTTCCTCTAAATATTCTTTAAACATTTTATTAAAAAAATATTTCTGCTGGCCTCCTATCTTTCTATAAACTTTGGTCAATCAAAACTTAAAATTGCATTCTTCCCATCTTCATCTGCCATATTATTTCAACATTTTTTAAAATTTATTTCTGCTGGCCTCCCATCTTTCTATAAACTTGGTCAATCAAAACTTAAAATTGCATTCTTTTTGGAATGCAAGTACTATTATGTAGCTATACTTCAGTAAATGCGAACTCATCATCGCCGGGCCATGGACGGATGGATGCAAATTGATTCTCGATCGCTCCCAGTAGCGATGGACCGAGAAGGAACAAAAACATCGCAATATACCTCATCACCAGATCATGTTGTTTGAGTAGGACTCGCATATAACCTCTTAGCTACTTGTTAAATACTAGTATGTAGTAATTCTGATGGCTAGATCATGGAAATTAACTGAACGTAAGTGTCCATCTAATTATATATACCTGTCTCCAATATATATAATTGACATCCAATGCAAGCAAGCATAGTCTGTCTATCTCTAATCCCCAGCAACAGCTACTAGTAGCTTACATTATGGTTTTCTCTTCTCTATACTAGCTAGTAGTAGGATGAGCTCTTGTGGATGGTGAGGATGTTGAGCATGAGGAGGACGAGGTTGGCGAAGGCGGCGATGAGGGAGACGATGACGGCGGCCATGGCGCGCTCGCAGAAGCGGCCGTAGACGTTGCAGACCTTGGCCCAGCGCACGTGCGAGTTGCCGCGCTCGCCCAGGATGCCGAACTCGGCGGCGGCGCCCACGGCCGAGTAGAGCAGCGCCAGCGCCAGCAGGTCGCCCACCATCACGGGCACCATGGCGGCGCGGCTCCGGCACGCCGCCAGCGCCGCCGCCGAGAACAGGCACACCATAGCGTTCGCCACCACGAAGTAGCTGCATGCGTATACACTTACATGTTCAGTAATCAGTGTACGATGAAAGTGAAATATCCTAATTTTGAGAAAATGAAATTCGGTGGCGGCCCTGTGTTTATTAAGCTTGGATGTTTCAGAGAACGATGACGAGCTATTTTTCAGGAAGAAATGCAGACATTGACACATCTTATTGTGCGTACACAGTGCAACACATGACCATCTGTTAGACAGTGAAGGGAAGTAGTAATAGTCTGTACTGTACTGCCGATTATAATTGGTGGGGTATGATGAGTTTGTGACTGAAAACGAGAGGGAGTAAGTGAGTGCGTGCCTGCGTGGCGATGGATCAGTTGCCCTGAATGCTAGCCGAATAATGCGTTCGTTGTATCGTAGATGTGTGCATCGTTTAAGTGAGTGCGTGCCTGCGTGGTGATGGATCAGTTGCCCTGAATGCTAGCCGAATAATGCGTTCGTTGTATCGCAGATGTGTGCATCGTTTTCATTCAGAGCTAATTATTCCCTGTGATGTTAACAGCGCTTTATTTCTTGGGCCTTGTTAAGGTACAACTATTACTTCATAGGAGGTAAGATCTCAAATAAATCTTAGCCCTTGCAATCTGCACATCCTCCCGTACACGATATATATTTCAATAATAGCTTGTTTCTTGCCATATATGGGTGCACGCGTGTACAGCGTGAGTATATACGCATGCAACAGCCATATTCCAAACTATTGTAGCGGCCTCGTGCCAGACGTGGCACCGTGGAGGTGGAGGTATATCACCTACATGAACACATCTGATGGTATAAATCTAATAAATAACTGTCAAAAGCTAATGACTGATTATAAAAATACCAATGTCGGAATTATAAAAATTACTAATGTTACCAACATACATTTGCAATATATACTAAGTCGTAAAAATACTAATGTCAGGATTATAAAAATAAATAAATAAATAATTTAAATGCCAACAAGTCTCAATTTTTTAAATAAACAACTAAAACACACCTCTACTTTTGTTACATCCGTACAAAAAATACAGCTGACGTTTAGATACCTTGACATCAATTGCAACTACAAGAAGTCAATTAATTAAAAAAGCATCACATGTCCCGTTAGGACTTAAAAAAAATGGAACCAACCAAACAACCGCATGCGGTTGCATGTATTAGATCCAATTGATAGATATTTTACTTAAAATTTTGCTTACTTTCCTATTTATCAAAATAAATATATATATTTATCTTATTACCTCTTAGGAGATAATATGTGATTATATATAGCTATCAAGATCGACGATCCACAGTTATTTGGAGGTACAAGCTCTTATTTGTTTGCTACTACTACAGTATTGGTTAGTGCCTACTACACTGCATATACATTTTACATACACACGATGACCCTTTCATAGTACTAGCTAGCGCTACGACGGACAGCTTATGTGAATAAGTGAATACTAGCACGACTGGGCGCACTGCCGCCACGCCTGCAATGAACAGTGGACGAAATATTTCGAATTCGGCTGAACAGCGTGTGTATAGAAATTCAGATAAACACTGTTGGCACAAAGATGCAATATTTAAAATCCGGATGTACAGTGTCTGCTGCAGTTACATGGGCTTGGGAGGCCAGGGATTTATCCCTGGTTGAGGGATAATACTATGGATGAACCACCTTTGCCGCTTTGCGTGCTCATCTCAGATTTCACCAGGGCCTACCGCGCGGGTAATCAATCTCGCGTGGAACGAACTGAATATAACGCGGGTACATGGAAGAAAGCAGCATCGGCGATGGATTGGAATTGGATCGGTGTATGGATACGGCCGGTGCAGCAGTTGGGCACGCAACTGATGATCGAGACGAGTTTGGCATCAACAGATAGCAATGGAAACACATGGAATGGACAGGCGAGACAACTAAACTCTCGCATCTCTGATTTGCATTAATGCAATTTGTTAAAAAAAAAGCAATCTAGCATTAAATTTGGCTCCGGAAGCATCGACGGCGGATGGATCATTGGATCGGATAGCCTAGCCTTGCCTTCCAATGGCTGGTCCAGCATGCGATGCGAGCCATCATATACGGTACGGAATTACCAGGACTTGCCAGCCGAATGGCGACGACGACGTTGACGGGTCGCCCATCATTCGGTCGGTCAGCAGATCGTCGATTCGGGCAGCTTCGATCCGATTCCGATCCCCCAACCCAAATCTCTATCCGGATCGATCGGCCTCTCCGCCTTTTTTTTGTAAAGGGCCAACCGGTGGCCGCTCGGACCTCATCACGAATTTCCTCGTCAGGATCAGCTGGAGCACCACATGGGCCCACATATGAATGGGATGATGGTGGGCAGTGTTATGTTAGCCGTCCATCGAGACCACGATCACGACGCATCAGGCATGACGATCGATCAGCTCATATCTTCGTCGTCTCCTGCTTTCGTCGCACACTAATGCATGGTACGGACAGGCCACGTGGTGTGCCCAACGCGCCACGCATCTCCGTCCTTGGCCAGGTCATGCTCGCATATATGTATAAGGCCGTGTATGCTATGCATATGACCTCGATCACGCTCTAGCCGCACATATAGGCCGCGTTCACTTGCCATGCATACCCAAAATATTTTCTCTTTCACCCATCACATCGAATCTTTAGACGCATGCATGAAGCATTAAATGTAGGTAAAAAAATAACTAATTACATAGTTTGTCTGTAAAGTTCGAGACGAATCTTTTGAGTCTAATTAATCCATGGTTGAACAAATTTTACCAAATAACAACGAAAAGTGCTACAGTAACTTTTCACCCAAAATTTCTCAACTAAACACACCCATATAGGTGGAGAGTATGTCTTGTCATTTTCTAGGCCATCCCCATGCATGCATCCTATCCTAAACATTGGTTGATGCCCCAATTGACTACTACAGTAGTATGTACAAGCTCGTAGTGCCACTACGACATATACTCTCGTACTACTGCAATATTAATAAGCTACTAGCTAAGTTCAATGTCATGCTGTTGCACGTATTACATCGTACACGTCCCTGACCCTAACTATGCGATAAAATCATGAACTATCCAACATACGAGCTACTGTTTGTAATGTTTACAGCTCGGTTACGTAAAGTGGATCAAGGTTAAAAAAAACTAAAATTCACACCAGCTCTACCACAATTAATATTGTTTCAGAATTCCATTTGGTTGCGGCGTCCTTGTCTGTAGTATCAGAGTAGTGTATGCTGAGGTTTCTTTTTAGGTAGGAGAAAGAGAAGGCCCGCTTTGTTTTGCCCGTACTACGTGGAACCAAAAGGAGCGCGTGACGACGATATATGGAGGATGCTGCCGATCGCCCTCGTTCGCGAAAGCATTTTGTTTGTTTGTTTCTCTATATATATCTATCGGTCCACAGTACTCCACCCTATAAAGATTTGAGAGAGATCGGCCGGTGGGAATATATATCCGGATATATGTGCACGTATACACGCGCAAGCATACTAGAAGCAGGGGCAACACGTATGGAACACAATCATAAACGGTGAAAGTCCATCCATACGCTGCCGCAACATGTATATGTGCTGCCTCGTATCTGGAACGACGATACATCTCTGTGTAGCTAGCTCTAGGAGGACGACATCTATAACAACTAGTACGCCTAGGGACTATAAATAAATACAGCAAAACAACAAGCGTAGAGACCAGTAGACTGCAGTGTGGCAGCATGTGTGACATGTGTGCATATGCAGGGCAGACAATTTGTTTCGTGATCGAATTTGTAGCGGTACGGTAGCAGTTTTTCTTGCCTTTTCTTGTTTTTTTTTCCACCGGTGCTGGTGCGTGGGGGTGGGGTGGTGTGTCTTTTTTGTAATCGCTGGCTTTTATTACCTTCTATCTAATAAATAAACTTGTTCAGCAAATCTCTTGTTGATTTTTTAAATAATTTATTTCGTGATTGAATTTTAATTTAGGAAGTGCTTGCTGCTTCGACAAGAAACGAGTTTCACTGTAATAATGTTAGACAAGACATGCAAGTGCGCACCGGAATAATTATTGACCCGCGCATTTTTCAAACGTACTACTCCGTACGAGACATACTTATTTATACTCTTACTAAGTTTGTCCTGTGTTTAATAAATGAGTGTCACTTCCTACCTGGTAACTAGTACGTACCCTCATGTTGCATGTCATGAACACATCAAAAAAGTAAAAGATATAGGAAAAATTAAATAGAAAAAAGACCGATGTGGAGAAGAAAATAAATGCGAGCGCGGCAATTATTTGTGAAATCATCAAGCGGCGTAGTCACTCACATGGCCAGCTAGCAAGATAGCGCTACGACGACGACAAGAAGACGAGCAACATCGAGCAAGCCGCGGTGGAGAGATAGAGAGAGAGGCTTACACGAAGGCGGAGGAGTAGGACCAGTTGGCGGTGGAGGGCACCTCCAGCGGCGGTAGCGTGTCCGTGATGGTGATCCGGATGGTGCTGGTCTGCCGGTCCACGCCCATCACCACGGCGGACACCAGCGTCGACGCCAGCACGAACACGCGCAGCGCCACGCTGCACCCGTCCACCGGCGCCGCCGCCCTGCCTCCGGCCCCCACGCCCGCTGCTGCGCCGGAGCCCATGTAGTAGCCGTAGCCGGGGCCGGGCCGGCGGCTGCTGCCGTTGACGGAGCCCACGCCCACGCCGTTGAGCCCGGGCTTCACCCGCGGCGTCTCCATGAGTTGAGAGCGGCGCGCACGGCGGGCGGTTCTTGGGCGAAGGGTAGGCAGGCGGAACGCGGGGCGTGCCTGTGCCTGTGCGGCAGAGAGCGTGGGATGTATGGATGTGTACTGGATGGACAGCCTACTCACTGGTTGAGGAAGGTGCCGTTGCGTACGGTTGGTCGTCGCACCGTACGTGGGCCGGGGTATTTATGGCGGAAAGGGCTGGGATTCCATCGGCACGATGGCTACGGTTGATTACCGCTCACTGCCGTAGCGACTTTAGGATGCGGAAGTGGGTTGGGGTGGAATTTAAACTAAATTTCACATTAATTTGTTCTAACACATATGGATTGAGATGAATTCGATAACATCTAAACAAGGCCTTAAAGTATAAGATCACGAGATGCCATGTCACTTTAGATAACGATAGAAATCCAATGCGTGGTACGGATGAAAACTTAATTATTTTTTATTCTCTTTCGAAATTGAAACTTCGTTATATATTTTTCATTGGACTTAATAGATCACTCACTGCAAGTTTCGTTCCGGTTTTACAAACTTCTTTTTTCTGATTAGCCATGAATTCATGAAATCGTAAACCAAGAGGTTCTAACTTTCTGGGTGCTTAGTATCCTTGTATAAACATGAATCTCATTAGGTGATGGACCATCCATTAGAGACGCAGTTGATGATGGAGAAGCTAGGAAGACGGTGTAAAAGACTTCAAATCCAGTCGCAATCGTCCGCTTCACTCACGCTACGACTAAGAGGGAATGTTAGAAATAAAGATATATATGGTTAGAGATATTTAGATATGGAAACAAATTCTATGATAAAGATAGAGTCCTAGAGATAGAATAAAATTAGGCCTAGTATAACTAAACTAATTAATCTATGAATTATTAGCGAGAGACGGCTTCTTAGAGAATTTTGTAGTTTGATCTCTCTGGGGCGGCACAAGCAAAAGATAGGATCGAACGACGCTAGTCTATGTCTCTTGATATCGTGGAAATAAAATATTGGGTATGAAGAACCCTAATTAATCTCTTTTTTTTGGAGGGGAATTACAAATTCCATTACTCGACCGTCAGCTGTTATGCACTAAAAAGAATATGGGAACTAATTATGTGTAAGCATTCTACTTAGTTTATGTTTAGATTAGAATTCTTGCAAAGTAGAACTCTGCTTTCTCGGCGTTGCCGCACACCTACTGCTGGGCTAGCCCGCGATATGTGAGATCATATGGAGAGAGTTAGTGGGGTATGGCCATGTGGGGGAAGCCGATACGCCTCTATTGCCTTCATCAGATAGAAAGAGAACTGTATATTCATCAAATATAAATAAAGAAAGAACCGTATGGCGTGTACACAATTTTGTATTTATTCAATGATGCGGAAATAAAAAAGGTAATGTAATAAATCATGTATAATAACAGGTAAATATAATTTGAAAGTAAGGGAAAGCTAAAGCCTATTACTTGTCTCAAGCTGCTAAGGAAGGATATGTAATATGAAAGTAAATCAAGATCTATATAATCGATGTGCAGTGGGAAAGTTAGAGCAATCCCAGTGTATATTATCCAACTCCCTCTTAAGTCTTAACCCCAACAGATCAAAAACTGATATCTCTTCGCTAGGATCATGCGACGTAAGCGCCACTTGGCAGCAAGATATGGAACCTGTACACTCTTGAACAATCATCTTCCTTGATCCCATTACAATACTGTGTTAAAGCATTTCTCTTGGATCCTCTGCTTGCCTCTGCCATCCTACAGCAAAACCTACTCATCACACAGAACAAGTTGCAAAAACAATATCCAGGTAAGGTTTACACAGTTCGATATGAAAGAAAGAACAACTGCCATCCTACAACCCTCTCAATTCGAAATCTTCTATCTAGATTTTTCCCAATTTAATTCTAATGCAGATGTTGTAGCAGGCATGACAAAAGCAGTTTCTTAAATTCTCAATCAAAGCAAGGGCGAAGAATATGGAAGATAAACGGAACATACCTTATGGTTTGAAGGCGTGATTGTCTCTGCTAGCTCCACGCGGACGATTAGATGGAGGTGTCACCGAGGAGGTAGGCATGCCTGCTGTTTGTTCGATGCGGAAGATGCAGCAGGCAGCGGGTGGAGACCGGAGAGAAGAGGTCAGCGAGTGGCGTGTTGTCAGTGCTCGGCCATTTCGAGCATCTGTGGCGTGGGTTTGTGATATTTTACCTGATTAGAGATGCATAATTATAAACCAAGGTAGCTCGAGTATAAGAGCTGAGGCTAGCTATGCAATTCGAAGGTAAGTTAACAATTTTCTTTGATAAAAATCATCGGGGAGAGATGAGGAGATACGTTCCAAAGGTAATGGAAAAGCCTAACACATGCACAGGACATGGAAAACTTTTTAATTTGCTACAACTCACGAAAATTGACTGCTAGAGTAAATAAAAAAGTTATTGAGTGCATCTTAGGTTATGAACCTAGATCGGTGGTTAATTACTTATTAGGCATTCTCTAATATCCCTGTATTTGTGCAGGTTAACTTTAGATCATGAAAAGAAATGGATTCTTGTAGGAGCACTTAATCTATATATGAAGTTGCGTTGCAAGAATTACTAACAAGACATGATTCACTTATGCAAACAATCACTTGACAGCATTGTTTGTCTGGAAGTGCCATGTCGAGCTTTGTTGTATACCTTATGAGAGGTTTGTCATGCTTTTTAAAATCAAGATCACATACACACCACCTACATATGCACTATTCCTACACTGGGAGTAGGAGCAATCATTCTCCATTTTCTACTCAGATCCACCTTAAAATATTTTTCTCCTATACATGGAGAGAACACCCAAAAATTTAACCTATAGGGCAGCCCCAAATAAATGCTCTAATTTCTTGTTGCAATCTCTCTCAAATATTTTGTATGCAAAAAGAAAAGGCATGTGGCTATAAAAAAAGAGAAAAAATGGACAAGTGTCCGAAGTAGAATTAGGGGCAAAACCCACCTGAAAAAGAAGAAAAGAAAATAAAGATAGTCCATGTTTTTCTGCAATTGTTTTCAAATCCAAATAAGAGAAATGTCTTCAAAAGAGTAAAAGTAGAATTAGAATTAGACACCCTATATACACCTATCCAACATATTTCATACACATGCACATCTTGATTTGATTGTATGATTTAACTCTTTTTGGATTTATTGTTTGACTTTACAATATATGAATTACAAGTATGTTTTTTCTTGTTTTGCCACTCCTATGAGCTCCACTGTAATCCTTAGTTGTAGGGAAAGAAAGGCATAACATTGTTATGCCTTGGTAAAGATCCACAAATACCACATATATTGAGAGATTTGAGAGTGTCATACAATGAAAGCTCTGAGTTTTATTTTAAAAACTTACAAAAACTCCGAAATATCGGTTGAGTGAAGAGCTTGAGACATAGTGCTTGACTTATTTGTTCTGTCTTTCAATTGCTCAAGAGTCAAGACCCAAGTGAAGGCTAAGAAGCTCCATAGTTGAAGGTAATATGGGTGAGTTTGAAAGTTAGAGCAGTTTTGTTTAATCCAGAGGAGATTTTTTGTTTGAAAGCATGTGTACTTTTAAGGCGTGAAAGCATTGAAGCAACTCCTAATCCAAGTTTATCTAATTAGGCTTTGCTAAGGGACTAGCAAAGGGTAAGCTTGGGGGATTCTTGTTGACGGTCGTTAACGTCAACAATATATAGTGAAATAAATATGAGAGAATGGTCAAAATACATGAAAACATAGAAGATTAGGGTGTTATCTAACGAAATCCATGAACTTTATTGAATTTTAATGTTTGCAGGGAGTTATACAAAAAAGTGGAGAGACATACCTAATTATTAAAATAATTTTTAGAATTTCGCCGCGAGATAAATACTAGTATATTATAGATGACCCTAGAAGACACCGAAATGAAGCAGAGACCGAGTGCCTGCCAGGTGGGGCCGGCCGGCCAGGGGGGTGGCCACCCCCTTCTCCCCTTTTCACGAGCTTCTGGAGTATTCTTCTACCGACCTTGAGGATCAATCCTAGCCCTACGTGAAGTCGGTCAGCATGGTGGCCATCTTTTGCAGATGCCTCGTGAGCCGCCATTTGGTTGCGCGTGTAAATCTTGCCGACTTCATCGAACCCTTAAGCGTCCTCGCCCCGCTTGGCTGTCGTAGTCGGTGTCCCACGTCCACGCCGATGCCACGCGGTTGCGGTGGAGTCCGCCTCGCCGGTGACCTACATATCCGTGTCGTGATGTGGTTGGTTCGCTGTGGCTCCTCGTCGGTAGGCGGCGACCACGAGCAATTGCCCTGGGCTAACATGCCCATGCCACGCCACGCTCAGGTCGCCCGCGTGGGCCGCGCGGCCGCGCCTCCTAGCTGATAGCTGGCGACTGCGATTGTGGTCCGCTCCTCCGCGGTGGCGGCCGCGCCCGGCTGCCCTGGGGACCACGCCCGTGCGACGCCGCGCTTGGCTTGACAGCATGGGTCGCGCCACCTCGCTGGTGCCTAGCGCCTGTGCTACCACGACGGCGGCCACGCTTCTGCACGGTTGGTTGCGCCCTTGCCGTGGCCCATGCATCTCGGCCTAGGAGGCGGTCGCGGAGGGGGCTAGGAGCTGGCGGCGCGGCAAGCGGAGGCCGTAGGCTGGCCACAGTTACGAGGAGGATGGGCTGCCCCTTGCCGTTGCCCATGCGCCGTGGCCGAGGCGGTCACCGGGTTCGCAACGAGTGAGTGGCCAGGTTTGCGGGTTGATGGGTGATAGGCCCGATAGAACCCGCATCGGACGGTCAGTATTGTACCAGGGCCGATCCAACGGTTAGCTGGTTAGTGGGTGACGTGGCCCGATCCACTGCCCGTCTTTTGGTTCAGGAATCGTATATAGAGATGGGCTGTGCTGGCCAATTGGTTTATGGGCTTGTTGGTCAAAATCTCATACAGCCTATGGAAATGGGCTTGGCCCTTGAAAATCTGAGTGGAATATGAATGAATTATATATAAAAATATAGGCCAAAATAATATATACGATCGTTGTGCTTAATAGTGGGCACGATTCATAGTAATTAGGTGTATAATTACATTTGGCCCACCAATAGCTTACTCAGGCCCTGTTTAGTTCCTTCAAAGTTCCAAAAATTTTACAAGATTTACTGTCACATCGAATCTTTGGATGTATGCATGGAGCATTAAATATATGTAAAAAAATAACTAATTACATAGTTTGGTTGTAAATCACGAGATGAATCTTTCGAACCTAATTAACCCATGATTGGACACTAATTGCCAAATATAAACGAAAGAGTTACTGTACTTCCAAAAATTTTACAGGTGCAACTAAACACAGCCTCACTATATGGATGTAAGTAGGTGTCAAGGTGTGTTGATAGGGGTGAGTGTGCGTGCGTGTTGTGGATGTCTGCGTTGTACTGTGTAATTCTTAAATAATTTAGTGGGAAAAATCAATCGTTATAAATTTATGACACAGTAAAGATCATCATAAAATTTGTAACAAAAAACATATTTACGTCATAAAAGTATGGTATGTCTGATACCCTGCTATGTCGTTCAGCCTCCACTACATTTTTTTTCCCTAGATCTGTCTCTAAATTAATCGGGTGCAATACAACGCAACAACTAATTCGCTACAAGAAATAAACGAATGTACTTAATTTCTAGTCCGCTCGGTGATCATCAGGAGATCAGTTCATCATCACAGTCACAGCTTAAACCGCCGCCGCCGCGGCCCCCAATCCAACAAACCCGCGGCTCGGAGACATCACCGCCATGTCCAGCTGCTGGCCGAACCACTCTGTCGCCGTGCAAACGCCTGGCACGGCCACTTCTTTGGGCGTCAAGAAGAAACGATCCTTGCCGTTGTCCCTAGCTCCCTCAACGACGCCATTAACCGCCGCCAGAAACGTTCCCACGATCCTCGCCGCAGGGCTCACGACGTCCGTCTCCCACGCGGCGCGCTGTGCGTTTGTGTTCCAGGCGTCTCCGACCTTGAGCTGAAGCACCTGTGTGACATCGAGGCGGTGGATGCTCCACCCGCGGAGGCCCTGGAGCCGGTGGATCTTCTGCAGCTGGCGGCGCGCCAGCACGCACGTGTTGGCCTTGATCTCGTCGACCGCCGCAGCGAGGAGCCGCTCTCGCAGCTCGTCGTCGCCGTCCAGAGCACCCGCGGCCTCGATCCGGAAGTATCCGTCCATCTCCGGCACGCCGATGGCCCTCCGGATGCCCCTGGAGTAGTCGGCGTCGTCGTGCCGGAAGAAGGCCCGCACCTCGCGGACGAGCCCCTGCTCCAGCATGCAGTCCACGCGGCTGCCTATGTAGCGGTCCAGCACGGGCAGGTCGCTGTCCACCCAGAGGAAGCAGCACTCGTAGCGCCTGCGAAAGCCACCAGCCGCAGCAGGTTCCCCGCCGTCGTCCAGCAGCGCCTCCAGGTACCTGTTGGATCCCCCGGCGATGATCGGGACGTGGCGCCTCTCTAGGACGGACTCGACGGCGCGCGTGGCGTCCCTGCAGAAGTCGGCGGCGGTGTAGTCGGCGTCGGGGCTCACCCCGCCGATCAGGTGGTGTGGCACGCCCTGGCGCTCCGCGGCGGTGACCTTGTTGGTGACGACGTCGAGGCCGTCGTGCACCTGGATCTTGTCGGAGTTGATCACCTCTCCGCCGAAGTGCAGCGCGAGATCGACGGCCAGCTTGGACTTGCCGGTGGCCGTGGCGCCCATGACCACCACCACCTTGGCCTTGGTCTTGCTGCCTCCGCTCGCCGTGGCACCGTTAACACCCGCCATCATGCGTGTGTGTACGTGTACGTGTACGACTGTCTTTCACAGTGTTAACACAAGCTTGTAGCTGTAGTGTAGGCGAAAGAATACCGTGCATGGGTCTCCGATTTTATAGTGATGCTTTGGTTCCAAGCGCACGGCACGAAGTCAGTCACTGTCGTGACCAAGGTTTACAATTTTGGCGAAATATCGCCGAAATTTCCGAAATATCGCCTCTTTCACTGAGGTCCGAAAAAAATCATATTGGTCAAAATTTTTCGCTTAAATTCATTTTTCTCTCCAAAATTACACCAAACCACACTAAAATGACCTTCTATATCCTCTAGTCTTATCCAAGCCCTAAATTTCTTCAAATTTATTTAATTTTTTCACTCACACATTCGATCACACTAGCATATATATATGTAGCTCACCCATCGTCAGGTCGCTGTATTACCGTGGTGATATATTGTGTTATTTCGTCAATGTTATATAAATTTGTGACGGATGATGGATTAGAGAGTTTTTCTACTGAAATAATGTCATTTTTTAAAAAATCAATTTGAATTTATTTAAATTTGACCATATATTTTCGAAATTTCTGGAATTTCATATTTATCGTCAGGGACTGAATTTTTTTCCTACTGGTAAAAAAAACCTTGGTCGTGACTGGTGTTTCTCCAACAGTTCATATGCATGTGTCTTCTTGGACAGTTCGCGAGTTGGCGACAACGAAAGCCCTAACACGTCTTGTGCCAGACCTGGCTTGGGGTTCAATTAAATTACTTTTCAAGCCTTTTGACCGGTGCAGCGTTTAATTGTCCTGTGATCCTCCTGTCTCCAGACTTGCAGACGTGATGCAGTCACGAATAGTTCGCACGCAGGTTGTCAAACTCGGGTTTTTCCGTAGGCCGTGTTTAGTTCCAGAATCGGGGTACCAACTTGAAACAATGCGTAATAAATGCGTATCGTAGCATTTCATTTGTATTTGGTAAAAATTGTCTAAATTTTGACTAATTAGTCTCAAAATGTTCGTCTCGCAAAGTATAACAAAACTGTGCAATTAGTTTTTAATTTCATCTACATTTAATACTCCATAAATATGCCGATATTTTGATATGATGAGAATCTTCTTTTTGCATAGTTAAATTTAGGGTAGAAATTGGTAACTAAAGCAGGCCGTAACTCTATATGCTACGACAATTATAATGGCGTTATGGTATGTACGTCTTCCGGGCCCACCTAATAGGACACCGCATGCAATTTGAATAACTGGGTCCTCGAAAAAAAAAGAAACATGCTGCAGGTTGGCTATTTGATGCTATTATATGGATAATCGACTTCATTTCCATTATATTCACGCACGCACGTGCACACACACAGCTGACCAGCTTATTGTATTTTCCCATGCATATATGGCGCCAGTATCAGTGTGACTCCACAATATTAGTGTTTGACATAGACCGATGGTTGTTATTTGTCTGTCCTCTCAACACACTTGACCACACAGTCGATCGAGTTTGGAAGGCGCTGCTCGCGTCAGGGGACCTTGGTTGGGTCTCACTTGTCACCGAGTGAACACAGTGAATTCGTTGCAGTCTGTGGATCCAGAACGACTCTGGAACGCATCTGCAAATTATCTAACGCGTTAATTTTGACAAATCTACTCTGTTTCGAAAATCGCGACAAGTCTACCTTTTTGCCGTCCTTGTCGGGGGTCATGATCATGTTGTTGTAGTATGGATAGGCAGGATTTTTTTATAGAAAAAAAAGAATATATTAATATCTCAGCTTCTGCATCGACCAATACATATAGCTATAGCTAACCACAGGCACGTCAAAACCACGTAAACTCAAACACAAAGCACGCACACCGTAGCTTCCGGCCCTAGTTGCCTCATCAAAGATAAAAGTGTCACACATGTCATCCAGTTGCCAGTGAAAACGCCTCCTCACGCCAGATACAACCGCCACAATGCGAGACCGTCCGCCGCCATACCATGCAGGTCATCTTGGCAACACAAATCTGCTGGCACCACCTCTCACGCCGGCCTCCTTGCCAACTTCGTGGGCGCCTTCCACGCTGACCTCCTCGCAAACTTCGTGGTCCACTGCTAGCAGATGCAAGGCCCTCCAATCGCCACGCCAATGCCCTCTTCTTGACCGCCTTCCTCCGTCGTTGACACCACAAACTTAAATCCTCAACTAGGCCTCCACCTACCTCGCCACGACGTTGGCTGCCGCAGTAGACTGACCGAGCACAATCTTCCAAAACGATGCCTCCAAGGAGGAACGCGACGCCACTAGCGCCGCCGTCGCCTCACTAGAAGGTCCAGGTTTTCACCCAGGGAAGACAAGTCATACATAGGGAAGAGGACCGATCGATTGACGCTTCTAAGGAAGAAAACGGCGTATGGAGACGTCGCCATCATCGGCCCAAGAGGGGCAAAGCTTTTGCCATGGCACCTCAATCTCGTGCACAGCATTGGCCACAGCCTGTCCACTGCACCAGCCGCCACCCTGTCCGACCGAGCCACCTGCTGTCGTCGATGCCGGTAGCCACCGTCACCGAACTCGTCACCCTGGCACATACCACAGCCCCTCGGAACCAGCCAAGACTTACCAGCACGAGGGCCTAGGCTGCGTAGCAGCTCCAGCCACCATCGTACCAATGACTCCCCACGCCGAAACAGGGGCAGGAGATCACGGATCCAGGCACAAGGCCACCAGATCCGGTCGCGGAAGCGGGATCCGAGCCGGCCGGCCAGCCAGCCACGACCCCGAGGCCACCGGGCACCGCCGAATAGTTCGAACGCCACCGTTGGCCGGCCGCCACGCCTTCGGTCAGGGCGAGCCAGATCTAGCCGCTCGGGCTTCAGATCCGACCACCGAACACCTAACCGGCGGCTCTGGCCATCGTCATCCCCTCCGAAAGCCTCTCAGCGCCTCCGCGCGCTAAGCCCGCCGTGCCCGACCACGACGCCGTCCCAGTCACCGAGCACAGTCCCTGCACGAAGGTGCTCGCGACCTTCCTAGGCGAGATCCTCGCCGCCACCGTCCTTGGGGGCCGCGTAGGCCTACCAGCTGCACCCTCTGGCGCGCGGTGAGGGCAGGGAAGGTGCTACTGGTTGGTTGCGGCGATGCCTAGGGTTGTCGCCCGAGCCGCCCGTGCGGTGGGCGACGCGGGCCGCAAGGAAGGTCCAACCTCAAGATATGTGGAAGATGGGGGTTTGTTATCGCTCCTTGCTTAGTTCAGTTTACAGGATGGATGGCCATATTAGGAAATGTAACTTATCACGTGTACAATGTGTACCATGTACATAGGAGCTGATAGAGTGTGCGTGTGCATTGTACTTCAAGGTTAGTTAGCTCCTAGATTGTAGGCTAAGTTAGGCATGATCTTGCTATGCAAGTTGTTGTAACAACCCTCCTGTAAACGCCACGCCAGGGGCTTTTCCTGGCCGTATATAACATGAAGCCGAGCACCGGGAGAGGTGTCTCATTCCCTCCATTTCTCACATGGTATCGAGAGCCTCATTCCTTGCGGTAAAGATCCATGCCGTTTCCTCACCTCGCTTCCTCCTCGAGTGCATCTGCTGCTCCATCTCTCGGCTTCTCTGTGACTGAGAAGTTGGCGCGGAACAACTATCAACTATGGAAACTTCAAGTCACCTCCGCGCTGAAGGGAGCGCAGGTGGCATCCTTCATCCTGCCGGATACGGCGCCGCCTGCCCCATTCCTGAAGGTGGAGGAAGGTACCGGCGTTGACAAGAAGGAGGTGGACAAGTCCAACCCCGACTATGAGATGTGGGTGGCAAAGGACCAATCGGTCATGTGCTTCCTACTTGGATCTCTCTCCAAATAGATCTCCCTGTAGATTCCCACCACGCTCACTTCTGCAAAGGAGGCCTAGGGCGTCATCGAGTCGATGTTCGTGTCACAATCTCGTGCGCGGCTCATCAGTACCCGAATGGCGTTGACTACCGCGACAAAGGGTGCATCGACGATCACAGAGTATTTCCAGAAGATGAAGAATCTGGCTGACCAGATGGCATCGGCCGGGAAGAAGCTCAAGGATGATGAGTTGATCTCCTACATCCTCACCGGACTCGACGTTGAGTACGGCATGATGGTGTCTGTTGTGGCATCACGTGTCGAACCCATGACCATTGGTGAGCTCTATACACAACTTGCAAGTTTTGAGTCCAGGATGGAGATGCGTGGAGGCGGCGGTCAGCAGTCTACCACGAACATGGTGGCCAAGAGTGGCCGCAACAACCAGAACCATGGTGGGGGCCGTGGCAATGGAGGCCACGGCGGCTTCACCCGCGGTAGCAAGGGCGGCCGAGGTGGAGGCCGTCCACAAGGAAGCAACTTCCTCACCGACGTCTATTGCCAGCTGTGCGGGAAGGAAGGCCATACGGTGGTTCGGTGCTTCAAAAGGTTTGATGCGATCTTCACCGGGCCACCTCAGAAGTCTGCGTCCACTGCTACCTCTTCATCCTACGGCGTAGACACAAATTGGTATATGGATTCGGGGGCCACCGATCACATTACCAATGAGCTTGAGAAGCTCTCATTCCGTGACAAGTACCACGGCAACGACCAAATCCATGCGGCAAACGGGCAAGGTATGGAGATTTCGCATGTTGGTCATAGTACATTGCAATCCCCTTCCAATTCTCAGATTCATCTTCGAAATGTTCTTCATGTGCCACATGCAAATAAGAGTCTCGTATCTGTTAATCATCTCGCTCGTGATAACCCTGTATTCTTTGAGTTTCATCCCGACCATTTTTCTATCAAGGAACAGGCAACGAAGAAAACCCTTCTCAGAGGCAGATCTGAAGGAGGGCTCTACCCCCATCAAGTCATCTTCGTTTAGTTCATTCGAGAATAAAGAAGCTCTTAGTGTTTCTCAACCTTCAGTGTCGCTATGGCATCATAGGCTAGGTCACGCTGCTACTCCTGTTGTCCAGCAAATACTTAGTCTCCATAAGCTTTCATTTCTTAGAGATAAGAATAAGCACGTGTGTGATGCGTGCCAACAGGGCAAAATTCATCAATTGCCCTATCCAAAGTCATCTAGTGTGTCAACTAGACCTTTGGAGCTTGTGTTTTCTGATGTTTGGGGTCCAGCACCAAAGTCTGTTGGTCATTTTTCATATTATGTGAGCTTCATTGATGATTTTTCCAAATATACTTGGGTTTATCTTATTAAGCACAAATCTAAGGTGTTTTCATGTTTCCGTGAATTTCAAACTCTTGTTGAACGACAACTCAATTGTAAAATTTTGGCTATGCAAACGGACTGGGGTGGGGAATACCAATCCCTAAATTCCTTCTTCAAGCAAGTCGATATATCCCACCACGTGTCCTGTCCATATGCGCACCAGCAAAATGGGTCGGCAGAACGAAAACATCGCCACATTATGGAGATGGGCCTTACCCTCCTAGCGCATTCATCCATGCCTCTGAAATTTTGGGATGAGGCCTTCCTCACTGCCGTATTCATCATAAATCGCTTACCCTCTAGAGTCATCGATCATGATACACCTCTACATCGTCTATTTGGTCAAGAACCCAAGTATGCGTCCCTCAGAACTTTTGGCTGCGCGGTATGGCCTAATTTGAGACGCTATAATACACGGAAACTTGAATTTAGATCTAAGAAATGTGTGTTCCTTGGTTATAGCAACCTTCATAAAGGATTTAAGTGCCTCGATCCTTCGGACGGGCGCGTTTACATCTCACGAGATGTAGTCTTCGACGAGCAGCTCTATCCTTTTTCCTTCCTTCGTCCTAATGCAGGAAAACAGCTTCGTGCTGAAATAAATCTCTTTCCCACATCCTTGCGTACTGCCACTTCCTTCAGGGATGCAATTGTGCATAACAAGCATTCGATTTCTCCTAACGCTAATGATGCTTCTATTAGTGCACCAGACAACCCTTTGGATGCAGGTGAAAACGGCGCATCGAATGCTGCAACGGTGGAAGAAAACGGCGCTGAAACAGCACCTAGCGCCCCATATTTCATGTGTGGGCAATCAGGGAGCAGTGCAGTTCGCGAGGATGATGCGCCTACTCTTCCCGGCGGCGGTAACGGCGCATCTACTCCGGGATTGGCTCCGCAGTCGTCGGGATCGGCAGCGACAACACTTGAGATCTTTGGCTCGGGATCCTCTGCATCGGACTCGTCTGTGCATCTCTCTGGATCGCTGGATGCGGCTGCACAACCCGATCTGGCCCAGTTGGGCTCCGCAGCTGAGGCTGATTCGCCCGAATGCGCTGTGCCGAGTGTGGATGCGGCCCCTGGTGTGTCATCAACCACGTCCATGTCTTTTGGCCCTATAACTCGGGGTCAGCGGAGGATTGTGTGCCCCAAACAACGCACAGATGGAACTGTGAGGTGGTGTATGACATCTACAGCAGTATCTGATGAACCGTCGTCGGTCGATGCAGCCCTTCAAGATCCTAGGTGGGTTCAAGCGATGAATGATGAGCATACAGCCCTGCTCCAAAACCGGACATGGCACCTAGTTCCTAGACCAAAAGGTAAAAATATAATTGGATGCAAGTGGGTTTATAAGGTTAAAAGGAAAGCTAATGGGTCGGTGGACCGGTATAATGCTCGGCTAGTAGCAAAAGGTTTCAAGCAAAGGTATGGCATCGATTATGAAGACACCTTCAGTCCGGTTGTTAAAGCAGCAACTATTCGTCTTGTACTCTCCATAACAGTTTCCAAGGGGTGGTCACTAAGGCAACTAGATGTCAAGAATGCTTTTCTTCATGGTATTTTGGATGAGGAAGTTTACATGCATCAGCCACCTGGATATGCAGATAAATCTTGTCTCAATTATGTTTGCAAGCTTGACAAAGCATTGTATGGCCTCAAGCAGGCCCCAAGGGCGTGGTACTCGCGGCTGTGTGGCAAGTTACAAGCATTGGGTTTCATCCCGTCAAAGTCAGATACCTCTCTGTTTTACTATTGTCGAGGGGGTCATGTTATATATGTGCTGGTTTATGTCGATGACATCATCGTGGCAAGCTCTTCTCCTCAAGCGGTTGATGCCCTTCTAGTTGATCTACAGAAGGATTTCGCCTTAAAAGATTTGGGTCCGCTGCATTTCTTTCTCGGCATTGAGGTCAAGAGGAATTCACACGGTTTGGTGTTGTCTCAATCTCGGTATGCCTCTGATATTCTGTCTCGGTCTGGTATGGCAAATTGCAAGTCCATCGACACCCCTCTCTCAAGTACGGAGAAACTTAGTGTTACCGAAGGACGTAGCTTGAGCATGGATGACTCGACACGCTACAGAAGTTTGGTTGGAGCACTGCAGTACTTGACTCTTACTCGACCGGATATAGCCTTTGCGGTCAATAAGGTTTGCCAATTTCTTCATGCTCCTACCACATCACATTGGAGTGCTGTCAAGTGTATTCTACGCTATGTGAAAGGGACTGTCAACCTTGGGTTCAAGATTTCTCCGTCCAAGTCCATGCTAGTCAGTGCGTTCTCTGACGCTGATTGGGCAGGGTGCGTTGACGACAGGCGCTCCACCGGGGGATTTGTGGTTTATCTCGGTGGTAACTTGATTTCTTGGAGCGCCCGCAAGCAGCCCACGGTATCCAGATCAAGCACAAAAGCAGAATATAAGTCCCTTGCTAACGCCACGGCGGAGATGATTTGGGTTCAAAAATTGTTAACTGAACTTGGTGTGCAGCATCCTTCCATGGCTCGGCTTTGGTGTGATAATCTTGGTGTCACTTATCTATCTGCCAATCCTATCTTTCATGCTCGGACAAAACACATTGAGATAGATTTTCACTTTGTAAGGGAAAGAGTGGCGCAAAAGTTGCTTGACATCAGGTTTATTAATTCAGGGGATCAAGTTGCTGATGGATTTACTAAAGCACTTCCTCGGGTGAAGTTGCGTGAATTCAGAGACAATCTTAACCTTGTTAGTGGCTAAGATCGAGGGGGAGTATTAGGAAATGTAACTTATCACGTGTACAATGTGTACCGTGTACATAGGAGCTGATAGAGTGTGCGTGTGCATTGTACTCCAAGGTTAGTTAGCTCCTAGATTGTAGGCTAAGTTAGGCATGATCTTGCTATGCAAGTTGTTGTAACAACCCTCCTGTAAACGTCACGCCAGAGGCTGTTCCTGGCCGTATATAACATGAAGCCAAGCACCGGGAGAGGTGTCTCGTTCCCTCCATTTCTCACAGGCCACACCTCAAAACAGATTACATCTTGCTAACATACCGGTCACTTCATTGGCCCAATTGGAACGTGGAACTGGAAGGTTTCCCCAGCTCATATATGCAGGATTTAGTTAGACTATATTCTTCGATATATTTGATCCCTAATGATGGGTGCTTGATAGAGAAACATACACTACAATAACGCCACATCTCTACGTAGCTTTTTAGCTTGCAGCATACAAGCAGCAAGTGTACCTACCATAGTAGGGATAATTAGATCAAAATCCGTACTCCAGCTAGGCTCAAACACGGCTATAATAATTATTTCTAGGAACCGTCAAAATCAATTTTGTAGAGGTGGCTTTCGCAAAGGACTTTATCCAAAGGGAAAATTGGTTTTTGTAGTACCGAAAGAACACCGTTTTTGAAAAATACCATCCAAACACGTAAAATACTATCGAAAAAGCTCTCTGTTACCTAGATCTAGCATTCTGTCACGGTAGCACGCTAACGTCGTGAAATCCACCTCTGCCCGCCTGATGAAAAAAAAAACAACAATGTGTCCTTGTCCTCCAGCCTGATGTGGAACACCAGCACTCGCTTAGTTGCTCATGCTCATCCGGGTTCGCGCGAGTTGGGCACGAGGAACACGACGAACAGCTCATCCAGGTCGTGGCCTCACGCCCGAAGTGGCCGCACGGCGGCTTGGGCCTCGGCGAGGCAAGGTGGCCTTTGCTGCCGGCGGCAGTCGTTGTTGGGTCGCAGGAAGCTCGTGCAGCTAATGTTCGTTCTCGGCATTGCGCATGGGCGGATCCACCAGTATGGCAAGATCTGGCGGCCGCCAGACCTCCCTGCCGGCCAGACTCTAACCCCCACTCCTAGCAGACTCTGTCCTACGCGACCAGCTCCTGTTTTTTTTTTCGAATGATGGAGGTAGACGACGACTCTGTTTGAGCGCATGGGGGAAGACAGAGACTGGGCCTATTGGGCCAACCCAGGAAGAAGGCGAAGCGTTTCTAACCACAGTAATTTTGCCATAGTATAGAAGGGGATAAAAGGGAAGGTAAGTTAAATTAATCCATCCAACTTGGAATTTGATTCTCCTGTGATCTGGCGAATCAACTGATGTTCATACATTGTTATGGCTATATATTTAGCCACATTATTATCTCTTATTTTTTTATAAATAATTGTACCAGTTACACAAATTAGTAGTATATAAAGTTCGCCACAGGTAGATTTTTCTCCTGGATCCGCCACTGGCATTGCGGCTTGCAGGTACTGCAGCTTACACAGGGCCACAAGCCGTTCCACTGCTTACACAGGTCCCTTCTCTCTCCGTGGAAGTCAAAGGCTGGAAAGAAATGTGAGTTTTCATCTCGCTGCTCCACTGCTTTGCTGTGGCAGAGAACGGAGCCCGGCAGCACGCACAAGCAGAGCTCGCGATCGGCAGCCCACAGCCCCACACGAACATACGCCCCCAGTCCCCCACGTGTGGAGCTCATGCCCAGCAGCTGTGTCGTGCGACCTCGAGCTGTCCAGCTCGCTCCCCGCGTCCCCGCGCGGCCAGTCCTTGCTCCAGCAAGGCCCACTACGGCGGCGGGCGCTCGCACTTGGTGGAGCCTGCGTGCTGCAACGCTCGTGCTCGGCCTCGTCAGCAAGCAGCAGAGCAGCCCACTGGCGCTCCAAGCGCCACCGCCTCACCTCGTCCGCGATTCACGAGGAGCTCTCCAGCCTTGCGCCGTTGATTCTCTTTGCGAGCTTCGCGGTGCTCAAGGAAGAAGAAGGGGATGAGATTGTCTATCAGAGCTTAGCCTGGCAAAGAAGGGAAGGATGGATGACCAATCACGGTGTTATTTCCAAATGTGACGGAATGCTAGATCCGGTTAACGGACGGCTCTTTCAATGGTATTTTACGTGACGGACATCTTTCGATGGTATTTTTCGAAAACAGCGTTCTTTCGGTGTTAGAGAACCAATTTTTCTTTATCCAAATGCCTCTAGAAATAAAAGCATTTCGAGGGGCGGACTAACCGACACCATTTCCTATAATTAAAAAATGACAACGAAAATAGCAAAAAATAAAAAATCCCAACACGAGCCCAATCACATGCTCACAAGCCTCATGGCGGTAGCGCGTCATAAGTAGTGCATGTGTCATAAGGATCAATCACATGCTCACAAGCCTCACGGCTATCCCTTCATATTACCAAACCACGTAGTCACTTACGATTATATAGCGGAAACTTCTATGAATCTTTTATCAAATGTTTTCAATGATCTCAAATAATAAAAAAATTAACTACAAACTTTACATCTCTTTGAGCACAATTTTGGTACAAGGTGTGACTCCATTAAAGGCCATTTGAAAATTATTTTTTTAAAACTTTAAATTTATATTTGGCCAATCCCTGATAAAAAAAGTTGTCAACTACGATTTTAAAAGTTTTCCCGCATCCAACATTTTTCTAAAAATATTGATTTATTTGCTCGTCTCTATTTCTAATATTAGTTTACCTTATTAACCACGGCTAAAAATTGATTTCTAGCTATGATCGGTAGGGTGGCCTGTCTCTAGAAATAGTTGCCTTTTCTAGAGATTGGCCATATTACCAACCATAGCTAAGAAACCCATTTCTTGGTGTGGTTGATAATAGAGACATGCCACCCTATCAACTGCAGGTACGTAGAAGTTGATTTGTAGTCGTCGTTGATATAGTGTGCTTACTTGTCCTATATCTAGGCCTAGTTCATAATACAACCATTACATCTCTAAAAATCATTTTCATAGTAGTGAGAAAATTAAAAATAACCTATGCCGCCACCCACAAAGCCACTAATGTAACAGGCAATGCGTCTATCATTCACGAGGCGTCACTAATGACATGAAATGTCTATTACTTTTTAAGCTAAAAGTGACGGCATAAAATGAAGCACTTCACATTTGTGGTTGCTGGTCACCTTGTACTTATGTAACATTGTTGGACTATTGGAAAACCCATCAGTGAGGTGCTTCCCGCACATAGCTCCACCCTTGCTTCTTCACCACCCGTAAATAGGCAAAAGAAGCCACGCATAGTTAGGGCCAATACATAGAGAACAATACATTTAACATGCAGTGCTGGTTTAATGATCCTATGCCCTATGCATGATCATGTATAACTTTTCTGTTTTTACATCGTTTGCTGCCAAAACATGGCTTGGATCATGTAGTTATGTTCTATTGCCAAACATGCATTGCTTGGACAACAACTCTTTTTGAGCTATGTTTGACTGTTATGTGAGTCTTTGTAGTTGTTATGTATTAGTGAACATCAAAATTGTATTGTGATAATACAACGTATGTGTCTCAATGCATATAATCGGTACCGTTTCCATGAATTTGAATTTGAAGAATTCAATTAAAAAATGTGTAAAATGTTGATACCATGGCCAAAAAAAATCCCTAGGGACTTTCCATGTAGGATTAGTTCCTGGAGTTCATATGAAATTCTAGCGAAAATAAAAATGTATAGGTAGGATGCACCTTGGTAGTGCTAGCATCTTTTCCTAGGAAAATAGAAAATCCCTTAGAGCCCGTTTGGATCCTTGGAATTGAATTTATTCTAATAATTATAATTTAGTCATGGATTAATTAAGCTAATATGGTTGTATATGGAATATATTTATATATTATTGTTAGCCATACAAGAGACATACTTTATATGTTGTATTTCTATTGTAGGGAAGCGAGTTAAAGAGTGTGCTATAAGTTGGAAAGTAGAAATATAACATGGTGATCTATAGAATTCATTTCTATCTTCCACCCTATGAATTTGAGATAGACTTATTTGTGAGCTTGGGAAAGTTGTGGAATGCCAAATCCCAAGCAAAATAGCCTAATCCAATAAGTAGATTCCAATTCCTCTAAAATAAAGGGATCCAAATGGCCCCTTATGGTTTCTCTGAAATACTATCGGGCACTACCTACTTTCCCGTTAAAGCATCCCTATGAAATAGGTAGGAGATGGGTTTCCCTACAGTTTTAATCCTTTCTCCTAAGATTTTAAACCTAACAGAAACAAACAGTTTCCAATAATAGTTATATATAAGTACACATGATATTTTTGTGGGAAAATCAGTGGAAATAGTTCTTTTTAACGAATAGGGAAGGAGAGTTGCCGATTTGTATTTAAAATAAGATGAATCAAGACTGAGTAAAACAACTGAACTACACTAGAGCAACATGAATCTAACAACAAAAGCAACTAAGATCCTAAGACCACCCGCACCGGGGAACGGTAAAGCTCCCTGCAGGAAGACATACCGAAAAAAGAAGCTGCAGCGGGCACGGTAAAGCTTACGCTATGCACGCGACGTTCGCTATATTTGGAGCTGAAGCGTTCGTCCGGTACCGCCACAGGCCCCACCACGTGTGAGGCAGACAGCATGCGCGCGAGCCAGCGTGGGAGAGAAAGCATGCACAGGTGGCGGGCCCTACTTTTTATACTAACTAAAAACTGGTATAGCTCACAAACTAAAAAACCAAATTAAATTCCGATTGCATCATTAAATTCGTGACAATAAATTCTTCATAACAAGAGGTCACATGGATATATTTAGATAAAGTGACAAGCGGGCCCCACAGTAGATAAAGGATGATATAGAGGATGGATGGATGCGGGGAAACTGTATATTTTGTGGTGACTAGGATGGACTATTCCTTTTAGAGGATGAATATAGAGGTCCATGAGTGCGGATAGTCTAACAACTAAAAACAACGACCGCTGACCAGGCATAGTTGGATTGAGACATCAACACGACTCGTACAGCAAAGATGCACCACCAAACCACACCACTGTCCCCTCAGAAAAAGAAAGCACAAACGATTTCACGCTACAACCAACCCGATAACATCACTGGATGATAAAACTATAAAGTCAATGTTGGTATTTCTAAATACAAACAGAAAGATTTCGCAAGCGCACGGACTTACCGTCGTAGCTTTCACTTCAGGGTATCGTATTTTCCATAGGGAACGGAAGTACTTCTTATAACTAATTCATCTAAGGACAACACAAGGGTAAAGTTGAAAAGGGTAGAGATGGATTCCTATGACTATTGGGTCTAAGGACATATAAACTCCTCTTTTACTTGCTTACTTCGGGCACCGGATCACACCTGGCCTGCTAGGCGAGGCTGGCCTGTAGCTCTACGTTGTACCCGAACGTGAGAGGTTACGAGGGACGGACAGGTCTATCACCACCTGCCGCCTACCTCTCAACCGTAGAGTACGAGGCAAAAGAAGATAGCCTCTAACCTAGACACCATGTCTACGCTTTCGACTACTACTCTAGTGTGTCGACAAGGGTTATCTGTCTTTATCAGGGCCCTTCTATTAGAGCATCCGCCATGGGGACGGACGATGAACCCATAACAAGTAAAAGTATAGCTTAACTAATCAAAAGACTTTGAACCATAAGAATCACGAATACTCACTTAGCAGGAAAACCCGTTGAGGCACAAGTATCCGTTGAGGTACAAGGCGGGGAGACACCGACAAGCCCGGCTCTTCCCCGAACTCTTCCCTCACATCTCTCCCAACTAACTCTACTAGCTAGCTAGGGCCTAGGCCCTTTGGAATGATTCTCTAATGGTGTAGCTCTTGCTCCTTTGTGTGTTGTTCTCAATGAGGAGGGAGAGGCCTCCTTTTATAGGTGAAGAGGAGGAAGCTCTTTAGAATATTCCCCATTCCCATATGGAAGGAGCAAACCAATGTCCCAGCATTGAATTTGCCGCCAATACCACCTGAACCGACCATGGGAAGGCGATGGAAGGTAGCCTGCCAAAAATGGGGGTGATTTGGGCCTGGTGGCGGTGCAGTAGCACCACTGGTGTGGCCGCACCACCAGTGAGCCCAAATTGGCCCATCTTTGGTGGGTTGTCTCCTTTGGACCTCTTGAGTGGACCCATGGTGGTATTCTGCGAAGATAATGTTATTTCATTTGGTTTTGGCCTTATCTCCCTTTTTGTCTGGGCCCTGATTTGTCTGGTTGTGAGCCTGCTCCCCTTTGGGCTCATGTCGGGTGTCTATAATGCTGCATTTCTTGCATACTTTAGGCTCTTTTCCTATGTAATCCGACATGTCCTCCTGCAAATGAACAATCACCAAAACTTATGGAATTGATTAGTTATAAGCCCTAGTTCTAAATTTGGTGTCCATATTGGTTCATTTTATGTGATAGTTGGTAGTTGAAAATGTGAGTTAAGGACCGCCAACAGTCACCACCAAACACCACACCACTGTCCCCTCAGAAAAAGAAAGCACAAGCAATTTCACTCTACAACCAACCCAATAGCATCACTGGATGATAAAAATACATAGTCAACACACAATCATCACTGTTTGTGCCGCCGTTAAAGGCAACATCATCCTACACCGAGCAAACCACTTCCGTGCAAGGTCGGTCTTGTAGCACGTTGCAAGTTTTATAGCTGTTGTGACACAATTGTCGCTTGCGTTGTCTGTCGACATTGTCTTGCACCGAACTAACCACTACCATGCAAGGATAGCCACCAATTCTTTGCAAGCTATGAAGCCAACAAGCAAACAACTTCATATCTAGGCTTCAACCCAGTCACCTTACCGAAAAACAACCAATCAAAGTGAGCGCTTCTGGTAGCCAATCTGAAGGGATCTTTGTGCAAACCAAAGAACAATGCACTTCTACTCGCCACCTTATGCCGCAACGACCTCTTGCCAACACTTGGGCACCTCTAGTGCATACCACCGCATTGTCATCGCTCAACAACTGTAACACAAAAGCTCTCTAATCATGCACAAATGTCCTCGTCATAGCCGCCTCCTACATCCACCGATGCCTACTCTCTTAGGTTGGCTGCTACATCCTCAACAACCACCGGACTCACCATTGCATTGTGAAACCACCACACACTACTGCCCCTCATTTGAGCCCAACTGGACTGCCACTGTCAGCCTCCACACATGGCCTCACCTTCGGCTACCAACTAATTCCACCTAGCCGTGGAAACTAAACCGTTGCTTGCAGGGTCAAGCCATGTTGCGCTTCGACAACACCACCGTTGCAAACAGGTCTGTCCTTGGGGTGATGGATTCAGCCAAGGGGATTGTAGATCTGGTCATTGGGACGCTACAACAGCCTATCAGTGGTGCCAGAAATGGACTCTACACTCACAAAAAGAGAAGTCATGCCACCTTCCCGACGCGCCCACCATCTGGGCAAAAGGCTGTGCCGCCGTCATGCCGGCCAACCCAACCTGTAGACATCCTCGGACCACACACCACTCATAGTCATCCTCGGACCACACACCACTCATAGTCACGCATGGTTGGAGTAGCGGCACAATCACCACCTCTGCATCTGCTGCCTGGCCAGATGCAGCTTGGTGGTGGGGGGGGGGAGATCTTGCCATGGGCAAGTCAAATCCGGCCTAGGGCCCAACAAATCCAGCCATGGCCTTGCCGCAGCAAGACCTCTAAGAAGCGTTAATCACTACTACAGACAAGAGTTTTAGAGGTGGTTAGAAACTATTTGTAGCTAGGTTAGGCTATTCTAGCCACCTTTAATTTACCCGTGTGTCAGAAATCAGCAATTTTTAGAGACGGATATCGAGTCACCACCTAGGCAAAAGGTCGTGAAACCATCAAGCTCGCCAACCTCACTCGCAACCATCCTCGGACTGCGCCACGCAAAGCCACGTTTGGCCAGAGCAACCGCACCATCATCACCTCTGCATCCGCTACCTATTCCTGCCCGGATGTGACTTGCAGGGAGGCAGCGAATCTAGCCATGGACAAGTCAAATCCGGCTTAGCGCTCAATGAATCGGCCATGGTCTTGCTAGATTAGGACCTTAGAGAAGGTCATTACCTACAAAATTTTTGATCTCTTCGAGTACTAAAACTTTGATGTAATGCTTGTCTTCATTCATTTTTTTAGGAAACTTGTCTTCATTCAATTTGATATGCTCCACTAGAAATATCTCTTTCTAGAGGCGGTTGGCAAGCCAAATATCCTCTAAAAATCGATTTATAGAGGCGGACAGTTCATAAACTTTTTTTAGAGGTGGATTTTGATTAAGCCGCCTCTTTCTCAGGGTGCCTCAATTGCTAAACATTAGTAGCGAAAAAAAAAGGAGCGTTGCCACCCCCGGCCGGCGTGGCTTCTGGCTACGTGCTCGAGTGCAGGGAGCCCAGGGAGGGCCGAGTCTAGGTGATTTGAGCGGAGGCGACGGTTCTGCCCATATGCCGCCCCTAGAGAGGAGCAACACGACTACACGAGGGAGGTGTCGAGAACTTGGAAACAGTTTATAGGACAGTCGTCATCACCTACGTACTAATGCTTGAATCCATTCGTCACTGCATTGGAAACGCATGGAATAGTAGTCTCTCACCTACTTGTGCCATGCGATGCGAGGCGAATCGAACCTGCAGAGATAGAAGAGCAGGGTCTCGCCACCCACTTTGCTGGACTTCGACCATGCCACGCTGAACTTTCATACGCGATCTAGTACATTACGCACGTATAAATGGTTACTCCTTGGGGTCCAATTCAAATACTTTTCAAGTGTTGTCGCGTGTATATGTGGCGATTAGTCAACTGCATGCTAACGTCGCACAGTACGTAGTGGACCAGTGGTGTTTCTGCTCGTTCGTGGGGAACTTGACACTGAAAGCTGTCGGACCGGAGAACGAAGCTGCAGGTCTGGTACGCTGCAAAGGGAGAAGAACTTGCAGGTCTAGAATGGATCGGATGTCAAGGCAGAGGATCGTTCCTGTGTGCTGTATGTAGGTCTAGAACGCATGCATTCTCAACAGGCTAAGGCCGTTTCGCTTGCATCACTATAACTACCTAGCTTAACATGCATGGCCACAACGTGCATCTAGATGCAGGGATGAAATAAACCTATCTGCATCGTTTTTTCGGTTCATGGACTGATGGAAACAAGTGGCCTCCAATGAACTTAATTGCTTGCGGAAGAATCATATAAGGGGCAGGTAGCGTAGAAAAGTAACTTCAGTATCGCTTTGGCGGCGAATTTTCCTTTAACTTTTCAGATATTATTTCAAGGGTTAGTTTTTGGCCTTGTTTGTATGTTTTAGTACTAAGAAATTGTAGTATCCAAAAACTACAACTTTAAAACGCATATATACGGAAAACTATGGTTTAGAAAAAAGAGATCTAGAGTGAAGTGTATAAAACTTTAAAAAACTACAATTTTATCAATACTATAGTTTTTAATAATAAAATCATAAAGTTTTTTGCATCCTTACTGCACTCTGAAACCAAAGTATAACCATGATATTTTTTAAAACTCTAAAAACATTTTACATCCAAACAGGAGCCTTAATGTTAACAAAATCTCTAACCCTCTAACCAGACATGAAATTACGCAACTGATAAAAATAACACTACTACTTTCAATTATATCTAACTACCCATGAATATCTGGCTAACACCAGTACACAAAACATTTTTAGAGATGGCCATTTTTTTTATTTTGGGAAGCAGGCAACCAAACGTCACTGTTAATTGTTATCTATGGGGACCATAAGATGCCCGCCTCTAAAAGGTTAATGGATGCGGACGTCTTAAGATGACGCCTCCATTAATGATATCCAGAAACCGCAAAAAACAAAAAAAAAAGTCCTACCTAGGTCATGAGCCCACGACCTACAACTCAACACTTATACCTCATATAGGATTCTTTTTTTTCAAATATTCCGTAATCTTGTACTTATTAAATATTTTAACTAATAAATAAACTCAAATGAAAAAAAGTTTCAACTACAAAGTTTTAAATCTAGTCAAGCACTACAACTTTGATATAGGATGTGTCTCCATACGAGATTGTTTGAAAAAATCAAAATATTTATAATATCAAACTATGTGAATTTAAAATAAATATTTGAGACACTATAAAAACTTAACAACAGAAAAGTTATGGATCAGGTCAGCCATTATACTTTGGTGTTAACTATGTGAAGGTTGTTTAGAAATTATGACACATATTGGAACTCTAAGTGACTTCAAGTGGAAAAACTTTTCAACTATAAAGTTGTTGATCGGATTGAGAACTTAAACTTTAGTCGAAACTATGTCAACATCCGAGGTTGTTTGAAAATTTCAAATTTCAAATTTTAAAATCTATAAAATTAAAATAATATTTTGGGACTCTAAACAGTTCTAAATAAAAAACTTCTCAACTACAAAGTTGTAGATAACATCGAGCACTACAGTTTGATATAAAGTTTGTCTTCATCTGAGATCATATGAAAAAGTTATGAATTATTTTTGGATGCAACTATTTATATAGATGGGCATCTTAATTCCTCTATCTGAAAATCGATTTTTTATATGGAAGCTTAGAACGGATGCTTCTGTTAATAGAGATTTATAGAGACAAGTGTACTAAGACAACTACTGTAACACCTCAAGTGTTTAGTCCTTAATTGCATTGCATTTGCATGGCATAAGCATAAGCATGCATCATTCATGTTTGTTATTTTATGTGATGCAACACATGTGATTATTTTAGGGTTTGTTTGATTTATTTCATGAAGTACTTGATAGTTGGTGTAACAAAAAGGTAAGGTAGCCAATCATGAACTACAACACCTTAGTTATACTTAGGATAACATTTGGAACAAGTTTCATGTTGACCAAAATTTCAAATTTGCCCTCCAAGAGAAGTTGACCACCATTTGACCCTAGAAGGCTCTAGTTTGACCAATTAAAAAGTCTAATTTAGAGACCTTGCATGGAAGAGCAACCTTAAGCAAAGTTGTAGAGAATTTCATAAGGAACCAAAGTTCTAATATGGCCATCTCATGAAAATAACCAGAGCATGCTCAAAAATGGCCCACAAGTCAGCTTGAGTGGTGATCAACACTTAGAAAAAATTCTAAGTCTGGAAATTGGACTTTTCAGTTTCACTGTACCTCACTTTAGCATCTTGTAACTCACAAACTAGGCCAAACTAGACTATAAGCCAATTGACAAAGTTGTTGTCCACACATAGCTCTACAACATTGTCAATATCACCATCACCTAGTTCTAAATGGTTTAGGAGATTTGGTGCCTAGAAAATCGGGTTTCAGTCGGCATTGTGACTGAAACTAAGTTTCAGTTTTTGGGTGACCCACTTTGGAGCTCTGTAGTTTCAAATCTAGGCCGAACCAGCCCAAACTCCAATTGACAAACTTGTAGTCCTCATGTAGCTCTACAATTCTGGTATTATCATCTTCTTCTAATTCGAACTGGTTTAGGAGAAAATCGGTGTTGAACTTGTCCTGTCAGTCGATGCCTTTGAGCTCTGAAACGGAACGTTCAGACACCGACGGCCGCGGCCGACCGCGTCGTGGCGCTCGGGCAGAGCCCGGTGGCCGCGTGGCGCGCGTGTTCTGCCGACGCCCCACGTCGCCTGCGAGCTCAGCATGAAGACCAGGACGACCCGCTTCCCCCTCCATTCCATCGCCCTCCTTTTCTCTCTCATTTCCAGAGCGAAGAAAACTGAGCCGCCATTGCCGCCCCTCTCCGGCGAGCTCGTGCCCGCTCACCACCGCATCGCAGTCCACTAGACCTCGCCAATCCCTCCGCCTCACCACCCTCCATCTCCTTGACCCACCGAAGCCCGTGATTTGACTCGAGGTGAGCCGCATTTCCTTCTTCCCCATCTCCGAGAGGTCGCCGGAGCCCGCCATGGGACCTCACCGTGGTCGGGGTGCTTCGGGTCTCTCTCCGTCCTCCCTTCCTAGCAAAATAGATCCGCCTAGCTTCGGTGAAGCTCGTACCGAGCCTAGACCACACCGTGCATCTTCACCGGCGACGGCGCGCCGCCACCGGACACCACCGGCCGCCGCTCGCGGTGACAAGCCCCTTCCACCCCATCCCCACCCATTCCACGAGCACCAATCGACGCACCGGGTGACGGAGAACACGAGGTGGAGCTCACTCGGCCGAGCGAGCTCTTCTCCGGCGAGCTCGAGCTCGTCGGAGCTCGCGGGTCTCCGCCTCCCCTGTCCCTCTGTCCCTGACTGCGGGGGCCCGCCTGTCAGTTGCCAAGCGCGGGCGGGAGCGCTGAGCGGGCCGCGCGCGCGCGAGTCGTGGGCCGCGTCTTCCGGGCCGGCCCAGTTCATCCGAAATGAAATTTGTTTTTATTATTTTGTCACTGATTTTTGTACAAGTTGGAAAAATATAAATCTAGGGTTTTAATGATCCAAAAATCATGAGATAAATTTTATTAGGGTCTACATAATGTGTAGTATTTTAGAAAAATATGGATCTGGCATGGGATGTTTAAAGTCTGTAAGAATTTAATAGATCCTTTAAATGTGTTTTGGAATGCATGCAAATTTGTTAAATTTATAACTTGAGCTGTAGTGTTCCATAAATCATGAAATTTGGTGGGTAGGTTACTCTATGCTAGCCCTAGCTCTGGTAAAAATTTGGGTATCAGTGATTAAGTAATTTTCAAGTTATAATGCTATCTTGTTATTCTAGGAAATCCTAAAATGAATTTTAGTAATTCTTCTACATGTGCATTGTTCTTATAAATTTTTGGAGAATGTCTTGGTACCCTAGAGTGTCCAAGAAAATTAAGAAATCTGTTGTTTGACACTTTTTACTATGCTTGGTTATTTATACAAAAATCAGCCTTTTTGGCTTGGGAATTTTGTGTAGGGAGTTCCTGTGAATAAATTGAGTTCAAAATTTTACAGTAGTCTCTTTGTGGGTCAGAGAGTCCCCTGTAATTTTTGTAGAATTTTAGGAGCAGTTTACATATATGTTTAAAATTCCACCTAATTAATTAAGTAAATTAAGAAATGGGTTTAAATAAATATTCTAGGTGGGAACACCTTACTTTCTGGTGTTTTTGTGACATTTGTGAACTTGTAGTAGTATTAGTTTGGTCTTAGAGAATGTTGGTCACATCAATAAATATTTAACCTTGGTAATTTAGGTTTTCTGGACAGCTAGTAGTAATTCTAAATTTGGCTTTGATAAAATTGGTTGCTGGAAAACTTGTAAATACCAAAGTTGGAGTAAACTTGATGAACTAGCTGGTGTAAAAATTTGGAAGCATTTGGCTTAGTAGTTTGAGAGTTTCTGTTGTTTAAAGTGGCAGTTCAAAATCTGCTACTCTCTGTTTTGGAGAGGACAGATTCTGGAACTTGTGAAGTTTGACATGGAAAACTTAGGAGTTTGGAGTTGAGGTCTGAAAATGAATTGTAGTACATTTCTTAGGCTTTCCAGATTGTCTTAAATCATATCTTTTGGAATTGTAAATCTCCAGTTGTGGTAAAAACAAGTAGCTACTGTCCAGAATGCTTTCTGTGGTGTTTTGCTGATTGATATGGTGTATTATCCTAAGACATGCTACTTTTGTAATTGTTAGGTGTTAGGGCCTTAACTGAGGATGAGCAGCTTTATCTTAGGTTAAGTAGATTAGGTGAGTACTTCTCTACTAGAGAAGAGATTTGCACGTACTAGTAAAATAACTTGAATAGAGTATTTTATTCTGAAATGCATTTCATTCCGAGCATGTTGCACCCATTTATGCATCCATTATATTTATTGTGCATTCATGCAATAGGTGCACCGGAGGGGGTAACACTCCTCGAATTCGAGCCTGTGATTCCGGAGGAGAACCAGGAGCAGCAGGAGCCCGAGGATCCAGCAGGCGAAGGAGTGCCCGCAGATGACCTTCCTGAGTGTCCAGACCACCGGCCCTCGACGTTTCTGAAAGACAAGCCCCGGTGCATGCTGAACCTACTGATTTATAAATTAATCTTGAGTACTTTTAATTGTTTACTGCATTAAGTTGTAGGAGTTATATGAAAACACTTGTTGCATTATACCTGTCCTTGTCCAGATATCGTACTGAATCCTATATTAGGTGTAGGCACGTGTCAATGCTTAGCCCTGCTTAGTACGGTAGAAGTCGGGTGATTTCCGGTCATCCGCGAGATGTAGGAAGGAGTCGCGAGTGGCTTATGGCTATCGTGATGGAACCATGCTTAATAATGAAATCGAGACCGGACGGGAGTTCGATAGTACAGCCGCAAGACACTTCACGTCTTGGGTGTGGAGCTATGCCCGTCTGAGTCGTTTAAGGACCGATTCGCTGTACGTCCTTAAGTCATGTTGAACGCAGTCTAACACTTAGTTGGCCGGATAAGTCGTTCCGACCGCGAAGCCGAGTAATGTGGTTCAGGCCGGGAATCGAATGGTAGGTTGCTTCTTGGAGGAGAGAAAGGATGTGCTTAGGGACATTGGCGTGAGACCAAGGGGGGGTTAGAGTCCCTATCACCTGGCAGAGTGTCGCCCTTGGGGTCGCGACATTATTCGGACCCGCGATTCCTGAATCATATGAAACGGTGGCTTGTGCGACCCTGGCAGGGGCCTGCGCGGTGAGTGTTAGAAATACCCCTCCAGCTGGATAGGAATTCGATTCGAATCGCCGTCGCTCCCGGTTAGTGAGCACTTGACTTGAGCAGCGGCAACGTAGAACTCATTAAATGAACTGGTGGTTAAGGGAATGATACAATGTTGCCATAATGATATACCTGCTATGGATATAATAATAATGTTGTTTGATTATAATCAAGTGCATGTTTAGTACAGGTGCTAAGATAGATGACAGGTAAATGCTAAAAATAACTGCTAGTACAGATTATAAGAGTTTCAATTACTTATGCCTTTATGCAAAAATGTTATGTCAGCTAGCCTTTTGTGTAAGCCTTGCATAATCCTTGGTGTCACTTTATTTCTGGTTTTCGACGGGTAAGTCTAGCTGAGTACATTCCAGTACTCAGGGTTTATTCCCTCCTGTTGCAGATGACATGCTTTATCAGGGCTTCTGCAAGACGTGTCTCCACCCTGCGGGTGATGATGACTAGATCACAAGGGCGTGATCATCTTTATGTACTTTCCTCATGCTTTTGCGGGTTGTCGATCATCCAGACTGGCAGTACTTAATTAACTAGTGTGTGTTATGCTTCCGCTACTTTCAAACTTGGTTTGTAATAATTGCTACTCCGTTTGTGTAAACTTATTTCAGCACTATTTGTGAAATGTAACGTATGATGTTGTATGTTGAATGATGCGATCCTGGTTGTAAGCGAGTTGGTTTGAAATCCTTCGTGGTTTCGATTGACTACCGGGATTATATGGGCTCAAGTTCGAAAATTTGAGCGCTTCGGTGCTTGTTTTTGTACTTGTGCTCTTATAATTTGGTCGGTTCTGTTACAGCTGGTATCAGAGCATAATTCAACATTAAACACATCTTACGGGTAATTAAAAACAAAAGTATTTGTTTGCGAAAAGGGTTAAACTCTAAAAATTATTTTATAGGTATGCCAGTGATCACAACCCTTAGCCCAAATAAGGACTCTTAGGTGGCTTATTATAAAGACTAACTTGGGGGCCTTGTTTGTTTCTGTTTCGTCGTCCATACGGCGTGAAATTGTATGGATGCCATCCACTTGGGTGGTAATGTATGGATCAATTACCTCGACGCTCTGGTAAGTGTGAGTTGTGAGAGCATGATCGTCCAACCGGCGGTCTAGGGGAGAGTAGTTTTGGTGACTTGCATACTTACGTGTTTAAACCATGTAATTATGTAAGCACTTAATTGTGGGAACATTATTATCGGGTAGCTTTGATACTGAAGTATATACATCTGGGGTGTGTATATGGAAAGTATTTAAAGTACTGCTTTCTTGTGTGCTAATATTGGGAAACTGTTGGGCTGCAATGAAATTTTCTGCAGGTACACTAACAGCGTAACGAGTAGACCGCTAGTTTCGCTTATATGAGAGAACGTATGTATGCCACCGCCTAGCGTTAGAACTTTAGGTTTCTACTAAGGTGAGAGGACGTACGAAACGTGCATGCATCATGTTTAATTATATCATACATATCATTTACCCCCTCCTTAAAAATTTCTATACTCCCGACTAAAGTAAATTTCGTATCCCCTAAATGATCCTCACTTTAAGCCGTATCTTATCTTGTTGCTACAGATGGCACGTACCAAGAGGACCGCTCGTAAGTCCACTGGGGGCAGGGCACCGCGTCACCAGCTCGCTCCACGTGAGCCCCGCCCTGAGCCTACTGAGGTGGAAAGGCTGAGGGCAGAGTTGGCTGAAGTGACTACTGCCAGGAATGCAGCACGGCAACAACTGGAACAAGTGATTCATGATCGTGATCAAGAAACGCTTGCAGTCCAGAGGTTGACAGTGGCAAATCGCAACTGTCAACGCATGTTGGTCCGTGTGATGGAACAGAGGGATGAAGCCTGGCACGAGGAGAACGTTCTGAGGGCTCGTCAGTTTGAGCTCGAACAGCAATTGGAAAATGCTGAAGAATACAATGACAATCTTCATGAAGAAGTGCACCGCCTGAACAACGAGCTTAATCCCCTGCTGCCTCGAAACAACAACGTCGATGAGGACATGGGTTCGGGAATCTTCATGTCTGAAAATGATGATGAAGTGGAGGTCAACGGATCCCAAGATGCCGAACCAGAAGAAGAACTAGAAGAAGAAGAAGATGAGGAGTTAGAGCCTGTTAGTGATGAGGATGGCGGGGAGATCCATGACACCGACTCGGAGGATGATGCTTAGAGTAGTCATCACGTGCCTATAATGTTAGGATCGTCTTTTGTGCCCTCCCTGTGAAGGAGTGAGGCCTTGTAATAACTTGACTTTGGGATGTAAGGTTGAACCGTATGTTTCCTGAATGTAGTTTGAACCCGTTAATTTCGATCACAACTTGATGTCTTATTATGTTGCGTTCGATGATGGTGTCACGATTAGCACCCTTCGGTGCCGCGACGAAACCGAGGGCCTCCTATGGCGCGCGACATAAGGCTGTGCTGCTTGGCACGCGCAGGTATCGAGGTGGCTAGTCATGATCCACCATGGAACTATTCATTGAGGAGTCTCTTTGTGGTCAGTTTGAAGTAGCCTTTCACAGTCAACTAAAAATCTTGAGATCGAATCCAGGTACCGTACAAAAGGTCAAAAATCACGTAGATAGCAACGTAAACGGTCCGGTAACCGTTGTGCTCCCCGTGAGTGAGCCTTTATCAAAGAGCATCTTGTTGGATTACCAAGTATGATCTCGTCAAATGATGCACTAGAATGGATTGTGCGGTTGTGATGAATTATTGTGCCTTAATTATTATGAGAAATCTATTCATACAGTCAGATTGACATTTCGCAATAATTCATCTACAAATTTCCCACATCATCAGTGCTCATTGGCTATGCATTTTGCAGATGTCGTACAATCTACGCCAGGGTCGTGGCAATGAGGATGAGGAACAGCCACCCCCTCCGCCACCACCTACCCCGGCTGAGCTGATGCAGACAGTGGTCGAAGGGCAGCGCATGTTGGCTGATGCTATGCGCCAGCTGGCTAACCGGGAAGCTCGTCCTGGCCGCCAGGGCCCAGAACCCAATCAATACAGTGATTTCAAGGACTTTCTTGATACTAAGCCCCCGCTCTTTAAGGAGGCGGAGGAACCACTGCAAGCTGATGAGTGGTTAAATACTATTGAGCAAAAGTTTCGTCTGCTTCGCCTCACTGATGAGCTAAAGACTGAATATGCTTCTCATCAATTGCATGGTCCAGCGGGTATTTGGTGGAGCCACTATCATTCCACACTGCCTGCAAATGTCCCGATTGCTTGGGATCAGTTTAAGGCGGCATTCCGGGGAAATTATATTCCTCCCGGTCTTATGGCAATCAAGCACACAGAGTTTATGAGGCTGTCGCAAGGAAACAAAAGCCTGACTGAATACTTGCAGTCCTTCAACAACCTGGCAAGGTATGCCACTGAGTTTGTGGATACCGATGCCAAAAAGATTGCTAGCTTCAAAAGGGGCCTCGGCCCAAAACTGATGAAAACAATGGGCACTAGCAAATGTACTACTTTCAATGATTTCATCAGCGATGCTTTGACCCAGGAGAACAATAATACTATTTATTCGGCCTCTAAGAGCCGTAAAAGGGCCCTTGAGGCAAGTGCTTCTCAGTCAAGGGCCTCAGCGATACCGAGGTCTTCCCCTCGCCCTCCTGCCACAAATGCTAAGTTCCTTCCTCCACAAAAGAAGGTGCCAATGAAAACTGGGTTTCGTAAGGCATATACAGTGGCTCTGCCAAAGAGTAATGCGGGCCAAGGCAGCTCCAGTGTTCCCCCTAGCAACATGCCTTGCTGGAACTGTAACAAGCCAGGCCATTGGTCCAGGAATTGTCCGTACCCGAAGAAAAATGTCAACCAAGGTAGTCGTCAGGGACACGCCCATTATAACAGCATTGAGGAAATTCCATCTGGTGAGGTGGTCACCGCTGGTAAGTTTCTAGTTGACCAACACCCCGCAGTGGTACTTTTTGATTCAGGTGCTTCGCATTCCTTTATCAGTCCTAAGTTTGCATCTAAATTTGCACATAAGTTGCATACTGTTGAAGGTGTGGGTTATTGTATTAGCGCTGCAAGTGGGAATATTTCCACAAACAAAGTAGTGGGGAACCTTAAGTTTGAGATCGAAGGGCGAAGTTATTCGCTTGCCCTATTGGTTTTACCTGGTTTAGACATAGATGTTATCTTGGGCATGAATTGGATGAGTCAGAACGGGGTACTCATTGACACATCCGCTCGGGTAGTTATGCTCAGAGATCCTACAGATCAAAAAGGTTTTCTAGTACAACTTCCCAGAAAGGTTGAATTGTCGGGGGAAATTCATGCTGTGCAAGCAAAGGCGTTGGCCGAAATTCCAGTAGTAAATGAGTTTCCGGACGTTTTTCCCGATGATTTGCCGGGACTCCCTCCGGATCGGGATGTGGAGTTTAAAATTGAGTTGTTGCCTGGCACGGCACCCATCTCTAGGAGACCCTATAGGATGCCTCCAAATGAACTCGCTGAACTTAAGACACAATTGAATGAACTTTTGAAGAAAGGGTTGATTCGTCCTAGTTCATCGCCGTGGGGATGTCCTGCTATCTTTGTAAAGAAGAATGATCAGTCGTTACGGATGTGCGTAGATTATAGACCTCTCAATGCAGTCACTGTCAAAAATAAGTACCCTCTACCGCGAATCGACATCTTGTTCGATCAGTTGTCCAAGGCTAAAGTATTTTCCAAGATCGATCTAAGGTCTGGCTACCATCAAATTAAAATCCGCCCGGAAGATGTTCCAAAGACAGCCTTTTCTACCAGATATGGTCTTTATGAGTATCTTGTTATGTCTTTCGGCTTGACAAATGCCCCCGCACACTTCATGTACTTGATGAATTCGGTGTTTATGCCTGAATTGGACAAGTTTGTGGTGGTATTTATTGATGACATCTTGGTATATTCTGTGAATGAGGAGGATCACGCTGAACATCTGCGTATAGTCCTCACAAGACTGCGTGAACATCAACTATATGCAAAGTTCAGTAAGTGCGAATTCTGGCTTCGTGAAGTACCTTTCCTTGGGCATGTGTTGTCCGATGGAGGAATTATGGTGGATCCCGCCAAGGTACAGGAAGTACTAAACTGGAAGGCTCCTATCTCGGTTCACGAGGTCCGAAGTTTTCTTGGTTTGGCTGGCTATTATCGTCGCTTCATCCCGGATTTCTCCAAAATAGCCAAACCCATGACTCGGTTGCTGCAAAAAGACACCAGGTTTGTCTGGACTCCTGAGTGTGATGCGGCTTTTCACCAACTGCGAACCCTCCTAACCTCGGCTCCGGTTTTGGCACAACCGAATATCGAGAAACCATTTGATGTTTATTGTGATGCCTCAGGCATAGGTTTGGGAGGCGTTTTGATGCAGGAAGGCCGAGTAATTGCATATACCTCGCGGCAACTTCGGAAGCATGAGGTGAATTATCCAACGCATGACTTAGAACTGGCTGCGGTTGTTCATGCTTTGAAAGTATGGCGGCATTATCTGCTGGAAAATGTCTGCAATATCTACACCGATCATAAAAGCCTCAAATACATCTTCACTCAACCCGAGCTAAATATGCGTCAGAGAAGATGGCTCGAGTTGATTAAAGATTATAATCTTCAAGTACACTATCACCCAGGCAAGGCAAATGTGGTTGCGGACGCTTTAAGCCGTAAGTCTCATTGCCATTCCTTAATTGAAACCGATTTTTACCAATCTCGCCTGTTACATCCGGCAGTCCTGTACAACATCACTGTCCGTGGTACTCTCAGAAATAGAATCATTGAGCTCCAAAAGACTGATCCGGGTATCTTTCACATAAAACGGAAGATGAATGAAGGAGAGACTAAGCATTTCAGGTTAGATGACGAAGGTGTGCTGTGGTTTAAGGATAGGTTAGTGGTACCTAAGGACCGAGAGCTTAGAGATCAGATCCTGTCCGAAGCACATTCGTCCAAGTTGTCCATCCATCCGGGTAGCAATAAGATGTATTATGATTTGAAACCCCTTTATTGGTGGACCAAGATGCGGAAAGAAATAACTGCATATGTGGCTAGGTGTGACACCTGCTGTAGAGTTAAAGCTGTGCACATGAAAGCTGGGTTGCTTCAGCCACTTTCCATTCCAGGCTGGAAATGGGAAGAGATAAGTATGGATTTCATTGTCGGCCTTCCTCCTACTGTCAAAAATCATAATTCCATCTGGGTAATTGTGGATCGTTTGACCAAATCAGCTCACTTCATTCCAGTTAGAGTGGACTATCGTCCCACTGACTATGCTGAGTTGTACTTCAATCAGATAGTCCGGCTTCATGGGATACCTCGTACTATCATATCTGACCGTGGTCCCCAGTTCACTGCTCGCTTTTGGGAGCATTTGCATCACCTTCTGGGAACCAAGTTAGTGAGAAGCTCTGCTTATCACCCCCAGACATCGGGTCAGACAGAACGAGTTAACCAAATCTTGGAAGATCTGTTGCGAGCATGCGTCATTTCATCCAAGGGTTCTTGGGAAAAATGGTTACCTTTAGCCGAATTCTCGTACAATAACAGTTATCAAGAGAGTATTAAGATGGCCCCATTCGAAGCCTTATACGGTCGAAAGTGTCGAACTCCACTAAACTGGATAGAAGCTGGGGAAAGAAGGTATTATGGCATTGATTTTGTCCAGGAAGCCGAGGAACAAGTCCGTACCATCCAGAAACACATGGCTGCAGCACAAGCGAGACAGAAAAGCTATGCTGATCGTCGCAGAAAACCACTCGAATTTGAAGTTGGAGACTTCATTTATTTGAAAGTTTCTCCAATGAAGAGTGTCCAACGTTTTGGTGTTAAACGGAAACTTGCACCAAGATACGTGGGTCCTTTCCAGATCATAGGCAAGAGTGGAGCTGTTGCGTACAAAATCCAGTTGCCTCCTGAGATGAGAGCCATATTCAACGTTTTCCATGTATCTCAGCTTAAAAAGTGTCTTCGGGTTCCTGAGGAACAAGTTCCTTTAGGTGATATCAGACTGGAATCCGACCTAACCTATGAAGAAAAGCCAGTCCGAGTGATCGATACTCAGGAACGAGTAACTAGAAGTAAAGTGGTTAAGTGGTACAAAGTGATGTGGAGTAATCAGGGAAGTGAGAGTGATGCTACGTGGGAACGGGAGGATTATTTGCGGGATGGTTATAAAGAATTCTATGAAAAATGGTACGCTTTCCAAATCTCGGGACAAGATTTTTATAAGGGGGGAGGGCTGTAACACCTCAAGTGTTTAGTCCTTAATTGCATTGCATTTGCATGGCATAAGCATAAGCATGCATCATTCATGTTTGTTATTTTATGTGATGCAACACATGTGATTATTTTAGGGTTTGTTTGATTTATTTCATGAAGTACTTGATAGTTGGTGTAACAAAAAGGTAAGGTAGCCAATCATGAACTACAACACCTTAGTTATACTTAGGATAACATTTGGAACAAGTTTCATGTTGACCAAAATTTCAAATTTGCCCTCCAAGAGAAGTTGACCACCATTTGATCCTAGAAGGCTCTAGTTTGACCAATTAAAAAGTCTAATTTAGAGACCTTGCATGGAAGAGCAACCTTAAGCAAAGTTGTAGAGAATTTCATAAGGAACCAAAGTTCTAATATGGCCATCTCATGAAAATAACCAGAGCATGCTCAAAAATGGCCCACAAGTCAGCTTGAGTGGTGATCAACACTTAGAAAAAATTCTAAGTCTGGAAATTGGACTTTTCAGTTTCACTGTACCTCACTTTAGCATCTTGTAACTCACAAACTAGGCCAAACTAGACTATAAGCCAATTGACAAAGTTGTTGTCCACACATAGCTCTACAACATTGTCAATATCACCATCACCTAGTTCTAAATGGTTTAGGAGATTTGGTGCCTAGAAAATCGGGTTTCAGTCGGCATTGTGACTGAAACTAAGTTTCAGTTTTCGGGTGACCCACTTTGGAGCTCTGTAGTTTCAAATCTAGGCCGAACCAGCCCAAACTCCAATTGACAAACTTGTAGTCCTCATGTAGCTCTACAATTTTGGTATTATCATCTTCTTCTAATTCGAACTGGTTTGGGAGAAAATCGGTGTTGAACTTGTCCTGTCAGTCGATGCCTTTGAGCTCTGAAACGGAACGTTCAGACACCGACGGCCGCGGCCGACCGCGTCATGGCGCTCGGGCAGAGCCCGGTGGCCGCGTGGCGCGCGTGTTCTGCCGACGCCCCACGTCGCCTGCGAGCTCAGCATGAAGACCAGGACGACCCGCTTCCCCCTCCATTCCATCGCCCTCCTTTTCTCTCTCATTTCCAGAGCGAAGAAAACTGAGCCGCCATTGCCGCCCCTCTCCGGCGAGCTCGTGCCCGCTCACCACCGCATCGCAGTCCACTAGACCTCGCCAATCCCTCCGCCTCACCACCCTCCATCTCCTTGACCCACCGAAGCCCGTGATTTGACTCGAGGTGAGCCGCATTTCCTTCTTCCCCATCTCCGAGAGGTCGCCGGAGCCCGCCATGGGACCTCACCGTGGTCGGGGTGCTTCGGGTCTCTCTCCGTCCTCCCTTCCTAGCAAAATAGATCCGCCTAGCTTCGGTGAAGCTCGTACCGAGCCTAGACCGCACCGTGCATCTTCACCGGCGACGGCGCGCCGCCACCGGACACCACCGGCCGCCGCTCGCGGTGACAAGCCCCTTCCACCCCATCCCCACCCATTCCACGAGCACCAATCGACGCACCGGGTGACGGAGAACACGAGGTGGAGCTCACTCGGCCGAGCGAGCTCTTCTCCGGCGAGCTCGAGCTCGTCGGAGCTCGCGGGTCTCCGCCTCCCCTGTCCCTCTGTCCCTGACTGCGGGGGCCCGCCTGTCAGTTGCCAAGCGCGGGCGGGAGCGCTGAGCGGGCCGCGCGCGCGCGAGTCGTGGGCCGCGTCTTCCGGGCCGGCCCAGTTCATCCGAAATGAAATTTGTTTTTATTATTTTGTCACTGATTTTTGTACAAGTTGGAAAAATATAAATCTAGGGTTTTAATGATCCAAAAATCATGAGATAAATTTTATTAGGGTCTACATAATGTGTAGTATTTTAGAAAAATATGGATCTGGCATGGGATGTTTAAAGTCTGTAAGAATTTAATAGATCCTTTAAATATGTTTTGGAATGCATGCAAATTTGTTAAATTTATAACTTGAGCTGTAGTGTTCCATAAATCATGAAATTTGGTGGGTAGGTTACTCTATGCTAGCCCTAGCTCTGGTAAAAATTTGGGTATCAGTGATTAAGTAATTTTCAAGTTATAATGCTATCTTGTTATTCTAGGAAATCCTAAAATGAATTTTAGTAATTCTTCTACATGTGCATTGTTCTTATAAATTTTTGGAGAATGTCTTGGTACCCTAGAGTGTCCAAGAAAATTAAGAAATCTATTGTTTGACACTTTTTACTATGCTTGGTTATTTATACAAAAATCAGCCTTTTTGGCTTGGAAATTTTGTGTAGGGAGTTCCTGTGAATAAATTGAGTTCAAAATTTTACAGTAGTCTCTTTGTGGGTCAGAGAGTCCCCTGTAATTTTTGTAGAATTTTAGGAGCAGTTTACATATATGTTTAAAATTCCACCTAATTAATTAAGTAAATTAAGAAATGGGTTTAAATAAATATTCTAGGTGGGAACACCTTACTTTCTGGTGTTTTTGTGACATTTTTGAACTTTTAGTAGTATTAGTTTGGTCTTAGAGAATGTTGGTCACATCAATAAATATTTAACCTTGGTAATTTAGGTTTTCTGGACAGCTAGTAGTAATTCTAAATTTGGCTTTGATAAAATTGGTTGCTGGAAAACTTGTAAATACCAAAGTTGGAGTAAACTTGATGAACTAGCTGGTGTAAAAATTTGGAAGCATTTGGCTTAGTAGTTTGAGAGTTTCTGTTGTTTAAAGTGGCAGTTCAAAATCTGCTACTCTCTGTTTTGGAGAGGACAGATTCTGGAACTTGTGAAGTTTGACATGGAAAACTTAGGAGTTTGGAGTTGAGGTCTGAAAATGAATTGTAGTACATTTCTTAGGCTTTCCAGATTGTCTTAAATCATATCTTTTGGAATTGTAAATCTCCAGTTGTGGTAAAAACAAGTAGCTGCTGTCCAGAATGCTTTCTGTGGTGTTTTGCTGATTGATATGGTGTATTATCCTAAGACATGCTACTTTTGTAATTGTTAGGTGTTAGGGCCTTAACTGAGGATGAGCAGCTTTATCTTAGGTTAAGTAGATTAGGTGAGTACTTCTCTACTAGAGAAGAGATTTGCACGTACTAGTAAAATAACTTGAATAGAGTATTTTATTCTGAAATGCATTTCATTCCGAGCATGTTGCACCCATTTATGCATCCATTATATTTATTGTGCATTCATGCAATAGGTGCACCGGAGGGGGTAACACTCCTCGAATTCGAGCCTGTGATTCCGGAGGAGAACCAGGAGCAGCAGGAGCCCGAGGATCCAGCAGGCGAAGGAGTGCCCGCAGACGACCTTCCTGAGTGTCCAGACCACCGGCCCTCGACGTTTCTGAAAGGCAAGCCCCGGTGCATGCTGAACCTACTGATTTATAAATTAATCTTGAGTACTTTTAATTGTTTACTGCATTAAGTTGTAGGAGTTATATGAAAACACTTGTTGCATTATACCTGTCCTTATCCAGATATCATACTGAATCCTATATTAGGTGTAGGCACGTGTCAATGCTTAGCCCTGCTTAGTACGGTAGAAGTCGGGTGATTTCCGGTCATCCGCGAGATGTAGGAAGGAGTCGCGAGTGGCTTATGGCTATCGTGATGGAACCATGCTTAATAATGAAATCGAGACCGGACGGGAGTTCGATAGTACAGCCGCAAGACACTTCACGTCTTGGGTGTGGAGCTATGCCCGTCTGAGTCGTTTAAGGACCGATTCGCTGTACGTCCTTGAGTCATGTTGAACGCAGTCTAACACTTAGTTGGCCGGATAAGTCGTTCCGACCGCGAAGCCGAGTAATGTGGTTCAGGCCGGGAATCGAATGGTAGGTTGCTTCTTGGAGGAGAGAAAGGATGTGCTTGGGGACATTGGCGTGAGACCAAAGGGGGGTTAGAGTCCCTATCACCTGGCAGAGTGTCGCCCTTGGGGTCGCGACATTATTCGGACCCGCGATTCCTGAATCATATGAAACGGTGGCTTGTGCGACCCTGGCAGGGGCCTGCGCGGTGAGTGTTAGAAATACCCCTCCAGCTGGATAGGAATTCGATTCGAATCGCCGTCGCTCCCGGTTAGTGAGCACTTGACTTGAGCAGCGGCAACGTAGAACTCATTAAATGAACTGGTGGTTAAGGGAATGATACAATGTTGCCATAATGATATACCTGCTATGGATATAATAATAATGTTGTTTGATTATAATCAAGTGCATGTTTAGTACAGGTGCTAAGATAGATGACAGGTAAATGCTAAAAATAACTGCTAGTACAGATTATAAGAGTTTCAATTACTTATGCCTTTATGCAAAAATGTTATGTCAGCTAGCCTCTTGTGTAAGCCTTGCATAATCCTTGGTGTCACTTTATTTCTGGTTTTCGACGGGTAAGTCTAGCTGAGTACATTCCAGTACTCAGGGTTTATTCCCTCCTGTTGCAGATGACATGCTTTATCAGGGCTTCTGCAAGACGTGTCTCCACCCTGCGGGTGATGATGACTAGATCACAAGGGCGTGATCATCTTTATGTACTTTCCTCATGCTTTTGCGGGTTGTCGATCATCCAGACTGGCAGTACTTAATTAACTAGTGTGTGTTATGCTTCCGCTACTTTCAAACTTGGTTTGTAATAATTGCTACTCCGTTTGTGTAAACTTATTTCAGCACTATTTGTGAAATGTAACGTATGATGTTGTATGTTGAATGATGCGATCCTGGTTGTAAGCGAGTTGGTTTGAAATCCTTCGTGGTTTCGATTGACTACCGGGATTATATGGGCTCAAGTTCGAAAATTTGAGCGCTTCGGTGCTTGTTTTTGTACTTGTGCTCTTATAATTTGGTCGGTTCTGTTACAACTACCTCTGTTAATCAACAATTTTCGGAGGCGGCGGTCGCCTTAGGACATCTCCGTAGATCATTTTCGGAGGCGGGTATTTTCATGTAGGCTATCTGACCATTTGCAGAGGCGGTCGCCAGGTGTACCCGCCTACGTTAATCAAAGATCATGTCTCTTAAAATTATTTTTCTAGTAGTGTAAATTATCAAACATACTTTCTCAATTTTAAATTGTAAGTTGTGATAGCTTTTCTAGATAGACGGTGATATCGCACGACGGATCGCTCGTTTTGGCCGCGGCGGCCTCCTCCTTCCTCTCCACGCCGCCGCCATGGCCATGGTCACCCTCTTCCCAACCCCGTCTGTCTGCCTCCTCCGCCGCCTGCTTCGGTGGCATCACCGCCTCCTCGTTGTCTCTCCTGTCCCCACTGTCGGGCCTGATAGCCCCCCGACCCCTTTCTAAGCCCATCAGAGAGCGGAGATGGAGAAGAGAGGGAGAGTGTGGGTGCGAGTCACGCACTCGTGCTAGAGCGCGATCCATCATAGCTATATTTAGGTGATAGTAAAAACTTTGTATCTAGAAAAAACCAAAACAGACTTAAAATTTGAAATGTAGAGTATATTATGCTAGTAAATTAATAAGAGCAACAACAAGAGACTTTCTATATTCTTTCTAAATGTTAGGAATAGAGATTTTGGTGAAAAACTACCCCCAACAGATTTTCTAAATGGTTATCTAAATATAGTCTTCTTCTATTCCGGATTTTTCGCTAGCAAAAAATAGAAGACGAGAATGGCTCTCTAGAGTGCGTATGAGATATGGAAAAACTGTTGGAGAGTTAAAAGATATAGAAAACGATTTTTATACAAATGATGATTTAGAAAGTGAAATTTAGATAGACTCTCGGCGATGCTCTACAAAGCAATATATACGGGATGAGCACCGTACAGCACAAGGGACATGTGGTACAAGATTACTCAGCTCATGAATTACAATAATGATGGATTATATAATGTATCATATGCTAGTAAACAAGGACGAGGCAAGTTGATTAGCCTGGCATTACTGGAGGTGCTTAGCACTAGATTACACGTGTTTGGTCTTTTTTCACCCAAAAAACGTACCGTGACGCCAAATGATCGTTCATTAGCAGCTGCTACTTTTCTCCATAATCCGATGAGGAGCACACCAATATTTAGCTAATATTATTTTTAAACATTTGAAACTCTCTTTTACATAAAAATAAATCAATGGTTTCAAATAAATTTACAAATTTAAAAAAGTGTACATTATTGATATTATTTATTAAAACACAAAGAGAACTGCATTTATTTAATTATGTATGTATCTCCTCCAACTAGAGGATTGCTAGCTTCACGACGTCCGGACAGATGCTCGCGTCTGGACGCACGCCCGTGCTAGCACCCTGTTTCCTGTGCCTACACCCTAGCGTGCCCACGTGGGGGCCCGCGTCACCCGGACCGTACGCGCCGACCGATAGCATGCGGAGATCACTCACACCTCCTACGCTTTCCACGCGCACGAAGGCGGGGGCAATCTGCGCCCACTCGATGGCGCCCCAGCAGCTGGATCAAGAGGCTGCAACAGGTGGTCTATTGAAACATGTGCAACATCAGATCTACTCAACATACAGATAAAACACTTGCAACATATATCCGAAACAGTTGAAACACTTGCAACGTACGTCTGAAACACTTGCAAAATATCTCAAAACACTTGAAAGCCATTGCAGACGCATGCAACATTCAGATCTACTTTTGCAACATCTGGATAAAAACACTTGCAACATACCTATAAACATCTAAAACACTTGATACATACGCTTGCAACATGCATGCTATGCAACATCCAGATATACTTCTGCAACATCCAGATGAAACACTTGAAACATACGTTTGAAACAACTGAAACACTTAAAACATATTCTTGCAACATGTGTGTATAGCTTTTGCAACATACGGACCTCTAAATGAAACATTTGAAAACATACTTCTGAAAAATACTTGAAACACGGCATCGCTAGCGGCGACGGCCTGCTTGGTGGGGAATTGCGGTAGCCAGCAAGCGGTGCTCGGGTGTAGTGGAGAGGGAGGATGGCGGTAGCCAAGTGGCTGGGCGCGGTGAAGAGCGCCGCGCCGGAGCAGCCACCGTGGATCACGCCATGCGGGAGCAGTCATCGTGGACCATGCCGCGGAGAACTCAGTAGCGAGCGGTGAGTGGCGGTGGGAAGATAAGAAGGCAGGCGGCGGCGCTATGGCGCGGTGCAGCACGCCGCCGTGTGTACGGCCGTGGTGGTGCGAGCGGGCAGCGATTCAAGAGTGGGTTTGAGGATGGATACGGGTGCAGCAGCGATTCGAGAGGAAAGTCAGAGCGGACATTTTTTTTAGCAACGCTAGATGGGTGCGTCTATGCGGGTGATAGTGTTGGCTATTGGGCCGTACGGGCGGGCTTCGAGGCCCACCAAGCGTCAGGACAAAACGAACGCTCAGTCCATAGCATTTTCATTCCAACTAATATGCAATATAACGTTGTTAGCATTTTCAGGCATATGCATCCAATCCAACCAAACACATCTTTCTCAAACTTGCCTAGCCTGCTAGCCAGACAAAAGAACATGGATTTACGGGTAACTCACGCAACAGTTTTTACCAGGCAACTGTCCAGGGTTCCAACTAAACAAGTCCATGGTCGTTTGTTACTTTGCATCACCTAAAATGCCATCGTAGCGTTAGCCCATGGTGAGATATGACGGTTGACATACCTCAGTTTGACATCAAATCCCATTGGTTTTCAACCAAGCTTGAAATCCACGGGCATCATGGTCGTTTTCTTCTGACGTGTTCTACTTCTGAGCTGAGAGACACGGAGGACGAAGAAGCTGTGCTCCGCTGGGCCAACCCAACCTTTATGGGCCCATCTCTGTCTTTGCTGCCGTGGGTCGAACTTTAGTTAATGGGCCAGCGGCCAGCATTACAGTTGGGGCACAGTTTATCAGGCGTCCAGGCATCCTACAACTCCTAAGCAGGGAACTGTAAGCTATTGGACTACCACACGTTTCGAATTCGCGGGGAAACAGGCAGAGTTGCAGGCGACGTCAGGCACGCCGCGAGGTCTGTGAACGGACGGTGCAGAGGCGCGGGTACTGGTGCCACAGCAGCCCCGTGCAGACGGCGATTATGCAAGGAGTGGTCCTCCTTATATATGCTTTTGTTGGTTAATTTAAGAATTTCTTTGCTGAAAAAGGATTAAGTGCTACTGCCCAGTGGTACTGTGATTATCTTTCTATGCACATTTGTTACTTAAGAATTTTTTTTGACTTGTTTATCTCTGTCTTAATTTGAAATTTTGAATCCATTTTATTGGAAGAGAAGAGAGGAATTGCAGTGCGCATGGTACTACTTTACTATACTCCCTCAGTTCCGATTCCAGTTCCAAATTATAAGATGTTTATCTTTTTCTACCTGTATTATTTTTACTATATATCTAGTATATTTCAGTGCACAAAAAAAACTTTGTATCTATAAAAATCAAAATGTCTTATAGTTATAATGGAGTGAGTATTATAGATGTGCACCTCGCCAACCAAGAAAAACAAGATACTAAATAGTGTTTATAGCGACCGCAATAGCGGTAGTGGCCCCTTACCGCTACCGCTATGACGTAGCGACTTAGCGTCTGTTATCCGTAACCTGTGATGTAGACGTCAATTCGCTACAGACCCACTATTTGCTATTTGTTATCTTAGACAAAAAGTGTGCATTTTGCAACCAGCCGTGTCCACAAACCTATGATTGACCGGTTTTTGCGACAATGCAAGCGAAGATGGATAACAAGAAAGAGGGCAAGGCCAATACTAAATTGGAAGTTTGTTTGCAATTTATAATTCTTATTACATGGTGAATTTTTACTACGCCGCTAGAACAGAGTGGGCCTGTCGACATCCTCAACGTACTCAGCACTATAGAGAGGTCACAGAAGATTAAGGGCCTATTTGGTTGGACTTCTCCAGCCCTACCAAATGTTTTGCATGAGGAGCCGAGGAGGCGGAGCTGTGTTTAAAGGAGCCCTGTCAAATACTCTGAGTTAGAGCTGTGAGCCGCCCTTTCCAACAAAGCGTATGGAAGGGCTCCTCCGGGCCTACCAAATGTTTTGCATGAGGAGCCGAAGCCATTTTAAAAGAACCATGAATACTCACCTGAAGAAGCCCTACCAAACACCTCTAAGTTAGAGCTGTGAGCCGTCCTTTCCTGCAAAGCGTATGCGTCAGAAGTAACATTAATATGGCCGGTTGAAGTCTTGACAATTTTTTTTAGGGTAAAGTACACTTTACAACCCTCAACTTGCACCAAAGTTTGATTTTCAACCTTCAACTCTGAAACCGGTCAAGAAACACCCTCCAACTATCAAAACCGGACGAATTTGGTCCTCGGCCGGTTTCAAAAGCGGTTTTCTATTTTTGGGAGGCGCCGAAATTTTAAATTATTTTTTCGAGCATCTTAACGTCCTCAAATGAAAAAACTCAAAACTACAAAGTTGTAGATCTCATCGAGTTCTACAATTTACATATAAAACTTATCTTCATCCGACATTGTATTGAAGGGTTTTCTATTTTTTGAAATTTGAGTCTTATCACGCGACAAAATATGGTGCTGAAATTTTATATTATTTTTTCGAGCATCTTACTGTCCTCAAATGAAAAAACTCAAAACTACAAAGTTGTAGATCTCATCGAGGTCTACAATTTACATATAAAAATTATCTTCATCCGACATCGTATTGAATGGTTTTCTATTTTTTGAAATTTAAGTCTCATCACGCGTGAAACAATTTTGTCGCGTGATGAGACTCAAATTTCAAAAAATAGAAAATCCTTCAATACGATGTCGGATGAAGATAATTTTTATATGTAAATTGTAGATCTCGATGAGATCTACAATTTTATAGTTTTAATTTTTTTCATTTGAGGAAAGTAAGATGCTCGAAAAAATAATATAAAATTTCAGCACCATATTTTGTCGCATGATGAGACTCAAATTTTAAAAAATAGAAAACCCTTCGATACGATGTCGGATGAAGATAAGTTTTATATGTAAATTGTAGACCTCAATGAGATCTACAACTTTGTAGTTTTGAGTTTTTTCATTTGAGGACGTTAAGATGCTCAAAAAAATAATTTAAAATTTCGGCGCCTCCCAAAAATAGAAAACCGCTTTTGAAACCGGCCGAGGACCAAATTCGTCCGGTTTTGATAGTTGGAGGGTGTTTCTTGACCGGTTTCAGAGTTGAAGGTTGAAAATCGAACTTTGGCGCAAGCTGAGGGTTGTAAAGTGTACTTTACCCTTTTTTATTATCTCAAACTTTCTAATACAATTATAGTATCTGAACTCACGCGAGCGTTGAGTCTAGACTCGAGTACTGGACGGCACGGAGCGAGCCACTGGCTCCTGCCACTCGTGCTATGCAGGGTCCTCAAAACTTGAGAACTTAAGACGGCAGCGTCTGTGGCACGATAGCTTCTAGAACCAGCTATGTGCTCTTTATTCGTCTAAATGTACGTGCGCTTGTATACGTGAATGCCCATGCAATTCTTCATACATCAATGGGATGCTGGATACTAACACAGAGTCATCTTGAGCTCTAATTCTCTTAATAAATATATAATGTCTCGAGCGATCTTAGAATGGACGGAGTCGACAGGCGATTCTTACTAGAGATGTAGTGACGATTCTTACCAGAGATGTTATATTTCTTATAGGCCTCACGTAGTTATGTCGAATAACTATACGAGACGTGTAAGGAATGTAGCATCTCTATCCACAGAAGCGGAACCCGAAACCTTCAGAAAATCGGAAAAACCGGTCCACACGCAACAGCCGCGGCGCGCCAGCAGATCTGATCACCCGCGAATCAGCCAGCATCCCCCACAGAATAGCAGAGTACCACAGGGATGACTACTGGCTTTGTTTAGTTTCTGTCTAAAAATTTTTCACCCCATTACATCGAATATTTAGATACATGTATGGAATATTAAATGTAGACGAAAAAAAACTAATTGCACAGTTTGGTTGGAAACCACGAGACGAATCTTTTAAGCCTAATTAGTCCATGATTAGCCTTAAGTGCTACAGTACCACACCTATGCTAATGACGGCTTAATTAGGCTTAATAAATTCGTCTCACGATTTTCAGGCGAGTTATATAATTAGTTTTTTTTTATTAGTATCCGAAAACCCCTTCCGATATCCCATGAAACATCCGAGCTCAAGAATTTTTCGTTCACGAACTAAAGGAATTTGGTGTTGCTGAACTACGTTATTACCGTACCAACCAAAAAGAAAAGAAAGGAACTTCTCTACTGTATTTTATTGATGGTGAGCTCGATTTGGTTCGGCACCAGCAGCTCGCTCACGTTTGTCCGGTTGCGCCCGGCGCCACATGCTCACATGTGCCGCCCTGCAGTTGCTGCAAAAGAGCACTGCTTGTCCGTCCACTAGTGCACCACGGTTACACGCTTACTACTTGGAACGCCCGCGACCAGGACCGTGAGCGACATTTTTTTTTAACAACGACAGTGACCGACTTGCTGTATACGTCGGCAGTCGCGACCACAGGACAGGAGGCGATGAGCAGGCGAGGAGAACCCTCCCTCACCGTGGAATGATCACGTCCAATCACCGGGCCGGGTGAGCGATACACTAGTACCGGTACAGCATGTGACACCATCACACCACAGTCCATAGCTACCGCTTGCTGTCGTCACGCACGCACCGAGGATGCTTTTTTTTCAATACGTAAAAGATTTACGTATGATTGTAACTAACAAGAAGAGTTTAACCATACAAACGAGGCACTCTGACGAGCGTCCTAGGAGGTCTACCAGTTGACCTTTCTAATATACAGATTCACATTTCGATATTACATAAATAATATACAACCGAGCTGCGGTCTGTGCGCTCCTATTCTGTCATCTGAGAAGAGTGCGCCGGGTTACGAGCGGCTCTTCTACCAACCATATTGTTGGTCGCTGGAAACAACTAGTCCAGAGCTGTAACTTAGCTCGACGTCAAGTTCCCTATGAAGATGGCGTCGTATGCTCGGTTGGATGCGGATGAAGTTGGTGTCGCCTGTGACAGGGTGCCCATTCTCTTTACGAGGGGTACCCCGACCCGTTTGGAGGTTGGTATGTGCGTCAGCGGTTGAGCGGCAATCCGTCTACTCTTAGTTGGCAGGGACCTTTTGGTTGCCGCCTTCTGCCTTAGTGGGTGGTGATTAAGGGTGACCTTCGCTTGAGTTGCACCTCCTCGGTAAACAGTGCGAGGCGTCGAGCAGCCTCGTGCAGCATGGGCATCGCATCGCTATACGGCTGGTGTTCCATTGTCGGCATAGAAGGGTCGGGTGTGGCTTGGTCATCCGGACGGTCGTCATGCGTCGGCGTAGGAGTACCCGCCATGTGCTTCGCCGGCTCAAACCCAGGTGGCCAGACCTCACCATCCTCCCTTGGCGTCTTAGCATCCGCGACAATGGGTTGTCCCGTCTGTGGAGGCGTGCCCTGCACAGGCGACTGCAGCGGCGAGTTCATCGTGCACTGAGGAGTTGTCTCCGGAGGCTTTACTTTTTTTTATTTTGAACCAATATGGTTTTGTTTTTTAAGCTAAATATTCCCTTTGTTCCCAAAAATATTCCATCTCTTTAGAGACCACAGATTCACCAAGTGATTGTGGAGTGAGATTGTTGCATGGCTTGGAAAACATAAATCTGCACCCGACAGTGGAGATATGGTGGACAGCCATGTCAAATGTTCCGAGCGCGAGCACAAAAGGCCTTCGCTCCCTAATCATCTTAGTTTGTTGGGAGGTCTGGAAGGAAAGGAATGATAGGGTGTTTGAGCGTGCAAATTGTGCAAACTACAAAGTGATGCAGAAAATATAAAAGACGACGCGAGACTTTGGATTAGGGTGGGAGCAAAAACACCTCTCTTCTCGCATGGCTGCACTCTCACCACCGCGCTCCTACTAGCCTTGCTAACCTGCCATTCTAACTCGGCATCACTGGGCCACCATCCTCGTGCCTCCCACACACACTTCCCTGGCTCAATCGTCCTCCTCCTTCACTTGTAGCCGGCAATGCCCTCATCGCGTCGCTACTCTGCCCCTACATTTGCATGGACGGCCTACCTCCCCTAATCCCTTCTTCTAAGGTGGCATATTTGCCTCAATTAAGGCAAAACCCCATCCCAAACCTTAGCCCATCGTCTGAGGATAACTTCAATTTCAAACACCTATATAGTATAGGAAATGTGCCGAAAAATACATAATTTCCGATCTTTAGACCTGCTTCCACCATCTTCTCTGCTTCTCCATCATCAACTGCGTTTCTAGGGGACGGTCCGTCACCTAGGTTGATGTCTCCGCCTGCTTCTGGTGCCATCCCTTTTCTCCTCTATTCCCTCCCATAGTCACAGCGGGTGTTATAAACAATAGTGATGTCACATACGCTTTGGCTGGAGTTAATGCATAGTTGTTGATCTCAAGGTAGACGATCATATAATAGCCGAGGTCGATGTATTAACTCCAGTCAAAAAGCATTACCAAAGAAGAAAGTAGGCTATATATTAATTACAAAGTATATTTTAAGGGTCCTGCTAGCGCCCGGACGTCCGGATCCAGGCGCTAGCGCCGGACGCCACAGCGAGCATTACCAGCCCCACACCCCACGAAAAAAGAAGAAAGAAGAACGCGACCCCGCCCCCCGCTCCGCACGGACGCGACCCCCCGCCCCGTCCCTGCACGGAGAAGAAATGCGACCCCTGCGCGCACAGGTCTACCCCTGCCCCCAAACTCGCCGATCCCCAGCACCTCCGCCCCCCGCCACCAGCTCACCACCATAGTCCACCCCCGCCCCCCAGCTGCAACAAAGGGAAAATGCTATTGCAACAACGAAGGACACCCTAATACAACAAAACGAAACAAAACTGGTGAAACAAACGAAAAAAGCTATTGAAATATCGAAAAATACAACTAATGCAACAAACAAAAAAATACGAACTGCAACACAAAAAATAGTCTAATGCAACATTCAAACACATCCACTGCAACAGCGAGACGAAACTACTACAACAAGGGAGAAAAAGATATTGCAACAAAGCAGAAGCGCTGCTAATGAAACAATGCAGAGGAGCTGCTGCAACAACGGAAAAATGCAATTGAAACATATCAAGAATTACTCCTTCAACATCAGAGAATCGTCAGTTGCAACAACCAAAAAAACATATACTATTGCAACAATCCACATCATATGTTGCAACATTTAGAAGGAATCATTGCAACAAAAGGACGAGATCTGACTCGCCGTAACCCTAGCTGCCACCAAACCCTTAGATCCAGAGGGAGGAGGAGGAGGGACCAGAGATCCAGAGGGGAGGAAGGAGGGGGAGGGATGCCTCAGATCTAGATCCTTCCCCACCTACCTCGTCGACGTCCGCGCCGTCATCCTCGTCTCCAAAAGCATGGAGGTCGCGGCACGCGAGGACGAGAGAGCAGGGAGGGAGGGGAGGCGCGTGGGCTCATCGGAAGCCGCCGCCATCGCCCCCCACTCCGGTGCGAGGAGTGCATACAGGTCGCAGCGGGGGAGGGAGAGGGAGGGAGGGAGGGAGGAAGGCTCGCCGACAGCTCGAAGGGAGGAGATGAGCGGGCATAGGAGGAAGCGCGTGTGCGAGCTTGGAGCGGCGGAGGAAGTGAGGAGGAAGAAGAGGGCGAGTGGATAAGACCGTGCGGGCGCGAGTGAAGGCAACGCTCGAGCAGGCAGCGACTCGAGGGAAGAAGAGTGGGCGGCGGGGCGTCTGGACTCTAGCGAAAGGATAAGGACGGGCCGAGTCGCGTCGCTGCACCGCGGGCTCGGTCAAGTCGAGCGTGTCGGGCGCGTCGAGTCCGTCTGATGCGTCCGGACGCCCTAGGGGTAGCTTTACCGATATTTTAATGGCCAACTACTATATTGGTGAGCTGATTGTCAGACCGTAAATATGTATACAACTAGCAATGAGCTGTATTAGGACTCATGAGCCTTTCAGATTTGACTATAGAGCAAGTTTTGATGCGACAAAGCTAGTTAATGCGTTAGGACTCGAACTATTATTAGACAGAAAAGAAGGGTTAGGAAGCATACATGCAAGCTTGAGATACACTTTTATTTAGTGGGCGTTTGGTTTGAGGAGTTAAAGTTTAACCAACACTGTAGCACTTTCGTCTTATTTGACAAAAAGTTTTCAATCTTGGACTAATTAGGCTTAATAGATTCGTCTCGTAAATTACTCATAATCTGTGCCGACATGCATGCAATTAGTCTATATTTAGTACTCCATGCATATGAGGGAACATTGATATAATGTGAGTTAAACTTTAACAAGTTCAAACCAAACAGGCCCTTAGTACGTGTCTGAGCTAGCTATGCAAAAATTTTGAGGGCATTGAACATTTTGTCTTTTTTGCTAAATTTTAGCATGCTAGGATCGGAAGCCTATGTATACTCATTTTGATGTCATAAACGTAATTTACTTCCATCCTTGCCATGATTTAAATCTCCTACCAAATTAAAAAACAATGGCTACGCGACAGACACGTGGCATCTTAAAACAACAGAAAAGCCATTCCTTATATATACATACAAATAATACTAGCACTATATTATAAAAAAAGTTAAGGCAAGGCTCTCTATCCCCGTCACGTCTGTCACGCTTGGCAACCTACGTGGCCCTCGGCAAACCCCAATCATTCGCGTTCAGCGCCAGTCGAGAGAGAACCAGTACCAAAAACTGTATATTTTAATCAAAATGGTCCACTGCCCTGCCCGCCCCATCCGCTTCATCACTCCCTTCCCCTGCTTCATCCTCTGTTTCTCCTCGAACCCAGCAGCGCTTCTTCCGTCTTCCCGCCCAGCCTCAGCCATGCCCGTCGCGGCGCTCCACCGTCCCCCGGTCGCTGTCGGCGCGGGACGCCGTAGTGCCCGACGCCAGGCGCGGTTCTCTCTCCGCGCGAGCTCCCTCGAGGCGTCGGCGGCGGCCGTGACGGTGGCAGTGGATGGGTCGGCAGCGGCGGGGGCCGCGGTGGAGAGGAAGGAGAAGGTGCAGGAGGATGACGAGGGCCTGTCGTCGGTGAAGGAGGAGGAGCAGGAGAGGGGGCGGCTGGAGGTTCTCTACGACGACGGCTTCGGCTCCGTGACCGTCAAGGACTACTTCGCGGCGGCCAAGGTCCTGTGCGGCAGGGACGACGGCGGGCCGCCGCGCTGGTTCTCCCCCGTCGAGTGCGGCCAACCGGCGGTGGACGACGCGCCGCTGCTGCTCTTCTTGCCAGGTTCGTGCGTGCGTCCCTCCCTTCACCTGGCCAAATCAATCGTTCCTACCGTCCTACGAACGTAGCTGGCCAAATGGAGAAATCATTCTTCTGGTTTCCCAACTGTTTCTGCGCTAATGCTCAACAGCGAATTCTGAATTGACAACATATTGGCCACTGCAGGAATGGATGGCGTCGGCACGGGACTCATCCTGCACCACAAGTCTTTGGGCAAGTGAGTCTATTTTTCTTCTCTTTTCTTTTTAGTACGTATTAATTAAGATTTTTTATTGCCATTTTTGGCTAGTAATAGGAGTAGCCAGTTTGGAGCACACTTATTCACAATAATGTCACCTTGCTCTGCAAACCTTATAAAAGAATCCCCTTTTTCTTTAAAGAAAACTTTTTCACTTTTTCTTCCTTCCTACTTCATTCAAATTACGGAACGATTAACGAAGGGGTTGTTTAGTTGGTGAAAAAGTTTGGGTTCGGCTACTGTAGCACTTTTCGTTTTATTTGGCAATTTATGTTCAATCATGGACTAATTAGGCTCAAAAGATTTGTCTCGTGATTTACAACTAAACTGTGTAATTAGTTTTTTCTTTCGTCTACATTTAGTACTTCATGCATGTGCCACAAGATTTGATGTAACAGATACTGTAGCACTTTTTTTTTTTCACTTTTCGTGAACTAAACAGGCTCGAAAGCTTTTCGTTGCTTTTGTTTCTGACATGTGGTATACAAGCTTCTGCTCTCTTTAGGCCCTGTCACCTACTCACTGGTAGAAGAGTGTCCAGTTTTATTCCTAGGCCCTCTTTAGTTCGTGATTTTTTTTTGGAAAATGATACTATAGTATTTTTGTTGTTATTTGACAATTAGTGATCAATTATGGTCTAATTAGGCTTAAAAAATTCGTCTCGTGAATTTCGTCTAAACTGTGTAATTAGTTTTATTTTTTTATTTATATTTAATGCTTCATACATGCCTTTAAAAATTCGATGTGATGAAGAATCTTAAAAAATTTTAGGAACTAAACAGGCCCTAGTCATCAAGCACAAAAGACTGCCTTCTTTCTGATTAGTCCAGCTCCCTGCAGTCTTTGTCAACAGACCTATGAAAAAGAACGAGGCCCATGTTTAGATCACCTCAAAATTCCAAGTTTTTTCACTCTCTCTCCATCACATCAATTTTTAGCCACTTGCATGGAGTACTAAATGTAGGTAAAAAAATATCTAATTACACAGTTTAGTTCAAAATCACGAGATGAATCTTTTGAGCCTAATTGGTCTACGATTGGACAATATTTGTCAAATAATACGAAAGTGGTACTATTCATCAGGTTGAAAAAATCTTCAATATAAACAAGGGCGAGATGACTATAAGGCCAAGCTCAACGCAGGCAGCAGACATTAGCCCCGTCTGAAAAGTCGCGCTCCACCTAGGCCCGTGCAAGTTGAGACTACAAATTTCTACAACGCAGACTATATACTGCCCTATCTGTTTTTTAACCCACTGCTACCTCTCTCACTCTGAACGTCGCTTTCAAGAACTTACTTTTGCAGTCTGCTAGCCAATACTCTGGCTTCTTTCCAGCGAAACCACCGCTTTTTCTGATGAGGCCGTCAACTCCTCTGTAAGCTGCACTGACACACTACGAAACTGCTATCCCGGTATCTCTCTCCTCCAGATGGCATCCGAGCCTGCGTGTCACTGCAGGGCAGCTGTACACGCTGGTGCGTTGGGCTCGGCCTAACTAGTCCACTAGTTGTTGATGCCTTCTATTTTTGCATCTTTTTTTTTCTAGTAATGCTAAAGCCACCCATGTGACAAAAGTGGTCTCCCTCTTTTTCCTTCTCGTTTTGTCTTCGCTCTTGCGTTACGTCATCTACTAGGAGCCCCTACATCATTAAATACTGTAACAATATGAAGTAGCTTTTTACTCGTATTACAAATTCATCAACCACTATTCAAATTGTAAATGTTATGGTTAAGTATCTCCAACGGTTTGTCATCTAACTTTTCCATCCTTAATTTTTGGGCAAAATGAGAAAAAATCCTCTCCAATAGTTTGACATCCTTCCTCTCCATCTTTCCCAACCTCGCAAAAATCTATCCCGAGCGCGCGCATCCGGAGTTTCCCGGCCTGTCTAGTAAAAAGGAAGAAAGACAGGGTTGCAGGTGAGAAAAGCGTAAGAGAGAAAAATCTGGTGGAAGGGCTTAAACGCGTACAGAAACAAATTCAGGGTTCCTGATACAAAATATGAGACCGAGTCGTAGGAAAAAGTGCCGAGAAAAAACTTTTGGGATAGAAATATAGGAAACTCTTGGAGATGCCTTCTTTTTTTTCTCCCCATACTAATTTAGGAGTTGGCAAATACCTTATTTTGGAAAACAAAATATGAAGAACTCTCGGAAATTCTCTTATGGCACATGGTGGATCCCGTCAAGTCCAACTAATTTTGACGATACCTGTTACCGTTTCCGTCTTCGGTCACTCATAGAGCTCGTATGTTGAGTTATCCATACTTTTCTTAAGAACTCTTTTTCCTCCTTTGTTAATTCTGCAGAGTATTCGAGGTTCGGTGCCTGCATATACCAGTCAACGATCGCACACCATTTGAAGGTATGATGTTGCTGCATTTAGTACATAATACAGGCCGCACCTATATGCCATAGCAACTATCCAGGGAACAACTATATCTTACCAAAATTTTATTAGTTTGGCATGCCGTTCTGGATATAAAATAGAACTGTTGTGTATTTGTTCAAGAGACTGAGGGATGAGTAATCCAAAAACCTCCCATTTCTAATACACGTGAATTTAAATTCATACAGGGTTGGTACAAATTGTTGAAAAATCGATCAAGCACGAGCATGATTCATCACCAGACAGACCGATATATCTTGTCGGAGATTCATTTGGTGGATCCCTGGCAGTGGCAGTGGCGGCTCGTAATTTGCAAATTGATTTGGTTCTCATACTAGTAAATCCAGGCAGGTGATCATTTCTTGTTTGAGATTTGATCCGAATAGATTCGATTCCTATACTAGTTTTTCCAACCTTATTGTTGCCAACTAACCTGTTTTCCTTTACCAGCTACATCGTTTGCAAAGACTCCATTGCAGCCAGTATTGCCTCTACTGGAATCAATGCCAAGCGAGTTTCATGTTACAGTGCCTTATCTTCTCAGTTTTGTCATGGGTACAACTCCTCTTAGCTCTTCTTTCAAAACTATGAAACACTCATGAATCCAGGTCATCTTTATCATGGTCTGTTTTTCTTCTTAATATACTGATATGCGGCTCTCCTGTGTGTTCAAGAAAAAAAATCTTTATCATGGTCTTCTTTTCACCTTTTTTCGCATTATTATGTAATTTCATTTCTTTTCTTGCCACCCCTGCTAGGTCAGCTCTATTTCTTCATCAAGTAAACAAAGAGCAGAGAATTCAGAACAATTCAAAAAATTAAAGACACATAAATGCAAATAGTATAGACAGTATGGGGGAATCGAGAAAAAAATGTTGTCATTCTTAAAAGTACTTAAAATTTTTGATAAATCACCGGCAAGGAATGTTTTTTTTTTCTCGAACACACAGGAGAGCTGCGTATCATTATATTAATAGAAGGAAATAAATAGTCTTACAGGGACAAAGAACCCGAAACACACACACGCCCCCCCTTGAGCAATGAAGCCAAATCACCGGGTAAGATTTACAAGGACGACCAAGAGAAACCCCCCGCTGCAGAATCCTAAGCTGCAGTTTGGGCAGAGATTAGGGAAATCCCCTTAGCCCCTGCCGCACTCCACCAACCAGCCTCCTCCTTGGCCAGGTACAGGACTGAGTCAACATTTGGGACAGCTCCATTGAAAACACAGTCATTTCTGTGCCGCCAAATGCTCCAGGCTCCTAGGATGACCAGAGAATTGAGACCCCTTCTTAGGTCACATTGAGCAACACCATCAATCTTTCTCCACCAATTATCAAAATTCTGATCAGCAGGTGTTGGAGCAAGGGTTGCAGCACCAAAATGAGAAAGGAAGGAGAACCAAAATATTCTTGAGAAAACACAGCCCACGAGAAGGTGATGAAGATCTTCCTCAAGCTGGTCACACAGGACGCACATTTCTGGATGAGCGAGGCTCCTCTTTGCTAGCCTGTCTGCAGTCCAGCACCTGTTATGGGCCACTAACCACATAAAAAATCTGCATTTTGGGGGTGCCCAAGTTTTCCAAATTCTCTCAAAGGGTTCAAAAGAGATGGCTCCATAAAACAGGGCAGTGTAGGCGCTCTTTGCTGTGTACTGGCCTGAAGAGGAAAGCCTCCAGACATGTTTGTCAGGGATGCTCTCATTTAGCTCCACCCTAGATAAGAGATCCCAAAGATGGAAATACTGAGATAGAGCAGCAGCACCAGCTTCTCCCTGCAAGTCCTCTATCCACCTATTATCAGGAAGGGCCTCACTAACAGTGTGTTTACTCACTCGCCTTTTAGGAACCAGAGCAAAAACCTGAGGAGCAATCTCCTGGACTCCTTGACCGTCCAGCCATTTGTCCTTCCAGAACAGGGTGTTAGCTCCACTTCCCACTTCTGTACGAACTGCGACCGAGATCAGCCCAGCGACCTCCTTACTGACCTGGACTGGCAGATTTGCCCAAGGTTTGTTTGGTACACTCCACTGCCGCCAAGGCCATCTTACTTTCAAGACCATCCCCAATGCTTTGAGATCAGTTATTCCCAGCCCGCCTAATTCCCGAGGTCGACAAACCTTGGGCCAGGCAATAAGACAGTGCCCCCCGTTTTCTTTTTTTCTTCCCTTCCATAGGAAGGACCTTCTAATCTTATCGATGGCTTTGAGAGCCCAGGGCGGAAGATCAATTGCCATAGCCACATAGATTAGAATACCAGTAAGCACAAACTGCACATGAACCACCCTACCAGCACGTGTCATCAAATCTGCCTTCCACCCTGAAAGCTGTTCAGCAACTTTATCAATAATGGGTTGGACCTGCTCCTTGGTCAATTTTCTGTTGGACAGGGGCAAACCCAGATATTTGCAAGGGAAATCCAGAACCTCACATGGCAGCAGGTTTTGAATGAGGGTCAGGTCCTCCTCAGCACAGCGAATAGGCAAAACATTGCTTTTCTGGACATTGGTTTTTAGGCCCGAAGCTTCCCCAAACAAATGCAGGAGCTGTAAAGATAAGTTTATGTCTGCTGCAGTGGGCTGGAGGAAAAGGGCGACATCATCAGCATAAAGAGAGATCCTGTGCTGAATAGGTCTCCTAGATAAGGGCATCCGCAGCCCGACATCCGCAGCCCTTGTGAACATCAAATTCAGGACATCCATAACTAGAATGAAGAGCATGGGAGATAGAGGGTCTCCCTGTCTCAATCCCCTTCTATGCTTTATACTTTCTCCTGGTATGCCATTGAGGATCGCCTGAGAGGAAGAAGTAGATAGGAGGCTACTGATTAAGTCACACCAACGAACTCCAAACCCCAACTTCCTAAGAACCTCCAGGAGGAAAGCCCAAGAAACCGAATCAAAAGCTTTGGTGATGTCTAATTTTAGGAGTATTCTGGGCAGCTTCTGAGAATGCAGGAACTTAACTGTTTGCTGAACCATCATGAAATTGTCCTGGATGAACCTCTTCTTAATGAAGGCACTCTGATTTGGGGAGACCATCTCATCAAGGCGGTCTGCAAGTCTATTAGCCATAATCTTGGTCACTAGTTTGGCAAAGCTGTGAACCAAGCTGATAGGCCTAAAATCCTTAACTTGCACCGCATTTGGCTTTTTAGGGATCGAAGTTATGTAAGCCGAATTCAGTTTGCTTAGGCTTCTACAATTACCACTCCAAAGGGACTGTATGGTAGCCATTATGTCATTTTTTATAATAGCCCAGCAGCATTTGTAGAATCTGCCCGTAAACCCGTCGGGTCCCGGGGCCTTATCAGGGGGCAGGTCCTTTATGGAATTGAACACCTCTTCCTCAGAGAAAGGCAGATCCAGATTTAATAACTCAAAGCTTGGGCAGCCGAGAGAATCCAGGTTGATAGCTCTTTCTCTACCATAATCTGTCCCAATAAGGTTATCATAGAACTCCAGGACTGCAGCTGCCTTATCTTCATGCCGTGTAATGAGCTGATCACCAACTTGCAATTTTGGAATGAAGTTCTTCTTCTTTCTGTAACGAGCATGCTGGTGGAAAAGCCTTGTGTTGGCATCTCCCTCTTTTAGCCAACTGATTCTAGATCTGAGCCGGGCAATAGTTCGCAGCAAAGATGCTAGAGCAAGAGAATGCTTCTTGAGCTTGTTTCGCAGCCATAATTCATTTGGTTGCAGAGGCCTATACTCCTGTGCCTTTTCAAACTGACGAATGATTTCTTTAGCAAGCAGCCATTGGGACTTGATATGGCCACACTTCTTCTGGCTCCAACTTTGTAGACCTCTTGCTGTAGCCTTCAGCTTTAATGCCACAGTTTGGAGAGGACACTGGCTGGGCTGCACACTGTCCCAAGACTCCCTCACAGCATCCAGGAAACCATCAAGGTAGGGAAAACACTTGAAACTTTGAAGACACTCAAAATTAAATCTTGGATTTTTGGGCTATCCAACATTTTCCTTTTCCACAAAAAATCTTATAATTTAATGGCGTTTATATTTTTTATGTATTTTATATTTGTTTTCTATTTAGTGGCAAAAGAGAGGCATTTTTCATTGGTAGGAAATATATTAGAGGTGTAACAATGTAGAAAGAAAAAAAAATATCTTATCTATATGTTCTTACTTCAGAAGATAATATGTTGCAACAGGTGATCCACTGAAGATGGCTGCAGTTAGCATTGAAAACAACCTATCTCCTCCAGAAACTCTACAGAAATTGTCAGACAGTCTCACATCAATGCTTCCTTTACTTTCAGTATGTTGTCCATTGTTCCCGCTTTTCCTTCCCAGTTATACGTCTCACTTTTTTTTTTCCTTACATACAACTCTTCAAGTTTCAATACTTTTGAAACGATGACCCTAACGCTCATAAGTATTATTAGACCAGTCTTCTTTTTTTCCCCCTTAAACACGCATGAGAAGAGCTGTACAGAACCTCTTTTTTTTTATGGAGAGGCGCACACTATGAGTCTCCTTTAACTTAAGTTAGAGGGACTTGTGTCATTGGTAGGTGGCCTAATTGCAATCAGGCCCACCTGGCAGTGACACGAGTCCCTCTACTAGTCTAGATCAAGATTGCACTACACACCAAATAAAGACACGCCCATGAACTAAACCTCAGCACCAGGGAAGTCTAAATCAACCGCATGGCTCTAAAGCTTTTAGCACCTGCAAGGCACCAAGCATGTACCAGATCAGTCATCACTCGTACAACCAATATGCAGAACATTTTTTTTAAAAAAAATGTGCAAATCATTTTAACTCAGTTGTTCTATAACTTAAGTCCCAATTTACAAAAAGATGTGAGGAACATTGCTTTTAGAAATGCTTATGTCTTTCTTTGACTTCCTTTCTCCTTGCATGATGAAATCAGTGGCAAATCTGGCTGCATAATGGATTTCTTATTAATTTGGGACACATTTCGTATCATTATTTTTTGACTTCATGCTTTTTCCTTTACCTCAGGAATTGTCTGATATTATACCAAGGGATACTCTTTTGTGGAAGCTCAAACTTCTTAAGGCAGGAGCAGCCTATGCAAATTCTCGTCTTCATGCTGTGCAAGCCGAAGTCCTACTTCTTGCTAGGTCCGTGCTATAATATTTGCTATCTATATTCCATAGTTTTGTAGTCCGTCTACTTTTAGTCTCCATGTGTCTGGGTTCAAAGTACAAATCAATAATATACCTGTATTCAGTGGTAAGGACAATCTTCTACCTAGTGGAGATGAAGCAGATCGACTCTTCAAGGCACTGAAAAACTGCAGAGTTCGATACTTCAAGGACAATGGTCATACACTACTCTTGGTACAAAGCATCACTCTTAAAAGTTCTTCTGTTATTCCTAACTCGCTATCTGATTATACAAATATATGCAAAAGCAGTGTATTTCTTAGCCTTCATTTTTCAAAATTATATTGTTCCTGCACAGGAGGATGGTGTCAATCTGTTATCTGTCATAAAAGGAGCGAACATGTATCGACGTGGAAGGCAAAGGGATTTTGTAACAGATTATCTCCCCCCTACTTTAAGTGAATTCAAACAAACATTTGATGTGGATCACAAGTATGTGTCAAAATTCTGAAAGTTGCATTCTACTTTCATCTCTCTCTTTCTCTGGCAATGTAAGCGAAGAAATGAATCTTCTGCAGACTGTTTCACCTTGCACTGAGCCCAGTCATGATGTCTACCCTGAAGAATGGAAAAATTGTTCGCGGGCTTGCTGGTGTTCCTGATAAAGGTCCTGTCTTGTTTGTGGGCTATCATGCGCTCATGGGTATTGAGTTGAGTCCTCTGTATGAAGAGTTCCTAAGGGAGAAGAAGACAATTGTTCGTGGCATGGCTCATCCATTTTTGTTTGGAAAAAAATTGGAGTCATCGCGCCAGGAGATATCTCGGATCGATACTGTTTCTATGTATGGTGGACTACCGGTCACCCCAATCAATATGTACAGGTTATTCAAGAGGAATGAATTTGTTCTGCTTTATCCTGGCGGTGTTCGGGAAGCTCTGCATAGGAAGGTTTGCTTAATTTGGCCATTTAACCCACTAGTAGCCTTGACTGAATCATTGTAGCATTATTATCATACAGATTTCCAGTTCCGATGTGTTAAAACCAACTTAAAATGAACTAGTTGGTCACACTAAGGAGAAGAACAACTGCTACTTGAACCCCAATTTTGTTACCACCTTTTGCTTCTTCCTTACTGTAACTATCTACTGAATTTTGCAGGGTGAAGAATACAAGTTGTTTTGGCCAGATCAACCAGAATTTGTAAGAATGGCTGCACGCTTTGGTGTTACTATCATACCCTTTGGGTGTGTAGGAGAAGATGACGTTCTAGAGGTAGATATTTGTTAATCCATTTGTTGAAGTATAAGTGAATTCTTTCCCACCATTAGCTAGAAATGAAAGCATGGCTTGCCTAGTAATTTTGTAGCACCATGTTTTGCTCCAGTATTCCATTGTGTTAAAAAAAATGAATGACGACTACAGGCTATATATGTCACGTTAGAACACATTGTAACTAATAAATTTGTTTGCCGCATGGTGATGGAACTAGTCACTTACTCTTACACTCATTCTGCAGTTGGTTCTGGATTACAACGATCAGAAGAACATTCCCGGACTTCGGGAGTGGATAGAGTCAATCAACAAAGAAGCCGAGAGAGTGAGGTAATATTTCAAGATATTTTCTCCTGATCCAAGACTGAAAAATGATAAGATCTTTAAACTCTTGTTCATTCATGGCATATTTGCATACATTATTCATTCCAGGGACAGCGTAAAAGGGGAGGATGGAAATCAAGACATGTACTTGCCAGCTCTTCTCCCAAAAGTACCTGGTCGATTCTATTACCTATTCGGGCAACCAATTGAAATGAAAGGGATGAACAACCTAGTCAGAGATAGAAAGAGGGCAAACGAGGTGTATTTACGTATCAAATCAGAAGTGGAGGAGATAATGTCATATCTCAAGAGGAAGAGGGAGGAAGACCCTTACAGGAGCATAGGGCAGCGTGCGCTGTACCAGGCAACATGGGGCGCCTCTGCTCAAGTCCCATCTTTTGAGCCATGAAGATTTGGTGCAGAAATGTTAGTGTGATTGGATATTTAGAAGTTCACATTCACACAGACGACGACAGGAGAACAGCGACTACCTTTTCTGGGTGAGTAGGGAAGGGCATTTGCGAGCAGACTGCAATTCTTTGACAAGATGTAATACATTCTGATTTCTGAGGAAATCTCCCTCATATGATGTACAGAAGTAGATTACATATAGTATACAGAAAACATTGTATATTTTTTAGGAAAATATAAAATGATAGTCTTAAATAAAAAGCACACTAAGCATAATAACTTAAAATACATAAAAGAAATTGTAGCAACTAATAAGATAAAAAATGATAGTCAAAATTTGGATTCATGATGTCACAGGATGTGGGCCCTGTTTGAAAAAGCGCTTCTCTGAGAAGCTGCACAAATAAAGCAAAAGAGTGGTTAAAATAAGCTAGTTTAAATTTTTGCGTTTTACTACAGTGAGTGCTGTGGGGAGAAGTATGGCAGACAAAAACTATGAAAGTGACATGCAAAAGGACAAAAACTATAACTTAGGTTAAAGTTTCAACTAAATGCGCATGAAAGTGACATGCGAAGGGACAAAAACTATGGATATTGATCATCATAGCTAGATAGAGAATATAAAGTATCTAATATATGTATTGCGTTAGAATTTAGAAATGAACAAAGATAAATCGCAAACATAAATAAATTTGATTGGCTATATGTACTATTGATATGTGTAAATACTGGATGGCATTGAGCCAAGCAAAAAACATACAAGATAGATATGAAGAAACTGAGAAGGATCGGGAATTGACGGGGTTCAGAACTTGTCGCTATTCATTCATGCTGCTGCTTCTTGCTCTCATCCCTACATCCAGAATTCCTCTAAAATCCACCAATTGATCTTTCAGATGTACTGAACACGAACTTCTCATCCCATGTCTATTAGGATTCTAACCCATGCTGGAGCATGTGTGGATGAGCTAGAGTTAGCATAAGTGAGACGGTAGTCCAACCACATCACGTGGTTGATTTCCACATGACCAGGTGACACAAATTTCAAGTATGTGTAAGTCTACAACACTCTAAACTCACACCATTTGTGCCTCACTCGGTTTCAGCTATTTCCGTTGCACACCTTGACACTTCCCTAACGCATGACTCCATTCTTTCCCGGGCCTCCCAAAAGCAGTATGCCAAGAACTCCCGAAAAAGCTTTCTAGCTCACACCAATGGCGACTCTGTCCCCTCCTCTACACACCGAGGCCGCCGCCGCTCTCTGGCGACCACGGCTACGATGGCATGGTTCCCTTGAGAGGACCACCACTAGCTACTACCGGGTGAAGAAGCATGCTGGGAGATTGCAGGCGAGCTACAGGGGCCTTGAGGCACTGTATGACGATGGGTACCAGACGATGAAGAACCTAGATTACTACTACGAGTCACTTGGAGAGCTGGTGGAGCATGACAGTGGCCCGGTGCGCTGGTTTTGCCCCGTCGACGCTGGCTCGCCGATCGAGGATGCTCCTCTGATGCTATATTTGCCCGGTAAATTAAATATGCCTTCAATTAATGTTGTGCTAGCTGTCAATGGTTTAGAATGAAGCTATGTATTGTGTGTGATGATGCATCAAACGTGTTGGCGTGAGAACCTTTCAGGCGTAGATGGAATGGGGATGGGACTCTTCATGCATCACAAGGCACTTGGAAGGTCGTCATCAGAAATAGAGAGAACTTTAGTTTGATTCAATTGCGAATAGTTACATCACTTGGTTAAAAATTTGATCACTAAATAATGTTGGATCCCATGTGCAGGATTTTTGAACTAAGATGCATGCACGTTCCTCTTCATGATCGCACGCCATTTGAAGGTACACATGTGTTTGTGAATTAATTTATTGATGGAGGATTGTGGATCTAAGCCTGTTTTATTCCATCATAATAGAGGATATTCAGATGAAGAATAGCTTGCCAATTTTGAAGTTCTCAAGATTGTATGGTTTAGCTGCTTTTATTTTTCAGATCTTGTTACAATGGTAGAAGATGCTGTAAGAAAAGAGCATGCTACTTCTCCCAATAAGCCGATCTATCTATTGGGGAATTCTTTTGGAGGATGTTTGGCACTTGCAGTAGCTGCTTGTAATCCACATATTAATTTGATATTGGTACTAGTGAATCCAGGTATATTTTGAAATAAATGTTTTTCAACTGTATGAATATTCTTAATTTTATAATTGAAAACTTTTTACCTATAAGTTTCCCTTGCATTGTCACTGCAAAAGCAACATCATATGAGAAGTCAGGCATACAACAGCTTCTATCGTTTTTCAGCCTGTTCTCAGATCAAGCATGTATGGCTGTTACAGCTCTATTGAACTACAACATTGGTAAGTATCTTAGTGCTTGCTGTACAAAATTTTTGATAAAAGGATAGAAATAAGTTAAAAGAACAAAACAAGCGTGGTAGTAGGTCTAGCTGATAGTAAGCTAGTTGTAATTTATAATTAGGGGACTTGCCTGTGATTTAAGCGAGTACAAATCTTTCATATTATATATAGTTCGGATTTCAAAATTCAGCGTTTGTAATAGATTACTGTCATAGGTGAACTGAACTAATCTTGATTGTAAATTGTGATTAATAGTACACGAACATACAATTGTTTTGGTGTCATATTCTTTATACGATTGTCTCATAAGTTGGTACATTTACATGTCATAGTTATTTTTTTAACATTTTGTATTTGGTTACTCTGTTGTTCCTCACCATGAAACCAGACAATGAAGTGGACATGGCAGTGAGTAGCATGTTAAATGGGAAGCATCCATTAGCAGCACTGAGCAGATTGACAAATAACGTGACATCATTCCTGAAGCATTCGGTACATACCATTTCTTCACATCTTATTATGGAGTCCATTTCATATTTTCATTCAGGAACTTACCGAGTTAATAATGAAAAGAGCGAACGGTCATGTCTTGTAACCCCCCGCCCAACCCTCTCCATCCCGAGCCACCACCACCTCCGCTTCAATCCACCACCAAATCCACCAAAATCAAACCTTCTCCATGCAAGCCCCAGCCAGATCCGGCATCGGCGTCGTCCGATCTATACGCTAATAGCAGCAGCTCCACGGGAAATCGAGTTTTGGAGAAGCTATGGCCGTGTCTTCAGGACCTGTCCATGGCGCCGCTGGCAGCGGCCCCCACGCCGTCTCCCCCATCGGCGGGTGCAGCAGCGCCGGCGCCGCCATCCTCCAGCTCCCTGTACCCGCCCCTGCAATCTCCGGCGTCGGTGAAGTCCGGCGGGCCCAGAGATGGGGTTGCGCCGTCGCCGCCGCCGGAGTCGTTCCCAGCCGCGGACGCGTCGGAGATGGTGGCCTTGGTGCCCAGCTCGCCGCTGGTGGACGCCCGTCAGCCATAGGGCTCCGCCGCCGTCCCGTCCCCACCGACGACGACGCCAGGCTCCGCTGCTGCGGCCACCACCAGCGTCGGGCACACCCATGCAGGGTCCGCGGGATCCGGTGTTCCCGCGCCTCCGCGGGACCCGCGGCCACCTACGCCACCAATGCCGAGGCCGGATGCTGCCGCCGCGGCCGTCAACGTCAGCAGTCCAGTACTGCGAGGACGTCATGGTGCAGCACCCATGACGGAGGAGCAGCAGGTGGTGGCCGAGGCGCTGGTCGTCGTCAAGGACATCATTGAAGGCGAAGATGAGGATGAGGACTCTGACAACGATGACGGCGGTGACGCTGTGGAAGCTTCGCCAAGTACCAGCCCTTCCTCACGTCTCTCTCTCGACGCCGCACCCTTCTACCCCTGTGGTGCCTCGGAGGGTCGCACCAAGTCCCGCCGGTGGGCGGACAATGGCCTCCACGATGACTCTGACGACGAGCCTCCACCGATGCCCTCGCCAACTCCTTACCTCGACGTACTCTGCAAGCTGTTGCCGCGGGGACCATCTCCGGTCGCGGTACCGGTGCCGTCCCAGGCTACTGCTCTCGAGGGCGGTCCGTGTGGAGGCCGCACGCTCGCCAAGCGCGCTCACTGCGACCCTCCTGCCCCTAGGGAGGGGAGTGCAGGTGGGGCTGTCCGTGCCGCGGGCGTTGCGTCCCGGCGTGTGCGGCACATAGCGACTTGGAAGGCGGGTCCACGAACCCCCTGGCGCCGCTTCTACGATCCTGATGCGGATCTAGGCCGTCGTGGGCGCAGGCGCAGGCATCGCCGCCCCTGTCGATCTAATGCGGTCGGGGCGCCGGGGAGGCGCCTAGCCTCTCTCACAGCCCACCCCGCGAGGATGTCTGTGGAGCTGGACGTGGAGGGCTTCCGCCAGGTGCACAGCCGCCGCCGTGGGCGCCGTCGGGTGCCACCACGGACAGCAAGGTCTGTCCCTCCGAATCTCGTTGGCCTATGCTTCAACTGCTTGGCAAGCAACCACGTCAAGGTGCCCTGCACTTTCCTGTCGCGATGCCTAAATTGCCGCATGAAGGTCACTGGGCCTGGGATTGTTCTCAGGCGGGGCTACTAGGGAGGGCAGGCGAGGTCCCCCGCTATCGCATTCGTTCGGCCGTCGCCGTGGGGTGCCGCACAGGAGGTCGTCGCGGCAACCCAATCTGCACATCATGGACGACTCGATGTTTGCTCGCTCGGCCTCCATGGGTCGCTCTGCTTCCGACCCACATCAAGGATGTCACCCATCCTCTCCCAGCATCCCCCCCGCTCGAGGGTACCAGTGGCAGAGACATCGGGTGGTCGTTGGAGCTAGAGTGGGGCCCCTCCGCCTTGGTCGAGACCTGGTCACAGTTGGCTGACATACCTTGGGACCCCATGTCCGGTGAGTGGGGCGCGAGGTCAAAGCCAGGCTCTCCGGCGGCCGTTCTGCAGGGTGGCGATCGGAGGGGTGCAGCATATCGGGAGTCAGAGTTCGTGGTGGACAATCGCTCCGAGGCTCCGCACTGTGCCTTCGACCCTATGTTGGTTGAAGTGGACGCCTATCTGCGCCTTGGGTTGCTGTCCGTGGATGCGGCAGCCCCGGCCCCGATGGGAGTGCTAGGGGCTCGTGGGAGCCCAATACTTCTAGGCCCGAATGAACCCAGGGTGGACACCGACGACTATGGCGCGTTGGGGGTTGGCAACGTTGTCACCTCCGTGTCTGGACTCGGGCCAGAGGTTGCAATGCAACCTATGGCCGAAGATCTAGAGAAATTGCGCTGTGACGAGGAAAATGTTGAACAGGCTGCTCTCTCCACAGTTGTGCTCGTGGCCAAGGATGTGGCCCAAGTCGCGACCCCAAGCGCTCAGCCAGCAGCGGCAGTGGCAACTGTCGGATCACCTGCAGTGCCTGCGGAGTCGTTGGAGAGCTTCATCGCATCCCTGAAGCTGCCGCTAGAGGAATCGCTGATCGCTCTTCCCCGATCCGGCGTGTATCGCGTGTTGACGACTCCGTGTTCGTCTCGAGGCACAGTGACAGGTTAGCTGCCAAGTCCATCCACCGTGACCCCAACCCGGAGACGCCGGCGAAGCGTGTCCTTCTCAACAAGTGGACACACAAGCCAGCGAGTGAGTCACAGACGTTGGATCCGGCTGTTGCGGTGAAGTTCCATGAAATGTTTGCCGAGCCGGTTTCCGCCTCCAAGCGGGGCGCCATGCGTGAGCTGTTCCCGATGGCTGGAGCGCGCTTGGAGGGAGTGCTGCACGTGTCAGCACTGAGGTCGCACAATTAGTTCCTTAGTTAAACAAACCAGTGTGCGTTCCACCGTAGGGTGGTGCCTTTTGTTTGTGTTCAACCCCATCACTAATGGCATCTCGCTGTGATGTGATGTAGGGCGTGTATGATTCTAAACTTCTTCTTAATGAAACACGTGCTATTGCACGTTCTAAAAAAATATTTTCATTCAGTAGAAATAATTCTAGAGATGAACCGAATTGTCTTGCACTTGTAAAAACAAGGTGCGATCAAAATATTATGCTTCTATTGTAGAACATAACGGACAAAATACCAGAGGACACACTTACATGGAAAATGAAGCAGATCAAACGGGCTGCTTCTTACGCCAATTATCGTCTACAATCGGTTCAAGCTGAAGTGCTACTGCTAGTCAGGTTTATTTTATGCATCAAACTATTCTCGTTTATCTGCTTTCAATTTAACCAAAGTTTTTCACTTGAGGGTGCATTATTGGACAATAATTTTAGTTTGGTATGCTTTCTATCAGCTGTGCTGACAGGTTACTTCCAAGCAAAGACGAAGGTGACAGGCTGCAGAAGTTGTTACCAAAGTGTAAAATCTACTTCTTTGAGAAGCACGGGCACAGCTTACTGTTGGTGAGGTTTACATTTATATATTTTTGACAAAAAAAAACCCAGCATTTTTCCCTACAGAACTAAGAGAAAGTGATTTCAATTAATGCCACACGTTGGTATAATTCAGAATACATTTCAGGAATACGGTGTCCATGTTGCATCTATCATCAAGTGCACTGATCTCTACCGCCATTCGAGGCGGTACCACCGGGTTTTCGACTACATCCCGCCATCTGCAACTGAACTAAAGGAAGTAGACAAAGCTACGTGGTAAGCAGAGACACTGGAATTGTAAATCGAGATTCCAAATGAATGCCTGCCCTACCACGATAAGTGTTTGATGACAAAAACTACAGTGATCTCAGATTCCGGACCTGCCCAGCGATGTACTCCACTTTGGAGGACGGCACAGTGGTGAGGGGCCTCGCTGGAGTACCCCAGGAGGGCCCAGTGCTGCTGGTCGGCAACCACATGCTTCTGGGGATCGAGCTCATCTCGCTTGCGGCGGAGTTCCTGCGGCTGAAGCGGGTGGTCGTGCGCGGCATCGCGCACCCGCTCCTGTTCCCCAACAAGAAGAGGGCGTGGTCTGAGGGCCATGACTTCTTCGACTTCCTCAACCTGTGGGGCGGCGTGCCCATGATGTACAAGTCCATCTACGACCTGCTGGGCGCCGGCGAGTTCGTGCTCCTCTACCCCGGTGGCCACAGGGAGGCGCTCCATTGCAAGGTTCATAGATACAGTTGGGCAGATATCATGTCTGCATTCTGCAACTGCATCTATCCAAGCTTAATCTTGGTGAGTATATGACGCGTATGAGATTGATTTGCATGCAGGGCGAAGAGCACAGGTTGTTCTGGCCAACCCAGACCGAATTTGTCAGGCTGGCAGCACAGTTTAATGCAACAATTGTGCCTTTTGGAGTTGTCGGGGAGGATGATCTGCTAGAGGTAAGAACTGGGATTTTTCACAAAAAAAAAAGAATAATCACAGGTTCCGTAGCTGATAGATAGACCTGCATTTGCATTCTGTAACTAAATTGTTCTGCAGCTGCTCTGTACTTTCGAAGATATCAGGAATGCACCCTTTGGCAAGGAAATGATCCAAGCATATAGCAATCATCTGAAGCTGAGGTACCCAAACCATGAATTGCCCTTCCTTGATTTCTGAGAATTTGACACTCAGTCCTGAATCTTCTCTGAAAATGCTGCTCTTGCAGGGACGTTGATCATGAGGTGTTCTTCCCGGGACTGTATCTGAAAATGCCGGGCCGGTTTTACTACCAATTCGGGAAGCCGATTCCGACTAGGGGGAGGCAGGACGTCCTGACTGATAAGCAGGCTGCGCATGATCTCTACATGCATGTTAAATCGGAGGTGGAGCGAATCATCTCCTACTTGCTGGAGAAGAGGGTGGAGGACAAGTACAGGAGCCTCATCCCAAGAATGTTGTTCCAAGCTGCTGGGGGACCCACCTGTGAAGTCCCGGCGTTTGATCCCTGAATGTGTGGTTACGTCAATTCTTTTAAATTGCTTATTACTGCGACACCTTTATTTTGAGGGTGTTTTAATTACCATTTACCAATGACTGAAGACGTGATATGCTCGACCTCATGCACATCAAAGTGCAAGCTTTTTTTTTTATAAAGGAATCACTTATTAATTTTCAGAAAATTTACATTCAAAATCTTGAAAAACGCTTCTAGCCTCTACCTAAACAAACACAACCAACAAAAAAAAAAAGGAAGATCAATACATCGGCTATTAAACCTTAAACTAAATCCATTGAATATTTCATTTCGGAGAACTTTGGTGGGGGGTAAACTCGATGAATATGAGAAGATTTAGTAGTCAAGATCACTCATCAATTTAACCGATGAGAGAGATTTGTTTATTAGGAGCTTACATAGCAATGTCAATTTACAGTCCATTCTATGTATATTCTCATAATAAATCAGAATCCACCCTTCTCTCATAAATTGATTGGGAAGTTAAAAATTCCTTTAAAAATCAAGATTTTCCTTGGTATCTCCAGTGGGGGTAGCTTGAACAAAGGGCAACCTAATCAAGAGGAATTAGAAAGGTAGTCAAAAGTGTTATTTCTGTAATTGTAACAAAATCATTAAACATCTTTTCTTTGATTGTCATCATGCCAAGGCAATCTGGAGGGCTGTCTATATAGCTACCTAGCTTTATATCCCACATGTTTGGGAGTTGGCTATCAAATTTTGTTTTAAAAGAGAAGAAATATATTGTAGTTCGGGTACCTCCTTCGTGTTGGGCAATTTGGGGATGTTGTAATGATTAAATCTTTGAAAAGTGCAAATATACAAGTTTTATGCAGGCTATTTTCAAGGGATTGTACTAATTGTGGTTTTGGCACTGCTTCAGCGTGATGATGAATCAAAGGAGTTTTTCAAGTTAGCGAGTAGAAAATTAGAGACCACTATGTTAGAGTTGTTCGCTTCCCATTGATGGAAATTTAATAATAGTTGCATAATGTCACTGAAACTATGTAATAACGTAAATGATGTGTGCAAAGACGTAGAAGCGGAAAGTCTCTTTCATTTTTTTTTAAAAAAACCATAAACTAAATCACCACCCATATGCCTAGGAAAAAAATAACCTTGACAGCATGTCCCAATTATTACGGTACCATCACAAGAAGAACCTACAAATCCATTTTTTGGAGTATGGACCAAGTACAAAGCCGATGGATAATCGAGTATATAACCTACACAGGATAAATATAATTCTTCTTTTCACAAAAAATATCATTTCTCCTTAACCATGATGATCAATAAGTAGCGGTGCCCCTAGCAAACCTAATTGCTTCAATTTTTTACTAATACTTCCTAACCAGTTGCCAAACATATGTTGCGTACTATGTGATTTAGCTAATCCAGTAGTCACCTAGATTAAGGCCAGATCGAATGTGTGAAATAAGTGCCTAGTTGTCTCTTCTATGTGACAAAAGCAACATATTTTACTGTTGTGGCAACATAGATCTTGACTTTCAGATGAGAGGCCTTCAGTTTCAAAAAATGCTTGTTAACATTAGGGACATCAATATTGACTAGTGCCAAATAATGAGATTTTGACAAGAATTGACAATTTGGATTCAAATTCCAGGGAAATACATCTTACTGGGTCAATTGGAAATGAGCAACATGTGAAAATAGATCGTTCCGACCTGCTAATTTGGGGCCTATGAGGTCCCTATGCCAAGAAAGGTTTGGTGGAAAAGAATTGAATACATTTGCTAGAGTAACATGATAGGTTTGGCTATGTTATAAACAAAGGTGTTGATCGCACAGAGGAGCATCTCCCAACCACTTATCCTCCCAGAACCTAACCTGTGATCCATCTTTTACTATGAAGGATCTAAAGCGAAGAAAATCACGCTTTACCTTCGTAAGACTAGGATAAAAGTGAGAATCTCCACTTTTCCATTCCACCTGTAGCAAAGGCATTGAATCTAGATATTTATTGCGAATCAGTTATTGCCATGTCCCATCACTTGTGAGCAGCTTAAACAACCATTTGCTAAGTAAAGCAATGTTCCCTGATATTCAAGTCATGAATTCCAAGGCTATCTTGGTCCTTCGGCTAACACAAGATACTCCGCTTAGCTAAATGATATTTTTTTTCTTTTGCTCATCACCTTGTCAATGAATCTTGAAGCAAAAAATAATCTAATTTCTTAAGGTGACCCCTTGGTATGGCAAAGCAAGACATCATATACATTGGTAGACTACTAAGAGCATCTCCAAGAGTTTCCCATATTTTGTTTCCCAAAACATAGTGTTTGCCAACTCCCAAATTAGTATGGGGAAGGAAAAAAGAGATCATCTCCAAGAGTTCCTTATATTTTCATCCTTTTTTTTCTCGGTACTTTTTTTTCCTATGAATTGGTCTCATGTTTTGCATTAGGAACCCTGAATTTGTTTCTGTGCACGTTTAAGCCCTCCCACCAGATCTTTCTCTCTTGCGCTTTTCTCACCTGGAACCATGAATTTGTTTCTGTGCACGTTTAAACCCTTCTACCAGATGACACCGTAGAAGACAGACTCTGGATGCGCGCTGCCGACCCGCGTGCATATATGCGCGCTCGGGAGACAATTTTGCGAATTTGGAAAAGATGGGGAGGGAAGATGCCAAACTATTGGAGAGGGTTTTTTCTTATTTTGCCAAAAAAATTAAGGATGAAAAAGCCGGATGGCAAACTGTTGAAGATGCTCTAAGTACCGAATTTATCAGTGCCAACCTTCAACCAATGGAGAGATGTTTTCCTTTTCAACTGCTCAAACACTTCTCATAATGTGCCTTCACCTTTTTCCAATTAGAATTCACCGTTTTTCAATTAGAATTCATTAGTTCCCTATAATGAATAGAAATTCAGTGACGGCGGCCAAGAGGAACAGTTGCTGTAATCCCCAACCACATTCTGCTCCTATTCCACCACACGTATAGAGGCAGAGGTGGCAATGGATTAGCATCCAAATCCATGTGGGTAAATCCAATTAACATCCAAGGAAAAAAACTAAGTCCAAACTTATTCGAATATAAAATGATTAATGTCCAATACAATCCAATCCGCTCTTAAATCAAATCCATGTAGCTAATATGATTCAATAATGACAAAACTATTGTACATGTTATTTTTATATGAAAGCTGGACCATAATTTAAAAGTTCACATTTCACACCGTAAAATTTTAGTAAAATTAATTGAAACTTATTAGAAATGAGTTAGGACAATTGCCCGCTAGATTGTGATGTAATTAACTAACTAACTATATATATATATATATATATATATATATATATATATATATATATATATATATATATATATATATATATATATATATATATATATATATATATATATATATATATATATATATATATATATATATATGCCCCATGTAAAAGTTGGATCCTAAATTTAAAGCATCGTGTTTAGACCTTAAATTTGTTAATGAAATTGACAGAAATTTGTTAGAGATGATTCACTACCATTGCTCACTAGTTTTGTAGATCAGTGTGACAATGTATATAAGTCAGCCTCACATCGAAAGTTGGACCCCAAAATTTAAAACCTCACGTTCACATCTTAAAATTTTAGCTAGAAATTCATTACACACGTGTTGGGGATAAATATCACGTCCCTAAGGACAAAGGGTTGATAAGCGTCAGCACTAACCCGACCGACGATTAAGGATCACGAAATGGACTTATCCGACCCCTCGAGAAGAGATCTGCCTCGCCCGACCCCAGGGGCAAGGCTTTCGACTCGCCCGACCCTAAGGCAGTGGGTCCCGGCTCAGCCGACCCTAGGACCGCACTCTCCGTCTCACCCGACCCTACGAGAGGGGTTTCTGCCTCGCCCGATGGAATTTATGTAAAAAGACCCTCAGGCGAGGGATGCGCGCGTGCCAGGGGGCCGTGCCGTTCCTAACCACTCTAGATGTGACTCGCACGCTCGGCATGGCCCGGAACAGTGACGGGCCATGCTTAGGCAACCATGGCGGCCCATAACGAGGGATAGGAAGGCACTATGCCGCCTAATCCCCGTACGGCCCACGTCACCATCAGTTGTTTGACTCCTCCAACTCCTGTCATAGGATGGGGCGCCTCATCTAGATTAACCGGGAGCGCACGTTGCTCTACGAACAGGACTCGGGGATGATGCACGTCTCTATCCTCCTCACGACCGATGGGGCCCGCGGGGAGAAGAAGAGGAACGACGCCATAGACCACCCCATCTTTTTGTTTTTCTCTTTTTCCTTTTCCTTCTGTTTTCCTTCTCTCTTCGTTGTAACTGGCCATCCCTTTCAACTATAAAAGGGGAGACAGGACGTCCTATGCAGGGCATCGCACAACAAGCAGGATACGACCCTGCCAAGCGAACAAACACACTCAACCCGTAGGGACCTGGGAACCGATCCCTCTCTCGACCATTTGTAACCCCTACTACAAACTCAAGTGCAAGTAACACGAGGCGCTCACCACTAGACATAGGGACTTTTGGCCCAAACTAGTATATGTTTTCATGTCCTCTTTGCACACCATCTGAGCCCAGGCGCGTATACAAATTTACTCGTTGGTGTTGATCTCAAACATCGACAGTTGGTGCGCCAGGTAGGGACGTTTGCGTGTCTCGACGTCGTCACCAGGCTTCGAATGGTCAGTCGCGGCATCAGCTGGGTCCTTGGGGCACACATGTGCTGCGGGAGCCTGGATTTTGTCGTCACCACGGAAGGGGAGCTGGTGAGGGCTCTCGCCCCCCAACATCCTCCCGCCACCGGCCTCGACCCGATCATCGAGGCTCTCCAGGATCTGCAGCTGAGGGCTCTAGGGGTTCGCGCTCCGGAGCGCCACTGTGGCAAAAGCTCCTAAATTATATGGCCCACATGCACCTGTCTTTGTCCCGAATACCTCTGACGGCTATGCATGTGTTCCAGATAACTTAAAAAGTCTGTCAGGTGTCCTCGGGAAACCTGAATCATCCACGATCTCCCGAGCAGGATCACATTATAGAGGCATTGTAGTATTACAACAGTTTATATAATAAATTACATCAGAGTAAAAGTGCGGAAGTCTTACATAACATAAGTTTATAAACCATTTGTTACAAACCTTACAAACCTTAAGTTTAGTTATTACAACCATAGTAGTGGAGTAACATTAGTAACTTTATTACAGATCACCAAAACAGATTGCCCTGCCCAAGATCCAAACACACTACTCGTCATTGCTTACCGCAAAGACTGTCATGCAGCAGGGTCCGAAACACACCTGCTCATGAGATGCACCTGCAACAAGGATTTAACAAACCCTGAGTACAAAAGTACTCAACAAGACTGACCCGATGAAAAGAGGGAGAAACTAGGAATGCAAGCTTAGGGGAATCAAGGTGAGGTTCCATCAGAATCAAAGTTCTTTTGCCTAAAAGCTACTAATTTTGAGTCCTAAAAGATCAATGTTTTAACTCATCATTAATCATTAATAGAATCTAAGTGATCCTTTTCTAGATCAAGTAACTCATACAACTTCTTTATTAATCCTCGGCCAAAGTTCCACTTGTTAACTACGATGATGAATAGAGAATCAAGTCTCCATATCCGAGGAGCAACGACGATTCGAATCGATTATACCCAGCTGGGGATCCCTAACCACACGACATATGCCAGACTCTAATCTGCATATATCAACTCTACCTTCGGGTCTTCTAAGACCAGACTGGTTCCGCACCACCCGAGAGCATAGTACTCCTCCAATCCAGCCATTGCCATGAGGGTACACGCTACTCCCGCCATCTCTCCACTCCCAGTACGTGGATAGTCGTTCTCGTGATAGAATACCCTAAGTAGGGCTTACCGAAGTATGTGGCTAGTTGCAAAGTCTCGACACACACAGTTCAATAATGGTACGGTCCTTAACCGACACAGACGGAAACACTACATTGAGACTCCTTTTCCAATGCAAGTTACCTGTCCGGTCTCAATTTCATTCTCATACCTCATTATCCATCAAGTTATGCCAACTTCAACCATTTTGAAATATTTCATTTAAAAAGCCTATCTCATAAGCATGGTTAAGCATACTAAGCATTTTCAAATGAAAATAGGTATCAAGGATGATATTGAGTAATCAAGTTTGATAATGCATCAATTAGGTTATCACTCAACTCCTGGTCACCTAATGCAATAGTTCATAAGCATAAGTGATATAAAAGCTTTGAAAACTCAAGGAAATGTTTAAATGCATCCGAGGCTTGCCTTGGTCAACAGGAATCTTAGGTTCGGGGTCAGTCCCATAGATATCGAACCCAACCTCAAACGATGGAACTCCTTGTTCGGGGTTTGGTTCGACGTTCGACTCTTCGCTTTTGGTCACTACACGAGATAACCAATGCATGGTTATGATATGCTCGACATGATATGAAATGATGCTTTGATGATGATGAAACAATATTAAGTAGACTTGAGTACAACTTTCCTTCACGATACAGTTGCAAGCCAACAAAACCAATTAACCTTTCATACTAAACCTTTTTACCCAAGAGGTTGCATCTAATACACAAGTATTACTGTTCACTAATGACTTTTATTAAATACATAAAAAGGTCATTAATATTCCTTAATTACAAGTTGATTATGAACTCAAGCAACTAAGTAAAATGCCAAGGAACATCATCATGGTCATGTCCCAAGGCCAACAACCAAACCCAAAGTCAAGCAAACCCTAAGTCATTAAGAATTAACAAATTGATTTATTAATTAATTCATAAAGCATAAACTAAGTATAAATTTAACTTTCTCCTATTGAGCTCAAAATTTTTGTGAAGGTTAGTCATATCATATAACATTGGTAAAGCAGGTTTCATAATTTTCTGATATTTATTTAGGCCTAGAAAAATAATAGAAGTTGCATTTATTAATTAATTGAGATAATTTTTAAGCATAGCAAAAGTACTGGAATTGACCATTTTATATTTTTCCCATGTAGAGCAGATCATAACAAGGCCACACAAAAAAATCACCATTTTATCATACTCCAATAATTACTTATGAATTTGGAAAGAAACAACATCATTTAATCATTTCTGAAAAAGGAAAACAATTTTCTTTCCTCCGACCCACTCCAAGTCCAAACTGGGCTGACCCAGCGCGGTTTGAACCCACTCGGCCTGACGGGCCCACAGCTGCAGACGGGTCAAGCCCGAGGCCAAACCGGCCTACTCTGGCCTTGACAGCAGCTCCGGCGACGAGCACACCGCCCGGCTCGCTGACGGCGAGGACGCAGGCACTGCGACCGGTGCCAACTCACTCCCCAGTCCACTACGCAATGATCTAAGGAACCAGATGAGGGAACTAGGTCACGGGTAGAGCATGACCGTAGCTATGGCGGCACGGCGGCAATCTTCGCGGCAGCACGATGGCGGAACTGCCCTCGGGATGCGGTAGCGGTGAAATTGGTGGAGGGATTAGCGGCAGGAGCTCACCGCGAGCCAAGTTGGCTAGGTGATTGAAGCGGAGGCACGGTGGAGATGGACTGCCACCGTGGAAGGCGGCTGCGGCGGCGTGAACTCGGTGGCAAAGCAACATTCCGACATGCCATGCGACGCAAAAAGGAAACGAGCGAGCCAATCAGTGTCACCACTTCATGAGGAAGTTAAGACAAGGAGAGGTTGGCCAGACGGATCACTGAAGTGACCTGGCTACGAAGTGGTGACCACGATGACGCTCCGGACGGCACAGAGGAAGAAGACGGTGCTCCGGTCAATTTTGTCTACGAGAGAGGAAACAAGCGGGACGAGGATATGCGCCACGACGAGGTGAAGTAGTGGGCAATAGGAATTGGGCGATGGTGCTTAGGTGGTGGCAAATTCTGCATCGGCGGTAAGGACTAGCCGGTGGCGGTAGTGAAGAAGGATGGAGAAGACGCGGCCGGTGAGCGGTTAAGGCGATGCGAACGGTTTCTCTGGATTCGACACCACCTGCTTGATCAGTGACACGCGAGTAGGTGTGTGTCACCACGCTAAAGGGCAGCGAGCAAGGGCGGCAGCTTGCTGGTGAAGCAGGCAGAGAGGTGGAGGAGGTGAAACATGAGGACATGTTTCAATGTTGCACATTCTTGTTTCAACATCTTGTTCCTTCCTGTTCTCCCAAAACCAAATAGAAACTCGAAAAACTTCCAACATGAAAGTTGTTCCATTTTTCAAGATCTACACTTTTTCTTTTTGAACCATTTTCAAATTCTGCCTCCATTTTGTAATTTGAATAGGGGAATGAAAAGGGGTCAAATTTGAGATTTGAATCTTTTTCAAAATTACTCCAAATTTTATACTGAAACTTTAAAAACTCCAAAAACCAAAATTGTACAACTTGACAAGATCTACAATTTTTCTTTTTGGCTCACCCTAAAATTTTGCTTAGATTTTGAATTAAACAAAAGGGGTAAATTGACATTTAGGGATTTTAGGGTTTTTGAAATCAAATTCAAACTTGATTTGACTTTAACATTAATTGGTGATTAATTATTGATCACACCCATCAACCTAATGCACCATTGAGTCAAACCACATGTGATCCACTCAATATCACATTTGTTTGAACCAAGTTTATTTATAAAATTCATTTTAATTGGCTCCCAATTTGAATTCAAATTTGAACTGCAAGACTTAGGGCAAGTTTTGGAATTCAAATTCAACTTCAAACTTGGAGTTCATTTTTAATTGTGGTACTTAGATTTATACGCTATGCTTGACACTAGTGTAAAGCACAACTTACACCTCAAAGTACATAGGGCGTAAATCAAGTATTTGAAGTGACATTCCAAACTAGGGTTTTGGATTCAAGTCAAACATCACAAGAACGCCAACGTGGACTAGAGCCCAAGCCCCCCACCACTGGGGCCCCAGACTTTCGCCTGACACATCCTCTACGCACCATTCCCACAACGGTACAGCACACCGACAAATGTCCTCAAGTACTCCGGGGAATCGAACCCCGGTCTTTGGCTTGAGGACTACCGGCTTGCCTGCTAGGCCGGTGGCGCGGATAATGATTATTTCATTATCCGCAACCTCCCCTTGTTCCTAGCCGACTCGGTCTGGACATGGCTAGAGCACCTCCCGCCCAACTCCATCTAGGATTGGGCGGACCTAAAGGAGATCTTCACAGGGAATTTCATGGCGCCTACACGCGCCCTGGGAACCCCTGGGACCTCAAGAACTGTCGGCAGAAGCCAGATGAGTCCATCTGTGAATACATCCGATGTTTCTCCAAGCAGTGCAATGAGTTGCCCAACATCGCTGATGCCGATGTCATCAACGCATTCTTGTCCAGGACTACCAACGAGACCCTGGTTCATAAGCTAGGGCGAAAAAGCCCACGGACTACTAAGGAGCTCCTCGACATTGCCATTAGCCACGCCTTTGGCGAGGACACGGTGGGGGCAATCTTCGATCGCTCTAAAGGCAAGGCAAAGCGGAACGAGGATGCCGATTAGGGTGCCTCCAACCGCTTCAGTAAGAAGAAGAAGAACAACAAGCAGCGGCACGAGGGCTTGCTCGTGGCCACTACCGAACGAAAGGGCAAGCGGGCGTCCATTGAGGGCACCCTCGACCACTTCGAGAAGATGCTCGAGGGCCATGCCTAAACCACGCCTACCCCATCAAGCATGCGTACAAGGACTGCGAGCTCATGAAGAAGTTCCTAGCCGGTGGCTCCAAGAAAGGGGAGCAGAAGAAGCCTGACCCCGAGCAAGATGACGTCGAGGGGAGGGCGGTGCCTTCCCACATGAGATCGGTTGCCTCATGATTTTTGGCGGGCCGGAGTCCTACGCCTCCAAGCGCCACCAAAATCTCAAATGTTGGGATGTTTACAAGGCCGAACCAGCCATGCCCACCTTCCTCAAGTGGTCTAGCTCGGCCATCACCTTCGACCGGTCTGACCACCCGAAGAGCATTCCACAGCCGAGCCGGTACTCACTCGTGGTCAACCCCATCATCGACATGAAGCGCCTCACCAAGGTGCTAATGGACGGAGGCAGTGGCCTCAACATCATGTACATGGGCATTAGCCGTTCGCGCATCCAGCCAACCGGGGCGCCCTTCCTTGGCGTCGTGCTAAGGAAGCAGGCTACGCCCCTCGGACAGATCAATCTGCCCATCACTTTTGGAACTCTGTCCAACTATCGAACAGAGACCCTCCCCTTTGAGGTTGTTGGGTTCCACGGGGCCTACCACACCATCCTAGGATGCCCATGTTACATGAAGTTCATGGCCATCCCCAACTACACCTATCTGAAGTTGAAGATGTCAGGCCCAAATGGCATCATCACAACCAGCACCTTCATCCAGTGCGCCTACGAGTGCGACGTGGAGTGTTGTGAGCTCGCCTCGGCAATCATCGCCTCCGTGGGTCTCCCAGCCATCCACCAGGTGGTCGATGAAGAGGCGCCTGACACCAAGAAATGATCTGGATCGTTTGAGACAACCGAGGACACCAAGAAGGTCCTCATCGACCCTAGCAGCTATGACGGCAAGGTGGTGCATATCGACGTCGCCCTCTCTCCCAAATAGGAAAACATGCTTGTCGACTTCCTCCGCGCGAACAAGAACATCTTCGCGTGGAAACCCTCGAACATGCCGGGCATACCGAGGGAAGTCATCGAGCATGCCCTATGGATCAAGCCGGGCTCCAAGCCAGTGAAGCAACATCGAGGAGAGGCGCAGGGCAATCGGTGAGGAGATCACAAAACTTTTGGTGACCGGGTTCATCAGGGAAGTGTACCACCCGAGTGGTTAGCCAATCCTGTTCTTGTAAAGAAAAAGAATGAGAAATAGAGGATGTGTGTTGACTATACAAGCCTTAACAAGCCATGTCTTAAGGATCCATTTCCTTTACCGCGCATAGATCAAGTAGTTGACTCAACCTCAGGGTGCGAAACCCTCTGCTTCCTTGATGCTTATTCTAGCTACCATCAGATCATGATGAAGGAGTCCGACCAACTCGTGACCTCCTTCATCACCCCGTTCGGCTCATACTGCTACGTTATGATGTTGTTTGGGTTGAAAAACGCAGGGGCACATACCAACGATGTATGCTCAAGTGTTTCAGAAAACTGATCGGGCGAACCATTGAGGCATATGTGGACAACATCATAGCTAAGTCCAAGTGAACCAACCAACTTGTAGCCGACCTCGAGCTAGCTTTTGAAAAGCTCCAAGAGAACAACATCAAGCTCAACCCCGAGAAATGCGTTTTCGGGGTCCTAAGGTGTATGCTGCTCGGGTTCATCATTTTCAAGCGCGGCATCGAAGCAACCTCAAAAAAATAACGGCCATCATGAAAATGGGCCCGATCCAAAACCTTAAGGGGGTACAACGAGTCACTGGTTGCCTCACGACACTTAGTCGTTTCATCTCACGCCTCGGCGAATGAGGCCTCCCCCTTCATCGGCTTCTAAAGAAAGTCGATCGATTCACTTGGACTCCTGAGGCGTAGGACGCACTTGACAAGTTCAAGGAACTCCTATCGAAGGCCCCAATCCTTGTCCCTCCTACCGATAGGGAACCACTTTTGCTCTACCATAGCGGCAACTACGCAGGTGGTCAATGCCGCCCTAGTAGTAGAGTGGGAGGAGGGTCACACTCTTAAGGTTCAGCGCCCGGTATACTTCGTTAGTGAGGTCTTGTCTGACTCCAAGATCCACTACCCCTAGATCCAAAAACTCCTGTATGCCGTGCTAATCACCAACAGGAAGCTCCGACACTACTTTGGATCACATCCGGTGACTGTCATCTCCTCATTCCCTCTCGGTGAGGTTGTCTAAAACCAGGAGGCTACGGGAAGGATTGCTAAGTGGCCTCTCAAATTGATGTATTATGCGATCATGTATGCCCCTCGGACGGCCATCAAGTCCTAGGTACTCGCTGATTTCGTCGCTGAGTGGACCGAGGTCCAGATGCTACCAGCGGCCATCGACCATGAATGCTAGACAATGTATTTTGATGGGTCGCTGATGAAGAAGGGAGCCGGTGCGGGGCTAGTCTTCATCTCTCTGCTCGGGGTACGCATGAGATATGTGGTCTGCCTTTACTTCCCTGCTTCTAACAATATGGCGGAGTATGAGGCGCTTATTAATGGCCTGAGCATCGCCATCGAGCTGGGCATCCGACATCTAGATGTCCGAGGTGACTCGTAGCTCGTCATCGACCAGGTTATGAAAGACTAAAGCTACCACAACCCCAAGATGGCCGCGTATTGCTAAGAAGTCCATCAGCTGGAGGACAAGTTCGATGGCCTCGAACTTAACCACATCCCATGAAGGGACAATGAAGCAACCGACACACTGGCAAAGATGGTGTCTGGCTGAGAGCCGGTCCCATCTGGTGTCTTTGCTAGCGACCAACTCAAGCCCTCGGTCCATTATACAGAACTGGAGGGGGTCGGCGTCGACCCTCCCGCCTCGGGCAGAAAGGCTGACCCTTTACCCTCAGGAGCTGGCCCAAAATCGGCTCCCAACGTCTTTGTGGTCATGGAAGTCGATGAGGACCCAACAGTCGAGCCCGACCCTCAGGCTGATTGGAGGATAACGTACCTGACTACCTCCTCTACAAAATACTCCCCGCTGACAAACAGAGGCCCGGTGCCTCACACGCCGAGCTAAGCCCTTCACCATTGTCAATGGGTAGCTCTACAAGAAAAGCCACACCAAAATTCTGCAGCGCTGCATCCCGACCGAACGGGGAAGGAAGTTGTTGGAAGATATCCACCGCGGGGTCTGCGAACATCATGTCGGCCTAAGAACTCTGGTCAAGAAGGCTTTTTGACAGGGCTTCTATTGGCATACCGCAGTAGCAGACGCCAACCAAGTGGTACACACCTGTGAAGGATGCCAGTACTACGCTTGGTAGATGCATCTCCCAGCCCAAGCACTCCAGACGATCCCCATCACGTGGCCTTTTGTGGTATGGGGGCTTGATCTTGTCGGACCCCTGAAGAGGGCGTCTAGGGGCTACACACACTTGCTTGTTGCCATCGACAAGTTCTCGAAGTGGATAGAGTTTAGGCCGATCACTTCAATCAGATTCGAAGAGGCCGTGAAGTTCTTCATCGACATCATCCACCATTTTGGAGAAACAAACTCCATCATTATCAATAACGGTACACAGTTCATAGGGAAGAAGTTCCTTAGGTTCTGCTATGACCACCACATTCGAGTTGACTGGGCCATCATAGCACACCCCTGAATGAATGAGCAAGTTGAGCGCGCAAATGGTATGATCCTCCAAGGGATCAGGCCTAGGATCTTCAACAAACTCAATAAGTTTGGTGGCCAATGGATGGCAGAACTCCCCGCGGTGCTGTGGAGCCTAAGGATGACCCCCAGCCATGCCACCGGTTACACGCCGTTCTTCATGATCTACAGTGCCGAGGTAGTTCTTCCGACCAACCTTGACTACGGTTTCCCAAGGGTCATGATGTACAAGGAGCCAGAAGCCAAGGAATTCCTTGAAGATGCCTTGGATCAACTCGACGAAGCCCGAGATGTCGCTCTTCTCCACTCCACCAAGTACTAGCAGACGCTGCACTGGTACCATAGCTGTCGTGTGTGGGGGTGAGCCTTCAACATTGGTGACCTAGTTCTCCGCCTTGCCCAGAGCAACAAGGGCCGCCACAAGCTCACCGCACCATGGGAGAATCCCTACATCATTGCAGAAAGTGCTCCGACCTGGCACCTATAAGCTCAAGGATGCAAACGGTGAAATCTACAATAACGCTTGGAACATCAAACAGTTATATCGCTTTTACCCTTAGTAGTTCCAAGTTGTACATACGCTCATGAAAAACCATGCTTCCAAAATAAAAGTTGTTCTCCTCGTCTGCTTCATAATCGTTCCCTCGACTTCTCAGTGATGTCCGACCCCTGCAACGGCGAGGGGTCAGACCTCACTCGAGGGCTGATAGGGGAATACTTGCACTCAAAACTTTCTTTTGCATCCGACCCCTTTTCCTACAACAAGATCCAAAAGTGAAGGGTCGGGAAGAATAAAGTACCGAGTAAAATGGGTCAGACTGCGGGAAGCCTATGCCCCCGCAGCTACGGTAACTTCGCTCACCCACGTGATTAGGATTTTTTCATCCCCACCACGAAGCTTCACGATCTTAACAGCAAAGAAGAGATCGAAACGCGTCAATTTCCTTATAAAAACGCTAATGGCTTTAATTCGACTAAAGCAAAGTGCTTAAACGATAAAAGTTTGACCGAACGAACTATGACAAAAGTAAAGCGATTGTCTCTTTACAAGTTTTTGGGCACTATGGCCCGATTTCATCAATCATAACCTGACTAGCCCCTCCAGGGGAGAACTACATCTTGTATCCTTCCTGCCAGGTCCCGAGAAAGAGGAATCACTACCTCCTCCAGCTCTTCTAGCTCCTTCTTGTCATAGCCGGGCGCATACCCGAGGCTCATCGCCTCCAGGCTAATGGTCTCCCCATAGTGGGAGTGGGCGATCGCAAAGGAATGGTTAATACCAGCGTGGAAGGCATCCCTCTCAAGCGCGCCCGCCCAGGCCGTGATGTCGATGACACAAGCTGCCAGCAAGCTGGTCCTCTCCGTCTGCGCCACTTTGAGGTCATCACAGATGACCCCGATGGCAGCACGCAGTATGCCATGCTCGCTGACCTTCGACTCGAGGTTCTTTCTCGCCTCGTCGAGCTCCCTATCCAAGGTCAGCACTGTTGCCTTCTCCTAGCCCAGGTCCGTCATGAGCTCGGCAGAGGCGTTCTCCGTGTCTAGCTTTCGGGCCTTCTCCCTTTCAAGCTCAGCCTCGAGGGATCCAACCCGCTGCTAGGTAGCGTCATGCTCCTAACAGGACACATCACGCTCTATGTGGGCCATGCCATGCTCCATGCAGAGTCTCTCCTCGGTCTGTCGTGACTCGTCCCGCTCTTTGCGTAGCCGCTCGCCCGTCGCAGCGTCTTGACGGGCCTTCATCTCTGAGGCCGCGAGCCTATGCTCGGCCGCTAGCTTCCAGTCCCTCTCCTAATTGACCTCGTCCTGGAGCTCAAGGATTCGTTGGTGGGCCACTGCATCTCTCTGAAGAAGCTCATCCTGCTCAGTCTTGATCACTGCGGCCCCCTCGTCATCCTTGCGTGACCTCTCTAGCTGCTCCAAGGCCCGTAGGGACTAAATCTTCAATGGCAGAGGAGGACAGCGGCATGAATGCAGACCCATGCTGCGTCACCGCAACCACCGGGGATGCCTCGACTGTATCCCCTCCCGTCTGACCCACCTCAGATGCCATCGCTTTTGTTGTTAGTGGCTTGAGCCGCGTCGCCCCCTTCTGTGGCGTTACGATCATGTCAGGCTGCAACGCGCCCATCGTGAGCATCTTCGCCTCCGCCCGCGTGGCTGGTAGGCCTGTCTGCACCGTTGTCGCCATCGATGCCCTGCTCGTGATTGGCTGCCCTGTGACCGATGCGGATGCCTCCTGTGTGCTCGCCTCTTGTTGCCCTTCCACGGACACAGTCGCCACTGCTGACGCCATCTGCCCTGCCAAAGTCGCTGCACCAGCCGACGGACGACGCGCTTGGGCGATGCTCTTCTTCGGTGCCAGCGCCAAGGGGAGCCTGAATCTGCCCGCACTGCAGGGAATACAGACATAAGACCATGGAGGAATTCGACCAAATCTTAAAGACAGAGAAGTTTCACTGCTCACCTCAGTGCCACTGGGCGACAGGGACGCTTGGGGGACGAACTGCCTGACCCCTCCTCCGTCCCCATGGAACGCAAATGTTTGGAGCTTTCCCTTTGCTCCGAGGGGTTAGAAACGCCGGTAGCATGCCCTGCCTCTGTTGGCTCTTGGGAAGGGTCGGTGAAAGGACCTGTCCTCACCGATCTCTGGGTCGGGCCGATAGCCCCGCCCGCCTGCTACTGGGAGCATTAACAACCCATCGGCTCGTCCTCCCCTACAAGGGCATCCCAGGTGATGCTATCATTGTCGTCCTCAAACTCCCCCTCTTCCTCCTCTTCCTTCTCCTCGTCAGTGTCTGAGATGTCCTCGCCCCGGTCTTGCCTCGCCTGCCAGTCGTACTACCTCTTCTTCTTGTCCTCCTTCGCCTTCCTCTATGCCTCATTCAAGGCATGGTTTGCTGCCCTCTCTACCTCGCTCCTTGGCAGCGGTGCCAGGTTTCCATGAGCATGAGGTCCCTTGGCTAGCATTACCCCACTCAGAATCAGATCGGTAGGACTAAATAAATCAACCAGGGAAAGGAGGTGAGGGGGAGAGGGTAACTTACAAATTTGACAAAGCTAGGCTCCGACCGCATTGGGGGGTGCCTCGGCATCGAGTACAAAAAATCGATGATGGCCCTCGACGAGTCCTTCGGGGCATCCATCGCCTCCTTGAGGCGCTTTGCGATCTCTGAATCGATGAGGCACCCCTCGGCGAGCACCGTTCCCTCCAGCCGAGCGACGGGGACCATACAGTGCATCAGGAGCATGCGATCCATCAAGGGCACCACCCTCCTTATGTGGTACTCCCCGATGACTCCGTTCCCCTTCACATTAGCCTCCCTCAAGATCTTGATGGCGGCGAGGTGGTTGGCAATCCTCTTCATGTCCTTCTACGGGATGCCCCATCCCTACGACTCGGGGACCACCTCAATCACGCACCTAGCATACTCCGGCAAGGCATGCTCGGGCAAGGAAGGGGCGGCATCGTTCTTGAGATAGAACCACTGCGAGTGCCACCCCTTATTGGACGTCGACAACTTCATGGAGATGTAGTCCTTAGCCCAGTTGCTCCTGAGGCGGATCTCGGCACACCCCATCAGCATCGTCACCTCTGGCCGATCGTGCTCCCTCCTCATGTGCAGGCCAACATAGAAGAAGTGAGGCTCAATCCCTAGGTACCCTTCCCATAGCACGATGAAGGCCGCAATATGCTGAATCTCATTAGGATTCAGATGCTGCAGCTCAATCTTGTAGTAGTGGAGGGGCCCTAGGAGGAAGCGGTGGGCGGGTGCCACGAGCCCGCAATCGTGGAAGTGCGCGAATGACACCACGTAGCTGTTGGGCGAGACCGAGAAGTCATGGCTATCGGGCACTATCAACTTGTGCGCGGTGGACCTTGCACAAAGAAGACCACGATTGACAAGGCCTTCCATGTGTGTGTGGCTGCAATCTGAGTGATTCCACAGATCCGTTGGGGCTAGGGTTGAAGGGCGGAGGTTACGGTGGCGGCGAGGGTGAAAGAACTGGAAGCGGCGAGCCCTAGCGTTGGCTTCAGCGGAGCGGAGAAGGCAAAGGTGCAGGTACACGTATCGATTATCGGGGGCTAACCCTTTGGTTTTATAGGGAGGGCAGAGGCAACCAGCCAATCGCCCGCATCGATCTCTGTGCCCGCCACGTCTCATCATTGCGTCCCATCAAGGGACGTTCACACATGACCTCTGGCCGTCCTATCGAGAAACGCGCTAAGAGGCGATCCACCTCCCCACCCAACGGGTCGTAGCCCACAATAAGGTAAAAAAGGGCAACATAGCCAGAACACTCCAACGGCCCGATAAGGCCCAAGAGTTCGAAGGTTGGCCCACCGAAGGGCTCGCAACTGCTCTAGGCACCCGTAGAGTGAGGGGCGAAAAGGGGCGATGTAAGGTCCAAAATGGCTAGAGGGGGGTGAATAGCCTATTTAAATTTTCTATAAGCTTCACTAAATAACAAAGTTAGTATATAAGATGGTGAAGCTAATTTTAGCACTAGCTCAACTACTTTTAAGCAAGCCACATATACAATTCTAGTGCAAGGCTATGATCTCTAGTTCACACCAACAACGTTAAGTCTTTAAACTAATTACCCCTAAGTGATACAAACTACTCTAAGCACACTAGACAAAATATAGTGCATGAATATAAAAGAAAAGTGAATTGATTCTTATACCGACGGTGTAGAGATGAGACGTATCCAAAGAATCAATCACACACAATCACAATGAGAATCCTCGGCAAGAGAAGACACAAGATTTTTTTACCGAGGTTCACTTGCTTTCCGACAAGCTACTCCTCGTTGTGGCGATGCACCCACTTAATAGATCACGAGCCAATTGACTATCAAGAGTCAAACCCTCATTGGGTGCCGCACATCCACTCAAAAGATGGGGATCCTCTAAGCCATGAGCTCCACAAGAGTAGCCAATTCACGAACTCCTGCGGGGAAGGCTCAAGAACCCCTCACAATCACTTGGTGAGGCTCGAAACAATCTCCAATCATGAGCTCAACACCACAGTTGCTCCAAGCCATCTAGGATGTTAGGAAACACCTAAGAGTAACAAGCAATCTGCAGCAAACTCAAGAATCAAGTGCCACTAGATGCAACTCTCCATGTAATGCACTTGAATCTCACTCAATCTCACTAGGATTAGCAACCAAGCAAGGAGATGAGTGGAGGGAGTGTTCTCTACCTCAAAGGATGTCTCAATATCTCAGAAGTGCAAGAGTGTAACCCCCAAAACTGGCCACCAACTATTTATAGCGAATGGGTAAGCAACTAGCTTTTAGTGCCCTGGTCAGGGGCAACGGACGTGTCTGTCGCCATTGCAACAGACACGACATCCAGCGTCTATCACTCGGATGCATGCCACGTGTCCTGCGCAGTCAAATTTCCAATGGTCGATTCCATCCAACAGACGCGTCCGTCGCTATGGAGGCCGCGCGTCTGTCGCTCGACAGACGTAGTCCAATAAGCTCCCAAACGTGGAGCCGCATCAGACGTGCCCGTCACTTGAGCACCACCGCGTCTGTTGCCTCCTTCAGCAACGCACGAACAAGGGTTAGCCGACAGACGCTGACGTCAGTGTCCGTCGCTCCCAAGACTAGCGTCCATCGCACAGAGAATAGCGCTTGCCACCTAGGGCAAAGCACCAGACGCGGCAGCTGTGTCTGATGCTTGCGAAGCCAACGTCTATCGCTCAGAAAATAGCGATGATCACCTCCGTGACTTTACCTTTGGTTCCATCGTTCGTCACAATGGAAAATAAGCATTTCTTCTCCACAAAAATGCCTGAATCCATGTGCATGTGTGTTAGCATTTTCACAATCATTTTTAAGGCATTACGTTAGCTCTCTACTAGATCCTAATGCATAAGCTCAAGATGATGACCTAGTAGCACTTGATTCACGAGCTAACCGTGATTGCCCCTCTTGATAGTTGGCTATCAATCCTAAACCCGGTCAATCACTTCTCTACTCATCTTAGACCGGCAAAAGCAAACCCTATGATTATACCTTTGCCTTGATCACTTTGTTCCATGTCCACCTCCACATGCTTGATCACCATGATCATCATTTCATGTGCATCTCCATCATGATCGTTATTTCATATCCATGCACCATCTCTTTGTGATCTTGTAGCCACCACTCCTTGCCACATACACCTTCATCACATGTGTTGCTTATGCCTAACGCAAACCACTTAACACATGGCATTAGCAACTTGGTGTCATTAATTACCAAAACTAAACTTGGGCTTTTAGGCAGGCCTGCTAGCGGCCTATATGCGGGTGCGCGTGCACCATGGGCGTCCTGACCCCGCCTTCGAGTCTCGATTAGGACACGGTCTATGGTTTTTCCTCAAAGAAAGGCTTCGAGCCCTTAGGTCCAGTCAAACGGACTTAGGAACTATATGGACTGGCCATCGGGAATTTGGAGTCGGTCACCAGCTGATCCCAGTCGAAACCCCACGAACGGGACGCCGGGGCCCCACTCGAACTAGCCCGCTAATAGCTCACTGAGCACCACGCCTCACCCAATGAGGAAAGTGTGGCACGGCTCAACCCCTCCGTTTTTTAAAAGAACACGCGAGGGAGAATGATTGCAAGACGAAACGACCCCTTGGACGGATCCCTACAACGTACGGGGGCTTGGGGGCTCGAATTCGCAAAAGAGACCAACGACGCGGTCACAGACCAAAGAGCAAGAAAAGCCTCTGATGGAGTGCCCCACTTTGTCAAAGGCTCAGGGGCTACACCCGGTGGGTGCGCTCGCGCACACCCTCTAGCAGAATAGAGCCGACCGAGGACAGGGATCTCAAAGGTCCGCCTATCCTAAAACCTATGAAGGAGTGCCCCACTCCTCCAAAGTTTCGGGGGCTACTGTCGGGGATAAATATCATGGTCCCTAAGGACAAAGGGTTGATAAGCGTCAGCACTAATCTAGCCGACGATTAAGGATCACGAAACAGACTTATCCGATCCCTCGAGGAGAGATCCGCCTTGCCTGACCCTAGGGGCAAGGCTTCCGACTCGCTCGACCCTAAGGGAGTGGGTCTCAGCTCGGCTGAACCTAGCACCGCACTCTCCATCTCGTCCGATCCCACGAGAGGGGTTTTCGCCTCACTCGACGGAATTTATGCAAAAAGACCCTCGGGCGAGGGATGCACGCGTGCCAGGGGGTCATGCCGTTCCTAACCACTCCAGATGTGACTCGCACGCCTCGGCATGGCCTAGAACAGTGACGGACCATGCTTAAGCAACCACAGCAGCCCATAACGATTATAGGAAGGCACTATGCTGCCTAATCCCCGTATGGCCTGCATCACATCAGCTGTTTGACTCCTCCAACTCCTGTCACAGGATGGGGCGCCTCGTCTAGATTGACCGGAAGCACACGTTGCTCTGGCGACGAACAGGACCCAGGGATGACACCCGTTTCTATCCTCCGCACGACTGATGGGGCCTGCGGGGAGAAGAAGGGGAACGACGCCGTAGACCACCCATCTTTTTGTTTTTCTCTTTCTCATTTTTCTTATTTTTTCCTTCTCTCCCTTCGCTGTAACCAGCCATCCCTTTCAACTATAAAAGGGGAGACAGGGCGTCCTATACAGGGCATCGCGCGACAAACAGGATACGACCCTGTCCAAGCGAACAAACACACTCAACCCACAGAGACCTAGGAACTGATCCCTCTCTCAACCGTTTATAACCCCTACTACAAACTCAAGTGTAAGTAACACGAGCCGGTCACCACTGGACGTAGGGACGTTCGGTCCGAACCAGTATATATTTTCGTGTCCTCTTTGCATATCATCCGAGTCCAGACGCGCATACCAATTTACTCGTTGGTATTGATCTCAAACACTGACAATATGGCTCGGTACAATTACTCATTATTTTATGGAAATCAGGTGATTATTTATATACATGGGTCCCATGTAATAAACTTAAAACTAGATATTAAAGGCTGTTATACGTGGGTCCCACGAAAGTCGGTGTGACTATATGCTAGCTGTCTATCGTCTTTGCGCAATTGGCAGCGGCACAGTAAGTGATTGTGCTGGGGCGAAGATGAAGACAGTTCCCAGAAGGTCCACTAGTGACGTCGTTGTTTTATTCTAAGGCTTCAGAAGTTTCAATACAGACGCTTCCATCCATAACCACACGTTAGTAGCAGGAGTTTCACGTGACACGCCATTTATCTCTCTTTGAATGTTCGTATTCATCCAGTGCAAATAAATTCTTTATTTCGTGTTACGAGGGACAATAGTGGAGGGTTTGAACTAGCTTAGTCATGAGTGCTTTATTGTATCTGAAACTGCTTGATCATGAGTGATGAGTACGAACACTAGTTGCAATATTATCAGTACGCTTTCTGTTTAGAGAAGCAGAAATATGTGTTAGCCCTTTGTAGCTACATGCACAATTTATATAGCATATCATTTTAACATTCTCTGATAGGAAACTCCCCTCTATATATGCTGGATTTTGCCTTTACAAGCCCTTCATTTCACATTTTACTTTAATTCTGCATTATTTCGTTTTTCTTGGTTTTTTTCCTCTCTACCCACAATGCAAATTTTAACAGAAAAAGGCAACTTTTTTTTTCCTCAGCTGCTTCCTAAATTTCGCTACCTTGCCACTAGCCCACGACCTTTCAGAACGCCCAGAGGTCAACTGCTATGTTCACAATGTTTCGAAATGAAAAAAATCTGCTATATATAGTATATATTACGACACACAAGCTAAGAGTTCATTCCTCAACACTCTCTTGCCATCTTCCAACCATGTCCATTTCCCTGCACACTGTTCTTGCCCCGTTTGGTGTAAAACCGCCGAGTCTTTGCCTTGGATGGCAGGCACGATTCAGCCTTGGAGCGAGAGGGGCAGCAGTGGCAGATGGTAAAGCAGATGGGCTGGAGAAGACCTTGAAGGAGAAGAGAGATTTAGATGTTCTCTATGATGATGGTTTTGGTAGTGTAACAATGAAGGAGTACTTCACGGCAGCGAGAGCTATGCTGAAGAACGACGATGGCGGTCCACCACGTTGGTTTTGCCCTGTGGAGTGCGGATGCCCCAAGGTGGAGAGTGCACCATTACTACTATTCTTGCCTGGTATGTTTTTTTTTCATCAAAAATGATTTCCAGTCTTGAAGTGGGATCGTTGCTGTGTGGGCGTTCATGCTGAATCGTTGGCGCTCGTGAACTCTTGCTTACCGCGCGTGCGTACCTTGCTCTCAAGCTTGCTAGTGACATTAATGGCGTCATAGACCAAAAGGCCTCTACCTTTCACTGCGTCCTGAGGACTAGCAGGGTAGCAGTGGGCGACCCAGGCACCTATCCTTCTTGATTGTTTCTTGCTCGATCTATTTTGTGCTCTTCTCAACCTATTTGGGCTTGGATTTGTGAGATCGAGAGGAGAGGGAGAGGAGGGAGAAAACGCCATGAGAGAGGATAGAAGAACACGGGAGCATGAAGAGGGAGAGAGAAAGTGGATAAGGCCGTGCTGTTACAGAGTGAACTGGTGACTTATCCATGGACTGGGTTCACGAGACGAGACAGTGGCAGGAGACAAATAAAATAGGGGCTTAAGCATTTCTATCCCTATTTTGAAGCGTATTGATGATTTTGCTCTTATTTTTTTAATTTTATAATTTTGCCCCTGTGATTTCAAAACGAAGGAAGACTTTACCCCTAGTCTGTGAAGTCCCTGTAACAATATTAACTTTTAGACAAAAAGATAATTTTGCCCCTACGTTTTTACCCCTATTTTATAATGATATTGTGTTTTTACCCCTATTTTCAGACAAGTTGACCATTTTTATATAGAATTTTAGAAAAATTTGACAACATTTCAGCTAACAATCCATGTAAACGAAATTTAATATCACACAACTGGTCCATATAAACCAGATCCATGTAACATGCCATAATAGTACCATATTAGATGCCAATATAGAGGTCTAAATAACATGTCAAACACCAACATATAGGTCTCTAAATGACATGTCAAACAAAAGTACAAATAGTAGTGAGTTCTCTAGACAACTAGTAGTGAGCTACAATACATATCAAGCATCAAAACCTAACAAAGTAGCAAGCCTCCCAGAAGTTGCTCCTCTTCTCCTTCTTACTGTTTCCCTTTCTAGAGCACTTGCACTTTATATGAAAAATAAGAAAAACTATGTTAGTAAAGAGAAGCAATGTTGCCTGCCTCCAAAGCTAACTGGGTCATAGACACTGAACCTACGAGTGTGGCAGCATATCGTTCCCTTCAACTCTTAAACTCTGGCTAAGGTTGAATGACCGACGATGCAAATAGGATAAACTATCCTGCCTTCTCGATGATCTTTCAAAATCAGCATCTTGTTCCACAACTGGATCAGGGACAGGAGATGGTGTGCGATAACCATCATAGCAGCATGAACCAGGATTTTTATTCAATGTCCTCCAGACAAGGGATACCCACTTTTTGGCTGAGAGATTATCTTCAGTGCCAAGAACATTTCCAACATTCAAAGGAACAATTTCTTGAAATCTGACAAGAAAAAGAAGTTAAACAATTTCCAGCACTCAAGAGCATATTGTGAAGTTAAATTTTGTTTAAAATTTAGGAAGCCCTTGGCGCTACACACCCTAACACATAGATATCAGCTGGAGGTGAAGAATGGAGCCAGTCATCAAGATTCAATCCCCTTGGTGGGGATTTACCGTCGACATTCCATGTGGAGGCAAAGATTCTACAAAAGCCGGGAAACAAAAGAGATCTTCGTCAGATTATTGCAGTAAAGTCAAACTGCAAGAACTACCTACAAGCAGTCAATCACAAACAGGCAACTGACTGATTTTCAGCACTGAAAATCTGAGATGCACGCTACCATACTACTACTAGCACACAACAGATCAGTTGGTCCGCGCTTTCCATTTGGTTTCTAATCTCACAAGGCAAAGAAGCACATGGAGTGGAAAAAAAGAAACTCTACCTGTAAACTTATGTGAGGCGTGTCGCAACGACGCCGGGGGAACGGTCGGGGCGGACGTGGCTCCTGGGGCACCCGCCTCACATGGAGCACCCGCCGTGAACTGGGGCGCGAGCCGAGGGAGGGGGCCGGGGGAGGAGAAGGGAGACGTGCAGCCTCGCCGCCGGGAGCTGCCTTCCCGCCGGGAAGACTCGCTGCCGGCAGCCAACAGTCGGGGCGGACGTGGCGCCTGGGGCACTCGCTGCTCCTGGAGTACCCGCCGCGAACTGGGGCGCGAGCCGGGGGGAGGGGGCCGGGAGCCGCCTTGCCGCCGGGAGGACTCGCCACCGGTAGCCGCCCTAACCCTAGGTTGCGAATCAGGACGGAGAACTGTAGGAGGCCGACGTGTTTTGCTTCGAGTGCCAGTTCGTGCGATTCACGAAGGAGGGAGGAGGGGCAGTGCTGTCATTCTGTCTATGTTTCTTTTCTTTTCTTTTTGCCACTTCATCCCACAAGTCCATACGGTATTTAAAGTATGTGTAAATGCCGGCTTCGTTAAAAAAAAGGATAAAATCACAAAGTTAATAAAGAAGGAGTAAAATTATCATTGGGCTTTAAAATAGGGGTAGAAACATCAAAATCCCAATAAAATACATGTATACTTTATTCGTTCATAGTAAATCATGATGTTAAACGACATGTTATCTTAAAATTCCTATGTTATCATTCCTACATTCTAAACACCGCTTTCTATATATTTCCGGTGTTTTTTCAATCCTTTGTTTTTCTATTGCATCTTTGCCCTTTTCCTGTATTTTTTCCCATTCCTCTCTTTTCTCTTCCTCCGTTCCAAACACGCAAGGTTATCCCTTGCCTTGCCTAAGCATGTCCTATGATTGGTCTCAATTGCAGGAATTGATGGTATTGGAATGGAACTCATTTTGCACCATCAGTCATTGGGAAAGTGAGCAATTTATCATACTTGGGATACATTTATATCGACCTCATATTATTTTCTGAACGTGTTTCACTTTTAACAAAACACTTTAATTTTAACAAAACCCTTTAATTTGTACTCATGTGTAAGTGTTTTGTTTTATTTTCAGTTGTTTCCGAAGTTGATTTTTTACAATTATTTCACAACTAATATGCTAATGGTATTATATCGCAACCTTTTCTAGGGAAAATAACTATAAGTTAGGATACTTCAGAAAGTTTAGATTTTATTGATTCTGGTGCTGTAAAATTGTAGCGTGGAGTGCTTCAGAAAAGGTATCTTTTAGCTCATAACTGGAAGGAGTTGTGGTAGGGACTGTTAAGTGATATGATCATTTTTTTTGTTAGTGATGTGCCTTCAATCTCTAATAATTTGTTTCATGTGAGCACATGAGCTTGATTAGGTTATATTTGCTATCTATGTCCTTTGTATTTTGCTATCTAAGGCCTGGTTTCTCTAGTTAAACACTAGAATTCTTTCTAATCCTGCTGGAATAGGTTTGTTTCCTATAGGCAAGTTGCCAAATATTCTTAAACTTAATTATGACAAAATTATTACAAGTATTAACATGGAGCCAATTTAAGTACATGGACATGTTTTTCAATGAGTCGGTATATTTATAAGTTAGCTGAGCATCTTGTGTACACTTTTATCTTCTTATGTGCTCATTATATAATGTGGTATATATATTCAGATATAGACTAGAATGTTTCTTTCTAATTATTCATTCTAAGGCTAGCAAGCTAGACTGGAATATAAAGACGCAACCTAGGAGAGAAATTAAATGCTGAAGTTTAAATGAGTTAGAGATACAAACTTCCATGGACGACAGTATTTTGCCCAAGGTATCGAGAAGCTTGCGCTTCCCTTTAACCTTCCGGTTGATAGGATCTAGATGGATAGGGATGAATATCCTCTAAAAATTTCTCTACAAACTCACAAACACTAGACCAAGGTGGTTAGTAAAGTAACAAGTCCTAATAGCCACTACTTTTTTGCGAATTACACAAGTACAGATGCAGACACTCAGCATGCATGCATACTCACCCCCAACGAACACATGTACGCAAACCCTACCCATATGAGCACTTCCAAAAGACTATGCTAGCACATCTTGAAATTGACGAAGTCACTGTAGGCGCCTCGTCATCGACGGGAACGTCGCCCACCACTGAAAGCATAACGCCGTTAAATCCTAGAATAAAACTAGAAAAAATTCTACCATAAGAACTTGAACCTGGGTGAGCAGGTTCCACCACAAGGAACGTAATCAACTGAGCTAGGCTCGGTTCGCCTAATAGCCACTACTTCACCCAAGCAAGCCTCTGCACAATTAGTAGGAAGTGATTTCTACTCTAAAGCACCTCGCCAAATAAGATCTAGCTAGGCAAACTACACTAGAGAGCTAAAAAAAGCAACTACAACTACCACTACTACATAACGGGTAATCATCGCCGCCACTTTCACCGTCGGTTTGCTAAAAACCGGCGGCGATACTCATCACCACCGGTTCGTATTATGAACCGTTGGTGAAATGATTTTCACCGCCAGTTCGTGTTATGAACCGTTGGTGAAAATTTTGGCGGTTATCACCGCCGGCCGGTAACATGAACCGGCGGTGATAAACCTATCATTATAGCCGGTTTGTGTTACCAACCGATAGTGATGGTCGACCCATTTGTACTGCCGGTTTGTGGTACCAACCGGTGGTGAAAATCTTTTTACTAACGGTTCGTAATACAAACCGACAGTGATGGTTTATGCTGCAGTACAATAAAATTCATAATTTTTTGAACAAAGTCGGATGAAGACCAACTTTATATCAAAGTTGTAGATTTTGAGTAGTTGATGACTTTTTTATTTGAAATTGTTTACGGTCCTAGAATTCTGTTTGAAGCTCTTAAATTTTAAAATTCAATTTTTTCAAATTATACAAATAACCTCAGATGAAAAAATGATCAAAAGCAAAGTTATAGATCTCACTATGATCTACAACTTTGTAGTTGACAACTTTTTCATTAGAATTCATTTAGGACCTTAAATTCGTATCTGAAGTTCAAAAATTTTGGAATTCAAATTTTGCAAATGACATCGGATGAAAAGTTAGCCAAAACCAAAGTTGTAAATCGTGTACTCTAGTTTTTTAAAAAATTGCTATTTTAAAAAAATTCTTATCACCATCGTCTAGTAACACGAACCGGTGGTGATAAGTTTTCATCACCGCCGGTTTCGTAACCGACAGTAATGACAATGGGCATCACCGCCGACTTACACTGCCAAGGGCCAAAACTAGCGGTGATGGAGGTTCTAGAGCCGGTGGTGAATACCTGTTCTGTAGTAGTGTACTCTAGTGAGCAACCTCTACGAGCAACTACCACTCTGTCGGTGTTTTGTCACCCGACGAGTGAATTTATACGTATACGCTACTCTAGGAAGACGATGGTAGCATCCAAAGACATAAGGAATTATACTGGTTCAGGCCAGAGCCCTACGTCTAGTCTCAGGATAGTTCGAGTGCGTGGTCCTCGGTTGAATGCTCTGAAGTTCTTATAATGGGGTGTGCAAGAAGGGAGAAAGAAGTAGGAGAGTGGAGAGGGACTACCCGAATAAATTCTTAAGAGTCCGTCCCCTTGGAAGGGAGCCCTGGCTATCCTTATATAGAATTCGAGGCCAACTTACATACAGAGTGATAGGTTCTCCTAACCGAGTCGTCGTGAGCCTGAGGGAGGGAAAACTAGCTAACTTGGCTTACAAGGAAGGCCATCTTATCTTGGCTTTAGCGTACGTTCAGACATGGTTATCGTCATGGTCTTGTCCTCACATCATAGCATGGTGTGGCATGATATTACAGTGCCGATCGTGACGACACTGTTGGCATGGTGGTGAGTCGCCAGCTATCCTGTGTGACGTGAGCTCGCCATGGCCTTCTTCATCGTCTCTCGTCCTTCCGGTGGCATCAGTACGGGAGTAGGTAGCTGCTACCTCGTCATCGGCTATCCTGCTTGTCGTGAAATCGGTGGCCACGATCCTGAGCTTCGGGGTCATGGCCCTCATTGGCTTGATTGACCTTAAAAGTCAAGGTCGTAGTTGTGAGCCCCATCCCGTAGTGGGTGGGACTGTACGCCTATCTCATCGGACCATATTTGGATGGTGGGTCACCATTCCGGTCATCACCGCCTGGCGGTGTTGTCTTATCTGTGCTGTGTGTCACAGTGATGATGTCTATCTGGTTCGAGGGGATAGATGTCCTCTCAGTCCTAATGGAGTGAGTAGGGCGTGCCTGCCCTTGTTAGAGAAGGCATACTTGATGGAGCTTGACCTCTTCTCATTCCTCTCGGGGTTAGGATGGAGGAGAGGTCGTGCGACACTGTGTTGCACGTAGTGAAAGGAGAAGGGAGAGGTCGTGGTTGACCCCTCGCCTTGGTGCTTGGCCCAGGTCTGCACGGCTTAGATGGGCCACGTTTGCTGGGCTTGTGTTTGCTTGGTCGTCGTGGGCCGCCCAAGCAGCTAAACAATCAGTGTCTTGAGATACCCGGGGTATCATAACCCCAACACACCCACAAGCAATAGAAATGAATGAAAGCACAAGTTAGATGGTCAATACCGAACATGGCAAGAGATAAACACGATGATTTTTCTCCCAAGGTTCATTGCTTGTCAGCATCTTAATCCCCGTTGTGGCAAGTCTCAATGCGGTGATCCACACACTAACAAGCCTAACAAGTTTGACCTCAACTTGGGTGTCGCAAGGATCAAACACAAGGAGCACTCCAACTAGCCACAAGCATTCCACTAGAGTTACTGTCTGCGATCTCCCATGGAGACAAGCACAAGAGCCCCTTATAATCAACTTTATTGGAGGCGTCAAACAATCACCACAAGCCCCTCAACGATCCTCCAAAGCTGCCACAATCAACTAGTGTCACGGATGTAAATCGATGATGCAAATGCACTAGAGCTCTCTCAATATGCCCCAAATGTGATCCAATGTGACGCAAGGGAGTGGAGAGTGTTTCTCAACTTTCAATGGGTGTGGACAAGTGTGGGGAGTGCCAAGAGAGTGGCCTAGGCCAGCCATAAGGTCTATTTATAGCCTCACCAAACAAACCAACTATTACCCACTTGAAGCTGCCTTTGTGGGCGCACCGAAGAGCTTTGGTGGGCACCGGAGTACCACACCGGAGGTCCACAAGGGCTAGTTTCCAATGGCTCTGAAACTAGTTGTTGTCCGCTATCAGAGCTCCGGTGAGCATGTTTGGTGCACACAGGACAACACTGGTGCATGTTAGCCCGAAATGTGCAAGTTTACATGCTCTTTGGTAGAAAGGTGTAGTGCAACCTCTGATGGCTAGACCAGATGGCTCTGGTGAAACCCTTTGAAATCCCCATGCTCAGCTCAGTCTGCATCGGATCCCACTAGTGCCACCACTCTAGTACACACCAGAGGGCAAGGTGTGCGCCTGATTTTTCGACAAAACTTGGTGCTAGTTATTATTGAGCTCTGGTGCACACTCCGGTGGTGCACCATACAGCTCTGGTGAGTGCAAAAATAGCGTACTAGCAACACTTCTCACTCTCTATGCAAGCATGCCAACTCTCAAATGTTTTGACAACCATCTAAGCACTAAGCATTTTTCAAAGTGTTTCCAAAAACATTTTTGCTTGCAATCCACAATGTCACTAGGTCTAATGCATATGCATGTAAATCAACACCTAATGGCACTAGATAACCATGTTCATTTTTGAATTCCCCTCTTAATAGTATGGCTATCTATCCTAAACCCAACCATATATTGTATTGCATCTCAGTCAGTGAAAAAACCCTAACATATACATTTGCCTTCAAGCGTGTTTTCATCACTTCATCTTATCTCCAAATGTGAGCTTGCTCCATTTGGATTGATCACCCTTCATCTAGCTCCTAGCCTTTCTCACCATCTTGGTGTGGACTTCACCTAGCTTAATCAACACTTAGCAAAAGATTAGTCCACTAGTTGTCTCAATTACCAAAACCAAACATGAGGCTTTCACCAGTCAGGTAACTCCATGGAGCCTATGGGCCTTCCCCATGCACAAGTGGGACTCCACAGGGCCTTCTCCCAAACCACTCCTTGTCATGTCCACTATCGTATTTCTAGCCAAAACACCATGGTTCACCCATTTTCGACACAATGTATGTGGCCTCACCAAACCTTAGAGGGTCTCGCAAGACAACACTTGGTGCACACAAGAACCAATAGTATAGAAGTATGCCAACCTCACTAAACATTATACCTAAGCCTAATGCAAGCGCTAAGTGATAATTTAACAAGCCTAAGCACTTCGCAAAGCACCTACATTAATCACCTAAATATCCCTTAAGCACTTTGGTGTCTAGAGCAACTAGAGATAAGCCTCAACTCACACTAAATTTCTTTGATCTCTGGCACACTTCATTTGGCCGGCTTGGGGGTATATATAGGATCCCCACAACTATAGTCATTGCAGGCAATTTGCACTTTCTGCAGAGGCACTAGAAGTTTCGATGACTACACCAAGGATGTTTAGTGATTGTCACGTTAACTAGACATTGAAGAACTAGCCGTTGTCGACTGTTGGACCATTTCTTCGTGCTTCTTCTCCTGTGATCACCAGAGAGATCTGGTAGCCCTAAAACCATTTGTAGAATTGTTGGACGACGCCCTAAGCTCTAGTGGTTGCATCTTGATAGCATTGGAGAATTCTGATGAAGGAAAAAAAACTTTTGTGAAGCCTTGTCATCCTCACCCTAAACTCAGGTGCTACTCCCGTTGCAGCATCGAAGAATTCTAGTGATGGAATTTTCCCTTTTGTAGAATTGTTGCTTGTTAGAGACTTTTGAGCCTAAGCTCTAGTGCCTACATAGAAGCATCATTGGAGAATTTTGGTGCTATTATGCAGTTCCTATTTCTTCCATTTCTTTGTGTCTTTTCTTCTAGGCTTCTTCTATTTGATGTCTTGGACTTTTAGCATCTCCTACTAATGTCTTGCTTGAGGTTTTGATTATTTGATCTTCATGTTGCCTTTGTCCAAGCCATCCTTTCATCCAAATGAACTAAAACATTATATCCTAGAAAATAACATTAGTCCATTTGGTCAAGTTTTCATTCAATCACCAAAATCACATATGGCCCATGCTAGGTGCCATTTTCCTTACACATTCAAACAAACACACACTACATGATGAACATGCTTCCACTTTTCTAACCTCAAATCGAATTCTCTTGTTAATGTGTATTATCTGCATATGAACTTCATTATTGTCCCATTGTAAAATCAACCCATTGTAAAGTCATTATTTCCTTGCTTCCACACACGCTAGAATCTTATGAGATATAAGCAACAAATATTCATATTTAATACCAGTGACAAAGAAAAATTACTTACATTAATTTGAATTTTTTATTTACTCATATTGTAGCACAATACACATCTAGATCCTCCATAATCTCTATGTAGTTATGATAAACTTATAATTATTTGTCTATATATTTTTTATCCACAATGTAGTTTTTTTTCTTCTGCATGCTACCTTGGGTATATCTTCAATATGCAATTGAATCCTTAGCTTAAGCTATGGTGTTTGTGCTGGCATCATATGTCTCATCATGCCATGAATCTACATTTTGATTTTCAATTTTGAACTTATCAGTTACTATATTTTATCTTCAAGTTAAGTTGAAAGTCATGTGTTTATGTTGTTTTTAAAAATGTATAAAGTTTTTTAATGTCACAATTTACAAATATTATTGCCATGAAGTAACTACAACCATTGGCCTATGGCTTCTCTAAGAGAAAAATTTTCATGCTTGATAAAATTCTAAAGTAAATATTTATCCTAATGTTTGTACGTTACTTGGTCTACATGATGGTATATAGATTATGCTTATTTTAAATTTAAATGTGGTAGGAATAAGTGTTTTGTACTTTATAGTTAAATTATTTTTCATAATAGCATATTAGTATTTTTATGTAAATTGATGGATATTTTAGTTCAATTTTTATAATAAGGAGGTGGGTAATTTAGATATAAATTAAATCTGGTCCTTTATATTATATCCTATAATGACATATTTGATAATTTTAAATACAAACTCAATGGTTACTTTGCATAATTATCTTTAATAATGCTATATGTGGATAATTTAGATACAAATTTAGGGCTGTTATTTTAAATTATCTTTCGTGATGATATATGCGGGTAATTTATATGAAATATTAGGAGGTTATTTTGAATTATCTTTCACGGTAGTAGAAGTGCATAATTTAGATGCAAAATTGGGGGTTGCTTTATATATTTTGCATAATCTAGAGGTTGATTTTTTTATAAAAGGGGATAGATCCAATGTTTGTTCTTGGCAATGATGATTAGTGTCTATCAAATTAAAGGCTAGATGTTTCTAATTATTTTGAAAACTTCTAGGATTAATTTCTTATTTTTTCTAGCATGTCTGGTGAGAATTAACATGAAAACTGGAGCCTCTAATTAGTATTAGGAAGATTGACACCATGATTTTAATTGCACAATATTTAAAAACTCTATGACTTTAAGCAGTATTGCATCTAAACTTTTATCTATTATTATTCATAGGGTGTTTGAAGTTTATTGCTTGCATACTCCAGTAAATGATCGCACATCATTTGAAGGTACATAGATAGAGGATGTATTCACATACCTTGTTATTTGTCTCGTTTTATATGTTCTTGATCTAAACTATAAAAGATGGTACTATCTATAAAATCCATATTGGTTGCTACAATATGAAGTGAAATTGTTAATGATGTTAAGAAAATTAAATAATATAGTGTATCATGAATATGTATGATAAGCTACTTTAATTTTCTATACATTCACTCCTTACTAACAGAATTATGTGCATACAGGGATTTTACACATTGTGGAACAATGTATCAAATATGAGCTGTTGTTGAAACCAAATAGACCAATATATGTTATTGGTGATTCATTTGGTTGTTACTTAGCGATTTCACTAGCTGCTCGCAATCCTGAAGTTGACTTGGTTCTTGTTCTAGTAGATCCAGGCATGCTAAAATTTCTTATATCTTGTTAAGTTTGTGATTAAATCATATGGAGCAATACATCTAACGTAATTTGTTTGTTTTCAACAGTTTTGTGTGCCAAAACCACATCGCAACCAATATCGTTGCCCCTTGTACAAACTGTTCCGAGTATCCTTCAATTTTTGGTTCCTGACTTTGGCAAATTTGGAGGTATACTTTCAATCCTCTCTCTATATATATATATTACACATTCTTTTGGAAAATAATTATAATTTTGTAATTTCAGAAAACACCTCTTAGGTATGTAAACTATATATACTAGAGTGCCACTTATATATAGATAATGCTCCCACCGTCCCAAAAAAAGTGATGTTTAAGTTTTGTCCTTAGTCAAACCATCTAAAGTTTGACCAAATGTGTAGAGAAATCTGCTAATATTTATGACACCAAATAGGTATACTTTAAAAATATGTTGCATGATGAATCCAATGATATTTATTTGGTAATACAAATATTAGTATTCTATTGTAGAAATTTGGTGAAACTTTAAATAGTTTGACTTAGGACAAAACTAAAATATCATTTTTTTGGGACAGAGGGAGTAACACAAAACCATGAGAAATAGAACAAGATAAATTATTGCCATTTTTAGTCAAATGAATTGAAAATTATGTGAACATGGAATGGAAGGTTTCTAGCTGTAAGTTGCAATCTAGGGTGTGCTTAACCAAATGTCACACTTTTATGTCCTATAGAAAATTTTGGATATATATAGATTCTTAAGCTTTAGGTAGCATATTTCCTTGTTTTTAGTCTATGGTCCATACTTGCGATTTTCATTAATAGTAGTATGCTTCTGTAGTATTTCAACCTTAATTATTTTGATTATCCTATCATATTTTGTATGATATTTGTTTGGTCAACTAGGAAATATTCCTCAAGAAGCTCTACGTTTTCTTTCAGACAACCTCACTTCAAGGGAACCATTACTTTTGGTATGTTATGATTACTCCCCCTGCATTCATGTTTATTTTTTCTTATAAAACTTTTATGTGGAATCTCTATATTTGTATGCTTCAATTGCAATAAATATAGTTACAGAGCATATATCACTTATCTCACTCCATCGATCGACCATAGCAGATAAGCCTAAAACATGTAGTATTTGAATTAAAAGTTCATAGCAATCTTCCTCTATAGGTAAACGATAGATATATGTTACACATGCTTGCTATTAATATATTATGGATATTTATTTGTTTTTATGTTGTAGCCTATCTTTATTTTATGTTAACCAGTATTGCTATTTGTCCCAACTTTTGCAAAAAAAAATCAATTCCTTTGTGAAGTAAACTAGCATATTGTCTTAACTTTACTACACCTTTATCTCAGGAAGTAGGACATATTATGAAATGGGATACAATTATGTGGAAGGTCAAGCTTCAGGAAATAGGTGCATAGTTCTAGTTTTCCTCAAATACAGGCCGAAGTATTCCTCCTTGCTAGGTAACTTGTTGCACAATACGATAATATCTAATGTAGATTACCACTCAACATTTCTCCTTGGTTCCTCCTTTAATTATTGTTCCCTGTTGGAAGGAAACGCGTGGTTCTCACAAGTTGCCTTCCTCGACTACAACTAAACCCTAAAGGCCCCATTAACTCATCATCACTTCTAAGGTTTGGGTCGAATCTCGCATCTGTGAGGTGCTTTATCAGCCTGCTGGAGTGTAACGACAAGAAAGGGTGGTTACTAAATTTTCAAAGTGCCAAACTAGTTTTAGCTATATTTTGAAGTCAAAACTTAGAGAAACTAAATGTATGTTTTTATGATTTAACAACTAAAGCTCAAGTTTTGTAACACCCACGCGTCTAAAATCTGCTTATGGCCTAGCTCCTCATGTGAAATGCGCCTAGATACGCATTTGCATCCTCGTTTTATATAAAGGGGTACCTGAAGGTTCTACGTTTATAAAGATAAGGAGTATAAGCTGGCCATCATCCTCCTAAATTTCTAAGGTGGTACTAAACCCACCAGCCACAACCACACATGGGCTAACTACTACAAACTACTAATGGGCTATGGTGTCACATTCACCCCCACTTAAGGGTTGATGCCCTCGACAGTTCACCACATACACAACAGATGCTCAGAACCACCCCTCGATACATAGATGTGCCACTCTTACCCCACCACAAGCAACGTAAGAGTGCAACACATGCACATGCAGCGAGGGTTGTTACTCTGATATCATCAGTAACACCCCACGTCCAAAATCTGCTTACGGCCCAACTCCTCACATGAAACAGGCTCGTATACGTGTAGCACCTTTTTTACACTTTCGTCCTCACTTCGCGTAAAAGGGTTAACCTGGAGGTGTTTGGAATGACAAGGATTATAAGATGGTCATCACCCTCCGAAACTTCCAACGTGGTACTAAACCCACCAATAACAACCACGCATGGGTGTTACAAGTTTCAAACCTTTGAATTATCAAATTCCTGAAAGGATCCATCTTTAGGTTCTCCTTCTTCCTTACTAGCATCATCCACTGCTTCAGGAAACCAATGGCTTTGTAAGTAATATATTTAGGGGATTTACAATGATATTGCTAAAAACTAAATCGATCCAAGTTTTCTAGAGGCTCCATACTACACACACCACAAGGGTCATCTTGTACCAGTTTTGTTGAGCACTTGCTCTCTGTAACATGTTCTCCTTGAAAGCATCTAAAGAAAAGGATTCTCTATTCGGCTAGCCTAAGCTATCTCTGACCCATGTCCAAACAACTTGGGCTATTTGACATATGAAGCACAAATGCTCTCTAGTTTCTAGCCTTCCAAAAAATTTTCATTTCTCACTTTCTCTTCTTCATTTTCTCAATAGTTTGCACTCAATCATTCCCTACATCCACATGAGAAATTTTATCTTCAGTGGTAGTTTGGTCTCCCAAATGTCTTTCGTCCACAAGTATTTTTTTAAGATAAGGGAACCAAGTTCTAGCCTCTACCATCTTTCATCCACAAGTATAACACTCCAATAATACAACGACCTTAACACTCCAATACTACAACGACCTTGTAAGAACTTCCCTGATGCTTCCAATTTCCAGGTTAGTTGGTCTTCTTCACTATTCACCTCCACAAGCTCTAGCAGCAATTCCCACTATGAAGACCTTAGATTCATCATAATTTATTTTCATCCTAGAGGTTTCCTTAAAGCTAAAACGTAGGAACTTTAGATTGACAATGTTTTGTTCTAAGTTCTCTATGAATAGCATTGTATCATCCACGTATTGTAGATGAGTTAATCCTCTCTCCACAAGATCTACCACTAAACTTGTTATCCATAAGTTTAAAAGGAGGGCTGAGGGTAGGTCCCCTTGTCTGAGCCCTTTGAAACTTCTAAAACACTAACCAATCTCCCCATTCCAGGTGACTGCCACACTCCCTCCACAAACTGCGATCATGATCCAAAAGATCATTGTTCCAAAAAAAACCTTCTTTTGTAACACCTCTTCAAGCAACTACGAACTAACCGTGTCGTTGGCTTTCTCATAGTCCAGCTTTAGAGTAATCCCACTTTGTTTCTTCCTTTCAAACTTTTGTAACACTTCAAGTATAACCACCACTCTACCAAGAATATATCTTCTAGGGATAAAAACAGTTTGAGTTCATTAATCACCTTATAAGCTACCTTGCTTAGTCTAAGAGTTAAAGTTTTGTCTTCCTGCTTGTCCTCATAGTAGACGGACTCTAGATAGTTGATGGCATAGTTGAGTGTGGCACTTGTTAGGCTTTTTCAATGGTTTATACATGCAGTTGTGTCACCTTCTTTGGCAGGTCGTCCAGCCTCTTGAACATCAGTTTGAGAGGTTTTGACTTTTGAGGGTGAGATCTTGCAGCTTGGAGCGTGGTGGATGATAGATCAGTGAGGGACCGAGGGTAGGTTGTGGATCACCCATGGTCAGTGAACCAGAGCTAGGCAGCTAGGTGATACCAAGATGTAATAGGTAGCCAAGATGAGGGAATTGGAGGAAGGATTGTGGCAAAAATGATAGACCCATCGTCATGGCAGAGTTGTTATGGCGGCTCAATGGTGCACCAACGACTAGGGCATAAGGATACAAGTTCAATCTAATTCCTGATTAGTCTAGGATGAGTCTCTGCTTACATCCTGCTAGGACTTGGACACAAAAATCTCAACTAACTAATGTTATCTTTATTCATACTACATATTAGCTTAGATCATCTCTAAGAATTTCCAAAACGCACTCCTAATCTTGATTTTTTAGCAAGATTGAAAAAAACTTCTCTCCAACACCTCCTTATCTGAACTCCCAAATCTTTCGATCCAATCGCGCGGCAATATGCGCGCGTATCAAACGGCCAATCTGAAGGTGGAAGGACGTGAGGTAGAATAAGAAGGACAGGTTCCCAATGCAAATGTATAAGAGAGAAAGAAAGTATGTGATTTGAAAAATAATCCAGGAATTCTAATGCAAAATTGTCTTGTATCTTTTAGGAGCAGGATTTTGGAAACTGTTGGAGAAAACCAATAAATGTGCTCCCAACTTTTTTTAGCCACATGGAAAACTCATTGATTTACTGATTGTTTTTTGGAACTTTTGGAGATGCTCTCTCTCTAATACATTTGCCTGGGGTTCCATCCTGGCTGTTATTCGTGTGCTGGTGGTAGGGTATTCCCCACACAAGAGAATTAAAACAAACACAGCACATGGTGAAATGGCATGGTTACTAATGTATATGGATTTATCTAATGTCAGGGACAACCTACTGCCAAGTGGAGAAGTAGCAGAAAGACTAAAGACAATGGAAAACTGCACAGTTCGATACTTCAGGAACTACAACAATAGACTACTCCTGGTGCATACTATTGACCTTCGCAATTCTCCAAATGTTTCAGCAATTTTACATGATCCTAACATGATGCCAAGCATTTCAATGTATTGTTCTATCTTTAATCTGAACGGTCAAGTAGCAGAATAATAATTATGAATGTTCATTCTATTGTGCTTGCACAGGATGACAGGATAAATCTGTTAACTGTTATTAAAGGAGCCAACATGTACCGCCGTCATAGGCAACATGACTTTGTGACTGATTACCTTCCACCAACGTTAAATGAATTCAAGAAAACGTTTGATGAAGATTTCAAGTATGTACTAATATACTGAAGTATCCATTCTAATTACATGCACTATTTTGCATATAGATAATTGTACTAACCGCCAAAGCTGCGACTTTGCAGGCCATATCTTCGCTTGTTGAGCCCCGTTATGCTGTCCACTCTGACGAACGGTAGAATTGTTCGTGGCCTTGGTGGTATTCCAGAAAAGGGGCCCGTCCTGTTTGTAAGTTGTCATGCACTCTTGGGAATCGATCTTGGTCCAATGTGTGGAGAGTTCTTGAGAGAGAAGAAAATAATATTACGAGCGATCGCTCATCCAGTATTCTTTGCAAAAAGCTATGCAAGTTCATCCCAGGAGCTATCTGTGCTGAATAATATATCTTTGTATGGAGGAGTACCTGTCAGTCCCTTTAATATGTATCGGTTGCTTGAGAGAAATGAATTTGTTCTTCTCTATCCTGGTGGTATTCGGGAAGCTCTACATAGAAAGGTAAGCTTGAACTGAGCTCTACATAGAAAGGCTTGCAAGGTACGAAAATATGACAGAATGTCGTAATGATGGTTATATGGGAGGCTAAGGACTTCGTTTACTTATGCTTGATAGTCACTTACCACAAAAGATAAACTTGAGTATTCTTCTTGTCCCATAGAGATTCTTTTTTTCCACTAGATGAGAATGTCAATGCATTCATGAATTATTGGCTAATAACGCTAACAAATACAGGAATCGACAGATGTATGATAATTATGTTTCAGGGATAGGACTATGAGATAAAACAAAAGAAAAAGTGCTATTTAGTTACAATCATCTATAGTGGAATGCTGTTAGAAATTATGCACATTTGATAGTGTGTTACGTGAATGATGAATCTGTGAATATATTATGGAGGCAAAATTTTCAGGGTGAAGAATACAAGTTGTTTTGGCCAGATGAAGCTGAATTTGTAAGAATGGCAGCATTGTTTGGTGCTACTATCATACCATTTGGTTGTGTAGGAGAAGATGACTTCCTAGAGGTACCTATCTTGTCACATAAAGAAAACATTTCAAGCAGCATGCTTGCTATTTCCAATTAGCATGAATGCTCGCCATTGTATGCAAATGTTTTCTATTATCAAAAGCTACGGAATGACAAAGTGTTTCAGCGACATGATCCCACTCTCAATAGATGGTTAGCAAACTTCAAGAGTCAATGTATTTTACAGTCGGTTAGGTTTAGGGATGACTTGAGGTCATCCTTTTGCTTTTGGCTTATGCTTTTAGTTAATTCAGGTCTGTAACTTTGCTCTCATTTTATAAAAATATATAAAATTTTGAACTGTGGGGATCTCCCCTGCAGTATTTGCCTAAAAAAACAAAATAATGTCCTAAGAGGCATAAGACAGTTTGTCTCTCATAATCTGAATAAATGGCATCCACGTCATTCGTTTATGACAGATATTTCTGGACTACAACGAGCAAAAGAGCATTCCCTATGTCCACAAATTGATAGAGTCCGTGAACCAAAACTTTTCCAGAATAAGGTCTGATTTCTACTATTATTCCTATTAAGTACTTCCATTTAACCCTTTTTCTCAAAGATGTTGTGCACACTTGGTTTCAGAGATACTGTCAAAGGAGAAGATGGGAATCAGGTCATCCACTTGCCTGCAGTGCTCCCTAAAGTGCCAGGTCGTTTATATTATCTATTCGGGAAACCAATAGAATTGAAAGGAATGAAGAATGACCTCAAGGATAGAAAGCGAGCAAAGGAAGTGTATATGTACATAAAATCGGAAGTGGAGAACACAATTGCTTACCTGAAGAGGAAGAGGGAGGAGGATCCTTACAGGAGTATTACGCCGCGTGCACTATACCAAGCAACATGGGGTGATTCTGCTCAGGTTCCGACTTTTGAACCTTGAAAATTTTGTGCATATGTACTTCATTATAGTCTGACTGAAGATAGCACCTACTATTTGTCATCTGGAAATGGAAGAATGTTAAATTCACAAAGGTATTTTGTCTACTCCTGGAGAGCAACAAAATAGGATTGTTCCCTTTCAGGAATGTAATCAACTAAATTTCTTTTGATCAATTTCATGTTCAAATAGTTGTGCTACTCATACGGTATACTACAAATACCTTGGAGACGTGTGAAATCAAGCAAGGGATAACGTGATCAAACAACTAGGGCTGCACCCTCACTAAATCGCGTGCACGCGCTCGATAAGAAATGGGCGCACGATGGGACATCACCCACGACTTATCTTTTTTGGCAAAAAAAATTCCGCAACTTTCTTTTCTTTTTTTGCAAAGTTTTCCATTTGTGACGAATTTTTTTCCGCAACTTTCCTTTATTGGAAAGTCACAACGTTATACTCACAACTTTTACGTATAACTTCTAGAACAAAGTTCAATGTATAACTTATACATATAGCTTATACACAAGACTTCAACATATACTTTCAACGTGACAAAGTTACGCACGTAACTTATACAAAGTTATACGCATAAATTTATTGTATAATATTTTGCGAAACAAACTTATCGACATAATTTCATAGAAAGCTACAAAAATTATACACAAAATTTTTATGTATAACTTGTTTATATAACTTAGATACATAACTTGATGAATGATTAGATGTAAAGTTGGACGTATATGTTATATTCAAGAACTTAAATGTACAAACTAATATCATAACATATTAGTAGAAATATAAAAACTATGTAGGTAAATAACTATGTAGTAGAACTTATAAATATATAACAAAAAAGAGAAAAATGGTAGAAAAAACAAAAAAAGAAAGAAAAAAGGAACGTATGTGTAGGTGTAGTCATCCACCGAACGAATCTGACTAGTAAAAAGTTATTCAACATACTTGTGGTTTGAATTTGTGATGAGTGATTTTCAATGTAATTCGAGTCTTGGCTTGAGTTTATGAACTAACCATGGTGTGAGTTGGGTTGTACAACATGTCTTTTGTCTTATGGTGTGCAGATGTGGACCTCGGAGGCGGTGGTCGATGAGGAGGTGAAGGTCAAGTAGGGACGTGTTGTACCGATGGACCAGGAGCGGTAAAGGATGGACGTGAGGTTTGGACCGAGGGACTAGGAGGTCGGGTGACCAGCCGTGGTAGCTAACACTTGGAGATATCGACGGGCTCAAGTATACATGGAGGAGTGACCGTGTTGATCAAGTCAAGACAGCGGTCGAGCAAGTCGAGCGGAGGCTCTAGAAGACTTTGGCGGCCACGTGGTCGAGGACGGCGGTGACACGTGTCGAGTTGCAGGGGACGTGTATGGAGTACGCTACTCACGGGCGGTTTGGTGGGTTGAGCCTCAAAACCACCGGGTGGACGGTTTCTGGATTTGGGCCTCAAAATCTAGGCGCGGTTCCAGCGGGAATCGGAGGCGGTGGCGTCATCGCAAAGCTTGCGTCGAGGTGAAGCTAAGTCATGAAAGACACCTGGTTGTCGGATCAACAGAAATCGAGTTGGACCATAATGCCCTCAGGCTAGATGGTTCGTTGTAAAATATCTAGAGACAAATAGGGAATGTATAATAACCTTTAAATAAGAGAGATGCCCCAATCCTCCCCACCTCTCGAGTATTTTATTTTCTCCTCTCTAGTTTCCTCTTTCTTTAGGGTTTGCTCATTAGGTCCATAGATTTTGCACTGTTTCTGTGTAATTTGAATTCTTGAACCCGTGATTCTTGGAAGAGAGGCATTAACCTCTCGGTTCCCTTTATGATTTGAAATCATGTGATGTTGAGTTATTTTTCTTGCAGGCGTTCTTCTCCCGTTTTTCCCCATTTTCCCGTTTTGCTTGATTTGGTCGATTCGAGTTGTTTGGGGGTGAATCCAACTGATTAGATATGAGCAAGGATGTGTGTTGATGTTGTTCATCAAGTGAATTAGACTAAATCCACGTGAGCTCATAGATCGGGGGAATGATCTGATTTCCTTGAGTTTGGGTTGAAATTGGACGATGATCTCTTAAAGTATGCTCACCAACTCCCTTGTGATGGCTTATGCAAAGTTTGGTTGTGATTCGTTTAGATTTAATTCGTTTTTTTTTGTCGAATTTCTGGCCACTTCTCTTTTCTGTTCGTGCGAGCTGTCTAACTCTGTTCGTTGGCTCGGGCTTCAGGCCGTGCTCTGCTCCTGCTCTTCGCACGCGAGTGGGATCGTGAGTCGTGACGCGCAGGCCGAGCGGCGCTATCAGCGCCGACGCTCAGGCGCCGTACGTGCTCTCCAGAGTGGTGCTAGCCCCTGGTCCGATTTCCTCACTGGTGCTTGGCTGCGTTCGTCCTCTGTCCCTGTCATTAGACTATCCGCAGTGGGTACTCTAAAACGATACTCTAAAGCTTTAGAGTATAAATATAAAGTAAAAACTGCTGCACTGGGTACTCTAAAACGATACTATATCCTTTCTCTCACTCTATATTTAGAGTAGTAGTGTGCTTACTCTATACTCTATAGTGGCGGGCCCCACTAGCTAAACAAAGGAAAAAATGTTATAACTCACAAACTAAAAATCCAAATTAAATTTCGATTTCACCATTAAATTCGTCTAAATAAATCTTTCAAAACTAGATCACACATGGATATATTTAGATAAAGCGACAAGTAGGTCCCACAGTGGATAGAGTGGATAGAGGATGGATGAGTGCGGGAGAATTGAGTATAGAGGAGAGAATCTTGCTGATTAGGACGTATAAAGGATGAATATAGAGGTCCATGAGTGCGGGTAGTCTTAGACCACGTCTTCTTGCTGCTTGCTAGCCGCACCGAGCAGGCCAGCAGTGCAGATCGGTGTTTGGTGCAGCCGGCCTGTGCAGACTCTCCCTCTCTGATTTTTCTCTGACCGCACCGGGGTCACATTTAGATTGCAAAAAAATTCAAACCGATGAATAGTACTACTTTCGTCTTATTTGACAAATATTGTCCAATCGTGGACCAACTAGGCTCAAAAGATTCATCTCGTGATTTTCTAACTAAACTGTATAATTAGTTATTTTTTTACCTACATTTACTACTTCATGCATAAATCCAAAGATTAATGTGATGGAGAGAGAGTGAAAAAATTTCAACTTTTGGAGTGCATCTAAACAAGACGCGGGCAGGCAAGTGCAGCCTTCATTTTGATTGGTCAAAGATTTGATCTGCGTACGCGAATTACTGCAACCAATTTTGCGGACGAGCTTCACCTTGGTTGGCAGCGTCTCCGTCGTGGGATGCCAGAGGTCGGGAGTTCGACTCCTGCCTGCCGCGACACTGCTACAGTAACAAGTGCAGTTTGTGCAGAAAAATCTCCTCATCTGTCCCGCATTTTCCAAAGCACAGATAAATGGACTGGTACACTCACAAGGTAACGGGCCTCTGTGTGAGGGCGGGGCATGGGATTCAGGGGTTTTTCGGCCTGCGTGAAAAGGTCTTCTACCTATACGTAAAGTCGCGGGGGCTGTCCCGCTGACCGAGTTTTTGTTTTTTATTGCAACCAATTTTTAGCTCATCATTAAGAGCATTGTTTTGACTCTGTACTCGACCCAGGAAGGCACCGGTGCCACCGATCATGGGCTCGAGCGAGTGGCAGCTCGGCCCAGGCGCATCAAGGGTAGGATCAGATAAAAAAGTAAGTGTTTTATACTTGTCATAGTGACTTGCAAAAGTTACATATGCTTAGGGAGAGAAAATGTGGTCCATACTAAAAAAAGAAGAGGGGGGACGAAATAAAGGTGAGGTACGATGAAAGCAAAAAGTTTATGTGCAAACCACAAGTAGTGATAGTTTGCATTATATGAATAGTAGTCTCAATATTTCCTAATCTACGTGGATCACTTTATATGTACTAGAACTACTAAGAGTGTTAGGTTCCATTGGTGATGCCCTCAGGTGTTACCTGCGGTAGTACGGTTTGTGCAGCCTGGAATTCCTGGCCAACCACCTTGCACTTTTCGGACCGGCTAGCTGTTTTATTCGTGCTCAGGTTCGGCCCTGTCAAATTATAGACCTGGAGCGAAGCTATAAGCGATGGGCCATTTAATACAACTCTAAAAATATAATGACGATTCTAATAAGTGTAATGCATAAAAAAGTTCTTATGAAACAAGTTATACATCTTATCTTACCTTAAAAATTTCTTCTAACATTTGCTGCGAAGTCATTGATGATGGCCTCAATATCAATTTCATCTAATAATTTCTTCTCGATGCATAAAGTTGCCAAACCATTCAATAGTAAAAACTGGTTCTTCATCAACACGAGTAGATTCCATCGTAGGAGAATTAAATATGGGCTTATGATCACTCATATTATTATCAGCCATGTCGATGCCAACTGAAAGGATCAAGATGCCCAAGAGGGGGGGTGAATTGGGCTTTTCTAAAAATTAATTGCAAGAATTAAATCCTACAAGTCAAACTTCACCCCTAGTGCCTACTAGTGTTCCTTGTGATTCTACCGATAAAAGTTTTGCACCCTAAGTTCCAATCCTAGACTAGCATGACAATTCTAGGAAAGTAAACAAGCAATGAAAGTTATGCATGAAAGTAAATATTTGAAAGTAAGGGTTAGGAACACGGCGATATTTTGCCGAGGTATCGGAGAGTCGCCACTCCCCACTAGTACTCGTTGGAGCACCCGCGCAAGGGTGTAGCTCCCTCTTGATCCGTGCAAGGATCAAGTGCTCTCTACGGGTTGATTCTTCGACACTCCGTCGCGGCGAATCACCCAAAACCGCTCACAACTTGAGTTGGGTCACCCACAATCTCGTCGGATGATCAGCAAACTTCCAATCACCACCAAACCGTCTAGGTGATTGCGATCACCCAGAGTAACAAGCTAGAACTCTCACTTGACCACAACAAGCCTAATGAGAAGATAGATGCACACTTGCTAGACTCTTGTCACTAGAGAGGATTCTCAAACTTTGATTCGCAAATCTCTATCCTCACTAGGGCTCTTGCACTCCCTTGCACTTTAAAGGTGTTTCTCAGCTGAACAAATGAGCAAGAGAGCTCTAAAAGAGGTGGAGGGGATGTATTTATACACCTCTCAAACAAATCCAACCGTTACCTTTCGAATCAGTAAAACGCGCACTGACCGGACGCGCCTGTCGACATGACCGGACACGCCGGTCAGGTGTAACGGTCAAAAACCGAAAGCTATCCTAAGTGACCGGACGCGCCGATCTGTGATGACCGGACGCGCCGGTCTGAGATAACCGAACGCGCCGATCAGAAATGATCGGACGCGTTCGATCATGCAAGAGCTTACTAGAAAGGTGACCTGACGCACGACCGCGTCCGATCATACGTGACCGGACGCGTCAGGTCACCACGGGACCTTACTGGAACATGACCGGATGCGCCGATCATTTCACAGTCGCGTCTAATTACACTGTTTACCCTCTGGAACACGTGTCAGACTGACCACCGCGTCCGGTCCTTTCAAGGACCGCGTCCGGTCGATCAGTTGAAACCGCAGTGAAGTGTTAGTACTGACCGGACGCGTCCGGTCATGACTAGGACCGCGTCCGGTCATAGGTAAACGGCTCAAACGTCTTCTAAACGCGACGCAACTTGAACCAAGTTGCTTCCAACTGAACTCTGAGCTTTTCTCGAGCTACCTAGTGTTAAGTTTGACAAGTGTGCACCACACCTAAACACAAGACTCACCTAGGTCAAGCTACTTGCTCATGCCCCTCTTTATAGTACGGTCAAAGGAAGAAACAAATATCATAACGACTATTCCAGATGTATCTCAACACCTTGACATCCAGAACTAACCGTCCTTAATCTTATCGTTGATCCTTTGAAAACCGAAATGATTTCCATCAAGGGACATGAATACCATATTGTTCAAAGCAGTTATCATCTCCATGACCTAACTTACCAACGTTTCTGTAAAACACACGTTAGTCATGGTAATTAAGCGTTGTCATCAATTGCCGAAACCAACACCAGGGCCTAGATGCTTTCAATCTCCCCCTTTTTGGTGATTGATGACAACACTTAGATTCAGAAGATATGAGTTGAGGTTTTCGATCATGCTTGGTTCACATAAGCATAAAGCTGTCAGCAACAAGGGGTTAGTCAATGCTTATGTGTTCCAAGCCAACTGAATGTACTTATAAGATAAAACATGAAGAGTTAGTACACATAAAAATATAGCTCATATGAAATCGGAGTAAGGCACGGAAGCACAACCTTAGGAGCTAAACATCATTTAGAGACATAAAACAAAACATAGTCTCACAAACTCATAGTCACACACTGTAGGGCGAGAAAAGTAAACATGATGCATGAAAGCAGCACACACGAAAAATGAAACCCTCTAACACCACTCCCCCTGAATCTATGATTTCTCTCCCCCTTTGGCATCAACCGCCAAAAACTAATCTAGGGATCTGACGGGGGAACAGAAGCTGTCGTGTCTGGTGCCGAGGAGCGCGGAGTGATCACAAACTGGGTAGCATCCTCCTCAGACTCTGAACTGTCAGGCTGACCCTCTAAAGCTGAATGTGGCAGTGAAGCAGTCTGGGTCTGTAGAAGCGGTGTAGTGACTGAAGGTGTAGAAGCAACTATCGGATCGGTCACTGTCACCTGAGCCTGAAAAATACCTAGAGTGGGAGGATTTATAGATGCGACTGAGGAAGGCAGAGTGTCAGTGGTAGCAGCCCCTGTCACTGGAAATGCAGCAGTCTCTGAAGCCGACATGTCTGAGGTAGTCACAAAAGTCGAATAGGACGGTGTCGGCTATCCAGTCAGCTCACTATATGTAGCACTGAAATCAGGGAATGCCGGGCCTAAGAGGAGGTGTGGTCCTGGCTGAGCTGGTGGAGTAAAACCTATCTGAATAGGCGTGTAGCTCGGAGACTGAAAAGTCTGAGGTATCTACTGCTGAGGGGAGGTATACTAAAAACTCGACTGCCCCTGACTCTGAAGTCCACTGGACTGTAAGGCTGGAGTCAGAACAGACGGCGGTGGCGGAACTCCCACAGTGACAAGGTGGCACAGGAGCTCTAAATACTGCTGCTGAGTGGCTGCCTGCTGCCTCTGCATCTCGAACTGCTGACGCTGAAACTCGAGCTGCTGCCTCTAAAGCTCATCCTGACGAGCTTGAATATGTGCAAATGCTTTAGCTGAGTCCTATGCCTGTCGCTGCATCTGTATCTCCTGTCGCTCCTGGGCCTGGGTCAACCTCTCAAGAATGGCCACCATCACTAGATCTGAGCGGGAGGCTGAGCCAGAGCCACCGGCCTCGTGATCGTGAGGCCGAGGAGAGCGATACCGGGGGATGGGCTGGTAGTCTTCATCTGTACTGTCAGTGGCCACATCCTCATCTTGATCAGCCGGCTGAGCATCTAAGTCTACAAGCTCTGCCTCGGCAAGACCCTCAACGGTCTCGTCCTGCTCAGCGGCTGTCTCTGGTACCTCTGGCCTCTGTCTCTGTCCTAGGCCAAGTGCCTGCTCTCTAGTCACTGATGCCCACAGCTGGCGGATGTCATACTCTAGGAATGTTGTAGTAGTATCAGAGATTTCAGCTCTAATCTCTGCAGGTAACTCACAGGTAGTCCTGATGATAAAGCAGATCCAGTGTCCATATGGGAGCTGCCTGTGTCCCTTGAACCCCTCTGCCAAGGTATCCTCCATCTCACAGAGCATCAGATCCCAAAGGTCAAACGGGGTCTGTGAGACGAGGTGATGTACCACCCATAGCTGCATGCGAGTGAGACCCTCTCTGTATCCAAGCCTCGGAAGAAGTGTCCTCCTCACTATGGCATCCAGTACTCTCGCTATGGGTGTCAAACTGGCTGGCGTGCGTCGAGACCCTTCGCCAAAAGACTCACGGAAGCAGGGTCGAATGAGATCAGTAGGAGGCACTATCCCGCCGTGAGGGCGTCTTGGAGGAGCAGTCTGTCTGAAGCACAGCTGATGGATCTTGGTCTCTGAAGTAGGGAGTCTGAGAATCTCCCGTACCCTGGTGCTGTATAACCTGCGGTCATGACCTCTAAAGGCAAAGTGGATGAACTGATGTGCAGGGTCAATCCACAGTGATGAGTAAAACTCTCTGACCCAGGTTCCGCAGTATGCTCCAGTCCGTCCAAGTAGATCTGAGAGTCCTAGCAGAAAAGACAGGTGTGGACGAAGCTGCTCACCAACCACCTCAACTAGTGCCTCTAGTCGACAGACTCTCTGTGGTCTGAAAGCTTCCCACTGTCGATATAGGCCCTATAGAAATCCTCGTGCAGAGGTGTGTAGAAGCCCTCTGACACCCGGGGATCTCGCTGGGGTGGGAACCACCGAGACACCTCAACGAACCTGAGGGCCTAGACCTGTCTGGCTGTAGCACCCCTGAGGTCAAAGTGCTCAACTGAGGGGTGACCTCTAGCCCTAGGAGGTGGACGGCCTCCACGACGCTGTCCCTCTAGCCTGGGAGTGACCTGAGCACGCGTACGTCCTGAGCGACGACGCTGTGGAGTCTGTACTGTCTGCTCCACAGTCTCTTGTGGATCCTCTGAAGGCTGCTCTGTAGGGGCATCCACTGTCTCCTCTGGAGCCTCTACTGTCTCCTCTGTGGCCTCTGTACCAAGTTGTCGACCTTCAAGATGAAAGCGACTCTCGCCAATGTGAATACCACTGCTCCTGCCACCCCTTTCTGCTGCATCAGTTGCATCTGCCACTGCTATCTCTACCTCTATAAGAGTTCTCTTCCTTTTCTTGGCAGCAATCTTAACTCGCTTCCCGCGAGCTACCTCTGTCCTCCTAGGGGGACTATCATCCCCGTCACTGGGTGCCCCACTAGCGTTCTTGCATCGAACCATACTGACAAGAGGATGTACTGACACAAACTGAAAAGACAGATGATGTACTGAACCTTATGAGGCTTGGCCTCAATCCGTATCCGCAGGCTTGGCCTCGGATTTACAACTGATCACCTAAACCACTCAGCACTGACAGGACAAACTGAAACGATAGAATAGATAGATCTACTATAAGCAACATATATATATCTAAAATATAAGTGAGATCCTAGTAAGAGCAAGCAGGTGAGGTAAGATATGAGATGACCGCGATAGCTACCTTGACGAGCGATGATCCGATGACTGGAAGACGATCTCGACGTATTAGGGTTACCCGAAGACGGCGACCGAAACCCTGGAATACAATCGACGATCGAACGATAATTGAATTAGTAATTCACCAGAAAATCGACGGTAAACCCTAATCCAAGGAGAAGATGTCACCTTGTGGAGACGGAGACGATCGCGAGGATTCGAAGATGAAAACCTAGCGACCTAGGGTTAGGGTTTTTGGTGGACCTTGCGATCTAGGGTTAGGGTTAGGGGTCTTCGCAAGGGCTTTGGAGAGCATGCACGGCAAAAGGATTTCCGATGAACAGCTAGGACGCTGGGGAAGTCTCTGGTGGCGGCGGTGCTGCTCGGTGCTGTGGCACGGCGGCTGCGGCGGCGGTGACGCGGGCGCAGCGGCTCGGCTGTGGCGGCGGTGGCACGGGCGTAGGGCGTGGCCGCGGTGGCGGCTCGGTGCTGCGGTAGGAGGGCTGTGGCGGTGGCTCGGTGCTGCGGCAGGAGGGCTGCGGCGGTGGCTCGGTGCTGCGGCAGGAGGGCTGTGGCGGTGGTGGCACGGACAAGGGCGCGAGCAAGGTCGGCGGGTTCGGCAATGGCGAGCGAGGTCAGCGGGCGGAGAACTTAGATCTAAACGTATGGTTAAAAGGGCAAGATACGCTTTAGGCGCGATGACCGGACGCGGTGGTCGAATGACCGGACGCGGTGGAGGCAGCGTCCGGTCACATTCCAGTAAGCTCCTGGAATGACTGGATGCGTCCGATTATCCACGATCAGACGCTGACAGCGTCCGGTTTGACATAGCCCAGAAATTTGGAACTGATGACCGGACGCGGTGGTGGTTACCGGGACCGGACGCGGTGGTCGACAGGGGCGCGTCCGGTGCAGCGTCTGGTTAGAGGTTTCAAAGAAAAACTTCGGTAATGACCGGACGCGCTGGTGGAGCCAAGACCAGACGCGGTGGTGAAGCAGAACCGCGTCCGATGCAGCATCCGGTCCAGCGTCCGGTCGCTGTAAAAAGTTCTTTTTCAAACCGTTTTTCAACGCGACTTCTCCCAATCAAGTTCCAATTCAAAGAGACTCAAATAAACACCAATTGGAACCTGATATGAGTGACCTCACTCAAACCCTCAAAATTTTCAAAATATTTTGCCTTAGGCTAGTATTATTTTTAAGAAAATATTCAATAAACACCCGAGGAGCAACGTATGGCCATGCAATAGAGTTTATGAACTCTTGGGAGCTTCAAATGCTCTCTCTATTCATAGACGAACACAGAGGTTACTCAAAGCTAAACCGAAAAGAAACGACAAAGCAACAACCATGCATATGCAATGCAAAACAAGAAGGGAAGGCTAGGTTGCTTGTCAAGTTTGATCCAAGGTTAGGCTTTTTCACTCCTCCAAAGGAGGGTTATCGTAACCGTGTTAGACAAGTCCTAGATGCATTGCGGGAAAATAAACATGGCATAAAGTACAATGCAATGCAAGGGATAACACAAGCTTATCTTTTAAAGTTACTAGAATCAAGCACATTTAGTTCACTTCTCAATCTACAAAAGGTAGCCTCATCTAAAGGTTTAGTGAAGATATTCGCTAATTGATTTTCACTTCTTACACCTTCTAGTGATATATCATTTTTAGCAACATGATCTCTTAGAAAGTGATGATGGATATCAATGTGCTTGGTGCGAGAGTGTTGTACCGGATTATTTGCAATTTTAACCGCACTTTCATTGTCACACAAAAGCGGCATCTTTTCAAGAACAACTCCATAGTCTAGGAGGGTTTGTTTCATGTATAAGATTTGTGCACAACAAGCCCCCGCGGCAATGTATTCCGCCTCGGCGGTGGACAAAGCCACACTATTTTGCTTTTTAGATGACCAAGATACTAAGGATCTCCCAAGCAAATGGCATCCTCTGGATGTGCTTTTTCTATCAATTTTGCAACCGGCATAATCCGAATCGGAGTAGCCAACTAGTTGGAATCTAGCTCCTTTGGGGTACCAAAGTCCAATGCTTGGGGTATACTTAAGATATCTTAGGATTCTTTTTATGGCACTTAGGTGAGGTTCTTTAGGGCACGCTTGAAAGCGGGCACACATGCACACACTAAACATGATGTCGGGCCTAGATGCGGTAAGGTACAACAAGCTACCAATCATAGAACGGTAAAGAGTTTGATCGATTGGTTTACCTCCCTCATCTAGGTCGAGATGTCCATTAGTTGGCATTGGGGTCTTGATTGGCTTGCATTCTTCCATCTTGAATCTTTTGAGAAGGTCCTTGGTATACTTTTCTTGAGAGATAAAAATCCCTTCTCTCATTTGCTTGACTTGAAACCCAAGGAAGAATGTTAGCTCATCAATCATTGACATCTCAAACTCTTTTGACATCAATTCACCAAATTCTTTGCAATAGTCTTCATTTGTTGACTTGAAGATGATATCATCAACATAGACTTGACAAATGAAGATCTCTTCATTAAACTTCTTGGTGAATAGTGTGGTGTTAACCTTCCCAATAGTGAAGCCCTTCTCAATGAGGAAGTCCCGGAGGCGCTTATACCACGCTCTAGGGGCTTACTTGAGCCCATATAGCGCCTTGGATAACCTATAAACATGATTAGGATATCTAGGGTCTTCAAACCCGGGAGGTTGTTCAACATAGACTAGTTCATTTATGAAGCCATTTAAGAATGCACTTTTCACATCCATTTGATATAGTTTCATATCATGATATGATGCATATGCAAGAAGGATACGGATGGCTTCAAGTCTTGCAACGGGTGCAAAAGTCTCTCCAAAATCAAGACCTTCAACTTGAGAGAACCCTTTTGCTACTAGTCTTGCCTTGTTTCTTACTACTACCCCTTGATCATCTTGCTTGTTGCGGAACACCCACTTGGTTCTAATGACTCTTGCACCTTTTGGATGCTTTTCAAGTGTCCAAACTTGATTGCGGGCGAAGTTGTTCAATTCTTCATGCATGGCATTCACCCAATCCGGATCTTGAAGAGCTTCTTCTACATTCTTAGGTTCAAGACAAGAGACAAAAGAGTGATGTTCAACAAAATAATTAAACTTTTGAGATCGAGTCATTACACCCTTTGTAGAACTCCCTATGATGAGATCTTGTGGATGTGCTTGAAGTAGGGGTGAGTTTCTTCGATCAACCATTTGAGGAGTAGGATGGGGAGCATCAACATCTTGTGCTTGTGCCTCGGCTTGATGATGAGAGACATGGGTGTCTTCATTTTCAACTCTCTCATTCTTGTCATCATCTTGAGGCACATATGATGAAGATGGTGGATTGACAATTTGTACATCGTCTTCATCATCTTTAGGCTTGATGTCACCCACCGGCATGTTCTGTATGGCCTCCCTCAATGGTTCATCACCTACATCATCACAATTCTCAATTGCTCCTTGGGAGCCATTAGATTCATCAAATTCCACATCATATGTTTCTTCAACCAAACTGGTGGCATGGTTAAATACTCTATATGCTTTGGACTTTGATGAGTAGCCAACAAGAAAACCAATATCACAACGCCTTTGGAACTTCCCTAGTTGTTGACGCTTCTTGTAGATGTAGCATTTGCAACCAAACACCCGGAAGAATGAGACGTCCGGCTTCTTCCCATTTAGCAACTCATAAGGGGTCTTGCAAAGGAACTTTTGTAGGAAGAGGCGATTTGAAGCATAGCATGCGGTATTTATTGCCTCGGCCCACAATTTCTTCGGTCCATTGTACTCATCTAGCATTGTTCTTGCAAGAGTGATCAAGGTCCGGTTCTTTCTCTCAACTACACCATTTTGTTGAGGAGTGTAGGTTGATGAAACTTCATGCTTGATTCCAATTTCATCACAATAAGCTTCAATGTTGGTGTTGTCAAACTCTTTGCCATTATCACTTCTAATTTTCTTTATCTTGACTTCAAATTCATTTTGAGCCCTCTTTGCAAACTTCTTGAAGCAATTTGCCACTTCGGATTTGTCATGAAGAAAGAAAGTCCAAGTGTATCTTGAGTAATCATCCACAATTACTAGGCAATAGAGATTTCCACCCAAACTCTTGTAAGTTATAGGGCCAAACAAATCCATGTGTAGAAGTTCTAGTACTCTTGATGTTGACATGTAGGCTTTGGTTGGATGAGTGTTTGTAACTTGTTTGCCAGCTTGACATGCACTACAAGGTTTGTCCTTCTTAAACTTTACATCCTTCAAACCTCTCACTAATTCTTTCTTCAATAGCTTGTTGAGAGTGTTCATTCCAACATGAGCAAGCCTCCTATGCCAAAGCCATCCAAGTGTAGTCTTGGTGTACAAACATGTCATCAAGTTTGCATCTTCGGAGGTGAAGTCAACTAGATAGAGATTATTGTATCTAAAACCCTTGAAAATCACTTGCTTGTCATCTATCTTTGTAACGACCACTTCATTTGGACTAAACAAGCATTGGTAGCCAAGATCACAAAGTTGCCCAACGGATAGTAAGTTGAAACTCAATGAAGCAACATAGAGCACATTTGAGAGAGAATGATCATTTGATATTGCAACCTTGCCTATACCCTTGACTTTGCTTTTGGAATTGTCCCTAAATGTGATCTTGTCTTGACATACCCCATCCTCTTCAAGTGAGGTGAATATACGAGGATCACCGGTCATATGTTGTGTGCAACCACTATCAATCACCCAATGAGATCCACCGGTCTTGTAGTTCACCTACACACAAGAGATCAAGCCTTTTGTTTAGGGACCCAAACAAGAGAGGGACCCTTAACTTTCTCAACTAGTGACTTGGCAACCCATATTTTCTTAGGCCTATTCTTGTAAGGGGGACCCAAGAACATGACTTTCATCTTTCCACTTGAGTCCTTTCTAAGCATGTAATGAGCATTGAAGGCAAAGGGTCTAGCATGCTTGGGCAAGGGTTGTGGTGGTGGAGTTTTGCACTCATGAGCAAAATGGCTTTCTTGTCCACATTCAACACATCTCTTTGGTTTGGGCTTTGACTTACTTTGAAGTTGTTGAGCCTTGACCTTCTTCTCTCGATTTGCCAAATAACTAATGCCACTCCTATCCAACTTCATGACGGTGTTCATGAGTAGCTCACTTTGCAAATGTTGGCCTCTTGTGAACTTGCTTAGGCCGGTCTTGAGATGCTCTTTCTCTTGCTTGACCTTCTTGTTTTCTTCAATAAGTGACTCATTTGAAGCTTGCTTTTCAAGAGCCATCAACTTCTTGTTCTCAACTTTAAGCATCTCATTCTCACTCTTGAGCTTGACATACTCATCATAGTCATTTGCCTCAACCACACTCTTGCCTTTGCCGCTAGAGCCTTGCTCAAAGTTCTCAACAATCAAATCATCACATGATGTAGCTATATCAATCTTAACAATTTGGTTAGTGGCATCATGTGTCTCAAGAGCAAATTCATTGGCAACAATAAGAGTATCATAATTGATTTTCAAGGCGGTGTATTCATCTTTTAGCAAGTTTAGCCTAGTGATGAGTTTACCATGCTTCTTCTCAATTTTATCATGTTTATCTCTAAGCTCCTTGTTAGAAGTTTTGAGCTCCTTGAGAGAAGAAGACATAGTTTCATTTTGATCTATGAGCTCATCCCTAGTCTTATGTGCACTTTCAAGCTTAGATGAGAGTGATTCATTTTCATGTTGAAGCTCATCTTTTTCATTTCTAGTTCTTCTTATGATTTTAGAGTGTTTGTTCAACAATTTTACAAGTTCATCATAAGAAGGTGCATTATATTCATCATCACTATCACTATCATCATCATCATCACTATCACTATTTTGTACCTTTTCGATCACCCTTAGCCATAAAGCATAGATGAGTAGCGGAAGATGATGGTGAAGGTGGCGGTGAAGGTGGTGATGAAGATTGTAACACCTCAGGTGTTTAGCTCCTTAATTGCATTGCATTTGCATAAGCATAAGCATGCATCATTCATGTTATTTTATGTGGTTGCAACAAATGTGGTTGTTTTTTTAGAATTTTGTTTGGCACATCATGTGACACTAGGTAGTTGGTGTAACAAAAGGGGAGAGTAGCTAATTATGTCTCACAACACCTTAGTTATAATTAGGGTCACTAATGGAGCAAGGTTCATGTTGACCAAAATCACCAAAATGCCCTCCAAGGTGTAGTTGACCACCATTTAGCCCTAGGATGCTCTAGTTCGACCAATTAAAAAGTCTAGCTTAAAGACCTTGCATGGAGGAGCACCCTTAAGAAAAGTTGTAGGGAATTTTATGGGGAACAAAAGTCTCAATATGGACATCTCATGAAATTGGCCAGAACATGCTCAAAAATGGCCCACAAGTCAGCTAGAGGGGCTGTCTCAACACTTAGAATTTTTCTAAGTCTCAAAAGTGTCCCTCTAGTTTTACTGTGACCTACTTTGGAAGCTTGTAGTTTGTAAACCAAACCAAACCAGCCCCAACTCATATTGACACTTTTGTAGTACTCACTTAGCTCTACAACATTGTCAACATCACCATCACCTAGTTCTAAATGGTTTAGGAGATTTGGTGCCTGGAAAAATGGGTTTCAGTCGGCATAGTGACTGAAACTAAGTTTTAGTTTTCGGGTACCCCACTTTGGAGCTCTGTAGCTTCAAATTTAGGCCGAACCAGTCCAAGCTTCAATTGACAATTTTATAGCCCTCATGTAACTCTACATAATTGATGTAATCATCTTCGACTAAATCAAGCTGGTTTGGGAGATAATCAATGACAAAATACCGCTGTCAGTCACCTAATGCAGCCATCGTTTTAGAGGTTCAGGCCTCCAGTCAGTGGCCGACCGACCGCAGACCAGCGCCGACGCATGGCCGCGCGGTGGCAGCCGTACGCCGGCCGCGGTCCCACCCGTCAGGCCACCAGGCCTTCAAGGTCGCCACGCCGACGGTCTCTGCCCTCACTCGCGCCACAACTCTCTCTCTCTCTCCCGCTCTCTCCTCCACCAGGCGGAACGACCAAGAACCATTGCCGCCTCCACTCCGGCGAGCTCGTGCGCGCTCTCCACCGCACTGCTGCCCACAAAAACGCGTCCATAGCTCCGCCTTGAAGCCCGCTACCTCACCGTCCACTCCACGCAGCCAATCGCGCCTCGGTAGGGTTGCATTTTCGTTTTCCGCCGCCACGGTACCTCGCCGGAGTTCCTCCGTGCGACGGCTCTCTGTGGCCAGGGGTCTCTAGGCGTCTCTGTCACCGCTTGTAGGTGCGTTAGGGTCGAGGTAGAATGGGGATGCTCATCGAGGGTTAGGGTTGGGACGTCGGGCTCACCGACGGCGAGATTTTGCCACCACCGTACCGGTGGTCCGCCATGCCCGACGGTGAGCACCTTTCCGTGGCTCTGCCGCCCCGTTCTTGCCATCAATTGACTTAGCTCGAGGACGTGGTCATGCTCGTTCGCTCAGCTTCGCCGGTCGGCTCACCGACGGCGAGCTCTGACGACCGCAGCTCCTCCCCTCCGCCTCTCTCTCTCTGACCGGTGGGGCCATCTGGTCAGTCGCGCACGCGCGCGGGCGGGAGCCGTAGCAGGCCGCGCGCGGGAGCGGGCCACGCCGCGAGATTTGGGCCGCGTCGGCTTTGCAGGCCGGCCCGGTAGCAGGGTTTTGGATTTAGTTTTTGTTTTTCCTTTTTATTTTGCCACAGAATTTTGATGATGTTTGGAAAATGTAGATCTAGGGTTTTATTTTCCCAAAAATTATGAGATAAATTTTGTTAGGATCTACATGATGTGTAGTATTTTAGAAAAATATGAATTTGGTTATGTGATGTTTAGTTTCTGGGAGATTTAAATAGGTTTTTGAAATATGTTTTAGATTGCATGCAAACTTGTTTAAATCATATCTTGAGTTTCAGTGTTCCAAAAATTATTAAATTTAGGGGGTAGGCTAATTTATATTTGCTCTAGCTCTGGTAAAAATTTGGGCAGTAGTGCTTAAGCACTTTTCCAGTTATAATGCTATCTTGTCATTTTAGGGAATACTTGAATGAATTTTAGTAATTTTGCTACAGGTGCAACGTTCTTATGAATTTTTGGACAATGTCTTGGTACCATAAAGTGTCTAAGAAAAATATGAAATCTGTTGTTTGATACATTTCAATATGATTTGTTAATTATACAAAAATCAGCCTTTTGGGCTTGTGAATTTTGTTTAGGGAGTTCCTGTAAATAATTTTAGTTCAAATTTTTACAGTGGTCTCTTTTTGGTTCCTAGAGTCTCCTGTAATTTTTGTAGAATTTTGGGAGCAGTTTACATATATGTTTAAAATTTCACTTAATTACTTAAGTAAATGAAGAAATGGGTTTAAATAAATATTTTAGGTGGGCCAACCTTACTTTCTGGTGTTTTTTGACCTATGGGAACTTTTGGTAATATTAGTTTAGTCTTATGGGATGTTTGCCACATAAGTAAATATTTAATCTTTGCAATTCTAGGTTTTCTGGACAGCTGGTAGTATCTTTGGGTTTGACCCTTAATAAAAGTGTTTGCGGGAAAACTTGTGAATACCAAAGTTGTAGTAAACTTGATAAACTAGCTTGTGTCAAAATTTGGGAGCATTTGGCTTAGTAGTTTAGGATTTATTGCTGTTTTAAGTGACAGTCCAGAATTGTGTTGTGGTCTGAAAATATTTTGTGGTGCATTTCATAAGCTTTCCAGATTGTCTTAGATCATATCTTTTGGAGTTGGGAATCTCCAGTTATGTTAGAAACAAGTAGCTGCTGTCCAGAATGTCTTACTGTGATATTTTGGGTTGGATGTGGTAACCTAAATAATGTCACTCTTGTGTTTGTTAGGTGTTAGGGCCTTAACCGAAGATGAGCAGCTATACCTTAGGTTGAGTAGATTAGGTAAGTACTTCTCCACCGGAGAAGAGATTTGCACGTAATGGTGAAGTGACTTGAATAGAGTACTTTTTACTACTGAAATGCATTTCATTTCGAGCATGTTGCACCCATTATGCATCCATGATATTTATTGTGCACTCATGCAATAGGTGTTCCGGAGGGGGTAACACTCCTCGAGTTCGAGCCAGCGATACCGGAGGAGGTCCAGGACCAGCCGGAACAGCCAGAGGAACCAACCGGTGATGAAGCTCCTGCCGAAGATCTGCCCGAGTGTCCTGACCACCGACCCTCGACCTTTCTAAAAGGCAAGCCCCGGTGCATGCTGAACCCATCCTTTTATAAATCTATCTTGAGTACTTTTAATTGTTTAATGCATTAAGTCGTAGGAGTTGTATGAAAACAATTGTTGCATTATACCTATCCTTACCTAGATATCGTACTTAAATCCTAATTTAGGTTTAGGCGTGTATCAATGCTTAGCCCTGCTTAGTACGGTAGAAGTCGGGTGATTTCCGGTCATCCGCGAGATATAGGAAGGAGTCACGAGTGGCTTTATGGCTATCGTGGATGGAACCATGCTTTAAAATGAATTTGAGACCGGGCGGGAGTTCGATAGTACAGCCGCAAGACACTTCACGTCTTGGGTGTGGAGCTATGCCCGTCTGAGTCGTTTAAGGACCGATTCGCTGTACGTCCTTGAGTCATATTGAACGCAGTCTAACACTTAGTTGGCCGGATAAGTCGTTCCGACCGCGAAGTCGAGTAATGTGATTCAGGCCGGGAATCGAATGGTAGGTTGCTTCTTGGAGGAGAGAAAGGATGTGCTTGGGGACATTGGCGTGAGACCAAGGGGGGGGGGGTTAGAGTCCCTATCACCTGGCAGAGTGTCGCCCTTGGGGTCGCGACATTATTCGGACCCGCGATTCCTGAATCATATGAAACGGTGGCCTGTGCGACCCTAGCAGGGGTCTGCACGGTGAGTGTTAGAAATACCCCTCCAGCTGGATAGGAATTCGATTCGAATCGCCGTCGCTCCCGGTTAGTGAGCACTTGACTTGAGCAGCGGCAATGTAGATCTCATTAAATGAACAGGTGGTTAAGAGAATGATACAATGTTGCCACAATTCATACCTGCTCTGGATATAATAATGATAATTGTTTGATTATAATCAAGTGCATGCTTAGTACAGGTGCTAAGATAGATGACAGGTAAATGCTAAAAATAAATGCTAGTACAGGTTAAAAGAGTTTAAATTACTTATGCTTTTCCGCAAAAGGTAATGTCAGCCAGCTCCAATTATGAAAGCCTTGCATAATCCTTGGTGTCATCTTATTTCTGGTTTTTGACGGGTAAGTCTAGCTGAGTACATTCCAGTACTCAGGGTTTATTCCCTCCTGTTGCAGATGATATGCTCTACCAAGGCTTCTGCAAAAATTGTCTCCACCCTGCGGGTGACGAAGACTAGATCACTAGGGCGTGATCATCTTTTATGTACTTTCCTGATGCTTTTGCGGGTTGTTGATCAACAAGACTGGCAGTAGTTAAACAACTGGTGTGTGTGTGTATGCTTCCGCTACTTTATAAACTTGGTTTGTAATATTTGCGACTCCGTGTGTGTAAACTTATTTTGGAACTACTTGTGTAATGTAACGTATGATGTTGTATGTTGAATGATGCGATCTTGGTTGTAAGCAAGTTGGTTTGAAATCCTTTGTGGTTTCGATTGACTATCGGGATTATATGGGCTCAAGTTCGAAAATTTGAGTGCTTCGGTGCTTGTTTTTGTACTTGTGCTCTTATAATTTGGTCGGTTCTGTTACAGCTGGTACCGGAGCATAATTCAACATTAAACACATCGTACGAGTATTTAAAAGCAAAAGTATTTGATTATGAAAAGGGTTAAAACTCTAAAAATTATTTTCATAGGTATGCCAGTGATCACATCCCTTAGCCCAAACAAGGACTCTTAGGTGGCTTATTATAAAGACTAACTTGGGGGCCTTGTTTGTTTTTGTTTCGTCGTCCATACGGCGTGATATTGTATGGATGTCATCCACTTGGGTGGTAATGTATGGATCAGTTGCCTTGACGCCCTGGTAAGTGTGGGTTGTGAGAGCATGATCGTCCAACCGGCGATCTAGGGGAGAGTAGTTTTGGTGACTTGCATACTTACATGTTTAAACCATGTAACTATATAAGCACTTAATTGTGGGAACCTTTATATCGGGTAGTTTTGATACTGAAGTATATACATCAGGGGATGTGTATATGGAAAGTATTTAATTTACTGCTTTCTTGCGTGCTGATTTTGGGGAACTGTTGGGCTAAAATGAGATTTTTCTGCAGGTACACTAACAGCGTAACGAGTAGACTGATAGTTTCGCTTATATGAGAGAACGTATGTATGCCACCGCCTAGCGTTAGAACTTTAGGTTTCTATTAAGGTGAGAGGGCGTACGGAACGTGCATGCATCATGTTTAATTATATCATACATATCATTTACTCCCTCCTTAAAAATTTCAATAGTCCCAACTAAATTAAATTTCGTATCCCCTAAATGATCCTCACTGTAAGTCGTATCTTGTTGCTACAGATGGCACGTACCAAGAGGACCGCTCGCAAGTCCACTGGAGGCAGGGCACCTCGTCGCCAGCTCGCTCCACGTGAGCCCCGCCCTGAGCCCACTGAGGTGGAAAGGCTGAGGGCTGAGTTGGCCGAAGCGACTGCTGCCCGGAATGCAGCGCGTCAGCAACTGGAGCAAGTGATCCGTGATCGTGACCAGGAAACCCTTGTAGTCCAGAGATTGACAGTAGCAAACCGCAACTGTCAACGCATGCTGGTCCGTGTCATGAATCAGAAGGATGAAGCCTGGCACGAGGAGAATGTTCTGAGAGCTCGTCAGTTTGAGCTCGAGCAACAGTTGGAGAATGCTGAAGAATACAATGACAATCTTCATGAAGAAGTGCACCGCCTGAACAACCAGCTAAATCCTCTGCTGCCTCGAAACAACAACGCAGATGAGGACATGGGTTCGGGAATCTTCATGGCTGAAGATGATGATGAAGTGGAGGTCAATGGGCCCCAAGATGCCGCACCAGAAGAAGCACCAGAAGAAGAACTAGAAGAAGAAGAAGATGAGGAGTTAGAGCCTGTTAGTGATGAGGACGGCGGGGAGATCCTTGACACCGACTCTGAGGGCGATGCTTAGAGTAGTCATCGCGTAGCTACAATATTAGGATCGTCTTTTGTGCCCTCCCTGTGTTGGAGCGAGGCTTTGTAATAACTTGACTTTTGGGATGTAAGGTCGAACCCTGTGTTTCCTGGATGTTTAGTTGAACCTGTTAATTTCGATCACAATTGGATGTCTATTGCGTGCGTTCGATGATGGTGTCACGATTAGCACCCTTCGGTGCCGCGACGAAACCGAGGGCCTCCTATGGCGCGCGACATAAGGTTGTGCTGTTTGGCACGCGCTGGTATCGAGGTGGCTAGTCATGATCCACTATGGAACTCTACCATTGAGAAGTCTCTTTGTGGTCAGTTTGAAGTAGCATTTCTTAGACAACTAAAAATGTTGAGATCGAATCCAAGTACCGGGCGAAAGGTCAAAAATCACGTAGATATTAACGTAAACGGTTCAGTAACTGTTGTGCTCCTTATGGGTGAGCCTTTATCAAAGTACATCTTGTTGGATTCCCTCGCATGATTGCGTCACTTGATGCGCTTGAATGGATTGTGCGGTTGGATGAATTATTGTGTCAGGATTATTTTGAGAAGTCTATTTCATGAAGTCAGTTTGACATATTTACAATAATTCATCTACAAATTTCCCACATCGTCAGTGCTTATGGGCTATGCATTTTGCAGATGTCGTACAATCTCCGTCGGGGTTGTGGCAATGAGGATGAGGAATAGCCACCCCCTTCGCCACCACCTACCCCGGCTGAGCTGATGCAGATAGTGGTCGAAGGGCAGCGCATGCTGGCAGATGCTATGCGCCAGCTTGCCAACCGGGAGGCTCGTCATGGCCACCAGGGACCAGAACCCAATCAGTACAGTGATTTCAAGGACTTTCTTGATACTAAGCCCCCGCTCTTTAAGGAGGTGGAGGAACCACTGCAAGCCGATGAGTGGTTGAATACTATTGAACAAAAGTTTCGTCTGCTTCGCTTGACTGATGAGCTAAAGACTGAATATGCTTCTCACCAACTGCATGGTCCAGCGGGTATTTGGTGGTGCCACTATCGTTCCACACTACCTGCAAATGTCCCGATTGCTTGGGACCAGTTCAAGGCTGCATTCCGTGGGAACTATATTCCTCCAGGTCTTATGGCTATTAAGCACACAGAATTTATGAGGCTGTCACAGGGAAATAAAAGTTTGACTGAATATCTGCAATCTTTCAACAACCTGGCAAGGTATGCCACAGAGTTTGTGGATACCGATGCCAAGAAAATTGCTAGCTTTAAAAGAGGCCTCGGCACAAAGCTGATGAAGACTATGGGCACTAGCAAGTGTACTACCTTTAATGAATTTATCAGTGATGCTCTGACTCAAGAGAACATAACTCTATCTATGCTGCTTCTAAGAGCCGCAAGAGGGCACTTGAGTCAGGCGCTTCACAGTCTCGAGCTCCAGCTGCCCCGAGGGCTCCTCCTCGCCCTCCTGCCACAAGTGCTAAGTTCTGTCCTCCGCAAAAGAAGGCGCCAGTGAAGACTGGGTTTCACAAGGCATATACAGTGGCCCTGCCAAAGGGTAATTCGGGCCAAGGCAGCTCCAGTGTTCCTCCTAGCAACATGCCTTGCTGGAATTGCAACAAGCCAGGCCATTGGTCCAGGAACTGTCCTTGCCCTAAGAAGAATGTCAACCAAGGTGGGCGTCAAGGGCACGCTCATTATAACAGTATTGAGGAAATCTCATCTGGTGAGGTTGTCACTGCTGGTAAGTTCCTAGTTGACCAACATCCTGCAGTGGTACTTTTTGATTTAGGTGCTTCGCATTCCTTTATCAGTCCTAAGTTTGCATCAAAGTTTGCACACAAATTGCATACTGTTGAAGGTGGAGGTTATTGCATTAGCACAGCAAGTGGGAATATTTCCACAAATAAAGTAGTGGGGAATCTTGAGCTTGAGATAGAAGGGCGAAAGTACTCGCTTGCCTTAGTGGTTTTGCCGGGATTAGGCATAGATGTTATTCTGGGCATGAATTGGATGAGTCAGAATGGGGTACTCATTGATACATCCACTCGGGTAGTTATGCTCAGAGATCCTACAGATCAAAAGGGTTTTCTGGTACAACTTCCCAGAAAGGTTGATTTGTCTGGGGAAGTTCATGCTGTGCAAGAAAAGGCGTTGGCCGAGATTCCCGTAGTGAATGAGTTTTCGGATGTTTTCCCGATGATTTGCCAGGACTCCCTCCGGATCGAGATGTGCAATTTAAAATTGAGTTGTTGCCTGGCACGGCTCCCATCTCTAGGAGACCCTATAGGATGCCTCCGAATGAACTAGCTGAACTTAAGGTGCAATTGAATGAACTTTTGAAGAAGGGGTTGATTCATCCTAGTTCGTCGCCGTGGGGATGTCCTGCTATATTTGTAAAGAAGAAGGATCAGCCATTGCGAATGTGCGTAGATTATAGACCTCTCAATGCAGTCACTGTCAAAAATAAGTACCCTCTACCGTGCATCGACATCTTGTTCGATCAGTTGTCTAAAGCTAAAGTTTTCTCCAAGATCGATCTAAGATCTGGTTACCATCAGATCAAAATCCGTCCCGAAGATATTCCAAAAATGGCTTTCTCGACAAGGTACAGCCTTTATGAGTATCTTGTTATGTCTTTCGGCCTGACAAATGCCCCCACACACTTCATGTACTTGATGAATTCGGTGTTTATGCCCGAATTGGACAAGTTTGTGGTGGTATTTATTGATGACATCCTGATATATTCTGTAAATGAGGAAGATCACACTGAACATCTACGTATAGTCCTCGCAAGACTGCGTGAACATCAACTATATGCAAAGTTCAGTAAGTGCGAATTCTGGCTTCGAGAAGTACCTTTCCTTGGGCATATATTGTCCGATGGAGGAATTATGGTGGACCCCACCAAGGTACAAGAAGTACTGAACTGGAAGGCTCCTATCTCGGTTCACGAGGTCCGGAGTTTTCTTGGTTTGGCTGGCTATTATCGTCGCTTTATCCCGGATTTCTCCAAAATAGCCAAGCCAATGACTCGGTTGCTACAAAAAGACACCAGGTTTGTCTGGACTCCTGAGTGTGATGTGGCTTTTCACCAACTGCGAACCCTCCTAACCTCAGCTCCGGTTTTGGCACAACCGGATATCGAGAAACCATTTGATGTTTATTGTGATGCCTCAGGCATAGGTTTGGGAGGTGTGTTGATGCAGGAAGGCCGAGTGATTGCATATACCTCTCGACAACTTTAGAAACATGAGGTGAATTATCCAACGCATGACTTAGAACTGGCCGTAGTAGTTCATGCTTTGAAAGTATGGCGGCATTATCTGCTGGGCAATGTCTGCAATATCTACACAGACCACAAAAGCCTCAAATACATCTTCACCCAACCCGAGTTAAATATGCGTCAAAGAAGATGGCTCGAGTTAATTAAGGATTATAACCTTCAAGTGCACTATCATCCTAGCAAGGCAAATGTGGTTGCGGATGCTTTAAGCCGTAAGTCTCATTGCCATTCCCTAGTTGAAACTGATTTTCATCGATCTCGCCTTCTACATCCAGCAGTCTTGTACAACATCACTGTCAGTTATACTCTTAGAGGCAGAATTATTGAGCTCCAAAAGACTGATCCTGGTGTATTCCACATAAAACGCAAGATGAAAGAGCAAGAAACTACACAGTTCAGGGTAGATGAAGAGGGTGTACTATGGTTCAAGGATAGGTTAGTTGTGCCTAAGGACCGAGAGCTTAGAAATGATATTATGTCTGAAGCACACTCCTCTAAGTTGTCCATCCATCCTGGTAGCAATAAGATGTATTATGATTTGAAGCCGTACTATTGGTGGACCAAAATGCGGAAAGAGATAGCTGCATATGTGGCCAGGTGTGACACCTGCTGTAGAGTTAAAGTTGTGCATATGAAAGCTGGGTTGCTTCAACCACTTTCTATCCCAGGTTGGAAATGGGAAGAGATAAGTATGGATTTCATTGTCGGACTTCCTCCAACTGTCAAAAATCATAACTCCATCTGGGTAATTGTGGATCATTTGACCAAATCAGCTCACTTCATTCCAGTTAGAGTGGACTATCGTCCCACTGACTATGCTGAGTTGTACTTCAATCAGATAGTCCGGCTCCATGGGGTACCTCGTACTATCGTTTCTGACCGTGGTCCCCAGTTCACTGCTCGCTTTTGGGAGCACTTGCATCACCTTCTGGGAACCAAGTTAGTGAGAAGTTCTGCATATCACCCCCAGACGTCAGGTCAGACAGAACGAGTTAACCAAATCTTGGAAGATCTATTGCGGGCATGTGTAATATCATCCAAGGGTTCTTGGAAAAAAATGGTTACCTCTAGCTGAGTTTTCGTATAATAATAGTTACCAAGAGAGTATTAAGATGGCCCCATTCGAAGCTTTGTACGGTCGTAAGTGTAGAACTCCACTAAACTGGGTAGAAGCTGGTGAAAGAAGGTATTATGGTATTGATTTTGTTCAGGAAGCTGAGGAACAAGTCTGTACCATCCAAAAACATATGGCTGCAACCCAAGCTAGACAGAAAAGTTATGCTGATCATCGTAGAAAACCGCTCGAGTTTGAAGTTGGAGACTTCGTTTACCTGAAAGTTTCTCTAATGAAGAGTGTCCAACGTTTTGGTGTTAAGCGGAAACTTGCGCCAAGATACGTGGGTCCTTTCTAGATCATAGGCAAGAGTGGAGTTGTTGCGTACAAAATCCAGTTACCTCCTGAAATGAGTGCCATATTCAACATCTTCCATGTATCTCAGCTCAAAAAGTGTCTTCGAGTTCCTGAGGAAAGAGTCCCGTTAGGAGATATCAGGCTTGAGTCTGATTTAACTTACGAAGAAAAGCCAGTCCGGGTGATAGATACTCAGGAACGAGTGACTAGAAGCAAAGTGGTTAAGTGGTATAAAGTAATGTGGAGTAATCAGGGTAGTGAAAGTGACGCTACCTGGGAACGGGAGGACTATTTGCGGGATGGCTATAAGGAATTCTATGAAAAATGGTACGCTTTCCAAATCTCGGGACGAGATTTTTATAAGGGGGGAGGGCTGTAACACCTCAGGAGTTTAGCTCCTTAATTGCATTGCATTTGCATAAGCATAAGCATGCATCATTCATGTCATTTTATGTGGTTGCAACAAATGTGGTTGTTTTTTTTAGAATTTTGTTTGGCACATCATGTGACACTAGGTAGTTGGTGTAACAAAATGGGAGAGTAGCTAATTATGTCTCACAACACCTTAGTTATACTTAGGGTCACTAATGGAGCAAGGTTCATGTTGACCAAAATCACCAAAATGCCCTCCAAGGTGTAGCTGACCACCATTTAGCCCTAGGATGCTCTAGTTTGACCAATTAAAAAGTCTAGCTTAAAGACCTTTCATGGAGGAGCACCCTTAAGCAAAGTTGTAGGGAATTTTATGAGGAACAAAAGTCTCAATATGGCCATCTCATGAAATTGGCTAGAACATGCTCAAAAATGGCCCACAAGTCAGCTAGAGGGGCTGTCTCAACACTTAGAATTTTTCTAAGTCTCAAAAGTGTCCCTCCATTTTTACTGTGACCTACTTTGGAAGCTTGTAGTTTGTAAACCAAACCAAACCAGCCCCAACTCATATTGACACTTTTGTAGTACTCACTTAGCTCTACAACATTATCAACATCACCATCACCTAGTTCTAAATGGTTTAGGAGATTTGGTGCCTGGAAAAATGGGTTTCAGTCAGCATAGTGACTGAAACTAAGTTTCAGTTTTCGGGTACCCCACTTTGGAGCTCTGTAGCTTCAAATTTAGGCCGAACCAGTCCAAGCTCCAATTGACAATTTTATAGCCCTCATGTACCTCTACATAATTGATGTAATCATCTTCGACTAAATCAAGCTGGTTTGGGAGATAATCAACGACAAAATACCGCTGTCAGTCACCTAATGCAGCCATCGTTTCAGAGGTTCAGGCCTCCAGTCGGTGGCCGACCGACCGCAGACCAGCGCCGACACGTGGCCGCATGGTGGCAACCGTACGCCGGCCGCGGTCCCACCCGTCAGGCCACCAGGCCTTCAAGGTCGCCACGTCGACGGTCTTCGCCCTCACTCGCGCCACAACTCTCTCTCTCCCGCTCTCTCCTCCACCGGGCGGAACGACCGAGCACCATTGCCGCCTCCACTCCGGTGAGCTCGTGCGCGCTCTCCACCGCACTGCCGCCCACAAAAACGCATCCACAGCTCCGCCTTGAAGCCCGCTACCTCACCGTCCACTCCACGCAGCCAATCACGCCTCGGTAGGGTTGCATTTTCGTTTTCCGCCGCCACGGTACCTCGCCGGAGTTCCTCCGCGCGACGGCTCTCTGTGGCCAGGGGTCTCTGGGCGTCTCTGTCACCCGCTTGTAGGTGCGTTAGGGTCGAGGTAGAATGGGGATGCTCATCGAGGGTAAGGGTTGGGACGTCGGGCTCACCGACGGCGAGATTTCGCCACCACCGTACCGGTGGTCCGCCATGCCCGACGGCGAGCACCTTTCCGTGGCTCTGCCGCCCCGTTCTTGCCATCAATCGATTTAGCTCGATGATGTGGTCATGCTCGTCCGCTCAGCTTCGCCGGTCGGCTCACCGACGGCGAGCTCCGGCGACCGCAGCTCCTCCCCTCCGCCTCTCTCTGACTGGTGGGGCCATCTGGTCAGTCGCACGCGTGCGCGAGCGGGAGCCGTAGCAGGCCACGCGCGGGAGCGGGCCACGCCACGAGATTTGGGACGCGTCGGCTTTGCAGGCCGGCCCGGTAGCAGGGTTTTGGATTTAGTTTTTGTTTTTCCTTTTTATTTTGCCATAGAATTTTGATGATGTTTGGAAAATGTAGATCTAGGGTTTTATTTGCCCAAAAATTATGAGATAAATTTTGTTAGGATCTACATGATGTGTAGTATTTTAGAAAAATATGAATTTGGTTATGTGATGTTTAGTTTCTGGGAGATTTAAATAGGTTTTTGAAATGTGTTTTAGATTGCATGCAAACTTGTTTAAATCATATATTGAGTTTTAGTGTTCCAAAAATTATGAAATTTGGGGGGTAGGCTAATTTATACTTGCTCTAGCTCTGGTAAAAATTTGGGCAGTAGTGCTTAAGCACTTTTCCAGTTATAATGCTATCTTGTCATTTTAGGGAATACTTGAATGAATTTTAGTAATTTTTCTACATGTGCAATGTTCTTATGAATTTTTGGAGAATGTCTTGGTACCATAAAGTGTCGAAGAAAAATATGAAATCTGTTGTTTGATACTTTTCAATATGATTTGTTAATTATACAAAAATCAGCCTTTTGGGCTTGTGAATTTTGTTTAGGGAGTTCCTGTAAATAATTTTAGTTAAATTTTTACAGTGGTCTCTTTTTGGTTACTAAAGTCTCCTGTAATTTTTGTAGAATTTTGGGAGCAGTTTACATATATGTTTAAAATTTCACTTAATTACTTAAGTAAATGAAGAAATGGGTTTAAATAAATATTTTAGGTGGGCCAACCTTACTTTCTGGTGTTTTTGTGACCTATGGGAACTTTTGGTAATATTAGTTTGGTCTTATGGGATGTTTGCTACATAAATAAATATTTAATCTTTGCAATTCTAGGTTTTCTGGACAGCTGGTAGTATCTTTGGGTTTGACCCTTAATAAAAGTGTTTGCGGGAAAACTTGTCAATACCAAAGTTGTAGTAAACTTGATAAACTAGCTTGTGTCAAAATTTGGGAGCATTTGGCTTAGAAGTTTAGGAGTTATTGCTGTTTTAAGTGACAGTCCAGAATTGGCTGCTCTCTGTTTGGGGAGGACAGATTCTGGAACTTTTGAATTTCGACTAGGTAAACTTTGTAATTAAGTGTTGTGGTCTGAAAATATTTTGTGGTGCATTTCATAAGCTTTCAAGATTGTCTTAGATCATATCTTTTGGAGTTGGGAATCTCCAGTTATGTTAGAAACAAGTAGCTACTGTCCAGAATATCTTACTGTGATATTTTGGGTTGGATGTGGTAACCTAAATAATGTCACTCTTGTGTTTGTTAGGTGTTAGGGCCTTAACCGAAGATGAGCAGCTATACCTTAGGTTGAGTAGATTAGGTAAGTACTTCTCCACCGGAGAAGAGATTTGCACGTAATGGTGAAGTGACTTGAATAGAGTACTTTTTACTGCTGAAATGCATTTCATTCCGAGCATGTTGCACCCATTATGCATCTATGATATTTATTGTGCACTCATGAAATAGGTGTTCCGGAGGTGGTAACACTCCTCGAGTTCGAGCCAGCGATACCGGAGGAGGTCCAGGACCAGCCGGAACAGCCAGAGGAACCAACCGGCGACGAAGCTCCTGCCGAAGATCTGCCCGAGTGTCCTGACCACCGACCCTCGACCTTTCTAAAAGGCAAGCCCCGTTGCATGCTGAACCCATCCTTTTATAAATCTATCTTGAGTACTTTTAATTGTTTAATGCATTAAGTTATAGGAGTTGTATGAAAACAATTGTTGCATTATACCTATCCTTGCCCAGATATCATACTTACACCCTAATTTAGGTTTAGGCACGTATCAATGTTTAGCCCTGCTTAGTACGGTAGAAGTCGGGTGATTTCCGGTCATCCGTGAGATGTAGGAAGGAGTCACGAGTGGCTTTATGGCTATCGTGGATGGAACCATGCTTTAAAATGAATTTGAGACCGGGCGGGAGTTCGATAGTACAGTCGCAAGACACTTCACGTCTTGGGTGTGGAGCTATGCCCGTCTGAGTCGTTTAAGGACCGATTCGCTGTACGTCCTTGAGTCATGTTGAACGCAGTCTAACACTTAGTTGGCCGGATAAGTCGTTCTGACCGCGAAGCCGAGTAATGTGATTCAGGGCGGGAATCGAATGGTAGGTTGCTTCTTAGAGGAGAGAAAGGATGTGCTTGGGGACATTGGCGTGAGACCAAGGGGGGTTAGAGTCCCTATCACCTGGCAGAGTGTCACCCTTGGGGTCGTGACATTATTCGGACCCGTGATTCCTGAATCATATAAAACGGTGGCATGTGCAACCCTGGCAGGGGTCTGCACGGTGAGTGTTAGAAATACCCCTCCAACTGGATAGGAATTCGATTCGAATCACTGTCGCTCCCGGTTAGTGAGCACTTGACTTGAGCAGCGGCAACGTAGATCTCATTAAATGAACAGGTGGTTAAGAGAATGATACAATGTTGCCACAATTCATACCTGCTCTGAATATAATAATGATAATTGTTTGATTATAATCAAGTGCATGCTTAGTATAGGTGCTAAGATAGATGACAGGTAAATGCTAAAAATAAATGCTAGTACAGGTTAAAAGAGTTTAAATTACTTATGCTTTTCCGCAAAAGGTAATGTTAGCCAGCTCCAATTATGAAAGTCTTGCATAATCCTTGGTGTCATCTTATTTCTGGTTTTTGACGGGTAAGTCTAGCTGAGTACATTCTAGTACTCAGGGTTTATTCCCTCCTGTTGCAGATGATATGCTCTACCAAGTGAAAGGTCTAGATGGCTAGAGGGGGGGTAAATAGCCTTTTAAAAACTTTCTACAAAGACAAGCTAAACAAGTTTATTAATATAACAACTAGCGAGATGCGAGTTTTGCTTAGCCTATGGGGTGTTTGCAAGCCACCTATCCAAATCACAATACTAGTATATGCACTCAACCGTACAAGTCAAACCGAAAAGGTAACTATAAAAAACAACTAGCAAGCTACACAAAAGAGCTACTAAAGCAAAGCTAACTAGCTAGCAAAGATAACTAAGAAAGTAATGCGGAGTTGAGTTAGGAGGATATCACCGAGGGGCGAAGAATTGAGCCAATCAATTAATATGATCAAGAGATGAATACCAAGATAACCGAACACCGGGATCAATCAATCACAATATGAAAGTGATGACACAAAGATTTATCCCGAGGTTCACGTGCTTGCCGGCACGCTAGTCCCCGTTGTGTCCCTCTTCACCACGTGGTTCGGTGGCTAATCGGTCACACACCGAGCCTCTCAAAAGGCGCCACAAGAACCTACCAAATGGCAAAAGGTTGCAATGACACGAGCAATTCACTAGCGTTGCCTTTGGCGCTTTGCCGAGGTAGGCACAAACCCCTTACAATCACCGGAGGTGGCCAAGATACAATCACCAACTCTTGCCAACGCCTCCAAGCTGCTCCAAGCCGTCTAGGTGGCGGCAACCACCAAGAGAAACAAGAATCCCGCAGCAAATCAACCACCAAGTGCCAACTAGATGCTATCTCACAATGCAAATGCACTTGGATCACTCAATCTCACTTCGAATATGCAAAGAAGCAAGAGAGATGAGTGGGAGGGGAGTTGCTTAGCTCAAAGTGCTCACAAGTATGTCAAATGTTCGAGAGATGGAGCCTTGAGCCGTCCAACGAGTATTTATAGACGTACCCCTTCGAATATAGCCGTTAGAAACTTGAAACAGCCGAAGTCGCGTTGACCGGACGCGCCGGTCCAACTGACCGGACGCGCCGGTCGCGCAACGGCTAGTTTCGCAACACTGACCGGACGCGCCGGTCGCAACGACCGGACGCGCCGGTCGCGCAACGGTACTTTTTGAAACACTGACCGGACGCGCCGGTCGCAACGACCGGACGCGCTGGTCACGACCGGACGCGCCGGTCCCGTGACTGACCGGACGCGCTGGTCAACCCTGAGCCGCGCACAACGAACCAGCGACCGGACGCGCTGAAGAACTGACCGGACGCCACAGTACCCGCGTCCGGTCGGAGTCCAGTAAGCTCCCTGGACGACTGGACGCGTCCGGTCGCCTGTGACCGGACGCGCCTAGCGTCCGATCAAACAACTGAAAAACGCGCAGATACTGGACACTGACCGGACGCGTCCGGTCACACCGTGACCGCGTCCGGTGCAGCGTCCGGTCACCATTGTGACCTCCGTTCGCTTCCGTTTCTTTTTCTGACTTCCGGCGTAGTGAAAAATAGGCATTTCATATCCCCGAAATCGCCTGAATCCCGCGCTCGCACGCTCGGCGGGAGGGAGAGAAGACCCCAAACCCTCTCTACCGCTCAAACTCCAACGCCGTCGTAAATGTGCTAACATCACCAAGTGATCATCACCATGTGCATGTGTGTTAGCATTTTCACAATCATTTTTCGAGGCGTTATTAGTTCTATCCAAATGCATATGACATGAAATGCACACCTAGAGGCACTTAGGAGTTCAATAGCCGCGTCATTCCCCTCTTTATAGTACGGCTATCTATCCTATAATGTAACCACACCCACTAGGTGTCTTGGTTACTAAAACACAACCCTTAAGCATATACCTTTGCCTTGATCACGTAGGGTTGCATCCAAATCCAAGTGTGGCCATCATGATCACCATGTTCATCTTGCCACCAACCTTGGAATGTACTAATCCTCATATGCTACATACAACTTAGGCATAGGATTAGTACTTAGGCATTGTCACTAATTACCAACACCAAACATAGGACTTTCAATCTCCCCCTTGTTGGTAATTGGTGACAACCCTTTCACAAAGATGTTATAATAAAATTTTGATTGAACCCATGTCACATTGTCCAAGTATACTACCATGTGTAAGAATTATGGACATGTGATCATGAATTCAAATTGATAGCAATGGCTCCCCCTACATGTATGCTATATGTTTGGATTTTGGAAGCATACATGTTAGATAGGAAAGATTAGGAGCATTGTCTACCAATAGGTGCTAAGTGTTTTAGATTATAGACCTTTGAAGCGTGATACCATCGGAGTAGCGATAAACACCATCTTAGCACCTTGTGTAGTTAGATTCCACTTGGAAAAGCACAAACATAACTAGAAACCTCGTGAGATCAACATTATAAGCAAGGCTCTAGTACCACTTTGAAAAACATGAAGCAACGAAAATCTAACTACTTCCTATTCATGCTAGTACCACAATGCATGATTCAAATTATACTAGCAAGTCACCACACAAGCAATGTATCGGAGAAAACGAAATGCATAACTATGCATCATACAAATGAAGTGCACATAGAAATGCAACATTCATGTTTAAGAGCTTGCTCCCCCTACTTGTGTGCTCAAAATTTTAGTTGATCCCATTCTTTTATCAATTCTCCCCTTTTAGAATCTATCTTGTGAACAACATTTTTCTCCCCCACAACATTGTCTTCCCCTTTGAGTTCTATCTTTGTGAACAATATTTTCTCCCCCTTTGGCACCAATTGACCACAAGGGGCAAACTATAGATAGATTATCATGTTGAAATATGGGGTGAGGATCAAGTTTATGATTCAACCTAGATTGCTTGCATAAATAAAATACTTCGGTTTGATCCAAGGGCAAGCTTCTTCACACCTCACTAGAAGGGTTATCATGCACCATGTTGAAGCAAATATTTAGACAAGTTTTCTAGATTAAATACTTAGGATCACAAGCTACTTAAACAAGTTATATGCTACCACTAGATCATACAAGTCATGGAAACAATAGTGGCACCATATAAACTTCAAATTTATTTTAATTTGCATGAATGATCCTAGAACATAAGAAATCATGACTAGATGCACTAAACAAGTCCTTAGCATAGAATGTATGACATGTCAACCAATTGTACCTTGGGGCTCGAAGGAGAGGCATGTCATATATGGGGTGCATCAACTCATGTTGGAGAAGTCAAGTATGTTCAACTCATTCTTTAGCTTGTGAAATCTCTTCTCATCAAGTGGCTTGGTGAATAGATCGGCTAATTGATCTTCGGTGCCCACACTCTCAATGGCAATGTCACCCTTTTGTTGATGATCTCTAATAAAATGATGACGAACATCAATATGCTTTGTTCTTTGATGTTGAATCGGATTGTTAGTTAGCTTCACGGCACTTTCATTGTCACATAGCAATGGCACATTCTTGAAATTGATTCCAAAATCCTTCAATGTTGCCTTCATCCACAAGATTTGTGCACAACAACTACCCGCGGCGATGTATTCGGCTTCGGCGGTAGATAGTGCAATACTATTTTGCTTCTTGGATGACCATGAGACAAGTGATCTTCCCAACAATTGACAAGTCCCGGAAGTGCTCTTTCTCTCCACTTTATCACCGGCATAGTCGGAATCCGAATATCCAACTAGCTCAAAACTTGCACCTTTGGGATACCACAATCCAACATCTTGTGTATGCTTTAAGTACCTTAATATTCTCTTTGTTGCCTTCAAATGACTTTCTCTTGGTGAGGCTTGAAATCTTGCACACATGCATACACTAAACATCACATCGGGCCTTGATGCCGTCACATAGAGTAAGCTACCAATCATCGATCTATATAGCTTTTGATCCACCATGTTGCCACTCTTGTCACTATCCAAGCTTCCACTAGTGCCCATTGGAGTTGTAATACTCTTTGCATCTTCCATGCCAAACTTCTTGAGCATATCTTTGATGTACTTGGTTTGGCTTACAAATGTTCCTTCCTTCATTTGTTTGATTTGAAGTCCAAGAAAGTAACTAAGTTCACCAATCATTGACATTTCAAATTCCTTTGCCATCATTTTCCCAAACTCATCACAATAATCTTGATTGGTTGAACCGAATATGATATCATCAACATATATTTGCAACACAAACAAGTCTTTCCCAATCTTCTTGGTGAATAGTGTTGTATCAACTTTGCCCATGACAAATCCTTTAGATAGCAAGAAGTCCCTCAATCTTTCATACCATGCTCTAGGTGCTTGCTTCAATCCATATAAAGCTTTTCTCAACTTGTATACATGATTGGGTTTCTTGTCATCTTCAAAACCGGGAGGTTGCTCCACATACACCTCCTCTTGAATGTACCCATTGAGAAATGCACTCTTTACATCCATTTGATATAGCTTGATATTGTGAGCACAAGCATAGGCAAGTAAGATCCTAATTGCTTCCAATCTTGCAACCGGGGCATAAGTTTCACCAAAGTCAAGACCCTCTATTTGTGTGTAACCTTGTGCCACTAGTCTTGCTTTGTTCCTTACTACTATCCCATCTTGATCTTGCTTGTTGCGAAAGACCCATCTTGTTCCAATGACATTGTGATCCTTAGGCCTTTCAACTAGTTCCCATACTTCATTTCTCTTGAAGTTGTTGAGCTCTTCATGCATTGCATTTACCCAATCCGGATCTCTCAATGCTCTATCAATGTCCTTAGGTTCTTCCATTGACACAAAAGATGAGTGAGCACAAAACGATGCCAATCTTGATCTAGTTTGAACTCCTCTTTGTATGTCACCAATGATGGAATCCAATGGATGGTCTCTTGCAATGTTAGTTGGTTGAAGCACTTGGACTTGATTGCTTGAATGTTGATGTTGATCATGAGTTGGAGATGATGAACTAGCCACTTGTTGATTTTGTTGTACTTGAGATGATGTACTAGCTTGATTTTGCATTAGAGAACCACTAGCTTGAGTGATTGGACTTTGGAGCACTTGATCTTTGTTGTCATCCACATCAATCACTTGCTTTGGCCTAATATCACCAATATCCATTTCTTTCATAGCATTACTCAATTGAGTTCCTCTCACATCATCCAAGTTATCTTCTTCATCTTGAGAGCCATTTGTTTCATCAAACTCAACATCATGCACTTCTTCAAGTAAACCACTAGCCAAATTCCAAACTCTATAAGCTTTGCTAGTAGTTGAGTAACCAAGTAGAAATCCTTCATCACATTTCTTCTCAAACTTGCTTAATCTAGTGCCCTTCTTCAAGATGTAGCATTTGCAACCAAATACCCGAAAGTATGCAATGTTGGGCTTTCTTCCATTTAAGATCTCATATGGTGTCTTCTCTAGAAACTTGTGGCAATAGAGGCGGTTGCTATAGAAGCAAGCCGTGTTGATTGCTTCGGCCCAAAATGAATGACTCACATTATACTCATTCAACATTGATCTTGCCATATCAATTAAGGTTCTATTCTTCCTTTCAACTAGGCCATTTGATTGAGGTGTATACTTGGCCGAGAATTGATGCTTGATTCCAAGCTCCTCACATAGCTCATCAACTCTTGTGTTTCTAAACTCACTTCCATTGTCACTTCTTACTTTCTTGATTGTGGTCTCAAACTCATTTTGCACTCTCTTGATGAACTTCTTGAATATGTCAAATACATCACTCTTGTCCACAAGAAAGAATACCCATGTATATCTAGTGAAATCATCCACAATCACAAAGCCATACTTGTTGCCACCAATGCTTGTGTATGTAGTTGGCCCAAATAGATCCATGTGCAACAACTCAAATGCCTTGGAAGTACTCATGATGCTTTTCAATGGATGAGTGTTGCCTACTTGCTTTCCGGCTTGACATGCACTACATAGCTTATCTTTCTCAAATGTGACATCCTTCAAGCCTCTAACTAAGTCATGCTTCACTAACTTGTTCAATTGCTTCATGCCAACATGACCAAGTCTTCTATGCCATAACCAACCCATACTTGATTTGGTGAGCAAACATGTTGAAAGTTGAGTGCCACTAGCATTGAAATCAACCAAGTATAGATTCTCAAATCTAAAGCCTTTGAAGATCAAGTTAGAGCCATCAACACTAACTATCTCCACATCATCAACACCAAATATGCACTTGAAACCGAGATCACATAATTGAGCAACCGACAACAAGTTGAAATTGAGCTTTTCAACTAGTAGCACATTGGAGATGCTATGATCATTTGAGATTGCAATCCTTCCAAGAGCCTTTACATCACCTTTGCCATTGTCACCAAATGTGATACTATCAATGCCACTATCATTTGATTTGAGAGAGTTGAACATTCTTGAATCACCGGTCATATGTTGAGAGCATCCACTATCAAGCACCCAATGCCTTCCTCCGGCCTTGTAATTTACCTACAAAACAAATTAATATTTCTTAGGTACCCATACTTGCTTGGGTCCTTGGAGGTTAGTCACTAAGCTCTTTGGTACCCAAATGGCCTTCTTCTTTGGGCCCACAATTGGTGTACCAACAAACCTAGCACGCACACCTTTCTCACCCTTGGTAAGCACATAACAAGAATCAAAAGGAATGTAAGGTACATTAACATTTTTCTTGTTCTTATTTATTTTATTGCAATTAATCTCTAGATGCCCAACTTGCTTGCATCTATTACAATAACGACCATTGCTCTTCACAAAGCTAGGCTTGTGAGTTGCAAAGGCCGCCTTGCCCTTCTTGGGAGTATAGCCCAAACCCTCTTTGTTAAGAGAGAACCTTTGGCTACCCAAGCATTTTAGCAAGCGAGCATCCCCACCATAGGCATTGCCTAATGCACGGGTGAGATCATCCACCTCTCTCTTGAGAGTCTTATTCTCAACCATAAGTGATGAATCACTAGTAGTAGAGGTAGAGTTAGTTGTGGTGGATGATGATGAGCTACATGAAGCATTAGTCGGACCAACAAATAAAGAGTCATCAATAATATCACATGTTAGTCCAATATCACAAGTGACAATCACTTGCTCCTCCTTAGCTTCCTTCATGAGCTTCTCCAACTTGAGGTCCTTCTCCTTGATGAGCTCAAGTAGAGAGGAGTGGGCTTCCTCAAGCCTAGTGTGAGCAACTTCAAGGTCCTCGTGGTCTTCCTTTAGACACTCACGAGAGGCCTCTAGCTCATCAAAGGATTTCCTAAGAGCTTTGAGCTCTTGTTCAATTCCTTTGCACTCCTTACTCTTTTTGAGAGCAAGAAGCTCCTCCATCAAGGCATCATTTTCATTGCACTTAGCAATGAACTCTTGTTCCAAGATTTTGTATTTCTTGGTTGTTCTCTTGTAGCCCTTGCTCATTTGATCTATTACGCCTAATAGATCATCCTTGGAGTAGTCCTCATCCTCCTCATCATCACTCCTACAATTATCACTAGCACAAGAATCATCATCACTATCATCATATTTTACCTTGGTAGGCTTGGCCATAAGGCATGTCGATGTAGTGTCGAAGATGGATAGCTTGTTGGAGAGGGCGATGTTTGCAATGGCTCGCCGAGTGATCCTCTCATCATCACTAGAGCTTGCATAATCATCACTATCAGAGTTGTCACTATCCCAAGTGACTACATAACCACCACCCTTCTTCTTCTTGTTGAAGGTGAAGCTCTTCTTTGTTTTCTTCTCATTCTCTTTCTTGTTCTTCTTGAGCTTCAAGTCCCCATTATGAAGTCTCTTATCTTCATAGGGGCAATCCCCCACTATGTGATTGGGGTTATTGCAATTGTAGCAAAGGGTCTTTGCCTTTATAGTGTCTCTCCTCTTTCTTGCCCCATATCCTTTCTTCTTCATGAACCTTCCCATCTTGTGCACAAGGAGGGCCATGGTCTCATCATCGAATGGATCATCATCATCACTCTCCACCTTGCTCTTGCCCTTAGAGGATGAAGCCTTGAATGCAACGGGCTTCTCTTGCTTGACCTTGGTCTCCTTCTTCTCTTCTACCTCATCTTCATCATCATTGTATTGGGCATCGGTCATTATATCTCCAAGCACATTGGTTGGTTTGACCTTGTCCAATCCCTCTCTAAAGATCATTCTTCTCAAGGTGGCAAACTTCTTGGGTAAGCACATCAAGAACTTGTGTGAGAAGTCCTTGTCCTCAATCTTCTCCCCAAGCCCCTTGAGATCATTGACAATAACTTGGAGCCTATAGAACATCTCCGGTATGGACTCATCATCCTTCATCTTGAAGCTTGCAAACTTATCCTTGAGCATATAGAGCTTGGCACTCTTTACCGTTGAAGTGCCCTCATATGTTTCCTCTAATCTTGTCCAAAGCTCATTTGCCTTTTCAAGATCTTTGATTTGCTCAAATACTTTATCATCAACGGCATTATAGATTGTGTAAAGTGCCGCCGTGTTGCATTGTTTGTTGATGCGGTCATTGGGAGTGAGGTTTTCCTCATCAAGAATGATATATCCTTCTTTGGTCACATCCCAAACCTTCTCATGTATATTGCCTAGATATTGCTTCATCTTTCTTTTCCAATGATCAAAGGAAGAGACGCCATCAAAGAATGGAGGCTTGCCATTAACATGATTGAACATAACTTGAGCCATCTTACACCAAGGTTGTTAAGCCTTACAAACGGTGACCACGGCTCCGATACCACTTGAAAGGTCTAGATGGCTAGAGGGGGGGTAAATAGCCTTTTAAAAACTTTCTACAAAGACAAGCTAAACAAGTTTATTAATATAACAACTAGCGAGATGCGAGTTTTGCTTAGCCTATGGGGTGTTTGCAAGCCACCTATCCAAATCACAATACTAGTATATGCACTCAACCGTACAAGTCAAACCGAAAAGGTAACTATAAAAAACAACTAGCAAGCTACACAAAAGAGCTACTAAAGCAAAGCTAACTAGCTAGCAAAGATAACTAAGAAAGTAATGCGGAGTTAAGTTAGGAGGATATCACCGAGGGGCGAAGAATTGAGCCAATCAATTAATATGATCAAGAGATGAATACCAAGATAACCGAACACCGGGATCAATCAATCACAATATGAAAGTGATGACACAAAGATTTATCCCGAGGTTCACGTGCTTGCCGGCACGCTAGTCCCCGTTGTGTCCCTCTTCACCACGTGGTTCGGTGGCTAATCGGTCACACACCGAGCCTCTCAAAAGGCGCCACAAGAACCTACCAAATGGCAAAAGGTTGCAATGACACGAGCAATTCACTAGCGTTGCCTTTGGCGCTTTGCCGAGGTAGGCACAAACCCCTTACAATCACCGGAGGTGGCCAAGATACAATCACCAACTCTTGCCAACGCCTCCAAGCTGCTCCAAGCCGTCTAGGTGGCGGCAACCACCAAGAGAAACAAGAATCCCGCAGCAAATCAACCACCAAGTGCCAACTAGATGCTATCTCACAATGCAAATGCACTTGGATCACTCAATCTCACTTCGAATATGCAAAGAAGCAAGAGAGATGAGTGGGAGGGGAGTTGCTTAGCTCAAAGTGCTCACAAGTATGTCAAATGTTCGAGAGATGGAGCCTTGAGCCGTCCAACGAGTATTTATAGACGTACCCCTTCGAATATAGCCGTTAGAAACTTGAAACAGCCGAAGTCGCGTTGACCGGACGCGCCGGTCCAACTGACCGGACGCGCCGGTCGCGCAACGGCTAGTTTCGCAACACTGACCGGACGCGCCGGTCGCAACGACCGGACGCGCCGGTCGCGCAACGGTACTTTTTGAAACACTGACCGGACGCGCCGGTCGCAACGACCGGACGCGCTGGTCACGACCGGACGCGCCGGTCCCGTGACTGACCGGACGCGCTGGTCAACCCTGAGCCGCGCACAACGAACCAGCGACCGGACGCGCTGAAGAACTGACCGGACGCCACAGTACCCGCGTCCGGTCGGAGTCCAGTAAGCTCCCTGGACGACTGGACGCGTCCGGTCGCCTGTGACCGGACGCGCCTAGCGTCCGATCAAACAACTGAAAAACGCGCAGATACTGGACACTGACCGGACGCGTCCGGTCACACCGTGACCGCGTCCGGTGCAGCGTCCGGTCACCATTGTGACCTCCGTTCGCTTCCGTTTCTTTTTCTGACTTCCGGCGTAGTGAAAAATAGGCATTTCATATCCCCGAAATCGCCTGAATCCCGCGCTCGCACGCTCGGCGGGAGGGAGAGAAGACCCCAAACCCTCTCTACCGCTCAAACTCCAACGCCGTCGTAAATGTGCTAACATCACCAAGTGATCATCACCATGTGCATGTGTGTTAGCATTTTCACAATCATTTTTCGAGGCGTTATTAGTTCTATCCAAATGCATATGACATGAAATGCACACCTAGAGGCACTTAGGAGTTCAATAGCCGCGTCATTCCCCTCTTTATAGTACGGCTATCTATCCTATAATGTAACCACACCCACTAGGTGTCTTGGTTACTAAAACACAACCCTTAAGCATATACCTTTGCCTTGATCACGTAGGGTTGCATCCAAATCCAAGTGTGGCCATCATGATCACCATGTTCATCTTGCCACCAACCTTGGAATGTACTAATCCTCATATGCTACATACAACTTAGGCATAGGATTAGTACTTAGGCATTGTCACTAATTACCAACACCAAACATAGGACTTTCACCAAGGCTTCTGCAAAAATTATCTCCACCCTGCGGGTGACGAAGACTAGATCACTAGGGCGTGATCATCTTTTATGTACTTTCCTGATGCTTTTGCAGGTTGTTGATCAACAAGACTGGCAGTAGTTAAACAACTGGTGTGTGTGTATGCTTCCGCTACTTTATAAACTTGGTTTGTAATATTGGCGACTCCGTGTGTGTAAACTTATTTCGGAACTACTTGTGTAATGTAACGTATGATGTTGTATGTTGAATGATGCGATCTTGGTTGTAAGCAAGTTGGTTTGAAATCCTTCGTGGTTTCGATTGACTACCGGGATTATATGGGCTCAAGTTCGAAAATTTGAGCGCTTCGGTGCTTGTTTTTGTACTTGTGCTCTTATAATTTGGTCGGTTCTGTTACAAAGATGTCGGTGAAGATGATGATGGCCCAATCACAAATGCGGCGATCTTCTCTTTTTCATTATCACTTTCATCGCCGGAGGACTCACATGATGATTCAATGTCGGTGAGCCAATCACCAACAATATAAGCCTTGCCTCCCTTCTTCTTCTTGTAGAACTCTCTTTTCTTGCCATCTTTCTTTTTGTATGGCTTGTTCTTTCTCTTCTCATCTTCTTCATCACTTGAGTCATCTTTCTTTCCCTTATACTTATTCTTGTACTTGTCTTTTGGAGGCTTCAGGCATTGGTGAGCTAGGTGGTCAAGTTCTCCACAATTGAAGCAATCCATTTCGGAGATTGGCTTCCTTTTGCTACTTGTGAAGAATTTCTTCTTCTTGCCATCGAACTTGATGCCACTCTTGTTGAGCTTCTTTAGCATCTTGGTGGTCTTCCTCACCATGAGTGCAAGTGATTCATCATCAATGTTACTTTCACTTGAGCTTTCTTGCACTATCATGGCTTGGCCCTTCTTTTTTTCTTTTCATGGATAGTTTTGAAGGCCAAGTCTTTCTTCTTGGAAGATGATGAGCCCTCTTCCGGAGGGATGTGCATGTACATCTCATGTGCGTTGATCTTTCCCAATACTTGTGTCGGTGTTACGGCGGAGAGATCACTTTGGTGAAGTACGGTGACAATGTGTCCATACTTCTCAATGGGAAGAACACTCAACATCCTCCTTGCAACATCCGATTGACTCATTTGAGTGAGTCCAAGAGCATTGAGATCTTCTACAAGAACATTCAAACGAGTGTACATCTCATTAGCACTTTCTTTGGGAAGCATCTCAAAAGAATTAATTTTCTTTAAGGCAATATGATAGCATTCCTCACGCTCACTCTTAGTTCCCTCATAGAGAGCACAAAGATTTTCCCACAATTCATGAGCGTTTTTGGCATTGCGCACATGATTGAAGATATCTTTGCCTAAGCCCCGGTAGAGTGCATTTTTTGCCTTTGCATTCCACCGGTCGTACTTCTCCTCGTCACCACTAGGGTTAGCGGGACCCTTATAGGAGGAAGCCCTTCGGTTGCGGCTCTAAGACACCCAACATCTATGGCTTCGAGGTACGCCTCCATACGAATTTTCCAATATGGAAAATTGTCTCCCTCAAAAGTGGAAGGTGGTCCTTCCCCATTAGACATCTTGCTCTAGGCGGTGAAGCCTAAATTAAGAGCAACACGGCTCTGATACCAATTGAAAGGATCAAGATGCCCAAGAGGGGGGTGAATTGGGCTTTTCTAAAAATTAATTGCAAGAATTAAATCCTACAAGCCAAACTTCACCCCTAGTGCCTACTAGTGTTCCTTGTGATTCAACCGATAAAAGTTTTGCACCCTAAGTTCCAATCCTAGACTAGCATGGCAATTATAGGAAAGTAAACAAGCAATGAAAGTAATGCACGAAAGTAAATGCTTGAAAGTAAGGGTTAGGAACACGGCAATGTTTTGCCAAGATATCGTAGAGTCTCCACTCCCCACTAGTCCTCGTTGAAGCACCCGCGCAAGGGTGTAGCTCCCCCTTGATCCGTGCAAGGATCAAGTGCTCTCTACGGGTTGATTCTTCGACACTCCGTCATGGCGAATCACCCAAAACCGCTCACAACTTGAGTTGGGTCACCCATAATCTCGTCGGATGATCACCAAACTCTCAATCACCACCAAACCGTCTAGGTGATGGCGATCACCAAGAGTAACAAGCTAGAACTCTCACTTGACCACAACAAGCCTAACGAGAAGATAGATGCACACTTGCTAGACTCTTGTCACTAGAGAGGATTCTCAAACTTTAATTCGCAAATCTCTATCTTCACTAGGGCTCTTGCACTCCCTTGCACTTCAAAGGTGTTTCTCAGCTGAACAAATGAGCAAGAGAGCTCTAAAAGAGGTGGAGGGGATGTATTTATACACCCCTCAAACAAATCCAACCGTTACCTTTCGAATCAGCAAAACGCACACTGACCGGACACGCCTGTCGACATGACCGGATACGCCGGTCAGGTGTAACGGTTGGAAACCGAAAGCTATGCTGAGTGACTGGACGCGCCGATCTGTGATGACTGGACGCGCCGGTCTGAGATGACTGGACGCGCCGATCAGAAATGATTGGACACGTCTGATCATGCAAGAGCTTACTGGAAAGGTGACCTGACGCACGACCACGTCCGATCATACGTGACCGGACGCGTCAGGTCACCACGGGACCTTACTGGAACATGACCAGACGCGTCGATCATTTCACAGTCGCATCCGATTACGCTGTTTACCCTCTGGAACACGTGTCAGACTGACCACCGCGTCCGGTCCTCTCAAGGACCGCGTCCGGTCGATCAGTTGAAACCACAGTGAAGTGTTAGTACTGACCGGACGCGTCCGGTCATGACCAGGACCGCGTCCGGTCATAGGTAAACGGCTCAAACGTCTTCTAAACGCGACGCAACTTGAACCAAGTTGCTTCCAACTGAACTCTGAGCTTTTCTCGAGCTACCTAGTGCTAAGTTTGACAAGTGTGCACCACACCTAAACACAAGACTCACCTAGGTCAAGCTACTTGCTCATGCCCCTCTTTATAGTACGGTCAAAGGAAGAAACAAAGATCCTAACGATTATTCCAGATGTATCTCAACACCTTGACATCCGAAACTAACCGTCCTTAATCTTATCGTTCATCCTTTAAAAACCGAAACGATTTCCATCAAGGGACATGAATACCATATTGCTCAAAGCAGTTATCATCTCCATGACCTAACTTACCAACGTTTCTGCAAAACACACGTTAGTCATGGTAATTAAGCGTTGTCATCAATTGCCGAAACCAACACCGGGGCCTAGATGCTTTCACCAATATTATCTTCTATAGGGCCTTTATCTTCTGGATGTGTAGTTTGTTCCTCCACAGGAACTATTGCCCACTCGTCTGGATTTGTTGTAGTGCTTGTATTGCTATTAAAAAAATTATCAAGAGCTCCTCTTTGTGATTCTTTGAAGTCCTCTATCCTTCTCTTCTTTTTTTCTTTTCTCACTTCCAGATGCATGCTTTTTGGGCAACATGAGTTCACTGTAAGTTTAGAAAAGTAGTAAGTAATTAAATAAAATTATGCCATACTAAATTTAACATGATCGCTGCATCATATGGGGTTCCTAAATCCCAAACCTATATCAGTCGAGAATAAAGATCGGGGATAAGAGCAGTTTTGTACCTCTTTATACGAAGACAACCGAACAGATGCAGGTCAGCAGCTACGTGATTGACGGCAGAACAGATGCAGGCCGGCGGCCGCTCACACTCTCATGGGATGACGGGACGGGATCATCGACAGTCGATCGCTCACAGCCTCGCGCAGTGGCACAGAACCAGGAAGTCACGGCCGTGCGACGCAAGGGCACGGAGTCGCAGACGCCGCCATCACCGCGAAACTGCGAAAGGCCAGCTGAATCGACTCGACGCGGTCACACGGACTCGTATAGACGTATAGCGGCCTGCTTGCTTCTTGGGATGAATACTATGGGGCCGTTTGGTATGGCTCCTGGGGCAACTCCAAGAGCCATTTTTTGGCTCCGTCAACCAAAGGGCCTTTCACCGCTCAGCTCTGGCACCGAAGCCGTGGAAAACCTGCTGAGAGAACCGAGGAGAGAGAGTAGGAGCCGAAAAATAGCTTCCTCCGGCTCCGCTGCAGAGAGTGGGCTCAGAACCTGGCCGGTGGCCAGATTTGCCCCCAAGGCGCGTCAATGCGGGTGACGGCGGCACAGGGGCATTGCGGTGTGCACGATGGCAGCGCAAAGCTGGTCCAACGTCGATGTCGAGGCGGATGCGGCGTGCCTAGGGCGAAGCTCGTGCGGAGGATGTGGAGGAGAGAGCCAGTGTAGGGTGGAGGTTGGAGGGTGTGGAGGAGAGAGCCGGCGTGCGGAAGGTGCGGAGGCGTCGGGTATGCCCCTGATGGAGCCAGATGTGGAGGAGAGAGCCGGCATGGAGGGCAGAGCCGGCGCAGGCGTGAGGGCGCGCAGCATGGGGAAGGAGGAGTGCGAGGGGCAGCAGTAGTCATGGAACATCAGGCTCGCCTTCTGTGATGACGCCGACAGCCTCGCGCCGCCGCCGCCGCCGCCGTCATCATCGCCGCAGATCCTAGGGACGACGGTGACTAACGACGCGCCCCTCCGGCTCCTCCCGCCTCCGCCTCCTCCTCCTCCTCCGGCCAGCCGGCGCACGCACCGGGACAGGCACCTGGTGGCCCTGCGCGCGAGCCAAGAGACCGCGGACGAAGATGAGGCGCCCGCCCCTGCCTCCGCCTCCGTGCCGTCCCCAGCGGCGGCCTGCTTCTTGCCCAGCTTGAGGATCTCGAGGCGGTGCTTGGCGATGGCGATGCCCATGCTCTTGAGCAGGTCGTGGTCGAAGTGCGCCGCGTCCCCGGGCTCCAGCTCGTTCCAGCTGAAGTCTGAAGAGGCGCCCATACTCGTACGTCAGCGACGGCCAGCAACCCCGTCCGCGACAGCCGCGCATACCAATCCAACCCGTGGAACCCGTGGAATCCGTGGGTTCTAAACCGTGCAAACAGAGATTGTTACGGGTTGGGTTGGTTTTACCCACAAACCGCTTTAACCAGCCCATGAACAGGGTGAGTGCTTGACACCTAACTAGTTAATATAAATTTGTGCAAGAAATTTGATTGTTGAAATAAACTGATGTTGACAGGACTGTGCTACACTAATTAATTGTTTGATATAATATAACAACAACGATGTCTCCACTACCTGTTAGTCGGGTAATTAAGCCTCCATGTGTATCCACCATGGCCATCGTGCTGCTGGCCCTTCTCCTCTTTCCGTTCGCCGATGCCCAATGGCAAGTCTGCGGCAACACGGGGAACTACACGGCGGCCAGCACCTACGGTCAGCTCTCGGCAAGCCTCCCCAAGAAAGCCTCTTCGAAGACGACCCTCTTCGCCACGGGTACCGCCGGTGCAGTGCCGGACGTGGTGTACGCCCTTGCCCTCTGCCGCGGGGACATCAACGCCTCCGCCTGCAAGGACTGCGTTACCACAGGCTTCCAGGACGCGCAGCAGCTCTGCGCGTTCAGCAAGGAAGCCACCGTGTACTACGATTCCTGCCTCCTCAGCTTCTCCGACGGAAACTTCCTGTCGACCACCACCAACGGCGGCAACGTGGCCCTCCTGATGAACACCCAGAACTTCACGGAGAGCGAGGACTCCATCAGGCTCCTCTTGTTCACTCTGCTGAACGACACGGCCGAGTCCGCGGTCAACAGCCCCAGGAGGTTCACGACCGCGCGCATGGACATTAGCTCCCTGCCGACGACGTACTGCGCTGTGCAGTGCACGCCTGACCTCACCGCCGACGAGTGCGCAGCCTGCTTGCAAGACTTCCCGCAGCTGACGCTCCAGTACCTGGACGGGCGGCGAGGAGGTCGAGTCCTTGGGGTGCGGTGTAACATGAGGTACGAGATCTACTCTTTTTACCAAGGGGACCCCACGCTACGTATTATCTCTTTGGCCCCGGCAGTGCCGGCGATCGGTAACACCACTCCGGGAACGAACGTCACGGTGTATCCGCAGCCACCACCTCCACCTGCCGCGCCACCGGCGGCGATAATCCCATCCGTCCCAGCACAAGAACACAGAGGTATGTACTAATACATAAGAGCACCATCACACAGCTGCTTCCGTGTCTTTTTTTAAACGACAACAATGAGTTCCTGGAATGATTCACTAATTTGTATAATAATGTTGATAAGCCGGAATGGTTCTAGCTCTAATTCAGAGAATGAGGCCTTAAGAGATTTGCGGCAATTTTTATTAAATGAGAGAGAAAAAAAGAACACAAGTTACAACTTCACCACTCAGTTCAATTAGGGACAACTCCACACACACAAAAAAAGTTGAGAACTGAGACAAGAACAGATTTAGAGAATTTCTAGGTTAGATGGATTCATCGTCCAACGAGAAAAAAAAAGTAGAACTAAAACAGTACAATAAAAAACAAGCTGATGTGATGCTGCCGATGTTGGGCTGCGTCGCGCAATTAAACTGTCGGATATCTTTATCTATATCATTGTATAACTTTTCAAGATCTACAATGTTGCTTTTAGTCGTTTATCCATCCGATGACGTTTGAAAAAGTGCATGAGAGTAATTGATAATTAACATAGTTTCTATTAGAAAGTACCTATGTGGCTATTTGGTTAGAAAATGAACAAATAAGACAAAAAAGAAAAATGAACAATTTTAACTAGCTTTATACCCCCCAAATTTATCCATAGACTTCTTATACTTATATATTTATTTTAAAATACTAATGTCTCTAAATACTAGCCTGTTAAGGAGCATGGTTGATTGATGGACCAGTATCGTATCTATAGTTTTCAATATAATAACTTTTGACTTTGCTTTGTTCATATTGAGACCCCAAAACGTGGTTCAACCATCTAGGATGTGTGTTGATAGAGACTATGGAGAAAATGAGCACTATCATTTTTTTAAAAGCTGACATGGGAATCATCGTCCCATGATCATTTTTCCTAGTCCCTTAATTATTTGTGACAAGTCTAAACTGATTTCGATCTGGGACGAAGTATATATACATAATAACAAATAGTCCCTCGTTATAGCTGTAACAACCTACAAAAAAATAAGAAGAACTAGAATCGGTCATTTCAAACTGTTGGATTTATCGTGAAAAAATATTACAGAATAAGAGTAATATTGTATGTTTCTTCAATGTTTTATATTAGAAATCACTTGTAATAGTTTCATATCAGATACCTGTGAGGGTCCAAAAGGTCATACATTTAGGAAGAGAGAATAATAAACAATAAAATCCAATATGTTGATTGTTGTCCATTTGATATTGTACCAACTTTTTACTCACTAATTGTGTTATCACAAACAAGATTAACGAACAAGTAACATTTTTCCTAATGGAATTAACATCCCTTTCCGTACTACAAGCATCCTTACCTTTACCTCTGCACTTAGGTTGCTGTCAAATCAGCAAAGGTCCATAATGATCGGGCGAATGTAGAAGTGTTAGTTAACTATGCCTATTTAAAGAACTTTCTTAATCCATATTATTAACTTGCATAACTAAGTTTACATCAACTGATGAAGACTTACAAATCTAATAGTTCAAGCTTAACAAGTAACTCTACAGTTTGTTTTATGTCGCGGGAAGATATGTATAGTTGGGAGCCAATACCTGCTGACTTTTCGTTTGTTGTGGATAGGACGCAAAAGTAAACTGTGGATTATTGGTATAGTTATTCCACTGTTAGCAATTCTGCTCTGTTCAACCTTTACCTTTCTATGGATGAGGAGACGCAAAAAAGGTTTGTTGTGCTTTGTGGATGCCGTTCTGGTCTGTTCCTTGCCTTCGACAGATCAAAATTTTCTACCACACTGATGCTGTATTTATTATGCTTACAATTCAGGAATGCTGAGTTCGCAGAACAGAGCTGGTGCGAATAGGATTGAAGAAAACGCCTTGGTTTGGAGAATTGAAGAGAAGAGTTCAGAATTCACTCTTTTTGACCTTTCTCAGTTACTGGAGGCCACAGAAAACTTTGCAGAAGAAAATAGACTTGGACAGGGAGGTTTCGGCCCTGTGTACAAGGTAAATAAAATAAGCATCATGCTGGGCATGGCAAGCACATTTTTAGGAAAACTGAACAGCTCCAGCTTAGGAGTCATCCGATGCTTACTCCCTTAAGTGCCTTACAAGTTACAACTATCATCTGAAGACACCATAACAATAGGCTTCAGAAGATAAAATAAAATAAATTATAGGCACTTAATAAACTAAACCTGGATGGAGCATTGTTGTTTGCCTATGAATTTAACTTTGGCCAAGCTTTTAGAAAAACGCAGCAACAACTTAGATGCTACTATATTTTTTTCTAAAAACTCGGTTAAGGTTAGACAAGTTTGAGATAGATCAAAGATATAATAAACTATAACTGGAACGAATGGAGTAAGAAATATAATGTATTTCTGTGGCCTTGTTTTTTTTTATTGTAGTGGTTCAGATAATGATTTAGTAGCTTGTATGTCAACAAATCACACTTGTCATGCCATACAGAGGCTTTTTTTTACATACTTTCAGGGGCAATTATCAGATGGTCAGGAAATTGCAGTTAAAAGGCTTGCTTCACATTCAGGACAGGGTTTCACGGAGTTCAGGAATGAAGTTGAACTTATAGCTAAACTGCAACACACAAATTTGGTTCGGCTCTTAGGATGCTGCATCCAAGGAGAGGAAAAAAATTTGGTGTACGAATATTTGCCAAATAAAAGCCTGGACTTCTTTATCTTTGGTATGCACACTAACTCTATTTGTACATAAAAAATTGCAGTGCTCAATATTTCAAATCATATTTATCACTATCAACTAGATTCCTTATTTGTTTGTGGTTTGTAGATGAAAGCCAAAGCAGTTTGCTTAATTGGTATAAACGACGTGCCATAATTGAAGGGGTAGCACAAGGTCTTCTGTACCTGCACAAGCACTCTCGGCTGCGCGTGGTACATAGAGACCTTAAAGCTAGTAACATTCTCTTGGACCAGGATATGAACCCCAAAATTTCAGATTTTGGGTTGGCAAGAATTTTTAGCTCTAATGATACTGAAGGAAGCACAAAGAGGGTGGTTGGAACATAGTAAGCGCACATGTATTTGTCAACATTGTTACATAGTATTGCCTGATCAAGCAATTCTAATATGTTAGGATAACATTCTTATCTTCATTATTACTCACGATTTCAGTGGTTACATGTCTCCGGAGTATGCCTCTGAAGGCATCTATTCGGTCAAATCTGATGTGTTCAGCTTTGGTGTTCTACTTCTTGAGATCCTTAGCGCAAAAAGGAATTCAGGTTTTCACCGATATGGAGAGTTTCTTAACCTTCTCGGATATGTAAGTATATGTTTTCTCCACGAAATGGATGCAAGTAATTATGCCACAATAGTCGTACAGATCATGAAGACTTAATGAGCTTTCTGCTATTCTGCAGACATGGCACCTGTGGGAGGAAGGAAGATGGCTTGATCTTGTAGAAGCATCAATTTCTAAAGAGATGCATGAAGCAGAGGCTAGGAGGTACATTAACATCGCACTAATGTGTGTCCAGGAAAATGCAGACGATCGGCCCACCATGTCGGACGTAGTTGCTGCGCTAAATAGTGAGAGTGTAGTTCTACCTGAGCCAAAGCATCCGGCTTACTTCAACCTGAGAGTATCTAAATCTGTGGAATCAGCAATTGTTGTTGAGACGTGCAGTCTGAATGATGTAACCATCACTCAAGACCCCCAAGGCAGATAGGTCTTTCACCTGATTTCGTTTCCGTGTGTATTTAGTCACCGGGTGGATGACGTGAATGGTTATCTTTTTCCAGCTTTGAAGTGTTACCTCACTGTAAACTAATCAGTGTTATTTCTAGTTCAACTAATTTTTATGAAATAATCAATCGGAGATACACCGTTCGGTCTTCGGTCTGCATCCCATGATAACAGTGGTACAAAATGACTCAGAGAACAAACAAGAAAATGGGAGACTGAAAAAAATAAATCGTGGCTCTACTATATAAACCGGACCACCCAGGTTTAGAAACCGGACCACTGGTTTTCACAGTAAACTGTGAAGACCTGAATGCTTGTGTTTGATAAACAAAATTGTCCACCAGCACATTATCTAGGGAAATTGGTGGTAACTTCGTCAAAAAAAAATTGATGAGTCACTGGGGGGGGGGGGGGGGGGGGCGAGGGAAGAATTTCCCACCTGAATATATTGTATTGGAGCGGTAACATAAATTACCACTCAAAGAGATACAATAGCGTACGCACACTTACAACACAACACAACACAAACAACACACACGAGACAACAGAGGACAACCACAAAACACAAAGAGGGGAACAAAGAACTCCCAAGATAAGCATATAGTTGTTCACCAACTAACACCACCACCAAGCAGCCGAACTTCGGCAACCTCCACTCCAATGACGACTGTTAAGCTTCGAGTCAATATGATAGACGACAGTCGTGATTACAATGTCTTTAAAGCACATCTAGAACCCAATTGACGCCCGCCAACACCCATTATGGGGAGGAAACCACAATGGAGGGAGGGCCAGCAAAAGGAGCGTAAGGAGATCCAAGAGAGGGTATCATGGTCTCATTATCGGCATTTGTTGAGACAAGGCAATCAAGGATCATAGAGAATGGCAAGGTTAGGGCACTAACAGCGTAGTTTGTTGGTTAGAACTTGTGCACAATCATCAGAGAGGAGGAGGGCTAGGTCCTCAGGGAGGTGCCAATGATCTCCAAAGCAATGCCTCCAAGAAGGGAATGACATGGGAAGATGCCACCATTGCTTGTCCGGAATCACTAGTTTGGGTTTTCACACAGAGATCAAACTCAACAGGATGGCGGATGGAACCTCGACGGCGCCTCCAAGAAAGAACATGACGCACGCGGGCACCATCGTCGTCGGCACCAGCAACAAGCCGAGCAAGACTTTCATCTAGAATCCACCATAACTGCCAAGTAGTGCAGCGCCTGAAGCTTGCATCTACATGTGTTGAGTATCCAGCCATCTCCCATGCCTTCGAACATGGCACAGACCCTGCATCGCAGCAGCTACGCCCGACGCCTTCGTCACATTGCAAAATAGACTATAACATGGCATTACTTTTTTTTAAAGATCTGTCATGGCATTACTTTCATTGAGACAATGCAAATGCATATGCAGAACATCCAATTTAGAGTCTGGATAAGATAATTACGGCATCGGGGAGATCACCAAAACCATCTAGACCGGTTTTGGCTTCTTAGTCCGAGTTAGAAGTTGTACTTTGACAGAAAATTGTTGAGTTCGACTCATTAGAACAGGATCTCCCTACTCTGTATTTATAAAGGACCACAACTGCTTGAGTCCAAATCGCATTCTAAACTAGGCAAATGTGAGTGGAGGCTAATCTTGAGCTCTAACACTATGCAAAATCAGAAAATATGTGTTTTTCAACAAACTCAAGACCCCAACATTCATGTTGCCTCAAGCGCACGTACCAGCTACCAACTGAGCTACATGACACATGTCACTATTCTTTTAACTACACAATTTCAAATCTTATATTGTATATTTGACAATCCAAACGATCTCAAATGAAAAAATTGTTAACTGTAAAGTTGTAGATCCCGTTGAATACTATAACTTTGATGTTAACTTTGCCTCCATTTAACATTGTTAATTATCTCAAATCAGATCCGAGAACTTATATTCAATATTTGGTCTTGTAAACTCAAATTAAAAAGCTGTCAACTACAAAGTTTTGAATTGATTTAAATTCTACAATTTTGGTATAAAGTTTATCTTGATCCGATATCATATGAAAAAGTTATGAGTTTTTTTGTTCGAAAAGTATATCACTGGCGGTTCAAGCCACGACTTGTAAGTGGACCTATTACTGCCGGTGGACCACTTACAAGTCGTGGCTTGAACCACAAGTTGTTCCGGTTCAATCAAAAACCAAATGACACCGAACTTGTTGATTTCTCGTGTTGTGACAAACTGATCGGCTATGAGATTCTAGAAACCAAAGTTTGTGGAAACCAAAGAAACCGAACCGAACTTTCGGTTAAAACCAAATGCTCAATCCTACCTATCACTGTTGGTTAGAGCCACGAATCGGCATTTATACTCTATCACTGTCGATTCCAAAATAACCGGCAGTGATAGTTTAGTAGTGAAGGTCTTTTCTAGTGTAGTGTAATGTGTGTGTGGATATCAGCTAACGAGTCCAAAAGGGGCGAAATGTCTAAGCACACCACCTATTTATAACCCTACACACAAAACTAATCGTCATCAACTTTTTGAACACAAATCATGTGCGCCGGAGACTTGCAGTTAGCACTGGAGTTCTCCAACAGTCGAATTCCAACATTCCAAAAAACTAGTTGTTGCAGTGTCACAAAGTCCACTGACTTCTCCGATGTACTGCTAGAGAATTAATGTGAACATTGACGCTCAACTGCGCAAGAAAAATCGTCTCTGAAGTTCTGGTGCACACATCAGATACCTCCGGTGAATTTTACCAATCAAAACAACGCGCTATCAGTTGACTGTAGCTAAGCTTTATTGCCACACCTACACTGAGCACCAGAAGGTTACGTGTGTGCCCTGAATTTCTACAGCCAACAACAGTCTCAGCCGAAACTCCGGTCATTTCTCCCGTGGGAGCACCGGGCAGTTCTAGTGACTTCACAACGCCTCTGCGACCCTCACTAGACTCACTCTCCAGGTGGCAGCTCCGGCGAGCCACCGGAGAGATTCGGTGAGTACTTAGACTCAGCGCTTACGTTCAGACCAGTTATAGAGGCATTATGGGATACTCTGGTGCACCTACTGTTGGAGTTGTTCCAAATTCACTGCAAGATATAGGCCGGGCTTCTGACGGAGCGAAGCGGAGGCCCGTAGAAACCGAAGGCTGGTACGGTACATATACCCTTGCTAGGGTTTCATGGAGACTTGATTCTCTTGTAAGCCGCCATAGGCGTGTAACCCAAAACTCTTGAGATAGTGAGATTGTTGCTGGCTGGTGCCCGTGATTTTTTTTCCTTCGCATTGGAGGGGTTTTCCACGTTAAATCGTGTGTCTCCGCTATGATTGATCTTGTTTTACTTCATATTCCATACGTCGTTCATAACAAGTGGTATCGGAGCTTCGGTTGCTGTAGGGTTCATGACGACGTCGATGAAGTTCGATCTTCCGCTGCTGAACTACGACACGCGGTTCTCGCTATGGCAAGTCAAGATGCGGGGAATTCTGGCGCAGACTCATGACTACGATGAGGCGCTGGATAACTTCGGCCAGACGAAGGCCGATTGGACTCCTGAGGAGATTCGCAAGGATCAGAAGGCTCTCGCCCTAATTCAGTTACATCTTCATAATGATATTTTGCAGGAGTGTTTGAAAGAGAAAACTGCTGCAGAACTATGGCTAAAACTGGAATCGATCTGTATGTGCAATGATCTAACCAGTAAGATGCAGATGAAGATGAAGTTGTTCACTCTGAAGATGAAGGAGGAGGATTCGGTGATGACCCACATCGCTGAATTCAAGAAGATCGTGGCCGACCTAGTGTCGATGGAGGTGAAGTATGATGATGAGGACTTAGGTCTTTTACTGCTATGTTCTTTGCCAAATTCGTATGCAAATTTTCGTGACACCATACTTTTGAGTCGTGATGAACTAACCCTAAAGAAAGTTTATGAGGCTCTGCAGTCTAAGGAGAAGATGAAAGTTATGGTGCAAAATGATGAAACGTCGTCCTCAATGGGCGAAGCTTTGCATGTGAGAGGTAGAACTGATAACAGATCCTCATATGATAGCAATAATGGTAGAAAGAACTACGAGAGGAGAGGCCGTTCAAAGTCCAAGCCGCATGGTAATAAAAAGTTCTGTGTTTATTGCAAGCTGACAAATCATAATGTTGAGGATTGCAGAAAAGTATAGAATAAGGAGAGGAGAAAAAACAAGTCAGCTGGTAAGGTCTCTGTTGCTGCTGCTGCGTCTGATGATGAGTCTGGAGATTATCTGGTAGTGCTTGCTGGTTGTGTTGCTGGTCATGATGAATGGATTCTAGATTCCGCATGTTCATTTCATATTTGCACTAACAGAAATTGGTTTAGTTCATATAAGTCTGTGCAGAAAGGGGATGTTGTGCGGATGGGAGATGATAACCCATGTGACGTCGTGAGGATTGGATCAGTTCAGATCAAGACTGATGATGGCATGACACGCATGCTGAAAAACGTCAGGTATATACCAGGGATGTCCAGAAATCTTATCTCATTAAGCACGCTTGATGCAGAAGGTTACAAATATTCCGGTTCAGATGGCATTCTGAAGGTATCAAAAGGTTCTCTTATCTGTTTGAAAGGTGATCTTAATTCTGTAAAGTTATATGTCCTTAGAGGGTGTACTTTACATGGTTCTGATTCCACTGCTGCTGCTGTTACTAATGATGAACCTAGTAAAACTAACCTTTAGCACATACGTTTGGGACATATAAGTCACCATGGTATGGTAGATTTGATGAAGAGAAACCTGCTGAAAGGCTGCACTTCTAGTAAGATCAAGTTTTGTGAGCATTGCATTTTCGGCAAGCATAAGAGGGTACAGTTCAACACTTCTATTCACACCACCAAAGGTACTCTTGATTATGTTTATGTTGATTTATGGGGTCCTTCTAAGAAGCCCTCACTTCGTGGTGCTCGTTACATGCTTATAATTATTGATGATTACTCTTGAAGGGTTTGGCCTTATTTTTTAAAACAGAAATATGATACTTTTGCTGCTTTTAAGAACTGAAAAGTAACGATAGAAAGATAAACTGAAAGGAAGGTAAAATTGCTTCGTACTGATAATGGTGAAGAATTTTGTTCGCATGTCTTTAATGATTATTGCAGACAAGAAGGCATTGTTAGGTATCATACCATACCCCATACTCCACAACAGAATGGTGTGGCTGAACGGATAAACAGGACCATTATCTCCAGGGCCCGTTGCATGCTGTCTCATGCAAGGATGAGCAAGCGTTTTTGGGCTGAAGCTGCTAATACTGTCTGTTACTTGATAAATAGGTCACCTTCTATTCTACTAAATAAAAAAACTCCTATTGAGGTATGGTCTGGTACGCCTGCTGATTATTTACAGTTAAAAGTTTTTGGATGCACTGCTTATACTCATGTTGACAATGGAAAACTAGAGCTGTTGACAATGGAATCAAAGGCTATAAATTGTGGAATCCTGAAACAGGGAAGACTTTTATGAGCAGGAGTGTTGTATTCAATGAATCTGTGATGTTTACTAACAGTTTGCCCTCAGAACATGTTCTAGAAAAAGAGCTGCAGAGTATGCGCATGCAGGTGGAGCATGTTGATGATGATATAGGTGTGCAGGTGGAGCCTGCTGATGAGCAGGATGACCATAATAATGATGTTGCTGATGATGATGCTCATGATGATGTTCAACAAACTCCTCCTATTTTGCAGCTAGAGGAGAAATTACCTATTGCTCAACGCAAGTCAAAAATGACAGTTATACCTCCTAAACGTCTTATCGAAGAATGTAATTTGTCTTACTATACTTTGAGTTGTGCTGAACAGGTGGAGAATGTTCATGAGCCAGCAACCTATAAAGAAGTTGTTCGTTGTGCTGATAGTGAGAATTGGATTTCTGCTATACATGAGAAGATGCAGTCTCTTGAGAAGAACAGTACATGAAAGGTTGTTCCTTTGCCTAAGAAAAAGAAGACAATAAACTGCAAGTGGATCTTCAAGAGAAATGAGGGTTTATTTCCAAGCGAGCCTCCAAAAGGCAAGGTTAGTTGCAAAAGGCTACAGTCAAATTCCGGGTGTTGATTATAATGATGTGTTCTCTCCAGTGGTAAAACACAGTTCAATTCGTACTTTCTTGAGTATTGTTGCTTCACATGATCTTGAGCTTGAGCAGTTAGATGTGAAGACTGCGTTTTTGCATGGAGAGCTAGAGGAGGACATATACATGGACCAACCGGAAGGGTTCATAGTGCCAGACAAGGAAAAATATGTGTGCAAGTTGAAGCGCTCCTTGTATGGTTTGAAACAGTCCCCTCGTCAGTGGAACAAGAGGTTTGATTCATTTATGTTGTCACATAGTTTCAAAAGATCTAGATATGATAGCTGTGTTTACATCAAGCATGTTAATGGATCACTTATATATTTGCTATTATATGTTGATGATATGCTGATTGCTGCCAAGAGCAAGATTGAAATCACTAAGTTAAAGAAGTTGTTAAGCAGTGAGTTTGATATGAAAGATCTTGGTAGTGCTAAGAAAATTCTTGGTATAAAAATTAGTAGAGACAGAAAATCTGGTTTACTATTTCGTAGTCAACAAAATTATATCAAGAAAGTTCTTCAGCGTTTCAACATGCAAAATGCTAAGGCTGTTAGTACCCCTATTGCACCTCACTTTAAGTTGTCAGCTGCTCAGTGTCCTAGTACAGATGCAGAGATTGAGTACATGTCAAGGGTTCCTTATTCTAATGCTGTTGGGTCTTTGATGTATGCTATGGTTTGCTCTCGTCCAGATTTGTCATATGCTATGAGTCTTGTTAGTAGATATATGTCTAATCCTGGCAAAGAACATTGGAGGGCAGTTCAGTGGATTTTTAGGTACCTCAGAGGCACAGCAGATTCCTGTTTGAAGTTTGGAAGAACTAATAAGGGTCTCATTGGTTATGTAGATTCTGATTATGCTGCTGATCTGGACAGGCGAAGATCAATTACTGGTTATGTGTTTACTATTGGCAGTTGTGCTATGAGTTGGAGGGCTATATTATAGTCTGTTGTTGCTTTGTCTACTACTGAAGCAGAATATATGGCTATTTGTGAAGCATGCAAAGAATTGATATGGTTGAAAGGTTTGTACGCAGAACTCAGTGGAATTGAATCTTGCATAAGTTTGCACTGTGACAGTCAAAGTGCAATTTACCTCACTAAAGATCAGATGTTCCATGAGAGAACTAAGCACATAGATATCAAGTATCATTTTATGCGAGATGTGATTGAAGAAGGTAAGCTGAAGGTATACAAGATTAGTACTCATCATAATCCTGCTGATATGATAACAAAGCTTGTTCCTGTTGCTAAGTTTGAGTTATGCTCAAGCTTAGTTAGTTTAATTGAATAGTCCAAGAGACTATTGTTGGCACCAGTGGTTTTCTATCTTTGTTGTTTAGGATGATGGGTTAATTTATGATACAAGATGAATTTGTCTCAAGGTGGAGTTTGTTGGAGTTGTTCCAAATTCACTACAAGATATAGGCCGGGCTTCTGACGGAGCGAAGTAGAGGCCCAGGCGCATATTCCATGGTATGGTACATATACCCTTGCTAGGGTTTCATGGAGACTTGATTCTCTTGTAAGCCGCCACAGGCGTGTAACCCAAAACTCTTGAGATAGTGAGATTGTTGCTGGCTGATGCCCGTGGTTTTTCTCCTTCGCATTGGAGGGGTTTTCCACATTAAATCATGTGTCTCCGCTGTGATTGATCTTGTTTTACTTCATATTCCATACGTCGTTCATAACACCTACTTTGGTCACCACCGTAGGATTCCATTGAGTGCAGAAGCACCTCACAAATAGCGTGGCCGCCTTGTCGTGAGGACTACGTCGGTCATCATCGTATCTTGGGGATGAGAGATTTGGATATTTAGGACTTGTTTTGTAGATTTGTTGTTAGACCCATATTCACAGACACAGATGGACTCATTTATCATCCACCCGAGTGGCAACATAATTAAGGAGTCAATCTTTTGAGTCCTAAATATCAAGGGAAGAAGGAATTCAAACTTGTATGCTCTGTTGTTCACTCGGGTGGGCTGCTCGTGGGGCCCCAGATGGTATGGGTGGTGGACTTAAGGCCAAGCAAGTCCCCCGACTTTGAGGTCCGAAGTTGGGCCCTTGTTTGGTCCCTAGCCTTGTTGGTCTATCGGTTGTGTAGGCTGACACCGAGTTGCATTGGGTGCTAGGCCCCTTGCCCTAAGATTGAGGCTGCAGGCGCATGTTCCATGGGATGTAGCCCCTGAGTTCACCCATTAGCTGAGCTGTATCTTCCAGGGACTTAGCCGTGATTATGGCTAAGTTCTTGGTCAGTGAGAGTTCTCAAGGTACAGGTACTCTAATATGCATCTACTTGTTCTAACGATCCAAAAGATTACAAATTTGTCTTGTGGGTTTGAAAAGGATCTTGCAAGCTTTAGAGGGGGCGGTGAATAGACCTGTTAAAACAAAACTCAATCGCAGCAGTTAGTAACAGGTGCAGCACTGCCGCACTTTTATGCGACACTGCTGGACAAAACTGCAATAATGCCGTGAGACATAGTAGCTCGAGAGCATAATTCAAAATCTGTCCAATGAAAATAGATCGAGTAAATTACTGATGTTCTTGGGTGGGAGCACATGACGCCTATGTATATGCCCATGAGAGTGAAAGAAAAGATGAGCTCATTCCTATGTTTGCACAACGACATAAATAAGAATTTGTTGCTACCTACTATTGTTGCTTTCATTGTGCTTAGGAACAATAATGATGATGATGTGTAAACTTAGGAAACACAATTCCTATGGCTCTACAACAGATGGAACATGGATACAACATGCACAAGATCGATCTTGGAGTGCAAGCTCATCAAAGTCCAACATTCGGCTCATCAACAACCCAACAGTGCTTTATTGAGAAAACCATAACTCATCCATCCGGAGTGTGATTGGGGTCAATGATCACTTCATGGAAAGCTTGTTTGATAAGCTTTCAAATAGATCTGGTCCCACCTCAATATCACGTCGGAAAGGTCTACAAACCATCATGAGAAGTTGCTGCTATTTCTGCCAAGAGCTATGTCATCATCAAGTAGTAAACAGAGCTTCAGGTATAATGTCATGTTCGCATCTATACCTAGTTCGAGTGTTTTCCTTGGTCCCATAAATCTAGAAAATTACCTGATAGAAATATTTGTTTTCGTCATTGTATTTGTCCTCTCCCATCACCCGTTGTGCCGCTGTAATGTTTCAGTTTGCTTTTCTGAATTTGAGTCCCTGGCCGTGTCATCATATTTGTTGGTTTAATCCAGTCTCAGGGTTGAATCTATTGTTTGCCTTGCAAGTCAAAAAAAAATCTGGCGTGGGCATTTAGGTTCCTATCTGTTGGTCTCGCGCAATGCAATTGGAGTCTCTTTTTGAATAAAATATCTTTCTTTTAGGAGCACCTACGTTTCCAGCCGGCATATCAGACTAAAAAAAAGTGTCGTGGGCATTTATTTCCAAATTCATATAATACTTCCTTTAGAATGCAATAATCCTCTCTTGGCTTTTGGTTAGTCAGTTGTCATCCTTTGTTGCACGAAGCGAGAATTTTTCATGTGCATATCAGACTAAGTGTCGTACTGCTAGCTTGCCTTTTGAAAGCAACGAGACGACACAAGTATTCCGAGTGATTGATTTTCCTTGATCCTAGCTACCGTGTTTCACTCGTTTATCCCCCTACCCAGCAGCACTTGGTCATAACTGTACAAGTGTTTCTATTTTTGACTAGCTATATTTTGCAGCACTTATTACCAAGATAAAAAAAAGCAAAAGACCTAAAGGTGCAAAAAGAGAAAGGAGAAGTCGCATCCAAATCCAAAAGAAGAAAAAAAAAAAGGAAGAGCGAGAAAATAAAGCGAAAAAATTTAGAAGTGCTTAGAGTCATTGTGTTGAGTTGTATTGTTGCTTACTTGAACTAGGTCCAAGATGAGTTTAGACTGGCGACATAAACTTAGGACTACTTTTCAGTTTTGCAATTCTGAATTAAATTATTGCTATTCCTTACTACCATATTTTTTAGCCTCCCAAGCTCGACATATGTACTTCAAATTAGTAAAAAAAAGATCCTTGCAATGTTGGTGACACGCCCTCAGGTATCATGAATCAGTCGCCGGTTGTACCGTCCACCGCTTTGCATTGGTAAGAACCTTTTAAGAACTTGTAAGACATGTGTGAGTGTGTTTCCACCTACCCATATAATAGTTGATAGGGATTTATTTTGATTTCTAACAATATCGAATGAGTTTCTGTTTAAGAGTGAATTGCATGAATTCATGGACCAGATGTTTGCAAGGATGGTTAAAATGAAGAACAATCAGCCATCACTTATAGACTATAATCATCATAGTATGAGAGGTAAATTTACCATACCATGCTTTGTTGGCTTTTATGATGGAGAAGAGTATTTTGATTAGAAGATGGATGTACAACAAGAATTTAATTCCCACCTAGTTTCTTAGATACATAGAGTTAAACAAGCTACTAGTGAATTCAAGGATTTTGCTCAATTCTGGTGGTGAGAACTAGGCAATTTGCATCTACAGCCTCAATCATGAGATAGACTAAAAGAAGCAATGCATGATTGTTTTATTCTTCCTTATAAATATGTAAAGCAGGGTAATATGTCTGTCCAAGAATATTATGCAGAGTTTTCAAAGGTGTAGACTATGTTGTGAGATAGTAGAGGACGCAGAAGATAAAATTGTTCGCTTTCATGGCGGTTTGAGGCATGAAATACATTATATTGTTTATCATAAAGAATTTTACACTATCAACCATTTGTTCCAGCTTACTATGCTTGTAGAAAAGAATTACAGAGATGTCAGCTTAGGAACTGGAGCAACATTGGCAACAACCTCACAAACAAGGTATTAGCAAGGGCGGAGCAAGTGATCGAGCAAGCATTCACAAAGCTTGACACCATGATGAGCAAGCAACCGGCTACCTCCATCGCTGCAATAGCGTCATCACCACCACCTCCCACACCCACTTTAGAGTCTAGTAAAACTTTAAACCCTACTGAAATTGTACAACCTGATAGATTGAGTGCTACTAGTGAGAACAAAGATATTGATATTAAATATGAAAATGATCTAGTACCTAAATTGAAATGTTCTTTTATTCTTGGTACAAAATCTGATATTGTTGAAATTGGTGATGATGTGGTAAATTTGTCCACCACTCATGCTATAATAGAGCAACATTTAGTGGACACGAAATCCGAATTTTTCCTTTGTCACAGAACAATTGTTCTGATAGTGCTTGTAATAAAAAGAATTGTGTGACAATGCTTTTATTATACCTATGCCACAACTAGTGAATGAGCATGATGCTTTTGTTTTGGAACCAAATACTTGTAATGAAAATAAACATTTGTTTCTCATCACTACAGAAAAGAATGAACTAAAATTGTTGCCTAATTTAAATACTTTGGATTATATTGAATTTGATACTCTATGCAGCCTAAATAGTTTGAGGGAAAATTTTAAATGTGCTGAATTCCATGGTTTTCTGGATGTACATATCATTTTATTGGTAATATAATTATAAAGGAGAGTATATGATGCATCATGTTTATATTTGTTCAAACCTGAAATCTCCTTTTGACATGCAAAAATATGATCAGTTGCGGGTTGCAATTGCTATAATCTTGTCGTGTTGAGTTCATCTAGTTTTGTTCTAAAGAAACAGGCTACATTTCAAGAAGAGGAGCACTATTGGTTACTACCTACAACATATCCTCCAGCTATGTCGGGTACTAGTTTTAGGGTACCCGAAGAAGGGGAACTAATGGCCCCCAATGACCGAAATCGAACGGACGATTAAAGGGCGCGACCGCGGTTTCATCCGACCCCCAGGACAGGTTCTGGTTCGCCTGACCCCTAGGGCGCAGGTTCCGCTCGTCCGACCCCTTGGGAACGGGCCTCGCCTCGCCCGACCCTAAGAAGGGGAGCTCCGTCCTGCCCAACCCTGAGGGCGCACGATCACCCTCAGATAGGGCGCAGGCCCAGCAGGGGGCCCGCACTACCTCCAACCACCACAGACGCAAAAGCTCGAGCCCGACGTCAAACCCCTAACACCGGATGGGAATGGGCACACCTCGACACGACCCGTAGTCATGATAGGCCCTGCCTAGGGGGCCCGCGTCACCCACAGCGCCAGGCATGACAGAATGAGGCGCCACGACCGGCTGACGACGGCCGCGCGTGGCGCCAGCGGCAAACAGAGCCACGACATGGAGCCATCTCCATCACCATCAGTGTCACGACGTGGAGACGTCTCCATCATCATCTACAAGACCAGCAGAGCCCGCCTACAGAAGAGGAAATGCGACGCGGCCTGCAGGCTCCCTTCCTCTTAGTTTTTCTCTTTCTCCCTTTTCCCCTCTCTCTCTCATGTACCCCAGGTCCTTCCCTTGGTCCATAAAAGAGAAGGCTGGGCACCCCACCTGAAGGGAGGAGGGCTTTTCAAGCTCTCGGACTTTGGAGATTTCAAACACTCTGAAGCACTTCACCTCCACTTCACCTGTATCAGAGACTTGGGACCTCATCTCTCTCTCGCCAGTTTGTAACCCCTACTACGAACTTCAGTACTGGTAACACGAGCAGCCTCGAACTAGACGTAGGGACATTTTGCCCGAACCAGTATACATCCTTGTGTCCTCTAGCACACCATCTAGGCCAAATGCGCAATCCACAAAATTTACTAGTCGGCATTTTCTAAACACTGACAATTGACGCGCCAGGTAGGGTACTTTTGTGCGTTTCGATGTCCACACTCAGACCACAGATGGCTAGCCACGGTGCGAGCTGGACCCCAGGTGTACACGCGCGTTTTGGGAATCTGGACTTTCTCACCACTACGGAGGGAGGGCTGGCGGTGGCTCTTGCCCCCGTCTAGCCTTCACGCTCTGCCAGCCTCGACACCGCCGTAAAGGTCCTTGAGAAGCTGCAACTGCCTGCCTCAGAGGCCCACACCCTCAGGGGCAACCAGCATCTCGACTTCAACTACGCATAGCCAGAACGCCAACTCTCTGTCTTCCTAGGACCCCAGTCGTCCTAGGAGGACTTACGTCACTTTTCTTTCTTCTATCAGCAACAAGACACAGCTCGCCGAAAGAGAACCGCTCTCCCAGTTGACCCGACAAGCGTTTCTATTTGGGCTACACGACGCTGTCGGGACCGTCGGTCGCCTCGTGGCACGGCACATGCATCCGCCCCCCATGGCCTCCTCCACGGGGAGGACCATACGTCGTCGCGGTGGTGCTCCAACCAAGCACCTACAAGCCCAAGATCATCGATGACCGACTCTTCACTAATGCGTGGAATATTAAACAGATAGTCGCTTCTACCCCTAGTTTCTTCCAAGTCGCTAACGTACTTATGAAAATCATGTTTCTGAAATAAAAGGTACTTTCCCTTATCGGTTGCATTATCATATCCTCAATTTTTAGTGACACCCGACCCCAGCGATGGCTCAGGGTCGAGCCTCACTCGGGGGCTGGTAAGGGTATATACATATTCAAAAACGCCTTTTGCATCTGACCCCTTCTTATGTTTGGGGCCCAAAGCAAGAGGTCATGGAAAACGAACCCTGAGTAAAACTGGGCGAACCGCAAAACCCACACCCCGGCAGCTACGACGCTTTTGCTCTCCAGCGTGATCAGAGTCTTTTTCGCTCGCACCTCAAACTTTGTAACCTTAGCGTCGAGATGGATTGGACCGCACCAACTGACCCTAGCAACAGCCGGGAGTCGGTCCTCACTCGGGAGGGCCGTTATGAGTATCTAATATTCATGAACACTTTTTTTTGCAGCCGACCCCTCTTTACGCTAAGACTTAGAGGTAAGAATCGTGGGAACAAACCCTAAGTAAAGCTGGTCGGACTGCGAAAGGCCTACGCCCCGGCAGCTACTGTACCTTTGCTCACCAATGCAATTAGAGTTTGTTACATGTGCCTTGAACTTTCTAAACTTAGCGTCAAGAGGGATCGGATCGCATCAACCTTTTTACATTAAAAAGGGACAAGTATTTAGATGACAAAAGCTAAAAGTTTGTTCGATCAATCTTAAAGCGAAATACTTGCTTGAATTACAAGTCCCCGGGCACCACGCCCTAGCTCACTAAGGGACAACCTCGTCCTCTATCTGATTCGCTAAATTTTGTGCAGGGGAGGCCACCGTATTCTTGATCTCGTCCAGCTAGGTGTTGGTATAGCGGGGCGCGTAGCCTTGGCTCATCACCGCCAAGTCAATTTTCTCGTAGTGAGAACGTGTGATCGCGAACGACTGATGGATGTCAAAGCGGAGCGCGAGCCTCATGATCTTGTGCGCTCGGTCCGTGATTCGGGTGGCACAAACTACGAGGGAGCTCCCCTCCTGCTCCGAGGTTAGCGAGAGGTTGTCGTAGACTAGGCCGACGGTGGCACGCAAGGCTTCATGCTTGTCATGCTCCTTTTAGAGGGAGCCCCCTAGGTCTCGGCTCTTCACCACCTCCTTTGCAAGCTTATCTTTGAGACCTGCCCAAGCCATTATGCCAATCGTGTCAAAAGGACACCTTAGATCTAGGAAGAAGAATGACACGGGACCTAAAGGCTCACCTTTGATGTCCGACCGAAGTTTGTCCATCTCCCCATGCTGCCGGGACACCTCAGTCTCCAGGGTATGAATTTTTGCCTTGCCCCAACTGACCTCCATGGCAAGCCCGACAGAGACGCCCTCGGCCTTCAACTTCAGGCCCTCTCCTTTTCAACCTCGCTCAGGAGGTTGTTGACCTACCCACGAGCGTCGTTACATTCCTACCGGGTCGAGTCACGCTCTGCGCGGAGCCTTGTCGCGGCTTGGAGAAAATCATCCCACTCCTTTTGAACCCGCTCGGCTTCCACATCATCCTTACGCGCCCTTTCAACCAGGGCCACAACCTTCTCCTCAGCCTGGACGGCGTGCTGACAGGCATCCGCCTCCCTGATTCAGAGATTGGCCACCTCCTCGACAACAAGAGCGAGCTCGGCTGCCCTCTGACGAGCGGCGGTAAGTTTTGCGGTCCGCTCCCCACACAGCCACGCCTTCATGGCAAGACGATCCCAGAAGTCCCTCTCACGATGGACGAACAAGGACTTCTCGTGGCTATGCTCCATGAGGGACTACAAAGGAGACACGGGTTAGAAGCACACGAAGGACAAACAAAGCATGGGAGCATGAATAGATCATACCTGATCGACTGGAGCGATGATGTCACACAGCAAGTCCACCGCGGTCGTTAGAGAGCAGACCGCAAGTCTGGATGGTGCCCCAGTCTTTTGTCTCCTCCCTATCGTCAAGGATGAAAAACGTTGACTCGGTATTTTGCCTCTCGAACACCGGATTTGGGGGCCTCCCCACGTGTGCAACTCGCCGCCCACCCGAACCAAGGCCTAGGATGGCCTTGCACCGACACCAAGTGATGTCGACCCCTCCTGCGGCAACGCCTCCCCCGGAACTGTCCATCCGGTGGCAGCGGGGGTGCGCGGCACGGGCGCGGACACTTGACCCATCGCCATGTTCTCTGTGGATGCCTCAAATGCGTCCACCTCCGTCCGTCCCATCGCGGACATAACCGCTAGAACGGGTGATGGCTCTAGTTGCGCCGTCTCCATCGCGGGCGCCTCAGGCGCGCCCTCCTCCATTTGCCCTATAATGGTCGTAGCAACCCTCACGAACGATAGCTTCGGTAACGTCACCACCATCACGGACATCGCCACCTCCATCCGCGCGGGCAGCAACACCATCTGTGTCGTCTCTTCTGGAGACAAGGCTATCACACCCGGCCGCGGCACGTCTGCCAAAGACACTGTTGTCTCCACCTATGGCGTTGCAACAACACCTAGCCGCACCGCGTCCTCTATGGGTGCCTCATGCGCGCCCTCCCCCACCTACCCAGTAGACGCTGTCGCCGCTGCCGGTGGCACTCTAGTAGATGACGTCGAGGATGCCCCGGTGCCAACCCTCCCCGTCTCTAGCGTGGTGTCAATCGGCCCTTGGCATGTCGGCCGGTGAGCAAGGACCTTCTGTGGCGTGGGCTGTAGGGGAACCCCGTGTCTGTCGACACTACAGAGGTGCAACGCTCAGCCATCGATGAGATTTGTTAAAATAAGAGGAGCAAAGAACTTCTAACTCACCTTGGTGATGCTTTGGGGCCGGCCGCTCCTCGTCGGCGCGCTGTCGCTTCAGTCCCTTTCTCGGCTCGGAGGGCCCGAACAGGGCGGAGTGGCCTGTCTCCATCGGTTCTGAGGGCCCATTATCCTCCACGTGATATGGGAAGGGTCCCAACACTCACAAGGACAAATCCAAGTCCTCATTCGCCAGCTACAACAAGGACAGATCCATGTTGACGATGGATAACGTCAACATTTTATATGTGAATAAACAAGAGAAATGGTTCAAGTATAAGAATATACATAGGTCTAGGGTTTAAACTGATAAATTCCATGAGTTTTGGTGAATCTCTGTTTTCCACAGGATTATTCCAAAAAATGTAGGAAGGGGGACCTAATTGATAAAAAGACGAAACTTGATCGTGACAAAGGATACACTAGAAGACTATAGAAGACACCAAAAGTCACGGGAATGAAAGGGAGGACAAGACGTCACCAGGTGGGGCTGCCTTGTGTTGCCCAGAGAAAGCTCTATGTTTGGTGTTGGTAATTAGTGACAATGCCTAAGTGCTAATCCTATGTCTAAGTTGTATATAGCATATGAGGATTAGTACATTCCAAGGTTGGTGGCAAGATGGACATGGTGATCATGATGGCCACACTTGGATTTGGACTCAACCCTACGTGATCAAGGCAAAGGTATATACTTAAGGGTTGTGTTTTAGTAACCAAGACACCTAGTGGGTGTGATTACATTATAGGATAGATAGCTGTACTATAAAGAGGGGACTGACGTGACTATTGAACTCCTAAGTGCCTCTAGGTGTGCATTTCATAATCATATGCATTTGGATAGAACTAATGACGCCTCTAAAAATGATTGTGAAAATGCTAACACACTCGCACATGACGTGATCACTTGGTGGTGTTAGCACTTTTGCGATGGCGTTGGAGTTTGAGCGGTAGAGAGGGTTCGAGGTCTTCTCTCCCTCCCGCCGAGCTTGCGAGGTGGGATTCAGGCATTTTCGAGGAGTTGAAATGACTATTTTTTCCACTACGCTGGAAGTCAGAAAAGAAACAAAGGTGAACGGAGGTCAGGCGCGCGGGTGTTAGGGTTTGCAACCGGCGCGTCTGGTCCCTCACGGAACCAGAGCATCCGTTTGGGCACCCAGAAGAGTAGAGTGTAGCGAAGAGCTGATCGGACGTGCGGCGCGTCCGGTCACACGCGATCGGATGCGTCTGGTCGTGATGGGAGCTCTCAGGATCGCGACCAGACGTTGGCACTGTCGCGTCCGGTCGTTGCTTGGAGTGCGTCCGGTCGGTGCTTTGCGAGCGTAGGAGCTGTGCGATCGACGTGTCCGGTCAATTCTTGTTGCGCGTCCGATCACTCTAGTGCGTGAATGAGTACTTTTAAGTGACTGTTACGATCGAATGAACGAAATTCAAAGTGAGACACGTGGCATTCATCGGGGAGGTTGCGGTGGAGTGACCGGACGCTGTGTGCGTCCGGTCAGGCCAGACCAGCGCGTCCGGTCACCCCAAGTGTGGCTATTTCATGAGCCAACGACTCTATTCTTTCGAGGGCTCCTATATATACTTGTTGGCCGGCTCACTGCTAACTCTCTTGCATTCTTTGACATACTTGTGAGCACTTTGAGCTAAGCAAACTACCCCTCCTACTCATCTCTCTTGCTTCTTTGCATATTCGAAGTGAGATTGAGTGATCCAAGTGCATTTGCATTGTGAGATTGCATCTAGTTGACACTTGGTGGTTGATTTGCTGTGAGATTCTTATTTCTCTTGGTGGTTGCCGCCACCTAGATGGCTTGGAGCAGCTTGGAGGCATTGGCAAGAGTTGGTGATTGTTTTTGGCCACCTCCGGTGATTGTGTGGGGTTTGTGCCTACCTCGGCGAAGCGCCAAAGGCAACGTTAGTAAATTGCTTGTGTCATTGCAACCTCTTGCCATTTGGTAGGTTCTTGTGGTGCCTTTTGAGAGACTCGGTGTGTGATCGATTAGCCACCGAACCACGTGGTGAAGAGGGACACAACGAGGACTAGCGTGCCGACAAGCACGTGAACCTTGGGATAGATCTTCGTGTCATCATTCTTATTGTGATTAATCGATCCTGGTAGTTATGTATTGTGGAATTCATCTCTTGATCATATTGATTGGTTGGCTCAATACTTCGCCCCTTGGTGATACCCTTCTAACTCTCTCTTGTATTAATTTCTTAGTTATCTTGCTACCTTGTTAGTGTAGCTCTTAGCTTGTGTAGCTAGTTAGCTTTAGTTGTAGCTAAGTTGTGCGCTTTGACTTGTGCAGTTGAGTGCAAATACTAGAATTGTGAATTGGATAGGTGGCTTGTGTCCGCGACTAGGGTTCGCGAGACGGGGAGCGTTCAGGGGACGGCGGCGATCTTCGGCGTCCACGCCGAGGGGTATGTGGCGTCCATCCGTAGCGAGGGTAGGTGGCTGGGCTGGGAACCTTCAAGAAGTGCTCGGATGTGTGGTGCGGTCCACCGTGATGTGGAATAGGTAGGGCTCGGGCTCTCCGCTACTTGCGGCGCGAGACGTGGCTTGGCGGGGGCCGTGGCTGCGGTGACGTGAGGGCATCCGATGGGCGCCGTGGCTTCCGACGGAAGGCAGAGGAGTGCCTCGGTGGTACGGAGAAAGAAGATGACGGCTTGACTTTGACGGAGGGCGGTGGATACAGACGGAGGACAACGCTTCGACGGGCGCTGGAGTCTGCCCTGCGGGCCCTTGCAACGGACGACTTGCATCCGCGAGCGTGCGATTGCATTAACGGATGGGGTATCCAAGGGAACCAGGTGCCGACGCTGCGCGTGCTTCTCACGTGAGTGGAGGTGGCTACTGGGCGGTGCTGGTGCGCTCCGCCTATGAATGTGCTATGCTCGTGGAGGCACAGGCGGCACTTGTCGGGTTGCTCCCCCTGTTTTGGGCCTGGGCCAAACAAGGGCAGCGTGTGCGGTTGTGTTCAAGCTTTGGCATGCTTGCTGTTGGGGCATTAGTACATATATGTATACAATACATACACGTATACACTTGGGCACAGGAGCATGTAGCTTGGTGTAGAGTGCTACCTCACCACGTGCATGCACAGGAATTAGGAGATGGGAAGCTAGGAAGGAGATTACTTTAGAAGAGAGGAGCTACCTCCGGGCACACAGAACCAAATCACATGTGCATCTTACACTACATGGTGCACAAGTTATTTTGTAAATTCAGTTTGAACGAGAGAGAAAGATATTAGGGTCGGTCGGAGAAAAGGTTGTCTTAAGTTGGCTTCACAAGCATGCAACACACATCGCAACAAAAATTTTTGAAAGTCAGGATTTTTATATTACACGGAAACATAGGATGTTACAGTCCTCCCCCCTTATAGGAATCTCGTCCTCGAGATTAAGGTGACACTCAGTCGGTGAAGAGGTGGGGGTGCTGCTTCTGAAGTTCTTCTTCCTCCTCCCACCTCGATGTCCTTCTCAGAACTGGCGTCTGGGTTAGCAGAGGGTAGGGTAGGCATGAGTTAGGTTATTAAGAGGTGAATTATCTTATAAAAACCGTTTTACTACTGCTACACTCAAGCATAAGAAACACCGCAAATAAGAGCCAATCACTTAATCAAACATTACAAACCTATTTCCACGACTAACTAGTCGATTTGGTAAAACAGGGAGGTCTACTAAACGTCTGTTACTTTGATGGGGTAACGCATAGAGAAACGAACTGAGTGGGACAGGGTGGCTCGCGGTGAAGTGAAGTGAGGTAGAGCGAAGGAGAGCGAAGAGAAGCGAAGTGGAGCGACAAAGAGTGAAGTAGACTGGAGGAGGGCGATGGAGAGCGACGACAGATATGAAAGAAAGAAGTTTTGAGGTAAGGCGTGTGAAAGAGGTGAGCCATGCAAGAAAATGCAGCATGGTCGGTATAGCAACCGAAAGTGACAAAATTCGTGTTTGCTCCTTTCGGTCAGTTCTACGGTTTCGTCCAAGGTTTAAGCATCACTCTAGGCTGTCTCGATGGCTTCTAGACTAACATCCGGTTCTAGGTTTGCGACCTACTATCAAGTATGGCTCCGATACCAACTGAAATGAACCAGGATTTCAAAACTTGAAATACCGGCTCCCTTGCCCCTCGGTGATAGTCCCAAGATACCTCAGCTATCACGGGCGTCCACTTTTCAGCTGATTACAAAGTCATACAACACAGATTACAAAAATGGGATTAAAACTCAACCTATTACATCATCTAGGTTTGGGTCAAACAAAACACCGAGGCTCTACTCGTAGCAGCGAAGCTTGGCGAAACTCTAGTCCACGGGCATCCTTGAGAGTGGTCCGCAAACCAACTACCCACCTCAACATCTCTGCAGGCAAAGAATCTGCAAACCGCCAGATGTGTGCAGGCCATGGTCAGCACCGATGAGCTTTAGTGGAAAATAGAAATCAAGGGATCTGGCGATCCTATTAGTTTGGCTAGGGGTTTGCATCCTTAGCGCTTGTAGAAGCATCAAAAGTATAGTAATATAAGGTAAACTTCTCGTAACCCAAACCACAATCTCAACTCAACCTCTCCTCAACTCAACAACACATCTCACATCTCACAACTCTATTCTTCCCTCACAACATCCTCATACTCTCAGTCTAGGCGATGAGGCGGCCTCCGCATGCCCTCATCTCAACGGCCTTAAGCCGGACCTTAGCTTCGGGGGAGAAAAGCAAAGCACAAGGGAAGACTAGCGGGTATGAAACAGTTCACAGGGGTGATCATGACCGAGATCGCGGCTATACGTATAGTTCTAACTCTACAGAGGTTGTACACCTTTAATCCATCAGGATCACCATCATCGACCATGGCCATGGTCTAAGCGATCACCGCTCAAGAACTAGTACATTCCTCCCCAGTCTGCCCCCAAGTGGAGTCGCATACGGCACAACGTATACACTTGGGATCATGATTAGGGTAGCTGGAAAACCCATCGGCATCCTTCTCACCATGCTCCCAGGGGGTACCCCTGTGCACCTCTACTCCCACAGAACTAGCTCAGTCTGCGCTAACTCAATAGAACGGGCCCCGCCCATAACAGGGCCTATGGTGTGCACGCTAACATAGTCCCATGTTCCAGGCATCAACCCACGACGGTCCTTAATTGGCCAAAGCAAGCACCTTCCACCGATACACCACGTGGTCCACCTCTCTCATGTAACCACCTCTCCATACGTCTGTTCCAACATATCCATCATATCCAGCAAAACCAGAATCGGGGTACTCCGCGCACCCATGTGCACCCCTCCAGGGTAAAAAACTCTCACTCTGGCCGGTATATCCAAGAAACAGGTAAGGCAAGGAAAAATCTCCAGAACTCCTCATCATCACCACCCACTCGGGATTCAACGCTCCCGTCGCGCCAACCTACCATCCACATCACGGGAAAAGCCTCACGGCAAACCCCGATCCACTAACCACATCACCAGCCCACCATCACATCACATAACAAAGGTAAAATATGTAATAATGATGGTAGTAAAATGCAAGCAAGCAGGTAGACAATATATAAGTGCGAGCGCGAAGCCGGGTAACAGGGTGAAGAGGTTTCATGCAAGGCAAACAAGGCTCAGGCAAGCATGCATCACATATACTAGCAAAATGAATAAATATAAAGCGCTAGCAATTCTACTTGCAATGCCTAAATAGGTTCTCTAAAAGTAAGGTGCTGCCATGACCCCTGCGATGTCGAGGAGGTAGTGGTACGCGTCTCCAGCAGTCGGGGTCATCCATCTTCAGGTTCCATCACCTCCGGGCGCATCGCCGAACAACGAACTCGGGTCGTCGCTACGTGAAAGGAAACAAAAGACTGCGATAAGAATCAAATAAAACTTGGCAAAACCCTAACTCAACTAGACTCAACTGCTATACTAGGAGGTAGAGAAAGATTTTAGAAAAATTATGAAACTAGTTTCATAATTTTTGGGGCTGGGATGAATATTTGGTGAAATTTGAAGAATGGCAAGGAATTTCTAAAAATAGATAAAGGAGAAAGAGATTAGGGTGGACAAGGCTTGCCCACCAGGTCGCGACTTGGGCCTGGCGCCACCAGTGGGCTGGACGGTTACTTGGGCCCAATCCAGGTAGCAGTTGAAGGGGAAAGGCTTTAGCTGGGCTTGGCTTGGCTTGGTTTGGCTGGGCCTACCTCCCTGCTAGGCTAAAGCAGAGAGGGAAGGAGGCCCATTGCGTTCGCATTCCAGGTGCTCGACGGTGTGTCCACCGGCTGCGGAACTAGGCACGTCGGACGGCGGTCAGGTAGGACGTAGGAGGGCAACCGGGAACGGGGCAAGGCGGTGGCTGGTTAGGGTCTCTGGGCTTCACGCCCTAGCTGCAGGAAGGGAAGGACAGAGGCGACGCTCCAGCAAGTGTTCGGTGGGAGGCCGGCAAGCCTCGGCGGCGGCTGGGTGCTCACGGCGTGGCAATAGGTAGGCGGGGGCATGACCATGGTGGTGTGGTGACTCCATGGCGGTATCTGTGCATGGTCGTGCTAGTGTAGGCAGTGCGCCGTCGCAGTGTTCCGATGAGGCCGCAGGGTGTGCCGATGAGGCAAGGTGGGCTACGTCCGTGCGTGCGCAGGCGTCGTGGCAGCGCGTGCGAGAACGCAGCCATGTGCGAGGGTGCCGGTGACTGCGTGTGGTCCGTGGCGATGGCGGTGGTGCCGCGTCGGCGAGTGCGTGCGGAAGAGCGCGACCGCTGTCGTGGGAGACCGGTGGTTGCAGCGCCGTGCCCCTGGCTGTGCCTGTGTCATGGGCGGTGCTCGGCGTGGGTCCCAGGTCAAGGTGATGCCTTGGGCCAACTAAGGCGAAGATCGCCTGTGCGTGCAGGTGTCCAAGTGATGACCTCAGCCATGGGTGTGGCGTCGGCCGAGGTGGCTTCGCTGTGTCTCACGGTGCGGGCGGTTTGAAGGCTGGACAGACGGGGACGACACAACAAAAGAGCAAGGGAACGACGGAATCTTGTGGGGTTCTGGAGCTCACCAGGGGTTCTGGATGTGGAACATTGGACGTCGGCGTCGTGCAGGCAAAAATGCGCACACCAGCGTGGTGGTGACGGCGTTGCGGCTGCGGCTCAGGGGAGGACGCGTTCTCGAGCGACGTGTCTTGGTGACGAGGCCACAGTGGCTCGCGGTGAAGTCATCGGTGCGTGGCTCCCCTGCCATGAGCGAAAGCATGGCACGAAGGCCGGTTACTGTGCAGGAACAACAACAAGTAGTAGGAGAAAGGTAGAGGCTTTGCTCAGAAAGGTGCTCACCGGTGGCTTGAGAAGTCAAGGCGGTGGTAAGGTGGTCAGGGGCACCATCATGGTGCGTGGCTTGGCGTCGTCGCGGACGCGTCGTGGCTAGATGGTGACAGTCGCCGCGCAGAGGTTGACGACGTGGCTGAGGTTGTGGTGCCATGGGCTCGCCATGGTGGTGCCGCGGCTAGCGAGGCTATGGCTTCATGAAAGAGGTCGGCGGCTCTGGTGGGTTGCATCCAGACATGGAGTCGAGGCTGCGACGTGCACTGCTCCCCGGCGAGTCGAAGATGCGGCTTCACGATGTGGCCGTCGTCATGTGGCCCGATGAGGACATGGTCTCTGGCGAAGGTGATAACAAGGTCGTGCACGGTGCGGCCAGCTCTGACAAGGCGAGTGCAGAGGCCGTGCTTTGGTGCGTCGCGATGAGGAAGCAGAGGAACACGGGAGAGGCAGGGTGGCGGCTGGAAGAGGGAGCTGGTGAGGGCAAGGGCTGCGCCTACCTTTTATGGTCCGCGACTAGGGTTCGCGAGACGGGGAGCGTTCAGGGGACGGCAGCGATCTTTGGCGTCCGCGCCGAGGGGTACGTGGCGTCCATCTGTAGCGAGGGTAGGTGGCTGGGCTGGGAACCTTTGAGAAGTGCTCGGATGTGCGGTGCGGTCCAGCGTGACGCGGAATAGGTAGGGCTCGGGCTCTCCGCTACTTGCGGCGCGAGACGTGGCTTGGCGGGGGCCATGGCTGCGGTCACGTGAGGGCATCCGATGGGCGCCGTGGCTTCCGACGGAAGGCAGAGGAGTGCCTCGGTGGTACGGAGAAAGAAGATGACGGCTCGACTTTGACAGAGGGTGATGGATACAGACAGAGGACAACGCTTCGACGGGCGCTGGAGTCTGCCCTGCGGGCCCTTGCAACGGACGACTTGCATCCGCGAGCGTGCGGTTGCATTAACGGATGGGGTACCCAAGGGAACCAGGTGCCGGCGCTGCGCGTGCTGCTCACGTGAGTGGAGGTGGCTGCTGGGCGGTGCCGATGCGCTCCGCCTACGCATGTGCTGTGCTCGTGGAGGCACAGGCGGCACTTGCCGGGCTGCTCCCCCTGTTTTGGGCCTGGGCCAAACAAGGGCAGCGTGTGCGGTTGTGTTCAAGCTTTGGCATGCTTGCTGTTGGGGCATTAGTACATATATGTATACAATACATACACGTATACACTTGGGCACAGGAGCATGTAGCTTGGTGTAGAGTGCTGCCTCACCACGTGCATGCACAGGAATTAGGAGATGGGAAGCTAGGAAGGAGATTACTTTAGAAGAGAGGAGCTACCTCCGAGCACACAGAACCAAATCACATGTGCATCTTACACTACATGGTGCACAAGTTATTTTGTAAATTTAGTTTGAACGAGAGAGAAAGATATTAGGGTCGGTCGGAGAAAAGGTTGTCTTAAGTTGGCTTCACAAGCATGCAACACACATCGCAACAAAAAATTTTGAAAGTAAGGATTTTTATATTACACGGAAACACAGGATGTTACAGTCCTCCCCCTTATAGGAATCTCGTCCTCGAGATTAAGGTGACACTCAGTCGGTGAAGAGGTGGGGGTGCTGCTTCTGAAGTTCTTCTTCCTCCTCCCACCTCGATGTCCTTCTCAGAACTGGCGTCTAGGTTAGCAGAGGGTAGGGTAGGCTTGAGTTAGGTTATTGAGAGGTGAATTATCTTATAAAAACCGTTTTACTATTGCTACACTCAAGCATAAGAAACACCGCAAATAAGAGCCAATCACTCAATCAAACATTACAAACCTATTTCCACGACTAACTAGTCGATTTGGTAAAATAGGGAGGTCTACTAAACGTCTGTTACTTTGATGGGGTAATGCATAGAGAAACAAACTGAGTGGGACAGGGTGGCTCGCGGTGAAGTGAAGTGAGGTAGAGCGAAGGAGAGCGAAGAGAAGTGAAGTGGAGCGACAAAGAGTGAAGTAGACTGGAGGAGGGCGATGGAGAGCGACGACAGATACGAAAGAAAGAAGTTTTGAGGTAAGGCATGTGAAAGAGGTGAGCCATGCAAGAAAATGCAACATGGTCGGTATAGCAACTGAAAGTGCCAAAATTCATGTTTGCTCCTTTCGGTCAGTTCTACGGTTTCGTCCAAGGTTTAAGCATCACTCTAGGCTGTCTCGATGGCTTCTAGACTAACGTCCGGTTCTAGGTTTGCGACCTACTGTCAAGTATGGCTCCGATACCAACTGAAATGAACCAGGATTTCAAAATTTGAAATACCGGCTCCCTTGCCCCTCGGTGATAGTCCCAAGATACCTCAGCTATCACGGGCGTCCACTTTTCAGCTGATTACAAAGTCATACAACATAGATTACAAAAATGGGATTAAAACTCAACCTATTACATCATCTAAGTTTGGATCAAACAAAACACCGAGGCTCTACTCGTAGCAGCGAAGCTTGGCGAAACTCCAGTCCACGGGCATCCTTGAGAGTGGTCCGCAAACCAACTACCCACCTCAACATCTCTGCAGGCAAAGAATCTGCACACCGCCAGATGTGTGCAGGCCATGGTCAGCACCGATGAGCTTTAGTGGAAAATAGAAATCAAGGGATCTGGCGATCCTATTAGTTTGGCTAGGGGTTTGCATCCTTAGCGCTTGTAGAAGCATCAAAAGTATAGTAATATAAGGTAAACTTCTCATAACCCAAACCACAATCTCAACTCAACCTCTTCTCAACTCAACAACACATCTCACAACTCTCATCTTCCCTCACAACATCCTCATACTCTCAGTCTAGGCGATGAGGCGGCCTCCGCACGCCCTCATCTCAACGGCCTTAAGCCAGACCTTAGCTTCGGGGGAGAAAAGCAAAGCACAAGGGAAGACTAGAGTGTATGAAACAATTCACAGGGGTGATCATTACCGAGATCGCGGCTATACGTATAGTTCTAACTCTGTAGAGGTTGTACACCTTTAATCCATTAGGATCACCATCATCGACCATGGCCCGTGGTCTAAGCGATCACCGCTCAAGAACTAGCACATTCCTCCCCAGTCTGCCCCCAAGTGGAGTTGCATACGGCACAACGTATACACTTGGGATCGTGATTAGGGTAGCCGGAAAACCCATCGGCATCCTTCTCACCATGCTCCCAGGGGGTACCCCTGTGCACCTCTACTCCCACAGAACTGGCTCAGTCTGCGCTAACTCAACAGAACGGGCCCCACCCATAACAGGGCCTATGGTGTGCACGCTAACATAGTCCCATGTTCCAGGCATCAACCCACGACGGTCCTTAATTGGCCAGAGCAAGCACCTTCCACCGATACACCACGTGGTCCACCTCTCTCAGGTAACCACCTCTCCATACGCCTGTTCCAACATATCCATCATATCCAGCAAAACTAGAACCGGGGTACTCCGCGCACCCATGTGCACCCTTCCAGGGTAAAAACCTCTCACTCTGGCCGGTATCTCCAAGAAACAGGTAAGGCAAGGAAAAATCTCCAGAACTCCTCATCATCACCACCCACTCGGGATTCAACTCTCCCGTCGCGCCAACCTACCATCCACATCATGGGAAAAGCCTCACGGCAAACCCCGATCCACTAACCACATCACCAGCCCACCATCACATCACATAACAAAGGTAAAATATGTAATAATGATGGTAGTAAAATGCAAGCAAGCAGGTAGACAATATATAAGTGCGAGCACGAAGCTGGGTAACAGGGTGAAGAGGTTTCAAGCAAGGCAAACATGGCTCAGGCAAGCATGCATCACATATACTAGCAAAATGAATAAATATAAAGCGCTAGCAATTCTACTTGCAATGCCTAAATAGGTTCTCTAAAAGTAAGGTGCTGCCATGACACCTGCGATGTCGAGGAGGTAGTGGTACGCGTCTCCAGTAGTCGGGGTCATCCATCTTCAGGTTCCATCACCTCCGGGCGCATCGCCGAACAACGAACTCGGGTCGTCGCTACGCGAAAGGAAACAAAAGACTGCGATAAGAATCAAATAAAACTTGGCAAAACCCTAACTCAACTAGACTCAACTGCTATACTAGGAGGTAGAGAAAGATTTTAGAAAAATTATGAAACTAGTTTTATAATTTTTGGGCCTAGGATGAATATTTGGTGAAATTTGAAGAATGGCAAGGAATTTCTAAAAACAGATAAAGGAGAAAGAGATTAGGGTGGACAAGGCTTGCCCACCAGGTCGCGACTTGGGCCTGGCGCCACCAGTGGGCTGGACGGTTACTTGGGCCCAATCCAGGTAGTAGTTGAAGGGGAAAGGCTTTAGCTGGGCTTGGCTTGGCTTGGTTTGGCTGGGCCTACCTCCCTGCTGGGCTAAAGCAGAGAGGGAAGGAGGCCCATTGCGTTCGCACTCCAGGTGCTCGACGGTGTGTCCACCGGCTACGGAACTGGGCACGTCGGACAGCGGTCAGGTAGGACGTAGGAGGGCAACCGGGAACGGGGCAAGGCGGTGGCTGGTGAGGGTCTCTGGGCTTCACGCCCTAGCTGCAGGAAGGGAAGGACAGAGGCGACGCTCCAGCAAGTGTTCGGTGGGAGGCCGGCAAGCCTCGGCGGCGGCCGGGTGCTCACGGCGTGGCGATAGGTAGGCGGGGGCATGACCATGGTGGTGTGGTGACTCCATGGCGGTATCTGTGCATGGTCGTGCTGGTGTAGGCAGTGCGCTATCGCAGTGTTCCGATGAGGCCGCAGGGTGTGCCGACGAGGCAAGGTGGGCTGCGTCCGTGCGTGCGCAGGTGTCGTGGCAGCGCGTGCAAGAACGCAGCCGCGTGCGAGGGTGCCGGTGACCGCGTGTGGTCCGCGGCGATGGCGGTGGTGCCGCGTCGGCGAGTGTTTGCGGAAGAGCGCGACCGCTGTCGTGGGAGACCGGTGGTTGCAACGCCGTGCCCCTGGCTGTGCCTGTGTCGTTGGCGGTGCTCGGCGTGGGTCCTAGGTCAAGGTGATGCCTTGGGCCAACTAAGGCGAAGATCGCCTGTGCGTGCAGGTGTCCAGGTGATGACCTCGGCCATGGGTGTGGCGTCGGCCGAGGTGGCTTCGCTGTGTCTCACGGTGCGGGCGGTTTGAAGGCTGGACAGACGGGGACGACACAGCGAAAGAGCAAGGGAACGACAGAATCTTGTGGGGTTCTCGAGCTCACCAGGGGTTCCGGACGTGGAACGTTGGACATCGGCGTCGTGCAGGCAAAAACACGCACACCAGCGTGGTGGTGACGGCATTGCGGCTGCGGCTCAGGGGAGGACGCGTTCTCGAGCGACGTGTCTTGGTGACGAGGCCATAGTGGCTCGCGGTGAAGTCATCGGTGCGTGGCTCCCCTGCCATGAGCGAAAGCACGGCATGAAGGCCGGTTACTGTGCAGGAACAACAACAAGTAGTAGGAGAAAGGTAGAGGCTTTGCTCAGTGTTGATGCAAAAGTAGATCTGCAAACACAAAGGGCTAATACCCGAATTCGATATCCAAAGCGTGCCAGTCGATTTGACCTGTTAATCGACAAGGATGAAGATACGAGCACTTTGGTCCTGACAACAGCGATACACCCGGAAGTCACGGCCAAGAGGTACTCACGTGGAACTCGAGGATTGCCGAAGATTGCACTGGAGCGATGCAACTCGCCGAATCGATGAGAACTCGTAATAAAAAAGAAAAAATACGTAAATTGATGAAGTCATCGAAAGTAGATGTAAATAAGAATAAAAGTTGTTTTTGATATATTGATTGATATCTCTTACATTGCCCTTCACCCTATATTTATACCCTGATCTACAGAAACATAACCAAATACGACTAGGACACTAAATCCACATCTATGGAAACACACGACTTTGACACAACTCAAACTCTATTAAACATATATAAGGAATTTAATTCCTATCTTATTCCATAGTCCGCCTCAGTCACGATGTTATTCTCATCGACTTCCTTTTTATCGGCAAAATTCCTGTTCCATCGGCAGCAACCTTCAAACCATCTTTCATCGGCATCGGCAATAATACCCTTAACCCTATCGGCAACATTTCAACTTGAACCCATACGCCGTTACCACTCATAAGCAAACCCATTTTTCATCAGCTATCAATCTACACAATAATCTTTCCCCTGCTGATTAGCCTTTCTTGACCATCTTGACACGTGCTAAAAAACGATGTCAACACATGCCCCCCAATTTCGGAGTATAAGATATTAATGCTCTAAAATTTACTCCAGATAATGCCTGCCATTACCTATTTTTCAACCCATTCTCTAAGCATAACATGATCTGTTACCAAATTTAATTAAATCTAAATCTAATCCATGTATCTCAGTAAATATCGCACATTTTTCCCAAAATAACAATCCATCGGCAAGATCTTATCATAGCAACATCACCATTTTAAAACAGAAAGATCCTGTATCAGAATATCCTTCAAGTCATGATTACTTGCCATGCCATCAAATCTTCTGCACAATCCCTTGATTATCGTGCGAACAGTTACCATATCTATCTGAACCACCTTGATCCATCCGCGTACGGCATAGAGATAAGTCAAGAATACCCCTACCCCAAATGGCCTATAAATAGATTTCTCCGAACTGCTCATCTTCTACCTTCAAACTGCAACCTTTAGCATTCTCTCTCCAGCGGCAACCCTAACTGCGCATCCTCAACCCACCAGAGCTCACTCCATCGTCATTTTCCAATCACCAGCTCATGCCCTCATCCTTCTCGAAACAATGGCGGTCAACTTCAACGTCCCTGTGGTTCGTTTTCATTACTTTTACTTCGACCCTTTTAGCCCCTTGCGAATTCTTACAGTTGGTATATTTTTTTTTACTTCTTCCATTTTCTTGAACTTCCAAACTCAGGAACTCCGCAACACACTGGTTATTCCAACCAATCAACCTCCCCTCCATTGCCTAGGTCCAATGGGTGATCCAGATCCAACTGACCTGATCAACGCAGAAGCTAATCGTATTCCCTTCAAAGCTCAAAACTTCTCTTTGAATCTATGGAAAGATACATTTTGATCTTGGCCCAAACCTACCAGAGGGTGGAAAAACTGGTACTTGAGAGTCAACAGATCAATGCAAGTGTTCTAGGCAGAACGGAAGATAGATCAATGTATCAGGCTATCCATTGCCGATATGCAAAGGAATGAATCCATGATGATAGCTGCCGCTTATTTTTGGTCAGATACCACAAACACCTTCATGTTCGGTCATGGCCCATGTGCCCCTACTCTTGCCGATGTATATATGCTCACCGGCTTGGATATCTCAACTGTCGATGAAGGCCACATTTTTGGTAGAAAAACTGAGTATAGAGTAAATACACGCAACATTAGAGGCTGGACAGGATACATCCAAGAGTACCAAAAAACTGGTACTGTCAACCAAAGGGAACATGCCATATTCCCGAATATGTGGTTGGAGAAGTTTATCTTCTGTGGTCGATCGGTAGGACCAACTAACGCCTTCCTTCCAGCAGCGGAACTCTTGGCCAACGGTGTCAGATTCCCACTTGGCCGATACCTCCTGAGCTCATCTTACTACCTTCTCCACCAAGTGTCCCAGAAGCTTCTACTTGGCGAACCCATCGGCAATCTGGGAGGCCCGTGGTGGTTCATCAATATGTGGTTAAACGCTCACATGCATAAACGTCTACAATGGGATTTCTTTGCCCAAGAATTCCCACGAGAGATCGCCGAAGATTACATCCTTGGAGACGATGAATCGGCAACACGCCCTCCTCTCAACTTAGGCGAAGCCATAATCGTCCTTCCTGGAACAGAATCCAATGAAGATCAAATTGGTAGGTTTTTCAGAATTTCTACCATGGTCTCCCTCGTGATCTCAGAGCTTGGGTACCCTATATCGATGAGGATAACAAGTTCCCTCTTCTTTTCAATTTTGCCAATAGTGATCTGAACCAAGATAATGATCTTATGATGGCTATTATTACCCCTAGAGCAATCCCAGTAAACACATTTGGCAACGGGAAGAATTCCCATATCACTTATGAATTCTACAATCCATCGGCAGTGTCTCGCCAATTAGCCTTTGGGCAACTGCCGATCAAACTATGCTTTGCCGATGTAATTAAGCCCAGAGAAATTATTACAACTGGGACTAAATGGAGTAGAGTAGTAAGACTTGCTCCTAATGCCGATATTTCAAATGTTGATCTCTCCGCCTGGTCACCAGCGTCTTTCATCACAGAGTCATATAAGCAATGGTGGCAAGAGTGGAAAGAACAGTTATTTTCAACATCCGTTCATACATATCGGCACATGATCGATCCCGACTACGCTGTTCCTGACGATGCAGTGAGTTCCTTTTAACTTTCGTCTCTCTCCTTCTTTTTATATGTATATTGGTAACTAATCTTCCCTGAAACAGGCCAATAATCCAGTTTCATCAATAAGCAAAAGTGGAAGACCCTTCAACCTCCACCCTATTTCTCCAGCCTCAACAATTGGCTACAACGCCCCTACCTTAGAGGCCCTAACCTTCCAGAGGACTCGTGCCAAAACTATCACCTCCAGACCAAGACTAGCAACATCCAAGGCCACTCCAATGGCTACTGCTTCAAGTCTAATCAAGGCTTTTAAGGTAATAACCTTGCTTACTTTGTTTTTCTGTCGATGCATACTATATTAACATATAACTATCAGGACGTGAGAGCTGTAGCTGGATCGTCATTAGTAACTCTTCCAATATCAAGCACCACGACCTCTACTCCTTCTTCAGAGGTATTCTCTTATTTTTACATTCTTTCTGTTAAATATCCAATCTTATACTCGTTTTTGCAGCAACAAACGGGCACATCGGCAAGCACACTAAGTATGCAAGCTCCCCAATCAGCACATGTCAATGCCCCCCAGCCAATTATCGCTGAGGTCCAAACGAAGCGCAAAGCTTTAACCGATGCTGAAGCTCAACAAAAGCGACAGAAATCTACACTAGCTCCTTCATCCGTTCTAACACTTCAAGGGCCGACTACTGATGAAGTTGTAGAAGACATTCCATCGGCATCCCCTGTCGATCCTTCGCATGATCTTTTTCAAACCGCTCCTTCAAGCCAAGTTCAAGAAATTGCCCTGAAGCAGGTAAACCGATTAACTATTTGGTTTATAATATCCCCAGACATCACAAATAGGATTCCTAACTCCCTTTATTTCATAGGAACAAGATTCTCTCGATAGCTTGTTTTCTTTTGCTATCAACATCTCCGATGATGACGGAGAAGAAGCGAGCTCTTCCCTGGCATTGGGAGCAATATCGGCAGATACCTACGGCAAACTAGAAGTTCTCCTAAATCTGCTGCAACAAGATACTGCTCAACTGGTGATTGATTCCGATCCTGCAAGGACCATCTTTAAAACACTCCGTGGCCAAGTCCCTGCCGATGTTGAAGAAATCATCTTCCCAGCAGTCTATCTGGAGAGCAGACAACTTCAATATCAAAAGGTTGTTCATCGTATTGCCGACAGAGCAGCTCAGGCTCAACTTAAGGAAGAAATGCTACAGCTGAAACAAACTGCCGATGAGAAGCATAAAAACATCAGCAACTTGCAAGCCTCCGAAGCTGATCTTGAACAGAAAATTTTAGACCTATCGGCAAAAAGGGCAGCTCTGCTAGCTGAACTGGAAAAGGTTGAAACAGCCCTGACTCAAGTCAAGCAAGAAAAAGACCATCTTCCTGACGCTATCAAGACCCTTCAACAAGAACGAGACATCCAAGCTCGCAAGGCCCTGGTTCTCAAGAAGAAACTCAAGCCTATAGAAGGAAGTGCCGATGAAGATGCCAAGGAATTAAAAGAAACCGATGAAATTCGCCTGCGTGCGATATCAGCTATCCATGCTTTGTTAAATTAACGCATCGGCAATGATTGATACTTTGTTTTGACTCTAGCCGATAGGATTGTTATCGGCAATTACTCTTTTATGCATCCATCCAGATACTAGGATAATATTTCTTTAAATATTTTCCATTTAATGCTCTAGGAAATACAATTCCTTTAAGAGTTTCAAGAATATATGCATTACCAGGAATAGATTGATTTATCCGATATGGACCTTCCCAATTAGGTGACCATTTGCCAAACTTAGAACTTTTAGTCCCAATCGGTAAAATCAATTTCCAAACCAATTCTCCATCGACAAATTTCTTTACCTTCACCTTCTTATCATACCATCTAGCTACTCTTTTCTTATTCTCATCGATGCTAACTAAAGCTTTTAACCGATGATCTGCTACATCTTCCAACTCATCCTTCATAAGGATATCATAATCATCGGCTGTCAATTGATCTTGAGAGTGTATTCGCCTAGAACAAATTTTAATTTCCCAAGGTAAGACTGCATCATGTCCATACACCAACTGATAAGGTGTTACCTTGGTTGCACCATGACACGCCATCCGATATGACCACAAAGCTTCATTTAATACTGTATGCCACTTCTTAGGATACTCTTTAATCTTGCGCTTAATAAGCTTGATAATTCCTTTATTAGATGCTTTAGCCTGACCATTAGCCTGGGCATAATACGGTGAAGAATTCAAAACTTTAATCCCCATTCCTATAGCAAACTCATCAAATTCACCCGATGTAAACATAGTGCCCTGATCGGTAGTGATGGTTTGAGAAATGCCAAATCGGTAAACAATATGCTCCTTCACAAAATCAATCATATTAGCTGATGTCACCTTTTTTAAAGAAATTGCTTCAACCCACTTTGTGAAATAATCGGTAGCAACCAGAATAAACTTATGCCCTTTACTCGATGGTGGATAAATCTGACCGATGAGATCAATAGCCCAACCCCAGAACGGCCAAGGCTTAATTATAGGGTTCATAGCCGATGCGGGTGCTCTTTGAATATTACCAAATTTCTGACATTCCAGACATCCTTTAAAATATTTAAAACAATCTTCAAGAATAGTCGGTCAATAATATCCATTTCTTCTGATCATCCATTTCATCTTGAAGGCTGACTGATGAGCCCCACATACTCCTTCATGAATTTCAACCATCAGGCCTTTTGATTCCTCTATACTAACACACCTGAGTAAAACTCCATCTATGGTACGATAATACAATTCATCATTGAGGAGTACATACTTGGTAGCTTAGAACCTTATACGTCTTTCAACCTTTTTAGATGGATTCTTTAAGTAATCAATAATTTCCTTCCTCCAGTCATCGGTATCAGCTGCCGATATTAATATTTCTTGAACAGGTTGATACCCTAAAGCATGCTGAGCCAATCGGTTAGCCTCTTTATTATGCATCCGAGAAATATGTTCCAGATGAAAACTCCTGAACCCTTTTAATAATTTTAAACACTTTTCATGATATGAAATTATAATTTCATTTCGGCATTCATAAACCCCAGTCAACTAATTTATAACTAACATAGAATCACCGAAGATCTCAACAGCATCAGCACGTACTTCCTTGGGCAATTCTAACCCTTTTATCAGGGCTTGGTACTCAGCTTGATTGTTTGTCGATGTAGCAACAATCGGCAATGAGAACTCATACTTCTTCCCCTAAGGGGAAATTAATACGATACCAATGCCTGCCCATTCACTACAAGTAGACCCATCAAAGAAAAGTGTCCACGGAGCAATTTCTAGGGAATCCACCGTGTTGCAATGTTGAGTAACGAAATCGGCCATAACCTGTCCTTTAACTGCCTTAGCCGATTCATAACGTAGGTCAAATTCTGATAATGCTAAAATCCATTTACCAAACCTACCATTCAATATCGGCATTGACAACATATACTTGACCACGTCATCTTTGCATATGACAGTACATTCAGCCGATAGTAAATAATGTCTCAGCTTAATACAAGAAAAGTATAAACATAGACATAATTTCTCAATGGCCGAATACCTGATTTCAACATCTATTAACCGTCTGCTCAAATAATAGATAACACGCTCCTTTCCTTCAAACTCTTGAATAAGAGTTGAACCGATAACAGTATCTTTAATTGATAAATACAATCTGAAAGGTTTTCCATGTTGGGGTGGAACTAACACTGGAGGATTTGTTAAATAACTCTTAATTTCATCTAAGGCTAATTGTTGTTCATCCCCCCATTTAAATTCCTGATCGGCTTTCAATTTCAATAATGGACTAAAAGCCTTGATCTTACCTGACAAATTAGATATGAATCTTCTGATGAAATTAATCTTACCGATCAAGGATTGTAATTTAGTTTTATCGGTAGGAGCAACAATCTTGTTGATTGCCTCAATAGATTTTCTACTAATTTCAATATCTCGCTGATGCACCATAAAACCCAAGAATTGTCCTGCCGATACACCAAATGCACATTTATTAGGATTCATCTTTAATCCATGTTTTCTTGTGCACTCCAATATCTTCTGTAGATCGGTTAGATGCTTTGTGATGTCTCCAGACTTAATTACTATGTCATCAATGTAGATTTCCACCAGCGTGCCGATATATTCATGGAAAATAAAGTTCATAGCTCTTTGATAAGTAGCACCAGCATTTTTCAAACCAAATGTCATAACTATCCACTCAAATAATCTCACATGTCCTGGACATCTAAAAGCAGTCTTAGAAATATCTTCTTCAACCATGAATATTTGATTATAACCTGCATTACCATCCATGAAACTGATAATCTGATGCCCTGCTGCAGCATCAATCAACAAGTCAGCAATCGGCATTGGGTATCCATCCATCGGTGTAGCCTTATTGAGATTCCTAAAATCAATACAAACACGAAGTTTCCCATTTTTCTTGTATACAGGAACTACATTAGAAATCCACTCTGCATATCGACATTGCCGAATAAACTTTGCCTCAATTAATTTAGTTATTTCGGCCTTAATATCAGGAAGTATATTAGGATTGCAGCGGCGTGCTGGCTGCTAATGTGGCCGAAATCTAGATTTAATAGGCAACCGATGTTCAACTATAGATCGGTCTAACCCAGGCATTTCAGTATAATCCCAAGCAAAACAATCTTTATATTCTTTTAACAAATCAACTAGTTGCTGTTTACACTTGGAATTTAACTTATCGCTAATAAAAGTGGGCCTTGGTCCATCGCCTTCACCAATATCTACTTCTATTAAATCATCTGCCGATGTAAATCCTTGACCTAATTTTCCATCATCGGCAAATCTATCCATTAAAACTCTTCTTCAGAACCGACTGCTTGGATCGGTAGAATTTCGTAATCGGCAACCTTGAGGAACTCTTTTTCCCAAGCTTCTCCTGATATGCATCTAGTCTGCTCATAAGTGTCTGATTTTGCCAATGCGATGATATAAGAAGAATCACCAGGAACAACTTCAATTTTGTCTCCAACCCATTGTATAAGACACTGATGCATTGTAGAAGGAACACAACAATTAGCATGAATCCAATCCCTTCCTAAAAGCAGATTATATGCACCCTTGCCATTAATAATAAAGAAAGTTGTCGGTAAGGTTTTACTGCCAATGGTCAATTCAACACACACTGCCCCTTTAGCTGGTGATACATTGCCTTCAAAATCCTTTAGCATCATATCAGTCTTAGTTAAGTCTTGATCTCCCTTACCAAGCTTCCGATACATCATATAAGGCATAATATTAATTGCAGCCCCTCCATCAATAAGTATCTTAGATATAGGCTGCCCATCAACTCTGCCTTTTACAAACAAAGCCTTGAGGTGTTGTCTCTCATCATCGACAGGCTTCTCAAAAATAGCCATCATTGGATCTAGTGTTAATTGAGCTATTTGGTCAGAGAAAACAACTTCTTCTTCGCTATCAGATAGAGCCAAAAATTCCATCGGCAACATAAACACCATATTGATATCTGCCGATGGGCTTTTATTTTTGTGCCTTATCTGCCACTGCTGATTACCAGATTTCTTATTGGAGGGACTTCCTTCTTGGTAAAAGTCTTTTTGACGCTCTCGCTGCAATTTCCTCTTCTGTGTCTTTGTCAAACCCTCTGGACACCATTGAGGAAGTTTAGTTTTCCACACTGGCTGATAGGTCCTGGTTGTCTCTACACGACGTATGTTAGGATCCCTGTAAAATATTTCTTCATCAGGAACTCTTGCATTTGCCATCTCTTCAAGTTCCTCTTGGTTTCTCGGAAAATATGCACCGTGTTTACCAAGCCTTTCATGTACACTAAGCCTGCCCCCCAGCCGATCATATGCTGATGCTCTCCTTCTGATCGGCTTATTAATGGACAAACCTTGATTACCAGATCGAAATCTCCTTATAGGATGATTAACTCCATAATAACCATTGCACTCTAGGCAATCTTCAATAGTAGGTAACTTAATACCTTTCTCCCAACAATGAATAAAAAACAGACAATTCCAATGATCCTTATGCCGATTCCATTCTTCTTGACGTCTTTCCTCTTGCTGTTGTCGATATCGATCCCTTCGCTGACGCCAGCCTTCCTGTTGTCTTTAAATAATCATGATGCCAGATCGAGGAGGCTTTCCAGAACTGCCACCTTCTGTCAATAGCCCCTTGCCTTTTACATCATCGGTAGTTATACGATGTTGGGGATCTACTGATGCATTCTTTTTAGCCGCTTCCGATGTCAACACCTTAATTTTACCTTCAGTATTCAACATATTTGCTGGAAAAGGATGTTGATCAATTTTCATCGGCTTCTGAATTTTGGAATTGCCAAATTTTATTCTCCCAGACTCAATAGCTAACTGTAATTGTTGTCTAAATACTTTGCACTCATTTGTACTGTGTGAAGTTGCATTATGCCATTTGCAATACAGCATATGTTTCAATTCTTCTGCCGATGGGATCACATGATTAGGTGACAACTTAATCTGGCCCTCCTGAAGCAAAAGATCAAATATCTTATCGGCTTTGGTGACGTCGAAAGTAAACTTCTCCGGCTCTTTGTGACCAAAGGGACAAGATATCGGTTTTTTATTCTTAACCCACTCAGCCAAACCGATAACTGGTTCTTCATCCGAATCAGAATTTTCTACTTCTTCGACAAATGAAACTTTCTTATTCCAATTCCTTTTAGGTTCAAAAACCCTAGTATCTTGATCAGAAATTCTTTGCACTAGATGACTTAGGCTTTCGAACTCCTGAGAAGCATATTTATCCTTAAGATGTGGCAATAATCCCTGAAAGGCCAAATCGGCAAGCTGCCGATCATCCAACACCAGGCTATAACATTTGTTCTTTACATCTTGTAGCCTTTGCACAAAGCCTTCTACCGATTCATCATTGCGTTGTTTCATCTTTACCAAATCGGTAAGCTTCTTTTCGTGAACCCCAGCAAAGAAATACTTATGAAATTGCTTTTCCAGATCAGCCCAAGTAATAATAGAATTTGGCGGTAGTGAGATAAACCATGTAAATCCTGATCCAGATAGAGATGATGAAAACAAACGAACTCTTAATTCATCTCTACAAGCTGCCTCTCCACATTGAATAATAAAACGATTAACATGCTCCATGGTTGATGTATCATCCTGCCCAGAAAACTTGGTGAAATCTGGCACCTTGTAACGATTTGGGAGAGGAATTAAATCATATGCCAGAGGATACGGAGTCCGATAAGAATAAGTATTAACTTTGGGCTTGATCCCAAACTGATCCTTCATGATCTCTGCTATTTTATCAGCCCAAAAAGCATCAACATCTTGTTGACGATATGGTTGAATCTCCACTGGAGGTACTTGCTGATACCCTTCTGTATATCTTTGTGGTTCACGATCTCCAGCAATTGGCATATTTGTTACTATCTGTGGTCCATTAACCTGCTGAAAAGGGTTCATCGGTTGAGCTGCCGATGTTTGATTCTGAAAAACAGCATGCATGTGACCTTGATGAACACCTGTGGTTTGCTGATTTGGCTGAACTGAATGTTGAGTGGGAAACTGCCCTGGCCAATTATTAGCGTTCATCGGTACAAAATTTGCCGATGGTTGGTAACTTGTTTGCATTGCCGGATAATTACAATTAACTTGAGGTAAAACCTGGACTCCAGGTTGACTTACGATTGGAGCCTTCTGTTGCATCGGTAACAAATTTGCCGATGGACTTGAACTAGATGTTTGTCCCAAAGACACCTGGAAACCCCCTAGAGTTGGTTGTACTGTAGTTGCTATAGTATATTGAGGTACTTGAGCTATTGGTGAACCGGCCGATAGCATAGGAGCTTTTCCCGTTGCATCAAACACTTGAGGTGATCCGTGGTTAAAAGTAGATGGCTCTGGAGGCATACCATATCTCCACCAATTAGCAGGAGTCTGATTATTCTATGGTACAGGGCTTGATAAAACTGATGCTGATAGATCTGTATTAAGCTGAACTCGTCCTGATAATGCTGAATCCGGACGCATCGGTGTAGATTGTACATTAGATAAACCTGCTGATACCGGAAGAGAAGAAATCTCTATACCCCCAACGGCCGGGGGAGCCGATGGAGCAACAGCAGATGCTGATTCTGGTTGATGATAAGCAGGTCCAACGTAACGAGGTAACGCTTGCCCTTCTTTGAAAGTTCGAATCACAGCATTATGAACAGTATTGGACAGCACATTAGAATGATTAATTAAAGCATGATTCACTGTAGAATTAACCATCTCTTGAAGTTTACCCGGATCGGAATCAAAGGTAACTTGCCGAGGCAACGGCAAGTCTTGCTTCTAGATGACTTGTCCACTTTTGTTCAAACTGAATGACTTCAAGCAGAGCTGTCTATATTCTTGTATAGCTCTTTCCATAGCCTGCTTCTGATCATCCTTAAGATCTTCTTCTATCACCTCGATGATGTTCCCCGCATCAATCTCAGGATTAAGCATCTTGACTAGATCTGTCCCACCGGGCGTGCCAAAAGATGTGTTGATGCAAAAGTAGATCTGCAAACACAAAGGGCTAATACCCGAATTCGATATCCAAAGCGTGCCAGTCGATTTGACCTGTTAATCGACAAGGATGAAGATACGAGCACTTTGGTCCTGACAACAGCGATACGCCCGGAAGTCACGGCCAAGAGGTACTCACGCGGAACTCAAGGATTACCGAAGATTGCACTGGAGCGATGCAACTCGCCGAATCGATGGGAACTCGTAATAAAAAGAAAAAATACGTAAATTGACGAAGTCGTCGAAAGTAGATGTAAATAAGAATAAAAGTTGTTTTTGATATATTGATTGATGTCTCTTACATTGCCCTTCACCCTATATTTATACCTTGATCTACAGAAACATAACCAAATACGACTAGGACACTAAATCCACATCTATGGAAACACACGACTTTGACACAACTCAAACTCTATTAAACATATATAAGGAATTTAATTCCTATCTTATTCCATAGTCCGCCTCAGTCACGATGGTATTCTCATCGACTTCCTTTTTATCGGCAAAATTCCTGTTCCATCGACAGCAACCTTCAAACCATCTTTCATCGGCATCGGCAATAATACCCTTAACCCTATCGGCAACATTTCAACTTGAACCCATATGCCGTTACCACTCATAAGCAAACCCATTTTTCATCAGCTATCAATCTACACAATAATCTTTCCCCTGCTGATTAGCCTTTCTTGACCATCTTGACACGTGCTAAAAAACGATGTCAACACTCAGAAAGGTGCTCACCGGTGGCTTGAGAAGTCAAGGTGGTGGTAAGGTGGTCAGGGGCACCATCATGGTGCGCGGCTTGGCGTCGCCGCGGACGCATCACGGCTACATGGCGACGGTCGCCGCGCAGAGGTTGACGACGTGGCCGAGGTTGTGGTGCCACGGGCTCGCCATGGTGGTGCCGCGGCTAGCGAGGCTATGGCTTCATGAAAGAGGTCGGCGGCTCTGGTGGGTTGCATCCAGACATGGAGTCGAGGCTGCGACGTGCACTGCTCCCCGGCGAGTCGAAGATGCGGCTTCACGATGTGGCTGTCGTCATGTGGCCCGATGAGGACAAGGTCTCTGGCGAAGGTGATAACGAGGTCGTGCATGGTGCGGCCGGCTCCGACAAGGCGAGTGCAGAGGCCGTGCTTTGGCGCGTCGCGGTGAGGAAGCAGAGGAACACGGGAGAGGCAGGGTGGCGGCTGGAAGAGGGAGCTGGTGAGGGCAAGGGCTGCGCCCAGCTTTTATGGTCCGCGACTAGGGTTCGCGAGACGGGGAGCATTCAGGGGACGGCAGCAATCTTTGGCGTCCGCGCCGAGGGGTACGTGGCGTCCATCCGTAGCGAGGGTAGGTGGCTGGGCTGGGAACCTTCGAGAAGTGCTCGGATGTGCGGTGTGGTCCAGCGCGACGCGGAATAGGTAGGGCTCGGGCTCTCCGCTACTTGCGGCACGAGACGTGGCTTGGCGGGGGCCATGGCTGCGGTCACGTGAGGGCATCCGATGGGCGCCGTGGCTTCCGACGGAAGGCAGAGGAGTGCCTCGGTGGTACGGAGAAAGAAGATGACGGCTCAACTTTGATGGAGGGCGATGGATACGGACAGAGGACAACGCTTCAATGGGCGCTGGAGTCTGCCCTGCGGGCCCTTACGACGGATGACTTGCATCCGCGAGCGTGCGGTTGCATTAACGGATGGGGTATCCAAGGGAACCAGGTGCCGGCGCTGCACGTGCTGCTCACGTGAGTGGAGGTGGCTGCTGGGCGGTGCCGGTGCGCTCCGCCTACGCATGTGCTGTGCTCGTGGAGGCACAGGCGGCACTTGCCGGGCTGCTCCCCCTGTTTTGGGCCTGGGCCAAACAAGGGCAGCGTGTGTGGTTGTGTTCAAGCTTTGGCATGCTTGCTATTGGGGCATTAGTACATATATGTATACAATACATACACGTATACACTTGGGCACAGGAGCATGTAGCTTAGTGTAGAGTGCTGCCTCACCACGTGCATGCACAGGAATTAGGAGATGGGAAGCTAGGAAGGAGATTACTTTAGAAGAGAGGAGCTACCTCCGAGCACACAGAACCAGTTCACATGTGCATCTTACACTACATGGTGCACAAGTTATTTTGTAAATTCAGTTTGAACAAGAGAGAAAGATATTAGGGTCGGTCGAAGAAAAGGTTGTCTTAAGTTGGCTTCACAAGCATGCAACACACATCGCAACAAAAAATTTTGAAAGTCAGGATTTTTATATTACACGGAAACACGGGATGTTACAAAGGGCAAGGCGGCCTTTGCTACTCCAAAGTCTTGCTTTGTGAAGAGCAATGGTTGTTATTGCAATAGATGCAAGCAAGTTGGGCATCTAGAGATTAATTGTAATAAAATGAACAAGAACAACAACAAGTTTCATGCTAAAATGGATTGCATTCCTTTTGATTCTTGTTATGTTCTTACCAAGGGTGAGAAGGGTGTGCAAGCTAAGTTTGTTGGTACACCAATTATGGGTCCAAAGAAGAAGAGCATTTGGGTACCAAAGAGCTTAGTTACTAACCTCTAAGGACCCAAGCAAGTATGGGTACCTAGAAGACATTAATTTGTTTTCTAGATAAATTACAAGGCCGGAGGAAGGCATTGGGTGCTTGATAGTGGGTGCTCTCAACATATGACCGGTGAATTAAGAATGTTCAACTCTCTCAAATCAAATGATAGTGACATTGATAGTATCACATTTGGTGATAATAGCAAGGGTGATGTGAAGGCTCTTGGAAGGATTGCAATCTCAAATAATCATAGCATTTCCAATGTGCTCTTAGTTGAAAAGTTGAACTTCAATCTTCTCTCGGTTGCTCAATTGTGTGATCTTGGTTTCAAGTGCATATTTGGTGTTGATGATGTGGAGATAGTTAGTGTTGATGGCTCTAATTTGATCTTCAAGGGTTTTAGATATGAGAATCTATACTTGGTTGATTTTAATGCTAGTGACACTCAACTTTCAACATGCTTTCTCACCAAATCAAGTATGGGTTGGTTATGGCATAGAAGACTTGGTCATGTTGGCATGAAGCAATTGAACAAGTTAGTGAAGCATGACTAAGTTAGAGGCTTGAAGGATGTCACATTTGAGAAGGATAAGCTATGTAGTGCATGTCAAGCTAGAAAGAAAGTGGGCAACACTCATCTATTGAAGGGCATTATGAGTACTTCCAAGGCATTTGAGTTGTTAAACATGGATCTATTTGGGCCAACTACATACACAAGCATTGGTGGCAACAAGTATGGCTTTGTGATTGTGGATGATTTTACTAGATACACTTGGGTATTCTTTCTTATGGATAAGAGTGATGTATTTGACATATTCAAGAAGTTCATCAAGAGAGTGCAAAATGAGTTTGAGACTATAATCAAGAAAGTAAGAAGTGACAATGGAAGTGAGTTTAGAAACACAAGAGTTGATGAGCTATGTGATGAGTTTGGAATCAAGCATCAATTTTCGGCCAAGTATACACCTCAATCCAATGGCCTAGTTGAAAGGAAGAATAGAACCTTAATTGATATGGCAAGATCAATGTTGAATGAGTATAATGTGAGTCATTCATTTTGGGCCGAAGCAATCAACACGGCTTGCTTCTATAGCAACCACCTCTATTGCCACAAGTTCCTAGAGAAGACACCATATGAGATCTTAAATGGAAGAAAGCCCAACATTGCATACTTTCGGGTATTTGGTTGCAAACGCTACATCTTGAAGAAGGGCACTAGATTGAGCAAGTTTGAGAAGAAATGTGATGAAGGCTTTCTACTTGGTTACTCAACTACTAGCAAAGCTTATAGAGTTTGGAATTTGGCAGTGGTTTACTTGAAGAATTGCATGATGTTGAGTTTGATGAAATAAATGGTTCTCAAGATGAGGAAGATAACTTGGATGATATGAGAGGAACTCAATTGACCAATGCTATGAAAGAAATGGACATTGGTGATATTAGGCCAAAGAAAGTGATTGATGTGGATGACAACAAAGATCAAGTGCTCCAAAGTCTAATTACACAAGCTAGTGGCTCTCTAATGCACAATCAAGCTAGTACATCATCTCAAGTGCAACAAGATCAACAAGTGGCTAGTTCATCATCTCCAACTCATGATCAACATTAACATCCAAGCAATCAAGTCCAAGTGCTTCAACCAACTAACATTGCAAGAGACCATCCATTGGATTCCATCATTGGTGACATACAAAGGGGAGTTCAAACTAGATCAATATTGGCATCATTTTGTGCTCACTCTTCTTTTGTGTCAATGGAAGAACCCAAGGACATTGATAAAGTATTGAGAGATACGGATTGGGTAAATGCAATGCATGAAGAGCTCAACAACTTCAAAAGAAATAAAGTATGGGAACTAGTTGAGAGGCCTAAGGATCACAATTGTTGGAGTATGTGTTTAGGCCCATGTGGCTAAGGCCCATGTGGCCCATGTATGGAACCTATATAGCTACCCTTCTAGGGTTAGCCCTAATTGAGAGAATCACTTTCCAACATGGTATCCAGCCACTTCTTTCCTCTCACCTAATCCAGCCGCCGCTGGCCCTTTTCTCCAGCCGCCGCCGCCGGTCTTCCCTGCTGCCGGCGGCCATGGACGGCCGACCACCTCCCCCTTCCTCCTATTTCTCTGTTTTCCCTCCCCTCTCCTCCCCTTCCTGGGCCGATCTGCTCTGTTCTCCCTCCTCTGGTGCCACCACCGGCCTCCCTGGTGCCGCCGCACCTCTCCAGGCCACGTCTCTCCAGGCGGCTGCTGGCGGCGCCGTTCATCTACAGGCCGCGGCTGGGAGCAACGCCTCCCCTGCTCTCCCTCCCTCCGCGCCCTCTCCTCTCCTGGGACCAGCGCTCGCTGGTGCCCTTGCGGCCGCGGGCCAGCAACCCCAAGGGGCGGCTGATGCCGTTTTTCCCCTCCCTCCCCTGCCCGCAGGTGGCACTGCTCACGGGGGTCGCTTTTCCCCTGCCCTCTCTCCTGCTTTCAGCGCCACACTTCCTCCTCTCCTTCACCCCGCTGCTGCCCTCACCGCAGCCGCCGCTCCTGAGGGTGCCGCCGGGGGCGCTTCCTCAGTTACCGCTGTTGCGGTCGGGGGGAGCAGGGGGGCTCCTGAGGCAACCGCTGCTGCAGGAGGCGCAGAGGACGGGGGGGCTGCTGCTGCTGCTGCCCTGACAGAGCGCCCCGCCGATGCCCTCCACCTTCCCGGCGCCGGGCTGGACGTCGGCAACCTCCTTCCTGCCGGTGCCCAGACCTTCCCGGCCCCGACACCACCACTGCTTTCCCACATCTACGCCGGCCATGACGTCTCGTCTCTCGCTGCTGCCCTCGCCGCCGCACGTGCCTCTGCCGCGGAGGGGCAGGCCCGGGTGCGGGCGGCCGCCCTCGTGTGGGAGCACGAGCGCGAAGCGGCCGACGCCCTGGCTCGCCAGATCGCCGAGGCGGAGCGGCTCCTCTCTCCAGCCTCCCCGGTCGCTGGGGCCAACTCCTCTGCCTCGCCAGGTCGCCGTGTGTCTCACACCGCTGTCCTCTGGCACGACCTGGCTGACCCGCTCGTGGCGCAGCTTCACTACCAGGCCGGGGGGTCCAGAACATTCGCCTCCTCGTGTCGGTCGTTCTCGAGCCGGAGTCGCCCTCCTACGCCCGCTGGAGGGACCTCGTGCTTCTCACTCTTCGCCGCTACGCCCTCGACGACCACGTCCTCGTTGACGCGTTGGCTGTCGTCCAGACCCCATCATGGCTTCGTCTGGATAGCATCGTCCTCTCCTGGATCCTGGGGACGATCTCTCTGGACCTCCACGACCTCGTCCGCACCTCTCCTGACGCGCGCCGGGCATGGCTCGCCCTTGAGGGCCAGTTCCTGGGCAACGCTGAGGCCCGGGCTCTGCGCCTCGACGCGAGCTTCCGGACCTTCGTACAGGGTGACCTCTCCGTCGGCGAGTTCTGTCGTCGGATGAAGGGCATGGCCGACTCCCTGGGGGACCTTGGGTGGCCCGTGGAGGATCGCATCTTGGTCCTCAATGTCCTTCGGGGGCTCAGCGACCGCTACGCCCACCTCCGGACGTGGATCACCCGCCAGAGGCCCTTCCCCACCTTCCTAGAGGTCCGCGACGATCTCATCATGGAGGAGCTCACGCAGGGCCTCTAGCCGGGATCCACTACTTCCGTAGGGTCCTCGTCCTCGTCGACGGCCCTGGCTGCCTCTTCGCCGCGCCCGTCTGCTCCACCGCGGTCCACCGCTCCACCGCCACCGTCGTCTCTCCTGGGCCCTCCTCCCTCCGGGCCGAGCGGAGGTGGGGGGGTCGTGGCTCTCGTCGTCGCCGTGGAGGGGGCCGCGCGGGTGGCCAGGGTGGGCACCCCCAGGCTCCGGCACCGGCCGGGACACACGGGGGGGCACCATGGCCTTCGTTCCAGAATCCATGGTCCGGTCGCATCTCCATGTGGCCCTACCACGCCCCCGGAGCCGACACCCGTCCACCAGTGGCCATGCTCACCGGAGCTCCTCCTTCTGGTCTTCCACCCGGCGCCTTCTCTACTACGCCGTGGGTTCCACCCTCCGGGACTCCACCGGGGGTCACCGGCTGGGACCAGGCGGCCCTGGCTCGCTCGTTCAGCACCATGGGAATGACACCTCCGGTTGGACCTGAGTGGATCGCTGATTCGGGGGCCACCTACCACACTACTCCTGACCCCGGTATACTTTCGTCGGTTCACTCTCCCTCTTCCTCTCTTCCTTCGTCCATTATGGTCGCAAATGGTTCTTGTATTCTGGTCTCGTCTGTGGGTACCGCCAGTGCTCATGGCTCCTTTCGTCTTCCTGATGTTCTTGTTGCTCCTTCTATGGTTCATAATCTTCTTTCTATTCGACGTTTTACAGCTGACAATTCTTGTTCTGTGGAATTTGACTCTTCTGGTCTTACTATAAAGGATTTGGCTTCCCGGCGTCCTCTGCTCCGATGTGACAGCACCAGACCCCTTTACACTCTTCACTTCCCGGCGGCTCCTTCGTCTTCTTCGCCGCCCGTTTTGTCAGCTGCCTTCGTCGCTTCTACTTCCTCTACTACCTGGCACCGGCGCCTCGGCCATCCTGGACGTGATGCCCTGATACAGCTCAGTCGTAGCTCCGGTCTTCCATGTACTTGAGCTCATGATGAGAAACTGTGTCATGCGTGCCAATTGGGCCGACATGTTCGTCTTCTGTTTTCTAGTTCTACTTCCCATGCGGCCCGTATTTTTGATCTTGTACATTGCGACCTATGGACATCTCCTATTCTGAGTATTTCCGGTTATAAGTACTATCTTGTGGTTGTTGATGATTTTTCGCATTATTCGTGGACTTTTCCTCTCCGTGCGAAGTCTGATACGTTTACCACGCTCCTTCACTTCTTTTCTTGGGTGTCTACACAGTTCGGCCTCCCCATCAAGGTCGTCCAGTGTGACAATGGTCGTGAGTTTGATAACTCCTCCTCCCGCGATTTCTTCCTCTCTCACGGTGTTCAGCTCCGCATGTCTTGTCCATACACCTCTTCGCAAAATGGCAAGGCTGAGCGGATGATTCGCACCACCAATGACACCGTGCGTACCCTTCTGTTTCAGGCCTCTCTTCCCGCTCGTTTCTGGGCTGAGGGCCTACACACCTCCACCTACCTTCTTAACCGCCTTCCTTCCGTGGCCTGCCCCGCTCCCACTCCTCACCACGCCCTCTTCGGTACCCCGCCTCGGTACGATCACCTCCGCGTGTTTGGGTGTGCGTGTTACCCCAACACCGCTGCCACTTCTTCTCACAAGCTGGATCCTCGCTCCATGCTCTGTGTCTTCCTCGGGTACTCCCCTGATCACAAGGGGTACCGGTGCTTTGACCTTACCTCCCGACGGGTTCTCATCTCTCGCCATGTGGTGTTCGATGAGTCCGTCTTTCCCTTTTCTAGCACCACCACCCCTCCGGTACCTGACCCACCCTCCCTGTTTCCCACTGATCCGGTGGTCCAGCCACCTTTTTCGTGGTCTCCTGCAGGTACCGCTTCGCCGCACGCCGGGCTGGCCTCCTGTCCTGCATCCCCAGCAGGTCCGTGCCTGTCGTCCTCGGGCGCGGCCCCGTCCTCTCCGATTGGTGCAGACCCGGGGCCTTCGTTCCCCGCTGCTGCCCCGGGGGGGTCGTGTCGGTCGACGACGCCGGATCCCGTCCCGGCACCTCCGTCGAGATTCGCCGCGCCGGTACGAGTGTACCAGCGCAGGCCGCGGCCGCCGCCGCTCGCGCTCCCTTCTTCACCGGGGACACCGACACCACCGCCACTGTCTCCACCGGCTCGTGGTGACCCGCCGGTCTACCACCCGCCGCTGCTGCACCGACACCCACGGCATGTTCACCCGATGGTGACACGACACGCGGCTGGCACCCTGCCGCCTCGTGCTCTCGAGGCTTCGACCGGCGATGCGGTGGTCTCTCCGGTACCCTCCTCCGTCCGTGACGCCCTATTGGATCCTCACTGGCGCCGCGTGATGGAAGAGGAGTACGCCGCGCTACTTGCCAACCAGACGTGGGAGTTGGTACCCCGGCCGCCAGGCTCCAACGTCGTCACCGGCAAGTGGATTTGGACCCACAAGCGCCGGGCCGACGGCTCTCTCGAGCGCTACAAGGCTCGCTGGGTCCTCCGGGGTTTCACTCAGCGCCCTGGCGTCGACTACGATGAGACTTTCAGCCCGGTGGTCAAGCCGACCACCGTCCGTACCGTGCTATCGCTGGCACTTGCTCGGTCTTGGCCCGTCCACCAGCTGGACGTCAAGAACGCCTTCCTCCACGGCCGTCTTACCGAGACGGTGTACTGCAGTCAGCCGGCGGGGTTCGTCGACACCACTCATCCTGACATGGTCTGCCGGCTCAACAGGTCCCTCTACGGCCTCAAGCAGGCACCTCGGGCGTGGAACCACCGGTTCGCCGCCTTCTTGCTGACCCTAGGGTTCATGGAGGCCAAGTCTGATACGTCCCTGTTCGTCTACCACCATGGAGCCGACACTGCATACTTGCAGCTCTATGTTGATGACATTGTCCTCACCGCCTCCAGCGAGCCACTTCTCCGCCAGATCATCACCGCTCTACAGCAAGAGTTCGCGATGAAGGATCTGGCTGAGCTCCACCACTTCCTTGGTGTCACTATTGAGCACCGTCCTGTCAGGCTCCTCCTTCACCAGCGACAGTACACTCGGGACATTCTGGAGCGGGCTGGGATGACTGACTGCAACCCCTGCTCCACTCCGGTCGACACTCAGGGCAAGCTGTCTGAGGCTGAGGGACCACCGATGGCCGATCCCACTACGTACAGGAGTCTCGCCGGGGCCCTTCAGTACCTCACCTTCACCCGGCCGGACATCACCTATGCAGTTCAGCAGGTCTGCCTCCACATGCATGATCCCCGGGAGCCTCACCTCCTGGCTCTCAAGCGCCTCCTCCGCTACCTCCGGGGCACACTCGACTACGGCCTCCTCCTCCACCGGGCCTCCTCCACCGACCTCGTCGTCTACACCGACGCTGACTGGGCCAGGTGCCCGGATACTCGCCGCTCCACCTCCGGCTACGCCGTCTTTCTGGGTGGCAACCTGGTGTCTTGGTCGTCCAAGCGCCAGCCGGTGGTCTCCCGGTCCAGCGCCGAGGCGGAGTACCGCGCCGTTGCTAACGGCGTGGCAGAGGCCGCCTGGCTCCGGCAGCTGCTGGCTGAGTTGCACACTCCACCCTCCTAGAGCACACTGATCTACTGCGACAACGTCAGTGCGGTCTACCTCTCCACCAACCCCATCCAGCACCAGCGGACGAAGCATGTGGAGATCGACCTCCATTTTGTCCGTGATCGGGTGGCCATGGGCGAGGTGCGGGTTCTTCATGTTCCGACGACCTCCCAGTTCGTGGACATCTTCACCAAAGGCCTCCCGTCCTCGACCTTCGCCGAGTTTCGCTCCAGCCTCAACATCGCTGGTGGCTAGTTGCGTCTGTGGGGGGGGTGTGTGTGTGTTCTTTCTTGTTCAGCCTCAAACTCCGCTGCGCCGGTAGTCCAGACTGCGGGGGGGTGTTGGAGTATGTGTTTAGGCCCATGTGGCCCATGTATGGAACCTATATAGCTACCCTTCTAGGGTTAGCCCTAATTGAGAGAATCACTTTCCAACAACAATGTCATTGGAACAAGATGGGTCTTCTGCAACAAGCAAGATCAAGATGGAATAGTAGTAAGGAACAAAACAAGACTAGTGGCTCAAGGTTACACACAATAGAGGGTCTTGACTTTGGTGAAACATATGCCCCAGTTGCAAGATTGGAAGCAATTAGGATCTTACTTGCCTATGCTTGTGCTCACAATATCAAGCTATATCAAATGGATGTGAAGAGTGCATTTCTCAACGGGTACATTCAAGAGGAGGTGTATGTGGAGCAACCTCCCAGTTTTAAAGGTGATAAGAAACCCAACCATGTATACAAGTTGAGGAAAGCTTTGTATGGATTGAAGCAAGCACCTAGAGCATGGTATGAAAGATTGAGGGACTTCTTGCTATCCAAAGGATTTGTCATAGGCAAAGTTGATACAACACTATTCACCAAGAAGATATGCAAGGACTTATTTGTGTTGCAAATCTATGTTGATGATATCATCTTCAGTTCAACCAATAAAGATTTTTGTGATGAGTTTGGAAGCATGATGGCCAAAGAGTTTGAAATGTCAATGATCGGTGAACTTAGTTTCTTTCTTGGACTTCAAATCAAACAAATGAAAGAAGGAACATTTGTGAGCCAAACCAAGTACATCAAAGATATGCTCAAGAAGTTTGGCATGGAAGATGCAAAGGGCATTACAACTCCAATGGGCACTAGTGGAAGCTTGGATAGTGACAAGAGTGGCAACATGGTGGATCAAAAGCTATATAGATCAATGATTGGTAGCCTACTCTATGTGATGGCATCAAGGCCCGATGTAATGTTTAGTGTATGCATATGTGCAAGATTTCAAGCCTCGCCAAGAGAAAGTTATTTGAAGGCAACAAAGAGAATATTGAGGAAATTAAAGCATACACAAGATGTTGAATTATGGTATCCCAAAGGTGCAAGCTTTGAGCTAGTTGGATATTCGGATTTCGACTATGTCGATGACAAAGTGGAGAGAAAGAGCACCTCCAGGACTTGTCAATTTTTGGGAAGATCACTTGTCTCATGGTCATCCAAGAAGCAAAATAGTATTGCACTATCTACCGCCGAAGCCGAATACATCACCGCAGGTAGTTGTTGTGCACAAATCTTGTGGATGAAGGCAACATTAAAAGATTTTGGAATCAACTTCAAGAATGTGCCATTGTTATGTGATAATGAAACTGCCATGAAGCTAACCAATAATTCGGTTCAACATCAAAGAACAAAGCATATTGATGTTCGTCATCACTTCATGAGAGATCATCAACAAAAGGGTGACATTGCTATTGAGAGTGTAGGCACCAAAGATCAACTGGCCGATCTATTCACCAAGCCACTTGATAAGAAGAGATTTCACAAGCTTAAGAATGAGTTGAACATACTTGACTTCTCCAATATGAGTTGATGCATCTCCATGATATGACATGCCTCTCCTTCGAGCCCCAAGGTACAATTGGTTGACATGTCATACATTCTATACTAAGGACATGTTTAGTGCATCTAGTCATGATTTCTTATGTTCTAGGCTCATTCATGAAAATCAAATGAATTTGAAGGTTATATGGTGCCACTATTGTTTCTTTGCTATGTATGATATAGTGGTAGCATATAACTTATTTAAGTAGCTTGTGATCCTAAGTGTTTAATCTAGATCACTTGTCTAAATATTTTCTTCAACATGGTGCATGATAACCCTTCTAGTGAGGTGTGAAGAAGCTTGCCCTTGGATCAAACCGAAGCATTTCACTTATGCAAGCAATCTAGGTTGAATCACAAACTTGATCCTCACGCCACAACATGACATGATAATCTATCTAAAATTGGTCCCTTGTGGTCATTGGTGCTAAAGGGGGAGAAAATATTGTTCACAAAGATATATTCTAAAGGGGGAGACAACCTAAACGGGAGAATTGATAAAAGAAGGGGATCAACTAAAATTTTGAGCACACAAGTAGGGGGAGCAAGCTCTTAAACATGAATGTTGTATTTCCATGTGCACTTCATATGTATGATGCATAGTTATGCATTTCTTTTTCCCCGATACATTGCTTGTGTGGTGACTTGCTATTATATTTTGAATGGTATATTGAGATACTAGCATGAATAGGAAGTAGTTAGATTTTTCTTGCTTCATGTTTTTCAAAGTGGAACTAGAGCCTTGCTTATAATGTTGATCTCACGAGGGTTCTAGTTATGTTTGTGCTTTTCCAAGTGGTATCTAACTACACAAGGTGCTAAGACGGTGTTTATCGTTACTCCGATGGTATCACGCTTCAAAGGTCTATAATCTAAAACACTTAGCACCTTTTGGTAGTCAATGCTCCTAATCTTTCCTATCTAACATGTATGCTTCCAAAATCCAAACATATAGCATACATGTAGGGGGGAGCCATTGCTATCAATTTGAATTCATGATCACATATCCATAATTCTGACACATGGTAATATACTTGGACAATGTGATATGGGTTCAATTAAAATTTTATCATAATATCTTTGTGAAAGGGTTGTCACCAATTACCAATAAGGTGGAGATTGAAAGCTCTATGTTTGGTGTTGGTAATTAGTGACAATGCCTAAGTACTAATCCTATGTCTAAGTTGTATATAGCATATGAGGATTAGTACATTCTAAGGTTGGTGGCAAGATGGACATGGTGATCATGATGGCCACACTTGGATTTGGACGCAACCCTACGTGATCAAGGCAAAGGTATATGCTTAAGGGTTGTGTTTTAGTAACCAAGACACCTAGTGGGTGTGGTTATATTATAGGATAGATAGTTGTACTATAAAGAGGGGAATGATGCGGCTATTGAACTCCTAAGTGCCTCTAGGTGTGCATTTCATAATCATATGCATTTGGATAGAACTAATAATGCCTCTAAAAATGATTGTGAAAATGCTAACACACTCGCTCATGGCGTGATCACTTGGTGGTGTTGTAACACCCCAGGTGTTGATCACCAATTAAGTAATGGGTTTAAGCTCAAACACGATAGTTTAGTGGAGATGACAATGCCAAAGTCAACCTATGGAGATGAGCCTAACCTAAAGTGGATGTTGCATCATTGCTTTACATATAGGTCCCTTTTCAAAGATATATGTTGGATGGTGTTATTGCCATATCTTCATGTGCCTCACCTTGGTACCTATCTATATTGATCCCTGGAAAAGTTTCATGAAGTTTGGAATCAAAAAGTCACATGAAATGATGAGTTATATGCTTGTTTGGATTATAACTGAAACATGCCTTACATCCCATGGGAACTAGTGTTTATGCAACATATAAATGCAACATGTGCAACAAACCTTTGCAACATGTGGAACAACCTAGGGAAACATGGGTAGCATGTATCTTGAAACAACCACATGAAACAACTATAGCATTTCACTGAATTCTATGTTTCAAGGCATGTGAGGCCGACACTTTTGTGCAACCTATGCATGGTGTGTATGTTTGGCCTCTACAACACCTTAACTACACTTAGGGCACTTAATGGAACAATGTTCATGTTGATCATTTTGCCTAAATGTGCTTCTAAGTGATGGTTGACCATGTATGAACCCTAGAACCCTTTTGTTTGACCATTTCAAAAGTGGGACCTAGAAGCTTTGCATGACTGTGCACCCTTTGACAAAGTTGTAGGGAATTTAATAAGGAACAAACTTTATTTAAGAGTCAAGTCATGAAAATGTGTGGAACATGCTCAAAAAGGGCCCACAAGTCAGATTTGGGACTGTTTCCAACACTTAACAATTTTTAAAGCCCCGATTTCAGTGTCGTCGACATTGACATCCCACGTTCTCGAGTTTTTGCTAAGCAACTTAAATTGGTCCAAATACGAAAGTTGGAGCTTACATGATGGAGAAGAGCATACAAGAAGATGGCACCAATTGCAATTCATTTTGACCCCCATTTTGGATTATTGCTCGTTGCTTTCAAATCACTGACATTGGCAACTTTGGAGCCATGTATCTCCTAAACCAAAACCCTAATGAGTAAAGTGTCTTAATAAAAATCATAGAGCATCATGTGGTCTTCGAACTTCATTTTGGGCCCAAGATCCAATTCGGCCCATATCTAGCCCAAAAACGGCCTCCAGGATGCCTCAAACTGCGCCCGCCACCTGTTCGGGGAAAGTCCTCCAAGGCGACAGGTGTCCCGAACGTGGCCGCCATGCACTTCTCCTTGCTGCCGCGCGTCCTCCTCTTTGCCGCGTGGTTGCGCCCTATGCCCACGGTCGCAGATGTCAAAGCCCTCGGCTCGCCTCTCCACGATCCTAGCGTTCGTCCTTGCCTCTGCTCGCTTTCCTCCTCATTCTGAGCCGAGCACAGACGCCGAGCCGCCATGGCCGATTCGAGCTCCAGCTCGAGCTTCCTGCCTACGCCATCCCGCCTCCCTTCCCTAAGCCAAGCGCGGCATCGCCTTCCCCGCCACACGCCAACCCTGATGGGCCCTTCCCGAGCTCCTCTCACCGCCGGGGAAGCATGGACACCGGTGCCATGGTCGCCGCAAGCCCCTGTGCTCGTGGCCAGGGCGCCACGACCCATCTCCCTGTCCCCTGTGGCCACCCTCTGGTGCGCCTCACTCCGGTGATGCCCCCGCACTTCTCCTCCTTGGCCCGCAACCCCCGGAGCATCGCGTTTAAGAGAGCCGCCGCGGGTGAGCCGACTGCTCCCGTGGCCAGTCACCTACCGACCATCTCCCGCCACATTGCAACCACCCATGGGTGCGGACGGGCGTGGTGATGCTCTGCCGCCATCGCTCGCCATAGGAGCGCCGCCCGGCTAGCCGGAGATCGGCCGGCAGGCAAGCCACCGTCGCCTCCTCTGTTTTCCTCGTCGGCCGGAGGAAGAAGAGGATCGGCTCCCTCTCTTTAGTCTTTCTCTGGGGATGACAGGTGGGGCCATCTAGGCAGTGGGTCCCACATGTCGGTTATGTGGTGATGGGCTTGGGTACCGAATCGGGTGCGCATAGCAAAGTCAGTTAGGGTTAGGAAATGCTGATTTTGAATTTTTGATTTTGTGTAAATCTTCTAAATTCCATAGTTCATGCTAGATAAGTCCAAAAATAGCAAATGTAGACTTTTTGGAAACCTTGAGAAATGATCTATGCAATAGAGTCATAAATTGTTAGGTGTTTGTAGATGTTTTTCTGATGTTTTTATTTAAGCTTTAAAAATGCTCTAAAATGCTTATAAACTTGACCAGAGCCATATCTTGAGTTTTAGAACCCCAAAAATAGTGATTCTTGTTTAGTTAATTTTGTGATGACATGTACTTGCTAGGAAAAATATTAAACACACTACTTGTTCACTGTTTTCTTAAAGTTTTGTTTGGACCTTGATAAATAAGGAATCTATATTATTTTGCTTGTCATTTTATATCTTGAGTTGTGATGCTCTAAATGATGTGAAATTTTTATGGTAGGTTTGTCATGATGTGGATGTACTGTGGTATAAATTTCATGGTCATTTCTTACTGTATGCTCAAGTTATTGATTTAACTTGTTTATAGCTTGATAAATAGCTTATAAATAATATATAAATGATAAAATAGAAAATGTTGTTCCATTACCTTAGTATGATGTTTCTATATCATATTGATTCATAATATGGCCTTGTGTTCACAGAAAATATTGAGTTTTAGGTTTTACTTGCTCTCACATGATTTATTGCAATAGCTATTTGTCTTTTTCATAGAGGTTGATATACTTGCCCAAATGGATTGAAATTTGGACAGTAGACTTTTGGTAGCATTTGTAGACCACTGTAATTTTGGTAGAATTTATTGAGTATCTTTATGATGTGGTCATAATTCCACCTAATGATCTAAATAAATTAAGAAAATGTATTAAAAGAATTTATTTAGTAATTGACACTATGTTTTCTGGTGTTCATTGGTCATGGGTGACATGTTGGTAAAGTTGGTTTTATCCAATTATATGTTTGCAATATAAGTTAATAATTATTTCTTGCAAATGAGGTTTCTGAACAGATTTGAGAATATTGTTAATTACCCTATGCAAATGATGTTTTCATGTCTTGTGTGCTATAACAAAGTAGTTGTGAATTTCATGATCTAGCTGTTGTTAAAATTTGGTGGCATTTGGCCATATGGTTTAGAAACTACAGCTGTTTAAATTTAGGTTACAGAATTGCTTGCTCTCTGTCTTGTTAGACCAGTTTCTGTTTTTGTGTAAATTCGACATATTAAACTTTGGAAGCATGCTGTGATGTTTATAAATGAAATTTAGATAATTTCATAAGCTTTTCTTAATGTCTTCTTGCAAGTCATTTGGAGTTGTAGATCTCCAGTTATGATTAAATTACTCAGCTGTTGGTCTGATGTCCAGAAGGTAGCAATTTTTAGTTCTAATACTTGATTAACTTTGTCATGCTTGGGTATTGAAGTGTGACTCATATCTTTGATGATACTTGGGTTGGTACCCTAGGATCTTATAAGACTTGTGTCTTGATTGATGTGCTTTGCAATCTTCTATGTTATGTCTTAATGAGGATTAAGTTAATTAGCTCTAGGGTTTATGTGAACTTTGGTATGCTTGCATGATTACTTTGTTTATTGCATTTCTATGCATTCATACATATGCATTATTGCACCTCATTTAGGTACGCTAGCTGAAACATGCGAAGGACCTGATGTGGAGCCAAACCCGAAGATGGAGTTGGTGGATCCATTCTGAAGATAGAAGGACCGAACAAGTGTTAGACGGAGGGAATGCTCGCCAAGCGAGTTCTTCTGACATACTCTAACTTGAGTCGGATCCCAGGCAAGCCCCGGAGCATTATAAGCCTCCTATCTTTAAAGCAATTAATTCTATATATGTTATAAGTATTGTTGCATTAAGTGATAGGAGTTGGTTGGAAACCCTTGCTGCATTATATCATTCCTTGTCCAAATATATGAATCCTTGAATCCTACATAGATTAGGATCGAGTAGATGCTTAGCCCTGCTTTAAGCGGTAGAAGTCAGGTGATTTCCTGTCACCTGCGAGATATAGGGATATTCATATATGGCACGATTGGCTATATTTGCTATCGTGGAATGGAACCATGTGTTAATAAAATGAAATGAGACCGGGCGGGATGACGATAGTGAAGCAACAAGGCATGGAGGTCTTGGGTGTAGATCTATCCCCGTCTGAGTCGTTTAAGGACCGATTCGCTATACGTCCTTGAGTCATGTTGAACGCAGTCTAACACTTAGTTGGCCGGATAACCCGTTCCGACCGCGAAGCCGAGTAATGTGGTTCAGGCCGGGAATCGAATGGTAGGTTGCTTCTTGGAGGAGAGAAAGGATGTGCTTGGGGACATTGGCGTGAGACCAAGGGGGGGTTAGAGTCCCTATCACCTGGCAGAGTGTCGCCCTTGGGGTCACGACATCATTCGGACCCGTGATTCCTGAATCATATGAAAAGGTGGCTTGTGCGACCCTGGCAGGGGCCTGCGCGGTGAGTGTTAGAAATACCCCTCCAGCTGGATAGGAATTCGATTCGAATCGCCGTCGCTCCCGGTTAGTGAGCACTTGACTTGAGCAGCGGCAACGTAGATTCCATTAAATTGAACGGATGGTTAATTGGATCACGATGGAAAGGTTGCCTCAATTTATACCTGCTATGGTTAATATTGTTTGCTCCTAATAAAGTGAGTGCTCTAGTACAGGTTCTAATATAGATGACAGGCTAATGATAATTAACTTGATGCTTAAGCATTAATGATTACTTATCCATAATAAGCTTTTATGCAAAATGTTGTCAAGCTAGCCCACCTTATATCAGCCTTGCATGATCCTTGGTGTCACCTTATTTCTGGTTTCTGACGGGTAAGTCTAGCTGAGTACTTTCTCGTACTCAGGGTTTTATCCCCACTTGTTGCAGGTTGTGATGTATCATGGCGACTGCAAGAGTTGGTTGGCTCCTGCCATAGAGGCGGAGTGTGATCACGGGCATGATCCTTCTTATTTACCTTATCTCTAATGCTTTTATTGGAAGTCGACCGTGGTACTGGCATGTATTTGAAATAAGAATAATGTTAGTTTCAAATTACTTTGCTTCCGCTACTTTTCAATGTAAGTTCTAATAACTATGTTGAACTCCGATGTATATTCAATTACTTGTGAAATGGTTGTAACATATGACTTGTTATGTTGAATCACTACGATCTTGGCTTGTATGTTGGTTGGTTTGAATTCCCTCGTGATTTCATTGGACTACCGGAGTTATATGGGCTCAAGTGCGAGAATTTGATCATTTCGGTGATTGTTTTTGTACTTGTGCTCTTATAATTTGGACGGTTCCGTTACAGCTGGCATCGGAGCAAGATTCAACATTAAACTTGTCGTATGTGTATTTAAAACAAAGGTTTTGTTTTATAAAATCAGTTTTATCAACTTATAGCTATATATAGGTTTGAGAAATCTGAATTCTAAACCTAAGTATGCCAGTGGTCAATTTCCTTACGCCCATATAAGGATTATTAGGTGGCTTATATAAGTACTAACTTGGGGGTTTTTCATTTATGCATCTACGCCCAGGCCAAGGTATGTATGTGTGATAACTCTCCCACACTATGCTACCCGGTGTGTAAGATTAGAGGTAGCCTTCATATATGAAATAGCCATATATGTTGCTAGTTTACTTTTATGCAACATCGCACCTACGCTCAGGTAAGTGTGAGTTGTGAGAGCATGACCGTCCAACCCTCGGTCTAGGGGAGAGCTAGTTTGGTTACTGGATTATTTACATGTTACACACATGTATATATGAAGGTACTTAATTGTGGGTGATTAATGATTCGGGTAGTTTTGGTACTACATGTACATATACAGGGGTATATGTATATGGAAGTACTTAGAATTTTACTTTCTGCTTTCATTGTGTGCTATATTGGGAAATGTTGGGCTGTAATGAAGCTTTTCTGCAGGTACACTAACCATGAATGCGTAAGTCGAATGTAGCTGACGACTAGCTATATATCGAGAGAGTGCGTGTTATGCCACCGACATAGAACGTGATCGCCACCTTAGATTGGCAATCTTGTGAGGACGAATAGGACGAAGCATGCATCTTCATGTTGTTGCTTAATACATGACTATGCTCCTCTCACCCTTGTTCTATAGTATGTAACTTGTGAGTGATGTGGTACACTATCTTTCTTGTGTAGAGTAAAACAAGAATGTCTTACTCCATGTTGTTTGAGAAAAGTGTGTGTTTAGCCTTGCAAGAAATAATTGTGGATTCTCATGAATGAATTAAATTAGTTGGTCTAAGGTAATAATAATTAGAGCTACTATTTGATCCTAAAAGGGAAGCCTCAAGGTGAAAGTTGGCCTGACAAAGTTGCTACATTGCAAGTCAACTCAACTTACAGTGCAACTAAGTCACCAAGGAAAATTTTACTCAATCGCTTGGTGGTAGACTACGCCCCGCGGTTTAGTGAATATTTATAACTTTTGTTGTCCTTAAGGCCTCGCTACATCTTTCTTTGGGAATTATTTTCCAATGATGACATACTTTGGTACCTTATACATGTTTTTACCAAGAGGTTGCATCTGATTTAACCCAGATAACTGTTGTCTTTGGATAAAAGAATCTTTTAGATAACTGTTGGCAGAAATACGAAGCCGACAGAGTCAGCTATCACATTCACTAACCCCTCGATAGACTCAGATAATATAGTGTTGTCATCAGAGAAAGAGAACTGCACACATGGAACCTTAAGTAGTTTTTCCATTAGTTGGTGCCTAAATGAATGAACATTTACGACCAACATAGACCTTGTCTATTGGTTAGTCAGTATCCTAAAGTCTCAGAGTATATTTGCCGTCTATGGTCTCACACTTTTGGAAGGTTGTGCTCAAGCCATTTTGGTAGAGGACTGCTTTTCAAACTTTGTGAACATAGAGTCATTTTAACGAGTGTACTTCTGATTATTTCGGTCTAGTGTCAAGTTTATATGGCCTATGTGGTGGTCATTAGAAAGTCAGATACTTGTGAGTGGTTCACTCATGGACCAAATGATCTCCGTACATTGAGAATGCAGTAATGTGCTATCTAGGATTCCTCCCAAAGTAACAATGCTTCATGGAAGTCAATGAAAGAAATTCTTTAGACAAATTTTACCATGAAGAGTAAGTATCAGAAAGTGCCTTTGACCAAATTGTTCACTGACGTTGAAGCTTTTAGCTGAATGCGATAACAGATATTGGGAAACAGATAACGTGTCTCTCTTCCTTAAAAGATCTTCCATTCCGAATCTCGGGACGCGATTCTTTTAAGGGGGGAGGGCTGTAACACCCCAGGTGTTGATCACCAATTAAGTAATGGGTTTAAGCTCAAACACGATAGTTTAGTGGAGATGACAATGCCAAAGTCAACCTATGGAGATGAGCCTAACCTAAAGTGGATGTTGCATCATTGCTTTACATATAGGTCCCTTTTCAAAGATATATGTTGGATGGTGTTATTGCCATATCTTCATGTGCCTCACCTTGGTACCTATCTATATTGATCCCTGGAAAAGTTTCATGAAGTTTGGAATCAAAAAGTCACATGAAATGATGAGTTATATGCTTGTTTGGATTATAACTGAAACATGCCTTACATCCCATGGGAACTAGTGTTTATGCAACATATAAATGCAACATGTGCAACAAACCTTTGCAACATGTGGAACAACCTAGGGAAACATGGGTAGCATGTATCTTGAAACAACCACATGAAACAACCATAGCATTTCACTGAATTCTATGTTTCAAGGCATGTGAGGCCGACACTTTTGTGCAACCTATGCATGGTGTGTATGTTTGGCCTCTACAACACCTTAACTACACTTAGGGCACTTAATGGAACAATGTTCATGTTGATCATTTTGCCTAAATGTGCTTCTAAGTGATGGTTGACCATGTATGAACCCTAGAACCCTTTTGTTTGACCATTTCAAAAGTGGGACCTAGAAGCTTTGCATGACTGTGCACCCTTTGACAAAGTTGTAGGGAATTTAATAAGGAACAAACTTTATTTAAGAGTCAACTCATGAAAATGTGTGGAACATGCTCAAAAAGGGCCCACAAGTCAGATTTGGGACTGTTTCCAACACTTAACAATTTTTAAAGCCCCGATTTCAGTGTCGTCGACATTGACATCCCACGTTCTCGAGTTTTTGCTAAGCAACTTAAATTGGTCCAAATACGAAAGTTGGAGCTTACATGATGGAGAAGAGCATACAAGAAGATGGCACCAATTGCAATTCATTTTGACCCCCATTTTGGATTATTGCTCGTTGCTTTCAAATCACTGACATTGGCAACTTTGGAGCCATGTATCTCCTAAACCAAAACCCTAATGAGTAAAGTGTCTTAATAAAAATCATAGAGCATCATGTGGTCTTCGAACTTCATTTTGGGCCCAAGATCCAATTCGGCCCATATCCAGCCCAAAAACGGCCTCCAGGATGCCTCAAACTGCGCCCGCCACCTGTTCGGGGAAAGTCCTCCAAGGCGACAGGTGTCCCGAACGTGGCCGCCATGCACTTCTCCTTGCTGCCGCGCATCCTCCTCTTTGCCGCGTGGTTGCGCCCTATGCCCACGGTCGCAGACGTCAAAGCCCTCGGCTCACCTCTCCACGATCCTAGCGTTCGTCCTTGCCTCTGCTCGCTTTCCTCCTCGTTCTGAGCCGAGCACAGACGCCGAGCCGCCATGGCCGATTCGAGCTCCAGCTCGAGCTTCCTGCCTACGCCATCCCGCCTCCCTTCCCTAAGCCAAGCGCGGCATCGCCTTCCCTGCCACACGCCAACCCTGATGGGCCCTTCCCGAGCTCCTCTCACCGCCGGGGAAGCATGGACACCGGTGCCATGGTCGCCGCAAGCCCCTGTGCTCGTGGCCAGGGCGCCACGACCCATCTCCCTGTCCCCTGTGGCCACCCTCTGGTGCGCCTCACTCCGGTGATGCCCCCGCACTTCTCCTCCTTGGCCCGCAACCCCCGGAGCATCGCGTTTAAGAGAGCCGCCGCGGGTGAGCCGACTGCTCCCGTGGCCAGTCACCTACCGACCATCTCCCGCCACATTGCAACCACCCATGGGTGCGGACGGGCGTGGTGATGCTCTGCCGCCATCGCTCGCCATAGGAGCGCCGCCCGGCTAGCCGGAGATCGGCCGGCAGGCAAGCCACCGTCGCCTCCTCTGTTTTCCTCGTCGGCCGGAGGAAGAAGAGGATCGGCTCCCTCTCTTTAGTCTTTCTCTGGGGATGACAGGTGGGGCCATCTAGGCAGTGGGTCCCACATGTCGGTTATGTGGTGATGGGCTTGGGTACCGAATCGGGTGCGCATAGCAAAGTCAGTTAGGGTTAGGAAATGCTGATTTTGAATTTTTGATTTTGTGTAAATCTTCTAAATTCCATAGTTCATGCTAGATAAGTCCAAAAATAGCAAATGTAGACTTTTTGGAAACCTTGAGAAATGATCTATGCAATAGAGTCATAAATTGTTAGGTGTTTGTAGATGTTTTTCTGATGTTTTTATTTAAGCTTTAAAAATGCTCTAAAATGCTTATAAACTTGACCAGAGCCATATCTTGAGTTTTAGAACCCCAAAAATAGTGATTCTTATTTAGTTAATTTTGTGATGACATGTACTTGCTAGGAAAAATATTAAACACACTACTTGTTCACTGTTTTCTTAAAGTTTTGTTTGGACCTTGATAAATAAGGAATCTATATTATTTTGCTTGTCATTTTATATCTTGAGTTGTGATGCTCTAAATGATGTGAAATTTTTATGGTAGGTTTGTCATGATGTGGATGTACTGTGGTATAAATTTCATGGTCATTTCTTACTGTATGCTCAAGTTATTGATTTAACTTGTTTATAGCTTGATAAATAGCTTATAAATAATATATAAATGATAAAATAGAAAATGTTGTTCCATTACCTTAGTATGATGTTTCTATATCATATTGATTCATAATATGGCCTTGTGTTCACAGAAAATATTGAGTTTTAGGTTTTACTTGCTCTCACATGATTTATTGCAATAGCTATTTGTCTTTTTCATAGAGGTTGATATACTTGCCCAAATGGATTGAAATTTGGATAGTAGACTTTTGGTAGCATTTGTAGACCACTGTAATTTTGGTAGAATTTATTGAGTATCTTTATGATGTTGTCATAATTCCACCTAATGATCTAAATAAATTAAGAAAATGTATTAAAAGAATTTATTTAGTAATTGACACTATGTTTTCTGGTGTTCATTGGTCATGGGTGACATGTTGGTAAAGTTGGTTTTATCCAATTATATGTTTGCAATATAAGTTAATAATTATTTTTTGCAAATGAGGTTTCTGAACAGATTTGAGAATATTGTTAATTACCCTATGCAAATGATGTTTTCATGTCTTGTGTGCTATAACAAAGTAGTTGTGAATTTCATGATCTAGCTGTTGTTAAAATTTGGTGGCATTTGGCCATATGGTTTAGAAACTACAGCTGTTTAAAGTTAGGTTACAGAATTGCTTGCTCTCTGTCTTGTTAGACCAGTTTCTGTGTTTGTGTAAATTCGACATATTAAACTTTGGAAGCATGCTGTGATGTTTATAAATGAAATTTAGATAATTTCATAAGCTTTTCTTAATGTCTTCTTGCAAGTCATTTGGAGTTGTAGATCTCCAGTTATGATTAAATTACTCAGCTGTTGGTCTGATGTCCAGAAGGTAGCAATTTTTAGTTCTAATACTTGATTAACTTTGTCATGCTTGGGTATTGAAGTGTGACTCATATCTTTGATGATACTTGGGTTGGTACCCTAGGATCTTATAAGACTTGTGTCTTGATTGATGTGCTTTGCAATCTTCTATGTTATGTCTTAATGAGGATTAAGTTAATTAGCTCTAGGGTTTATGTGAACTTTGGTATGCTTGCATGATTACTTTGTTTATTGCATTTCTATGCATTCATACATATGCATTATTGCACCTCATTTAGGTACGCTAGCTGAAACACGCGAAGGACCTGATGTGGAGCCAAACCCGAAGATGGAGTTGGTGGATCCATTCTGAAGATAGAAGGACCGAACAAGTGTTAGACAGAGGGAATGCTCGCCAAGCGAGTTCTTCTGACATACTCTAACTTGAGTCGGATCCCAGGCAAGCCCCGGAGCATTATAAGCCTCCTATCTTTAAAGCAATTAATTCTATATATGTTATAAGTATTGTTGCATTAAGTGATAGGAGTTGGTTGGAAACCCTTGCTGCATTATATCATTCCTTGTCCAAATATATGAATCCTTGAATCCTACATAGATTAGGATCGAGTAGATGCTTAGCCCTGCTTTAAGCGGTAGAAGTCAGGTGATTTCCTGTCACCTGCGAGATATAGGGATATTCATATATGGCACGATTGGCTATATTTGCTATCGTGGAATGGAACCATGTGTTAATAAAATGAAATGAGACCGGGCGGGATGACGATAGTGAAGCAACAAGGCATGGAGGTCTTGGGTGTAGATCTATCCCCGTCTGAGTCGTTTAAGGACCGATTCGCTGTACGTCCTTGAGTCATGTTGAACGCAGTCTAACACTTAGTTGGCCGGATAACCCATTCCGACCGCGAAGCCGAGTAATGTGGTTCAGGCCGGGAATCGAATGGTAGGTTGCTTCTTGGAGGAGAGAAAGGATGTGCTTGGGGACATTGGTGTGAGACCAAGGGGGGGTTAGAGTCCCTATCACCTGGCAGAGTGTCGCCCTTGGGGTCGCGACATCATTTGGACCCGTGATTCCTGAATCATATGAAAAGGTGGCTTGTGCGACCCTGGCAGGGGCCTGCGCGGTGAGTGTTAGAAATACCCCTCCAGCTGGATAGGAATTCGATTCGAATCGCCGTCGCTCCCGGTTAGTGAGCACTTGACTTGAGCAGCGGCAACGTAGATTCCATTAAATTGAACGGATGGTTAATTGGATCATGATGGAAAGGTTGCCTCAATTTATACCTGCTATGGTTAATATTGTTTGCTCCTAATAAAGTGAGTGCTCTAGTACAGGTTCTAATATAGATGACAGGCTAATGATAATTAACTTGATGCTTAAGCATTAATGATTACTTATCCATAATAAGCTTTTATGCAAAATGTTGTCAAGCTAGCCCACCTTATATCAGCCTTGCATGATCCTTGGTGTCACCTTATTTCTGGTTTCTGACGGGTAAGTCTAGCTGAGTACTTTCTCGTACTCAAGGTTTTATCCCCACTTGTTGCAGGTTGTGATGTATCATGGCGACTGCAAGAGTTGGTTGGCTCCTGCCATAGAGGCGGAGTGTGATCACGGGCATGATCCTTCTTATTTACCTTATCTCTAATGCTTTTGTTGGAAGTCGATCGTGGTACTGGCATGTATTTGAAATAAGAATAATGTTAGTTTCAAATTACTTTGCTTCCGCTACTTTTCAATGTAAGTTCTAATAACTATGTTGAACTCCGATGTATATTCAATTACTTGTGAAATGGTTGTAACATATGACTTGTTATGTTGAATCACTACGATCTTGGCTTGTATGTTGGTTGGTTTGAATTCCCTCGTGATTTCATTGGACTACCGGAGTTATATGGGCTCAAGTGCGAGAATTTGATCATTTCGGTGATTGTTTTTGTACTTGTGCTCTTATAATTTGGACGGTTCCGTTATAGGTGTTAGCACTTTTGCGATGGTGTTGGAGTTTGAGCGGTAGAGAGGGTTTGGGGTCCTCTCTCCCTCCCGCCGAGCTTGCGAGGTGGGATTCAGGCGTTTTCGAGGAGTTGAAACGACTATTTTTTCCACTACACCGGAAGTCGGAAAAGAAACGGAGGCGAACGGAGGTCTTTAGGGTGATCGGACGCTACACCGAACACGGTCATGGTTTGACCGAACGCGTCCGGTCAATTCAACGCAGCAGTCAAGCATGCGGGTGTTAGGGTTTGCAACCAGTGCGTCTGGTCCCTCGCGGAACCAGAGCATCCGGTCGAGCACCCAGAAGAGTAGAGCGTAGCGAAGAGCTGATCAGACGCGCGGCGCGTCTGGTCACACGCGATCGGACGTGTCCGGTCGCGATGGGAGCTCTCTGGACCGCGACCGAATGCTGGCACTGTCGCGTCCGGTCGTTGCTTAGAGCGCGTCCGGTCAGGGCTTCGCGAGCATAGGCGCTGTGCGATCGGCGTGTTCGGTCAATTCTTGCTGCGCGTCCGGTCACCTAGACGGCTTGGAGCAGCTTGGAGTTGGTGATTGTTCTTGGCCACCTTCGGTGATTGTGAGTGGTTTGTGCCTACCTCGGCGAAGCGCCAAAGGCAACGTTAGTAAATTGCTCGTGTCATTGCAACCTCTTGCCATTTGGTAGGTTCTTGTGGTGCCTTTTGAGAGGCTTGGTGTGTGACCGATTAGCCACTGAACCACATGGTGAAGAGGGACACAACGGGGACTAGCGTGCCGGCAAGCACGTGAACTTCGGGATAAATCTTTGTGTCATCATTCTTATTGTGATTAATCGATCCCGGTGGTTGTGTATTGTGGAATTCTTCTCTTGATCATATTGATTGGTTGGCTCAATACTTCGCCCCTCGGTGATACCCTTCTAACTCTTTCTTGTATTAATTTCTTAGTTATCTTGCTAGCTTGTTAGTGTAGCTCTTAGCTTGTGTAGATAGTTAGCTTTAGTTGTAGCTAAGTTGTGCGATTTGACTTGTGTAGTTGAGTGCAAATACTAGAATTGTGAATTGGATAGGTGGCTTGCAAACACCCCGTAGGCTAAGCGAAACTCGCATTTCGCTATTTGTTATATTGATAAACTTGTTTAGCTTGTCTTTGTAGAAAATTTTAAAAGGCTATTCACCCCCCCTCTAGCCATCAAGACCTTTCACCTGACCCCCTATGAGGGGATTCCTCCATGAGCTTCTAGAGTATTCCTCCACCGCCTCCTAGGATGCATCTCTACCGTACGTCGAAGTCGGCTTGATCCAAGGGCTTACGTTCAACCCCTAGGGCTATATAAAGACCCTTGCCCCCCTGAAGCATTAATTCATCAAGCTATTCAGTTGAAGATCAATTCATCCAGAGCCAACCCTAGTTCCTCAGAGTTTCTCTAGATTAGAGCTTAGGATAGTTAGATTAGGTCTAGAGGGAGATCAAGCAATGCTTGGATTCTCGACGTTGGAAAAAGCGTGGTTCGGTATATATCTTGTACTTTACTCTATTTCTTTATTTCATTAAGATTGTATCATTGCTACTATGTTTATGTCAACATTAAGCTTTATATCATTTATGTCATTGAAAGCAATGTTCATTGTTTGCTCTAGTTTTATATTCGGTGTAGCTAGATTATGGAAACCTTGCATATGTTTGTATAGCGCTCACCCTACAGGACCATGGGTGAGAGATAGACATTATGTGAGCGTGGTGCTTAGATATTTGTTTATCTGCAGATACCCTTATATGTCGGGACATGTGGTAGATCGCGTAGGTGATAGCTACATTGAGTCCTTTGCAGTCTATCCCCCATATATATTGATGTTGGTAGAACCCGATCTCGAAGGAGAGGAGGACTCTATTTCCAACTTTCCTAAGTTGATGTTCCTTATGTGGCATAACTTGGCTATGATCACTACATATAATTAATTAGACTAAGCATTTGACATGTTAGTAAGACTATCTAGGAATTATCTTTCTAATATTCTAATTGGACTTAACATATTGCTTAACTAGAGTGCTCTATGTTACTATTTATTTATCATGATGATTGATCAAGTACTTATCATTTATATATATTTATTTATTATCTTGTGACTTATCCCTATTTTGAGTAGAGTATATGATATTGGTTCATTCTCTCATGCATATTCATACATTATCAATACTATTGCATTCATAGTCATACCTTCCCAGTGGTAGAATTATAAATTGACAACCTGGTAATACTCTAGGTAAAATGCTACAATGGTATAATTATCTGTCCGCTTGCAGAATTCTTTTCATTCTTATCTTTATATTCTTTTTAGTTACATGAAATAATAGATTCTTGTTTAGTATTATTCGTGTAGTAATGCTAGATAGAACCAACAATAGTTCTAAGTTCCTCACTAGGGATGACAACCTAGTTTAATATTAGAGATGAAGGTTAACTGATAGGTGTCTATTGTAACAGTGACAAGTTAATAATTACCATATCATTTCTGGCACCATTGCTATTAGTAGGAGTAATTCTATTTTTAGTAGTGGTGCTAAGAAATGCCAACAATCCACGGCATCGTCCTGTAGTGTGTCCCATTGGACACCGTCGTCTCCCTCCTCTTCCTCCTCCTCATCGTCCTCCTCGTCTTCTTCCTCCCCCAACCCTTGGCGCCGCTTCCCCTGATCTAGCTTCACCCACTCCCTCCTCTCCTTCCTTGCTTTCTTGTCATCCTTCTTCTTTGTCATCTTTTGGGCTGCAGCATGATTCACCGCCCTCATGACTGCGTCCTCTGACAATGGCGCGTTGGAAGCTTGGGCGAAGAAGCCAGGCTACATGTCCTAGCACTCAGAACTGGACAAGCAGAGGAGGGTTGGCCAGGGAAGGAAACAGGGAAGAAGCATACCATTTCAACGAAACCTAGCTCCGAGTGCATCACGGGATGTCCCAGAATCGGGAACTCAAATGTGACGACGTTCACCTCCATCGCCTCTCGGATGCGCTGCTCAATCTCGCTATTGCGGAGTGGCTTCTGGGAAAGTATTGTCCCCTCAAGCGACACAACGGGCGTCATCTGGTGCAGCGGGAGACGCGCGCCACTAGTGGTGCCACCCTCCTCGCATGGTACGCCCCGACGACGCCGGTGATGTGGAGGCCATGCTGCTTTCAGAAGCACGATGGCCTTGAGGAGGTCGCCCAGCCTCCTCTTCTCCTTGTCAATGGGGCCCCATCCCCATGACTGCAATGGCTCCTCAATCAAGTGGCCGGAGAAGATCGGCAGGGGGGTGTCGGGGTCATTCTTCAAGTAGAACCACTGCTTGTGCCACCCCTTATTGGACTTCGATAAGGCGGTGGCCATGTACTTGAACGATCAGCGGCCTCAAAGGTGGATACTTGTGCACCCCATCGGCACCGATAGGTCCTCCCCCTCTTTCCCCTCTTCTTCTGTAGGAAAACGGCAAAGAAATATTTCCACAATTCAAAGTGGGGCTCGCCCCCAAATACCCCTCACACAACGCGACGAAGGCAGCGATGTGTTGAACCCTATTGGGGTTCAGGTGCTGCAGCTCAATGCCATAGTAATGCAGTAGCCCCTGAAAGAATTGGTGAGGTGGAACCGCAAGCCCATGCTCGTGGAATGGCATGAAGGAGACGACGTAGCCATCAGGCGGCATTAGCACCTCCTTGTCGCCGGGAACGATCCACTCGTTCGCCTCTGTCCTCACCTAGAGGAGCCCGCACTTGACAAGGGCCTCCATGCAAGCGCGAAGGATGTCAGAGCGATACCATGACTCCATGAAGGAAGAGGGGCGAGAGACTCTAGCATTGACGGCGGAGCGACGGCGGAAGGCCAAGAGTAAGAAATCCTGGCACAGCGGCAGGGGAGCGAATGCGATGAGATTGCAATTGAGCATACTGAGGACAGGAGGTAAGGCTCTCTATTTATAGGGGGTAGGCGAAACGAGAAGCCAAACCGTCCACCTAGATCTGCACGCCTACCGTATCCCGTCGTCACACCCCTCCGGGAATCGTATACACGCCGCTCCCTTGAAGGACACACCGGATGGCAGTTCATCCGCCTCGATGGGCCACGAACCAATATAGGTAAGAGGGATACAGAGCTAAAAACGCTCATATGGCCCATGAAGGCTGGTCCGCCAACGGGTTCGACAGCCGCTCCAGGGCTCCTTTCAGAACGAGGGGTGGAAAAGGATGGGCCCGCTAGCGGCCGGTACCCAGGCGCACGAGCGCCATGGGCATCCTGACCCACGTTCAAGTCTTGACCACGCACGGTCCATGGTTTTTCCTCGAAGAAAGGCGATGAGCCCTCGGACCGGTCGAATAGACCTGAGAACTATATGGACTGACCGTCAGTAATCTAGAGTCGATCACCAGCTGACCCATGTCGAATCCTCACGAATGGGAAATGGGGCCCCACTCGAACTGACCCATTAGCAGCTCACCGAGCACCATGGTTCATCCGACAAGGAAAAACATGGCACGGCTCAACTCCTCTGTTTTTTTGAGAAAACGCTTGAGGAAGAATGATCACAAGACGAGCCAACCCCTTGATCAAACCCCTGCTACGCGCAGGGGCCTGGACTCGTAAGGAGACCCGATGCAAGGTCACACACGAACGGTGAATCGGCCATCACAACCTAACCAAGGAGACCCTGCGAGCCACAACAGGCGCTCTGAAGTCTTCCCATACGAAAAAAGCCTATAAAGGAGTAACCCACTCCTTCATAAGCTCAGGGGCTACACCCACTGGGTGTGCTCGCGCGCACCCTTAGATAGTAAAAAAACCCTGAACGATCCCTTTCGGATCGCTCAAGGGCTCGGGGCTACTATCGGGTACCAGTTTTAGGGTACCCGAAGAAGGGGAACTAATGGTCCCCAACGACCAAAATCAAACGAACAATTAAAGGGCGCGACCACGGTTTCATCCGACCCCCAGGATAGGTTCCGGTTCACTCGACCCCTAGGGCACAGGTTTCGCTCGTCCGACCCCTTGGGAACAGGCCTCGCCTCGCCCAACCCCAAGAAGGGGAGCTCTGTCCCGCCAGACCTTGAGGGTGCACGATCACCATCGAACGGGGGCGCAAGCCTAGCAGGGGGCCTGCACTGCCTCCAACCACCATAGACACAAAAGCTCGAGCCCAGCGTCAAACCCCTGACACTGGATGGGAATGGGCACACCCTGACATGACCCGTAGTCATGACAGGCCATGCCTAGGGGGCCCGCATCACCTATAGCGCCAGGCATGATAGAACGGGGCACCACGACCGGCTGATGATGCCCGTGCATGGCGCCAGCGGCAAACAGAGCCATGACGTGGAGCCGTCTCCATCACCATCAGCGTCGTGATGTGGAGACATCTTCGTCATCATCTACAAGACCAGTAGGGCCCATCTACAGAAAGAGGAAATGCAGCGCAGCCTCGGGGCTCCCTTCCTCTCAGTTTTTCTCTTTCTACTTTTCCCCTCTCTCTCTCATGTACCACAGGTCCTTCTCTTGGTCCATAAAAGGGAAGGCTGGGTGCCCCACCTGAAGGGAGGGCTTTTCAAGCTCTTGGACTTTGGAGATTTCAAACACTCTGAAGCATTCACCTCCACTTCACCTGTATCAGAGACTTGGGACCTCATCCCTCTCTCGCCAGTTTGTAACACCTACTACGAAGTTTAGTGCTGGTAACACAAGCAGCCTCGAACTGGACGTAGGGATGTTTTGCATGAACTAGTATACATCCTTATGTCCTCTAGCACACCATCTAGACCAAACGCGCAATCCACAAAATTTACTAGTCGGCAGTTTCTAAACACCGACAAGCTAAGACCAAATCGAGGATAGTTTTTTGTCAAGAAGGAGAGGATGATAAGGACATGATGCCTATGTATATGCCCATGAAAGTGAAAGACAAGGTGAACTCGTTCCTATGTTTGCACAATGACATAAGTAAGAATTTGTTGCTAACTAATGTTGTTGCTTTCAATATGCTTAGGAATGATGATGATGATGATGATGATGATGATGTAAACTTGGGAAAGGCAATTCCTATGGTCTTAACAATAGATGGAACATGGATCCAACATGCACAATATCGATCTTGGAGCACAAGATCATCAAAGTCCAACATTCAGTTCGTCGGCAGCCCGACAGTGCATTGGGAAGGCTATAACTCATCCATCCAAAGTGTGATTGAGGTCAATGAGCACTTCATGGAAAGCTTGTTTGATAAGCTTTCAAATAGATCTGGTTGCACCACAATATCACATCGAAAAGGTCTCCAAACCATCATGACAAGTTGTTGTTTCTGCTGAGAGCCGCATCGTCATCACTAGGATAGTGTTGAACCTATTTCACCACTTAAACAAGGTTGGAAGCTAACAAAAAAGTAGATCGGGAGCTAACCCTAATTTACCAACACAAACAGGTAGAGCACAATACAATAGAAAGAACACAATAGACAAAGAATTTATCCTGTGGTTCAGTTCGCCACTAAAGCTTGCTTACCTCCATGTTGTTGAGGAAGCCACCAAGGCTTAGGTTTCAAGAACCCTATCCTCTTCTCAAGGTCAATAGCACAAGTCTCTTGATTTTAGAGTTCTTACTACATGTAGGGTGATCACAAATGTCCTAGAGCGCCCACAAGAGTTGGGACCTTCGATGGGCGACCCCTGCCTGCTAGGAGCTCTTGCTCCAAGAGTAAAGAACACAATCCACTAGCTTGAACACGAACAAGTGCTCTATGAGTTATATCTTTAGTTTGACAAGCAATCTAATGGAGTTTGGAGGCTCAATCTCTCAAAGAATCTCAAGGGAATCAAAGGGGAGAGCTTGGGGTCCTTCAATTGAGTTGGAGAAGCTTGTCTGGATGCTGGTGAGAGTAAATGTTCGAGATAGACATTGGGGAGGAAGGAGAAGAGGTATAAATACCCTTCGTTTCCCAACTGACTGTTAAGTCATGCCACAGCCATTAAGTCACGCCATATGCGGTAGTGCCACACCAGCCAGAACAGCAAAGGAATAGGATCTATGTATTGGCTGGCTTTGGCTTGGTTGGCAAATTTGTATGGTTGGTATTTTGAGCACTTGGTTGCACATTAATGCTTGTGCATTGTATCCCCTTTCTATTGCGATGTTTTCTAAACTTAATTTCAAAAGATAAAAGAATTTAAACGTCCTCTGAGTCCATCACCACGTCCTTTTGTAGTTAGGGTTCCACCATTTTAAATATCATACTCATACTTACATCACCTTCTTGTCAACTCGATAAATCTCATCTGTCCTCTAATTACATGGTCATTATTATCAAAACCCATAGTTAGTGCTTGATTGTACTTATAGGGTTTATACCAGAATTCATTTGAACAAGGATGTAACACATTTGTCCTAAGGGTTCATCACCAAAATTCTTTTCAACAAGGATGTAACTGTAAATTAAACTATGTTTAGAAATATGGCCTAAAGGCAAGTCTTACCTTAAGAAGTCCCAATATTTAGCAGGGTACCTATGAAAGTAAAAAAAAGACCAACTTGCACATACCATTTTCCACGAAACAATATTGCAACATGGGTATCAATTTTTTTTTGAAAAGGGCTACTTGGGGCTTAAGAGCATCTCCAGCAATGCTACCTAAATCAGACTACCTAAATGTCTATTTGGGTAGCCACCAATTTTTCTACTACCCATATATTGCTCCAAACTCCAACAGCACTACCTAAAACAGACTACCTAAATTCATTTGCAGGGTGAATTACATGTGGGGTCGTGCTGTCATCCTCTCCCTCTTGTTCTCTACGCCGGCGAGGAGACGCGCCCGTGCCGGGAAGGCGCCCGCACCCGCACTGTGCGCCTGTGCCAGGGAAGGCCACAGTGGGGAGGTCGCGCTAGGGCGGAGGAGGTCTTGTGGGGAGGAGGAGGCCCGAGGCCGACTTGGGAGGAGGCACGCAGAGCAAAGGTCGCCGTGGGGAGGGAAGGCCGCCGCGCTGGTGTCGGCCGCCACCGCAGGGCAGGCCACCGCGCGTGCGCCGGTGCTTGCTACGGGTGAGGGGCTCCATCGGCGAGGGAGGCCCGCACGGGAGGGACATGGGCAAGGAGGGGTGCCGGGGAGAGCGGCTGCGCGTCAGGAGAACTGCTGGGCGCCGCTGTGAGGCTCACCGTGCCCGGGAAAGGCAGATCTGGAGTGGGGCACCGCCGGGGAGGGCCTCTGGGAGGGATGGGACACTGGGGAGGAAGGCGTCGGCTCCCTAGCGACGGCGAACGGAAGGCGCAGGGAAGAAAACCATCGAGCGTCGGGAGAAAACCGTGCGGAAGAAAATAGGTAGAGAGATTTGTTGGCCCAACAGATATAGGTAGTGGTAGGGGAAATTTGTTGGGCCAACAAGGTAGGTTAATAGATAGTCTGTTGGAGTGCATTTTTTTGCCTTCACTACCTAAATATAGGATATGTAGTCTGTTTAGATAGCCTGACAGCCTGTTCTATAAGCAGGTCCTACTAATACCAAATTTATATAGAAAGATATTAATATGTTTATCATAGTAGATAATAAGTATTATTATATGCACCTAAAGTCATACATATTGGCAATATTTTATATAAACTTAGTCCAATTTAAGGTAATTTGATTTTGACCAAACCCAAACCTAAAATCATCTTTTTTTAAATCAAAAAAATATAGGTTCTATACTTGAGCAGGGGCGTCCTCAGGCCCGTACAAGCTGTGCGATAGAACTGGGCCCCTAAAATTTATGGGCCCTAAAGTTTACTAAGTATCCTAAGTATATAGAATAATTTTGGGCTTTGTTTAATTAGTAAATTAGCTACATGCCTATAAACGTGGCCTGCTGGTTCCTTCCGGAGAAAAGCACCACACGAGTCCACGATCGTGAGTTCGTGATCTGACCTACTACTTCCTTCCGGAGAAAAGTCTGTAGTCGGCGATTCTTCTTCATGTAAGTTCGTAACCCTTCGTGGCTTCGTCGCTTGGACTTGTTCCTTGCCCTCTCTGAACATAAAGTTGACAAGTACCTTTGTGTGTTCGTTTTGTGATGAGTGATTATCGATGAAATCCACGAAATAGGTTGAGTGGTGACTAACCCTACCATGACGAAAGCTATGTGTGCGACATGTCTCTTGGCTCGTGGTGTACAGGTGTGGAGCTCGGAGGCGGTGGTCGACGACAAGGTGAAGGTCAAGGAGGACGTGTCGTGCCGACGAACCGGGAGTGGTGAAGGGCGGACGTGAGGCTTGGACCGAGGGACCAAGAGGCCGGGTGACTAGCCGTGGTAGCTAACACTTGGGACATCGACGAGTGCAAGTGTATATGGTGGTGAAGACGGCGTCGGCCAAGTCAAGATGGAGACGATGGCATCGTGGCACTTGGCGGAGGCCGGTGGGCCGAGTTAAGGAGGAAGGCGAAGGCGTCATGCTTGGCGGGAGGTCGGACACGCGTCAACATAGGGGGTTTGGTGGTTTCGTCCTCAAAACCATGGGCGGGGAAAGCGTATGGAGTACGCTACTCGCGAGCGGTTTGGTGATTTGGGCCTTAAAACCATCAGTGGCGGGTTTACGGGTTTAGACCTCAAAACCCGGGCGGAGGTTCCAAAGATGAACGGACGGCACGTGGCGGCATGGAGGAGTTCGCGTCGAGGCGAAGCTATCTTATGAAGGGCGCGGTGGCTGTCGGATCAATGAAGAAAAACTTGAACGGATTTACCCCTAGCGGGTATTTGGGATGAGTACTTCATGTGAGGACGTTTATGTCTTTTGGCGTGCACCTATATATATATATATATATATATATATATATATATATATATATATATATATATATATATATATATATATATAGGGCAGCTATCCTTTGGAAAGGGTCACTCTCATTTGTGTGGTGTTAAGAGGAGGCTAAAGTTAAATAGAGGAGTGGCTCTTGTTCTTGAGCTTTTTGACATCATAACTTTGATTAGGCTAGGAGTGGCTTATAATCTGACCTCTTGAGCTAATCCGAGGATCAATTTCGTGCACTACTTGTCCCCCTCTCCAATTCTGAGTTTTTCCTTTTTACGTGATTTTCGTTTTTTACTGTGCTGTGTTCTTGTTCCTGTTTTCCCTTTTCTTGTCCTTGCTCGAATTTCTTCGATTCACAGAGCTACAGTTTAAATTGAGCGATGATCTCCTGGGAGTAGCTTTCCATCTCCATCGTGAATCGTTGGGCAAAGTTTGAGATCATGGGGTTTTGATTCTTGCGAGCTCTTTGAGATTTCGGATCTGGGAAGGCTGTATTAGTTGTCTTTCTGTTCTTCGTGCTCGGTCTCCTGCTCGTTGCGCACAGGGTTGGGTGGACCGATAAAGGGGCCGGAGGTTATTGGAGCAGACACGCCTGCAGCCGCGTACGCCGTGCGCCCCTGGGCCCGAGCATAGTCACATAAAACGGGTTCACCACCTTCGACCCTCGACTCGGGTTCGTCGACCCCGACCCAGGTTCACGGATTCATTTTCGACCCGAAGTGTAAAAATCTCTCGCGAGTAACGTACCACGTACCGTGATCCCGTACCGCGACCCCGTACCTCAACCCCATCGACCCAGAAACTTTGTGACGATGGGCCCGAGCCGTAGCTCGCCATCGCTCTGTAACCGCGTGAGCAGACTCCTGTGCAGTCAGCTCTATTCTGTTCTAGTTGCTCTACTTGGTGTCGGTCTTTTGCTCTTCCCAGTCCGATCCTTTCTCTCTGTCTGTTCTCTTGTTGCGGTTCGTGGAGCACCAGGCTTCAATCGAAGCCACTGGTCTTACACCGGTCTCCACCGGCGAGTACAGGGCTTCGGCCGCTCGCACCTACGAGAACGGCGCCCACCGGTCCGCTCCCTCGCTGCTCTCACGTCCCCCAGCGCTGTGTACGTGCTCGCCCGTGGAGGCTAAGCAGATCGGGCAGAGCAGCCCCTGTCGTGCCCCCTGCAGCAGAGTTGTTATTGATCGTTCTATCTACAGTTTCTTCACTAGTGCGTGCCTGGCTTTTGCTCTGAATTTGTTTTATTGCAGCAGGTGCCATGACATGCTTGGATTTTGCAATCTCTCTTGTGCACAGGGATGAAAACGGTACGGATATTTTCCGACCGTATTCGAGACCGAATCCGTTTAGAGGGGTTTTAATCCGTCCGTATCCGAGTCCGGATATTTAACATCCGATACCGTATTCGTATCCGAATATTTAAATCACATATTTATGATGTCGATATCCAATCATATCCTATCCGGCATTTTTTATACTATCCGTATTCGAATCCGAATCCGGACATAAATATGAAAACAAATACGATATCAGTAATATCCGTCCGTATCCGATCCGTTTTCATCCCTACTTGTGCACATGTTCTGCTCTAGTGTGTTCTGTAGATCAACAATTTTGGACAGCAAGAGCTGGTGACAGGCAGCAGTACTACTACTTGCTTTAGCTAGGTAACTCGATTTTGTTTGGTTAAGTTCAGCACAGCAGGAGCAGGGGCTTATCTTCAGTTGCAGGTGAGCAGCGACAACAGTGAGCAAAATTGATATTGCTTTTGCTAGACATCACTTCATGCTACAATACTTGTGCTTGTTTATTCAAGTGAGCAATTTCATTTCAGCCTTTATTTAATCATAAGCATTGTAGCTAGCTCCTGGGATGTCTCAGTATGTTTCCTGCAGCACCTTGGAGGTTAACATGGCTCTAGCTTTTTATTTCTATCGCTCCAGTCAGTTGTTCATTCAGTTTCAGCTGTGCAGCATTCCTTTTTAGCAGAAGCTAGAAGTTTCCAGCTAGTGCGCATTTATTCCTATTAGCTCTTGGTTTAATTTTTCCCATGCAAGTCAGAGCTTTTGTTAGTCTGTTAATTAGTGAGCAATTTAATTCGCAATTTCCCGCTCTGCTTTCCTGGTGGTTTGAGAAGTTCTTAATTATTCCCAGGGTCAACATATCACTAGTTGGTGTGTGTGACCTTGGCAATTAAAATAGAGGCGTGTTGATTTTAATTGGGACATAGGCCAAATTCTTCTCGGCAAAGAGTTTTAATCGGCTCCTATTCACCTCTCTCTGGTTGTCGTTTTCGGTCCTTCACCCTCGCCATTGTTCATGCTCGATAGTCGAGACCTAGTCGCAATCCCAGACAGCCGCCAACCGGACCCAGATTAGAGACGCTAGACGGAGATCACCGCCTGGTAAATTTCCCCCTTTTTTGCCAATAGATGTTAGGCCTCCACTTATTGTTTCGAACTGGGCCTCAGGTTTTCCCGGGACGCGCCTGACCTGAGTTGACTGACCGTTGACATCAAGTCAATTGAGTACTCCTGCATGTGATACATATAGTTGCAGCGGCCCACGAAGAAGCACAGCGTTGCTTAGAATCATTTATGTACTCCTTGTGCTGCACTACCCAGCTACAGATGATTCTATTAATCCCGGTCACTCACTCCTAGACTCCTAGTATATGATAGGCAAGTGCGTTCGCCTCGATACCTCAGCATCCCCCGTCGAAGCATCCTTGGCAAGCCTGCAAAATGGCTCGCAAAAGCACTCATCACGCCTCATGGTTGCATTTGCATCTAGCTCTTCGTCTCAGCTTCCTCCTTTTGGCAAGCAACCAGCTCCCACGTTGCTCCCTTGCGCTGTCAGCAAATAGCAGCAGATCAAGCGGCGACGGCACCTCACGAGTCCCGGCACTATGCCGCTCGCAGGAGGCTGCGTCGCTCCTCCAGCTGAAGGGGTCCTTCTCATTCCCCACAAACAACAGTGAATTCCATACGACCTTGTCATCGTGGAGATCGGGCACTGATTGTTGCCGCTGGGAGGGCGTCAGGTGCGACGGTATCACAGGGAGAGTTACTGCCCTCTACCTGTCCAGCAGTTGCCTGGAGGTCTGCGGCGGCCTTCACCCTGCTCTCTTCAACCTCACCTCCCTCCGGTACCTCAACCTGGAGGGCCTCTACCTGTCTTGAGAGATTGACCAATCTTCGAGTCCTCATATTAGAGAGCTGCAATCTTTCTGGTTCGATCCCACCTTCATTTACAGGTCTTCATTCCCTGCAAGAGATTCATCTCAGTCACAAGTTCACAACACGATAAACGGCAATATCTCTAATCTGTTCGCTGCTCATAGCTTCCCACATTTGAGAGTCCTTGACCTTTCTTCAAATATGTTCGAGGGAACGTTTCCGCTTGGGATCACTCAACTAAAAAAATCTCAGGGTTCTAGATCTTAGCTCCACGAACCTCTCTGGTGGTATTCCAAACTCCATAGGGAATCTCTCGTTACTGAGCGAATTACACCTTTATGATAACGGACTCTCCAGGGGCCTGCCTTGGGAGCTCAGCAATTTGACATACTTGACCGTACTAGATTGTTCAAATTCTAGTTTATCTGGACAACTTCCGTCGCTTACAAGTTTAATACGGCTGGAATATATCTTGGTTTCCTTCAACAACCTCATGGGTAAGCTTTCAGCATGCTGGAACATTTCCGTTCCACTTCTCCTGTATATATATTCCAGGTGTCTGATTTTTTGTGTGTGTTCCAGCAATAGGCAATTTTGTCATTGTTTGAATATAGAAAAAATTGTGGATTGTTTCTTGCAAGTTGTTCTTTTTAATTGTACTAGTTAGTTGTATAAGGTGGTTACTTGAAATCAATCAAAATTCAGATACCTGAAATATAGCAACTCTCGTAATCTATATAAAGCATTGCCAAAGATTGTTATAGCAAATGGTCTAATAATCATGCCTCTCCCTCTATATATATGCACAGGGACAGTACCCGCAACCATATTCACCCTGCCAGCATTGGTGGAACTACATCCGCAGGTGAACAACTTTTCCGGTCTGATCGAGGAGTTCCATAATGCATCTGGCACATTGTTTCAAGTTGACTTGAGTAGCAATCAGCTGACTGGTACAATTCCAACCTCACTCTTGGAGCTCACTGCTCTTGATACCATTGCTCTCGACTCCAATCATTTCACAGGGACGGTGAATCTAAGTAGCTACTCTAGGCTAAGAAACCTCGCTAAATTTACAGCCTCTGGTAACAGCTTGGTATCTATTGTCGGAGACGACCCCTGGACCAGTGGTAGCAGTAATAGTAGTATTTCTGAGTTGGCGTTTGCATCCTGCAGCCTAACTAGGTTACCTAGTGTCATAAGACATCTACCGTTCCTTAACTGGCTGGATCTCTCTTATAATGGCATCGGTGGCAAGATACCTGACTGCATCTGGAGAAACATGAGCACGTGGTTGGACCTTTCTCACAACATGTTCACTGAGGTGGCACAGCCCCCTGCTTACACTGTCATATCGCACATTGATCTTAGCTTCAATAGGCTCCGCGGTGCCGTGCCTTCACCTTCGCTTCTCTCTGCGTCTTACCTTGATTACTCCAACAACAAATTCTCTTCCATGCTGCCCGGCGATTTCCTCACGCTTTATGGCACTGCACCCTCCATCAACTTGGCAAACAACCAACTAGGTGGGACTATTCCGTATGCAGAGTGTGACCAGTTTCATTACGAGGAGCAGGACGGTGAGGCTCTTCGAGATCTCGACCTATCCGGTAACAACTTCAGCGGGGAGGTCCCACCTTACGTGCTTAGAGGCTGCAATAATGCCCTGCGGATGCTAAACCTGAGGGGCAATCGCCTCGAGGGAACGTGGCCCCAGGAGATGGACGGGACATGTAGACTGAAGGCCGTAGATTTACATGGAAATCACCGAGGGTTCTTGCCTAGCTAACTGCATAGAGTTGAATGGGCTCGATGTCGGTGGCAACAATTTCATGGATTCTTTCCCGTCATGGCAAGGAAATCTCCCTCACCTTCGTGTGCTTATCCGGAGATCCAACCAGTTTTACGGCCCAGTGACGACAGTGAGCATGGACCCTCATAGTCAAAAGAAGAATCACTCGAGGTCTGTTTACTTCTCAAGTCTCCAAATCATTGACCTTGCGGAAAATGGCTTCACTGGAGCGCTACACAGTCACAAAGTTCCCGGAACGATCGGGTCGTGGAACGGGGATCGTAGAACGTGGAACGCTCCTTAAGAAAGGATTTTCCACTGTCGGAACGAAACTAATCCATGTTCCCGGAACGGGAACGCACGTTCCCGGGACGTGGAACGTGGCACCGTACCACGTTCCCGGTGACTCTGGAGTGCTACCATTGGGACTCTTCTACAGTTTCAAGACCATGGCTCAGGCCAACACAATGCACAAATTACGTGAGGTAAGAAGGATCGGTAAACAGGGTGAGACTGACATACATCAGGAACAACGAACGCCGGTCGAGGTCGCCATGAAGCAACAATACATGAGGATGCTCGAAGACCAACAACTCGACCTCATGCTGATTGACCTGTCCAACAACAGATTCAGCGGCTCCATTCCAAGGACGGTGGGCAACCTGACTGCCCTTCTCGTGCTCAACCTGTCGCGCAACGCCTTCACCGGGGAAATCCCGGCCGAGCTCGGCCGCCTGTCGCAGGTCGAGTCGCTGGACCTCTCGTGGAACCATCTCACGGGGGAGATCCCGCAGTCGCTGGCCTCGCTGGCGGCCCTCGAGTGGCTCAATCTCTCCTACAACGATCTCAGCGGGAGCATACCTTCGGGCACCCAGTTCTCGACGTTCCCCAGCAGCTCGTTCCAGGGAGGCAACCGAGGGCTATACGGATGCCCGCTTCCCGTGCGGTGCAACCTGACGCGTCCGCCGTCAGCAACCAAGGCTCCGCCGCCGTTGCAGGTGTCCGGTGGAGAATTTGCTGACCACAGGTTCCAAGTTATCGTGCTGTGCCTCTTCGTTGGTTCTGGCTTTGGGCTGGGCTTCGCGCTGGCCATTGTTTTGCAGGTGGTCTGCAGCAGGAGAGGCGCCAGGAAATGGTTGTGCAGAGCCAACTAGTTGTATAGATAAGTGGTCATTCATCTGAATGGAGCTTGTATAATTGTATTAGTTCTATAATAAACTTTTGGAAAATGTGTACTTTTGACCATGTTTAGTAGATAAGATACTGCAATGGTAATTGCATTCACCCAATCATTTGCTGTAATATTTTAGCTAGTCCTTGCCAAAAGACTTCCCCTGTAAGAGTTGTGACTCAAATACAACAGGAGTACGGTCCTAATTGGTCACGCTCAGTTCCGTGGCAGCAGCAACAACAACATAAACATAGCCTTTTGTCCCAAGCAAGTTGGGGTAGGCTAGAGATGAAACCCAAAAGAAACGAGAAACACGGAGACACATAAAGGGACATAAAGGGCACAAGACAAAAAGAGGTCACGGTTCAGGCACGTTGATTGTCAATCTCCAAGCGCTCCTGTCCATAGCTAAATCCTTGGAGATATTCCACTCCTTAAGATCTCTCTTAACGGACTCGTCCCAAGTTAGTTTAGGTCGACCTCTACCGTTCTTTACATTATCGGCCCGCTTTAGAACTCTACTACGCACCGGCGTCTCAGGAGGCCTCCGTTGAACATGTCCAAACCATCTCAACCGATGTTGAATCAATTTCTCCTCAATTGGTGCCACCCCAACCCTATCCCGAATATCGTCGTTCCGGACTTTATCCCTCCTTGGGTGCCCACAACACCAACGCAACATACGCATCTCTGCTACACTCAATTGCTGGACATGTCACCTTTTTGTAGGCCAACACTCAGCACCGTATAACATCGCCGGACGAATCGTCGTCATATAGAACTTACCTTTCAGCTTTTGAGGCACCCTTTTGTCACAGAGAACGCCAGAAGCTTGACGCCCAGTTCCATGGACTACAAATAAAGTCTAGACCTCTCCATTATAATTTGTACAAACACATAATAAGATTTTTGCCCCATAGTTTTTCCCTTTTATATTGAAGGTTTTTTCACGTTAAATTTCTTGTCTATCTCAACAAATGGTAAAAAAGACCATGACAATGGCGGAGCTCGTCAGTTTTGAAGCCTAAGGCCACTGTCAAAGCATGTATACCACCAGCATCAGGTCAATATATGTAGACCGAGTGAATTGGACCGAACCGGGTCAAAAATTGAACCAGCAAGGGCATGGATTCATTGATCCGAACATTAAAAATCGATTGAAGCACCGGTTCAATAGATTTGGACCGAATAATCGGACCGACCACAAATAGTTTGAATCGGCGCAATATATGGTTGATAATTAGCAACATATACTTAATTATAGATACAAATAATAAGCTGAATGATGCAATAAAAAAAATTCTATATGCCTATATCCATGTATCCAACATCATTTGATACAACTAATTCACTGAGTTGTAATTTCTTCTAATCTCTAAATTTGTGAAGTCTTAGTATAATACAAATCAAATCAATTAGCCTATGATTAACAGATTAAGTACACAAAACTCATGTCGGCCTGCTTGCTTCCTTGTGTGTGTCAGGATGTGGTAGGGACATACTAGTTCGGCAGTTCCTGTGCTAGATGCTCGACTGCTGGTGCCTGGTGAACAAGAGGAGAAGGCGCTCGACTCCAGCCGTCCTGCGTGCTGCGGCCCTGGCAGTAGTGCCCTGCCCTGTTTCCCACAACGCCACGATGAACGCTGGCACCCCGCGATGCCAATGCTGCTGCGGGCAGGCCCTAGGTGCCCAGGCGGGCAGCCGCCCAGTGGCCAACGCCAAGACCCGCCTCCGACGGCCAAGGGGCAAGGCCGCAAGGGCCAACTGTGGAGTGCAGAGCCGCGGATAGGTGGCTGTCGCGGCCCAAGACTGATGGCCTGGACAGACGTCGGCGAGAAGCAGAAGACGTATCCAAGACAAGAAAGCGTATTTCCATTTTATATAATAAGGTAGACTATGACATGTGGGTCCATGGGACGGATGGCTTAATGCCTTAAGACCTAAACTGTTGCTGTAAGGATTTTGTCGAATTATTATTAAGTCAAAAGACATTGCGTGAGACAGATGTTCCTCTCTGCTCCGTTGGCCGATTCCGGCGATCCATCTTGTCTCTCACATCGACGGCGACCTCGCCGGCGGCCACGGGTGTTACAAGTGGTATCAAAGGCGGTCCTTCCTCGGAAACACCCTCCCACCCATTCTCATCTCGTTGCAGCACTACCCGTCGGATCTGAGCTTGTGTCGCCCACGCATCTTTGGCGATGACGACCACCACCACCACTACGGCACTCAGTACGTCCTAGGTACCTTCCAACGTCGTGTGCTTCGATTTGCAGTTCGTAATTCCGGTGGGCAGGAGATCTCCGTTAACGCCCTTGAGGTGTTCGACGGAATGAACCATAGGTCCCTCCTTTGGTGGAATTGGGTCAGCATCGGCGGCGGCACTACCTCACCTGAGCCCGACCATCTCCACCTCCATCCACCCCAACCCACCCATTTCCAATCTACCAAGCACCAAATCCACCACTCAGATCCACAGCGTCATTACATTTGCGGCTTCTTCTTCAACTGGGGGACAACACCGCCAACTGGGTTCGGCGGCGTGAACCACTATGAGCTCAATCCTTCTGCTCACCTTCTTCTCTGATTAGCACAGCTTGATGACGAACAAGGGTTGCACGACATCTTTCACGTGTAAAATTCTGGAGTTCAGTCGCTCAAGCTTGGTGCGGTGGCGTTTGATAGAATGAATGACATCAATCTAGCCCAACAAGATCTGAAGAAACAAGTGTTGGCCAGCACTCAAAAGGTGGACCAGTTTGCTGTAACACCCCTGGGTGTTAAGCATGCATTAGCATCCAAGGCACTAGTCATAATCATCTCATACATGGTTATCATTGCATGCAATATAGACTTTTTTTTTAAATTTAGAGTTGAAAAACAACTACTCAAAACCCAAATGCTACATTTAAGTGCTAAGGAGTGATGAAACTTTGTGTAGCTACAATTTTAGATAATCTAGAATAAATAAACATGATTTTTGGAGCAACTCTTGAATTCAAATTCCTTCAAATTTTGCTTTTAAAAATATTCTAGAAAAATGAATTTTTACTTAAAAATTTAGCTTTGAATCCCAAATTCAAAATCTATTTAGAATTTTGAAAAGTGCCCTACATGAAAGTTATAGAGAATTAAATTTTGAACAACTTTTATTTTGGGCAAAAGTTCTGAAAACCTCTTTTTCATCTTCAAATTCAAATTTGAAACAAATATAGAAATCTAAAAATTTATTTATAAAAGAAAAATCAGTTTTTTCACTTTAGTGGGCCGCAGCCATCCTTTCGGCCCACCCGAGCTGGCAGCCCGGCCCGCGCCCGCGTCCGCGCCTGCCGCCCGCGCGCGCGCGCGACACCGTGGCGCCGCGGCAGAGCTCGGCCGTCGCGTGGCCGGACGCCGACGACGCCGCGCGACACGCGCCCCTGTGGCCCCCGCAGCACCGCGCTCGCTTACCCCCCCTCCGCGCGCTCGCCCGCCTCGGCTGCTCCCTCCATTTCCTCCTCTCGCTCCGCAGCAGCTCGCCAGCAGCAACCGCGCCATTGCCGGCTCCCGGAGCTCCGCCACCGCCGTTGGCCGCTACTGCCGCGCCCGCGTCCAATTCCTTGCGGCCATTGCTCCGCCTCCCTTCGCTCTACCTCGTGCTCCCTCCAGCGGTCGCCTTTGTCAAGGTGAGGAGGCCAATTTTGGCGGCCGCTCTTCACCGCCGCTCGCCGGAGTTCGTGGCTACGGCAATCTTTCTGTTCCACCCCTCCTTCCTCCCTCTCGCGGTCAGCAGTTTCGCCTCCCTCCCGCGAAGCCGTAGCGCCTCCCTGCCCGCCTTGTTATGGCCGGAGTCGAGCTCCCGCCGACGAGCCGCACCGTCGTGCCGCCATGCGCGTCGGCGAGCTCGCTCCGGTAGGCCACCCGGCCAAGACCGAGCACCGGTCGGTGCGGCTCGTTGTGCTGAGCACACTAGTGCCGCCAGCGCCGCACGTGGGCTCGCCGCCGGTGAGCTCCGGCCGGCGATGCCCCTGCTAGCCTCCCCTCCGGCTGACCTGTGGGTCCCGCTTGACCCCTGGGCCCGCCTGTCTGTCTCGGTGTTTTGGTTCGGTGTGTAGCAGCGGGGTGCACGTAGCGTTAAAGGCCGGATAGACTTTTAGTTTTAAAGAAAATGATTTTCAGAAATGTTGAAAAGGCTTTCAAAAATCATATCTCCAGATTTATAGCTCCAAAAATGGTGAAATAAATTTTGTAATGTTACTCTTGAATAGATCTACAGTTTAAAAATATTTCATGATAAATTGTTGACACTTTTCTGTGTAGGTTTATTTAATTGCTATAAATGCTGATATCTTAGAAAATGTGTAGTAAATAAAATAATGAAGGGAAAAATGTGATTCTTGTGGCTTTAATCTTTATTAGTCATGTACTTTCTAGGAAAAATATTAGTAAAGCATGTTCTGTGAGAAAATTTTGAAGTGTAGTTCAAATGCTTTTATTTGATAATCTTTGTTATTTTTAGTAGAGAGCTAAATTTGTATAGAACATACATGTGATAATTTTTGTAGTATGTTAGTTTACTGTTAGTAACATAGAAAAAATGTAAAATCTGTTGTTTGATACTTTTTCTAGTACAAAATAATTTCATGCTCATATTTAGGCTATAACTTGTTTATTTTGTACAAGCAGTTTTACATATGCAATTCTCATAAAAATTTAGTAGTAGGTTAGTTAGGGTAAGAGTAATCTACTGTACTTTTTGTAGATTTTTATCTACACCAGAAGTAGGTGTTGCTGTGTAACCCTAGTTAAATAGGGAATAAAATATTATTCTTTATGAGAAATTAAGAGAAATAAAATATGTTTGGTGTATCTTTGAAGCATCATTATACCTTGCTGATGTTATGGATGAGTTAGGTTGGTAAGCTTTGGTAGCTTATGTTCACTTGTATGTGTATATGGTAGGCTAACTAATAGAAGGATAATGTGTATGTTTTAGGTTACATGTTCTTGGATGACGTTGACTACCTTGTAGAAGAAATAATTATATTCGAACTGCTCATTCCATGTGCTCATCTGCATCTCATGTCATCAAAGCACTCCACCACAATTCGATGCATTCTTCGCATGTTTGCTTATGCACTTGCATCATACAGGATCGCAGGAGGAGTCGCAGGTAGCAGTACCGGAGGAGCAAGTTTGGACGGATCAGCAGGAACCCCAGGCACAGGAGGTGCCCGAGGAAGAAGAGTCAGGCGAGGAACTGCCAGAGTGCGTTGACCACCATCCTAGCTCGTTCGAAAAAGGCAAGCCCCAGAGCATTTTAAGTCTACTATTTTATAAAAGTTGTTCCTTACTACATGAACTATAGTTATATATATATTGTTGCATTAAGTTATAGGAGTTGAGTGAAACCGTTGTTGCATTATTACCTTGGCCCCGGATTACCTTTTACCCTGTTAGGTCAGGAACGAGTTAATTGCTTAGCCATGCTTAGACCGGTAAAAGTCGGGTGATTTCCTATCACCTGCGAGTTATAGGTGGATACCGGGTTATGGTTAGCTGTAATTATGATCATAAAAAGTAACCAAGTGTTGATGGATAAACGGAGACCAGGCGGAGTCTTATAGGGTTTTGGACTATAGTGATTCCGTCTGTGTCGATTAAGGATCGATCGTTGCTCGTCCCTCTTGTCATGTTGAACGCATGCCTCATATTTAGCTGGCCGAATAAAGTACCTTTCGACCGCGAAGCTAGTGACACTTTTCGAGCTGTGATAAACTCGGGTTGGCAGACTGGTGTTGAAGTGGATGTAACGGGGACGCGAAGAGTGAGCCCAAGGTGCGTCCTGGCAGTCGGGCGATCCCTGGGTAGTGCGATCCATGATTGTTATCCCGCGGCTTCTTGGAAAGTGTCATTGGTGATCTACGCGACCCTGACGGGGGAAGCAGGGTTTGTGTGAGGAATAAATCTCCAGCTGGATAGGAATTCGATTCGAATCGCCGTCGCTCCCGGTTAGTGAGCACTTGACTCGAGCTATGGCATCGTAGTAACATTAAAGAAACACTGATGGTTAAGTGAATGATGTTGGAAATGCTAAACCTGATATGGTAGTCTAGATTGCTCATAATAAATCAAGTGATTGTTCTAGCAATAGCTGCTTACCTAGTTTGAATAGGTTATACTAAAAGTGATGCAAAAAGTACTGGTTTAGTTTTTCATAACAACTCATGCTTTTTCGTAAATGAGTCAAGCCAGTCCAATCTATAAAGCCTTGCATGATCCTTGGTGTCCTTTATTTCTGGTTTTTTACGGGTAAGTCTAGCTGAGTACATTCTCATACTCAGGGCGTTGTTCCCATTGTTGTTGCAGATGGTCAGATGTATTTTGGGTACTGCTCCAACTGTCTGTATCCGGCGATGGACGACAACTAGGACCTTGGGCAAGGGTCACTCTGTTCGTCTTATCTACTGCTTTTGTGGACCATGACTATCTACTGGCACTGTGTTTGAACTAAGTGTGTGTGTAAAACTACTTGCTTCCGCTATGTTATTCTGAACTATGTTGTAATAACTTTTATTCCGAACTCCGATGTACTCCACTTTTATTGTGAACTCTATGTATCATGTGAACTGTGGCTGCTAAATCAGTACGATCTTGGTTGTATGTTGGTTGGTTTGAAATCCCGCGTGATTTCACGGAATCTCGAGTTATACGGGTTTAAGTTCGGTGAATTGACCGCCTCGGTGGAAGATTTTTCTGACTTAATCTCATATAATTACGTTGATCCGTTACATTTGCTGCACAGTAGGATTTAATATCTCAGCTAGTCAAAGCAAATGGGCAAGCAATGGCTCATCTTACTTTGTAGCAATTTGACAGAGAAGATAGACTTTTCGATGAGGGATCCAGTTCTGAGGTGGTAGAGGAAGAAGAAGAGGATTTTCAAAATGTTTTCGGTAAAGCCAAGTCTACACACAAGCCATCCTATTCCAAGCAGCACAAACACTCACATGAACACAATAGAAAAGATGCTTTACCTCATCACTCACTACCCAAGATGCAATTCCCAACATTTGATGGAGATCATCCAAAAATCTAGTTTGATAATTGTGAGAACTACTTCACAATCTACAATATTCCTGAGAAACTATAGGCCACAACAGCATCCATGCATCTGCAAGATAATGCAGCCAAATGGTGGCAAGCTTATAAGCAATCGCATAGGAAGATTACCAGGAAAGAATTCTATGTGGCTGTGCACACTGAGTTTAGCTCTGATGATTACAGATCAGCCATTGCAGACATGCTCAGTCTGAAACAGACTAGAACAGTGGAGGACTACACTACTCAATTCCAAGCTCTCCAATTTGAAGTCACAATGCATAGCTCTAACGTTGATGAGCTCTTCTTTGCCACAACATATGTCAATGGACTCAAAGATGATGTTAGAGCTGTAGTTGAGCCTCATGTACCCACCACTGTCAGGAGAGCTGCAAGTATAGCCAAAATCCAGCAAAGGCAGTTAGAAAGAAACAAGCTCAAGTACCAGAGAGCACAAAATCAAGCAAGGCACCAACAAAGACAAGACACTAAACCCAACACTGCATATGCAAACCTATGGAAAGATAAGCAACTCAGGGATTACAGAAAGGTTAATAATTTGTGTTACCATTGTGGAGACAAATTTGAGCCTGGCCATGCTGAAGTGTGTACAAAGAGAAACAAGCCCCAACTCAATGCTCTCATTGTGAATGAGCTGGATAAAGAAATTGATGAAGACCTGCTCAATGAAATAGCAGTACAGGAACTTCTTACTGAAGATTTTGGGCAGCTATCACTAAATGCCTTGGCTGGTACAACAGCACCTTCCTGTATTCAACTCAAAGCAACTGTCAAAAACAAAACCATGTTAATCCTGGTGGACACAGGGAGCTCTAATAGTTTTGTCAGTTCACGTTTTGTCACCATGGCCCAATTACCAATAGTGCTAATAGCTCCTCAGAAGATCAAGTCACCCAATGGTGAATGGATGACTACTGTTAACAAGGTAGCTAACTTGTCATGGCTGATCCAAGGACACACTTTCCACACTGATATGATAGTGTTGGATCACCTTCCATATGATGCCATACTTGGGTATGACTGGTTGCAGACCAACAGTCCCATGAACTGTGATTGGCAAGCTAAGACATTATAGTTTACTCATTCAGGGAAGTCAGTAACACTGCATGGGTTACAAGACCCTCCTTCAACACTTGGACCAATTTCAGCAAAACAGGTGTATAAATCATCTCAAGGGAATGACATTTGGGCATATGTCATAGTGGATTCTATAACACATGCAGACTCACCTCCTCCACCAAAACACTCAAAATATGAGGACATCCAGCATTTATTGGCACTGTATGCTGATGTATTTCAAGATCCAAAAACACTCCCGCCTCAGCACAGTTATGATCACTCGATTCCATTACAACCAGGGTATGTGCCTGTGAATTCTAGACCTTATCATTACTCCCCTCAGCACAAGAATAAAATTGAGAGCCAAGTTAAGAAATTGTTGGAAAGTGGGTTCATTACTCATAGCCACAGCCCCTTTGCATCCCTAGTATTGTTGGTCAAGAAAAAGGATGGCAGCTGGAGATTCTATGTTGACTACAGAAAGGTCAATGACATGATCATCAAAAACAGATTCCCAATGCCCATAATAGAAGAGATTCTGGATGAGTTAGCTGGAGCCAAATTTTTCACAAAGCTAGGCATGAAGGTTGGGTTTCACCAAATCAGAATGTTACCAGAAGATGAACAAAAAACTGCTTTCAAAACTCACCAAGGCCATTACCAGTTTAAGGTCATGCCATTTGGTCTCACCAATGCTCCTGCCACATTCCAATGTGTCATGAATCAAGTGCTACAACCATTTCTTAGACAATTTGTTTTAGTATTCTTAGATGATATTATGATCTATAGTGCTTCATGGAATGATCATCTGCAACATCTGCAACAGGTGCTTGAGACACTAAGAAAACATCAGTTCTATCTCAAATTGTCCAAATGCTCATTTGCTCAAGCAAGTCTAGAATATTTAGGCCATATCATCTCTGATAGTGGAGTAGCTACTGACCAAACAAAAATTGAAGCTATGGTGAATTGGCCAATACCTACTTCCATGACAGAGCTCAGAGCTTTTCTTGATCTGATAGGATACTATAGAAAATTTGTCAGCAAGTATGGAGTCTTGGCTAAACCCCTAACCAACATTCTGAGATTGAAAGCTTTCCAATGGTCACCCCAAGCTCAACAAGCTTTTGACAATATCAAGCTAGCTATGACCAAGACACTAGTATTGGCTCTGCCTAATTTTCAGCTTCAGTTCATAATGGAAATAGTTGCCTGTGCAGAGGGCATTGGGGCAGTGCTCATGCAACAAGGTCAACCTATAGCCTATCTTAGCAAAGCACTTGGGGATAAACACAAGGCATTGTCTATATATGAAAAAGAGTTCTTGGCATTGATTATGGCAGTAGAGAAGTGGCGTCCATATCTTCAAAGGCAAGACTTTGTCATCCTCACTGACCACAAGTCTTTGTCCTATTTGAATGAGCAAAATTTGCATTTTGAGCTACAGAGGAAAGCTATGACAAGGCTCATGGGACTTCAATTCAAAATTGTATATAAGTCAGGCAAGGAGAACATAGTTGTTGATGCTTTATCCAGAGTAGCTCATCTCTATGCCATCTAGCAGTGGCGGTGGTCCAACCATAGTGGGTCTAGGAGGTTCTCAATTCCTATGCAACTAACCCCAAAGCACAGCAGCTCCTTATAGAATTAGCCATTGTTAATCCCAATGCTAAGGGCTTCAATTTACACCAGGGATTAATCAGAAAACATGATTTGATATGGATTGCTCACAATTCAACACTGCAGACAAAACTAATAGCAACTTTTCATGTAAGTGCTATTGGGGGCCATTCAGGAGTCACAACCACATACCACAGGCTAAAAAGACATTTTCACTGGAAAGGGATGAAGACGGCTATGGAGAATTATATTCAAGAATGCTCAGTATGTCAACAAGCCAAACATACTCATACTCATCCCACTGGGTTGCTACAACCCCTCCCAATACCTGAAGGGGTATGGCAAGACCTGTCCATGGACTTCATAGAAGGCTTACCCAAGTCAGAAGGTTATTCTGTTATTTTGGTTGTAGTTGATCGACTCAGTAAGTTTGCCCATTTTCTCCCAGTCAAACCCCATACATTGCTTCCTCAATTGCTAAACTGTTTCTAGACAATATTGTCACACTTCATGGATTGCCCAAGACAATTGTCACAGACAGGGACACGGTCTTTGTCAACCACTTTTGGAAAGAACTGTTCAAATTATACAAAGTTGCTCTCAACTTCACCACAGCTTACCATCCACAATCAGATGGACAAATAGAGCGCATCAATCAATGCCTAGAAATGTTCTTAAGATGTTCAGTCCAAGATTCCCCTAAGAACTAGAAATCATGGCTTCCATTGGCTCAATTATGGTATAATTCCTCTTTCCACAGTGCACTGGGAGCTCACCATTCAAAGCATTGTATGGCTATGAGCCTAATTTAGGGGCTTGCCTAGCAGTACCCATAGACACCAATCCAACTGTGGCTGAGATCATTGAGCATCGGGATCAACACTTAGAGGCATTGAAACACAGATTGGAAGAAGCTCAAAATGGGATGAAGCTACAAGCTGATCACCATCGTACTGACAAGGAGTTCTCCATTGGGGACAAGGTACTGCTCAAACTCCAACCATATACATAGTCCTCTATAGCTAGCAGACCATTTCCCAAGCTATCATACAAGTACTTTGGTCCATACACTGTCCTGGAGAAAATTGGTCAAGTGGCATACAAATTGGCTTTGCCTACTAACAGTCAAATACACCCAGTTTTCCACATATCTCAACTGAAGCCATACCATCTAGATCACACACTAGTCTTTTCCACACTTCCTATGCTAACTGACATTGAGGCTAGCTTGGCTCAACCACTACAAGTGCTCGACATGCCTCTAGTAAAGAAAGGTAATACAGCCATACCACAAGTCTTATTGTCTTGGACAGGTTTACCAGCTACGTCAACAACCTAGGAACGTGGTAAAAAAGAGGTTCCCCAATGCGCCGGCTTGGGGTCAAGCCAGTTCTTTGACGGGGGGAGTTGTCGCGGCCCAAGACTGATGACCCGGACAGACGTCGGCGAGAAGCAGAAGACGTATCCAAGACAAGAAAGCGTATTTTCATTTTATGTAATAAGGTAGACTATGACAATGTGGGTCCATGGGACCGATGGTTGAATGCCTTAAGACCTAAACTGTTGTTGTAAGGATTTTGTTGAATTATTATTAAGTCAAAAGACATCACGTGAGACAGAGGTTCATCTATGCTCCGTTGGCTGATTCCGGCGATCCATCTTGTCACTCACGTTGACGGCGACCTCGCTGGCGGCCACGGGTGATACAACAGCAAAACCACTTGCGGAAGGGTCCTAATGGGGACGTGATTCCCGATCTTCCGTCAGGTTCAAGATAACTATCGATTTGGTCAGAAGCGACACACCAATCCGGCTTCAGATCACAAAGACCCGAACCCTGTAACCTTAGCAGCACGTCTCCTCTAGTTATCAACTGTGTCACAATCTGGTTGACCTCACCACGAGGGCTAATCCCTGCTGCGAATCGAAGAACACAAGCAAGAACAAGATAAAACACAACTCAATTGAAGTGACAATTGCGGATATATGATTAAGCACTCGAAGTTGGGGTCTCGCAAACCGATAACGGCGACTATTCAAAGATAGATTGATCTAAAGTAAAACCCAAAACCTAACATAGGCGGTGGCTACTGATTATAAAGCCTAAGGGGCATCCAAGGACCTCTACTCACGTCGCTAAGAAGTCTCGACACGTTACAAGGGCCAAACGGCCCAAAAGACGGCGACGTAGCGCCCTGACAGATTGTAAACGTTAACTTGTTTCGATGATTCCTGTTGACTCTAATGGAATTTGGTCATCAAACCAAAGCCATTGGTTATATTATGAAATTATCTTTCCATCCATATATGGATCATCGAAAACGGAGTCCAGATGCGTCCTGGGTGTCCATTTTACTACAGACTGATCCTGAAGCCCGAGATGGACTCGAACTTGATATAGATTGGGCCTCCAACTTGGCTTGGATGCCCTTGCTTGACTCCTAAGGTGGTGGCCAAGGAGGAGGACGTCCTTGGGCATCTCTTAGGTGTTCTCCATCTTCTTGGGGTGTGCTCCAACGTGGGCCTAGGTCCCAAGCGTGAATAACAAGCCCGCGACGACGCCGTAGCACCCGACAGAAATAGCGGCAGAATATCTCGATAATTTGGAGGCCTTGCCAATGTGATATTGAGGTGAGACCAGATCTATTTGAAAGGTTCCATCAAGTGCTCATTGAACTCGATCACACTCCGGATGGATGAGTTATGGCCTTCCCAATGAAGCACTATCGGGCTACCGATGAACCGAAAGTTCAACTTTGATGGACTTGCACTTTGAGACACATTTGTACCTACATTAAAATAATGACATGTACATGTGGAACTAAGTGAATTGTACCCAAAATTACTATGTAAATATAGGAACGAATGCACCTTATAATCAATGGTCGTATTCGTTGGTGTCATGTCATCATCATCCTTCCCTTCTTGACAACAAACCGTTCTCGGTTTGAGCTTAGTTGGAGGACAGATTATAGGTTGTACCCAATATTGCTCTCCTTCTTGAAATTAAATATGTTGCTTTATAACAAAACTTGGGGATCTTGACATGACATGATTATAGCTATTGTAGGCCTCAAAATTATCATATTGTTGCACAACGAAAGGAGATTTCATATTTGAACAAATATAAACTCTGTGTACCATATACTCTCCTTTATTATTATATTTACCAATAAAGTGAAATATACATTTAGATAACCGTGACAAATCAGTAAACGTAAATTTCTCTTCCAAAGTAGTAAGAGCACACAAAGTATCAAACTCAATATAACCCAAAGTATCTAAAGAATACAATAATTTTAGTTCATCTTTTTCAGCAGCAATGGAAAGCAAATTCTTATTTTTAGCACAAGTATTTGGTTCCAAAACAAAAGCATCATGCTCATTCAAATTCTTATTTTCAGCACAAGTATTTGGTTCCAAAACAAAAACATCATGCTCATTCACTAGTTGTGGCATATGTATATTAAAAGCATTGTCCCACAACTCTTCTTTATCACAAGCACTATCAGAACAATTATTTTGTGACAAAGGAAATTCAGACTTTGTGTCCACTAAATGTTAGTCTATTATAGTATGAGTGGTGGACAAATTCAGCACATCATCACCAATTTGAACATTATCATATTTTGTAGCAAGCATAAAAGGATCTTCTAGTTTAGGTACTCGGTGATTTTCATTTTTAATATCAACCTCTTTGTTCTTAGTAGAAATACTCTCTTTATGAAGTTGTACAATTTCAGTCGAGTTTAAAATTTTACCATGCTCTAAAGTGGGTGTGGGAGGTGATGGTGAAGATGCTGCTGTAGCGGGGGAAACGACCACTTGTCTGCTTATCGCAGTCTCGATCTTCGCGAATGCTTGCTCCACCCTTGCTAAAACCTGGTTGAGGTTGTCGCCAATGTTGGTCTGGTTCTTTTGTTGACATCCCTGCAATTCATTTTCTGCATGCATGGCAAGCTGAAACAACTGGTTGGTAGTGTTAAAATCTTTATAATAAACAATATCCTGAATTTCATGTCTCAATCCACCATAAAAACGACACACATTATCCTCTGGATCCTCCTCTATCCCACAACGAATCATGCCCTTATGAAGCTCTGCAAAATATTCTTGAACAGACATATCTCGCTACTCTAAGCGTTGTAATTTCTTACGCAAATCTCGTTTATATGAAACAGGAACAAATCTATCACACATTGCTTCTTTAAGTCTATTCCATGCTTGAGGTTGTCGATGCAAATTAACTAATTGTCGCCACCAGATTTGAGCAAAATCCTTGAATCCACTAGTAGCAAGTTTAACTTTATGTATCTCATGAACTAGGTGAGAATTAAATTATTGTTCTACAGTCATCTCCCAATCTAAATATGCTTATCCATCATAAGATCCAACAAAAAATGGTATGGAAAATTTACCTCTTATACCTTGATGATTATAGTCAATATGTGATGGCAGATTGTTCGTCATGTGGTCCATCCTTGCAAACATCTGGGTCATGATTTCTTGCAATTCACTTTTAAACAGAAACACGTTGTTTGATAATGTTAGAAATCAAAAGAAATTCCTATCAACTATTATATGTGTCAGTGGAAACAGACTCTCACACGTCTTACCAAGTTCTTACAAGGTTCTTACCAACACAAAGTAGTGGACGGTAAAACCGGTGGCTGGTTCGTGATATCTGTGAGGGCGTGGCACCAAGATTGCAAGAATCTTTTTCTATACTGATCTAGAGTATATATGTAGAGCTTGGAAGACACACAAAGAACAAAAATATATATGTGGCACACAATTCAGTAACAGATAGCAATATTAAATAAATGTCCAGGGCACTTGTCCTAGTGGCTGGCCTATACGTGTTCCAAGCACCAGTTGTGACACACAAGGGAGTGAAACAAGTATGAAAGATAGCAAAGGAAAAACGGACAAGGCAAAAGACACCACAAACAATAGAGCTATCGAGTGTTCCTTATGTGCTCCTTTTTGATCTCTACTCTTCTCTATTGCTATTTTGTTATTTTCTTTTTTTGTCCAATTTTTTTTCTTGCTTTTGTTCTTTTGATATTTTTTCTTAGCAAGGAGCACACAACAATAAACACCAAAAAATTTGAGCTCAATTGGATAAAAGATGTGGCCTATAGAAAATCAGGATTGTACTCCAAAAAGTATATCAAAACTTGTGGGCCTGGAAACTCGATTTTTCTGATCTAATTTTACAAATCTAATTTTTACGAACCTAGCTTAGCTAGGATGAAACAGATCTATAATTTTCTGGCATTCTCCGTAGATATAAAATTTGTCATGTTTCGAGTTCGGATGTAAAAGTTATGACTGTTTTAAGGAAGCTGCTCGAATCAGGGTTTCAGTGGACACAAGATGCAAACTCATGGTGATACGGGATGGCGGTGGGTGGAGGGATTAACACAAACTAGAAAAAAAAACACAATCTAAACCAGCAACAAGACCTTGACCTAGGACACAAACTTAACACGGCGGACTCTGAGACTGAAATATGTAAAGGCTATGGCGCAGATGGTTGTAGGACAGGAAACAAATATAGCTGTGGACTATGGGACAAATGCGAAACACTCAAACTAGGGAATAAATGCGAACCTAATGGTATATCATAGCTCTGAATACCACTTGATGGGGACGTGATTCCCGATCTTCCGTCAGGTTCAAGATAACTATCGATTTGGTCGGAAGCGACATACCGATCCGGCTTCAGATCACAAAGACCCGAACCCTGCAACCTTAGCACCACGTCTCCTCTGGTTATCAACCATGTCACAATCCGGTTGATGTCACACCCAAAATTCTCTATTTTGGGTTGTGCATGAAAAACACTAAATAAAATAAATGATTTCAATATTTGAATAAATTTATTAGATAAGTTAAGTTGCTGCTAATTTAAATATAGAAAAGTGTGGTTTTAAACTTTTCCATATTGATTTAATAATGTGGTGTTTGTGTGATGCTTGTCTTTGGTATTGGTGAGTGCTATTATTTTCAAAATACCATAGGACGACGTTTACTTCTCATCGGAAAACTTTTTGGTATTTTCTGGATTTAAAATTTCAATTTCCGTGAGCTTAATCTTTTTCCTTGATCTCTTCATCAATCTTTTCATGAGCTCCAAATACTTTATTTGGGTTTGTCTCATTCTAAAATATCTCTGAGAATTTTCCCTGCATTTTCGGAGCCTTCAGAGTATTTTTCGTGGCTTAAAATTCAATTCTGGACTTTTCTAAAATTATTTTATCCACGAAATTAATTAATTCTGAAAATAATAAAATATCTCAGATTTCCTCTTGTCCAAAGGGCCATGTATTTATTTACTAATGGGCTTTAATAATTAATTAGGCCTATTAGTAAAGGTGGAGGGTGCAACATCAATTAGTACCATATTGCTAGTTGATGTGAAGGTGGAGAGTTTTCCTCCCTATATATACGTACCTATTCCTTGGGCTAAGCACACCAAAACTATCATAAGAGGAACCCTAGTTTGGAAAATCCTTCGTGTAGTAAATAATTTTCACTCTTCCTGTCCTCGTCTCCTTCGTTGAGGTTTTCCAGCCACCTCGGACATTTCCGGCGAATTCCGCTTCCTCTCCGAGATTTGTCTCGCCGTCCTCTTCAATTGCACATCTTCCTTTTCATGAATCCCTCGTCCTCGGATCCTGACGCGAGAAGCGCTCTCCACCGCTCGACTTATAAACGGAGCTGGTTGTCTTCTTGGAAGGGGAGGCAGACCGTCGCCATCAGGTGATCCCATCTCTGCACACATGGCCGTCAGACTGCCACCAGCCGATCCCCTTTCACATCCACAACAGATACACACACAGAAAGAGGAGGCGATGCCCTGTAGTCGCCCCTGTCAATACACAGAGAGAGAGAAACAGCCCTGGGAGAAGTCTGATGTTCTGCTGCCTTCCCGGAGATCATGGTGTGCCGTCCTGCACTGCTGCCGTGGCCGCCACCCGCCGCCGTCCTGCCAGCCAAGCTCCAGGCCAAGACCCCACGAGCTCAGCAGTAGCCTCCGGTGCACGCACAGCTGAACCAAGGAAGAAGACAAGGTAATTACGAGTTTGCCATTGAGTTTGCCATTGGAACGACTTTAATCGCAGTTAACTCATTTTAATTCTGTTATGTTCCGTTTCAGTTGCGTTAGATTGTGTTGACACGCTCTATGCACTGGTGGTAATGTTTTATCATGTCACGTGTTTATGATTTTATTAATTTAATTGCTAAATTAATTAATGTTAAAAACAATTAGATTTATAATTGAAAGTCATATTGGTTTTATACATGGGTAATTTATACATCAAATATTAATGTGATTAGTTGCTTATTTACATGTGTTTCTAAATTCTAAGTTGCTTAATAAACACGTTGTATATAAGATAAACTATATATATATATATATATATATATATATATATATAAAACTAAATTCTAAGTTGCTTAATAAACACGTTGTATATAAGATAAACTATATATCTATATCTATATCTATATATATATATATATATATATATATTACAAAGATAAAGTTAAATTTGATTGAATTATATAAACTATGAGTAGTTTTGCTGAGCTTCTAAATTAAATCATGTTTTGAGTAATCTAGTCTAAATAACTTTTCACGTGGTTTTGCTCAATTAATATGAAGCAAATAGCGTCGTGCGTGCTGTTGACATACTTCATTTTGCTAGGTAGCTTGATGACATCACATGATGTCATGGGTACAATTTGTGGCCGTTTTTCTTTAGTAAAATAAATCCCGAAATACAATGGAAATACATATACACATACAATCTTGTTTAGGTCATATCTTCCACGTTTTAACTCTGATTTGACCCGTTCAAGTTGCGTTAGGTTTGTATTTGCGAGCTCTACATGTTAGTGTAGCTGTACAGTCGGTTTGAAAAATTTAATTTTCGAGTTTATATTAAAGTAATTATTTATCTATAGGAAATCTTAGAAAATTCATAACTTTCACGTTTTAAATCCGAATTTCATGATATTTACGTCTGTGTGATCGTAGTAACGTGTAGAAGAGTTTTACAAACTTTTTATACTATTTTACTACTGTTGGTGTACTGTTTTAATTATGTCTCTTTGTTTGCTTCGTGTATGATTGCTCGGATGATTGTGTGTTGATGCTTGATGATCGAGTATAGACGGTGAGTAGTTTCTTGACGATCCGGAGTATTATTTTGAGCCAGACCAGCAGTATCATCAGGAAAGCTTTAATCAAGGCAAGTGTAACATGGGACCATCCTTGTTGTCCTATTCACTGAAATTATCATACATATGCATGTGTCTTCCTTAACAACCATAGAGATTATAACGTAGCTATTGATATCTTGTTTCCTTGTCACCTATGGGTTATGCATTTGGGTAGCTATTGCTAGTGCTTAATTATGAACAATGATCTTGTAATTTGATTAATGGATTACGTAGCCAACCATTAAGATGATTTTATTACCGTTGAAAGGGGGCTAGAGCAAGGGGTTATATTATTGCTCTGGTTTCTCTCTATAAGGACTTATCTATACGTAATCATCCGGGATTGACAGTACAGTTGTGAGGGCTATATGGCTCTGGCTCTAATTATTTAAGAGACCTTTTCTAGCTTGTTAGAGGTTACCCTTGTGGCGCAAATGGGGAAAAGCAGACTGTAGATCCCTGTGACTGGTTGTATCACATAGACTGACTGATAAAACCAGCGGTCCTAACTTGTTAGATGAACTTTTAAATGGCTTTATATGATTTCTGGTGTTTTGGGAATGACCTCCCCATACATTTGAAACTCATGACTCACAGTGAAAGTGTACACCTCTGCGCAGAGTTAAAAACTGGTATACTAGCCGTGCTAATAGATACGAGCGGCCTTGGAACATCTATAGATAGCTGATCACCATTGTTATATCATGTTTAATTAATGTTGTTATTATGCTCATGTTAATGCTATTCATTATCCTTATTACAATTGATCATTGGTTCATTAATGAGAATTGGAATACCTTGATGCTACTCAATTGCTAATTATATGATGATTAAAAGCTAAACGCGGTCAAATAGTGTCTAACCTTTTGAGCCTCATGAACCCTGTGTTATACTTATTGAGTTTGACATGGACTCACTCTTGCTATTTCCCACACCTCAGTGTGTAGTGAGATGCTGCTCAGAAGAAGGATAAAGAGGTAGTGGAGTTTCCAGAAGTTTTTCAGAAGTGTTTGGCATACGGAACCATCAGTCAGCCATCCCTGAGAAGAATGAAGCCTAAAGTTTAGTCACCGTTCTGCGATACTCTGATGTAAGTGTTAAAATAGCTATGTATACGTTATATAATAACATTGTTTCTGATACTTTTTCATTCTGACATATGTGTGGAATTCCTGGACACACATATGATTAGCCTGGTTTTGTTCTTAAGAAAATCAGGTGTGACAGAGTGGTATTAGAGCGGTGTTGACTGTAGGACGTATGCCAAGTAGTACCGAACGAATTCTAAAACTCATTTTACTATAGAACTATTTTATCATCCCTTGACTCATTGATTTTGACTATTTCATCTTCCTTGTCCTGTTGTCTCCTATCCTTGATATAGCTTCCTTTAAGCTATTATTTCTTACTCTCATGGTTTTTGTTTTCTTGTTTTTTTTAAAAGTTTTCTAATCTTATCTTGTTCAAAAGTTTGATAGCCTTTCATCATCTTCAATGTGCTATTAGGATGACCACCATTGTTGAAGAAGTACGTGTAGTATCGATGATGTGATGTGTGCTTGTTTTGCTTGATGTGTTGCTTATGTGTTGTCCTTGTTCTCATGTTTTGAAAGTGTCTCGGAAGGTATATGTCTTGAGGAGTAGCTCGATCCATGTTAAGTGGGGTAGTGTCATCTTCTATCCTACTTATCTTCCAATCGATCCTAATTCTTGTTGTCTTTTTCCTATATCGTCCTTGTCTACCCTTGGTTGTCATGATATCTTCTTTATCTCATCTTAATGGAGGATCAACACATGAAGGACTCATCAACAGCAGCAATCCTTAGAGAAAGTGTTTCCTTCAATGACATTGTCAGGTGGAACAAAATCTTTGTTAAGTGGGGTAGGTTTTACGTAATACTCCACATGCTGATTTCTATAGCAGTCTGTAATGTTTCTGTTATATATCAAGATATGGACATGAGAAATTTATGAAATTTTATTGGGAATAACTAGACTTCTGTATCTTTCCAAACCCACTGGACTTACCTTTTAATCTATTTTGAGCTAAGAGATATACCTGTTCTAAGTTGAGGTTACTGCACAGTCTGGAATTCTAGAATAGTTTTGGATAAGCTCTGTTTTTTATTAATTTAGTGACAGAACCTGGAAAAGTGTTATTAATAAAAGTTGTAGATAATTTCATAAGCTTTCCACCCATGTAAAGATCACTTCATTTGGATCTTTGTAGCTCGAGTTATGCTAGATTTACTGCACTGCTAAAATTAGAATTCGCCCAAAAATTTTCTGCATTAGTTCCTTGTCTTGTATATCATTGGATATCTTTGAATCTCATTAATTTGCCTTGGAATCTTACATTAGAGATGATTATGGTTATCTAGTATAAAAGGAGATGCAAGTTACTTTGGTGTCCCCTAGTTTCTTTTTCTTAAGGGGGTAGCCAAAGTTAAAGAAGTTGCAAGGATCAGTGCCTTGTTGAATCATCTACGAGAAGCTCAGGAACATACTCTGTACAAGTTGGCAATTATAACATAGGGAGGTGGTGTTGGAAATCGATAGTTGGTTCCACGGGAACTTAGAAGACATCACTACCACGTCAAGCATGGTTAGTAAGTTTTAAGTGAAGGGAGTTTTCTACTTGGATAGGTATTCTCTAGTGGAGTTACTATGAAGAAGAGCTCAAGAGAGTTGAATGTGGAAAGCTCTTGAGACTGTAAGTGTGGTTTTTATTGGGATTATAAGAGTCGATCAGGAAAGAGTGAAGATTTGTAGATCAACTTTATCTTTCTCCCTAGTCTCTCCAAATCTTGGAACGAGATTCCTGTTAAGTGGGGTAGAATTGTCACACCCAAAATTTCCCATTTTGGGTTGTGCATGAAAAACACTAAAAAAATGATTTCAATATTTGAATAAATTTATTAGATAAGTTAAGTTGCTGCTAATTTAAATATAGAAAAGTGTGGTTTTAAACTTTTCCATATTGATTTGATAATGTGGTGTTTGTGTGATGCTTTTCTTTGGTGTTGATGAGTGCTATTATTTTCAAAATACCATAGGACGACGTTTACTTCTCATCGGAAAACTTTTTAGTATTTTCTAGATTTAAAATTTCAATTTCCGTGAGCTTAATCTTTTTCCTTGATCTCTTCATCAATCTTTTCATGAGCTCCAAATACTTTATTCGGATTCGTCTCATTCTAAAATGTCTCTGAGAATTTTCCCTGAATTTTTGGAGCCTTCGGAGTATTTTTCGTGGCTTAAAATTCAATTCTGGACTTTTCTAAAATTATTTTATCCATGAAATTAATTAATTCCGAAAATAATAAAATATCTCAGATTTCCTCTTGCCCAAAGGCACATGTCTTTATTTACTAATGGGCTTTAATAATTAATTAGGCCTATTAGTAAAGGTGGAGGGTGCAACATCAATTAGTATCATATTGCTAGTTGATGTGAAGGTGGAGAGTTTTCCTCCCTATATATACGTACCTATCCTTGGGCTAAGCACAACCCTAGTTTGGAAAATCCTTCGTGTAGTAAATAATTTTCTCTTCCTGTCCTCGTCTCCTTCGCTGAGGTTTTCCAGCCACCTCGGACATCTCCGGCGAATTCCGCTTCCACTCTGAGATTTGTCTCGCCGTCCTCTTCAACGGCACTTCTTCCTTTTCACGAATCCCTCGTCCTCGGATCCTGACGCGAGAAGCGCTCTCCATAACATGAGGTGGAGCAGCGGCGCTCGGTCACCGCTCGACTTATAAACAGAGCTGGTTGTCTTCTTGGAAGGGGGAGGCAGACCGTCGCCACCAGGTGATCCCATCTCTGCACACATGGCTGTCAGACTTCCACCAGCCGATCCCCTTTCCCATCCACAACAGATACACACAGAGAAAGAGGAGGCGATGCCCTGTAGTCGCCCCTGTCAATACACACAGAGAGAGAGAAAGAGTCCCGGGAGGAGTCTGATGTTCTGCTGCCTTCCCGGAGATCATGGTGTGCCGTCCTGCACTGTTGTCGTGGCCGCCACCCGCCGCCGCCCTGCCAGCCAAGCTCCAGGCCGAGACCCCACGAGCTCAGCAGTAGCCTCCGATGCACGCACAGCTGAACCAAGGTAGAAGACATGGTAATTACGAGTTTGCCATTGGAACGACTTTAATCACAGTTAACTTATTTTAATTCCGTTTCGTTCCGTTTCAGTTGCGTTAGATTGTGTTGACACGCTCTATGCACTAGTGGTAATGTTTTTATCATGTCACGTGTTTATGATTTTATTAATTTAATTGCTAAATTAATTAATGTTAAAACAATTAGGTTTATAATTGAAAGTCATATAGGTTTTATACCTGGGTAATTTATACATCAAATATTAATGTGATTAGTTGCTTATTTACATGTGTTTCTAAATTCTAAGTTGCTTAATAAACACATTGTATATAAGATAAACTTGAGCAGTTGTTTTCATATATATATATATATAACAAAGATATAGTTAAACTTGATTGAATTATATGACACTCTTTATAAATAAACTATGAGTAGTTTTGCTGAGCTTCTGAATTAAATCATGTTTTGAGTAATCTAGTCTAAATAACTTTTCACGTGGTTTTGCTCAATTAATATGAATCAAGCAAATAGTGTCGTGCGTGCTGTTGACATGCTTCATTTTGCTACCTAGCTTGATGACATCACATGATGTCATGGGTACGATTTGTGGCCGTTTTTCTTTAGTAAAACAAATCTCGAAATACAATGGAGATACATATATACATACAATCTTATTTAGGTCATATCTTCCACGTTTTAACTCTGATTTGACCCGTTCAAGTTGCGTTAGGTTTGTATTTGCGAGCTCTACATGTTAGTGTAGCTGTACAGTCGGTTTGAAAAATTTAATTTTTAAGTTTATATTAAAGTAATTATTTATCTATAGGAAATCTTAGAAAATTCATAACTTTCACGTTTTAAATCCGAATTTCGTGATATTTATGTCTGTGTGATCGTAGTAACGTGTAGAAGAGTTTTACAAACTTTTTATACTATTTTGCTACTGTTGGTGTACTGTTTTAATTATGTTTCTTTGTTTGCTTCGTGTATGATTGCTCGGATGATTGTGTGTTGATGCTTGATGATCGAGTATAGACGGTGAGCAGTTTCTTGACGATCCGGAGTATTATTTTGAGCCAGACCAGCAGTATCATCAGGAAAGCTTTAATCAAGGAAAGTGTAACATGGGACCATCCTTGTTGTCCTATTCACTGAAATTATCATATATATGCATGTGTCTTCCTTAACAACCATAGAAATTATAACGTAGCTATTGATATCTTGTTTCCTTGTCACCTATGGGTTATGCATTTGGGTAGCTATTGCTAGTGCTTAATTATAAACAATGATCTTGTAATTTGATTAATGGATTACGTAACCAACCATTAAGATGATTTTATTACCGTTGAAAGGGGGCTAGGGCAAGGGGTTATATTGTTGCTCTGGTTTCTCTCCATAAGGACTTATCTGTACGTGATCATTCGGGATTGACAGTACAGCTGTGAGGGCTATATGGCTCTGGCTCTAGTTGTTTAAGAGACATTTTCTAGCTTGTTAGAGGTTACCCTTGTGGCGCAAATGGGGAAAAGCAGACTGTGGATCCCTGTAACTGGTTGTATCACACAGACTGACTGATGAAACCTAGTGGCCCTAACTTGTTAGATGAACTTTTAAATGGCTTTATATGATTTCTGGTGTTTTGGGAATAGCCTTTCCATACATTTGGAACTCATGACTCACAGTGAAAATGTACACCTCTGCGCAGAGTTAAAAACTGGTATACTAGTCGTGCTCACGAATACGAGCGACCTTGGAACATCCACAGATAGCTGATCACCATTGTTATATCATGCTTAATTAATGTTGTTGTTATTATGCTTATGTTAATGTTATTCATTATCCTTATTACAATTGATCATTGGTTCATTAATGGGAATTGGAATACCTTGATGCTACTCAATTGCTAATTATATGATGATTAAAAGCTAAACGCAGTCAAACAGTGTCTAGCCTTTTGAGCCTCATGAACCCTGTGTTATACTTGTTGGGTTTGACATGAACTCACTCTTGCTATTTCTCACACCTTAGTGTGTAGTGAGGTGCTGCTCAGAAGAAGGATAAAGAGGTAGTGGAGTTTCCAGAAGTTTTTCAGAAGTGTTTGGCATACGGAACCACCAGTCAGCCGTCCCTGAGAAGAATGAAGCCTAAAGTTTAGTCATTGTTCCGCGATACTCTAATGTAAGTGTTAATATAGCTATGTATACGTTATATAATAACATTGTTTCTGATACTTTTTCATTCTGACATATGTGTGGACTTCCTGGGCACACATATGATTAGCCTGGTTTTGTTCTTTAGAAAACCGGGTGTGACAGTTGACCTCGCCATGAAGGCTAATCCCTGCTGCAAATCGAAGAACACAAGCAAGAACAAGATAAAACACAACTCAATTGAAGTGACAATTGCAGATATATGATTAAGCACTCGAAGTTAGGGTCTCGCAAACCGATAACGACTACTGTTCAAAGACAGATTGATCTAAAGTAAAACCCAAACCCTAACATAGGCGGCGGCTACAGATTATAAATTCTAAGGGGCATCCAAGGACCCCTACTCACGTCGCTAAGAAGTCTCGCCACGTTACAAGGGTCAAACGGCCGAAAAGACGGCGACGCAACGCTCTGACAGATTCTGGATGTCAACTTGTTTCGACGATTCCCGTTGACTCCAATGGAATTTGGGCCATAAACCAAAGTCATTGGTTAGCTTATGAAATTATCTTTCCATTTATATGTGGATTGTAACAGAACCGACCAAATTATAAGAGCACAAGTACAAAAACAAGCACCGAAGCGTCCAAATTTTTGAACTTGAGCCCATATAATCCCGGTAGTCAATCGAAACCACGAAGGATCTCAAACCAACTTGCTTACAACCAGGATCGCATCATTCAACATACAACAGCATACGTTACATTTCACAAGTAGTTCTGAAATAAGTTTACACATACGGAGTCGCAATTATTACAAACCAAGTTTATAAAAGTAGCGGAAGCAAACGCACACCAGTTGTTTAACTACTGCCAGTTTTGTTGATCAACATCCCACAAAAGCATTAGGAAAGTACATAAAAGATGATCACGCCCAAGTGATCTAGTCTTCGTCACCTGCAGGGTGGAGACAAATTTTGCAGAAGCCTTGGTAGAGCATATCATCTGCAACAGGAGGGAATAAACCCTGAGTACTGGAAGGTACTCAGCTAGACTTACCCGTCGAAAACCAGAAATAAGATGACACCAAGGATTATGCAAGGCTTACACAAGAGACTAGCTGACATAACATTTTGCATAAAGGCATAAGTAATTGAAACTCTTATAGCCTGTACTAGCAGTTATTTTTAGCATTTACCTGTCATCTATCTTAACACCTGTACTAAACATGCACTTGATTATAATCAAACAATTATCATCATTATATCCAGAGCAGGTATGAATTATGGAAACATTGTATCATTCCCTTAACCACCAGTTCATTTAATGAGATCTACGTTGCCGCTGCTCAAGTCAAGTGCTCACTAACCGGGAGCGACGGCGATTCGAATCGAATTCCTATCCAGCTGGAGGGGTATTTCTAACACTCACCATGCAGACCCCTGCCAGGGTCGCACAGGTCACCGTTTCATATGATTCAGGAATCACGGGTCCGAATAATGTCACGACCCCAAGGGCGACACTCTGCCAGGTGATAGGGACTCTAACCCCCCCCCCTTGGTCTCACGCCAATGTCCCCAAGCACATCCTTTCTCTCCTCCAAGAAGCAACCTACCATTCGATTCCCGGCCTGAACCACATTACTCGGCTTCGCGGTCGAAACGACTTATCCGGCCAACTAAGTGTTAGACTGCGTTCAACATGACTCAAGGACGTACAGCGAATCGGTCCTTAAACGACTCAGACGGGCATAGCTCTACACCCAAGACGTGAAGTGTCTTACGGCTGTACTATCGAACTCCCGCCCGGTCTCAATTTCATTTTTAAGCATGGTTCCATCCACGATAGTCATAAAGCCACTCGTGACTCCTTCCTACATCTCGCGGATGACCGGAAATCACTCGACTTCTACCGTACTAAGTAGGGCTAAGCATTGACACGTGCCTAAACCTAATATAGAATTAAGTACGATATCTGGACAAGGACAGGTATAATGCAACAAGTGTTTTCATATAACTCCTACAACTTAATGCAGCAAACAATTAAAAGTACTCAAGATTAATTTATAAATCAGTAGGTTCAGCATGCACCGGGGCTTGCCTTTCAGAAAGGTCGAAGGCCGGTAGTCAGGACACTTGGGTAGATCTTCGGCAGGAGCTTCGTCGCCGGCCGGTTCCTCTAGCTGCTCCGGCTGGTCCTAGACTTCCTCCGGAATCACAGGCTCGAATTCGAGGAGAGTTACCCCCTCCGGTACACCTATTGCATGAATGCACAATAAATATCATGGATGCATAAAGGTGCAACCTGCTCGGAATGAAATGCATTTCAGAAATAAAATATAATAATCTAATCAAGTTACTTTATCAGTACGTGCAAATCTCTTCTCCGGTGGAGAAGTACTTACCCAATCTACCCAACCTAAGATATAGATATTCTTCTTCGGTTAAGGCCCTAGCACCTAACAATACAAGAGAAATATTACTTAGGTTATCACAGTAAGACATTCTGGACAGCAGCTACTTGTTTCTAACATAACTGTAGATTCCCAAATCCAAAAGATATGATCTAAGACAATCTAGAAAGCTTAAGAAATGTACCACAAAATGTTTTCAGACCACAACACTAAATTCCAAAGTTTACCTAGTCGAAATTCCAAAGTTCCAAAATCTGTCCTCCCTAAACAGAGAGCAGTCAATTCTGGACTGTCACTTTAAACAGCAATGACTCCCAAACTACTAAGCCAAATGCTCTCAAATTTTGACACAAGCTCATTTACAATTTTTACTACAACTTTGGTATTTACAAGTTTTCCAGCAACCACTTTTATTAAGGGTCAAACCCAAAGATACTACCAGCTGTCCAGAAAACCTAGAATTGCAAAGATTAAATAATTATTTATGTGGAAAACATTCTCTAAGACCAAACTAATACTACTACAAGTTCACAAAGGTCACAAAAACACCAGAAAGTAAGGTGTGCCCACCTAGAATATTTATTTAAATTCATTTCTTAATTTACTTAAGTAATTAAGTGGAATTTCAAACATATATGTAAACTGCTCCTAAAATTCTACAAAAATTACAGGAGACTATCTGACCCAAAAAGAGGCTACTGTAAAAATTTGAACTAAATTTATTCACAGGAACTTCCTACACAAAATTCTCAAGCCAAAAAGGCTGATTTTTGTATAAATAACAAGGTATAGTAAAAAGTGTCAAACAACAGATTTCCTAATTTTCTTGGACACTCTAGGGTACCAAGACATTCTCCAAAAAGTTATATGAACATTGCACATGTAGACAAATTACAAAAATTCATTTAAGTATTTCTTAGAATAACAAGATAACATTATAACTTGAAAAGTACTTAAGCACTACTGCCCAAATTTTTACCAAAGCTAGAGGAAGTATAAATTAGTCTACTCACCAAATTTCATAATTTTTGGAGCACTGAAACTCGAGATATAATTTAAACAAGTTTGCATGTGATTTAAAACACATTTCAAAGACCTATTTAAATATCCCGAAAGCTAAACATCACATAGCAAACTCATATTTTTCTAAACTACTACACATCATGTAGATCCTAACAAAACTTATCTCATGATTTTTGAGCAAGTAAAACCCTAGATCTACATTTTCCAAATCTTAACCAAAAATTGTGACAGAATAAAGAAAATGAATAAATTCCTATTCGCTACTGGGCCGGCCTAGGAAAGACGCGGCCCACGACTCGCGCGCGTGGCCCGCGACGCACGCGCGGCCTGCTCGGCCATCCCGCCCACGCGCGGCACCTGACAGGCGTGGTCCCGCGGTCAGTGACAGAGGGACAGGGGAACAGCGACCGCGAGCTCCGGCGAGCTCAAGCTCGTCGGAGGGAAACTCGCCCGCAAAATCGAACCCACCCACGCGTTCCCCGTCCCATGGCGCTTCGATTTGTGCAAGTGGGAGAGCTTAGGTTGAAGCGGAAGAGGTTCACCGTCGTGAGCGGCGGCCGGTGAGGGTCGGTGATGGTGTGCCGTCGCTGGTGAGGCCGCACGGCCATACCTAAGCTCGGTACGAGCTACACTACGCCCAGGCGGACCGATTGAGGTTGAAAAAGGAGGTTGGAAGGGGTCCTAACTACCCCGGCCATGTAGCGCCCCTCTCTGGCAAGGAGGTCGCCCATGGCGGCAATGGCGGAGACGGCCCCAGTTGCTTACCACAGCCCGGCTTGCCAGGTCAGGTGGTGGGATGGCTTGCGGGTTAGGGGAGGAAGCTCCGAGCGGAGGGAATTGGACTCGACCGTGATGCCACGGCGGTCGAACACGTCGGCGTTTGTGGCGGTGAGGAGGAGCGGCGTTTTTCCGCCTCGGTTGCACACGAAAAAGAAAGAAATGGCTGGGTGGCTTAGACGAGGCAGCAGGGACATCTTCTACACGTCGAGCAGCTGGCCGCGACGCTAGGTCGCACGCGGCGCGTGGAGGGACACGCGGCGGTCGGCCACTCTACTGATGACTGAATCGGTGTTTCAATTGTGGCCTCAAAGACCGACTGATAGAGAAAGTTCAACGATGATTATCTCCAAAACCGGTTCGAGTTAGGAGAAGGTGATAACATCAAAGTTGTAGGGCTTCATGAGGGCTACAACTTCGCTAATTAGCTCAAGAACAGATTCGGTTTGGATTTGAAACTACAAAGCTCCAAAGTGGTATACTTGGAAACTAAAACGTGTTTTCAGTCAGTGAACCCGACTGAAACCCTATTTTTCAAGACACCACATCTCCTAAACCATTTAAAACTAGGTGATGGTGATATTGACAATGTTGTAGAGCTATGTGTGGACAACAACTTTGTCAATTGGCTCAAGGACTGGTATACTTCCAAAGTATGTTTTACATATTATAAGCTTATGCATGAAATGAATGATGCTTGCTTATGCTGATGCAAATGCAATGCAATTAAGGAGCTAAACACCTGAGGTGTTACAGCCCTCCCCCCTTATAAAAATCTCGTCCCGAGATTTGGAAAGCGTACCATTTTTCATAGAATTCCTTATAACCATCTCGCAAATAGTCCTCCCGTTCCCATGTAGCGTCACTTTCACTACCCTGATTACTCCACATTACTTTATACTATGTAACCACTTTGCTTCTAGTCACTCGTTCCTGAGTATCGATCACTCGGACTGGCTTTTCTTCGTAAGTTAAATCGGATTCCAGTCTGATGTCTCCTAAAGGGACTCTTTCCTCGGGAACTCGAAGACACTTTTTGAGCTGTTATACATGGAAGACGTTGAATATGGCACTCATTTCAGGAGGTAACTGGATTTTATACGCAACAGCTCCACTCTTGCCTATGATTTGGAAAGGACCCACGTATCTTGGCGCAAGTTTCCGCTTAACACCAAAACGTTGGACACTCTTCATTGGAGAAACTTTCAGATACACGAAGTCTCCAACTTCAAACTCGAGTGGTTTTCTACGACGATCAGCATAACTTTTCTGTCTAGCTTGGGCGGCAGCCATATGTTTTTGGATGGTACGGACTTATTCCTCAGCTTCATGAACAAAATCAATACCATAATACCTCCTTTCCCCAGCTTCTACCCAGTTTAGTGGAGTTCTACACTTACGACCGTACAAAGCTTCGAACGGAGCCATCTTAATACTCTCTTGATAACTATTATTGTATGAAAACTCGGCTAGAGGTAACCATTTTTCCCAAGAACCCTTGGATGAAATGACACATGCCCGCAACAGGTCTTCCAAGATTTGGTTAACCCGTTCCGTCTGTCCTGATGTCTGGGGGTGATAAGCAGAGCTTCTCACTAACTTGGTTCCCAGAAGGTGATGCAAGTGTTCCCAAAAGCGAGCGGTGAACTGGGGACCATGGTCAGATATGATAGTACGAGGTATCCCATGGAGCCGAACTATCTGATTGAAGTACAACTCAGCATAGTCAGTGGGACGATAGTCTACTCTAACTGGAATGAAGTGAGCTGATTTGGTCAAACGATCCACAATTACCCAGATGGAGTTATGATTTTTGACAGTAGGAGGAAGTCCGACAATGAAATCCATGTTTATCTCTTCCCATTTCTAACCTGGGATAGAAAGTGGTTGAAGTAACCCAGCTTTCATATGCACAGCCTTAACTCTACAGCAGGTGTCACACCTAGCCACATATGCAGCTATCTCTTTCCGCATCTTGGTCCACCAATAGTATGGCTTCAAATCATAATACATCTTATTGCTACCAGGATGGATGGACAACTTAGAGGAGTGTGCTTCAGACATAATATCATTTCGAAGCTCCCGGTCCTTAGGCACAACTAACCTATCCTTGAACCATAGTACACCCTCTTCATCTACCCTTAACTGTGTAGTTTCTTGCTCTTTCATCTTACGCTTGATGTGGAATATACCAGTGTCAGTCTTTTGGAGCTCAATAATTCTACTTTTGAGAGTACAACTGACAGTGATGTTGTGCAAGACTGCTGGATGTAGAAGGCAAGATCGATGAAAATCAGTTTCAACTAAGGAATGGCAATGAGACTTACGGCTTAAAGCATCCGCAACCACATTTGCCTTGCCAGGATGATAGTGCACTTGAAGGTTATAATCTTTAATCAACTCGAGCTATCTTCTTTGACGCATATTTAACTCAGGTTGGGTGAAGATGTATTTGAGGCTTTTGTGGTCTGTGTAGATATTGCAAACATTGCCCAGCAGATAGTGCCGCCAGGCTTTCAAAGCATGAACAACTGCGGCGAGTTCTAAGTCATGCGTTGGATAATTCGCCTCATGCTTCCGAAGTTGTCGAGAGGTATATGCAATTACTCGGCCTTCCTGCATCAGAACACCTCCCAAACCTATGCCTGAGGCATCACAATAAACATCAAATGGTTTCTCGATATCCGGTTGTGCCAAAACCGGAGCGGAGGTTAGGAGAGTTCGCAGTTTGTGAAAAGCCGCATCACACTCAGGGGTCTAGACAAACCTGGTGTCCTTTTGTAGCAACCGAGTCATTGGCTTGGCTATTTTGGAGAAATCTGGGATGAAGCGACGATAATAGCCAGCCAAACCAAGGAAACTCCGGACCTCATGAACCGAGATAGGAGCTTTCCAGTTTAGTACTTCTTGTACCTTGGCGGGGTCCACCATAATTCCTCCATCAGACAACACATGCCCAAGGAAAGGTACTTCTCGAAGCCAGAATTCGCACTTACTGAACTTTGCATATAGTTGATGTTCACGCAGTTTTGTGAGGACTATACGCAGATGTTCAGCGTGATCTTCCTCATTTACAGAATATATCAGGATGTCATCAATAAATACCACCACGAACTTGTCCAATTCGGGCATAAACACTGAATTCATCAAGTACATAAAGTGTGCGGGGGCATTTGTCAAGCCGAAAGACATAACAAGATACTCATACAGACCGTATCTGGTAGAAAAGGCTGTCTTTGGAACATCTTCCGGGCGGATTTTAATTTGATGGTAGCCAGATCTTAGATCAATCTTAGAGAAAACTTTAGCTTTAGACAACTGATCGAACAAGATATCGATACGTGGTAGAGGGTACTTATTTTTGACAGTAACTGCATTGAGAGGTCTATAATCTACGCACATCCGCAACGACTGATCCTTCTTCTTTACAAAGATAGCAGGACATCCCCACGGCGACGAACTAGGACGAATCAACCCCTTCTTCAAAAGTTCATTCAATTGCACCTTAAGTTCAGCGAGTTCATTTGGAGGCATCCTATAGGGTCTCCTAGAGATGGGAGCCGTGTTAGGCAACAACTCAATTTTAAACTTCACATCCCGATCTAGAGGGAGCCCCGGCAAATCATCGGGAAAAACGTCCGGAAACTCATTTACTACTGGAATTTCGGCCAATGCCTTTGCTTGCACACCATGAATTTCCCCAGACAAATCAACTTTTCTAGGAAGTTGTACCAGAAAACCCTTTTGATCTGTAGGGTCTCTGAGCATAACTACCCGAGTGGATGTATCAATGAGTACCCCATTCTGACTCATCCAATTCATGCCCAAAATAACATCGATGCCTAAGCCCGGCAAAACCACTAAGGCAAGCGAGTACTTTCGCCCTTCTATCTCAAGCTCAAGATTCCCCACTACTTTATTTGTGGAAATATTCCCACTTGCTGCGCTAATATAATAACCCCCACCTTCAACAGTATGCAATTTGTGTGCAAACTCTGATGCAAACTTAGGACTGATAAAGGAATGCGAAGCACCCGAACCAAAAAGTACCACTGCAGGATGTTGGTCAACTAGGAACTTACCAGCAGTGACAACCTCACCAGATGGGATTTCCTCAATACTGTTATAATGAGCGTGCCCTTGACGGCCACCTTGGTTGACATTCTTCTTAGGGTAAGGGCAGTTTCTGGACCAATGGCCTGGCTTGTTGCAGTTCCAGCAAGGCATGTTGCTAGGAGGGACACTGGAGCTGCCTTGGCCCGAATTACTCTTTGGCAGAGCCACTGTATATGCCTTGCGAAACCCAGTCTTCACTGGCGCCTTCTTTTGCGGAGGACGGAACTTAGCACTTGTGGCAGGAGGGCGAGGAGGAGCCCTCGGGGCAGCTGGAGTCCGAGACTGCGAAGCACTCGCCTCAATGGCCCTTTTGCGGCTCTTAGAGGCAGAATAAATAGCATTATTGTTCTCTTGCGTCAGAGCATCACTGATAAATTCATTGAAAGTAGTGCACTTGCTAGTGCCCATAGTCTTCATCAGCTTTGGGCCGAGGCCTCTTTTAAAGCTAGCAATTTTCTTGGAATCGGTATCCACAAACTCTGTGGCATACCTTGCCAGGTTGTTGAAAGATTGTAGATATTCAGTCAAGCTTTTATTTCCCTGCGACAGCCTCATGAATTCTGTGTGTTTGATAGCCATAAGACCTGGAGAAATATAGTTCCCATGGAATGCAGCCTTGAACTGGTCCCAAGCAATCGGGACATTTGCAGGCAGTGTGGAACGATAGTGGCTCCACCAAATACCCGCTGGACCAAGCAATTGATGAGAAGCATATTTAGTCTTTAGCTCATCAGTCAGACGAAGCAGACGAAACTTTTGTTCAATAGTATTCAACCACTCATCAGCTTGCAGTGGTTCCTCCGCCTCCTTAAAGAGCGGGGGCTTAGTATCAAGAAAGTCCTTGAAATCACTGTATTGATTGGGTTCTGGGCCCTGGCGGCCAGGACGAGCCTCCCGGTTGGCAAGCTGGTGCATAGCATCTGCCAGCATGCGCTGCCCTTCAACCACGGTCTGCATTAACTCAGCCGGGGTAGGTGGTGGCGGAGGGGGTGGCTGTTCCTCATCCTCATTGTCATGACCCCGACGAAGATTATACGACATCTGCAAAATGCAAAGTCAATGAGCACTGACGATGTGGGAAATTTGTAGATGAATTATTGTAAATATGTCAAACTGACTTCATGAAATAGACTTCTCAAAATACTCATGACACAATACTTCATCACAACCGCACAATCCATTCAAGCGGATCAAATGGCGCAATCATGCGAGAGAATCCAACAAGATGTACTTTGATAAAGGCTCACACACAAGGAGCACAGCAGTACTGAACCGTTTACGTTAAAATCTACGTGATTTTTTTGATCTTTTGCCCGGTACTTAGATTCAGTTTCCAAAGGGTTTAGTTGACTAAGAAAGGCTACTTCAAACTGATCACAAAGAGACTTCTCAACGGTAGAGTTCCATGGTGGATCATGACTAGCCACCTTGATACCAGCGTGTGCCAAGCAGCACAGCCTTATGTCGCGCGCCATAGGAGGCCCTCGGTTTCGTCGCGGCACCGAAGGGTACTAATCGTGACACCATCATCGAACGCAATACAATAAGACATCCAATTGCGATCGAAATTAACAGGTTCCAACTAAACATCCAGGAAACATAGGGTTCGACCTTACATCTAAAAAGTCAAGTTATTACAAAGCCTCACTCCAACACAGGGAGGGCACAAAAGACAACCCTAACATCATAGCTACGTGATAACTACTCTAAGCATCGTCCTCAGAGTCGGTGTCCAGGATCTCCCCGCCGTCCTCATCACTAACAGGCTCTAATTCCTCATCTTCTTCTTCTTCTGGCGCTTCCTCTGGTGCGGCATCTTGGGGCCCATTGACCTCCACTTCATCATCATCTTCAGCTATGAAGATTCCCGAACCCATGTCCTCATCGATGTTGTTGTTTCGAGGCAGCAGGGGATTAAGCTCGTTGTTCAGGCGGTGCACTTCTTCATGAAGATTGTCATTGTATTCTTCAGCATTCTCTAATTGCTGTTCGAGCTCAAACTGACGAGCTCTCAGAATGTTCTCCTCGTGCCAGGCTTCATCCCTCTGGTTCATGACACGGACCAACATGCGTTGACAGTTGCGGTTTGCTACTGTCAACCTTTGGACTGCAAGGGTTTCCTGGTCACGATCACAGATCACTTGCTCCAGTTGCTGACGCGCTGCATTCCTGGCAGCAGTCACTTCAGCCAACTCTGCCCTCAGCCTTTCCACCTCAGTAGGCTCAGGGCGGGACTCACGTGGAGCGAGCTGGTGACGCGGTGCCCTGCCCCCAGTGGACTTACGAGCGGTCCTCTTGGTACGTGCCATCAGTAGCAACAAGATAAGATACGACTTAAAGTGAGGATCATTTAGGGGATACGAAATTTAATTTAGTCGGGAGTACTGAAATTTTTAAGGAGGGAGTAAATGATATGTATGATATATTTAAACATGATGCATGCACGTTCCGTATGCCCTCTCACCTTATTCTCAACCTAAAGTTCTAACGCTAGGCGGTGGCATACATACGTTCTCTCATATAAGCGAAACTATCGGTCTACTCGTTACGCTGTTAGTGTACCTGCAGAAAACCTCATTTCAGCCCAACAGTTTCCCAATATATGCACACAAGAAAGCAGTAATTTAAATACTTTCCATATACACATCCCCTGATGTATATACTTCAGTATCAAAGCTACCCGATATAAAGGTTCCCACAATTAAGTGCTTACGTAATTACATGGTTTAAACATTTAAGTATGCAAGTCACCAAAACTACTCTCCCCTAGATCGCCTGTTGGACGATCATGCTCTCACAACTCACACTTACCAGAGCATCGAGGCAATTGATCCATACATTACCACCCAAGTGAATGGCATCCATACAATATCATGCCGTATGGATGACGAAACAAAAACAAACAAGGCCCCCAAGTTAGTCTCTATAATAAGCCACCTAAGAGTCCTTATTTGGGCTAAGGGATGTGATCACTGGCATACCTAAAAATAATTTTTAGTGTTTTAACCCTTTTTTATAATCAAATACTTTTGTTTTTAGATACTTGTACGATGTGTTTAATGTTGAATTATGCTCCGGTACCAGCTGTAACAGAACCGACCAAATTATAAGAGCACAAGTACAAAAACAAGCACCGAAGCGCCCAACTTTTCGAACTTGAGCCCATATAATCCCGGTAGTCAATCGAAACCACGAAGGATCTCAAACCAACTTGCTTACAACCAGGATCGCATCATTCAACATACAACAGCATACGTTACATTTCACAAGTAGTTCTGAAATAAGTTTACACATACGGAGTCGCAATTATTACAAACCAAGTTTATAAAAGTAGCGGAAGCAGACGCACACCAGTTGTTTAACTACTGCCAGTTTTGTTGATCAACATCCCACAAAAGCATCAGGAAAGTACATAAAAGATGATCACGCCCAAGTGATCTAGTCTTCGTCACCCGCAGGGTGGAGACAAATTTTGCAGAAGCCTTGGTAGAGCATATCATCTGCAACAGGAGGGAATAAACCCTGAGTACTGGAAGGTACTCAGCTAGACTTACCCGTCGAAAACCAGAAATAAGATGACACCAAGGATTATGCAAGGCTTACACAAGAGGCTAGCTGACATAACATTTTGCATAAAGGCATAAGTAATTGAAACTCTTATAGCCTGTACTAGCAGTTATTTTTAGCATTTACCTGTCATCTATCTTAGCACCTGTACTAAACATGCACTTGATTATAATCAAACAATTATCATCATTATATCCAGAGCAGGTATGAATTGTGGCAACATTGTATCATTCCCTTAACCACCAGTTCATTTAATGAGATCTACGTTGCCACTACTCAAGTCAAGTGCTCACTAACCGGGAGCGACGGCGATTCGAATCGAATTCCTATCCAGCTGGAGGGGTATTTCTAACACTCACCGTGCAGACCCCTACCAGGGTCGCACAGACCACCGTTTCATATGATTCAGGAATCGCGGGTCCGAATAATGTCGCGACCCCAAGGGCGACACTCTGCCAGGTGATAGGGACTCTAACCCCCCCTTGGTCTCACGCCAATGTCCCCAAGCACATCCTTTCTCTCCTCCAAGAAGCAACCTACCATTCGATTCCCGACCTGAACCACATTACTCAGCTTCACGGTCGGAACGACTTATCTGGCCAACTAAGTGTTAGACTGCGTTCAACATGACTCAAGGACGTACAGCGAATCGGTCCTTAAACGACTCAGACGGGCATAGCTCCACACCCAAGACGTGAAGTGTCTTACGGCTGTACTATCGAACTCCCGCCCGGTCTCAATTTCATTTTTAAGCATGGTTCCATCCACGATAGCCATAAAGCCACTCGTGACTCCTTCCTACATCTCGCGGATGACCGAAAATCACCCGACTTCTACCGTACTAAGCAGGGCTAAGCATTGACACGTGCCTAAACCTAATATAGGATTAAGTACGATATCTAGACAAGAACAGGTATAATGCAACAAGTGTTTTCATATAACTCCTACAACTTAATGCAGTAAACAATTAAAAGTACTCAAGATTAATTTATAAATCAGTAGGTTCAGCATGCACCGGGGCTTGCCTTTCAGAAAGGTCGAAGGCCGGTGGTCAGGACACTCGGGTAGATCTTCGACAGGAGCTTCGTCGCCGGCCGGTTCCTCTAGCTGCTCCGGCTGGTCCTAGACTTCCTCCGGAATCACAGGCTCGAATTCGAGGAGAGTTACCCCCTCCGGTACACCTATTGCATGAATGCACAATAAATATCATGGATGCATAAAGGTGCAACCTGCTCGGAATGAAATGCATTTTAGAAATAAAATATAATAATCTAATCAAGTTACTTTATCAGTACGTGCAAATCTCTTCTCCGGTGGAGAAGTACTTACCCAATCTACCCAACCTAAGATATAGATATTCTTCTTCGGTTAAGGCCCTAGCACCTAACAATACAAGAGTAATATTACTTAGGTTATCACAGTAAGACATTCTGGACAGCAGCTACTTGTTTCTAACATAACTGTAGATTCCCAAATCCAAAAGATATGATCTAAGACAATCTGGAAAGCTTAAGAAATGTACCACAAAATGTTTTCAGACCACAACACTAAATTCCAAAGTTTACCTAGTCAAAATTCCAAAGTTCCAGAATATATCCTCCCTAAACAGAGAGCAGTCAATTCTGGACTGTCACTTTAAATAGCAATGACTCCCAAACTACTAAGCCAAATGCTCCCAAATTTTGACACAAGCTCATTTACAATTTTTACTACAACTTTGGTATTTACAAGTTTTCCAGCAACCACTTTTAGTAAGGGTCAAACCCAAAGATACTACCAGCTGTCCAGAAAACCTAGAATTGCAAAGATTAAATAATTATTTATGTGGCAAACATTCTCTAAGACCAAACTAATACTACTACAAGTTCACAACGGTCACAAAAACACCAGAAAGTAAGGTGTGCCCACCTAGAATATTTATTTAAATTTATTTCTTAATTTACTTAAGTAATTAAGTAGAATTTCAAACATATATGTAAACTACTCCTAAAATTCTACAAAAATTACAGGAGACTCCCTGACCTAAAAAGAGGCTACTGTAAAAATTTGAACTAAATTTATTCACAGAAACTTCCTACACAAAATTCTCAAGCCAAAAAGACTGATTTTTGTATAAATAACAAGGCATAGTAAAAAGTGTCAAACAACAGATTTCCTAATTTTCCTGGACACTCTAGGGTACCAAGACATTCTCCAAAAATTTATATGAACATTGCACATGTAGAAAAATTACAAAAATTCATTTAATTATTTCTTAGAATAACAAGATAACATTATAACTTGAAAAGTATTTAAGCACTACTGCCCAAATTTTTACCAAAGCTAGAGCAAGTATAAATTAGTCTACCCACCAAATTTCATAATTTTTGGAGCACTGAAACTCGAGATATAATTTAAACAAGATTGCATGTGATTTAAAACACATTTCAAAGACCTATTTAAATATCCCGAAAGCTAAACATCACATAGCAAACTCATATTTTTCTAAACTACTACACATCATGTAGATCCTAACAAAATTTATCTCATGATTTTTGAGCAAGTAAAACCCTAGATCTACATTTTCCAAAACTTAACCAAAAATTGTGACAGAATAAAGAAAATGAATAAATTCCTATTCGCTACTGGGCCGGCCTGGGAAAGACGCGGCCCACGACTCGCGCGCGCGGCCCGCGACGCACGCGCGGCCTGCTCGGCCATCCCGCCCGCGCGTGGCACCTGACAGGCGGGGTCCCGCGGTCAGTGACAGAGGGACAGGGGAACAGCGACCGCGAGCTCCGACGAGCTCAAGCTCGTCGGAGGGAAACTCGCCCACAAAATCGAACCCACCCACGCGTTCCCTGTCCTATGGCGCTTCGATTTGTGCAAGTGGGAGAGCTTAGGTTGAAGCGGAAGAGGTTCGCCGTCGTGAGCGGCGGCCAGTGAGGGTCGGTGATGGTGTGCCGTCGCTGGTGAGGCCGCACGGCCATACCTAAGCTCGGTACGAGCTACACTACGCCCAGGCGGACCGATTGAGGTTGAAAAAGGAGGTTGGAAGGGGTCCTAACTACCCCGGCCACGGAGCGCCCCTCTCCGGCAAGGAGGTCGCCCATGGCGGCAATGGCGGAGACGGCCCTAGTTGCTTACCACAGCCCGGCTTGCCAGGTCAGGTGGTGGGATGGCTTGCGGGTTAGGGGAGGAAGCTCCGAGCGGAGGGAATTGGACTCGACCGTGATGCCACGGCGGTTGAACACGTCGGCATTTGTGGCGGTGAGGAGGAGCGGCGTTTTTCCGCCTCGGTTGCACACGGAAAAGAAAGAAATGGCTGGGCGGCTTAGACGAGGCAGCAGGGACATCTTCTACACGTCGAGCAGCTGGCCGCGATGCCAGGTCGCACGCGGCGCGTGGAGGGACACGCGGCGGCGACGGTCTATGGCCGGTCGGCCACTCTACTGATGACTGAATCGGTGTTTCAATTGTGGCCTCAAAGACCGACTGACAGAGAAAGTTCAACGATGATTATCTCCAAAACCGGTTCGAGTTAGGAGAAGGTGATAACATCAAAGTTGTAGGGCTTCGTGAGGGCTACAACTTCGCTAATTAGCTCAAGAACAGATTCGGTTTGGATTTGAAACTATAAAGCTCCAAAGTGGTATACTTGGAAACTGAAACGTGTTTTCAGTCAGTGAACCCGACTGAAACCCTATTTTCAAGACACCACATCTCCTAAACCATTTAGAACTAGGTGATGGTGATATTGACAATGTTGTAGAGCTATGTGTGGACAACAACTTTGTCAATTGGCTCAAGGACTGGTTCGGCCTAGTTTGTGAGTTACCAGTTACCAAAGTGAGGTACAGTGAAACGGTTTTCAGCTTCACACTTAGCCAAAATTTGCTGAGTCCCAAAACAGCCCCTAATACTGACTTGTGGGCCATTTTTGAGCATGTTCTGGTCATTTTCATGAGATGACCATATTAGAACTTTTGTTCCTTATGAAATTCTCTACAACTTTGCTTAAGGTTGCTCCTCCATGCAAGATCTCTAAACTGGACTTTTTAATTGGTCAAACCAGATCACTCTAGGGGTCCAACTTAGTCAACAACATTTGGAAGGGCAATTTGGTAATTTTGGTCAACATGAACATTGCTCCACTACTTACCCTAAATGTAATTAAGGTGTTATAAGACCTAATTAGTCACTCTACATATTGGTTGCACAAAGTTCCTAGTGTCACATACTTTGGAACAAGTAATTCCATACTTTCACCCAAATGTTGCAAGCTCATGTTGCACATGTTGCATGAGTGTGTTGCATAACATTTGCTAATTATGTTACACTAAAGTGGTTGACATGTCTCACAAAGGAAATTGCACATAAGGTACTTATGTTTTGCACACTACTCACTTCTTACTTCACATGAAATATAAACATATGTGGCAATGTTTCCAAAGTATGTTTTACATATTATAAGCTTATGCATGAAATGAATGATGCTTGCTTATGCTGATGCAAATGCAATGCAATTAAGGAGCTAAACACCTGAGGTGTTACATGGATCATCAAAAATGGAGTCCAGATGCGTCCTGGGTGTCCATTTTACTATAGACTGGTCCTGAAGCCCGAAATGGACTCGAACTTGATATGGATTGGGCCTCCAACTTGGCTTGGATGCCCTTGCATGACTCCTAAGGTGGTGGCCAAGGAGGAGGACATCCTTGGGCATCTCTTAGGTGTTCTCCATCTTCTTGGAGCGTGCTCTAACGTGGGCTTAGGTCCCAAGCGTGAATAACAAGCCCGCGACGACGCCGTAGCACCTGACAGAAATAGCGGCAGAATATCTCGATAATTTGGAGGCCTTGCCAATGTGATATTGAGGTGGAACCAGATCTATTTGAAAGCTTATCGAATAAGCTTTCCATTAAGTGCTCATTGACCTCGATCACACTCCGAATGGATGAGTTATGGCCTTCCCAATGAAGCACTATCGGGCTGTCGATGAACCGAAAGTTCAACTTTGATGGACTTGCACTTTGAGACACATTTGTACCTACATTAAAATAACGACATGTACATATGGAACCAAGTGAATTATACTCAAAATTACTATGCAAATATAGGAATGAATGCACCTTATAATCAATGGTCGTATCTGTTGGTGTCATATCCTCATCAGGTCCCGCAGGCGGCGGCATGCTGTGTTGGCGGGTGGCGGGCGAAGGGTGGAGAGCGGAGGGGAGTCGGGATTGCGGTGGCTGGCGGGCGAAAGGGAGTTAGGATTGCGGCGGCCGACGGGCGGAGACACGGATTGTAGAGCACGGGGACGGGATTCATGAGTTGCAGTTCCCTCTCCTTCTCTTGTGTCTGGGCCGGTTAGGATGAAGAAATTTGGTCCAACATGTTGCTAGAAATTTACATCTACCAAAAAGTTCACGTTAGCTCTCTCAACTTTTGAGAAAGTCTGTTTTTCTTTTCTAAACTTTAAAATCGGGTAAACCACCTCCCTGAATTTTTAGAACTGTTTGTTTTACCTCCCTGACGGGTTATAAGTGGTTTTTAAAGGTGGTTTTGTTTTTTATTTTTTATTTATTTCAGCTGATTTTTTGAAAAATCATAGTAAATCATAGAAAAATCATAAAATTGATAATTCAATTTTGTTGGACTCCACATGAGTAGATCTACACAGTGAACATATAATATGTTATATGCTTTAGTATAATTTTTTGTTGTAGCTTTAGATCTATACTTTTCTATAATTAAATCATAGTTGTAGTTTCTACGGTTCATTGTGGTCAATTTTTTATGGTGGAATAATTATTGTATGCTTGAATAGTAGTAAAGATTTCATACTCATTGGACCATGTATAACTTAGTTATAGATTTATTTAGGTGTATGCTTGTTAAAAGTATTTATAAATCTATAATTAAGTTATGCATGATCTAATGAGTATGAAATTTTTACTACATTTCAAGCATATAATAATTAGCCCACCATAAAAATTTCACCTCAACTGGACCATAAAAACTACAGCTATGAATTAATTACAGAAAAGCATAGATGTAAAGCTACAGCAAAAAAATTTGTACTAAAGGATATCATATTATATGTTCACTACATAGATCTACTCATGTGGAGTCCAACAAAATTGGATTTTTCATTTTATGATTTTTCTGTGATTTACTATGATTTTTCAAAGATTAGCCAAAATAAATAAAAAAAGAAAATAACAAAACCGCCTTTGAAAATCGCTTATAACCAGTTGGAAGGTAAAACGAATGATTTTAAAAGTTCAGGGAGGTGGTTTACCTGGTTTTAGAGTTTAGGGAGGAAAAGCAGACTTTCGTAAAAGTTGAATAAGGTAATTTGGACTTTTTCCTTACATCTACTCTAAAGAGATTTTTGGGCCATACCTAGGGCCAAGGCCTTAGGCCTTGTTTGGTTAGATGGGACTACTAGTACATACTCCCTCCTATTTTAGTCCTAATTAGTCCCAATTTGCCAAACAGATGGACTAATCGAGTAACTAATTAGTCCTAATTTGACAAACAGATGGGTTGTAGTCCCTTAAGGGGAGGCTTTTTGGACTACAGGCTCCAGTTGGCACTGTTGTCATTTCTTAGCGCAATCACCAAGTGAGGAGGTTTTAAGTCCATCACCGGTAATGGTGCTAGAAATGTCTGTTGGTATTTCTTAACACCATTACTAAGATTGAGTTAATCTTAGCAACGCCGCCAAGAAACACCAACTATGATAGTTTTTAACAATTACATAAATTATCCATAAGCGCACGGATCTATCGTTGTAGCATTTCACCCAGAAGTATTCAGGGTATCGTTATTTATATTTTCCAAATGAGGGCAAGGTATAGAGTCTAGCATGGATATGTACATACTTGCATAGCGAACCATAATACATGACAGGGGTAAAAACGGTATTTCATGGATAGTGGGCACACATCTGAGCCAACCTCAAGAATAAAAGGAAAACAAAGAATAAAAGAATGTTCTTAAGCGAGCCGGCATGTTCTAATATAGTTGTGCAAATAATAGATAATAATCATGCAAGTTACATGACTAGAGTTAGAACTAAGTGTGAGATGGATGGGGAGATCTCCGGGCAATGGTTTGCCAGCAAGCCAGGGAGACTTTAAGACTCCTACGCAATACCCGGACATGGGGGATTACAAGGGACAGACAGGGCTGTCACCAGCTGCCGCGCTACCCCTCAACCGTGGGATACCATCATATCCGAAGGTTCTCATGTACCCGAGCACCACACCATGTACAAAGGAACAACCCATATCCCCCGGGACTTTGACCCTACGGATAGACAAGCAAGAATATGGGCAAACCCGAAAGAACGACGAACCGTCACCTCAACCCTAGCCCTACTTCTACTCATACAAATCATATGAATGATTAAGCATAAAGTTATACATGTCAAGATCATAGCATACAAACTATATACTAGTTCATATATTACGATTATAACACGATAATTATAGTATAGTTCATATGCATTGCTATATTGTAAGTATGAGAGCATGACTATAGAAGAACTCTTTATATTCATACCAAGTGTTGCTTTTCTTCCAAGGAGACAAGCTCTCCAAGTAGCTCTTGCTAGCTCCAAAGACTACTACTAAGAACTAAAAAAGCACAAGATGTGGTGTGAGGTGCTTGACTCCAATGAGGTGTGTCTTGAAGGAGAGCTCCACCCATGCTTATACAGTGACAACATGATCGGTTTGGCATAGATAAATTAGGAAACCAGCCAAGACTATCATTACATGCCGCCATGCATCAGTCGATGGAAGCCGGACCCAGGTGGCAGCAGTAGGGGCATGGCCACACCCCTGGTGCGCCTGCACCCAGGTGGGGCCAGCTCGCGACTGTCTTCGGGTGGTCGGTTCCTGGCTGGGCCTAGGCCCCTCCCACGTCGGTGATCGGCCCAGATTTGATGTGTAGGTGGGCTTCTTCGTATATTTCCTTTGCGCATTTCTGCATTACACCTTCTAGATAGCGCCTTTTGCTTAGTTTTGTTTATTTTCCACTTGTATTTGAATGTGTGTCTTGCAAAACATGTTTTCTCCAATACAAGTGAAACTAGGTCAATAGTACATGCATGTGTCAAAAGTATGTTTATTTCTCCTGTTTTGGACTTAAATTGGTGGTCGGATTTGGTCGTTAGTGACCACCAACGGCACCCATGCCCCTCAATAATTGCGACCCCTGTACTGGCCCAGAGGAAGAAGAATGGTATTTTAGTCTTTGTTCAGCAGCTTTAATGCCTTTTAGTCCTCTCATCTGGTGCCTGGAACTAAACAGGGTAGGATAGTCCCTGGACTAAAGAACCAAACAAGGCCTCAGTGGCCCTGGGCCCATATCCACCTCGGGCCATGATCGAAAAACATAGATTATCTCAGGCGTCACATGGTGACAAGAAACTCGTTAATGTCTCAGAGGGTCACAAGAGTTGTGTGTGACATGGAGCGTTGGACTCAAGGCGTAGAGATAACATCTTTTCTACATCACATAGGATTGTGTGACATGAAAAGTTGAGCTTGTTGTGTGACGGAAAAATTGTTAGGTTTAGTCTCACATCGAAAATTAATATTGAGAGACCACAACATATAAGATAAGGATAACTCTCACCTATTTGGCTAGTCTTTTTAATTGAGTTATGCCCGAAGCTTTTGTATGTCATGGTCTCCGATGGACCTAGACCAAAGGATGCCAACTCGTTGGTATAATGAGCTGGGCTAGCGCCAGTGGACAATAACGGCCCGAATACTCGAATAATGCATGTAACCCAAAAAGGAAATTTGCACAATACCTATGGATCTATGGAAACCGGAGTCTACGTTTAGTCTTGACATTTCTCAAGTTTGATGATTTTTGGGAAAAAAATGGATTTAGGTTAACTAAGATTTAATAGAAGTATTTAATTAATATAAACTTAAATTTGGTTTGTGACATCCGTCGTGATCGTTACAGCGCGCCATATGCTGTATTAGGCCGTTGGCTCGTTAGGATGTTGTCGTAGTGGAGCGAGAACAAACGAGCAAACTGCATGCGAACGGGGCGAGCGAGAGCCAGCAAGCAACTAGCATACAGAATTTGTTGGCCTCAACTTGTTCGAGATCATATTCGGCAGCTACTTGCTGTTGGACCTCCTAATTGAGTAAGCTCCTGAGCTTGCTAGCTCATGCCAGCTCCGTTTAATTAAAGCTGAGCCAAGTTGCAAACACGCCGAGCGAGCTGATGAGTTTCAGGGTTTTGAATTTGTCTACTTGTAGCTATGACCCTGAGGCTGGCTATGCCGCTGTTGATACAGCAGAACCTATTGCGCCGAGCCGCACAGCTTGGAATCCTCGGAAGTCAGGACAAGCTCGTGGGATTTGTTCTCTTTCCTTTTTTTGTGAGAAAAAGCTGGACAGGCTTCAATTGGGAAAGGAAAACAAATACTACGAGAGATCAGGAATGAAGCCGGCATCGCAAGCAGATCTCGAGGAGCCAACTCGTGGCGTGGCGACGTGGGGCCGCCGGCACTCCTTCCCGTTACCGCCGGGACCAGGGGACGGACGGCAGGTCGGCAGCATTTTCCCGTCTCGCTTCCTGCCTTATCCGCGGACCGCAGCCACTTGGCGGGTGGTGTGCCGCGGATACCAAGAAGGCAAAAAGGGGAGTGATGGGTAGGGGCGTAGGGCTACTACGGGGACAGAGCGGCCGGTGACGACGTACTTACATGACCAGAACAAAATAGACATATATACAGAGATGATGCATGACATACTCCAAGGCCATGTCGGTCGGCGAAACTCGGCATGTCGGCAACGGGATCCACGTGCCTCCAGCCATGCTCTTGGATACTTATTCGTGTGCGAACAATGGTTCCTGCATGCGTGACATGTGAATGAAAATAAAATAAAATCAAAAGTGAAAGAAAAAAGACAGGCGACGCTGAGAAGTTACGAGAAAGCAAAGTCCAAACTTGGTTCGATATCTGCAAGATCTTTCCTTTATCCGCCGACTGAATACACACGGGCAGGTCGTAGGTATGGCAGTGTCGCCGCGATCATGCCACTGCAGTTTCCTTACACTAACAATTGCATCCGTGCAGTTTCTGTTCTCCATTTCTTTTCATCATTAGGACACTCTAACCCACGAACTGATCATAGATCAGGTGGTTTGTGGTGGAACCTGTTAGGTTGATCTCTCCTCTAATGAGCCCAACGGCTCATTAGGCCTTTGATCCGCGCCCTGATCGGGGGCGCCCAGCCCAACAATGGCTGGTGGGCCCCCGTCGCGCAGCGCTATATAAAGGAGGTGGGGAGCCGGGGCTCGAGTCACGAGGTTCACCTGAGCCGCCTTTCCCCACCTACAACCCTAACCGATCTCGAGGGTCGCGCTGTGAGCGACGGGAAGCTCCGCCGCCGTCACTGCACCGCCTCCCCTTCTCCGACCGTCGCTGCCCGTGCGCAGCCACCATCAACGTTCGTGATGGCGTCCGGATCGAACTCCACCCCTCCTACCGACGGTTTGCCTCCTCTCTCTCTCTCCCTCCTCACGGATCCGGTAGATCCATCACTAGGATCTCAATGTTCATAACTGAGAAACAAAGATCCACCCCACTGATCTACTGCTATTCGGTTCTAGAGTTTTAACATTGGTATCGGAGCCTACATAGCATGTAGATCTAGCTGTTGGGGAAAAGAAAGAAACGACCAAATCCGTTTTCGAATCGGGAAAAGTAAATCACAGATCGAGCCCAAACCCTAACCCTAATCGGGTACAAGAAAAGAGAGAGGAAGAGACCGATCTCGGATCAGAAAAGTAAACATGGAACCCTAACCCTAAGATAGAAGGGGTCGGCGCGCGGGGAGAATCGAACCCTAGCAATGAAAAGGGCGAGGGAACGGAGTGACCTACCCGGGATCTCCACCTCACCGCTGCCATGTCCACTATTGCACGGCCGCTCGTCGGCGAGTGGGTCGGACACCGCGCGAACACCGGTATAGAGCACCACCGCGCGGCCACTCGACGGCGGCATGCTCAACCACTGGCGAGCATGCGCACCGGCGAGGGGGCACGCGGTGGCGCCGTCTCTTTTCCGGGACCGCCATGAATAAGGGCTGCTCCTTTCGGCTGCGGCGCTGGCGGGGAAAGAAAGGGGAGGAGGAGATGGAGAGAGTGAGGTTAGGGTTTGACAGCAGACGGCCGCGTCGGGGTTTTGTTCACGCGATCTCACCGGTCGGCCGTCGGATCCCTCTGGACGGCCACGATTGCGTCCGGTTGATTGGGCCACCTTGTGGCCCAGGCGGGGCGGCGCTTTCCAGGCCCAGGCCCAGGTTGCGGCCTGGGCGCGGGAAGCGGCTCGCGAGCGGCGCTGCCGTGGGCCTAATGGGCCGCAGCTGATGGCGTGCGCGGGTGGGCCGATTCTTTCCGCTGGGCCAGAAGCAAAGAAAAGATATTCCTATTTTCTAATTTTCCAGAAACGATTATTACATGTTTCATTGTTTCGATTTGAATAAATTTTAAATTCTGTGCAATTTTATCCAACGATAATTTTGTTCAGTGAAGTATTACAGAGTGTTTCTGGAAAATAGAATTATAGGAATTTTTTTTTACAATTGTTTTCCGCTGCGTACTTAAAGATGTTATTTCATTATTAAATTCGAACTAACGGGAGAATTTAATTTTGAAAAATAGATAAATTTTGAACTCATTATAATATTGTTATTATTCTGACCAACGTTGATTAATAGCAGTATTATGATGTTATTATGATTTTATCATGCATTAATTCTATTTCTGCCCAACGGTGATCTAGAATTAGTGTAAAAAGGATGATTTTTTGTATGTTTTAATTTTGACCAACGTTGGAATTAAAGCATGCAATTATTCATGTTATAATTATGTTCTCACTTTATATGACTTATATTTTCAGGAGGTTACTCTTTGATAGGGTTTATCAAAGATATCCCACCCCTCAAAGGTGACAACTACAACGAATGGAAAAAGAAAATTGACCTCGCTTTTGTTTTGGCTGAGGTGGACTGGGTGGTCACCACACCATGCCCCAGTGAACCTGTGGCACCGGTGAGGGAGGCCAATGAGTCTGATGCTGAATGGCAGAAAAAAGAGAGGGACCATGCTCCCGTACAGATGGCATATGACCTACAAAAGCAAAAGTGGGTCAATGCCAACAAAAAGTGTGTTGCTGTCATAAAGAACACAATTGAGCCTACCATAATGGGCTCAATCCAAGAGTGTGACACCGTCACAGAGTATTTGGAAAGGATAAAGAGTCAGTTCTATGGCTCTTCAAAGACATATGCTACTCAGCTGATAAAGCAGCTGGTGACAGAAAAATACACTGGAGGTGGTCATGGCAATGGCATAAGAGAGCACATATCAAAAATGAACCATTTGAACAACAAGCTAAAACCAATGGATCTAGCTCTTATGGAAGAGTTTCTTGTCCATTTGATTTTTGCTTCTTTACCAAAAGAGTTTGACATATTTGTTGTCAACTACAACATTCAGCCCGAGAAATGGGATCTAGAATGTTGTATGGCAATGTGTGCACAGGAGGAAGAGAGGATAAAAGCCGCCAATGGTGGTACTCTCAATTTTGTTAAAGACAACAAAAGAAAGAATTTCAATGCCAATGCCAACTCTCCCTCAAAGCCAAAGGGCAAAGCTCCCATGTAGCATCAGCCTCAGCAGAACAAATTCACAGTGAACAAAGATCAGTGTCTTCACTGCAAGAAGACGGGACATTACAAGAAAGATTGTCCCGAATTCCTAAAGATGATCATGGCAAAGCAAGGTGAGAACATGATTACGTTTATAAATGAATCCCTGTATGTACAGTATTCGAAATCTACTTGGTGGATTGACTCAGGAGCAACTGTCCATGTTGCAAATTCTTTACAGGGATTCCGTTCGACGAGAACTACGCAAAGAAGCGAAAGGCACGTTAAAGTCGCAAATGGAGTCCAAGCAGACGTCGAAGCTGTTGGCAATGTCTCCTTAGAGCTTGCTGATGGATTCATTCTTTTGTTAAAAGATGTTTTATTTGTTCCGTCATTACAAAGAAACTTGATTAGTGTGTCATGTTTGGACAACGATGGATTTGATTGTCATTTTGAAGATGGCAAATGTGAAATATTATGTAATAATGAATGTGTTGGCCTTGCTTTTCAAAAGCAAGATCTTTATTTGTTATCACTTCGTGAAAATGTGAATTCCGTATGTGATGCGAATGATAACGTATTCTCGTTTGTGAACGTGAATAGAAAACGAAAGAGAACTCAAGATGCGTCGTCGAAATTATGGCACTGTCGTTTAGGCCATATTTCAAGGGGGAGAATAGAGAGACTAGTTAAGAATGATATTCTTCCTCCATTAGAGTTCTCAGATTTTGAACAGTGCAGAGAATGCATTAAAGGAAAATACACAAAGCAAATTAAAAAGGATGCTAAACGAAGCACAGGAATTCTACAGATAATTCACACAGACATCTGTGGTCCTTTTCCTGTGAAAAGTGTGGATGGTTTTGATTCGTTCATAACATTCACAGATGACTACTCCCGTTATGGTTACATTTATCCAATTAAAGAAAGAAATGAAGCGTTGGATAAATTTAAAATATTTAAGGCTGAAGTCGAAAATCAGCATAATTTAAAGATTAAAGTGGTTCGGTCTGATCGTGGTGGGGAGTACTACGGTCGACATACCCCATATGGCCAAGCTCCTGGACCCTTTGCAAGGTTTCTACAGGAAAATGGTATAGTAGCCCAGTATTCTACATCGGGCGAACCTCAGCAGAATGGAGTAGCTGAAAGGCGAAACCGTACCTTAATGGATATGGTGCGTAGTATGATGAGTTACTCTAACTTGCCATTAAGTCTATGGATGGAGGCGTTAAAAACCGTCATTCATATTCTAAATAGAGTACCAAGCAAAGCGGTGCCCAAAACACCATATGAATTGTGGACAGGAAGAGAGCCCTCACTAAAACACTTACGTGTGTGGGGGAGTCCTGCTGAGGCAAAAGTGTTTAACCCAAATATTGGGAAGCTAGATCCCAAAACAGTTAGCTGCCATTTTATTGGCTATCCTGAAAAGTCAAAAGGTTTTCGTTTCTACTGTTCAGATAGATACACAAAATTTGTAGAAACGAGACACGCTGTTATCTTAGAGGATGAAATGATGAGGGGGAGCATGGTGGCTCGAGAAATTGTTCTTGAGGAGAAACTGGTATATGTGCCCACTCCGATGATTCAGGAACCATTCTTTGAACTACCTGTTCTTGTTGCACCAACAGTGCCAGATACTGTAGTGCCAACACCTGTTGTCAGTTCTCCTGTGGTGACAGTAAATAATGATGAGGAACCTGTCCTTCATGAACCTATACAAACTGATGCCACAGATAAAGGGGAGCAACAACAGCCCCAAACTGAAAATGTGCCAAATGTGGAGGCCCCGAGAAGGTCCCAAAGAGCTAGAAGATCAGCTATACCTGATGATTATGAGGTGTATAACACTGAAGAATTTCAAACGGAGGGTGATCCCACTTCATTTGAAGAAGCCATGAGAAGCGATAATTCATCCAAGTGGCTTGAGGCCATGGAAGATGAAATAAAGTCAATTAGTACCAACAAAGTTTGGGACTTAGAACCTATTCCTAAAGGAGCCAAGACAGTAGGCTGTAAATGGGTCTATAAGACAAAATGTGACTTCCAAGGGAATATTGAAAGGTTTAAAGCGAGACTTGTGGCAAAAGGTTTCACACAAAGAGAAGGGATTGATTACAATGAGACGTTTTCTCCAGTCTCATGTAAAGATTCCTTCAAAATTATAATGGCATTAGTGGCACACTACGATTTAGAGTTACATCAGATGGATGTAAAAACGGCATTCCTGAATGGGGATCTGGAGGAAAATGTTTACATGGCTCAACCAAAAGGTTTTGTCATGAAAGGAAAAGAACGAATGGGATGCCGCTTAAAGAAATCGATTTATGGGTTAAAGCAAGCTTCAAGACAGTGGTATTTGAAGTTTGACAGAACAATAAAGAATTTTGGGTTTAAAGAAAATATTGAGGATAATTGTGTTTATGCAAAGTTTAAGAATGGAAGGTATATCTTCCTAATCCTGTACGTAGATGATATCTTACTTGCTAGTAGTGATGTTCATCTACTACTGGAGACAAAGAAGTTTTTATCTTCAAAATTTGATATGAAAGATCTTGGTGAAGCGTCTTTTGTTTTAGGCATAGAGATTCACCGAGATAGAAGTAAAGGGGTATTAGGACTATCACAAAAGGCATACATAGAAAAGGTTTTAAAGAAATTCAGTATGCATAAATGTAGTGCATCACCTGCACCCATGGTCAAGGGCGACAGATATGGGGATTTTCAATGCCCAAAGAACCAATACGAGCTCGATCAAATGAAAGTGGTTCCATATGCTTCTGCTGTCGGAAGCCTACAATATGCTCAAGTGTGCACGCGCCCTGACTTAGCTTTTGTTACCGGGTTGCTTGGCAGATTTTAAAGTAATCCAGGAATTGAACACTGGAAACTGGTAAAGAAAGTCTTGCGACGAAAGGCCTCATGTTGACGTATAGAAAATCAGATTATCTCCAGATAGTGGGGTATTCGGATTCTGATTATGCGGGAGATGATAGAAAATCCACGTCAGGATATGTGTTCACTCTCACAGGAGGAGCAATTTCATGGAAAAGCTCAAAACAAACCGTCACTACATCGTCCACAATGTATGCCGAGTTTGTAGCGTGTTATGAGGCAACGGGGCAGGTGAACTGGCTAAAGAAGTTCATACCCGGTTTGAAGGTGGTCGACAGCATACATAAGCCACTAAAGTTATACTGCGATAATAATCCAGCAGTACAGTACGCTCACAACAATAGGTCAAGTGGTGCTGCCAAACACATTGATATAAAGTATTATGTTGTGAAGGATAAAGTCCGGGATCAAATTATAAATCTTGAGCATATAAGCACTGAAAAGATGCTCGCGGATCCGCTTACAAAAGGCTTACCACCCAACGTGTTCAGAGAACATGTAGCCGGCATGGGTTTAAGGGAAAGCCTATGACTCCTGGACTATAATAAAGGGCCCAAAAGTTAAGGTAACTGTTTCCGATCAGAGATGTGCATTGTAGCTGTCAAATCTATCGGCGATTGACCGTGACGATGAAACATGCTCTATGCACTTATTTGTGATGAAACGAGTAAAGTTAAAAGCATTGAAGTTAAAGATAAAAGGTTAAAGTATAAGTGAGATCAAGGGGGAGAATGTTAGGTTGATCTCTCCTCTAATGAGCCCAACGGCTCATTAGGCCTTTGATCCGCGCCCTGATCGGGGGCGCCCAGCCCAACAATGGCTGGTAGGCCCCCGTCGCGCAGCGCTATATAAAGGAGGTGGGGAGCCGGGGCTCGAGTCACGAGGTTCACCTGAGCCGCCTTTCCCCACCTACAACCCTAACCGATCTCGAGGGTCGCGCTGTGAGCGACAGGAAGCTCCGCCGCCGTCACTGCACCGCGCTCCCCTTCTCCGACCGTCGCTGCCCGTGCGCAGCCACCATCAACATTCGTGATGGCGTCCGGATCGAACTCCACCCCTCCTACCGACGGTTTGCCTCCTCTCTCTCTCCCTCCCTCACGGATCCGGTAGATCCATCACTAGGATCTCAATGTTCATAACTGAGAAACAAAGATCCACCCCACTGATCTACTGCTATTCGGTTCTAGAGTTTTAACAGAACCTATCCACCAGGTTTAAGTCTACGATTTGGCATGGGTGCTCGTATTTTCCTGGTTCAGTGGTGAGCTACGTCCCCGTCGATAACGAGACGCTTGTGGCGACTTCGTGAATCTCGAGATGTGTCGGCTCAGTCCTTCAGAGGTGTTCATAAAGGTATGATTTGTGTACGTGTGTTCGTATGGGTAAGTGCGTGCATGTCGTGGACGTCTGCGTTGTACCGTATAATTTTCAAAAAATGACACTCCTAACCAAAAACCACATGGTTTATATATTCATTAATTACGGATGATGTGACGTTACAACTAAAGAAGAGTAAAGAAAAACCATGTGTATAGATGGCAGAGACAAGATATATGATTAAAAAAATATATTTTATAGAAGCTATTTATTGGGATATAGTTCCTATGAGTGCGTCTATATAATATAAATTAATAGTTATAGGAATTATTCGTGGTTTTTAGTATTAGGACCGCCCTTGTAATTCCAAAAGAATTCTTATATATTTGTACACAGAGTGACGGTTTATGATCTAGAATGGATATAAATTTATAGTTTGCCTACTCATATTCTACCAATAAAAAAAATCCAGGTAATGACAAATAAAGTTGCGTGCGCACATGTCAAAAATGACGGCTCAGCTGATATGTGATACTGTAGTAATCTCTATATATATGCCGGCGGCCATCCTAACGTGACACGGAACTGCAGGTCTAGCTGTGTTTACACAATCATCATGCATCTTTGTTATACACATTTTGTTTTGCAAAAGGCACTCTTTCGAGCGTACCATACTAAAATGGTAGAATTATTTTAGTGTTTTTAAGCAGTAATAAAACACTACAAGGGGATTTCACTTGGAGATATTTAGTAGGGAAAGTTTATACTAAATTTTGAATGGCAAAACACTAGGAGAAGCCCACGTCACTAAGAGAAATCTAAAATTCTGGTTGTGTACCGACCGGTAACGAATGTGCATTGGCATTGCCAATACAATCATCAATCTTAGATCTCTTCACTTTGTTCGCTTGAGCTACTTTTCAGTCATGGAACAGTGTTTTTCTCTCACAACATTTCAGCATAAGCTAAATTTCAGTTTAAGCGAACAGCGTCAAGAGAGAATTTTCATTAGGGCCATGTTTAGTTCCCAAAAATTTTCAAGATTTCCTGTCACATCGAATGTTTGGACACATGCATGGAGCATTAAATGTAGACGAAAAGAAAAACTAATTGCACAGTTTGGTAGAAAACCACGAGACGAATCTTTTGAGCCTAATTAGTCCATAATTGGACACTAATTAACAAATACAAACAAAAGTGTTACAGTATCCAAAGCCAAAAAATTTTGTGAACTAAACACACCCTAGCGCCTTGTTTAGATGCACCCTAAAAGTTAGAATTTTTTCACTCTCTCCATCACATCAATCTTTGGACGCATGCATGCAACATTAAATGTAGGTAAAAAATAACTAATTACACAGTTTAGATGGAAATCACGAGATGAATCTTTTGAGTCTAGTTGGTCCACGATTGGATAATATTTGCTAAATAAGACGAAAGTGATACTATTCATCAGGTTAGACAAGCCAGTAGCTAGATCCAGTCTCAAAAGGTGAAATGTCATCGGGTCCCACCAAAATCTGAATATCCGATGCTGGCTAGGTTTCACATCAGTAGTTAGGTTCACACCGGAAGCCAACATCTGTTGACGTGAACCTAATCTTAACTTTCTAGTGCGTACAGTACAGACTAGCTCACATCATGTGCTACATTCCAAAAATCCAACGCAAGCACGCTTTTATTAGCAACTTTTTATTAAGCAAAGAAAAGTCCGTACAGCACGTATATATACCAGCAAAACGCCCCGTCGACCGAGGACAAAATTGACGGGGGATTATTTTAAATTAAGCGTGCTCATCAGAATTCACAGAAGCTCACAAACACATCAGTATTTGCATCAGGCGGGTCTTTTGTAGGTACTCCTATTTGATAACAATCTTGCTTTTGCAACCTACGACTCCAAGCAAATGACCAAACCATATAAGGGATATATATATATATATATATATATATATATATATATATATATATATATATATATATATATATATATATATATATATATATGCAAGACAGATTTTGCACTGTCGCCTTCTCTAGCAACAGCCAAACTCCAAATGAAGTCAATTTGCAGAGGCTGACAATTGGAATTAGTGAGGAGGGAGCAACCGACATCAGAACTAGGGCCTTGTTTAGATGCACCTTAAAAGTTAGAATTTTTTCACTCTCTCTCCGTCACATCAATCTTTGGACTCATGCGTGAAGTAGTAAATGTAGGTAAAAAATAACTAATTACACAGTTTAGTTGGAAATCACGAGATAAATCTTTTAAGCCTAGTTGGTCCATGATTGGACAATATTTACCAAATAAGACGAAAGTGGTACTATTCATCGGGTTAAAAAAAATACAATCTAAACATGGCCTGGACAAGCTTATCGCTGTTGGAGCCAGGCGGGCTGGCACTGGCAGGCACAACGCACACGGTGCGGATTGTTTAGCTGATACTTGCGTCACCATGGGAGTATTTGGTTGTTTGGCTATCTTCTAACTAGGCTTTCAGAGTTAACTTGAGCTTGTTTGGTTGGCTGAACAAGCCTCTTAGCCAGGCTCCAGCGAGCCACCACAACTAGAATTTTCTACTTCTTCTAGTGATGTGTGGTTTCTCCTGGTGTTTTACCATTCAAAATTTAGTATAAACTTTCTCTACTAAATGTCTCCTAATGAGGATCACATGTGCTATGACTAGTGGTATTATTTTATTACCACTTAAAAACACTAGAAGAATTCCACCTTTTTAGTAGTGCACCCAGGGGTCTTAGCCTAGGGCCTTGTTCACTTCCCCTCCCAACCCAAAATATTTCCTCTTCCACCTATCACATCAAATCTTTCGACGCATGCATGGAGTATTAAATGTAGGTAAAAAAGATAACTAATTGCATAGTTTGTCTATAAATATCGGAACGAATCTTTTGAGCCTAGTTAGTTCATAATTGAACAAATTTTGCTAAATAACAACAGAAAAATACTACAGTAACTTTTCAGCCCGCCATGGTCAGATCTCCTCGGAGAACAAGCGCCTCCTCGTCGGAGCCCGTCGGAAGAGCACCTCCTCCCCACCCCTGCCCCTACTCACGCGAAAGTGCATCTCCTCCACCGCCGAGGAGCGAGATCGTGGTGTGTGCTGAGGGGGAGAGGAGAACGGCGGTCCAGGCCTTGAAGAATGGCGTGAGCTCCTTCTGGCGGAGCTGCAGGCCGGACGTGAAGACGGTGCCGCGGAGCACCTCGGTGCTGGAGGTGTAGGCGGAGGTGGCCGTTGTACGGTCCGCTCCGCTCAGCGGCGGTCCGCCATGGCTATGTCCTGTGTGGTTGGAGAAGAAGGGGGAAACAGAGCCGAAGCAGAGGTAAGCAGTGGTGCTGGAGCCGGTGAGGGACACCACTGCCGGCGAGGGGATCCAGAGGCCTGTGGGCGCAGGTGTGCTAGAGCCGAGCGTGGCCATGGACACGGAGGGAAAGGCAACTGTTGGTCTCCACCGCCAGCCTCGGCAACATCGAGCACAAGCACAGCTCACCACCTGTTCGATAGAATGCTTCAATGGGTAACTTTACCAGGCTAAAGATGTAGTGATTCTATGCAAGACAAAGTAAGTAATGAAAAAAACTCCTATGAAAGCCAGGCTAAGGATATCAGCACAACCAAACAACCTCATGTTGGCTTGCTGGGACAGGTCTAGAGGCTTCAATTCTAGCCAGGCTCCGATAAAGACAGAAACAAAAGAAAACACTCCATATTAATTTAACCGCACCCATAATAAATCAAATATCCTATAATCTACGCGTCAGCTGCACGTTCCCATCATGTTTTGGTACGGAACATCGGTACCGAATTTTTTTAGCTCGATTTCTGTATTAGCAAGCCACGCTATACACCATCGCTAGGAGCGAGGTAGTCTGGCCGTGCACTCTTTGATAGGGATGAAAACGGTACGGATATTTTCCGACTGTATTCGACACCGAATCTGTTTAGAGGGGTTTTAATCCGTCCGTATCCGAGTCCGGATATTTAACATCCGATACCGTATTCGTATCCGAATATTTAAATCACATATTTATGATGTCGATATCCAATCGTATCCTATCCGACATTTTTTATACTATCCGTATTCGAATCCGAATCCGGACATAAATATAAAAACAAATACGATATCAGTGATATCCGTCCGAATCCGATCCGTTTTCATCCCTACTCTTTGAACGGCTAGGTTTGGCCACATACACTACCTACAGTAGCTACAAGTAAACGCGTAGTTTTCACATCATTTGTTTTGGTCCACAAATTAAACCAGTGTCGAGCAAAAGCTTTGGTTGGCGTTTACCTAGCCCAACTTTCAAGTTTACATCAGATTAGCTGACATAAGAGCTAGTATAATAAGGGACTGCAAACAGGCTAAATGTTGAGATGTAAGAGAGTGAGAAGGAGAGAGAGGAGAAGCAGGTTGTAAGCTTACAGCCCGTTTGGACATAAGAACCAAGAAACTCAGACTTACAAGTGGATTATGTATTAATAGTGAAAACTATAACTACTGTATGAGTTAGTTGAGAGATAGTCTGTAAGGATTCATACAGCCAGCAGCCGGCTGTATTATTAGCCTCGCTCTCTTGTGCATTTCAAGCGCACTTTTTTTAAGCAAAAAAGCTAATACGTCGTTGGTGCACGTACGTACTGACAAAACACCCCGTCAATTTTGATGACCGCCAGCGCCAGTCCGCCACTACGGTAGACATGCATGAGAGAAATTTTACAGGGACGTGAACTCCAACAGTAAATACAATTAAATCAAATTAATTAAATAAAAGGTAGATTATTTACAGTGGCTCTTTGTATTTTCCCGTGGTTGTTTGTCCTCGTGCATTAAACAATAAATTTCTCTGTTGTCTCAGTGTGCTGTACTATGTGCGCACTGAAACAAAGATTATTTTCTGTGTAAAAAAATGACACAAATGCCTCCTACAAGGCTACAATCTTGATTTTGCCGCCTGGCCGTACATGTTCTAGATCGGAACAAAGCACCAGATGAATCCTCATCAAAGTATAAGCTAGACCTTGGTTCTACCTATCCTACATGCCTACAGAGATGAAGAGAACAAATATGATCTCCATCTCCTTATCTTGTAGATGATATCCTGAATATTTACATGAAGAGAAGACAGAACAAGCTAGTGAGGAAATTAAAAATTATCCGGCCAAGAACACAGGAAAAGGTTTGCCGTGCAATCTCTCTTTCTGATTGACCAATTCAGTTGGATACATCATATACATCAAACGTGTATTGATTTCTGCTAAAGACATACGCTATGTTATATATTCCGACCAAGCAAGATTTTTTTTAAAAAAATAATCATAAATAACTCAGCTAATTGCGTGCCACTACAGAGGATGGACCAAGAATCGAGTTACCAAAGCATGCTGGCCTGGTCAGCCAGAGGAGAAATCGGAACGAAGGGGAGAGATCTTCAGCTTGGCACACGGCGGTGCCGGTCAAGCGTGAAACGTGCCGGCCGGCGGCTGGCGGCGCCGGCCATCGACGATCAGTAGTAGCGGTAGACGACGTACGAGTTCCGGCGGGGCGGGCGTACGTGGCAGAGCATGAAGAGCACCAGGGCGATCATCATCGCCAGCAGGAACCCCTTGGGGTCCAGGCCGCCGGCGTCACCTCCGCCGTCGTCGCCGCCGCCGTTGCACCCCATGCAGCAGCACGATCCCATGGGGGTGGGCGCCCGTGCGTGGGCCAAACCTGACACGCCTCCTCTATGGAGAGATTGAAGACGAGAGCTCCCTGTGGGTCTGTGGCTGTGAGTGGGAGGGGCCGGCCGGAGGAAGAGACAGAGTTGCTTCGAGTGTGGAGAAAGGGAGGCAAATGGTTGCTTGGGACGCAAAAGGGGAGGACGATACACAAATACAGCTCATATCTTTACTACCATCCAGGGGCGCAGGTCCAAGAAGAATAGGCCGGTGCAGAGACGGCAGGATCTATGGCGCGTGAGGACCCACATGTCAGTGATGAGAACAGAGAAAAGCGTTTGGACTTCTCATCTTTCGCAAGGGTTGAACTGCACTGTTCTAAACTCTTGACTTTGATTTATTGGCGTAATGTCGTTTTCAAAGGGTTTTGGAATTCCACTTCAGGTCTAAAATGGGATGGATGGATGGATGGCTTTCACCTCAACCTTGTTCATGATCGACAAATCGACTTACGTGACTGTATATATTGCCCGGAGGGGTGGGGTGGCATCTATTTGGTTCACAACTCAAATATTATGAGAATCAAAATACCAAGGACAGGCCCGGAGTAGACTGAGATGTACACCCTCACCAGTTCAGAGGATGGTACAATCTAACCGCAGTTGCTACTCAGCTGAGTCAGAGTAACTGAACAGTATGCGAGGATGTGTTAACTGCTGATACCAAGGAATTCGGTGAAGCTTGGATACTCTGGTTCCCAACCGATCTCAGCCCGAGTTTTCGAATTCTCCATTCTCTTCCCCAATGGACCGTCAGTACCTGCAGTTAAAACACATTTCAGATTAATTAAGCTATGCTAATGCCTGTGCACTCAAGAATATGACAAAACCATAGCAGGTAGTACAAGACTAACCAGTAAAGCCTTCAAACTTCGTGTCAAATTTCCCACTTTTGTTAACAGCATCCATTATTTCTTGCCTGTAAAGTTTTATCCCTTTTCAATTTAGGCAAACCAAAAGGGTAACACTGCCCAGCAAAACTGACAGCACAAAACAAAGAAACCGATCTGAACAAGGTCAGCAGTTTTACCTGGAAAGGGGCTTGTTGTCACAGCCCAAAAATATTCGACTCCGCAGTCTCTTTTTCATGATTGCTATTGCAAGGGAAGCAGCATCCTGGCACCAATATGACATGTACAATGAGAGCTAATAATATAACGATGGTTGAGGAACAAGCTATACTCACACCCGTCCATGTGATTGACATGGAAAAGACCTTAAGAATATGTAAACATATCAACAGCTCTAGTGATTCACATGCATGCTAGGATCACATCGAACAATACTATGGTCAAAACTAATTAAGTGGACATATAGTAACTTCCAATTGGATAGCATTGCATTGTCTAAAGTAACAAAAAAATGGCAGACCCAGTGCCAGAGACTCCCACACGAGTGGGGTCTGGGGAAGGGAATAACCGAAGCAAAGTCTTACCCCCGCAGAAATTCTGCAAAGAGATGGCTTCGAACCCAGGATAACAAACCAACAAAAATCACTTTTTCAACTTGCTTCATAGACTGCAACAATATAAGCTTCAGGATTTACAGGCTACATATATAGTTCTGAAAACCTATGCTTTTGTATTTCATAAATAAATAAGTACAATATTAAAATTACCAACATCTGAGCGATAACAGGCATTCTGCTTAGCATTTTTTGAGCCAAATGCTATATGTTCATTTACAGATTCTGGACATAACATAAATAAGCTCAAGTGCTCAACCATCAGATGGTAAGATGAGTTGAGAAACTATAAACAAGATGTGCAACACTGCAAATAAAATAAATCTGTAGCTCATCTTACCTCATAATGAATCTGGTTGATGATATGATCAGGTCGTGTGTCTAAAGTTCCTTTCCTCAACCAGAAAACATGAGCACCTCTGTCTATCTTGTGTGTCCAAGTCAAGGAAATGCTAACCAGTTTCACCCATAGTAATGTACTAATGTGTAAGAGTTTGTGTTCATAACAATTAAGCATTAGTTGAGGATATATAAAGTCCAGCTAGCCTGAGAACACAGCCTCCTGCCTCAAGAACAACATTTTCCACTTTTAAAAGCACATGAGTACGAGGGCTCCTGCCAATTGGCACTGACGGACAATCCTGCACAACGAAAACATTTATGGTTAATACATAACAAAAAAGAAGGAAAGCAGGACAAGCAAAGTTTTCCCACTGACAACTAAAATATAGATACGGATGCATAACATGGTTTGTGGTTACTTTTAAAAGTTTGCCAACTTGTACCACCCAAAAGAGCCAGAGAAAATAGTGGAGACAAATATGATCCCTGCAGAATAGATGTCTTTCTCTACTACCTCGTTGCACAAGCTGTTGTCACTGCAGTCATACAGAGCTGTACTTGATGTAAACAGGAAAGATCCTTCACCACTCCAATTTGATGCTGCCAATCTGCACACATTTTCTGAAATGAGGATACATCACATGTCCACACTCAATAAGATATAATTTAATTAGTGGAAGAAAGATGAATGACGAATTCATAACAGACTCACATGCAACAGTGGCAAAATGCAGTCAAGTATGGATTATGAATGGTGATAGTGTGAAGCACAGATGTGTTGACACTAAATAAAGCTAGCAATGACCATCTTTATATAGTATCCACGTGATTAACCAGCAAGTACGTTAGATTCTACAAATAGTGAAGAGCCCTTTTTCATTCATTGTTAGCATAAATAAATATTTACGGACAACACCAACCAAGTACCAGATAAAACGCAGCACCTAGATTCCATGATAGCCATAGCCAAACACAATATGTTACCTTAGTTGCTAACAAGACGACATGTTACCTTCGTTGGTCCATGAACCCAAAAACACTTATCGCCAATTGGGAAGTTGTTTCAAGCATAATACACTTTGGTAAATTCAGGGATGAGTTGCAACCGAAATATGAGATGTAAAGTCTTCTGTCATATATCTGTAATTTCACCTGAGTATACTTATATTAGCCTAACTAAAGTAAAAGAGATCATCAGGTCCTGCCTCAAGAATTGAGAAATCAACCATGTTTTACACCCCCGTTCTCTGTCACTATGCAAGATACTGTGATGGTGGCACATCTGCTATCAGCTCTAGCATAAACACTGCTGCATCTAGTCTTACACCACCATGCTAGTCACCAACAATAATTATTACTAAACCTATGCTCATGTTTCTTTGTAACATATGCCACTATTATGGCTGTTGAGTGTAGCAGAGATGCGTATGTTGCGTTGGTGTTGTAGGCACACAAGGAGGGATAGAGTCCGGAACGACGATATTCGGGATAGGGTTGGGGTGGCATCAATTGAGGAGAAATTGATTCAACATCGGTTGAGATGGTTTGGACATGTCCAACGGAGGCCTCCTGAGGCGCCGGTGCGTAGTGGAGTTCTAAAGCGGGCCGATAATGTAAAGAGCGGTAGAGGTCGACCTAAACTAACTTGGGACGAGTCCGTTAAGAGAGATCTTAAGGAGTGGAATATCTCCAAGGATTTAGCTATGGACAGGAGCGCTTGGAGATTGGCAATCAACGTGCCTGAACCGTGACATCTTTTTGTCTTGTGCCATTTATGTCCCTTTATGTGTCTCCCTGTTTCTCGTCTCTTTTGGGTTTCATCTCTAGCCTACCCTAACTTGCTTGGGACAAAAGGCTATGTTGTTGTTGTTGTTGTATGCCACTATTATGGCTGTCAACAAACATACAATGCATTCACTGCCATCAGTTTAATCAGATTGACCCAATTGATGTTTAACTAAGATATAGTGCCCAGATCTCCATCAAGTTTGACTTGGATATGAAATCTCAACCTAAACAGACTAACACACCCCAAAACGGATTTCAGTATCGGTGGTCCGATTTTTTTTTCTAGAAATGTTATGTACTGTAATGCACTAGAAGAACACAGATTTGGAGAGCTTCATGATTTCCAAAGAAAAAAAAAGAGTAAGCCAGATCATTTTTACCATTATCATTACCAGTGAACAAAGTACGTGATAAAATATGGCACTGGAAAATTGAAATACATTGATGAAATCATCATTATCATGGCACTCATTTACCTGACTTCCCCAGGGTAATCATCTGAACCGGACGGGGGAGCGCAGAAAATAACATGTGAAACCTTCTGATGAATAGTGGTGCCTTTCAATGAGGGGATGATGCCAAGATCTGTTAACTCACTGTGATGATTTTTGCTTGCAGTCTGGCCATAAACTTTGCAACCTGGATGCTCCTATAGGATGAACACATATGGAATTATGCAAGAGTTGATATATACCCCCCCCCCCCCCCCCCCCCCCCCGGGGTACAGAAAAAAGGAAATGTTTGGTTAAAAGGGTATCATTCCAAAAAGAAACAGCAAAGATCTAAAACTGATTTGAACAGTAAAATCATTGGCTGAGTAAGTTGTTCTGGTGCATGATTCTCAACGCTAAGGCGATTGAGGAGCCGAGTAAATATATCAGAAATATTAATCATAGCTAGGAATACCTTTTGCCACTTCTCAGCTACGATTCGTCCAAGAACACCAGGGCCCACAATCAGTAAATCATTCTGGCCAACAACATTGGGGTCAGAAATGTCAGACCCTTTATCATGAGATATCCCTATGAACCGCAAACACAGAAAAAAGAAAGAATAATTAAATAATAGCAATCATCTCTATGAACTTCGTGATTTGGAAATAAAGAACATAACACAGGAACCTTTGCAAGTTACAACTTTGAGCACGTCGCAATCAATAAAAACTGCAACATACATACATGGCACGAAATTGATTATAGCTACTAGTACAACCTGGCGCCCATCGAAATCAGCACTTCAGTCTTCCAACGGCATGAGTGACAAGCTAATACCTTCATTTCCATCGGAAACAGAGGGTTTGGGCATCCAACACACGCATGTAGCTTGAGAGGATTGGATACGTCCTCCAAATTATTGTGATGTCAAGCTCTATTAGCAGCAGTTCGGAACAGAACCGAGAAATGATATATAATTCAATCCAATTGGTCAATTCAAGGCGAAGGCATGACAAGCGTCGCAACTATGAGAAGGGCAGGGGGCGGTGAGACGGTTACCGAGAGAGGCGCGGGAGAGAGGCGCGCGGCGGGCGAGCGAACGGAGGCGAGGCGGCCGAGCAGTAGGCGCAGGTCTCAGGGAACATGAGTCGGTGGTGGAGCCGCGGCGATGGGCCGGGTTCGTGGCGGGTGCCAGATGGAAGGAGGCCGCAGCGGCTCTCATCTCGTCGGCCGGCGGGGTCGCGGCGGTGGCGACAGTGTGACGGTGAGGAAAGAGTAGACGGGGAGGATGGATGACGGTGTGGATCGAGTTCGAGTCCCAGGTCAAGATGGCAACGGGTACGTACCCGACGGGTAGTGCCCACCCGTACCCGTACCCGCACCCGCAAAATTTTACCCGTCGGGTTACCCGTACCCGCATGCGGGTAAAAAAATAGTTCCATACCCGTACCCGCCGGGTAATTCTCACCCGACGGGTAACCCGTACCCGATAGCATACCCGAAAATTACCTAAAAATATCAAATAGTCACATACAAAAATAAATCATTCTAAGCTTCCAACAAGTTACAAACATGCTAACAAACATTATTAGCATCATTACAACAAAGACAATCTACTAGAAATATAGTGGATGTCTTAATGTGCCAAATTCATGACTTATATGCGCTAAAATAACTGAGGTTGACTAGTTATTTTTGCGGGTATGTCTTACCCGCGGGTATGCGGGTATGGGTAGTATACACCCGCACCCGTACCCGCATACCCGATGGGTATAGGATTTTGTCCAATAACGTACCCACGGGTAGAAAATTCATTCCATACCCGCCTCTTTATCGGGTAATACCCGTCGGGTACTCGGGTTTCGGGTACCCGTTGCCATCTTTAGTCCCAGGAATCGGGATCGGTCTGGCTGAAAAGCCAGGTATTGTTCGCTGACTCGGGGGTGTTTAGACTTTTGATGCAAAAACCTTTGGCCTTGTTTAGTTGCTAAATTTTTTGGCAAAATGCAACTGTATCATTTTTGTTGTTATTTAGTAATTAGTGTCCAATCATGGTCTAATTAGGCTTAAAAGATTCGTCTCTAAACTGTGTAATTAGTTTTATTTTTTATCTATATTTAATGCTTCCTACATACGTCCAAAGATTCGATGTGACGGGAAATCTACTGTTCTTTTGCAAAATTTTCTGGATCTAAACTGGGCCTTTATCACTTTCGTTTGTATCCGGTAATTAGTGTCTAATTATAGATTAATTTAGTTTAAAAGATTTGTCTAGTGATTTATAACTAAATTATGTAATTAATTATTTTTTTTATTTATATTTAATACTACGTGCGTATATTCAAAAATTTGATACGACGGAACGAAAAATTAAAATTAAATTTTCAAAGGCATCTGAACATCCTCGGTGTGAGAGAATCGCACAGGACTAACTTATCCATTCGGTACCGCCCCAAACGGGCGGTTCCACCGCCTGTAAAACCGGTAAAGAGAACCATCATACCGTACCGGCCTCAATCCCAGCCTGCTCCGGTCGATTGGTCCTTTGGTCTCGCACGGTTCATCCCGGTACCGGCCAGTCAGCTACCCAAAACAGGATTTTTTTTATTTTTAATTCTTTTTTATTTAATATTTTAATAATAATCATTTCTAATAACTTTTTATGGATTTGACTCTTTTGGTCACATCAGCGCCGCTGGCACGATCAAATAACGTTGTCATGTCATATGCATTGGCGTGATAACATCCGTCACGTTAGACGGCGTTTTCGACGTGAAAAACGTTGGCGTGACAGTATTGTTCTGTCGCGTCATCGGGAGTGGCGTAACAAAACTAAACTTTTGAAAAATCATAACTCTTTGATACAACGTCAGATGGAGATGAAATTTATATGAAAATTGTAGCTCCCGATGAGACCTACAACTTTGTAGTTTTGAGTTTTTTCATTTGATGATATTAAGATGCTCAAAAAATATAATATAAAATTTCAGGAGCATAATAACCGCGTACTAGTGCTTATCGCATTAGAAAAAATAAGATTGTTTTGGTATCATGTCAAATGAAGGTAATTTTTATATCAAAATTGGAGCTCTCAATAAAATCTACAAATTTTATTTAAAAAAATTTTTTATGTGACAACAAATAAGAAATATACGATTTTTCTAAAAAGATAAGCTTTGATACACTATTAATATGCTGTTAAAACTTTATATTAGTTTTTGGAGTATGTTAATGACCTTAAATATGAAAACTTAAAACTATAAACTTGTAGATCTCACTAAGGACTACAACTTTGATATAAAATATATCTTCATTTGACATCATATAAAAACGATATTATTTTTCTAATGCGACCAGCGCTAGTACGCGATTATTATGCTGCTGAAATTTTATATTATTTTTTCGTGTATCTTAACAACCTCAAATGTAAAAACTCAAAACTAAAAAGTTGTAGATCTCATTGAAAGCTACAATTTTCATATAAAAAGTATCTTCATTTGACAACATATAAAAAATATATTATTTTTCTAATGTGACAGGCACTTGTACGTGGTTATTATGCTTCTGAAATTTTATAATATTTTTTTGAGCATATTAACATTCGCAAATTAAAAAACTCAAAACTATAAAGTTATAGAGCTCATCGAGAGCTACAATTTTATATAAATTTCATCTTCATCCGACATTGTATCAAAGAGTTATAATTTTTCAAAGGTTTTATCTTATCACGCCACTTCCGGTGACTCGACAGAACAATACTGTCACGCCAGCGAGAGTGACGTGACAGCGTTTTCCACGTCGAAAATGCCGTCTAACGTGGCATATGTTTGCCGCGCCAATGCATGTGGTGCAACAACGTTATTTGGTCGCGCCAACGGTGCTAGCGCCACAAATTTTTTAGAAACAATTGTTATTAAAATATTTAATAAAAAGGATTAAAAAATAAAAATTCTCCACCACCCTACATCTCTACCGAAGACAGGAAATCATCAAGGAGCTTCGATTCTTAAACACCGTTCACCAAAGCCGATTTCCTCTCCCCTTGGCCTCTCTCACTGACACACAAGGAGCCGGAGAAGCTAGCTTTTTTTAACTCCGGCAACTCGTTGTGTATCAGTGAAAGAGAAGGAGAGGAAAGAGGAAATCTTCTCCTATAAACAGCGTTATTATAATAAAAAAAAATCACAGTAGGAGCTGGAGCAGCTAAATCCATGCCAAAGGGAGTCCATAGAGAAGCAGGCTGGCTCCAATCCACACACTACACTTATTTTAATCTCCAATTCGTAACCCTCATCAAAAAGATTAGACTACATATACTCATGGACCTCTATATTCATCCTTTATACGTCCTAGTCAGCGAGATTCTCTCCTCTATACTCAATTCTCGCGCACCCATCCATCATCTATATCATCCTCTATCCACTCTATCCACTGTGGGACCCACTTGTCACTTTATCTAAATATATCCATGTGTGATCTAGTTTTGAAGGATTTATTGAGACGAATTTAAAAGTGAAATCAAAATTTAATTTGGATTTTTTGTTTGTGAGTTATAGTATTTTTGTTCTTTGTTTAGCTAGTGGGGCCGTCACTATAGAGTATAGAGTAAGCACATTACCACTCTAAATATAGAGTGAGAGAAAGGATAGAGTATCGTTTTAGAGTACTCAGTGCAACAGTTTTTACTCTATATTCATACTCTAAAGCTTTAGAGTATCGTTTTAGAGTACCCACTGCGGGTAATCTTAGACAGGAGTATTTCGGCTCCTTCACCACGCATGATGAAAAAGAAAAGAGAAAAAAATAAAAATAAGAGAAAAGAGTGAAAATCGTATAACCGAAAGAATTCGTAGACACCAGATCATATCTATCATCATACTATAAAAGAGCGAGTTTTTTTGAGGGACGCTCTCCCTCTATAGTAACCGTTAGATCTAGACGTCGTGCTATATGAGCCTTTCGTCGTTTGAGATCTTACAAGTGTAAGATGTAAGACTCCTTCTAAATCAAGATTCCTCCTCAGTCTCGAAAAAGAACAATAATTCGTAACGTTCCGACTCCAATACGTGCCAAAAAGGACTCTGACGCCCATATGTACCAAAATATTAGTGCAAAACATGATATTTTTTCATCTAGAGAGGTTATCTTCACATGGTAATAATCCAAACCCGATGGACTTCATGTGCAGGCCCAATCATTCACCGGGCCGGACCGGTCGATGGACAAGAACGTACTCTGTACACCGCTTAACCTATATGCAGTAATATATAATACGTACAAGATCTAGATTAAACTCCCTGGTATACACAGACACTATGCATGGACGTACCTACAAGTTCATGTGAATATGCAAGTGCATCTGTACAAGCCGAGAATTTGCTAGGTTATATATTTTGTTCTCGTACATAATTAGCACACGTGAACATACATGCACATAAATTGCTTGTTGTTTATTTATCTTCTCAACGAGTACGTAATATTTCTTGATAGAACATATTAATATATACGCAGGCAGCCCAATAAAGCACTGGTCCTTCAACACCTTGTATTACTTATAGTACTATATTGTGAATGAACATCAGCTGCAATGTAGAGGTGAAAATAAAACCAAGGTACACAAAACAACACAATTCACACATGAGGGACAGAAAATTCCCTAAATCCAAATAATGAATAACAGAAAAGGTTTGTAAGAAATAATGGGAAAAATATCATGTACATGTACTTTATCCTCTACTTTGTGGCCAAAAAAGGAAAAAAACATAAAGTTATGTTGTTTATGGGGCAAAAAAAAGAAAAAAAACATTAAGTTACGTTTATATGGACATGCTAAATAAATTAATGCTACATTATTGAAGTTATTATTTTGCATCTACATATGCTTGTATATTCATACTATTCATTTAGGCACAATTTTATTACATCATTAATAAAGCCATAATCATTCACATTGTTTGAACGTGCATACAATAAATGTTGGGTAGCATGGAAAGGATAACTGTTGAAAACGTATAAGTAGTAAGCTCACTCCAAGGTGAGTGCTCTCTTCTCCGATCTCTCTATAGCCTCCGGAGACTACAAAGATTCTCCACCCATACGAGGACGGATTAACAGAACTATGAAAATAGGATAAGATAAGGGCAACACGAGCTAAGTCAAGGTGCAGCGATATATGTAGTTGAGGCATCTAACAAACAAACGATTTGAACCTTGTTCTACACGACCGATCAAATCGATCAAGCACTTGTCATCTACCTTTATTGTACACCGATAATTCAATTAACATTTTCATTGCATTTAAAATAGTTTTTAAAAACACGTGCGTGTCGCACGTGCATATTTGCTAGTACTATAAAGGAACGAAGGAATTGAAAAACAATTGCCTAAAAACATCCTATCCACCTAAGATCTTCATCTTTAGATTTACATCTAAGGCTGTCTCCAACCATGGCAACCCAAAATACAAGACCTATTTGTCCTTTAGGTAACGCTACAGTCAAAGGGTTCCATACCTATTTTTAGTCTTCTCCAACAACAAGACCCAAAAGACGATCCTTTCTGTAAATGGGTCTTCTGGAGAGAGAATACCCATATTTGGGTTATGGATCTCCTGACACCCAAAATGGGTCTTTGAAATAGGTACTCTGTTGGAGGCTATAGGTATCCTATTGAAGACCCATTTTGGGTTTGGGTACCCCAATGGGTACCCTGTTGGAGACAGCCTAACACATGTGATTATTAGTTAACTGTGGGCCCAAACCGTTTCATGACATATGAAACACACGTTTCCCCTCACGAAACGAGCGCCTCCGATCCCAGTTTTTTCACCGTAAAACTTTCTTACCCGCCCGCGTACCCGCGCCCTCGCACCCTACCCGCCCGCCGTACCCGCTCAGCGGTTCGGCTTCTGCCGTTTCCGCTCCCGATCTGCGACGCGACTCCAACCGCTTCCCTCCCTCCCCGACGCGCGACTCCTCCCACGCGAGGCTACGACGTACGCCAGGACGGGATGCCGGCCACCAGGGCGCCAGGCCGCCGGCCACCGGCCACCACGGCCGGTCGTCGGTCACCAGGCACGACCACAGCCACCAGGGCCGGCCGCCGGCCACCGGCCACCAGGCACGGCCGCAGGCCACCAAGCCCGGTCGTTGCCCACTAGGCACTGCTGCCGGCCATCATGGCCAGGCCACCGGCCATCAGGAACGCTAGGTCCTGCCTCCGGCCAATCTGTTGCAGCGGGGGCCTCCGAGCCGCCGCATCAGGCGGTTACTCCCACCGTGGCTGTGTCGGTCGCCCCCGCACGGCGGAGGAGCCCAGGGGCTCGGGGTGGAGGCGGCCATGACGCAAGGAAGACTTCGAAGTGCGCCCCGCGCTCGCCATCTCCGCGTCGGACCACGCAGTGCTCGTCGACGCGGACTCCGAACAGATCTGCGCCGCCAAACTCATCAGCCTCGGGGCCGTCACCGGCCACCGGGTACGTGCTGCTGGCGGGCGGGAAGCGCGTGCGCCCCCCGCTGTACCTGGCCGCGTGCGCCGTGGTGAGAGAGCCGGAGGCCTGGGCGATGCTGGCCACGGCGGCCGTCGAGATGGTGCAAAATATTTGAGGAAGTTCAGCAAAAGATGATTCATCGTCATCCTCAACCTCTACCACTACTACCGGTTCCGTCCTGCCTTTTTCGTATTTGATTGATGTTTCTTCTCCATCTTCATGAGTTTGCAGGGCAAAGTGATGCATGCTAGAGATGATGTACCCCCAATCCCCCACGGGGTCAATGAATTTTTGATGCCAGGTCCAATGACCCTAACTTTACCTTCTGTTTGTTATTTTCAGTCCTCCAGATACTTTCCCTTTCGATTACCAACCACTAGATTATTCATCCTTACAGAACTCCCCCCCTGAAATCTTAGCAATATAGTAGTTGAAATTTGTCAGCTTTTGCAATCATTCTCTGCGATTGAAGATCTATGTTTTGATCTAGAGATGCATCAAGGTTCGTTCTGTTCCCACTTCCCACTGTGAAATGTTCTGATTATTAACTAAAATAAAACTCATCAGTGTTTGAATTGGTTCAACCTTTTGTTTTCTTTCACTGCAATGTATGGTTATATCTTAACGGGTGTCTTCTGTCGCTATTTATCTCCTATTCCAGGTTTTTGCTTTGTCACTTGCAGTAAATTTCAGTTTCTTCCTCTTATTTTTTGTGTAGGAGAGGGGTTCCTCGAAGGCATGCTGTTGGATAGATGGCTTCTGAATTTGGTTCGCATATGTGGTTTTGTTGAAGACTCTATAGCATCGTGGACACTGACCAACTGTAAGTATTGGTTTCTGTACTCTGTTTAGACCGGTGATCTGTTCTCTCATTATGCTATATCCTTATGCCACTACATGTCAGTGTTTCTGCAGCCGACTTTTGGGAAGCTCATGTTTGGATAAAATATTTTGCAGTAACTTGCATATCTACTTTGCTGTGATTACCGTATAGTTAGTTCAAAGATCAGCTTTTACTAGCTCCTTGACGTGCTTCTCAGCATGCCGGCGCTGCCACTCAAGAGCCTGGTGAGCCTTGGGGACCTGCTGGGCTTTGACACTCCTGAGTTGGAAGCCATCACAGCAATGAGAGGCATGTCAGGCAGTAGCAGTTCATGAAAATGGCATGTCACACATATGTGAAACCCCCTTGGAATATGATGTTTCTGCTGTAATATCAACTCTGTGTCATTTCTTTTTTGTGTGAAACTTAAATCCCATTTTATTCTTCACTATGGAAACACATATCTTATTTTTCTTGTTTTCATGTGCATGCTTGAAATATTGCCATAGTGTGCTCTGTTCTACATTATTTTTTGTTTTTTTATCTGCATTAGATTTTTGTAGAAAAAAAATTGGTAAAATGGGAGTTCTTCAGCTGGACTTCTCTGGATCTAAAAAATGTACTTCCAGTTTTAGAGACCTTCTTTTTAGCCTGTGCCTAATCTTAATTTTTTTTGTTGCTACTGTATTCAGCTGGACTTTTGTAGTTTTACATCTTTCTTACCTGTACATGTAATTGTATATAATAACTAAATTATTTCAACAATCTTATTTTGACAGCTACCTAACTACCTATTTCAACAAATAATATTAACTCAGGAAGCATTTGCAACCAAATTGCAGCATATTGCATTGTTGACACTGAGCCTCCATTCAATCCATTTGCAGAACTCTAGATAAGTGAGCCTTGTGGCCTGAGGATGTTTGTTTCTTAAGTGATGAAAAAACAGTAAAAAGATATTCAGGTGTATTTTTGCTCACTAGACTTTTCATAGTAGATTGATAGGTTTCTGTTTGTGTGTTTTGAAGGCGGTGGTGAGCGCAGCCGAGTTTCTCAAGCGCAACGGCGTAAGCCTTGGTGAGCCCGCTGCTCTTGCTTCATATTACCTTGTCCACCTTCTCTCAGTCCTTCCCGTTTTGATTATTCATTTACTGCAGTCTGTTAATGTTGTAAGAAGAACATTATTGATCTTGTAAGCTGAAAATAATCAGCGCCAGACACCAGCGCCGCCATGTGCGTGGAGCCCGGACGTCGTCTCCTCCCGTCTCACCGCCACGTAAGGTCTTCACTATGAGTGCAGGGTTGAGATGGCTCATACACACATGTTCATCGACTCGTGGTGCCCACCTTCCCCTCTGCTATGTTGAGGTATGTGAACCCCCCTGCGCTTGCCTCGACTAAGTTCTTTTCTCAAACGATTACTTCTGTAGAATTTGATCTTCTGTATCAAAATTTTTCCATTAATCCTTGATGCTTTTGATGCTTGTAGATCTACTAGAATTTATTTTAGTGTGGGCAATTTCTGTTTTGTTTATGTTCAGTGTTGAGCAGTAGATGCTTTGTTTATATATGTTCTCTATATGAGTAGGATTAACCATTAATTAGGAGGAGCCAAGGAGGCAAACATATATGTGACATTTGTCCTGCATAATTAAATGATATCATCTTCATGTAATTCTATTTTGGAACTTAATTAATAGTAACTCCACTAAGTTTTTTTTATTAGATTTGCAATCAGTAGTTATGATTGTTGCCTCTGGTGTAGCTACTCCAGATCTGCTTAGATGGGTTGCTCAGTATGCAATTACATTTTTGAACTACTTTTTAAGTAGAATGGTGTCCTTGTCACCTTTGTTGGGTTGTAATTCTGGACTGCAGGTACGAAAATGAACCTGTCATTGAGTTCTCAAAGTTAAATGCTATGAATTAACCGATTACTATATTGTGTTTTTTTTTCTCTCATTTGATGCCTCTACTGACTAATGTTGCTCACCTTGATGCTGGCGCAAAGCGGTTGATCGGTTGGAGGTTCTCTAAACCGTTCGTGCAGAGTGATAGGAAGCTATAGTAGTTCAATGTTATGGCTGGCCCTGGGGAAAAGCCGATGAACGTGGTCAACTACAAGGGCGAGGAAAAGCAAATTATCTGCCAAGATGAAGAGTATCGTTGAGACTCCCTCAAGTTATTTAATTGTATTAAGATGAGCATCATTTGTTGAAGTTTAAATTCTTACGCTCTATTTTGAATAATTGTTTTATATTGATATATATTTCAAACAATATATATGGATATATGTTTATGAATAGAGTCGATTCATATTCACTATGTATCAAAAAGTTTTCATAGCACGTGTGTGTCGCACGTGCATGTCTATTTTGAAAGACGTGTGAATTGGGGCGCAGATTGAATGTAAAATATCAAACTTTCTCACTTTGCTATGTGTCCCCTTTTTTTGAGAATACGCCCATTTTGGATTCCTAGGATTGAGATCAATGCCTAGCTCCCTAACCACCGGGTATCGAACTAAACAGGGTTTTGTAGCGTAGGGAGATTCCAAGTGTTCGATTTTGAACTCTTTAGAGTTGACATCGATGCCAAACCGACTCCATAACATATATACCGAGAAAAAGAATCAATTAGGACTGCCCCATGAAGCAGCCACAGGCACCTAGCTCCTAATTTTATGCAAGGACATTGTGTTGGATGATTTTGCCTGCACACATATCATGAGTTCACAGCTTTTCCCTATGTATATTGAACCAAACAGCCCATCGGCCTTTGACTATCGGTAATGCTAACATTAATACATTCGAAAGTGTTGGAATATAAGTGAATTGCCCACCTCTCCCCATCAGCTTAAGCTTTTGGGTTGAACTGGTCGGTGCATGCAACTTAATATGGTATCAGAGCCAGAGGTCTCGAGTTCGAATCCTGGTTAGCGCAATTAAATAAAATATAATTGCAGCTCGCTCCTATTCCACGTCTGAGACATGAGGGAGCCTCCACGTGAGGGGAAGTGTTGGAATATAAGTGAATTGCCCACCTCTCCCCATCAGCTTAAGCTTTTGGGTTGAACTGATCGGTGCATGCAACTTAATAGAAAGGCCGGACGTCGCGCTTCACTCACTGCTGCATGCGTCGCTCGCCTAAAAAAACAAAATCAACTCCCACACGTCTCACTCCGCTCCCGCACGCGGCGCTCGGCTCTGCTCCCATATGCGGCGCTCGACTGTCAATCCTACCAGATGTGGCGTGCGGCTGCCCTCTCCTGGTTTTGGCGCATGCTGCCTGCAAGTTGCGGCTCTCGACTACCGGCCCTACTAGGCGTGCCGCGCGGCCGCCTGCCTCCCTGCCATGTCGCGTAGCCACCGCCGAGCCACTGCCTACGAGCATTCCTGGGCCACTGCCTTCGGCGAACTCCACATGCCTACAAGCCTCCATTCTCCAAGCAACAAGAAGATGTTTACGCTGAAACTGCATGTTGCAAGCGTCTGTTTCAAATGTTTCAGAGGTATGTTGCAAATGTTTCATACGGATGTTGCAAAAGTAGATCGGGATGTTGCAGATGCTGCAATGGTTGTGCACGTATGTTGCAAGCTCTTGTTCTCAATGTTTCATCTGTTTTTTCTAACGTATGTTGCAAGCGTGTTTATCTGGATGTTGCATATATTTTCACACATATGATCAAGTGTTTTATCTGGGTGTTGCGTATGTTTACAATGGTTTCAAGTGTTTTTCAAGTGTTTCAGACGCATGTTTTCAAATGTTTCATTTATTTTCAGACGTATGTTGCAATTGTTGCATCTGAATGTTTCAAAACTAGGTCGAATGTTACATCTTCCTCCTCGCCTTTCTGTTATCTCATCTCAGTGTCAGCCACAGGAAGGCAAAGGCAGTCCCAACTGGTGTGGGCGGGCCCCATGTGCTTGCGAGCAGGTGCAGCAGACGAGATGTGGGCGGGCTGGCATGGGACATTTGACGGGAGGCAGCAGCGCGGGCGTCTGGACGTCAGAGCACCAGCCACGCCGTTTGACTATTGAAAATGTGACAACCCCTTCCACCCTAGAAAAAATGGTAGGGAATAGGAGTTCTAAAGGCCACTTGTTAGAAAACTCGAAATTTCCTCTAGGCGACAAATTTTTCATCAAAACTTGTTACTTCTTCTCATCCAAAAAGACCATTGGAAATTTTGTTACAATTCTAGAGAGAGACATCGAGACAGACTGTTGAACATTTGTAACATTTGAGATTAGTGTTGAACAGTTGTAAATGGTTCGATGGGTTGAAGCCATGGAAACAATTAACAAGTATTGGAGTCAATGAGATGGTACAATGCTTGCATGAGTTAACAAAAGAGAATAGAAGGCAACTTAGGTACATGCCACACCATGATGCAATGCTTTACATGATCTAACACAAGAAAACAAAAAGATAGCCAAAAAACTGCAGTATGAGCAACCAACATTCCACTTCAAATCTGTCATCACTTCTTTTACGTACCGGTATATTCATCTTTAATCACAAGTATTTAGCGACATCGCATGAAAGTTAGAGATTGCTGAGACCAAGGAACTCTGTAAAGCTCGGATACTTGGGCTGCCATCCGAGCTCTGCCCGAGTTTTGGAGTTCTCCATCCTCTTCCCCAGCGGACCATCAGTCCCTACAGCATGCAGGTATATATGTTAATTAAGAGAGCAAATGATTTAATGGGGAATTCATGAAAGCAGCCAGAATGCTAGTATATGACTGACTAACCAGTGAAGCCCTGAAACTGTGTGTCAAATTTCCCGCTTCTGTTGACACGGTCCATAATCTCTAGCCTGCAGCATCGAAGTTGTCAGCACACAAGTATTTGCAGCAAAAGCATTGTTGGCGGGAAGAAAGGGAACTGAAGAAGATGAACTTTGGCAGTGACCTGGACAGAGGCTCATTGTCACAGCCCACAAAGATGCGGCTCCGTAATCTCTTTTTCATGATGGCAATTGCAAGAGAGGCTGCATCCTGTAAATAACATAAGGCAGAAAATTGTAAATGCAAAACACATAAACATACACCCTGACATATTAATCAAGAAAGGTATCTAGTCATATCAGTGCAATGGTTGAATTTTTTTTAAAGGAAACTTAGTATCTACAGTAAGGATACATGTTTTGTTAAATGGGGTGATCACACAAATTAACACTTCAGAGTACATGTTGCATCCAAGGCTATGCTCTAAATTGGTAACTGCGGATTCAGATTTGCCCCAAACATCTTTTGTGTACAATCCTATGTCCATGTTATGATACAACCATAAATAAGTAGCAGTGCTTACTTCATAATGTATCAGATTGAGTATATGATCAGGACGCGCATCCAAGGTTCCTTTTGACAACCAGTAAACATGAGGACCTCGATCTGATTTGTAATGGAAGTCAAGGAATATTGCATCAGTTCTGTAACACCTCAGGTGTTTAGCTCCTTAATTGCATTGCATTTGCATAAGCATAAGCAAGCATCATTCATTTCATGCATAAGCTTAATATGTTATATTTCATGTGAAGTAAAAGTGAGTAAGGTGCAAAACATAAGTACCTTATGTGCAATTTCCTTTGTGAGACATGTCAACCACTTTAGTGTAACATATTAGCAAATGTTATGCAACACACTCATGCAACATGTGCAACATGAGCTTGCAACATTTGGGTGAAAGTATGGAATTACTTGTTCCAAAGTATGTGACACTAGGAACTTTGTGCAACCAATATGTAGAGTGGCTAATTAGGTCTTATAACACCTTAATTACATTTAGGGTAAGTAGTGGAGCAATGTTCATGTTGACCAAAATTACCAAATTGCCCTTCCAAATGTTGTTGACTAAATTGGACCCCTAGAGTGATCTGGTTTGACCAATTAAAAAGTCTAGTTTAGAGATCTTGCATGGAGAAGCAACCTTAAGCAAAGTTGTAGAGAATTTCATAAGGAACAAAAGTTCTAATATGGCCATCTCATGAAAATGATCAGAACATGCTCAAAAATGGCCCACAAGTCAGTATTAGAGGCTGTTTTGGGACTTAGCCATTTTTGCTAAGTGTGGAGCTGAAAACCGTTTCACAGTACCTCACTTTAGCAACTTGTAACTGACAAACTAGGCCAAACCAGTCCTGGAGCCAATTGACAAAGTTGTTGTCCACACATAGCTCTACAACATTGTCAATATCACCATCACCTAGTTCTAAATGGTTTAGGAGATAGGATGTCTAGAAAATCGGGTTTCAGTCGGCTTAGTGACTGAAACTGAGTTTCAGTTTCAAGGGGCACCACTTTGGAGCCTTGTAGTTTCAAATCCAGGCCGAACCAGTCCAAACTCCAATTGACAAACTTGTAGTCCTCATGTAGCTCTACAACATTGCCAACATCACCCACGTCTGGTTCTCACTGGTTTGGGAGTTAATCGTCGACGAAGCTGCTCTGTCAGTCGAACGAGGACGACCTCCATTCAGTAAACGGCGACGCCATGCAGCCGGACAGCCGGCTCGCGTCGTGGCGCTCGGGCAGAGCCCGGTGGCCGCGTGGCGCGTGCGTGCTGCTGTCGTATCCACGTCGCGAGCTCACGCGCGGGAGTGAAGTGGGAGTCGACACCTCAATCCCCAGCACTCACGCCACTCCCTCCTCCATTCCCTCGCTCTCTGGTCCGACGAGCTGTGCCACTCCGACCCCGCCGCGGCCGGGCGAGCTCACCACCGCACGGTAGCCTACCTAACTTCACCCACAGCTCCGCCTTAGGCTCCTGACCTTCCCCTACATCGCGCTTGATCCATTTCGTAGAGGTGAGGAGGTATTGTCGACTTTCTCTCCACTGGAGCTCACCGGAGTATCGCCGCCGCCACGGTCCACCGTGGCCAGCTCCCCTCCCTCATTCTCCTCCTGTCATGAACCTCGTTCTCACCTCCGTAATCTGTGGGGATGCTTGTGGCGAGACCTTACCGTGGGATGCGACCCCGCCGGAGCGGAACACGACGACCACCGTCGTCGCGCTCACCGCCCCGCATCACGGCGCTCCGTGGCCGGGGTGGTTAGGGCCTCTCTCCATCTCCCTTCTCTACCTCAATCAGTCCGCCTAGTTGCAGTGAAGCTCGTACCGAGCTCAGATGTGACCGTGCGGCCTCACCGGCGGCGGTACACCGCCACCCGACCCTCACCGGCCGCCGCTCGCGGTGGCGAGCCCCTCCCACTCCAACCCAAGCCGTCCTTCTTGCACGAATCGAAGCACCATGTGACGGAGAACGCGAGGGTGTGCTTGGTTTCCCGAGCGAGCTCCCCTCCGACGAGCTTGAGCTCGCCGGAGCTCGCGGTTCGCCGCCCCTCTGCCCTCTGTCACTGACCGCGGGGACCCACCTGTCGGTGCCGCGCGTGGGCGGGAGCCCGAGCGGGCCGCGCGCGCGCCGTGGGCCACGTCCTTTCCCGGGCCGGCCCAGTATAAAATGAGATCTTTTTCATTTTTATTTATCTTTGCTACAGAATTTTGGTTAAGTTTGGAAAATGTAGATCTAGGGTTTTACTTGCTCAAAAATCATGAGATAAATTTTGTTGGGATCTACAGGATGTGTAGTATTTTAGAAAAATATAAATTGGATATGTGATGTTTGTTTTCTGGGATATTTAAATAGGTCCTTGAAATGTGTTTTAAATCACATGCAAACTTGTTTAAATTATATCTTGAGTTTCAGTGTTCCAAAAATTATGAAATTTGGTGAGTAAGCTAATTTATACATGCTCTAGCTTTGGTAAAAATTTGGGCAGTAGTGCTTAAGTACTTTTCAAGTTATAATGTTATCTTGTTATTCTAGGAAATAATTAAATGTATTTTTAGTAATTTTTCTACATGTGCAATGTTCATATAACTTTTTGGAGAATGTCTCGGTACCCTAGAATGTCCAAGAAAATTTAGAAATATATTGTTTGACACTTTTTACTATGCTTTGTTATTTATACAAAAATCAGCCTTTTGGGCTTGTGAATTGTGTTCAGAGAGTTCCTGTGAATAAATTTAGTTCAAATTTTTACAGTAGCCTCTTTTTGGGTCAGAGAGTCTCCTGTAATTTTTGTACAATTTTAGGAGCAATTTACATATAGGTTTGAAATTCCACTTAATTACTTAAGTAAATTAAGAAATGGGTTGAAATAAATATGCTAGGTGGGCACACCTTACTTTCTGGTGTTTTGTGACCTTTGTGAATTGGTAGTAGTATTAGTTTGGTCTTAGAGAATGTTTGCCACATCAATAAATATTTAATCTTTGCAATTTTAGGTTTTCTGGACAGCTGATAGTATTTCTAGGTTTGACCTTGGATAAAGGTGGTTGCTGGAAAACTTGTAAATACCAAAGTTGTAGTAAAATTTGTAAATGATCTTGTGTCAAAATTTGGGAGCATTTGGCTTAGTAGTTTGGGAGTTATTGCTGTTTAAAGTGCCAGTCCAGAATTGACTGCTCTCTGTTTAGAGAGAACAGATTCTGGAACTTTGAAATTTCGATGAGGTAAACTTTGGAATTGAGTGTTGTGATCTGAAAACATTTTTGTGGTACATTTCTGAAGCTTTCCATATTGTCTTAGATCATATCTTTTGGAGTTGGGATTCTCCAGTTATGTTAGAATCTTTGAGCTGCTGTCCAGAATAACTTACTGTGGTAACCTAAGTAATATTACTCTTGTGTTGTTAGGTGTTAGGGCCTTAACCGAAGAGGAACAACTATATCTTAGGTTGGGTAGATTAGGTAAGTACTTCTCCACCAGAGAAGAGATTTGCGCGTACTGATAAAGTAACTTGATTAGATTATTATATTTTATTTCTGAAATGCATTTCATTCCGAGCATACTACACCTTTCATTATGCATCCATGAGATTTATTATGCACTCATGCAATAGGTGTTCCGGAGGGGGGTAACTCTCCTCGAATTCGAGCCGGTGATTCCGGAGGAAGTCCAGGACCAGCCGGAGCAGCTAGAGGAATCAGCCGGCGACGAAGCTCCTGCCGAAGATCTACCTGAGTGTCCTGATCACCGGCCTTCGACCTTTCTGAAAGGCAAGCCCCGGTGTATGCTGAACCTACTGATTTATAAATTAATCTTGAGTACTTTTAATTGTTTAATGCATTAAGTTATAGGAGTTATATGAAAACACTTGTTGCATTATACCTGTCCTTGTCAAGATATCGTACTTAATCCTATATTAGGTTTAGGCACGTGTCAATGCTTAGCCCTGCTTAGTTCGGTAGAAGTCGGGTGATTTCCGATCATCCGCGAGATGTAGGAAGGAGTCACGAGTGGCTTTATGGCTATCGTGGATGGAACCATGCTTAAAAATGAAATTGAGACCGGGCGGGAGTTCGATAGTACAGCCGCAAGACACTTCACGTCTTGGGTGTGGAGCTATGCCCGTCTGAGTCGTTTAAGGACCGATTCGCTGTACGTCCTTGAGTCATGTTGAACGCAGTCTAACACTTAGTTGGCCGGATAAGCCGTTCCGACCGCGAAGCCGAGTAATGTGGTTCAGGCCGGGAATCGAATGGTAGGTTGCTTCTTGGAGGAGAGAAAGGATGTGCTTGGGGACATTGGCGTGAGACAAGGGGGGGTTAGAGTCCCTATCACCTGGCAGAGTGTCGCCCTTGGGGTCGCGACATTATTCGGACCCGCGATTCCTGAATCATATGAAACGGTGGCCTGTGCGACCCTGGCAGGGGTCTGCACGGTGAGTGTTAGAAATACCCCTCCAGCTGGATAGGAATTCGATTCGAATCGCCGTCGCTCCCGGTTAGTGAGCACTTGACTTGAGCAGCGGCAACGTAGATCTCATTAAATAAACTGGTGGTTAAGGGAATGATACAATGTTGCCACAATTCATACCTGCTCTGGATATAATGATGATAATTGTTTGATTATAATCAAGTGCATGTTTAGTACAGGTGCTAAGATAGATGACAGGTAAATGCTAAAAATAACTGCTAGTACAGGTTATAAGAGTCTCAATTACTTATGCCTTTATGCAAAAATGTGATGTCAGCTAGCCTCTTGTGAAAGCCTTGCATAATCCTTGGTGTCATCTTATTTCTGGTTTTCGACGGGTAAGTCTAGCTGAGTACATTCCAGTACTCAGGGTTTATTCCCTCCTGTTGCAGATGATATGCTCTATCAAGGCTTCTACAAAACTTGTCTCCACCCTGCGGGTGAAGAAGACTAGGTCACTTGGGCGTGATCATCTTTTATGTACTTTTCTCATGCTTTTGCGGGTTGTTGATCATCAAGACTGGCAGTAGTTAACAACTGGTGTGTGTTATGCTTCCGCTACTTTATAAACTTGGTTTGTAATAATTGCGACTCCGTGTGTGTGTAAACTTATTTCGGAACTACTTGTGAAATGTAACGTATGATGTTGTATGTTGAATGATGCGATCCTGGTTGTAAGCGAGTTGGTTTGAAATCCTTCGTGGTTTCGATTGACTACCGGGATTATATGGGCTCAAGTTCGAAAATTTGAGCGCTTCGGCGCTTGTTTTTGTACTTGTGCTCTTATAATTTGGTCGGTTCTGTTACAGCTAGTATCGGAGCATAATTCAACATTAAACACATCGTACGAGTATTTAAAAACAAAAGTATTTGATTATGAAAAAGGGTTAAAACTATAAAAATTATTTTTATAGGTATGCCAGTGATCACATCCCTTAGCCCAAATAAGGACTCTTAGGTGGCTTATTATAAAGACTAACTTGGGGGCCTTGTTTGTTTTTGTTTCGTCGTCCATACGGCGTGATATTGTATGGATGCCATCCACTTGGGTGGTAATGTATGGATCAATTGCCTCGACGCTCTGGTAAGTATGAGTTGTGAGAGCATGATCGTCCAACCGGCGATCTAGGGGAGAGTAGTTTTGGTGACTTGCATACTTACATGTTTAAACCATGTAATTACGTAAGCACTTAATTGTGGGAACCTTTATATCGGGTAGCTTTGATACTGAAGTATATACATCTAGGGATGTGTATATGGGAAGTATTTAAATTACTGCTTTCTTGTGTGCTTATATTGGGAAACTGTTGGGCTGAAATGAGATTTTTCTGCAGGTACACTAACAGCGTAACGAGTAGACCGATAGTTCGCTTATATGAGAGAACGTATGTATGCCACCGCCTAGCGTTAGAACTTTAGGTTTCTACTAAGGTGAGAGGGCGTACGGAACGTGCATGCATCATGTTTAATTATATCATACATATCATTTACTCCCTCCTTAAAAAAAAAATTCAGTACTCCCGACTAAATTAAATTTCGTATCCCCTAAATGATCCTCACTTAAGTCGTATCTTGTTACTACAGATGGCACGTACCAAGAGGACCGCTCGCAAGTCCACTGGGGGCAGGGCACCTCGTCACCAGCTCGCTCCACATGAGCCCCGCCCTGAGCCTACTGAGGTGGAAAGGCTGAGGGCAGAGTTGGCTAAAGTGACTGCTGCCAGGAATGCAGCGCGTCAGCAACTGGAGCAAGTGATCCGTGATCGTGACCAGGAAACCCTTGCAGTCCAGAGATTGACAGTCGCAAACCACAACTGTCAACGCATGCTGGTCCGTGTCATGAACCAGAGGGATGAAGCCTGGCATGAGGAGAACGTTCTGAGAGCTCGTCAGTTTGAGCTCGAACAACAATTGGAGAATGCTGAAGAATACAATGACAATCTTCATGAAGAAGTGCACCGCCTGAACAACGAGCTTAATCCCCTGCTGCCTCGAAACAACAACGTCGATGAGGACATGGGTTCGGGAATCTTCATAGCTGAAGATGATGATGAAGTGGAGGTCAATGGGCCCCAAGATGCCGAACCAGAGGAGGAAGAAGAAGAAGAAGAAGACGAGGAGTTAGAGCCTGTTAGTAATGAGGACGAAGAGGAGATCCCTGACACCGACTCTGAGGATGATGCTTAGAGTAGTTATCACGTAGCTATGATGTTAGGATCGCCCTTTGTGCCCTCCCTGTGTTGGAGTGAGGCTTTGTAATAACTTGACTTTTCAGATGTACGGTCGAACCCTATGTTTCCTGGATGTTCAGTGGAACCTGTTAATTTCGATCGCAATTGGATGTCTTGTTGTGTGGCGTTCGATGATGGTGTCACGATTAGCACCCTTCGGTGCCACGACGAAACCGAGGGCCTCCTATGGCGCGCGACATAAGGTTGTGCTGCTTGGCACGCGCTGGTATCGAGGTGGCTAGTCATGATCCACCATGGAGCTCTACCGCTGAGAAGTCTCTTTGTGATCAGTTTGAGGTAGCCTTTCTCAGTCAACTAAACATTTTGAAATTGAATCCAAGTCCCGGGCAAAAGATCAAAAATCACGTAGATTTTAACGTAAACGGTTGAGTAACTGCTGTGCTCCTTGTGTGTGAGCCTTTATCAAAGTACATCTTGTTGGATTCTCTCGCATGATTGCACCATTTGATCCGCTTGAAGGGATTGTGCGGTTGTGATGAAGTATTGTGTCATGAGTATTTTGAGAAGTCTATTTCATGAAGTCAGTTTGACATATTTACAATAATTCATCTACAAATTTCCCACATCGTCGGTGCTCATTGGCTATGCATTTTGCAGATGTCGTACAATCTTCGTCGGGGTCGTGGCAATGAGGAACAGCCACCCCCTCCGCCACCACCTACCCCGGCTGAGTTAATGCAGACCGTGGTTGAAGGGCAGCGCATGCTGGCAGATGCTATGCGCCAGCTTGCCAACCGGGAGGCTCGTCCTGGCCGCCAGGGCCCAGAACCCAATCAATACAGTGATTTCAAGGACTTTCTTGATACTAAACCCCCGCTCTTTAAGGAGGCGGAGGAACCACTGCAAGCTGATGAGTGGTTGAATACTATTGAACAAAAGGTTCGTCTGCTTCGCCTAACTGATGAGCTAAAGACTGAATATGCTTCTCACCAATTGCATGGTCTAGCGGGTATTTGGTGGAGCCACTATCGTTTCACACTGCCTGCAAATGTCCCGATTGCTTGGGACCAGTTCAAGGCTGCATTCCGTGGGAACTATATTCCTCCAGGTCTTATGGCTATCAAACACACAGAATTCATGAGGCTGTCGCAGGGAAATAAAAGCTTGACTGAATATCTACAATCTTTCAACAACCTGGCAAGGTATGCCACCGAGTTTATGGATACCGATTCCAAGAAAATTGCTAGCTTTAAAAGAGGCCTCGGCCCGAAGCTGATGAAGACTATGGGCACTAGCAAGTGCACTACTTTCAATGAATTTATCAGTGATGCTCTGACTCAAGAGAACAACAATGCTATTTATTCTGCCTCTAAGAGCCGCAAGAGGGCCATTGAGGCGAGTGCTTCACAGTCTCGAGCTCCAGCTGCCCCGAGGGCTCCTCCTCACCCTCCTGCCACAACTGCTAAGTTCCGTCCACCACAAAAGAAGGCGCCAGTGAAGACTGGGTTTCGTAAGGCGTATACGGTGGCCCTGCCAAAAAGTAGTTCGAGCCAAGGCAGCTCCAGTGTCCCTCCTAGCAACATGCCTTGCTGGAACTGCAACAAGCCGGGCCATTGGTCCAGGAACTGTCCTTACCCCAAGAAGAATGTCAACCAAGGTGGCCGTCAAGGGCACGCTCATTATAACAGTATCGAGGAAATTCCATCTGGTGAAGTTGTCACCGCTGGTAAGTTCCTAGTTGACCAACATCCTGCTGTGGTACTTTTTGATTCGGGTGCTTCGCATTCCTTTATCAGTCCTAAGTTTGCATCCGGGTTTGCACACAAATTGCATACTGTTGAAGGTGGGGGTTATTGTATTAGCGCAGCAAGTGGGAATATTTCGACAGATAAAGTAGTGAGGAATCTTGAGCTTGAGATAGAAGGGCGAAAGTACTCGCTTGCCTTAGTGGTTTTACCGGGCTTAGGCATAGATGTTATTTTGGGCATGAATTGGATGAGTCATAATAGGGTACTCATTGATACATCCACTCGGGTAGTTATGCTCAGAGACCCTACAGATCAAAAGGGTTTTCTGGTACAACTTCCCAGAAAAGTTGATTTGTCTGGGGAAGTTCATGCTGTGCAAGCAAAGGTGTTGACCGACATTCCAGTAGTAAATGAGTTTCCAGACGTTTTTTCCCGATGATTTGCCGGGGCTCCCTCCGGATCGGGATGTGGAGTTTAAAATTGAGTGTTGCCTGGCACGGCTCCCATCTCTAGGAGACCCTATAGGATGCCTCCGAATGAACTAGTTGAACTTAAGGTGCAATTGAATGAACTTTTGAAGAAGGGGTTGATTCGTCCTAGTTCGTCGCCGTGGGGATGTCCTGCTATCTTTATAAAGAAGAAGGATCGGTCGTTGCGGATGTGCGTAGATTATAGACCTCTCAATGCAGTCACTGTCAAAAATAAGTACCCTCTACCGCGCATCGACATCTTGTTCGATCAGTTGTCTAAAGCTAAAGTTTTCTCCAAGATCGATCTAAGATCTGGCTACCATCAAATTAAAATCCGCCCGAAAGATATTCCAAAGACCGCCTTTTCTACCAGATACGGTCTTTATGAGTATCTTGTTATGTCTTTCGGCTTGACAAATGCCCCCGCACACTTCATGTACTTGATGAATTCGGTGTTTATGCCTGAATTAGACAAGTTTGTGGTGGTATTTATTGATGACATCCTGGTATATTCTGTAAATGAGGAAGATCACGCTGAACATCTGCGTATAGTCCTCACAAGACTGCGTGAACATCAACTTTATGCGAAGTTCAGTAAGTGCGAATTCTGGCTTCATGAAGTACCTTTCCTTGGGCATGTGTTGTCCGATGGAGGAATTATGGTGGATCCCGCCAAGGTACAGGAAGTACTGAACTGGAAGGCTCCTATCTCGGTTCATGAGGTCCGAAGTTTTCTTGGTTTGGCTGGCTATTATCGTCGCTTCATCCCGGATTTCTCCAAAATAGCCAAGCCAATGACTCGGTTGCTGCAAAAGGACACCAGGTTTGTCTGAACTCCTGAGTGTGATGCGGCTTTTCACCAACTGCGAACCCTCCTAACCTCAGCTCCGGTTTTGGCACAACCGGATATCGAGAAACCATTTGATGTTTATTGTGATGCCTCAGGCATAGGTTTGGGAGGTGTGTTGATGCAGGAAGGCCGAGTAATTGCATATACCTCTCGACAACTTTGGAAGCATGAGGCGAATTATCCAACGCATGACTTAGAACTCGCCGCAGTTGTTCATGCTTTGAAAGCCTGGCGACACTATCTGTTGGGCAATGTTTGCAATATCTACACAGACCACAAAAGCCTCAAATACATCTTCACCCAACCCGAGTTGAATATGCGTCAACGAAGATGGCTCGAGTTGATTAAGGATTATAACCTTCAAGTGCACTATCATCCTGGCAAGGCAAATGTGGTTGCGGATGCTTTAAGCCGTAAGTCTCATTGCCATTCCTTAGTTGAAACTGATTTTCATCGATCTCGCCTTCTACATCCAGCAGTCTTGTATAACATCACTGTCAGTTGTACTCTCAAAAGCAGAATTATTGAGCTCCAAAAGACTGACACTGGTATATTCCACATCAAGCGTAAGATAAAAGAGCAAGAAACTACACAGTTCAGGGTAGATGAAGAGGGTGTACTATGGTTCAAGGATAGGTTAGTTGTGCCTAAGGACCGGGAGTTTCGAAATGATATTATGTCTGAAGCACACTCCTCTAAGTTGTCCATCCATCCTGGTAGCAATAAGATATATTATGATTTGAAGCCATACTATTGGTGGACCAAGATGCGGAAAGAGATAGCTGCATATGTGGCTAGGTGTGACACCTGCTGTAGAGTTAAGGCTGTGCATATGAAAGCTGGGTTGCTTCAACCACTTTCTATCCCAGGTTGGAAATGGGAAGAGATAAGTATGGATTTCATTGTCGGTCTTCCTCCTACTGTCAAAAATCATAACTCTATCTGGGTAATTGTGGATCGTTTGACCAAGTCAGCTCATTTCATTCCAGTTAGAGTGGACTATCGTCCCACTGACTATGCTGAGTTGTACTTCAATCAGATAGTCCGGCTTCATGGGATACCTCGTACTATCATATCTGACCGTGGTCCCCAGTTCACCGCTCGCTTTTGGGAGCACTTGCATCACCTTCTGGGAACCAAGTTAGTGAGAAGCTCTGCTTATCACCCCCAGACGTCTGGACAGACAGAACGGGTTAACCAAATCTTGGAAGATCTGTTGCGGGCATGTGTTATTTCATCCAAGGGTTCTTGGGAAAAATGGTTACCTCTAGCCGAGTTTTCGTACAATAATAGTTATCAAGAGAGTATTAAGATGGCTCCATTCGAAGCTTTGTACGGTCGTAAGTGTAGAACTCCACTAAACTGGGTAGAAGCTGGTGAAAGGAGATTTTATGGTATTGCTTTTGTTGAGGAAGCTGAGGAACAAGTCCGTACCATCCAAAAACATATGGCTGCAGCCCAAGCTAGACAGAAAAGTTATGCTGATCGTCGTAGAAAACCACTCGAGTTTGAAGTTGGAAACTTCGTGTATCTGAAAGTTTCTCCAATGAAAAGTGTCCAACGTTTTGGTGTTAAGCGGAAACTTGCGCCGAGATACGTGGGTCCTTTCCAGATCATAGGCAAGAGTGGAGCTGTTGCGTATAAAATCCGGTTACCTCCAGAAATGAGTGCCATATTCAACGTCTTCCATGTATCTCAGCTCAAAAAGTGTCTTCGAGTTCCTGAGGAAAGAGTCCCTTTAGGAGATATCAGGCTGGAATCCGATCTAACTTACGAAGAAAAGCCAGTCCGGGTGATAGATACTCAGGAACGAGTAACTAGAAGCAAAGTGGTTAAATGGTATAAAGTAATGTGGAGTAATCAGGGTAGTGAAAGCGACGCTACATGGGAACGGGAGGACTATCTGCGGGATGGTTATAAGGAATTCTATGAAAAATAGTACGCTTTCCAAATCTCGGGACGAGATTTTTATAAGGGGGGAGGGCTGTAACACCTCAGGTGTTTAGCTCCTTAATTGCATTGCATTTGCATAAGCATAAGCAAGCATCATTCATTTCATGCATAAGCTTAATATGTTATATTTCATGTGAAGTAAAAGTGAGTAAGGTGCAAAACATAAGTACCTTATGTGCAATTTCCTTTGTGAGACATGTCAACCACTTTAGTGTAACATATTAGCAAATGTTATGCAACACACTCATGCAACATGTGCAACATGAGCTTGCAACATTTGGGTGAAAGTATGGAATTACTTGTTCCAAAGTATGTGACACTAGGAACTTTGTGCAACCAATATGTAGAGTGGCTAATTAGGTCTTATAACACCTTAATTACATTTAGGGTAAGTAGTGGAGCAATGTTCATGTTGACCAAAATTACCAAATTGCCCTTCCAAATGTTGTTGACTAAATTGGACCCCTAGAGTGATCTGGTTTGACCAATTAAAAAGTCTAGTTTAGAGATCTTGCATGGAGAAGCAACCTTAAGCAAAGTTGTAGAGAATTTCATAAGGAACAAAAGTTCTAATATGGCCATCTCATGAAAATGATCAGAACATGCTCAAAAATGGCCCACAAGTCAGTATTAGAGGCTGTTTTGGGACTTAGCCATTTTTGCTAAGTGTGGAGCTGAAAACCGTTTCACAGTACCTCACTTTAGCAACTTGTAACTGACAAACTAGGCCAAACCAGTCCTGGAGCCAATTGACAAAGTTGTTGTCCACACATAGCTCTACAACATTGTCAATATCACCATCACCTAGTTCTAAATGGTTTAGGAGATAGGGTGTCTAGAAAATCGGGTTTCAGTCGGCTTAGTGACTGAAACTGAGTTTCAGTTTCAAGGGGCACCACTTTGGAGCCTTGTAGTTTCAAATCCAGGCCGAACCAGTCCAAACTCCAATTGACAAACTTGTAGTCCTCATGTAGCTCTACAACATTGCCAACATCACCCATGTCTGGTTCTCACTGGTTTGGGAGTTAATCGTCGACGAAGCTGCTCTGTCAGTCGAACGAGGACGACCTCCATTCAGTAAACGGCGACGCCATGCAGCCGGACAGCCGGCTCGCGTCGTGGCGCTCGGGCAGAGCCCGGTGGCCGCGTGGCGCGTGCGTGCTGCTGTCGTATCCACGTCGCGAGCTCACGCGCGGGAGTGAAGTGGGAGTCGACACCTCAATCCCCAGCACTCACGCCACTCCCTCCTCCATTCCCTCGCTCTCTGGTCCGACGAGTTGTGCCACTCCGACCCCGCCGCGGCCGGGCGAGCTCACCACCGCACGGTACCCTACCTAACTTCACCCACAGCTCCGCCTTAGGCTCCCTGACCTTCCCCTACATCGCGCTTGATCCATTTCGTAGAGGTGAGGAGGTATTGTCGACTTTCTCTCCACTGGAGCTCACCGGAGTATCGCCGCCGCCATGGTCCACCGTGGCCAGCTCCCCTCCCTCATTCTCCTCCTGTCATGAACCTCGTTCTCACCTCCGTAATCTGTGGGGATGCTTGTGGCGAGACCTTACCGTGGGATGCGACCCCGCCGGAGCGGAACACGACGACCACCGTCGTCACGCTCACCGCCCCGCATCACGGCGCTCCGTGGCCGGGGTGGTTAGGGCCTCTCTCCATCTCCCTTCTCTACCTCAATCAGTCCGCCTAGTTGCAGTGAAGCTCGTATCGAGCTCAGATGTGACCGTGCGGCCTCACCGGCGGCGGTACACCGCCACCCGACCCTCACCGGCCGCCGCTCGCGGTGGCGAGCCCCTCCCACTCCAACCCAAGCCGTCCTTCTTGCACGAATCGAAGCACCATGTGACGGAGAACGCGAGGGTGTGCTTGGTTTCCCGAGCGAGCTCCCCTCCGACGAGCTTGAGCTCGCCGGAGCTCGCGGTTCGCCGCCCCTCTGCCCTCTGTCACTGACCGCGGGGACCCACCTGTCGGTGCCGCGCGTGGGCGGGAGCCCGAGCGGGCCGCGCGCGCGCCGTGGGCCGCGTCCTTTCCCGGGCCGGCCCAGTATAAAATGAGATCTTTTTTATTTTTATTTATCTTTGCTACAGAATTTTGGTTAAGTTTGGAAAATGTAGATCTAAGGTTTTACTTACTCAAAAATCATGAGATAAATTTTGTTGGGATCTACAGGATGTGTAATATTTTAGAAAAATATAAATTGGATATGTGATGTTTGTTTTCTGGGATATTTAAATAGGTCCTTGAAATGTGTTTTAAATCACATGCAAACTTGTTTAAATTATATCTTGAGTTTCAGTGTTCCAAAAATTATGAAATTTGGTGAGTAAGCTAACTTATACTTGCTCTAGCTTTGGTAAAAATTTGGGCAGTAGTGCTTAAGTACTTTTCAAGTTATAATGTTATCTTGTTATTCTAGGAAATAATTAAATGAATTGTTAGTAATTTTTCTACATGTGCAATGTTCATATAACTTTTTGGAGAATGTCTTGGTACCCTAGAATGTCCAAGGAAATTTAGAAATATGTTGTTTGACACTTTTTACTATGCTTTGTTATTTATACAAAAATCAGCCTTTTGGGCTTGTGAATTTTGTTCAGAGAGTTCCTGTGAATAAATTTAGTTCAAATTTTTACACTAGCCTCTTTTTGGGTCAGAGAGTCTCCTGTAATTTTTGTAAAATTTTAGGAGCAGTTTACATATAGGTTTGAAATTCCACTTAATTACTTAAGTAAATTAAGAAATGGGTTGAAATAAATATGCTAGGTGGGCACACCTTACTTTCTGGTGTTTTGTGACCTTTGTGAACTGGTAGTAGTATTAGTTTGGTCTTAGAGAATGTTTGCCACATCAATAAATATTTAATCTTTGCAATTTTAGGTTTTCTGGACAGCTGATAGTATTTCTAGGTTTGACCTTGGATAAAGGTGGTTGCTGGAAAACTTGTAAATACCAAAGTTGTAGTAAAATTTGTAAATGAGCTTGTGTCAAAATTTGGGAGCATTTGGCTTAGTAGTTTGGGAGTTATTGCTGTTTAAAGTGCCAGTCCAGAATTAACTGCTCTCTGTTTAGAGAGAACAGATTCTGGAACTTTGGAATTTCGATGAGGTAAACTTTGGAATTGAGTGTTGTGATCTGAAAACATTTTTGTGGTACATTTCTGAAGCTTTCCAGATTGTCTTAGATCATATCTTTTGGAGTTGGGATTCTCCAGTTATGTTAGAATCTTTGAGCTGCTGTCCAGAATAACTTACTGTGGTAACCTAAGTAATATTACTCTTGTGTTGTTAGGTGTTAGGGCCTTAACCGAAGAGGAACAACTATATCTTAGGTTGGGTAGATTAGGTAAGTACTTCTCCACCGGAGAAGAGATTTGCGCGTACTAATAAAGTAACTTGATTAGATTATTATATTTTATTTCTGAAATGCATTTCATTCCGAGCATACTACAACTTTCATTATGCATCCATGAGATTTATTATGCACTCATGCAATAGGTGTTCCGGAGGGGGTAACTCTCCTCGAATTCGAGCCGGTGATTCCGGAGGAAGTCCAGGACCAGCCGGAGCAGCTAGAGGAACCAGCCGACGATGAAGCTCCTGCCGAAGATCTACCTGAGTGTCCTGATCACCGGCCTTCGACCTTTCTGAAAGGCAAGCCCCGGTGCATGCTGAACCTACTGATTTATAAATTAATCTTGAGTACTTTTAATTGTTTAATGCATTAAGTTGTAGGAGTTATATGAAAACACTTGTTGCATTATACCTGTCCTTGTCCAGATATCGTACTTAATCCTAAATTAGGTTTAGGCACGTGTCAATGCTTAGCCCTGCTTAGTTCGGTAGAAGTCGGGTGATTTCCGGTCATCCGCGAGATGTAGGAAGGAGTCACGAGTGGCTTTATGGCTATCATGGATGGAACCATGCTTAAAAATAAAATTGAGACCGGGCGGGAGTTCGATAGTACAGCCGCAAGACACTTCACGTCTTGGGTGTGGAGCTATGCCCGTCTGAGTCGTTTAAGGACCGATTCGCTGTACGTCCTTGAGTCATGTTGAACGCAGTCTAACACTTAGTTGGCCGGATAAGCCGTTCCGACCGCGAAGCTGAGTAATGTGGTTCAGGCCGGGAATCGAATGGTAGGTTGCTTCTTGAAGGAGAGAAAGGATGTGCTTGGGGACATTGGCGTGAGACCAAGGGGGGTTAGAGTCCCTATCACCTGGTAGAGTGTCGCCCTTGGGGTCGCGACATTATTCGGACCCGCGATTCCTGAATCATATGAAACGGTGGCCTGTGCGACCCTGGCAGGGGTCTGTACGGTGAGTGTTAGAAATACCCCTCCAGCTGGATAGGAATTCGATTCGAATCGCCGTCGCTCCCGGTTAGTGAGCACTTGACTTGAGCAGCGGCAACGTAGATCTCATTAAATAAACTGGTGGTTAAGGGAATGATACAATGTTGCCACAATTCATACCTGCTCTGGATATAATGATGATAATTGTTTGATTATAATCAAGTGCATGTTTAGTACAGGTGCTAAGATAGATGACAGGTAAATGCTAAAAATAACTGCTAGTACAGGTTATAAGAGTCTCAATTACTTATGCCTTTATGCAAAAATGTGATGTCAGCTAGCCTCTTGTGAAAGCCTTGCATAATCCTTGGTGTCATCTTATTTCTGGTTTTCGACGGGTAAGTCTAGCTGAGTACATTCCAGTACTCAGGGTTTATTCCCTCCTGTTGCAGATGATATGCTCTATCAAGGCTTCTGCAAAACTTGTCTCCACCCTGCGGGTGAAGAAGACTAGATCACTTGGGCGTGATCATCTTTTATGTACTTTCCTCATGCTTTTGCGGGTTGTTGATCATCAAGACTGGCAGTAGTTAACAACTGGTGTGTGTTATGCTTCCGCTACTTTATAAACTTGGTTTGTAATAATTGCGACTCCGTGTGTGTAAACTTATTTTGGAACTACTTGTGAAATGTAACGTATGATGTTGTATGTTAAATGATGCGATCCTGGTTGTAAGCGAGTTGGTTTGAAATTCTTCGTGGTTTCGATTGACTACCGGGATTATATGGGCTCAAGTTCGAAAATTTGAGCGCTTCGGCGCTTGTTTTTGTACTTATGCTCTTATAATTTGGTCGGTTCTGTTACAGGTTCTGCCCAATTTAATTCAGTAGGAATCAGGCAATGTATGTATATATATCTAAGAAGTAAGGTGCTTGAAGGTTGGAACCCAAAAAATTCATGTCCGTGAGGATATGTAAAGTCCTACTAGCCTAAGAACACAGCCCCCTGCCTCAAGGACAACATTTTCAGCTTTTAGAAGTACGTCAGTACGAGGGCTCTGACCAATTGGTACACAAGGAGAATCCTACACAAGCAGAAAAGAAGATAAAGGTTAAATTAAATCAAGAAAGACAGAGCCCAAGCAAATAGATGAACATTGAAAAGTGGAACCACCACAAAACAGCATGTTACCAGCCTGAAAACCAATCTTTTTTATTGTTTAAAGTTCAATTTTTTTCTATATGAATCCTCAAACGTTTCTGTTTGCAATATTAGCAGAAAATAATAGTGTAATACTGCATATACTACCAACAAAAAATGGAGTGGATTTTGCACCCACAAAGTTCAGGAGCAAACAAAAGACTATAACTCTGCACTTGTATGCTGTGTAATACAAAGCTCATAGGACTAATACCTCACTGCAGAATCCATTGTCACTGCAGTCATACACAGCAGTACTCGAGGTGAATAGGAAAGAGCCTTCTCCATTCCAATTCGAAGCTGCTACTCTGCACATGTCATCTGGTATAAGGATGTCTTACATGTCCTTGGGACCTGACACTAGTAGGTTTCAAGTGTAAGACAGAGCGAGGTATATTTGACTGCAAGGACACTTGAACCATTCATCAATGTTTTCCACACTTCTTATACATCAATTTCCTGAAAACGACGCTCCTTCCAGTCATTGGCATCCTGTAAGTTTCCACCATGATGTTGAGTTCAGGAGAGAGGGGATCATCAGGGTCTGGTGTGCTGACTGGGTTTAGAGGGATGCCATAGCAGGAGGTCGGCAACCAGCAGTGGCAGTTGGTGAGGAGGGGTGGTGAGTCCGCGGCATCAATGAGTTGGTGGGGATGCCGCTGACCACAGGCAGCAGAGGAATGGCCGATTGGAAAGAGCCACGTGGCTATGGGATCTTGTGGTGTCAGAAAGCAGCCATAGATCCATGGCAGAGATACTGCCCGTGGCGCGAGGGGGCTGGCATATCATCTCATTCATGCAGCATTGACATTTCATCCAAAGCCTTGCAAAGTTCTATGTGTTTTTCTTATCTAACTCATCTCAAAGTCTTGTCGGATTATAAAAGATTACTAACTCATACTAAACTAGTAAATTCAATAAGAGAATAAATGCCCAAAACCCTAGAAATCCAAGGTATATAACATTTCTGAACTATTTTCTAGATGCATGTTACTCAGAAGCCAATCATGCATTAGAGCATCTCCAAGAGTTTTCAAACCCACTCCCAATCTTGATTTTTTTTTGGCAAGATTGAAAAAAAAAATCGCTCTCCCACAACTCTGTATCTCAACTCCCAATCTTTCCGCACATGGGAAAATCAATCCAATAGCGTAGAAATATACGTGCACATATCGATCGGCCAATCTGGAGGTGGAAAGATGTGGGGAAGAAGAATAAGGAGTAAGGACAAAGTTACCAATGCAAATGCACAAGAGAGAAATTAAGTATAAAATTGGTTGGGGTGATTTGAAAATAATGCGAGATTCCTATGCAAAATTGCCTTGTATATTAGGGAGGGAAGGCTTACCGCCCGAGATGCTATGGCACCATTTTCATTACCATCCACTATATCAGCAGCGGCGGATATAGTCGTGCAACGGTTCGTTTGGATAATCTCTGACTTTCTCCAAATCACACTTGTTGCCGGGCTGCTGACAAGTGGCCATGTAATTGTCGATGAAAGCCCTCCTGAGCTGAGCCCAGGTGTCGATGGAGCCTTCTCTCAGGCTGAGAAGTCACTGGTTTGCGGACTGGTTGATAACCACAGGCAAATAATTGGCCATTACGTCTTCATCGCCATGTGCTGCTCGGGAAGCGATTTCGTACAGCGTTATCCACAGTTCGGGATTGGCCTTCCCGTCATAGGTGTCGAGATCGTGGAGCTTGAAGTTTCTTGGCCAAATAACAGCACGGAGCTGGTCAGTGAATGGCCGGAGGCCGGGGATATGGCCAGCATGCGGTGCATAGCCGCAGCCGGGTGCGCCATGTGCTTCATCGTATTCCCGTCTGCGCTGCATCTCAGATGCATGACGCTCCTCTCGATTGTTCTCAATGTGATCCCTCAAATTCAAGTTGGCGCTGAGATGGTCACAGAGGTCGCCTCCAAGCTGCTCCACTTCCTGGTCGGGACCACGTTGTCTACCTCGGCCACCACCGCGGTTTGCAATGTGCTCTCCTCCATGACGTGCGCCACGCCCGCCTTGCTGGTTGTGTTCTCCCCCTTGATCGGCATCATGCTCGCCTCGCTGGTCTGCATTACGCCTTCCGCCTTGATCTCGGGGACAGTGTGCCTCATAGTTTACGTCGTGGCCCTGGTAAAGATAGGGACCTCCCCGTTGCCAAGAACCTCGTTGGCGATGACTTCGGGTGGTGGATGCCGATGGAGCGGGTGTACGCCGCTTGTTGACCTGGACTGTGGCCGCCTTCAAATAAACTTTGACAACGTCAAGTGCCGGGGATTCAGGGAGCTTGTTTAGTTCGTTCATGGCAACGACAATGTTGGCGCTGGGTGTCTTGAACACTTGCTGGTTGTCGCACATGTCGAAAGCGTCGGTCAGATCGCGGCGGATATCGCGGTGGCCACCCGCGCCTGTGTCAGCCACATCTTCTTCACCATTTTCTAGGTCGACTCTCCGAGCCCTACGATCGGCGTTTCTTTCCTCCCGAGCAACCCTCTCTTGATCGATCTCCCCGTCGCGAGGGGGCTCGTCATTGCTAACGGCGAAGACGGCACCTCTGAAGACGAGTCGAAAGGCTGGGAACTCCTGCCCATATGGATCAATGAGGGTGCGGGTGTAGTTAGTCCCATGAGATTCGGTAGACCCGGTACTTTCTTCCGGGATTGTAGAGAGCGAGCCCTCTCCGATCTGTCTGATCTCTACCACATTAATGGTAGGCGCGGGGTGGTCTGGTTCAGGCAGGTCTATCAGACGGAGATCTGGAACGCGGTTGCGGTCGCAGTCAGCGGGATCCACGAACAGGTGTGGTATGCGGGCGGTGTACTCAGACGCCGCGTTCGCCAGCCCGTATAGGTAGGTTTTGGGTGAGCGCTCCATTAGAGCTTTGTAATCCCCCGACCTCAGGCCGGTTGCGGGTATTGGTCGATAATGAACCGTCCGCCCTTCTGGAGTCGCAGTGATCACGAGATCGGGGTTAGGGCGCCTCTGGCGAACAGCCCGAGCTGGTCGGGAACGGCGATCCTTAGCAGATCGGTCTCTGATCGAATCTACTAAGGTTAGGGTTTCGGCCAAACCCGTGGTGACCCGATCGATGGAGTCGACCAGATCGGTGTTGTCAAGACGCCTCCCTTGATAGCTGGGAAGCGGACGATGGGTGGTCAGAGGAGGCGACCCCGAGACTGGTCCCGAGATCGAATCCGCCGTTGTGGATGTAGATTCAATTGGCGCAGGAGGAGCCTGCACCACCTCCACAGCTTCAGCGGGGCCGTCAGCGCCGGTGGTCCAGGTGAACGTCCCGATCGTGAACATCAGTCCCACCGGAAGGACCATGAAAGCAGGAAAGTTGACCATCTGGCTCGCCATAGAGTCTGCACGCACACCCCCTACCTGGGGCGCCACTGTCGACGAGATGTGGTCGGCAGTCTACCGAGAGGTATGCCCACGGTAGTAGATTATCGGTGGAGGTGCGCAAGACAACGAACTAGATGGTGACGCAAGATGAACACAGGGTTTATCCAGGTTCGGGCCGCGAACTGCGTAATACCCTATGTCCTGCGTCTCTGTGGATTGTATTGATGCGTGATGATGAGATGTTTCGAGGGGGTCCTTGCCCGCCTTATATAGTCCGGGGGCAAGGTTACAGATCTAAGAAATCTAATCCCAGCCGATTACAACTCCTGTATCCGCAGATGATACGATATCTATCCTAACCGACTAGGTTTACTTCCATCAAGTAGTCTCTGCTTGCTCCGCACGGTTCGCCAAACAGTTCGGAGACCCACGCGGACCTTTCTGACGAGTTGGGCCACCTTGTCTGACACGGCCCATGTAGAGCCATGAGGGTGTACAGGTCTATACCCCCACAATACTTTAGGAGCGATATTTTGGAAATGGTTGGAGGAACCCAACAAATGTGCTCCTAACTTTTTATCAACATGGAAAACTCATTGATTTACCATTTGGGGGGGGGGGGGGGGCTATTGGAGATTCTCTTACAACTTTCAAGTATGGACTATGGAGATTTCAAAAAAAAATCAGGTGAAGAGAAAAGGCAAAGCATGTAAGTCAGACTGTGAGTGGCGTACAACATGAATGAAGGAGGCAATTATGATTGAAAGCTTACAATTATTTACCTCAGATCTCCAGCATAATCCTCAGAACGATATGGTGGAGCACAGAAAATAACATATGGAAATTTTGGACCCGGTACGGACCCCTTCAAGGAGGGAATGATACCAATGTCAATCAATTCACTGTGATGATCTGTGGTTACAGTCTGGCCATAAACTTTGCAACCTGGATATTCCTATAAGGCAAGCTCTTAATTAGACCAAGCTTTACAGTATTTGACCCGTTAAGAAATTTACGTTTACAATAGGTACTATAATAATAATGTAAAGAAGATATCACAAGGACACGACACTCCACTAAAAGATCATTAGGTTAACATTGCCAGAATCGCAGTGCTGATGGTACTTTGCTGTACCACTAAAGAAATGTTAGCAGAGATGGAAAACTAATGATTGATTTTTATTTTTATAGGGAGTGACTTGTAGTTAACTGCATGAAAACAAAATTAACTTCAGCAAGTATCTCCTACCCTTTAGTTCAATATATCCGACCGATTATTAACAAGTATTATTTTTATATGCATGTAGTTCAGAATTGCACTATTCTTCTACAACACTTCAGTTTTATTTGGTGACTAGTAGGTGGTAAAAAAAAAAGCTATTATCAGGCGACATTCCTTCGTTACTACTCAACGTGGACTTGCTTGGAGCACGACAAATTGAATAATTAATGAAAGCAATATATGTGTCCAACCCCCGTTGGTAAGTTGTTGACGAGTTGCGCTAAACAGAGGGGCGAGGTTGATAATAATCTATATCAGAAGATTCAATGAGTAGCAACCTGTTTCCACATCTCGGCGAGGATCCGGCCGAGCACGCCCGGCCCAACGACGAGCAGATCGTTATGCCCGATGCTCTCGGGCGAGAGCGAGCTAACCGCTGCATCACCTGATACTCCTGCGATCATGCAACGGGGAAATAATAATTACACGAGAACAGAACAGGAGTCGGTCAATCAGGTGAATTCCGGAAGAGGCGCCAGTGGGCGGCAGCATTGAGTGGTGGACGGAGGGTTTACCGATGGAGGAGGGGAGGAGGAATCGGCGGCGGCGGACATCGCGGCGTGGCGGCGCGGGCGGGAGACGCGGACGCTCGGGCTTGGAGTGGCGCGGGGGGCAGAGAGGGCGGAGGAGGCGGCGACAGGTGCGGCAGCGTGGAGATAGGGAAGAGATGTTGAGTGGAGGTGAGAGCAGGGTTAAAAAAACCGCTCGGTAAACTGCGGTTTACCGCGGTTACCGACCTAACCGGACCGGACTGGTTCCGGTCCGGTTCGGTATTCCCCAAATTCAAATTTAAAATTTTAAAAAAAATACTGAAAAAATTCCTAAAAATAGTTCATGATTTATAGAAGCTAATGGTGTAAAATTTTTTCAAATTCGAGTTCGTTTAGTATTTATTTATACGTATATAAGTTTGAAAAAAAAGAAAAAAAAATCCCGGTCCTGCCCCGTTAAGGCCCCCAAATTCAAATTTAAAATTTGAAAAAAAAACAAAAAATGCTGAAAAAATTTCTAAAAATAGTTCATGATTTATAGAAGCCAATGGTGTAAAAATTTTTCAAATTCGAGTTCGTTTAGTATTTATTTATACGTATAGAAGTTTGAAAAAAAAAAAGAAAAAAGAAAATTTCAAACTCAAACCGAGCGGTAAACCGCTCAAACCGAGCGGTTACCGCTCCAAACCGCCCAGTAAACCGGTGACAAACCGAACCGAAGGCGCGTTTAAATTCAAATTCAAATTCGACCGGTTACCGACCGGTTACCGGTAAACCAGACCGGTAAACCGGAACCGGAGACCGGCGGTTTGGGATGACCGGTCGGTAAAAAAAAACCCAAGGTGGGAGTGGAGCTGGGCAGTAGGACGTGGCAGAAGTCGTGCGGCTCCGCCCATGCCGATGGCGCGTGGCGGCGTCAGTCTCGTGGACGGTGGAGAAATGGAAAAACCCAGGCCAGGGAGCGTTTTGTTCACGCCGTTCCTGCGCTACTAGAACGCGGATCCACTACGTTATCCGATGGCCATAGATGTGCGTTGCTCGTGATATTGTCCTCTTCGCTGGGCGGTAAAGCCTCTGCTAAAAGTACGGTTTGGAGAGCTATTTACATAAAAATGGTTTTCTATACTTTTTCGCTCTCCAACAGTTTTTCTATATCACATACACACTCTAGAGAGCCATTCTTATTTTCTATTTTTGGCTAGCGAAAAATCCGGAACAGAAAATGACTATATTTAGAAGACCATTTAGACAAGCTGTTGAAGGGTAGTTTTTCATCAAAATCTCTATTCATAGCATTTAGGAAAGATACGGAGAGTCTCTTGAAGATATTCTTAGTAACGATAAAAATGTCTCTAATGCACTATACAAGTGCCTCTCTAAATTTAGTAGCTTTCCAATAAGAAAAACTCGCCAGAGATGGAATCGCGGCCTCGCTCGCCGGCCATCCATCCTTTTTGTGGGCTCGGCGGCCTCTTCCTACACGTGAAGGTCGTCCTCCTTGCGTCCTCGACCCCTCGTGCGCCTTCATGAACCAGACCAGGAGGGAGTAGAAACTAAGTATGTTTGATAGGGATATAGATCCTATGAAACGTTTCAAATTCAAATTCTCTGTAGAAATGTTTACGAGGAAAAACAGAATCACATGCTCAAATCGTTTGGCTAACTCATTGGATTCATGTCTTAAAAGGAAGAGTGTGATGAAATATACCAACATGCCCTTGACATGTGATGATTTTTTTTCTTGAGTAGTAACATAGAGAAAATAAAGTCTTGTACAGCCATTAATAAAATACATCCAATTTAGCTTGTAACAAATTCCTCTCAGGTAAAGAATAATTATTTCCCACTCGGGAGTGCCGTTGTAGCAGGCCGAAGGGCGGTGGCAAATCTTGTAATTTCTAGCAAACAAAAGGGAAAGCGTAGCAATTAGAAACGAATCAGGGCGAAACCAGCCTACGGTCGTTTCGAGCGCCGAGGAAGGAATGCCAAAACGTTTTAGCTCCGGATTGCACGGTAAAAATTGTTTGGCATAGATTCTGGCGATTCTTACCCGAAACAAAACGGACCCTACATCAGTTTTAAGAGGAGGGCGATAGGGAAGGCACAACTCCGTTGAAAGCACGGGGCCAGTGGCTATTGGGGATTTAATTTTGCCAGAAAGCTGAAAGGTCTTGATGGCTAGAGGAGGGTGAATAGCATTTTAAAATTTTCTATAAAGAAAAGCTAAACAAGTTTATTAATATAACAAGTAGTGAGATACGAGTTTTGCTTAGCTTATGGGGTGTTTGCAAGCCACCTAACTCATTCACAATTCTAGTATATTTGTACTCAACCGCACAAGTCAAACCGAGAAGGTAACTACAAGTATAACTAGCAAGCTACACAAAGGAGCTACTTTAGCAAAGCTAACTAGCTAGCAAAGATAATTAAGAAAGTAATGCAGAGTTGAGTTAGGAGAGTTTCACCGAGGGGCGAAGTATTGAGCTAACCAATATGATCAACGATGAATACTAAGACAACCGAACACCGAGATCAATCAATCACAATATGAAAAGTGATGACACGAAGATTTATCCTGAGGTTCACGTGCTTGCCGGCACGCTAGTCCCCGTTGTGTCCCTTTTCACCACGTGGTTCGGTGGCTAATCGGTATCACACCGAGCCTATCAAAAGACGCCACAAGAACCTACCAAATGGCAAAAGATTGCAATGACACGAGCAATTTACTAACGTTGCCTTTGGCGTTCGCCGAGGTAGGCACAAACCCCTCACAATCACCGGAGATGGCCAAGAATAATCACCAACTCTTGCCAACGCCTCCAAACTACTCCAAGCCGTCTAGGTGCGCGGCAACCACCAAGAGAAACAAGAATCCCGCAGCAAATCAACCACCAAGTGCCAACTAGATGCAATCTCACAATGCAAATGCACTTGGATCACTCAATCTCACTTCAAATATGCAAAGAAGCAAGAGAGATGAGTGGGAGGGGAGTTGCTTAGCTCAAAGTGCTCACAAGTATGTTAAATATCCAAGAGAGCGAGCCTTGAGCCGGCCAACGAGTATTTATAGACGTACCCCTTCGAACATAGCCGTTAGGCACTTGAAACAGCCGAAGTCGCGCTGACCGGACGCGCTGGTCAAATTGACCGGACGTGCCGATCGCACAGCGCCTACGCCGCGAAGCACTGACCGGATGCGCTCGTCGCCCGGACCGGACGCGCGAAGTACGACCGGACGCGCTGGTCCCGTAACGGACCGGACGCGCTGGTCAAGCCTGAGCAGCGCTCCACCGAGACAGCGACCGGACGCGCTGCAGAACTGACCGGACGCCACAGTACCAGCGTCCGGTTGGAGTCCAGTAAGCTCCCAGATCGACCGGACGCGCCACCGCGTCCGATCAAAAAACCGAAACACGCGCAGATGCTGAACACTGACCGGACGCGTCCGGTCACACAGAGACCGCGTCCGGTCCAGCGTCCGGTCACCACTGTGACCTCCGTTCGCCTCCGTTTGATTTTCGACTTCCGGCGTAGTGGAAAAAAGTCGTTTCAACTCCTCGAAAACGCCTGAGTCCCGCCTCGCAAGCTCGGCGGGAGGGAGAGAGGGATCCAAACCCTCTCTACCGCTCCAACTCCTACGCCATCGCAAAAGTGCTAACACCACCAAGTGATTACATCATGTGCAAGTGTGTTTAGCATTTTCATAATTTTTTCGAGACGTTATTAGTTCTATCCAAATATATATGATTATGAAATGCACATCTAGAGGCACTTAGGAGTCCAATAGCCGCGTCATTCCCCTCTTTATAGTACGGCTATCTATCCTATAATGTAACCACACTCACTAGGTGTCTTGGTTACTAAAACATAACCCTTAAACACATACATTTGCCTTGATCACGTAGGGTTGCGTCCAAATCCAAGTGTGGTCATCATGATTACCATGTCCATCTTGCCACCAACCTTGTAATGTACTAATCCTCATATGCTATATACAACTTAGGCATAGAATTAGTACTTAGACATTATCACTAATTACCAACACCAAACATAGAGCTTTAAAAAACGTGGCCCTAGAACTTTGGAGCTGATCACTAAAATGTTATGCCAAAGTTTGATTGCATGAGTGGCGAAGGAGAAGTCTCGACTTTGCTCGGAACAAACAAAAAAATTGAAAAGATTCAAGAACCAAGACAACTTATGACTTCGCTTGACATGCGAAGTCAAAAGGATCCGGTGCAAGGACTCTCAAGTCAAAGATGCGAAGACATCACCCATGAACATAGCTTTGAAAATTGACAAAGCAACATGAAGAATGAAAAAAGATTGCGAAGAGTAAAAAGACAATTTCACCTTTGTAATTTAAAGGGGTTATATTGATTTAAGAGAGGGGTATAATGGTCATTTATATGCAAATTGCGAAAGCTAGGACCTCTACAAATACCCCTCCGACATATACAGTACGATCATGAAATGAATATAATGTTGTGTTCATGTTTAAATCCGATGCTTGTGTGATTGTTTCACCCAACAGTGGCTGGCGGTGTTGGCGTCTGAATCGGGCTCTTGTGCGAGCGGCAATGACCTTTAGAGCGATAGACTCTTGCACGGTCAAGCGACGGGCTCCTGCACGAGCGGTGCCGGCCTCTAGAACGGTGCAGCCTCAAGAACGCTGGGCTCTAGAGCGGCAAACTCCTGTGCGAGCGGCGACGGCCTCCTGCACGAGCCACGACGGGCTCTATAGGACGAAGTGAGCTGTGCGACGAATAGGAAAATGGATTTTTTTATTTTAATGACGCGGAGTAGGCCCATCCTGATTGAATAGCAAAATTTACAAAGACGGTTGGATTAGTCTTATTGTTTTAGAGGTTTCTATTTTAGAGAATAGTTGAATCATCAAACTCACATTATGTTTTTAGTTAATCTCTTGGAGTTGCTTTTAATTAAGGGCTACATGGGGTGTTTGGCTCCTGCCGTCGCGTGTTTGGTTTCCACCGCCAAGTCTGAGGGCACGCACCCTTGTTCTTGGCATATCGTGCATCATATAAGAATTTAGAGTAACTAACCGAATAGTTATTCTTATAGCAAAATCCCTCATTCATCAATATGTTTTATGGCTAGCCGCTGAATAAGGATATGCATGTTGTATGTTGCTAGTAGCTCTAAAAGTTACAGAATTCGTAGTTGACCTTGGCTCTCAAACATGATATCAAAAAACATAGCCTATTTGTTTGAACTTATCAGTCATGGTACAGTGTTTTTCTCTCACAACAAATTAGAGAACAGTACTTTTCAACCTGACTTTTCAGTGAAGCGAACAACATAAACATTAGCCGATGCAACATATCTATTATCATTATGCCTAGCAACACTAACATGAGAGTTGATAAAACTTGCAAAATAATAATTAGAATCATGTAATGTATTTGCAAGCTATACTTCAGGGTAATTGTAGTAGTATTGAGGTGCAACACCTTGGTACTTCATGATAATGATTTATATCCTCATCAATAATAAGAGTAACACGTTGCAAAACCACAAGCAAGATCACATGAGTCAAACTAGATGCAACCGATCTTTTGAGCCAGATGCAACGGTGACGACAAACACAAGCGACAGATCATTCAAGAATATGGCTCATGCCGTATTTGTTTTCGTATTTTCCTTTGAAGTCAAAGCCAAATATGTAACGTCGAATACAACTACAAATATGAATTTATTTTGGTAGTATTATGATATTTCTTTTTGGATATTGAGTAAAGACAATTCTTATATACTTTAATAAAATACTGGAAAAAGTATATAAATTCTCTAAGCAAGACAACATATTTAAACTTTTGTCAAATGGCTCAAACGGTTATCAACATATTTATTTTTGGGAAACAATAATTGCATTAGGTGACCATTTTTAGTTTATCAATTTATTTGAGTTTATCAAAATATTTTAATGAAGTTAAGTTGAACGTACTTAACCCATACTTCTACTCCCTCATCCGTCGTAAAATGGATAACTTATAGCATTTAAATTTTGTTTTGAAATATTTAGAGCCCGTTCACTTTGCTAAAAGGACATGACTGAAAATACTGTTCGCTGCTTTGTTGGGAGAGAAAATCACTGTTTCAGTTGAAAAATAAGCTTAAAAATACGGATTATAAAACAAGCGAACATGGCCTAATCTTCTCATCTCCTAATACACCTTTGTACCTTTCTTATTTTTCAGGAGTCTCCGTCTCTGTATCTTGAGGTGCATTTTGATCTTTTTGCCTTCTGTGTTGGTCTTCATGAGAGATTTTCTAAAATGTCATGTAATATGGGACAGAGAGAGCATACTATATAAAGGATAATCAATTATACTTCACTTATCTTTTCTGGACTGAAATTTATCTTAGGGATCCACTGTAGATATCCGATAGAACTATCCGAGTCCAATATCCGAACTAGCTATTCGGATTATCAGACCGGATATCCGATTATGACAGATACTACCCCACCCATACGGTGAGATAATATTCGGATTTTCAAAACTTATATCTGAATTGCTAGCCGATACTACTCTTCAGCCAATCGAATAATCAAAAAAATAATCATACCATTTGCACTCCGACACCATACAGCTCTTCAATCAATCGAATAATAAAAAATAATTCACACCATTTGCACTTCGACATCATACTCCTCTTCAATCAATCGAATAATAAAAAATAATTCATACCGTTTGCACTCCTACACCATTCCTATATTTCCGTGCGAACGTCTAGGGGCACGTTTGGTTAGTAGTTGCAGGATGCCGCACTGTACTGGCGCGCCAAACGGACGGCGAGCAAATCGGACGCTAGATATTTAGCGAGAGACGGAGGCAGTTTACACAGCGAGCGGCGTCGCATCGCACCTTTGACGCGCGCAAAACGCGGCAGCAACCAAACGCCCATACGGTGTGCCGCGGCTCAGCTGCGCGGCGCGGAGTGTGAAGCCGTGAGACCGAGGTGGCTGGCAGCACCAACAGCCGTCAGTCGACGGATTATTCCTTACGGCTTGAGGTTAGCGCGCGCCCGCACGCCTCGAACCCCGCCGCCAGCAGCAAAACGACCAAACCGCCTTTATCGCCCGCCCCACCCGACTCATGACGCCGCGGGTCCCACTCCAATAACACAAATGACACACCCGCTGCGCAGCGGCTGGCTGGGTTGGATTTACCGATCCGCCAGCTGTTGACCCCATCTGACCCCCGGGGCCCCACTAGTCAGCCCCACCGCCACGCTCATCCACGGACACAACCGCTCCTCCCTCTCCCCTGCTCGCCTCTCGTGGCTTCTCATTCATTGCTGATTGATTGATCCTCCCGCCTCACTCACTCCCGTGTCTCCGCCTCGCGCTCGCTCGCTCCCCTCGCCCCGGCGAGGAGGGCAGCAGAAACCCTAGCGGCTCGGGCCGGGCGGGGGTCAGATGCTCCGAGAAGGTTTGAGAGAGTAGGGTAGGGTAGGCTAGAGGTGTGCCACCGGCTATGGGCTGCGTCTTCGGCCGGGCGGCCGCGTCGTCCCCTGCGGCGCCGAGGAAGAAGAGGGGCAAGGAGAGGTCGTCCCCGCAGCCCGAAGCGGGATCGCCCTCCGCAGTCGCCGCCGCCGACGGGGACGGGAGGCCGCGGCGGCGGCTCGGGGGCCGCAGGGCGGCGGGGTCCAGGCAGGGGTGCGTCCCCGCGGCCGCTGCGGCGGAGCAGCTCGCCGCCGGCTGGCCGCCGTGGCTCGTCGCTGTCGCGGGGGAGGCCCTCCGCGGCTGGGCGCCGCGCCGCGCCGACACCTTCGAGAAACTCAATAAGGTAGGCCAAAGCCCCTCTCTCCCCTGAAATCTGTTCGTTCTACTGGAGTACCGTACTGATTCGCCATTACTTTATTGTGTTGGCTTTGTCCGGCGATTCACTCTTAGATAGGATCGGGCACGTACAGCAACGTGTACCGGGCGAGGGACACCGTCTCCGGCCGCATCGTCGCTCTTAAAAAGGTCCGCTTTGATAACCTCGAGCCAGAGAGCGTCAAGTTCATGGCCAGGGAAATACTCATCCTAAGGACACTCGACCACCCCAACGTCATCAAATTGGAGGGCTTGGTCACCTCCAGGATGTCATGCAGCCTCTACCTTGTCTTCGAGTACATGGAGCATGACCTTGCTGGGCTCGCCGCAAGTCCTGATGTCAAGTTCACGTTGCCTCAGGTGTGTGAGACTTGATTGCTGTTTCAGTTTCAGACACGGTCTATTACTCGGTGGAAATTGTGTGAGTTTGATGTCACTGTGTTATCTTGCAGATAAAATGTTACATGCAGCAGCTGTTGTCAGGGCTTGAGCATTGTCATGACAATAATGTATTGCACCGGGATATCAAGGGGTCAAACTTGTTGTTGGATAATAATGGGATTCTTAAGATTGCGGATTTTGGGCTGGCGACATTCTTTGATCCACGGCATAAACGGCCAATGACGAGCCGAGTGGTCACGCTGTGGTACCGACCACCAGAATTGTTACTTGGTGCCACTGATTATAGTGTAGGCGTTGATTTGTGGAGTGCTGGATGCATTCTGGCAGAGCTCTTGTATGGAAAGCCCATAATGCCTGGGCGCACTGAGGTGAGTCTTGAACTTGGGGTTGCTCTGTACTCTACCATGTTAATTTTTGTAGTAATCCTTGGGGCTATGCTGTCAATATCCGAACTATGGTTAAATCTCCCCTTCCCACTGTTCACATTATAAAGAATTCTGTGGTAGTGGCTGAATATGTTGACTTTTTACTCAGATAGCCTTGTGAGGACAGCGTTATCTCTACGCTGTCTGGTCTTTTGTTCGATTTTTTATGTTGGCAAGTAGTTGTTTGTAAACATGTCATTGCCATTATGGGAAGACTTGGATGGCCTTTTGCCCTTATTGTAAGTGTCTGACTATGGTTTCTCTAAGGATATTGTGGACTCCCATTGGTTGTTGCCTTTAGTGGGAACTTCTGTTGACAAACATGTGTCTGCCGTTTCTGCTATAATAAGCTTTTGATGCATTTGTATCCATTATTGGAAATTTCCAAACAGATTTGATGTTTCTAAGTATTTTGTTCACATATCTGGTACTGGTGGAATGGCATACATAACAATAAGGTTGAATTCAACATACATGTTTAATTCTTAATCAATTTTTACAGATTCAATGCTTAGCTCCCCTGTGGTAGTTATTATGCTTTTTGTCATTTGACGACCTCTTTCATTAGTCACCAAAATTTCCGAATATGGCCAATAATTATAATGTATTTTCACATTTATTAATGAAAACCTGTTGTAGTGGACAAACCATTGCTGTCTAGGACTTTTGTTCTTTTAGAGAAGTTAATAGAAACCAGTCTCCATCAATACATCGTATATCAGTAGCATCCAAAAACACAAGACATAAAACATCCAACTTCTTCTATTTAGTTTATTTACAACAATGCTCTTGTTAAGGTATAATAGTCAGGGGTATTAGTGTAATCTCCTAGTCTAGGTTCTCCCAGTTCTTGTCTGCACATCTCTCGTTGCAGCATCTTCCATAGACGCTGTCTCCATCCGTTTGTCTTCAAGCACGAAGAGGACGCCCGGCAGTGCGACTCCTCATCCGTCGTCCGCCCAGCCGCGTGTTGTGGCTTGGAGTCTGCCCCTCTTCAATGCCGCTCGTACATGCGACCCGTCCGCCTGTCTTTGCGCTGTCTGTGCCTCCCGCCATCCAAGAGCCCGTTGCCTGTCCTTGTGGACTCTTCTCGCCTGCCTTGTTGTCAATCTCGCCCAGTCCGCGGATTCATCCTCCCATGTTTGGCTGCTCCGGGGCGCCCTTGCTTCCATCTTCTGCCTGAAGCCAATTTTCTAAATTTCATTGAATCTATTGCATTTGTGTCCATCCAAGTATAGTTCTACACCTACAATTTGTCCAAGTCATTCGTATCCACAAATTTATTGTCGGATTAGCCAACTTTTTTTTTCTTTGGTTAGCTGAGCCCGATTGATTTAGCTAATCATCATCATCTTGATGTGACTTTGCCCTCTTGATCTCTTTCGTAGCCATTTTGCTACGCCTCATGATCAATGGCTGTTTGTTTGTCGTCTCACCATTCTGTCTTACTGCTTGCCATCTAGCAACAGTGATCTCTCTATTCTTCCTTTGGCTTGATTTGATACATCTCTTTATTCCCATCGAGTTCAAAGTCTCCAAAGCAAGGTTCACAGTTGAAGAGTTGAAGTACCATTTGTGAAGAGTTGACGTATTTGCTGAAGTACAGGTTGTGAAGGGCTGAAGGCAATACCTTCTTGTCGAGGAGATCATTTTCTACATCGACATTGTTCAAGAGTTGCACTTTTAGATGACATCTCCGTTTTTGGATTTTGGATGTATACACTTTTCTTTTTCAAGTCTAGTCCATAGTGCCAACTCTCCATATGTACCAACATTGCATTCACGTTGCATTTGAGAGGGGGTGTTGGGGTATAATAGTCAGGGTTATTAGTGTAATCTCCTAGTCTAGGGTTTCCCTTTTGTGTCTCTCATGTACTCTATATATATAGTCCCCATTGGGCCTCAATAAAATCATCCAATTCAGTCTTCCATATTCATAACAACTCTTACATTTGAGCTAAAGGATTAGTATCCCATGAGCTCTCTTGCTGCACTTGTTGTTCAAGGATGATTAAGATGGCATATATTATATAAGTTCAGACTTGCATGACTGAACCAATTCATATACTCTTATTGGCCTATGAATCCCATGAACAGCCCTCCCCCTTCCTCAATGTCAGCTGCTCCTGATTGTCTGCCTAACCTCGTGGGATTAAAGTAAAAGGTGAAATCCTGATGTGCCAGATATTACGTAGAAACTAGGAGGGGGTTGCTAATAAACTCTGCAATATATGAATGAGTGAAAACGTAGAAAATACTGAATTTGATCTTTTGAAATTGCTTAGGAGATTAGTATGGACTGGGCATGATGCTTGAGGTGCCAATGGCCATGTACATGCACTTTGGTTATTCATAAATCTAGTGAGTTGTAAATTCAGCGAGAGTTCTTACACCACAAACATTTTTTTCTCGATTTTCTGTTCATGTTCCTCAAGCTACCATATATTCTTTTTTTTTTATGCCACACTTTTAGTCTACTGTTAAAACTGGGATGTACACTATTTACCAGGTGGAACAGTTGCACAAGATTTTCAAGCTATGTGGTTCCCCTTCTGAGGAGTACTGGAAGAAGTCTAAATTGCCACATGCGACAATATTCAAACCTCAACAACCCTATAAACGTTGCATCAGGGAGACATTTAAAGATTTTCCTACATCGGCTCTGCCATTGGTTGAAACTCTGCTAGCAATTGATCCAGCTGAGAGACAAACTGCGACAGCTGCATTACACAGTGATGTATGTTCCTATCCTTTCTCTTCTTCTTAGTTGGAAATAATTTTTTTAGGCGTGTAATCAGAAATGTCACTATGAAGCAAAGTATGGTGCTGCAGGAAAACAATTTAGATCTAGAAAAAAAATATGTGCTTCAAAATGTTAATAACTAGATATGGAGCAGAACTCCACTAGCTGAGAGAATCTGTTTGGTTGGTATTATATAATTCTCAAATTTTATTTATGGGTTGCATATATTTCAGTCTTTGCAAATAAGCAATATATGATTCTATTTTGGACGCATATATGTTTGTACTACAGTCTTGTGCCTTGTACTACAGTGCAATGTGCAATTCAATCATAGGAAAAAGTCTACTTGACCCCTCCAACTATTGGGGGTGGTCTAGTTTACCCCCTCAACTATGAAACGGTATAATTTACCCCCTGAACTTTGCAAAACCGGCCAAATCACCCCCTCGAGCGGTTTTGGACGGGGTTTACTACAGTAACAATGGTTTTTGCTACAGTAACAATGGTTTTGTCCTTTTCTTTTTTATTTATTTCGTCTGAATCTTTGAAAAATCATAGTAAATCACAAAAGAATCATAAAATAGAAAATCCAATTTTGTTGGACTCCACATGAGTATATCTACACAGTGAATATATAATATAGTATGCTTTAGTACAAACTTTTTGTTGTATGAATTATTCAAATTAATTACAGAAAAAAATAGATCAAAATTTATAGCAAAAACTTTGTACTAAAGCATATTATATTATATGTTCACTATGTAGATCTACTCATGGGGAGTCCAACAAAATTGGATTTTTCATTTTGTGATTTTTTTGTGATTTACTATGATTTTTCAAAGATTCAGACGAAATAAATAAAAAGAAAAGGACAAAACAACTGTTACTGTAGCAATCGTTGTTACTGTAGCAAACCACTGTCCAAAACCGCTCGAGGGGGTGATTTGACCGGTTTTGCAAAGTTCAGGGGGTAAATTAGACCGTTTCATAGTTGAGGGGTAAACTAGACCACCCCAATAGTTGGGGGGGGGTCAAGTAGACTTTTTCCTTCAATCATATGTACAATATGTCATAGAAAATGGTGCTCTCCTACTAGGATCGATATTGTATACCATTTTAGTTTTGGATTTGCAGTGTCGTGATACTGCCTGATCTCTAGGAGAGGCTTGTTATCCATTGAGTTACTGCCAATCCTTATCCAGCCCCATTTCCTTGACACTTGCAACATGCCTCTGTCGACGGGTGACAGAAGTACTCCCCCACCCCCGCCCCCCCTCTTTTTTTCTTTTCTTTTCTTTTCTTCTAGGATCAGGCAATGAAGATGGTTGTTTTCTTTTTGAATGGCCTTTGCTTTTGTGCTGCTTTTAATGAACGATTATTCCATCATCAATAGTTACTCATCATGTGCTCTTTTCTTTTCTTTTTTTTAAAAAATTTGGCTTAGTTTTTTTCATCCGAGCCTTATGCTTGTGACCCTTCAAGTCTGCCAACATATCCACCAAGCAAGGAGATGGATGCCAAGTTAAGAGACGAGGAGGCTAGAAGGTGTGTCACATTTGCCCTTTTTACTTTTTGCTGGACATACATGCGGATATAAACATGTTTGAGCCCTACCTACAACATTTACATCACATGTTTAATGGGTTACTTGAACCGTCTTGTGTCAAGTTGGGATTAGTTTTTTGAGTCATGAACCATCTTGTGTCAAGTTGGGATTAGTGTTTTGAGTCATGAATAATGAAATGTTGATATTGAACACATTCTGGATTCACATCATTCTTCATTTAACCATAACTATTGTTATTCATTTGGAACCTATCTGATAGGAACTTCCTGTGTTTTTCTTAAACTGTCATGCAGCCACTTTCTGCTATTTTCTGTGTGGTTTAGTGTTCGTTTTTTTTACCTTTTACTGTTATGAAGTAGGAATTAGCCAGAGGAAAAAAAGAAGAAAAAAGAAACTGAGACCATCAACATGTTATTGGCTAAACACTTCTGTAAACTTGAATGGCATATATCTGCATGCACTCTAACTGCTACTACTTAAACTTCCTCTTTTCAATCAAGAGACTGCACCAGTAAGCAGTAAAGGATATATTCGTCTTTGTAACTAGTTTATGTTTCTGTGTTGCATTGTCATCCTTCAGACTACGAGCTGCTGCAAAGGCCAAAGGAGAAGCAAAAAGGACTCGAGCACGGGATCGATCTCGCAGGGCTGGACCAGCACCAGAAGCTAATGCAGAGATTCAAGCGAACTTAGACGTAAGTCAAAGCTCTTTATGACTGAAGACTATGCTTGTTTTGCTTGCTATGATTTTCACCATTGAGAAATACAGAAACTGCCAAGTTGATTGTGATTATCTGATACTGTTAGGTAGTTCACTTTTTTATTTCGCCATGATAAGTTATCCTTGTTTAGGGGAAACAAGAGCTGTTCACTAACCTGTCCTGCAATGAACAATTTTTTTGCAAAGCTTGCACAAGAAAATGAGTGTCCATGAAACTCTGCCTTTTTTTCCCTTTTAGGGAAGAAATATAGACATGGCAAAATTCACTACTTCAACACTTCAAAATTGCAAGTGTCGTAAAAAGTTGAAATTAACTAGTGTTTGTATGTTGCTGACAAGGCACTAACTGGTGCCAAAGTGTCGCTGATGCCCTAGCAAAACTCTATGCATCATAGATATAGATACGTGGCATCGGACATACATGGATAGGTGGATGTCATTTTTTGTAAAAGCCCAACAACAACAACAACATAGTCTTTTGTCCCAAGCAAGTTGGGGTAGGCTAGAGATGAAACCCAAAAGAGACGAGAAACAGGGAGACATATAAAGGGACATAAAGGGCACAAGACAGAAAGAGGTCACGGTTCAGGCACGTTGATTGCCAGTCTCCAAGCGCTCCTGTCCATAGCTAAATCCTTGGAGATATTCCACTCCTTAAGGTCTCTTTTAACGGACTCGTCCCAAGTCAGTTTAGGTCAAAGTTTCGCTAGGCGGCAGGCGGAATCTAGGCGCTGACCCTTAGCCTAGGGAGTAATCGGGATTAATCGCGCCTAGGCGTTCCTAGGTGTTTTTCTAGGCGTGTTGTGTATATACTAATATATATGTATTATCTTCTAAAGAAAAAAAATAAACAACTGAATAGTGGGTCTAGATAGATAGAAAGGCTGGCCTAGATAGATAGAAAGGTCCAAGAGGCAAGGGCCCAGCCCATCTCCCACTCAGACTCCAACCCTATCCATCTCTCTGGTTCCAGCCGCACCCGCAGTCCGCAGTCCGCACTCGCCCGTCCTCATCGCGCCGCCTTCTCCCGCATCAGCCGCCGTCGCCTTCTCCCGCATCCGCCGCCGCCGCCGTCGGTTCCTCTCCCTCTCCGGCATCTCTCTCCTCTGCGCGCCCGCTGCCGCCCGCGCACGCCCGCGCTCGCCGCCGTCCACGCGCGCGGACGCTCCTCCACCCCCACCGGTCCTCTCCCTCTCCGGCATGTCTGTCTCCTCTTCGCGCCCGCCACCGCCCGCGCACGCCCGCTCTCGCCGCCGTCCGCGCACGTCCGAAGCTCCTCCGCCACCAGCAACCTTTGCCGGACGCTCCACCCCCACCGGCGCCGCCGTCGAGCTGCCGTCGCCTAGGGGTCCGTCTACCCCCATAGGCGAGGCGGGCACCCTCCGACTCGCGATTAATCGCGCCTAGGCGCGCCTAGGCGAGCGCCTAGCGGAACTATGGTTTAGGTCGACCTCTACTACTCTTTACATTATCGGCCCGCTTTAAAACCCCACTATGCACCGGCGCCTTAGGAGGCCGCCATTGGACATGTCCAAACCATCTCAACCGATGTTGAATCAATTTCTCCTCAATTGGTGCCACCCCAACCCTATTCCGAATATCGTCGTTTCGGACTCTATCCCTCCTTGTGTGCCCACAACACCAACGCAATATACGTATCTCTGATACACTCAATTGCTAGGTCAACACTTAGCACCGTATAACATCGCTGGACGAATCGCCGTCCTATAGAACTTACCTTTCAGCTTCTGAGGCACCATTTTATCACAGAGGACGCCAGAAGCTTGACGCCATTTTAACCAGCCGGCTGAAATTCTATGCCTAACATCTTCATCAATGTCGCCATCCTTTTGTAGCATCGATCCTAAATACCGAAAAGTATCCTTCTTGGCCACCACTTGCCCATCGAGACTAACGTCTCCCTCCTCATGCCTAGTCGCGTTGAAATCGCACCTCATGTACTCGGTCTTAGTCCTACTAAGTCTGAACCCTTTCGACTCTAACGTGTGCCTCCATAATTCTAACTTCCTATTAACCCCTGCCCTACTGTCGTCAACTAGCACCACATCATCAGCAAAGAGCATACACCAAGGGATATCACCTTGTATGTCCCTTGTGACCTCATCCATCACCAAAGCAAATAAATAAGGGCTCAAAGCTGACCCCTGATGCAGTTCTATTTTAATTGAAAAGTCACTGGTGTCGCTATCACATGTTCGGACAAACGTCACATCTCTGTACATATCCTTGATGAGGGTAACGTACTTAGTTGAGACTTTGTGCTTTTCCAAGACCCACCACATGACATTTCTCGTTACTGTCATATGCCTTCTCGAGGTCAATAAAGACCATGTGTAAGTCCTTCTGCTCCCTATATCTCTCCATCAATTGTCGTAATAAGAAAATCGCCTCCATGGTCGACCTATCAGGCGTGAACCCAAACTGATTTTGGTTCACTTGTCACTCTCCTAGGTGATGCTCGATAACCCTCTCCCAGAGCTTCATCGTATGACTCATCAACTTAATCCCACGGTAGTTAGTACAACTTTGAACATCTCCCTTGTTCTCGAAGATATGTACTAATATATTTTTTTATTCTTCAAGCATCTTGTTAGACCGAAAAATAAGGTTAAAAAGCTTAGTTAATCATACTATCGCTCTGGTGTCTAGGCATCTCCACACCTCAGTGGAGATACCATCAGGGCCCATCACTTTCCCTCCCTTCATCCTCTTCAAAGCCTCCCTGATCTCTGCCTTCTGAATTCTCCTCACAAAGCGTCTGTTGGTATCGTCAAATGAGTCGTCCAACTCAAGGGTAGGACCCGCATTCTTCCCATTAAACTTGTCGAAGTACTATCTTCATCTGTCCTTGATCTCCTCATCCTTCACCAGAAGTCGATCTGTCCCATCCTTGATGCACTTTATTTGGTTGATGTCCCTTGTCTTTCTCTCGCGGATCCTAGCCATTCTATAAATGTCCTTCTCCCCTTCCTTCGTGCCTAGCCACTGATAAAGGCCATCATACGCCTGACCTTTTGCTACACTCATAGCTCGCTTTGCAACCCTCTTCGCTATTTTATAGCTCTCGATGTTGGCTGCACTCTTGTCATGGTGGAGGTGCTTGAAACACTCCTCCCTAATAGCCCTTTGCACCTCGTCATTCCACCACCAGGTGTCTTTCGCTTCTCGTTTGCCTCCCCTACTCACGCCAAACACTTCCGAAGCCACCTTCCAGACATACGTTGCCATCTTTAGCCACATGTCGTCGGCATCTTCTCCTTCCCCAGGCCCCTCGCCTAGCATCCTTTCCTTAAACGTTTGCGCTGCTTTCCCTTTAAGCTTTCACCACTTCGTTCTCGCAATCTTGGCCCGTTTGTCCCGGTGGACACGTACCCGAAAGCGAAAGTCCGCCATCATAAGCTTGTGTTGAGGGACAACACACTCTCCAGGTAACACCTTACAATCAAAGCAAGCACGTCTATCCTCCCTCCTTGCAAGGATAAAGTCGATCTGGCTCGAGTGTTGTCCACTACGAATGGTCACTAGATGGGATTCTCTCTTCCTAAAGAGGATGTTCGCTATCAACAAGTCGTAGGCCAACGCGAAGTTCAAAACATCCTCCCCCTCTTGATTCCTACTACCATACCCGAACACCCCGTGCACCCGCTCGAAACCTACATTAGTCGCACCCACATGGCCGTTGAGGTCTCCTCTTATGAAGAGTTTCTCGTTGATAGGCACGGTACTAACCATGCTATCAAGATCTTCCTAAAACTGTCTCTTGATGTTCTCGCTAAGACCTACCTGAGGGGTATAGGCACTGATCACATTCAGAGCCGAATCTCCAACTACTATCCTGACCAAGATAATCCGGTCGCCTTGCCTTCTAACATCAATGACTCCATCCGTAAGGCTCCTATCGATCAAGATGCCTACACCATTCCTACCCGATGTTGTCCCCGTGTATCAAAGTTTGAAGCCATTATCCTTCACCTCCTTCACCTTCTGGCCCTTCCATTTAGTCTTCTGAACACAGAATATTTACACGTCTTCTAATTGTTGCATCGACTAGCTCTCTTAACTTACCCGTTAGGGACCCTACGTTCCAGCTACCTAGACGAATCCTAGTTGGCTCGGCTAGCTTCCTTACCCTTCGCACCCGTCGAGGAAAGTGCGAAGACCCTTACTCATTTTTCACTACACCCGGGCGTAGATGTAGCGCGCCACTAAGGTTGCGACGACCCGACCCTTGCTCATTTTTCATTGTACCCGGGTCACGATACGACGCGCCACTAAGGTGTTGACGACCCGGCCCTTGCCCATTTAACACCACACCCGGGTTCCGATGTAGCGAGTCGCTAAGAGGGTTACACCTTAACAATCTCTTGTGAGTTTTAAATCCATTAGAGTGACTGTTTTTTACTGTTGGTTCGCCAGACCTTAACACACCCTCCTCCTTTACCCGGGCTTGAGACTGGTTATGTTGAGACGACTCAAGAAAGTCTTCGAGAAAGTCCACTAAGGGGATGACGACCTGACCCTTGCCCATTTTTTGTAAAAGCCCAATACACAAATATGTTTTATTTTTTTAAAATAAATAGATAATAAGGCATATTGTAAAATTCTAAAAGCAGTAGTGGCCTATAGCAATTTTGCCAACAGTCTTGCATTTGTACTGTTTTGCTCATCTTTTCCACATTTCAATTATGTCAACACTCCCAACTGCCAAGCCTGTGAAGCACCTCCATCCAATTCTCAAAATCCAAACTTGCAAAATCACCTTTGACTTGAGGCTTCCAGGCTTGGAGGAGATCAATAGATAACTGATCCAATTCCTTTCCCTCCCAGTTCCAGTTCCAGCCGGCAGTAAAACACATACTACTGAAAGCACTCCTTGTGTTTGTTGCTGCCATCTAGTCTTGGCTAGGAAAAATCAAGCAAAGAGTATGGATTAATTTGACTAGGTATGGGGTGGGACATGGGAGAGAGGACAGGAAGGGACTAATTACTATGGGAGGGAGGAGGAAAGAGCTCCCTGCCTATTTACCACAGGCAGGTGACGCTCGTCAGAGCATCAACAAACAGGTGCCGTGTGCCTTGCGGGCGGCGGGCACCTCTGGCAGCTGATGCCTGCTTGAGCATTGCAGGCAGCTGCTTAAGGTCACCGCTGGCGCTGTTCTCTGCACAGGCTGTGTGCGGTGGCAGTTGGATGTCTGGGTGAGGAGGCCATGGCGCGGAGGGATCGAGGGAAAGAAGGTGGGGCACTGAACAACCAAACACAGCTTTGCCAGGCGTGATCTATCAATGTTCTGGGTTAGGCTGTATCCAGTAGATGGGCTGATACATATTAGCTTAAGTATCCGAAATTGTAGTATTTATTTTTGTCCCGATACTTCCTTGATATGTATCCACCACATATCTATATCAGATACGTATCCGGTATATGGGATACGGCCCCTACCTCACATATCAGGGTAACATAGGCAAAATAGGGAACAAGAGAGGGAACAGAGACAGATAGACAACAGAGAAGAAATGAAGGGCAGGATATGGGGAACCAACCAGCGGGTGGCATGGCTCTCTCTTTGCCTTCCCCCTCCTTCGTTGGCTCCTGTGCAGCTCTGCCCGCCAGATCAAGCGCGATGGCTGGCGCGGTTCTGCTCTCTCCACTGCGGTAGTGGTGATTTGGAAAGGGGAGGCAACGGTGCACCATTAGCGTAGGGGGAAGGGGATGATTTATGGCTGGCGGAGGCGCAAGGGGGCGGGGTTCGTCACTGCTCCTGGGTGGTTGCATGAGGGACTACATACACGACGCAGAAGGGGGAGTCAATTGGCCATGAGGTTGGAAGAGACAGGTGCTTTATGACTTGGAATCTTGGGTTGAACCTTAGTAGGTTAGCTGGCCAGTTGGTTCACTGCTTCTTGTGTCTGTGCCTCTGTGGTCCATTGATGGGCCTATTTTTCTTTTCTTCTCTGATATACATGACTATGGTGTCCGCCTTGCCCGCCTAAGTGCCTTACTGCCTCGCCTTAAGTGCCTAGGTGGTAATAGGATGGTGGGTTGCCACACCTTGCCTTGTTGCTTAAAGAACAGTGAAATTTTAACATAAAAATATGATCAAAATCAACATTGTTTGATTGCACTACTGCTAAGTGCTAAATAAATTGTTACAAAATCATTTGCCTCTGTATTATAGCAAAACCTTCCAAGAATTATCCCTTGTCTCTTAGTACATTTGTTATTGCTGCAAAACAGGGAGATTTATCTTTGTTTTTTTGCTTCTGACCACAAATGAGTTGTTCCAGATGAATTAACATGGATTGAAACTATAACTGATGTGTCATAAGTAAACTCAGGCGGTTTGTCACTTTCTAATGTTATTGCTTAATAGATACTAATATGCTTCCCAAATTTCTTAACAGCAGAGGCGGCGGATAATAACTCATGCGAATGCAAAGAGCAAAAGTGAGAAGTTTCCTCCTCCACATCAGGATGGAGGTACGGGTAATCCACTGGGATCCTGTCGTCACATGGAGCCTATGTTCGAGCACCAGGATGCTTCCTTCAGTACAGTAGTCCCCATAGAGAAGGGGACCTCACAAACATGGTCGGGGCCGTTGTTTGACCCAGCAGCTCTTGGGCAGTCGAGGCGGAAGAAGCAAACTACCCTAGATGCTAAGGCTGCTGCTTACTCAAAGCAGCTCCAAAAGGAAAAGGGAGGGACACGAGCCCGATAATATAGTTTCCTCTTTTTTTGGTCAGTATGTGGAGGGACCGTGGGAAAGGTTCTTCATGGCCTACAGATGAATTTTCTTGTTTTGTGTCCCTCTGGTGGTTGGAAAGCAGGCAACAGTGCTGTAGGGTGAAGTCTTCCGGATTGTGTACATGTCATGTGGTAGCGTTTCCAGTACTGTTTAGATGCTTCTAAACAAGCTGCCGTCACCAGACCTTAGGGGTTTTATTTAAGACTATGTATTTATGCTCTTTATGACAATTCAGTTGCCCATGTGTATGTATGGAGTAATTCATTGTTCTGTATGTAAAGAGACGGTGGTAGGCTTGAATTCTTAATGAATCAAGTGTGATGGCGACCTCTCACGTGACAGTGGTATAATAATTGTATAAGGTTTGGTTCTCTTACACTTGCTGGCGGTGGGTTGCTTCGCCTTTATGCTCGAGGTAGCATCCTCAACAAGAAGGCACTGTTCTTTCAGTTTTCTTGTTTATAGGAACATTTACTACCATGATTTGGTTTTCGAATTTCTCAGCCTCTAAACGATGTCACTCTATCTTAGGTTTCAAGAAGTTCCATACTAATATCTCAACTTTTTCCTGATGATAGTATTTTTTTTTCCAAAGTGGTAGTACAATATTGTTTACATGGGAAATAGGAATACATTGAAATATGTATGAACAATCTTATATTTAGGTATTTATGGGTAGAAAAACATAGAAATCAATAGAAAAGACAGATCTTGGCTGGGACACATCTAAATTATACAAGTCTTATGTAAATGATTATAGTCAGTGCTATCATAAACAATCAGTCACTCTTTGCTTACTCCCTTCGGTCCCGTTTATAAGACGCCTTCTAACATACAATGGTCTACTAAATTACACTTTGATCATTTATTTATTTTATATTATATTATTATGATTAGAAACTTGATTATAAATTAGCTGACAGTACATTTGATTATAAATTTACTAGTATCAAGTTTGTATTATAATAGTTGAAAGTTGTAAGCTATTATAAAGTTTGACTTGACATACACTAAATGTTTTATAAACTAGATCTGAAATACTATTTAGAGGTTCCATTTTAGCATATCTTATCATTACAATCACTACCAATGTTTCGTTTAGACTGTTTAAACAGTCTAACCATTTAATGGACTATTTAAACACCGATAATTACTAAAATGGAAGCAACAACGGACAAAGGCTATGTAATATCCAACTACGGTTAATTTGACTTCACGAAGCTTGTAGACATTTAACAATCATTTGGTATGATTGTTTCGGCATCTTTATTCTAATCATGGAACCACTGTCCAGGGGCAAAGCTAAATGGAGACGAAACTTGGTCTCCACCCCCTTGGTTGACGAAAATCGGATGGTTCATAGATCCCCACTAGACCTAACTAATATCTTACTGCGTTCAAGGTTATTAAGGCGGTAAGGCGATGTGCGGCGAGCTACCTCCCTCTAGACGCCTAGGCTTTTAATGCGCGTGGCAAGGCAACGCCATACACATATCTTAATATATATAATGCCACTAGAGCAGAAAATTAGACTCTAGTGAGATAACATCATCTAGACATGACCATTCAAGCAATCTTTCATCTTCATTCTAATTGCAGTCTATCAGCTGTAAAAACAAAGACGGACTTATGCACCCATAGAAACAACAAATAGCAACCAACCAGCACAGAGCAAAGTAGAAGGAGCAAAGCAGAGGAAGAAGGGGAGGAAGAGCAGAGCCGCAACAAGGAGGAGTGCAGAGCAGAGAAGAAGGAGCAGAGAAGAGGAAGAAGGGGAGGAAGAGCAGAGCCGCAGCAAGGAGGATCGTAGAGCAGAGTAGAAGGAACACCAGAGCAAAGGAAGAAGGGGAGGAAGAGTAGAGCCACGACAAGGAGAAGGAGAGGAAGAACAGAGGAAGGAGAGGGATGACATGCCTATAGAGTGGACACGAATTGAGGAGGGCGGTAGACAATCGAAGTCTAGAATGCGATCGCTGATGGGGCTGGATCCATGACTGCGGCTAGGCGGGAGTTGCGGTCACGGATGGGGGCAGTAATTGTGGCCGCAGGCGCCACTGCCATCGCTAGATTTCAGGTCCGTTGAATCTTCTCTCTCCCTAAAATGAATTTAATTCATATCTTTGTGAAGGTTGTCATTAATTACCAAAAAGGGGAGATTGAAAGCCCTAGTTTAGTTTTAGCTAATTGATGAAACCTATTGGACTAACCCTATGCTTTAAGTGTGTATCTGAGAGTCGTACGATCCGACGGTCCTACGCTAGTGATTCAACGGTCGGTTTCGGCCTCTAATGGCTAGGAGCCCTTAGGATGGCTATTTAAGTGGAAGGGCTGGCCTTGGGTGCCCTTTCTTGGCACTTTGACATATTATGCACCCCCAATAGCTAAGATATTCTACTCCCACTCCTCTTCTTTGATTGTTCATCATCCAAGTGAGTTGGGTGAGTGATCCAAGTGCATTTGCTTGACTTCTTGCATCTAATGGCACTTGGGATTGCATTTGCTATGATTTCTCTTGTTACTCTTGGTGGTTGCCGCCACCTAGACAGTTTGGAGCAGCGGGATCATTGAGCAGAGGATGGTGATTGTCTCCAGCTTCGATTGGTAGTATTGTGAGGGGTTCTTGTGCCTTCCACGTGGGAGAGCCGCAAAAGGTAACTCTAGTGGATTGCTCATGACTTGTGTACTCTCACCTTGTGTTGGTTCTTATGACGCTCTTGTGTAGGGCTAGGCATGTAAAGCCTATTGGCACATGAGCCACCAAGTGAGTGTGTCATCACAACGAGGACATAGATTGCTGGCAAGCAATTGAACCTTAGGGATAAATCTTGTGTCAATTGTCTCATTGGATTTCATATTGGACACTTGCCGGGCTTGGTATATTGATCTCTATTTCTCTTTGTATTACTTTGTCGATATACTTGTCTTGTGTAGTTGTAGCTTGCTAGTGTAGTTAGTTGTGTATTGTAAGTGCAATCAAGCCCTAATGTGGGTTTTGGTGTTGATGACCACTTAATTAGAGGGCTCATGAGATTTATCAAGATGACAAGCAAGAAAATTTATGATCGAGGATGTACATGAGATGGAGGAGCCCCTAATTACGAATAAGGATGACATCACGCTCATTGGAGGTTTAAATTATTTTATATTTTGAATTTGAGTTTAGGAAAAGCCGTACTATCAAGGGGGACTCAATAAACCTGCTAAAGTGTGCAACCAAGTGCTCAATCTTTTGTCTTTACATCCTCATATCTCAGCCAAGACAGCCATGCTTTCACTCTGCCATCTTTACTATCCTGGCCAATGCGACAATGCTGCACTCAAAGAGCGGCAGTGCCACAATTAAGTTGCAGCAGTGCCGCACTTAACTGACTGTTGGGACAAGGGGGGTTATTTATACCTCTCTCACCTCCCCAACGGTGCTCTCTTCTTCCACCTCGGTTCAGGTCAACAAAAACAGACAAGTGCTCATCTATCTCTCCTCCATTGGTGCCCTTCAAGCTCTCAAGCATCCCTTGTGATTCCACCATCTAAACTTGAGAGAAAACGCTTCAAAACTCGATTAGAGAGCGAATCCACTAATTCCCAAAGTCTAAGAGCACTTGGTTCACGTTTTAGCCTATGGCTTGCATTCTTAACTCTTGGAGCTTTGCTCCTAGACGGCTAGAGCGTCACCCGTGAGCTTGCCAATCTTGTGGCAGCCCTGGCAGGTTTGTAACCATCTCTTGCAGCTAGTAAACTTATCCCTCACCTCAAGAGTTGAGTCTCTTGACTTGAGAATGAGGAAGGGTTGCAAATCCCTAAGCCTTAGTTGCTAGCCTCAACAATGTGGACTTAGGAAAGCCTTGGTGGCGAGCTAAACCACAGGATAAATCATCGTGTCACCATGTGCTTGTTTTACTATACTTGTTGTTCATATTATTGTTGAGGTGATTTCTAGGATTTGGGGCCGATCTGCGTGTATACTCTTGTGCTACTACTTTCAGCTATTGATCTGTGAACTACTACACTGCAAGAAATTTACCCGATTTAAATTTGTGTTGGTACATTTTGAACTGTGACCAAATCTTTCTTGCAGGTGCAGCAGTGCCGCTGTCCTAGAGCGGCAGTGCCGCTGTCCCAGAGCGGCAGTGCCGTGGGTGAATCTAACATTTGCTCGAGTTGATTTTTAATAGGCCTATTCACCCCCTCTAGGCTTACTAGTGATCCTACAAGTGGTATGGAAGCAGGTTACCTTGTTACGCTTCACCATGTGAGGTATGGAGCCCGGAGGAGGAACTAGCAGCGTGAAGCCGATAGATGTTGATCCAGAGTAGGTTGATCTGCACGACACTGACAGCAGTGAGCTAAGCGTGTCGACAGCAAGCAACACCATGCTTCCACATCTTGAGGCTACCGATGTCGAAAGGGCTCTCAATGAAGATGAGAGAAGAAAGAGAAAGGAAGCTAGAAAGCTCAAAAGAGAAGCTAGAGAGAAGAAGAAGGAGCAGCAGTGGTTAGAAGACAAGAAGCAAAGAAAAGAAGAAAGAAAGCTCAAGAGAGAAGCAAGAAGAAAGAGAAGAGAAGCAAGAAGAAAGAGAAGAGAAGCAAGGAAGAAGAAAGAAGAAGAAGCAAAAGCAACCAATGCATCTTCAAGTGAGCTATCAAGTAGTTCCAAAGATGAAGATGAAGATGAGTCCTATCAAGTGATCAAGAATACAAGGAAGGACAAGAAAGGAAAGGGCAAGGATGACGATAACAACAAATATGCCGCCATATCCTTTAACTATTCCTCTATGTCTATGACTAACCATGATCGCAAGTCTTTCATCAATGTGCCCGCGGGCAAGTTACCTCATTTCGATGGGAGTAACTTTGCCAAGTGGAAGCACTTGATGAGAGCGTATCTTATAGGTCTTCATCCCGACATTTGGGAAGTTGTTTGCAATGGGTTTGAGCCACCGATTGATCCCAAGAATCCAACAATGGAAGAAATGAGAATCATTCACCTCAACGGTCAAGCCACTAGTGTGCTACTTAGTGCTTTGGATGGTGATGAGTACAATAGAGTGATTGGTGTTGATGTTGCCAAGCAAATATGGGATACTTTGCACCTTGCACATGAAGGGGCTGATAGAGTGAGAAAGGCAAGAATTGATTTGATGATGTCCAAGCTCAACTGGTTTGTTATCTTAGATGGAGAAGAACCACAAGATATGTTCGATAGATTGATGACTATGGTTAGCAAGATTAGAGGCTATGGTTGTGATGAGCTAGATGATCACAAAGTTATCAAGATTATGTTAGAGGCTTATTCACCAAGAAATGAGACCGTAGTGACTCTAATTAGAGACAAGAAGTTTGAGTACTTCACACCAAATGATGTACTTGGGAGGATCTTGACCTTTGACATGCAAAGAGAAGAAGCAAATGAGAGGAAGAAGCTTGGAGAGTTAGAAGCAAAGCTAGAAGGCATCAAGATCAAGGATGTTGCACTCAAGGCCAAAAAATCAAGCAAGCAAGGCTCTACTAGCAAGTCTAAGATCACCAAGCAAGCTTCAACAAGCAAGCCCAGAGCAACCAAGCAAGTTCAAGAAAGAGTAGAGACTACATCATCCTCAAGAGAGTGAAAATGATGATGATCAATATGAGAAGTTGATGATGTTGCTCTCTTTATGAAGAGATTTCAAAAAGGGCTAAAGAAACAAGGCTACAAGGTAGTGAAGAGAAAGTTTCCAAACAAGAAGAAAATGACATGCTACAATTGTGGTAGCACCGACCACTTCATTGCCAAGTGCCCACATGAGATCAAGGACAACAAGTACAAGAAAGACAAGAAGGAGGACAAGGCCGACCATAGAAAGAGCAGAAATATATGGGACAAGCTCACATTGGGCATGAATGGGATTCAACTATTGAGAGCTCAAGTGAAGAAGATGAGAAAGTTACAACCATAGCTATCCACAAGCCATTTTCTACACCAAGGCTCTTCAACAACATGTCCGATGATGACTACTACTCTCCTCACATTTGTCTTATGGCAAAGGGTGAAAAGGTAAAATCTAAATCCAAGGCCAAACCTCCACCTCCACCTCCTAGTGATATATCTGTAGTGATATTAGTGATAGCTCTAGTGATGATGAATCTAGTGATGAAGAAATAAACATGATAACTAAAAATTTAGATGGAAAGACCAAATTATTCATCACTAAGCTAATGGAGGATTTAGAGTGTCCAAGCCGAGCTAAAATCTAGAGAGGAAACTCTTATCTAACAAGAGGATCTCTACATTGCTAGCAAGGAAGCTCTTGCATTAGAGAGAAGTGAGGTAAAATCCTTGCTCAAGGCTTTGGCCAAAGAGTAAGGGGACCATGCTATCACAAAAAAATATTGCTCTCAAGAAAAAGTATTGTGACTTAGATGAAAAGCACAAAGAACTTGAGCTGCAATATAACATTCTTTGGGATAGCAACTCACATCCCTCTAAGGAAAAGGATACCTCTACTCCCTCCACTAGCCAAGGTTGTGGAAAATGTTATAATCTTGATTTAAATGCTTATTCCACTAACCTTACAAACATGCGAGCCATGAGAAAAGAGATTGCTAGACTCAATAAGATCATTGGTAAAGGCTGCTTGAATGGTAAGGCTCAAGCATGTGACAAGAAAGTGGATGAACTAAAAGGACCACAATTCAAGCAAGGACGACACCCCTCAATCAAGCATGGGTTCGGCCACACAAAAGGAGCCAAGACAAATGGAAGAAAGATTGTGAATGGCTATGATTGTGTGCATTTTGAGAGGAAGGACAGAATTGGTGTAGAGCAGCCTGCACAGACCATGGTAGTGCCGTGGTGAAGGGCGGTAGTGCTGCGCCCTACAAAAATGGGAAGGCTACCAATTCAGTTCCTGATCAGACTAAGCCCAAGAAGAAGGTGTCCCAGCAGAAACAGGTTCAACAGAAGCCAAAAGAATCAGTGTAGGGCACTATAAACAAGTATGCCTACCAACCAAGGTTCCCACCACCTCAACAAAGCTTGACTTCATGCTTTGTTTTGAAGAACAACAACAGTGGAAAAGTGGTTGCCAAATATGTTGGAAAGGAAACCAACATATATAGGAATACTTCTATTTGGGTTCCTAAGTTTCTTGTGACTAACATGTAAGGCCCCAAGTCTATTTGGGGACCTAAATCTAGCAAATAAACTTATTTTGTAGGCATACTCCTCTGGTGGATCAAGTTGGGTGCTTGATAGTGGATGTACAAATCATATGACCAGAGAAAGGAGTATGTTCTCATCATATTCCCCTAAAATGGGCTCAAATGAAAATATTGCCTTTAGAGACAATCCTAAGGGGGATGTGATTAGTCTCGGTAAAGTAGCTATAACCCTTGAGCATTCAATTACAAATGTTTTACATGTTGATTCGTTGAGTTACAATTTGTTATTCGTTTCTCAATTATGTGAGATGGGCTACAATTATCTCTTTATGGATAAGGGTGTAGAAGTCTTTAGAAGGGAGGATTCCTCTATTGTATTTACGGGTCAATTAAAGAATAAGCTTTACCTAGTTGATTTCAACAAAAGTAAAGCTAATCTTGAGACTTGTTTAATGGCAAAATCTAGCATGGGTTGGCTTTGGCATTGCCGACTAGCCCATGTTGAGATGAGGAACTTGGCCAAACTTTAAAAGGATGAACACATCCTTAAACTAACAAATGTTCACTTTGTGAAAGATAGGATATGTGGTGCTTGTCAAGCCGGAAAGCAAGTTGGCGTACCTTACCCACCAAAGAGCATCATGACCACCACACAACTATTGGAGCTCATACACATGGATCTCTTTGGACCGGTCGCCTACCTAAGTATCGGGGGTAACAAATATGGTCTTGTTATTACTGATGACTATTCTCGCTTCACTTGGGTTTTTTTGTTTGAAAAGTGTCAAGTTCAAGACAAAGTAAAGACATTTGTTAGAAGAGCTTAAAAGGAGTTTGGTCTTCCCATCAAGAAAGTGAGAAGCGATAATGGGACCGAATTCAAGAACACTCAAGTTGAGGAGTTTCTTGATGAAGAGGGCATCAAGCATGAGTTTTCAAGTCCATACACCCTTCAACAAAATGGTGTAGTAGAGAGGAAGAACCGGACACTCATTGATATGGCAAGGATAATGCTAGATGAGTACAAGACATTGGATCTATTTTGGTGTGACACCGTCAACACTGCTTGTCATGCCATTAACCGTCTCTACCTACACAAGAAGTTGAAGAAAACTTCATATGAGCTTCTAACTGGTAACAAGCCTAAGATGTCTTACTTTTAGAGTATTTGGGTGTAAGTATTTCATACTTAACAAGAGACCTAAAATCTCTAAGTTCGCACCTAAAGTTGATGAATGTTTTCTTCTTGGTTATAATCAAATGAGCATGCCTACCGTGTCTTCAACAAAACCTCTGGGAGAGTTGAGATTGTGGTAGATGTGATATTTGATGAATCTAATGGCACTCAAGTAGAGCAAGTTGATTCAAGTGTTGTAAGAAAGGAGGATCCACCTTGTGAAGCAATCAAGCAATTGGCTATTGGTGATATTAGACCACAAGAAGATGATGCTACTAAAGTGGAGGTTCCTCAAGTTGCTGCTACACCAATTTCTGCTGACGTGCCTAATGCTAAACAGCAATAGACACCTGCTGCAACCCCAGCACGCGACAGTGCCACACCTGTTCAGTTAGCAACAACTGATTTGACTCTAGTTCGAGGTCCCATCTTTGAATAAGAAGAAGATGAAGGTCCAAAAGATGAACAAGAAGCAGTTGAGCACCCAAGACTCAAGCAAACCATTCAACGGGATCACCCCGTTGACAATATTCTTGGGAGTCTTCGAAAGGGGGTATTGACATGTTCACATTTAGCAAATTTCTATCAATATTACTTGTTTGTTTCTCTAGTGGAACCTCTCAAGATAGAAAAAGCACTTGAAGATGAAGATTGAGTGATGGCAATGCAAGAAGAGTTGAACAACTTTGAGAGAAACCAAGTTTGGACATTAGTGGAAAGACCCAAGACGAATGTAATTGGCACCAAGTGGGTTTTTCACAACAAGCAAGATGAGAATGGCGTGGTGACAAGAAATCAGGCAAGATTGGTTGCTTAAGGTTTCACTCAAGTAGAGGGCATGGACTTTGAAGAAACATATGCACCAGTGGCATGGTTTGAAGCAATCCGAATGCTTCTAACCTGTGCTGCCCATCATGACTTCAAGCTATATCAAATGGATGTCAAGAGTGCATTCCTCAATGGCCCCATTCAAGAACTTGTCTATGTTGAGCAACCATCGGGTTTTGAAGATCCCAAGTTCCCCAACCATGTATACAAACTCCAAAAGGCGCTCTATGGGCTTAAGCAAGCACCAAGAGCATGGTATGAATGCCTTAAGAATTTCTTGCTTAAACAAGGCTTTGAAATAGGCAAAGCTGATCCTACCCTTTTCACTCACAAAGTTGGAAAAGATATATTTCTGTGCCAAATATATGTCGATGACATAATATTTGGTAGTACTAATCATGCTTTTTGCAAGAAATTTAGTAGGTCATGACCAAGAGAATTGAGATGTCCATGATGGATGAATTGAAGTTCTTCCTTAGATTTCAAATCAAGCAATTGAAGGATGGAACTTTTATTAGCCAAACAAAGCACACCCATGATATGCTCAAGAAGTTTGACATGGTGAATGCCAAGCCTATCAAAACTCCCATGCCAACCAATGGACATCTTGATCTAAACGATGAAGGGAAAGCCGTGGATACCAAGGTATATCGTTCTATGATCAGCTCTCTACTTTATTTGTGTGCATCTAGGCCCGATATTATGCTTAGTGTGTGCATGTGTGCTTGATTTCAAGCTAACCCGAAAGAGTGTCACTTGGTGGCCGTTGAGATAATCTTGAGATATTTAGTACACACTCCTAACCTTGGCTTGTGATATCCTAAGGGCTCTAAGTTTGATCTACTTGGGTATTCAGATTCCGATTACACCAGTTGCAAAGTAGATCAAAAGAGCACTTCAGGGACATGTCAATTCTTTGGATGGTCCCTAGTGTCTTGGAGTTCTAAAAAGCAAAATTATGTAGCCCTTTCCACCGCCGAGGCTGAGTATGTTACAGCCATTGCATGTTGTGCTCAACTACTTTGGATGAGGCAAACCCTTCGTGATTTCGGATATCGCATTACCAAAATCCTATTATTTTGTGACAATGAAAGTGCCATAAATCTTACAAACAATCCCGTAAGTCATTCAAGAACTAAGCACATAGACTCCCGACATCACTTCTTAAGAGACCATGAAACCAAAGGAGATATTGAAATTTGCCATGTGAGCACCGAAAAACAACTAGCCGATATCTTCACTAAGCCCCTCGATGAATCTAGGTTTTGTGCTTTGCGTAGTGAGCTAAATATACTTGATTCTCATGACATGGTTTGAATTTTAGCAAGCCTCTAATTGATCAACTAGTATCTAGGCAAAAGAATTGCAAAATTTCATATCATGCTTCAAAATGGTTTAGTAAAAGCAGCTTATGTATCATGATCATGGTCTGTATTGATTATCTATTGCTAGTCATGGTATATAGGAGATATGTGTCCATATCCTTTATAGAGAGAGTCACCTAGTTAGTAGCTAACTCCCACTATTTTGGGGAGTGCGACAGTGCCGCACCTACCATGCGGTAGTGCTAGGCTAGGCGTGTGGCAGTGCCGCACTTTGAATCTCAACCGAGATTTGGACCACAATGATTATTACTACGGGGCCCATTTCCTTTACTTCTTACCCAACCGGCCCACAAAACTCTCTCTCTCCCTCATTCTCACCCCGACACCCTGCCTGTCCCTCTTCTCCTCTCACGCCTGCACCGTCGTCGTCTTATGGCCGTGCGTTGCTGCTCCCTAGCAGTTCCACGGTGGTCATCGGCCTTCCTTCATCGACGCCGACGACTACCACCGCTCTTGCCCCGAGTAGCTTCTCTCCTTCTCTCTTCAATCCACGATTTGAAAGGTATAACCCTAGAACCAACTGAAAGCCCAAGTTTGGTTTTGGTAATCAATGACACCAAGTTGCTAATGCCATGTGTTAAGTGTTTTGAGTTAGGCATAAGCAACACATGTGATGAAGGTGTATGTGGCAAGGAGTGGTGGCCACAAAATCACAAAGAGATGGTGCATGGACATGAAATGATGATCATGGTGGAGATGCACATAAAATGAAGGACATGATGATCAAGTGAAAGAGAAGGATCTAAGAGCGCAAGGCAAAGGTATAACCATAGGGTTTTCCTTTTGCCGGTCTAAGATGAGTAGAGAAGTGATTGACCGAGTTTAGGATACATAGCTGACTATCAAGAGAGGCAATCACGGTTAGCTCGGAAATCAAGTGCCACTAGATCAATGTCTTGAGCATATGCATTAGGATCTAGTAAAGAGCTAACATAATGCCTTGGAAAATGATTGTGAAATGATAACACACATGCACATGATGGTGTACACTTGGTGGTGTTAGCACATTTGCGAAGGCGGTGGAGTTCAAGCGGTAGAGAGGGGTTTGGGTTCCTCTCTCCCTCCTGCCGAGCTTGCGAGGCGGGATTCGGCGCTTTTTGGAGAAGTGAAACGCCTATTTTCTACTGCGCCAAAAGTCAGAAAAGAAACAGAGGCGAAAGGAGGTCACTGCGTTGACTGGACGCTGCACCGGACGCGGTCACGGTTTGACCGGACGCGTCCGGTCAGTTCATCGTGGCGCGAGCGCTAGGGTTTGTGACCGGACGCTGGTCTGGCCTGACTAGCGCGTCCGGTCAGTTCAACTGGGCGTAAAAGAAAAGCGCGCGACCGGCGCGTCCGGTCCTTCACGGAACCGAAGCGTCCGGTCAAGCGTCCAGAGAGGCCGAGCGCAGTGTAGTGCCGATCGGACGCGGGCGCGTCCGGTCACGTGCGATCGGACGCGTCCGGTCATAGCTGGAGCTTACTGGAACGCGACCGGACGCTGGCACTGTCGCGTCCGGTCACTAGGTTGAGCGCGTCCGGTCAGGGCAACGGCTAGTTCTGACGCGCACTATTCACGTTTGTCGTGTAGTGACCGGACGTGTCCGGTCACCCTGACCGAAGCGTCCGGTCAGCGCGTTTTTCGCTGCGTCGTCTGTAACGGCTAGCTGCGTACCCCTTCGTTATAAATAGAGGTTGGCCGGGGTTTGAGGGCAACTCTTGCACATTTTGAGATATAGAGACATACTTTGAGCTAGAGAACAACCCCTCCACTCATCTCTTTGATTAGTTGCATATCTTGAGTGAGATTGAGTGAGATTCAAGTGCATTGCTTGAGAGTTGCATTCTAGAGGCACTTGATCTTCGAGTTGCTGCGGATTTCTTGTTACTCTTCCATGTTTCCCAATATGGTAGACGGCTTGGAGCAGCGGAGGTGATTGAGCTCACAATTGGAGATTGTTGGAGCCTTCACCAAGTGTTGTAAGGGGTTCTTGATCCTTCCCCGCGGGAGTTTGTGAATTGGATACTCTAGTGGAGCTCATGGCTTGGAGGATCCCCATCTTGTGTGCGGTTGTGCGGTGCCCGCCGAGGGCTCGACTCTTGATAGTCGATTAGCTCGCGAACCGACAAGTGGGTGTATCGCCACAACGGGGAGTAGCTTGCTGGGAAGCAAGTGAACCTCAGGATAAATTCTTGTGTCATTCTCTTCCCAAGGATTTCTCTTGTGTGATTGATTGATTGGTACATCTCATCTCTACACGGCGGTATAATCAATCAAAGCTCTTCTCTCGTATTACTTCTTGTTTCTAGCTTGTAGTTGTTGTTGTGTTTAGTGAATAGCTTTGTTATAAACTTGTGTAGGTGGCTTGCTTAATTAGTTAGAGCTAGTGCATTTGCTTCGCCACCTTTCGTACTAACGTGTGATTAAGTAATTCTTGTAGAAGTTTTTAATTAGGCTATTCACCCCCCCTCTAGCCTTTTTGGACCTTACAAGTGGTATCGGAGCCGAGGCACCGTTTATTTGAGGCTTAACAACCTACGGTGAAAAAGAAATGGCTCAATTAAGCTTGCACATCAACAACACCAAGAAGGCACCTCACTTTGATGGCACAAATTATGCATATTGGAAGGTTAAGATGACCGCACACCTAAAGTCAATCAATAGAGAAGTGTGGAAGGTCACCGAAACAAAATTTGAGGTTGCTAATCCGGAAGCACCTACACCGGTAGAGGAGAAGAAGCTCCAATGCAATGATATTGCCATTAGTGCTCTTCATGAGGCACTAGATGACAAGACATTTGAGCAAGTAAAGAACATAGAGATTGCTCATGATGCTTGGGCCAAGCTAGAAGAAACATTTGAGGGCACCGAAGGTACAAAGACCGCTAAAGCATATATCTTGCAAGAAAAATTTTCAAGCTTCAAGATGCAAGATGATGAGAGTGTACCGGAGATGTTTCATAGGTTGCAAGTCATTGTCAATGAGCTCAAGGCACTTGGTGAGGAGGTCAAGGACAATCAATTCTCTATGAAGTTCTTGAGAAGTCTACCCAAGAGATTTGATACATTGATCACCGTGCTAGTGAGGACTACATTGAAGGATTCAACTCCTCAACAAATATTTCAAGAAGTGATGACCGATGATTCATATAGAGAAGATGATGAGAAGGATGAGTTGGTCAAGAAGAAGAAGAAGGAAAATGAGAAGAAAGATGATGAAAAGAAGAAGAGTGTGGCATTCAAAGCCACCACATCCAAGAGCAAATCCAAGATTGAATCATCAAGTGATGAAGACTCAAGCTCTTGTGATAGTGATGACATTGATGAGAAGATGGCTCTCTTTGTCAAGCAATTTGGCAAATTCATGAAGAAGAAAGGCTATCGTGCAAGAAGGAGGAAGAACTCATCCAAGAAGAGTGAGCATACCATGAGATGCTTTAGATGCCATAGCAAGGACCATCTCATTGCAAAGTGTCCTTATGATAGTGATGATGAAGATGCTATCAAGAAAGAGAAGAAGAAGCAAGAAAAAAAAGCTCTTATAAGAAGAAGAATGATTCTCATGTTGCTACATGGGATAGTGATGATTCCTCAAGTGATGATGAGGATGACTACAAGAGCAAGAAGAAGGGACATGCTAGCATTGCCATCCAAGAGAAGGTCTCCCTCTTCGACACTCCATCGTGCTTCATGGCTAAGGCCGCTAAGGTATCATCCGACGATGAGAGTGATCATGATAATGCTAGTGATAGTGATAGTGATGAAGAAGAATTCACTAAAGATGAACTAATCACTATGCTAGAAGATTGCACTCAACATTTTAAAGAATCTAGAAAGGAGTGCAAGGGCTTGCTTAAGGAAAAGAAAAACCTTATGCAAGAACTTGATGAGCTTAGGGCATCTTATGAGAGTCTAAAGGTAGACCATAAGAAGCTTCAAAAGTCTCACACTAAGCTTGAAAAAGCTCATTCCTCTCTAGTTGAAAAATATGAAAACATGCCAACTAATGTTGAGAAAGCTAAAACTTGTAACATAGGCATATCATGTGATATAATTGATGAAACTTTTCATAAGCCTATTATTGTTGCTCTCACTAATCCTTCATATAGCTCATCTACATCATCCTCATCTAGTAGTGATGGTTTCACTTGTGACTCCACACTTATAGTTGAGAATGAACATCTCAAGAAGGAGGTAAAAGAGCTCAATCACACGTTAGCTAAGGCTTATGGTAGTGAGGACCGCTTGCTTATGTGCTTGGGTAGCCAAAGAGCGTCTCTCTACAAAGAGGGATTGGGCTATAACCCCAAGAAAGGCAAGGCCGCTTTTGCTCCTCACAAGACTCGTTTTGTGAAGAACAATGGTAGCTATTGCAAAAGTTGCAAGCAAGTTGGTCACATAGAGCAACAATGCATGAACAAGAAATCAAATGCTAATGTATCCTCAATTAAGTTTAATTCTTTCTATATGCTTACCAAGGGTACAAATGGTGTTCATGCTAAGTTCATTGGTGCACCATGGATGGTCTCAAAGAAGAAAGCCATTTAGGTACCAAAGAGCTTAGTCTCTAACCTTGGAGGACCCAAACAAGTTTGGGTACCTAAAAAGAATTGATCTTGTCTTGTAGGTCAATTACAAAGCCGGAGGAAGGCATTGGGTGCTTGATAGTGGGTGCACTCAACATATGACCGGGGATTCTTGTATGTTCAAATCTATTGATAGAAGTCAAAATGGTGGTTTTGATGCTATCACTTTCGGCAACAACAAGAAAGGCAAGGTCAAGGAGCTTGGTAAAATTGCTATCTTAAATGACATGAGCATTTCTAATGTGTTGCTAGTTGAGAGCTTAGATTTCAATCTTTTATCGGTGGCACAACTTTGTGATCTTGGCTTCAAGTGCATATTTGGTAGTGATGATGTTGAAGTCATAAGTGTTGATGGATCAAACTTGATATTCAAAGGATTTAGACATGGTAGCTTATACTTGGTTGACTTCAATGATAGTGAGACACAATTGACATCATGCTTGCTTAGTAAATCTAGTATGGGTTGGTTATGGCATAGAAGGCTTGGTCATGTTGGAATGAAACAATTGAACAAACTTTTGAGGCATGACTTAGAGGATTGAAGGATGTCACCTTTGAGAAGGATAAACTATGTAGTGCTTGTCAAGCCGGCAAACAAGTTGGAAATTCACATCCTAGTAAAAGTGAAATAAGCACATCAAAAGCATTTGAGCTATTGCACATGGACTTGTTTGGGCCAACAACATACACTAGCATTGGTGGCAACAAGTATGGTTTTGTGATTGTGGATGACTACACTAGATACACTTGGGTGTTCTTTCTCTATGACAAGAGTGATGTTTATGATCTATTCAAGTCTTTTGTCAAGAGGGTGCAAAATGAGTTTGAGACTACCATCAAGAAGATTAGAAGTGACAATGGTAGTGAGTTCAAGAACACAAGAATTTAAGATTTGTGTGATGATTTTGGTATTGGACATCAATTCTCACCAACATACACTCCTCAATCAAATGGTGTAGTTGAAAGGAAAAATAGAACCTTGATTGATATGGCTAGATCAATGCTTAGTGAATACAATGTTAGTCATTCATTTTGGAGTGAAGCTATCAACACGGCTTGCTATTGTAGTAACCGTCTCTATTGCCATAGGAAGCTTGGAAAGACACCATATGAACTATTGAATGGAAGAAAGCCCAACATTGCATACTTTAGAGTGTTTGGTTGCAAATGCTATATTCTCAAGAAAGGCATTAGGTTGAGCAAGTTTGAAAAGAAATGTGATGAAGGGTTCTTACTTGGTTATTCTACCACAAGCAAATCATATAGAGTTTGGAATCTCACAAATGGCACCTTGGAAGAAGTTCATGATGTTGAGTTTGATGAAACCCAAGGGTCTCAAAATGAAGCTCAAAACCTTGATGATGTGAGAGGAGATCAATTGTCAAATGCAATGAAGAACATGGACATTGGTGATATAAGGCCGATGCAAGTTGATGATGATGATATTCATGTGATCAACCAAAGTGTGCAAATTGATACAAATCAAGCAAGCTCTAGTGGTTCTCATGATGAAGCTCAAGTTCAAGGTCAAACAAGTGGAAGCCATCAACTCCCAATACTCCAACCTACTAGTATTGCAAGAGATCATCCATTGGACCAAATTATTAGTGGAATTCAAAGTGGTGTTCAAACTAGATCAAGATTAGCATCATTTTGTGAGCATTACTCATTTGTCTCATTAGAAGAACCAAAGAAGATAGAAGATGCATTGAAAGATTCTGAGTGGGTAAATGCCATACATGAAGAACTAAACAACTTCACTAGAAATCAATTTTGGAAACTTGTTGAAAGGCCAAAGAAATACAATGTGATTGGTACTAAATGGGTCTTTAGAAACAAGCAAGATCAAGATGGCATGGTTGTGAGGAACAAAGCAAGATTAGTAGCACAAGGATACACTCAAGTTGAGGGTCTTGACTTTGGAGAGACATATGCACCGGTTGCAAGATTGGAAGCCATTAGAATCTTATTAGCATATGCTTGTGCACACAACATCAAGCTCTATCAAATGGATGTCAAGAGTGCATTTCTCAATGGCTACATCAATGAAGAAGTTTATGTTGAGCAACCTCCCGGTTTTGAAGATGACAAGAAGCCCGACCATGTTTATAAGCTAAAGAAGGCATTGTATGGTTTAAAGCAAGCACCTAGAGCATGGTATAAGAGATTGAGGGATTTTCTTCTCTCTAAAGGGTTCAAGATGGGAAAGGTTGACACCACTCTCTTCACCAAGAAGCTTGGAAATGACTTGTTTGTGTTGCAAATCTATGTGGATGATATCATTTTTGGATCAACAAATCAAGATTTTTGTGAAGAGTTTGGAAATATGATGGCTAATGAGTTTGAGATGTCTATGATTGGAGAGCTTAGTTACTTCCTTGGACTTCAAATCAAGCAAATGAAGAATGACACTTTTGTAAGTCAAGGCAAGTACATCAAGGACATGATCAAGAAGTTTGGATTGCAAGATGCTAAGCCAATGAGTACACCAATGGGCACAAATGATCAATTGGGTATTGATGATAGTGGAAACATGGTAGATCAAAAGCAATACCGGTCTATGATTGGAAGTTTGCTCTATGTCACCGCTTCTAGGCCGGATGTGATGTTTAGTGTGTGCAAGTGTGCAAGATATCAAGCTTCACCTAGAGAAAGTCACTTGAAAGCAACCAAGAGAATATTGAGATATCTCAAGGGCACTCATGATGTTGGATTATGGTTTCCAAAGGGGTCTAATTTTGAGTTGATTGGATATTCGGACTCCGACTATGGAGGATGCAAGATTGATAGAATGAGCACAAGTGGCACTTGTCAATTGCTTGGAAGGTCTCTTGTTTCATGGTCATCAAAGAAACAAAATAGTGTTGCACTATCTACTGCCGAGGCCGAATACATTAGTGCCGGTAGTTGTTGTGCACAATTGCTTTGGATGAAAGCCACCTTGAATGACTTTGGAATAAACTTCAAGAATGTGCCATTGTTGTGTGACAATGAAAGTGCTATCAAGATGACTCAAAATCCGGTACAACATTCAAGAACCAAGCACATTGACATAAGGCATCACTTCATAAGAGACCATCAACAAAAGGGTGATATTAGCATTGAGAGCATTGGCACCGAAGATCAACTAGCCGACATTTTTACAAAGCCACTTGATGAAAAGAGATTTTACAAGTTGAAGAATGAATTGAACATACTTGACTTCTTCAACTTGAAATGAGTGTACCCCCACATTCTTATATGACATGCCTCTCCTCCAACATAGCAAGGTAAAGTTGTTTGGCATATCATTCATACTTTGCTAAGGACATGGTTAGAACATATAGACATATTTGCATGACAAATAGGCTCATTCATGAAAATCAAATGATTTTGATGTATATATGGTACCACTATTGCTTCTATGTTTGATTGATCTAGTGGTAGCATATGACATGTTTATGGGCTTGCAAACCTAGTGTTGAATCTAGAAAATGAGCTCATGATGTGTAACTCAACATGGTCAAGATAACCCTTATACTTTATGAGGTGTGAAAAAGCTTGTCCTTGGATCAAACCGAATTACATATTCTAGGCAAGTAATCTAGATTGAACCATAATTTGGACTCCCTCATAATTGATTGACTTATCTCTCACTAAAATTGGCACCTTTTTGGTGATTGTTGACAAAGGGGGAGAGAAAAGTCACAAAGATATTGCAAAGAGCGAGAAAGATATAGTAAGGGGGAGAGAAAAGATATAGTGAGGAGGAGACAAATTAAATTTGAGCACATAAGTAGGGGGAGCAAGCTCATGGATTATTTGTTGCATTTGTATGTGCATTAACATGATGAAATGTTGCATTGCAAAGTTTAATTTCGATATTCATGATTGAATGGTGCATGCTAGATATAGAACTTGAATGATGTTTTGTTAATAGTAGCTTTACATGTGGCATCTAGACACCTTTGCTTTTAATGTTGATCTCACGAAGTACTTTAGTGTTTGTGATCTTTACAAGTGATGTATTACAAGTGGTGTCTAGCTACTTCGATGCTAAGGATGGTATATAAAGGCAACTCCGACTGGTATCACGCTTCAAAGGTCCATTCTATATACCTTATCATCAATTTGATAGTAGTAACTCTCCCAAAATTCAAATCCATACATATGTGCACAATTGAACCAAACTCATGGAAGCACATATGTAGGGGGAGCTAATACTATCGAAATTGAAAATTGATTTCATTTCATATCTTTGTGATGGTTGTCATCAATTACCAAAAAGGGGGAGATTGAAAGCCCAAGTTTGGTTTTGGTAATCAATGACACCAAGTTGCTAATGCCATGTGTTAAGTGTTTTGAGTTAGGCATAAGCAACACATGTGATGAAGGTGTATGTGGCAAGGAGTGGTGGCCACAAAATCACAAAGAGATGGTGCATGGACATGAAATGATGATCATGGTGGAGATGCACATAAAATGAAGGACATGATGATCAAGTGAAAGAGAAGGATCTAAGAGCGCAAGGCAAAGGTATAACCATAGGGTTTTCCTTTTGCCGGTCTAAGATGAGTAGAGAAGTGATTGACCGGGTTTAGGATACATAGCCGACTATCAAGAGGGGCAATCACGGTTAGCTCGGAAATCAAGTGCCACTAGATCAATGTCTTGAGCATATGCATTAGGATCTAGTAAAGAGCTAACATAACGCCTCGGAAAATGATTGTGAAATGCTAACACACATGCACATGGTGGTGTACACTTGGTGGTGTTAGCACATTTGCGAAGGCGGTGGAGTTCAAGCGGTAGAGAGGGGTTTGGGTTCCTCTCTCCCTCCCACCGAGCTTGCGAGGCGGGATTCGGTGCTTTTTGGAGAATTGAAACGCCTATTTTCTACTGCGCCGAAAGTCAGAAAAGAAACGGAGGCAAAAGGAGGTCACTACGTTGACTGGACGCTGCACCGGACGCGGTCACGGTTTGACCGGACGCGTCCGGTCAGTTCATCATGGCGCGAGTGCTAGGGTTTGTGACAGGACGCTGGTCTGGCCTGACCAGCGCGTCCGGTCAGTTCAACTGGGCATAAAAGAAAAGCGCGCGACCGGCGCGTCTGGTCCTTCATGGAACCGGAGCGTCCGGTCAAGCGTCTAGAGAGGCCGAGCGCAGCGTAGTGCCGATTGGACGCGGGGCGCGTCCGGTCACGTGCGATCGGACGCGTCCGGTCGCAGCTGGAGCTTACTGGAACGCGACCGGACGCTGGCACTGTCGCGTCCAGTCACTAGGTTGAGCGCGTCCGGTCAGGGCAACAGCTAGTTCTGACACGCACTGTTCACGTTTGTCGTGTAGTGACCGGACGCGTCCGGTCACCCTGACCGGAGCGTCCGGTCAGCGCGTTTTTCGCTGCGTCGTCTGTAACGGCTAGCTGCGTACCCCTTCGTTATAAATAGAGGTTGGCCGGGGTTTGAGGGCAACTCTTGCACATTTTGAGATATAGAGACATACTTTGAGCTAGAGAACAACCCCTCCACTCATCTCTTTGATTAGTTGCATATCTTGAGTGAGATTGAGTGAGATTTAAGTGCATTGCTTGAGAGTTGCATTCTAGAGGCACTTGATCTTCGAGTTGCTGCGGATATCTTGTTACTCTTCCGTGTTTCCCGATACGGTAGACGGCTTGGAGCAGCGGAGGTGATTGAGCTCACAATTGGAGATTGTTGGAGCCTTCACCAAGTGTTGTAAGGGGTTCTTGATCCTTCCCCATGGGAGTTCGTGAATTGGATACTCTAGTGGAGCTCGTGGCTTGGAGGATCCCCATCTTGTGTGTGGTTATGCGGCGCCCGCCGAGGGCTCGACTCTTGATAGTCGATTAGCTCGCGAACTGACAAGTGGGTGTATCGCCACAACGGGGAGTAGCTTGCCGGGAAGCAAGTGAACCTCGGGATAAATTCTTGTGTCATTCTCTTCCCAAGGATTTCTCTTGTGTGATTGATTGATTGGTACATCTCATCTCTACACGGCGGTATAATCAATCAAAGCTCTTCTCTCGTATTACTTCTTGTTTCTAGCTTGTAGTTGTTGTTGTGTTTAGTGAATAGCTTTGTTATAAACTTGTGTAGGTGGCTTGCTTAATTAGTTAGAGCTAGTGCATTTGCTTCGCCACCTTTCATACTAACGTGTGACTAAGTAATTCTTGTAGAAGTTTTTAATTAGGCTATTCACCCCCCCTCTAGCCTTTTTGGACCTTACACCAACCCGATCTATGCAGTATGAGCTTCTCTGTGATGGATTCGGTTTCCTAGTGGTAGTATGAATGAATTGGAGGGAGATTTGATGAAAAAAATGGACTCAAAATATTGATTCATGGGTGGAGGCACACATCCCGTGCGGCAGTGCCGCACTTAGCAGCGGCTGTGCTACGCCCTGCAGTTTGAAACTACACCTGATTGTGACTTTCCATAGATGAATCGATGTGTTAATTGGATTTGTTCACCACATGCTCTCTCCCACTCAAAATGCTATCATTATTCTCATCCATTACGTGACCTCATATTTGTATCTTGAACTATGAGCTATGGAATTGTCTAGTGATTTGGAAGGACAGTTGAAGAGTAGATTTGGTAAGAAAGAAGAAGTAGGTCATGAGTTTGTGGAGATGCAGAGTGCGGTAGTGCCGCTCTTAGAGTGCGGCAGTGCCGCTCTCAGAGTGCAGCAATGCCACACAACCTGAAGCAGTATTGCCCAAGTGATCTCTCAAATTCATGATCTAAATCTTTTTACTTATCAAGACTATTCTACATGTGTTTTTCTATCTCTCATTCATACAGTTTCTTATCTAGTTCTGCCTTATGCATAGATGGAGCATGGAGATGATGACTGAAGGGGGAAGAGGAAGATGGTTGAGCCAAGAGACAAGGATCCCTCTCGCCGTGGTCGTGGAAGATCAGCAGCAACTAGCAGTAGTGTAGCTCCGAGGGGACGTGGTGACAGGGGGAGGCGTGAGCAGTACATTGAAGATGAGGAGAGGTTGGAGATGACTGGACACACCACTGATGCCTGTCCTGACACCCCTCTACACCTAACAGAGTTTGACAGAGCCTACATTAGAGAGTTTGATGGGGGAGATGCTTATGAGAGCTCCAGATGACTCTCGTCAACATCGTATCATCAACTATTCCAAAAGTTAGAAGTTGGTTGAAGAGGCAAGACAGATAAATCCTTATGCAGTGCGGAAGGATTTGGGCATCGACTACAGGTTTTGGAATGAGTTTCATTCCAACTTCTATGCCACTATTATTCTTGGTGCGAGGAAGACCAAGGAAGATGCAGTACATTGATTGGGATGAGATGTAGGACAAGGGGGAACTTGAGTTTGACAAGGTGGTCAAGGTCTGTGACCGCTTTGAGCTCTCTGACATCATAGGATTCCAGTACCATTGGAATGAGGAGGTACTTGCTCGTTTCATGCTACCTACTTCTATGATCAGTCCATTGATGAGATACATTCGATGACAATGGTTAACACTACCATGTGGACTTTGTCACTTTCAGTCAAATTCTAGGTTTTAGGGAAGAGCATTGGACCTACACTCACATTCATGATGAGCCCAGAGTAGAGATCCATGACATCAAATATATGTGGAGAGACACTAGGACTGCTGATGGCAAGAGGAGTGGGCTATAGAGTTACTATTACATCATGAACAACCTCATCAAGAACACTCTCAATCCCAAGGATGGAGCTGCCTCGGACATAAATGGATATGTGAGGAATGTGTTAGCTCGCTTTGCTCTAGGTGGGGACAAGTTCAATGTCCCTCAGTTTATTTGGCATGAGCTAAGGCTTGCTACGGAGGATGGGAGGAAGGGGCTGCCCTATGCTCCATATCTCATGTTCTTGATTGAGAGGGTCACAGGGATTAGCTTTCCAAAGGATAGGATGTACACCATATACAAGATTGAGAAGACCTAGCCCGCTGCAGCTAGCTAGGCCATGGGAGGCTCCTATGCTCATGAGGACATTCTTGAATCCTCCCACTCTAGGTCTCGAAAACAAAACAAGATGAAGAAGTTTGGAAAATGGCTCAAGGCAATCTTTAGGATGTGTACATATGCAGCTGAGTGAGCCTATGAGACCTAGTTGGAGTAGCGTGAGCAGCGAGGAGATAACCTTCCACCACTTCCTCCACCACCACCTCCTCCGCAGTATGACCTTCCTAGTCTTTCAGACACAGATTCAGATAATGATGATGATGAGGAGGTTTAGCAGGGAGATGACGCGGGATGGCAGGAGACCCCCACTGGGTACTCTCAGAGATAGGGGACGAGATGTTCTAGTCACTTCACCGCCACCACTCACCGACAAGGACGTGCCCGTATTGACTCTGACGATGACGGTGATGTTGATGGTGGTGCCGGGAGTGCTGCTGGAGGTGATGGTATTGATTGGGAGAACTTGCAAGGAGATGATGAGTGAGTGTTGATCCTTCTTCTTTTCTTAGCTTTTTGGAGCTTTATGACGCCATGTGTTCACTGTTGTGCTTCATGACATATCCGCTAAGAGTTAGTTGTTAGGTTGAGAGTTTGAGAGTCGCTCAAAATTCTATTTGTGTAATAATGCTACCTATTTGACTGTATTTGTATTGAATATGGACATGTATCGTTTGTATGGTTAGCTGTCATCCTATTGTGCTAGATTGTTTATCTTTTCTTATATATACTGTTGTGTGGTGCTTGAGTTAACCTGTGCTATTGCAGTAGGTGCGGCAGTGGCACACTCCAGGCCCGATAATGCCGCTCTGTGGCAGTGGCACGGCTAAGGTGCAGTAGTGCCACACCCAGCTGCTGCAGCAATCCTTTATGTGCATGAATTCTCATTTGTATCACACTTATATCTGTGACACAGTGTGCAGCACCCCACAGGAGGGATGGATGTAGGGGGAGCCCCAGCACCATAACCAAAAATGTGAATTTTGGTCTCTAAACGCCAAATTAGGAATTTAAATCTCTATTCACATATTTAGGGGGAGGCTCTACACCCATGGCTCAAAAATCTTAGTTTACGTTTCATATGTTTTGTAAGCTCTAATTGGGTTGTCATCAATCACCAAAAAGGGAGAGATTGCAAGTGCAATCATGCCCTATTATGGGTTTTGGTGTTGATGACCACTTAATTAGAGGACTAATGTGATTTATCAAGATGACAAGCAAGGAAATTTATGATCAAGGATGTTACATGAGATGAAGGAGCCCCTAATTACGAATAAGGATGGCATCACGCTCATTGGATGTTTAAATTATTTTATATTTCAAATTTGAATTTAGGAAAACCCGTACTATCAAGGGAGACTCAACGAACCTATTAAAGTGTGCAACCAAGTGCTCAATCTTTTGTCTTTACATCCTCATATCTCAGCCACTAGAGTTGCCTTTGGCGCAATCCACTAGAGTTGCAACACGCGCAATCCACTAGAGTTGCCTTTGGCGCTTCGCCGGGGAAGGCACAAGAACCCCTCACAATCACCGGAAGGTGACCAAGGACAATCATCAACTCTTGCCACAACTCCTCCGCTGCTCCAAGCCGTCTAGGTGGCGGCAACCACCAAGAGAAACAAGAATCCCGTAGCTCAAACAATCCCCAAGTGCCACTAGATACAAACTCATAAGCAAATGCACTTGGAATCACTCAATCTCACTTTGGATTAGCAACCAAGTAAGAGAGATGAGTGGGAGGGAGTATGCTCAGCCTAGAGGATGTCAAGATGATCAAAATGCCAAGCACATTCCCCAAGAGCCGGCCACCAACTATTTATAAGAGCCTCCAAAGAATAGAGTCGTTAGGCTCTTCACTGTGCCTTCTGCGTGGCGATCGGACACACCGGTAGGGTTGATCGGATGCAACCTTAGCATCCGGTAGCTACGCGACAAGTCAGCGGATGGGTGCCACATGTCCTCGTTCAAACCTCGCCCATCCATCTTCATCGTTCAACTGGAACAACCCTCGCGCTGTTAAGTGATGACCAGATGCGTTCCTCAGAGTGACCTAACTTAGGTCTGCAGAGTCTGGTCGAGTCCAGTAAGCTCCCAGAGTGCCTTTTTTGTGACAGGACGCAACCAGTGTTCGATCAAGCCACCAAGGTGCTGCTCCACGCACGCGACGCTGACATCAGAACTGACTGGACGCTTAGGCCTACGTCCAATGCTCACGACACCAGCGTCCGGTCGATGTTTCTTAGCGAGAAACACCACCGTGACTTCGCCACCTCTTCAACCCTTGCACAAAAGTGCTAACCACCTTGTATATCACATTGTGCACGTGTGTTAGCATGTTTTCACAAACATTTTCAAGGGTTATGTTAGCTCACTCTAGGTCCTAATGCATATGCTCATATGAATTGACCTAGTGGCACTTGATAGCCGTTTTAACTGTGACATTCTCCTCTTCATAGTACGACTATCGATCCTAGGTCACTCACACCCTCTATGGTGTCTTAAGTGCAAAATAAACACCTATTGATACCTTTGCCTTGATCAATTTGTTTTTGTTTTTCTCTTTCTTCTTTTCCAGTTGAGCCCTTGATCATCTTGTGGTCAACACCATCATCACCATGATCCTTCTCTAGGCTCCACCACTTGGTATGGGACTTATCATTTTATGTCTACACACTTGGCACATTGATTAGTCCCTAGGTTTCATCAGTTATCCAAAACCAAACTAGGGCTTTCAATCTCCCCTTTTGGTAATTGATGACAACCCTTTTACAAAGATATTATGATAAAGATCTTTTGGGTCCATGTTGCTTGCCCATGCATTTTACTATGTGTAAAGGATATGGACAATGTTTATGAACCTGAATTAGTAGCAATTACTCTCCCTACATATGTGCTAAGAGTTTGGATTTGAAAGCTTGCACATATGCTTAGATAGGAAAGATAGGAGTCAATTTCTACCAAATGATGCTAAGGTTTAAAGAATGGACCTTTGAAGCGTGATATAAATCGGTGTTGACAATATACATTATCCTTAGTACCATTAGTAACTAGACATTCATAAAAACTAGATAACCCCATGAGATCAACAATATAAGCATGACTCTAGTACCACTTGTGAAAGCAAAAGTCTTAGTTACTTTACCTATGCATGCTAGTTTTTCATTTCATCAATCAAACCTACAACTAGCATACACCACACAAGCAAGGTACCGGAGAGAAAGCTAAAGCTTATGCAAGTAAACATATGTAATGCACATCCAAATGCAACATACAAGTTTATGAGCTTGCTCCCCCTACTTATGTGCTTCAAATTTTAATTGATCCCTTCCTTTCTTTATCACTTTTCACTTCTCCCCCTTCGGTCATATCTTTGGAAATTATCTCTCCCCCTTTGTCATTAATGACCACAAAAGGTGAGCTCAAATTTTAGGGTTGTGTGAAACCATGATAAGTGAGGATCATCTTTCCAAATTTGGTTCAATCTAGATTACTTGCAAAAGATATTTAACTCGGTTTGAACCAAGCGCAAGCTTCTTCACACCCCCAAATAGGACCATGTTGAGTTAAACACTTATAGCTTATTTTCTAGATCAAACACTAGGTTCACAAGCCCACAACATGTCGGATGCTACCACTAGATCATTTCAAGCATACAAGCAATAGTGGTACCATACAAGCATTAAATTCATTTAATTTTCATGAATGAGCCTAAGACATGATAGGAATGACTAGATGCACTAAACAAGTCCTTAGCAAATGATGAATGACATGTCAAACAACTTTATCTTGCTTTGCTGAAAGGAGAGGCATGTCATATAATGGGGGTGTATCAACACATATTTGAGAAGTCAAGTAAGTTCAATTTATTCCTTAGCTTGTAAAACCTCTTCTCATCAAGTGGCTTGGTGAAGATATCGGCAATTTGATCATCGGTGCCAACACTCTTAATGCAAGTGTCCCCTTTTTGTTGATGATCTCTTATGAAATGATGGTGGACATCAATATGCTTTGTTCTTGCATGTTGAATCAGATTGTTGGTGAGCTTCACGGCACTTTCATTGTCATATAGCAATGACACTTGTTTGAACTTGATTCTGAAATCATTTAAGGTGGCCTTCATCCAAAGAATTTGTGCACAACAACTACCGGCGGCAATGTATTCGGATTCGGCAGTTGAAAGTGCAACACCATTTTGCTTCTTTGATGACTAAGAAACAAGTGATCTTCCCAATAGTTGATATGTGCCCGATGTGCTTCTCTCAACCTTGCATCCCGCATAATCGGAGTCCAAATATCCAATCAACTCAAACTTTGCTCCTTTGGGATACCACAATCCAACATTTTGTGTATGTTTTAAGTACCTCAATATTCTCTTTGTAGCCTTCAAATGACTTTCTCTTGGTGAGGCTTGAAATTTAGCACACATGCATACACTAAACATCACATCCGCCCTTAATGCGGTCACATAGAGTAGGCTTTCAATCATGGACCAATACATCTTTTGTTCTACCATATTGCCACTTGTATCACTATCCAAGCTTTTATTTGTCCCCATTTGTGTACTAATTCTCTTTGCATCCTCCATACTAAATTTTTTGAGCATGTCTTTGATGTACTTGCCTTGACTCATAAATATACCATTCTTCAATTGTTGGATTTGGAGACCAAGGAAGTAACTAAGCTCTCCAATCATAGACATCTCAAACTCATTTGCCATCATCTTTCCAAATTCCTCACAAAACTCTTGATTTATTGATCTAAATATGATATCATCAATATAGATTTGCAACACAAATAAATCCTTTCTAATCTTCTTGGTGAAGAGAGTGGTGTCAACCTTGCCCATGATGAACCCTTTAGAGAGTAGGAAATCCCTCAACCTCTCATACCATGCTCTTGGTACTTGCTTCAAACCATATAAATCCTTTCTCAACTTGTTAACATAGTTGGGCTTCTTTTCATCTTCAAAACCGTGAGGTTGTTCAACATACACAAGCTCATTGATGTACCCATTAAAAATGTACTTTTCACATCCATTTGATATAGCTTGATATTGTGTGCACAAGCATAGGCTAACAAGACCCTAGTTGCTTATAATCTTGCAACCAAGGCATATGTTTCTCCCAAGTCAAGACCTTCAACTTGAGTATCCTTGAGCTACTAATCTTGATTTGTTCCTTACAACTATCACATCTTGATCTTGCTTGTCGCGAAAGACCCATCTATTTCCAATCACATTGTGTCACTTAGGCCTCTCAACTAACTCACATACTTGATTTCTTGTGAAGTTGTTTAGCTCTTCATGCATAGCATTGACCCAATCAACATCCTTCAAAGCTTCATCTATCTTCTTAGTTTCAATGGATGACACAAATGAGAAGTGTTCACAAAATGATGCCAATCTTGATCTTGTTTGTACACCTCTTGAGATATCACCAATTATGGAGTCCAATGGATGATCCCTTGTAACATTGGTAGGTTGAAGCACTTGCACTTGATTGCTTGCATTTGATTTATCATTTGGTGGAGATGATGTACTAGCCACTTGTTGATCTTGCACTTGAGATAATGAACTAGCTTGATTTTGATCACGAGAATCACTAACTTGCACATTTGAGTTAGAGAGCATTTGATCTTTGTCATCTTCAACTTCAATCACTTCTCTAGGCCTTATGTCACCAACATCCATCTTCTTCATTGCATTTGCCAATTGAGTGCCCCCCACATCATCTAGATTTTTATCTTCCTCTTGAGAGCCATTGGTTTCATCAAATTCCACATCATGAACTTCCTCAAGAGTACCACTAGCCAAATTCTAAACTCTATAAGCTTTGCTAGTAGTGGAGTAACCAAGCAAGAAGCCTTCATCATATTTGTGGCAAAACCGCCTGAATTAACACACTTTTAGAGGTGCTGTCTTCCACTAGACACTAAGCACCCCAAAAGTGAGCCAAGTCAAGCAGTTCTGTCGAGCACACCCAACGGGAGAATTCGAAGCGTTCCACAATTTTACACCTGGGATCCAATAATGAGTACAAGCTTACAATACTTAATCCATTTCATACAACAAGGGTCTCAGAAATTCTTTATTACAGTACCAAAGTTTAGAGTACAGTAAATTAAACAGCGAAAATAAACATCTAGCGGAGCGGTATAAGGATCCGTCTGTGCCCACCAGAAGAATCCTCCACACAACAGCTAGCTTCTAAAGCAGCACCTGCAATAAGGGTAAATAAACCCTGAGTACACAATGTACTCGCAAGACTTACCCGACTGAGAATATAATTCTTGACTCTCAAAGATTATGATAGGCTTTATGGCTTGTGGTTCTTGTTTGCGGAAAGCAATACTAAGGGTGAGTCCTTATTTCATTAGATTATTAGCAGCCATGTTAAATTTATTTTCTCACCTGCTATGTAAGCACCTGTTCTATCATCAACAAGGGTGGAGCAATCAGAAGCATTTTTCCATCTTTCATATGTCAGTTCTTACTACGGTGCCAGATCGTAGTCAAGACGTACCGTCATGTAGAAACGGCGATTCACGAATCAATATGCCCAGCTGGGTACCCCAAAAAACACACGCCTCGCCCGCACCCCAGGCACGAGCGAGACCAACCTGTTCCACTCCTGTCATGGGTTCTAGGTCCCCGTCCAAACTTGGACTCCAAGCCCCCCACACTTGAGGCCCCCCAGCCTCAAAGTGGTGCTTAGACCTCCACCTATCCCCGCCTCCAATCAGTCGGTCCGAAAAGAGCCGGAGCCCATGACAAGAGAGTAACAAGCCTCCCCGCTCCCATAAGCAAGTATATGCTCAGGATAATAAATCTGTGACTTGACCAGGGTCCATGCAACATACGGTCCTTAATCGACACGAACAGGGAAATAGTGCAACCAAGCTATGCCCCGTGGCCGTGGGACATAACCTGTTACACCCACCAATACTCATACCATATCCCTGCCCGGTCACCATTTCTTTTTCCATCATTTCATCATGAATGTAATAATAATAATAACCATCTATTGTGAGTAACGACAGGTTACTCATGCTACCGATAAACCTAAGCAAAGCAGCTACACGATCCTGTACTAGTAAGACTCATGGGTAGATATAGATATATGCATGTGGGTATCATAAAATTCCTGTAACTTAAATGCACAACATTTATATATATAACGATTTGCAAAATAAGGGTTATGCACCGGGGCTTGCCTTGGGCAGGCGGGGTGTCAGTGAAGTCAGTCAGTGATGGCTCCGGGATCTCCTCTGGTATGAGAATCTCCTCCTCGTACTCCTCGACGATCTCCTCGTACTCCTGATCTCCCGTGGTGACGAACTCCACCAACTCGTTCTCTACATGCATGCGATGATGATGCAACAATTTAGTATTTAGGCAACAACAACTCTTAAAATTAGAACACATAAACTATACTAACAAGATAGCTCTAATGGCCAAGCTATTAACTATCTATCACCCTTGTCAAACTAAGATTAAGCTTACCACCAAGCGTTTTATTTATAAATCACTACTATGTTCTCATTCCTTTTAATTGTTAAAATATATATAGCTACATACCTAATAGTCTTGTTTAGGGCTATAAAATTTACAGCAAGTACATAATAGCTCCAAGAATCTACTATAAAATTCTCAAGGTCACCGCTATCATGGTTTTACCACAAAAATTCTTACAAATACTACCTTCATAAAATTAAGCATTCTTGATTAATTTGATGATTCCTAAAGTCAACATATATACAAGCACAACTAATTATACTAACAAATAGAGCCTAATTCTAGGAGTCTAACAAAATTTATTTCATGATTTTAGGACACCTACATGATTTATTATAACACACAAAATATAATATCAAAACCAATTTAGAAAACATTTCTTAATTTGCTAGAAAAGGATAAATGACTTTCCTCGACATGGCCCACCAGCGCAACTCCCCCGGCCCAAAGCGCTGCTTGGCCTTCCCGCGTGCGTGCGCGACAGGCGGCCCACACACGGCCCAAGCGGGAAAGCCCGCAGGCACGTTGGCACTCTTGCAAAAGAGTCCTAGTACTTCAGCAAAAACTCGCGACTCCTATACGCCCTATTCCCGCAGTCAGCCACTATGCACAAAAGCCCTCGTACAAACTCGCCTTCACAACAGGTCGGTCCCTGACGCCCCGAGCTTGCCGGAGCAGCACCGGCCGGCATTGCCCAGCCACGCCAGCCACCTCAGGTTCCCACCGGCCCATATAACGGGCCGACCAGCATCTACGGCCTAAGCGCCTACCCTAGGCGGAGGCACAGGAGCAGCGGAGCTCGCGGGATCAGTGGCCACGATGAGCAGCCATGGGTGGCGGTGGCGCGACCGTTCCGGCCACCCAAGTCCACCGCGAAGCCAATTGGCGAGCGCTAGAGCATCTAAGGCATACCTAGGACCTGGCTGCAGCGCTCGTTGAAGCTGTAGAGCGACGGAGGAGGCTGGCCACCTGCGAACTAAGAGTTGTGGCGGCGCACTGTGGCGGCACAATCGCATCAGCCGTGCCCAGGTGGCGGTAGCGATCTGGTAAGGGTGCGCGGGGTGAAGGTAAAGTTGGGGCGATGCTTGCGGTGCAGCCAATTGAACGCGAGCGGAAAGGGATGGTCGGCTGCTCTCGACTCAAGCCGATGCGGCTTTATTGGCCCGACGGCGAGCAACGCCAAAATTGGTGCTCGGCCAGACACCAGTCAAGGCGGTGCAGGGTCGGAAGGCTAGACGACCTGCAGGCGGAGCCCTAGATGGGTCGACGCGGACGATGGAGCCTTCTCCACGCCAAATTGATGGCGCGGCTCCGATGGTCAAAATGGCAGAGGAAATGGCCGGTTCAGTTAGGTACGTCCCTGCCCCGAGCAAGACGTGGTTGACGGTCTAGGCCGCTGAAAGGTCTTGATGGCTAGAGGGGGGGTGAATAGCCTATTAAAATTTTCTACAAAGATAAGCTAAACAAGTTTATCAATAAAACAAATAGCGAGATGCGAGTTTTGCTTAGCCTACGGGGTGTTTGCAAGCCACCTAACCAATTCACAATTCTAGTAATTGCACTCAACCGCACAAGTCAAACCGAGAAGGAAAACTACAACTAGCAAGCTACACAAAAAAGCTACTCTAGCAAAGCTAACTTGCTAGCAAAGATAACTAAGAAATTAATACAAGAGAGAGTTAGGAGGGTATCACCGAGGGGCGAAGAATTGAGCCAATCAATCAATATAATCAAGCGATGAATACCAAGATAACCGAACACCGGGATCAATCAATCACAATATGAAAGTGATGACACGAAGATTTATCCCGAGGTTCACGTGCTTGCCGGCACGCTAGTCCCCGTTGTGTCCCTCTTCACCACGTGGTTCGGTGGCTAATCGGTCACACACCGAGCCTCTCAAAAGGCACCACAAGAACCTACCAAATGGCAAAAGGTTGCAATGACACGAGCAATATACTAACGTTGCCTTTGGCGCTTCGCCGAGGTAGGCACAAACCCCTCACAATCACCGGAGGTGGCCAAGAACAATCACCAACTCTTGCCAATGCCTCCAAGCTGCTCCAAGCCGTCTAGGTGGCGGCAACCACCAAGAGAAACAAGAATCCCGCAGCAAATCAACCACCAAGTGCCAACTAGATGCAATCTCACAATGCAAATGCACTTGGATCACTCAGTCTCACTTCGAATATGCAAAGAAGCAAGAGAGATGAGTGGGAGGGGAGTTGCTTAGCTCAAAGTGCTCACAAGTATGTCAAATGTTCGAGAGAGAGAGAGCCTTGAGCCGGCCAACGAGTATTTATAGACGTACCCCTTCGAATATAGCCGTTAGAAACTTAAACAGCCGAAATCGGGCTGACCGGACGCGCTGGTCCAACTGACCGGACGCGCCGGTCGCCCAACGGCTAACTCGTGAAGTACTGACCGGACGCGCTGGTCCAAACGACCGGACGCGCTGGTCGTCCAACGGCTAACTGCGAAGCAACGACCGGACGCGCTGGTCCCGTGAAGGACCGGACGCGCTGGTCGCCTGAGCAGCGCTCAACGAAACAGTGACCGGACGCGCTGAAGAAAATGACTGGACGCGACAGTGCCAGCGTCCGGTTACAGTCCAGTAAGCTCCCTGAACGACCGGATGCGTCCGATCATCAGTGACCGGACGCGCCTCGCGTCCGATCATTGAACTGCAAAACGCGCAGACACTGAACACTGACCGGACGCGTCCGGTCATGCAAGGACCGCGTCCGGTTCAGCGTCCGGTCACCTCTGTGACCTCCGTTCGCCTCCGTTTCTTTTCCGGACTTCCGGCGTAGTGGAAAATAGTCGTTTCAACTTCTCAAAAACGCCTGAATAGTCGTTCGCCTCCTATAATGTAACCACACCCACTAGGTGATACCCAAACCCTCTCTACCGCTCAAACTCCACCGCCATCGCAAACGTGCTAACATCACCAAGTGATCTCGTCATGTGTGAGTGCGTTAGCATTTTCACAATCATTTTTCGAGGCGATATTAGTTCTATCCAAATGCATATGATCATGAAATGCACATCTAGAGGCACTTAGGAGTTCAATAGCCGCGTCATTCCCCTCTTTATAGTACGGCTATCTATCCTATAATGTAACCACACCCACTAGGTGTCTTGGTTACTAAAACACAACCCTTAAGCATATACCTTTGCCTTGATCACGTAGGGTTGCGTCCAAATCCAAGTGTGGCCATCATGATCACCATGTCCATCTTGCCACCAACCTTGGAATGTACTAATCCTCATATGCTACATACAACTTAGGCATAGGATTAGTACTTAGGTATTGTCACTAATTACCAACACCAAACATAGGACTTTCAATCTCCCCCTTGTTGGTAATTGGTGACAAACCTTTCACAAAGATATTATGATAAAATTTTGATTGAACCCATGTCACATTGTCCAAGTATATTACCATGTGTAAGAATTATGGACATGTGATCATGAATTCAAATTGATAGCAATGGATCCCCCTACATGTATGCTATATGTTTGGATTTTAGAAGCATACATGTTAGATAGGAAAGATTAGGAGCATTGACTACCAATAGGTGCTAAGTGTTTAAGATTATAGACCTTTGAAGCGTGATACCATCGGAGTAGCGATAAACACCATCTTAGCACCTTGTGTAGTTAGATTCCACTTGGAAAAACACAAACATAACTAGAAACCTCGTGAGATCAATCATTATAAGCAAGGCTCTAGTACTACTTTGAAAAACATGAAGCAAGAAAAATCTAACTACTTCCTATTCATGATAGTATCTCAATGCATCATTCAAATTATACTAGCAAGTCACCACACAAGCAATGTATCGGAGAGAACGAAATGCATAACTATGCATCATACATATGAAGTGCACATAGAAATGCAACATTCATGTTTAAAGAGCTTGCTCCCCCTACTTGTGTGCTCAAAATTTTAGTTGATCCCCTTCTTTTATCAATTCTCCCCCACAACATTTTCTTCCCCTTTGAGTTCTATCTTTGTGAACAATATTTTCTCCCCCTTTGACACCAATTGACCAGAAGGAGCAAACTTTAGATAGATTATCATGTTAAAATATGGGGTGAGGATCAAGTTTATGATTCAACCTAGATTGCTTGCATAAATAAAATACTTCGGTTTGATCCAAGGGCAAACTTCTTCACACCTCACTAGAAGGGTTATCATGCACCATGTTGAAGCAAATATTTAGACAAGTTTTCTAGATTAAAACACTTAGGATCACAAGCTACTTAAACAAGTTATATGCTACCACTAGATCATACAAGTCATGGAAACAATAGTGGCACCATATAAACTTCAAATTCATTTAATTTTCATGAATGATCCTAGAACATAAGAAATCATGACTAGATGCACTAAACATGTCCTTAGTATAGAATGTATGACATGTCAACCAATTATACCTTAGGGCTCGAAGGAGAGGCATGTCATATATGGGGTGCATCAACTCATGTTGGAGAAGTCAAGTATGTTCAACTCATTCTTTAGCTTGTGAAATCTCTTCTCATCAAGTGGCTTGGTGAATAGATCGGCTAATTGATCTTCGGTGCCAACACTTTCAATAGCAATGTCACCCTTTTGTTGATGATCTCTAATAAAGTGATGGCGAACATCAATATGCTTTGTTCTTTGATGTTGAATCGGATTGTTAGTTAGCTTCACGGCACTTTCATTGTCACATAGCAATGGTACATTCTTGAAATTGATTCCAAAATCCTTCAATGTTGCCTTCATCCATAAGATTTGTGCACAACAACTACCCGCGACAATGTATTCGGCTTCGGCGGTAGATAGTGCAATACTATTTTGCTTCTTGGATGACCATGAGACAAGTGATCTTCCCAACAATTGACATATCCCGGAAGTGCTCTTTCTCTCCACATTATCACCGGCATAGTCGGAATCCGAATATCCAACTAGCTCAAAACTTGCACCTTTGGGATACCACAATCCAACATCTTGTGTATGCTTTAAGTACCTTAATATTCTCTTTGTTGCCTTCAAATGACTTTCTCTTGGTGAGGCTTGAAATCTTGCACACATACATACACTAAACATCACATCGGGCCTTGATGCCGTCACATAGAGTAGGCTACCAATCATTGATCTATATAGCTTTTGATCCACCATGTTGCCACTCTTGTCACTATCCAAACTTCCACTAGTGCCCATTGGAGTTGTAATACTCTTTGCATCTTCCATGCCAAACTTCTTGAGCATATCTTTGATGTACTTAGTTTGGCTCACAAATGTACCTTCTTTCATTTGTTTGATTTGAAGTCCAAGAAAGAAACTAAGTTCACCAATCATTGACATTTCAAATTCCTTTGCCATCATTTTCCCAAACTCATCACAATAATTTTGATTGGTTGAACCGAATATGATATCATCAACATATATTTGCAACACAAACAAGTCTTTCTCAATCTTCTTGGTGAAAAGAGTTGTATCAACTTTGCCCATGACAAATCCTTTGGATAGCAAGAAGTCCCTCAATCTTTCATACCATGCTCTAGGTGCTTGCTTTAATCCATACAAAGCCTTCCTTAACTTGTATACATGATTGGGTTTCTTGTCATCTTCAAAACCGGGAGGTTGCTTCACATACACCTCCTCTTGAATGTACCCATTGAGAAATGCACTCTTTACATCCATTTGATATAGCTTGATATTATGAGCACAAGCATAGGCAAGTAAGATCCTAATTGCTTCCAATCTTGCAACCGGGGCATAAGTTTCACCAAAGTCAAGACCCTCTATTTGTGTGTAACCTTGAGCCACTAGTCTTGCTTTGTTCCTTACTACTATCCCATCTTGATCTTGCTTGTTGCGAAAGACCCATCTTGTTCCAATGACATTGTGATCCTTAGGCCTTTCAACTAGTTCCCATACTTCATTTCTCTTAAAGTTGTTGAGCTCTTCATGCATTGCATTTACCCAATCCGGATCTCTCAATGCTTTATCAATGTCCTTGGGTTCATCCATTGACACAAAAGAAGAGTGAGCACAAAATGATGTCAATCTTGATCTAGTTTGAACTCCTCTTTGTATGTCACCAATGATGGAATCCAATGGATGATCTCTTGCAACGTTAGTTGGTTGAAGCACTTGGACTTGATTGCTTGGATGTTGATGTTGATCATGAGTTGGAGATGATGAACTAGCCACTTGTTGATCTTGTTGCACTTGAGATGATGTACTAGCTTGATTTTGCATTAGAGAACCACTAGCTTGTGTAATTGGACTTTGGAGCACTTGATCTTTGTCATCCACATCAATCACTTGCTTTGGCCTAATATCACCAATATCCATTTCTTTCATAGCATTGGTCAATTGAGTTCCTCTCACATCATCTAAGTTATCTTCTTCATCTTGAGAGCCATTTGTTTCATCAAATTCAACATCATGCACATCTTCAAGTTGTCCACTAGCTAGGTTCCATACTCTATAAGCTTTGCTAGTAGTTGAGTAACCAAGTCGGAAGCCTTCATCACATTTCTTCTCAAACTTGCTCAATCTAGTGCCCTTCTTCAAGATATAGCATTTGCAACCAAATACCCGAAAGTATGCAATATTGGGCTTTCTTCCATTTAAGATTTCATATGGTGTCTTCTCTAGAAACTTGTGGCAATAGAGGCGGTTGCTATAGAAGCAAGCCGTGTTGATTGCTTCGGCCCAAAATGAATGACTCACATTATACTCATTCAACATTGATCTTGCCATATCAATTAAGGTTCTATTTTTCCTCTCAACTAAGCCATTTGATTGAGGTGTATACTTGGCCGAAAATTGATGCTTGATTCCAAGCTCCTCACATAGCTCATCAACTCTTGTGTTTCTAAACTCACTTCCATTGTCACTTCTTACTTTCTTGATTGTGGTCTCAAACTCATTTTGCACTCTCTTGATGAACTTCTTGAATATGTCAAATACATCACTCTTGTCCACAAGAAAGAATACCCATGTGTATCTAGTGAAATCATCCACAATCACAAAACCATACTTGTTGCCACCAATGCTTGTGTATGTAGTTGGCCCAAATAGATCCATGTGCAATAACTCAAATGCCTTAGAAGTACTCATAATGCTTTTCAATGGATGAGTGTTGCCTACTTGCTTTCCGGCTTGACATGCACTACATAGCTTATCTTTCTATAATGTGACATCCTTCAAGCCTCTAACTAAGTCATGCTTCACTAACTTGTTCAATTGCTTCATGCCAACATGACCTAGTCTTCTATGCCACAACCAACCCATACTTGATTTGGTGAGCAAGCATGTTGAAAGTTGAGTGTCACTAGCATTGAAATCAACCAAGTATAGATTCTCATATCTAGAGCCTTTGAAGATCAAGTTAGAGCCATCAACACTAACTATCTCCACATCATTAACACCAAATATGCACTTGAAACCGAGATCACACAATTGAGCAACCGAGAGAAGATTGAAGTTCAACTTTTCAACTAAGAGCACATTGGAAATGCTATGATCATTAGAGATTGCAATCCTTCCAAGAGCCTTTACATCACCCTTGCTATTGTCACCAAATGTGATGCTATCAATGCCACTATCATTTGATTTGAGAGAGTTGAACATTCTTGAATCACCGGTCATATGTTGAGAGCACCCACTATCAAGCACCCAATGCCTTCCTCCGGCCTTGTAATTTACCTACAAAACAATTTAATGTCTTTTAGGTACCCATACTTGCTTGGGTCCTTGGAGGTTAGTCACTAAGCTCTTTGGTACCCAAATGACCTTCTTCTTTGGGCCCATAATTGGTGTACCAACAAACCTAGCATGCACACCTTTATCACCCTTGGTAAGCACATAACAAGAATCAAAAGGAATATAAGGTACATTAGCATTTTTCTTGTTCTTGTTCATTTTATTACAATTAATCTCTAGATGTCCAACTTGCTTGCATCTATTGCAATAACGACCATTGCCCTTCACAAAGCGAGACTTTGGAGTAGCAAAGGCCGCCTTGCCCTTCTTGGGAGTATAGCCCAATCCCTCTTTGTTAAGAGAGAACCTTTGGCTACCCAAGCATTTTAGCAAGCGGGCATCCCCACCATAGGCGTTGCCTAATGCGCGGGTGAGATCATCCACCTCTCTCTTGAGAGTCTCAACCACAAGTGATGAATCACTAGTACTAGAGGTAGAGTTGGTTGTGGTGGATGATGATGAGCTACATGAAGCATTAGTAGGACTAACAAATAAAGAATCATCAATAATATCACATGTTAGTCCAATATCACAAGTGACAATCACTTGCTCCTCCTTAGCTTCCTTCATGAACTTCTCTAACTTAAGGTCCTTTTCCTTGATGAGCTCAAGTAGAGTGGAGTGGGCTTCCTTAAGCCTAGTGTGAGCAATTTTAAGATCCTCGTGGTCTTCCTTTAGACACTCACGAGAAGCCTCTAGCTCATCAAAGGATTTCCTAAGAGCTTTGAGCTCTTGTTCAATTCCTTTGCACTCCTTACTTTTTTTGAGAGCAACAAGCTCCTCCATCAAGGCATCATTTTCATTTCTCTTGACAATGAGCTCTTGTTCCAAGATTTTGTATTTCTTGGTTGTCCTCTTGTAGCCCTTGCTCATTTGATCTATTATGCCTAATAGATCATCCTTGGAGTAGTCCTCATCCTCCTCATCATCACTCCTACAATCATCACTAGCACAAGAATCATCATCACTATCATCATGTTTTACCTTGGTAGGCTTGGCCATAAGGCATGTTGATGTAGTGTCGAAGATGGATGACTTGTTGGAGAGGGAGATGTTTGCAGTGGCTCGTCGAGTGATCCTCTCATCATCACTAGAGCTTTCATCATCATCACTATCGGAGTTGTCACTATCCCAAGTGACTACATAACCACCACCCTTCTTCTTCTTGTTGAAAGTGAAGCTCTTCTTTGCTTTCTTCTCATTCTCTTTCTTATCCTTCTTGTTCTTCTTGAGCTTCAAGTCCCCATTATGAAATCTCTTATCTTCATAGGGGCAATCCGCCACTATGTGATCGGGGCTATTGCAATTGTAGCAAAGGGTCTTTGCCTTTATAGTGTCTCTCCTCTTCCTTGCCCCATATCCTTTCTTCTTCGTGAACCTTCCCATCTTGTGCACAAGAAGGGCCATGGTCTCATCATCGAATGGATCATCATCATCACTTTCTACCTTGCTCTTGCCCTTAGAGGATGAAGCCTTGAATGCAATGGGCTTCTCTTGCTTGACCTTGGTCTCCTTCTTCTCTTCTACCTCATCTTCATCATCATTGTATTGGGCATCGGTCATTATATCTCCAAGCACATTGGTTGGTTTGACCTTGTCCAATCCCTCTCTAAAGATCATTCTTCTCAAGGTGGCAAACTTCTTGGGTAAGCACATCAAGAACTTGTGTGAGAAGTCCTTGTCCTCAACCTTCTCCCTAAGCCCCTTGAGATCATTGACAATGACTTGGAGCCTATAGAACATCTCCGGGATGGATTCATCATCCTTCATCTTGAATGTGGAGAACTTGTCCTTGAGCATATATAGTTTGGCACTTTTTACCGTTGAAGTACCTTCATATGTTTCTTCAAGCCTTATCCAAAGCTCATTTGCCTTTTCAAGATCTTTGATTCGCTCAAATATTTTATCATCAATGGCACGATAGATTGTGTCAAGTGCCGCCGTATTGCATTGTTTGTTGATGCGGTCATTTGGAGTGAGGTTTTCCTCATCAAGAATGATGTATCCTTCTTTGGTCACATCCCAAACCTTCTCATGTATATTGCCTAGATATTGCTTCATCTTCCTTTTCCAATGATCAAAGGAAGAGACGCCATCAAAGAATGGAGGCTTGCCATTAACATGATTGAACATAACTTGAGCCATCTTACACCGAGGTTGTTAAGCCTTACAAACGGTGACCACGGCTCTGATACCACTTGAAAGGTCTTGATGGCTAGAGGGGGGGTGAATAGCCTATTAAAATTTTCTACAAAGATAAGCTAAACAAGTTTATCAATAAAACAAATAGCGAGATGCGAGTTTTGCTTAGCCTACGGGGTGTTTGCAAGCCACCTAACCAATTCACAATTCTAGTAATTGCACTCAACCGCACAAGTCAAACCGAGAAGGAAAACTACAACTAGCAAGCTACACAAAGAAGCTACTCTAGCAAAGCTAACTTGCTAGCAAAGATAACTAAGAAATTAATACAAGAGAGAGTTAGGAGGGTATCACCGAGGGGCGAAGAATTGAGCCAATCAATCAATATAATCAAGCGATGAATACCAAGATAACCGAACATCGGGATCAATCAATCACAATATGAAAGTGATGACACGAAGATTTATCCCGAGGTTCACGTGCTTGCCGGCACGCTAGTCCCCGTTGTGTCCCTCTTCACCACGTGGTTCGGTGGCTAATCGGTCACACACCGAGCCTCTCAAAAGGCACCACAAGAACCTACCAAATGGCAAAAGGTTGCAATGACACGAGCAATATACTAACGTTGCCTTTGGCGCTTCGCCGAGGTAGACACAAACCCCTCACAATCACCGGAGGTGGCCAAGAACAATCACCAACTCTTGCCAATGCCTCCAAGCTGCTCCAAGCCGTCTAGGTGGCGGCAACCACCAAGAGAAACAAGAATCCCGCATCAAATCAACCACCAAGTGCCAACTAGATGCAATCTCACAATGCAAATGCACTTGGATCACTCAATCTCACTTCGAATATGCAAAGAAGCAAGAGAGATGAGTGGGAGGGGAGTTGCTTAGCTCAAAGTGCTCACAAGTATGTCAAATGTTCAAGAGAGAGAGCCTTGAGCCGGCCAACGAGTATTTATAGACGTACCCCTTCGAATATAGCCGTTAGAAACTTAAACAGCCGAAATCGGGCTGACCGGACGCGCTGGTCCAACTGACCGGACGCGCCGGTCGCCCAACGGCTAACTCGTGAAGTACTGACCGGACGCGCTGGTCCAAACGACCGGACGCGCTGGTCGCCCAACGGCTAACTGTGAAGCAACGACCGGACGCGCTGGTCCAACTGACCGGATGCGCCGGGAACGACCGGACGCGCTGGTCCCGTGAAGGACCGGACGCGCTGGTCACCTGAGCAGCGCTCAACGAAACAGTGACCGGACGCGCTGAAGAAAATGACCAGACGCGACAGTGCCAGCGTCCGGTTACAGTCCAGTAAGCTCCCTGAACGACCGGATGCGTCCGATCATCAGTGACCGGACGCGCCTCGCGTCCGATCATCGAACTGCAAAACGCGCAGACACTGAACACTGATCGGACGCGTCCGATCATGCAAGGACCGCGTCCGGTTCAGCGTCCGGTCACCTCTGTGACCTCCGTTCGCCTCCGTTTCTTTTCCAGACTTCCGGCGTAGTGGAAAATAGTCGTTTCAACTTCTCAAAAACGCCTGAATAGTCGTTCGCCTCCTATAATGTAACCACACCCACTAGGTGTCTTGGTTACTAAAACACAACCCTTAAGCATATACCTTTGCCTTGATCACGTAGGGTTGCGTCCAAATCTAAGTGTGGCCATCATGATCACCATGTCCATCTTGCCACCAACCTTGGAATGTACTAATCCTCACATGCTACATACAACTTAGGCATAGGATTAGTACTTAGGTATTGTCACTAATTACCAACACCAAACATAGGACTTTCAGCCGCGTGCTCGACGGGCGCAGAGTACACGGAACAATGGGTAGCGACGCAGGGCGTGGATGCGGTGGCAGCGGCAAAGGTTGCGTCGTGGCGTGCGGTAGGGACAGCGCTCGCGGTAGGCAGCGCGGCAGCGCGCGGGCAGGTGGCCGCGGCGCTCAGCTGCGCGAGTAGTAGCAGCGGCCCCTCGTGACCTGTCCCGAGGTGGTCAGGCAAAGCGGGCGCAGTCGGCCCGATGCGGCAGTGCACGCACAGAGCGGCCGACGTGGTGACCACGAACACCAGCCTGACAGTCCAAGTCGACTTCTATGCACGAATTTTAAAGCACGCCTAAAAACCAACCTAACTTGACCTGAGACTAACCGTCTTGACCAAGCCCAAGAGGGTACCTTAGACTACCTAAAGGAGCCAAAACCCGACACCACTACTGAACTAGATTTCTCAAAATCAAATCGTGAACTTGATGTTGTCAAACTGTTTTTGAACTGAAAATCCTCTTAAGTCTTTGACTGCTTTTGTTTTCAAGTTTGATTTCTAAGCCAATAACAAAATAAGCTAGCATCCTTACTTTGCTAAGACCAAAGGTGCACCATCTTCTACAAAATTCGTGCTTCAAACTTTATTAAGGCGCCAACAGTATGTTCTATAGCATTTTCGTTTAGTAAAAATTGGTTTACACCCGTACTTGATATAAAACGCAATAGCATAAGCTTTCATTTTAACATTTCATTGAGTGCTTTAAGTTGCGAGACCTTATTTACACCAATGATTTCATGCAATAATACTTTAAACATGATGCTAATGAAATGTTTAGTGACTTGCTAACGCGGTAACACCGAGGGTGTTACAATATTTCTTCTCAAACTTGCTCAATCTAGTGTCTTTCTTCAATATGTAGCATTTGCAACCAAATACCCGAAAATATGCAATATTGGGCTTTCTACCATTCAAGAACTCATATGGTGTTCGGCCCAAAGGGAATGACTAACATTATATTCACTCAACATTGATCTTACCATGTCAATCAAAGTTCTATTCTTTCTTTCAACTAGCCCATTGGATTGTGGTGTGTACTTAGCCGAGAATTGATGCCGAATGCCATACTCATCACAAATCTCATCAATTCTTGTATTTTTGAATTTACTTCTATTGTCACTTCTCACTTTCTTGATTGTAATTTCAAACTCATTTTGCACTCTCTTGATGAATGTATTGAATGTTGCAAGCACATCACTCTTGTCAGCAAGAAAGGCTACCCAAGTATATCTAGTGAAATCATCCATAATCATAAAGTCATACTTGTTGTCACCAATAATTGTATATGTTGTTGGCCCAAACAAATCCATGTGCAATAGCTCAAATGCCTTTGATGTGCTCATTGTGCTCTTCTTTGGATGAGTGTTGCCCACTTGCTTTCTGGCTTGACATGCACTACATTACATAGCTTATCCTTTTCAAATGTGACATCTTTCAAGCCTCTAACTAAGTCATGCTTCACTAACTTGTTCAATTGCTTCATCTCAACATGACCAAGTCTTCTATGCCATAGCCAACCCATGCTAGATTTGGTGAGCAAACATGTTGACAATTTAGCTTCACTAGCATCAAAATCAACCAAGTATAGATTATCATATCTAAAGCCTTTGAAGATCAAATTAGAGTCATCTACACTTATGATCTGTACATCATCAACATTAAAGATGCACTTGAAACCAAGATCACAAAGTTGAGCTACCGATAAAAGGTTAAAGTTCAAACTCTCTACTAGTAGCACATTGAAAATTCTCAAATCATTGGATATAGCAATTTTACCAAGCCCATTGACCTTGCCTTTGCTATTATCACCAAATATGATACTTTGAACACCATCACCATCATTTGACTTGATTAAATTAAACATTCTTGAATCACCGGTCATGTGTTGTGTGCACCCACTATCAAGCACCCAATGCCTTCCTTTGGCTTTGTAATTGACCTACAAAAGAAAATCAATTCTTTTTAGGTACTCAAACTTGCTTGGGTCCTTGAAGGTTAGTCACCAAGGTCTTTGGTACCCAAATGGCCTTCTTCTTTGGGCCCACAATTTGTGTACCAATGAACTTAGCCTTCACACCATTGGCACCCTTAACAATCATATAACAAGAATCAAATTTAATTAAGGATACATTAAGTTGCTTGTTCTTGTTGGTCTTATAATTTTGCTCTATATGCCCAACTTGCTTGCATCTATTGCAAAACCGACCATTGCCCTTCACAAAGCTAACTTTGTGAAATGCAAAGGCCGCCTTGCCTTTCTTGGGGGTATAGCCTAATCCCTCCTTGTTGAAAAAAACCTTTGGCTACCAAAGCACTTTAGCAAGCGGGCATCTCCATCATAGGCATTACCAAAGGTACGAGTGAGCTCATTGACCTTCTTCTTGAGAGTCTCATTCTTAACCATTAGTGAGGCATCACAAGTGAAACCATCACTAGTAGATGAGGTAGGAATGGAAGTGCTACAAGAAGGGTTAGTGGGAGCAATAATAATAGGACTATAAGAAGATTCATCAATAAGATCACATTTTAGTTCCACATCACAAGTCACGATCGCTTGCTCCATCTTGGTCTCCTTCTCCTTAGCTTGCTCAAGTAGAGAGCAGTGAGGCTTTTCAAGCTTAGTGTGAGCAAGGCCAAGCTCCTTATGGTCTTCCTTTAGACACTCATGAGATGCTTAGAGCTCATCAAAGGATTGTTTAAGGGCTTTGAGCTCCTTTTGCAATGCTTTGCACTCCTTTCTCTTCTTTTCATAGCTGGTGCTAAGTTGCTCACATATCTTTATGAGCTCATCCTTGGAGTAGTCCTCCTCATCATCACTCCTACAATCATCACTTTCATCATATTTTACCTTAGTGGGCTTTGCCATAAGGCATGTCGAAGGGGTGTCAAAGAGGGATGACTTGTTGTGGATGGTGATGCTTGCAAGTGCCTTCTTGATGGACCTCTTGTCGTCATCACTTGAATCAACATCATCACTATCATTGGTGCAATCACAATCCCAAGTGACCACATATCTACTTTTCTTCTTCTTCTTCTTCTTGAAGGTCATCTTCTTCTCCTTCTTTTCCTTCTTGTCCTTCTTCTCATCCTCCTCATTGTCATTCTTGTAGGGATAATTTGCCGCAATGTGATTCGGGCTCCTGCACTCAAAGCATAGACTCACATGATCCTTCATGTGATCTCCTCTTCCTTGCACCATAGCCCCTCTTCTTCATGAATTTGCCCATCTTGCGCACTAGAAGAGTCATAGCCTCATCATCAAAGTCACTTGTATCTTCATCTTCACTTGATGCTTCTTTCTTTGCTTTGCCCTTGCTCTTGGATGAGGTGGATGCTTTGAAAGCCACACTTTTCTTCTTGTCATCATCCTTCTTCTCAACTTCTTCATTGTCACTATCATTGTATTGGGCATCAGTCATGACATCTCCAAGTACCTCATTAGGAGATACACTGGTCAATCCTCCTCTAAAGATGATAGTTCTCTCAACATCTTAAACTTCTTTGGCAAGCACGTCAAGAACTTATGAGGGAAATCTTCATCCTTCACCTTCTCACCCAAACTCTTGAGATCATTGACAATGACTTGGAGCCTATAGAACAACTCTGGAATAGACTCAGCATCCTTCATCTTGAAGTTGAATAGCTTGTCCTTGAGCATTTATAGCTTGGCACTCTTTACCGTTGTAGTGGCCTCATATGTTTCCTCTAATCTCACCAAACTTCACTTGCTCTCTCAAGATCCTTGACTTGCTCAAACACCTTTGAATCAATACCAATGTAAATTGTGTTGAGTGCCATGGTATTGCATTGCTTGTTGGCCTTGTCATTATCGATGAGATTGGTGGGATCAATGATGACAAAATCATGCTCGGTTATATCCCACACTCTATCATTGATTGAACCAAGGTACATCTTCATCTTTCTCTTCCAATAGTCAAAAGAGCTTGTGCTATTAAAGAAAGGTGGTTTTCTCCCAACATGGATGAACACAACTTGAGACATAATTTAAGCACCGAGGTTGTTAAGCCTTCAATAAACGGTGACTATAGCTCCGATACCACTTGAAAGGTCCTAATATGGCTAGAGTGGGGTGAATAGCCTTTTTAAAAATTCTACAAAGCACTAGAGTAATTGATTAGTATGACAAACGACGTAATGCAATTTTGCTCTAGCTCTACAAGGGTTGCAAGCTACCTATCCAACAATTCAACTTGTTATGATCACTAAGACAATCAAATGCAAAGTCACTATGAGCTCTCAAAAGCTAGCTACACTAAAGAGCTCAACTAGGTGAGAAGCTACACTAGCAAGGAAAAGACAAGCTCTTGAATCTAATTACACTAAAGAGCTTGTTACAACTAGTTTGCGGAAAGGTAAATGAGAGTAATGTGATCTTTATACCACCGTGTCAAGGAATGAACCAATCACAATAAGATAAAGACCAATCACCAGGAGAAATCCAATCATACACAAGATGAACACAAGATTTTTCTCCTGAGGTTCACGTGCTTGCTAGCATGCTAGTCCCCGTTGTGTCGACCAACACTTGGTGGTTCAACGGCTAAGAGGTGTTGCACGAACCACGTCCACACGTTGGATACCGCAAGAATTTACCCACAAGTGAGGTAGCTCAATGACACGCACAATCCACTAGAGTTGCCTTTGGCGCTCCGTCGGGGAAGACACAAGAACCCCTCATAATCACCGAAAGGTGGCCAAGAATAATCATCAACTCTTGCCACAACTCCTCCACTGCTCCAAGCCGTCTAGGTGGCGGCAACCACCAAGAGAAACAAGAATCTTGTAACTCAAACGATCCCCAAGTGCCACTAGATACAAACTCACAAGCAAATGCACTTGGAATCACTCAATCTCACTTTGGATTAGCAACCAAGCAAGGGAGATGAGTGGGAGGGAGTATGCTCAGCTCAAAAGGATGTCAATATGATCAAAATGCCAAGCACATTCCCCAAGAGCCAGCCACCAACTATTTATAAGAGCCTCCAAAGAATAGAGCCGTTAGGCTCTTCACTGTGCCTGCTGCGTGGCGACCGGGCACGTCGGTCAGGTTGACCGGACGCAGCCTCAGCATTCAGTCGCTACGCAACAAGTCACTGGATGGACGCCACGTGTCCTCGTTCAAACCTCGCTCGTCCATCTTCAACGATCAACTGGAACAGCCCTCGCACGGTTATGTGATGGCCGGACGCATTCCATAGAGTGACCGAAGTCAGGTCCGTAGAGTCCGGTCGAGTCCAGTAAGCTCCCAAAGCGTCTTTTTTGTGACCAGATGTGTCTGGTGACTACCGACCGGCCACAACCAGCGTCCGATCAAGCCACCAAGCTACTGCTCCACGCGCGTGACGCTAACGTCAGAACTGACCGAACACTCAGGCCTACGTCCGGTGCTCACGACACTAGTGTCCAGTCAAGGTTTCTTAGCAAGAATCACGCGTGAGTTCGCCACCTCTTCAACCCTTGCATAAAAGTGCTAACCACCATGTGTATCACCTTGTGCACATGTGTTATCATGTTTTCACAAATATTTTGAAGGGTTATGTTAGCTCACACTAGGTCCTAATGCATATGCTCATATGAATTCACCTAATGGCACTTGATAACCGTTTTAACCGTGAGATTCCCCTCTTCATAGTACGGCTATCGATCCTAAGTCACTCACACCCTCTATGGTGTCTTAAGCGCAAAACAAAGACCTATTGATACCTTTGCCTTGATCAACTTGTTTTTATTTTTCTCTTTTTTCTTTTCCAGTTGAGCCCTTGGTCATCTTGTGGTCAACACCATCATCACCATGATCCTTCTCTAGGCTCCACTACTTGGCATGGGACTTGTCATTTTATGTCTACACACTTGGCACAATGATTAGTCCCTAAGTTTCATCAATTATCCAAAACCAAACTAGGGCTTTTAACGGTGCTCTCTTCTTCCACCTCGGTTCAGACTGACAAAAACAGGCAAGTGCTCATCTCTCTCTCGTCCATTGGTGCCCTTCAAGCTCTCAAGCATCCCTTGTGATTCCACCATCTAAACTTGAGAGAAAAGGCTCTAAAACTTGAGTAGATAGCAGATCCACTGATTCCCAAAGTCTAAGGGCACTTGGTTCGCGTTTTAGCCAGCGGCTTGCGTTCTTTACTCTTGGATCTTTGCTCCTAGATGGCCTAGAGCATGGCCCGGTGAGCTGGCCAATTTTGTGGCAGCCTGGGGAGGCTTGTAACCATCTCTTGCAGCTAATAATTACCCCTCACCTCAAGAGTTGGGTCTCTTGACTTGAGAACAAGGAAGGGTTGCAAAGCCCTAAGCTTTGTGGCTAGCCTCAACAACGTGGACTTAGGCAAGCCTTGGTGGCGAGCTGAACCACGAGATAAATCATCGTGTCACCATGTGCTTGTTTTACTATACTTGTTCATATTGTTGTTGAGGTGATTTCTAGGGTTTGAGGCTGATCTGCTCGTATACTCTTGTGCTACTGCTTTCAGTTGTTGATCTGTGAACTACTACACTGCAGGAAGCTAAGAAATTTACCCGATTTAAATTTCCGTTGGTAGGTTTTGAACTATGACCAAATCTTTCCTGCAGATGCGACAGTGCCATGGGTGAATCTAACGTTTGCTCGAGTTGATTTTTAATAGGCCTATTCACCCCCTCTAGGCTTACCAGTGATCCTACATGTATCTTAGAGTTTTAGTTGTCTCTTTCTCTCTAGCTACCTCACTAGTTTGTTAATAGCGACATGGCTTAATTGATTGGTATAGAGACTATAGCAAATTAGCTTTTGGTAGGTGGCTTATGTTTTCAAGTGGAGCTAGAGCAAAAGCATGTTATCGCTTTGTTGTCATCTAACATTTTGCTATAGTGCTTTGTAGCATTTTTTAATTACGCTATTCACCCCCCCTCTAGCCATTTAGGACCTTTCAACAAGTAGCTTTATGTAGTAATCTTATATCATGTATGATCATATATGGTTGTGGTAGGAATTTTCACCATTGAGTAACTTTAAGTTTTTTCTCAATTTTCTAAATAAAACTCCGGTAGTCATACTCATTTAGAACAAGATTATAGCAGCTACTTCATGTCTCTCAACAACTTAGACTTAGTTACAACACTTGCATCCCACAAAGTATTGGGTTCATGATGGTTTCATATGAACCAAAGAGTGGGGCGAAAAAAGAACCACTTGTGCTAGGATTCAATGAAAGGAAAACACCGAGTGAGCAGAATGAAGCAAATAGAGGTAGGGTTTCTTGCGGGAACCACTGACAACAGGGGCTGAGGGGAGTTAGGGAATTAGGGTGGGAGTCGGTGGGTGATTCGAGGTATGAGTGACACACACAACCCAAATTCATCGAGAGGAAGGATGGAAGGCCGGTGATAACAATCACAATAACCATTTTAAATGGCCAGTTATCTCGGTGATAGTATCTTCCGGCGGTTGCGTGCCGACATGAAGTTGCGACCTCGCTCTGGATACTAGGATGAGTGGATGACGAGTGTCGGGCCAAAATTCTCTTGGCTACATAGTACTAAATTTTTTGGGACAAAATTCAGGGTAGTCCTATGCCTACCTGGACTACCCAATTGGTCCGCCCTTGCCCTGGGGCAGGGGCTTTATAGACGCGACCACCCATGGTGCAGTAGCGGACGACGCAGAGGGGTTGAGGGGGCACGTGTAGGGCGATAAGGGTCCTTGAGCTAGGGTTTGGGTCTCCCGCGAGGTCTCGCACGTGCTACCAACTCGAATTGGAGCGGCGACGGTCCAAAAAGGGGTGAGGACGGTGGCATCAGCGTGGCGAGGCCTATGGCAGGCGCGTCCAAATCCTCCCATTAGCATAGGCGAGGTTGTGCCGCAGATCACGGACATGGCGTCCACCCACGGGGTGTGGTGGACGGCAGGGATCGACACAAGGTGCATCAAATTCTCATTGGTGATCACAGTGGCAGGAAAGAAGAAAAACAGAGGGGAAGGGAAAGGTAGGGGATGATAGATTAGGAACAATTACAACTAGCACTAACTACCACTAGGCTACACAAGCAAACTACCACACAAGACAAGTATAAGAATGTAAATACTAGGTGATAGTATGCAAACCAAACTGGGCAAGAGAGATATGAACACCAAGATTTATCCTTATGGTTCGGTTGCTTATCGGCAACCTACGTCCTATGTACACAAGCAACTACCACTTATTTGGGTTGGACTACTCTCATTTTGGACCAAGGAAGGTAGAATGTCTATGTGGGCTTCCAGGTATTTTCACTAGAACATTTCAATACCCGCGTACCCAATGGTTGATTGTTTGCATCGGATGCTACCAAGCAACTACCAAGGAAGGTAGAATGTCTATGTGGGTGCATCAGATTCTCATCGTGTTAGTGGTAGCTCTTTAGTTGCTAGTGTAGTTTGCTTGATTGTTTGAAATCAACATAGAGATCATAGCAACTAGAATTGTGTAGGAGACTTGCTTGTGGTGAAATAGAGCTAGAGCAAGTAGATTGCATAATCACCGTCTTATTTACTAACAAACTTGCTCTAGTCAATTTGTGAGTTTGTAGGGAATTTGTATAGGCTAGGCTATTCACCCCCTCTAGCCATTTAGATCCTACAGTGGCTTGATCTCCCATGGAATAATATGATCCACTTCATGTCATCACATGGCCTCATAGGTTCATCGGTCATAGTGTCGCTTGCTCTTCACCATTGCACCCTGTCCATCGGCGCCAAGCCCTTCGCTCTAGCTTCACCGCCTCAATGGTCCATCACACCCGAGCCTTAGCTTTCCCTTCACACTAGCAACATGGTCCTTAGTAAGCAAGCCTTGTCTCTTGATCTTTTCCACCTAGCCACATTGAAAGGCCTAGTTTGGTTTTGGCTAATTGATGAAACCTATTGGACTAATCATTTATCTAAGTGCTTGATCAAGATAGGATGGTCCTAGGCCAAGTGGTGAAGCAAGATGAAGTCCATGGAGATGAAGATGGACATGTGATGATGATCAAGCTCCTATTTGGAAAAGAAGAAAGAGAAAAACAAAAATCCTAAGGAGATCAAGGCAAAGGTATAAATAGGATTTTGTTTTGCCAAATAAGACACCATAGAGGGTGTGTTTGGGTTTAGCATAGATAGCCGTATATGAAGAGGGGATAATCATGGTTAAAACGGTTATCAAGTGCCACTAGGTGAATTCATACTTGCATATGCATTAGGACCTAGTGTGCTAACATTTAACCCTTGAAGATGCTTTGAAAATATGCTAACACACGTGCACAAAGGTGGGACACATTGTGGTTAGCAACATGGAAGCAAGGGTGAAGTGGTTGAAAAGATAGAAATCAATTTGGAGATGAAACTGTCGACTGGACTCAAGCAGCTAGGGGGTCTGAACCCAGGAGTCGCGTCCGGTCCGGACCTAAACCCTAGGCCAAGGGTGCGGCTTTGGCTCCGGACTTAGCTCAGGGGTGCGTCCGGACCAAAGTCTCAGATTTCAATTGAGTGGAGCAACGGCGGCGCGAGCACGTGGTGTGACGAGGCGCTCTGGACCCTGCTGGGGAGTCCGGACGAAAGGAGCGGACCGCGTCCGGAGCTCTCTCTATATGAAATTCAAGGCGACCGGACACTAACTCTAGACCCTGCCTGGCAGCGGGTTCAGACTCTGCTACGCGGGTCCGGTCAAGGAACTGAAGTCACAGGGGTGACATGGCGCGTCCTAGTGCTCTGGACCCTACTGTGTCTGAGTCTGGACGCTCCGACTGGACTCGGTCCGGATGAGTTTGGGCACTCTGGAACCTTTCTGGAGTGCTCCAAAAGCGCTTGGGAGTTGGTCCAGATGCTGGCGCATGCATCCGGTTCGGAGCCTGTGATCGCCCGCGTGAGATGATCGTTGGAGATCAACGAACAACGTTGAACGAGATGGACACGTGGTAGCATCTGGTGGTCCAGACCCCGTTGGGTGTTGGTCCAGACACTCTAGGAGAGTCTGGTCCCCTCCCCCCCGAGAGCATAATTGTTGGATGAGTGGTTGGGGCTCTATAAATAGAAGAGGGCCGACTCTAGCTTACTCTCTTGCACGTTTTTATCAGTGATACATCCTTGTGAGCTAAAGCAAACACTTTTCACTCATCTCCTCCATTGATTCATCGTCATAGTGAGATTGGGAGTAATTCAAAGTACATTTGCTTGAATGGTTACATCTAGTGGCACTTGAGGATCGTTCTAGCTGCGATTTTTTTGTTACTCTTGGTGTTTACCGACACCTAGACAACTTGGATCAGCTTGAGGAGGCCGGCACGTGTTGGTGATTGCTCGTGGCCATCTCCCGGTGGATTTGTAAGGGGTTATTGGGCTTATTCCCCGACGAAGCGCCAAAAGCACCTCTAGTGGATTGCTTGTGAAGTTGAGTGCCCTTATCTTGTGTATGTTCTTTGCGGCACCCTAATGTAGGACATAGCGTGGTGCCAATTAACTCGCGAACCACTAAGTGAATCGGCCTTCATAACGAGACTAGCGTGCCGGCAAACACGTGAACCTCAAAAGAAAAATCTTGGTCTCTCTTGATTTTCTTGTGTATCATTGTCTCTTGCTGGTATATGACACAAACCTCAGGAGAAAAATCCCGGTCTCTCTTGGTTTTCTTGTGTATTATTGTCTCTGTTTTCTTTTAACATCACTCAGTCTTTATTCATTAATGTTTGATCCAGCTGAATCGCAAACCACCTAGCCATTTACAAAACTAGGGGAGAGGATCAAACCAAACATGTGGCTAATCCAAGTCCCAATCAAAGCTTAAACGAGCTAACTCGTGAGCACATTTATTAGACGATCTAGGAACATGTAAAACTTGCACTAAAATAAAACCTAACCTAAACAAATCCCTTGCTTCTCTATACAAGACAGGCAGGACACAGATCCATATTATTGTCTCTTGCCGGTATACTACTCTTCACTTGCATTTCATTCCTATATTATTGCCTAGTGTAGTAGTGGTAGTTTTAGTAGCTAGCTTAGTAGTTAGCTAGCTAGCTCAACTAGCTGCCAAGTAGATGATGGGGCTGCGGTGAAAAAGTGGATGTATACTACTAGCCTCAATGTACTTCGATCGTCAGATCAACAGTTACTACCGCCCGCGTTGGGCTTGGCCTTAGTTTATAATCTGTTGGGGGCAAAATGCAGGACCGGATTTGTCTTAGAACATTGAACTGAAGAGCCTCAATTGTGTTGCAGCTGAAGTCATATTCTCAGTCAGCTGGGCAAAAGTGTAGCAACAGTAGAATTGCAAAGTCCGGTACTACGACACTAACACAGCATGCTCATACATTCTTCATTTAGGATTTATAACTAACCTATGTCATAATTGCATAAATTACACTACAAAGTCACCTGCACTTAAGGCATTTAACTCACGTGCAGGAGAAAACTAAGCACTGCACGGCAAGGGGCTTAAAGCATTGCAGTGACTGCATCCCCGGCAAGCTCCAAAAGCATCACATTCACCCTCTCTTTCGCCCTTCCCTGAAAGATATTTACAACTGGTGAGCCCCGCGATACACATTCTTTGTAGATGCACATAGGTTACAAGCATGGATGAACTCAGTGGAGTTATCTCTTACCGAGCCCACATAATCGTCCATAAGGGACTGCCGTCGCCTCTTGAATGAACTCAATGGAGTATTCTCACCCTCTGAATTCCTTAGTGCTGCTCGCTTTGTTGGAGTCATGTTCTGTTGATATCAAGTTTGAGGTCAGATCAAATAGTACCAGCAATTAACATCAGTATTTGCAAACCCTACAACACTAGCTAGGTCTTTAACGACAGAATGCAGAGCTGCAAAATGATGATAGGTAGTGAATAAGTTTAGGATTTGCCTTAGCAAGCCTTTTCTCCTTCCTTGCCTGCCTCTCTTGCTCATCATATTCTTGATTTTCTTTCTCAACCAGTCGGATAAGGGTATCACACCGCCTAGCCAACTCTTGGGTAGTTCTGGACTTCACAAACCAATCAAATCGGAACAAGGGAGACATACGGAAGGCAGCTTTCAGTTCATCCCAGTTTCCATATCCAAGTTTGTGCACCATGCAAAGCTGAAACATAACACCAGCTTAGTAGCCCTATCATGTACTCAAATACATAAATCCACATAATATGGTGAGAGAACATACCATAAAGCGGTCACATTCCTCATTATAGAACTTCCCTTTATTTTGGCCATACTGAATTTTCAACTCTAACCATGGGTTCTTGTAGCGGTCTAGCTTCTTCCCAATGGCCTTCATAATCTCATCCTTGCGGGATATCCTTGCTTCCCCCCTTTCAATATTTTTTATAATTCTATCATAATCTGGTTGAACAATGATCAACATACACAATCTGTTAGAATGGAAAGTTTGATCGCCAGAATGCAAACAGTTGCTTTATTAAAAGATTATAATGATAAAAAGTAAAGATATTACATTGTGAAATGTTTTTCATGAAACAAATAATTAAACTAATTCAACATTGTCAACCCACATATTTCCTTTAAATTGTCAGTCCAAATTAGAGATTTGAATCTGCAGTTATATATTAGCTGTCCTGGAATTACTGCCTTACCACTCAGTTCTTTGTATCTCTCCTTGAAAACTTTAGCATAACGTTGAACTTCCTCTTCTGTCTTACCCTCCATTTCAGAGGATATACTTTTAATATCATTGCGACCATATTTCTCACATGCACGAATAAATGTGTTGAAGTCTCTCCTCGTCCATGATGCAAAACCCTGAATTTTTATCATGACAAAAATAAAGTTAAGAGAAACGACAGTATAAAAGAGCAAGCAGAAAGGTACAAAAGCAAGAAAGTTGATTTTGGTGTGCAGCGTTATGATTCTAACCTCTTCTAATAACTGTTCCTTCTCTTCCTGCTCCTCTGCTGTCAAAGGCTCCAACTGATCTGAGCATCACATCACATGAGAATAATAAAGTTAGCAAGATCCACTTGGATGTAAACCTAGAAAAAGCAAGAGAATACCTTCGTCTTCGCCATCAATGGTATCTTTCTTCTGGTTTGCTTGCTGCATCAAAACTTTCTAATGTTAAGCACCAAGATTACAAGTGACAGATGCAAAACAATATATTGCAAAGTAATGAGGAAGTAATGTCGAATGGACTGGGAAAACAGGCACAAAAAAGGCAAAAGTTGAGCAAACTAGTTACTTAATATCCAGTAGAAATTACAAAAACAATAATCTGGATGAGAAATTACCATAAGGTACCGTACTTCCTTTTCATACAATTCATTTAGCCTTTGGTTATTGAAAAACTGGAAATCATGCCTGACAAATTAAAATCCGAGTCAGATATAATTCAATAAAATGGAACCATTGATTAGCTTTCAAGAAAACAGGAAATTTACAAGTGGGGCATTCTTGGAATCCTTGGCTCCCTTGGCTTTGCTGGTACACCTTGGCGAAGTGCTTGCTTAAAGTAGTCAGACTCAGAGTAGCTACAAATGACAGTTTAAATAAGGTCAAATAAGTATTAGACAGTGTGACATGAACCAAAAGATAAAAGAGGTGCATACTTTCTCTTCCTTTCTCTTCTAGGTGGCTCGATCCAGTTGTCACTAACAAGTTTCTTGAAATCAACCTTGGTTTCATCCTTCAAGCAATCATGGAGGAGAATTCAATTGGTGATGAGCTCACTTAAAAAAATACTCAACCAATTTACAGCAAATGAATTGAATGTTTGAATCATTACCTTCTCATCATCAAAATCATACAATTCAGCACCTGCATCAGAAAATAAAAGGTGTTAGGTAGGTAGACAGGAGACATAGGAACAGAGAACAGGCCCATACTATCATCCATCTTAAATTTAATAGCATCCTCAGTGAACACAAGACATAGGAACAGAGAACAGGCACATACTATCATCCATCTTAAATTTAATGGCATCCTCAGTGAACTTTTTCATTTTCGCATCAAGTTCTGCTGTTGTCTCCTCTCCTTTAGCTATAATACGGTCAATGTCCTCATCAGTTATTGTGCTGTCCTTAGAACTGAAAACCATTTCAGCACCAAACCGCACCATTTGCAGAAGGTCATCCTTATTGACAGCTTAATAAAATAGAATGTTGTCAGAATAATCCATATCCAACTAGTAAAGAAAAATTCTTAAAACAAATAGCAATGGCAAATATCAAAACCATACTTTTCTGCTCTGCCAATCGCCCTTGCTGAATAACCAAAGCATCCAATGCTAGCTTCTTATATGCTCTCTCAATCACCTTTTCCTCGATAGTGTACTGTAATTTTGTTTACATTATCTTCCAGACAGGTAGCAATAGAAAATTTGGCACTACGGTAATTATTGATCTAGAAACAACAAACCTCAGTGCAAAAGCGGAACACTTGAACTTCTTTCTTTTGACCTATTCTATGTGCACGGTCCTGAGCTTGCAGATCCGCTTGTGGATTCCTGGAGGCACAGAAGTAGCAGAGGCATAAGATTCATTCTTAGGGTAAGCAACAAAATTAAGTTTAGCATAACAAAGTCGCATACCAATCACTGTCATAAAGAACCACAACATCAGCAGTGGCCAAGTTAATACCAAGGCCACCTGCCCTAGTTGAAAGTAAGAAAACAAACTTCTCACTTCCTGGCCTATTGAAGGCTTCAATGGATGCATCACGATCTTCTCCACCTGTATTTCCATCAATTCGACAATACTGATATCCTCTATACATAAGATAATCTTCCAAGATATCCAAAAGCCTGGTCATCTGCAGGATGGTGCTATGTCAGACCAAGGAAAATCCTAGGATAACCAAGTGCTTAATGAGGTGCACTATGCACATGCTCAGCATCCATAAGTGGTGTCTGATATCTCCTAATACAAACTTGCTAAACAAATAATGCATTCAAATCTGCATGGCAGTGGAAAACAATCACCTGTGAAAAAATTAGGACTCTGGAATCACGCTCCTTTAGCTTGGGCAGCAATTTATCTAATAGAACCATTTTTCCTATGTAAATATCAAAAGAACTGTCAATAAGCATTCATAGAAATTCTGCAGAAAAAATGTTTCAATTATGCAAAAGAAATAAGGAACATGATGTTACCTGCATTCTCAACTAGATGTTCACCAGTTGTGTAGGGTGGGCCAGGTTCAGCTCCTTGGAATAAATATGGATGGTTGCAGCACTTGCGCAACTGCATGGCAATGTTAAGCAATCGCTTGCGTTCACCACCAGCATTAATAACCTCCAAATCCTTCTGAAGCAGAGCACGATAGTACTGCTTTTGCATCTGAGACATTCCAACTTTAAGTATGGTTTCCTTCTTTGGAGGTAGACCCTTTTCTACATCAGACTTGAGCCTCCTAAGAAGAAATGGGCGAAGAACCTTTGCAAAAGTTGCGAGAAACAATTATAAAGAGTTCATTTTAAGGTACTCAAATTGATGATCATGAGAATTATATCCCAACCTTATGAAGCTGCTGGACCACCTCATGTTGATCATTTTCCCCAGAAATTTGAAACCATTCATCAAAGGTCTCCGCAGAGCTAAATATTTCAGGTAGCAAGAAATTGAGGAGAGCCCAGAGCTCATGGAGATTATTCTGCCATGTAGCAGCAAATCAGACTAGAATCAGATTAAACCAAAAACAAATATGAGACAACACAGTTACTGAAGTGGTACTTAAATCATTATTCTGGGTTCACACACTATATAAAAACAATACTGGCAAGAGAAGACTACCTGGAGTGGAGTGCCTGTGATGAGGAGACGATAATTAGTGTTGTAAATCCTCATAGTCTTCGATAGAAGAGAATTCTCATTTTTTATCCGATGAGCTTCATCAATAATTATGTAGCGCCAGCTGAAGCGCCTCAATGTAGATTTTTCTTTGATTGCCATTTCAAAACTAGTCACACACACATCAAATTTTCCAGGCTGTAGCAAATTGTCCCTTATATGGTTCTGACAAATAAGAGAAGGTCAGTAACATGGCAGCATAAGTTCCATAAGTGATTAAAGAATAGATTTGAGACTAACCCGCTCTTCTGGATTCCCCAAAAACTTCACAGCCCGTAGGATAGGGCAAAAACGTTGAATTTCCTTTATCCAGTTGCCAAGAGTGGACTTTGGCGCAACAACCATGTGAGGGCCAGTTATACCTCTGAACTCATGCAGATAGCCTAGCAATGAAATAGTTTGAAGTGTTTTCCCAAGACCCTAAATAATAAAAAGTATACATTCAAAGTCAAAGTGTCAAACAAAACAAAATGAAGGACTAAAAGACGATCTTAATCAAGATTAACAAATGTAGCATACCATCTCATCAGCTAATATTCCATTGATACCATTCTCATACAATCGTATAAGCCAATTAAGTCCAGCCAGTTGATAATCACGCATCTTTCCCTTTATGCCTGCAAAGAATTCAAACATTTAATAAAAGTTTATTACATAAGACAAAAGGAACAAAAGATAATAAAGCCTAATAAGAAAACTAAAACCTAAAATTATTGGTTGGTTTCCAAGAGAATGCATATCAATTCTTTTATCAAGAAATTGGAAGTAGTTCAGCCACTTTTTATGGAACAGAAAGGTGTCAGCGGAAGTGAAAACAGGAAACAACAATCAATTGCATAAATAGATGTTCCTTCATTATGAGAATAATCAACAAACAAATATGAACAGTCAGTTATGGCCTTATGGGATAAAATTGATAAGTTTGCACCTCACCCAAATCAGTATACTTAATAATATTGATTCAGTTTGCACCTCAATCAAAGCACTCGTTCACTTTCAAAGCCAGTGCAAGATTCAATTTGCCTAGGTTAAGTTTGCCTTATAAACAGCGTCAAAATAATTTTATGGCAACAGAGAAAAACATCTATCTAACAAGTAATTCTTCTATCAACTTGAAATAGTTATTAAAGCAAGGAAATAACATATGTCAAGGTAGTAACAAATACTAAGCAAAGGGCTCACATGAAGGCTGTGAAACTAAACGTGTTCCCCCTGCACCGGCAAGGGCATCTTCTTCCTCTTTGAGGTATTCTTCGTCTTCCTCTTCTTCAGTCATCTTTGATGCATGACGTCCCCTACAGATTGACTCAACTCATTAACAAATAAATTACTCACAATAGACAGACAGAAAAGAATATCTAAGTTCATTGAGCGAAGTCTTATGGTTCTGCATACAAAATAGTGAGCAGCACTCCATAATATAATGATACTGAGGATTGCAGGATGAACTATTCAACTTAACAACTCCACTCTAATACTCTATAGTCCATATCTACATACAAAATGAAAATATAGGAACATATGTAAAAGGTGCAACAGATGTCACCTTAATACAATGCTGACAATTTCAGGAAAATAATAACAAGATCAAGGGGCTCACAAAGAAACTACAAGATAGAAGATCCTACAAGCTTGAACAGAAAAAAAAAAATGGTTATATTGTGTGTTGATGCATAAGGTACTTCAACCTAGAATCACTTTGAAGTGATAGTCAAAACCTATTTCTAGTGCCAGACATTTTTTTATGCTGCAGTCATGATTGAAGTTGGGAGCATCCTTCATATAATATTTTAAACTTCAAAAGCGCTATGCCAAATAAAGTGCCAGCAATGTCCACTAAACTTCCAAGATAAATCATATAATCATGGCACAAACTAGACCAATGTTACCTCCCGCGTGGCTTTTTCTCGTTCGACTGGCTTCCTTTTGCAAAGTGAGCAAATATTTCTGTCTGCTGAAGAAGGTATTTCAACCGTCCCTTCCCTTTATTGTTCTGTCAAAAAAACAAAAAGATCAAAACAACAGCAGAATGTAATATATTAAGTCTATATGTGGTTAATCCTGTGCAAACCATGCAATTGTATATCAGGATCCATTTAAAGAAAGTACATACCATGTCAGCATCAATGGCAGCATTTTGAGTATCTAGTATTTCTTGGATTTTCTGCTTCTTCATCTTCTGGAGTTCTTTTAGCCTTGCTTTCTCACGCTTCCCAACCACTACATCAGTCTGCCACAGAAATGGTTAGGGGTAAAGAATTGTAAAATTTTTCACTACTGAATTGTAGGGCATGTTTCTCGTCTCTTTTGGGTTTCATCTCTAGCCTACCCCAACTTGCTTGGGACAAAAGGCTATGTTGTTGTTGTTGTACTGAATTGTAGGGCATGATACAACAAAGTGTCCCCTCAACACATTAAACTCAGAACTAGAGATATATCTATTTACCAATATTACTAATACATTTGTATTATGGAAGAACCAGGCAACAACAGCTTATGCCACAGCTATGAGAAAAAAAAATAAAAGTAGAAGTACTTGCAACAATAACAAAACAAGCAAATTAACAGAGGCCATATATCTAGCAATGACTCGAAAGCAGATTATTCTGAAACTATGAGATCAAGTAATTTTTCAAATATCAATATTAATATATTTCCAAAGCCCTCGTTAAACCGAATCTCTAAAAACGCGATTAAAGCACCCAAACCCTAACCTCCCGCTCACCTCGTCGCCATCGTCCTTGTCCCTCGCGACGGACTCGTCGTCCTCGGTGGACTGGGACTCGTCGTCGCCTTCAGCGGCGGCATCGGCACCGGCGTCCTCCTCGTCCTCAGCTCCAGCGCCGGTAGTGACGGCTTCGATCTCCTCCTCGTCTACCTCCTCCTCCTGCCCCTCGCCCGCAGCTTCCTCCTCCTCCGCGGGCGGCGCCGCATCCTCCTCCTCGTCCTCGTCCCCTTCCTCGCCAGATCCGGAGCCGGCGGCGTCGGACTGGTCCTCCTCCTCCTCCTCGGCGGAGGACGAGATCTCGTCCTCCTCGTCGTACTTCACCGGCTTCGCCATTGGGGCGGGCGGAGGCGGGAGAGGAAAGGTAGGGTTAGGGTTTCGGGGCGGGGCGCTTTCGATTTCGAGTGCGGAGGAATGGGAGGTTGGACGATCGACCGGAGGCGCAGGGGGATTTGAAGAGTGAAAGCAATTTGGGGGCAAAGTGAGTGGCTTATATTTATATGGGGCGCCTTGTACGAGAATTTTATACGGTTTTGCAGTCTTGACCATAGAGGTTTACGTATTTCTGGTTACGCCCTTGAGCATAGAAGTCCTATGCATATTTTTTCAACGAATGATTCATAGGATTTGAGGTCGTAGCAAAAATTAACACTATTATATTTGGAGAATTGTATTCTCTTTTATGCCAGAAAACCATGTTTTTAAACATTTTATTACATAGATTGTAGTATGAATCAGTTATAGAAGGCCAAACCCATTTTCCCCTGATTTCTCTTGCCATGTTCCTGTTACAACTCAGATGCATACCGTATTCCTAGACACTTATACTGCCCAGAATATCTTGATATTGATAAAGTTATGATACTATTATTGACCACTAAAAGAATAGTCAACCGTAAACACGAGTGCCCGTGCTTAGACTTGAGTCTGGACTAAAATTGCTAATGTTTCAATATTTGAGAGTCCAAATTTAGTATTTAAAGCAATAATTTTAATTATTTCTACTAATATGAATTCAAACCAACTTTATCAATTTGGAAATACCAAGTACTAAATTCTCAAAATAATGTCTCTACCAAGGGTGAAATACTGATATAAATCTACTTGATAGAAAGGTCAAAATTGATTTTTCCCCAAGTGCTTCCAAATAAATAATCAAAGATTAGTTCTTATTTCAACATGCTCAAAGGGGATATATGTATACCTCCATTTATTTGACAATAAATTAGCAACGCCATTGGTGATATATGAATCCTCAAGCACTGACTAAAGAAATGTTTAAAGAAGCTCAATAGCGAGGCAACAAGGTCAGAGGATTTGTGGCTTGAACAGCAGATACCCATGTATCAAGAAAAGAACAGATACACTGACATTCTTTGGGGGAAACAGCGGGGACATCCTGCACTTTATACAAGTGGTATACGGTATACCGGTATTCGTGGGTAGACCACTGAACGTTTCTGCGAGACCAAACGAAATATACATGTACTGTGTGAGGACCAGAACGAAAAATGTTGCCAAAGCTAGAAATTTCCGGGAGCACGACCTTTACCGTGCATGCGATCCGCGGTGCACCCGGCCTGGGGTCCCATGTTCAGAGTTATCCCAGCGTTTGCTCACCATAGACCACGCGTACAGCTCCTAGTCAGCACAGGGAAGTGGGCGGGGGTTCCTTCCCGCCAACGAGGCGGGGGTTGATTTGAGGCCTCCCGCCGCGCTCGGATTTTCTGGGTACAGACGAAACGATGGTTCGGGCCTGGATCAAATGTCGGTGGGTCCAACTGTATTTCGTTGCTCGGCTAAGATTACTGGGTAATCTAAAACGATACTATAAAGTTTTAGAGTATGAATATAAAGTAAAAATTGTTGCACTGGGTACTCTAAAACGATACTCTATCTTTTCTCTCACTCTATATTTAGAGTGGTACTGTGCTTACTCTATACTCTATAGTGGCGGGCCCCACTAGCTAAACAAAGAAAAAAATGCTATAACTCACAAACCAAAAATCCAAATTAAATTTCAATTTCACCATTAAATTCGTCTCAATAAATCCTTCAAAACTAGATCACACATGGATATATTTAAAATAAAGTGACAAGTGGGTCCCACCATGGATAAAGTGGATAGAGGATGATATAGAGGATGGATGGGTGCGGGAGAATTGAGTATAGAGGAGAGAATCTTGCTGACTAGGACATATAGATGATGAATATAGAGGTTCATAAGTGTGGGTAGTCTAACAACGCTGCCTCAAATGTGGGCAGGTGGCCCAGTAAGACACAGCGAAGAAATTACATAATTTCTATCTTTATTAATTAAGACGTCAACTAAATAAAAAAAAGATGATGTGACACTACAACTAAACAAGAGCAAGAGAAAATAGTTTTGAAATAAGAAATCATGTATACAGAGAATCAAAATACGAAGAGTATGAGGTTGTCCGCACTGGGGTGCTGTAAAACACCCTGCAGGATCACTTACCGGACGAAATGGACGCAGCGGGTCCTGCAAATGCTCCGGTATCTAGTGCCTGTACGCCAAATATAGAGGAGCTGGAGCGGCATAGAGGATGAGCCGGTTGCACAGTACGCAGGCCCCACCATGCGCGCGTGAGAGGAGAGGAGAGAGGTGGGAGCATCAACGGTGGGCCCTACGTTTTCAAGTTACTAAAAAATATTATAACTCACAAACAAAAAACCAAATTAAATTTCGATTACACCATTAAATTTGTTTCAATAAATTCTTCAAAACAAGATCTCATATGGATATATTTAGATAAAGTGATAAGTGGGCCCCACAGTGAATAGAGGATGATATAGAGGATACATGAGTGTGGGAGAATTGAGTATAAATGAGAGAATCTTGATGACCAAGATGTATAGAGCATGATATAGAGGATTGATGAGTGCGGATAGTCTGATAGGTAGATGATTGAGAGAAAGAACATGTGATCTGATAAAAAATGTTTATTCTATAAAAAATGTTCATTAATAATATAATTTCTATGTATAATATCTAAGTAAATTAATATGCATAGATGGTTTCTAGCATTCAGACTACCATAATGAAAGGGCTCTATCATCAACATAAACATCTATGAGATTTTTATAATTGTTGGAAAAGTACCATTGGTACTTATAGGTACTTTATTTTTTATACATTTTCTATACAGTTAATTGAGGAAGATTGGTTATGAAATGTAATTTTTATTATAGAGGGTATATTCATAATTGAGCTTTTTTCCTTTCTTAAACTAATCAGCATGTTCGTACCATGTTGGATTTTTTCTCCAGAAGAGCATCTCCACGAGTTTGGTGTAATCTACTTTGCTAAACTTATAGATCTAACAAGTCAAAAAAATAGCAACATTAAACTTTTTGTCATTCGCCAACATTCTCCTTTAGTAGCTTCTTCTCTAAATGATTTTTTGTTGGAAACCCCGAACTATTTCTAACTAATCAAACCTCTTTTAACAGTTTCTTTGTCTCATACTGCTTTCTCATCTTGAATCCTTTATTTTCTTAATTTACCCATGCGTCCAATTTACTTTGATCTTCTAGAAAAACATGAATGGGGAGTGGATACGAAGTCCTCTCAACTGCAGAAGCTTATGAGTTCGAGAGGATATCTGTAATTTTTTATTTTTAAAGAGTTCTTTTTACTAAAATGTTGGAGGACACTTGTTTCCTTTCTTTCCCAAAATACTAAAATAGGAAGCTATCTTACAGAACTTCTGGAGATGTTCTTAGCACAGACGCCTCTGCTCGGGAGTCGGGACGACCATCCACCGCCGACATTGCCTTCTTTCCGATATGATGTAGCCGGCATCAGCCTCCTCAATTAATATAAACGCTCTCATACCTATTCAATTACATCTTTACATGTTCTCATAATCATCGGCTGTTAAAAATCTATACAATTAAACATCTAATAATTGCCGACATGCTTATTTTATTTATTCTGCATCATGAACATGTTGGATATCGACTTTTTAGTTGATACCCTTACCTTACTGGCTATTTAGCCGCATATTTAGAACTGTCTGGACCAACACCGACATGTTCCACCTTAAATTACTGATAAATCTTTCATCCTTATCAATTACAGGATCAAATTGACTAGCATGCCTCAGGTCGCGACCATCTGGTCTTGTGTTTCCGAAGCCCTGGGAGATTTCGGGATCCGCTCCATGTGGTTTCTCCCGGCTTGCTGCGTGTAACGATGCGACCGACATGCTGCATGTTGAAAGCATCTAGGCCCCGGTGTTGGTTTCGGCAATTAATGACAACACATATTTACCATGACTAACGTGTGTTTTGCAGAAATGTTGGTAAGTTAGGTCATGGAGATGATAACTGCTTTGGTCAATGTGGTATTCATGTCCCTTGATGGAAATCGTTTCGGTTTTCAAAGAATCAACGATAAGATTAAGGACGGTTAGTTCCGGATGTCAAGGTGTTGAGATACATCTGGAATAGTCGTTAGGATCTTTGTTTCTTCCTTTGACCGTACTATAAAGAGGGGCATGAGCGAGTAGCTTGACCTAGGTGAGTCTTGTGTTTAGGTGTGGTGCACACTTGTCAAACTTAGCACTAGATAGCTCGAGAAAAGCTCAGAGTTCAGTTAGAAGCAACTTGGTTCAAGTTGCATCGCGTTTAGAAGACGTTTGAGCCGTCTACCTATGACCGGACGCGTCTGGTCAGTACTAAATCTTCACTGCATTTTTTCAGCTAACTGACCGGATGCGGTCCTTGAGAGGACCGGACGCGGTGGTCAGGCTGACACGTGTTCCAGAGGGTAAATAGCGTAATCGAACGCGACTGTGAAAATGATCGGCGCGTCCGGTCATGTTCTAGTAAGGTCCCGTGGAGACCTAACGCGTCCGGTCACCTATGATCGAACGCGGTCGTGTGTCCGGTCATGTTCCAGTAAGGTCCCGTGGTGACCTGACGCGTCCGGTCACCTATGATCAGACGCGGTGGTGCGTCAGGTCAGATTTCTAGAGAGCTCTTGCATGATCGGACGCGTCCGATCATCCCTAATCGGCGCGTTCGGTCATCTCAGACCGGCGCGTCCGGTCATCACAGATCGGCGCGTCCGGTCACTCAGCACAGGTTTCCGTTATTCGACCGTTACAACTGACCGGCGCGTCTGGTCATATCGACAGGCGCGTCCGGTCAGTACGCGTCTGGCTGTTTCGAAAGGTAACGGTTGGATTTGTTTGAGGGGTCTCTAAATACACCCCCTCCACCTCTTTTAGAGGTCTCTTGCTCATTTGTTTAGCTGAGAAACATCTTTGAAGTGCAAGGGAGTGCAAGAGCCCTAGCAAGGATAGTGATTTGCGAATCAAAGTTTGAGAATCCTCTCTCGTGACAAGAGTCAAGCAAGTGTGCATCCATCTTCTCATTAGGCTTGTTGTGGTCAAGTGAGAGTTCTAGCTTGTTACTCTTGGTGATCGCCATCACCTAGACGGTTCGGTGGTGATTGGGAGTTTGGTGATCATCCGACGAGATTGTGGGTGACCCAACTCAAGTTGTGAGCGGTTTTGGGTGATTCGCCGCGATGGAGTGTCAAAGAATCAACCCGTAGAGAGCACTTGATCCTTGTGCGGATCAAGGGGGAGCTACACCCTTGCGCAGGTGCTCCAACGAGGACTAGTGGGGAGTGGCGACTCTCCGATACCTCGGCAAAATATCGCCGTGTTCCTATCTCCTTCTTTCAAGCATTTACTTTCTTGTATTACTTTCATTGCTTGTTTACTTTCCTAGAATTGCCTTGCTAGTCTAGGATTGGAACTTAGGGTGCAAAACTTTTATCGGTAGAATCACAAGGAACACAAGTAGGCACTAGGGTTGAAGTTTGGCTTGTAGGATTTAATTCTTGCAATTAATTTTTAGAAAAGCCCAATTCACCCCCCCTCTTGGGCATCTTGATCCTTTCAATTGGTATCGGAGCCGTGTTGCTCTTAATTTAGGCTTTACCGCCTAGAGCAAGATGTCTAATGGGGAAGGACCACCTCCCACTTTTGAGGGAGACGATTTTCCATATTGGAAAATTCATATGGAGGCGTACCTCGAAGCCATAGATGTTGGGTGCCTTAGAGCCGCAACCGAAGGGCTTCCTCCCATAAGGGATCCCGCTAACCCAAGTGGTGACGAGGAGAAATACGACCGGTGGAATGCAAAAGCAAAAAATACAATCTACCGGGCACTAGGCAAAGATATTTTCAATCGTGTGCGAAATGCCAAAAACGCTCATGAATTGTGGGAAAATCTTTGTGCTCTCTATGAGGGAACTAAGAGTTAGCGTAAGGAACGCTATCATATTGCTTTAAAGAAAATTAATTCTTTTGAGATGCTTCCTAAAGAAAGTGCTAACGACATGTACACTCATTTGAATGTTCTTGTAGAAGATCTAAATGCTCATGGACTCACTAAAATAAGTCAATCAGATGTTGCAAGGAGGATCTTAAGTGTTCTTCCCGTTGAGAAGTATGGACACATTATCACCGTACTTCACCAAAGTGATCTCTCCACCGCAACACCAACTCAAGTATTGGGGAAGATCAACGCACATGAGATGTACATGCACATCACTCCGGAAGAGGGCTCATCATCTTCCAAGAAGAAAGACTTGGCCTTCAAAGCTAGTCATGAAAAGAAAAAGAAGAAGGCCCAAGCCATGATTGTGTAAGAAAGCTCTAGTGAATGTGACATTGATGATGAATCACTTGCACTCATGGTAAGGAAGACCACCAAAATGCTAAAGAAGCTCAATAAGAGTGGCATCAAGTTCGATGGCAAGAAGAAGAAATTCTTCACAAGTAGCAAAAGGAAGCTAATCTCCGAAATGGATTGCTTCAATTGTGGAGAACTTGGCCATCTAGCTTATCAATGCCCAAAGCCTCCAAAAGACAAGTACAAGAACAAGTACAAGGACAAGAAAGATGATTCAAGTGATGAAGAAGATGACAAAAGAAAGAACAAGCCATACAAGAAGAAAGATGGCAAGAAAAGAGAATTCTACAAGAAGAAGAAGGGAGGCAAGGCCTATATTGTTGGTGATTGGCTCACCGACATTGAATCATCATGTGAGTCCTCCGGCGATGAAAGTGACAATGACAAAGAAAAGATCGCCGCACTTGTGATTGGGCCATCATCATCTTCACCGACATCTTCATCACCACCTTCACCGCCATCTTCACCATCATCTTCTACTACTCATCTATGCCTTATGGCAAAGGGTGATCGAAAGGTATAAAATAGTGATAGTGATGATGATGATAGTGATAGTGATGATGAATATGATGCTCCCTCTTATGATGAACTAGTAAAATTGTTAAATAAATATTCTAAAATCATAAGGAGGACTAGAAATGAAAATGATGAGCTTTAACATGAAAATGAATCACTCTCATCTAAGCTTGAAAGTGCACATAATATTAGGGATGAGCTCATAGATCAAAATGAAACTATGTCTTCTTCTCTCAAAGAGCTTAAAACTTCTAACAAGGAGCTTAGAGATAAACATGATAAAATTGAGAAGAAGCATGGTGAACTCATCACTAGATTAAACTTGCTAAAAGAAGAGTACACCATCTTAAAAATTAATTATGATACTCTTATTGTTGCTAATGAGCTTGCTCTTGAGACACATGATGCTACTAACCAAATTGTTAAGATTGATATAGCTACATCATGTGATGACTTGATTATTGAGAACTTTGAGCAAGGCTCTAGCGGCAAAGGCAAGAGTGTGGTTGAGGCAAATGACTATGATGAGTATGTCAAGCTCAAGAGTGAAAATGAGATGCTTAAAGATGAGAACAAGAAGTTGTTGGCTCTTGAAAAGCAAGCTTCAAATGAGTCACTAATTGAAGAAAACAAGAAGCTCAAGCAAGAGAAAGAGCATCTCAAGACCGGCCTAAGTAAGTTCACAACAGGCCAACATTTGCAAAGTGAGCTACTTATAAACACCGTCATGAAGTTGGATAGGAGTGGCATTGGGTATTTGGCAAATCAAGAAAAGAAGGTAAAGGCCAAACAACAACAAAGCAAGACAAAGCCCAAGCCAAAGAGATGTGTTGAGTGTGGACAAGAAGGTCACTTTGCTCATGAGTGCAAAACCCCACCACCACAACCCTTGCCCAAGCATGCTAGACCCTTTGCTTTCAATGCTCACTACATGCTTAGAAAGGACTCTAGTGGAAAGATGAAAGTCATGTTCTTGGGTCCTCCTAACAAGAATATGCCAAAGAAAATTTGGGTTGCCAAGTCACTAGTTGAAAAAGTTAAGAGTCCCTCTTAAGTTTGGGTCCCTAAACATATGGCTTGATCTCTTGTGTGTAGGTGAACTACAAGACCGGTGGATCTCATTGGGTGATTGATAGTGGTTGCACACAACATATGACCGGTGATCCTCGTATGTTCACCTCACTTGAAGAGGATGGGGTAGGTCAAGACAAGATCACATTTGGGGATAATTCAAAGAGCAAAGTCAAGGGTATAGGCAAGGTTGCAATATCAAATGATCATTCTCTATCAAATGTGCTCTATGTTGCTTCATTGAGTTTCAACCTACTATCCGTTGGGCAACTTTGTGATCTTGGCTACAAATGCTTGTTTGGTGCAAATGAAGTGGTTGTTACCAAGATAGATGACAAGCAAGTGATTTTCAAGGGCTTTAGATACAACAATCTTTATCTTGTTGACTTTACCTCCGAAGATGCAAACTTGATGACATGTTTGTTCACCAAGACTTCACTTGGATGGCTTTGGCATAGGAGGCTTGCTCATGTTGGAATGAACACTCTCAACAAGCTATTGAAGAAAGAACTAGTGAGAGGTTTAAAGGATGTAAAGTTTGAAAAGGACAAACCTTGTAGTGCATGTCAAGCCGGCAAACAAGTTGCAAACACTCATCCAACCAAAGCCTACATGTTAACATCAAGAGTACTAGAACTTCTACACATGGATTTGTTTGGTCCTACAACTTACAAGAGTTTGGGTGGAAATCTTTATTGTCTTGTGATTGTGGATGACTTCTCAAGATATACTTGGACCTTCTTCCTTCATGACAAATCCGAAGTGGCTAGTTGCTTCAAGAAGTTTGCAAAGAGAGCTCAAAATGAATTTGAAGTCAAGATAAAGAAGATTAGAAGTGATAATAGAAAAGAGTTTGACAACACCAACATTGAAGCCTATTGTGATGAAATTGGAATCAAGCATGAAGTGTCATCAACCTACACTCCTCAACAAAATGGTGTAGTTGAGAGAAAGAACCGGACCTTGATCACTCTTGCAAGAACAATGCTAGATGAGTACAACACACCAGAGAAATTGTGGGCCGAGGCAATCAACACCGCATGCTATGCTTCAAATCGCCTCTTCCTACAAAAGTTCCTTTGCAAGACCCCTTATGAGTTGCTAAATGGGAAGAAGCCGGACGTCTCATTCTTTCGGGTGTTTGGTTGTAAATGCTACATCTACAAGAAGCGTCAACACCTAGGGAAGTTCCAAAGACGTTGTGATATTGGTTTTCTTGTTGGCTACTCATCAAAGTCCAAAGCATATAGAGTATTTAACCATGCCACCGGTTTGGTTGAAGAAACATATGATGTGGAATTTGATGAATCTAACGGCTCCCAAGGAGCAATTGAGAATTGTGATGATGTAGGTGATGAACCATTGAGGGAGGCCATGAAGAACATGCCGGTGGGTGACATCAAGCCTAAAGATGATGAAGACGATGTACAAATTGTCAATCCACCATCTTCATCATACGTGCCTCAAGATGATGACAAGAATGAGAGAGTTGAAAATGAAGACACCCATGTCTCTCATCATCAAGCCAAGGCACAAGCACAAGATGTTAATGCTCCTCATCCCACTCCTCAAATGGTTGATCGAAGAAACTCACCCCTACTTCAAGCACATCCACAAGATCTCATCATAGGGAGTCCTACAAAGGGTGTAATGACTCGATCTCAAAAATTTAATTCTTTTGTTGAACATCACTCTTTTGTCTCTTGTCTTGAACCTAAGAATGTAGAAGAAGCTCTTCAAGATCCGGATTGGGTGAATGCCATGCATGAAGAATTGAACAACTTCGCCCGCAATCAAGTATGGACACTTGAAGAGCATCCAAAAGGTGCAAGAGTCATTGGAACCAAGTGGGTGTTCCGCAACAAGCAAGATGATCAAGGAGTTATAGTAAGAAACAAGGCAAGACTAGTGGCAAAAGGGTTCTCTCAAGTTGAAGGTCTTGATTTTGGAGAGACTTTTGCACCCGTTGCAAGACTTGAAGCCATCCGTATCCTTCTTGCATATGCATCACATCATGATATGAAACTATATCAAATGGATGTGAAAAGTGCATTCTTAAATGACTTCATAAATGAACTAGTCTATGTTGAACAACCTTTCGGGTTTGAAGACCCTAGATATCCTAATCATGTTTATAGGTTGTCCAAGGCGCTATATGGGCTCAAGCAAGCCCCTAGAGCGTGGTATGAGCGCCTTCGGGACTTCCTCATAGAGAAGGGCTTCACTATTGGGAAGGTTAACACCACACTATTCACCAAGAAATTTAAAGAAGAGATCTTCATTTGTCAAGTGTATGTTGATGACATCATCTTTGGGTCAACAAATGAAGACTATTGCAAAGAATTTGGTGAATTGATGTCAAAAGAGTTCGAGATGTCAATGATTGGTGAGCTAACATTCTTCCTTGGGTTTCAAGTCAAGCAAATGAGAGAAGGGATCTTTATCTCTCAAGAAAAGTATACCAAGGATCTTCTCAAAAGATTCAAGATGGAAGAATGCAAGCCAATCAAGACCCTAATGCCAACTAATGAACATCTCGACCTAGATGAGGGAGGTAAACCAATCGATCAAACTCTTTACCGTTCAATGATTGGTAGCTTGTTATACCTTACCGCATCTAGGCCTGACATCATGTTTAGTGTGTGCATGTGTGCCCACTTTCAAGCGTGCCCTAAAGAACCTCACCTAAGTGCCGTAAAAAGAATCCTAAGATATCTTAAGTATACCCCAAGCATCGGACTATGGTACCCCAAAGGAGCTAGATTCCAACTAGTTGGCTACTCCGATTCAGATTATGCCGGTTGCAAAATTGATAGAAAAAGCACATCCGGAGGGTGCCATTTGCTTGGGAGATCCTTAGTATCATGGTCATCTAAAAAGCAAAATAGTGTGGCTTTGTCCACCGCCGAGGCAGAATACATTGCCGCGGGGGCTTGTTGTGCACAAATCTTATACATGAAACAAACCCTCCTAGACTATGGAGTTGTTCTTGAAAAGGTGCCGCTTTTATGTGACAATGAAAGTGCGGTTAAAATTGCTAATAATCTGGTACAACACTCTCGCACCAAGCACATTGATATCCGCCACCACTTTCTAAGAGATCACGTTGCTAAAAATGACATATCACTAGAATGTGTAAGAAGTGAAAATCAATTAGCGGATATCTTCACTAAACCTTTAGATGAAGCTACCTTTTGTAGGTTGAGAAGTGAACTCAATGTGCTTGACTCTATTAACTTTAAAAAATGAGCTTGTGTTGTCCCTTGCATTACATTGTATTATATGTCATGTTTAATTACCCGCAATGCATCTAGGCCTTGGCTAACACAGTTACGATAACCCTCCTTTGGAGGAGTGAAAAAGCCTAACCGTGGATCAAACTTGACAAGCAACCTAGCTTTACTTACTTGTTTTGCATTGCATATGCATGGTTGCTGCTTTGTCGTTTCTTTCCGGTTAAGCTTTGAGCAACCTCTGTGTTCGTCCATGGATAGAGAGAGCATTTTGACGCTCCCAAAGGTTCAAAAACTCTATTGCATGGCCATACGTTGCTCCTTGGGTGTTTTGTTGCCTATTTTCCTAAAAATAATATTAGACTAAGGCAAACTATTTTGAGAAACTTGAGGGTTTGAGTGAGGTCACTCATATCATGTTCCAATTGGTGTTTATTTGTGTCTCTTTGAATTGGAACTTGATTGGGAGAAGTCGCGTCGAAGTTCGGAATGAAGAAGGGCAAAAAACAGTGACCGGACGCTGGACCGGACGCTGCACCGGACGCAGTGATGCTTCACCATCGCGTCCGGTCCTGGCGACCACCAGCGCGTCCGGTCATCCAGAAGACCAACTCCCGATCTAGTGATCGGACGCTGCACCGAACGCGCCCCTGTTGACCATCGCGTCCGGTCATCCGTCTCAGTTTTCCGGTCAGCGTCCGATCGTGGATAATCGGACATGTCCGGTCATTCCAGGAGCTTACTAGAATGTGACCGGATGCTGCCTCTCCGCGTCCGGTCATATCGACCACCGCGTCCGATCATCGCGTAACGAGCGGATCTAACCCCTCATATAACCTTTCGCGTTCCGTCTCTCTCCCTCATCCGCGCCGTACTACCCGCCGTCACCTTGCCCTAGCTCGCCACGAGCTCGCCACAACGGCTCGCCGGAGACCACCACCGCGCCCGCGCAGCCGCCCTCTGCCGCGCCGCACCTCTGCCGCGCCGCGCCTCAGCCGTGCCCGCACCGCCGTGCCGCGCCTCTGCCACGCCCGCGCATGCGCCGCCGCCGCCGTCCAAGTCGCGCTCTCCTCCACCTGCACAACCTCCGGCCAGCCCCTGCCCTCGCGTCCATCCTCGATTTTCGGCCACCGTGCGTCGCCCTAACCCTAGGGTTCGCGCTGCGGCGTCTCCTTCGTTCGTCGTCGAAAAGTTCTTCGCGTGACGTCTTCGCTCCAAGGTTGTTTCGCCCATCCTTGATCTTCGTGTTAGGGTTTGCCAAAATTTCATTATCATTTATCCTAATCGTCTTCTGTTTTGGCAAATCAGCGCTCGTCCGGTACGTCGGGAAGTCTCGAGACCTAGGTCATCTCATCTCATCACCGCTTTCTCGTCGATCCGAGGTAGCCATCGCGTTTCATTTCACATCTTATCTTCTATGCTTGCTATCTCTAGGGTTTTGTACCTTTAGATCATATATGTTGCTTATAGTAGATCCATCTATTCCGTCTTTTCAGTGAATTTGTCGGTGTGTCAGGGTGACTGCTGTTCAGCTGTTGAATCCGAGGCCAAGCCTGCGGATATGGATTGAGGCCAAGCCTCTCGAGTGTCAGTACATCATCTTTTAGAGGTTTTCCGACAGTGTGACAGCATGGTTCGTTGCAAGAATACTAGTGGTGCTCCTAGTGATGGGGACAACAGTCCTCCTCGTATGTCTGAGGTTGCGCGTGGAAAGCGCATCAAGATCATGGCCAGAAAGAAGAAGAAGACTCTTACTGATGCAGAGATAGCTCAGGCAGTGGTAGATGCAGCTGATGCAGCAGAGAGGGGTGGCAGGAGCAGTGGTATACGCATTGGCGACAGTCGTTTTCATCTTGAAGGACGACAGCTTGGTATAGAGACCACTGAGACCACTGAGGGCACAGAGGTGCAAATGGATGCAGATACTACGTCAGGTGATCCACTTGCAGCGCCTTTAGAGGGGACAGAGGAACAGCCAGCTCAGACTCCATCACATCGCCGCTCCACACGCACACGGGCTCAGGTGACTCCCAGGCTAGAGGGCCAGCGTCGTGGAGGACGTCCACCTCCGAGAGTTAGAGGTACACCCCCAGTTGAGCACTTTGACTTGAGAGGTGCTACTGCACGTCAGGTGCAAAGTTTGAGATTTGTTGAGGTCAGCCGGTGGTTCCCACCTCAGAGGGACTCCAGAGCTTCAGAGGGTTTCTATACTCCTCTATAGGAGGATTTTTACAGAGCTCTTGTTGACAGTGACATTGCTTTTCGATCACAGAGGGTCTGTCACATTGAGTCACTTGTTGAGGTAGTGGGTGAGCAGCTTCGTCCGCACCTGTCCTATCTACCAGGCTTGTTAGATTTTCTTGGACGGACGGGTGCATACTGTGGCACTTGGGTTAGGGAGTTCTATGCTTCATTATGGATTGATCCAGCCCATGAGTTCATACACTTTGCATTCAGAGGCCGCGACCGCAGACTGTATAGCACAAGAGTGCGGGAGATTCTCAGACTCCCAGCTTCAGACACGAAGATTCACCAGCTCTGTTTCGGTCAGACAGCTCCACCTAGATGCCCTCATGGCGGTACTATGCCACCTACAGATCTGATCCGACCCTGCTTCCGTGAGCCTTTTGGCGAAGGGTCTCGTCGCACACCTGCCAGTTTGACACCTCTTGCCCGAGTCCTGGATGCTATTGTCAGGCATACTCTTCTTTCCAGGCTTGGTTACAGAGAGGGACTGACCAGAATGCAGCTATGGGTAGTTCACCACCTTCTCTCACAGACACCTTTTGACATTTGGGATCTTATGGTCAGTGAGATGAAGGACACCCTGGCAGAAGGCTTCAAGGGACACCGTCAGCTGCCCTATGCTCATTGGATTTGCTTCATCATCAGATCTGCACTTGAGCTGCCTTCTGAGATTAGTGCTGAGATAACTGAAACTACTACTGTTTTTCCTGAGTATGATATTCGTCAGTTATGGACTTCAGTTACGAGAGAGCAAGTCCCTATGCCAGGACAGAGAGAGAGACCTGAGGTGCCTGAGACAGCGACTGAGCAGGATGCGACCGTACAGGTTCTTGCTGAGGCAGAGCTTGTAGATCTAGACGCTCAGCCCGCTGATATAGCTGAGGATGAGGCCTCCGATAGCACTGACGAGGATTATCAGCCCATCCCCAGGTATCGGTATCCTTGGCCTCACGACCACGAGGCCGATGGCTCTAGTTCAGCCTCCCGCTCAGACCCAGCCATGGTGGCTATTCTTGAGAGGTTGACCCAGGCACAGGAGCGACAGGAGCTTCAGCTGCAGAGACAGGCTCAGGATACAACTGCTGCATTTGTATAGATATAGGCTCGACAGGACGAGTTCCAGAGACAACAGCTTGAGATACAGCGCAAACAAGTCGAGATGCAGCGTCAGCAGTATGAGATGCAGCGACAGAGTGCAGCTAGCCAGCAGCAGTACTTGGATCTCCTACGTCACCTTGTCACAGTTAGGGTTCCTCCACCTGCATCTATCTTGACTTCAGCTTTACCTTTCAGTGGACCTTCAAGTCAGGATCAGCCGAGCTTTCAGTTCACCTCTCCACAGCTGCAGGTTCCTCAGTCGTTCCAGTCCCCGAGCTACACGCCCATTCAGATGGGGTTTACTCCTTCAAACCAGCCTCGCCCTCACATGTTGACCGGCACACCTTTCATTGATCTGAGTGCCACATATAGCGAGTTGCTTGGTCAGCCGACGCCCTCACACACCACATTTGCTACTTCATCAGGGGTGTCAGCTTCAGAGGCAGCTTTTCTTCCAGTGACAGGGACAGACACTACAGAGACAGTTCCTTCGTCCGTTGCCTCGACAGATCCCCCAGCTTTTGGCTCTCTTTAGGCTCAGGTCACAGAGACTGCTCCACTTGTTGCTACTTCGGCAATACCTGTTCTTGCTGATCAGACCCAGACCGCTTCACAGCCGCGTGCTTCTTTAGAGGGTCAGCCAGATAGCTCCTAGTCCGAGGGAGACACTTCTCAGTTCATGATTACTACGCGCTCCTCGGCACCTGACTCGACTCCGTCTGTTCCCCCGTCAGATCCTTAAATTAGTTTTTGGCGGTTGATGCCAAAGGGGGAGAGAGAGTAGATTCAGGGGGAGAGTTTTTGTTAGAGGGTTTCTCGTTCTTTTCTTGTGTGCTACACTCATGCATCATGTTTATTTTACAGTAATTGCATTCGTGTGACATGTGATCTTATGAGATACCTTGAGTCTCTATGGTTTATCTAATCACAGTTTTAAATCATGTCACTTGTTTGTTTATAGCTCATAAGGTTGTGCTTCCGTGCCTTACTCCGATTTCATATGAGCTATGTTTTATGTGTACTAACTCTTCATGATTTATCTTATGAGTACACTCAGTTGGCTTGGAACACATAAGCATTGACTAACCCCTTGTGCTTACAGCTTTATGCTTATATGAACCAAGCATGATCGAAAACCTTAACTCATATCTTCTGAATCTAAGTGTTGTCATCAATCACCAAAAAGGGGGAGATTGAAAGCATCTAGTCCCCGGTGTTGGTTTCGGCAATTAATGACAACACATATTTACCATGACTAACGTGTGTTTTGCAGAAACGTTGGTAAGTTAGGTCATGGAGATGATAACTGCTTTGGGCAATGTGGTATTCATGTCCCTTGATGGAAATCATTTCGGTTTTCAAAGGATCAACGATAAGATTAAGGACGGTTAGTTCCAGATGTCAAGGTGTTGAGATACATCTGGAATAGTCGTTAGGATCTTTGTTTCTTCCTTTGACCGTATTATAAAGAGGGGCATGAGCGAGTAGCTTGACCTAGGTGAGTCTTGTGTTTAGGTGTGGTGCACACTTGTCAAACTTAGCACTAGGTAGCTCGAGAAAAGCTCAGAGTTCAGTTAGAAGCAACTTGGTTCAAGTTGCATCGCGTTTAGAAGACGTTTGAGCCGTTTACCTATGACTGGACGCGGTCCTGGTCATGACCGGACGCGTCTGGTCAGTACTAAATCTTCACTGCGTTTTTTAGCTGACTGACCGGACGCGGTCCTTGAGAGGACCGGACGCGGTGGTCAGGCTGACACGTGTTCCAGAGGGTAAACAGCGTAATCGGACGCGACTGTGAAAATGATCGGCGCGTCCGGTCATGTTCTAGTAAGGTCCCGTGGAGACCTGATGCGTCCGGTCACCTATGATCGGACGCGGTCGTGTGTCCGGTCATGTTCCAGTAAGGTCCCGTGGTGACCTGACGCGTCCGGTCACCCATGATCGGACGCGGTGGTGCGTCAGGTCAGATTTCTAGAGAGCTCTTGCATGATCGGACGCGTCCGATCATCCCTGATCGGCGCGTCCGGTCATCTCAGACCGGCGCGTCCGGTCATCTCAGACCGGCGTGTCCGGTCATCACAGATCGGCGCGTCCGGTCACTCAGCACAGGTTTCCGTTATTCGACCGTTACAACTGACCGGCGCGTCCGGTCATATCGACAGGCGCGTCCGGTCAGTACGCGTCTGGCTGTTTCGAAAGGTAACGGTTGGATTTGTTTGAGGGGTCTCTAAATACACCCCCTCCACCTCATTTAGAGGTCTCTTGCTCATTTGTTTAGCTGAGAAACATCTTTGAAGTGCAAGGGAGTGCAAGAGCCCTAGCAAGGATAGTGATTTGCGAATCAAAGTTTGAGAATCCTCTCTCGTGACAAGAGTCAAGCAAGTGTGCATCCATCTTCTCATTAGGCTTGTTGTGGTCAAGTGAGAGTTCTAGCTTGTTACTCTTGGTGATCGCCATCACCTAGACGGTTCGGTGGTGATTGGGAGTTTGGTGATCATCCGACGAGATTGTGGGTGACCCAACTCAAGTTGTGAGCGGTTTTGGGTGATTCGCCGCGACGGAGTGTCAAAGAATCAACCCATAGAGAGCACTTGATCCTTGCGTGGATCAAGGGGGAGCTACACCCTTGCGTAGGTGCTCCAACGAGGACTAGTGGGGAGTGGCGACTCTCCGATACCTCGGCAAAACATCACCGTGTTCCTATGCCCTTCTTTCAAGCATTTACTTTCTTGTATTACTTTCATTGTTTGTTTACTTTCCTAGAATTGCCTTGCTAGTCTAGGATTAGAACTTAGGGTGCAAAACTTTTATCGGTAGAATCACAAGGAACACAAGTAGGCACTAGGGGTGAAGTTTGGCTTGTAGGATTTAATTCTTGCAATTAATTTTTAGAAAAGCCCAATTCACCCCCCCTCTTGGGCATCTTGATCCTTTCACATGTTTTTTCGCGTCAACACGTTCCTTGGCATACCTAGTGGAACAACAATCATCAACCTGAATAATGAAGCCATCCTTAAGGTCAATTTTGAGGAACTGCCTAAAGATCAACAAACACTCATCACCAAGGCGACAGAGGAGTTTCGTGAGAAGTGTCTGTTGTCTCACATCAGAAAGTGTGATTTAGTTGTTCAAAAAACTCCATTGCCAAGTGTTCTCCTACATGGATAGAGTGAGGAAACTGAAGCTAGAGTTGCTGCCCAGTTGGTCCTTAAGACTGTTCATGAAGATTTTACAAATCACAACTAGGTGTGGGTCAACTCAATTGGCAATGTTATGAAGGAAGTCTTCTATGCAGCGCTAGTTGATCAAATGGAGCCATCGTATTTCAATGACTATAATCCTTCGGCTGTTGGAAGCAGTGTGCCTAGTTCTAGTCAGTAGCCAAATAGTAGACAGTTTCAGCAGTCATCCGTGCAACAGCTTCTAAGGGGACAAGCTAAAGATCCTTAAATTCAGCCAACACCAAGGGGGCAAGCTCAAGTCTTACAAACAGTAGGGGGCAAGCTCAAGTCCTACAAACAACAGGGGGCAAGGTCAAGGTCCAATGATGGGGGGCAGCCACCATTACAGCAATCATCAGGTGCCCCTGTCACACAGACAACTCAGCCTCCTACTAGACAGACACAAGTGTATTCAGTGTAGCAGCCAACCTCACCACTCACTCAATAGGTTGTGCAAGGCCGGCTCAAGTAAGATTCAATAGCTTGTACCAGATGTAGGAGTCAGCCCATAAAATTGCTTTATCAATGCAAAGGATCATCAAGGATGTTGATCTAAATTATTTCAATAGTCGATTATAAGGATATACGACTCATAATGCTCAAATCGACTACTCGGAGGGTTATCATTTGGTTTATGATGCTAGCACATATGACATTCTGCCACATTCTGGGTACCAGAATCCTTATAATTATAGTGCACAATAACTTCAGCAGCTTCAGATCCAGGGACAACAATCTCAAGTTCAAGGACAACAGTCTCAAGCTTAGGGTCAACAACTTCAAGTTCATGGCTCTCAAGCTCAAATCCAAGGTCAGCCGAGACAACAAGTTGCTGGCATGAGTGCTAATGATTTGGTCAACAGGATAACTACTATGATGCAGAGCCAGTTTAGTTTAAAGCCTAAGAATCAAGTTGGCTCTTACCAACATCCATATCTAGCCTTGTATGATATTGTGCAACTCCCTTCACGCTACAGAGTTTCTAATTTCTCCAAGTTCACCAGGACAGATGAGATGTCAACCATAGAGCATATCAGCTGCTACCTCATTTAGCTTGGGAAAGCATCTATTGAGGAGGCACATAAAGTCTGATTCTTCCTCTTGTCTCTATTCGGACCGGCCTTCCGTTAGTTTTCATCACTCGAACCAAACTCAATCACTGGACGAGCCGATTTAGAGTTCCATGCTTACGTCTATAGTGGGATAAGGGAGAAGATCACTGATTTGGCAAACATGAGGCAGAGGAATAATGAGTCAGACTCTAAGTTCATTCAAAGATTCAGAGAAGTAAGGAGCCATTGCTACTCATTATCTGTTTGATGGTCAATTGGCTGAATTGGCCCTTCAAGGGATGTCCCTAATACTCAGAGAAAAATTTAGTGGCCAGGAATTCAAGAAATTTCGCCCACCTGGTTTAGAGGGTATTTACTTTCGATGGCTAGCTTTGGACCATGCGCAAAGAGAAATATTTAAAGTGTACTGCTGCTATGTCTGATCCATATAATGTAGACTCTGATGAAGATGATCCAGAAGTTGCAGCTGCTAAGTGGACATGGGGCAAAACTCCTATATCTTGTCCTTGGGTAAAAGAGACAGAAAGCGCTAATGATTTTGACATAAAAGGCAATAAGATCTTTGATTTGCTGCTGGAAAAGAAGCAGTTAAGGCTACTCACAAATCATATAATCCCTTTGGCTGGATAGCTCAAAGGGAAGAAACACTACAAGTTCCATAATGCTACTAATCATAATACCATTGAATGCAGAATCTTCTGCCAACATATTTAGAGGGCCATTGTGCAAGGAACGATCAAGTTTGAGCCGCCAAGAAATTAGCAATGGACATAGATGGGCATCCTTTTTCTGGAGTGCATATGGTAGAATTCTAGTTGGCTAAAGGAAAAACAAAGATGTTGACATCAGCTAAAGCTAGAGAAGATGGGTCAATCGACCCCAAGGTTCAGATATCGGCTAATAAATACAAGAAGGCTAGGCAGTAGCACGATTAGCGAAAGAGTCGATATGAGGAAGGTGAGACCTCCAGAGCTGGTGCTATGCGTCCTCGTGTAACTTCTAGGATTTTGCTGAACAAGTGGCAACGTCAGAAGGAAAAGGACTACCAGCGCCGACTTGAAGAAGAAGAATATGAATGCTGGTGTGAGGAAGAAAGGTATGAAAGAGAGCAAGCTGGATTACATTAGAATTGTCCTTTCTTCAGGCACTGCTGGAATAAAGATTTGAAATTGCCTACAAGACATAACTACCCCGAGTGCAGTAATTAGTATTTAGAGTTTAGGAAATCTCAAGCCAACCGCCGATCTATCCATAAGCGTCTAAGTCACCAATCTAACGACATGAATCGGCGTGTAAAAAAATGAAGAAATTCACAATTGGCTAGGTAAGCATGAGCATGATCAGAACTGGGCCAATCATGATGAAGAAGAAAAGGAGTATGTTTGGCAAGAAAGTCAATAGTGTCTATAAGGTCTAATAAGGAGTCAGAAAAGAAGAGTTCAATGCTTAAGGAACAGAAAATTAGAAGCTAATACGAGTAAGCCATCATCTAATATTGATATGGTTTTCATCCTACCCGTAGAGTTCGGGGCTCCTTCTAGATATGAACAAGAAGAGTTGGAAGAAGTAGTAGCTCAGCTAACCCTTCAGTCCCAACAAGATATATTTAACAAGTTATCTCAGCATCGACATATAAAGTCTTTATGCACGAAATGATTTGTCGATGGGAAGCTGATGACTAAGATGTTAGTCAATGGAGGTGCAGCTGTCAATTTGATGCCTTATACCACATTTCGTAAGTTTGGGAAAGGTCTTGGGGATTTGCTTGAAACTGATATGATGCTAAAGGACTTTGGTGGTAATGCATCTAAGACCCCGGGGGGCAGTTAACATTTAATTAATGATTGGAAGTAAGACCTTGCCTACTACTTTCTTTGTCATCGATAGTAAATGGACATACAATTTGCTCCTAGGTCATGACTAGATCCATGCTAATTGTTGCATCTCTTCAACAATGCACCAATGCCTTATCCAGTGGCAAGGAGACAGTGTCAAGGTAGTTCAAGGTGACACATCCATAAGTGTGGCAACGACTGACCCAACATATTGTGAGTTTGAGGATTACGAGTGCTTTTCTGGTAGAGTCTGGGAAGGAGGCATTATCAAAATTAACGATGAGTGTCAATGGCCGATCCAAGCAATCGGCTCTGAGAGTTTATTTTAATTGGTTCCTCAATTGATTGTCACGAAACGACTGAGCATTGTCTTTATAAATTAGTTCATGGAAATATAGCCGCTTTGTTTCGAGAAATCAAGATTGGATTGAGACTTATTGCATTTCGAGGAGATGTGACAACCAATGATTCTAGAGTTCTTTTGTCATCGGCTATGTTCTTGGAAAACCATTTTTAGGGAACACTGTTCAAGTGTTTAATTGTATCATCAGGACTTGATAGCTGATACTAAGAGGTATCGCCTTTAGAACAAGAAGGAACACTCCGATTCAGCCTTGGGAGGTAGGAACCGGTGCGTATGCATCGCCTATAGCGCAGAAAATAAAAAGGTAAATATATAAATATGAGTCACGGGGAAGTCAGTTCAGAGAAGCGTCAATAACATTACAAAATTAGTCTTGAGGAGGCATTCACACATATTCAAATAGAGATAAACGCAGACACAGAGGAATCAACTGAATGTTGTATTTATATGACCCTAGGTACAAACTAAGGGCTGAAGAAAACGTTGTTCATGATTCCTTCAGCTGAGGTGTTGTTCATCATGACATTGGCAGCTCCTTCGAAGTCCGCCACCAAGTCATGGTGCTCATTGCTGCTTGTGAAGCTAGGTTGATGCCATCAAAGCTCATGCCCAGAGCGCACCTAGGCGATGGTCAGGGCAACCACGACCCCATGACGGACACCATGGAGAACAATCTCCCTAGCACACACTGTTATTCTTGGAGGCGGTTCACCAGCAAGTCACCCTAGGCTTTTAGAGCCCCGACAACATTATTTGTTGCTAGTTGAAGGGCTTCCAGATGCTCTGTCAGGGCTGCAACAAAAGAGCAAAATAATTTATCAAAGAGCGATGAAGTGGAGGCAAGCAAAAAGAAACAAAGTTCTCCTAAGAATCTTACCCACAACCCTGGCGTCAGATTTCACCAGTTGCGCCCTAGCAATACTACTCTCCCCTCCGCGACGGTGAGAGTGGCTTGGGAGGCGTTCAAGGTGACCTCTAGGCACTCTGTTTCATGGGTCACCTCCAGATGATGACCCATCGCCTCGTTCCATTCGTGAAGATAACGCCGGGTGTCATCTCCATTGTATGAGTCGGAGGAGTCGCTGGATGTTGACGGTAATTAACTCCTATTATAAACTATCAACTAATGTCCAGCAACAACTAAAATGAACCAAAGTGCCCTATGATTTGATTTAAATCTAACGAGTTCCATGAGTTTTGGTGATCTCACTTGTTTTGTAGACATTGAATATTTCTACATATAAAAGCATCTCAAACGATGAATTAGAGCACACCATTGCAAAGAGTTCATTAAGATGATCGAAATGGATATATCATTCACTATAAGTGGATTCCCGACAACAGAGTCCCCAATGAATATGCTTTGGAATATTCTAGAAGATACCGGAATCATCACCAAGCAAGAGTTTTATGGACTAACATGACAAATTCCACAGCTTTGGTGAATTGTTATTTTCCAAGGATTAAATCAAAAATAGTCGAGGAAGAGTAGGAATCAAGGAACCAAATCAAATCACGTCGAAATTCCGCAAGAATTGATAGAAAGGTTTTAGAGGACACTAGAGGACACCAGAGCAAAGGAGAAGGCCACCTGGCTCTGAGCCAGTCCGACTGGCCTACCATGTGGGGCTGGCTGGCCTAGGTGGGGCTCACCTGTCATCCATCTTTGCGTAATGGCCTCCAACCGACCTCTACGACACATCTTGACCATTGTTTTAAGTCGTTTTGATCTAAGGGCTGCGGTTCATCCCATCGGGGTATATAAGCAGAGGCAGACCCCCCTGAGGCATAGCTTGATACTTCAATTCATTATCTCTAGTCAAGTTCAGGAGAGGGGTCCCTTGAAAGGATCACCTCTTTAGAGCCTACTAATAAAGAAGACTAATACACCTCTAGTTAGGTTTAGATCTAGTCTTAGAACTAGAACTAGAAGAGAGAGAGAGAGGTAGAAGATCTAGAGGAAGCCCCAGGCTTGTCAGTGCTCCTTCTACGGCTTGTACCTACGGATTCAAGTTCTCTAGGAGCTTGGATCAGAGATTTCTTTGGTCATCAACTTCTATTAGTCAGTGAGTTTTATTGTTCTTATTGTTCTTCTGGTTTACAAGTCTCTTTTTGAGCACTTTAATCTAATGCATTAGGTTAGAGTATAATTCGTAGTGTAAGCATGGTGCTTAGGCTCGGGTTACTTGTAAATGCACCCTATATTCCGGATCGGTGGTAGATCGTGAGGGTGACAACCTTGTTGAGTCTTCTATAGTCCACCTCCCGTCTGTAGGCCTAGCAGGAGATTTGGTTTTATGGTAGATTCATACTCTATTTGCGGTCTTCCATATTAACCCCCTAGCGGACCAGTAATTGCAAAACTCCCTAAAAGTAGAACTAGACAACCCTAGTTTTTCTCCCTTAACATTCTAGCATCTCGTTCTTGATTGTGCTTAGGGATTAAGCCAAGATCAAGATCCCTCCATCTGATCCTTTGGGTTTGATATTAAAGTTGGGTCATCCCGGTGAAGTGCTACATCGGTATTCTATCTGTGCGCTTGTAGATAAACTTAGTGTGCATTAATAAATACCAACAAGCATTTCTAGCACCGTTGCTGGGGATCGGTTGCTAACTAATCTTGAGTCTAGCTTAATCTTGTATTATACTTTTATCTTTTCTTTTATTTTTCTCATGGATTTCTCAGAGTCTCGCCAAGATTCAACAGATTCCACCCCTATCCAATTTTGCTATTTTCCCAAAACCATAGATTCAGAGCCACCACATTCAGCTAAGCCTATCCTTTCTGATGGCTATGAGCTACGTCCATGCTTAATAGAGATGGTCCAAAACCAAACCTTTTTAGGCAAGGAAGATGAGAATCCTCATACTCACCTTAACGAGTTCGAACAGACCTGTGCATGTCTCCATATTAAAGGCATGTCTGATGAAACCCTAAGATGGAAGCTTTTTCCTTTCTCTTAGGAAGGAAAAGCTAAGATCTGGTATAGTAGAACCGCACCGAGTAAGGAAAGGAGTTGGGAAGCCCTTTGTTCTAGCTTTTGCCTAGACTTCTTCCCTGTTTCCAAAATCGCCTCCCTGCGTTTAGAGATCCTATCTTTTACCCAAAAAAATAATGAATCTCTAGTTGCTTCCTAGGAACGTTTTGACAATCTTGTCCGTTCAGGTCCATCCCTAAGCATCCCAGACCCTGTGCTTCTTCAACATTTTTATATAGGTCTAGATAGGAAAACTTCTTCTTTTCTTAACTTAGCCTCTAATGGATCTTTTTTGCACACATCTGCCCCCGCGACAAGAGAGCTACTACTCAAAATTGCTCAATCCACACCTGAAGCTGAGCCCATAGAGTTCTTAAAAGAGAAAGAATCCCAGATAGTTGAACCAGAAATTCTACCCAATCCATCAACTTTAGCTATCTCAAATCCTGATGAGGAGAAAACTCCAGTTTCAGAGATCTTTAATTTCGAGGATGAATATTTCACCGAGTTTGGTGATACCTCGAAATATCATATGGTAGGAAAGCTTTGAAATTCAAAACTTTCAGAAAAACCCTTAGATATCACTGATAAAGCTTTCTACCAACAGGTTACGAAAAATCTAGTCTCAGTGATAAGCCACGAATGATTAGAAGAGTCAGAATCCTCCTCTGATGTGATTCGTTTAGATTCACCCTCTACTTCTATTTGTTGCCAAATTCATGAAGACCCTTTTGATGCCCTTTAAAATTCAGTTGTGAGTGTTAATATCATGTCTGCATCTTTGGCTCATGATTTATTGGAATATATGCCATTAACCTCAACAACAAAATGTCTGAAAAGCCCTTCAGGACATATTCTTCCTAATTTGGGAATTTTATATGTCCTACCTATCCTGGTAAATGAAACTCTGGTGAATTTGAGTTTTTATATCTTTGACATCATTGAGTTTGACCTGTTGATAGGCCAACCAATTAAAAGGCTTATTCTTGAAGGACAAATAGAGAAATTAAACATTTGTCTTGGGAAGAATCTTTCTCTCCCGATATCCATCTCTCGTTCTCTAAATACTGAGAGTGAATCCTATCTAGAGTCAGACCCAATGGATGAGGTCAAGGCAGCATCTTTTGAATCTTTCATAGAACCCAACTTAGAAGATGATGTCCAATTTTTTAGAGGAAGAGGATGACCAACTTCCACAACCTTTAGATCCTTTTGAAGAACCTCCTAAACCTCCCATTGAATTGAAACCTCTACCTTCTGGTCTTCGTTATGTTTTTCTTAACGATAATCCAAACACTCCCGTGATCATAAGTGATAAACTTTCTCGAGAAGAAGCATTTCGCTTGATCACTGTCTTAGAGAAACACAGGTCAACTTTTGGCTATTCACTCCAAGATCTCAAAGGAATTAACCGTGACCTTTGCACCCATCGCATTCTTACAGATCTCGATGTTTTACCTTCTAGAGAACCCCAATGTAGGCTTAATAATGCGATGAGAGAAGTGGTTAAGAAAGAGGTTTTGAAACTGTTGCACGTCGGGATTATTTATCCTGTGCTACACAGTGAGTGGGTAAGCCCTGTGCAAGTTATGCCTAAGAAGGGAGGCATGACTGTTGTTAGGAATGAAAAGAATGAATTAATTCCATAAAGAACCGTCACTGGATGGCGAATGTGTATTGATTATAGAAAACTTAACAAGACAACAAAGAAAGATCACTTCCCGCTGCCTTTCATTAATGAGATGTTAGAGCGGCTAGCGAATCACTCCTTTTATTTTCTTGATGGATATTCTGGATATCATCAGATTCCAATTTATCCGAATGATCAAAATAAAACCACTTTTACATGTCCCATATGGAACATATGCTTATCGTAGAATATCATTTGGATTATGTAATGCCCCTGCTTCGTTTTAAATATGTATGATGTGATGAGGACATCACTCCTTCACATACACACAATGATCCACTACTGGATATTCAAGGTCCAATCACTAGAGCTCGCGCGCGTCAATTAAATTTTCAGGTGAGCTCGTTCCTAAGTAACTCCTTATATGATTTTGAGAATAGATTGCTACCTAATGATTATATTGTGCTTAGGAATGAAGGAGAGGTCCAGGAGACACATGGAGGAGGGCTTGAAGGACCAGCGAGGGCGCCCGGATAAAGATGGAGGATCAAACCAAGTTGATTTCAAGTCTGCCTCGCAGTTCAGGACCAGTCTACCTTGAACTGGTCACCCAGGACGCGTCCGGACTTCGTTTTCGATGATCCATATATGGATAGAAAGATTATTTGATAAGGAAGCCAACCCAAGTGGTCCCACATCAAAATCTATTCGGAATCAACGGGAATCGTCGAAACAAGTCACCATCCAGAATCTGTCAGGGCGCTGTGTCGCCGTCTTTTGGGCCGTTTGGGCCTTGTAACGTGTCGGCGCTCCCCAGAGATGCAAATAGGGGTCCTTGGACGTCACTTAGGCTATATAATCAGTAGTCGCCGTCTACATTAGGGTTGGGTTTTACTTAGATTATTCTGTTGACAACAGTTTCGCCGCCGCCGTCGGTTTGTGAGACCCCAACTTTGTGAGATTAATTATTCATCTGCAATTTGGTTGCATTTCTTTGTGTTCTTGCGTGTGTTATCGATTCGCAGGCAAGGACTTAGCCTTCTTGGCAAGGTCGACTGTGCAACGCCGGTCGATAACCAGAGGGGTCATGGTGTTGCGATTGCGGGGTTTCAGAGCCGAGTTGTTCGGAAGCCGAATCGAATTGTGTCGTGACTCCACCAAATCAAGAGCTATCAGAACTTTTCGGAAGATCGGAACCCTAGTTCACATCATGATGTCTATATTTTCTGATATGATCGAGGAAATCATGGAAGTTTTCATGGATGATTTTTTCTGTCTATGGAAAAACTTTCGATGATTGTCTTGAAAATTTAGATAAGGTTTTATAGAGATGTAAAGAAAAGCACTTAGTCCTTAATTGGAAAAATATAATTTCATGGTTAGAGAGGGCATAGTGCTTGGGTATTTAATTTTTGAACGTGGAATTAAGGTAGTGTAACACCCCTGGTGTTATGAGCTTGCTTAGCACCTTAGCTAAGGACCGAGCAATTTTACCACGAGTTCCTCAGATTTTAGTTGTACAAGTCATAAAAATTGATAAACAAATATTATGCGACTCACGTCTAGGGTTAATAAATAAATAAATAAATAAACAAATAAATAAATAGCTAAGTCAAATTACTCGGTGCGTGGCAGCGTGAGTGAAAATTGTAACAAAAGAATAAACTCAGTTGTATTAATCGTTGTCACGGAAACAATTTAATAAACAAATAAAAAATATAGAAGGGTATATATATACACTTACGTATTTCGTTTTGGTAAGCGTAAGCACATTGCTATCATAATTAAAAGTAGTGTGCAAACTTATTTCTTTCCGAGTATATCTCTATAGATAAGTGTAAGTTTATATATATATATATATATATATATATATATATATATATATATATATATATATATATATATATATATATATATTGTATGTATATATGTGTGTATGAATATTGTGATAAAGAAATAATGTCATATTTGTAATTATATAAGTATTTATATATTTTGGGAAAAAGAAAAAGACAAAAAAAATTGCAGAGCACCCGTAGTACGCACTCAAGTCGCACACACATACCCCAGCACCACGCTGCTGCCGTGCACGCAGGAATGCTGGCGGCTTGCTCTGTTGCTCCTGTTGCCGGTCGTCTGCCCTGCTGGGCGTCCGCTAGCTCGTCTGCTACGCTGTAGCCATGCCGCGCCCTTGTGCCGATGTCCACGCTACGCGCCGCGCGCGCTACACTGCCGTGCAGGCAGGCGTCCCCTTTTTCCTGTATGCGATTAATGCGATTCATTACAACCGCATGTGGCAAGGCATGAGAGAGAGACGTTGCTGCTCCTTGCACGAGCGCCCACGCGCTGTTGTCGCCAAGTCACACCCTGCAGCGCTGCTCCCTCTCCCTGTTTCTTATGCACGCTGAGGGCATCTTGTTTGTCCTCTTGCTCCATCTCTCTCTGCCCAGCGCCGGAGAGCACGCTCGCCAGGGCCGCATCAATGCTCTAGCTCAAGTTTCTGCCGCCGCCATTCTCGCCCCTCCCAACCATCTGCAGAGCCAAAGCCAGCGGCCCCGCCTTCCCGCACCGCGGTCGCTCCAAGCTCCTTTGCGCTCTACTACTAGCACCGCAAGCTTCGCCTCGTCCTCGTTCTCGCGCAACCAACGCGTGCCAGGTCCGTGCTGCGCTGCCACCCTGGCCGTCACATCGCCAAGCGCCGCGCTCCGCACCTATTCGCCGGCTACCGCGCTGCATACACGTGGCCAAGTTGCTACGCCCTGCTCCTGCATGAGCAAGGCCTTGTCGCGGGCGCGCCATGTTCGTGCGGTGCCACGTAGCTTGCCCTCGCCGGACACTACGTGTTTCCGCGCTGCTGCCACGCAGGGCTGCCGTCCGCTCGCCTCAGCACGTGGTCAGCTGGCCACGGGCCACCTCTGGTTGGGCGCGCGGCCACCCCCCTGTGGAGCGTGGGTCTAGCACCCCTCGGCGGCCTGCCCTTACCACCGGCGTAGCCTCAGTCGGTTGAACTGGCCATCGGCCGTTCCCCTACTCTGTGCGGGACTGAGAAGAAGAAGAAGGACCCCATGGTGAGAAATGAAATAGTCCAGGGGTCCCAGTGTAAATATCATGACTCATATGAATAGTATAAGTAATACTGCGGGTTAGTTTAGCTTAAAGCGGGGATCTTTTATGCAAAATGCGCAGCTCGCGTCTGGGTCGGGCCGGCCTGCTATGCGCGCAATAATGCTGCGTGGGCCGCAGTAGGATATTTGGGCCGAATGATCGACGCCAGCCCTTTCTCTCTTTTTTTCCAGCTAATTAAATTAGTTTTCCTTTTCCTGATAATGCTGTGAACTTGTAAAATCAATATAACATAGTATAGAAATCCAAAAAATTATGAAACCAATTTTGTTAGACTTCTAAAATCGTGATCTAGTTACTGGTATATCTTGTTCACATAGTTCTATCATATTTTTAGGAGCGCTATCAGATGCTTAGTATCTTTAGTACATAAGCTTGTGGGGATTTTGTGATAACATGACAATAGTGTTAGCTTTGAAACTTTTACAGTTGCTACATAATATTATGATATGCTCACTGTAATCTTTGTAGCCTCAGGTTAATCGGGTTGCTAGGATAGCTAAGAAGCTCTAGTTCGAACATATATTAAATCGATAAAATGAATTGAAGAAATACCTTAGGTATGTATAACTAATGCACTTATTGGAAGATAATGTCTTGATCAACGATGTGGGTACGTGGCCTAGTGCGTAGCCAGTAGAGTTAGCTCATTAGCTTGCGAAGCGTATCGTGTTCTCCTAGTTGCAATTATCATTGTCTATTTATATCTCTACATTGCATCCACGAATGTTATAATAGGAGCGATGATGGATCGTGGAGTCACCCGGAGGCAGCAAAAAGATGGCGCCCTGATGATCGTGTCATGATGAGATGCTAACTTTCGGTTATGTCTTACCCAGGCAAGCCCCGGTGATGAGATGCTAACTTTCGGTTATGTCTTACCCAGGCAAGCCCCGGTGCATAACCTCTATTGTTCTGCACTTTAAATTATGCTTGTGCATTAAGTTTAAAGGAGATGAATGAAACCCACTTGCATATATATATATATATATATATATATATATATATATATATATATATATATATATGAGTTTTACTAGTATGATAGGATCGTGTAGTGTGCTATGCTGATTCCGGTAGAAGTCGAGTGATTATCTGTCACTCGAGAGAGATAGGAATGATACTACTATCATTATTATGATATTACTGTCACATGGAATTTATATGAATAATAATTGAAGACCGGGCGGAACGGGTTGGATGGACTTGGACCTGGTTGGGCAACAGAGCGGAGCTTTGGTTGCATTTGTTCTACCTGTGTCAATTAAGGACCGTTCATTGCATGGACCCTGATCAAGTCACAAATTTATTGTCCCGAGCATATACTTGCTTATGGGGGCGAGAATACTTATTTCTCTCTTGTCATGGGTTCCGGCTCTTTCCGGACCGGTTTTTTAGGGTGGTCATATATATTGGGATGAGGAGGTCTAAGCACCGTACTGAGCCTGGGCCTACAGTGTTAGGGGCTTAGAGTCCGAGCTTAGACGAGAACCTGGACCCCTTGATAGGAGTGGAACGGTTTGGTCTTGCTTGTGCCTGGGGTACAAGCAAGGCGTGTGTTTTCGGGGCACCCTACTGGGCATATTGATTCGCGAATCGCCGTTTATGCGTGACGGTACGGACTGACTACGCTCTGGCATCGTAGTAAGAACTAACAGTTGAAAGATGAAGAAATGATTCCTTTTGCTCAACCCTGCTTGATTATAGACTAGGTGCTCACATAGAAGGTTGGATAAGAAATAAAATATGACTAATAAAAGTAAGAAATTAAGGATACACTCTTAGTGCTGCTTCTCGCAAACAAGAAACCCACAAGCCAAAAAGCCTTGCTAATCCATGGAGTCGTTTTTCTTTCCTCCTGACGGGTAAGTCTTGTGAAGTACAATTGAGTACTCAGGGTTTGTTCTACACTGTTGTAGGTGACAGGTGCTGATAAGCTGACACTTGTGTGTGAAAACCCCCTGGTGGGCTCAGCAAGGATTTCCTTTACAATGTGGAGTAGAGTTGATTTATTCAAACTCTCACCAAAAGTTTTACAGGGAAAATACTATTAATCCGTTATCATTTCATGCATTTAAACGTTCTTCATGTTAATGTTTAACTTGTCATTAAATGATTTTATTTCCGCTGAACTCTGATAATGTTTTATATTCCGCTGTTATAACTATATAATGAATTACTCTGATGTTGTACTAAAAGTGATGTAAGAAATGGTAAGGATGTTGTAAGCTTTACTCTCTCATTTGTGATCCTGATGTAAAAATGTGGATCTTCGAGTTCTCCCTTGCGGTGTGCTCGACGGAATTACTTAGTTTAGTGTTCTCCCTTGGGCACTTAGTGTCTAATGGAAGATAAGTACTCTTGGGAGGGCATTAGATTAGGAGATTCTGCCATAGGTAGACAGAGCTAAAATTAAAGTAATTGAACAACTACCTCCACCTATTAACATAAAAGGGATACAAAGTTTTCTTGGCCATGCTAGTTTTTATCGTCGGTTTATAAAAGACTTCTCGCATATTGCTAGACCGCTTACTAATCTTTTGGCTAAGGATGTTCCCTTTGAATTTGATGATGCTTGTCTTAAAGCTTTTGAAACTTTGAAAAAAGTACTCACTTCTGCACCGATCATTCAACCTCCTGATTGGTCTTTGCCTTTTGAGATCATGTGTGATGCAAGTGATTATGCAGTAGGTGCTATGCTAGGACAATGTAAGGATAAGAAACATCATGCAATTGCCTATGCTAGCAAAACTCTGTCTGGACCACCACTTAATTATGCAACAACTGAAAAAGAGCTCCTGGCTATTGTTTTTGCTATTGATAAATTCAGATCTTACTTAGTAGGAGCTAAGGTGATTGTTTACACTGATCATGCTGCTGTTAAATACCTGCTCACTAAGAAAGATGCTAAGCCTCGCTTGATAAGATGGATTTTATTGCTCCAAGAATTTGATTTAGAAATAAAAGATAAAAAGAGAGTAGAAAATTCTATTGCTGATCACTTGTTAAGAATGCAGATTAAAAATTCATAGGATTTGCCTATAAATGACTCACTCAGGGATGATATGCTTTATCTAGTCTCTAGGTCTGACCCCTGGTATGTAGATATTGTCAATTTTATAGTTACAGGGTATGTACCACTAGGAGAGACAAGAGGAAGCTCATCTATGAGAGTCGTGTTCACCTATGGGATGATCCGTACCTCTTCAGAATTTGTTTAGATGGGCTACTCAGAAGATGTGTACCAACTAAAGAAGGAATTAAAATCATAGAAAGATGCCATTCATCACCCTATGGAGCATTCCGTACGCATTCAAAAATCTGGCAGAGCGGATTTTTCTAGCCAACCATGTATGAAGACACCAAGGAATTCGTTTGGAGATGCAAAGCATGTCAGAAACATGGCAACATTAATTCTAGAGATGCCATGCCACTGACTAACAATCTTCAGATTGAGTTCTTTGACTGTTGGGGAATTGATTACATGGGACCGTTTCTAAAATCCAGGAATCATGAGTTTATCCTAGTAGCAGTTGACTATGTTTCCAAATGGGTCGAAGCTATGCCATGCAGAAACTCTAATTCAAAGAACTCCAAGAAGATGTTTGAAGAAATAATATTTCCAAGATTTGGAGTTCCAAGAATGGTGATTAGTGATGGAGGTACTCACTTCATTGATAGGAGCTTTCACAAGTACCTATTGAAACATGGGATCCGTCACAACATCGCTACTCCTTATCACCCTCAGACAAGTGGCCAAGCAGAAACATCGAACAAGCAGATCAAGAATATTCTACAAAAGATAGTCAACAAGATGGGAACCAAGTGGAAAGACAGGCTACCCAACGCATTGTGGGCCTATCGAACGACTTACAAAACACCATTAGGGATGTCTCCATATCAACTCGTCTACGAGAAGACATGTCACTTGCCTGTCGAGCTAGAATTCAAAGCTCACTAGGAAATTAAGAGATGGAATATGGATCTTGAAGCAGCTAGAGTCAAGAGACAAATGCAACTCTCAGAACTTGACGAATGGCATGAGAAAGCTTATCACAACACCAAGATGTATAAGGAGAGGACCAAAAGATGGCATGACAAGAGGATCAAGATGAAGAACTTCACTCCTAGAGATAAGGTACTACTTTTTAATTCCAGGGTCAAGCTATTTGGACATGGGAAGCTACAAAGTAAGTGGGAAGGACCATTTACGGTGATTTGCTCTTCATCGCTTGGAGTAGTAACTCTTCAAAACGATGAAGGTATGTTATTCGAGGTAAATGGACAATACCTTAAGATCTTTCTAGAACCTAATAAAAATCTTGCTAAATTGGACATAATCTAGTTTTTTCTTTTCTACTAATTTGATCCTCCTGCGCCTCCGAATCGTTTCACGTCCGAACTGGTGGAAAATCGGGTTTAGAATCGAGTTTGAGGGGGGTACGAAAAAACTGACCGGGGACCACCAACAAGTGGGGCTGGTCGGCCCCACATGTCAGGCCGGCTGGCCTGTTAGGGAGATAGGCTGTGTCGCGCCGCCTCTCACGTCTCTTTCAGAATATTATAGTTCTAATTCCGTACTTTTTCGTACGAATCGATTTGTCCCTGTTACGATCCCAAATCTGACCCCTCCTGCAAGTTGATCTAGGGTATAAAACTAGACCCCCTGCCTGCCTAGAGCCATACTGAATTTCCAAATTTTCTAGCAGTAGCCAAAGCTCTCCTTGCCTAAGCTCCAATGGCCGGCTATAGTGAGATCAACGCTGACGAGCTTTTTCCTTTCGATGACTCGATGGCCATTGTTGTCGCCCAGTCAAAGCCTCTTATCGTCGTCCCATCGAAGGAGCTCACCGTTGTGCCACCAAAGGAGGTCAGGCCAGTTCATCATCACCAATCCTACTACACCCAAGCCACATCGACGCTCCGTCTCTTGCCACCGCCATCACATCTCTCCATTGAAGGACCATGCCATCAACAAGAGATGCCAAAGTTCTGTGTCTCCAAGGAGTTCAACCTTCTTCCTCCTAAGCCTAATGAGGTGCTGATGGGGTTGAAGACGAACAAGTTTGGAGATGTTACCTACATGAAGTACAGATCTGCTACACTGCGTACGTCCTTTGAAGGAGTTTGGGCCATGCCGGAGCAGATTCAAGTCAATCCTCCTAGAACTAGATCTCCATCTTCATCATCCTCACCTAGCTCTAGTGGACAAAAGCGTAAGAGGACCACCAATGCAGATCTAGAGAAGCAGATCGAGTCCCTCCTTAGGTCCAATGAGATGCCCACCCAGGTAGATGTTAGGAACAAGCAGAGCTTGGCAGCCCAAGCTACCATGATGTGTAGGTTGACTAAACGTGTAGACATGCTAGAGGTCAAGTATTCAGGCTTAAAAGCTAAGCACCATATCGCATGCCGCACCATAGTCAACCACATTGAGGAGGTGGAAGAGAAAGAGAAGAAGAAAGAGAAAAAGTGTGAGAGAGAAAGTAGAGTCGATTGATAAGGCACTAGTGTTTTTGTTTAAAGAGTCTTAGAGTTTGAGAGTCTTAAATTAGTTTGTTTAAATTAGTTCGCTCAATTGCTTGAAAGTGTAATAAAGGTGCCTTAAATGATATCAATAAGTTGTCTTAAAGTCATTTATTGTCTCTCTATTATTTTGGATATGTGTTTTGTCTCCACATGTTTTGTTCAGAGATAACAGGAAACAAGTGTGGGGGAAAACCCTATTGACAAAGAAGAAGTTGATTGCGAATTTATGAGAAAACAAAAGTATTTGATGACAAGACCGCACCCGACGAAGTAGGCCTGACTAGCTACATGGGCCAGGTCAACTAGCCCTTCATCCTCTCCATCCCTGTCATCGTTCAACCATGGTCTCACACGTACCTCATACTCTCCCTATTTTCATATGTGCTGCATTAAAATTGATGACCTAGTGAAAAGCAAGCTCTGTACTTGTCTAGATTAAAGTTAAGATTACTTTGCCATGACTTAAGGCTCACACAACACTTCTTCTGGAAGTACTTGTTATTGTTGGGAACTTTTATTAGGGACCCCATACACTTAGGCCCTTGTGGAGTGTGAGATAGAAGGATAATGAGAACCTTATTCTTAATATTTTGTCATTTGGAGAATTTATTTTCAAAAATCTTAAATTTGATAGCTAACCCTCCTTTGTGGTAAAGATATACTGCCTACCAAAGCCTTATATGTTTATAAAACTAGCTCATAAGCTACTTGCTTTGTGTTGAGCTGGGTCAAACCATGCAAGACCCTTGTCGAGAGTTGGGTTATACTCCCATGATCAAGATCACTTACAGCCAGATATATCTGCTGCTCCTACCCTGGGAGTATGCAAAAACATGCTTTTCCACCCCAAAAATCTATCTCCTACCCTGGGAGAAGATCCAAAAAGATTATAGGTTTCAGAATAAATGCTCCAACATTGTGACTAATTCCTTTTCAAGTATTATATTCTAGGGCAGAGACATGGAGCTATGCAAAATAAGTATTGAAAAAGAAAAAAAGAAGAGAAAGAAGAAAAATTCAACATTAAAAAAAATCAATGATAGCTCCTATCTCTGTGCCTGAAGAAGTTCATCATTACAAGAAAGTCTAAGATCTTTATTGTAAATTCCTCAAGACCTCTCAAGGAGCAAAGTAGAATTAGGTTAGCCACCAAATATTTCTACACACATGCGCAATCTTGATCTAAGGGTATGACACTCCCCTCCAAGGATCCCGACTTTGACTTGGCAACACATGCAAGGTAAGTATGCTACATCCTTGAATTACCTAAAACTCTAGATATAGCCTTTTTAGACGTAGGATGTTTTTAAGGCATCAATCATTCATGCCTTAGTGAGATCCACAAATACTACATATATGAGTGATCTGAGTGCACCACAAGAAGGAGAAGGTAAGCTATGATTTCTTTTCAAAAATGTACCTATAAAAACTCCAAATAACAGGATTGATAGATGAAAGGGGCTCTGTTTCATGCTGTTCCATCCTCAACCGCCCAAAGTTGTATGGTAGACAAATTGAATCCCACAGTATAGGTATGACTAGGGAAGGTCCAGTGTTGATGTCTTGATTTATAGTTATGTGAAGTAATCTAACCTTTTCTCGAGGATGAGTAAAGCCCAAGTGTGGGGGAGTTTGTTGACGATAATTAACTCCTATTATAAACCGTCAACTAATGTCCAGCGACAACTCCCTATGATTTGATTTAAATCTAACGAGTTCCATGAGTTTTAGTGATCTCACTTGTTTTGTAGACATTGAATATTTCTACATATAAAAGCATCTCAAACAATGAATTAGAGCACACCATTGCAAAGAGTTCATCGAGACGATCGAAACGGATATATCATTCACTATAAGTGGATTCCCGACAACAGAGTCCCCGATGAATACGCTTTGGAATATTCTAGAAGCCACCGGAACAGTCACCAAGAAAGAGTTTTATGGACTAACATGACAATTTCCACAACTTTGGTGAATTGTAATTTTTCAGTGATTAAATCAGAAATAGTCGAGGAAGAGTAGGAGTCAAGGAACCAAATCAAATCACATCGGAATTCCGCAAGAATTGATGGGAAGGTTCTAGAGGACACTAGAGGACACCAGAGCAAAGGAGAAGGCCACCTAGCTTTGAGCCAGGCCGACCGGCATGCCATGTGGGGCCGGCCAGCCCAGGTGGGGCTCACCTGTCATCCATCTTTGCGTGACAGCCTCCAACCGACCTCTACGACGCATCTTGACCATTATTTCAAGTAAGTTTGATCTAAGGGCTGCGGTTCATCCCTTCAGGGTATATAAGCAGAGGCAGAGCCCCTTGAGGCATAGCTTGATACTTTAATTCATTATCTCCAGTCAAGTTCAGGAGAGGGGTCCCTTGAAAGGATCACCTCTTTAGAGCCTAGCAATCAAGAAGAAGACTAGTACACCGATCTAGTCTTAGAACTAGAACTAGAAGAGAGAGAGAGGTAGAAGATCCGGAGGAAGCCCTGGGCTTGTTGGTGCTCCTTCTACGGCTTGTACCTATGGATTCAAGTTCTCCAGGAGCTTGGATCAGAGATTTCTTCAGTCATCAACTTCTATTAGTCAGTGAGTTTTATTGTTCTTATTGTTCTTCTGATTTACAAGTCACTTTTTGAGCGCTTTAATCTGATGCATTAGGTTAGAGTATAATTCATTGTGTAAGCGTGGTGCTTAGGCTCGGGTTACTTGTAAATGCAGCCCTAGTTTTTCTCCCTCAACCTTCTAGCGTCTCATCCTTGATTGTGGACTATAGAAGAGTCAACAAGGCTGTCACCCTCGTGAAGTGCTACATCGGTATTCTATCTGTGCGCTTGCAGATAAACTTAGTGTCCATTAATAAATACCAACAAGCATTTCTGGCACCATTGCCAGGGATCGGTTGCTAGCTGATCTTGAGTCTAGCTTAATCTTGTATTATACTTTTATCTTTTCTTTTATTTTCCTTATGGATTTCTCATAGTCTCCCCAAGATTCAACAGATTTGACAATCTATGTTCCAGAACATGCTAAGACACTTAACTAGGAAGCTGATGGCAATCCTTGTTTTTTGCATGCCCGCTTACGTGTTGTGACTTTGGCAGAATGGCCCTTTAGAGCCTTGCATTTTTGTGACGGCAAGGGTTGTGTCACAACGAGGCCTGCTTGTGTCTTCAAGACAGCTTTCAAGGTAGGGGCCTGACATCCCAACCTTGCATTTGGACACTAGATGATGTACTTAATCGGCTGATTGCTCCTGCTAACTTTTGGGGGAATAAAGTCGGGATCCTGCGAGTAACATGGTAATAAGTGTTACATCAACTATATTGGAAGACGAGTTATGAATATGGAGAGAATAGGTACCTCATTATCAGGTTGAAAGTTAGGATCCAGAGACTGGCAGAAAGGTGCAACTGAGCTATAGAACAAGTGCTGTGCCCATTCCTGCCACCATGACTTGAATAGATTCGAAGAGAAAGGGCCACACTTCCATCCCTCGGCGTTGATTTGAGGTAAAGCTACTTCAAACTGTTGAATTCCTAGAAACTCCAATGGTTGAGTCACAACTTCCCTTGGCCTTAGCTTGTTTGCAAAGAATAGCCTCGGGGGCAATTGTCCAAAGCCAAGTTGGCGGGCAACAATCGAAGGATTGTAAAATTCATAAGAGGTTGGTGGCTTCTCTCGACCATGCCTAAATTCTATAGGAAGCAGCTCAGGTTTGACTATGCGTTGAAAGATCGCAGTTGACAGTTCATTTGAGCAAGCAATCTCAAATCTGAAAGAAATCATGAGCTCGAATTCAGCAACTTCTGGGTAGATGAACCAAGTTAGAACTTCATCTAGAAGCCCTTTGTAGAAACCTTTGAAGAACTGGCCAGCGCTCCAGTTGATCAAAATTACTGATGCTGCCTCGCCAAAAGATTGACATTGGCAAAATTTGTCTTCTTGATTTAGATTTTTCTCTTGGGCTTCTAAATAATTCAGAGATAGAAAGCTCAAAGTTTTGAGGTTTGACTGCAACCCTATGCATGTGTAGATTTAGCCACATTTGCAAAAGCCACCATGGCCCACTAATTGTGCCAATTGGCTCATTCATCACCAATTTTGAAGATACCTGGTCATCAGATGATATAGAGATCCAAGCAAGAACTTCCCTAAAGGGCTATCGATGCCATGAGACAACTGCTCTGCCAGATACCAGTGATTGGTAGTTGGGTTGCATGCAGATCCATAGAAGAGATACTTTTCCAACCACATATTCAAGAAGGCTGCGTGCTCCTTGGGATCGACATTCTTGCTATCACGAAATCGTCCAAATTATAAGAGCACAAGTACAAAAACAATCACCGAAGTGATCAAATTCTCACACTTAAGCCCATATAACTCCGGTAGTCCAATGAAATCACGAGGGATTTCAAACCAACCAACATACAAGCCAAGATCATAGTGATTCAACATAACAAGTCACATGTTACATCCATTTCACAAGTAATTCAATATACAACGGAGTTCAACATAGTTATAACAACTTTAGTTGAAAAGTAGCGCAAGCAAAGTAATTTGAAACTAACATTACTCTTATTTCAAATACATGCCAGTACCAAGGTCGACTTCTAACAAAAGCATTAAAGATAAGATAACTCAGAAGGATCATGCCCACGATCACACTCCACCACTAAGGCAGGAGCCATCCAAATCTTGCAGTAGCCATGATACATCACAACCTGTAACAATTGGGAATAAACCCTGAGTACGAGAAGGTACTCAGCTAGACTTACCCGTCAAAAACTAGAAATAAAGTGACACCAAGGAGTATGCAAGGCTTTATATAAGTGGGCTAGCTTGACTCCTTTGCATAAAAGATCTTATGAGCATAAGTAACCAATTAAACTTAGCATCAAGTTCATCGTCATTAACCTGTCAACTATATTAGCACCTGTACTAGAGCACTCACTTATTAGAAGCAAACAATATTAACCATAGCAGGTATAATAAGGCCATCATCATATCATCAATTCCGAACCATCATTATAATTAGTGTATCTACGCTGGAGATAACCAGTCAAGTTTCTCACTATCCGGGAGAGATGGCGACTCGAATCGATTCCAACTCAGCTGAGGGGGTATTCCTGACACTCACCCGGCAAACCCCGCTAAAGGCAGCCATAGATAACCTTTGGTACAACTCAGGGTGGGCCCGAACAGCACCGCGTTCTCGGGGATACCAGTGGCCAGGATGCTCAGGACTTTTAACTCACCTGCCCTTGGACCCTCTAGCTCCCTTCCGAGGTGACTTTCACTTTTTGACTTCGCAGCCTGAGTTGAGCTACTAGGCTTCACGGTCAGCAACCTCAGGCCGGCCAGCTAAATGTCAGGCATGCGTTCAAAATGACATAGAAGGCTCCAGGTATCGGTCCTTAATCGACACAGATGGGGATAGTTCCACACCCAAGACCTCTATGTCTTGTTGCTTCACTATCGACATCCCGCCCGGTCAGTGGCGGATGCAGGATGAGAATCAAGGGGGGGCTAAAACAATGGAGATGTTGATTTGCATGAAGATTTAACAGTGATTTGAGGTTTTTGCTATAGTGTTTTTAGTGGTAAATCCAGTCATTAGGGGGGGCTGGAGCCCACCCAGCCCCCCTGTAGATCCGCCGCTGCGCCCGGTCTAAGTTCATTATTAACACTTGGTTCTTTTCCACGATAGCAAATATAGCCAACCGTGACCCAATACTTCCTATCTTGCAGGTGATAGGAGATCACCTGACATTACCATTCTAATTAAGCAGGGCTAAGCATAGAGTCGATCCTATCTACATAGGATTTTGGGATTCATATCTCTGGACAAGGAATGATATAATGCAGCAAGGGGTTCCAATCAACTCCTATCACTTAATACAATAATACATATATAACATATATAATTAATTGCTTTAAAAGTAGGAGGCTTATAATGCTCCAGGGCTTGCCTAGGATCTGACACGAATCAGTCAAGTTATCTTGCGTCGTCTTGATGATGCCTCCACTCCGGGTATGCACTCCAGGGTCCTTCCATCCTCGGGATGGATCCACAAACACCATCTTCGGATTCAGCTCCATATCAAGTTCTTCATGTGGTTCATCTAGCGTACCTAAATGAGATGCAAGATGCAAGTGTATGAACACATAGAAATGCAATAGATGATGCATCACACACTGATCAAGGTAAATACACGGTTACACTAAACCTACTTAAGCACATCGCATAGCTTAATTAAACATCACACTAATCATCATGCTAAGATAGCAAGGAAAGCAATACCAAACATGACACAATATTTACAAAGTCTCAGGTGTACTAACTTCATCACCAAGGACACGAATCACACTTAGTAACATGCAAAGCAACAACGATAACTGGAATATGCCAATTTCTGGACTAGCAAACAGTAGCTTCATAAATCAATCATATCTGGAGATTTATAAATCCAAATGACTTGCAAGAAGACATTCTGGAAAGCTTATAAAATTATCTACATTTCATATAATATAATCACAGCATGATTCATAAGTTAAATAAGTCAAAATTACAAAGTTCCATAATCTGTTCCTGACAAACAGAGAGCAAGCAATTCTGTACCCTAACTTTAAACAGCTATAACTCCTAAACCACATGGCTAAATGCCACCAAATTTTAACAGCAGCTAGATACATAAATTATCTACAACTTTTGTATAAACAAGTTTTACAACAAAGCAAATTATCATGAAGAACTTTGCTAAGTTCCCAGATCTGTCCAGAAACCTCATTTGCAAGAAATAATTATTAACTTATATTGCAAACATATAATTGGACAAAACCAACTTTACCAACATGTCGCACATGACTAATAAACACTAGAAAACATAGTGTCCATTACTAAATAAATTCTTTTAATGCATTTTCTTGATTTATTTAGATAATTAGGTGGAATTATGAACACATATCAAAAGTGCACAATAAATTCTACCAAACTTACAGTGGCCTACATATACTCCCAATATTCTACTGTCCAAATTTCAAGTCATTTGGACATGTATATCAACCTCTATAAAAAAGACAAATGACTATTGCAATAAATCATGTCAGAGCAAGATACACTAATAACTCACTCATACAACACCCAAAATTCATGAAATTATTACCACACATAAAAAATCACATGGGTAGCATTCCAAAAAAAATTCACTTCATTTGGAGCCTTACATTTGTAGTTATGAAAATGACAAATGCAACTATCATTGAAAACCTAGAAGCATAGATCTATTTTTAGAACCAAAACTTTAAACTAAAATATGCCATATTATAGATCCATTGCATAGAAAATTTCATAAGGATTCCAAAAAGTCCTCATTTTATATTTTATGATTGTTCTACAATTTTCTATGAATTTTCAAAGTTTCTGCCCTAATTAAGTATAAAAGAAAAGGAAAAAGAAAAGCTGCACTATGCAGTACTATTCATATGAGTCACCAACTTCACAGTTAGGCCCGTGCAGGAACTTTAATTAAATCAAGCAAGGGAGTCCAAATAACCCTATTCAACTGAGTCTTGGATCTACACTTAACCCCTTGGAAGAGTTCCTATTCCCACGCGAAGTCCATTTTCTTCTTCCCTTCGTAGGCACAGACAGAGCGGAGGCAGAGGACCATCGGGCGAGCACGGGCCGACCGGCCTTGGCCAGCGGTGGCCGGTCGCGGCAGAGAGGGACCACGAGCGACCCAGAGAAGGGTGCACCCGCGCAGGGCTTCAGCTTGGATGAGGGCAGCCCGGAGTGGCTTGGCCCCGCATGACTGCGGCAGGGAGGCGGGCGGCCTCGACAACGAGGCTCTCCAGTGGCGGACGAGGTCGGAGGAAGAGCGTAGGAGGGATGGCATGAGGAGAAATGTGTTGTGCCATACTCGTCTGAGGATGAGGAGGTGCGGATGAGGAAGAACGGGCGCGTCCAGAGAGCTCCGCGGCCCTCCATGGCGATGGCGACCATGGCGCGGGAGTGTCCAGCTCCAAAGTGAGGGAGGAGCGAGGAGCGGCGAGCAAGAGGAGTGGGGAGGGTCTAGGAGTGGCTCGAGTACTCCACATCGACATAGAGGCACCGAGACACATGGCATAGAGGTCGGCAATGGTGGGGGCGCGCACTGGGCATGATCGCCACGCAAGCCAATCGTCAAGCACGTGGCGTGCAGTGAAGTAGGCAAGGTGGGACATGTTTTTGGGCTAGTTACGGGCCATTTTGGATCATGGGCCCAAAAGGAAGTTTGTTCACCACAAAGTATTCTCAAATTTTTATTAAGGGGTCATGGCCATTAGTGTTAGGGATTAGTGACTAATTAACATCCAAGTTAGTAGTGTCAACATATTTGACCATGATCAAGGAAACCCAAAAAGGGTGATCAAAACAGGGTCCCATTTAAGTCAACTTCTTCCTAGACCTTCCCCATATGGTTAGCTCCAACTTTTATTAAGGGGTCCAACCAAGTTGCTTAATAAAAATTGGAGAACGCGGAATGCCAACGTCAATGTCCTTCAAGTGCTAAAATAACCTTTTTGCTGTTTTGGAAACTATTTTTGAAGATACAAATGAACTCCAAACTTGATGAGACTTGATTCGTTGGCTCCACCATGAAAGGTACTTCAACCCATATTAAGGACTCCAATTGAGCTACCACATGAATTTGGACGATAAAATGTCGCAAAGAAGCTACCTCACTGCTGTCACTTCGGGGACTTAGAATTATTTCTAGGGCTGAAAAACAGCAGCTGAATCAATCTTGTGAGCTCTATTTGACTAGGTTAGAGACCAAACTAGCTCTTGACCATTAAACAAAGTTTGTTCTACCCAAGATGAACTACAACTTTTGTTTAAGGTCAAACCTAATAACCTGTACAAAAGTCAAACTTTCACTTTAGTCAAATCAGCAACTTAGTAAGGCCTAATCTAGGGTTTTTAGGCCAATTGGGGCATTTTCTTGGTATTTGGTCAACATGAACCCTTCATGACTTTTATTGTAGAGTTCATCTAGAGTCATTTGGGAAAGTTTGCAAGATTTGGTTGATGGTCTATAATTCCATGCACTTAATCATGGCAATCCAACACTTGGGAAAGTCATTGAAATAAAGACATGACTTATCATTTCATGTGACTTTTTGATTCCAAACTTCATGAAACTTTTCTAGTGACCAGTATAGATAGGTATTAAGGTGAGACACATGAAGATATTGCAATAACACCACCCAAGCATACATTTTTGAAAAGGGCCTATATGTAAGCGATGGTGCAATATTCAAGTTTAAGTTGGGACTCTATTCCATAGACTTGGCTTTGACATCTTCATTACCACTTCACATGTCATGTTTGAACTCCAAAACCCTTACTTAACTGGTGATAAACACCTGGGTGTTACACTTGCTTCTAGTCTTCTTGTGAATGGTGATGTAGCCTCCCCACCCTCCAGATCTGATGCTCTGAACTTTGTGTTCTGGTTTGCCAATGAGATTGTAAGGTTGGAGGAGCCCCGTGATTCTAAGGCCGATCAACATGTGGATATTGGCTTAGATGACTATCATTGACCCATGGCCAAATATGAAGGCGTTGAAAGCGTTGGACTAGAAATAGGAGGCTAATCTTAGTAGAGATTCATTCTTCTTTATGTTCGACAAGGAAAGAGCTATACACTGGTCTAAATCATAAGTTACCCATCTGGCTTGATGAGTCTTGGCTACTCTAAGGTACCAATCTTTCCATCCGTCGAGTGGAAGTGGCCAGGTTGTGAAGGTTTTTTCCACACTAAGGGGCTCATGTTGGATCATTTGAATGGAAGTCTACTAGTTTTCGAGTTAATAAGCTCAGTTGGATCTGGATCATCCATTTTTCCTAAGAAGTACACATTCTTGATGTTGGTTGGGATTAAAACTTTGTTTTTAAGCTCCTACCAGAAAGAACAAATCTATGAGCTAAATGGCTAAGTGGAATCAAGGAACAATTGATGAGGGTTATGGATCATGATCGACGGTCGCCATCGATGAATCTGGAGGATTAGATCTGAATCTGTGAACAGGCGCTGATACCGCTATCACCCGGCTAAGTTACCGCTCTTGGGATTGCGTTGGGCAATAGGATGCTTTACTGAGTTGAAGTCCTGGATTTGTTAGGGTTTGGGGCTCGAAAAGATTGTAGTGACTAGGGAAGTAAGAAGAGGGAGAACAGAAGCAGAGTGGCCGAATGAAGGAGACAAGGGAAGTATAGAGGTTTATATTAACTTTCGGCCTGAAATGGAGAAATCAGAATAGATGGTTGGAAGTACGACGCGTGCAACGATCATAAAAGATAATTTTAGAATAAAATCATTTTATCCTAAAATTGGGGGCATGTGTTGACACCAAATTTTGACCAATACACAAAGGCTTTGGATTTTAGAATTCATTGAAAGAAGCCAAGACATTTGCAAAATCAGCTAAGAAAGTTACCATCAGGATCGGCTAAGTGACATGATGTCATCATTTCAAGAATGGGCCTCATCGACGAGGGATGGCAGTTGTTTAAAGCAAAAAGACATGCCGAACTTCTTAGAAGGGAAAGATTGAGGTCCAAGTTATCTTAATTTAGGATATTCTATTTTCTTCTCCAAGTTTTGTAACCGATCTTGTTTGACCAGGACTCGTATTCAAGCCTCGGGTATAAATATTGAACCCCGGCTATTGTAATAGACATCTCTACGATCAATCACAAACCCATACCTTTACTTTTCAGCTTATGCCAACCCTAGGAGTAGGAGTAGAAGTAGATCTCGATGAGTTCTTCGGGCAAGCAGGGCTGCATCGGTTTGGCCAACCTCTAGTTTGTTTATGAGTGCGTCATGACTTATACTTTTGCTTATAAGGCTGCATCGGTCTGGCTGACCTCTTGTAAGCTTTGGTATAAGTTAGTTATCAACTTTTATCAGTAATTGTAAGGCTGCATTGGTCCAGCCGACCTCGTACAATTCCAGATACAAGTTACTTATTGATTCTTATCAAAATTTGAAAGGCTGCATCGGTCTAGCCGACCTCATACAAATTTTGATATGGATTAGTTATCGGTTAAATCTATTAAGATTAGTAGGGTTTTCTTGCTGTTTTAGTAGATTTGCTAGTAATCGATCTTGTTATAATTGGTATTTTTACTATTTGTAACAACATCACCCCTTACCCGATTAAGGTTGAAATGGATCGGCTGTATATCCTATCAAACTATCGTCTCATTGCTTTGTCTCGCCTATGACTGCCACGTCATGCTCATGGTGTTCCTTCCAATTGTGATAAGGGCTATCGGTCTAGAGTATGTGAAGATGGTCATCACACACATGTCCTACTTCTTCAATTGCATCACACAGAAGGTCATCAATGAAGCTGAGCTCCCTAGCCTACAATAGTTCATCACGAAGACTCTTTGTCAGCTCGAGATGTGATTGTCGCTATCTGTTTTCTATATTATGCCACACCTCATGATGCACATGATTGATTAGATACAGGAACTAGGCCCCATGTACTTGCACCAGATGTGGACGTATGAGCGATTCATGTTGACCCTCAATAGATATGTCCTTAACCATGCCTACCCGGAGGGCTCTATGATCGAGGCATACACAATCGAGGAGACCTTTAATTACTACACCAGGTACATCCAGGATGGAAGGGCAATTGGCCTGCCTGTCCCTTAGCACGGAGGCAGAACCTAGGGAATGGGTTTCATGGGGAGGAAAGTACGCACCGATGTACATCACGAAATGGTGCAAGAAGCTCATCACAGCGTCCTCAATCAGCTAGTGGTTATGAAACCATATGTTGACAAGCACCTGGAGGAGATCTGCGTCGCTCATGATGGACAGAGCATGGAGGCATGGGTCTAGAAATAGCACAAGATCAGTTTCATGACATAGATCAAAGAGCTACAGGACATACCTCGTGGAGAGTCCGATGAAGCAAGGCTTGCATTCGGCTCATCCACCCAAATCACCATATGGCAAGGGTATGACATGATGAATACTGGCCCGATCTTCCGAGAGGTAACCGGTAAGTTCGACTTGTAGAGAACTCAACGTTGGCGATCCGGCTTCAAATCAGACACGATTCAAACCCTGCAACCGTTACACCACTGCTCCGTTGGTTATCAACCAAGCACAACTTGATTGACCTCGCCAAGAAGGCTTTTCCTGCAAGCGAATCGAAGCGCACAAGCAAGAAGGTAAAAACACGCAATCTGAAATTGCAAATATGAATGATACGAATATCAATAGAGGTTCAATAACTCAGTTCCAAAGGACTAATCGACATAGTGGAGGAGATCAAGAACGGGGGCCCTAGATCACTGTAAAAGGATTTGTCACCACAGTTACAATGAACGATTCAGTTTCTCGATGGAAAACTAAACTCTAAACAAAACCCAATTGTCTAACATCAACGGCGGCTATATTTATAGTCTAAGACTCGACCTAGGGTTGGGAACGGCCAGGGGTTGGGCGCCCACAACTTGGGCTTAAGGCCCGACATGATACATGGCCAAGTTGGCCCAAATAGGTGACGTAGCACCTTGACGTGGTCACATAGAATGATCCACGGACTTTATGGAGCTAGGACCAGATCCAAAACAACAGCGTCATTTTCCCCTTTCCAACGCATCCAAGAACGCCCCGTTTTGATGTCGTATGAGAGAGTTATGACCAAAATAGTGACAACGTGTCTGCTGAATCCGAGGGTGACGTGGCAGCTGAGTTGGGGATGAATTGCAACTTGGGAAAGACCATAACATCGGTGTGTCCAGCGTGGCGATGTCCTCATCATCCTCCCCTTCTTGAATTGGAGTCATCCTCGACTCCATCTTGACGATGTCCTCATCATCCCCTCCTTCTAGAATTGGAGTCGTCCTCGACTTCATCCCATCATCAGCGAACTCCTGCAAAAGGTTAGTGACAACAGACAATGCACCAGATAGAATAGGTTGACAAAACATAGTATAACATGGCGCATCAGGATTATCACATAACTCAGCAGTAGCAGAAGTTGTAGCAAGAAAAGTACCTTCTTTTAACTTAATCCCATTATTTTTAGCAATGTGAGTTGGAGGTTTATTTTTAATCTCATTAGCATGTTTAATAATATCCATAGGAGACAAAGGTAGCAATGTAATTTTCTTGTCCTTATGTATGATAGTGTATGTATTAGTTCTACCATGGTGTAAAGCATCATTATCAAATTCCCATGGGCGACCTAATAAAATGGAACAAGCTTGCATAGGAACAACATCAAAATCAACAGTATCATGATAAGAGCCTGTAAAAAAGCTAATGCGTGCTGATTTAGTTACCTTAGTCTTACCACTATTATTGAACCATTGAAGTTTATATGGATATGAATGTTGTCGTGTGGTCAAACCAAGCTTGTCAACCAAATCTGAACTCACCAAGTTATTGCAACTCCCACTATCAATGATAGTGAGAACACGACAACCCTGCACAATGAAATACATGTGGAACAAATTGTGGCATTGGATCGTCATCTCTTCTTCATGTCCCACACGTGTACTCAACACACGCTGCACAAGAAGGCTAGGGTATTCTGCGGCAGCAGCCACGGAGTCAATGATGATGGCCTCCTTGTCTTGATCGCCCTCAGTGGAATCTGCATCAATGTTAGCAACAAGGGCTAAATCATCTTCAACATCACTAGCACTTACATAGCCATCCTTGGTAGCAATGAAAGCATGACGACTGGGGCAATCCTTCATGACATGTCCCATGCCTTTGCATCGATGGCAAATGATTTTAGAGCTGGACGAGGAGGAGCGAGGGGAAACACCTGGAGTGGCACTTTTGTTCTGCACATTAGACAATTTACTTACCCTGGAAGGTGTAGACGGTTGTGATGCAACAGGAATCTTGGGCGTCTCCGGCTTTGAACGGTGCTGAAAAGTCCTCCCATTGTTAGACCTGAAAGGCTGGTGTTGTTTGCGTCCCTGTACTTCACGTTCTGCCTTAATAGCAAGATGATACAATTGGGAAAAATTACGCCATTCTTTATAATCTAGGATGTTCTGTATATCATGGTTTAAACCACCAAAAAATCTAGCACTAGAATCATTATCATCTTCATTTATACCACAACGGGCTAAACTAATAAGCAATTCTTGATAGTATGCTTCGACTCCATTATCACCTTGTTTTAAAGTTTGTAGTTTCAAATGTAAATCACGTTGGTAATAAGGAGGAACAAAACGAGATTTCATATGTTGCTTTAAAGCATTCCAAGTTTGAGGCACAACAGCAGTATTATTAGCATTGCAAAGATCACTCCACCAGAACAAAGCAAAATTAGTAAACTCACTAGTAGCAAGTCTAACTCTATGCTCAGCAGGAACATTATGAGAATCAATTTTTTGTTGAACAGCAAGCTTCCAATCTAAATAAGCCTCTGGATCAACATTACCAGCAAAAGGAGGAAGGCTAAATTTAATTTTAGCAAAAGGATCATTATTACCTTGAATATTACCTCCCATACCGCGACGGTTGAAGTTGAGGCGGCGACGGGCATAACCGTCAGCATCCGCATCTTCATCACCAAAATCATCCGCATCTACATCATCACCACGATGAGGGGGAAGGCGGTGCTCGAGTTGTTCAATGCGGGTAACCAAATTGTTCACATTGCGTGTCAGCTCGGTCATAAGATTGCGTTTTTCAGTCTTGAACGTTGTAAGCTCGTCCTTTGACACACACTCATTGAAGTCCGTTGGCGATCCTGACATGGTTAGAAGATATAAAAAGACAACACCAAAGTATTATCCCTATCAACTAAAAGGAAAACAAGTGGTGGTGGTGGTAGTGAAAGTGGAATGCAAAATCACAAGCGGCTTACCACCGTCTTGCCTGTATTCTTACCAACGCCAAACAGGAGCCAAATCAAAATGGCAAAGTAATCTGTTGTTGAGCGTGGGTACAGTTGCAAGATGAACCTGTGCTGACAGAAGAATATGTGGAGCTATGGGTAGGCACACAATATGACAGCAAGGATTAGCAATTAACAAATGCAGATTAACGATTGTTAAATTCGGATCCAAAGTACAAATCACAGCTGCTGGCTAAGACATGTTGAGACGTAGCGCAACAAGGTGAAAGCAAAGGACGATAGAAAGAACTCATAGAACAAGCAAATAACCAGAATTTTTCCTTTTTCTGAATTTTTCCCGGAATTTCCGAACAAGGAATTTCCGAACAAGGATCCAAAGTACAAATCTTATTTTTTTGCTATTTTTTTATATTTTTCTCCGAACAAGGATCACAAAAGATGCAACCACAAAAATTGGCACCTACAACTGAGGTGGGATGTGGTCTACAGAAATACAACAAGTTCTCTGAAAAGCATGCAAAAACGTTGACAATTTTTTTTCTTTATTTTCCTGATTTTTTTTGGCAATTTTGATGAAACCAAACAGGGCGAAGCCGAGTTTGGGTCGGCCTCAAATGGTGTCAAGAAGCTACTCAAAAAATTTTATATTTTTCTGATAAACGAGCGAAAAGTTATGCCTGTTTTACCGAAGGTATCTCAAGGTATGTTTTCCGGAAGGCACAATACGACAGTTAGGGCAAAACGTTCCTAAACTCCAACACCGAGCACAAGATGGTTCCTATGACTAACAGAAGTAGGTATTCGCACCGAGCACAAGATGGTTCCTATGACTAACAGCAGTAGGTATTCGCTTGATGATGTAAGGAGGGCTGCGATGCAGACAAAATAAGAGCGGCTGGCAACCTATCTAGGGTTTGCGCGGTGGCGAGAAGTTACACAAGGCGGCTAGCGGGGCAAGTCGAGTAATGTGGTGGCTTCGACTTGTTGTTTGGAAATGGTGGATGGGATAGCGGCGGAAAACAAAAATCACAGCAACGGGCGATTGAACTACGACTACGAACACAATCCTAAACCAGCAACAAGACTCGACCACGGACACAAACTCAACAACGCGAATCTGAAACGAAATTGCAAAGGCACAAAGGTGATAGGACAGCGGAAATTGAAATATTATTGGGCTTTTTGTGGACTGTAGGTAAGGAACAAATATGAATCTAAGTCAAACGAGATTATACCTCGCGGTAAACCTGAAATATCTGATACCAATTGATGAATACTGGCCCGATCTTCCGAGAGGTAACCGGTAAGTTCGACTTGTGGAGAACTCGACGTTGGAGATCCGGCTTCAAATCAGACACGATTCGAACCCTGCAACCGTTACACCACTGCTCCGTTGATTATCAACCAAGCACAACTTGATTGACCTCGCCAAGAAGGCTTTTCCTGCAAGCGAATCGAAGCGCACAAGCAAGAAGGTAAAAACACGCAATCTGAAATTGCAAATATGAATGATGCGAATATCAATAGAGGTTCAAGAACTTGGTTCCAAAGGACTAATCGACACAGTGGAGGAGATCAAGAACGGGGGCCCTAGATCACTGTAAAAGGATTTGTCACCACAGTTACAATGAACAATTCAATTTCTCGATGGAAAACTAAACTCTAAACAAAACCCAATTGTCTAACAGCGGTGGCGGCTATATTTATAGTCTAAGACTCTACCTAGGGTTGGGAACGGCCAGGGGTTGGGCGCCCACAACTTGGGCTTAAGGCCCGACACGATACATGGCCAAGTTGGCCCAAATAGGTGATGCAGCACCTTGACGTGGTCACATAGAATGATCCACAGACCTTATGGAGCTAGGACTAGATCCAAAACGATGGCATCATTGTCCCCTTTCCAACGCATCCAAGAACGCCCCGTTTTGATGTCGTATGAGAGAGTTATGACCAAAACAGTGACAACGTGTCTGCTGAATCCGAGGGTGACGTGGCAGCTGAGTTGGGGACGAATTGCAACTTGGGGAAGACCATAACGTCGGTGTGTCCAGCGTGGCGATGTCCTCATCATGACATCAACGGATACATGTTCCACACAAAGGAGAAGGACAAGAAGAGTGTGGCACAGAACAGTGGTGTTCGATATGAGGGCATCGACGAGTCAACGAGGCAGACCAAGACATACTTTGGGTAGATTGAAGAGATATAGGAAGTTTACTATGGCGGTGACCTACAGTTAGCTATCTTCCGGTACTAGTGGGTCAAACCAAAGGGGGTTGTCATGGATGACTATGGGCTAATCACTATGGAGCTCCAAAATGTTAGCAACAAAGATGATCAGTGGATACTAGCAAGTCGCCGCACGCAAGTAGCCTATTGGCCAATGCCCAAAGACAACAAAGAGCACGTGGTTATGTCCGGAAAGTAGAGGATTGTGGGAGCTGATGGAGTCCAGAGCCCCGAAGAATACAACAACTACGCTGAGCTCTCACTCTTTACTGATCATCCAAAGAAGATCAAGTTGGCCAAGACCCGTGTCAACAAGACCAAGATGATGCCCTGGTTCAGCCTCGATGGTGAGAAGAACACTGTCATGGAAACACTTGTAGCAAAATGATGTGCGCCACACATATATGTAATAATGTAGTCACTTATTGATTAACAAATATCACTTATTGATTAACAAATATTTTTATGGAACTGATTATTATTGTAATGGAATCATATATAGATTGTAATCTATACGTGTTAAGTGTTTGATTTTTAAAAATAATTTGATATTTGTTGAAAGGAATGAAACATGTATTTCGTTAACAAGTCCTACTCTAATACTCCTACAACACTACTACTACTACTACTCCTACTACTCCTAGTACTACTCCTACTACTACATACTCATACAACTCTACTACTACTACTACTACTACTACTACTACTACTACTACTACTACTACTACTACTACTACTACTACTACTACTACTACTACTACAGTAACGGAACCGTCCAAATTATAAGAGCACAAGTATAAAACACAATCACCGAAGTGATCAAATTCTCACACTTGAGCCCATATAACTCTGGTAGTCCAATGAAATCACGAGGGATTTCAAACCAACCAACATACAAGCCAAGATCGTAGTGATTCAACATAACAAGTCACATGTTACAACCATTTCACAAGTAATTCAATATACATCGGAGTTCAACATAGTTATTAATTTACATTGAAAAGTAGCGGAAGCAAAGTAATTTGAAACTAACATTATTCTTATTTCAAATACATGCTAGTACCATGGTCGACTTCTAACAAAAGCATTAGAGAGAAGATGACTCAGAAGGATCATGCCCGTGATCACACTCCGCCACTAAGGCAGGAGCCAACCAACTCTTGCAGTCGCCGTGATACATCACAACCTGCAACAAGTGGGGATAAAACCCTGAGTACGAGAAAGTACTCAGCTAGACTTACCCGTCAGAAACCAGAAATAAGGTGACACCAAGGATCATGCAAGGCTGATAGAAAGTGGGGCTAGCTTGACAACATTTTGCATAAAAAGTTTAATATAGATGATCAATCATTAATGCTTAAACATCAAGTTAATTATTATTAACCTATCATCTATATTAGAACCTGTACTAGAGCACTCACTTTATTAGGAGCAAACAATATTAACCATAGCAGGTATAAATTGAGGCAACCTTTCCATCGTGATCCAATTAACCATCCGTTCAATTTAATGGAATCTACGTTGCCGCTGCTCAAGTCAAGTGCTCACTAACCAGGAGCGACGACGATTCGAATCGAATTCCTATCCAGCTGGAGGGGTATTTCTAACACTCACCGCGCAGGCCCCTGCGAGGGTCGCACAAGCCACCTTTTCATATGATTCAGGAATCGCGGGTCCGAATGATGTCGCGACCCCAAGGGCGACACTCTGCCAGGTGATAGGGACTCTAACCCCCCCTTGGTCTCACGCCAATGTCCCCAAGCACATCCTTTCTCTCCTCTAAGAAGCAACCTACCATTCGATTCCCGGCCTAAATCACATTACTCGGCTTCGCGGTTGGAACGACTTATCCGGCCAACTAAGTGTTAGACTGCGTTCAACATGACTCAAGGACGTACAGTGAATCGGTCCTTAAACGACTCAGACGGGGATAGATTCACACCCAAGACCTCCATGCCTTGTTGCTTCACTATCGTCATCCCGCCCGGTCTCATTTCATTTTATTAACACATGGTTCTATTCCACGATAGCAAATATAGCCAACCGTGCCATATATGAATATCCCTATATCTCGCAGGTGACAGGAAATCACCTGACTTCTACCGCTTAAAGCATGGCTAAGCATCTACTCGATCCTAGTCTATGTAGGATTCAAGGATTCATATATCTGGACAAGGAATGATATAATGCAGCAAGGTTTTCAACCAACTCCTACCACTTAATGCAACAGTACTTATAACATATATAGAATTAATTGCTTTGAAGGTAGGAGGCTTATAATGCTCCGGGGCTTGCCTGGGATCCGACTCAAGTTAGAGTATGTCAGAAGAAACTCGCTTGGCGAGCATTCCCTCCGTCTAACACTTGTTCGGTCCTTCTATCTTCGGGATGGATCCACCAACTCCATCTTCGGGTTTGGCTCCTCATCAGGTCCTTCACGTAGTGCATCTAGCGTACCTAAATGAGATGCAAGATGCAAGTGTATGAATACATGAGAATGCAATAGATGATGCATCACACATTAATCAAGGCAAGTACAAGGCTACGCTAAATACACATAAGCACTTCACATTGCTTAAATAAACATCACACAACTTAATATAAAAGATGGCAAGCATATTAGGCATGGAACACAAGATTTCACAAGATCTCAGGTGTATTAACTTAACCACCCTCAAAGGAATAAGTCCCACTTAACAATATACAAGCAAACAACGATAATTGGAATATGTCAATTTCTGGACTTGCAAACAGTAGCATCATAAATCAATCATATCTGGAGTTCCATAAGTCCAAATGACTTGCAAGAAGACATTATGGAAATCTTAGGAAAATATCTACATTTCATCTTTAATCATCTCAACATGATTCCCAAGTTATCATGACCAAACATGTCAATCTTTAAAGTCTGCCCAGAAGGTAATTAAAATTTGACAGTAGACTTATTAAGCATGCAACTCTTAAACCATCAGACCTGGGATCATGAAAATTTAACACAAGAAATATAAGATAATTATCTACAACTTTTGTATTTACCAAAACCACAGCAAACATCATTTACACCATGAAACTAGTTGCACGAGTAACACCACACATGCAGCCCAACAGCAGTGGTACAATTATAGACAGAAAACTGATAGAAACTTCAGAGAAGCATAAATGGAGTTCTAGACCTCCCACAAACATGATTCTCAACTTTATGGAAAGCTTATAAAGTTACCTACAACTTTCTTGTAATCATCTTAAGATGATTCTACAGTTAACATGGTCAATTAATTAAATAATTGCATCTCTGTCCAAAATATGGACAGAATCTGATATGCCACTTTAAACCGCTATAACTTGAGTTTTATAAATCCAATAATTATGGTTCTAGACTTTTTAGAAAGCTTAACAAATGGTGAACAACTTTTCTATAAACATCTAGAACTAATTCTGCCACTAACAGGGTCACACATGGCACACAAAGCAATGCTGTCTGGGTTTGGGCAGAAACTGCCACAGTAATTTAAACAACTATAACTAAACATATACTTAACCAAAAATTGTGATATTTAGCTTTCTGAAAAGATTATGAAAAGTAATACAACTCATTTATTATCAACAAGGCATGATTCATAACTTAACTGAGCCAAACAATGCATACATGCAGCACTGTCCAGAATAGAAGCAAAGCAGCATATGGCATTTGTTATTTTTATAGCTCCTAAACTATCAGTCTTAAAATCCTGAAATTTTTACCAGACATCACACATCACAATAGTAGCATGCCATAAAAATTTCAATTCATTTAGATGCCTATATTTGCAGTTATGAAAATGACAAATACAACTAGCATTGAAAACCTAATCTGAAAAATCTATTTTTACAGCAAAAACATTAAACTAAACCATTCCATATTATAGATCCACTGCATAGATAATTTCACAAGGATTCCAAAAAGTCCTCATTTGCTATTTTACGAATTTCCTATGATTTACTATGAATTTCCAAAAATTAGCAAAAACTACCACAACTAGGTCCTTTAGGTACTATTCATATGAGTCTATGACATTGCAGTTAGGCCCTCCCTTTTAGTCAAATTCTTGTATAAAGTCCTTGGTCGCGAATTTGAACAGAGGAGGCGTCTGAGCTTGCGGTTGAGGCCGGAAGAGGGCTCGCCAACGGCGTTGGAGTGGCGTGGAAGAATCTCCATCACTGGGCGCATCCACCGGTGCCCGTGGCTTGGCCCGAGATGGCCCGGCCACGTGCGCCGGCGGCCAAGACCGTGGCATCTCCGGCGGCGGGGTGCTCCGGTGATGCTAGTTCCGGGAGAGCGTGTGCACGAGGTGGAGCACGACAAGGCGAATGCGGTGGTGTATGCGGCTGCGGACATGGTGGCTTCGAACGGTAGAACGTCAGTGGCAGCTCAGAGCTTTGCTTCCTGTCCATGGCAGTGGCGGGCAGCGGCCTGCTGCACCCAGCCCGGTCGGCCGGCTGTGGCGGCCAGCGGCAACCAACGACGGTGATGGCTCGAGGATGCAGCGAGATGGGAGGAGCAGTGAGCGGTGGTGGCTACAGAGGAGGAGCAGCGCAGCAGCGGCAACTCGGGGTGGCCATGGATGTGGCAAGCATAAGAGAAAAAGAGACCAAGTGAATAGGAAGCAGAGGGCGCCGATTTTCTACTTCAGCTCGACGACGCGTGGGCGTGAGGTGGTGCACAGGTAGTGAGCGCGAGGCCACGCGGCGTCGAAACCCTGTGGTCGGTCGGCCATTCATGCTGCTCCTTGAAGATTCAAAACTGAAGGAGATGACTAAAACTACTGCAAACGTACGACTGAAGCCTTATTTTATCCTCACTCTACCTCTCTAACCTGTTGACGATTTGATGAACCAAAAGCTCCTTGCTGTAGTGCTACATACGTACTATAACTTTGGTTAAAGGATCAAAGTCTAATTCGGCATGGTTGGAGAGATACAAGGCTCCAAAATGGTGTACATGAAACTGAATCCAGAGTTCCAGTTTCAAGCCGACTGAAACGGTGTTCATCTACCATCCATATATCCTAAACCGATAGATGATTCGATCAACCAATTATTCCTTCTGATAGAGCTACATGAGTACTCCAATATTTCTTAAAGGATCATAGTCAGATTTGAGCTGGTTTGCGAGATATAACTCCCCAAAGTAGGGTATCCCGAAACTGAAAATTCAGTTTCAGTCCACAAGGGACTTAGCCAATTTTCAGGGTTCCAAAACAACAGTTTGTTGATTCTTGTGAGCTCTATTTGACCTAGCTAGGCACAGAACTAGTTCTTGAGCATTACACAAAGTTTGTTCTATTCAACTTAAACTACAACTCTTATTCAAGGTCAAACCATGTATCTTGAACAGAAACCATTATTTCATCTCAGTCAATGCAGCATCATGATAAAAGCTCAAACTAGAGTTTTAGGCCGATTGAGGCATTTTCTGGGCGAGCTCTCAACATGAACCCTTTATGACTTTTGTTGTAGAGTTCATCTAGAGTCATTTGGGCAAGGTTGCAAGGTTCGGTTGATGACCCATGTTTCCCTTCACTTACTAGTGCAATTCAAGCACTTAGTAAAGTCATTTCAACGAGGATATAACTTATCATTTCATGTGACTTCTTGATTCCGAACTTCATGAAACTTTTCCAGGGATCAATATAGATAGTTATTGATGTGAGACATGTGAAGATACTTTGATAACAACACCCAAGCATATATATTTTAATTGAGCCTATATGTAAGCAAGGGTGCAATATCCAAGTTTAGGTTAGGGTTTATTTCCATAGGTTTGACTTTGGCATCGTCATCTCCACTAATCTATCATGTTTGAGCTTAAACCCACTGCTTAATTGGTGATCAACACCTGGGGTGTTACAGCCCTCCCCCCTTAAAAGAATCGCGTCCTGAGATTCAGAATGGAAGATCTTTTAAGGAAGAGAGACACATTATCTAGTTCCCAACATTTGCTATAGCATTCAGCTACAAAGCTTCAACATCGGTGAATAATTTGGCCAAAGGCACTTTCTGATACATACTCTTCATGGTAAAATTTGTCTGAAGAATTTCCTTCATTGACTTCCATGAAGCATCGTTACTTTGGGAGAAATCCCTGATAGCATAGTACTGCATTCTCTATGTACGAAGATCGTTTGGTCCATGTACGAACCACTAATAAGTATCTGATTCTTTAGTGAACACAGCATAGTCCGTATGAACTTTACACTAGACCGAAATCTTCAAAAAGATACTCATTGAAGTGATCCTATGTTCACAAAGTTTGAAAAGCCGTTCTCTACCAAAAATGGCTTGAGCACAACCTTCCAAAAGGGTGAGATCATAGACGACAAACATTCTCTGAGGCCATAGGATACTGACTAACCAATAGACAAGGTCTATACTGGTCGTAATTGTTCAAACATTCATATATCAACTAATGGAAAGCTACTTACTATTCCATGCGTGCAGTTCTCTTTCTCTGACGACAACACTATATTATCTGTGTCTGTTGAGGGATCAGTGAATGTGATAGCTGACTCTGTCGGCTTTGTATTTCTATCAAATGTTACCTAAGAAGATTCTCTCATCCAAAGGCAACAGTTATCTGGGTTGAATCAGATGCAACCTCTTGGGTAAAAACCTTTATAAGGTACCAAAGTATGTTATCATTGGAAAATTATTACCAAAGAAAGGATGTAGCGAGGCCTTAAGGACAACAAAAGTTGTAAATATTCACTAAACCGTGGGGAGTAGTCTACCACCAAGCGATTGAGTAAAATTTTCCTTCATGATGCAGTTGCTCAGTAAGTTGAGTTGACTTTCAACGTAGTGAAACCAGCTTTGTCAGGCTAACTTTTCACCATGAGACTTCATCTTCTAGGATCAAACAACAGCTCTAAGATGGGAAATCTGTTGTTTGACACTTTTCAAATTGCTTTTGATTTGCAAGTTTACTTGTAGAACCCTTGATTGTCCCAATACTTGTTGATGAGAGAACATAAAAGTAAAGCGAAAGGGTGTCCAACAGGGTCCTTAAGACCACTTAAGAGATCATCCAATGGAGTGATGAACAAACCATTTATGGCACCTAAGGGCACATGGATACTACTTTGAAATTATGTCTTGCTTTCTCTAATTCTTTGCTTTAGCTGATAGAACACCTTGCACTATCTGTGTGATTGCCCAAGATGGAATTGGCTTGATCACAATGGCTCTAGAAGATAGAATATCACTCAAGTTGTTGGCTAGTTGATTAACTTCTTGTTGGTTATTGCTTTGTAAGACATAGCCTTCGTAGCTACCAACGAGTCGTTACCTAGCTGGAGATTTAACCTTCCTATTGGTAACTAATCAGTTGTCTCTCAACACTAAAAAGTTCCAAATCTTCACTCTTGACCACAACAACTGTGGTTGAAACAGAACAGATGGTTGCCATCGAAATTAGCAAATACGAAGTTATTCTAGAGATGGTTGATTTCGATTGTATGGTCATTATGCACCCAAGATTACGACTGGGATAGCTCTGGTCATATGCACAATGCGACAATCGATTCTCATCCCACAGATAACTTGTCCAACATTAAGGGTTGTGTGTCCTTTTTATCCAATAGATATGAGATACTTGCTTACTAGATGACGTTCGTCAATACTGGGATAACTACATAGAGTCACTTGTCTACCACCTATTGCAGTCTATTAATGTTTATGTCGGTGACCTATTCTTCAAAGATTTTCCTCTTAGCAACTTTAAAAGGAAGTTCCACTACTTTCGGTCTAAGATATGGATCTTACGATACAATTTGGAGAGATAATCAAGAAAAAGGAACACGAGAAAATAACACATCAACTGTCGTTTCATAATGGATCATGACTAGAAACCGTGATACCAGCGCGTGCCAAGCAGTCAGCCATGTGTCTACAGCCATAGGAGGCCCTTGGTTTTGTCGCGGCACCATCAGCAGCTACTCATAACACCATTACTAAACGCACAATGAAAGTGAAATTTCAAGTGGCACCACTGGGCTATAAGAGCAAGCGCCATACAAGGAGGGATAGCAAGCAAAGGTAGTCACAAGGTTTAGAATCAACACAAAAATAATCCAAAGATCAACATATAGCACAAGAGAACATCGCGCAACTGCCAAGGATAACTGAGCAAAAGACTCTTGCTTAAATTCTATGTACGACTTGCATCACATTAGCTAACCTTTAAGAGAGGTAACCGGAAGGTCCAACATGGATTTGGGTACAGTCTCCATAACTGGCAACGTACGAACCATGGTCAAAGGCTAGCGTTGATAAATGTTAACTTGGTTGGTCAGTCGATAAGGGTCTTCCCAAAAATAGTTGCAAAACACCCACGGCTTATGCAACCATATAGGAGAACTAAACTTCGGGCTTTCGGTCAAGTAAAGGCATGGATACAAACATTCAAGGGCTAACCACCGAGTCTACAGGCTCAGGCTCCTAAGATAGAGAACCTAATAGAAGACAACAACCATACAATTACGTACGTGAACATTTTTCTAGGATAAAGCTATGTGGCCCTCGTATGCTCACCGAGGACAAACGAGGTGACAACTAGGGCACTACCTAGATAACAAGCATACATTCAACATCATAGTCAAGCAGAAATTGGAGAAAATTCAAACGAATGGGCTTAAGCAACCAATACAAGGCACAAGGCTCACCCAAAAATAAGCATTCATCTCAAGTATGAACTAACTACAAGTTTAGCTCTAAACAAACACTAGCTAAGGGAGCTAACTTAGCATGTGCACAGAATCTGGACAACAGCACAATAGTTACTTGTTTCAACCATAACTAAGGTTATAGACATCCCACAAAAGTGATCCTAGACTTTCTAGAAAGCTTAGAAAGATGGCTACACTTTAGTTATTCATACCAAAAGCTAATTCATAGATTAACATGACAAAAAATGCTAATGCTTCAGATCTGTATCAATATGGACAGAAAACTAACATGAACTTCAAAAATGCGTAACTGGAGTTCTAGGGACACAACAATGCTAAGCCTTCACTTTATATAAAGCTTATTAAGTTGTCTATAACTTTCTTATTATCATATTAAGATGATTCTATATCTAACAAGGCCAAACAAGACAAGGAAAACATCTCTGCCCAGATTTGGACAGACTCTGTCATCCCACATTACAAGCTCATAAGTAGAGATTTAGACCACCAAAATTTGTGATATAGGACACTTTGGAAAGCTTAGAAAAAGTACTACACTTCTTCTATTATCTCCAAGACATGATTCCATACGCACATAGGTCAAATAAAGCAAACATTCAGATTTGTTCTGAACATGAGCAGATTCTGACAACAAACTTCTAAAATCTATAACTCCCAAAACATAAGACCTAGGGTCACGAAATTTTTGGACAAGCTAGATAAGTAAGTTAGCTACATCTTTGGTATTCTCCATAACTACAGAAAACACCATTATGAGCACGAAAGAATCACTACAACAGAAACTATTCTAGCAGTCAATGTTTAATAAGCAAAACAAAGCTTGCCTTTATTCTACTTAACAAGAGAGCACACAAACATATTATTCTAGCAGATCTAAACATTATTACCTTAGACCAACACCAATTTAATTCATTTATGAGAATCACAATTACTGAAATGAGGTCTAAAGCACTTGCAATTGCTTATATGAACAACATATCCACCGCTTAGATAAACTAGAGAACATTTACAGGTTCAAGCATGTAACCACAACTATTTTTAGCAAGGCTAAGCACACACTTTTCTCAAACAACATGGAGTAAGACATTCTTGTTTTACTCCACACAAGAAAGATAGTGTACCACATCACTCACAAGTTACTTACTATAGAACAAGGGTGAGAGGAGCATAGTTATGTATTAAGCAACAACATGATGATGCATGCTACGTCCTATTCGTCCTCACAAGATTGCCAATCTAAGGTGGCGATCACGTTCTATGTCGGTGGCATAACACACACTCTCTCGATATATAGCTAGTCGTCAGCTATATTCGACTTATGCATTCGTGGTTAGCGTACCTGCAAAAAATTTTCATTTCAGCCCAACAATTCTCCAATATATGGCACACAATGAAAGCAGTAAGTAAAATTTTTAAGTACTCACATATACATATACCCCTGTATATATACATGTAGCACCAAAACTACCCGAATCATTAATCACCCACAATTAAGTACCTTCATATATACATGTGTATAACATGTAAATAATCCAGTAACCAAAACTAGCTCTCCCCTAGACCGCAGGTTGTATGGTCATGCTCTCACAACTCACACTTACCTGAGCGTAGGTGCGACGTTGCATAAAAGTAAACTAGCAACATATATGGCTATTTCATATATGAAGGTTACCCCTAATCTGACACACTGGGTAGCATAGTGTGGGAGAGTTATCACACCTACATACCTTGGCCTGGGCGTAGATGCATAAATAAAAAACCTCCAAGTTAGTACTTATATAAGCCACCTAATAATCCTTGTATGGGCATAAGGAAATTGACCACTGGCATACTTAGGTTTAAAATTTAGATTTTCACAAACCTATATATAGCTATACGTTGATAAAACTGATTTTATAAAACAAAACCTTTGTTTTAAATACACATTCGACAAGTTTAATGTTGAATCTTGCTCCGATACCAGCTGTAACGGAACCGTCCAAATTATAAGAGCACAAGTATAAAAACAATCACCGAAGTGATCAAATTCTCACACTTGAGCCCATATAACTCCGGTAGTCCAATGAAATCACGAGGGATTTCAAACCAACCAACATACAAGCCAAGATCGTAGTGATTCAACATAACAAGTCACATGTTACAACCATTTCACAAGTAATTCAATATACATCGGAGTTCAACATAGTTATTAATTTACATTGAAAAGTAGCGGAAGCAAAGTAATTTGAAACTAACATTATTCTTATTTCAAATACATGCCAGTACCATGGTCGACTTCTAACAAAAGCATTAGAGAGAAGATGACTCAGAAGGATCATGCCCGTGATCACACTCCGCCACTAAGGCAGGAGCCAACCAACTCTTGCAGTCGCCGTGATACATCACAACCTGCAACAAGTGGGGATAAAACCCTGAGTACGAGAAAGTACTCAGCTAGACTTACCCGTCAGAAACCAGAAATAAGGTGACACTAAGGATCATGCAAGGCTGATAGAAAGTGGGGCTAGCTTGACAACATTTTGCATAAAAAGCTTAATATAGATGATCAATCATTAATGCTTAAACATCAAGTTAATTATTATTAACCTATCATCTATATTAGAACCTGTACTAGAGCACTCACTTTATTAGGAGCAAACAATATTAACCATAGCAGGTATAAATTGAGGCAACCTTTCCATCGTGATCCAATTAACCATCCGTTCAATTTAATGGAATCTACGTTGCCGCTGCTCAAGTCAAGTGCTCACTAACCGGGAGCGACGGCGATTCGAATCGAATTCCTATCCAGCTGGAGGGGTATTTCTAACACTCACCGCGCAGGCCCCTGCCAGGCTCTCACAAGCCACCTTTTCATATGATTCAGGAATCGCGGGTCCGAATGATGTCGCGACCCCAAGGGCGACACTCTGCCAGGTGATAGGGACTCTAACCCCCCTTTGGTCTCATGCCAATGTCCCCAAGCACATCCTTTCTCTCCTCCAAGAAGCAACCTACCATTCGATTCCCGGCCTGAATCACATTACTCGGCTTCGCGGTTGGAACGACTTATCCGGCCAACTAAGTGTTAGACTGCGTTCAACATGACTCAAGGACGTACAACGAATTGGTCCTTAAATGACTTAGATGGGGATAGATTCACACCCAAGACCTCCATGCCTTGTTGCTTCACAATCGTCATCCCGCCTGGTCTCATTTCATTTTATTTACACATGGTTCCATTCCACGATAGCAAATATAGCCAACCGTGCCATATATGAATATCCCTATATCTCGCAGGTGACAGGAAATCATCTGACTTCTACCGCTTAAAGCAGGGCTAAGCATCTACTTGATCCTAGTCTATGTAGGATTCAAGGATTCATATATCTGGACAAGGAATGATATAATGCAGCAAGGTTTTCAACCAACTCCTACCACTTAATGCAACAATACTTATAACATATATAGAATTAATTGCTTTGAAGGTAGGAGGCTTATAATGCTCCGGGGCTTGCCTGGGATCCGACTCAAGTCAGAGTATGTCAGAAGAAATTCGCTTAGCGAGCATTCCCTCCGTCTAACACTTGTTCGGTCCTTCTATCTTCGGGATGGATCCACCAACTCCATCTTCGGGTTTGGCTCCTCATCAGGTCCTTCACGTAGTGCATCTAGCGTACCTAAATGAGATGCAAGATGCAAGTGTATGAATACATGGGAATGCAATAGATGATGCATCACACATTAATCAAGGCAAGTACAAGGTTACGCTAAATACACATAAGCACTTCACATTGCTTAAATAAACATCACACAACTTAATATAAAAGATGGAAAGCATATTAGGCATGGAACACAAGATTTCACAAGATCTCAGGTGTATTAACTTAACCACCCTCAAATGCATAAGTCCCACTTAACAATATACAAGCAAACAACGATAATTGGAATATGTCAATTTCTGGACTTGCAAACAGTAGCTTCATAAATCAATCATATCTGGAGTTCCATAAGTCCAAATGACTTGCAAGAAGACATTCTGGAAATCTTAGGCAAATATCTACATTTCATATTTAATCATCTCAACATGATTCCCAAGTTATCATGACCAAACATGTCAATCTTTAAAGTCTGCACAGAAGGTAATTAAAATTTGACAGTAGACTTATTAAGCATGCAACTCTTAAACTATCAGACCTGGGATCATGAAAATTTAACACAAGAAATATAAGATAATTATCTACAACTTTTGTATTTACCAAAACCACAGTAAACATCATTTACACCATGAAACTAGTTGCACGAGTAACACCACACATGCAGCCCAACAGCAGTGGTATAATTATAGACAGAAAACTGATAGAAACTTCAGAGAAGCATAAATGGAGTTCTAGACCTCCCACAAACATGATTCTCAACTTTATGGAAAGCTTATAAAGTTACCTACAACTTTCTTGTAATCATCTTAAGATGATTCTACAGTTAACATGGTCAATTAATTAAATAATTGCATCTCTGTCCAAAATATGGACAGAATCTGATATGCCACTTTAAACCGCTATAACTTGAGTTTTATAAATCCAATAATTATGGTTCTAGACTTTTAAGAAAGCTTAACAAATGGTGAACAACTTTTCTATAAACATCTAGAACTAATTCTGCCACTAACAAGGTCACACATGGCACACAAAGCAATGCTATCTGGGTTTGGGCAGAAACTGCCACAGTACTTTAAACAACTATAACTAAACATATACTTAACCAAAAATTGTGATCTTTAGCTTTCTGAAAAGATTATGAAAAGTACTACAACTCATTTATTATCAACAAGGCATGATTCATAACTTAACTGAGCCAAACAATGCATACATGCAGCACTGTCCAGAATAGAAGCAAAGCAGCATAAGGCATTTGTTATTTTTATAGCTCCTAAACTATCAGTCTTAAAATCCTGAAATGTTTACCAGACATCACACATCACAATAGTAGCATGCCATAAAAATTTCACTTCATTTAGATCCCTATATTTGCAGTTATGAAAATGACAAATACAACTAGCATTGAAAACCTAATCTGAAAAATCTATTTTTGCAGCAAAAACATTAAACTAAACCATGCCATATTATAGATCCACTGCATAGATAATTTCACAAGGATTCCAAAAAGTCCTCATTTGCTATTTTACGAATTTCCTATGATTTACTATGAATTTCCAAAAATCAGCAAAAACTACCACAACTAGGTCCTTTAGGTACTATTCATATGAGTCTATGACATTGCAGTTAGGCCCTCCCTTTTAGTCAAATTCTTGTATAAAGTCCCTGGTCGCGAATTTGAACAGAGGAGGCGTCTGAGCTTGCGGTTGAGGCCGGAAGAGGGCTCGCCGACGGCGTTGGAGTGGCGTGGAAGCATCTCCATCACCGGGCGCATCCACCGGTGCCCGTGGCTTGGCCCGAGATGGCCCGAGGTGGCCCGGCCACGTGTGCCGGCGGCCAAGACCGCGGCATCTCCGGCGGCAGGGTGCTCCGGTGATGCTGGTTCCGGGAGAGCGTGTGCACGAGGTGGAGCACGACAAGGCGAATGCGGTGGTGTATGCGGCTACGGACGTGGTGGCTTGGAACGGCAGAACGTCAGTGACAGCTCGGAGCTTTGCTTCCTGTCCATGGCAGTGGCGGGCAGCGGCCTGCTGCACCCAGCCCGGTCGGCCGGCTGTGGCGGCCAGCGGCAACCAACGACGGTGATGGCTCGAGGATGCAGCGAGATGGGAGGAGTAGTGAGCGGTGGTGGCTACAGAGGAGGAGCAGCGCAGCAGCAGCAGCTCGGGGCGGCCATGGATGTGGCAAGCATAAGAGAAAAAGAGACTGAGTGAATAGGAAGCAGAGGGCGCCGGTTTTCTACTTCAGCTCGACGACGCGTGGGCGTGAGGTGGCGCACAGGTAGTGAGCGCGAGGCCACGCGGCGTCGAAACCTTGTGGTCTGTCGGCCATTCATGCTGCTCCTTGACGATTCAAAACTGAAGGAGATGACTAAAACTACTGCAAACGTATGACTAAAGCCTTATTTTATCCTCACTCTACCTCTCTAACCTGTTGACGATTTGATGAACCAAAAGCTCCTTGCTGTAGTGCTACATACGTACTATAATTTTGGTTAAAGGATCAAAGTCTAATTCGGCATGGTTGGAGAGATACAAGGCTCCAAAATGGTGTACACGAAACTGAATCCAGAGTTCCAGTTTCAAGCCGACTGAAACGGTGTTCATCTACCATCCATATATCCTAAACCGATAGATGATTCGATCAACCAATTATTCCTTCTGATAGAGCTACATGAGTACTCCAATATTTCTTAAAGGATCATAGTCAGATTCGAGCTGGTTTGCGAGATATAACTCCCCAAAGTAGGGTATCCCGAAACTGAAAATTCAGTTTCAGTCCACAAGGGACTTAGCCAATTTTCAGGGTTCCAAAATAGCAGTTTGTTGATTCTTGTGAGCTCTATTTGACCTAGCTAGGCACAAAACTAGTTCTTGAGCATTACACAAAGTTTGTTCTATTCAACTTAAACTACAACTCTTATTCAAGGTCAAACCATGTATCTTGAACAAAAACCATTATTTCATCTCAGTCAATGCAGCATCATGATAAAAGCTCAAACTAGAGTTTTAGGCCGATTGAGGCATTTTCTGGGCGAGCTCTCAACATGAACCCTTTATGACTTTTGTTGTAGAGTTCATCTAGAGTCATTTGGGCAAGGTTGCAAGGTTTGGTTGATGACCCATGTTTCCCTTCACTTACTAGTGCAATTCAAGCACTTAGTAAAGTCATTTCAATGAGGATATAACTTATCATTTCATGTGACTTCTTGATTCCGAACTTCATGAAACTTTTCCAGGGATCAATATAGATAGTTATTGATGTGAGACATGTGAAGATACTTTGATTACAACACCCAAGCATATATCTTTTAATTGAGCCTATATATAAACAAGGGTGCAATATCCAAGTTTAGGTTAGGGTTTATTTCCATAGGTTTGACTTTGGCATCGTCATCTCCACTAATCTATCATGTTTGAGCTTAAACCCACTGCTTAATTGGTGATCAACACCTGGGGTGTTACAACAACAACAACAACAACAACTACTACTACTACTACTACTACTACTACTACTACTACTACTACTACTACTACTACTACTACTCTACAACTACTACTCCTTCATCACTACTACTCTACTACTACTCCTACTACTAAAAGTCTACTACTACTCTACTACTACTCCTACACTACTAGCACTTCCTACACTACTACCACTACTCTATTACTCCTACACTACTACTCTTATGAATTTTAAAAAGCATTGTAAATTAAATATCAATTTTAAAACGTCATAACACAAAAATAACCGAAGAGTTTCATCAAATATAAAAAATACAAAATCTTAACCGAGGCGGGCACCCTAAGTCGCCCGCCTCGGTTAACATTAACCATGGCGGGCATGCTATATCGCCTGCCTCGGTTAATATATTAACTGTGGCGGGCATCCTAAACAACCCACCTCGGTTATTCGTAGCGGGAACCATAAGTTGCCCGCCTCAGTTAATTGTTGCCTATATATACTCCGCCTTCTCCCCCAAATTCGCTAAGTCCTTCGGTCATTCCAATTGACCCCGAAGGGCTGCCAAAATTTCCTATTGGCGCCGCTGCCGCCATCGCCATAATTGAGCTCCTCTACCCCCACCCCTGACCTCGCGTGCTCGGAGCTCTGCCCCGCCATATTCCTCGTATGTCCATGGCCTTGGGGCAGATCCCTAGCTTCGTTCGCCACCGACACGCACTCGTGGTGGAACCCTAGCCACCCGCCGCCATTCGCTTCATCCGTGACCTCGTGGCCTTCTTCTCCACCGCCGTTTGTCATGCCATTCTTCCCCAGCTCAACTGTCTTCCTTGACTCCGTCCATCATCAGGATCCACTGTAGAACCCTAGTCGTGGGTGAGGAGCTCCGCCGTCGTACTATGTCGGAACCCTAGCGGCCATCTTCCCCAAGTCTGTTCGTCTTCCTCGGCTTTGTCCCTCTTTCCCGGCTCCATCCATCTCCTCGGCTCCGTCTGCCGTACCCTGGGAGCCCTAGCGTGGCTGTCTTCCTTGACTTCGTCCACTATATGCCGTCCACTGTACACCGCAGGAACCTAGATCGAACGTGGCTGTCTCCTTTGCACCGAGCTCCGCCGCTTTCGTGCTTAGCACCAACTGCTACACTATCCCCCGCTGGTGAACTGATTGCCCTACTCCTTTTTTGCACAGATTTGCTACAATTTTATTTTAATATGCCATTTTTGATTAATTGCTGCCTGTGATGCGATTTTTGACTCATTATGCAAATGCCACTGCCTATGATGCGGTTTTCATTGAGAGATTTGCAACCATATATGCAATGTTTGAATGATTAATATAATTGAGCACTTGCCGCTGTCTCCTAGCTTCTTGTTATGCCACTTTTAGTCAAGAATTTTTGTTATGATATTTGGGACAAGTTCATTTAGTTCCTGTAGCCTACAAATTCAAAATGCTATGTAACAATGGGAAATAAGTCAGTGTATCTGCAAATTCAAAATGCCTGAGGTGGTGCTTGCTTGCCCAATGCTTACTGAATTTTTTAACTCTACTTAACTACTGCTACTGCTCTATACATACTACTCCTACTACTCTACTCTACTTCACTTAACTAATGGCTGCTACACTTCTCTACTACTCCTACTACTCTTATCTTTTGTGGCTGTTGGCTGCTGCTCTTACTACTACTCCTACAACTAATACTTACTACTACTTACTACTTACTACTACTATACTCCTACAACTACTACTATAACAACTCTGTACTCGACTCCTACTACTATGCCATTTTGATGAACTGCTCTTTTCTGGCTACTCTTTTATGCTTTGGGCAGCCCTTTGGGGTTGATTTGAAACGGCCGAAGGAATTAGCACAGGGCAAGGCTGGTGCTTGCTATGCTTGCTCTCACTGCTCCTAATTGCCTGCTGCTCTTGTTTTGGCACTTGAAGATAATTCCCCAGAATTATCATCTAATACTAATTTTGTTTTCCCCAAAATGTCCTATGGTTGTTTTTTGCTTATATTGCTGGTGGTTGCTGCTCTTATCTATCTTATCTATCTACCTTATCTAACTACTACTACTACTCCTATACATTGTTAGCTGCTACTTCTATACTACTATCCAATACTACTACTCCTAGTACTCTTACTACTACTTTTACTTATGTTCTGTCTCTGAATGCTATCGATCATTGATTTTGTCAATGAGACATAGCCCTCATCCCTTCTCTTGCTCTCTTTTACTTATGTTCTCTCTTGCAAGTTCTTCTATGCTTGCTATCCTACTTGTACTCTACTACTATTGTACTACTGCTGCAATACTCCTATACACTACTACTGTTGCTGCTGGCTCTATACTACTGGCTCAATTTGAAACAGCCAAAGGACTTAGGTCTTCAGGGTCGATTTGAAATGGCTGAAGGACTTAGCCCTTCGGGAAATGTCCTCCAGGTTAAGTTTCCTGCAGTTGTGACTCTTACTCTATGCATGATGTGGATCCGGTGTGATCACGGTTTGAGCTAAGAAATAAAATTGTTTCCATAGGCAATTCATTTCCAAGCCGAACCGTGATTGTCACGGAACCGCCCAAATTATAAGAGCACAAGTATAAAAACAATCACCGAAGTGATCAAATTCTCACACTTGAGCCCATATAACTCCGGTAGTCCAATGAAATCACGAGGGATTTCAAACCAACCAACATACAAGCCAAGATCATAGTGATTCAACATAACAAGTCACATGTTACATTCATTTCATAAGTAATCCAATATACATCGGAGTACAACATAGTATTACAACTTAAGTTCGAAAGTAGCGGAAGCAAAGTAATTTGAAACTAACAACACCCTTATTTCAAATACATGCCAGTATCAAGGTCGACTTCCAACAAAAGCATTAGAGAGAAGATAACTTAGAAGGATCATGCACATGATCACACTCCGCCTCTACGGCAGGAGCCAACCAACTCTTGCAGTCTCCATGATACATCACAACCTGCAACAAGTGGGGATAAACCCTGAGTACGAGAAGGTACTCAGCTAGACTTACCCGTCAAAAACTAGAAATAAAGTGACACCAAGGATCATGCAAGGCTGATATAAGTGGGGCTAGCTTGATAACCTTTTGCATAAAAGCTTAGTATAGATAAGTAATCATTAATGCTTAAGCATCAAGTTAATCATCATGAACCTGTCATCTAGATTAGCACCTGTACTAGAGCACTCATTAGGAGCAAACAATATTAACAATAGCAGGTATAATAAGGCCATCATCATCATTATCATCAATTTTGAACCATCATTATAATTAGTGTATCTACACTGGAGATAACCAGTCAAGTTTCTCACTATCCGGGAGAGACGGCGACTCAAATCGATTCCAACTCAGCTTAGGGGGGTATTCCTGACACTCACCCAACAAACCGCGCTAAAGGTAGCCGTAGATAACCTTTGGTACAACTTAGGGTAGGCCCGAACAGCGCCACGTACTCGGGGATACTAGTGGCCAGGATACTCAGGACTTTTAGCTCACCTGCCCTTGGACCCCCTGGCTCCCTTTCGAGGTGACTTTCACTTTTTGACTTCACAGCCTGAGTTGAGCTACTCGGCTTCGCGGTTGGCAACCTCAGGCCGGCCAGCTAAATGTCAGGCATGCGTTCAAAATGACATAGAAGGCTCCAGGTATCGATCCTTAATCGACACAGATGGGGATAGTTCCACACCCAAGACCTCCATACCTTGTTGCTTCACTATCGACATCCCTCCCGGTCTAAGTTCATTATTAACAATTGGTTCTTTTCCATGATAGCAAATATAGCCAATCGTGATCCAATACTTCCTATCTTGCAGGTGATAGGAGATCACCTGACATTACCATTCTAATTAAGCAGGGCTAAGCATAGAGTCGATCCTATCTACATAGGATTTCGGGATTCATATCTCTGGACAAGGAATGATATAATGCAGCAAGGGGTTCCAATCAACTCCTACCACTTAATGCCACAATACATATAGAACATATATAATTAATTGCTTTAAAAGTAGGAGGCTTATAATGCTCCGGGGCTTTCCTAGGATCCGACTCAAGTCAGTGTTTGTCAGATGGCACTCGCTTGGTGAGCACCTCTCCTCCTAGCACTTTCTAGTTCTTCCATCTTCATGATGGATCCACCAAACACCGTCTTTGGGTTTGGCTCCAACGCCACATCCTTCACATGTTTTAGCTAGCTTACCTATATGAGGTGCAACAATGCATATGTGTGAATGCATAGAAGTGCAATAAACAAAGTAATCATGCAAGCATACCAAAGTTCTCATAAGCACCTAGAGCTAATTAACTTGATCCTCACTAAGGCATAACAAAGAAGACAGCAAGGACATCAATCAAGACACAAGTCTCATAAGATTATAGGGTACCACCCAAGTACCATCAAAGATATGAGTCACACTTCAACACACAAGCATGGCAGAGTGAATCAAAGCACTAAAACTAGAATCTACCACTTTCTGGACGTACATGCAGTAGCTGAGTAAATCAATCATATCTAGAGTTCTACAAATCTAAATGATGTGCAACAAGACATTATAGAAATCTTATGAACTTTTCTACAATTAATTTATAATCACCTAAGCCTGATTCTCAAGTTTAATAGGTCGAAAAGATGAAACTATAGAATCTGGGCTGTTCCAAATAGAGAGCAACCAAATCTGGGACCTGACATTAAACATCTATAACTCAAACACTACTTGGCCAAATGCCACCAAATTTTAACACAAGCTAGATACATGAATTATGTACAACTTTTCTATAGACAATATGCTCAGAAAACATTATTAACATGGGGTAATTTACATTGCCCCCAGAACTGTCCAGAAACCACATTTGCAAGAAATACTTATTAACTTATGTTGCAAACATATAATTGGACAAAACCAACTTTACCAACATGTCACACATGACTAATGAACACCAGAAAACATAGTGTCCATTACTAAATAAATTCTTTTAATATATTTTCTGAATTTATTTAGATAATTAAGTGGAATTATGAACACCTATCAAAAGTGCACAATAAATTCTACCAAAATTACAACGGCCTACATATGCCCTCAGTAGTCTACTATCCAAATTTCAAGCCATTTAGACATGTATATCAACCTCTATGAAAAAGACAAATTTCTATTACAAGAATTCATGTGAGAGCAAGATGAATCAATAACTCACTCATACTACCACCAAAATTCATGAAATTTTTACCACATATAAAACATCATAGGAGTAGCATGCCACAAAAATTTAACTTCATTTGGAGCCCTATAACTACAGTTATGAAAAAGATAAATACCACTACTATTAAAAACCTAATCTGAAAAATCCATTTTTACAGAAAAAACATAAAACTAAAACATGACATATTATAGATCCAGTGCATAGAGAATTTCACAAGAATTCCAAAAAGTCATCATTTGTTATTTTACGAATTTTCTATGATTTGCTATGCATTTTCAAAGTTCCTATAAATCATCACAAAACAGTCCTCGTGGCACTATTCATCTGAGTCTACAGCTGTGCAGATAGGCCCCTTCCCTTCTTCAAATTCCTGCACAACACCCTTGACGGGATTCAACAGAGGGAGATCATCGGAGCTCGTCGTTTGCGGCGAAGGGAGGCCACGCCGGCGTCGGGGAAGTGGCGAGGAAGCACCATGAGACCCGTGTGCACCCGCGGGCGCCCTTGTCTCGCTCCGCAGCGGCCCGAGGCCAGCCGGCCACGGAGGCAGCGACCCTTAGTGGTGGTGGCTCTGGCAACCCGGGATGCAGGCGGCCACGCGACCAAGGCAGCGGCGCATGGGATGGCGAGCAGTGCCCTGCGCAGAGGAGCTCGAGGCGGAAGTGACGGCAGCGCTTGGCTTGGGGTGAGCAGTGGCGCGGTGGAGGACCGAGCGGCGGCGATGCTCTGCTCTACTGCAAGTAAGCAAGAACGAGATAGAGAGAGGGTGAACTGAGGGACAGTGAATGAGAGAGTGAGAGAGAAGGGAGGGCGCTTGACTTCTCCATGTCGACGTGCGCAGCGACGTGGTGAACATGCGAGCGAGCATCGAGCCACGCGACCACAGACCCCTGTGCGTGGTCGGCCTTGACGAGCACAACAGCAGTTGACACTCTGAAGGAACTACTAATACTACCACGAAATTACAACTGAACATCAAACTTCCTCCTTTCGTAACTCATAAACCATTTAGTTCTGGCACGTTCTGTAGTAACCAAAGTTGTAGAGCTACGCGAGATCTCCAACTTTGCTTTAAGTGTCAAAGTCTGATTCAGCCTGGTTCAAGAGATACGAGGCTCCAAAGTGGGGTACACAAAACTTGAAAACTGAATTCAGTTTCAAGCCGACTGAAACTGTATTTTTCTCCACTTCGTATCTCCTAAATTGAATGATGATTCAGCTAACCAATTGTTCCTGATGATAGAGCTATATGAGTACTCCAATATTGCTTATAGGAGTTTGCCCAAAATCAAAATGGTTTGCAAACTAAACTTTGCCGAAGGTGGGTACCATGAAATTAAAAACTGCAAGTTCAGTCTACACTTAGCAAAATTTCAGGGTTCAAAAAAAAAACAGCTCGGGATTCAAACTTTGACCCACTGTTTGGCGACCTTAGAGGCTAAACTAGATTTTGGTCCTTAAACAAAAATTGTTGTCCTTAACATGTACTACAACTTTTATTACAGGATCAAGGTTTGGATCCATCTGTTTTGCAAGATAAAAAGCTCCAAACTAGGTTACCCGAAGTTAAACCTCAGTTAGGACTTAACCAAATTCCAGGGCTCCAAAAAATCACTGTTTTAAATCTTGTGAGCTCTATTTGACTAAGCTAGAAACCAAACTAACTCTTGACCATTAAACAAAGTTTGTTCCTCATGATAAGTACTACAACTTTTATTTAAGGCCCATCATCAAAACATGCCTAGAACCTATAGTTCTACTTTGACCAAAGTAGGATCCCGATGAAGGTTAAATTATCCTTTTTGATCCATTGGAGTATTTTCTTGGTATTTTCTCAACATGAACCCTTCATGACTTTTGTTGTAGAGTTCATCTAGAGTCATTTGGGCAAGGTTGCAAGGTTTGGTTGATGGTCTATGATTCTATTCACATAATGGTGCAAATTCCAATAGGAATAAAACTTATCATTTCATGTGACTTTTTGATTCCAAACTTCATGAAACTTTTCCAGGGGTCACTATAGATAGAAAGTGATGTGAGACATAAGAAAGAAGTGACATCAACACTCACCTGCATTACCAAGTATGAGCATCTATCATATACACATTGAAACATAATTAACACGGGTATGTTGCATATGTTTCAAGGAGATGTTGCAGATGTTTCACTAGTGCATCACATATGTTTCACAAGTGTGTTCCATATGTTCCATTCTCATAAGTGAACAAATGATTCTTAGACTCCTGCAATGCAAGCCTAACACCTGGGGTGTTACAGCCCTCCCCCCTTAAAGGAATCGCGTCCCAAGATTTAGAACGGAAGATCTTTAAGGAAGAGAGACACGTTATCTAGTTCCCAACATCTTCTATAGCATTCAACTACAAAGCTTCAACATCAGTGGAACTAATTTGGCCCAGGCAATTTTTTGGTACTTGATCATTGTAATAACTTCTTTTGTTTGAAGAATTTCCTTCATCGACTTCCATGAAGCATTGTTACTTTGGGAGTAATTCAAGATAGCATAGTACTACATTCTTAGTGTATGGAGATCATTTGGTCCATGAGTGAACCACTCACAAATATCTAACTTTCTAATGCACAACATAGGCCATATGAACTTGACACTAGACCACAATATTCAGAAGTATACTCGTTGAAATGACCCTATGTTCCCACTGTTTGAAAAGCAGTCCTCTACCAAAGTGGCTTGAGCACAACCTTCCAAAAGGGGTGAGATCATGGACAACAAACATTCTCTAAGGCCATAGGATACTGACTAACCAATAGACAAGGTCTATGTTGGTCGTAAATGTTTATTCATTTAGACACCAACTAATGGAAAACTACTTGAGGTTCCATGTGTGCAGTTCTCTTTCTCTGATGACAACACTATATTATCTGAGTCTGTCGAGGGATTAGTAAGTATGGTAGCTGACTCTGTTGACTTCGTATTTCTGCCAAATGTTACCGAAGAAGATTCTCTTATCCTAAGGCAACAGTTGTTCGGGTTGAATTAGGTGCAACCTCTTGGGTAAAAACACTTATAATTACCAAAGATCAATAAGTATCAGCAATTATTGCTAAAGAAGGATATAGCGAGTTCTGGCAGACATCACAAGTTGCAAGTATTTACCAACTTCGGTAAATAGTTCACTATCGAGCAAGTTGAGTACAATTTCCTTCATGATGCAGTTGCACAATAAGTTGAGTTTGACTTACAGCGTAGCAAAACTAGCTTTGTCAGGCTAACTTTTCACCTTGAGGCTTCCTCGTTAGGATCAAACAGTAGCTCTAAAATAGGAAATCTGTTGTTTGACACTTTTCAAATTGCTTTTGATTCACGATGGTATACATTGATTTGTAGAACACCAAGGCTACTCGTATATTGTCGACACGAGAAAGCAAAAGCAAAGGAAAGAGTATAAAACTAGTACCTTTGAGACCTCAAAAGGGCCATCCAATAGCATACCTCGACCATGTCCTACAGTGGAACATCTATCACTATCATACCTTCTCATGCGAGTAATGAGCATAGTCACCGGAAAAATGGCAGATTCTGTACACTTTGGTTTTCTGCTCGTATCTCACAAACTACTGCTCTATTTTGCACGAATTTTGGTAGGCATATAGATGCATATGTCCTCTAACTACTGACCAATTTTCAGCTCAAACAAACACCATTTGGCTATCCATATAATTCGTTTGCCAAAACTGCTTGGTTCCGAATTTACAGCAAATGAACTGACAAAACCTCCTTCAAATCTAGTGTTTTACTCAACCAATTCTCAAACCAAATTAAGACATTGAAGTATCCTAAAATAAGGAATGAGATTACCAAGTTTGTGGTCAATCCAACCTCGTTTGTGTCACTAATCGTTGGCTTAAAAATAACCGGTTTAGGGCCACAAAAATTTTGGGCAGATTTCTTGTTCTTCTTTTTCTTCACTTCACATGTTGTGGTGTGTGTTTTGCACTCTCTAATTCTTTGTATCACAGCAGCAGCTTTTCTCTTTGAGAATGGAGGCTAAGGTTTACCCCATATGCTTCCTAGGAATTAACCTCAACCATTCATTTACCTACCAACCCGACGATGCACACGCTTCGAGCTTGCGGCTGCTTTTGCTAGGCAAAATGCAAACTCCACCTGAAGGACATTCCTACAAAGGTAATGAAACATTTTTGAATATTTCTCAACACTTCATCCAATAGTGTTCTGAATAAAACCGTTTATGGCACCTAGGGGCACAGGAATGCTGATCGAAACTAGGGCATGCTTTCTCTAATTCTTCACTTTAGCTGATAGAACACCTTGCACTATCTGTGTGATTATCCAAGATGGAATTGACTTGGTCACAATGGCTGTGGAAGATAGAGTATCACTTAAGTTGTTGGCTAGTTGATTAACTTCTTGTTGGTTATTGCTATGTATAGCCTTTGTACCTATCAAGGAGTCATTACCTAGCTGAAGATTAACCTTCCTACTAGTAACTAATTAGTTGTCTCTCAACACTAAAAGTTCCAAATCTTCTCTATTGACTACAACAATTGTGGTTGATGCAGAACAAATGGTTGCCATCGAAGTTAACAGATAAGGGGTCACACCAGAGATGGTTGATTTCGACGGTATGGTCATTATGCATTCAGAGGTTAAAACTTGCATAATGTGACAATCGATTCTTATCCAACGAATGACTTATCCAACATTAAGTGTTGTGTGTCCTTTTTATCCAATAGAGATGAGATATTTTCCTCACTAGATGATGGTCGCCAATACTAGGACATCTAAGTAGAGTCACTTATCTACCCTATTTGTAGTCTGTTAATGTTCATGTCGGTGACCGGTTCTTCAAAGGTTATCCTCTTAGCAACTTCAGAAGGAAACTCCACTACTTTCTGTCTAAGATATGGATCTTACGATACGATATGGAGAGATAACCAAGAAAAGGAACATGAGAAAATAACACATCGACTGTCATTTCATAATGGATCATAACTAGAAACCGTGATACCAGCACGTGCCAAGCAGCTAGCCATGTGTCTGCAGCCACAGGAGGCCCTTGGTTTCATCGCGGCACCATCAGCTGCTACTCATAACACCATTACTAAACGTACAACGAAAGTGAAATTTCAAGTGGCACCAATGGGTTGTAAGAACAAGCGTCATACAAGGAGGGATAGCAAGCAAAGGTAGTCATAAGGTTTAGAATCAATAGGGAAGCTATTCGCAGATCAAAACACCTCACAAGAAAACATAGCTCCATTGCCGAATGCGACTAAGCACAAGATTTTTGCTTAATTCCACTCACGCCTAGCATTTCCCCAAAGTGATGACAAGATGAAAGATTACCATGAGATTTGGTCATGTTAGACAACAACATGAAATTAAGACTGGTAACCATCCTGAGACTTGGGAAGGTTGGGAATGGATTAAACCAACTTCAAGGGCGAAAACCGGTATGTAATCAGAGATTGAGTCGATAAGGTAGATACACGAATTTGCAAGCAAATGATTTTGAGGCCACAACAAAGAGACGTTGCGTCACGCTAGCTAATCTTTGGGAGAGGCAACCGGGAGGTCCAACACGGATTTAAGTATCATCACAAATGTTTATTACATAATGAATAATATCGCAGAGTCTGCACATAACTAAGCAGAAACATAAGATATTCTTGTGGTAGCTAGCTCCATAGCACAGGCACGTCAACTGGTTGACCACAAGTCTAGTAATCTTCAGGGAAGTAGAAGTAGTAGTCACTATTTGCACATTCGGGAGTCCATCCTGGGGTGGAGGAATGCAAGGGTGAGCACAAAAGTACTCAACAAATATAACATGGGGTTCATGAAGCTCAAATAGGGTAGACACTGGTTTAATTGCATATAGCTTTTAGTTGATCATGTTTTAAGCAATTGAGTAGCAACAAGTAGGTAATGTTCCCAATATAAACACATGATCATGTAAAGAGAATAATGAATAGCAAAAACAAGTAAATTAATAGTGATCTCTATTCCATAAGGGTCCAAGGCCGCTCATGACTGTGAGCACGGCTGATATACCAGTTTTACACTCTGCAGAGATTGTACACTTTCACTATGAGTCGTGATCCCCAAAAGTCCGAGGTCATGACTCCCCATTGGACAGTTAAGTTTCACTATGAAGTCTTTACAAGGTTCATCTAACAAGTTAGGGCTGCTAGGTTTCATGCCCTGCAAATGTAGAGCCCTCCTTCCGTATGGCACAATGACACGCAGCCTATACTCATAAGGACAGAAGCTGCACTACACCCAACCCGGAACACACCCCTCTTGCGCCATAAAGGTAACCACTAACAAGCTAGAAAAGATCCTCTTATATGACTAAAGCTAGAGCCATGTAGCCCTCATAGCTGTACTATAAGTCCCGGATGTTCGCTTACAGATAAGTCCTTATAGAGAGGAATCTAGAGAAAACTCTAGCCCTCTTGTTCCTTGTTGCTAAAAATCATCTTTTAGTGTCATTGCATATATCATTAATCAAATTACAAGATCATTGTTCATGTGAGCACTAGCAAACTACCCAATGCTATAACCATAGGATTCAAGGAACAAGATCAATACTAAGGCATCCTTAACAAGGAGACACATGCATAATGAATTAAGTGAATTAAAGTGAATAGGTAACAAGGATAGTCCCATGCTATACTTGCCTTGATCTAGCTGATCCTGTTGACCTGGTTCGTAATAGTATTCTTGATCACCAACGAACTGCTCACCGTCTATTCTCGATTAACACACCAACATCAATCATCCAAGAGCAATCATACAAAGCAAACAAAGCTACAATTAGAACAGTACACCAACAGTAGCAAAAAAAGTTGAAAAGTTTGTAAAACGAATCTACATCTCACTAGGATCACACAGACGCGAATTGCACACAAATCAGAGCTAAAATGAAAAAGTTATGATTTAAACAAGCTTTTCTTTATTAAAGTAATAGATTAAATCTAATCTCAAAATTTAAGAGTGGAGAACCTATTAAACAGTAGCACTATCATGTAGATTATAAAATTACGAACCTAACGCAATTTGAACGGATCAAATCGGAGTTAAAACGGAGAAGTTATGGCTAAAACAAGTTGAATGGCAAAACTATAAATAATTGAAAACGTATTTCAACATAACCGAACCAAAGTATGCTTTCAAAAAGAGAAAGCAAAAATCTATAAATGCGCTTTGGACTGCGGGTTGAATCAGCAATAATTGTAAGGGCGTATCTTCAAAGTCGGCAACGAAAGGGTATGATGAGATATGAGCCGTCGGATCTCCAACGCGCGGCTCAGATCAGAAGGGGGAATAGGAAGGTGGCCAGCGGCGAGCTGGGTGGCGGTGCCATGGCCGGAATCGGCTTATCCTCGCCGGAGTTCATCGCCAGGGCGACTCCGGGCACCATTGGGGACGGGACAAGCACGAGAAGCAAGAGGGAGGTATGGCGAACTCACCTAGCTAGATTAGAACGGTGAAAATCGGTCAAGGAGGGCGTGCGGCTTCCAAAGGCGGCGGCGGACCTCCTGTGCACGGCAACAAGACAAAGTAAGCCATTGAAGCGAAAATTGAAGGGAGAGAGAGTTGGGCGACTGCGAAACAACGACCCGCACCCTTCGGTAACTTACGGAGGTGGCCAAATCGACGAGTTCGTCGTGTTGCTTCCAAACTTGAGCGGCGGCTGCTAGGTTGTGGCGGCTAGAGCTCAAATTGAGGCAATAGCATCGGGATTAAGGTTGTGGGGCAAGCGGTAGCACCCGCGGCTACTTATGAGAGGATACGGCGTGCGGTGCAAGGCAAGGGGAATCGAGATGGAGGCGGACTCCATTGTCGTGTCTGGCTCGGCTACGAGCGGGAGGTGGAAGAGGATGACGACGCTGACAAATGGGCCCGGACATCAGCGACATAGAGAGAAAGAAGGGCGCGGCAGCCAGGGCGAGGCGGCCTGCGGCTTCGGCTGGGCTGGCCCGTTGCGGCTTGTGGGAGAGAAACTGGGCTCGCGGGCTGCTGAGGCCGAGTGGGCCAATTGCTGAGGAGGGGCGGCAGGCCTTCGGGCCAGAGCAGAGAAAAGAGAACACTTTCTTTTCTTTTTTCATTTCTAATTTTCCAAATGCATTTTCAAATATGGATTTGATTAGGTTTTGAATTCTCTTTTGAAATTCTCAAACAACATTCAATACAAAACAAAAATATGCAACAGCATGTATGAGCAAGCATGTGTCTAACCTTATAGTTGATTTTAATTCCATGAAAATTATTAATTTCTCTAGGTTAAAATGCTCACAAAATTGCGTAAATAAATCAAATTCTCCTATTTTAAAATAATGCAAATTTTAGGGTGTTACAAGTATGGTCTCCACAACTTGGCAAAGAACAACTATGGCCAAAAAGGAAGTGGTTGCGAGAATCTATCTTGGTTGGTAGATCAAACAAAGGTATTCACATGCGGGTGCAGGACAACTATGGTATACGCAAATATTTAAGGGTACAGGCTCAGGCTTACATATCAAACAAAGACATGGTGCACAAACATTCAAAGCAAGCAACCATGGCTATAAGTTCAGGCTCATAAGAGAAAGAACCTAATTAGAGATGACACCAAGAGATCGTTTCGCGTAACTCAAGGGTTGCTCTAAGATAAATCTATTCGACACTCGTATACTCACCGAGGACAATGAGGTGACAACTATGACACAAATTAGATAACAAGCATACATACACACATCATAACTTCAAGCAACACATGAAGAAGCTTACACAAACAAACTCAAGCAACTATTGCCAAGCAAAAAGCTCGCCCACAGCAATCATTACTAATCACTAGGCTCACCCCTAACAAGCTTTATCTAAAGCAAGAACTAACTACAAGTTTAGTCCAAACAAACGTTAGCTAAGGTAGCTAACTTAGTATGTTCAAAGAATCTGGATGGTAGCACATTAGTTACTTGTTTCAGCCATAACTAAGGTTGTAGACATCCCACAAAGGTGATCCTAGACTCTCTAGAAAGATTAGGAAGTTTTCCACCCTTTTGTTATTCATACCAAAAGCTAAATCACAGGTTAACATGACCAAACATGCTGATGTTTTAGATCTGCACCAATATGGACAGAAAACTGACAAGAGCTTAAAAAATGCATAACTGGAGTTCAAGGGAGACAACAAGGTTGAGACTTAACTTTATGTAAATCTTATTAAGTTGTCTATAACTTTCTTATTATCATATTAAGATGATTCTATAGCTAACAAGGCCAAAGAAGATAAAGAAGACATCTCTGCCCAGATTTAGATAGATTCTGTCATTCCATTTTGCAAGCTCATAACTAGAGATTTATACCACCACAATTAGTGCTATAGGACATTTTGGAAAGCTTAGAAAAAGTACTACACTTCTTCTATTATCTCCAAGACATTATTCTATATGCACACAGGGCAACAAACCATACCTTTAGATCTATTCAGAGCATAAGTAAAACCTGATAGTAAACTTCTAAAAGTCATAACTTCCAAACCATAAGGCCTAGTGTCATGAAATTTTAGGACATTCTAGATAAGTAAGTTAGCTACAACTTTGGTATTCTCCATAACTACAGAAAACACCATTATGACCATGAAAGTATTACTACAATAGAAACCGTTCTAGCAGCCAACGTTTAATAAGTAAAACAAAGCTTGCCTTTGTTCTACTTAATAAGAGAGCACACCAACATATTATTCTAGTAGCTCTAAATTTTGTTACCTTAGACTAGCACTAATTTAATTCATTCATGAGAATCCACAATTATTTCTAGCAAGGCTAAGCACACACTTTTCTCAAGCATTTCCTATTTAAGCAACATGGAACAAGGCATTCTTGTTTGACTCCACACACGAAAGATAGTGTGTCACATCAATCACAAGTTACTTGCTATAGAACAAGGGTGAGAGGAGCAGAGCTATGCATAAAGCAACAATCAGGATGATGCATGTGTTGCCCTATTCGTCCTCACAAGATTGCCAACCTAAGGTGGCGATCACGTTATATATCGGTGGCATAACACACACTCTCTCGATATATAGCTAGTCGGCAGCTACATTCAACTTACGCATTCATAGTTAGTGTACCTGCAGAAAATTTTCATTGCAGCCCAACAATTCCCCAAATATAGCACACAATGAAAGCAGGAAAGTAAAATTCTAAGTACTTCCATATGCATATACCCCCATATATATACATGTAGCACCAAAACTACCCGAATCATCAATCACCCACAATTAAGTACCTTCATATATACATATGTGTAACATGTAAATAATCCAGTAATCAAAACTAACTCTCCCCTAGACCGATGGTTGGACGGTCATGCTCTCAAAACTCACACTTACCTGATCGTAGGTGTGATGTTGCATAAAATTAAACTAGCGACATATATGGCTATCTCATATATGAAGGCTACCTCTAATCTGACACACCGGGTAGCATAGTGTGGGAGAGTCATCACACATACATACCTTGGCCTGGGCGTAGATGCATAAATTAAAACCCCCCAAGTTAGTACTTATATAAGCCACCTAAGGGTCCTTATATGGGCATAAGGAAATTAACCACTGGCATACTTAGGTTTAAAATTTAGATTTGACAAAGCTATATAATATAGCTATCAGTTGATAAAACTGGTTTTATAATGCAAAACCTTTGTTTTAAATACACATATGACATGCTTAATGTTGAATCTTGCTCCGATGCCAGCTGTCACGGAACCGTCCAAATTATAAGAGCACAAGTATAAAAACAATCACCGAAGTGATCAAATTCTCACACTTGAGCCCATATAACTCCGGTAGTCATCATGAACTTGTCATCTAGATTAGCACCTGTACTAGAGCACTCACTTATTAACTTATATTGCAAACATATAATTGGATAAAACCAACTTTACCAACATGTCACACATGACTAATGAACACCAGAAAACATAATATCCATTACTAAATAAATTCTTTTAATACATTTTCTTAACTTATTTAGATAATTAGGTGGAATTATGAACACCTATCAAAAGTGCACAATAACTTCTACCAAAATTACAATGGCCTACATATGCTCTCAGTAGTCTACTGTCCAAATTTCAAGCTATTTAGACTTGTATATCAACCTCTATGAAAAAGACAAATTTCTATTATAAGAATTCATGTGAGAGCAAGATGAATCAATAACTCACTCATACTACCACCAAAATTCATGAAATTTTTACCACATATCAAACATCATAGGAGTAGCATTCCACAAAAATTTAACTTCATTTGGAGCCCTACAACTACAGTTATGAAAAAGACAAATACCACTAGTATTAAAAACCTAATCTGAAAAATCCATTTTTATAGCAAAAACATAAAACTAAAACATGACATATTATAGATCCAGTACATAGGGAATTTTACAAGGATTCCAAAAAGTCATCATTTGTTATTTTACGAATTTTCTATGATTTGCTATGCAATTTCAAAGTTCCTATAAAATCATCACAAAACAGTCCTCGTGGCACTATTCATCTAAGTCTACAGCTGTGCAGATAGGCCCCTTCCCTTCTTCAAATTCCTGCACGACACCCTTGATGGGATTCAACAAAGGGAGATCATCGGAGCTCATCGTTTGCGGCGAAGGGAGGCCACGCCGGCGTCGGGGAAGTGGCGAGGAAGCACCCTGAGACCCGTGTGCACCCGTGGGCGCCCTTGTCTCGCTCCGCAGCGGCCCGAGGCCAGCCAGCCACGGAGGCAGCGGCCCTCAGTGGTGGCGGCTCCGGCAACCCGGGTTGCAGGCGGCCGCGCAACCAAGGCGACGACGCATGGGATGGCGAGCAGCGCCCTGTGCAGAGGAGCTCGAGGCGGAAGTGACGACAGCACTTGGCTTGGGGTGAGCAGTGGCGTGGTGGAGGATCGAGCGGCGTCGATGCTCTGCTCTGCTGCAAGCAAGCAAGAACGAGATAGAGAGAGGGCAAACTGAGGGACCGTGAATGAGAGAGTGAGAGAGAAGGGAGGGCGCTCGACTTCTCCATGTCGACGTGCGCGGCGACATGGTGAACATGCGAGCAAGCATCGAGCCATGTGGCCGCAGACCCCTGTGCGTGGTTGGCCATGACGAGCACAGCAGCAGTTGACACTCTGAAGGAGCTACTAATACTATCGTGAAATTACACCTGAACATCAAACTTCCTCATTTCGTAACTCATAAACCGTTTAGTTCTGGCATGAGCTGTAGTAACCAAAGTTGTAGAGCTACGCGAGATCTCCAACTTTGCTTTAAGTGTCAAAGTTTGATTCGGCCTGGTTCAAGAGATACGAGGCTCCAAAGTGGGGTACACAAAACTTAAAAACCGAATTCAGTTTCAAGCCGACTGAAACTGCATTTTCTCCACTTCTTATCTCCTAAACTGAATGATGATTCAGCTAACCAATTGTTCCTGATGATAGAGCTATATGAGTACTCCAACATTGCTTATAGGAGTTTGCCCAAAATCAAAATGGTTTGCAAACTAAACTTCATGAAACTTTTCCAGGGGTCACTATAGATAGAAAGTGATGTGAGACACAAGAAAGAAGTGACATCAACACTCACTTGCATTACCAAGCATTATCATCTATCATACACATATTGAAACATAATTAACACGGGTATGTTGCATATGTTTCAAGGAGATGTTGCAGATGTTTCACTAGTGCATCACATATGTTTCACAAGTGTGTTCCATATGTTCCATGCTCATAAGTGAACAAATGATGCTTAGACTCCTGCAATGCAAGCCTAACACCTGGGGTGTTACAGTGATTGCACCAGATTTACTCTACTACTTCTACTCCTCTACTACTACTACTCTACTACTCTACTCTTACTACTCCTTAGCCCTACTCTACTAATGGGGCTGCTAGCCTTGTTTAACATTTTTTGCCCACCTCGGTTAAGATTCCTATACAATGCTTTGATTAAATTTGAGCATCTCTGTGGCATATGCAATGATGAACTGTTTAAACTTTTAAAAATGTGCTGAGGTATATAGTGGCATTTGCAATGATGTGAACCCTTTTATGCTGAGGCAGCGGCTATGATGATCAAATGCCCCTACTGGTAATAAGCTCCTAAACTAGGATGGCTTGTATACAAGCAACTAGTTTAGAAGCGATGTGATGACAATGAGGTGAATCTGAGCCAACTATGTACATGATTTTGCTCCAAATTCATAAATTTTGTACTTTTCTAGTATAATTTTGTACTTTTCTTGTACAATTTTGTATTTTTCTTCACTTTTTTATCCCTACACCCAATGTATATGAAAAAGCGATGTAATCTTGTTTTCAAATGAATATATATAATTAATGATTCCTTTATATATGTTTTGAGATGAATGTAGCATTGTGTTTATATAATTATGAAATGTTTCTATAACTCTCTCTTTGTCATAGCTATCAATGTCGACCAAGGAGGCTCTTGAAAATTGGCACAAGGCTACTCCTGATGTGAGTGATGATGAAGGCTTGTCATCAGATGGGAGCACCTCGTACGAGAGCAAGGAACTAACACTGAGGCCATTGAAGAGACCTCGTGGAGAGGAAGAAGATGATCCAGACTTTGATTCAAAGGGCGAGGCACGAGGTTCTCACACGGAGCCACGAGTGCCTCCGAAAGATGATACCAAAGACTTAAGGCATGAGGTACGTAGATGAAGTAGTGCATGTTAATTGACATAGAGTTCATGGGCCTCACGCAAGTATATAACTAATGCGAGTTCTTGTCCTCAACATATGCCATTGGTGCCTCTTCATTTGGAGTACCCCGACGATGGTGGAGAAGGGGCAGAGGAGGAAGTACTAGTCCCTCCTCAGACACTTCTTCAACTACAATGACAGGTAGCAAGAAAAAGTCAGACTTGAAGAGGGGCCAACACGGGAGGCATCAGATTAGCAAGAAGAAAGTGCATTTGATACACAAGATAGGGCTAAAATGATAGCCCTTGGAGCCAACTGTCATCATCGGCACCTTTAGCAACCAGTGTTCCTATATAGTCAAGGAGAAGGTGCCTATAACATATGATGATTGGAGGAAAGTCCCCAAAGACATCAAGGAAAATGTGTGGGGACAGGTGAAAGGCAGTTCACGTCTCCAACAGAGGGCTATGATGAAGACAAGTGCATAGGGCATGCGCTATTTGTTGCAGGCAAAGCGCTTTGCAACTTCAGGTCCATGCTCAATAGGGAGTACGTGCAGAAAGGGAGGACACCATTCAAAGACTACAACTTCATCACGCGTGACGTCTAGGAAGAGTTCATTGCGAAACAATCAAACGAAGAAGCTAAAGCCAAGGGCGAGAAGTTCTCTAAGCTCGCAAAGAGGAATGAGCTCCACCACCACCTAGGCATGACAGGGTATGCTGCTAAGACAGAGAAGTGGTGGTAGGAAGAAAGGGAGGTAGCTGAGGCCTGCATTCGAATCGATTACAGAGCGTCAATGTGAGGTCACGTAACTACCTCTATGCCCATAGGCCAAAAAAGCTAAAGAAGGGCATGACCAAGTATAACGAGCCAAAGACTGAGGACGTGGAGAAGAGGATCTTGGAGGTCTCTACGGCCGAGAAGAGTGGGTCGTTTGAACCTTGCCGAGAGAGGGACATACTAACCGAGGCGTTAGGAAACCCCGAGCACTGTGGCCGCATTCGTGGGGTTTCCTCGAGGTAGAGCTAGAAGGACATGGAGGCCTGACAATCTGACGCCAACTCTTACCACACAAGGCAGAGGTACAAGGAAGGGCTCATCCAAAAAAGGCCATGATGAGGCAGTCAAGGACATGATCATGGGGAAGATACAAGACGCTTTCACGAGCATCGACCCCAAGATGTTGGAGCTGAGGATGCAGATGTTTCGCTAGGCCGGTGTGCTACTGCCATAAGGTCAAGCCGCCGTACAAAGGTAGATGGTGCTGGGTACCGAACAACTCCCTAGGTACCTGGTCAACAACATCGTTGAACCAACGACCTGCACGCTCTAGGTGCCCTTTGGTAGGGTGGCGCAGAGGAAGAAAGACGTGGTCACGATAGTGGCACTGCCGCCCGATAGTGGTGCCATGTACAATGGCAAGCCGATCCCGCCCAACTATGCCTGGGTCAACGTGATGTGGACCAACAAAGATTTCGATGAGGATGAAATTGACATTCCCACTGAAGAGGGGTATAGGTTCATCGGTGCTACTATCGATATGCGTGTGCTATGGAACAAGAGTGACATTGTCTTGGACATGCCGATGCTGGCGTTACAGCCCTCACACACGTCATCATCTCCCCTAGGGGACCCGAGTGATGATGACGACGACGACGGTGGAGGCGATGACAATGACAATGCTGGTGGCTTAGGCACTAGTCCTCCAGGCAGTCCACCTCCCGGCGATAGTAATCCACAGGGAGGCACAAGGGAAGCATCAGTCAATGTGACACCACCGCCTGCAAGTGGTTCAAACCAGGGCTCAAACCTATGTCCTCCCCCACCAAGGAAGCCTACAGATGAAGAGGAGGCCATACCACCGAACCACACCAAGTCGAGTTGGGTGGCCTATCAAATAGCTGACGAGCACCCATACTCAACTACAATTGAAAGATATGGTACTAGCAAGCATAGTCAATCTATAATTCATTTTGAGATGCTATCTGCTTTTCCACTCCCTAACATCTCAAGCCCCGGTGTTGCTGGCCGAAGACACCGCCGTTGTTTTGGCCCCGGTCGAATGATTGCCCAAAAACTACAAGCATGGGAAGTTCATGTTGAACTTGGGTGACCTCCTTGAAGAGAAGTGGGAGGTAAGGAGGTTCCATTTGTGGTACATGGAAGCAATGAAAGTGGGCCTAGAAAACTTCGTCATCCACATTCCAGCAAAGTACTTCCAAACACCCATGGATGGTGAAGTCATCGTAGATTTCCACGACATGCATAGACTACTGCTGCAAAAGGACCTTGACGTCGCCCAAGTCACCATATTTGCCCTGTAAGTTATTTACGACTTTGACACTACTGCATTGCTGTAGGTACTTTAGGAACAAACTAGTAATGCCATGATGAATTTTTCTTGCAGGATGCAGGCCTCTATAAGCAAGGAATTGGGCAAGAATATTCTCTCTCTCTCCGATGCTTCTTACATAGAGAACCATCGTGGGTTATGATATACCAGACATTCATAAAAAGCTAGTGAACTTGAACTCGGAGGAGAGAAAGAAATACAGGGAAGATCTGGTAATCGAATATAAGTATCGGGCGGGAATATACATTTATGAGGCCATGAAGAAGATCCGGGGTAATGGGTGTATCATGGTTGCCCACCGGTTCAGGTAAGTCCAAAAGATATTTGGAACATATATATAGCAACTGGGATCATGACTTCTCATATTTGAACATTCAAATCTGTATTGTGTGAATGGTGTAGGCAGGGCATCATGGGCCACTGGATTGCATTTATAATCTATCCTCAGGATGAAAAGGCCTATATATTTGACTCTTTGCGGGACACAAACAAAGCAGGGTACAAGCACTTTGAAAGTTGTTTAAGATAGTAAGTGACAGAACTTATTCATTTGTAGTTAACATACTTGTTGAAATTGTCATTAACCTAGTGTTTTTTCGTATAACGTTTATAAGAAGTATGTGAAAGATCCCGACTGCTATGATTGGAGATATGAAAAGAAGATCAAGAATGGCATGAAACTGAAACTCAAGCGTGAGTTTCCGGTAAGTACCAATACTACTGCTACTCTACTACTACTACTGCTCTTCTCCTAATACTACACCTACTACTCTACTCTAATCTACTCTACTCTAGTATTGCCACTACTCCTTCTACTACTACTCTACTCTACTCTACTCTACTCTACTCTACTCTACTCTACTCTACTCACTACTACTAGTTCTACTACTCCTACTGATTGTTTATTATATATGCTCTAATGATTATGTATTATTACATCATGCAGTGCACCAAACAATCCTGTGGCTAAGTTCTATGTTGATTCTACGTTTACGAGTACCTGAGGACGTGCAGCAAATTCATCAGCAGCTGGCGACAGCTCAAGAAAGCACAAGACTGGTGATGAAGGGAGAAGGTCGACCAAGACTTTGGACAAACAGTAGCAGACATATGTAAGTTTGTCACAGAGAGCGCGCATGAAGGGAATACGTTCTTCAACTAGGAAATCGAGTTAGCGCGGAATCTGAAGTTCGAGAGCATCAGAAACTGGAGCGACAAGTTACGAATCTCAGATTATGTTTTGCCGGACCTCTTTTCTGGTAAAAAATAACATGTATGAATGACCTTAGTTGCTCATGTACTTATGATTTGTGTTTGTGAAACAATGATGAAGACATCGCTAATGTAATAACTTAATGTTGCTTCGTCGAATGAGAATGAATGTAATATATATTTGTCATCTATTTTCTACTTTATCTGTGTTTTCATTAGCGAAATTTTAAATTCAAATTTAAAGTTAAATTTGAAAAAATATTTTTTTAAATCTAGAAATGATCAACCGAGACGGGCAAGTAACAAAAACCGCCTCGATTAAAACCTTAACCTAGGCGGGCGTCTTTTGTCAACCGCCTCGGTTAAAATCTTAACCAAGGCGGGCGAGTTACGACAATAACCAAGGCGGTTAGCTTACGATGCCCACCACGGTTAATTGATTAATCGAGGTGGTTGTCCACGATTAACCGTGACCATTGCGCCGAGGCAGTTGCCTTGCTCGTCTCGGTTAACCTGTTTTGCGCGCCACAGTAAAGATTCCTGTAGTAGTGAAGACACAATCTTTATATTACCCACAACTAAAAATAGGTCTAGACTGAGTTGGACTTAACCCGGTCCTAAAACAGTGAAACTGGCCTAGCTGGTTTTTTCAAGGCCAGGTAGGCTTACCGGACAAGGCACGGGAAAAACGGTCTAGCCGGTTTGAGACCCCAACTAGGCCGGTTTTGGCAGATTCAGCCCCAAACTATCTTCTCTTCATTTGATCTCCAATCTTGATGTTCCAAATATATTTCTTCAATGTCTTGACGTCATGAACTTGTTGATGGAGTCCATTTTTCTTGTTGGCATATTTTTGCTGTCAACAGTTTTGTTAGGCATTGTGTCTCACAAGGAATGGTTTTGTGTTCAGTAATAGCCAAACGAAACTTTCTTAAGTATTATTCAGGGACACTGGCTTCGGTTCTAGGCTCTATTGCAGCACAATGCAAGTGCATTAAGGTTGGGCCGGCTACCTTCATATTGGTCAATAGCGTTGAGTGCCTTTTGTTTTGAACGCAAGTTGTGTTTGTAATAATCTTTGATTGATTTAGTTTCTTTTCATTGTAGAGGTTTAAAGCAAGAACCTATTCATTATCTAAAGAAAAAAAATCATGGGTACACTAAAGGTTCTAGCCATGCACATTCAACTCACTAACCCCCTTTTCCCATCGTGCTTTATGACTTGAGTGATACTCCCTCTGTCTGAAAAAGAACGCAATAACACAGTACAAAGTTAAAGTATCTCAAGTTTGACTAATTATATATATAAAAAAGTATAAATAGTTATGACATTAAATAAGGCCCCGTTTGACTAGTAGAATCGGTTCCAATTCTAGCTTGAAACCGGAGAAATGGTGCCAAACAGAGAAACGTCAAAACGTTTCTATCTCGGAACGTTTCTAGCGATTCTGGTTTTTTAGCCTACGTGAGAGAAACGGCCTGGGACTGGTTTCACAGGTTTCTGATTTCCTCTCTCACATGCACTAGCAGTCGGTTTTTTTATACTTATCCTTTTTTAGTGCAACAAATTAAAATGGGTTGCATTTAGGTTCTTATTAGCCCACAAAAAAGATCAAGGTTTTTTGAAACATATTTTAATTTATATATTTTTTTAAAAAATCTTTATTTGGGAAATAGAATCCAGTCTAACAGCCAAACGGTTTCCCAAAGTGATTCTGATTCACCACCTGAAACGTTTCTCAGGAGAATCTGGAACTGAAATGTTTCTAAGAGAATCTGGAGCCCTACCAAACGGGCCCTCAGTATCATCAGATTTTTCATGAGATACATTTTCATATATAGTATACTTATTTGATGTCAAAAGTATTAATATTTTTTACCTATATATTTGGTCAAATTTTGGACACTTATAACTGAGAATGCATCTAGAATTGCATCTTTTCAGGACAGAGGTAGTATCTTTCAGTTTCCTTTCATTAACTGCAACTCTATAAATAATAGGTTCAGAGAAGCTATCATCTGGAATTGTTCTTGATGAGACCTCAACATGCATATATGCTTTGCCAATTGTCCCATCTATGAATGTTAGGCCAGCCAAGTGTCATCCCCTATCTCTTCATTCAGTCTAAGGACGACACATGCCTAGATGCCTAGCCATATATAGCCTATACATGAATACAAAGAGGAGGGGATCGGATAATATATCAGTGGGAATCTTGCAATAAAATATTTTAGATAAAAAATGACCACTCAAAAGATTTACATTTTGTGCTTTTACTTGATCAATTCGAAGTGTCCACTTGAACAATTTGTTGTGATGCCCTATAGACAGTAATGACTTTGTCCACAGCAGTTGACCATTCTAAGCTCTCAGCAGTTGACATTCCAAGGTTCATCAACTGTGAGTGCCATATATCAAGTTAAAGATCGGATGCAACCTGAGAATCTGGTACAAACAACAAGTAGTTTTTGTTATTCCCACTGAGAGAACGCCTTTTGATGCCATGGAGGGACCATGGATTGCACAGCAAATATGGATTGTACAAGCATGGCATCTTTCTCATGGATGTAGAGAAAACAGATTTGACAGATAAAAGACAGAAAGGTTTAGACGCAGGCAGGAGAAGTTGGCTGTATTTGCGACATTGTGCCATAACAGCTAAAAGCACTATTTTCTTTTTACAAATGATGGGACAAATTTTGTAGCCTCATATACCACCTTTAACAAGAACTTGTACTAACCAGACAGTAAATCGTCAAAAACCCTGGTAGTGGATACTATATTTCAGCAACGATGCAATTGATCGTAAAGAAATTCATGTATAGTTCAACCGATTTGCAAAATCAATATGTCTTAAGTAATAAGCAATGTAGAAGAGCCAGTGTTACCATTCTAACTGCTCTTGTGTTACAGGTGTTGCAGGTTTTGCTACAGGTAAGTAACCCTTTTTCTCTTGGACTGTTGTTCTTTTCTCTATGTATATGTACTTTTACATTCCCTCTTCACATTAATATTGCATGTCTAATCACTTGATTTGATTGAGTGACAGTTATTTTCATAACTGATTATTACATGTGAGCCAAGTAATGTTCCCAATGCAACTCCACAGGATATGAACCTATATGTTATCTGCAGTTCCACAGGATGGCTTCAGAAACTCTTCATGTCTTGCATTCTTGTGCCTGTGATTGAGTAAAACCGTACCATCTAAAAGGATATTAGTTCTAATCATTGATCTGAACACACACACATATGGGAAATTCCTTTCTACATGCGCGTGTAGCTACTCCCATGTATATATCTCTAGATTTAGGGTATATATATGACCTGACGAAGTGTATGTAGATGAAGTATACGATCATACTAGACCATCTACTATAGTATGTATGTCAAGTATGTAAGTATACATATAGTATATGATTATAATTATTTTATATATATTATAGTGGCATTTCAGTAATATATTAAAAAGTATGGGCTCTTATAAAAAAATTTCGCATAGCAAGAGTTGAAGTATCTTAAATTTAGTATATAAACATACTCGAACTGATAAATTAGTATGCACACATACGCAATATGATTTATTAAAGATGAGAGTAACTACACGCGCGTGTAGGAAAAATGCACGCTATATGTATGCATTCGAGTGATTTCACATAAGCAGGGAATGCCATTTCATCAAAGATTCTTGAAATTTCTTTGTATTGGAATTGACGGTTCCTTTTCAGTAGCACCTCTCAAGCTGCCACATATCTGATATCTTGGTACCCACTTTGCATGGAATCGCTACCCTCTTTCAGATGCTCCTTATCCATACAGAATGACACCTCTATGGCCAATATATATTGAAATATTAATTAGAAAATGCGACTTCGGAGCGCAGCATGGCATACCTCTTCCATGTCTGATGGGGCATCAGCCATCAGGGCTTTGCTTTGGTTGAGATTCGGACATACAGGATAAGAACTAGTCATACAGGGCATTGGTATACTGTGCTGTGCTGTTCATAGTGCCTTTATATAGAATCTCGTTTCCCCCGTGCTGACTTGGATTCACTCTAACAAGATTCTATATTTGACTTGGCTTGGCAACTTCTGTAGTGGCGGCCACCATCAATATCGCTGAAGAAATGGATTTCCACTTCAACAATGATATCTGTGCTTGAAGTACCAAGAGTTGCAATGATGTACCAGACTATAAACATCATAGTTTCATTTCTATTAATGAACTTTAGTTCATCCCACACTTCACTACTATTTTGTTGAATGTTCTACAGTTCACCCAAATTGCATATCCGAGACTACTACATGCATGACGAGTCGACAATATCATCAGCTTAAAGCTTATTATATATATCCCTCCTCGACATATCTCATTGTTTCTTTCTCTGTCTTCTGACTAGTCGAATAGGAATATAAGATAGGCTGAGTAAGATCCCCAAGCCTTATCAACATCCATGGTCACTCGTTTTAGTATCAGTGTCACACCTATTTAACGACCAAATGGAGTGCATACTCTTATGTGTGCCCAGAGATCAATCACACATAAGTTAACAAATTATAAAGGATGTATCATCACAAATGTTATTACATCACGATTATTAATACATAGTCTTTACACAAATGTAGCGGAAGTAAAATATAAAACTCTCGTGGTAACTCTAATCACAGGCACATTGACTGGTTGACTGCAAGTCTAGTAATCTTCAGAACAGTAGTAGTAGTCACTACTTGCACCATCTGTTACTCATCCGGGATTTTTATCCAAGTAAGAAAAATAAACAAGCGTAAGTACATCTCGTACTCAACAAGTGTAACATGGGGTTCATGAGGCTCAAAGGCATAACATTGGTTTATCAGCATGTAGCTTTTAATTAGCATTATTTTAGTATATCAATAATATCAAAATGTTTCAATGTAAACAATAAATATATGATCCATGTGAAATGATTAACGAATAGCAAAAACATATTCATTATTAATGATCCACTATTCCATAAGGGTCCATGGCCACTCGTGACCATGAGCACGGCTGTTATAACAGTTTTATACTCTGCAGAGGTTGTACACTTTCACTGTGAGTCGTGTTGCCCATATGCCCGGGTTAATTACTCCCAAAACACTTCCAAGGTGAGCAGGCAGGGGAACACTATGAAGTCTTTCGAAGGTTCGTCTAACAAGTTATGGCCATTAGATTTACTTGGCAAATAGATGTAGAGCCCCTATTCTAAATGGCACAATAACACGCAGCCTATAGTCATAAGGACAGAGGCCGCACTATACCCGATTCGCCAAGCCATTCTTACGCTAAAAAGGAATACTACTAACAAGCTAGAAAAGATACTTCTATATGACTAAAGCCAGAGCCATAGAGCCCTCACAGTTGTACTGTAAGTCCTGAATGTTCGCTTACAGATAAGTCCTTATGGAGAGTAACGAGAGCACCAAAATAATCCCCATGCTCTAGTCCCCTTTAAACAGTAATAAAAAGTCATCTTTTAATGTTTATTGCATATTCCATTAGTCAAATTACATGATCATAGTTCATGTTAAGCATTAGCAATACTACTCCATGTAATATAATAGGTATCAAGGAATAAGATGACTAAGTCATCCTTAACAAGGAATATATGCATAATGATATTATTTGCTTATTGTGAATAGGACAACAAGGATAATCCCATGCTATACTTGCCTTGCTCAAACTGATCCTAATGATCTTGCTCGTAGAAAAACTCTTGATCCCCAACGAATTGCTCACCGTCTATACTCGATCAACAATAGCAATAACATTCATCCAGAACAATCATGCATAAACAAACAAGACTATAATTAGAACAGTATACCAACAGTAATAAAATAAGATAAAGAGTTTTTAAAACGAATCTATAACTTGCTAGGATCACACAGACGTGAAGATCAAGAAAAACGGAGCTAAAACGACGAAGTTATGAATTTACAAAGATTTCCTATAGAAAAGTAATTACTTTAATTCAAATAAAATGTTACAAACCTACTGTAAAGTACTACTAACATGTAGAGCTCTCAAATACGAACCTAACGCAATTTGAACGGGTCAAATCAGAGTTAAAACGGAGAAGTTATGACTAAAACAAACTCAGTGGCAAAACTGTAAATAAGTGAAAACGTATTTTTGAATTGACTGAGATCAAACTACGCTTTCAAAAGAATAAAACGCGATTCGGGAATACGCGTTGGACTACGGGTTATATAATAGAAAAGTGCAAGGACTCTTTAACAAAACCTCCAGCCGAACCGGTATCGGCTAATCTTAGCCGTTGGATACGAGATGGATGGATCGGATCGGATCAGCCGACGGCGGTGCTCCGGCCGGAACAGAGCCACGACGGCGAGTCCCGCGGCGGCGCCATCGCCGAAGAACGCTATCTTGCAAATCACAGCGTTACCTCACAAAAGAAAAACACCGGGATGGAGTAGAGAACATGGCGAGCTCACCAAGGTAGGAAAAGGAGACGGAGTCGGCCCGGAGACGGTGTGGAGCTCGGGATGGCGGACGGCTCCGACTGCGGCTTGAGCGTGGCCTCCTCAGGATGACGTCGGTCCGTTGCTTCGAGGTAAGATGGAGCGGAGGGGTGCGGCACCCTGTTTTTATAACCCGGAGATGCTCTAAACAAAGAAAAAAAGATTGGGAGGGAAGGATTCGGTCGGTGGAACGGGGAAGGAAATCGGACGCGGCGTGGAGAAGAAGAAGGCGTCGTCCAACACGCGGGGCCGCGACGTCAGTGACACGCAGAGAGGGAAAACACGGCAGCGCACGCGAGCTGGGCTACAGGCGCTTGCTGGGCTCGACCCAAGCGGGGAAACACGGAAGATGGGCACGTGCGCGGGAGCAAGCGGGCCGCGGGCGATGGTGGGCTGCGGGTGAGCTGGGCTGAAAACCGAGAAGAGAAAAGAATTTATTTTCTTTTTTCCTTTTTAAATATTTCAAAGCATTTTCAAATGATTTTGAATCCTCTTTTGAATTTGAATCAAACCACTCAATACAAAAATTCAAATGCAACAGCATGAGTGCACAAACATGTTCCTACACTTATATTTGATTTTAAGTTGATAAAAATTATTATTACTCTAAATTTGTATGCCCACAAAATTGCATAAAAATCATATTTACCTAATTTTTAAATATCCCAAAATTCTAGGGTGTTACAATTCTACCTCTCTTAAGATGAATCTCGTCCCGAGATTCGGCTGGTGCTTACTCGAACAGTTGTGAGTAGGTTTTCCTCAGATCCTCTTCTCTTTCCCAGGTGGCCTCATCCTCAGTGTACCGATTCCACTGAACCTTACACATCTTGATAGTTTGACTCCTTGTGACTCTTTCAGCAGTCTCTAGAATTTTAACTGGAAACTCTTCATATGTGAGGTCCTCTTTAACAGTGAGCTCCTCTAACGGAATCTGCTTCTCTGGTACTCGTAAACATTTCTTAAGTTGGGATACATGAAACACATCATGTATGCCTGCCAAACTCTCAGGTAATTCCAACTGATACGCCACCTCACCACATCTTTCTATGATCTTGAAAGGTCCAATATACCTGGGTGCCAATTTCCCCTTCATGTTGAACCTTTTCACACTCCTCATTGGCGATACTTTCAAGTAGACATAATCCCCTACTTCAAAAGTCAACTCTCTCCTTTGAGTATCAGCATAACTCTTCTGTCTGGACTGAGCTATTTTTAGATTATCTCTAATCATTCTTACTTTCTTTTCAGCATCCTTGAGTACATCAGGCCTAAACACTTAACTTTCCCCTGTCTGATTCTAGAACAACGGGGTTCTACACTTCTGTCCATATAGAGCCTCAAACGGTGCTATCTGAAGACTCTTCTGATAACTATTGTTATAAGAGAACTCTGCATAAGGCAAACTCTTATCCCAACTAGTACCATATTGTAAAGCACAAGCTCTCAACATATCTTCTAATATCTGATTAATTCTCTCCGTCTGTCCATCTGTCTTTGGATGGTAAGCTGTACTAAAATTCAGCTTGGTTCCTAGTGATTCATGTATCTTTTGCCAATAATGAGATGTAAACTAGGTACCCCGATCAGACACAATTTTCTTAGGAACTCCATGTAGACTCACTATTCTTTCCATATACAATTCTGTCAACCTTGCACTGCTATATGTAGTCCTAACTGGCAGAAAATGAGCAACCTTTGTTAGATGATCTACTATTACCCAAATTGAATCATACCCTCTCTGAGTACGTGGCAATCCAACTATAAAATCCATACCAACTTCTTCCTATTTCCATTCGGGTATCTGCATAGGTTGTAATAATCCTGCAGGTCTCTGGTGTTTAGCTTTCACCCTTTGACATGTGTCACACAAAGCAACATATTTAGCAACATCTCTTTTTAAACCATACCACCAATATTTCTCTCTCAGATCCAGATATATCTTAGTACTCCCAGGATGTATGGAATAAGCTGACTCATGAGCTTCACTCAAAATTGCCTCTCTGATAGTCTTATCCTCTGGCACACACAACCTTTTTCTAAACCATAGCGTACCATTATCATCCTTATGGAATTCTGGTGATTTGCCCTTCACTATATTCTCCGCTATCTCTCTTAACTTTGCATCTTTCATCTGATTCTTGCGTATCTCTTGCTCCAGAGTAGGTTCTAGTACCAATTCTACTGCATTGATGGTAAACCCTAAGTTCAGATGCTCACATTCAGCACACAACTCTCTTGGCATAGGTATTACTTGCACTTCATTAGCGTAGCTTTTCCTACTAAGAGCATCAGCAACGACGTTGGCCGTTCCTGGGTGATAATGCACTTCCAGATCATAGTCCTTTATCAACTCCAACCATCTACGTTGTCTCAAGTTCATATCTGATTGAGTGAAAATATACTTCAGACTCTTGTGATCAGTGTATATATCACTCTTATGTTCAATCAAATAATGTCTCCATATCTTTAGTGCATGAACCACTGCAGCTAATTTCAAGTCATGAGTAGGATAATTTAATTCATGCTTTCTCAACTGTCTTGATGCATATGCCACAACTCTACCTTCTTGCATAAGAACACATCCTAAACCCAAATGAGATGCATCACAGTAGATAGAGAAGTGTTTACTCAGATCTGGCAAAACTAATACTGGTGCAGTGGTCAATCTTTTCTTCAATTCCTCAAAATTAGCCTGACACTTCTCAGACCACACAAACTTGGCATTCTTCTCCAATAGTGTAGTCATTGGCTTCGCAAGCTTAGAAAATCCCTCTATAAATCTCCTGTAATAGCCTACTAATCCCAAGAAACTATGGATCTCACTTACATTGGTTGGTGGCTTCCAGTCCAATATATCTTTCACTTTGCTAGGATCTACTGAAATTCCTCCATTTGAAACAACATGACCAAGAAAGGAAACTTCCTTCAACCAAAACTCACATTTACTCCACTTGGCATATAGCTGGTGTTCTCTGAGCTTTTGCAAGACCAACCTCAAATGTTCAGCATGTTCCTCCTCAGTCTTGGAAAATACTAGAATATCATCAATGAATACCACTACAAACTTGTCAAGATATTCCATGAACACCTTATTCATCAAATACATAAAAGTATGCAGGGGCATTAGTCAGACCAAAAGACATCACTGTATACTCATATAACCCATACCGTGTGGTAAAAGCTGTCTTTGGTATATCACTAGCACGAATCTTTAACTGATGATATCCAGAACGAAGATCAATCTTGGAGAATACACAAGCACCCCTCAGCTGATCAAATAAGTCATCAATTCTAGGCAACAGGTACTTATTCTTGATGGTAACCTCATTGAGCGATCGATAATTTACACACATTCTCTGAGTGCCATCTTTCTTATCCACAAAAATCACTGGTGCTCCCCAAGGTGAAGAACTAGGACGAATGAAACCCTTATCCTGTAATTCCTTAATTTGTTTCTTAAGTTCTTCTAATTCATCTACTCCCATTCTATATGGACGCTTAGCTATGGGTGCAGTTCCAGATAATAATTCAATAATAAATTCAATGTCACGGTTTGGTGGCATACCTGGCAATTCCTCAGGAAACACATTGGAGAACTCCTCCATAACCTGGTCCTCCTTGTTGGCACCATCATTAAGCTGGTTCACTGTAGCGGTCTCCTGTTTTTGCACTTTCACATCAACCCTGATCCTATCTCCCTTCGGTGTTGTCAGCACTACTGCTTTCCCCTTGCACTGAATCTCTGCTTATTGTTGCATCATCCAATCCATTCCCAATATGAGATTAATCCCAGCTGTTCTCAATACTATAGGACTCACCTTAAACTCTACCCCCCTTAGAATGAGACTAATCGGGAGACAACGATAAGATGCTGGCATGCTTCCACCAGGTGAGTTTACTAATATAGGGTTCTTCATGGCACACAAATGAATTCTATGTATTCTAACAAATGATTGTGGTATGAAAGAATGTGATGCTCCAGAATTAAAAAGAACAGTGGCAGGAGTGGAATGGACATAGAACGTACCAAGCATAACTTCCGGTTCCTCCACTGTTGTTTCTTGAGACAAGTGGTTCACCCTTCCAGTGTTAGGTGCAGGCTTCTGGTGACTACCCTGCCTCTAGGGAGTCTGCTGGTTGGGCTTCTCAGGGAAATTGTAAGACAAATGACCTTCTTTCCCATATCGAAAACATCTGTTGGGGGTATTGGGAGCACTGGTCTTCATGGGAGTATTATTAGAAGGACCCTGACGCTGAGGCTGATTCCCACTCTGCTGCGGAGGGCGTTGGTTGCCATTCTGCGGCTGGAATGGGAGACGTTACGGGAACTGATTGCGGAAAGGGACCTAACCACGATTCCACTGACTAGAAGGAGGCCTCTGTTGATTACCTTGCTGGAAACCAGTACGCGGACGAGTGGTACTACCAGAAGTTTGTCCCTGAAGCCTTTTCCTCTTGGCATCCATCTCCTTGCGCTTGTTATCCACCACGATAGCGCGGTTCACAAGCGTCTAAAAATTGGGATAAGTATTGGACATCAGCTGCAATTGTAGTCCATCATACAATCCCTTCAAGAAGTGGCGCTGCTTATCATTGTCATTAGCCACCTCATGTGGAGCATATCGTGACAACTGGGCAAACCTGTCATGATACTCAGCTACAGACAATGACCCTTAGGTCAAGTTCCTGAATTCCTCTGCTTTCAGTTCTATCATCCCTTTAGGTATATGGTAAGCCCTGAAGTTCTCTCTAAACTCCTGCCAAGTGACCGCAGGAGCATTGGCGGGGCGACCATACTCATATGATTCCCACTAATCCTGAGCTTCTCCCTAGAGTTGTCTAGAAGCAAACACACCTTCTGCCGGTCATCACATTGTGCAATGTTAAGTTGCTTTTCCACGGCACGAAGCCAATCATCTGCTTCCAATGGATCAGCGGCATGCGTGAACACCGGGAGATGACCCTTCAAAAACTCACCACGCTTATCACGTGGTTGTGCCCCAGCAACTGGTTGATTATGTTGGTTCTGCACCAGTTGTTGCATAAGCTGTGTCTGCACTGCCAAAAGTTGCTCAATAGTTGGTGGCGGTGGTGGTGGTGGATTTGGGGGAACACCTCCACGACCCCTGCCTCTTCCTCTTCTGGCCATCTGCCATCCATAAGAATGCAAACTTTGAGATTTCCATGTTATCAACCACTTATAAGATAAAGAATGAGATCTGAAGGTTTTCTGGGCGATTATCAATATTAACAGTTCGGTAAATCAATCATATCTCGAGCTACAGAAGTCCAATAGAGGCGTTCTTTATATAGTTGGAAAGCTTATGAAGTTCTCCATAACTTTTATTTGGATCATAAGACCAGATTCTGTCGTTAAGTTAATGAAAAATAAGGCGCAACAGAAACTATTTCAGATTCCAGACTGTGCAGAAACTTTAACTTGTGATAGTTATATCTCTCGAAACAGATCAGATAAAAAGGTGATTCTAGTGGCATTTGAAAGGTGATTAAGCCTAGTTTCTCTCATAAAAATTTTATAAATGTTGCACGAACCGTTTTTGAACCATAGCAGAAACATTGCAGACTGCTCCAGAAAACAGCAAGGACAGAAATGTGACAATACCAAACTCAACTATTATTCCCTTGACTAATAAACTTTTTATTCTTAAAAATGGAACTTGTAGACATTCCTACAAGCCCTAACACTCATAACAAAAATCCAACTCACACATAAGCATAATGATAAAGCAACTATCACACCAAAGTTCAAACCACATGATAGACTCGAAGACTCAACTGACGTTACTAAGAACGTTCTTATTACATAAAGGACTCCTATTTTCTAATGATGTGGCTCATGATCTAATGTCTCATAAATCTTGGCCATGCCTTAGTTTGCTCGGAGTTCATCAATTATTGCTTGGCACCTCTTGATGGTCTTCCCCTGTGCCTTCACCATCTCCTCTAACTGCAGCTTCCTCTCCATCATATCATAGACAAAGTTCACCATCACCCGAGGAAGTGGTTCCAACTGCACTGGATCCATCATGGCCCATCCAAGATCAGGGTGTGCATGAGGGAAGTAGCGGTGAATATCATGCTTCATGCTATCAAAGCAAAGGTAGCGGAGGCCCCATACATGCTTCAAAAGCGGCGTCTTCAATGCTAGCCTCCATGGTAGCTCGGCGACCCATGTGAGCATACATCCTGTCCAGCTGGTACGCCCCTTTTTCCTCATCCTTAGGAAAAATACTCGCTCTTGCCTTCCAGTAAGTGTCCTCCAGCGGATGGGTATACTCCCAATAGACGTACTCCACAGCTGGGTGCTAATCAGCAAAGTAGGCAGAGAGCATTCCCACAAGTCGGTGGTGAGAGACAGCATCTCCTCTAGCCTTGTGGTATATCTTCACAGTCCACCCCATTGGAGGAGGTGGCACATCCTCAGCAGCTGCATCATGTGGTGGAGACGGGGGTTGCTCTTCTCCATTGGCTTCCTCCTCTTCATCATCTTCAATCTCGATGATCTCAGGGTCTTCTTCATGCTCGGGTTCTTCCTGAGGAGGTGCTGACGCTTGGATTGGTGCTTCAGGGGTCTGCTCCTGCTCCTGGAGTACTTCCTCTTGTGGCTCTTCAGGTGCAAGCAAAACACGAGGTGGGTAGTGTCCTCCAGTGGTGATGTGGGCAGTCTTGCGGCCACGAACCATCTATAGAAGCATAAAATTCTCACCCGCAGCCCACCATCGCCCGTGGCCCGCTTGCTCCCACGCGCGTGCCTGTCTTCTGCGTTTCCCCGCTCGGGCCGAGCCTAGCAAGTGCCTGTGGCCTAGCTCGCGCGTGCTGCCGCGTTTTCCCTCTCTACGTGTCACTGACGTCATGGCCCTGCGTGTCGGACGACGCCTTCTTCTTCTCCACGCCACGTCCGATTTCCTTCCCCGTTCCACCGACCGAATCCTTCCCTCCCAATCTTTCTTTCCTTGTTTAGAGCATCTCCGGGTTATAAAAACGGGGTGCCACACCACTCCGCTCCATCTTACCTCGAAGCAACGGACCGACGTCGTCCTGAGGTGGCCACACTCGAGCCGCAGTCGGAGCCATCCGCCATCCCAAGTTCCACACCGTCTCCGGGCTAACTCCGTCTCCATTTCCTACCTTGGTGAGCTCGCCATGTTCTCTAATCCATCCCGGTGTTTTTCTTTCCCGAGGTAACGCTATGATTCGCAAGATAGCGTTCTCCGGTGATGGCACCGCCGTGGGACTCACCGTCGCGGCTCTGTTCCGGCCGGAGCACCACCGTCGGCTGATCCGATCCGATCCGATCCATCCATCTCGTATCCAACGGCTGAGATTAGCCGATACCGGTTTGACCGGAGGTTTTGCTAAAGAATCCCTGCACTTTTCTATTATATAACCCACAGTCCAACGCGTATTCCCGAATCGCGTTTTATTCTTTTGAAAGCGTAGTTTGATCTCAGTCAATTCAAAAATACGTTTTCACTTATTTACAGTTTTGCCACTGAGTTTGTTTTAGTCATAACTTCTCCGTTTTAACTCCGATTTGACCTGTTCAAATTGTGTTAGGTTCGTATTTGAGAGCTCTACATGTTAGTAGTACTGTACAGTAGGTTTGTGACATTTTATTTTTCGAGTTTGAATTAAAGTAATTACTTTTCTATAGGAAATCTTTATAAATTCATAACTTCGTCGTTTTAGCTTCGTTTTTCGTGATCTTCGCGTCTGTGTGATCCTAGTGAGTTGTAGATTCGTTTTAAAAACTCTTTATCTTATTTTATTACTATTGGTGTACTGTTCTAATTATAGTCTTGTTTGTTTATGTATGATTGTTCTGGATGAATGTTGTTGCTATTGTTGATCGAGTATAGACGGTGAGCAATTCGTTGGGGATTAGGAGTTTTTCTACGAGCAAGATCATCAGGATCAGTTTGAGCAAGGCAAGTATAGCATGGGATTATCCTTGTTGTCCTATTCATAATAAGCAAATAATATCATTATGCATATATTCCTTATTAAGGATGACTTAGTGTTGATCTTATTCTTTGATACCTATTATATTGCATGGAGTAGTATTGCTAATGCTTAACATGAACTATGATAATGTAATTTGACTAATGGAATATGCAATAAATATTAAAAGTTGACTTTTTATTACTGTTTAAAGGGGACTAGAGCATGAGGATTATTTTGGTGCTCTCGTTACTTTCCATAAGGACTTATCTGTAAGCGAATATCCGGGACTTACAATACAACTGTGAGGGCTATATGGCTCTGACTTTAGTCATATAGAAGGATCTTTTCTAGCTTATTAGTGGTATTCCTTTTTGGCGTAAGAATGGCTTGACGAATCGGGTATAGTGTGGCCTCTGTCCTTATGAGTATAGGCTGCATGTTATTATACCATTTGGAAGGGGGGCTCTACATCTGTTTGCCGAGTAAATCTAATGGTCATAACTTGTTAGACGAACCTTCGAAAGACTTCATAGTGTTCCCCTGCCTGCTCACCTTGGAAGTGTTTTGGGAGTAATTAACCTGGGCATATGGGCAACACGACTCACAGTGAAAGTGTACAACCTCTGCAGAGGGTAAAACTGTTATAACAGCCGTGCTCACGGTCACGAGTGACCTTGGACCCTTATGGAATAATGGATCATTAATAATGAATATGTTTTTGCTATTCGTTAATCATTTCACATGGATCATATGTTTATTGTTTACATTGTGACATTTTGATATTATTGATATACTAAAATAATGCTAATTAAAAGCTACATGCTGATAAACCAATGTTATGCCTTTGAGCCTCATGAACCCCATGTTACACTTGTTGAGTACGAGATGTACTTACGCTTGTTTATTTTTCTTACTTGGATAAAAATCCCGGATATGTAACAGATGGTGCAAGTAGTGACTACTACTACTTTCCTGAAGATTACTAGACTTGCAGTCAACCAGTCAATGTGCCTGTGATTGGAGCTACCACGAGAGTTTTATATTTTACTTCCGCTACATTTGTGTAAAGACTATGTATTAATAATCGTGATGTAATAACATTTTTGATGATACATCCTTTATAATTTGTTAACTTATATGTGATTGATCTCTGGGCACACATAAGAGTATGCACTCTATTTGATCGTTAAATGGGTGTGACAATCAGGTAGCTACACTACTGTTACCGTCCAAATAAATATTCCGTACTAGTACATACTAAACCTTTCGGTGCGAGTTGCAACCCAAGAAGCTTTGGCAATTATCCAAACCCTCCCTGTCGGTTCGCTGCAAAAGGCCTCGCTCTCCTGCCGTCACATTTATGTCCACGCCTATATAAACTAGCCTCCCTGCACCCAGTCCTAAGCAAGCAAGCACAAATACTCAAAGCATTAGATATACAAGAAGCAAATCGCACATCTTCTCTAGCTAGCCTAGCTTACATTAGTCACTTCGATCGAAGCAACTCTCTTAAAGCAGGGTTGTTTATTTCTCGCGAACGATCGACAGGACCCTTATTTTGATCCATGGACCAGGTGACAAGGCTGGCATCGCAGCGTGCAGTGGTGATCTTCAGCACGAGCTCCTGCTGCATGTGTTACACTGTGACGCAGCTCTTCCGCGAGCTCGGGGTGAACACGATGGTGGTGGAGCTGGACAAGGACCCGCGGGGAAAGGAGATGGAGAAGGGACTGGCGAGGCTACTGGGCCGCAGTGCCGGTGTACCAGCGGTGTTCATCGGCGGCAGGCTCGTCGGCTCCACGGACAAGGTCATGTCGCTCCACCTCAGCGGCAACCTCGACCCTCTGCTGCGTAACGCGGGGGCACTCTGGGTCTAGCTGCTTGTAGCGCCGCTATTATGCTCTGAGCGAGTCAGCTATTCGATTAGCTGACAATATATAAGTTATACTAGTTCTGTCGATAATGTTATGTCGATCGCGCCATCGCGGCAAGGGGCTTCAGTATTTTGTAAGCGTACCTGATAATGTGAGGAGAGTGTTACTTACCTGTTACCTCCCCGAAAAATGCACGGCCATAGTCCATAGGCATACATGCATGTGATGTGACAAATGGAAGAGCTTCATTGTCATTGCTGTTGCTATATTTTGTAAGAGTGTCTTACTGTCTCATAATGTGAGGAGTGAGATTGTTTCCTCCCGGAAATGCATGCACTGGCGAAGGACATACATGATAGCAACGGAAGAGCTTCATTCTATGCTGGTCTGGTACATTGCAAATTTGCAACTAATTAACTGAAAGCGTGGATTGTTTTGGGTATCTTCCAACGGTTTCCATTAGGCAAATCGGCAAGCATATACATGGGTAACCAATCTAATCATGGTGGCCCATGGCATGGGTAGGGTAGGCCCTGCGGGGTATACGGCAAGGCACACATGCTAGCAGTAGTGCCTGGTCACATGTGTAAGGATTATTGGCCCATGTGAATGATTATACGTAGTTTTGATGATTTAGGTTGCAATCCAATCCCTACAACTAACATATGTTAAAGAAAATTTCCTGTATGGCCCTATTAAAATCAATCCTTCCCTGTATGGCCTTAGCAGTTTCGAACTTACCCATTTGACCATAAAATCATCTTTCATTCCTTTTATTATCTTTCTGTCAGTATTTGCCACCACCAGTGTTATAAGTAGAGGAAGAAAAGACCATTTTACCCTTAGACATAAACCTTAAGAACAGTGCAGAGTTCAATTTTTTATTGTATATTTCACAGATATAGTTTGGTTTTATGTGTTTCACTTTCAACATTATTTTTGCATTCTTTCGCATGGTTTTAGGTCACACCATATGTGCACAAATTATTTCAGACATGAAACATTAGTTTGTCTATATTTGCACACACCAATCAATAAACGGTAAAATGGTCTCACATACAGGAAGCCAATTCCACATAAATAATATTCATATATTAGCTCACACATATAGTAAATAAGGTGCATAAATTATCTCACACATACATGACATCAATTGAACATGCAAATGGTCTCACAAGTGCATAAATTAGCTAGGTTCAGTTCACATAAATAAGGTGCACGTATAAGTTCACAGATACTAGACATCTAAAACATACATACACTTATATACACCAAGCCAATTGGACATGCATTGCATAGGATCAATAGAAACAAGAATATGAGAAATCAAAGACTGAGTCTTCTTTTGCTTCTTGTACTCATGTAGGGCTAGGTTGTCCTCTTTTGCTTGTACCCATTGAGGGGTTGTCAAATGGCAGGTTTGGAATGTTTAGAACCTCTTTACCAATCTCCTTCTTCCTTGTGTGTTTAACCTTCTTTTCAGCCTTAGCCTTCCTAGGTTGATCTATGTGTGAAGGATATTCATTGGAAAGTGCCTTGGGTTGATTTGAGCCACTGCTTGACCTACACTTGTGAATATATGGCATCAATGATTTTTTACCAAATAAAAATATGAATAATAAAAAATTCAGAATCCAAAAAAGTTCCTTTTTTGATGCTCCAGAGTTGGAGTTGCCGTATTTCCCTTTTTCTTACTTGAAAATATCCAAGGATTGGTTGTGGTGATAGAGAAGTAATCTATTTAGTTTCCAAGTTGTCATTCATGGTAGCATAACTTCACCCACCCATGTCATTACTGCCTATCAATGCATATGGCTAGACCCCTTGTTACCCTATGCATTCTCTAAGATGACTCAAGAACCAATTCCAATTCTCATTAGTTTCTAAATCTCCAAAGCAAACAAGATACAATCAATTATGTCCATCAACAATGGAAGCACTAAACAATTTCGCCTTAAACTTGCTAGTCAAGAATGTGCTATCTATTGCTAGGTATGGTCTGCACCCAGTAAGGAATGCCACCATTCAAGGTTTCAATGCAAAGAATAATCTTCTAAATTTGATCTTCCCATTAATTGTGTGATGATCAATAACTACTAAGCTACTAGGACAAGAAACCTCAACTTGTGGTTGAAACCTATACTAGCAAATGTGCCCATGCGTTGTAACGGGATATAAAACAACTAAACATAGGAAATGGTCAGTACTATCTATTTATGTTTTATCCTTTCTATAAAATTTAAATAATTTATTTTATGATGATCGTTCATCGTGTCATTCATAATATAAGTTAATATTGTCAATGGTATGACAATATCATATATATATATATATCGAATTAAAATATAATCTTGGTAGTTTTTTCCTGTTACAAAGCACATAAATCTTTAGACATAAATATACCATAACTTCATACTATCCATATGTTGTGTTATAATTAATCAAGTTTAGTGACTTTCTTTGGCAACCCCTAAAAATAAGTAGTTCTAATATTTTATTAAAGCCGATAAGGAGTTAGTTATCGACATATGAAGAATTGGTCTGTCCGCTGATGATTATGACGGGAGACCTCTCTTAATTTTTTAGATGACAGCTCTTGTCAGGGATCACAACGATACATTTATTTGGTTTGGATTCGATAACAAAATGCTTAAGGTTTTAGTTCATGTATGGTTTGATCAGTTGAACCATCGACTAATCCAGATTTTAATAAAAATAAGTTTTGTTTCTAATCAAAACTACATCATCAATTTAATAAACTGGTTAAAAATAAATTTAGAGAAAGGTCAATGGTTCAAAGGCTCATAATATGTTTTTTTATGTTTGAGAGAAAAACAATCAAAGTGAAGGAACGGGTGAACAAAAAAGACCCATAAACTAAGTGGAACAAAAAAATAAAAATAGAAAATTGAGCCAAACAAAAATAAATTAGGAAACTCAATCTGAGCGGAAAAACGAAAAACCCAAAGGAATCCGAGGGAAACAGAAAACAAAAGAAAAACAGAAATGCAAACAGTGGAATAAAACCAGAAAAAAAGGAAAATCGGAAATCCAAAGGAAGAAAAATAAAAATGGAAACGCGCAAAGGAATCCTGAGCGGAACTAAAAAAAAGAAACATAAATAGAAAAACCGGAAACACAAATGAATCGGAACAAAGAGAAATCCGAAAACAAATCAGAAACAAAGAGACAAACAACTGAGCCAAAATATAAGGTTCAAATTTCTACTCTTAATCTTTTCATGGTTATAGAGATATATTGGAATTAGGATTAGGATTTCTACCTATCTAGGTTACCTTAGAAAATACTGTATATGTCATATATCAAATAAGAGGGCTGCAGCTAGACAAACAGAAGTTTCCACACTCGCGGGGTTAGTTAGGGAAAAACGAGAATTTTTTTTATCTTTAATATTAGGTATAGATAAACCTTTTTATTGATACTTTGTGGGGCGCAGACATATGCTCATTGTATTATGAGATATCGTAGGTTCATGTTTAAAACCCCAAAGACCTAACCCTTGCTACCTTGTCCAAATTATTAAATAACAAAACTCTGTGTTGGGTTAAAACTTGTTGTGTGTACCTTAAAAGTACTCAAACTTTTCTTAATAACTGGTTGCAGTATGGACTGCTACAACCTATGATATATCCATTCCTCAATGAAAATACAATCTACATACAGAATGTTATGTATTACTCTCCATCTTAGGAGGCCGGAATCTGTGTAAAACCCTGTGATCTTTTCCTTAGTGTATATCCTGTGTAGATCAGAAATCACCGGCGTCAGAGCACCTCTGTTAGCCCATCTTACCAACCTTTGACGGCTTGCGTTCTCAACCTGATATTAAATGGACATTACGCCAGTGCTGCAAATATTCACATGCAAGTCACCCGTTACTTGCAACCTCATCAATTTTCAGTGCAGTTCTACACGTCATAGGTTCAGAGAAGCTATATCAGGACTTGTTTAGATTCTCAAATTCACCCCCAAATTCTACTATGTAAAAAGAAGATTTCCCATCACATCAAAATATCGGCATATGTATGGAGTACTAAATGTAGATGAAATCAAAAACTAATTGCACAGTTTTATTCTACTTTGCGAGACGAACATTTTAAGCCTAATTACTCAAAGTTTGGACAGTTATTATCAAATAAAAACAAAAATCTACAGTATCTCGGCACAGTGATTCGGGTGCCCGAATCGGGCATCTAAACGTGGCCTCATCTGGAAACTGGAACTGTTCTTGATGAGACCTCTGCATATATGCTTTGTGAATTGTCCCATCTTTGAAGGTTAGGCAAAGTACCCCTCTAGCTCTTCGCTCACTCAAAGGACATGCTAGCCATATAACTCTTAGATGCGAAGAATACAGAACAAAATCAGCAGATTTGTAAAAAGGAAGTCTTACAAAAAAATACCACTCAATTTTCATTCACTTATTTTTTGTTTGACTTTTGCTTTGGTCAATTCAATATAATGTGTCCACTTCAACAATTTGCTGTGATGCTGTTAGTATGTGACTCTGCTTGACAGCACTTGACACTTCTCTGCAAGTCAGCAGTTGACAACTTGACATTCCAAGGTACAGGTGAATGTGATACAAAATTAAAGATTGGATCCTATGTGAGAATCTCCTAAAAAGGATTGGTAATTTTTGTGATGCTATGCCCGAGGGAGGGACCTATAAATATTGCAATGCTTAGCTTGTGCGAGCATGGTATCTTTCCTATGGATGTAGTCAAAACGAATTTGACAAATTAAAGAAAGCATGGTTTAGACAGCAGGCGCAAGTTTGGTTATATTCTAGGCCCTCCGCCGTGGTTCCTATGCTCAGGCCTTGATCCGACTACTGGACATCCTTCGGTAAATTTAGTTCTAGGCCATCCAAACAGGTCGACTATTAAAAGGTGGACTAGTTTTTAGTGCAGCTATTGTTAGTAGTTTATCTCAATAGTCTATATATATCCAAACATCATAGGGCTAAACTTTCATGTAACGAAACAATGCAGGACTAAACTTTAGTAGTTAAACGTTTACCTAAATTTTAGTTGGACTGCTAAGAACTAGTAGTTTTGATGATCCAAACAATTTTTTTGTTGAACGCCTGATGATCCCAACATGTCCTAAATTGTTTAGTTTCTGAGTACTCGCGTACTACCTCTTCATCTTTCCTGTTGGTTGTTTCTCTTTTTATGTATATATCAACCTAGGGATCTTTGGTACATGCTGCGGGTGTATAGCTACTTGTAACACTAAACATTTTTTTATGTTAATAATGCAATGATAGGTAGCTCTTCTATGCATTTCAAGAAAAGAGGTATAGTGCCATAAGCCATATCTATATCTTCTATAAAGATAAACCCCACTAGCTAATTCTCTAGCACCTCCTTGTGCCACGTCATCTACTAATCTAGCTGCCGTACCGCACCTTCTCCTCTCAACATGCAAGCTATTCACCTTATGAGCCCACTATCAGATGCATTTATGGTCAACTAGCATTTGCAATTATGATCTATATGTCAGCAAGACACATCATCCACTAACATCCACTAACATTATGCCACGTCATCCACTAACATTAACTTATAATTGTTTATCCCTTTGTATAAATAATCTTATTCTAAATCATCAACAGTTTCTGCGGCAACGCGCGGGGTATGCTTTCTTGATCCTTGAGACCCTTAAGGTTTATGTGTTTGCAATTCTCATTAAATAACTCACATTTTTATCTCTCTCTTTCATTCATCAAATGGTCACCAAAACTAACCTTAAATTCCTGCGGCAACGCGCGGGAATCCACCTAGTTTTATCAACAGTGAAACCAATGAGAAGTTAATTTATTCTTAAATTAACATGCTAATGAATTTGCTATTGTTATTTCACACGTTAACTATAAGTAGAAACTTTTTATCGTCCTTCTTAAATGAGTCCTTCTTAAATGAAAAATTTAGAACTACCATTTAGCAAGAGTGAATCAGCAGTCTACTACAGAACGAATGTTTAGGGACGGTCAAAATTGGTCCCGAGAGGCAGCTGGAAAAATCATTTCTAGTCATATTTCTAGAGAGGCGGCCCAATTTTGGATCACATCTAGAAACTGTTTTCCAGAAAATGTAAAATGACCGTAAAAATAGTGAAAAAAATCCTGAGAGAAGCTCACTAGGGAACCCACATGTCGCAAGTCATAGGTCATGTCAAACTCAAGACCTGCCTCACACTGTAACACATGGCTACCTTAGCACCACACAACACAGTGAGTTGTGAGACTGAGTATAAGATTTTTATGCTGCACCTTTTTTTTATTTGAGATTGGTTATATTTCCATCCCTAAAAATTGATTTGTAGAGACAATTGAGCGTATTCTAGAGGCTGCCGGTGTTCCCAACCGCCTCTAAAAATAGAGGCTTCTTAGGGGCAGCTAGAGGCTGGCCATCTCTAAAACCATTTTTAGAAATTGTTCTTTATAGAGCCGTCTATAGAAAAAAGGGATGTCTCTAAGTAGTAGTGGTTCATGCCATGTTTAAGTGCTTTGTGTCATAGGTGTTGCCTTTGCTGCAATAGAGTAACCCTTTTTTTTTGCCGTTGTTTTCTTCGTATATGTTGCTTCCATTCCTTCCTTATTATGTGAACAATATTGCACATGTTTATTTATTTATAGTTTAGCGGAAGTTATTTTACCTAATTACTTATTCCACGTGAAGTAAATATCTCCAGCTCTTCTGGAAATTAAATCAAATTTAAGTGTTATACCTGCAGTTTGACCTATACTTAAATCTCTCCTTGAGTACAACCGTACGTACCAGCTGAAAAGAATAGGTTTATTTCCTAACCGATGATCTAGACACCTACTTATTGCATACACAAGTGATTTGACCAAAGCAGCAAGCAGGGAATGTCATTCCGTTATTGATTCTTGAAATTTCTCCACTTCTGCCTGTAATTGTCAACACCCATGTGTTACATGGTTCCTTCCTTTTCAGTAGCAAGTTACAAGCTGCCACATATGAGATCTCTTGATACCCACTTTGCCTGGAATCCCTACCCTCCCTCAGATGCTCCTTATCCATAAAAAATACCACCTTCATGGCCAGATAGCTAAACATTAAATTAGAAAAGGCGACTTCGGAGCGCGGCATCCCATACCTCTCCATATCTGATGAGGTGTGCGGGGCATGCTTTGGTAATGCTAGATGCTGCCGACACCGGATAAGAACTAGTCCTGGAGGCCATCGCTGTGCTATATATGCCTATGCTGTGCAATGCATGGGGCCTGCCTCGATCTCTATCTATGACTCTATGAATGGAATCCATCAGACTCCTCCATTCTGACTTGGTTTTGACGCCGACATGATTCTCTCCAAGGTCACGTACATAAGACTGGGCAACTGTGGTATTATTGGCCGTTGTCGTCAAACTAGCTGACGTTATGAATCCATACGGCCGGTGACTGTCTATACAGGACCCACAGGGTTCCTCGTCGATACGAATACTAGCAGTGGGCCCTGACCTGGCCCACCGCTTGACAGAGGAGGCATGACGACGGACAACGCCGACTTCGAGTAGAATAGACCAAACTAGTCGGTTTTATAATAAAAAGTACCTTCTGTAATTAGATCAGGACATCTTCTTTGAAATCTGACTAAGACTATAATCGTACCATAGCAGTCTCTCCCTATATAAAGAGAAGCTATGGGCACCCCTGTAACACGATCATAACAATCAATCCAACGCAAAGGCTAACGCCGACTGGACGTAAAGGTTATTATTCGATCACGAGGGCCCGAACCAGTATAAATAGACTGTCTCTTGCGTTAACCGTCGAGTTCAGCATACGCCAAAGCCCAAATAACTATCTCGGGTACCCCCGTGGTAGGCTATCGATGGTAAAACATCGACAGTTGATGCACCAGGTAGGGGCTTTCGGCAGATTTGCATCCGAGAGCTTGACATACCTCAACAACATGATCTTCTCGGCGAAAACAACCTTTGTCTTCGGATCCTAGATTTACGAGGCGGACGGTGATGGCAAGCTCCATAGCCGCCTCCTCATAGATTTAGTACTTCACAGAGACCTCACCGACTCGACAATAGTGGCAGACCAACTCACTGAGGAAATCTCATAGCTCGCGACGTTTGAACCGACTCAGATTTCGCGGGTAATTAACTCCAACTTGGACTCTGCCTTGGCATCCGACTCAAAGTCCAACCAGAGTTCTTTCTATGACAAACCGAGTTCTTTTCCGATGAGGCTTCGGAACGCAGCATCAACCTATCAAGAATTCAACTCGGGATTCCTTCAGAGTTCCTTCAAGAAGCTAGATCCTTTCTATCGGTGTTTAGAGGACTGGGGGGGTCTAAACAGAGCGATAAGTAAATTTATATCTGCATGTCTAGGCCGAATGGTGTGCAAAGCGGACACAAAGGTGTATACTAGTTTGGGCATGAATGGACCTACGTCTAGTGGGTTTTGCTGCTGCTCATGTTGCCTTGCACCAGAGTGCTCGTAGTAGGGGTTACAAGCTTTCAAGAGAGGGAGCGGATCCCGGGTCTCTTTTGAGGGATGATGTGTGTGCGTTGATGTCTTAGCGAGGAGTGTGTGTGTTGTTTCTTTGTCTTCTTGATGCCCCTAGATGTGGCCCCTACCTCCCCTTTTATAGTTTCTAAAGAGATGGCTCGGGTTACATTCGTGGTAAAGAGATGAAATGGGGAAAGATGAAAGAGAAAAACAAAAAAGGTGGCCTAGGGTGTGGCCATCTTGCTTGTCACGGAACCGCCCAAATTATAAGAACAAAAGTACAAAAATAATCATCAGAGCAATTAAATTCCCGTACTTAAGCTCCTATAACCCCGGTAGTCCAATAAAATCACGAGGGATTTCAAACCAACCAACATACAAGCCAAGATCATAGTGGTCCAACATAACAGGTCATATATTACATCCATTTCATAAGTAATTCAACATATATCGGAGTTTAGTAGAGTTATTACAACTCAAGTTCAAAAGTAGCGGAAGCAAAGTAGTTTGAAAACTAATATCACCTTAATTCAAATACATGCCAGTACCAAGGTCAAATTCCCATAAAAGCAAGAGAGACAAGATAGCTCAGACGGATCATGCCCATGATCACACTCTGCCACTACAGCCGGAGTCTTCCAATTCTTGCAGTAGCTATGTTATATCACAACCTGCAACAAGTGGGAATAAACCCTGAGTATGAGAAGGTACTCAGCTAGACTTACCCGTCATAAACCAGAAATAATGACACCAAGGAGTATGCAAGGCTTTTTTTCATTGGGCTAGCTTGACTCATTTGCGAAAAGCATAAGTTATCATGAATAAACTAATTTAAGTATTTTTACATCATCTTTATTATAACCTATTCAATCTAGGTAAGCACCTATGCTAAAGCAATCACTTGATTAACCATTAACATCAAATGTTACCATTTCAGGTTTAGCATTTCCAACATCATCCACATAACCATCCATGTTCCATAATCATTACTACGATGCAGTAACTCGAGTCAAGTGTTCACTATTCAGTGAACGATGGCGATTCGAATCGATTATTAACCAGCTGGTAAGTTATTCCTCACACAAACCTCACTCACCCGCTAAAGTGAGATGTTGGTCACCGAGTCAACCATTCAGGTAAAGTCACGAGCTTGCCAGGAACCACTTGTACCTGGGGGCCGTCCGACTGCTCTTTGGCCTTATCATCGCGCCCCCGTTTCCTGCCACTACTGCTCCGGTACAGTGCGTTGCGGGCAATCCACTCGGCCCGAATAATCTCCCAGCTTCGCGGTCGAAAGGTACCTTATTCGGCCAGCTAAATGTGAGGCATGCGTTCAACATGACCCGAGGGCCAACAACGGTCGGTCCTTAATCGACACAGACGGAAACTACAAGCACCCCAGAACCCTGTCTGGTTGCCCAATACTTATTCTGTCCGGTCTCCAATTATTCATCAACACTTGGTTATTTCTAGGATATCATCCATTCCATAGCTAAAGTTTCCCAGTAACCACCTATAATTGCCGGTGACAGGAAATCACCGATCGCTACCGGTCTAAGCAGGGCTAAGCATTTATTCGACCCTAAACCTAGCAGGATAAGAATATAATAAGGTAGGCAAGGATAGTAATAAATGCATCAACGGTTTCACTCAACTCCTACAACTTAATGCAACAATACATATATAACATATATATACTCAATTGCTTTTATAAAGTAGGAGGCTTAGAATGCTCCGGGGCTTACCTAGGATCAAACACTAGGTTAGTGATGGACAGATGACACTCGCTTGGCGAGCATCGTCCATCCTGACACTTGATTAGTCCTTCCATCTTCAGGATGGGTCCACCAAACACCGTCTTTAGGTTTGGCTTCAACATCTCATCCTTCACGTGGTGCATCTAGCGAACCTAAATGAGATGCAAAATGCATGCGTATGAATATGATGAATGGTAACACAAGATGCATCACATAATCATTCAAGTAAACACACTATTAAGACATAGACACCAAAAGCTAATTAACTAACATCACACAACCAATTAAAGAGGGAAAGCACACCAAGCATAACGCAAGTTTGACAAGATCACCAGTATCTTAAGTTGACCATCATCAAGGGCATAAGCCACACTTAGCAACACATGGAGTAAACAACCATGACTAGCATCTGATAATTTCTGGTCTGCAAACAATATCTACATGTTTGGATCATAACTGGAGTTATACAAATCCAATAGCCATGCAACCAGACATTCTGGAAAGCTTATGAAATTGCCTATAATTCATCTTTAATAATATTAGCATGATTCTCAAGTTAACCAAGTCAAACATGCATAATTACAGAATCTGGTACAGAGATTCCAGAGAACAACTATTTCTGGAACCCAACTTGAAACAGTCATTACTCACAAACTATACGGCCAAATGCCACCAAAATTTAACACAAGCTAGATTAATAAGTTATTTACAACTTTTTTATAAGCATGTTTCTCATCAAACATCATTTTCATGGTGCAATTATCAAAGTCCCAGAAACTGTCCAGGAAAGCATCAATTGCAAGAATAATTATTAACTTATATACTAAACATATATTTGGCCACAACCAATGTAACCATCATAAAGTGCATGTTATATGATCACCAAAAAGCATAGTGCTCATCACTAAATAAATTCTTTTAATGCATTTCTTAATTTATTTAGATAGCAAGGTGAAATAATAAACATATACCAAAAGTCCATAATAAAATCTATAAAAATTACAGTAGCTCTTACATACACCCAATAGTCTACTGTACAAATGTCAAGGCATTTGGACATGTATATCAACATCTATGAAAAAGAAAAATTGTTATTGCAAGAATTCATGTGAGAGCAAGATACACTAATAACTCACTCATATGGCAACCACAATTCATGAAATTTTTACCACACATTAAACATCATATGAGTAGCTTTCCACAAAAATTTCACTTCATTTGGAGCCCTAGATCTACAGTTACGAACATGATAAATACAACTAGCATTAAAAACCTAGCTGCACAAATCTATTTTTATAGAGAAAACTTTAAACTAAAACATGCCATATTATAGATCTAGTGCATAGAGAATTTCACAAGGATTCCAAAAAGTACTCATTTACTATTTTATGATTTTTCTACAATTTACTATGAATTTCTAAAGTTCCTATAAAATAATTACCAATCAGTCCTGAGAGCACTATTCATATGAGTCACTGACTGTGCAGTTAGGCCCCTGGAGTTAGTCGAATTCTCGCGCGAGGTCTCTGGTCGCGATTTGAAAACAGAGGACGCCGGGGAAACGATCGATGGCGGGCGAAGGAGGCATGTCGGCGCTGATGGAGTGGTGGGGAGCACCGGGAGGCCCGTGCGAACTCATGTGTGGCCGCGGCTCGCCTCGAGGTGGCCCGAGGAGGTGGGGCCACATGGAGCAGCGGCTCACCGGCGGCGGCACGGTGGCAGCGGCGCTCCGGCGATGGTCGGAGCCGGGGAAGAGGCTCGTGAGGGGCGGCACGATGAGGGGAAGGTGATGGAGCGGTCGGCTTGGACAGAGGAAGGGCTGAGCAGCGGGGACACGACGGGGCCAAGCTCGGCCATGGCGGCCATGGCTACGGCGATGGTTCTCGACGGGGCTGGCTTGGGCAAACGCGCACGAGGGATGAATGGAGGCAAGGCGGAGATGTTGGCGAGGTCGGCTCGACTCGAGACCGAGCGCAGTAGCGGACACGGCAGCGGCACGAGCTCGAGCTGGAGCTCGACGCGGCCATGGCGCGTCCGCGCTCTGTAGTTGCAAGGAGAGGCACGAGAGTGAGTGAGGGAGTGGAAGAGGAGCTTGGCACTCCCTCTGGAATAGCAGGGCGCATGGCAGGGAGGCAGTGGCGCGTGGCGGAGGTGGGAGCACACGGCGCTGTGCATGGCGAGCACGTTGACATACAATCGAACACCTGGCAGGCAGTGAATCGGGCGAGGTGGGAGGCTGATTAGGGCCAGCAGCAGGCTGATTTGGACCTTGGGCCAAAAGGCAAAGTTGTAGCCCACGAGTTGCTCTACAACTTTTGTTAAGGGGCCAAGGTCACTAGGCCAACAGATTAGGAGAGAAAATCATGCCAAGATGACAATGCCAACATGTTGACGGAGGTCACGGAAACTCGCATTCGGAGGTCAAAACCTGATCAAACTTAAACTAACTTTTTGCATGCTCTTCTCCAAGATGTGAACTCCAACTTTTATTTTTGGCTCAACTCAAGTTGCTTAATGAAAACATGAGAACACGACATGCCAACGTCGACGACGATGAATTCCAGACTTAGAAAAATTCTAAGTCTAAAAACAGCCGCTGATTCAATCTTCGAGCCTCTGTTTGACTTATTTCCAAGTTGATCTAGCTCTTGGTCCAAAAACAAAGTTTGTTCTACACAACATGAGCTACAACTTTCATTTAAGGTCCAACATCAGAACTGATATAGAACCAACATTTCTAATCTGACCAAAGTAGGATCACGATAAAGCTTAAATTATCCTTTTTGATCAATTGGAGCATTTTCTGGGCATTTGCTCAACACGAACCTTTCATGACTTTTGTTGTAGAGTCCATCTAGAGTCATTTGGGGAAGGTTGCAAGGTTTGGTTGATGACCTATATTTCCATCCACTTAATAATGCAATTCTAGCACTTAGTAAAGTCATTCCAACAAGCATATAACTTATCATTTCATGTGACTTTTTGATTCCAAACGTCATGAAACTTTTCCAGGGATCAATATAGATAGGTACTAAGGGGAGACACATGAATATATTGCAATAACATCACCCAAGCATATATCTTAAAAATGGACTATATGTAAAGCAAGGGTGCAACATCCAAGTTTAGGTTGGGGCTCGCTTCCATAGGTTTGACCTTGACATCTTCATTACCACTTAATCTACCATGTTTGAGCTCAAACCCACTACTTAACTAGTGGCAAACACCTCGGGTGTTATAGCCCTCCCCCCTTAAAAGAATCGCGTCCCGAGATTCGGTGCGGAGGACTTTTCAAGGGAAGAGAAATATGTTATCCAATTCCAACATCTGCAAGTGCATTAGGCTACTTAGCTTCAAACATCAGGGTGGCTAATTGGTCATGACAACTTTTTGATACTCGCTCTATGCAGAAACTTTTGTCTGAAGAATTTTCTTCACTAACTTCCATAAAGAATTGCTACTTTAGGAGGAATCCAAGACAATACGGTACTTCGTTCACGGTGCACAGAGAGTACTACGAGCATGGGCTAATTACTCATAGCATTTACTTTTCTAGTGGCATAGCATGTACAACTTCCAATAAGGTGTAACAGAACCGACCAAATTATAAGAGCACAAGTACAAAAACAAGCACCGAAGCGCTCAAATTTTCGAACTTGAGCCCATATAATCCCGGTAGTCAATCGAAACCACGAAGGATTTCAAACCAACTCGCTTACAACCAGGATTGCATCATTCAACATACAACATCATACGTTACATTTCACAAGTAGTGCTGAAATAAGTTTACACAAACGGAGTAGCAATTATTACAAACCAAGTTTGAAAGTAGCGGAAGCATAACACACACTAGTTAATTAAATACTGCCAGTCTGGATGATCGACAACCCGCAAAAGCATGAGGAAAGTACATAAAGACGATCATGCCCTTGTGATCTAGTCATCATCACCCGCAGGGTGGAGACACGTCTTGCAGAATCCCTGATAAAGCATGTCATCTGCAACAGGAGGGAATAAACCCTGAGTACTGGAATGTACTCAGCTAGACTTACCCGTCGAAAACCAGAAATAAGGTGACACCAAGGATTATGCAAGGCTTACACAAGGGGCTAGCTGACATAACATTTTGCATAAAGGCATAAGTAATTGAAACTCTTATAACCTGTACTAGCAGTTATTTTTAGCATTTACCTGTCATCTATCTTAGCACCTGTACTAAACATGCACTTGATTATAATCAAACAACATTATTATTATATCCATAGCAGGTATATCATTATGGCAACATTGTATCATTCCCTTAACCACCAGTTCATTTAATGAATTCTACGTTGCCGCTGCTCAAGTCAAGTGCTCACTAACCGGGAGCGACGGTGATTCGAATCGAATTCCTATCCAGCTGGAGGGGTATTTCTAACACTCACCGTGCAGACCCCTGCCAGGGTCGCACAGGCCACCGTTTCATATGATTCAGGAATTGCGGGTCCGAATAATGTCGCGACCCCAAGGGCGACACTCTGCCAGGTGATAGGGACTCTAACCCCCCCTTGGTCTCACGCCAATGTCCCCAAGCACATCCTTTCTCTCCTCCAAGAAGCAACCTACCATTCGATTCCCGGCCTGAACCACATTACTCGGCTTCGCGGTCGGAACGACTTATCCGGCCAACTAAGTGTTAGACTGCGTTCAACATGACTCAAGGACGTACAGCGAATCGGTCCTTAAACGACTCAGACGGGCATAGCTCCACACCCAAGACGTGAAGTGTCTTGCGGCTGTACTATCAAACTCCCGTCCGGTCTCGATTTCATTTTTAAGCATGGTTCCATCACGATAGCCATAAGCCACTCGCGACTCCTTCCTACATCTCGCGGATGACCGGAAATCACCCGACTTCTACCGTACTAAGCAGGGCTAAACATTGACACGTGCCTACACCTAATATAGGATTCAGTACGATATCTGGACAAGGACAGGTATAATGCAACAAGTGTTTTCATATAACTCCTACAACTTAATGCAGTAAACAATTAAAAGTACTCAAGATTAATTTATAAATCAGTAGGTTCAGCATGCACCGGGGCTTGCCTTTCAGAAAAGTTGAAGGCCGGTGGTCAGGGCACTCGGGTAGATCTTCTGACGGAGCTTCCCCGACGTTGGGTTCTTCTGCTAATTCCTCCGGTTGACTCAGCACCTCCTCCGGTATCGCTTGTTCGAATTCGAGGAGTGTCACCCCCTCCGGTGCACCTATTGCATGAATGCACAATAAATATAATGGATGCATAAATGGGTGCAACATGCTCGGAATGAAATGCATTTCAGAATAAATACTCTATTCAAGTTATTTTATTAGTACGTGCAAATCTCTTCTCCAGTAGAGAAGTACTCACCTAATCTACTTAACCTAAGATAAAGCTGCTCATCCTCAGTTAAGGCCCTAACACCTAACAATTACAAAAGTAGCATGTCTTAGGATATTACACCATATCAATCAGCAAAACACCACAGTAAGCATTCTGGACAGCAGCTACTTGTTTTTATCACAACTGAAGATTTACAATTCCAAAAGATATGATATAAGACAATCTGGAAAGCCTAAGAAATGCACTACAATTCATTTTCAGACCTCAACTCCAAACTCCTAAGTTTTCCATGTTAAACTTCACAAGTTCCAGAATCTGTCCTCTCAAAACAGAGAGTAGCAGATTTTGAACTGCCACTTTAAACAACAGTAACTCTCAAACTACTAAGCCAAATGCTTCCAAATTTTGACACAAGCTAGTTCATCAAGTTTACTCCAACTTTGGTATTTACAAGTTTTCCAGCAACCAATTTTATCAAAGCCAAATTTAGAATTACTACTAGCTGTCCAGAAAACCTAAAATTACAAAGGTTAAATATTTATTGATGTGACAAACATTCTCTAAGACCAAACTAATACTACTACAAGTTCACAAATGTCACAAAAACACCAGAAAGTAAGGTGTGCCCACCTAGAATATTTATTTAAACCCATTTCTTAATTTACTTAAGTAATTAAGTGAAATTTCAAACATATATATAAACTGCTCCTAAAATTCTACAAAAATTACAGGGGACTCTCTGACCCAAAAAGAGACCACAGTAAAAATTTGGACAAGTTGTATTCACAGAAACTCTCTGAACAAAATTCACAAGCCCAAAAGGCTGATTTTTGTATAAATAACAAAGCATAGTAAAAAGTGTCAAACAACAGATTTCTTAATTTTCTTGGACACTCTAGGGTACCAAGACATTCTCCAAAAAATTATATGAACATTGCACATGTAGAAAAATTACAAAAATTCATTTGAGTATTTCCTAGAATAACAAGATAGCATTATAACTTGGAAATTACTTAAGCACTGATGCCCAAATTTTTACCAGAGCTAGGGCTAGCATAGAGTAACCTACCCACCAAATTTCATGATTTATGGAACACTACAGCTCAAGTTATAAATTTAACAAATTTGCATGCATTCCAAAACACATTTAAAGGATCTATTAAATTCTTACAGAATTTAAACATCTCATGGCAGATCCATATTTTTCTAAAATACTACACATCACGTAGACCCCAACAAAATTTATCTCATGATTTTTGGATCATTAAAACCCTAGATCTATATTTTTCCAACTTGTACAAAAATCAGTGACAAATAATAAAAACGAATTTCATTTCGGATGAACTGGGCCGGCCCGGGAAACTCGGCCCACACTCGCGCGCGCGTGGCCCGCTCAGCGCTCCCGCCCGCGCTTGGCAACTGACAGGCGGGCCCCCGTGGTCAGTGACCGAAGGCAGGGGAGGCGGAGACCCGCGAGCTCCGACGAGCTCGAGCTCGCCGGAGAAGAGCTCGCTCGGCCAATCGAACACCGCCTCGTGTTCTCCGTCACCCGGTGCGTCGATTGGTGCTCGTGGAATGGATGGGGATGAGGTGGAAGGGGCTTGTCACCGCGAGCGGCGGCCGGTGATGTCCCGTGGCGGCGCACCGTCGACGGTGAGGATGTACGGTGCGGTCTAGGCTCGGTACGAGCTTCACCGAAGCTAGGCGGATCCATTTTGCTAGGAAGGGAGGATGGAGAGAAACTCGAAGCACCCCGACCACGGTGAGGTCCCATGGCGGGCTCCGGCGACCTCTCGGAGACGGGGAAGAAAGCAATGCGGCTCACCTCGAGTCAAATCGCTGGCTTCGGTGGGTCAGGGAGATGGAGGGTGGTGAGGCGGAGGGATTGGCGAGGTCTAGCGGCCGGTGATGCGGTGTGGCTCGCGCTTGGGCTCGCCGGAGAAGAACGGCAATGGCGGCTCGGTTTCGGTGTTCTTGGCAACTGGAAGAGAGGGGGCGGAGGAATGGAGGCCGGCTCGCGTGTCGTGGCATCTTGAAGGTGTCGCGGCCTGACTGGTGGGGCCAGGGCCGGCGTACGGGCACCACCGCGCCTCCACGCGTCGACGACGGCCTGCGGCCGGTCGGCCACTCCCCGACTGACGAAACTGAATCGGCTGAATGGTGACATCGATGACCGACTGACAGAGCGACTTCCACGATGATTATCTCCCAAACCGGTCCGAATTAGTCAAAGATGATTACACCAATTTTGTAGAGCTACATGAGGTCTACAAGTTTGTCAATTGGAGTTTGGGCTGGTTCGGCCTAGATTTGAAACTACAAGGCTCCAAAGTGGGTCACCCAAAAACTGAAACTTAGTTTCAGTCACTATGCCGACTGAAACCCTAACTTCAAGACATTATATCTCCTAAACTATTGAGAACCAGGTGATGGTGATATTGACAATGTTGTAGAGCTATGTGTGGACAACAACTTTGTCAATAGGCTCAAAGGCTGGTTTGGCCTGGTTTGTGAGTTACAAGTTGCTAAAGTGAGGTACAGTGAAACTGAAAAGTCCAATTTCCAGACTTAGAATTTTTCTAAGTGTTGATCACCACTCAAGCTGACTTGTGGGCCATTTTTGAGCATGCTCTGGTCATTTTCATGAGATGGCCATATTAGAACTTTTGTTCCTCATGAAATTATCTACAACTTTACTTAAGGGTGCTCTTTCATGCAAGGTCTCTAAATTAGACTTTTTAACTGGTCAAACTAGAGCCTTCTAGGGTCAAATGGTGGTCAACTCCTCTTGGAGGGCAATTTAGTAATTTTGGTCAACATGAACCTTGTTCCAAATGTTACCCTAAGTATAACTAAGGTGTTGTAGGTCATGATTGAATACCTTACCCTTCTTTTTTTTGTTACACCAACTATTAAATACTTCATGAAATAATTCAAATAAACCCCAGAACTATCACATGTGTTGCATCACATGAAATAACAAACATGAATAATGCATGCTTATGCTTATGCAATGCAAATGCAATGCAATTATGGAGCTAAACACTTGAGGTGTTACATAAGGGTTGGATCCATATACGAGGTAATCATTCTTCGAGGCTATCAGAAACTGTCTAACCAATAGACAATGTCTATACCAGTCATAGACTATTCACTCACTCAGATGCCAACTGATGGAAAACTACATATTGCTTCACGTGTGCAGTTCCCTTTTCTCTGATGCCAACACTGTATTATCTAAGTCTATTGAGGGAACAATGAAAGTGATAGCTGACTCTGTCGGTCCTGGATTTCTGCCAAATGTTACCTAAGAAGATTCTCTTATACAAAGGCACATAGGGGTGCAATTAGTCTTTCCAAGGGTACTGAGGGTTGTCTAACTGCAAGATACCTGTCAATTGTAAGTTCTTAGCATGCATTACAAACATAACCTTCCAATGTAAAGGATGATCGCAGTCAACAGATAAATTACCAATTCTGTACCCCTTTTTTCTGTTCATATAACATAAACCACTGCTCCAATATGCATAAATATTAGTGGGCATATAGATCCATGGGTCTTCTAACCACTCGCCAAAATTGAGCTCAAACGGACATCGTTTGACCATCCAACAACCCATCCACCAAAATAGCTCTGTTCTGAAATGGCAGCAACCCAAGCTAACATGACATCTCTCAAATCCTATGTTTTACTCAACCAATGCTCATACCCACTTAATACATTGAAGGGTCCTAAGCAAGGAATGAGGTTACCAAGTTTGGGTCAATCCAACTTCGTTTGAGTCACTAACCATCAGTTTGAAGATAACCGGTGTAGTGTCACAAAATACTGGACAAATTTTGCGTTCTTCCTTTTCTTTTGCTTCACATGTTGAGGTGTGTGTTTTGCACTCTCTGATCTTTCTCATAGTAGCAGAAGCCTTTCTCTAGTTGAGGATGGAGGCTATAGTCTTCCTGACATATTTCTCAGGGAACAATTTCAACCGTTGATCTAGACCCCAATCTTGACGATGAACAAGCATTAGACTTGTGGGCTATTTTCACAGAGCACAAAGCATTATTCCATATGGAGGGCATCCCTACGTAGATAAGGAGTCACACCAGAGAGAGTTGATTTCATCTGTATGACTATCATCTACACAAGGATCAAGACTTTTGATAACTAGGTCAAATGCACAATGTGACGATAAATTCCTATCCCACGGATAACTTGTCCAATCATTTAGTGTTAGGTGCCCATTCGATTCAACAGGGATGGCATACATTACTCAATCGATGATCGACGTCGTACAAGGGCACATAGGGAGAGTCACTTGTCTACCTCCTCTTGCAGTCTGTCAATGCTTATGCCGGTGACTGTTCTTCAAAGGTCATCTTCTTAGCAACTTCAAGGGATATCTACTACATAAGGTCTAAGATATGAATCTTTAGATAAGATATAGGGAGATAACCAAGGAAAATGGTCACGAGAAATAACACATCGATTGTTGTTTCATAATGGATCCTGAATAGCAACTTTGATACTAGCGTGTGCCGAGCAGCACAACCTTGTGTGTGCGCCCACAGGAGGCTCTCGGTTTCGTCGTGGCACCATAGAATGCTAATCGTAACACCATTATTAAACGCACAAACAAAGTGGAATTTCAAGTGGCACCGATTGGGTGGTAAGAACGAGCACCAGACAAGGGAGGAGTAGCAAGCAAGGGTAGTTACAAGGTTTAGAGTCAACACGGAGGCGATCCGAAGATTAAAACACAGCGCAAGGGAACATAGCTTAATTGCTGAAGACAATTGAGCAAGGGTTCTTGGTCACGTTGGACAACAATCATGAGATCAAGACTAATAATGTTGAGAGACGTTAGAAGTTGAGAGGGACTTAGCAAACTTCCAAACAAAATGATACACCGAGCAGAGATTGCGTTATTAAGATAACCACTTGATTTCATAAGCAAAGATTTCTAGATCAGACAACGAGAGATTAGCGTTGCTCGGATCATCTGTAGGAGAGACAATCGGGAGGTCCAACATGGAATTTGGCATGGTCTCCAAAACTTGGCAAGCAACAACTGTGGTTAAGATCGATGTTCGTTAGGACTTAACTTGGTTGGTCAATCGACAAGGGCATTCTCCAAAAGGTAGCGAATGTCCAAGGCCTAAGCAAACATATAAGGGGACTACGCTAGGGCCTATGGTTCAAGCAAGGCCTAGATACAAAAACATTCAAGGGCTAGCAACCACGTCTACAGGCTCTGGCTCCTACGAGAGAATCTAATTAGAGACGACAACCATGCGATTACGTAACATGAGCGTTGATCTAGGATAAAGCATCTTCAACACTCATATGCTCACTGAGGACAAAAGAGAGGTCAACTATGACACTACCTAGATAACAAGCATCTACACAGCATCACAGTTTTAAGCGGACACTTGAGATTATTAGTCAGGTTAGCTTAAGCATCCAATACTAAGCAGAAGGCTCACACCTAACAAGAATTTATCCAACAAGAACTAACTACAAGTTTAGCTAAAACAAAAGCATGCTAAAGTAATCAACTTAGTGTATGCACAGAGTCTAGATAGTAATGCAGCAGGCACTTGTTTTAAACAAAACATAAGTTGTAAGCATCAAACTAAGGTGTGGTACTAGACTTATTGGAAAGCTTACTAAGTTATCTATAACTTTCTTATCCACACTAAGGACTAATTCACAGATTACATTATTATGACCATGGAAATATTACTACAACAGAAACTATTCTAGCAACCAAAGTTCATTACATGCAAAACAATGTTTAACCTTGTTGTGTTAACAAGAGAGCACACAACCACATCATTCTAGTAACTCCAAACATTCTTGCTTTAGACTAATTAATAATTTAGTTCATTCATAGTAATCACAATTATTTGAGTAAGCATTTGCAAGAGCTTGTAGGAGCAACACATCCACCACTAGACTAAACTAGAGGACATTTATAAGTTCAAACATATAACTCTAATTATTTCTATCAAGGCTAAGCACACACTATTTTAAGCACTTCCTATTCAAGTAACATGGAACAAGGCATTCTTGACTAACTACATACAAGGAGGATAGTGCATCACATCAATCACAAGTTACTTATTTATTAAGACAAAGGTGGGAGGAGCATAGTTATATGCACAAAGCAACAATCATGAAGATGCATGCTTCGTCCTATTCGTCCTCACAAGATTGCCAGCCTAAGGTGGCAATCACGTTCTATGTTGGTGGCATAACACGCATTCTCTCGATATATAGCTAGTCGTCAACTACATTCAACTTACGCATTCGTGGTTAGCGTACCTGCAGAAAATTTCATTGCAGCCCAACAATTCCCAATATAGCACACAATGAAAGCAGTAAACTAAATACTCTCCATACATACATCCCCTGATGCATATACTTTGGTATCATAGCTACCCAACAAATGTACCCACAATTAAGTACTTTCATAATTACATGGTTAAACATGTAATTATGTCAGTAACCATAGCTAACTCTCCCCTAGACCGATGGTTGAACGGTCATGCTCTCCCAACTCACACTTACCTTGGCGTAGGTGCGACGTTGCAAGAATGTAACTCTAGCGACATATATGGCTATTTCATATATAAAGGTTACCACTACCATTCAACCATAGGGTAACAGTGCGGTCAAGTTGTCACTCATACATACCTTGGCTTAGGCGTAGATGCAAAAATTTAAAACCCCCAAGTTAGTACTTAATTAAGCCACCTAAGGGTCCTTAATTGGGCATAAAGGAAATGACCACAGGCATACTTAGATTTAAAATTCAGATTTGAACAAACCTATATATGTAGTAGCTATAAGTTGTCAAAAACTGATTTTTGCAAACAAAACCTTTGTTTTTCAATACACATATGCCATGTTTAGTGTTGAACCTTGCTTCGATACCAGCTATCATGGAACCACCCAAATTATAAGAACAAAAGTACAAAAACAATCGCCGGAGCAATTAAATTCCCGTACTTAAGCTCCTATAAATTCCCGTACTTAAGCTCCTATAACCCTGAGAATGTAATAAGGTAGGCAAGGATAGTAATAAATGCATCAACGGTTTCACTCAACTCCTACAACTTAATACAACAATACATATATAACATATATATACTCAATTGCTTTTATAAAGTAGGAGGCTTAGAATGCTCCGGGGCTTGCCTGGGATCAAACACTAGGTTAGTGATTGACAGATGACACTCGCTTGGCGAGCATCGTCTATCCTGACACTTGATTAGTCCTTCCATCTTCAGGATGGGTCCACCAAACACCGTCTTCAGGTTTGGCTTCAATATCTCATCCTTCACGTGGTGCATCTAGCGAACCTAAATGAGATGCAAGATGCATGCGTATGAATATGATGAATGGTAACACAAGATGCATCACATAATCATTCAAGTAAACACACGATTAAGACATAGACACCAAAAGCTAATTAACTAACATCACACAACCAATTAAAGAGGGCAAGCACACCAAGCATAACGCAAGTTTTACAAGATCACCAGTATCTTAAGTTGACCATCATCAAGGGCATAAGCCACACTTAGCAACACATGGAGTAAACAACCATGACTAGCATCTGACAATTTCTGGACTGCAAATAATATCTATATGTTTGGATCACAACTGGAGTTATACAAATCCAATAGCCATGCAACCGGACATTCTGGAAAGCTTATGAAATTGCCTATAATTAATCTTTAATAATCTTAGCATGATTCTCAAGTTAACCAAGTCAAACATGCATAATTACAGAATCTGGTACAGAGATTCCAGAGAACAACTATTTCTGGAACCCAACTTGAAACAGTCATTACTCACAAACTATAAGGCCAAATGCCACCAAAATTTAACACAAGCTAGATTAATAAGTTATTTACAACTTTGTTATAAGCATGTTTCTCATCAAACATCATTTTCATGGTGCAATTATCAAAGTCCCAGAAACTGTCCAGGAAAGCATCAATTGCAAGAATAAATATTAACTTATATTCCAAACATATATTTGGCCACAACCAATGTAACCATCATAAAGTGCATGTTAAATGATCACCAAAAAGCATAGTGCTCATCACTAAATAAATTCTTTTAATGCATTTCTTAATTTATTTAGATAGCAAGGTGAAATAATAAACATATACCAAAATCCATAATAAAATATATAAAAATTACAGTAGCTCTTACATACACCCAATAGTCTACTGTACAAATTTCAAGGCATTTCGACATGTATATCAACATCTATGAAAAAGACAAATTGCTATTGCAAGAATTCATGTGAGAGCAAGATACACTAATAACTCACTCATATGGCAACCAAAATTCATGAAATTTTTACCACACATTAAACATCATATGGTAGGATGCCACAAAAATTTCACTTCATTTGGAGCCCTAGATCTATAGTTACGAAAATGATAAATACAACTAGCATTAAAAACCTAGCTGCACAAATCTATTTTTACAGAGAAAACTTTAAACTAAAACTTGCCATATTATAGATCTAGTGCATAGAGAATTTCACAAGGATTCCAAAAAGTACTCATTTACTATTTTACGATTTTTCTACAATTTACTATGAATTTCCAAAGTTCCTACAAAATAATTACCAATCAGTCCCGAGAGCACTATTCATATGAGTCACTGACTGTGCAGTTAGGCCCCTGGAGTTAGTCGAATTCTCCCGCGAGGTCCCTGGTCGCGATTTGAAAACAGAGGACGCCGGGGAAACGATCGATGGCGGCCGGAGGAGGCATGTCGGCGGTGATGGAGTGGTGGGGGAGCACCGGGAGGCCCGTGCGAACTCATGGGTGGCCGCGGCTCGCCTCAAGGTGGCCTGAGGAGGTGGGGCCACGCGGAGCAGCGGCTCACCGGTGGCGGAAGGGCTGAGCAGCGGGGACACGACGGGGCCAAGCTCGACCATGGCGGCCATGGCTGCGGCGATGGTTCCCGACGGGGCTGGCTTGGGCAAGCGCGCACGAGGGATGAATGGAGGCAAGGCGGAGATGTTGGCGAGGTCGGCTCGGCTCGGGACCGAGCGTAGTAGCGGACACGGCAGCGGCACGAGCTCGAGCTGGAGCTCGACGCGGCCATGGCGCGTCCGCGCTCTGTAGTTGCAAGGAGAGGCACGAGAGTGAGCGAGGGAGTGGAAGAGGAGCTTGGCACTCCCTCTAGAATAGCAGGGCGCATGGCAGGGAGGCAGTGGCGCATGGCGGAGGTGGGAGCACGCGGCGCTGTGCATGGCGAGCACGTTGACATACAATCGAACACCTGGTAGGTAGTGAATCGGGCGAGGTGGGAGGCTGATTAGGGCCAGCAGCAGGCCGATTTGGACCTTGGGCCAAAAGGCAAAGTTGTAGCCCACGAGTTGCTCTACAACTTTTGTTAAGGGGCCAAGGTCACTAGGCCAACAGATTAGGAGAGAAAATCATGCCAAGATGATAATGCCAACATGTTGACGGAGGTCACGGAAACTCGCATTCGGAGGTCAAAACCTGATCAAACTTAATCCAACTTTTTGCATGCTCTTCTCCAAGATGTAAACTCCAACTTTTATTTTTGGCTCAACTCAAGTTGCTTAACGAAAACATGAGAACACGACATGCCAACGTCGATGACGATGAATTCCAGACTTAGAAAAATTCTAAGTCTAAAAACAGCCGCTGATTCAATCTTCGAGCCTCTGTTTGACTTATTTCCAAGTTGATCTAGCTCTTGGTCCAAAAACAAAGTTTGTTCTACACAACATGAGCTACATCTTTCATTTAAGGTCCAACATTAGAACTGATATAGAACCAACATTTCTACTCTGACCAAAGTAGGATCACGATAAAGCTTAAATTATCCTTTTTGATCAATTGGAGCATTTTCTGGGCATTTGCTCAACACGAACCTTTCATGACTTTTGTTGTAGAGTCCATCTAGAGTCATTTGGGCAAGGTTGCAAGGTTTGGTTGATGACCTATATTTCCATCCACTTAATAATGCAATTCCTGCACTTAGTAAAGTCATTCCAACAAGCATATAACTTATCGTTTCATGTGACTTTTTAATTCCAAACGTCATGAAACTTTTCCAGGGATCAATATAGATAGGTACTAAGGTGAGACACATGAAGATATTGCAATAACACCACCAAGCATATATCTTAAAAATGGACTATATGTAAAACAAGGGTGCAACATCCAAGTTTAGGTTGGGGCTCGCTTCCATAGGTTTGACCTTGACATCTTCATTACCACTTAATCTACCATGTTTGAGCTCAAACCCACTACTTAACTGGTGGCAAACACCTCGGGTGTTACATTGCTCCTTATCCGGTGGGAGCAATTTCCTTGTAGCACAGAGATGCATCAGGTGTTGATCTTTTGGCCTTTCCGTCTACTGGTGTTGTGCGCTGTGGCCACGCTTCGTCCTGTGCGCCTCTGTGCCATCGAAGACAGGTGGTACGGGTGCCTGGATTTGCGTAGAGAGGGGCTTAAGTGATATAGTGGTCGTTACCCCTGTCGTTGTAGAGGTATGGATGTTGTCGTAGTGGAATGACCGAGGTCATGTTGGGTCAGAGCATGGTTCCCTTGCTCCTATTGACTATGCACGGTCTCGTCCGTCCCATCGGTGGGAGTAGGTGCCACGGTTAGGGGCCCTCGTGGCTCCCCATCTTGCCTGAGGGTTCCATGTGTCCCTTGGGCGAGGCAAAAGTGCGCCAAGGGGGTCAGGTGCTTTTGACGATGTCTTGGGTGCTCGGGCGAGGCGGAAAAATGTCGCCCGAGGCGCCTATCTTGCCCAAGACCTTTCCGCAAGGCTCGAGCGAGATAGAGGTTGTATTTTATGCCTCGAGCGACTGACATGCTATCAGTGCTTTTGGTGGGTTGGTTTTATCGGGGCCCCTACGATGGGGCTTTAGGGATCATACAGGATGTCGTATTTTGCCATCTGTTGGGTACCCTAGTATTTTAATACCTGACACTTTCCGACTCAACAACATGGCTACATCTTACCAAGCACTACTTCATGGATCAACTAGTCCAATACGAGGGATACCGCTCATAGGAGCTCAAGAAGGCCTCGTACTAACTATAACATCTCAAGACTACATTGTCCACTGGCTGGGTTCTATTCCTGAGGATGAGAGTACTCGGCTAGTTGGCACAACGATGGTTTTACCTTACCAAGAAGGAGATTCAATCTATGATGCTGAAGCCTCCACTGAAATACTCAACAACTCTGATAAAGTGGATGATGGAGCAATTCACGCTCGAGAAGTATTTATGGTTCGTTGTCCCCGGTCACCCATGATCCCTCTAGAAGCACCCAACGTTAGGTCATCAGATGAATCTGAATCCAATATATCACCCTTTGCCCTAGGGCATGATAGTGAAACTAAAAGCCAGAAATAAGCCAAAGAGAAGGAACAAGTTGAAACAGGGACGCTAACACCGTGCCAGGCAACGTAAGGACGCCTGGGCCAGATATGAATCTGACCTGGCTGAGTACAATAGAAGAAAATCAGAACAAGAAACAGAAGAAAGGCATATGGCTGGGAGGACACACAACTCTCCATACACCAAGATTTAAGAATTGGCTGAAGAACTCGAAGCTATCTCTCATCCTAATGGAGAACAAGGGCGCCTCAGAGAAATTCTCCGATCAACAGTCATGCAGATACAAGGTGGAGGCTCATTCAAAACAACCCGGCAGGATAACCAAAGTGAACGGAGATCTGCTTTCGATAGTCTAGATCCAAATGGAAGCAGCAACAAAGAAATCAGGAAAGACCAAAACCAAAGTAATCGAGTTGAACGAACAAGGGATAACAAGAGCAGACCACTAATTCCTTCAGTTCCACAAAACTACTTGCACCGAATCAACAACTGGTAAGAAGGTGGAGCTAAGTCTGAATATAGGGAAGCTAGAGTACCCGACAAATTCCCTTGCTTCGCAAATTGGCTTCTTTTAGTACGATTACCTCATAAATTCAAGCCGTCCAACCACTCCAAGTACGATGGCAAGACCGAACCTAAGCGGTGGCTCAGGATATATTCTCAATCAATTGAGCTAGCTGGTAGTCATGATGACATTAAAGCACTCTTCTTCCCTATGGCACTAGAGGCTATGCCACTCCAATGGTTCGAAGCTGAATCCAGGATCAATCAAGGGCTGGGAGGACTTGCAAAGAGCCTTCTGTGATAATTTTGCAGGCATCATCACACACCCTATCACTCATGCAAAACTAAAAGGACTCAAGCAGAAAGGAGGCGAAAGTCTTCGGGACTATTATTGACGGTTCGGTGAGTTGCGTGCTCAAGTACATGACATCACCGAACGGGAGGTCATTGAAGCTTTCTCCTACGGGATTCTAGCCAAGTGGCAATTCTAGGATTTCTGTAAAGAGAATCAATGAAGCAATAAAGAATTCAAGCGCACGGTGGAAAGGATGATCACTGCGGAGGAGAAGACCCGAGAAAGATTTCTAGATCAGAACAATGGGACAACCCTGATAGACAAAATCATCGAAATAATGGGCATTAAGACAGGAAACGTGGGTCTGACAACACTGTGGCTATAGAAGACAAAGCGAAGAAGTTTTCCAAGCGTAGGAAATTTGACGACATTGAAAATATGCACTGCATATGGCACCCAAACAGAAATCACATGACCAGAGATTATTGCATCTTTATTGATCGATACACAAGAAAGGGCAACAATGGAGAAAGAAAAGAAGATAACTAGAACAAGGATGAAGATAATTAAGAAGATAAGGGATTTCAAAAATCTAAGAGAATGGTAGTAGTAATCTTCGCTGCAGTCCCAGGTTCTAGGAGCAAGCATCAAGACAAATTGGCTCTATGAACCATCATGGCGGCAGAACCAGCTACTCCCAGATACCTCAATTGGTTACAGTATCCAATCTAGTTTTCAAGAGAGGATCAATGGACTAGCGTAGGGAACGTCGGCCACTACCCACTGGTTTGGATCCAACCATTGTTGGTATGATCGTCACAAAGGTGTTGATCGACGGAGGAGCTAGGCTCAACATTATATTTTCAGATATGCTAAGAAAGATGGGGCTAGAACTCGCCGGGATGATTACTCCAACAAGTGTCCCTTTCTATGGGATAGTACCTAGCAAGGCCGCTATGCCACTCAGACAAATCACCCTGCCAGTCACATTTGAAACTCCCGCAAACTACCATACTGAGTTCATCCAATTTGAGGTTGCAGACTTCGAATCATCATATCATGCCATCCTTAGGCGATCAGCATTAGCCAAGTTCATGGCAATACCGCACTACCCATACCTCTTGCTTAAGATGACAGGACCCAATGGTGTTCTTTCTCTTTGAGGTGATCTAAAGCATGCTTTTTACTACGATGTTCAAGCAATCCAAATTGCGACCAAGGCACAAACAGCTAGCGAAAGGGAAGAGATAGCCACTATTGCTGCTGAAATAAACGTGGAAGAGTTAGAGATCCTGGCTAAGAGGCCTAGCATCCTTGCACCACCAAAAGAAGCCGACATCAAGCAAATCAACCTGGGCACCGGTGATCCCTCCAAGACGGCGACCATCAGTGCCCACCTCTCTACAAAATAGGAACTTGCGCTCACCAACTTTCTTCAGGATAAAAAGATATCTTCGCTTGGGAGCCGACTGACATGTTAGGTGTCTTGAAAGAGTTGGCTGAGCACAGAATCAACATTAAATGATGGATCCAAGTCTGTGAAGCAATGGTTATGACATTTCTTCCCCGACAAGAAAGCAGCAATCAAGAAAGAAATCACAAAACTGATGGCAACCGGGTTCATAAGGGAAATTCTCCACCCTGACTGGTTGACCAATCCAGTCCTAGTACAGAAGAAGAACACGGCTGAGTGGCGCATGTGCATCAACTACATGGATCTCAACAGGCATTGCTTGAAGGACCCTTTTGGGCTACCACACATTGACCAAATTGTTGATTTAACAGCAGGATCTGCTCTATTATCCTTTCTTGACTACTACTCAGGATATCATCAGATAGCATTACAAGAAGAAGACCAAAGCAAGACCTCTTTCATCACACCATTTGGCACCTACTACTACAAAACCATGTCTTTTGGACTCAAGAATGCTAGCGCTACCTATCAAAGGGACATCCAATCATGCCTTGGCGAGTAGATTGGCGAGAACGCAGAAGCCTATGTTGATGATGTAGTAGTTAAGACAAAGGACACGGTAATTCTAATTGAAGACTTGAAGCAAACCTTCAAGAACTTAAAGAAGTGGAAGCTCAACCCAAACAAGTGTTTTCGGTATACCATCAGGACAACTACTCGGTTTTTTGGTTAGTCATCGTGGGATTGAGGCCAGCACCAAGTAAATCTGAGCTATAATAGAGATGGGTCCTCCACGCTGCATCAAGGATGTGCAAAAGCTGATAGGCTACATGGCGGCTCTCAATCGCTTTATCTTGTGACTCGACGAATAGGGACTACCTTTCTTCAAATTGCTAAAAAGAATAGGCAAGTTTAAGTGGACAGAGGAAGCCAAGGATGCTTTTGAAAAGCTTAAGGCATACCTCACCTCCTCGCCCGTTCTAACACCCCCAAAGAAGCATGAGGCTATGATGTTATACATCGTAGCAACCAACATGGTGGTCAGTACGATGATTATCGTAGAAAGAGAAGAAGAAGGGCATGTATACAAGGTACAATGACTAGTCTACTACATCAGTGAGATACTTTTAGATTCAAAGATCAGGTACCCACATGTACAAAAACTACTCTATGCCCACTTGATCACCTCTCATAAGCTTTGGCACTATTTCGATAGTCACAAGGTCACGGTGGTAACTGACTTTCCACTCGGAGACATCTTACATAACCAAGATGCAACTACACGCATTTCCAAGTGGGTAGTTGAACTGGGGCACTGAACAAAGATTTCACTCCTTGCATGGCCATCAAGTCTCAGGTACTTGCAGATTTCATAGTAGAATGGACAAAAATCCAACAACCAACACGAGAAACCATCCTTGACCATTGGAAGATGTACTTTGATGGATCACTCAAGTTAGGCAAAGCTGGCGTAGGTGTCTTCTTCATATCTCTAGACAGAAAACAAGTCAAATATGTTCTTCAAATCCTCTAGCAAGCTACAAAAAATGAAGCAGAATATGAAGCCCTTATCTATGGACTCCGAGCAGCTGTCTCTCTCGGAATCAAGCAACTACTCGTCTACAACGATTCAGTAGTAGTTATCAACCAAGTCAACAAAGATTGAGACTACACCAAAGACAACATGGACGCATACTGTGCTAAAGTACACAAACTCAAGAAACATTTCCAAGGACTAGAAATTCTACATGTCTTGCATGATTCAAATGTTGCAGTAGACATCCTTGCCAAGCTAGGATCGGACAGGGGGAAAGTCCCACCTGGTGTGTTCGTAGAGGAATTGCCAGCTTCCTCTATCAAACAACCAGGTGAGATAACCCTAGAACTCCTAGCACCTAGCGACCAAATATTGGTAATCATCACATCATGAACTCAGGTTTTCATCGATTATATCAAAGAAAATAAACTACCAGCAGATAAATAGAAAGCTACCCGAGTTGTTTGAAGGAGCAAGAACTATGTCCTAGTAGGGGACAAACTCTATAGACGAGTCACTTCATCAGGAGTACTTCTCAAATGTGTATCATCAGAAAAAAGGCAAAGAAATCTTAGGAGAAATACACTCAGGATGCTGTGGTAATCATGCTACATCTAGAATATTAGTTGGCAAAGCATTCCGTTCTAGATTCTATTGGCTGACTACTTTAAAAGACATGGAAGGACTCGTCAGAAAGTGCAAGGGCTGCCAAATGTTTGTAAGACAGGCTCATGTCCCTGCACACAATCTTATATGCATCCCGTTGCTCGGCTGTTCTCCTACTAGGGGCTAGATCAGGTAGGGCCCCTCAAGAAAGCCAAGGGTGGTTTTGAGTATATTTTTGTGGCCATTAACAAGTTCACCAAATGGATCGAGTATAAACCACTCGTCAAGTACAGCGCAGCCAAGGCAGTCAAGTTCATCTAAGACATCATGCATCGTTTTGGCATGCCTAACCAAATCATCACAGAGGGCTCTCCTTTCATAGCTATTGAATTTAGAAGTTGGGCACAAGACTGTAGTATCATCATTGATTACACATCAGTAGCCCACCCTGAAGCTAACAGATAGGTGGAAAGACCAAATGGCCTCATACTAGTCGAATTGAAGCCCAGATTGTATGAAGAATTAGAAGATTACGGTTTCAAGTGGATCAAAGAGTTGCCTAAAGTAGTATGGGGGCTTTGAACTCAAGTAAGTAGAGCCACTGGGTACTCACCTTTCTTCCTAGTGTACGTATCAAAAGTAGTGTTAATAGCAGACTTGATATGAACATCACCATGGATAGAGCAATATGATGAAGGAGAGGCTGAACACACCCGAAGGCTAGAGTTAGCACAGAAGATGTCAGAGTCAATGCTACTCTACATTCTGCTTGCTATCTCCAAGGCTTGAGGCACCACTATGACAAAAACACCCAACCTCGTACCCTTCAAGTTGGAGATTTGGTACTTCGCCGTATTCAGAAAACAGATGGATGACACAAACTACTCAGCCCATGGGAAGGTCCTTTTATCATTGTCAAAGTCACCGAGCTAGGATCATATGAGTTGATGACCAAAGATGGCATACCAGTTAGAAACTCATGGCACATCAGTCAGTTGTGAAGATTCTACGCCTAAGGACACAAGACATATTTTTTTTCTCCAAGATATTATGTAATCAAGGTTCATGATCAATATAATAAAGATGATTTTCATCACCAATATTTGTCTTACAAAACCAAGCTATCCAGGTTGTTCCCAACACTAGATAAGAGTAAATAGGTTGACCAAGCCTATGCTCGCCCTATCCCAGGTTATTCAACATGGATGAGAGTACATATACACTCGTCCTACCCCTGGTTATTCAACTTGGATGAGAGTAAATGTTGACGGTCACTAATGCTCATTTTTATCCATCAAGTATTGCTTGATATGATATGATATGAACCACAAAGCATAGTTGTAGGGTTTGAAACTAACGAGTTCCACAAGTTTTGGTGAATCTATGTTTTACAGGGGTTAAACTGGAAAAGGACCAGAATCACCAAATAGAAGTATCTCAAGTGATGAATTGGATTACACCATTGCAAAGATCTTGTCGAGACACATAAAATAGAGTTTTGGTTCACCCAAATTGAAGTCTAGACGACAAAGTTATGCTTTCTGGAAGATTGTAAATGGGCTTCTAGAGTAGTCCAGAGTAATTTGGGCATATCTCCCTCATCCAGACTCCGTTTTCAGTGATCCAGGACTCTATGAAAAGCTAACAAAGAGATATATCGGCCCAACAAAAGGGTGGCCCACCTAGCATTAAGCTAGACTGGCCAGCTCCACATGTAAGGCCGACCGACCTGCTTTGGGCCCACCTATCAGCACGCTTTGTCCGACGGCCTCTAACCGACCTCTACGACACATCTCAACCATTGTTTCAAGTTGGTTTGATCCAAGGGCTATGGTTCACCCCACTAGGCTATATAAGCAGGGGTAGACCCCCCTCATCATCTCCATCATCATAATCACCTTCAAGAGAAAAGCTAGAGTTTGGGGAAGAGAGGTGTCCCTCAAATGGATGTCCTCTGACCTCCCAATTTAGAATAGATCTAGACTTCTAGATAGTAGAGAGATGGAGATCAAGGGAGGAGTTTGGAGGAGGTGCTGGCCTATTGGTGCCTCTTCAACAACTTGTACTTCGGCGGGATCAGGCTCTACGTGGGCTTTCTCCTTAGATGGCTCAGGCTCTGGCAATCAACTTCTAATTCAAGGAAGATTTATGTTTATATTATTTTTCTAGTTTGTGAGCCTCTTTTGAGCACTTTAATCTAGTTGACTAGGTTAGAGTATAATTCATAGTGTAAGCGTGGCGCTTAGACTAGGGTTACTCGTAGATGCACCCTATATTCTGGATCGGTGGTAGATCGCGAAGGTGACAGCTTCGTTGAGTCCTCTGTAGTCCACCTCCCGTCTATAGGCCTAGCAGGATATATAATTACGTGGTAGATTCATACTCTATTTTTGGTCTTCTATAGTAATTCCCTAGTTGAATAGTAGAAGATGTGGACTGCCCAAGTTAGAAGTAGAAACCCTGATCGAGTTATCCTCTCTATACTCCTACTATCGACCCCATACTAGATTGATCCTCTCCTACGTTTTAGTCTTGTTTTCACTTTAGTTGTTCCCACCTTATTTATATTTCCAACTCATTCACCTTTTCTGGTTAAGTTAGAACACGTAGTTGACTCACATGTTTTCCTGTGGATACGATATTTAAAACCCTTCGGGTGAGAGCTACAACGTTATCTGTGCGCTTGCGGATCTTTTCTGTTCGTGTTAATAAATACCAACAAGCTTTCTGGCGCCGTTGCCGGAGAAACGGTTGCTGAATTGACTATGAACCTAGCCTAACCTTTTTTAAAAATAAATAAATAAATAAATATATATATACATAAAAGAAAAAATCTCTCTTCTTATCTTTACCTTTTTGTTTTATATTTTCTAAAAAGAAAAAATCTTTTCTCATACCTTTGTTCTTTTTATCCTTCACCTCATCCCTTCTATTCTTTTTCCTTTCATATTTTGTTAGCATGGATAATAACACTCCTATCTATCAATATGCTAACCCTACGGGCACACACCTTAGACCACCAGAACATTCAGAGCCTATCACAGCATCTGGTTTTAAGATAAGCCCAGATTTCATAGAATTTGTTCAGAAAGAACCCTTCTTGGGGAAAAGTGAGGAAAACCCATATTCGCACCTACGAGAGTTTAAGCGGATCTGTGACCTCATTCGCATAAAGGGCATGTTCGATGAGACCATCCAATGGAAGTTATTTCCATTCTCTTTAACAGGAAAAGCTAAACATTGGTATAAACTCAATGTAGAACGTGCTCAAGGAGATTGGAAGACACTATGCAATGAATTTCTATCAAAATTCTTTTCCATCTCCAAAGTAAATGACCTACGGAAAGAGGTTCTAGACAACTAGAAGAAGAATCTCTTGCCAAATCGTGGGATCGCTTTATTGACCTTACCCTCATTGGCCCGGACCTTGCTATTCCAGACCCAATACTTTTCAACATTTTTACGAAGGTCTTAGCAAGGATTTTAGGGAATTTCTTGATTTATCCTCTAGAGGAGCTTTTCTTCATTTGCCTACAAGTGAAGCAAGGGTCCTGCTTGAAAAGATTACTAGTCAAGCCACTCGCTGGACTAAAATTCATTTTAAGCCCCCAAGAAAAAGAAGTTCTCTCTTGACCAAAAAGAGGAAGTTTTGATAGCTAAGTCACAACCACTTCAATTCCGAGGTTCAACTATCAATCCTAAGCCATCAATACTCTAATGTAATGATGATAGCTTAGACTTTCAGTTTTGTAAGATGCTGGTAGATCAATATAAAAATAGAATGGCATCTAGAAAAAAAGTGTTCTCAACTACCTTTCCCCTGTAGAGCACATTGGAATAAATGCAAGGATGGCATGTCTAGCGATGCCATAGATGGAGAGCCAAGCAATTTTGGAAATTATTCTATCTTCTCCTCTTCTATGCTCGCATTAGATGACTTACCTCAACCCATTTTTCAATCCATCCTTGACCCCGATGATCCCTCATATGCTCTCCCTCTTAAATCTCATGATGATCCTAGAAATCCATTAAGACAACCAAACCATAGGACTCATAATGACCACATGGATGACGAAGAGATGCTATGACATTGGCAGGAATGTATAGAATGGATGGACAAGGAAGAAGCCTTAATGGAATCTAATCTTGGCTCAAACTTAAATGGTGAGTTTTTAACTCCCTTTGACTTTGAGGACGATACTTATCCATCTATGGAGGAAGCCCTAGACGAGGCCAATTCAAGAGTCACCAATCCAAGTGAAATTCTAAACATTCAGATTAGAGACAAAGATGACATCAATGAGCATGGAATCTATTCCATAACCACCTCATTAAATCCATGTTCATATGAGACATCTCCCAATTCAATTGGTCTCTCCAACCTCCCCACATTCGATATCTCCAACCCCTCACTCTTTCTGTTTATAAAAATTTCAAAAGGGTGGTTGTAGATGCATATGTTTATCGTAAATATTGCAGATCTCGTTGTGCTCTTAAGGTTGGTGTTGGAGGGGAACCCACTTCACCAAAACACATTTTGAAGGTTTCCCAAGGACAACCTTAGTGTCCTAAAACAACACTCTTCAGATCCTAACATGAGTATTCACCTTTCTGCTACGCTGCCCTTGTGAAACGAGCATAGAGATATAATTGTAAAAATATTCCTTCAGATACTCTTGTCACTAACCTTTCTAGGTCTGGAGCAAAAAGATCGAAGGAATAACAAACACAAGGTATGTCCAACCAATCATCATGCAACATTGAATTAAATTCATCCAATATTGATTTTTGCAAAAATTCAAGCTTGAGGGAAAACTTTTTAAGAACATCCCCTGCCATGTTGCTATCCTGGTTATCCCTACTTTGAAGGCATGCTCAATTTTCTCAATCATGTTCTCTTCCATCACCACTTGAGTAAATCTCTATAATGCTTGCATACTACCTTTGTCCATCATAAGTAAGTATTGGTTTGGAAGTACTCAAAATACTTTTATTGGCTTTTAACATAAGCATGGTGCTTAGGTTAAATAGCCTTCCTTAATCCAACTAGACATGGAGTTTGGTTTGGTTATTGAACTAAAAACTGCCTGTGTACACATTGTATATTTTGTTAGACTAACCCTTGCAGAGAAAAAAAAACTTTGAAAAGTCAAACTAGGAAGTCCTGAGATGAACTCACATGGAGAGAAAAGAGATACATGAACTTCAACAACTTTGCACTAGGGAAACATGGCTCACACATCATGAAGAGATCCATGGAACAAGAAGATGAGTGCCACGAAACAAGATCTATAATCAAAGTACTCACTGCATGGAAAAAGGTGAACAAATCTCCACCAAGCCCCTTCAAGACAAAGACCATCATGAAGAAATTCTCAAGACAATGAGGGGAGCACAAGGACTGACAAGAATGTCAAGATTAGGAGAACAAAAAGATGGTGAAGACAAGCCATTCATGAGCAGAACCAGCTAGGCAAGAGAAGCTTTCACAGGGTGGTTCAGTACCATCACTCTTCAATGACAAAGGTAACATCTTGAGGTACATAATCACTATTCAAAAAGCTTTTCTTGATCCTGGTATGCACATAAATGAAGAACCAAACATGTTTAAGTTACAACTTCGCTTGATCCAACCTGATCAACTTAACATGTTCAGTTCTTTAATCTTTGTTCTTAGCTTCACTCTCTTGATCTCACTGTCTTAACTAAATGGGCTAAAAATATTGCATATTCACACTCATGCTCATCTTCTGATCTTATCACCCATAACATCAACTTTATCTTGTTCGCCATGACTAAGGTTAGAGAAGAATGAACAAAACTTTTGGTTTTGTTGGTGTTTTTCCACCAACAGAGCCTATGCACTTGATCTCTACCTTGTCTTTATGAGCAGGACACACTTTGAGCAAAACATAGAGTTGGTCAACTCCTAAATTCTACAAGTGAAGGTCCTGCATCTACAAGGAAGATGCTGCCAGCTTCCACAATTAATGCTTCACTTCAACTTGCTGGATGAACGAAGAACATGGGTGACACCATATCAGGAAGTGCAGTCTTCAAGGTCTCCTTCTTGGGATCAAAATTATGCACCTAAGAAATGAACATGATGAGAAGTCCTGTTTAGAGGACTTAAAACAATGAACCCTCACCGGGAGGTAAAATCGGTAGTTATCCATATTTATCTTTTCTGCATAATCATTTTCCTTTAGCATATTTACTTTTCCTATATATATATATATATATATATATATATATATATATATATATATATATATATATATATATATATATATATATATATATATACATGTGGATAATTTTGTGGTGTGTAAAAAAACTCATAGGAATATTCACCATGGTAGCATAAAATTTAAAATAAATATGCATGCATTCATCCTATTGCATTTTCTTTTGCATCATAGAAAATATAAAAATACAAAAATATTGAGAAAGAAATCCCATTAAACTCTGCGTAGAAGAAAAGCTTTCGACAACTGAGGCTTAAGTGGCCAAACCACTAACGCTTAACATGTTCCACAAGTTTTGTTATCTATTTGAGTTTCATAGGATTTAAAGGACCAAAAAGAGCTGACAAGCAAGTGGATGCTCTATCCATTGTTGGAGCACTGTCTCATCAGTCATCAACATCAATCAATGTTCTGACAGAAGACGTACATCTCCACTGCCAGTCTGCTACATTGGAAGATGAAACAACTACGTCAACATTTAGCTTGGGAGAAGGCACCCCCCGTGTATTCTAGGTAAGTATCCTGACCCCTTAAAGTTTTCTTTTTATAAATAAACTCAAAAAGAAAGAAAAAAAATTGTGAGCACGTGAAGGTTCACACTTATATAATTATGGTTAGGAGACATACTTTTTAATATTTGTGGATTTTTATTGTGTCTACTTTATCTAGTCGAGTTTTTGTTTTATATTGTGCTATTTTGTAATAGTGTGTGTTAGTTAGAGTGTGTCAAGTTTGCTTGAATCATTTTGTGAATAGAGAGCACTCAGAATAATCTCTATTATGGAAATGATGAATAGTTGCTCTGCCGTAATTCCTTTCAAGTGCCTAATTTTCAACCTCGAACTCTCCTGAGTTTTGAAAATAATTGTTTTGACCTAGGATTTACTCTGAACATGAAACTTGTAGGTAGTGAATGCTTGATCGAAGTCTAGGTAGTTGACGGATATGATATGAGAAGGTTTGAGCTGCTGTTTATCTTGTTCCTAGTGACACCTGAGTTCTAGAGATTTATCTTTTGAAAGACTTAAAAATTGACACATGATGAGTTCCTGTATGACGAGAGGTTTAATTCCTACCACAGCCATATATACATGCTTGCTAGAATAGGAAAACCAGCTCATAGGCTGCTTGCTTTGTGTTGAGTTTGGTCAACCCATGTGAGACCCTTGTCGAGAGAATGGTCATGCTCCCAAGATCAACATCACTTACACGCACATATATCTTGCTGCTCCTACCCTAGGAGTACGCAAAAACATGCCTTTCTACCCAAAAATCTATCTCCTACACTGGGAGAAGATCCAAAAAGATTGTTAGGTTTCTAAATAAATGCTCTAAGATTGTGATTTATCTCTTCTCCAAGTTCATTGTATCCTAAGTAAGAGTCAGGAGATCCTTTGTAAAAAAAAAGAAAACAAAGAAAAAGAAATAAAAAAATAAAAAAGGAGAGAAGTCTATGATCTCTATGCCTAGAAGTTCATCATTGTCATCAAAGAATAGAGAAAGAAGATATCCTAAGACCTCCACAGCAAAGTTCTTCATAAATTCTTCAGTTGGAGGCAGTCTCTCCAGGAGCAAAGTAGAATTAGGTTAGCCACCATATATTTCCATACACATGCACATCTTGATCTAAGGGTATTGTCTCCCCTCTAAGAATCCTGGTTTTGACTAGGCAATACATGCAAGGTAAGTATGCTACATCCTTGAACCACCCTCAGCTCCATATAAGCTTATTAGTTATAGGGTGAGAGAGAGGAGGCATGATGCTACTCTGCCTTATTCCAAAAATATCACATATCTGAGTGAAAGAGAGAAGACAAAACACCATCATTGCCTACGAAAGGATCCAAAAATACCAAATATGAGAGACCAGAATGGATCATATAAAAGGAATCTTTGAGTTTTACTTTGAAAATATACAAAAACTCCAGAATGAAGGTTGATCGAAGGACTCGAGACATAGTGCTTGATTTGATTGTTCTGTCTTTCAACTACTCAAGACCCAAGTGAAGGCCAAAAGCTCTATAGTTGAAGGTAATGGATAAGTTTGAAGTTAAAATGGTTTGCTCTAATCCAGAGGAGAATTATTGTTTGAACGCATGTGTACTTTTGAGGCGTGAAAGCATTGAAGCAACTCCTGATCTATTGTTGAGATTAGTTTTGCTCAGGGACTAGCAAAGGGTAAACTTGGGGGAACTTGCTAATGGTCACTAATGCTCATTTTTATCCATCAACTATTTCTTGATATGACATGATATGAACCACAAAGCATAATTGTAGGGTTTGAAACTAACGAGTTTCATGAGTTTTGGTGAATCTATGTTTTATAGGGGTTAAACTGGAAAAGGACCAGAATCGCCAAATAGAAGTATCTCAAGTGATGAATTGAAGTACACCATTGCGAAGAGCTCATCGAGACACATAAAATAGAGTTTTGGTTCACCCAAATTAGAGTCCAGACGACAAAGTTACGCCTTCCGAAAGATTGCAAATGGGCTTCCAGAGCAGTCCGAAGTAATTTGGGCATATCTCCCTCATCTGGACTCCGTTTTCAGTGATCTAGGACTCTATGGAAAGCTAACGAAGAGATCTATCGGCCCATCAAAAGAATGGCCCCACCTAGCATTAATCTAGGCCAGGCAGACCCACATGTAAGGCCGACCGGCCTGCTGCGGGCCCACCTGTCAGCACGCTTCGTCCGACGGCCTCCAACAAACCTCTACGACGTATCTCAACCATTGTTTCAAGTTGGTTTGATCTAAGGGCTATGGTTCACCCCACTAGGCTATATAAGCAGGGGTAGACCCCCCCTCATCATCTCCATCATCATAATCACCTTCAAGAGAAAAGCTAGGGTTTGGGGAAGAGAGGTGCCCCTCGAATGGATGTCCTCTCAACTCCCAATTTAGAATAGATCTAGACTTCTAGATAGTAGAGAGATGGAGAGTGAGGGAGGAGTTTGGAGGAGGTGCTGGCCTATCAGTGCCTCTTTAACAACTTGTACCTTGGCGGGATCGGACTTTATGTGGGCTTGCTCCTGAGATGGCTCAGGCTCTGGCAATCAACTTCTGATTCAAGTAAGATTCATGTTTATATTATTCTTCTAGTTTGCGAGTCTTTTTTGAGTGCTTTAATCTAGTTGACTAGGTTATAGTATAATTCATAGTGTAAGCATGACACTTAGACTAGGGTTACTCGTAGATGCACCCTATATTCCGCATCGGTGGTAGATCGCGAAGGTGATAGCTTCGTTGAGTCCTTTGTAGTCCACCTCTCGTCTGTAGGCCTAGCAAGATATATAATTATGTGGTAGATTCATACTCTATTTGTGGTCTTCCATAGTAATTCTCTAGTTGACTAGTAGAAGATGTGGACTGCCCAAGTTAGAAGTAGAAACCCTGATCGAGTTGTCCTCTCTATACTCCTACTATCGACCCCATACTAGATTGATCCTCTCCTACGTTTTAGTCTTGTTTTTACTTTAGTTGTTCCCACCTTATTTATATTTCCAACTCATTCACCTTTTCTGGTTAAGTTAGAACATGTAGTTGACTCACACGTTTTCCTGTGGATACGATATTTAAAACCCTCCCGGTGAAAGCTACAACGGTATCCATGCGCTTGTGGATCTTTTCTGTTCGCATTAATAAATACCAACAGTGAACATACACTCGCCCTGTAATAGAACCGTCCAAATTATAAGAGCACAAGTATAAAAACAATCACCGAAGTGATCAAATTCTCACACTTGAGCCCATATAACTCCGGTAGTCCAATGAAATCATGAGGGATTTCAAACCAACCAACATACAAGCCAAGATCATAGTGATTCAACATAACAAGTCACATATTACAATCATTTCACAAGTAATTCAATATACATCGGAGTTCAACATAGTTATTAGAACTTACATTGAAAAGTAGTGAAAGCAAAGTAATTTGAAACGAACATTGATCTTATTTCAAATACATGTCAGTACCACGGTCGACTTCCAACAAAAGCATTAGAGATAAGGTAAATAAGAAGGATCATGCCCGTGATCACACTCCACCACTGCGGCAGGAGTCAACCAACTCTTGCAGCCGCCATGATACATCACAACCTGCAACAAGTGGGGATAAAACCCTGAGTACAAGAAGGTACTCAGCTAGACTTACCCATCAGAAACCAGAAATAAGGTGACACCAAGGATCATGCAAGGCTGATATAAAGTGGGGCTAGCTTGACAACATTTTGCATAAAAGCTTAATATAGATGATCAATCATTAATGCTTAAGCATCAAGTTAATTATCATTAGCCTATCATCTATGTTAGAACCTGTACTAGAGCACTCACTTTATTAGGAGCAAACAATATTAACCATAGCAGGTATAACTTGAGGCAACCTTTCCATCGTGATCCAATTAACCATCAGTTCAATTTAATTGAATCTATGTTACCGCTGCTCAAGTCAAGTGCTCACTAACCGGGAGCGACGGCGATTCGAATCGAATTCCTATCCAGCTGGAGGGGTATTTCTAACACTCACCGCGCAGGCCCCTGCCAGGGTCGCACAAGCCACCTTTTCATATGATTCAGGAATCGCGGGTTCAAATGATGTCGTGACCCCAAGGACGACACTCTGCCAGGTGATAGGGACTCTAACCCCCCCTTGGTCTCACGCTAATGTCCCCAAGCACATCCTTTCTCTCCTCCAAGAAGCAACCTACCATTCGATTCCCGGCCTGAATCACATTACTCGGCTTCGCGATCGGAACGACTTATCCGGCCAACTAAGTGTTAGACTGCGTTCAACATGACTCAAGGAAGTATAGCGAATCGGTCCTTAAATGACTCAGACGGGGATAGATTCACACCCAAGACCTCCATGCCTTGTTGCTTCACTATCGTCATCCCGCCCGGTCTCATTTCATTTTATTAACACATGGTTCCATTCCACGATAGCAAATATAGCCAACCGTGCCATATATGAATATCCCTATATCTCGCAGGTGACAGGAAATCACCTGACTTCTACTGCTTAAAGCAGGGCTAAGCATCTACTCGATCCTAGTCTATGTAGGATTTAAGGATTCATATATCTGAACAAGGAGTGATATAATGCAGCAAGGTTTTCAACCAACTCCTACCACTTAATGCAACAATACTTATAACACATATAAAATTAATTGTTTTGAAGGTAGGAGGCTTATAATGCTCCGGGGCTTGCCTGGGATCCGACTCAAGTTAGAGTATGTCAGATGAATTCACTTGGCGAGCATCCTCCAATCTAGCACTCGTCCGATCCTTCTACCTTCGGGATGGATCCACCAAACACCGTCTTCGGGTTTGGCTCCAACGGCATTTACTTCACACGTTTCTGCTAGCGTACCTATATGAGATGCAAGATGCAAGTGCATGAATACATGGAAGTATAATGGACAAAGCATCACATACAGTAAACAAGACAAATACCAAATTACACTCCACATGCATAGACACTTCATGTTGCTTAAATAAACATCACCCAACCTAATATAAAAGATGACAAGCATATTAGGCATGGCACCCAAGGTTTCACAAGATCTCAGGTGTAAGAACTTAATACCCTCAAAGCATAAGTCACACTTAACAATATACAAGCAAACAACTATAATTGGAATTTATCCATTTCTGGACAAGCAAACAGTAGCTTCCTAATTCAATCATATCTAGAGTTTTATAAATCCAAATGACTTAAAAGAAGACATTATGGAAAGCTTATGAAATTATCTACATTTCATTTATAATTATCATAGCATGATTCCAAAGTTTAATATGTCGAATTTACAAAAACACAGAAACTGGTCTAACAAGACAGAGAGCAAGCAATTCTGTAACCCAACTTTCAACAGCTATAACTCCTAAACCACATGGCCAAATACCACCAAATTTTAACAGAAGCTAGATATATAAATTATCTACAACGTTTGTATAAACAAGTTTCACAACAAAGCACATTATCATAAAGAACTTTGCTCAGTTCCTAGATCTATTCAGAAACCTCATTTGCAAGAAATAATTATTAACTTATGTTGCAAACATATAATTAGACAAAACCAACTTTACCAACATGTCACACATGACTAATGAACACCAGAAAACATAGTGTCCATTCCTAAATAATTTCTTTTAATGCATTTTCTTAATTTATTTAGATAATTTGGTGGAATTATGAACACATATCAAAAGTGCATAATAAATTCTACCAAAATTACAGAGGCCTAAACATGCTCCCAAAAGTCTACTATCCAAATTTGAAACCATTTGGACATGTATAACAACCTCAATGAAAAAGACAAATGGCTATAGCAATAAATCATATGAGAGCAAGTTAATTCCAAAACTCCATATTTTCTGTGAATACAAGGCCATATTATGAATCAATATGATAGAGAAACATCATACTAAGGTAATGGAACAACATTTTCTATTTTATCATTTATATATTATTTATAAGCTATTTAGTAAGCCATAAACAAGTTAACTCAATAACTTGAGCATACAGTAAGCAATGGCCATGAAATTCATACAACAGTACATCCATAGCATGACAAGCCTACCATAAAAATTTCACACCAATTGGAGCAACACAACTCAAGATATAAAATAACAAGCAATATGATGTAGATTTCCTTATTTATCAAGGTCAAATCAAAATCTTAAGAAAACAGTGAACAACTAGGGTGTTTAATATTTTTCCTAGCAAGTGTATGTCATCACAAAATTAACAAAATAAGAATCACTATTTTTGGATGTCTAAAACTCTAGATATGGCTCTGGTCAAGTTTATAAGCATTTTTGGAGCATTTTAAGGCTTAAATAAAGACATCAGAAAATATCTACAACATGTAACATATTATGACTCCACTGCATAGATCTTTTCCCAAGGTTTCCAAAAAGTCCCCTTTTACTATTTTTGGAATTACCTAGCACGAGATATGATTTTTGGAAGATTTACAATTTCTCTGAAATTCAAAAACGCAATTAATTACCTAACCCTAGATTTGCTAGGCGTACCCGGCTATGCACCCGAAACTGCCACTGCTTAAACTGACGCGAGGGGCCCACGGTTAGGTCAGGCCCGCCTGTCATATAAGAGGGAGCACAGGGATAAGAGGCGCCGGTCCTCGTCGCCTACCTCCTGACGCCAGCAGGGAAGGCGGTCGGTGGTTCCCGATGTCGGCCGGAGAGGGCCGGCGGCGGAGGAGGGGGGTGGCTCGAGCTCCCGCTTGTCCACCCGCACCCATGGGAGGTGGAAGCGTGACCGGAGTTGGACCGTAGCCTTCTGACCACGCAAACAGACGGAGCAGTGGCGTCCACGCCGGCGGCGAGGTGCTCCGGTGACCGAGAGCCTGGGCCAACGCGCACGAGGGGCGGAGCACGGCGAGGCGGAGGCGGTGACACACTCGGTTGTGACGGAGGTAGAGCACAGCAATGGTTGAGCGGAGCTCCACCACTCGGCAATGGTGGTCGTGGCGGCGAGCTTCGGAAACTCGAGCTTGCGCGCGAGAAGGAGCAGAGAGGGACTGGGAAGAGCAGCTATGGGCGAGGAGAAGGAAATGAGGATACACCCAGGCACTCCCCATCGTCATAGGAGCGGATAGAGAAGTTGGAGAGGACGGCAATGGTGAGGTGTGTGCTGTGCATGGGCGCCACGTCCATCCCTTAGAGGACATCTGTCGAGTACATGGCGGGCGTCGGTGAGGCCATATTGAACTATGTTTTTGGGCTACATCCGGGCCGATTTGGACCTTGGGCCTAATACAAAGTTTGTTGTGTTGATGATGCTCTACAACTTTTATTAAGGTACCATAAGCATTAGGGCTCTAGATTAGGAGGTAATTAGCTCCAAAGTTTGCACTGTCAATGAATTAGTAGCAATGAGCAATTATCCAAATTGATGGTCAACATGAAATGCAACTGGTGCCATCTTCTCATATGTTCTTCCCCATCATATAAGCACCAACTTTTACATTTGGACCTCCCCAAGTTACTTAACAAATTTTGGAGAATGCGACATGTCAATCTCATGGTCATTTGAGCGACAAAGTTGCAAACATGCTGTTTTAGCAATTGATTTTGGAGATCCAAATATACTCCAAACGTAACAACACTTGATTCATTGTGTCCCTCAAGAATAGTAGTCCAACTCATATTAAGGAATCTAATTGAGCTACCATATGAAATTGGGAGATAAAATGTCACAAAGTAACCAACTTGCTGCTGTCACAACAAGGACTTAGAATATTTTTCTAAGTGCTGAAAACAGCAGCTGATTCCACATTGTGATCTCTATTTGACTAGGTTAGAGGCCAAACTAGCTCTTGACCATTAAACAAAGTTTGTTCTACACAAGATGAACTACAACTTTTGTTTAAGATCAAACCTCATAACTGGTACAGAAGTCAAACTTTTACTTTGGTCAAAGTATCAACTCGATAAAGCCTAAACTAGGGTTTTAGGCCAATCGAGGCAATTTCTTGACATTTGCTCAACATGAACCCTTCATGACTTTTGTTGTAGAGTTCATCTAGAGTCATTTGGGTAAATTTGCAAAGCTTGGTTGATGATCTATAGTTCCATTAACTTAATGGCCAAATTCCAATAGGAATGGAACTTATCATTTCATGTGACTTTTTGATTCCAAACTCCATGAAACTTTTCTAGGGCTTAAGATAGATAGTTATTGAGGTGGGACAAGTGAAGATACTTTGATAACAAAACCCAAGCATATATCTTTTAATTGAGCCTATATGTAAGCAAGGGTGCAACATCCAAGTTTCGATTAGGGTTTATTTCCATAGGTTTGACTTGGCATCGTCATCTCCACTAATTTATCATGTTTGAGCTGAAACCCACTACTTAATTGGTGATCAACACCTGGGGTGTTACACGCCCTATCCTAGGTTATTCAAACCAGATGGGAGTAGACTAACACTCGCCCTATCTCGGGTTATTCAACCTGGATGAGAGTATATATACACTCGACGTATCCCAGGTTATTCAACCTGGATGAGAGTAAAAAAGGCTAATAAGCCTACACTTGACCTATCCTAGGTTATTCAACCTGGATGAAAGTAAAAAGGCTAATAAGCCTACACTTGACCTATCCCAGGTTATTCAACCTGGATGAGAGTAATACACACTCGCCCTATCCCAGGTTATTCAACTCAGATGAGAGTAAATGAACACTCGCCCTATCCTAGGTTATTCAACCTGGATGAGAGTAATACACACTCGCCCTATCCCATGTTATTCAACCTAGATGAGAGTAAAAGAACACTCGCCCAATCCTAGGTTATTCAACCTGGATGAGAGTAAAAGAACACTCGCCCTATCCCATGTTATTCAACCAGGATGAGAGTAAAAGAACATCGCCAGATCCCAGGTTATTCAACCTAGATGAGAGTGAAACGAACACTCAACCACCCCGAGTTATTCAACCCGGATGAAAGTAAGAATTACATAACATCGACTATTCAATGACTATAGAAGAACAACGACAAAATATATTAGAAAGATTCATTTGTATAAGATAACAGAAAGTATCATTCTACAAAGTACTCAGATACAAAGTTTGTTTACAATCAGACGCTGTCATCAGGAGAAGAAATATTAATATTCAGATTTTCAACAATCTTCCCGGCCAGCTCATCAACTCCAAGCTTCACTTGTTCAACAACGTCCATGTACTCTTGGCTTTTAGCTTCTTCTACAAGCTTCGCTAAAGGAACTTCTAGGGCAAGAACCTAGACCTAGGCCAAGGCATTTTTGACTCAGACCTAAGCGTACTTCTTGACAAACTCTCGAAGGCGAGAAGGGATCAACGGCACAAACTGACCCCACGACTGCCCATCATCTGCCGGAGTTTGAAGAAGGTCGGTGTTGACGGTAGATAAGTGTCAATTTTAACTGTCAACAAAACATGAAAAAGGGCCTAAACATAATTACCACTTAGATATAGGGGGTTTACTAATAGAATTCCATGAGTTTTGGTGAATGTATGTTTCTGTAGGTATCAGCTGAAAAGAACCAAGGAAGGCTCACATGTCAGGTTTACATAGAGACAAAAGGGCTACGGACAACTTTTCTAGAATTTGGAAGGTACGAGAAGACTCTGGAAACAAACTGAAGATGAAACGGACCCGGAAGCTAGGTAGCCACCCAAGGGGTAGGGGTGGGCGCCTAGGCTGCAGAGCCAATCAGGAGCGATCTCGTGGATCTTGCCTCCACTGCCTTTGAGCATGAATAATAATCATTCATTGAGGTCGGTTTGATCTGAGGGCTGTGGTGCTTCCTAGAGGGCATTATAAGCAAGACCCCTGGCCCCTGGAGGAGGCATCCCCCTAAACCCTAATTCATTATCTCCCAGCTGGGATCAGGTAAGAGGTGTCTCATGAAAGGATTACCTCTCTAGGGGATTAGGTCTAGCTTCTTCAATGTAGTAGATTAGTATCTTAGGAGAGAGGGTCGAGTTGGGATCTTGCTCAAGGTTCCGGATCTAGTCATGAAGGCTTGGTAATGCCTTGTATCTTCACTTAAACATTCTATAAGACTTATACTTATTCTCTTATTTACATGGCTATGCTTACTTTGAATATATCTTGCTAGTTGAGTTTATCATTTCTTTTGTGTGCTAGTTCATAGAGCGCTTAGCCTTCTAGTTTATTGACAAGGCTAGGTAGCCGAGCCTCATATAAGCGTGGTGCTTACACGATGCTCTGCCTATGAGTACACCCTGCTCCCTAGCTGTATGGTAGTTACGGGAGGTGACAGCCCCGTCCAATCTATCGAGCAGGTTCTTAAATTGTAGGACCATAGTCACGTCAGTAGAGGTATCCTTTGTGGTGCTCTCTCTTGTCTAGTGGCATCCTGAAGTGCACAAGAGTGTGGTAAGTCTTAGCATAGTTGGGTATACCTTTACCATGTGATAAGAATATCATAGGAATCTACCTCACCCGTTGACCTCCCAAGTTAACTAGTTGCATATCTTTAGTGACCTATCACATGTGTGATGTATACTGGCCCGATCTTCCGAGAGGTAACCGATAAGTTCGACTTGTGGAGATCTCGACGTTGGCGATCCGGCTTCAAATCAGACACGATTCGAACCCTGCAACCGTTACACCACTGCTCCGTTGGTTATCAACCAAGCACAACTTGATTGACCTCGCCAAGAAGGCTTTTCCTGCAAGCGAATCAAAGAGCACAAGCAAGAAGGTAAAAACACGCAATCTGAAATTGCAAATATGAATGATGCGATTATCAATATAGGGTTCAAGAACTCGGTTCCAAAGGACTAATCGACACAGTGGAGGAGATCAAGAACAGGGGCCCTGGATCACTGTAAAAGGATTTGTCACCACAGTTACAATGAACGATTCAGTTTCTCGATGGAAAACTAAACTCTAAACAAAACCCAATTTGTCTAACAGCGGCGACGGCTGTATTTATAGTCTAAGACTCGACCTAGGGTTGGGAACGGCCAGGGGTTGGGCGTCCACAACTTGGGCTTAAGGCCCGACATGATACATGGCCAAGTTGGCCCAAATAGGTGATGCAGCACCTTGACGTGGTCACACAGAATGATCCATGGACCTTCTAGAGCTGGAACCAGATCCAAAACGACGGCGTCGTCGTCCCCTTTCCAACGCATCCAAGAACGCCCCATTTTGATGTCGTATGAAAGAGTTATGACCAAAACAGTGATGACGTGTCTGCTGAATCCGAGGGTGGCGTGGTAGCTGAGTTGGGGACAAATTGCAACTTGGGAAAGACCATAACATCGGTGTGTCCAGCGTGGCGATGTCCTCATCAATGTGTGTCATATTACATAAATCCTATCATTTCGTATATCATTTACCCCTGCTATAGTTTAGTTGGTTTACTAAGTTAGTAGATACATGATGGTGAATTATCAGATTCTTTAACCCTTGCTTCCTTGTGGTAAAATATAAATAACGATACCTGGTTTACTCCCGGTAAAATGTTACAATGGTATGTTCTGTGCGCTTGAGGAATCCTTCATATTGTAGTTGCACTTAATTTATACCAATAGTCGGTGATCGATCAAAAAGACTACCACAAGGCATTCCAGTTCCCTACGGCCATCACCAGTTTACCAGACAGATCCTCTATGGTTTTCTTAGCCTGCACAAGATCACGGTTAGCTCCATGCCTAATTAACCTAGCAAGGGCAAGTTCTTCCTCAGCTCATTCAATTACCTCTTCAGCCTGGTTGTACTCAGACCGTGCCATCACCTTCATGGCTTCCAGGTCATTCGAGAGTTCCTTGTTACTCTTCTGAAGAGCTATTCGTACAAAAAATACAAGTTAGAAAACCAATAGGCAAAGGAAGAAGAAAAAACATGAAACTACTCAGGTACCTTCACAGTCCCTTTTGAAGCCATCAGACTTCTCGGACGCCTCTTTCAAAGCAGCCAGGGCATCTTCTTTCCTCCACTCTGATTCACTGACTTGGGAGCAGAGGGCCTCTTCAGTGACTTGGTGTCCCTAGCGCTCTGAATCAAGCTTAGCTTGCTTGTCGGCCAGCTCTACCTTTAGGTGAGCCACCTCAGAGACCAATTTCTTCTCAACCTCGCTAGAGCCAAAGAAGCTTGAGTGGTCCTGAGAGAAGGCCTTGGATAAAGAAAAAATAAGGATAAGAAAGACAAAAGTAAAGAAGCAAGCTCAAAATCAAGAAGAAAGGGAAGAAATCATCTACCTGAAGCAACTCTCCAAATGAAGTCGCTCCCATCGACAAGTTTGCCCAAGCAGCGGACAACTCGGACAAGCGATGGGAGGCATCAAACTCTAGCACCACCTCATCCGCTAGATGCTAGTCATCTGCAAATCGACCAGCAAGGGAAGGAGATGGCGAAGAAGTCAACGCTAAGACCAGGGCCGTATCTAGGGCAGCAGAAGCCCCAACTACAGTCATAGTCGGGTACTCTACAATGGTCATGGCCTCCTCAACCCGAACAGACTCCACAGCAGGTTGCTCAACCTAGGTCACCGCCTCTCCTGCCATCGTCTCGCTGACCGTTCGCTCTGAGTCCTGACAACCAGTAAGCAAAAGGGGACCACCCACCAGCAAAGAACTTGGCTGGGGGCGAGGGGAAGGTATCGACAATGACCTATAGAATATAAAGAAACTCCTCAATAAGGAAATAGACCCAAAGCAAAAAGATAGGTGGACAAGTCAGAGTAATTTACTTAGCAGTCTTTTTCTTCATGCCAATGCCGGCGAGCCAACCAGAAGGCTGCTTGGGCGGAGGCATGGCAGTAGATAGAATATTAGCGCTTGCATGCACTAGGGCTGGTAGAACTAGTGCCATGGCTCTGGATCTAGTCATAGAGGCTTGGTAAAGCCTTGTATCTTCAGATAGAATATTAGCAAAAAGATAGGTGGACAAGTTAGAGTAATTTACTTAGCAGTCTTTTTCTTCATGCCAATGCCGGCGAGCCAACCAGAAGGCTGCTTGGGCGGAGGCATGGCAGCAGATAGAATATTAGCGCTTGCATGCACTAGGGCTGGTAGAACTAGTGCCATGGCTCTGGATCTAGTCATAGAGGCTTGGTAAAGCCTTGTATCTTCACTTCAACATTTTGTAAGACTTATACTTATTCTCTTATTTACATGGCTATGCTTACTTTGAATATATCTTGCTAGTTGAGTTTATCACTCCTTTTGTGTGTTAGTTCATAGAGCGCTTAGCCTTATAGTTTGTCGACTAGGCTATGCTCACACGATGCTCTGCCTATGAGTACACCCTGCTCCCTAGCTGTATGGCAGTTACAGGAGGTGACAGCCCCATCCATATCTATTGAGCAGGTTCTTAAATTGTAGGACCGTAGTCACGTTAGTAGAGGTATCCTTTGTGGTGCTCTCTCCTGTCTAGTGGCGTCCGAAAGTGCACAAGAGTGTGATAAATCTTAGCATAGTTGGGTATACCTTTACCATGTGATAAGAATATCATAGGAATCTATCTCACCCGTTGACCTCCCAAGTTAACTAGTTGCATATCTTTAGTGACCTATCCCATGTGTCATATTACATAAATCCTATCATTTCATATATCATTTACCCCTGCTATAGTTTAGTTGGTTTACTAAGTTAGTAGATACATGATGGTGAATTATCAGATTCTTTAACCCTTGCTTCCGTGTGGTAAAATATAAATAACGATATCTGGTTTACTCCCAGTAAAATGCTACAATGGTATGTTCTGTGCGCTTGCAGAATCCTTTATATTTTAGTTGCACTTAATTTATACCAACAAGCATTTTTGGCGCCATTGCCAGGGAAGAAATTAGCGTAAAGATTTTGATAATGATCTTGATGTCTGCTAATTTAGTGCATCACTAGCTTTAGTAGGATTACGCTTGTTCTATTGAGTTGTGGAATAGACAGGACATTAGATGTCGTTTTGACCTTTCGGCAAGTTTCCACAAGAAAAGAAAAAAGGGACACATTGAAGAACCTAGGGTGCCTGAACATTCATGATTCATCAACATTGGAACCCTGCCATCTCACAGGTTTGTGTATACATATATATTATTCTAACCATGTGCAGATTGGAGAAAAAGGTCATCGTCACAAGAATTCAAATCACATCTCAAGTGACGAACATGGATGTTGCACTAGTCACAAATCCCAAATTGTGAGTCATGGTAAGTTTGATCAATAAAGGTGAGATAGTCTTGCTCATGGACTTTAAAATTAATGGGTAGTTATCTTTTTAATTATGCATCTCACTGCATGTTTACTTTATATCATTCATGCATCCTCTCTATTTAATTTATTATGTTCTCTTATCCATTGCATGTTTAGTTCCTTGCATGCACTCATATCACCTGCATCTAAAAATAAAAATATTCCTCACCATGATCATGCTCTGTCATCTCCATTTGAGTAAATCTCTATAACGCTTTCATGTTACCTTTGTCTGCTATAGTATGCTTTGGTTTAGAAGTGCTACATATAGCCATATGGGTGCTTCTAAAGGCTTTTTAAATTAAGCATGGTGCTTAGCTTAAATAGCCTTCCTTAATCCAATTAGACATGGAGTCTAGTTTGGTTATTGAACTAAAAATTGCTAGTGTAGACAATGGTTATTTTGTCAGACTAACCCCTACAGAAAACTCTCAAATCCAATTTAGGTAAGTCAAGAGATGAACTCACTTTTAAGATGAAGTAAGGCATATGATGAACTCCAACAACTTCGCACAAAAGACATAGCTCATTCATCGTCCAAGGAAAAATTGAAAGTATCAAATATCATTCACATTGTCTTTTGCTGTAAGTTACCTTTGCCTTGAACCATGTTAAAGTGCCATAAAAAAGAGATTGTTAGAAAACATGATAAATAAAGTCTATGCTAAAATAACTCGAAAACCATCTCTTAGTTAGCATGGATGAAATTCAAATAAATAGTGGATAATAGCCCATAGTTTGAAATCATTGCAATCCTTCGGGTATGTGTCTACTAATATTTTGTAGGAAAGAAAGATATTATGATGTGCCTGTTCATGGTTTGGTTTGATAAGCCACCACTTTAGTGATGAACAAAGAAGAGACGAGTGTTATACGAAGAATCTACAACAAAAGCACTTACATAATGGAAGTGGATGAACAAAGCAGCATGTCATAAGCAGTATTGAAGACAACCTAGCATTGAGCCTTCCTAAAACTCAAGCTAGGATGCCAATGAGAAGCAAGGTGCAACTCATCTCATATTAGCCAATTAGAGATCTGCTCTCATTATTCTTGAAGACACCAGCTTGCACGTCGGCAGCAAGGACAAGGATGACATGATAGCATGCACCCTTGTGTCAACCAATCACCAATTAAGGGTTGACTATCGACCAAGCCTTGAAAGACCATGACTATTGCTGCAAGATGATGTCCCTAAGCCATTGGAGATGAAGCCTGCATGCAAATATTAATGAAGCTCCTTCCTTGATCATCAAGACAAATGGTGTATCATTAACTGAACAACTCTTCGCCATGCCACCAGAAGACAAAGACCATCAAGGAAGAACTCGAGTCTATATCTCTAATGAACATCAATTCGTCAACCAAGACTCAACAAAAAAAATCAAGAGTGGTTGATGAAAGAAGATCATGCAATTATCTGTATCCTCATCTCCTGGATTGGATAGTCGAAAGAAAAGCATAATGCAAAGGAGAGATCTTTGCTCAACGGACCTAGAATCAAGAGCCTTCTCTGACAGATTGAAGAACAGAGGATGAATAGTGTCTAAGGACATGGAGTTATAACACACTTTGAGGGATGATTCAACACTCACACTTGGCTTCAAGTGATGAGCGATAGCAAGGCTCAAGCTTCGGGGAAAAAGGCCACTGACTCCTCTAATGATGATCCAGCAATGCTCTTCCTCTTCTCAAGCCCCCGTCGCTCTGGCACGCTGGTTTGTAATTCCTCCACTCATAATTACTTTCTCTCTATAAATGTTTCTATAGATGTCATATACGCAAATCAAACTTAAGACAAAGTAAAATCAATCCTTAAGAGAAGAAGTAATGGTAAATGTTCTATGCTAAGTAAAATGTTCAAACCAACTTTTCTGTAGCATAGAATATGACCTTTAGCTCTATGACCTTGTTATTCCTTCGGATATGTGTTGTCCTCTAATACTCTATAGAGAAAAAACAATGAGTGGAGCCAAAGGTCTGGACATAAAAAAATAGTGAAGAGGGAGGGGAAAGGAGTGCAATTCTAGAAGACAAGATGCTCATGAACAAGTCAAGGAGAGAGGTGAATTGAGTAAGGCAAACTTCTAGAAGAAGGAAAGGACCACTAAAAGCATCTACTCTTCATCACAGGGTCCTCCAGTGATAAAGCTTCTATAATTAAAGTTTCACATCAAACTGCTGGACAAGCAAAGAACATGGGTGACACCTTCCTCAGAGTTACCATCTCAAGAGGTGCAAAGTTTGTACCTTCGGGATAAGATGATGCACCTAAGGAGTGAACATGACAAGAAGTCCTATTCGGAGGACTTGAATCACTGAACCGTCACCACGGAGGTAAACTTGGTAGTTATCCATATTTATTTTTTAGCATTGCATAAGTTTTTCCTTTAGCATATTTACTTATCCACATTAGCATAATCAATTCATGTTTACTTTTGCATTAGAAAAGAAAATAAAGATGTCATACATTGCATTCTAAAAAAACTAAGCCCCATGTGAATAAATTTGTTGCATCAAACCCATAAGTATATTTACCAGGGTAGCATAAAAATAAGATAAATATGCATTCATCATAGTTTTGATTCTTCTGCATAGTATATAACTAAAAGTACAAAAATAGAAAGATCCTGCTGAAGAAAGAGACTCATATGTTAAGAGGTTCTAGATGATCAAGGCTTAGAGGTTTATCACTAACACTTAGTCAGTTCCACAAGCTTTATTGTCTATTTGAGCTTCACAGAATTCAAAGGATTAAACAGACAGAAGGACAATCTGTCCCCTATAGGAGTGTTGTCTCAACCGTCATCAACATAAACACTCTGACAGAGGAAGAACATCTCCACTGCCTGTCAACTTCATCAAGCAAGACTACGTCAACATCTAGCTTGGGGGAGAGCATCCCCCATGTATCCAACTAAGTATTTTCTTACCTATCTATTTACTTATATATTTCTTCTTTGATATATGAAATAAATAAAAAGATGTATAACCTTTAGAAAGCCAAATAAATATTTCCCTTTCTATATATTTATGTATGATCTTTAAGTTTGCTAAATAAATATAGGAGAGTGTGCAAAGTTTTACCTTGCTAAAGTGAACTCATAGAATGATCTCTTACATGAAAATGATGAATAGTTGCTCTGTCATAATTCCTTTCAAGTACCTGGTTTTCAACCTTGAACTCTCCCAAGTTTTGGAACATAATTGTTCTGATCTAAGATTTGCTATGAACCTAAAACTTATGGGTAGCGAATGCTTGATCTAAGTCTAGGTAGTTGGCGGATATGATATGAAAAGGTTTGAGTTGATGTTTATCTCGTTCCTAGAGATACTAGAGTTCTAGAGAATTTATCTTTTGAAAACTACAAATATCTGCATGTTGAGTTCCTGTATGACGAGAGTTTAATTCCTATCACAGTCATATATACATGCTTACTAGATTAGGAAAGACTTTCACTTGTTAGCTTAGCTGCTTGTAAGCGTTGAGTGTGGTCAGTCTGTGTTGACCCTAGGGGATTAGTCATGCGGTTAAAATCAAGATTCATGTGCACTCCACCTACTTATGCTGCTTCTACCCTAGAAGTACGCATCTAAATATTTTCCATTAGATACAACCCAACAAGTTGTTCTGCTCCTACACTGGGAGTGAACAAAACTTTTTATCCATTGCTAGCCCCTTTTGTTTTAAGCTCTAGTATTCCATTGCTACCTCTTATCTATGTTTGTAAAAAAGATACTTGGGAATTATTCCACCGTATTCAGTTGCTTAAAAAAAGAAAAAAAAAGAGAGAGAAAAAAGGGGAGAGTGAGAAAGAAAAAATAAAGAGAGAATAAAGAGGACAAATGTCCTAACATAGAGAGATTCAGCAACCCAAGTTCTCAGCAAGGTTCTTTAAAGTTCAAGAGAGGTATAAAATTCCTTCAAGGAGCAAAAGTAGAATTAGATGTTCACCATTATTTTTCTACCCCCTATTTCCACTTACATCTTACATCCTCCATCATTTCCACTACATATCCACTCAGCCTATATTTAGGATCACACACATGCACATCTTGATTTGACTGTATGGCCAGACTTGTCCCTCTGGATCCATGGTCTGACTATGCAATAAATGTTCGCAAGTATGAATTCCTTGTCTCCCCACCTATGAGCTCCATATAAGCCTATTAGAAGTAGGGTGAGAGAGAGAAGGCATAATGTTACTATGCCTAATGCCAAAAATACAACATATCTTGAAAGAAGAGAGAAGGCACACACCATAAATGCCTTGGTAAGGATCCAAAAATACCATAGAGGAGAGACATGAGTGGGTCATACATAGGAATCTCTAAGTTTTATTTGAAAATCTTGCAAAAAAACTCCAGGATAATAGTTGATCAAAGAGTTTTAGACATGGCACTTGACTCGACCGTTTTGTCTTTCAACTACTCAAGACCCAAGTGACAGCTACAAGCCCCATGGTAAAAGGTAATATGAGTGGATTTGAAATCAGGTTAGTTCATTCCAATGCGGAGGAGAGTTATTGTTTGAACACATGTGTACTTTTGAGGCATGAAAGCATTGTAGCAACTCTTGATCCATCATTGAGTTTATCTTTGCTCAGGGATGAGCAAAGGGTAAGCTTGGGGGAGTTGTTGACGGTAGATAAGTGTCAATTTTAACCGTCAATGAAACATGAAAAAGGGCTTAAACATAATTACCACTTAGATATAGGGGGTTTACTGATAGAATTCCATGAGTTTTGGTGAATGTCTGTTTCTATAGGGTATCAGCTAAAAAGAACCAAGGAAGGCCCACATGTCAGGTTTACATAGAGATAAAAGGGCTACGAACAACTTTTCTAGAATCTGGAAGGTACGAGAAGACTCTGGAAACAAACCGGAGGCGAAACGGGCCCAGAAGCCAGGCGGCCACCCAAGGGGTAGGGGCGGGTGCCCGAGATGCAGAGCCAATCAGGAGGATCTCGTGGATCCTACCTCCATCGCCTTTGAGGATGAATAATAATCATTCATTGAGGTCGGTTTGATCTGAGGGCAGTGGTGCTTCCTAGAGGGCATTATAAGCAAGGCCCCTGGCCCCTAGAGGAGGCATCCCCCTAAACCCTAATTCATTATCTCCCAGCTGGGATTAGGTGAGAGGTGTCTCATGAAAGAATGACCTCTCTAGGGGATTAGGTCTAGCTTCTTCAATGTAGTAGATTAGTATCTTAGGAGAGAGGGTCGAGTTGGGATCTTGCTCAAGGTTCCGGATCTAGTCATGAAGGCTTGGTAAAGCCTTGTATCTTCACTTCAACATTCTATAAGACTTATACTTATTCTCTTATTTACATGGCTATGCTTACTTTGAATATATCTTGCTAGTTGAGTTTATCATTCCTTTTGTGTGCTAGTTCATAGAGCGCTTAGCCTTCTAGTTTATCGATTAGGCTAGGTAGCCGAGCCTCGTGTAAGCGTGGTGCTTACACGATGCTCTGCCTATGAGTACACCCTGCTCCCTAGCTGTATGGTAGTTACAGGAGGTGACAGCCCTGTCCAATCTATCGAGCAGGTTCTTAAATTGTAGGACCATAGTCACGTCAGTAGAGGTATCCTTTGTGGTGCTCTCTCTTGTCTAGTGGCATCCCGAAGTGCACAAGAGTGTGGTAAGTCTTAGCATAGTTGGGTATACCTTTACCATGTGATAAGAATATCATAGGAAACTACCTCACCCGTTGACCTCCCAAGTTAACTAGTTGCATATCTTTAGTGACCTATCCCATGTGTGTCATATTACATAAATCCTATCATTTCATATATCATTTACCCCTGCTATAGTTTAGTTGGTTTACTAAGTTAGTAGATACATGATGGTGAATTATTAGATTCTTTAACCCTTGCTTCCCTATGGTAAAATATAAATAATGATACCTGGTTTACTCCCGGTAAAATGTTACAATGGTATGTTCTGTGCGCTTGAGGAATCCTTCATATTGTAGTTGCACTTAATTTATACCAATAGTCGGTGATCGATCGAAAAGACTACCACAAGGCATTCCAGTTCCCTATGGCCATCGCCAGTTTACCAGAGAGATCCCCTATGGTTTTCTTAGCCTGCACAAGATCACGGTTAGCTCCACGCCTAATTAACCTAGCAAGGGCAAGTTCTTCCTCAGCACATTCAATTACCTCTTCAGCCCGGTTGTACTCAAACTGTGCCGTCACCTTCATGGCTTCCAGGTCATTCGAGAGTTCCTTGTTACTCTTCTGAAGAGCTATTCGTATAAAAAATACAAGTTAGAAAACCAATAGGTAAAGAAAGAAGAAAAAAACATGAAAGTACTCGGGTACCTTCATAGTCCCTTTTGAAGCCATCAGACTTCTCGGACGCCTCTTTCAAAGCAACCAGGGCATCTTCTTTCCTCCACTCTGATTCACTGACTTGGGAGCAGAGGGCCTCTTCAGTGACTTGGCGTCCCTAGCGCTCTGAATCAAGCTTAGCTTGCTTGCTGGCCAGCTCTACCTATAGGTGAGCCACCTCAGAGACAAATTTCTTCTCAACCTCGCTAGAGCCAAAGAAGCTTGAGTGGTCCTGAGAGAAGGCCTTGGATAAAGAAAAAATAAGGATAAGAAAGACAAAAGTAAAGAAGCAAGCTCAAAATCAAGAAGAAAGGGAAGAAAGCATCTATCTAAAGCAACTCTCCAAATGAAGCTGCTCCTATCGACAAGTTTGCCCAAGCAGCGGACAACTTGGACAAGCGATGGGCGGCATCAAACTCCTGTACCACCTCATCCGCTAGATGTTGGTCATCTGCAAATCGACCAGCAAGGGAAGGAGATGGCGAAGAAGTCGACGCTAAGACCAGGGCCATATCTAGGGCAGCAGAAGCCCCAACTACAGTCATAGTCGGGTACTCTACAATGGTCGTGGCCTCCTCAACCCGAACAGACTCCACAGCAGGTTGCTCAACCTAGGTCACCGCCTCTCCTGCCACCGCCTCGCTGACCGTCCGCTCTGAGTCCTGACAACCAGTAACCGAAAAGGGAACACCCGCTAGCGAAGAACTTGGCTGGGGGTGAGGGGAAGGCGTCGACGATGACCTACAAAATATAAAGAAACTCCTCAATAAGGAAATAGACCCAAAGCAAAAAGATAGGCAGACAAGTCAGAGTAATTTACTTAGTAGTCTTTTTATTCATGCCGATGCCAGCGAGCCAACCAGAAGGCTACTTGGGTGGAGGCATGGCAGCAGATAGAATATTAGTGCTTGCATGTGCTAGGGCTGGTAGAACTGGTGCCATGGCTCTGCCAGAACCTTGATCTGATCCCCAGCTACCAAGAAAAAGATAATAGAAGCATCAAAACAAAAAAGAAGTCAGGTCATTGCAGAAGTACCAAGGGTGGAGGTTTAAAAGGACTACTCACTATCGGGCAACAAGAGCCATGTTGTCTTCTTCATCCTCATCCTCGAATAGCTCCACCAAAGTACCATCTAAATGAATAAGAGAACTCATATAAAAAAGAAAAAGTGAGAAGAAAGGCAAAAAGCAGAATAAGAATATGCTCATCTTGGAGCATGCTACCCGTGATTTGAGTACTCAGTGAATGAGACTTCTTCAAGGCAGATGTACTAGTAGAAGAGTCGTCTACCCATGCCCGCTTCCTAGAGGACCGAGTACCTTAGGGCACAAGGTGTGGGACATAAGGCATGTACTGCAACCTGGGTTCCCCGACAGAAACCCCCAAAAGGATAACTGCAGCTCCATAGTCACTTGTCCCAGTACCATCCCCTTGACTCCTGCCTACCCTAGCTTCACCAGGGTTGTTCTCCGAAGGCAGCGGGGCAAGTCATCAAAATTTTGCCCCAAACCCTGCAAACAACCATGAAACGCACCAACAAGCTTGAGCAAGGAAAATAGCGAAGAAAAGTACTTTCAAGACAAAAACAAACTTATAGATGGAGGTGGATTCGTAGCAATGAACTCATTGACCCTTTGCAGGATGAGACTCACACCCTTCAAGATTTTTCGGAGGTGCTCCAAGATCTCCTCCTTCGTCAGCTCCTGAGTCAAACCATCTGAGATGGATCCTTGGCCCCAGCATACATGAAGCCACAACTCTCCCTTGCCTTCAAGGGTTGAACCCGGCGACAGAGGTAGCTAGCAACGATGCCAAACCTGGTCAAACCCTATTGCTTCAAAACATTAATCCATTCAAGGAATGGCTTGATCTTCTTAAGGTCTTCAGCTGACAATGGTATCTTCTCCCAATGATCATTGACGATCGGCTCGGTGTCTGAATGAACAGCAAGGGGATGCTGCACATTGCCAACGTAGAACCATTTGGTTCTCCAATCTCTCACTAAATTAACAAGAGTATACTCAAAGAACTCTTTTTGCTTGTTTTGGTGAAATTGGATACCACACCCACCAAGAATAGAAGTATTGTTAGATTTAGGGTGCGGCTTCAAAGGAAAGAAGTAGTGAAAAAGTGTAATAGAAGGGGATGCCAAGGAAGGCTTCATAGAAATGAACAAAAATAGAAAGGTGAAGAACCCTATTTGGGGTAAGATGGTTTCCAACTAAGGAATCGATGAAGAAAAGGAGAAGCTGGAAGGCACAAACCAGCACGAATAAAAGGAACAAAAAGAACAATCTCACTAGGATTGAGAGAAGGAACCCATGCTCTCCAAGCGCCTTCCACTATGCAAGATCCTGACCCTGGATCAATCCCTCATCTGCCAACTCCTTCAACTGCTCCTCCGTGGTGGAAGGAACTGGCCAGGAAGATGCTGCAGCCTTCATGGTGAGAAATTCCTTGTTCTCTATCACCTCAAGAACTTGTTCTTCGTCCACCTCAATGATCTTCTTGCTACTTGATACACTTGAGTTCTTGCCCTTTCGCATAAAACGGCAACTCTCTCCTAGAAAAGGGTGTATGCCTGATGAACGGGTGGTGGCGGACGGGCGGTGGTGGATGAGCAGTGGCGGCGCTCTGGAGAGTGATGCTAGGGTTTGCAAACGCTGGAATGTAGGAAGGCAAGAATGAAAGTGAAGACAGATGTCACACCCGGTTTCAAGGACAAAACCAGACATACACCATATGTGAAATAAAGAAGACAAATCTCACATATAGCCACAGATAAGTGTAATATCAAAAGACAAATGCTTAATATACATAACACAATAGTATAAAATATACCTTAGAGAGCAACACAGCGGAAAGACAACTCCGAACACCGGGTGCAACCTTCACTCCAGGATCAAACTAACTGGTTGATCACAAGCCTAACAATTCCAGAATCTAGAAATCTGGTACCCTTCCTGAGATGTGGGGAAATAGCAAGAGTGAGTCCATGTCAAACTCAACAAATATAACATGGGGTTCATGAAGCTCAAAAGGTTGACACTGGTCTACTGCGATAGCTTTTATTAAGTCATCTTTTAGCAGTTGAGTAGCAACAAGTTTACCATAAACCCAAATAACCTCATGATCATGTAAACAAGAATAATGTATAGCAAGAAACAATAATCATTAGTGAACATCAATATCATCAGTATTATCATTATCATCAGAGTTCATCATTTATTCTGTAAGGGTCCAAGGCCACTCGTGACCGTGAGCACGGCTGTTATAACAGTTTTACACTCTACAGAGGTTGTACACTTTCACTGTGAGTCATGATTACCCATATGCCCGGGATCGCGACTCCCAAAACACTTCCAAGGTGAGCAGGCAAGGAATCACTATGAAGCCTTTCAAAGGTTCGTCTAACAAGTTAGGGCCGCTAGGTTTCCGGAGTCAGTCCGTGTGATACACCACGCAGGGATCCACAGTCTGCTCTACCCCATTTGCGCCACAAGGGTAACCTCTAACAAGCTAGAAAAAGTCCTCTTACTGAGCTAAAGCCAGAGCCATATAGCCCTCACAGTTGTACTGTAAGTCCCAGATGTTCGCTTACAGATAAGTCCTTATGGAGAGAAACTAGAGCACCATAAAAACAACCAAATATGCTCTAGCCCTCTTGAGCCATATTGCTTTAAAGCATCATTTAAACGTTTATTGCATATATCATTAGTCAAGTTACAGATCATGGTTATTTATCTTGAGCACTAGCATAAATACTACCCAATGCAATGTCCCATGGTTGTCAAGGTACAAGATACAAAAGCTAGGGTATCCTTAATGGTAACAAGGTAGACACGTGCACATGAATTAAGTATATTAAAGATGAATAGGAAACAAGGATAATCCCATGCTATACTTGCCTTAGACACCGATCCTTCGGTAAGCTTTAATCTTCAACGTTCTTCTTCTTCTTCTTGATAACCACGTATATCTCACCGACTGGACTTGATCAATAAATCACCACACACACATCGATACAATCATACACGAAGCAAACAATAGATCTAAATTAGAACAGTACACCAAACATATGAAACAATATGTGAAAAGGTTTTAAAGATGTTCTACGCGTTACTACAAACACACAGGCGCGAAAAGCACACTAATCAGAGCTACGGTTGAAAAGATACATCTACCGAAAGATTTGCTCATAGAAGAAAATATAAAACTATTAGTTTCATGTGTTTTCATTATATAATAACATATAAAATATTTTATAAATACTATATACGGAATTAAGTCAAATTTAGATTCAAATTATGAAACTAAAGTAAAACAAATCATATTTTATTTACAAAACCCAGTTGCATAATTATTAATCAAGATATGATTTAAACTATAAAAATTTCAGAATTAGTAATATGGTAAATACTGTCACTAACACGTAGATCTCGTTGCTATGAATCTAACGCAACTCGAATGAGCTAAAACGGATCTAAAACGTAGAAGATATGATTTAAACAAGATTTACTTTATTAAAGTAATAGATTAAATCTCACATCGGAACTTAAAGATAGAAAACCTAACCAACAGTAGCACTAACAGTATAACAAGTTTGTAAAACTCTTCTACACGTTACTACGATCACATAGACATAAAGATCACGAAATTTGGATTTAAAACGTAAACGTTATGAGTTTTCTAGGATTTCCTATAGATAAATAATTACTTTAATATAAACTTGAAAATAAATTATCTCAAACCTACTGTACAGTTCTATCATTATGTAGAGCTCGCAAATATGAATCTAACGCAATTTGAATGGATCAAATCGGAGCTAAAACGAAAATTCTACAACTAAAACAATCTGAATGGCAAAACTGTAAATATCAGAAAACGTATTTTTCAATTACCGAGAGGAAATACGTTTTCAACCGATCAAAGCGTACTCTGAGCTTTACGTTTTAGGACTGCGGGTTCTATACTTAAAAACTTCAGGGTTTCTTTTGCAAAATCACCAGCGAACCGGTATCTTCTAATTCTAGCCGTTAGATTTAGATCGGACGGTCCAGATTGGATCGGGGGAAACGGGGCGGCGCTCCGGCCGGATTTGAACCCGACGGCGACTTCCCGCGGCGGCGCCATGGCCGGACTTGTGAAAATGACCAAACCGAGCACCAATCGCCAAACCGAAAGTACCAAAAGAAAGAGCACATCACCGCGACCTTACCCCGCGCGAGAATGTAGCGGAAGAGCGACCGGAAGACGACGGCTAACTCGTCAAGGCGGCGGTGGAGGTGGAGCTCCGACGGTGACCTCCCCGGAAGGTCAAGGCTAGGGTCTTAGCGGCTCAATGAGAAGCAGGGAGTCTTGCGGTTCCGTTTTATAGCCCGGAGGCGTCGCTAAGTAAGGAAGGGAGGGAGATACGCGGCGGCTTCGGATCGGAGAAGAAGGAAACGACGGCGTCCGTTTTTGGAAGGCGCCGGAGGAAGAAGAAGGAAAGGTGAAACGGTCACTGACAGGCGGGACCCACCAGTCAGCGACTCAGGCGGAAGACGCGGCCGACGCGAGCGCTCGCGCAGGTTGGGCCGGCTGACCGCGGCTCGGGCTCGGCCCAGGAGGAGAATGCGGGCGCGGGAGGAAGTGGGCTGCCGGCTGAGCTGGGCCAAAAACAAGAAGAAAGGAAATTTTTTTTTTCTTTTTCCTTTTCAATTATTTCAAAGCATTTTCAAATGATTTTGGAATCAAATTTGAATTTGAATCAAACCACTCATCTCAAAAATTCAAATGCAACAGCATGAGTGCACAAACATGTTTCTACCCTTATATTTATTTTTAAATTTATCAAAATTATTCTTATTCTAAATTTTGCATGCTTCACAAAATAAATATAAAAATCATGTTTTTCCTATTTTTCTTCTTTTCAAAATTTCAGGGTGTTACAATTCTACCCCCCTTAAGATGAATCTCGTCCCGAGATTCGGAAGATGATGACAAAAGAGATAATGTCACTTTGTCTTTATTTGATCCTCATTTTTTTCAAATTACTCTTTCGTTCAGAATCATAAGACAGTTTCTCATATCCTGACTAACTAATCTGCCTAAGCATAATCATCTCTTCTATTGAGCTCCTCCAAAGTTATTTGTTCCTCTGCTATGACTTCAGTAAACTCATGGTCCACTTTGCTATTCTCGGTGTACCTATCTTCTAATTGATCATTCTCGTCTTCCTCAGGTAAAAATCGACCACCTTGATACTCAATTATTTTCCCTGACGGTGTTGTTAAGAGCATTGTGCACCGAGTACCATGAATCACTCCTTTGTGTGCACAGAGCCATCCATTACCAAGAACCACGCGAATTTTAAGTGACTCCAACACAATGAGTGTCGCGGTGAATTTTTCCTTGTTTATGACAAGACTGACATTCGGGCATATCTGATCTGCCTGCATTTCACCCACTGGGGTTTGAACTAGCAAAGGCCTCCTCATTGGACACTTCACCATCTTGCACGTCTTTACCATGTCGGCGGAAATGAAAGAATGCGAAGCACTAGGGTCAAATAAAGCAAAAACTTGTACTGAGCTTACTTGAATATAGCCTCCCACTACTTTGGTAACTCCATGAATTTTATCCATATCCACATTGCTCAGTCTTCCATTGACATAGTTTTGCTGCGCTTGGCTTCCTTGAGCAGGCTTCTTATGGGCTTTCCTTTTTCGCTTTCGTTGTTGTGGATTCTGACTTAGTTCAGTCCCAACTTGCTCTTCAACATTGTTGTTTTGATAGTGCTCGGCTTCATCATACCCATAACATCCTTCAATGGCAGAAACATCAATCTTTTTCCACATATCAGTGCGAAACGTCATATAGGGCTCCTGAGTCATGAGACACTACACTTCCTGTCATCAAGTGACCAACATCAGCAACACGAGCAAGTATAGATGATCATAATCATGAACTATCCAAAAGGACAACTCTTGTCTCCATGGATCCAAAATTATCAACCTTGTTCACAGAATATTTTTGCTCAAAAGTGGCAACTCAATCATGGAGACTAACCAATACTTCCAACTAAAGAGTTCAATCTTAATAATCCTTCTTTACATTGGCTACCCCCCTTAAAATAAGAGACACTAAATAGGGTAGCTTTGAACCTTTTTCTTCTAGATGAGCTACTTAGCATAAAAGTGTTCTGACATCCCAATGATACTCTTGTGTATGGGTAAGAACAAGAAATCTGAAATTTCTCACGAGCAGAAAATCAGCAGTGCAGTAAAACAGCTGTAACTCTCATTCTGTTAATCCAATGAAGCTATAGTTTACACCGATAGAAAACTTATAAAATTCTCTACAACTTACTTATAGAACACACTTCCAGATTCTGCAGCTATCTTGACCGAAAACAACACATAACAGATTCTGTTCCAGGTTTCAGACAGCACAGTTGCATCGTCTTGTGATTTTTGTATCTCCCAATCCAAAATAGCTATGAGGGTAGTTCTTGCATTTAGAGAGAGATGTTGAAGTCCACTCTTGTCCATAATTCTCTCTTGATTTTTAGTCTTTCAAGAACAAAGATATAAGTTGATAAAGACAGGCTGCTCTGAAAGACTAGATATAGAAAGCAGGAGATAACCAAAACCCAGCTATTTATTTCATTAATCCTTATACCTTATACATATAAACTAAATGAAATCATGGTCAAAGCCCACGAGATCATTCCACTCATTACAAAATTCCAACTCAAACATAAACATAAGCACAAAGCAACTAAACACTTAAATGTTCATTAGCCACACATTAAGACGACTCAACTTGGCTACTAACGGTTTTATTACACGGGACATAACTCCTATTCCTTAAACATGGTGTGATTGTAGCAGTATCCAGAGTAGATAACGTCTCTTACATTCCTTATTGCTTTATATGGACATCTGAATCTCTGCATCTCTCTTTACCATTTTTTTATAACTCATATCTTAAGATGGGTCAACCTGGTATCCCTCAGGTATAGATTTAATACCCTCATACTTAATCCTTTCTCCTGAAAGTGTAGTTAGAAACACTGAACATTGGGCATACTCAATCACTCCTTTACAAGTAGATAACCAGTCTATTCCAAGGATAACATCAATGCCCATTAATTCCAAAACAATGAGGTTTACCTTAAAATTTACCCCCTTTATGTCCAGACTAACTTTTGGGCATATACGGTCTGCCTTTATTTCACCTCTTGGAGTTTCAACCATAACTGTTTTCCCCCTTGGAAGCATAAGTATGTTATGATCTTTTGCATATTGTCTAGATATGAACGAATGTGAGGCACTGGGGTCAAACAAAACCTTGGCATTTCCTGAACTTACTGGAATTGATCCAAACACGACCTCCTTAGCTCCAGGAATGGTGGAAATATCCACATGTTTCAACCTTCCATGGATGTAATTTCTCTTTAATTTATTTCCCTGCACATGCTCCTTTTGGACATCCTGTCCTGGGTCTTGCTGTTGTTGATTCTTCTGTGGGCAAGATTTGACATAATGTCCTTCCTGCTGGCAACGATAACACTTTCTCTTAGCTGGATCTTTTGTGATGTCATACTCTAAGGAACTGTTGTTTGGTATGCTGCTATCCTGCTGGCCATAAAAGTTCACCTTCGTCCCTTTGGCTTGTTTCTTAGCTTGTTTGGCCTTTCGGGGTTGATACTCCTTATAGGTAATTGTCCACCCATCTATGACTACTTCATGGGGAGTAGTTTTAGCGGGAGAGGCTTCTAACTCTTCAGGGTTTGGATTTGTTTGACAGGGGATCAGGGCTGCATGTGACAATGTAGTATAACTCGCTTGCTGATTGCTTTCCACAAGTGGTTCTAATGAGATTGCCTTTCTCTTCTTGTCCATGTTGATCGCAAAATTTGGATCCACCTTGATTTTCCCCTTATTAGACTCATTTCGAAGACAGGGAAAACCATAATGCTTACAGCAGTGACATTGTTCCTGCTCTCCAAATGCCTTATTATCAACATCTTTATTGGATTTCATATTCTTCCAAGCTTCTACTACTTGTATCTTCTCTGACCCCTTGGATATGTTGGTCTGACCTTGAGATGAGCATTGTTGAGAATTCCCATGTTGAGCCATTTCTTCTAGTAATTGGTTTTGCATCGCTAATGGTTTCTTGTCAAAAGTGAGCAAGAGCGACACAATTCAGTCCTCTTAACCTCTGAAATCCACAGTCTTCTCGTCACGAGCCGTCTAATAGACAAGGAGAAAAAGATTCAAAATAGAGACAAGGTTTTTTTTTATAATAGAACGGGGATAGAATTAAGCATAACTTTGAGAAAATAACAAAGTTAAAGAGAAGCAAGAAATAGGCAACAATGAGAACATGCTAAACGTCCAGTTCTAACTAGGCTTGCGTCCTACAGTCAGCATTGCTCCGATACCAATCTGTCACACCCGGTTTCAAGGACAAAACCAGACATACACCATATGTGAAATAAAGAAGACAAATCTCACATATAGCCACAGATAAGTGTAATATCAAAAGACAAATGCTTAATATACATAACACAATAGTATAAAATATACCTTAGAGAGCAACACAGCGGAAAGACAACTCCGAACACCGGGTGCAACCTTCACTCCAGGATCAAACTAACTGGTTGATCACAAGCCTAACAATTCCAGAATCTAGAAATCTGGTACCCTTCCTGAGATGTGGGGAAATAGCAAGAGTGAGTCCATGTCGAACTCAACAAATATAACATGGGGTTCATGAAGCTCAAAAGGTTGACACTGGTCTACTGCGATAGCTTTTATTAAGTCATCTTTTAGCAGTTGAGTAGCAACAAGTTTACCATAAACCCAAATAACCTCATGATCATGTAAACAAGAATAATGTATAGCAAGAAACAATAATCATTAGTGAACATCAATATCATCAGTATTATCATTATCATCAGAGTTCATCATTTATTCTGTAAGGGTCCAAGGCCACTCGTGACCGTGAGCACGGCTGTTATAACAGTTTTACACTCTGCAGAGGTTGTACACTTTCACTGTGAGTCATGATTACCCATATGCCCGGGATCGCGACTCCCAAAACACTTCCAAGGTGAGCAGGCAAGGAATCACTATGAAGCCTTTCAAAGGTTCGTCTAACAAGTTAGGGCCGCTAGGTTTCCGGAGTCAGTCCGTGTGATACACCACGCAGGGATCCACAGTCTGCTCTACCCCATTTGCGCCACAAGGGTAACCTCTAACAAGCTAGAAAAAGTCCTCTTACTGAGCTAAAGCCAGAGCCATATAGCCCTCACAGTTGTACTGTAAGTCCCGGATGTTCGCTTACAGATAAGTCCTTATGGAGAGAAACTAGAGCACCATAAAAACAACCAAATATGCTCTAGCCCTCTTGAGCCATATTGCTTTAAAGCATCATTTAAACGTTTATTGCATATATCATTAGTCAAGTTACAGATCATGGTTATTTATCTTGAGCACTAGCATAAATACTACCCAATGCAATGTCCCATGGTTGTCAAGGTACAAGATACAAAAGCTAGGGTATCCTTAATGGTAACAAGGTAGACACGTGCACATGAATTAAGTATATTAAAGATGAATAGGAAACAAGGATAATCCCATGCTATACTTGCCTTAGACACCGATCCTTCGGTAAGCTTTAATCTTCAACGTTCTTCTTCTTCTTCTTCTTGATAACCACGTATATCTCACCGACTGGACTTGATCAATAAATCACCACACACACATCGATACAATCATACACGAAGCAAACAATAGATCTAAATTAGAACAGTACACCAAACATATGAAACAATATGTGAAAAGGTTTTAAAGATGTTCTACGCGTTACTACAAACACACAGGCGCGAAAAGCACACTAATCAGAGCTACGGTTGAAAAGATACATCTACCGAAAGATTTGCTCATAGAAGAAAATATAAAACTATTAGTTTCATGTGTTTTCATTATATAATAACATATAAAATATTTTATAAATACTATATACGGAATTAAGTCAAATTTAGATTCAAATTATGAAACTAAAGTAAAACAAATCATATTTTATTTACAAAACCCAGTTGCATAATTATTAATCAAGATATGATTTAAACTATAAAAATTTCAGAATTAGTAATATGGTAAATACTGTCACTAACACGTAGATCTCGTTGCTATGAATCTAACGCAACTCGAATGAGCTAAAACGGATCTAAAACGTAGAAGATATGATTTAAACAAGATTTACTTTATTAAAGTAATAGATTAAATCTCACATCGGAACTTAAAGATAGAAAACCTAACCAACAGTAGCACTAACAGTATAACAAGTTTGTAAAACTCTTCTACACGTTACTACGATCACATAGACATAAAGATCATGAAATTTGGATTTAAAACGTAAACGTTATGAGTTTTCTAGGATTTCCTATAGATAAATAATTACTTTAATATAAACTTGAAAATAAATTATCTCAAACCTACTGTACAGTTCTATCATTATGTAGAGCTCGCAAATATGAATCTAACGCAATTTGAATGGATCAAATCGGAGCTAAAACGAAAATTCTACAACTAAAACAATCTGAATGGCAAAACTGTAAATATCAGAAAACGTATTTTTCAATTACCGAGACGAAATACGTTTTCAACCGATCAAAGCGTACTCTGAGCTTTACGTTTTAGGACTGCGGGTTCTATACTTAAAAACTTCAGGGTTTCTTTTGCAAAATCACCAGCGAACCGGTATCTTCTAATTCTAGCCGTTAGATTTAGATCGGACGGTCCAGATTGGATCGGGGGAAACGGGGCGGCGCTCCGGCCGGATTTGACCCCGACGGCGACTTCCCGCGGCGGCGCCATGGCCGGACTTGTGAAAATGACCAAACCGAGCACCAATCGCCAAACCGAAAGTACCAAAAGAAAGAGCACATCACCGCGACCTTACCCCGCGCGAGAATGTAGCGGAAGAGCGACCGGAAGACGACGGCTAACTCGTCAAGGCGGCGGTGGAGGTGGAGCTCCGACGGTGACCTCCCCGGAAGGTCAAGGCTAGGGTCTTAGCGGCTCAATGAGAAGCAGGGAGTCTTGCGGTTCCGTTTTATAGCCCGGAGGCGTCGCTAAGTAAGGAAGGGAGGGAGATACGCGGCGGCTTCGGATCGGAGAAGAAGGAAACGACGGCGTCCGTTTTTGGAAGGCGCCGGAGGAAGAAGAAGGAAAGGTGAAACGGTCACTGACAGGCGGGACCCACCAGTCAGCGACTCAGGCGGAAGACGCGGCCGACGCGAGCGCTCGCGCAGGTTGGGCCGGCTGACCGCGGCTCGGGCTCGGCCCAGGAGGAGAATGCGGGCGCGGGAGGAAGTGGGCTGCCGGCTGAGCTGGGCCAAAAACAAGAAGAAAGGAAATTTTTTTTTTCTTTTTCCTTTTCAATTATTTCAAAGCATTTTCAAATGATTTTGGAATCAAATTTGAATTTGAATCAAACCACTCATCTCAAAAATTCAAATGCAACAGCATGAGTGCACAAACATGTTTCTACCCTTATATTTATTTTTAAATTTATCAAAATTATTCTTATTCTAAATTTTGCATGCTTCACAAAATAAATATAAAAATCATGTTTTTCCTATTTTTCTTCTTTTCAAAATTTCAGGGTGTTACAACAGAGGAAGAAGAAGAAGGGGGCCTTTATACATTTACAACGGTAAAATACGCGGCCCAAGCAGCCCATTTGACGCAGCTAAAAGACAACGGTTTGATTTCCATCTCACATTAACTACCTGACGTGGCTGAAATGACAATGACACACCTTTTCACATGGAACAGTGCAACGGGCATATTTTGGACTTATCCATCCACAAAAATCATTGCTGAGTAGTTTCAACCCGGAACGCTTAGAAAGAACTCAACAATTGTAATATAGGCAAAGAAGTTTTACGAACAACCCAAAGATCATTCAGAAGTACTCAGGTAGACATAGAAGACAACATTCTAAGAAAAATATTCTTTCTATTATAAATATCTTCAAAAGATACAAGATTACAGACTTTACAAGACCCATCGAACTCGGTACTATGACAAACAAGGTAGCAACAAGGAACCCAGTGGATTTTGGCTCTGCAATGACTACATGCTCCTAGTTGCTACTTGGCAAAACACACTCTACTCGGCTACACTGTTTTCTTCAAAGGAAGAGCACAATGCATCCAAGATTGATGTCAACGGCACAGCGGGACAGCATGGACCAAGCGGGGCTCATAGGTATTAGTCTACCCAAGTCCGATGTGATGCTGGATCAGGTGCTGATCTACACTGAACAGTCACGAGGCAGAGTGGTAGGATCAACCCAGAGCTACTGGATGAGGGAACATATCCCACTTCACAAGACTTCTTCCATCTGCCAGATGGACTACCCAGCACAATGCCACTGAGAGATTAGTCTACCTCTAATCTCTATCACAAGACTTTTCCATCTACTACAAGAAATACAAGATTTCCAACTCATGCCCAGGGGCTGCTCTACTTCACAAACCAACATATTCATGGCTATAGACTTTAAGCTCAACGCCAGGACTTCACTGATTTGCAATAGCTTGCCAGGAGGGTATTTATAAACCTAAAAGCGGTGCACATGGACCAAATTCAATAATAGATTCAACCTGACAAACACCAGGAAAAGGTGTAGAGCAGTGATACAAAGTCATAAAGGCAAAGTGACCGCATGTGAAGACACAGTGCATACGTACATCATATCTAGACTAATATTCCAACACTATGCAACCCGTGACTATGCCGCATTTATCGCACAATGGCCACCAACCGCATACCTCTGACAGACAGATAGACTACCTGAGAATACAACAAAAGGAGCCTCTGTCCGAGTTCTTTCTACGCAAAGAACCCGAATATAGGCTCGGGGGTTGCACGATATATATCCTCAGAAAAGATTTTCAAGTTTTTCAACCCAGAATTTTCAAGACCCTCCAACATTTTGTTCCAAACAGCAAGAGCTTTGGGGGCTACACTCAGTAAATGTCCTTTTCTTTGAAACAGCGCACGTCATTCAAGGATTTTTCAGGAAAGATCACTTCAAAGTTTCTCTTCGAAAGAACCTGGACCAGTCTTGTTTCTCCAAGCAAGGCTTGAGGAAACAAGGAGGCTTTCGAGTTCAACCATGAAACCCACAGGGTTCCTCATCAGTACGAATACTAGCAGTGGGCCCTAGCTTGGCCCACCGCCTGACAGAGGAGGCATGGTGACGGACAACGCCGACTCCGAGTAGAGTAGACCGAACTAGCCAGTTTCCTAATAGAAAGTACCTTCTGTAATTAGATCAGGACACATTCTTTGAAATCCGACTAGGACTGTAATCATACCATAGCTGTCTCTCCCTACATAAAGAGAAGCTATGGGCACCCCTATAACACAATCATAACAATCAATCCAACGCAAAGGCTAACGCCGACAGGACGTAAAGGCTATTACTCAATCACGAGGGCCCGAACCAGTATAAATTGACTGTCTCTTGCATTAACCGTCGAGTTCAGCATACGTCGAAGCCTAAACAACTATCCCGGGTACCCCCGTGGCAGGCTATCGGTGGTAAAACATCGACAGTGACCTTATATCCCTAAATGTGAAGAAACTTAGGTTGGCTTCGTGTTTTTGTACCCAGTTGCAGCGGTGTGAGGCACATAAGGAGATGGTGTTAGAGGCTTGCTGCAAGCTGGAGAACGTGGCAATGCGTTTCTTCGCGTCGTCCTATGGATGTCCTTTCATTTGCATAATTGAGTTTTGATCCATTATGTTTTGTAAACTTGTTCCTGTTGTCATGGAGTGATTTACTATTATAAGGTGGTCTGATTCATCTTCTTCAAGGATGAAGCTGGATGTTCTTTCTATTATCTAAAAAGTAACTAGTATCCTCTATCCTGCAAGAAATCAAGTTGTAAGACATCATTAGTCCGACTTCCATAGTATATTCAATTTGTTTCATGTTTCGTTGACATATGACATGTTTGGTTGGCTTGACACCTAAGTTTTGCCACGAATAATGATAGACAATTGTGCCTATAACAAAAAAAAAGTGCAGCGAACAAAAATGGTTGCCACACTTTTGGTTTGGTAAAAAAAAACAGTGTCACTAACATGGAGGCACATGACGAAGAAAGTTTGACAAACCACAATATGTCGTGGAACAAAAAATATAAACCTAAGAAATTGGCAGACTAGTAGTCAACAATCCTAGTACTATATGCCAAATATGTATTAAGATTATGGAGGTGGCATAGAAACATGAAAATTTTCCATTTACTTTTTCACTCCAAAGAGCCAGCTGACATTACATAGTTCAGTCCCTGTTTTCTACTCCTCGAGTAAGGCCATTATCGATCTCTTCAAGAGATGTGTTGATTCCTTTGGGTGCTCTTATGTAAAAGAATGAGGCTCCCTACCATATATACTCGTGTAGTTGGAAAGAGTCTCTAATTGTTTCAGTTCCACGTCATTAACTAAAGGTGTTTCCTTTATGCAGCTTTGACATCGTGAACTTTTGAAATTTTGGTATTAAAATTGGGGGAGACTAACAATGCAATTATATCATGTATCTGTGAATTGTGGCGATTAATTAGTTTCAGCGTCTCATAGTTCCGTCTTCTTCTTATTCATAGTTGTAGCTGTAGTTGTTGTTGCAACTTTCTTGAATCTTCTACAGCTCACACAACTCAGCTCTTATATCTAAGAAGTCTAGATGACCATGATCTAACCGGCCGGCATCTGATCTCTCCTTTATCCATTACCCATTCTCTCTCTTCTGATTTGTCGAACGGGAATCAGAAGAGAACTAGAAAAAGCAAGAGTCCCAAACCTTATCAACATGCATGGACGACCATCTCGGTATCCTGTTGCAGCCGTCCATATATTCCATATTCTACACTAAACCGATCTGTGGTGTCGCAAGAAAGAGGCTTGGCCATTATCCAGGCACTCCGGTATCACCCACCTTTCGCCAGTCATCAGGACCGCTGCAAAATCCCTCCATTTCTGACATTGGCAATGCACATTTCCATGCCTATATAAACCAGCCTCCTCCCGTCAGTCCGTCACCAATTCTAAGCAAGTAAGCAAGCACAAGTACTCAAAGCATCTTACAAGTGGCTCTTCTAGCTCACTCGCCTACAATTAATATTTCTTCCAGCTCTTATATATTTCAAGTTCCTTTTCGCGAAGCCGATCGCGAAGATCATCTCATCTAGCAATGGACCGGGTGACAAAGCTGGCTTCTCAGCGTGCGGTGGTCATCTTCAGCACGAGCTCCTGCTGCATGTGCCACACGGTGACGCGCCTGTTCCGCGAGCTAGGGGTGAACCCGACGGTGGTGGAGCTGGACCAGGACCCCAGGGGGAAGGAGATGGACATGGCACTGGCGAGGCTGCTGGGCCCAGGGAAAAAAAAATCGGCCGGTAGAATCTGAAATTTCCGAGATATTCCGTTTACCGGCTAGGTCCGAAATTTTTCCTCTATCGTCCGAAATTTTCATATTTTTAAAATTTTTCCATCCAAATAGACGCCAAAGCCCACCCAATACTCTAACCTTAATCCATATTTAATTTTCTGTCCCCTTCTCTTCTAAGTTCAAGTTGTCACCGCCGCAACACACTTAGCACGCTCCAGCCATGTCACTGCCCTCCCTCATTGAATAAGCAATTGATAATATGTTTTATTTAGTTTTTTATGTTAGATTGTTTAGAAATGATCTATGCGCTTTCCTGAACAAAATGAGTCATTTTTTGTCTAAATTTCTTCCGAAATTTTATTTCTTTCGCCGATAAATTTCCGATATATTCGATATTCCCGTTTATCGGTGACCACCGAGATTTTTAAAATACCGGTACCGAAAACCTTGGCTGGGCCGCAACCCCGCGGTGCCGGCCGTGTTCATCGGTGGCAGGCTCGTTGGCTCCACCGACAAGGTGATGTCGCTTCACCTCAGCGGCAACCTCGTCCCGCTTCTGCGCAATGCCGGCGCACTCTGGGTGTAGCCGTGTAGCATATATAGCTCCGGCGGCTGCTCTGATGGAGTTCACCTGATATATATCCTGGAGAATGGTTGCACGTCCATGCATGCTTTCTATCAGGAGACACACGGAGGAAAGTAGTAATAATTAATTAAGCAGGCCTTTTTTCTGCACTGTAATAATGATCTATAGAGGGGTGAGTGTTGGATCAGGGCCTTTTGCGCCGTAATATAATGCATATACATATATGCACTACTATACCTCTTTTTTGTGATCCGCATCAAATGTTTCATCAGAGTATCAGAAGTATTTGATGTCAGAGGCGAATAGCATCACATTGCTGAGTTGGAAGCTATACATAGGAATCTGTCATGCCCCTCCCCTTGTTGGATTCGACCTAGTGAATGCCCAATTTGGCGGCTGGGGCTCGCTTCTGTAGCTTTAGCTACTCAACTCCCGACAGAAAACATCTCTCAATCTTTTCCAAACAAGTCAGATTCTCTAATTGACTCTGCTTAGAACTGTTCACACCCCCATACATATAACAAAAATAAACCATAAATAAACCATAAATAATAATTAAATCTAGTCACACACAAGGAATTGAAGGCGAGGGCTAGATCGTCCAGGTCCCATACGGCCAAGATATGCAACGGAGCTAGATCTAAACGGCGAGGAGGCCGACCACCAGGTCGGGAGACCAATTCAACACTAGTTCTTGGCACGAATCACCCACAAACACCTAGTATAGCGAAGATTTATACTGGCAGTTCCAAACCAATTTTCACTAGGTTTCGTTAATGTGAATGGCCAGTGAAAATTGCAAACTTGGCGTCTTCAATAGAACCGTTAGTGTAAATGGGCATACAATGGAGCAGTTGTCTTAACTCAATCACCAGTGTAAGTAAGTAAGTATACACCGACAGTTCGTTTAAGAGAATCGGTGGTTTAGTAGCGTAAACCGCCAATGAATTAGCTTATAAAATTTAAATTCCCGCCATATATTTCCATGCCAGGCAATACGTTTAATTTTAAAAATTGAAATGAACCCAAACATACATCACAGGCAATTATTTCCATGTATGACAAAAACAATATTTACTCATTCTACCACAGTCATCGACCAAGTATATATATCAAATATAGCATGCATCAAAGTTTTCAACTCATAAGTTCCATGAATTCTCTAATAATCATCTTTGTTTAGTTCTAGCCTAGCAAAATCAACAAGATCTCGATACTCTGGTTGTGCTAACTTAGAGGTAACATCATGACATTTCCCTTCAACATCCATAGTCAGTGAACTGAATAGCTTTTTTTGCATAGTACATGTTAGTAGACACTTTGTTCTCTTTGGAAGGAATTTTGCTCGAACACGAACAACTCGTTGAAGTTATCGTGAGACCAACCAAATCGAGCTTTTAGCATCAACAAACCGAAGCACATATCTCAGGGGCGGAGTCCGGTAGGGCCTCCCTACCTTGGCTCCACCGCGGATGCCCACCCCGAGTTGCCTCGGCAGCCATGGATTGATGGATGCAAGGTTGAAGAAGGTCTGATGCTGCTATTGAATTACTGAAACTGACCGCATCCGCATGAGGAAGAAGACTAGTACTGAACCGTTACTTAGCTTCATTAGGTGGCCTTTGGGCCTTGACGGGTGCCTTATGGGCTTGTGGCTTGTGTGCTGCATAGGGTCCATCGACCATCGTTCATGGACTCACTGCAGTACTTAGTGATGAAAGCGGACGGAAACGAACGGAAAATTGCTCTACCGTTTTCATTTTCATATTTTTAAACGGAAACGGGAGCGGGAGCCGGACAGCCGGGAACGAAAACGGTAGTGGGATAAACGGTAATACGAAAACGGGTAAATACGGTCAGAAAATAGACGGAAACGAACGGTAAGCGGAAACTTAAGCCGGAACATGTATGCCGCATATAAAATATATACTGCCCAGTGCCCACACATAAATACGCTCGTAGATGAATGAATTATCAGATGATGAAAGGGCAGACACTGACACACTGCTGTGAACTCTACCAAAACAAAAAGATGATGACTTTAATATATATGTGACATGTCCACACAGATGAAAAGAAAAATAAAAGCAACTCAGGCATGTGCTTTCATGGCCCAACGGCCCAACATCTCCTAAAAAAAAACAGGCCCAACAGGCCCATCCCGTATTGAAGAAAAACGGGACGAAAAACGGGATATCCCGGTTAAAAACGGGATACCGCAAATACGGACGGACAAATGCTCTACCGTTTTTGGTCCCGTTTTCGTTTACTCCGTCCCGTTTTCGGTCCCGTTTCCGTTTATCCCGGAAAAAACGAAAACGGTCGGGAAAAAACGGTATACGGTTGCGGATGAAACGGGATTCATCCCGTCCGTTTTCATCCTTGGCAGTACTGGACAGCGGACGCTTTGTCTTCGTTTTCCAGTCACGCGCAACTACGCAACGCTTTGCCTTCGGCCGCCGGCCACTCCAAATTTGTATCGCCATTCGTGAGTTCGCTACTGCCGCCGGCTGCGGATCAGTTCGCTACTTCGCCACGGTTCAATTGGGCACTTTGGCACAACGGCACGGCGGTTCGCAGTCGCAGCTCAGCACGGTAAGGCGTACAACGCTCTGGCACTTTTTCAGTTTTTCCAATTTCCATTGTTGTTTGTTTAATCTTTCGATTATGACTTAATTTGATTTTGTTAATTTTGAAGCACAGGGAATTATATTCTACTCTATTTATCTATCTACTCCTAAAAAGCCTCTAGGCGAATAGTTCACATAGGCAGAACCAAAACTATCTCCCTGCACTCCTCTCCAAAACAAATACGTCTGCAGAGTCTGCAGTACATGCAAAACAGAGATCGAAACCGAGAGGCCGATCTGTATCCTCCATGGCTCCGGCGTCATTAACATCTCTCGCAACCGTGGATGCTGCCCCGACGTGCCTGCCGCCCTGTGCTGCCACTGCATCGGCCGTGCGTGTGCCGTCCCGCGGCGCCCTGCTCCCTCAGGCCAGCTGCCGGCCAGCCACCCAACCGCCCGGCCAATCCTGCTCTGGCCACCGCCAGGCCGTGCCCCACGCGTAGGGCTGTGAGCCACCAGCCGCTGTGGGCCCACCGCCAGACCGCCGGATGGTCATTGGCCAAGCCACCTCCCTCCCCATCCTCCCTCCCCTACGACGCCGCTGGCTATGTAAACTTTATGTAACATGTGACGGTGACTGCTAAACTTGTACGATCTTGGTGTGTATGTTGGTTGGTTTGAAATCCTTCATGATTTCACGGACTAACGGGTTATACGTGCTTAAGTTTGGTAAATTATCTACTTCGGCGGAAGATTTTCTTAGTTAATCTCGTATAATCATGTTGATCCGTTACAAAAGCCAACCCTAGCTTTGGACCAAGCAAAACAAGCTGAATAGTGGACATCTCAACAAGAAATAGCTAATATCCTATCCAACTTTATCAAAGTAGGGTGATGTTTATTAGACCATGTAAATTTCACTCCACTCACATAAATTTATCTTAGTTGGAGATCTCCTATGAAGTTGTTCAAGAGATCCATCAGCTTAGGGCCCCCTTGACCTTGATTTCTTTCCCTATTGCTCCTAATCATGTTAAAATCCCCCCATGAGGATGGGTAAAGACTCACTAGCACAAAATTCCTGCAGTTCTTGGATGAATTATTCAGATAGATTGTGTTGAGCAGGACCATATATATTTAGGACCCAAAACCTATGGTTAGTTTTCCTGTTCCTTATCAACACAGCTAGGAAAAAGTGCCAATAACAAATTGTTCTAACTCAAAGTCATCAACCTTGATGCTCGTGGTGAGACCCCCTAAGTGATCCCTAGCTGGGGCCCAAATCCAACAAAAAATCTCTATTACTAGCCAATTCTTTTAATTCTTTATCAGAAAAATCTCCAAACCTTGATCCTTGCTCACTCATTCACGTCCAATACAAATCATTCACCACTCAGAGCTCATGCGGCTATGTCCTATCCTTCTGATATGAAGACCGAATCCACATATCCACGTTTGATGATTTTTATTATTTCCTAAAAATCCATTGTCGTGGGTCTTCACAAAAAACCATAGTCCCAGTGCAACACATGGCATTTACCTAGTAAAATATAAATATGGAAGATGACAGTGACTCAGATGAGTTTGAACAAGCTATCACTGCAGTTAAAGAGGAGATGGAAATGATATGGTGGACAATAAAGGACAAGTTGAAGAGGACATTGAAAATGACAGGGCAGCCGATATAGAGGTTGAACCTGATGCACAAGTTGAAGGTAGTATAACTCAGTTCAATCCGGATCACATTATCACTATTCGGGCCTTCATATACCAATTGATCAAATTTCTATCAACATTAGATCCAAAGTTATTAGAAGGGCTTTCATAGATAAGGGTCCAACTCAACCAATTGGTTATAGTTTCCCTGAACCATTGACTAAAAGATGCTTTCAGAAAAGTTGGTTTAAGCAACATTGTTGGCTTGAATATAGTGTGGCTAAGGATGTGGCTTAATGTCTGATGCTTGGCTTAATGGCTTTTTTAAAACCTTGCTTAATCACTTAACGATGTGCTACATTGAACGAGAGATATTCAAAGGAATAGAGATTGAGAATATTACAAAAGCATTCTAGAAAAAGAAAGATAGGCAAATGCAATTGCCTACATCGCCTAGAGGCAATTGAATCTTCATCGTCACTTGGTTTGTCTATCGACTTCACTTGTATCTTACTATTTATTATGTTAAATGTTTTTTATAGATTTTGTGCTCAATGATAACAACCTCTTGTGTATTTCAATAAGGGGTCGTTTAGATCCTTTCATTTGGAGGAATTGAAATCTACTTAATAAACTAGGCTATTTGGCTTGGAATTTGACATTCCACCACTTTCCAAAGTTCACATAAGCCTATCTCCAATTCTTGGGGTGGGAGATAGAAATTGATTCTATATCACCATGCTATATTTCTACTTTGCAACTTATAACACACTTTTCAACTCACTCCCCTACTGTAGACACTACTAGAAATATCCACTTCTATGACCAAAATCTTAATGACGATTTTGAAATCGTCATAGATGATCGCTTTTTATGATGAATATTTCCGTTTCATCATAGATTAGTGGTGACAATCCTCAAACCCTCCCTATCTTTGACAAAACCAGATATCATCACCAGAAACATCATAGAAGATTACAGGGTTTTGTCACAGATCACTCGCGCGACTCGTCTGTGACGATCTTCTTTAATACTATGACAAACAGGGCTTCATCACTAAACTAATTACACATTTGTGACGAACAATATTCAATCTATAATGAATGGTGCTTCATCATAGATCTGCACATGGTACTTTCTCCATCTGACATGTACCTATGGGACCTACAGTTACTCATCTGTCATGCTTGCAATTTGTCATAAAAGTCTCCGCTTGATCCTTTCTCCGTGCGATGTGTACCTGTGGGACCCGACAACTTACGTGTCACTTGTGCTTGTGGACCCTTCTTCATCTAACCAGTGGGACCCGACGACACCTTTCTCCATCTCCATCTGACCTGTGGGACCCGACGGCTTGCGTGTCACGTGTACCTGTAGGACCCTTCTCCATCTCCATCTAACCTATGGGACCCAACGGCTTGTGGATCCTTCTCCATCTAACCTATGGGACCCAATGGCTTACGTGTCACATGTACCTATGGGACCTTTCTCCATCTCTGTCTGACCTATGGGACCCAATGGCTTGCGTGTCACTTGTTGCCATCGGGGTTTAATAAATTCAAATTCAAAAAAAAACATTGAGACCTAGGAGTCAAACCTAGGACCTAGAGCAAGGAATAGATCATCTTCACCATTGCACTAGACGCCTGGTTGTGTTGACATGTCTTTGGAGACTTTATAGTAGTATATGTTCCCTGTGTGGATAGGTTGACCTCTGTATTGGATATATCCCCTGCAAGTGGAAACAAATCTGTGCCCGTTGGACTTGCGGCGGCAACGAAGGATCCCTGGTGTGCTGTGGTGGCTCAAGCGTCCGTTTGGAGGCTAGGCGACGTGTCTTCCTAGTGGAGCACAGTGGCATTAGCGTCCATGTCTGTTGTGTGCCATGGTGGAGGCAACAAATCCGATCCGTCGGTCTCCTTTCTCACCTTTTCCTATTTGCTTCACTATTTTGGTCCTTGCTTGTACTTGAGGTACACAAGAAACATTGTAGCATTGTAGATCCGGTTAGGCCAATGATGATGAAAAGAACTAGGAGGTGGCACTGGTTGAGTTTTTGCTGTTGTCTTGGTTTATGCATATGTTTAGTGTTCTTACAGTAAATACCTATGTGCAACTAGGCCTGTTAATTGTCAAGTGCTTACTTGATTATACCTATCTGTGTAGGCAAACAAACAGGCACTTCACTTCTGCCTTAAACTATTTTTTATGTCCAGTGCTTGCTTAATTCTACATTTTTGTTTCATATGCTCCAGTGCCACCAGTGAGTCCTTATGTATTTTGAACTTGTAACATATTTTTGTGCCAATGGTGTCTATATGGCTGTTGGATGTATTAGGATGCTGCTCATATGTTTGCTTTCTATGTCTTCTCCTTGTTGACAACCAAGTTATCCATTTGGTTCCAAACAAGAGGAAGGCATCGAAAGCAAATCAAAGGTTTGTGTCCATCATTCACATGACGGAGGCCACTAATTTGAAGCTGCACATGTTGCTACTGATGCCAATGATGATCACTACCACTTGTTTACTGACATTCTACTTGTGAAAACTAAGGCAACCTGTTTGGGTTGTGCATATTTGATATGAGTCGTCCCTGCTATGTTCTATTCAATGGCCATGAGCTAGGAGTTTACTACAACTAGCCTGACTGCTAGAAACAAGTTCATAGGTTTCATGGTGCTTCTTATAAAAAGTACAACTCCTATGAAGATGGAATTGTTGCCTTTAAGTCAAGAACCAACTCAAATCCACCCTTAGCTCATGATGATGACTTCTGTCTTCAAAACCTAACAACTGCTCCACCCTCTTTCTCCTTCAAAACTATTGTAATTGTAGCCTCTTAATCTTTATCTGTCTCCTATGGAAGAAGCTCTGAGCTCGTGTAGTGATTGTAAATGCGATGGTTAGACTTGATTTAGCTAGAATTCTAATGGTTACAGCTCCATTAACTGCTACTCTAGTTTGAGTTATATATATCTATGTGGTGCTACTTTAAATTTAGATGAGGTTGTACCATGCAAATTGTTAATGGTTGTTAAAGTTGCACTTTGGTATGAGTTGTGGACTTCACTGATGGATCTTTGTTGGATTATTTTCCTCTTCATTGATCTCATTACTGAGCAAGATCTCATCCTACTACCCACTAACGAAATGGAGAAGGCCCCCAACAAGAGGAATGCACTAGCCAACCTCATGGACCATGTCTATGTTGAGATCCTCCGCCGCCTCCTTGCCCGCTCCTTGTTCTATTGCAAATGTGTATATCGCTCCTAAAAATGCCTCATCTCGGACAACCATAAGTTGATGCCCCACACTATGGCTGGCTTCTTCTACGATGAAATCTATGGTCAACGAAACTTCACCAACATCATTGGTGTTTACCCCTCCTTGTCCTTCTTGCCCTTCACTATGAACAATGTAGCTGTCTCAGATTGCTGCAATGGCCTCATCCTTTGCTGGTGCCAAGGGCTAAAGGATATCGCTATGTCGTCTACAATCCGGCAACCTAGAAGTTGAAGTTACTGTGGCCTAGAATTCATTCTGTTGGTGAGGCTCGATTAGGGTTTGATCTGACAGCCTCCTCGCACTTCCATGTGTTTAAATATATGGAGGAGGATGGTCAGTGCGTGGGTGTGGACATCTACTCATCTAAAACTGCAGTATGGATCTTTAAGAAATGTAAATGGGGTGAGGAGGCTGAGTTGATATTTTTAAAATCAGCAACTATGTTTCTTAATGGTTGTCTGCACTATATTGGGTTCTGCGAGGGTTACTGTTGTATACTTGTGGTAGATATGGAGGGAAAGACATGGAGGAAAATTCCTAATAGGCCACGTGGTTTTTCACGCTCCATCCATCAAGCTCAGGGTCACTTGTGTCAATGTACTATTGGTGGTCGCAATATGTCTAAGCTTTCAATTTGGATCCTTGAAGACTATGGTACTAATAATAAATGGACATTGAAGCATACTATCAGCCTACGTAAGTTGTTTGGAAAGACTAAGAAATAATTGGGTTACTTTGATTTTGAGTCATGCTACACAGTGGTTATAGTTCACCCAGAATATAATTTGATTTTCTTTGTTGGGGTTAGGGTGGAAAGAGCCATCATTGCATATAGCATGGATAATAAAAACGTTCATGTCATCCCTACACATTACATTTAGTATGGTAGATGTGACATCCTACTAGAAATCATCAGCAGGCCTTACTATCTTCCCTATGTTCCCTTGTTCTCAGAGTTGGAGTCATTAGCAAAGTAGTAAATAAAGTTGCATTTGTTGTATCTCTCTGTCATGACATGTTTAAATGGATCAATGTTGTTTGATTGTTTATGGATATGTTAATTTCCTCTTGTATGGATGTTGTCATTATTTTGCAAGCAACTTTAAATTATTTGTAATGTAAGCTAAGGTCTGTGCAGTGTGTCAGATGTGTTCAAACCTATAGAGGTCGGACTTTCTTGCTTGTGCAGTAACCTACCAATGGCTCCTCTTTGTTCCCAAAAAAACACCAATGGATCCTCTATAGTAGTGATATATTAATCATTGCGATCTCTTCTATAAGTCCGCTTGTTTTCCTTCCTTCCCCGAGCCCTCCCATTCGCACTGCAGATCTAAAATCACTAGGAACATGTGGTTGCCTTCTCCAAACCTACTTCACTCTTAGCCACCACCATGGTGAAGGGCGAGCCTTCTGCAAAGCACGCATGAGAGGGGGATGATGCCATGCCCATGGTGAAGGAGGATGACGTTGTGTCCATGGCGAAGGAGGATGACGCCGTGCCCGTGGTGAATCAAGATAAAGCTATGGTGGATCCCTTTGGAGATAGAGACAATAGGGCCGTTAGCATCATGAGGAAGGCTTTCTTGAAGATCAGGCATGTGCTATAGAACATCGGTCTGGGCACACTCAACCTACCTTGGGAGGAAAAGGTTAGTTGTTACATCTTCATTTTTCACCAACTCATCAATGTCTTGGAAGAACTGCCAGCCTACCTGAACAAGAATCGTGCGAACAATGCTTAGTACATCCTCGCCTGCTATCGGAGCTAGATAGATGGCTTAACACTAGTGTCGCGACGTAGGGAATCAGCACTGCCTAGCACACTGAGAAGCACTGGCGCAACCTGGTTCGAGCTGATGTTGAGCAGGTGGCCAACCGCATCACTGATGATGAGGATGATGATAACGTTGATACCAATGACAAGGATGAGGATGAGGACATTGATACTAACAACTAGTAGAGGAGTAAATAAAGTTCCATTTGATGTATCTCATGTTGCATTTGATGTATCTCACATTGCATTAGATGTATCTTCCTTATGTTGAGAGTACAGAGGGAGTACATATTGTTACTCTTTCTTTATGTTGTCACTCTTCCTTATGTATCTTCCCTTATATTTTATGTCGAACGCATTCAAATGTATAGAGGTTTTGATTTGTGAAGTCTGATTTGCATGTCTATGTTTACTTTTGTTGAACTTTGTATTAGGTGGGTTAAACTCTGTTGAGCATGGTGTAGATCAGATCCTTTAGTCAATTGGTAGCCGGTTTCTAGCCCCTGATAGTTGGTTTTGCCTGCAGGTTTCTTTCTGGTTCACTTTCTGATCTGTAGTATAGTAAACATGGATAACAAAATTCATCTAATCAAGTCTCTGCGTTGATGTAATGCCTAACGGAGGAACCATATAGCTATTCAAATTTTACTGCACACACAAGAAAGTCCGAGCATCATAAATCTTATCAGGACAGACACATCTCACGGTATACAGGGAAACCTATTTTGTATGAATACTTTCGTTGAATCCCTAAAGGAAACAAATAAAATTAAAGCTAGTTGCCGTCTGTAAGCATGATTTTGGTTAGTGTCAATCGATGGAAGGGGAAAGCCACTCACGTCTAAACTACTACTACTAATACAAATGCTATGACCGAGTGCACTCCGTAGGCAATAGTTTTGCTCATAGCTCTATACTATATAGTGTCCAACGAGATCAAATGTGCCACACTTGGACTTTCTTGCAAGTGTAGTAAAATATGAGAGTGAAGCAAATGCAGAAGGAAAGCTGGACACAAGAAGTGAATTGAGAAAAAGGGTTTTGACCACCATGACACACTTAAACTTGAATGCCTAGTGCGGTTGTGATAGGTCTTTTCTGTACTTACTTCACTCCAATCCAAGCAGTTATTGATGGTAGATAAGTATCATTTTTAACCATCAACATAGCATGAGAATGATCTAAATATAAATACTATCTAGATATAGGGGTTACATTGACAGAATTCCATGAGTTTTGGTGAATATCTATTTTTGCAGGGGGTTATCAGGAAAGAACCAAATGAGGACCACATGTCAGATTTACATAGAGAGAAACCGACCATACTATGAAAAAAATATTCTAGAAGACTCGAGAAGATATTCCCCCGGAGGGGAGGGCCTAGAGGCTAGGCAACAGGGGCGGCCGCCCCTGGGCCTAGAGGCTAGGCAACAAGGGCGGCCGCCCCTGGGCCTAGGCGCCCGCCCCAACTAGGTGGCCAATCAGAGCCAACCTCGTGGATCATGCCTCCACCGCCTTTGAGAATCAATAATAATCGTTCATCAAGGTTGGTTTGATCCAAGGACTGTGGTGCTTCCTAGAGGGCTATATAAGCAAGGCCCCTAGCCCCAGGAGAAACCCTAATTCATTATTCAATTTATTCATCTCATTCCATTTAGAGAAGCCCTAGAGCGACCATCTCAATTAGATCTCTAGTTTAGCATAGCTACATAGGATTAGAACTAGAAGGAGCCAAGCATTGCTTGATTTCTGGATCTATCAAGAGAATACTTGGTAATTCTCTCCTACTTTTGTATTTGTTCTTATATTATTTATCTAGTTCATAATTTGTATGAATAAGACTTTAGTCTATTCTATCATACTGGATATGACTTTGCTCTATTTGATTATGTTCTCAATTATATTGTTCTTAGTCTACTTTGATTGTATGCTTGGCATAGTTCGATCAGACATATATTCAAGTATAGGATCGTATAGCGCTTGCTCATTGATATCATGGGTGAGTGGTAAACATTGTGTAGGCATGGTGCCTATACCGTATTTACCTGTGATTGCACCCTATATTTCGGATCATGTGGTAGATCGTGGGAGTGACAGTCCTGTTGAGTCCTTTGTAGTCCACCTCCCGAGTATAGGGCAGGCAGAGCACAACTATTACAGGAAAGTGACGGCTATGTTCTATATCTTCCTTAGTAATATCACTATGCATAGATATAACATTTTCTTGCCATGATTGCCAAGTGTAATTGCACTAATCATCGTATGCTTTGACCTTATAGTTATAATAACTTAGGATTATCTTGATAGTTCATCCTAATTCATGCTAGTGCTATATATCTAGAGTAATCTATTGAGATGTTTATCATTATATGTGGCTATGTGCTTACCAGTTATCCTTTATTATTATTCATATATATTATTTATCTTGTGACACTTACCCTATATGAGAAGATAGATAAAGACATGGTTATGCTCTCCATTAGCACATGCAGTGATGCTCATTACTCATTATCCTTAGCATCCCTTCCCAGTGGTAAAAATATAAATAACGATACCTGGATTACTCCCGGTTAAAATGCTACATCGGTATTATCTGTGCGCTTATGGATTTCATATTTATTTCAAAGGAGCATTTGCATATTTTAGTACCAGCACCTTTGGTGTCATGCTAGGGATGACAACCTAGCTTAGGTGGCATTAGAGGTATCAACAGCAGTCACAACAGTCGAGGGGTAGACTGATTGCTATGACACTTTATACTGTCCTACGAGATCAAATACGCAGTGGGCAGGCTTTCTTGTGTTCATAGTAAAAGTCAACAACTATGGCTCCTCCGTTCTGCATTAGATCAAGGTGAGACTTGTTCAAATGAACTCCTCGCTGCATGGTTCTTTCAAGTTCAACAAATTTGATCAAAGACATGAATTGGCTTCAACAAAGATCAAAGGCACTCATGAATGTTTAGCATATTGTAGTTCAGATCAAAGACAGCTTGAAAGAAATCTATAGCAAAAAGCAACCAATGGGGGCTAGACCATGCTCAACAGAGTTTAACCCACCTAATACAATGTGCAGCAAAAGTTTGCATAGACATGCAAATAAGAGTTCATATATTTGCAAGGGTGTCATACAGATCGAACATAGTCATGACTACTAGTACTACTGACACGTCCCACAGATCAAGGGTTGAGGTGGGCGTGCAGGATCTGCTCCATGTTCAGTTTTGCTAAGATGCCATTGGTGGCTGGCTAGAGGCTCTTGATGAGATGATCAATCTCATTGTCATCTGATCTCGGTGAAAAACCTTGCTCCACCACCTGGACGTTCACCGCCTCACCAAGCTGAAGCTGGGCAGCGGCCAGTGCCATGGCAGCCGCTTGACGAATGGCTTCGAACACCACAACCGCCTTGTCTTCTCGTGTCTGGGTGGCTTCCTGCTAGGCCACAACAAGTGTGGCATGCATGGCCACCAAGTCACCACGCAGCATGTCGGTGTGCAGCCTAGACGCCACAACAACGCTCGAACCTCGTGGTAATGCTTGAATAACTTATGGTATTTTTCATCACCGCCCGAACCAGAGGGCTATGTGGGGACAGATGGGCTTGGCGGCAGTGAATAGCGATAGGATGACTCTCTGCACCACTGGTGGGAAGCCCCATGACGTGGGGCGGCGCCGCCATGGAGGAATCGCTTTACAATGCAAGACAAGTTCAAGCCCAGATGATAAGGGGGAGAGCGATGAAATTTAGGAGCCAAATGATTAACCAATCTAACTGGCGCTACTTGGCATAGAATCGCCGGTGGCTACCCTCATCGGTGATCCAGCCCTGGTTCCTCGCCAACTGTTGGTATAAATTAACGCATATAAATAAATCCGCAAGCGCACGGATACTGCTGTAGCTTTCATCCGGAAGTATTCCAAGTATCGTATCCACAAGAAAACATGAGAGACTAACTATAGTCTAACTTAACTAAGGGTAGCAACAATGTTAGGATAAACATGAGCGTAGAGAGGATAACTAAGGTTCTCTAATTCTGACTTCGATAAGCTATGTCTTCTACTATTTAACTAGGGACATTACTAGGGAAAGACACCAGCAGAGGATGCTTTCCTTCGTAACTGGGTCCTACTTGGACTACAAATGGGAGGTGGACCACAAAGGACCAACGATGCTATATAGTACTCAATGAGGCTATATAGTACTAATGTCAGACACGCGATCTAGCACTGATCTAGAATGCAAGGTGCATCCACGATTAACCTAAGTCTAAGCACCATGCTTATACTCATGATTAATACTTTACTCCCTCTAGAGCAAAAATAAAGCACACAAAAAGTATCATGAACCTGAAGAACTATATAAACAAAATACTTGAATCAGAAGTTGATTACCAAAGAAATCTTTGAAGCAAGCTCAGATAGAACTTGTTGGTGTTCAGAATCATCGACAGTGAATTTCTGTGTTTGCGCGTTTAGGCTCGGATGGTGTGCAAAGAGGACACGAGGATGTATACTGGTTCGGGCAAAATGTCCCTACGTCTAGTGGTGAGCTATTTGTGTTACTTGCACCTGGGTCTGTAGTAGAGGTTATAAACAATGAAGAGAGGGATGAGCTCACGAGTCTCTGGTGAAAGTGAAGTGGAGTTGAAGTGCTCACAAAATGATAAAAAAGATCCCCCAAAGGGGCACCTAGCTTTCCCTTTTATAGGCCAAGGGAAGGGCCTGGGATACATGAGAGAGAAACAGAGAAGGAGACAGCCCTGGGGCTATGTCGCCCTTCTCCGTGGGTGGGTCCTACGGATCCTGTGGACAACAACGAAGGCATGCGTGTACTGCAGCTGTTTCTATCTTTGGCACTATAGGCGAGCATCGCCATCTTCGGTCATGATTCCCTGTCCGTCACTGGTCCTATAAGTATGCACCACCACTTGGCCGCGGTGCTCTATTCCTTCCTAGCATGCGATATGGTCGACATATCCCCTGTCTAGAGTCGCATAGGGATCGAGCAGCATAGTGCCAGTCCACCCGGCACTGTTGGGGATGTGAGTGCCTAGGTATAGGATGTGGTGGCTATTGGTCACGTTGAGATGCACCCGCCTCCTCCTTAGCGTTAGGGGCTGTAAGGTCCAAATAGGCTAGAGGGGGGGTGAATAGCCTAATTAAAACTTCTACAAGAATTACTTAACCACAAGTGTTAGTACAAAAGGTGGTGAAGCAAAATGCACTAGCTCTAACTAATTAAGCAAGCCACCTACACAAGTCTAGTACAAGGCTATCCACTAAACACAACAACAACTACAAGCTAGATACAAGTAACGCGAGAGAAGAGCTTTGAGTGATTATACCACCGTGTAGAGATGAGAAGTACCAATCAATCAATCACACAAGAGAAATCCTCGAGAAGAGAACGACGCAAGAATTTATCCCAAGGTTCACTTGCTTCCCGACAAGCTACTCCCCATTGTGGCGATACACCCACTTGTTGGTTCGCGAACAAATCGACTATCAAGAGTCGAGCCCTCGGCCGACGCCGCACAACCGCACACAAGATGGCGATCCTCTAAGCCACGAGCTCCACTAGAGTATCCAATTAGCGAACTCCCACGGGGAAGGATCAAGAACCCCTTACAACAGTTGGTGAGGGCTCCAACAATCTCCAATTGCGAGCTCAATCACCTCCGCTACTCCAAGCCGTCTACCACGTCGGGAAACATGGAAGGGTAACAAGAAATTCACAGCAACTCGAAGATCAAGTGCCTCTAGAATGCAACTCTCAAGTAATGCACTGAATCTCACTCAATCTCACTCAACATGTGCAACCAAGCAAAGAGATGAGTGGAGGGGTTGTTCTCTAGCTCAAAGGATGTCTCAAGGTCTCAAATGTGCAAGCTAGAAGCCCCCAAACCCGGCCACCATCAATTTATAGCCCCACGAGCGAATATGTCCGTTACCCCTTCACTGGGCGAGTTTTCAGATCGACCGAATGCGCCGGTCGAATAGACCGGACGCGCAGGTCACTAACCGGACCGGACACGTAGGTCCCAGTGAAACAGCGAACAGAGAGGTTCTAGTAAGCTCCCGAAGCGACCGGACGCGTCTGGTCATCACTGACCAGACTCGCTGCCGCGTCTGGTCACTTTCGCTCACGAAACTGACCAGACGCGCTGAAAGGACGCGTTCGGTCACGAGTCCGATCACAGACCACTCTCCGGTAAAACGACGATAATTCTTAGCTCTGAACTCCAATTTTGATGATCTTGGACATTTTGGAAAGCTTACTCAGAGGGATACACAACCCATATGAACACTTAATCCAAGTCACAATGGATCAAAGCAGTATTCCACTCCAAGAGCCATCCTAGTGTCCGGAGAACACCGAAAAACCTTTCTCCCTTCACCAAGTTGATCAAAATCAACTCCAACACCTTCTCCTTTGCAAATGTGCCAACACCACCAAGTGTACACCACTATGTGCATGTGTGTTAGCATTTCACAAATATTTTCAAAGGGTTATGTTAGCTCTCAACTAGATTCTAATGCATACGCTCAAGACATTGATCTAGTGGCACTTGATTCCTGAGCTAACCATGATTGCCCCTCTTGATAGTCGGCTATGTATCCTAAACCCAGTCAATCACTTCTCTACTCAGCTTAGACCGGCAAAAGGAAAACCCTATGGTTATACCTTTGCCTTGCGCTCTTAGATCCTTCTCCTTCACTTGATCATCATGTCCATCATTTTATGTGCATTCCTTCATGATCTTGCTCATCATTTCATGCACCAAATCATGTGGTCTTGTGGCCATCTCTCCATGCCATTTCCACCTCCATCACATGTTGCTTATTCCTAGCTTAATCACATTTGATCACATAACATTAGCAACTTTGGTGTCACTCAATTTCCAAAACCAAACTTGGGCTTTCAATCTCCCCCTTTTTGGTAATTGATGACAACCACCACAAAGATATGAAATGAAATTAATTTTCAATTTCGATAGTATTAGCTCCCCCTACATATGTGCTTCCATGAGTTTGGTTCAATTGTGCACATATGTATGGATTTGAATTTTGGGAGAGGTACTACTATCAAATTGATGCTAAGGTATACAGAATGGACCTTTAAAGCGTGATACCAATCGGAGTTGCCAAAATATACCATCCTTAGCACCAAAGTAGCTAGACACCACTTGTAATACATCACTTGCAAAGATCACAAACACTAAAGTACCCAGTGAGATCAACATTATAAGCAAAGGTGTCTAGATACCACTTGTAAAGCTACTCTCAATAAATCATCATTCAAGTTCTATTTCTAGCATACACCATACAATCATGAATATGAATTTAAGCTTTGCAATGCAACAATTCATCATGTTAATGCACATACAAATGCAACAAATAATTCATGAGCTTGCTCCCCCTACTCGTGTGCTCAATTTTAATTGATCCCTTTCTAATGTCATATCTTTTGCTTTCTCTCCCCCTTACTATATCTTTCTCCCCCTTACTATACCTTTGTGACTTACTTCTCCCCCTTTGCAACTTAACTTTTTATCTTTGTGACTTTTCTCTCTCCCTTTGTCAACAATCATAAAAAGGTGCCAATTTTAGTGAGAGTAAGTCAATCAATATGAGGGAGTCCAAATTATGGTTCAATCTAGATCACTTTCCTAGAATATATAATTCGGTTTGATCCAAGGACAATCTTCTTCACACCTCATAAAGTATAAGGGTTATCTTGGCCATGTTGAATTACACATCATGAGCTCATTTTCTAGATTCAAAACTAGGTTTGCAAGCCCACAAACATGTCATATGCTACCACTAGATCAAATAAACATAGAAGCGATAGTGGTACCATATATACATCGAAATCATTTGATTTTCATGAATGAGCCTATTTGTCATGCAAATATGTCTATATGTTCTAACCATGTCCTTAGCAAAGTGTGAATGGTATGCCAAACAACTTTACCTTACATTGTTGAAGGGGAGGCATGCCATATAAGAATGTGGGGGTGCACTCATTTCAAGTTGGAGAAGTCAAGTATGTTCAATTCATTCTTCAACTTGTAAAATCTTTTCTCATCAAGTGGCTTTGTGAATATGTTGGCTAATTGATCTTCAGTGCCAATGCTTTCAATGCTAATATCACCCTTTTATTGATGGTCTCTTATGAAGTGATGTCTTATGTCAATGTGCTTCGTTCTTGAATGTTGAACTGGATTTTGAGTCATCTTGATAGCACTTTCATTATCACAAAACAATGGCACATTCTTGAATTTGATTCCAAAGTCATTCAAGGTGGCCTTCATCCAAAGCAATTGTGCACAACAACTACCGGCACTAATGTATTCGGCCTCGACGGTAGATAGTGCAACACTATTTTGTTTCTTTGATGACCATGAAACAAGAGACCTTCCAAGCAATTGACAAGTGTCACTTGTGCTCATTCTATCAATCTTGCATCCACCATAGTCGGAGTCCAAATATCCAATCAACTCAAAATTAGACCTCTTTGGAAACCATAATCCAACATCATGAGTGCCCTTAAGATATCTCAATATCCTCTTGATTGCTTTTGAGTGACTTTCTCTATGTGAAGCTTGATATCTTGCACACTTGCACACACTAAACATCACATCCGGCCTAGAAGCGGTGACATATAGCAAACTTCCAATCATAGACCGGTATTGCTTTTGATCTACCATGTTGCCACTAGCATCAACACCCAATTGATCATTAGTGCCCATTGGTGTACTCATTGGCTTAGTATATTGTAATCAAAAGCATAGGCTAAAAGAATTCACATCCATTTGATATAACTTGATGTTGTGGGCACAAGCATAGGCTAAAAGAATTCTAATTGCCTCTAATCTTGCAACCGGTGCATATGTCTCACCAAAGTCAAGACCTTCAATTTGTGTGTAACCTTATGCTACCAATCTTGCTTTGTTTATCACAACTACACCATCTTGATCTTGCTTGTTTCTAAAGACCCACTTAGTACCAATCACATTGTAGTTCTTTGGCCTTTCAACAAGTTCCCAAACTTGATTTCTAGTGAAGTTGTTTAGCTCTTCATGCATGGCATTTACCCAATCGGAATCCTTCAAAGCATCTTCTATTTTCTTAGGTTCTTCAAGAGACACAAATGAGTAGTGCTCACAAAAGGATGCTAATCTTGATCTAGTTTGAACACCACTTTGAATTCCACCAATGATTTGGTCCAATAGATGATCTCTTGCAATGCTAGTAGGTTGGAGTATTAGGAGTTTGTTGCTTCCACTAGCTTGACCTTGATCTTGCACTTCATCATGAGAACCACTAGAGCTTGCTTGATTTGTATCAATTTGCACGCTTTGGTTGATCATTTGAATGTCATCATCATCATCAACTTGTCTTGGCCTAACATCACCAATATCCATGTTCTTCATTGCTTTTGCCAATTGATCTCCTCTCACATCATCAAGATTTTGAGCTTCATTTTTGTGATCCTTGGGTTTCATCAAACTCAACATCATGAACTTCTTCCAAGGTGCCATTTGTGAGATTCCAAACTATATATGGTTTGCTTGTGGTAGAATAACTAAGTAAGAACCCTTCATCACATTTCTTTTCAAACTTGCTCAATCTAGTGCCTTTCTTGAGAATATAGCATTTGCAACCAAACACTCTAAAGTATGCAATGTTTGGCTTTCTTCCATTCAATAGCTCATATGGTGTCTTCCCAAGCTTTCCATTACAATAGAGACGGTTGCTACAATAGCATGACGTGTTGATGGCTTCACTCCAAAACGAATGACTAACATTGTATTCACTTAGCATTGATCTAGCCATATCAATCAAGGTTCTATTTTTCCTTTCAACTACACCATTGGATTGAGGAGTGTATGTTGGTGAGAATTGATGTCCAATACCAAGATCATCACACAAATCTTCAATTCTTGTGTTCTTGAACTCACTATCATTGTCACTTCTAATCTTCTTGATGGTAGTCTCAAACTCATTTTGCACCCTTTTGATAAAAGATTTGAATAGATCATGTACATCACTCTTGTCATAGAGAAAGAACACCCAAGTGTATCTAGTATAGTCATCAACATTCACAAAACCATACTTGTTGCCACCAATGCTAGTGTATGTTGTTGGCCCAAACAAGTCCATGCGCAATAGCTCAAATGCCTTTGATGTCCTCATTTCACTCTTACTAGGATGTGCATTTCCAACTTGTTTGCTAGCTTGCCAAGCACTACAAGGTTTATCCTTCTCAAAGGTGACATCCTTCAAGCCTCTAACTAAGTCATGCCTCAAAAGTTTGTTCAATTGTTTCATTCCAACATGACCATGCCTTCTATGCCACAACCAACCCATACTAGATTTGCTAAGCAAGCATGAAGTCAATTGTGTCTCACTATCATTGAAGTCAACCAAGTATAAACTACCATGACTAAATCCTTTGAATATCAAATTTGATCCATCAATACTAATGACTTCAACTTCATCACTACCAAATATGCACTTGAAGCCAAGGTCACAAAGTTGTGCCACCGACAAAAGATTGAAATCCAAGCTCTCAACTAGCAATACATTAGATATGCTCATGTCATTTGAGATAGCAATTTTACCAAGCCCCTTGACCTTGCCTCTTTTATTGTTGCCGAAAGTGATAGCATCAAAACCACCATTTTGACTTGTATTAATTGATTTGAACATACATGAATCCCCGGTCATATGTTGAGTGCACCCACTATCAAGCACCCAATGCCTTCCTCTGGCTTTATAATTGACCTACAAGACAAGATCTATTCTTTTTAGGTACCCAAACTTGTTTGGGTCCTCCAAGGTTAGTGACCAAGCTCTTTGGTACCCAAATGACTTTCTTCTTTGAGCCCATCCATGGTGTACCAATGAACTTAGCATGAACACCATTAGTACCCTTGGTAAGCATATAGAAAAGAATCAAGCTTAATTGAGGATACATTAGCATTGGATTTCTTGTTCATGCAATGTTGCTCTATGTGACCAACTTGCTTGCAACTTTTGCAATAGCTACCATTGTTCTTCACAAAACAAGTCTTGTGAGGAGCAAAAGCGGCCTTGCCTTTCTTGGGGTTATAGCCCAATCCCTCTTTATAGAGAGACGCCCTTTGGCTACCCAAGCATATAAGCAAGCGGTCCTCACCACCATAAGCCTTGGCTAAGGTGTGATTTAGCTCTTTTACCTCCTTCTTGAGACTCTCATTCTCAACTATTAGTGTGGAATCACAAGTGAAACCATCACTACTAGATGAGGATGATGTGGATATGCTACATGAAGGGTTAGTAGAAGCGACAACAATAGACTTATAAAAGGATTCATCAATTATATCACATGATATGCCTATGTTGCAAGTTTTAGCTTTCTCAACATTAGTTGGCATGTTTTCACATTTTTCAACTAGAGAGGAATGAGCTTCTTCAAGCTTAGTGTGAGACTTTTGAAGCTTCTTATGGTCTACTTTTAGACTCTCATAAGATGCCCTAAGCTCATCAAGTTCTTGCATAAGGTTTTTCTTTTCCTTAGGAAGCCCTTGCACTCCTTTCTATATTCTTTGAAATGTTGAGTGCAATCTTCTAGCATAGTGATTAGTTCATCTTTAGTTAGATCATCATCATCACTATCACTATCACTAGCACTATCATGATCACTCTCATCTTCAGATGATACCTTAGCGGCCTTAACCATGAAGCATGATGGAGTGTCAAATATGGAGCTCTTCTCTTAAATAGCAATGCTAGCATGCCCCTTCTTTTTGTAGTCCTCATCATCACTTGAGGAATCATCACTATCCCATGTAGCAATATGAGAATCATTCTTCTTCTTATGAGAGCTCTCCTTCTTTTCTTGCTTCTTCTTTTGCTTCTTCCGCTCCTTCTTGATAGCATCTTCATCATCACTATCATAAGGACATTTGGCGATGAGATGGTACTTACTATGACATCTAAAGCATCTCATAGTTTGCTCATTCTTCTTAGATAAGTTCTTCCTCCTCCTTACACGATAGCCCTTCTTCTTCATGAATTTGCCAAATTGCTTGACAAAGAGAGTCATCTTCCCATCAATGTCATCACTATCACAAGAGCTTGAGTCTTCATCACTTGATGATTCAATCTTAGACTTGCCCTTGGATGTGGTGGCTTTGAATGCCACACTCTTCTTCTTCTCATCATCCTTCTTCTCACTTTCCTTCTTCTTCTTTTTGACCAACTCCTCTTTCTCATCATCTTCTCTATATGAATCATCGGTCATCACTTCTTAGAATACTTGTTGAGGAGTTGAATCTTTCAATGTTGTCCTCACAAGTACGGTGATAAACATGTCAAACCTCTTGGGTAAGCTTCTCAAGAACTTCATAGAGAATTGATTGTCCTTGACCTCCTCACCAAGTGCCTTGAGCTCATTCACAATGACTTGCAATCTATGAAACATCTCTGGCATATTCTCATCTTCTTGCATCTTGAAGCTAGAGAACTTTTCTTATAAAATGTACGCTTTGGCAGTCTTGGTGCCTTCGGTGCCCTCATAAGTCTCTTCTAGCTTTGCCCATGCATCATGAGTAATTTCAATGTTCTTCACTTGCTCAAATCTCTTGTCATCTAGTGCCTCATGAAGAGCACTAATGGCAATGTCATTGCATTGGAGCTTCTTTTCTTCCACCGGAGTTGGTGCTTCTAGATTTGCAACCTCAAATTTGGTTTCGGTGACCTTCTACACTTCTCTATTGATTGACTTGAGGTGTGCGGTCATCTTAACCTTCCAATATGCATAATTTGTGCCATCAAAGTGAGGTGCCTTCTTGGTGTTGTTGATGTGCAAACTTAATTGAGCCATTTCTTCTTCACCGTTGGTTGTTAAGCCTCAAATAAACGATGCCATGGCTCCGATACCACTTGTAAGGTCTAAATAGGCTAGAGGGGGGTGAATAGCCTAATTAAAACTTCTACAAGAATTACTTAACCACACGTGTTAGTATAAAAGGTGGCGAAGCAAAAGCACTAGCTCTAACTAATTAAGCAAGCCACCTACACAAGTCTTGTATAAGGCTATCCACTAAACACAACAACTACTACAAGCTAGATACAAGAAGTAACGCGAGAGAAGGGCTTCGAGTGATTATACTGTAACATCCCGGCCCAGGGCTTAATAGGATTAATAGGATACTCATACCAACAAAGTTGCAACTTCTTTTCCGGAAGCCCATCTCGAAAGAACTCCAAAGTTAAGCGTGCTTGGCCTGGAGCGATGGGTGACCGACCGGGAAGTTCTTCCTGGGTGCGCACGAGTGAGGACAAAGTATGCAGAAAAGACTTGTGCTGGTCTGTGAGGGCAGTCTATGTCCTAGAAAGTAGTCAGATGTAAGCGGGCCCGGCCTCGGAGAGGTGGGATGTTATAGAATGGTATCAGAGCCGACTCTCGCGGTTTCACGGGCGCGTGTGTCGCAGTTGCGCAGGCATGGTGCGCATGGCTGGTGTGGATCCATCGTGGTCACACAGCATGGCACATGCGCTGGCTCTGGACATACGGACGTGGCCAAGAGAGGACGCTCCTGGCTTGGGATTAATCGACGAGGACGTCGATCTCTTAAGGGGGTGAGGATGTAACATCCTGGCCCAGGGCTTAATAGGATTAATAGGATACTCATACCAACAAAGTTGCAACTTCTTTTCCGGAAGCCCATCTCGAAAGAACTCCAAAGTTAAGCGTGCTTGGCCTGGAGCGATGGGTGACCGACCGGGAAGTTCTTCCCGGGTGCGCACGAGTGAGGACAAAGTACGCAGAAAAGACTTGTGCTGGTCTGTGAGGGTAGTCTATGTCCTAGAAAGTAGCCAGATGTAAGCGGGCCCGGCCTCGGAGAGGTGGGACGTTACATATACCGCCGTGTAGAGATGAGAAGTACCAATTAATCAATCACACAAGAGAAATCCTCAGGAAGAGAACGACACAAGAATTTATCCCGAGGTTCACTTGCTTCTCGGCAAGCTACTCCTCGTTGTGGCGATACACCCACTTGTCGGTTCGTGAGCTAATCGACTATCAAGAGTCGAGCCCTCGGCGGGCGCCGCACAACTGCACATAAGATGGCGATCCTCCAAGCCACGAGCTCCACTAGAGTATCCAACTCGCGAACTCCCATGGGGAAGGATCAAGAACCCCTTACAACAGTTGGTGAGGGCTCCAACAATCTCCAATTGCGAGCTCAATCACCTCCACTGCTCCAAGCCGTCTACCGCGTCGGGAAACACGGAAGAGTAACAAGAAATCCGTAGTAAATCGAAGATCAAGTGCCTCTAGAATGCAACTCTCAGGTAATGCACTTGAATCTCACTCAATCTCACTCAAGATGTGCAACCAAGCAAAGAGATGAGTGGAGGGGTAATTCTCTAGCTCAAAGGATGTCTCAAGGTCTCAAATGTGCAAGCTAGAAGTCCCTAAACCCGGCCACCATCTATTTATAGCCCCACAAACGAATATGTCCGTTAACCCTTCACTGGGCGAGTTTTCGGATCGACCGGACGCGCCGGCCGAATAGACCAAACGCGCAGGTCACTAACATGCTCCAACAACTAATTTTCGCGCGTATAAACTTGTTTTGACCGGATGCACTGGTCACTAACGGGACCAGACGTGCAGGTCACAGTGAAACAACGAACAGAGAGGTTCTAGTAAGCTCCCGAAGCGACCGGACGTGTCCGGTCATCACTGACCGGACTCGCTGCCGCGTCCGGACACTTTCGCCCATGAAAAACACTGACCGGACGTGCTGACCGGACGCGCAGGTGCTGACCGGACGCGTCCGGTCACGAGTCCGGTCACAGACCACTCTCCGGTAAAACGGCGATAACTCTTAGCTCTGAACTCCGATTTCGATGATCTTGGATATTTTGGAAAGCTTACTCAGAGGGCTACACAACCCATATGAACACTTAATCCAAGTCACAATGGATCAAAGCAGTATTCCACTCCAAGAGCCATCCTAGTGTCTGGAGAACACCAAAAAACCTTTCTCCCTTCACTAAGTTGATCAAAATCAACTCCAACACCTTCTCCTTTGCAAATGTGCCAACACCACCAAGTGTACACCAGCATGTGCATGTGTGTTAGTATTTCACAAATATTTTCAAAGGGTTATGTTAGCTCTCAACTAGATCCTAATGCATATGCTCAAGACATTGATCTAGTGGCACTTGATTCCCGAGCTAATCATGATTGCCCCTCTTGATAGTTGGCTATGTATCCTAAACCCGATCAATCACTTCTCTACTCATCTTAGACCGGTAAAAGGAAAACCCTATGGTTATACCTTTGTCTTGCACTCTTAGATCCTTCTCCTTCACTTGATCATCATGTCCATCATTTTATGTGCATTCCTTCATGATCTTGCTCATCATTTCATGCACCAAATCATGTGGTCTTGTGGCCATCTCTCCATGCCATTTCCACCTCCATCTCATGTTGCTTATGCCTAGCTTAATCACACTTGATCACATAACATTAGCAACTTTGGTGTCACTCAATTTCCATAACCAAACTTGGGCTTTCAGGGGCGTGGTCCGACCATGCCCCACATTCATAATGGTTGGGGGCGGTGGGAGCCCTTATAGGGGCCCATCCCCTGCCCGAGGCTGACCTCGCATCCACTGGGTCAAGTGAGGCGATACCATTTACAAGGGGTCAGGCGAGACGGACCCCGCGTCTCTAGGGTCGGACGAGGTAGAGCCTTGCCCCTTGGGGTCGAACGCGACTGAGCCCACACCCAAGGTGTCAGGCGAGGTGAGGCCCATGCTTGGGGGGTTGGTTGAGGCAAGACTTTTCTTATGGTTGGTCAGGACAGAGTCCCACACTGAAGGGCCGGCCAGGTTCATGATTACGTTCCTGATTTGTCAAAAGGCTATCTCTTAGCGTTGTCTTCGGGCATAGGGATCATTGATACCCAACAGTAGCCCCTGAGGCCCTAGGGGATCTAAGTGCTCCCTCAGGGGCTTCTTCGGCCATCGAGATCTGCTCTTTCTATTGCTTTTGGATCATTCGGTGGGTGCGTATGAGCACAACCACTGGGTGTAGCCCCCGAGCCTTTGGAGGAGTGAGGCACTCCTTCAAAAGGCTTTCCCTATTGTTAGTCTGTGGCTGTGCTTTTTGGGTGTTCTTGCGAGTCCTGCCCCCGAGCTTCAGCGCGTTGTGGGGGTTTGATCGGTGGCCAATTGACTTTAGGTCCTTGGTGGTAGGGGCATATAGTTCCTAGATCTATCCAATCGATCCTAGGGGCTATTTGTCTTCCTTCAAGGGAGCTCCTTGGGCTAGCAGCGGTCAAGATTCGGCCGTGGGCCGGGATGTCCGTGATGCCTGGATATCTAGGTATTAGGCATAAGCAGCCCCGTTCCTCGTTACCCTTTATTTAGGGGCATTATGGGGTGGCTATCAAAACTGTTGTTAGGCCGAGCCGCATACCCTTGGGCCTTAACAGGTCATGGGAACGTTTTTGGCTCCATACCCTCTTTGTTATCGTGGTGCCAAGAGTCACGCCCAGTCCTAGGACGGGTCAAGAGATGGGGCGCAGCTTTGCGAACTACCCAATTCGGGCGTGTGGGGGAAACCAAGAGGGCGCATTGTGCCGCATCTGCTGCAATGGTTGATGTCGATGTCGGTTAGGCTCCTCGCGAGCCCTTTATAAGTCACGGCTTCCACGGTGCGTCACTGTCCATTGCCACTCTAGCCCTGACCAGTGGATTCTCAGCGCTTGCCTTCCTTCCCCGTCGCTTCATCCATGGACCATGGGAAGCGCTCCATCGGCGATGCGCCTGAGGAGAGGAGGCCCCTCTAACACCGTCTGTTCAATTGGGGGTGAGAGAGGCATCTGCCCGTTTTCGCCACTACTATTGTATGTTTCCTCCTGACTTTCACTTGTGTTTAGGGCTACATCAGACGTGAGCCCGGTCCTAGAATTAGAGCAACTTCAAGAATGCCTTGAGGCCACCTAGGCCACGCTCTAGGCTATCAAGGTGGAGATGAAGACTGTTCATGCACAATTGGCAGATGCCGATGGCTGAGTGGTCAGTAAGTATTTTTGGTGATCGCTATTTTCCTCCTTCTCGGCTCATCCGTTCTCTGACTCATGTGTGCTTTTGCTAGACTTGGAGATGGAGCTACAGACGCTCCTCCAGGCTGTGGACATCACCATTGGTTATGTGTGCGCTCGGGGTGAGCGTCTCAAGGAGTGCCTCCTTGACATTCCTAAGCGCATTAGGGACGCAGTGGAATATGGCATCCACCGCGGAGCGGGCGTTGCCTTGGTGGAAGCTCAGGTCTGGTGGGGCCACGAGCTCTACTTCTTGGTTGGCATCTTGAAAGGCGAGGGGGCGGCCGATCATGAGAGGCTCGTCGAGGATTTTGATGAGGCCGCAGATGCCGTTGCCACCGAGGTGCCCGCCGGGGAGGTCATCCCCAAGGCCCTTTAGTTTGTACCTAGGTCCTTTCTCTTATTAATAAAGACTGTCCATTTTTGTTTCCCATTGTTCGTGGGACTTTATCAAACCTGCATGTTTCGAACGACGTTTGCCGTAGTTGGACGCTTAACCCCCAAATCGATTGGGTCTTGGTTGGTTTTGATTGTTTCTTGCGATCTGAGCAGTTTTGACCCTTATTTAGAACATAAGTGTTTCTCTGTTTTCCGGAAACTTGGTACCAGATATTTTGTGAAGCTAACCCCTGTGCCCCCCACGCATAGTGGGGGTCAGACCGAAGGGTCAGGACACCCGCGGTACTCTCGTGCCTAGGTGTTTGATCCATAGTTTGTCTTCGTCCTCACATAGGGTCTCTTTTGTGGGTCCAAGCCCCTGAGCCCCTACGCGTAGCAAGGGTCCAGCCAAGGGGTTGGCCCATCTTGTGATCATTATCCGTCAAGCATTTTTTTGACAAAACAGAGGGGTTGAGCCATGCCACAATTGTCCTCGCTGGACGAATCATGGTGCTCGGTGAGTTGTTAACGGGTTAGTCCGAGTGGGGCCCCAGTTCCTGTTCATAGGGATCTGACTTGGGTTGGCTGGCGACCAACTCTAGGTTCCTGACGGCCAGTCCATATAGTTCCTGGGTCCGTCCGAACGGTCTCAGGGCGCATTGCCTTTCTTCAAGGAAAAACCATGGTCCGACTACAGTTAGGACTCGAACGTGGACTAGGATGCCTGCGGCGCTCAGGTGCCTAGGTACTAGCCGCTAGCGGGCCCATCCTTTGCCACTCCTCACGCTAGTGGTCCTCTGGAGCAGTTGTTGAACCTGTTGATGGGCAAACCTGTGAACTCCTAGGCCTTATTGGGCCATAGATCATTCTTGGCCCTGTACCCTTACTTGCCTATGGTGATTTCTGGTCTGGTGGCCGTCGATCCATTGCCTGGTGCATTCTATGAGGGGGTGGCCAGTCAATGGCATGCGCGCGCGGCGGGGCAGGAACGATGTGACTGTTTTGACATGACAGGATGACATGCAAATCTAGGCGAGCGATTTGCCTTTCGCCTCCCCCTCTTAAATACAGGGGGTTTCCCCTATTTTTCGCCACGCATGCCCCACAACCTCGCCCTCTTCGTCATCTGCACTCGCGTTTCTTGTGCTCATTTTCTTGCCGCCGTCATCCCCACCTTCGTTAGGGTTCGCCACGTGCCTTCTTCTGTCGTAGTTTAGTCCTTGCGCTGCCACCCCTATTTTTTCATGGAGCCATGGTCTCATTCTAATGTTTGCCATTCGCGCATGGAGGGCCTCATCAAGAAGGGGCCCCTCGATGCGTGGGTGACGGGGGACAAGTGGATTGTACCTGGCGACGAAGATGGGCCGGTGGTGCCCGATGGTTACGTCATCTCGTTCGTGCATATAACACCCCAAAATTTCTATTTTGGGTTGTTATTAGAAAACACTAAATAAAATGAATGATTTTAATATTGGGATAAAATTTGCCAACATTAGTTTGTATTTTCATATATTTTTATTAAAGAAAATGGTGTTTTTCTAAATATTTCTTAATTAATTTGATAGGTTTTTGTGATGTGATGTATGTTGCTTGAGTTTTGTGTTTTCGTGTGTGCTAAGTTTTAAAAATGCATTTAAATGTCGATCGATCCTTCCCGGGAATTTTCTAGAATTTTTCAGAACTTTTTCCATTCTTCCTAGAGCAAAATCCAATTTTTGGAGGCTCAAAAATCCCTTTTCGCGGCATCTAAATACTTTATTTGGATTCATCATCCCCAATCTATCTATAGAAGTTTCCCTTCAATTTTTGGGATTTCAGAAATATTTTTTTCAGGGATTTAAAATGATTTAAGTTTTTTCTAGAATTAGTTTTGAACTAAAAATGATTTTATGGAATTTCCAAAATTAATAAAAAATACCTCATTTTTTTGGAGCTTGAACCCTAGTCATATATATATGCCAGTGTTTGCCTCGTCGCGCTGATCGTATATCTAAAAACCCCATCACGAGCCGCTACTTGTAGCTCCATCCATCTCTCACCGAAGTTCGCTCCAGCTAGGTTTCCGGCGAACTCTCCAGCGAGCTTTTTCGGTCAGTTCGTCGCGTCCCGACGAATTCCGCCACCACTCGAAGGTTTGTCTCGATGTCCTCTATGCCGTCACACCATTTGTTTTACGAATCCATGTCCATTAGGTCGCGTCCCCATCCTTCCTTCTCTAACTCCAGCGAACTCCACCATGGCAGGTCTTCTTCTTTGTGTCTTCTGGCCATGGGTGTGCCCTTCTCCTCGGGCCGTAGGCCTAGACCTGCGCTGCCGCCCCACGGCCCCACAGCTAGACCTGCACCCTAGCCTCGCGCGCCCCTACGCAGCGAGCAGCAGGGCCGCCGCTGCTGCCTCGTGCGAGCTGGTGCTACCTCGTGTGGCCCTGTCCCCACATGGCCAGGCGTCACTGACCCGACGTGGTCGGGAGCCGCCCTCCGGTGTTGGATTTATTATGGGCCAAGCCCATTTTAATATTTGTATCGGATTAGAACTTGACCAAACATTGACTCGACTTATATGGTTGGACTTCATCCATCCATATTGAAAAGTTGAGAAAAGGATAAAGGCGTGCTACACGCACGCGCGCGCGCTGTCGGGCCGTTGGCGTGGGCGTGGGCGTGGGCGTGGCGAGGCGAGGCGAGGCAGGCAGGCGCTAAGCGAGTGAGGCGTGGACTGATTATTCCACTCACTCTCCATGCTAGCAGGAGTTACAACTTTCTGACTTAATCCTAGGAGTTACCATCTCTTCACTTTCCCCTCTCCTAGACTGCCTACGTGAGCCTCTTCACCTCCCTCTACGCGAAAGCATAAAACAGACAGCACCAGATCCTCCAATTCTCTCTCTCTCTCTCTCTCTCTCTCTCGGTACCTAGAACACAGAATAAAATCAGACCTCATCTTCTGTTGCAGAAAGGTTTTCCCATCTCATACCTCTGCGCACACAGATAAACGAGAGAGTAGGTGCCTCCGAAGCCCTTGCCGTCTGCGATCCCTGCTCAGGGAGTGTGTCAATTAGGTTTTTGGAGAGCGACTACGTGACTTCTTGTTCCTATTCCCAGTCAGCTTCTCGGCAGCGTCATCTTCTTCCTCTGGACGTGGATGGCAACTGCACTGCGATCACCTTCCTGCATCGACTGCGATCCATGATTTCGAGCAACGCACTATGGCGACTAGTGCGAATGGAGCCTCTGATGCCCTTGGCATGGAACCTTCTGCTAGTACATCCTATTCTCATCTCTTTGTCAATTCATAGTGTTCATGTGCTATGTTGTCTCTATTATGTTCTATATGCCATGGATGTCTGTTTATGTGATACTCATGCTTGCTGGTATGTTTAGACTATCATGCTTATATGTTTTTGATCATGATCATGGCTCATATATGATATATAACCTGGTTGTTATATTTGTTTTGTCTTATTGTGGTACATATGAACATGTTGATCATCCTTTTTGTATTCATGTGAATATATATGATGCTATGCTGCAATTGTTTATTATCATACATGTTATCACCATGCTGTTATTGTTTTTTGGAATTAAACTGAGTAGAAAATTGTCTAAATTTCTAACAATCAAAAAACCTAATTTTAGGCAATTTTCTCTCAGTGGTTTTGCTACTGCATTGAAACCCAATCAATTTGATGGAAAGAATTTCATGATTTGGCGTGCACAGATGGAATTATGGCTTACTGCGATGAATTGCTATCACGCCGCATAGGGGTGGCATGAGAACTTGGCTCCTGAGGATGAGCCTAAGTTTCGGGCTGCTGATAACCTATTCAGAGGTGCCGTGATCAGTGCTCTTCATCCCAAGTATGAAAAAAGCTACATTTCTTTTCCATCTGGCAAGGATTTATAGGATGCTCTTGAGGCAAAGTTCGGTGTCTCTGATGCTGGGAGTGAGCTGTATCTTATGGAGTAGCTGTTTGGCTACAAGATGGTTGAGAACCGTTCTGTGGTTGAATAGGCTCATGAGATTCAGGCACTGGCTAAGGAACTCGAGCTTTTTCCCTGTCCTTTACCTGACAAGTTTGTGGCCGACAGTATCATCGCTAAGCTGCCACCTTCATGGAAAGATTTTGCTACCTCTCTAAAGCATAAGAGACAAGAGTTCAATGTGGATGAACTCATTGGTACTCTTGATGTTGAGAAGAGGGCGAGAGCAAACGACAAGGGAAAAGGGGTTGAGATCTCTTCTGCAAACATGGTGCAAGAAAAAGAACTCATTTGCATTTCGTAAGAACAAGAAGAAGAACCAAAACAAGCAAGAGAACACTTCTCAGCCAGTTCAGACAACACCGTTCAAGAAAAAAAACAATAACAAGAAGAAAGGAGGCTGCTTTGTTTGTGGTAGTGAAGAGCACTAGGCAAGTGATTGCCCAGACCGCAAATTTAAGTAAGAACCTAAGTCAGCCAACATGGTTACTACTGATACTAAAGGAGGAACATCTAGGTATGGTAATCATTTACCTACTATTCTTTTAGTTTGTAATTCACCTGAGTGGTGGATGGATAGTGGTGCTAACATTCATGTATGTGTTGATGTTTCTTTATTTGCTTCCTATCAGGTCGGGAGGACTGGAGCCTTGCTGAAGGGAAATGGCTCATGTGTGCATGTGTCTTGGTGCTGGTACGGTCAATCTGAAGTTTACTTCAGGGAAGACGACAGTATTGAAGAACTTGCTACATGTGCCCTCCATCAAGAAAAATCTTGTTAGTGGTTCGATGATGTGTCGAGATGGCTACAAAATTGTCCTTGAGTCCAATAAGTGCATTGTGTCAAGACATGGTACTTTTATTAGTAAAGGATATAATTGCGGAGGTCTGTTCCGCTTGTCTCTGCTTGATATGTGTAATAAGGTTGTTAACATCGCTAATATTTCTGATGAGTCAGATTTATGGCACTCACGCTTATGTCATGTTAATTTTAGTTGTCTTGCGGTTAGCAAATATGAATTTAATCCCAAAAATTAATGTGGTCAAAAGTTCTAAGTGCCACGTGTGTGTGCAATTGAAGCAACCGCGCAAGCCTCACAAGCCTGCTGAGGCAAGGAATTTGGCACCTCTGGAACTTGTTCATTCGGATTTATACGAAATGAATGGTGATTTGACTAAAGGCGGTAAACGATACTTCATGACATTTATAGATGATTGCACCAGATTTTGCTACGTGTATTTACTTAAAACAAAAGATAAAACGTTGTATTATTTTAAGGCCTATAAAGCTGAGGTAGAAAATCAACTTGAGAAAAAAATTAAAGGGTTAAGGTCCGATCGAGGTGGAGAATATTTCTCTAGAGAATTTACTAAATTATGCATGGAACATGGTATTATTCATGAGAGGACACCGCCATACTCATTACAATCTAATGGTATAGCTGAAAGAAAAAACCGCACCCTAACTGAGTTGGTGAATGCCATGTTGGGTACTATAGGATTATCCAAGGAATGGTGGAGTGAGGCGGTTTTGATAGTGTGTCATGTCCTAAATAGAGTTCCTACAAAGAATAAAGAAATCACACCATTCAAGGAATAGGAGAAGAAGAGACTAAATCTCTCCTAGATGCGTACTTGGGGTTGCTTGGCCAAAGTGAATGTGCCTATCAACAAGAAGCGCAAACTTGGACCTAAAACTGTTGATTGTGTGTTCCTTGGTTATGCTATTCACAGCATTAGGTATAGGTTCTTAATTATAAACTCTGAGGTACCTGACATGCATGTTGGCACAATAATGAAATCTAGAGATGCTACATTTTTTTAGAATGAATTTTCCATGAAAACTACATCTAGCACAACTAGTCATGAATCTGTAATTCCCCATGAGCATGAGCATGAGATGTTCACATCGGTACAACAAATTGAGGAATGTAACACCCTAAAATTTTAAAATATTGAATTAGATGAAATTTGAAGTTAAAAGAGATTTAGTTATGAGTTTAAATAAGTTAGATAATAATTAATGGGGATTAAAATTTAAAATATTAGGTGGAATATTGGTGATGCATTCATGCTGTTGCATTTGTTTTATTGTGTGGTGTGGTTTTGGTATTTATTTGATTTGGATTCAAAATCTATTTTTAAAATGGCTTTGGAAACAAATTTAAATGAGAAAAGAAAAGAAAAAGGAAAAGGAAACCTTACCTATTGCCGCGGTCTGGAAGCCACCTACGACGGCCTACTCCCTCCCTTTCCTCGCTGATGGGCCGTCGGAGCCAAGCTCGCTTCTCCCTTTCCCTCTCGCACTTGCGTGGGCCAGCCCAGGAGCTGCAGCGGCCGCGCGCTCTCTCTCCCTTACGGCGCTAACGAGCAGACCCCGCCTGACAGCCGTGCCTTCTTCCTCTTGCCATGACCGAGCCGGATACGAAGCTGCCCCAACCAAATCGACCGAGTATCTCAGGATTTCCTACCCGAAAACATCATACTAGGTCTATAAATGTGTAGCCATGTGTCCCCTCTTCCCTTTTTTCATCTAAAATCTAAGCCAAACCACTTGAAACCGAGCCTAGAAGGTTTGAAACCCTAAGGAGTAGCTGTTGCTCGTCGTCGAGGCTTGCGGGTGGAATTGAGCCCTTCTTCTTCGTTTCGGTGAATTCGCCATCTCCTTCTCTCCCTCCCCATGCTGTTCTTTTGGTTTGTAGTGCTTTGAATCATGAGTTTGAGAAGCTTCCATGAGCTGGCAATGGCGCCGCCGCCTTCCCGAGCAGCATCCCGTCCTCGAACCGTCGTAGCCTTCCTAAACAGTGTAGATGTGTTCGAGTTGCCTTTCTCGTTCGATTGGTGTTGGTTGCGAGTCGATTGGTGGTCAGAAATAGGGAAGCTAGAGCTCTCCAGCGAGCCACGGAGGCTGGACATGGTGGCCACCGGCCGGCGCTGGCGAAGGAGACCGCGCCCCTCTCTCTTTTGCGTGAGACGATACCAGCCGTCCGTTCGTTGATCGACGATTTAGATTAGAAGATACCCCTTCGCGGGGTAAAATTTATAAAGAGCCCCTGTGCTTTCATGAAATAGAACCCGCAGTCCTTAGCGTCATTTAGGAGATACGTTTCTTTGTTCTGAAAACGTATTTCTTCTCGGTAAATCAAAAATACGTTTTCTGGTATTTACAGTTTTGCCACTAAAATTGTTTTGATCATAAAATCTTCGTTTTAACTCCGATTTGACCCGTTCAAGTTGCGTTAGGTTCATATTTATGAGATCTACATGTTAGTGTAGCTGTACAGTAGGTTTGAGAAATTTAATTTTCGAGTTTATATTAAAGTAATTATTTATCTAAAGGAAATCTTAGAAAATTCATAACTTTCACGTTTTAAATCTGAATTTCGTGATCTTTACGTCTGTGTGATCGTAGTAACGTGTAGAAGAGTTTTACAAACTTTTCATACTATTTTCCTACTGTTGGTGTACTGTTCTAACTATGTTTTTTTGTTTGCTTCGTGTATGATTGCTCGGATGATTGTGTGTTGATGTTTGATGATCGAGTATAGACAGTGAGTAGTTGTCACACCCATTTTTAAGGACAAAAATAGGATGCATAAAAGACTCATGTGCGCCCCAGGATTTGGTCGCACACATAAGTAGACAAATTACATAGTATCATCACAGTGCTTATTACATAGCGAATAAATATTTAACATATAGTCTTATACAATAAATTGTAGTAACTAATAGTAGATCTTCAGCGGAACTCCAAACATAGGGACATGATTGACTGGTTGACACCAAGACTAGTACTCATTTCGATAATCACCATCATATTCTTTATCTGTTATGGTGGAAATAGCAAGAGTGAGTCCATGTCGAACTCCGCAAATATATCATGGGGTTCATGTGGCACAAAAGGCTAGACACTGTTTAACCGCGTTTAGCTTTTAATCATCATAATACTAGCAATTGGGTAGCATCAAGGTATTCTAATTCCCAATAATGAACCAATGATCAATTGTAACAAGGATAATGAAATAGCTTTAGTCATGAACATAATAATAATAATAAACAGTAATTAATCATGATTTAACAATAATGATCAACTATTCTGTAAGAATCCCCAAGGCCGCTCATATCTGTGAGCACGGCTAGTATACCAGTTTTTAACTCTGCGCAGAGGTGTACGCTTTCACTATGAGTCATAACTTCCAAATGCATGGGTTCGTGACTCCCCAAAACACCAGAAATCATATAATGTCACTTAAAGGTTCATCTAACAAGTTAGGGCCATTAGATTCACTCGGCAGACAGATGTAGGAACCCCTTTTCAAATGGCACACTTCCTTCACGGCTATACTCATAAGACTAGAGGCTGTACTACACCCAACGTGGCAAGCCGTTCTTACGCCATTTAAGGTAACCACTAACAAGCTAGAAAAGGTCCTTTAAACAACTAAAGCCAGAGCCATATAGCCCTCACAGTTGTACTGTATGTCCCAGTTATCACTTACAGGTAAGTCCTTACGGAGAGTAACTAGAGCGTCAAACAAACAACACAACACACGCTCTAGTCCCCTATTTCAATAGTAATAAAATCATATTAATAGTTGTTTTGCTGAATCCATTATTCAAATTACAAGATCATTGTTCTTAATTAAGCACTAGCAATAGCTATCCAAATGCATAACCCACAGGTATCAAGGAATTAAGATATCAATCTCTAAGTTATAATCTCTATGGTTGTCAAGGAAGACGCATGCAAATATATGATAATTTTCAATGAATAGGTAACAAGGATGGTCCCATGTTATACTTGCCTTGATCAAAGCTTTCCTGTTGACCCGGCTGATCTGGCACAAAATAATACTCCGGATCGTCAGGAAACTGCTCACCGTCAATACTCGATCACCAAACATCATCACACAATCATCCGAGCAATCATACATGAAACAAACAAAGAAACATAATTAGAACAGTACACCAATAGTAACAAAACAGTATGAAAAGTTTGTAAAACTCTTCTACACGTTCCTACGATCACACAAACGTAAAGATCACGAAATTCGGATTTAAAACGTGAAAGTTATGAATTTTCTAAGATTTCCTATAGATAAATAAATACTTTAATATAAACTCGAAAATTAAATTTTCCAAACCTACTTTACAAATATACTAACATGTAGAGTTCGCAAATACGAACCTAACGCAACTTGAACGGGTCAAATCAGAGTTAAAACGAAGATTTTACGATCAAAACAAGTTTAGTGGCAAAACTGTAAATATTAGAAAACATATTTTTAAATTACTAAGAAGAAATACGTCTTCAAAACAAACGAACGTACTTCCTAAACAACGCTAAGGACGGCGGGTTCCATTATAGAAAAATCCAGGGACTCTTTAAGAAGTTTGCCCCGCGAAGGGGTATCTTCTATTCTAGGCCGTTGATCGGGAAACGAACGGCCCACAGCAGCCCCGGAGACGGCCCGACGGCGCTGTCGCCGGAAAACGCCAGCACGCGGCGGTGCCATTGCCGACGTCGGCAAAAACTTGCCGGATTCACAGTCCTTGTGCTATTGACCATCATTTGGCCCACGGCCGGTACCAAACGAGAGATAAACTTAGCGCGAACTCACCTAGGGCCTCAAATCGACCGATCGCAAGACGAGGATGAAAGGCAGCTCGACGGAGCGGTCGGCAATGCGGCTGCACACAAAAACGACGCATTAAAACCTAACAAAACAAGTTGAAGACACCCTTAAGCCCGCAAGTCCATGAGAATGCTACTAGAAGAGCTTAGGATGGCGGAGGAGTAACGTACTCGCCGAATTGAAGCCGACAGCGGCGTCCTAGGGCTTTTCCATGCTTGCGGCCGCGAGCTAGGGCAAACAACGCCAAAATCTTTGTAGAAAAGGGCAAACGCGTGCGGTTTACTTAAATAACCCCTCGGCACCTTGACTTGGGGAAGAATCCCGTAAAACTCGGGATTGAATTGAAGAACGCCATGCTCGACTCCGGCTCGGTCACGAGTTGGGATAGAAGACGCGGCTGACAACGGGGTGCCACCCGTCAGCGACACGAGGGAGTGGAACGCGCGCGGCCGCTGCGGCTCCTGGGCCGGCCCATGCGGACCCGAGGGAAGAGCGGGGAAAACGGCGCTCAGTTCGGCTCGGCCCAAACAAAAAGAGAGAGGGGAGAGCAGGCCGGTGAGAAGCAGGCCTCCAAGCTACCGGGCTGCATAGGTAAACCTTTTCTCTTTCTTTTTCTCATTTACATTTATTTTCTAAACCATTTAATTTGATTTTCAAATCCAAATAAATTAAAATAAAAATCACACCACATTATAAAACAAATGCAACAGCATGAATGCATCATCAAATATTCCACCTATTATTTTTAAATTTTATCCCCTTAAATATTATCTAAATCATTTAAACTCATATCTAATTTTCTTTTAACTCCAAATTTCTTCTAATTCAAACTTTTAAGATTTTTAGGTGTTACAAATTCTACCCCCTTAAAAGAATCTCATCCTCTAGATTGGACTGCTTACTCAAATAACTACGGATATGATTTCCTTAATTCATCCTCTCTTTCCTAGGTTGCCTCTGCCTCTAAATACCGATTCCACTGGACTTTGCACATCTTAATAACTCGACTTCGAGTAACCCTTTCAGCAGTTTCTAAAATCTTAATTGGAAACTCTTCATATGTAAGATCCTCCTTAACAGTCAATTCATCCAAAGGTATTTGCTCCTCAGGCACACGTAAACACTTCTTGAGTTGAGAAACATGAAACACATCATGTACTCCAGACAAATTTTCAGGCAACTCTAATTGATAAGCAGCCTCACCACGTCTATCAATAACCTTAAATGGCCCAACATACCTTGGTGCTAACTTGCCTTTCATGTTAAACCTCCTCACACTTCTCATTGGTGACACCTTCAAATAAACATAATCACCTACCTCAAAAAACTAAGTCTCTTCTCCGATTGTCAGCATAACTCTTCTGACGAGATTGCGCTACTCTCAAATTTTCACGAATCACTCTCACTTGATCCTCTGCGTTTCTAAGAACATCTGTACCAAATACCTGAGACTCACCCGTCTGATCCCAAAACAATGGAGTTCTACACTTACGTCCATATAAAGCTTCAAATAAACATAATCACCTACCTAAAAAACTAAGTCTCTTCTCCGATTGTCAGCATAACTCTTCTGATGAGATTGCGCTACTCTCAAATTTTCATGAATCGCTCTCACTTGATCCTCTACGTTTCTAAGAACATCTGTACCAAATACCTAAGACTCACCCGTCTGATCCCAAAACAATGGAGTTCTACACTTACGTCCATATAAAGCTTCAAACGGTGCCATCTTAAGACTTTGTTGATAACTATTGTTATAAGAAAATTCTGCATAAGGCAAACTCTTATCCCAACTAGTTCCATATTGCAATGCACAAGCTCTCAACATGTCTTCTAATATCTGGTTGGTCCTTTCAGTCTGCCCATCTATCTGTGGATGATATGCTGTACTAAAATTCAACTTTGTACCTAAAGATTCATGTACAGCCTTCCAAAAATGTGATGTAAACTACGAACCTCGATTAGACACAATCTTCTTTGGAACTCCATGTAAACATACGATCCTCTCCATATACAACTCTGTTAATCTTGGTCCATGGTAAGTAGTCTTGACTAGTATAAAATGAGCAACCTTAGTTAACCGATCTACTATCACCCAAATAGAATCATAACCTCTCTGAGTATGAGGTAACCCCACTATAAAGTCCATACCTACTTTCTCCCACTTCCATTCAGGAATCTTCATTGGTTGCAATAATCCAGCTAGTCTCTGATGTTCAGCTTTCACTCTTTGACAAGTGTCACACACTGCCACATACTCAGCTACATCTTGTTTCAGTCCAACCCACCAGTACTTCTGTTTTAGATCCAGATACATCTTAGTACTTCCAGGATGAATAGAATAAGCTGACTCATGCGCTTCACGAAGGATTCCCTGCCTAATGGACTGATCCTCAGGTACACACAACCTCTTTCCAAACCACAAAATCCCATTATCATCCATTTGGAACCCTGGTGACTTACCAATCACTATATCCTCTGCTATCTTCTTTAATTTCTCATCCTTCAACTGACCCTTGTATATTTCTTGCTCTAATGTAGATTCTATCACTAATTCCATTGTATTAGCAACAATTCCCAAATTCAAATATGCAAATTCGGCACACAACTCATTCGTCATGGACAACATTTGCATCTCATTAACATAACTCTTCCTGCTAAGAGCATCAACTACTACATTAGCCTTACCAGGATGATAGTGTATCTCTAGATCATAGTCCTTAATCAACTCCAACCATCTACGTTGCCTCAAGTTTAGATCAGACTATGTGAAAATATACATCAAACTCTTATGATCAGTGTATATATCACTCTTATGTCCAATCAAATAATGTCTCCAAATTTTCAAAGCATGAACTACAACTGCTAACTCCAAATCATGAGTAGGATAATTCAGCTCATGCTTTCTCAACTGCCTAGATGCATAGGCAACAACTCTACCTTCTTGTATAAGGACACACCCCAAACCTTGACAAGAAACATCACAATAAATAGAAAACTTCTTACTTAAATCTGGCAATACCAAGACAGGTGCAGTAGTCAATCTCTCCTTCAATTCTTCAAAACTAGCTTGACATTGATCAGACCATACAAACTTGGCATTCTTCTCTAACAGAGATGTCATAGGTTTAGCAAGTTTGGAAAACCCTTCAATAAATCGTCTGTAATATCCAGCTAAACCCAAGAAACTACGAATCTCTCCCACATCAGTAGGTGGCTTCCAATTCAAAACATCCTTTACTTTGCCTGGATCTACTGATATTCCTCCATTAGAGACAATATGACCTAAAAAAGAGACTTCCTTCAACCAAAACTCACACTTACTTCGCTTAGCATACAACTTATGCTCTCTGAGTTTCTGCAACACCAACCTCAGATGTTCAACATGCTCTTTCTTTGTCTTGGAAAATACCAATATATCATCAATAAATACCACCACAAACTTATCGAGGTACTCCATAAACACCTTATTCATCATATACATAAAGTAGGCAGGTGCATTGTTCAACCAAACGACAAAACCATATACTCATACAAACCATATCTCGTAGTAAAAGCTGTCTTTGGGATATCAGAGGCACGAATCTTCAACTGATGATAACCAGATCGCAAATCAATCTTAGAGAACACAAAAGCACCTCTCAACTGGTCAAACAAATCATCAATTCTGGGCAAAGGATACTTGTTCTTGATGGTTACTTCATTAAGCGACCGATAATCCACACACATTCTCTGACTACCATCTTTCTTATCAACAAATATAACTGGCGCACCACAAGGTGACGAACTAGGACGAATAAAACCCTTATCTTGTAATTCCTTAATTTGCTTCTTAAGTTCTTCTAATACATCTACTCCCATTCTATATGGTCATTTAGCTATGGGTGCAGTTCCAGGTAATAATTCAATAAGAAATTCAATGTCTCGGTCAGGTGGCATACCTGGCAAATCATCGGAAAAAACATCTAAAAAATCATTGATAACTGGATCCTCTTTACTAGCATCATCAGCAAGCTGATTCACTACAGCTGTTGGTTGCTTCTGCACTGCTACATCCACACTGATTTTCTCTCCATTAGGTGCATTCACAACTACTACCTTCTGCTGACACTGAATCACTGCCTGATTTTGTTTCATCCAATCCATTCCTAACATCACATCAATACCAGATGTCCTCAACACTATGGGAGTTATCTTAAACTCTACCCCTCTTAAAACCATACTAACTGGAAGACATCTATTAGTGGTTTGCATGGTACCCCCAGGTGAATTTACTAAGAGAGGTTCTTTCATGGCAAGCATGGGTACACTATGCATCTTAACAAAAATGTTTGAAATAAAGGTATGTGAAGCTCCAGAATCAAAAAGAATGATTGCAGGGGTAGAATGAACATTGAACGTACCAAGCATTACTTCAGGCTCCGTCTACGCTGTTTCAGTAGACACATGATTAACCTTTCCAGTATTGGATGACCTCTGTCCCTGCGGTGTCTATTGATTCTGCTTCTTGGGACAATGATTAGCATAGTGTCTAGGTTCTCCACAGTGATAACACAAATTAGGAGTACTAGGTGCATTGGTCTTTATTGGAGTAGAGTTGGAATTACCCTGGCGTGGAGTTTGCTGATCACTCTGCTGTTGAAATTGTCTGTTTTGCTGATACTGGGGTCATTGTTGAAAATGATTACTCTACCTATTCTGAGACCACTGTTGATTTGAATTGTGGTTCCACTGACTGACTGGTCCCTGGAATTTTGAATGAAACCCATGCTGAGAATTTGTACGTTGGTGATTACTATTCCCAACACCTTGTCCTTTCATCTTCCTTTTTCTGTCCATCTCTTGACGTTCATTATCCAGCACAATAGCCTTATTCACAAGTTCCTGGAAACTAGCATAATTATTACCCTTTAACTGCAAACGAAGATCATAATAAATTCCCTTGAGAAAGAGACGCTGCTTATATGCATCTTCCCTCACTTCATTGGGAGCATAACGAGCCAATTGCGTGAACTTGTCATGATACTCACTGACACTCATCTGTCCCATCCTGAGATTTCTGAATTCTTCCTACTTCAGCTCAATTACGCCTTCTAGAATATGGCGAGCTCTAAAATCTCTAACAAATTCATTCCAAGTGACAGGAGGAGCATTATCAGGACATGCAACTTGATATGACTCCCACCAAGTCTGAGCTGTTCCTTGTAACTGGCCAGATGCATATAACACTTTTTTCTAGATCATTACATTGAGCAATGTTCAACTGTTTCTCTACCGCTCACACCCAATCATCCGCCTCCAATGGATCAGCAGCATGAGAGAACACTGGAGGACGTCCTTTCAAAAATTCACCACGCTTGTCTCTCACATGAACAGGTGGCGGTCCTCCTGCAGGGGGATTGTTCTGCAGGTGCTGCATAAATATCTGCATCATCTGATTCTGTGTATTCATGAGTTCCTCCATAGTAATGGGTGGGTTAGCACCTCCACGACCTCTGCCACGACCTCTGGCTGCCATCTGTTTTCAAAGCACCAAAGACGAAACTCAATATTATCCTAGATGATATATACCATAGATAAGTAAATCTGAATTCTCTGGGCGAATTTCAATTTCATCAACTCAGTAAATCTGCCATATCTCGAGTTACAGAAATCCAATTAAAGTGATCTTTACATGGTTGGAAAGCTTATGAAATTATCTACAACTTTTATTAACATCACTTTTCCAAATTCTGTCGATAGATTAATAAAAAACTGAGCTTAACCGAAACTATTTCAGAATTCCAGACTGCGCAGTGACCCTAACTTGGAACAGGTATATCTCATAGGCCATAATAGATAAAAAGATGATTCTTGCGGGGTTGAAAATTTACAGAAGTCTAATTATTCCTAGTAAAATTTCATAAATTTCTCATGAACAGATTTTTAGTTATTCCCGAATCATCCCAGACTAGTCCAGAAATCAGCAAAGGACAGAACCAAGTTTACCCCGAATCCCAACTAACTAATCATGTTCAAACTAATTATTCTTAACAATGGAACTTGTAGACATGTCCACAAAGTTCCAGCACTCATTACAAAGATCCAAATCACACATTGTCATAATAACAATCCATCAAACACACAATTGTTCACACCACTTACTAATCCTCGACATTACCGAACTCAAACTAACTCGCAACTAATATCGTTCCTATTACATAGGGGATTCCAAATTTTAATTGAGCTTCTCATAATTCTTGGGAAGCCCTAGTGCAGCCCTTAATTCGTCGATCTCCTTATAAGCTTGCTCTTTATGTTTCTTTTCCTTTAGCAGCTCATCCTTCAAATCCGCCTCATGAAGAGCCAACTCACGAACTAGTCCCACTGTGGCTTGTAATGTCAAGGATGAATCATCAGCTAGCGACATGGTCCAAACTCCCTTGTCATGTAAAAGACAGGGAAAATGCCGGAGTGCACCCTGCAACGTCTTGTCCGAGCGAAGACCATGGTAGTAGACAAACACATTATAGGCGACATCTTCTATACTTGTTTCTATAGTTGCCCGGCTTACTCGGGTGATGAACTTTGACTCCACCTTAGGCACCTTAGTGGTAGAATCCATTGTCTTGACCCATAGCTCAGTCTCCTAGTAAGAACCCATCAATGGATGATTATACTCCTTGCAGTGATACTCCAACGTAGCTTCCCAATTGTAGTAATAATTATCCAAAGTTCTAGTAAGCATGTCATGGAAGAAAACATCAGCTTTAGGAACCATGAGGTGATGCTTCATAGTCCATCCCATGACTGAATTCTCCTTTAAGGTATATTCCACTCTTGATTCGGCATCCGATATCTCTTGATCACCATCAATAAGAGGTTCCTGAGGTTTGAAGCGACCAACGTACTGAGCAGCGGACATACGAGGATGAGGAAACATCTACGAGAATTTTGACATATATTAGATAGAATCAATATATTTTCACAATAGAATAAGATAGAAGAAGCATAATAATTTAGCAATTATCAAGGTTAAAGAATTAAGCATGAAATAAGTGAAGCATAGACACTAATGACGACCATTCTACCTAGGCTTGCGTCCTACAGTCAACACGGCTCCGATACCAATTTGTCACACCCATTTTTAAGGACAAAAATAGGATGCATAAAAGACTCATGTGCACCCCAGGATTTGGTCGCACACATAAGTAGACAAATTACATAGTATCATCACAGTGCTTATTACATAGCAAATAAATATTTAACACATAGTCTTATACAATAAATTGTAGTAACTAATAGTAGATCTTCAGCGGAACTCCAAACACAGGGACATGGTTGACTGGTTGACACCAAGGCTAGTACTCATTTCGATAATCATCATCATATTCTTCATCTGTTATGGTGGAAATAGCAAGAGTGAGTCCAAGTCGAACTCCGCAAATATATCATGGGGTTCATGTGGCACAAAAGGCTAGACACTGTTTAACCGTGTTTAGCTTTTAATCATCATAATACTAGCAATTGGGTAGCATCAAGGTATTCTAATTCCCAATAATGAACCAATGATCAATTGTAATAAGGATAATGAAATAGCTTTAGTCATGAACATAATAATAATAAACAGTAATTAATCATGATTTAACAATAATGATCAACTGTTCTGTAAGAATCCCCAAGGCCGCTCGTATCGGTGAGCACGGCTAGTATACCAGTTTTTAACTCTGCGCAGAGGTGTACACTTTCACTATAAGTCATAACTTCCAAATGCATGGGTTCGCGACTCCCCAAAACACCAGAAATCATATAAAGCTACTTAAAGGTTCGTCTAACAAGTTAGGGCCATTAGATTCACTCGGCAGGCAGATGTAGGAACCCCCTTTTAAAATGGCACACTTCCTTCACGGCTATACTCATAAGACTAGAGGCTGTCCTACACCCAACGTGGCAAGCCGTTCTTACGCCATTTAAGGTAACCACTAACAAGCTAGAAAAGGTCCTTTAAACAACTAAAGCCAGAGCCATATAGCCCTCACAGCTGTACTATATGTCCCGGTTATCACTTACAGGTAAGTCCTTACGGAGAGTAACTAGAGCGTCAAACAAACAACACAACACACGCTCTAGTCCCCTATTTCAACAGTAATAAAATAATATTAATAGTTGTTTTGCTCAATCCATTATTCAAATTACAAGATCATAGTTCTTAATTAAGCACTAGCAATAGCTATCCAAATGCATAACCCATAGGTATCAAAGAATCAAGATATCAATCTCTAAGTTATAATCTCTATGGTTGTCAAGGAAGACGCATGCATATATATGATAATTTTCAGTGAATAGGTAAAAAGGATGGTCCCATGTTATACTTGCCTTGATCAAAGCTTTCCTGTTGACCCGGCTGATCTGGCGCAAAATAATACTCCGGATCGTCAAGAAACTGCTCACCGTCTATACTCGATCACCAAACATCATCACACAATCATTCGAGCAATCATACACGAAACAAACAAAGAAACATAATTAGAAGTGTACACCAATAGTAACAAAACAGTATGAAAAGTTTGTAAAACTCTTCTACACGTTCCTACGATCACACAAACGTAAAGATCACAAAATTCGGATTTAAAACGTGAAAGTTATGAATTTTCTAAGATTTCCTATAGATAAATAAATACTTTAATATAAACTCGAAAATTAAATTTTCCAAACCTACTTTACAAATATACTAACATGTAGAGTTCACAAATACGAACCTAACAAAAATTGAACGGGTCAAATCGGAGTTAAAACGAAGATTTTACGATCAAATTGTAACACCCTAAAAATTTGAAAAGAAGAAAAATAGGAAAATAAGATTTTTATATTTATTTTTGTGAAGCATTCAAATATAGAATAAGAATAATTTTTATAAATTTAAAATCAAATATAAGGGTAGAAACATGATTGAGCATTCATGCTGCTGCATTTAAAGTTTTGTATTGAGTGGTTTCAATCAAATTCAAATTTGATTTGAAAATCATTTGAAAAAGGAATTTGAAAAATTGGAAAAGGATTTCTTATTCTCTCTCTGCTCTCGGGCCGCTTCTCTCCGTAGCCCAGCGCACGCGGCCGCTCTTTCCTCTCTCCCGTGGCCTCCTTCTCCTTCGCGGGCCGAGCCTAGCAACCAGCCACGGCCTGCCAAGCCAGCCGCCGCCCCGTTTTCTTCTGAGTCGCCGACATGTGGGACCCGTCTGTCAGTGACCGTTCTCCTTTCCTTTCTTCTTCCTCCGGTTCTTTCCAACCGCGAGCTCGCTTTCCTCCTTCTCCGATTCGAATCCGCGGCTCAATCTTCGTTCTTTCCTTAAGTGCGACGCCTTCGGGCTATAAAAACGGAGCCCCCGCACGATTCTGCCCCATCCCAACCCTTTTGGAGCAGCCGCAACCGCCTAGCGCCGCCACCGTGAGCACCACCGCCTCCACCGTCCGCCACCGCAAGCACGCCGCCGTCTTTGTCCATCCCGTGCCCTAGTTCTTGCCTGGGATGAGTTCGCCATGCTCCAAGCTACCTCCCGGTGTTTCCCTTTCGTCGAATGGTGGCCGGAGCCGTGTTTTGGCTTTTTCCAGTGATGGCGCCGCCGCAGGAGCTCGCCGACGGCCGGAGTTCGGCCGGAGCGCCGCCCGGTTTCCCCCGATCTGCTCTGGACCGTTCATTTTAGATCTAACGGCTGTAAATAGAAGATATCGATTCGGCCGACGTTTTGCTAAAGAGACCCTGAGTTTTTATCTTTTCGAACCCGCGGTCCAAAGCGTAATCTGGAAAATACGTTTTGATTAATTGAAAACGTAATTCGTTTCGGAAAAAGAAAAATACGCTTTCTGATATTTATAGTTTTGCCATTCGGATTGTTTTAGTTGTAGAATCTTCGTTTTAACTCCGATTTGGTCCATTCAAATTGCGTTAGATTCATATTTGCGAGTTCTATGTAATTATACAACTGTACAGTAGGTTTGGATTAATTTATTTTCGAGTTTTTATTAAAGTATTTATTTTTCTATAGGAAATCTTTGGAAATTCATAACTTTGTCGTTCTAGCTCCGATTTTCGTGATCTTCGCGTCTGTGTGATCCTAGCGAGTTGTAGATTCGTTTTAAAGACGTTTTATCTTATTTTCTTACTGTTGGTGTATTGTTCTAATTATAGTCTTGTTTGTCTATGCATGATTTCCTCTGGATGTGTGTTGTTGATATTGGTTGATCGAGTATAGACGGTGAGCAATTCGTTGGAGATCAAGAGCCTTACTACGAGCAAGATCTTCAGGACCAGTTTGAGCAAGGCAAGTATAACATGGGATAATCCTTGTTGTCCTATTCATAATAAGCAAATAATATCATTATGCATATGTTTCCTTGTTAAGGATGACTTAGTGTTGATCTTATTCCTTGATACCTATTATATTGCATTGAGTAGTGTGGCTAGTGCTTAAACATGGACTATGATCATGTAAATTGATTAGAGGAATATGCAACAAACATTAAAAGATGATTTTGATTAATGTTTAAAGGGGATTAGAGCATGGGGGTTACTTTTGATGCTCTAATTGCTCTCCATAAGGACTCATCTATAAGCGACAATCTGGGATTTACAGTACAACTGTGGGGGCTACATGGCTCTGGCTTTAGTCATATAGAAGGACCTTTTCTAGCTTGTTAGAGGTAACCTTTTTGGCGTAAGAACAGCTTGACGAATCGGGTATAGTGCGGCCTCTGTCCTTATGTGTATAGGCTGCGAGTTATTGTGCCATTTGGAAGGGGGGCTCTACATCTGTTTGCCGAGTGAATCTAATGGCCCTAACTTGTTAGACGAACCTTCGAAAGACTTCATAGTGTTTACCCTGCCTGCTCACCTTGGTAGTGTTTTGGGAGTAATTAACCCGGGCATTTGGGTAACACGACTCACAGTGAAAGTGTACAACCTCTGCAGAGTGTAAAACTGTTATAACTGTAACACCCCAGGTGTTTATCACCAATTAAGTAGTGGGTTTAAGCTCAAACATGATAGATTAGTGGAGATGACGATGCCAAAGTTAAACCTATGGAAATAAACCCTAATCTAAACTTGGATGCTGCACCCTTGCTTTACATATAGGCCCCTTTTCAAGATATATTCTTGGGTGGTGTATTGCAATATCTTCAGGTGTCTCACCTTAGTACCTATCCATATTGATCCCTGGAAAAGTTTCATGAAATTTGGAATCAAAAAGTCACATGAAATGATAAGCCAAAGTCTTGTTTGAATTATAACTGAAACCTACCCTGAAACACTGAAACATGTTTTATAATTCAAGAAGTGACTTTGATAGCAACTTGAGTTCGTGCAACATACCAATGCCACATATGCAACACATCTATGAAACATGTACATTGCAACAACAAATTGAAACAACTAAAACAAGGTGGTGAAACAATTGATGCATTGTATTGTTTTATTGTTTTCTAGCTTGTGATGCTTGTACACTCATGTAACCCCTAAGTAAAGTGGTTGGTTAGCCTCTAAACAACCTTAGTTACACTTAGGACGACTTTTGGAACAATGTTCATGTAGACAAAAGTGGCAATTTAAGCCTCCAATTGATAGTTTGACTTGTCCTCCATCTAGACCCCTTTCATTTGACTGTTTAAAAAGTGCTTGCTACAGATCTTGCATGTCAGTGCAACCTTTAGCAAAGTTGTAGAAAATTTTATAAGGAACAAAAGTTGTAAAGGTGACAAATCTTGAAAAGGTGCACAACATGTCCAAAAATGTCTAACAACCCAGAAATTCCCTGCTGTTAGCCATCCTGAAAAATTCTAAGTGCTGGGGTCGAATTTTAGTTTCATGAGCCCTACTTTGCAGCTCTATATCTTCCAATATAATCCGAGTTAGACCAAAAACCTTTAAGCAAATTGGTAGTCCTCATATAGCTCTACAACATTTGTTACTACCGTTTGTGCCTAAACTAAACGTATTAGGAGATATGAAAGGACAAAGATGGATGTTCAGTCGCATTTTTGAGGTAGAATTGAAGATTTGAATTTGATGAACAGTAATGTTCATGGCCGACCGACTGCAGCGCTTCGCTGCCGCGTGGCCTCCAGTGCCTGTGCCGTTCGCCAGCTCGCCTCCTTCCTACTCAACTAAAAGACCGGCACACTCCTCTCCACTCTCTGTCTCTCACTTCTCCTTCCCTCTCCTGCTCTCTCCATGCCGCCGGTCAGCTCCCGTTGCCGCTCGCACTAGCTGCGGCCGTGCAGCTGCTGCCCGCGGCTGGACTCCCTCCTAGGCACGCCACCGAGCGAAGCTCTGCCGCCAGCGCTGCTGCCCCTCGGCCTCCCCATGCCTAGCTCCGATCTCGGCCGCTGCCATTGCCACCGCTAGCAGCCGCCGTGCACCAAACCACCACCGCCTGGAGCTTCTTCATCTTTTCATGAGCCTAGAGCGACGTTTTCCCCACCGTCTTTGTCACCGGAGTGCGCCACCGCCGTGGCCGCCATTGCCGGCCGAGCTCCATAGCCGCCAACCAATCCACCCCTCCACGCCTCCCATGTTCCAATCAATTACCGCCACACCTCCCCTGCCACATGCCGACCTCTAAGCATCTGTTTTCCGGCCCCTTTCGCCGCCGTGGACGGCCATCACCGGAGCGGCTCGCCCGCAGCCGCCTGCCTCCGTGGCCAGGAGGCCACAGGCCACCTCTCCCCGAGCCGCGACCGTCTTCGGGTGCGCCTCGCTGCGCTGGTGCTCATGCTGCCCTCGGCCGCCGCCGTCGGTGACCCCCTCGCCGGAGCTGCAAGTCCGGCGAACCTCCTCTGCCCCCCCTCTGTTTCCGGTGAACGGAGGAGGCCGGCACCTCTCCGGTCTCTCTATCTCTCGATGTGTGAGCATGACAGGTGGGCCCGGCTGAGCAGCAGGTCCCACATGTCGGTTTTAGTAGTGACAAATCTGGGGTAGGAAATCGGGTACGCCTAGCATATTCGGTTAGGTGGTTAAATCCTGTTTTTGAATTTCAGATTTTGTGTAAATCTTCTAATTTTCATATCTCATGCTAGGAAAATCCAAAAATGGCAAATGGGAACTTTTTGGAAACCTGGAGAAGTGATCTATGTAGTAGAGTCATAAAATTCTATATGTTGTAGATGTTTCTGATGTCTTTATTTAAGTTTTAAAAATGCTCTAAAAATGCCCTTAAACTTAACCAGAGCAAGATCTGGAGTTTTAGAACTCCAAGAATAGTGATTCTTATTTTGTTAATTTTGTGATGACATGTAATTGCTAGGAAAAATATTAAACACCCTAGTTGTTCACTGTTTTCTTAGGGTTTTGATTTGACCTTGTTAAATAAGGAAAATTACATTTGATTACTTGTTATTTTTATATCTTGAGTTGTGATGCTCCAAATGAAGTGAAATTTTTGTGGCATGTTACTCCTGTGATATTTGATGTGTGGTAAAAATTTCATGAATTTTGGGTGTTGTATGAGTGAGTTATTAGTGTATCTTGCTCTCACATGATTTATTGCAATATATATTTGTCTTTTTCATAGAGGTTGATATACTTGTCCAAATGGCTTGAAATTTGGACAGTAGACTTTTGGGAGCATTTTTAGGCCACTGTAAGTTTGGTAGAATTTATTGTGCACTTTGGTTAGGTGTTCATAATTCCACCTAATTATCTAAATAAATTAAGAAAATGCATTAAAAGAATTTATTTAGGAATGGACACTATGTTTTCTGGTGTTCATTAGTCATGTGTGACATGTTGGTAAAGTTGGTTTTGTCCAATTATATGTTTGCAACATAAGTTAATAATTATTTCTCGCAAATGAGGTTTCTGGACAGATCTGGAAACTTAGCAAAGTTCTTCATGATAATGTGCTTTATTGTGAAACTTGTTTATACAAAAGTTGTAGATAATTTATATATCTAGCTACTGTTAAAATTTGGTGGCATTTGGTCATGTGGTTTAGGAGTTATAGCTGTTTAAAGTTGGGTTACAGAATTGCTTGCTCTCTGTCTTGTTAGACCAGTTGCTGTGTTTATGTAAATTCGACATGTTAAACTTTAGAATCATGCTGTGATGATTATAAATGAAATATAGATAATTTCATAAGCTTTCCATAATGTCTTCTTGCAAGTCATTTGGATTTAGATATCTCCAGTTATGATTGATTTACTGAGCTACTGTATGTATGTCCAGAAAGTAGCAGATTATTGTTCTAGTGCTTTGATTAACTTTGTCATGCTTGGGTATTGAAGGGTGACTCATATCTTTGATGATACTTGGGTGGTACCCTGTGATCTTGTGAGACTTGTTTCTTGATTGATGTGCTTGCCCTCTTCTATGTTATGTCTTAATGAGGATTAAGTTAATTAGCTCTAGGGTTTATGTGAACTTTGGTATGCTTGCTTGATTACTTTGTTTATTGCACTTCTATGCATTCATACATATGCATTGTTGCACCTCATTTAGGTACGCTAGCAGAAACGCGTGAAGGATCTAAGGTGGAGCCAAATTCAAAGATGGGGTTGGTGGATCCATCCCGAAGATCGAAGGATCGGACAAGTGGTAGATTGGAAGATGCTCGCCAAGCAGATTTCATCTGACATACTCTAACTTGAGTCGGATCCCAGGCAAGCCCCGGAGCATTATAAGCCTCCTATCTTTAAAGCAATTAATTCCATATATGTTATAAGTATTGTTGCATTAAGTGGTAGGAGTTGGTTGAAAACCTTGCTGCATTATATCATTCCTTGTCCAGATATATGAATCCTTAAATCCTACATAGATTATGATCGAGTAGATGCTTAGCCCTGCTTTAAGCGGTAGAAGTCAGGTGATTTCCTGTCACCTGCGAGATATAGGGATATTCATATATGACACGGTTGGCTATATTTGCTATCGTGGAATGGAACCATGTGTTAATAAAATGAAATGAGACCGGGCGGGATGACGATAGTGAAGCAACAAGGCATGGAGGTCTTGGGTGTGAATCTATCCCCATCTGAGTCGTTTAAGGACCGATTCGCTGTACGTCCTTGAGTCATGTTGAACGCAGTCTAACACTTAGTTGGCCGGATAAGCCGTTCCGACCGCGAAGCCGAGTAATGTGGTTCAGGCCGGGAATCGAATGGTAGGTTGCTTCTTGGAGGAGAGAAAGGATGTGCTTGGGGACATTGGCGTGAGACCAAGGGGGGGTTAGAGTCCCTATCACCTGGCAGAGTGTCGCCCTTGGGGTCGCGACATCATTCGGACCCGCGATTCCTGAATCATATGAAAAGGTGGCTTGTGCGACCCTGGCAGGGGCCTGCGCGGTGAGTGTTAGAAATACCCCTCCAGCTGGATAGGAATTCGATTCGAATCGCCGTCGCTCCCGGTTAGTGAGCACTTGACTTGAGCAGCGGCAACGTAGATTCCATTAAATTGAACGGATGGTTAATTGGATCACGATGGAAAGGTTGCCTCAATTTATACCTGCTATGGTTAATATTGTTTGCTCCTAATAAAGTGAGTGCTCTAGTACAGGTGCTAATATAGATGATAGGTTAATGATAATTTACTTGATGCTTAAGCATTAATGATTGATCATCTATATTAAGCTTTTATGCAAAATGTTGTCAAGCTAGCCCCACTTTATATCAGCCTTGCATGATCCTTGGTGTCACCTTATTTCTGGTTTTTGATGGGTAAGTCTAGCTGAGTACTTTGTCGTACTCAGGGTTTTATCCCCACTTGTTGCAGGTTATGATGTATCATGGCGACTGCAAGAGTTGGTTGGCTCCTGCCGTAGAGGCGGAGTGTGATCATGGGCATGATCCTTCTTATTTACCTTATCTCTGATGCTTTTGTTGGAAGTCGATCGTGGTACTGGCATGTATTTGAAATAAGAATAATATTAGTTTCAAATTACTTTGCTTCCGCTACTTTTCAATGTAAGTTCTAATAACTATGTTGAACTCCGATGTATATTGAATTACTTGTGAAATGATTGTAACATGTGACTTGTTATGTTGAATCACTACGATCTTGGCTTGTATGTTGGTTGGTTTGAAATCCCTCGTGATTTCATTGGACTACCGGAGTTATATGGGCTCAAGTGCGAGAATTTGATCATTTCGGTGATTGTTTTTGTACTTGTGCTCTTATAATTTGGACGGTTCCGTTACAGCTGGTATCAGAGCAAGATTCAACATTAAACTTGTCATATGTGTATTTAAAACAAAGGTTTTGTTTTATAAAATTAGTTTTATCAACTTATAGTTATATATAGGTTTGTCAAATCTAAATTTTAAACCTAAGTATGCCAGTGGTCAATTTTCTTACGCCCATATAAGGATTATTAGGTGGCTTATATAAGTACTAACTTGGGGGTTTTTCATTTATGCATCTACGCCCAGGCTAAGGTATGTATGTGTGATAACTCTCCCACACTATGCTACCGGTGTGTCAGAGTAGAGGTAGCCTTCATATATGAAATAGCCATATATGTTGCTAGTTTACTTTTATGCAACGTCGCACCTACGCTCAGGTAAGTGTGAGTTGTGAGAGCATGACCGTACAACCCTCGGTCTAGGGGAGAGCTAGTTTTGGTTACTGGATTATTTACATGTTATACACATGTATATATGAAGGTACTTAATTGTGGGTGATCGAATGATTCGGGTAGTTTTGGTGCTACATGTATATATACGGGGGTATATGTACATGGAAGTACTTAGAATTTTTACTTCTCTGCTTTCATTGTGTGCTATATTGGGAAATGTTGGGCTGCAATGAAACTTTTCTGCAGGTACGCTAACCACGAATGCGTAAGTCGAATGTAGCTAGCGACTAGCTATATATCGAAAGAGTGCGTGTTATGCCACCGACATAGAACGTGATCGCCACCTTAGGTTGGCAATCTTGTGAGGACGAATAGGACGAAGCATGCATCTTCATGATTGTTGCATTATGCATGGCTATACTCTTCTCACCCTTGTTCTATAGTGTGTAACTTGTGATCAATGTGTTACACTATTTTGCTTGAGTAAAGTAAAACAAAAAATGCCTTGTTCCATGTTGCTTGAGAAAAATGTGTGTTTAGCCTTACTAGAAATAAGTGTGGCTACATGCTTGAACTTAGAGATATCCTCTAGCTTAGCCATGTGGTGAATGTGTTGTTCACCCAAGCGTTTGCCAATGCTTTAGACCTCACTTAAGTAATTATGGATTCTCATGAATGAATTAAATTCGTGTTGGTCTAAGATAACAAAATTTAGAGCTACTAGAATAACGTGTTTGTGTGCTCTCTTGTTAAGTAGAACAAAGGCAAGCTTTGTTTGCTTGTGAGCGTTGGCTGCTAGAATATTTTCTGTTATAGTGATGATTTTGTGGTCATAATGGTGTTTTCTGTAGTTATGGAGAATACCAAAGTTGTAGCTAACTTACTTATCTAGCTTGTCCTAAAATTTCATGACACTAAGCCTTATGGTTTGGGAGTTATGACCTTTAGAAGTTTACTGTCAGGTTTTGTTTATGCCCTGAATAGATCTAAATGTTTGGTTTGTTTGACCTGTGTGCATATGGAATCATGTCTTGGAGATAATAGAAGAAGTGTAGTACTTTTTCTAAGCTTTCCAAATTGTCCTATAGCACCAATTGGGGTGGTCTAAATCTCTACTTATGAGCTTGTAAAGTGGAATGACAGAATCTGTCCAAATCTGGGCAGAGATGTCTTCTTTGTCTTGTTTGGTCTTGTTAGATATAGAATCATCTTAATATGATAATAAAAAAGTTATAGACAACTTAATAAGCTTTACATAAAGTTAAGGCTCAGCCTTGTTGTGTCCCTAGAACTCCAGTTGTACATTTTGAAGTTATTGTTAGTTTTCTGTCCATATTGGTACAGATCTGCAACATTAGCAATTTTGGTCATGTTAATCTATGAATTTGCTTTTGGTATGAATAACTAAAGTGTAGTCATCTTCCTAAGCTTTCTAGAAAGTCTAGGATCACCTTTGTGGGATGTCTATAACCTCAGTTATAGTTGAAACAAGTAAGTACTGCGTTGCTGTCCAGATTCTGGACACATGCTAAGTTGGCTTCCTTAGCTAGCGTTTGCTTAGAGCTAAACTTGTAGTTAGTTCATGCTCGAGATAAATGCTTATTTTGGGTGAGCCTTGTGCCTTGTATTGATTGCTTAAGCCTATTCGTTTGAATTTTCTCAAATGATTGCTTGATTGTGATGTTGTATGTATGCTTGTTATCTTGATAGTGCCCTAGTTGTCACCTCGTTTGTCCTCGGTGAGCATACGAGTGTCGCATAAGCTTTATCCTAGAACAACGTTCACGTTACGTAATTATATGGTTGTTGTCTTCCATTAGGTTCTCTCTTAGGAGTCTGAGCCTGTAGACTTAGTGGTTAGTCCTTGAATGTTTGTATCCATGCCTTTGCTTGACCGAAAGTCCAAAGTTTAGTTCTCCTGTATGTTTGCATAAGCCATGGATGTTTTGCAACCCTCTTTGTGAAGACCCTTATCAACTGACCAACCAAGTTAACTTTTATCAACACTAGCCTTTGACCATGGTTCGTACGTTGCCAGTTGTGGAGACCATACCCAAATCCAGGTTGGACCTTCTGGTTACCTCTCCCAAAGGTTAGCTAGTGTGACGCAACGTCTCTCTGCTAGGGCCTCTAAATCGTGTGCTTGCAAATTCATTCATCTACCTTGACAACCCAATCTATGCCATTTGAAATTCCTCATCGGGTGCATGTTCAGTAATGGTATTGTGAGTAGCAACTAATGGTGCCGCGATGAAACCGAGAGCCTCCTGTGGGTGCACACACAAGGTTGTACTGCTCGGCACGCGCTGGTATCATGGTTTCTAATCGTAATCCATTGCAGAACAACACTGATGTGATTTTCACGTGACCTTCTTCCTTGGTTATCTTACCCATATCTTATCAAAAGACCCTTATATCGGACCAAAAGTAGTAGAGCTTCCTTCTGAAGTTGCTAAGAGGATAACCTTTGAAGAACAGGCCACCAACATAAACATTAACATACTACAAGAGGTGGTAGACAAGTGACTCTACTTAGTTGTTCTAGTATTGACAACTCAATCTAGGGAGCCACGTATCTCAGCTCTGTTGGATAAAAAGGACACGCAACACTTACTACTGGACAAGTCATTCGTTGGATAAGAATCAATCGTCACATTATGTAAATCTTAACCTTTGTATGCGTAATGACCATACCATTGAGATCAACCATCTCTGGTGAGACTCCGTATCTGCTGACTTCAATGGCAACCATCTATTTTGTATCAACCGCAATTATTGTGATCAAGAATGAAGATTTGGAACTTTTTAGTGTTGAGAGACAACTAATTAGTTACCAATAGGAAGGTTAATCTCCAGCTAGGTAATGACTCTTTGGTAGCTATGAAGGCTATGTCTTATAGAGCGATAACTAACAAGAAGTTGATCAACTAGCCACAACTTGAGTGATATTCTATATTTTAGAGCCATTGTGACCAAGTCAATTTCATCTTGGACAATCACACAGATAGTGCAAAGTGTTCTATCAATTAAAGTGAAGAAGTAGAGAAAGTATGCGTTTTGCCTTGCAAAAGTAACCCGCAAGTTCAAAGCGTGTGCATCCTCGGATTGGTATGTAAATTAATGGTCGAGATCTGCTGTTGGATGGCCCTTTTGAGGTCCCACAGATACTTGTTTACACTCTTTCACTTATTTTTGCTTTCTCGTATCCCCAATGTACGAGCAGCCTTGGTTTCTACCAATCAATTTATACCATCGTGAATCAAAAGCAATTTGAAAAGTGTCAAACAACAGATTTCCCATCTTAGAGTTACTATTGATCCAAAAGGAGAAAGCCTAAGGTGAAAGTTGGCCTGACAAAGTTGTTATGCTGCAAGTCAACTTAACTTACAGTATAACTAAGTCACTAAGGAAAATTTTTACTCAATCGCTTGGTGGTAGACTACTCTCCGCGGTTAAGTGAATAATTACAACTTTTGTTGTCCTTAAGGCCTCACTACATTTTGCTTTGGTAATGAGTTTCCAAATGATGACATACTTTAGTACCTTATAATTGTTTTTACCCAAGAGTTGCATCTGTGTCAACCCAGATAACTGTTGTCTTTGGATAAAAGAATCTTATTAGGTAGCTGTTGGCAGGAATACGAAGCCGACAGAGTCAGCCATCACATTCATTGACCCCTCGATAGACTCAGATAATACAGTGTTGTCATCAGAGAAAGAGAACTGCACACATGGAACCTTGAGTAGTTTTCCATTAGTTGATATCGAAAGGATTGAATATTTACGACCAATATAGACCCTGTCTATTGGTTAGTCAGTATCCTATAGCCTCAGAGTATAATTGTCGTCTATGGTCTCACACTTTTGGAAGGTTGTGCTCAAGCCATTTTGGTAGAGGACTGCTTTTCAAACTTTGTGAACATAGAGCCATTTCAACGAGTATACTTCTGATAATTCTGGTCTAGTGTGGAGTTCATACGGCCCATACTATGTTCACTAGAGAAGAAGAGATACTTGTGTATGGTTAGCTTATGGACCAATTGATCTCTGTACATTGAGAACAAAGTACTACGTTGTCTTGGATTCCTTCCAAAGTAACGATGCTTCGTGGAAGTCAATGAAGGAAATTCTTCAGACAAATTTTACCATGAAGAGTACGTATCAGAAAGTGCCTTTGACCGAACTGTTCATCGATGTTGAAGCTTTATAGCTGAACGCTATAGCAAATGTTGGGAACTTGATAACGTGTCTCTCTTCCTTAAGAGATCTTCCATTCCGAATCTCAGGACGCGATTCTTTTAAGGGGGGAGGGCTGTAACACCCCAGGTGTTTATCACCAATTAAGTAGTGGGTTTAAGCTCAAACATGATAGATTAGTGGAGATGACGATGCCAAAGTTAAACCTATGGAAATAAACCCTAATCTAAACTTGGATGCTGCACCCTTGCTTTACATATAGGCCCCTTTTCAAGATATATTCTTGGGTGGTGTATTGCAATATCTTCAGGTGTCTCACCTTAGTACCTATCCATATTGATCCCTGGAAAAGTTTCATGAAATTTGGAATCAAAAAGTCACATGAAATGATAAGCCAAAGTCTTGTTTGAATTATAACTGAAACCTACCCTGAAACACTGAAACATGTTTTATAATTCAAGAAGTGACTTTGATAGCAACTTGAGTTCGTGCAACATACCAATGCCACATATGCAACACATCTATGAAACATGTACATTGCAACAACAAATTGAAACAACTAAAACAAGGTGGTGAAACAATTGATGCATTGTATTGTTTTATTGTTTTCTAGCTTGTGATGCTTGTACACTCATGTAACCCCTAAGTAAAGTGGTTGGTTAGCCTCTAAACAACCTTAGTTACACTTAGGACGACTTTTGGAACAATGTTCATGTAGACAAAAGTGGCAATTTAAGCCTCCAATTGATAGTTTGACTTGTCCTCCATCTAGACCCCTTTCATTTGACTGTTTAAAAAGTGCTTGCTACAGATCTTGCATGTCAGTGCAACCTTTAGCAAAGTTGTAGAAAATTTTATAAGGAACAAAAGTTGTAAAGGTGACAAATCTTGAAAAGGTGCACAACATGTCCAAAAATGTCTAACAACCCAGAAATTCCCTGCTGTTAGCCATCCTGAAAAATTCTAAGTGCTGGGGTCGAATTTCAGTTTCATGAGCCCTACTTTGCAGCTCTATATCTTCCAATATAATCCGAGTTAGACCAAAAACCTTTAAGCAAACTGGTAGTCCTCATATAGCTCTACAACATTTGTTACTACCGTTTGTGCCTAAACTAAACGTATTAGGAGATATGAAAGGACAAAGATGGATGTTCAGTCGCGTTTTTGAGGTAGAATTGAAGATTTGAATTTGATGAACAGTAATGTTCATGGCCGACCGACTGCAGCGCTTCGCTGCCGCGTGGCCTCCAGTGCCTGTGCCGTTCGCCAGCTCGCCTCCTTCCTACTCAACTAAAAGACCGGCACACTCCTCTCCACTCTCTGTCTCTCACTTCTCCTTCCCTCTCCTGCTCTCTCCATGCCGCCGGTCAGCTCCCGTTGCCGCTCGCACTAGCTGCGGCCGTGCAGCTGCTGCCCGCGGCTGGACTCCCTCCTAGGCACGCCACCGAGCGAAGCTCTGCCGCCAGCGCTGCTGCCCCTCGGCCTCCCCATGCCTAGCTCCGATCTCGGCCGCTGCCATTGCCACCGCTAGCAGCCGCCGTGCACCAAACCACCACCGCCTGGAGCTTCTTCATCTTTTCGCGAGCCTAGAGCGACGTTTTCCCCACCGTCTTTGTCACCGGAGTGCGCCACCGCCGTGGCCGCCATTGCCGGCCGAGCTCCATAGCCGCCAACCAATCCACCCCTCCACGCCTCCCATGTTCCAATCAATTACCGCCACACCTCCCCTGCCACATGCCGACCTCTAAGCATCTGTTTTCCGGCCCCTTTCGCCGCCGTGGACGGCCATCGCCGGAGCGGCTCGCCCGCAGCCGCCTGCCTCCGTGGCCAGGAGGCCACAGGCCACCTCTCCCCGAGCCGCGACCGTCTTCGGGTGCGCCTCGCTGCGCTGGTGCTCATGCTGCCCTCGGCCGCCGCCGTCGGTGACCCCCTCGCCGGAGCTGCAAGTCCGGCGAACCTCCTCTGCCCCCCCCTCTGTTTCCGGTGAACGGAGGAGGCCGGCACCTCTCCGGTCTCTCTGTCTCTCGATGTGTGAGCATGACAGGTGGGCCCGGCTGAGCAGCAGGTCCCACATGTCGGTTTTAGTAGTGACAAATCTGGGGTAGGAAATCGGGTACGCCTAGCATATTCGGTTAGGTGGTTAAATCCTGTTTTTGAATTTCAGATTTTGTGTAAATCTTCTAATTTTCATATCTCATGCTAGGAAAATCCAAAAATGGCAAATGGGGACTTTTTGGAAACCTGGAGAAGTGATCTATGTAGTAGAGTCATAAAATTCTATATGTTGTAGATGTTTCTGATGTCTTTATTTAAGTTTTAAAAATGCTCTAAAAATGCCCTTAAACTTAACCAGAGCAAGATCTGGAGTTTTAGAACTCCAAGAATAGTGATTCTTATTTTGTTAATTTTGTGATGACATGTAATTGCTAGGAAAAATATTAAACACCCTAGTTGTTCACTGTTTTCTTAGGGTTTTGATTTGACCTTGTTAAATAAGGAAAATTACATTTGATTACTTGTTATTTTTATATCTTGAGTTGTGATGCTCCAAATGAAGTGAAATTTTTGTGGCATGTTACTCCTGTGATATTTGATGTGTGGTAAAAATTTCATGAATTTTGGGTGTTGTATGAGTGAGTTATTAGTGTATCTTGCTCTCACATGATTTATTGCAATATATATTTGTCTTTTTCATAGAGGTTGATATACTTGTCCAAATGGCTTGAAATTTGGACAGTAGACTTTTGGGAGCATTTTTAGGCCACTGTAATTTTGGTAGAATTTATTGTGCACTTTTATTAGGTGTTCATAATTCCACCTAATTATCTAAATAAATTAAGAAAATGCATTAAAAGAATTTATTTAGGAATGGACACTATGTTTTCTGGTGTTCATTAGTCATGTGTGACATGTTGGTAAAGTTGGTTTTGTCCAATTATATGTTTGCAACATAAGTTAATAATTATTTCTCGCAAATGAGGTTTCTGGACAGATCTGGAAACTTAGCAAAGTTCTTCATGATAATGTGCTTTATTGTGAAACTTGTTTATACAAAAGTTGTAGATAATTTATATATCTAGCTACTGTTAAAATTTGGTGGCATTTGGTCATGTGGTTTAGGAGTTATAGCTGTTTAAAGTTGGGTTACAGAATTGCTTGCTCTCTGTCTTGTTAGACCAGTTGCTGTGTTTATGTAAATTCGACATGTTAAACTTTAGAATCATGCTGTGATGATTATAAATGAAATATAGATAATTTCATAAGCTTTCCATAATGTCTTCTTGCAAGTCATTTGGATTTAGATATCTCCAGTTATGATTGATTTACTGAGCTACTGTATGTATGTCCAGAAAGTAGCAGATTATTATTCTAGTGCTTTGATTAACTTTGTCATGCTTGGGTATTGAAGGGTGACTCATATCTTTGATGATACTTGGGTGGTACCCTGTGATCTTGTGAGACTTGTTTCTTGATTGATGTGCTTGCCCTCTTCTATGTTATGTCTTAATGAGGATTAAGTTAATTAGCTCTAGGGTTTATGTGAACTTTGGTATGCTTGCTTGATTACTTTGTTTATTGCACTTCTATGCATTCATACATATGCATTGTTGCACCTCATTTAGGTACGCTAGCAGAAACGCGTGAAGGATCTAAGGTGGAGCCAAATTCAAAGATGGGGTTGGTGGATCCATCCCGAAGATCGAAGGATCGGACAAGTGGTAGATTGGAAGATGCTCGCCAAGCAGATTTCATCTGACATACTCTAACTTGAGTCGGATCCCAGGCAAGCCCCGGAGCATTATAAGCCTCCTATCTTTAAAGCAATTAATTCCATATATGTTATAAGTATTGTTGCATTAAGTGGTAGGAGTTGGTTGAAAACCTTGCTGCATTATATCATTCCTTGTCCAGATATATGAATCCTTAAATCCTACATAGATTATGATCGAGTAGATGCTTAGCCCTGCTTTAAGCGGTAGAAGTCAGGTGATTTCCTGTCACCTGCGAGATATAGGGATATTCATATATGACACGGTTGGCTATATTTGCTATCGTGGAATGGAACCATGTGTTAATAAAATGAAATGAGACCGGGCGGGATGACGATAGTGAAGCAACAAGGCATGGAGGTCTTGGGTGTGAATCTATCCCCGTCTGAGTCGTTTAAGGACCGATTCGCTGTACGTCCTTGAGTCATGTTGAACGCAGTCTAACACTTAGTTGGCCGGATAAGCCGTTCCGACCGCGAAGCCGAGTAATGTGGTTCAGGCCGGGAATCGAATGGTAGGTTGCTTCTTGGAGGAGAGAAAGGATGTGCTTGGGGACATTGGCGTGAGACCAAGGGGGGGTTAGAGTCCCTATCACCTAGCAGAGTGTCGCCCTTGGGGTCGCGACATCATTCGGACCCGCGATTCCTGAATCATATGAAAAGGTGGCTTGTGCGACCCTGGCAGGGGCCTGCGCGGTGAGTGTTAGAAATACCCCTCCAGCTGGATAGGAATTCGATTCGAATCGCCGTCGCTCCCGGTTAGTGAGCACTTGACTTGAGCAGCGGCAACGTAGATTCCATTAAATTGAACGGATGGTTAATTGGATCACGATGGAAAGGTTGCCTCAATTTATACCTGCTATGGTTAATATTGTTTGCTCCTAATAAAGTGAGTGCTCTAGTACAGGTGCTAATATAGATGACAGGTTAATGATAATTTACTTGATGCTTAAGCATTAATGATTGATCATCTATATTAAGCTTTTATGCAAAATGTTGTCAAGCTAGCCCCACTTTATATCAGCCTTGCATGATCCTTGGTGTCACCTTATTTCTGGTTTTTGATGGGTAAGTCTAGCTGAGTACTTTGTCGTACTCAGGGTTTTATCCCCACTTGTTGCAGGTTATGATGTATCATGGCGACTGCAAGAGTTGGTTGGCTCCTGCCGTAGAGGCGGAGTGTGATCATGGGCATGATCCTTCTTATTTACCTTATCTCTGATGCTTTTGTTGGAAGTCGATCGTGGTACTGGCATGTATTTGAAATAAGAATAATATTAGTTTCAAATTACTTTGCTTCCGCTACTTTTCAATGTAAGTTCTAATAACTATGTTGAACTCCGATGTATATTGAATTACTTGTGAAATGATTGTAACATGTGACTTGTTATGTTGAATCACTACGATCTTGGCTTGTATGTTGGTTGGTTTGAAATCCCTCGTGATTTCATTGGACTACCGAAGTTATATGGGCTCAAGTGCGAGAATTTGATCATTTCGGTGATTGTTTTTGTACTTGTGCTCTTATAATTTGGACGGTTCCGTTACAATAACAGCCGTGCTCACGGTCACGAGTGGCCTTGGACCCTTATGGAATAGTTGAATAATTGTTTATGGTTATGTTTATGCTATTCATTAATCATTTCACATGGATCATATGTTTAATGTTTATATTGAGACATTTTGATGCTATTGTTATGCTAAAATCATGCTAACTAAAAGCTACATGCTGATAAACCAATGAATATGCCTTTTTGAGCCTCATGAACCCCATGTTACACTTGTTGAGTACGAGATGTACTTACGCTTGTTTATTTCTCTTACTTGGATAAAAATCCCGGATGGGTAACAGATGGAGGTAATAGTGACTACTACGCCTACTTCCCTGAAGATTACTAGTCTTGCTGTCAACCAGTCAATGTACCTGTGACTGGAGCTACCACGAGAGATTTTTATTTATACTTCCGCTATATTTGTGTTAAGACTATGTGTTTAAATATCGTGATGTAATAACATTTGTGATGATACTTCTGTTATAATTTGTGAACTTATGTGTGATTGATCTCTGGGCGCACATAAGGGTATGCATTCCATTTGGTCGATAAATGGGTGTGACAAATTGGTATCAGAGCTCTTGTTGACTGTAGGACGCAAGCCTAGCTAGGAATGGTCGATTTAGTATCATCTTTACACTATTTTTATGCTCACTATCTTGCTCTTGTTATTTGATAAATTTTTATGCTTCTTATGTCACATTCTATTACGAAATTTTGCCTCTATTCTAACTTCATCTAAAAATTCTGTAGATGGCCCGTGACCGTAAGACTGCCCGCATTAGCTCTGGAGGATACTACCCACCTCGTGCCCTGCATGCAACTGAAGAGCCACAAGAGCCAGAACCTCAGGAACAGGAGCAGACTCCTGTAGCACCAGTCCAAGCACCAGCACCTCCCCAGGAAGAGCCTGAGCCTAAAGAAGATCCATAAATCATCGAGATTGAAGATGATGAAGAGGAAGCTAATGGAGGAGTACAACCCCCGCCTCCACCACATGAAGCTCCTGAAGATATGCCACCTCCTCCAATGGGGTGGACTGTGAGGATCTACCACAGGAATGGAGGGAATGCGGTCTCTCATCTTCGCCTGGTGGGGATGCTCACTGCTTACTTCGCTGATTGGCATCCAGCTGTGGAGTACGTCTGCTAGGAGTACACTCATCCACTAGAGGACACGTACTGGAAGGCAAGGGCAAGCATCTTTGCCCATAAGCAAGACAAGGGGGCATATCAGCTGGACAGGATGTTCTCTCACGTGGGACATCGAGCTACTATAGAGGATAGCATTGAAGATGCTGCTTTTGAAGCATGTATGGGTCTCCGCTATCTTCGCTTTAACCTTATGAAGCATGACATTCATCGCTTCTTTCCTCGTGCACACCCCGAACTTAGATGGGCTATGACAGATCCGGTGCAGCTAGAGCCACTACCTCGGGTGATGGTGAACCTTGTCTATGATATGATGGATAGGAAGCTGCAGCTAGAAGAGATGGTGAAGGCACAAGGGAAGACTATCAAGAGGTGCCAAGCAACCATTGATGAGCTCCGAGCAAACCAAGGCATGCCTAAGATTTATGAGACATTAGAGCATGAGCCACTTCCTTAGGAAGTAGGAGTCCTTTATGTAATAAGAACGTTCTTAGTAACGTCAGTTGAGTCAGTTGAGTCTGTCGTGTGGTTTGAACCTTGGTGTGCTAGTTGCTTTATTATTATTCTTATGTGTGAGTTGGATCTTTGTTTGAGTGTCGGGACTTGTAGGCATGTCTACAAGTTCCATTCTTAAGAATAATAGGTTTAATAGTCAAGGAATAATAGTTGGGTTTGATATTATCACGTTTCTGTCCTTGCTGTTTTCTGAAGCAGTCTTCAATGTTTCTGCTATAGTTTAAAAACGGTTCGTGCAACATTTATGAAATTTTTATGAGAGAAACTAGACTCAAGCATCTTTCAAATGCCACTAGAATCACCTTTTTATCTGATCTGGTTCGAGAGATATAATTTTCACAAGTTAAAGTTTCTGCACAGTCTGGAATCTGGAACAGTTTCTGTTACGCCTTATTTTTCATGGACTTAACGACAGAATCTGATCTTGAGGTCTGAATAGAAATCGTGGATAATTTCATAAGCTTTCCAACCATATAAGGCACGCCTCTTTTGAATTTCTGTAGCTCGAGATATGATTGAAATACTGAACTGTCAACATTGCTACTCGTCCAGAAAACTTTCAGATCTCATTCTTAATCTTATAAGTGGTTGAAATCATGGAATTCTTAAAGTTTGCATGTTTATGGGTGGCAGATGGCCGGAAGAGGAAGAGGCAGAGGTCGTGGAAACATTCCACCAAATCCACCACCACCACCGCCACCAACTATCGAGCAACTGTTGGCGGTACAGACGCAGTTGATGCAGCAACTAGTGCAAAATCAGCAAAATCAGCCAGTTGCTGGGGCTCAACCACGTGATAAGCGTGGTGAGTTTTTGAAGGGTCGTCCCCCAGTGTTCACACATGTTGCTGATCCTTTGGAGGCCGATGATTGGCTTCGTGCTGTGGAGAAACAACTCACTATTGCCCAATGTGATGACCGACAGAAGGTGTTGTTTGCTTCTGGGCAACTTCAGGGAGAAGCTCAGGATTGGTGGGAGTCATATGAGTATGGTCGTCCTGCCAATGCTCCTGCAGTCACCTAGCAGGAGTTTAGGGAGAACTTCAGGGCTTACCATATACCTGAAGGAATGATAGAGTTGAAGGCGGAGGAATTCAGGAACCTGACCCAAGGGTCAATGACTGTAGCTGAGTACCGTGACAAGTTTGCTCAATTGTCACGATATGCTCCACATGAGGTGGCCAATGACAATGATAAGCAGCGCCGCTTCTTGAAGGGATTATATGATGGACTACAGTTGCAGTTGATGTCCAATACCTACCCTAACTTTCAGACGCTTGTGAACCGCGCTATCGTGGTGGATAACAAGCGCAAGGAAATGGATGCAAAGAGGAAGAGGTTACAGGGACAAGCCTCCAATAGCAACACCCGTCCGCGTACTGGCTTTCAACAGAATACTCACCAGAGGCCTCCTTCTGGACAGTGGAATCATGGTCAGGCACCATTCCATGGACAGTTCCCACAACGTCCCCCATTCTAGCCACAGAATAGCAACCAACGTCCACCGCAGCAGAATGGAAATCAAGCGCAGCATCAGGGTCCTTCCAATAACACTCCTACGAAGACTAGTGCTCCCAATACTCCCAACAGGTGTTTCCGATGTGGAAAAGAAGGTCACTTGTCTTACAATTGCCCGGAGAAGCCCAACCAGCAGACTCCCCAGAGACAGAGCAGCCACCAGAAGCCTGCACCTAACTCGGGAAGGGTGAATCACTTGTCCCAGGAAACTGCAGTGGAGGAGCCAGAAGTTATGCTTGGTACGTTCGATGTCCACTCTACTCCCGCCACTGTTCTTTTTGATTCTAGAGCATCACATTCTTTCATATCGCAATCATTTGTTAGAATACATAGAATCCATTTGTGTGCCATGAAGAACCCTATCTTAGTAAACTCACCTGGTGGAAGCATGCCAGCATCTTATCGCTGTCTTCCGATTAGTCTCAACTTAAGGGGGGTAGAGTTTACAGTTAGCCCTATAGTATTGAGAACAGCGGGGATTGATCTTATATTGGGAATGGATTGGATGATGCAACAACAAGCAGAGATTCAGTGTAAGGATAAATCAGTTGTATTGACAACACCAAAGGGTGATAGAATCAGGGTTGAAGTAAAAGTGCAAAAACAAGAGACCGCTACAGTGAACCAGCTCAATGATGGTGCCAACCAGGAAGATCCAGTTGTGGAGGAGTTCCCAGATGTGTTTCCAGAGGAATTGCCAGGTATGCCACCAGACCGTGACATTGAATTTATTATTGAATTATTACCTGGAACTGCACCTATAGCTAAGCGTCCATATAGAATGGGAGTAAATGAATTAGAAGAACTTAAGAAACAAATTAAGGAGTTGCAGGATAAGGGTTTTATTCATCCTAGTTCTTCACCATGGGGAGCACCAGTGATTTTTTTGGATAAGAAAGATGGAACTCAGAGGATGTGTGTAGATTATCGGTCTCTTAATGAGATTACTATTAAGAACAAGTACCCATTGCCTAGGATTGATGACCTGTTTGATCAGTTGAGAGGAGCTTGTGTATTTTCCAAGATTGATCTTCGCTCTGGATATCATCAATTGAAGATTCGTGCTAGGGATATACCCAAGACAGCTTTTACCACACGGTATGGGTTGTATGAGTATACAGTGATGTCTTTTGGTTTGACTAATGCCCCTACATACTTCATGTACTTAATGAATAAGGTGTTCATGGAATATCTGGACAAGTTTGTAGTGGTATTCATTGATGATATTCTAGTATTTTCCAAGACTGAGGAAGAACATGCTGAACATTTGAGGTTGGTCTTGCAGAAGCTCAGAGAACACCAACTATATGCAAAAAGGAGTAAATGTGAGTTTTGGTTGAAGGAAGTTTGTTTTCTGGGTCATATTGTTTCAAATGGAGGAATATCAGTAGATCCTGGCAAGGTGAAAGATGTATTGAATTGGAAACCACCCATCAATGTGAGTGAGATTCATAGCTTCTTGGGATTGGCTGGTTATTATAGGAGATTTATAGAGGGATTTTCAAAGCTTGCAAAACCAATGACTGCATTATTGGAGAAGAATGCCAAGTTTGTGTGGTCTGAGAAGTGTCAGGCTAATTTTGAGGAACTAAAGAAGAGATTGACGACTGCACCCGTCTTAGTTTTGCCAGATCTGAGTAAACCTTTCTCTATCTATTGTGATGCATCTCGATTGGGTTTGGGATGTGTTCTGATGCAAGAAGGTAGAGTTGTGGCATATGCATCGAGGCAGTTGAGGAAGCATGAGTTAAATTACCCTACTCATGATTTGGAATTAGCTGCAGTAGTTCATGCATTAAAGATATGGAGACATTATTTGATTGGACACAAGAGTGATATATACACTGATCACAAGAGTCTAAGGTATATCTTCACTCAAACGGATCTGAACTTGAGGCAGCATAGATGGTTGGAGTTGATAAAAGACTATGATCTAGAGGTGCATTATCATCCAGGAAAGGCCAACGTTGTTGCTGATGCTCTTAGTAGGAAAAGTTATGCAAATGAAATACAAGTAATGCCTATGCCAAAGGAATTGTGTGCCGAGTGCAAGCATCTGAACTTAGGATTTACTACCAATGCAGTGGAATTAGTATTAGAACCTACTCTAGAGCAAGAGATCCGTAAAGGTCAGCAGAAGGATGAAAAGTTGAGAGAGATAGCTGAAAACATAGCGAAAGGTAAATCTCTAGGATTCCGTAAGGATGATAATGGTACGCTATGGTTTGGAAAAAGGCTGTGTGTGCCCGAAGATAAGGATATCAGAATGGCAATTCTGCGTGAAGCTCATGAGTCAGCTTATTCCATACATCCGGGGAGTACTAAGATGTACTTGGATCTGAAAGAGAAATATTGGTGGTACGGTTTAAAGAGAGATGTTGCTGAGTATGTTGCTTTGTGTGACACTTGTCAAAGGGTGAAAGCGGAACATCAGAGACCTGCAGGATTGTTACAGCCTATGCAGATACCCGAGTGGAAATGGGAAGAGGTTGGTATGGACTTTATAGTTGGGTTGCCACGGACTCAAAGAGGATATGATTCAATTTGGGTGATAGTGGATCGTCTGACTAAGGTTGCTCATTTTCTGCCTGTGAAGACTACATATAGCAGTGTGAAGTTGGCAGAGTTGTATATGGAAAGAATAGTGAGTCTACATGGAGTACCTAAGAAGATTGTGTCTGATCGAGGTACTCAGTTTACATCTCATTATTGGCAAAAGATACATGAATCATTGGGGACCAAACTAAATTTTAGTACAGCTTATCATCCTCAGACAGATGGTCAAACGGAGAGAATTAATCAGATATTGGAAGATATGTTGAGAGCTTGTGCTTTACAATATGGTACTAGCTGGGATAAGAGTTTGCCTTACGCAGAGTTCTCTTATAACAATAGTTATCAGAAGAGTCTTCAAATGGCACCGTTTGAGGCTCTGTATGGACGAAAGTGTAGGACCCCGTTGTTCTGGAATCAGACAGGGGAGAGTCAAGTGTATGGGCCTGATGTATTAAAGGATGCTGAAAAGAAAGTGAGAATGATTTGAGATAATCTAAAAATAGCACAGTCCAGACAGAAAAGCTATGCTGATACTCGCAGAAGGGAGTTGACTTTTGAGGTAGGGGATTATGTATACTTGAAAGTGTCACCCATGAGGAGTGTGAAGAGGTTCAACATGAAGGGTAAATTGGCACCAAGATATATTGGACCTTTCAAGATTATAGAGAGACGTGGTGAAGTGGCATATCAGTTGGAATTACCTGAAAGTTTGGCAGGTGTACATGATGTGTTCCATGTGTCTCAATTGAAGAAATGTTTACGAGTACCAGAGGAGCAGATTCCATTAGAGGAACTCACTGTTAAGGAGGATCTTACATATGAAGAGTTTCCGGTTAAAATTTTAGAGACTGCGGACAGAGTTACAAGAAGTAGAACAATCAAAATGTGTAAAGTACAGTGGAATCGGTACACAGCAGAAGAGGCTACTTGGGAACGAGAAGAGGATCTGAGAAAAACCTACCCGCAATTGTTTGAGTAAGCATCGGTCGAATCTCGGGACGAGATTCATCTTAAGGGGGGTAGAATTGTAACACCCTAAAAATTTGAAAAGAAGAAAAATAGGAAAATAAGATTTTTATATTTATTTTTGTGAAGCATTCAAATATAGAATAAGAATAATTTTTATAAATTTAAAATCAAATATAAGGGTAGAAACATGATTGAGCATTCATGCTGCTGCATTTGAAGTTTTGTATTGAGTGGTTTCAATCAAATTCAAATTTGATTTGAAAATCATTTGAAAAAGGAAATTGAAAAATTGGAAAAGGATTTCTTATTCTCTCTCTGCTCTCGGGCCGCTTCTCTCCGCAGCCCAGCGCGCGCGGCCGCTCTTTCCTCTCTCTCGCGGCCTCCTTCTCCTTCGTGGGCCGAGCCCAGCAACCAGCCGCGGCCTGCCAAGCCAGCCGCCGCCCCGTTTTCTTCTGAGTCGCCGACATGTGGGACCCGTCTGTCAATGACCGTTCTCCTTTCCTTTCTTCTACCTCCGGTTCTTTCCAACCACGAGCTCGCTTTCCTCCTTCTCCGATTCGAATCCGTGGCTCAATCTTCGTTCTTTCCTTAAGTGCGACGCCTTCGGGCTATAAAAACGGAGCCCCCGCACGATTCCTCCCCATCCCAACCCTTTTGGAGCAGCCGCAACCGCCTAGCGCCGCCACCGTGAGCACCACCGCCTCCACCGTCCGCTACCGCAAGCACGCCGCCGTCTTCGTCCATCCCGTGCCCTAGTTCTTGCCTGGGGTGAGTTCGCCATGCTCCAAGCTACCTCCCGGTGTTTCCCTTTCGTCGAATGGTGGCCGGAGCCGTGTTTTGGCTTTTTCCAGTGATGGCGCCGCCGCAGGAGCTCGCCGACGGCCAGAGTTCGGCCGGAGCGCCGCCCAGTTTCCCCCGATCTGCTCTGGACCGTTCATTTTAGATCTAACGGCTGTAAATAGAAGATATCGATTCGGCCGATGTTTTGCTAAAGAGACCCTGAGTTTTTATCTTTTCGAACCCGCGGTCCAAAGCGTAATCTGGAAAATACGTTTTGATTAATTGAAAACGTAATTCGTTTCGGAAAAAGAAAAATACGCTTTCTGATATTTACAGTTTTGCCATTCAGATTATTTTAGTTGTAGAATCTTCGTTTTAACTCTGATTTGGTCCATTCAAATTGCGTTAGATTCATATTTGCGAGTTCTATGTAATTATACAACTGTACAGTAGGTTTGGATTAATTTATTTTCGAGTTTTTATTAAAGTATTTATTTTTCTATAGGAAATCTTTGGAAATTCATAACTTTGTCGTTCTAGCTCCGATTTTCGTGATCTTCGCGTCTGTGTGATCCTAGCGAGTTGTAGATTCGTTTTAAAGACGTTTTATCTTATTTTCTTACTGTTGGTGTATTGTTCTAATTATAGTCTTGTTTGTCTATGCATGATTTCCTCTGGATGTGTGTTGTTGATATTGGTTGATCGAGTATAGACGGTGAGCAATTCGTTGGAGATCAAGAGCCTTACTATGAGCAAGATCTTCAGGACCAGTTTGAGCAAGGCAAGTATAGCATGGGATAATCCTTGTTGTCCTATTCATAATAAGCAAATAATATCATTATGCATATGTTTCCTTGTTAAGGATGACTTAGTGTTGATCTTATTCCTTGATACCTATTATATTGCATTGAGTAGTGTGGCTAGTGCTTAAACATGGACTATGATCATGTAAATTGATTAGAGGAATATGCAACAAACATTAAAAGATGATTTTGATTAATGTTTAAAGGGGATTAGAGCATGGGGGTTACTTTAGATGCTCTAATTGCTCTCCATAAGGACTCATCTATAAGTGACAATCCGGGATTTACAGTACAACTGTGGGGGCTATATGGCTCTGGCTTTAGTCATATAGAAGGACCTTTTCTAGCTTGTTAGAGGTAACCTTTTTGGCGTAAGAACGGCTTGACGAATCGGGTATAGTGCGGCCTCTGTCCTTATGTGTATAGGCTGCGAGTTATTGTGCCATTTGGAAGGGGGGCTCTACATCTGTTTGCCGAGTGAATCTAATGGCCCTAACTTGTTAGACGAACCTTCGAAAGACTTCATAGTGTTTACCCTGCCTGCTCACCTTGGTAGTGTTTTGGGAGTAATTAACCCGGGCATTTGGGTAACACGACTCACAGTGAAAGTGTACAACCTCTGCAGAGTGTAAAACTGTTATAACAGCCGTGCTCACGGTCACGAGTGGCCTTGGACCCTTATGGAATAGTTGAATAATTGTTTATGGTTATGTTTATGCTATTCATTAATCATTTCACATGGATCATATGTTTAATGTTTATATTGAGACATTTTGATGCTATTGTTATGCTAAAATCATGCTAACTAAAAGCTACATGCTGATAAACCAATGAATATGCCTTTTTGAGCCTCATGAACCCCATGTTACACTTGTTGAGTACGAGATGTACTTACGCTTGTTTATTTCTCTTACTTGGATAAAAATCCCGGATGGGTAACAGATGGAGGTAATAGTGACTACTACGCCTACTTCCCTGAAGATTACTAGTCTTGCTGTCAACCAGTCAATGTACCTGTGACTGGAGCTACCACGAGAGATTTTTATTTATACTTCCGCTATATTTGTGTTAAGACTATGTGTTTAAATATCGTGATGTAATAACATTTGTGATGATACTTCTGTTATAATTTGTGAACTTATGTGTGATTGATCTCTGGGCGCACATAAGGGTATGCATTCCATTTGGTCAATAAATGGGTGTGACACAAAACAAGTTTAGTGGCAAAACTATAAATATTAGAAAACGTATTTTTAAATTACCGAGAAGAAATACGTCTTCAAAACAAACAAACGTACTTCCTAAACGACGCTAAGGACGGCGGGTTCCATTATAGAAAAATCCAGGGACTCTTTAAGAAGTTTACCCCACGAAGGGGTATCTTCTATTCTAGGTCGTTGATCGGGAAACGAACGGCCCACAGCAGCCCCGGAGACGGCCCGACGGCGCTGTCGCCGGAAAACGCCAGCACGCGGCGGCGCCATTGCCGACGTCGGCAAAAACTCACTGGATTCACAGTCCTTGTGCTATTGACCATCATTTGGCCCACGGCCGGTACCAAACGAGAGATAAACTTAGCGCGAACTCACCTAGGGCCTCAAATCGACCGATCGCAAGACGAGGATGAAAGGCAGCTCGACGGAGCGGTCGGCAATGCGGCTGCACACAAAAACGACGCATTAAAACCTAACGAAACAAGTTGAAGACACCCTCAAGCTCGCAAGTCCATGAGAATGCTACTAGAAGAGCTTAGGATGGCGGAGGAGTAACGTACTCGCCGAATTGAAGCCGACAGCGGCGTCCTAGGGCTTTTCCGTGCTTGCGGCCGTGAGCTAGGGCAAACAACGCCAAAATCTCTGTAGAAAAGGGCAAACGCGTGCGGTTTACTTAAATAACCCCTCAGCACCTTGACTTGGGCAAGAATCCCGTAAAACTCGGGATTGAATTGAAGAACGCCATGCTTGACTCCGGCTCGGTCACGAGTTGGGATAGAAGACGCGGCTGACAGCAGGGTCCCACCCGTCAACAACACGAGGGAGAGGAACGCGCGCGGCCGCTGCGGCTCCTGGGCCGGCCCACGCGGACCCGAGGGAAGAGCGGGGAAAACGGCGCTCAGTTCGGCTCGGCCCAAACGAAAAGAGAGAGAGGGGAGAGCAGGCCGGTGAGAAGCAGGCCTCCAAGCTACCGGGCTGCATAGGTAAACCTTTTCTCTTTCTTTTTCTCATTTACATTTATTTTCTAAACCATTTAATTTGATTTTCAAATCCAAATAAATTAAAATCAAAATCACACCACATTATAAAACAAATGCAACAGTGTGAATGCATCATCAAATATTCCACATATTATTTTTAAATTTTATCCCCTTAAATATTATCTAAATCATTTAAACTCATATCTAATTTTCTTTTAACTCCAAATTTCTTCTAATTCAAACTTTTAAGATTTTTGGGTGTTACAAATTCTACCCCCCTTAAAAGAATCTCGTCCTCGAGATTGGACTGCTTACTCAAATAACTGCGGATATGATTTCCTTAATTCATCCTCTCTTTTCCAGGTTGCCTCTGCCTCTGAATACCGATTCCACTAGACTTTGCACATCTTAATAACTTGACTTCGAGTAACCCTTTCAGCAGTTTCTAAAATCTTAATTGGAAACTCTTCATATGTAAGATCCTCCTTAACAGTCAATTCATCCAAAGGTATTTGCTCCTCAGGCACACGTAAACACTTCTTGAGTTGAGAAATATGAAACACATCATGTACTCCAGACAAATTTTCAGGCAACTCTAATTGATAAGCAGCCTCACCACGTCTATCAATAACCTTAAATGGCCCAACATACCTTGGTGCTAACTTGCCTTTCATGTTAAACCTCCTCACACTTCTCATTGGTGACACCTTCAAATAAACATAATCACCTACCTCAAAAAACTAAGTCTCTTCTCCGATTGTCAGCATAACTCTTCTGACGAGATTGCGCTACTCTCAAATTTTCACGAATCACTCTCACTTGATCCTCTGCGTTTCTAAGAACATCTATACCAAATACCTGAGACTCACCCGTCTGATCCCAAAACAATGGAGTTCTACACTTACGTCCATATAAAGCTTCAAACGGTGCCATCTTAAGACTCTGTTGATAACTATTGTTATAAGAAAATTCTGCATAAGGCAAACTCTTATCCCAACTAGTTCCATATTGCAGTGCACAAGCTCTCAACATGTCTTCTAATATCTGGTTGGTCCTTTCAGTCTGCCCATCTGTCTGTGGATGATATGTTGTACTAAAATTCAACTTTGTACCTAAAGATTCATGTACAGCCTTCCAAAAATGTGACGTAAACTACGAACCTCGATTAGACACAATCTTCTTTGGAACTCATGTAAACATACGATCCTCTCCATATACAACTCTGCTAATCTTGGTCCATGGTAAGTAGTCTTGACTAGTATAAAATGAGCAACCTTAGTTAACCGATCTACTATCACCCAAATAGAATCATAACCTCTCTGAGTACGAGGTAACCCCACTATAAAGTCCATACCTACTTCCTCCCACTTCCATTCAGGAATCTTCATTGGTTGCAATAATCCAGCTGGTCTCTGATGTTCAGCTTTCACTCTTTGACAAGTGTCACACACTGCCACATACTCAGCTACATCTTGTTTCAGTCCAACCCACCAGTACTTCTGTTTTAGATCCAGATACATCTTAGTACTTCCAGGATGAATAGAATAAGCTGACTCATGCGCTTCACGAAGGATTCCCTGCCTAATGGACTGATCCTCAGGTACACACAACCTCTTTCCAAACCACAAAATCCCATTATCATCCATTTGGAACCCTGGTGACTTACCAATCACTATATCCTCTGCTATCTTCTTTAATTTCTCATCCTTCAACTGACCCTTGTATATTTCTTGCTCTAATGTAGATTCTATCACTAATTCCATTGCATTAGCAACAATTCCCAAATTCAAATATGCAAATTCGGCACACAACTCATTCGTCATGGACAACATTTGCATCTCATTAACATAACTCTTCCTGCTTAGAGCATCAGCTACTACATTAGCCTTACCAGGATGATAGTGTATCTCTAGATCATAGTCCTTAATCAACTCCAACCATCTACGTTGCCTCAAGTTTAGATCAGACTGTGTGAAAATATACATCAAACTCTTATGATCAGTGTATATATCACTCTTATGTCCAATCAAATAATGTCTTCAAATTTTCAAAGCATGAACTACAGCTGCTAACTCCAAATCATGAGTAGGATAATTCAGCTCATGCTTTCTCAACTGCCTAGATGCATAGGCAACAACTCTACCTTCTTGTATAAGGACACACCCCAAACCTTGACGAGAAACATCGCAATAAATAGAAAACTTCTTACTTAAATCTGGCAATACCAAGACAGGTGCAGTAGTCAATCTCTCCTTCAATTCTTCAAAACTAGCTTGACATTGATCAGACCATACAAACTTGGCATTCTTCTCTAACAGAGATGTCATAGGTTTAGCAAGTTTGGAAAACCCTTCAATGAATCGTCTGTAATATCCAGCTAAACCCAAGAAACTACGAATCTCTCCCACATCAGTAGGTGGCTTCCAATTCAAAACATCCTTTACTTTACCTGGATCTACTGATATTCCTCCATTAGAGACAATATGACCTAAAAAGAGACTTTCTTCAACCAAAACTCACACTTACTTTGCTTAGCATACAGCTTATGCTCTCTGAGTTTCTGCAACACCAACCTCAGATGTTCAGCATGCTCTTTCTCTGTCTTGGAAAATACCAATATATCATCAATAAATACTACCACAAACTTATCGAGGTACTCCATAAACACCTTATTCATCATATACATAAAGTAGGCAGGTGCATTGGTCAACCAAACGACATAACCATATACTCATACAAATCATATCTCGTAGTAAAAGCTGTCTTTGGCATATCAGAGGCACAAATCTTCAACTGATGATAACCAGATCGCAAATCAATCTTAGAGAACACACAAGCACCTCTCAACTGGTCAAACAAATCATCAATTCTGGGCAAAGGATACTTGTTCTTGAAGGTTACTTCATTAAGCGACCGATAATCCACACACATTCTCTGACTACCATCTTTCTTATCAACAAATATAACTGGCGCACCAAAAGGTGACGAACTAGGACGAATAAAACCCCTATCTTGTAATTCCTTAATTTGCTTCTTAAGTTCTTCTAATTCATCGACTCCCATTCTATATGGTCATTTAGCTATGGGTGCAGTTCGAGGTAATAATTCAATAAGAAATTCAATGTCTCGGTCAGGTGGCATACCTAGCAAATCATCGGAAAAAACATCTAGAAAATCATTGATAACTGGATCCTCTTTACTAGCATCATCAGCAAGCTGATTCACTACAGCTGTTGGTTGCTTCTGCACTGCTACATCCACACTGATTTTCTCTCCATTAGGTGCATTCACAACTACTACCTTCTACTGACACTGAATCACTGCCTGATTTTGTTTCATCCAATCCATTCCCAACATCACGTCAATACCAGATGTCCTCAACACTATGGGAGTTATCTTAAACTCTACCCCCCTTAAAACCATACTAACTGGAAGACATCTATTAGTGGTTTGCATGGTACCCCCAGGTGAATTTACTAAGAGAGGTTCTTTCATGGCAAGCATGGGTACACTATGCATCTTAACAAAAATGTTTGAAATAAAGGTATGTGAAGCTCCAGAATCAAAAAGAATGGTTACAGGGGTAGAATGAACATTAAACGTACCAAGCATTACTTCAGGCTCCGTCTGCGCTGTTTTAGTAGACACATGATTCACCTTTCCAGTATTGGATGACCTCTGTCCCTGTCGTGTTTGTTGATTCTGCTTCTTTGGACAATGATTAGCATAGTGTCTAGGTTCTCCACAGTGATAACACAAATTAGGAGTACTAGGTGCACTGGTCTTTATTGGAGTAGAGCTGGAATTACCCTGGCGTGGAGTTTGCTGACCACTCTGCTGTTGAAATTGTCTGTTTTGCTGATACTGGGGTCTTGTTGAAACTGATTACTCTGCCTATTCTGAGACCACTGTTGATTTGAATTGTGGTTCCACTGACTGACTGGTCCCTAGAATTTTGAATGAAACCCATGCTGGGAATTTGTACGTTGGTGATTACTATTCCCAACACCTTGTCCTTTCATCTTCCTTTTTCTGTCCATCTCTCGACGTTCATTATCCAGCACAATAGCCTTATTCACAAGTTCCTGGAAACTAGCATAATTATTACCCTTTAACTGCAAACGAAGATCATAATAAATTCCCTTGAGAAAGAGACGATGCTTATCTGCATCTTCCCTCACTTCATTGGGAGCATAACGAGCCAATTGCGTGAACTTGTCATGATACTCACTGACACTCATCTGTCCCATCCTGAGATTTTTGAATTCTTCCTGCTTCAGCTCAATTATGCCTTCTGGAATATGGCGAGCTCTAAAATCTCTAACAAATTCATTCCAAGTGACAGGAGGAGCATTGTCAGGACGTGCAACTTGATATGACTCCCACCAAGTCTGAGTTGTTCCTTGTAACTGGCTAGATGCATATAACACTTTTTTCTAGATCATTACATTGAGCAATGTTCAACTATTTCTCTACCGCTCACACCCAATCATCCGCCTCCAATGGATAAGCAGCATGAGAGAACACTGGAGGACGTCCTTTCAAAAATTCACCACGCTTGTCTCTCACATGAACAGGTGGCGGTCCTCCTGCAGGGGGATTGTTCTGCAGGTGCCGCATAAACATCTTCATCATCTGATTCTGTGTATTCATGAGTTCCTCCATAGTAATGGGTGGGTTAGCACCTCCACGACCTCTGCCACGACCTCTGGCTGCCATCTGTTTTCAAAGCACCAAAGACGAAACTCAATATTATCCTAGATGATATATACCATAGATAAGTAAATCTGAATTCTCTGGGCGAATTTCAATTTCATCAACTCAGTAAATCTGCCATATCTCGAGTTACAGAAATCCAATTAAAGTGATCTTTACATGGTTGGAAAGCTTATGAAATTATCTACAACTTTCATTAACATCACTTTTCCAAATTCTATCGATAGATTAATAAAAAACTAAGCTTAGCCGAAACTATTTCAGAATTCCAGACTGCGCAGTGACCCTAACTTGGAACAGGTATATCTCATAGGCCATAATAGATAAAAAGATGATTCTTGCGGGGTTGAAAATTTACAGAAGTCTAATTATTCCCAGTAAAATTTCATAAATTTCTCATGAACAGATTTTTAGTTATTCCCGAATCATCCCAGACTAGTCCAGAAATCAGCAAAGGACAAAACCAAGTTTACCCCGAATCCCAACTAACTAATCATGTTCAAACTAATTATTCTTAACTATGGAACTTGTAGACATGTCCACAAAGTTCCAGCACTCATTACAAAGATCCAAATCACACATTGTCATAATAACAATCCATCAAGCACACAATTGTTCACACCACTTACTAATCCTCGACATTACCGAACTCAAACTAACTCGCAACTAATATCGTTCCTATTACATAGGGGATTCCAAATTTTAATTGAGCTTCTCATAATTCTTGGGAAGCCCTAGTGCAGCCCTTAATTCGTCGATCTCCTTATAAGCTTGCTCTTTATGTTTTTTTTCCTTTAGCAGCTCATGCTTCCAATCCGCCTCATGAAGAGCCAACTCACGAACTAGTCCCACTGTGGCTTGTAATGTCAAGGATGAATCATCAGCTAGCGGCATGGTCCAAACTCCCTTGTCATGTAAAAGACAGGGAAAATGCCGGAGTGCACCCTGCAACGTCTTGTCCGAGCGAAGACCATGGTAGTAGACAAACACATTATCGGCGACATCTTCTATACTTGTTTCTATAGTTGCTCGGCTTACTCGGGTGATGAACTTTGACTCCACCTTAGGCACCTTAGTGGTAGAATCCATTGTCTTGACCCATAGCTCAGTCTCCCAGTAAGAACCCATCAATGGATGATTATACTCCTTGCAGTGATACTCCAACATAGCTTCCCAATCGTAGTAATAATTATCCAAAGTTCTGGTAAGCATGTCATGGAAGAAAACATCAGCTTTAGGAACCATGAGGTGATGCTTCGTAGTCCATCCCATGACTGAATTCTCCTTTAAGGTATCTTCCACTCTTGATTCGGCATCCGATATCTCTTGATCACCATCAATAAGAGGTTCCTGAGGTTTGAAGCGACCAACGTACTGAGCAGCGGACATACGAGGATGAGGAAACATCTACGAGAATTTTGACATAGATTAGATAGAATCAATATATTTTCACAATAGAATAAGATAGAAGAAGCATAATAATTTAGCAATTATCAAGGTTAAAGAATTAAGCATGAAATAAGTGAAGCATAGACACTAATGACGACCATTCTACCTAGGCTTGCGTCCTACAGTCAACACGGCTCCGATACCAATTTGTCACACCCATTTTTAAGGAAAAAAATAGGATGCATAAAAGACTCATGTGCACCCTAGGATTTGGTCGCACACATAAGTAGACAAATTACATAGTATCATCATAGTGCTTATTACATAGCAAATAAATATTTAACACATAGTCTTATACAATAAATTGTAGTAACTAATAGTAGATCTTCAGCGGAACTCCAAACACAGGGACATGGTTGACTGGTTGACACCAAGACTAGTACTCATTTCGATAATCATCATCATATTCTTCATCTGTTATGGTGGAAATAGCAAGAGTGAGTCCATGTCGAACTCCGCAAATATATCATGGGGTTCATGTGGCACAAAAGGCTAGACATTGTTTAACTGCGTTTAGCTTTTAATCATCATAATACTAGCAATTGGGTAGCATCAAGGTATTCCAATTCCCAATAATGAACCAATGATCAATTGTAATAAGGATAATGAAATAGCTTTAGTCATGAACATAATAATAATAATAATAAACAATAATTAATCATGATTTAACAATAATGATCAACTATTATGTAAGAATCCCCAAGGCCGCTCATATCCGTGAGCACAGCTAGTATACTAATTTTTAACTCTGTGCAGAGGTGTACACTTTCACTATGAGTCATAACTTCCAAATGCATGGGTTCGCGACTTCCCAAAACACTAGAAATCATATAAAGCCACTTAAAGGTTCGTCTAACAAGTTAGGGCCATTAGATTCACTCGGCATGCAGATGTAGGAACCCCCCTTTTCAAATGGGACACTTTCTTCACGGCTATACTCATAAGACTAGAGGTTGTCCTACACCCAACGTGGCAAGCCGTTCTTACGCCATTTAAGGTAACCACTAACAAGCTAGAAAAGGTCCTTTAAACAACTAAAGCCAGAGCCATATAGCCCTCACAGCTGTACTGTATGTCCCGGTTATCACTTATAGGTAAGTCCTTACGGAGAGTAACTAGAGCGTCAAACAAACAACACAACACACGCTCTAGTCCCCTATTTCAACAGTAATAAAATAATATTAATAATTGTTTTGTTCAATCCATTATTCAAATTACAAGATCATTGTTCTTAATTAAGAACTAGCAATAGCTATCCAAATGCATAACCCATAGGTATCAAGGAATCAAGATATCAATCTCTAAGTTATAATCTCTATGGTTGTCAAGGAAGACGCATGCATATATATGATAATTTTCAGTGAATAGGTAACAAGGATGGTCCCATGTTATACTTGCCTTGATCAAAGCTTTCTTGTTGACCCAGCTGATCTGGCGCAAAATAATACTCCGGATCATCAAGAAACTGCTCACCGTCTATACTCGATCACCAAACATCATCACACAATCATCCGAGCAATCATACATGAAACAAACAAAGAAACATAATTAGAACAGTACACCAACAGTAACAAAACAGTATAAAAAGTTTGTAAAACTCTTCTACATGTTCCTACGATCACACAAACGTAAAGATCACGAAATTCAGATTTAAAATGTGAAAGTTATGAATTTTCTAAGATTTCCTATAGATAAATAAATATTTTAATATAAACTCGAAAATTAAATTTTCCAAACCTACTTTACAACTATACTAACATGTAGAGTTCGCAAATACGAACCTAACGCAACTTGAACGGGTCAAATCAGAGTTAAAATAAAGATTTTACGATCAAAACAAGTTTAGTGGCAAAACTGTAAATATTAGAAAACGTATTTTCAAAATACCGAGAAGAAATACGTCTTCAAAACAAAGGAACGTACTTCCTAAACGACGCTAAGGACGGCGGGTTCCATTATAGAAAAATACAGGGACTCTTTAAGAAGTTTACCCCGCGAAGGGGTATCTTCTATTCTAGGCCGTTGATCGAGAAACGAACGGCCCACAGCAGCCCCGGAGACGGCCCGACGGCGCTGTCGCCGGAAAACGCCAGCACGCGGCGGCGCCATTGCCGACGTCGGCAAAAACTCGCCGGATTCACAGTCCTTGCGCTATTGACCATCATTTGGCCCACGGCCGGTACCAAACGAGAGAGAAACTTAGCGCGAACTCACCTAGGGCCTCAAATCGACCGATCGCAAGACGAGGATGAAAGGCTGCTCGACGGAGCGGTCAGCAATGCGGTTGCACAGAAAAACGACGCATTAAAACCTAACAAAACAAGTTGAAGACACCCTCAAGCTCGCAAGTCCATGAGAATGCTACTAGAAGAGCTTAGGATGGCAGAGGAGTAACGTACTCGCCGAATTGAAGCCGACAGCGGCGTCCTAGGGCTTTTCCGTGCTTGCGGCCGTGAGCTAGGGCAAACAACACCAAAATCTTTGTAGAAAAGGGCAAACGCGTGCGGTTTACTTAAATAACCCCTCGACACCTTGACTTGGGGAAGAATCCCGTAAAACTCGGGATTGAATTGAAGAACGCAGTGCTCGACTCCGGCTCGGTCACGAGTTGGGATAGAAGACGCGGCTAACAGCGGGGTCCCACCCGTCAGCGACACGAGGGAGAGGAACGCGCGTGGCCGCTGCGGCTCCTGGGCCGGCCCACGCGGACCCGAGGGAAGAGCGGGGAAAATGGCGCTCAGTTCGGCTCGGCCCAAACGAAAAGAGAGAGGGGAGAGCAGGCCAGTGAGAAGCAGGCCTCCAAGCTATCAGGCTGCATAGGTAAACCTTTTCTCTTTCTTTTTCTCATTTACATTTATTTTCTAAACCATTTAATTTGATTTTCAAATCCAAATCAATTAAAATCAAAACCACACCACATTATAAAACAAATGCAACAGCATGAATGCATCATCAAATATTCCACCTATTATTTTTAAATTTTATCCCCTTAAATATTATCTAAATCATTTAAACTCATATCTAATTTTCTTTTAACTCCAAATTTCTTCTAATTCAAACTTTTAAGATTTTTGGGTGTTACAGTAGTTTCTTGCCGATCAGGAGTATTATTTTGAGCCAGATCAGCAGTGTCATCAGGAAAGCTTTGATCAAGGCAAGTATAGCATGGGAATATCCTTGTTACCTATTCACTGAAATTATCATACAATTGCATGTGTCTTCCTTGACAACCATAGAGATTATAACTTAGCTATTGCTATCTTGTTTCCTTGTCACCTACGGGTTGTGCATTTGGGTAGCTACTGCTATGCTTAATTATGAACAATGATCTTGTAATTTGATTAATGGATTGAGCAATCAACTATTAATATGATTTTATTACTGATGAATTAGGGGACTAGAGTGTTGTGTTATGTTGTTTGTTTGACGCTCTAGTTACTCTCCGTAAGGACTTACCTGTAAGTGATAACTGGGATTGACAGTATAGTTGTGGGGCTATATGGCTCTGGCTTTAGTTGTTTAAAGGACCTTTTTCTAGCTTGTTAGTGGTTACCTTAAATGGCATAAGAATGGCTTGACACATTGGGTGTAGGACAGCTTCTAGTCTATGAGTATAGCCGAGAAGGAATTGTGCCATTTGAAAAGGGAGGTTCATATATATATCTGCCGAATGAATCTAATGGCCCTAACTTGTTAGACGAACTTTTAAATGGCTTTATATGATTTTCAGTGTTTTGGGGAGTCACGAACCCATGCATTTGGAAGTTATAACTCACAGTGAAAGTGTACATCTCTGCGCAGAGTTAAAAACTGGTATACTAGCCGTGCTCACGGATACGAGCGGCCTTGGGGATTCTTACAGAATAGTTGATCATTATATCATGATTAATTACTATATATTATTATTATGCTCATGATTAATGCTATTTCATTATCCTTATTACAATTGATCATTGGTTTATTAATGGGAAGAATATTATCTTGATGCTACTCAATTGCTAGTGATATGATGATTAAAAGCTAAACACAGTTAAACAGTGTCTAGCCTTTTGTGCCTCATGAACCATGTGTTGTACTTGTTGAGTTCGACATGGACTCACCCTTGCTATTTCCACAATAACAGATGAAGAATATGAAGATGATTATCATAATGAGTACTAGTCTTGGTGTCAACCAGTCAACCGTGTCCTTGTGTTTGGAGTTTCCGCTGGAGATCTACTATTAGTTGCTACAATTTATTGTATAAGACTTTGTGTTAAATATTTATTTGCTATGTAATAAGCACTGTGATGATACTATGTAATTTGTCTACTTATGTGTGCGATCATTTCCTAGGGCGCACATGAGTCTTTTATGCATCCTATGTTTGTCCTTAAAAATGGGTGTGACAGATTGGTATTAGAGTCGTGTTGACTGTAGGACGCAAGCCTAGTTAGCATGGTCGTCATTAGTATCTATGCTTCACCTATTTCATGCTTAATTCTTCCACCTTGATAATTGCTAATTTTTTATGCTTCTTCTATCTTATTCTATTGTGAAAATATATTGATTCTATCTAATCTATGTCAAAATTCTCGTAGATGCCTCCTCATCCCCACATGTCCGTTGCTCAGTACATTGGTCGCTTTAAACCCCAGGAACCCCATGTAGATGGTGACCAATAGATATCAGATGCTGAATCAAGAGTGGGAGACACTTCAATGGAGAATTCAGTCATGGGATGGACCACGAAGCTTCACATCATGGTTCCTAAAGCTGATGTTTTCTTCCATGACATGCTGACAAGAACTTTGGATAATTATTACTACGATTGGGAAGCTACGTTGGAGTATCGCTGCAAGGAGTACAGTCATCCAATGATGGACTCTTACTAGGAGACTGAGCTATGGGTCAAGACAATGGATCCTACCACTAAGGAGCCTAAGGTGGAGTCAAAGTTCATCACCCGAGTGAGTCGGGCAACTATAGAAACAAGTATGGAAGATGTCGCCTACAATGTGTTTGTCTACTACCATGGTCTTTGCTCGGACAAGACATTGCAGGGTGCACTCTGGCATTTTCCCTGTCTCTTACATGACAAGGGTGTTTGGACCGTGCCGCTCGCTGATGATTCATCCTTGACCTTACAAGCCACAGTGGGACTAGTTCGTGAGTTGGCTCTTCATGAGTTGCTAAAGGAAAAGGATCATAAAGAGCAAGCTTATAAGAAGATCGATGAACTAAGGGCTGCGCTAGGGCATCCCAAGTTTTATGAGAAGCTCAATTAAAATTAGAAATCCCTAGGTAATAGGAACGATATTAGTTTGCGAGTCAAATTGAGTTTGGTAATGTCGAGTATTAGTGTGTGGTGTGAACAATTATGTGCTTGATGAATTGTTATTATGATAATGTGTGATTTGGATCTTTGTAATGAGTGCTGGAGCTTTGTGGACATGTCTATAAGTTCCATAGTTAATAATATTAAGTTTGATCATGAATATTAAGTTGGGATCGGGGTAAACTTGGTTCTATCTTTTGCTGATTTCTGGATCAGTCTGGGATGTTTCGGGAATAACTCAAAATCTGTTCATGAGAAATTTATGAAATTTTACTGGGAATAATTAGACTTCTTTATCTTTCCAACCTCGCAAGAATTATCTTTTTATCTATTATGATCTAAGAGATATACTTGTTCCAAGTTGGGGTCACTGCGCAGTCTGGAATTCTGAAACAGTTTCGGTTAAGCTCAGTTTTTAATTAATTTATTGACAGAATCTGGAAAAGTGTTATTAATAAAAGTCGTAGATAATTTCATAAGTTTTCCAACCATGTAAAGATCACCTTAATTGGACTTCTGTAGCTCTAGATATGGCAGTTTTACTGAGTCACTGGAATTGGAATTCGCCCAGAGAATTCAGAATTTACTTATCTATGGTATACATCATCTAGGATAATACTGAGCTTCGTCTTTGGTGCTTTAAAAACAGATGGCAGCCAGAGGCCGTGGCAGAGGTCGTGGAGGTGCTAATCCACCCATTACTTTGGAGGAACTTATGAATACACAGAATTAGATGATGCAGATGTTCATGCAGCACCTGCAGAACAACCCCACTGCAGGAGGACCGCCACCTATTCATGTGAGAGACAAACGTTGTGAATTTTTGAAAGGACGCCCTCCAGTGTTCTCTCATGCTGCTGATCCATTGGAGGTAGATGATTGGGTGTGAGCGGTGGAGAAACAGTTGAACATCACTCAATGTAATGATCTGGAAAAAGTGTTATATGTATCTGGTCAGTTACAGGGGACAGCTCAGACTTGGTGGGAGTCGTATCAAGTTGCATGTCCTGACAATGCTCCTCCTGTCACTTGGAATGAATTTTTTAGAGATTTTAGAGCTCGTCATATTCCTGAAGGTGTAATTGAGCTAAAGCAGAAAGAATTCAGAAATCTCAGGATGGGACAGATGAGTGTCAGTGAGTATCATGACAAGTTCTCGCAGTTGGCTCGCTATGCTCCCAATGAAGTAAGGGAAGATGCAGATAAGCATTGTCTCTTTCTCAAGGGAATTTATTATGATCTTCGTTTGCAGCTGAAGGGTAATAATTATGCTAGCTTCCAGTAACTTGTGAATAAGGCTATTGTGCTGGACAATGAACGTTGAGAGATGGACAGGAAAAGGAAGATGAAAGGACAAGGTGTTGGGAACAATATTCGCCAACATACAAATTCTCAGCATAGGTTTCATTCGAAATTCCAAGGACCAGTCAGTCAGTGGAACCGTAATTCAAATCAACAGTGGTCTCAGAATCGAATAATCAGTTTCAGCAACGACCCCAGTATCAACAGAACAGACAGTTCCAACAGCAGAGTGGTCAACAAACTCCACACCAGGGTAATTCCATCTCTACCCCAATGAAGACCAGTGCACCTAGTACCCCTAATCTGTGTTATCGCTGTGGAGAGCCTGGACACTATGCTAATCATTGTCCTAAGAAGCAGAATCAACAGACACCGCAGGGGCAAAGGTCATCCAATACTGGAAAGGTGAATCATGTGTCTACTGAAACAGCACAGACGGAGCCTGAAGTAATGCTTGGTGCGTTCAATGTTCATTCTACCCCTGCAACCATTCTTTTTGATTCAGGAGCTTCGCATACCTTTATTTCAAACATTTTTGTTAAAATGCATAGCGTACCCATGCTTGCCATGAAAGAACCTCTCTTAGTAAATTCACCTGGGGGTACCATGCAAACCACTAATCGGTGTCTTCCAGTTAGTATGGTTTTAAGGGGGGTAGAGTTTAAGATAACTCCTATAGTGTGAAGGACATCTGGTATTGATGTGATTTTTGGTATGGACTGGATGATGCAAAATCAGGCAGAGATTTAGTGTCAGAAAAAGGTAGTAGTTGTAAATGCACCGAATGGTGAGAAGATCAGTGTGAATGTAGCAGTGCAGAAGCAACCAACAGCTATAGTAAATCAGCTTGATGATGATAAAGAGAATCCAATTATCAATGATTTTCCAGATGTTTTTCTCGATGATTTGCCAGGTATGCCACCTGACCGAGACATTGAATTTCTTATTGAATTATTACCTGGAACTGCACCCATAGCTAAATGACCATATAGGATGGGAGTAGATGAATTAGAAGAACTTAAGAAACAAATTAAGGAATTACAAGATAAATGTTTTATTCATCCTAGTTCGTCACCTTGGGGTGCACCAGTTATTTTTGTTGATAAGAAAGATGGTAGTCAGAGAATGTGTGTGGATTATTGGTCACTTAATGAAGTAACTATCAAGAACAAGTATCCTTTGCCCAGAATTGATGATTTATTTGACCAGTTGAGAGGTGCTTGTGTGTTCTCTAAGATTGATTTGCGTTCTGGTTATCATCAACTGAAGATTCGTGCCTCTGATATTCCCAAGATAGCTTTTACTACGAGGTATGGTTTGTATGAGTATACGGTTATGTCATTTGGTTTGACCAATGCACCTGCCTACTTTATGTACTTGATGAATAAGGTGTTCATGGAGTACCTTGATAAGTTTATGGTGGTATTTATTGATGATATATTAGTATTTTCCAAGATGGAGAAAGAGCATGCTGAACATCTGAGGTTGGTATTGCAGAAACTTAGAGAGCATAAACTGTATGCTAAGCGAAGTAAGTGTGAGTTTTGGTTGAAGGAAGTCTCTTTTTTTGGTCATATTGTCTCTAATGGTGGAATATCAGTAGATCCAGGCAAGGTAAAGGATGTATTGAATTGGAAGCCACCTACTAATGTGGGAGAGATTCGTAGTTTCTTGGGTTTAGCTGGATACTACAGACGGTTCATTGAAGGGTTTTCTAAACTTGCTAAACCTATGACATTTCTATTAGAGAAGAATGCCAAATTTGTATGGTCTGATCAATGTCAAGCTAGTTTTGAAGAATTGAAGGAAAGATTGACTACAACACCTGTCTTGGTATTGCCAGATTTAAGTAAGAAGTTCTCTATTTATTGTGATGCTTCTCGTCAAGGTTTGGGGTGTGTTCTTATGCAAGAAGGTAGAGTTGTTGCCTATGCATCTAGGCAGTTAAGAAAGCATGAGCTGAATTATCCTACTCATGATTTGGAGTTAGCAGCTATAGTTCATACTTTGAAGATTTGGAGACACTATTCGATTGGGCATAAGAGTGATATATACACCGATCATAAGAGTTTGAAGTATATTTTCACTCAGTCTGATCTGAACTTGAGGCATCGTAGATGGTTGGAGTTGATCAAAGACTATGATCTAGAGGTACACTATCATCCTGGTAAGGCTAATGTTGTAGCTGATGCTCTTAGTAGGAAGAGTTATGCTAATAATATGCAAATGTTGTCCATGACAAGTGAGTTGTGTGCTGAATTTCAATATCTAAATTTGGGAATTGTTGCTAATACAATGGAATTAGTGATAGAACCTACATTAGAGCAAGAAATATACAAAGGTCAGTTGAAGGATGAGAAACTAATGAAGATAGTAGAGGATATAGTGATTGGTAAGTCACTAGGGTTTCGAATGGATGATAATGGAATTTTGTGGTTTGGAAAGAGGTTGTGTGTACCTAAGGATCAGTCTATTAGGCAGGCAATCCTTCGTGAAGCTCATGAGTCAGCTTATTCTATTCATCCCAAAAGTACTAATATGTATCTGGATCTCAAACAGAAGTACTGGTGGGTTGGAATGAAACAAGATGTAGCTGAATATGTGGCAGTGTGTGACACTTATCAGAGAGTGAAAGCTGAGCATCAGAGACTAGCTAGATTACTGCAACCAATGAAGATTCCTGAATAGAAGTGGGAGAAAGTTGGTATGGACTTTATAGTGGGGTTACCTCGTACTCAGAGAGGTTATGACTCTATTTGAGTGATAGTAGATTGGTTAACTAAAGTTGCTCATTTCATACCAGTCAAGACTACCTACCATGGACCAAGATTGGCAGAGTTGTATATGGAGAGGATAGTGTGTTTGCTTGGAGTTCCAAAGAAGATTGTGTCTGATCGAGGTTCGCAATTTACGTCACATTTTTGGAAGGTTGTACATGAATCTTTAGGTACAAAGTTGAATTTTAGTATAGCATATCATCCACAGACAGATGGGCAGACTGAAAGGACCAACCAGATATTAGAAAAAATGTTGAGAGCTTGTACATTGCAATATGGAACTAGTTGGGGTAAGAGTTTGCCTTATGCAGAATTTTCTTACAACAACAGTTATCAACAAAGTCTTAAGATGGCATCGTTTGAAGCTTTGTATGGACGTAAGTGTAGACCTCCATTGTTTTGGGATCAGATGGGTGAGTCTCAAGTATTTGGTACAGATGTTCTTAGAAACACAGAGGATCAAGTGCGAGTGATTCGTGAGAATTTGAGAGTAGTGCAATCTCGTCAGAAGAGTTATGCTGACCACCGGAGAAGGGATTTAGTTTTTGAGGTAGGTGATTATGTCTATTTGAAGGTGTCACCAATGAGAAGTGTGAAGAGGTTTAACATGAAAGGCAAGTTAGCACCAAGGTATGTTGGGCCATTTAAAGTTATCGATAGACGTGGTGAGGTTGCTTATCAATTAGAGTTGCCTAAGAATTTTTCTGGGGTACATGATGTGTTTCATGTTTCTCAACTCAAGAAGTGTTTACGTGTGCCTGAGGAGCAAATACCTTTGGATGAATTGACTGTTAAGGAGGATCTTACATATGAAGAGTTTCCGATTAAGATTTTAGAAACTGCTGAAAGAGTTACTCGAAGTTGGGTTATTAAGATGTGCAAAGTTCAGTGGAATCGATATTCAGAGGCAGAGGCAACTTGGGAAAGAGAGGATGAATTGAGGAAATCATATCCACAGTTATTTGAGTAAGCAGTCCAATCTCGAGGATGAGATTCTTTTAAGGGGGGTAGAATTTGTAACACCCTAAAATTTTAAAATATTGAATTAGATGAAATATGAAGTTAAAAGAGATTTAGTTATGAGTTTAAATAAGTTAGATAATAATTAATGGGGATTAAAATTTAAAATATTAGGTGGAATATTGGTGATGCATTCATGTTGTTGCTTTTGTTTTATTGTGTGGTGTGGTTTTGGTATTTATTTGATTTGGATTCAAAATCTATTTTTAAAATGGCTTTGGAAACAAATTTAAATGAGAAAAGAAAAGAAAAAGGAAACCTTACCTGTTGCCGTAGTCTGGAAGCCACCCGCGACGGCCTACTCCCTCCCTTTCCTCGCTAATGGGCCGTCGGAGCCAAGCTCGCTTCTCCCTTTCCCTCTCGCGCTTGTGTGGGCTGGCCTAGGAGCTGCAGCGGCTGCGTGCGCTCTCTCCCTTGCGTCGCTGAGGAGCGGACCCCGCCTGACAGTCGCGCCTTCTTCCTCTTGCCGTGACCGAGCCGGATACGAAGCTGCCCCAACCGAATCGACCGAGTATCTCGGGATTTCCTACCCGAAAACGTCATACTAGGTCTATAAATGTGTGGCCGTGTGTCCCCTCTTCCCTTTTTCCATCTAAAATCTGAGCCAAACCGCTTGAAACCGAGCCTAGAAGGTTTGAAACCCTAAGGAGTAGCTGTTGCTCATCGTCGGGGCTTGCGGGTGGAATTGAGCCCTTCTTCTTCATTTTGGTGAGTTCGCCATCTCCTTTTCTCCCTCCCCATGCTCTTCTTTAGGTTTGTAGTGATTTGAATCGTGAGTTTGAGAAGCTTCCGTGAGCCGGCAATGGCGCCGCTGCCTTCCCGAGCCGCATCCCGTCCTCGAACCGTCGTAGCCTTCCTAAACAGTGTAGATGTGTTTGTGTTGCCTTTCTCGTTCGATTGGTGTTGGTTGCGAGTCGATTGGTGGTCGGAAACGAGAAAGCCGGAGCTCTCTGGTGAGCCATGGAGGCCGGCCATGGCGGCCACCGACCGGCGCTAGCGAAGGAGACCGCGCCCCTCTCTCTCTTTTGCCTGAGACGATACCAGCCGTCCATTCGTTGATCGACGGTTTAGATTAGAAGATACCCCTTCGCGGGGTAAAATTTATAAAGAGCCCCTATGCTTTCATGAAATAGAACCCGCAGTCCTTAGCGTCATTTAGGAGATACGTTTCTTTGTTCTGAAAACGTATTTCTTCTTGGTAAATCAAAAATATGTTTTCTGGTATTTACAATTTTGCCACTAAAATTGTTTTGATCATAAAACCTTCGTTTTAACTCCGATTTGACCCATTCAAGTTGCGTTAGATTCGTATTTTTGAGCTCTACATGTTAGTGTAGCTGTACAGTAGGTTTGAAAAATTTAATTTTCGACTTTATATTAAAGTAATTATTTATCTAAAGGAAATCTTAGAAAATTCATAACTTTCACGTTTTAAATCCGAATTTCATGATCTTTATGTTTGTGTGATCGTAGTAACGTATAGAAGAGTTTTAAAAACTTTTCATACTGTTTTGCTACTGTTGGTATACTGTTCTAACTATGTTTCTTTGTTTGCTTCGTGTTTGATTGCTCAGATGATTATGTGTTGATGTTTGATGATCGAGTATAGACGGTGAGCAGTTTCTTGCCGATCAGGAGTATTATTTTGAGCCAGATTAGCAGTGTCATCAGGAAAGCTTTGATCAAGGCAAGTATAGCATGGGATTATCCTTGTTTCCTATTCACTGAAATTATCATACAATTGCATGTGTCTTCCTTGACAACCATAGAGATTATAACTTAGCTATTGCTATCTTGTTTCCTTATCACCTATGGGTTGTGCATTTGGGTAGCTACTACTAGTGCTTAATTATGAACAATGATCATGTAATTTGATTAATGGATTGAGCAATCAACTATTAATATGATTTTATTACTGATGAATTAGGGGACTAGAGCGTTGTGTTATGTTGTTTGTTTGACGCTCTAGTTACTCTCCGTAAGGACTTACCTGTAAGTGATAACCGGAATTGATAGTACAGCTGTGGGGGCTATATGGCTCTGGCTTTAGTTGTTTAAAGGACCTTTTCTAGCTTGTTAGTGGTTACCTTAAATGGCGTAAGAATGGCTTGACACGTTGGGTGTAGGACAGCTTCTAGTCTATGAGTATAGCCAAGAAGGAATTGTGCCATTTGAAAAGGGGGGTTCCTACATCTGCCTGCCGAGTGAATCTAAGGGCCCTAACTTGTTAAACAAACTTTTGAATGGCTTTATATGAATTCCGGTGTTTTGGGGAGTCACAAACCCATGCATTTGGAAGTTATAACTCACAGTGAAAGTGTACATCTCTGCGCAGAGTTAAAAACTAGTATACTAGCTGTGCTCATGAATACGAGCGGCCTTGGGGATTCTTACAGAATAGTTGATCATTATATCATGATTAATTACTGTATATTATTATTATGCTCATGATTAATGCTATTTCATTATCCTTATTACAATTGATCATTGGTTCATTAATAGGAAGAATATTATCTTGATGCTACTCAATTGCTAGTAATATGATGAGTAAAAGCTAAACGCAGTTAAACAGTGTCTAGCCTTTTGTGCCTCGTGAACCCTGTGTTGTACTTGTTGAGTTCGACATGGACTCACCCTTGCTATTTCCACCATAACAGATGAAGAATATGAAGATGATTATCGTAATGAGTACTAGTCTTGGTGTCAACCAGTCAACCGTGCCCCTGTGTTTGGAGTTTCCGCTGGAGATCTACTATTAGTTGCTACAATTTATTGTATAAGACTATGTGTTAAATATTTATTCGCTATGTAATAAGCACTGTGATGATACTATGTAATTTGTCTACTTATGTGTGTGATCATTTCCTGGGGCGCACATGAGTCTTTTATGCATCCTATTTTTGTCCTTAAAAATGGGTGTGACAGGGAACCCCATGAGCAAAATCCTGAGAAGGATGGCATTGTAGTCACCAGAAAGAGCAAGTGACAGAGAGTTGCTAAATCTTTTGGGAATGACTATATTGTGTACCTTGTGGATGACACACCAACAACCATTGAATAGGCATATTCCTCTCCTGATGCTGACTTGTGGAAGGAAGCAGTAAGGAGTGAGATGTATTCTATCATGTCTAATGGAACTTGGAAAGTTGTTGATCAACCTTATGGGTGCAAACCTATAGGGTGCAAATCGGTGTTCAAGAAAAATCTTAGGCCTGATGGTACTATTGAGAGGTACAATGCAAGGCTTATGGCCAAGGGTTATACCCAAAAAGAGGGTGAAGACTTCTTTGATACTTACTCACCAGTTGCTCGATTGACTACAATTCAAGTGTTGATTTCACTGGTAGCTTCCTATGGTCTGACCATTCATCAAATGGATGTTAAGATAGCTTTCCTAAATGGAGAGTTAGAGGAAGGGATCTATATGGATCAGCCAGATGGTTTTATAGCAAATGTCAAGAGGGAAAAGTGTGTAAGTTATTAAAGTCATTATACGGCCTAAAACAAGCACCTAAGCAATGGCATGAGAAGTTTGATAAAACTTTGACAACAGCTAGATTTGTTGTGAATGAAGTTGATTCTTGTGTCTATTACTAGTATGGTGGGGGTCAAGGAGTTATCTTTGTACTTATATGTTGATGACATTTTGATCTTTGGATCAAGCTTCAGTGTGATTAACGAGGTGAAGAAATTTCTATCAAATAATTTTGAGATGAAAGATCTGGGAGAAGCTAATGTTATTCTTAATATCAAGCTCCTAAGAGAAGGTGATGGTGGGGTAACTTTGTTACAATCTCACTATGTGGAAAAGGTTCTTAGTCGCTTTGGGTTTAGTGACTGTCAGCCTGCTCCCACACCTTATGACCCTAGTGTGCTATTGAGGAAGAATTAAAGAATAGCAAGGGATCAATTGAGATATTTCCAGATCATTGGTTCACTCATATATCTTATGATATGTGTAAGCTAAGATAGTTTGTTTCAAACCCTAGAGATGATCATTAGCAAGCTCTTGAGAGAGTAATGCACTATCTGAAAAGGTACTATGAGTTTTGGTATACACTATACTGGAAACCCAAAAGTGCTTGAAGACTACAGTGATGCCAACTGGATTTCTAATACTAATGAGCTTTATGCCACAAGAGGATATGTGTTCTTGCTTGGAGGTGGCACTGTTTCCTAAAAGTCTTGTAAGCAGACTATCTTAATGAAGTCTACAATGAAAGCAAAACTCATAGCATTAGACACTGCTAGGTCTGAGGCCGAGTGGCTCTGTGATCTCCTTATGGATTTACCGGTGGTTGAAAAACCTATACCGGCTATTTCCATGAACTGTGATAACCAGACTATGATAACCAAGGTTAACAGTTCCAAGGATAACATGGAGTCCACGAGGCATGTTAAGAGACGTCTAAAGTCTGTCAGAAAGTTGAGAAACTCTAGAGTAATTGCGTTGCACTATGTTCATACATCCAATAATCTGGTAGATCAGTTCACTAAGGGTCTGTCACGAAATGTGATAGAGAGTGCATCGAGAGAGATGGGTATGAGACCCACGTGAAATCTACTATAGTGGTAACCTATCCTATGTGATCGGAGATCCTGTGAAGTAGGATGGTGAAACAAGCTAGTAGTAGATTGAGAGGAAAGATCCCTTTCTGAGCTATCTCTGATGCACATCTTTCCTTCTATAAGGTAGGTTGGTTTATACCTTAATGTGTTCCAAGTGTTTTGGTCAAGAAAAGATGTTGTCCTATAGAACATCTTTTAAGGAATACACCTATATGAGTTAGACTACTGGTCATGGTCTAAGACTTGGGTAATCTCTAAAACTCATGAAAGGCACTAAAGTGTGACTTATAAGCTTCAAACAGAGGGGATGCTTGTTGCAGCCTAGTACCAGCAAAGGACTTGAGGGAATCTCACTTCACACAAAACTATCAATTCAAGGCATAGTCCATTGTTCAGTTGTGACTGAGTGAAACTTTTGTTCTAGATGGATGTTCAACTTAACAGTCTCCATCGAAACACTGGTATATCAAAGAAATGTGGATCTGAAGCAACATTGTTACAAACCCTAGAGTTTGGTGGGGATTGTTGGATTTATTGTGGGTCGGGCCCATTTTAAGTTTAATAAATCAATAAAACTCTACGGTGTGTAACTGTTGGGCATTTAATATTTGTATTGGATTGGAACTTGACCAAACATTGACTCGACTTATATGGTTGGACTTCATTCGTCCATATTGAGAAATTGAGAAAAGGATAAAGGCGTGCCACATGTGCGCGCGCGCCGCCGCCGTCGACGGATGGGCCGGGCCGGGGGTGGGGGCATGGCGTGGGCATGGCGTGGCGAGGCAGGCAGGCGGCGAGCGAGTGGACGGGCGAGACGTGGCCTTGTTTTGCCACTCACTCTCCATGATAGCGGGAGTTACAACTTTCTGAGTTAATCCCGGGAGTTACCGTCTCTTCACTTGCCCCTCTCTTGGACTGCCTGCGTGAGCCTCTTCCCCTCCCTCTACGCAAAAGCCTAAAAGAGATGGCACCAGTTCCTCTAGTTTTCTCTCTCAATACCTGGAACATAGAACAAAATCAGACCTTATCTTCTACTGCGGAAAGGTTTCCCTGTCTCGTTCCTCTGTGCGCATAGAGAAACGAGCGAGCAGGTGCCTCCAAAGCCCTTGCCGTCTGCGATCCCTACTCGGGGAGTGCAACAATTAGGTTTTTGGGGAGCGACTACACGATTGCTCATTCTCGTTCCCGGTCATCTTCTTGGCAGTGGCATCTTCTTCCTCTAGATGCGGACGACAACTGCACTGCGATCACCTTCCTGCATCGACTGCGGTCCACGACTTCAAGCAACACACTATGGCGACTAGTGCGAATGGAGCCTCCGATGCCCTTGGCATGGGACCCTCTGCTAGGTACATCATATTCTCATCTCTTTGTCAATTCATGGTGTTCATGTGCTATGTTGTCTCTGTTACGTTCTATATGCCATGGATGTTTGTTTATGTGATACTCTTGTTTGCTGGTATGTTTAGACTATCATGCTTATATGTTTTTGATCATGATCATGGCTCATATATGATATATAACCTTGCTATTATATTTGTTTTGTCTTATCTTGGTACATATGAATATGTTGATCATCTTTTTTGTATTCATGTGAATATATATGATGCTATGCTGCAATTGTTTATTATCACACATGTCATCACCATGTTGTTATTATTTTTTGGAATTAAATTGAGTAGAAAATGTCTAAATTTCTAACATCTGGCTGGCAGGCCTCGGCCGAGGCCCCTGCCCCCGCGTGATCCCCTCCACACGAGCAGCAGCACCTCCCATGGCTGTTGTCCTCATGAAGAAGATGACCAAGGTACTAAGTGACAATAATTACATAATTGCCATTGACTGTATAATCCCTGTTGTTTAATCATTTTAGCTCTATTTTAGTTCGTACAAGTTGCGTTAGTTTTGTATCATCATGCTCTATGCAGTGGTGCTAACATTTACCATGTCATGCAATTGTGAATTTATTGATTTATATGCAATTTGATTAATATTTATTTAATACATTTTTTATTAAAAGCAACCTAATGTATTAACTTGTTCTTGTTATTTTGCGATGCGCCGACCGAAGCTATGTGTTAGCAGCGATGTTTAACATGTCTCACATCTTTGAAATTTATAAGTTAAATATTGATTGGATTAATACTTATGGAACCAAATTTCTAATTAAAAGTAATTTAGAGTTTTATATCTGGTCTTTTATAAACAAATGTTAACTTGATCAATAGCAACTTAAATGTTTCTTTACTAATTATAACTTGGTTAGTTTATGCATGAAACATATAATGATTCAATTTGGTACTTTTACATGCTTTATGTTTCTAAAAAAATATAAATGTTAAAGGGACTTAAATAATATTAATGTTTATAAATAAAAGCAACATAGGACAACATATATATTATAATTTGGTTAGTTAAACATGAAACATATATAATTAATCTAATTAATGGTTATCTAATGTATTTTAATTTATTAGAAGCAACTTAGGTTTATAAATCTAGTATTTCATAAATAAATGTTAATATGGTTAATATCAACAAAAAAGACCTTTTCATTTATGACATGCTAAATTCAACCTTGAATCACAAATGTTCTTATTTAGCTTATGTCAGATGTTCTAGGTTTTCTAAACTATAATTGTTTAAATGGCTTAAATGTGGTTTAATCATTTATAAATAAAATATGAGTAAGGTTTAACCTCATTCTCTCTAAATAAAATATAATTTGAACTAATTCAACTTTAGGATAATTCTTTGAAAAGGCAATCACCTTATTTTTCAATAACTAAAATACATCAAACTTTTAGTCAGTATTTTCCATTATGATTGCGAACCTAGATAGTCATGTCGTTTTAATGGTAGCTCCGTTCTTCGTCGTTCTTGTGCTCTCGTGATCGTAGCAACAGGCCATACCGATTAGTGCAATCTTTTCAAGCTTTTTCTTGTAAGTGGTGAATTGTTCTTAGTCGTGTTTGTTTATTTGTCTTGCTTGGTTTCTATGAGTAGGAGGAGAGCGGTTCTTTAGTGTTGTAGACTAGGAGCTAAGGACCAACAAGTATAGCAGAAGCTAGAGACCAGAAGATAGAAGTCGAAGACTTCTTAGCAGCTAGACTTTGGGAAAAAGGCAAGTGCAGACACCATTTGATCATTTTGCTCCTATATATTAAATGTCATTTACTTTCATTGCATGAGTCTAATGTTGCAAAACCCTAAGGACCTGACTAGACCTACTTATCATTCCTTGTCTATCAAGGGGGATTCCACAATTAGGTAGTGTAGCAATATGTAGATATGCTTAGCTGCTCGACTCACCTTGTCACATGTTAATGAAAGTAATAATAGTGCTGCTTAATGAATTCTTCAATGATGATTAATAATTAATGCTGGTTAATAGTCACTGTGGTGACGGAGAAGGAGAAGTTGTGATGCTTACGAGCATCATGGTTATGGTGGTGAAAGGGGGAATGTGTATTAGAGCTTTGCCCAGTTTTTGGGGGTACCCGTGGCCGCCCTCTGTAAGGACTTAGTCCTGGAGCGGCCACCTGGGACATACAGTGCAGCTTCAAGCTATGTGGCTCTGGCTTGACATAGTACTAGGACCTCTACTAGTAGTGTGATAGCTTCTCAGGGTGTCGACGCAAAAGAGGTGCTTAGGTAATGAATATTAAGTTGTGGTAGATCGGGTCTTATAAGGGTAGACTTCGGGTGGCTACTCGAGCTCCCTATAAGGATGGCTACCAGCGCCTAGGTAGAAACCTAGTTGGTTGTCGCCTATTAGCTGGAACCTATGAAAAGTCTCATAGTGTAACCCTGCCTGCTCACCCTAGGGAAATGGGAATCATGACTTGGAGTGAAAGTGCACACCTCTACAGAGTTAAAACTGATATATCAGCTGTGCTCATGGACACGAGCGGCCTAGACTCTCACACGATGAGCAAATTGGACTCACATGGTTACTTGGAGATGGATTCTTGGCAAGGTTGCTACCTCATGTTTGGTAGGATGGCTATTCCGTGTTATTTGGGGTTGCTACCCCATGTCACTAATGGAGGTTGCTACCTCTATATTAATAATTATAATGATGATGATTAATAATCTTGTAATCTCTACTCCACAATAATTAAGGGTTGGGATATTCTACTCATCTTAGTAATAGGTTGTTTAATTAAAAGCTACAAACTAAAATTGCTTATCTGCAGTCAACCATGTCAACCTTCGTTTTTATAAGCCTTGCGTGTCATTACTTTTCCGTCTGTACTTGCTGAGTTTGACATGGACTAACCCTTGCTATTTCCCCCACACCCCAGTGTGAAGTAAAATGCGGCTCAGAAGAAGGACAAAGATGTTGTGGAGTTTCCAGAAGACTAATTGAAGTGCTTGGTGTACATAGGCCCCAGTCAGCCATCCCTGAGAAGATTGGAGCCCAAGAAGAAGCTTAGCACCCGTTTCGCGTACTCTGATACTTGTAAGTATTAATATAATTATGTTTTCTACTTTATAACACTATTTTTCTAATATTTCTATTCTGTGGTTGTATGTGTGGACTTCCTGGGCACACATATGATGAGTGCTTGGTTCTCTTTTGAAAACTAGGTGTGAAAGTGCACTTCCACGAACGTGTGCTAGCATCCCCCACAAGTTCCTCCGCATGCTTCTTCACCATTATAGGATTGAGCTTCAGCATTTGAATCCCAACGGGACTCAACATATCTTGGCCTTCATCGCACTCTATGAGGGGTACTTGGGGATCGAGCCCCACTTCGAGCTTTGGAAGTACTTCTTTGCCATTGAGCTGCAAAATAAGAAGTCAGAGAAGAAGATGGCTAACTAGTGGTGCCTATGGGGTGTGCCAGCATCTGTCTCCAGAGCTCTCGGGCATCGAAGTATATGCCGATCCCGCTGAGGAAGTCCAACAAGGGATGGCACAAGTTCTGGTTCTATCTGAAGAATGATGATGCCACCCCCTGCCGATCTTCTCTAGTCGGGTAATCGAGGAGGCACTAGACGTGTGGAGGTATGGACCCATCACCAAGATGTAGAAAAAACTGTGTGACATCCTTCGGGCCATCGAGACTATTGACACTTCTTAACACTATCACCAAGAATGAAGGTTTTGACTCCACTCTAGCAACGGTGCCAAGAAATGCCTTAACAACACCTCTAACACCACTTAAGCCAAGTTGTCATGCCCAGCATGGCACCAGAGGTGTAGTACTAAATATGCAAATGCTCCTTTAAACTTAAATATGAAATCCGCAAGCGCACATATAATACCGATGTAGCATTTTAACCGGGAGTAATCCAGGTATCGTTATTTATATTTTTAACCATGGGAAGGGAAAGCTAAGGATAATGAGCAATGAGCATCACTGCATGTGGTAATGGGGAGTGTAACCATGTCTTTGTCTATCTCCTCATATAGGGTAAGTGTCACAAGATAAATATATATAAATTAATAATGAATGATAACTGATAAGCACTTAGCCACATAATAAATGATAAGCATCTCAATAGAATACTCTAAGTCTATAGTCACTAGCATGGAATTAGGATGAACTACAAGGATAAATCCTATGTTATTCTAACTATAAAGTCTAGCATACAGTGATTAGTGCAATTATATTTAGCGATCATGGCGAGACATGGTTACATCTATGCATAGGGATATTATGAAGGAAGATGAAGAACATAGCAATCACTTCCCTATAATAGTTATGTTCTACCAACCCTATACTTGGGAGGAGGACTACAAAGGACTCAACATGACTGTCACTCCTGCGATCTACCTCACGATCCAGAATATAGGGTGCAATCACAGGAAAATACAGTATAGGCACCACGCCTACACAATATTTACCACTCACCCATGGATCCAATGAGCAAGCGCTATACAATCCTATGCATAAAAATAATTCTAATCTAACTATGCCAAACATAGAATCAAAGTAGACTAAGAACATTATAATTGAGAATATAAGCAAATAGAGCAAAGTCATATCCAATATAGTAGAATAGACCAAAGTCATATTCATAGTAGCAATGAACAACAACAACAACAAGATGAATAATACAAGAACAAATATATAAAAGTAGGAGAGAAAGCGAGGAAATTACCAAGCAATCTCCGACAGATCTAGAAACCAAGCAATGCATGCCTCCTTCTAGTTCTAATCCTATGTAGCTATGCTCTAAACTGTGGAGCTCTAATTGACATGGTAGCTCTAGGGCTTGATCAGAGGATGAACTCTTCTTGATTGTAGAATTGAATGAATCAGGGTTTCTCCTAGGCCAGGGGTCCTTGCTTATATAGCGCTTTTCGAGGAATATCGGCCATCGGATCAAACCGACCTTGATCAACGATTAATATTGAACCTTAAAGGTGGTGGGGGGCATGATCCACAAGACTCAACCTAATTGGTTGAGGGGGCAGGGCGCCTGCCTTAGAGCCTAGGGTGGCCACCTTGGGGTATGCCAGGTGGGCCCCACCTCTAGGGTGCCGTCTTCCTGAGTCTTCTAGAGTCTTCTTTTGTATACATAGGTGTGTTTCTCTCTATGTAAATCTAACATGTGGATCTCCTTTGGTTTCTTTTCTGATAACCCCCTGTAGAAATAGACATTCACCAAAACTAGTGAAATTCTATCAGTGTAACCCCTATCTCTAGATGATATTTATATATAAGTCCTTTTTCATGCTAGGTTGACGGTTAAAAATGACACTTATCCACCTTCAACAAACTCCCCCAAGCTTACCCTTTGCTCGTCCCTGAGCAAAGATAAACTCAGTGATGGATCAGGAGTTACTACAATGCTTTCATGCCTCAAAAGTACTCATGCGTTCAAACAAAAACTATCCTCCAGAGTAGAATGAACTATTTTGATTTTAAACTTACTCATATTACCTTCTACCATAGGGCTTGTAACCATCACTTGTGTCTTGAGCAGTTGAAAGACAGAACAGTCAAGTCAAGTGTCATGTTTCAAGCTCTTTGATCAATTATTATTCTAGAGTTTTTGCAAGATTTTCAAATAAAACTCAGAGATGCTTGTGTATGCGCCTCTCAAGTCTCTTCTTTGTGGTAATTCTGCATTCTTACCAAGGCATTTATGGTGTATGCCTTCCCTCTTCTCTCAAGATATATGGTATTTTTGGCATTAGGCTTGATAATATACCTTCTCTCTCTCACCCTACTTCTAATAGGCTTATATGTGGACCTCATAGGTGGGGAGACAAGGAATACATACTTGCAAATATTTATTGCATAGTCAGACCATGGATCTAGAGGAACAAGTCTAGCCATACAGTCAAATCAAGATGTGCATGTGTGTGGTCCTAAATATTGGGTTAAGTGGATATATATAGTGGTAGTAGTAATGATGGTAGATAGAAATGAATGGGTAAAAGGATGATGGTGAACATCTAATTCTACTTTTGCTCCGTGAAGGAAAATCCATACCTCTCTTGAACTTTGAAGAATTTGGGGAGAACTTGGGTTGCTGGAAAATCTCTAAGTTGGGACATTTGTCCTCTTTTATTCTCTCTTTCTTTTCTTTCTCAATTTTTTCTCTCTCCTTTTTTTCAAACCATAGGATAAGATAATTCCCAAGTCTCTTTTGGAAATATTGATAGAGGTAGTAACATAGATCTGGAGCTTTATTACACAACAAAAGGGGCTAGCAATGGATGAAGGGATATTTTTGGTTTGTTTACTCCTAGTGTAGGAGTAGAACAATTTTGGGATGTGTATAAATGGAATATATGTGGATGCGTACTTCCAGGGTAGAAGAAGCATAAATGGGAAGAGTGCACGTGAATCTTGATTTTAACTGCATGACTAATTCCTAGGGGCCAACACAGCCTGACCATACTCAATGCTCACAAGTAGCAAACAAATCCAAGGAAGTTTTTCCTAGTCTAGTAAACATGTATGTATGGCTGTGGTAGGAATTTAAACTCTCATCATACAAGAACTCATCATGCAGAATTTTAAATTTGAAAAGATAAATTCTCCAGAACTCTAGTATCTCTAGGAACAAGATAAACAGCAGCTCAAAACCTTCCCATATCATGTCCGCCAACTACCTAGACTTTGATCAAGCATTTGCTACCCACAAGTTTCAGGTTCAGAGCAAATCTTAGATCAAAATAGTTATATCCTAAAACTCGGGAGAGTTCAAGGTTGAAAACTAGGTACTTAAAAGGAATTACGGCAGAGCAATTATTCATCATCTCCGTATAAGAGTTTATTCTAGGGATTAATTTTAACAAGGTAAAACTTTGCACTCTCATACATTTTATTTAGCAAACTCAAAGATCACACAAATATATATGAGAGAAAAGTATTTATTTGGTTTTACTAAGGTTATGCATCTTTTTTATTTGTTTTATATTTTAGCAAAGCTAAAATATATATAAGTAAGAAAATACTTATCTGGATACATGGGGAATGCTCTCTCCCAAGCTGGATGTTGACATAGTCTCTTGGTGTGGTTGACAAGCAGCAGAGGTGTTCTTCCTCTCTCGGAGTGTTAATGTTGATAACTGCTGAGACAGCTCTCCAGACGAGGACAGATCATCCTCCTGTCTGTTGACTTTCCTCGATCCTTTAAATTCTATAAGGCTCAAATATACAACAAAGCTTGTGGAACTAATTAAGTGTTAGTGATAAACCTCTAAGCCTTGATTATCTAGAACCTCCTTAACATATAGGTCTCTTTAGCAGGATCTTTCTATCGATATTTTTGTACTTTTTAGATTTTATATTATGCAGAAAAATTGAAACTATGATGAATGCATATTTAATTTATTTTTATGTCACCACGGTGAATATACTTATAGGGTTTTCCACAAATTTATTCATATGGGGCTTAGTATTTTTAGAATGCAAATGCATGATATCTTTATTTTCTTTTCTAGTGCAGAAATGAAGTGTAACTAATTATGCAATTTAAGGAAAGTAAATATGCTAAGGAAAATAATGCAATGCTAAAAAGGGAAATATGGATAACTACCAAGTTTATCTCTTGGCGTGGTGTTTGGTGATTTAAGTCCTCCAAACAGGACCTCTTGTTCACTCAAACATCCTAGGGCACCTCAGAAGGTTCGAACGGTGCCACCGGCTGCTCTTCTTCTGGTATTATCTCTAAAACTGATTTTACCTTTACTTTCCATACCTATTTTGTTGGTGGGGTTGACCATGAGGGAGGAGCTTGTTCTTTCTTCTCCACGGTGATTGGTACAATTTCTGTTGGCGCATCGGCCTCCCCCTTAGGAGAAATCTCCTCTTTAGGATATCGGTCTTCATACCTTGATACTTCTCCTTCATAGTCAGCCCATCCATCCTTAGGGGTCTGATTCTTCTAGTTACGGCACTTCCTCCTTGATCTGTTCTTCTTGGCATTGCCCTCAATTATATAATTGTCATTGAAATAGCAACATACCTTCTGAGAGGGGAAGTGGAAATGCACTTCTCCTGATCCAATGTAGATGATAGCTTTGATAGTGTTGAGGAATGGTCTTCCAAGGATGATCAGTGGATCATACTCGTCTTCTCTCATATTCAGGACTAGGAAGTCAGTGGGGATGAAGTGGTCATCAATCTATACTGGGACGTCTTTCGCTATCCTCTCCACAAATCGAAATGTCGGATCCGCCATCAGTAGCTACGCATAGGTGGGATACAAAGGCATAGTACCTTATAAGAATTCAAAAGGTACCTTAGCCATTATGTTGACTCCCGATCTTGTGTCACAGACAGCTTTCTGGAAAGAGCATCTATTAATTGTGCATTCAATGGTTAGGGTGCCTGGATCATCCTTCTTGATCAGATGCGGAGACTTGAGCTGGTGGTCATGCTCCCTGTGGACTGCAGTGATCATGCTCACAATCTCCGTCTGTTGTGGCTTCTTATTCTTGCCCTTGCTTTTGTTCTTTGTTCCTCTTGTTGTTCTTCTTCTTTGGCTCATAAGCGTGTTGTGGATGCGCATGGAACTGTAGCACTTGATTCTTTAAGGAGAAAGTTTCTCTCTTCCCTTTGATGTTGAAGCAGATCTTGGCTGTGTTGGCGTAGATGATAGCTCCAGCAGTATTCATGAATGGTCATCCCAAAATAATGGGTGATTTCTCATCACCACCTGTCTCTACCACCACGAAGTCTGCAGGAACATACGAGCTACCAACTCGTACACAAATATCTTCTAGAATTCCTTGGGCATAGCAGAGTGACTGGTTTGCGAGCTGCAAGCACATGGTTGTGTACAATAAAGGATAACCAAACACCTTTTCATAAATTACCTTGGGCATGATGTTGATGCTTGCACCAAAGTCACAGATAGTTTCGTTGAAGTTCACACTTCCAATGGAGATCAGAATGACCAGTCTCCCTAGATCACCTTTCTTCATTGGCAGAGTTTCATCGTTCCATCCTCCGATCGAAGGATCACTCTAGTAGCTTCCTGCATTAAAAATGTCTACAAGATTTGTAGATTCTAATTCTTCTGGTCATCCCAGAATCTTACCTTGGTTAGCGAGAGGAACAATAGTAGCAAGTTTTTGTATTTGTGATTCAATCATTTTATTAAAGCTATGCTGATTCTTAATGGCATTAGAAAAGCTATCCATTCTATTATTGATTGTTTCTAGCATTTTATCATTGGATGCTAATTTCTTAGACAGGTTATCCATTAATTTTCCTTGATTAAGGACTAACTCCCTTAAAGGTGGTTGATTGAAATTATTAAAAGAATTATTACCTTGATAGTTACCTGAGTAGTTAGGCCTTTGCTGTTGATTCCAACCTTGATTTTGTTGAGGAAATATGCTAAGGAAAATAATGCAATGCTAAAAAGGGAAATTTGGATAACTACCAAGTTTATCTCTTGGCGTGGTGTTCGGTGATTTAAGTCCTCCAAACAGGACCTCTTGTTCACTCAAACATCCCAGGGCACCTCAGAAGGTTCGAACGGTGCCACCGGCTGCTCTTCTTCTGGTATTATCTCCAAAACTGATTTTACCTTTACTTTCCATACCTATTTTGTTGGTGGGGTTGACCCTGAGGGAGGAGCTTGTTCTTTCTTCTCCACGGTGACTGGTACACTTTCTGTTGGCGCATCGGCCTCCCCCTTAGGAAAAATCTCCTCTTTAGGATATCGGTCTTCATACCTTGATACTTCTCCTTCATAGTCAGCCCATCCATCCTTAGGGTTCTGATTCTTCTAGTTACGGCGCTTCCTCCTTGCTCTGTTCTTCTTGGCATTGCCCTCAATTATATAATTGTCATTGAAATAGCGACATACCTTCTGAGAGGGGAAGTGGAAATGCACTTCTCCTGATCCAATGTAGATGATAGCTTTGATAGTGTTGAGGAATGGTCTTCCAAGGATGATCGGTGGATCATACTCGTCTTCTCTCATATTCAGGACTAGGAAGTCAGTGGGGATGAAGTGGTCATCAATCTATACTGGGACGTCTTTCGCTATCCTCTCCACAAATCGAAATGTCTGATCCGCCATCAGTAGCTACGCATAGGTGGGATACAAAGGCATAGTACCTTATAAGAATTCATAAGTTACCTTGGCCATTATGTTGACTCCCGATCTTGTGTCACAGACAGCTTTCTGGAAAGAGCATCTATTAATTGTGCATTCAATGGTTAGGGTGCCTGGATCGTCCTTCTTGATCAGATGTAGAGACTTGAGCTGGTGGTCATGCTCCCTGTGGACTGTAGTGATCATGCTCACAATCTCTGTCTGTTGTGGCTTCCTATTCTTGCCCTTGCTTTTGTTCTTTGTTCCTCTTGTTATTCTTCTTCTTTGGCTCATAAGCGTGTTGTGGATGCGCATGGAACTGTAGCACTTGATTCTTGAAGGAGAAAGTTTCTCTCTTCCCTTTGATGTTGAAGCAGATCTTGGCTGTGTTGGCGTAGATGATAGCTCCAGCAGTATTCATGAATGGTCATCCCAAAATAATGGGTGATTTCTCATCACCACCTGTCTCTACCACCACGAAGTCTGTAGGAACATACGAGCTACCAACTCGTACACAGATATCTTCTAGAATTCCTTGGGCATAGCAGAGTGACTGGTTTGCGAGCTGCAAGCACATGGTTGTGTACAATAAAGGATAACCAAACACCTTTTCATAAATTACCTTGGGCATGATGTTGATGCTTGCACCAAAGTCACAGATAGTTTCGTTGAAGTTCACACTTCCAATGGAGATCAGAATGACCAGTCTCCCTAGATCACCTTTCTTGATTGGCAGAGTTTCATCGTTCCATCCTCCGATCGAAGGATCACTCTAGTAGCTTCCTGCATTAAAAATGTCTACAAGATTTGTAGATTCTAATTCTTCTAGTTATCCCAGAATCTTACCTTGGTTAGCGAGAGGAACAATAGTAGCAAGTTTTTGTATTTGTGATTCAATCATTTTATTAAAGCTATGCTGATTCTTAATGGCATTAGAAAAGCAATCCATTCTATTATTGATTGTTTCTAGCATTTTATCATTGGATGCTAATTTCTTAGACAGGTTATCCATTAATTTTCCTTGATTAAGGACTAACTCCCTTAAAGGTGGTTGAGTGAAATTATTAAAAGAATTATTACCTTGATAGTTACCTGAGTAGTTAGGCCTTTGATGTTGATTCCAACCTTGATTTTGTTGAGGAAATATGCTAAGGAAAATAATGCAATGCTAAAAAGGGAAATTTGGATAACTACCAAGTTTATCTCTTGGGGTGGTGTTCGGTGATTTAAGTCCTCCAAACAGGACCTCTAGTTCACTCAAACATCCCAGGGCACCTCAGAAGGTTCGAACGGTGCCACCGGCTGCTCTTCTTCTGGTATTATCAATAAAAACTGATTTTACCTTTACTTTCCATACCTATTTTGTTGGTGGGGTTGACCCTGAGGGAGGAGATTGTTCTTTCTTCTCCATGGTGACTGGTACACTTTCTGTTGGCGCATCGGCCTCCCCCTTAGGAGAAATCTCCTCTTTAGGATATCGGTCTTCATACCTTGATACTTCTCCTTCATAGTCAGCCCATCCATCCTTAGGGGTCTGATTCTTCTAGTTACGGCGCTTCCTCCTTGCTCTGTTCTTCTTGGCATTGCCCTCAATTATATAATTGTCATTGAAATAGCGACATACCTTCTGAGAGGGGAAGTGGAAATGCACTTCTCCTGATCCAATGTAGATGATAGCTTTGATAGTGTTGAGGAATGGTCTTCCAAGGATGATCGGTGGATCATACTCATCTTCTCTCATATTCAGGACTAGGAAGTCAGTGGGGATGAAGTGGTCATCAATCTATACTGGGACGTCTTTCGCTATCCTCTCCACAAATTGAAATGTCTGATCCGCCATCAGTAGCTACGCATAGGTGGGATACAAAGGCATAGTACCTTATAAGAATTCATAAGTTACCTTGGCCATTATATTGACTCCCGATCTTGTGTCACAGATAGCTTTCTGGAAAGGGCATCTATTAATTGTGCATTCAATGGTTAGGGTGCCTGGATCGTCCTTCTTGATCAGATGCGGAGACTTGAGCTGGTGGTCATGCTCCCTGTGGACTGCAGTGATCATGCTCACAATCTCCGTCTGTTGTGGCTTCTTATTCTTGCCCTTGCTTTTGTTCTTTGTTCCTCTTGTTCTTCTTCTTCTTTGGCTCATAAGCATGTTGTGGATGCGCATGGAACTGTAGCACTTGATTCTTGAAGGAGAAAGTTTCTCTCTTCCCTTTGATGTTGAAGCAGATCTTGGTTGTGTTGGCGTAGATGATAGCTCCAGTGGTATTCATGAATGGTCATCCCAAAATAATGGGTGATTTCTCATCACCACCTGTCTCTACCACCACGAAGTCTGTAGGAACATACGAGCTACCAACTCGTACACAGATATCTTCTAGAATTCCTTGGGCATAGCAGAGTGACTGGTTTGCGAGCTGCAAGCACATGGTTGTGTACAATAAAGGATAACCAAACACCTTTTCATAAATTACCTTGGGCATGATGTTGATGCTTGCACCAAAGTCACAGATAGTTTCGTTGAAGTTCACACTTCCAATGGAGATCAGAATGACCAGTCTCCCTGGATCACCTTTCTTGATTGGCAGAGTTTCATCGTTCCATCCTCCGATCGAAGGATCACTCTAGTAGCTTCCTGCATTAAAAATGTCTACAAGATTTGTAGATTCTAATTCTTCTGGTTATCCCAGAATCTTACCTTGGTTAGCGAGAGGAACAATAGTAGCAAGTTTTTGTATTTGTGATTCAATCATTTTATTAAAGCTATGCTGATTCTTAATGGCATTAGAAAAGCAATCCATTCTATTATTGATTGTTTCTAGCATTTTATCATTGGATGCTAATTTCTTAGACAGGTTGTCCATTAATTTTCCTTGATTAAGGACTAACTCCCTTAAAGGTGGTTGATTGAAATTATTAAAAGAATTATTACCTTGATAGTTACCTGAGTAGTTAGGCCTTTGATGTTGATTCCAACCTTGATTTTGTTGAGGAAATATGCTAAGGAAAATAATGCAATGCTAAAAAGGGAAATTTGGATAACTACCAAGTTTATCTCTTGGCGTGGTGTTCGGTGATTTAAGTCCTCCAAACAGGACCTCTAGTTCACTCAAACATCCCAGGGCACCTCAGAAGGTTCGAACGGTGCCACCCGCTGCTCTTCTTCTGGTATTATCTCCAAAACTGATTTTACCTTTACTTTCCATACCTATTTTGTTGGTGGGGTTGACCCTGAGGGAGGAGCTTGTTCTTTCTTCTCCACGGTGACTAGTACACTTTTTGTTGGCGCATCGGCCACCCCCTTAGGAGAAATCTCCTCTTTAGGATATCGGTCTTCATACCTTGATACTTCTCCTTCATAGTCAGCCCATCCATCCTTAGGGGTCTGATTCTTCTAGTTACGGCGCTTCCTCCTTGCTCTGTTCTTCTTGGCATTGCCCTCAATTATATAATTGTCATTGAAATAGCGACATACCTTCTGAGAGGGGAAGTGGAAATGCACTTCTCCTGATCCAATGTAGATGATAGCTTTGATAGTGTTGAGGAATGGTCTTCCAAGGATGATCGGTGGATCATACTCGTCTTCTCTCATATTCAGGACTAGGAAGTCAGTGGGGATGAAGTGGTCATCAATCTATACTGGGACGTCTTTCGCTATCCTCTCCACAAATCGAAATGTCTAATCCGCCATCAGTAGCTACGCATAGGTGGGATACAAAGGCATAGTACCTTATAAGAATTCATAAGTTACCTTGGCCATTATATTGACTCCCGATCTTGTGTCACAGACAGCTTTCTGGAAAGGGCATCTATTAATTGTGCATTCAATGGTTAGGGTGCCTGGATCGTCCTTCTTGATCAGATGCGGAGACTTGAGCTGGTGGTCATGCTCCCTGTGGACTGCAGTGATCATGCTCACAATCTCCGTCTGTTGTGGCTTCTTATTCTTGCCCTTGCTTTTGTTCTTTGTTCCTCTTGTTGTTCTTCTTCTTTGGCTCATAAGCATGTTGTGGATGCGCATGGAACTGTAGCACTTGATTCTTAAAGGAGAAAGTTTCTCTCTTCCCTTTGATGTTGAAGCAGATCTTGGCTGTGTTGGCGTAGATGATAGCTCCAGCGGTATTCATGAATGGTCATCCCAAAATAATGGGTGATTTCTCATCACCACCTGTCTCTACCACCACGAAGTCTGCAGGAACATACGAGCTACCAACTCGTACACAGATATCTTCTAGAATTCCTTGGGCGTAGCAGAGTGACTGGTTTGCGAGCTGCAAGCACAGGGTTGTGTACAATAAAGGATAACCAAACACCTTTTCATAAATTACCTTGGGCATGATGTTGATGCTTGCACCAAAGTCACAGATAGTTTCGTTGAAGTTCACACTTCCAATGGAGATCAGAATGACCAGTCTCCCTGGATCACCTTTCTTGATTGGCAGAGTTTCATCGTTCCATCCTCCGATCGAAGGATCACTCTAGTAGCTTCCTGCATTAAAAATGTCTACAAGATTTGTAGATTCTAATTCTTCTGGTTATCCTAGAATCTTACCTTGGTTAGCGAGAGGAACAATAGTAGCAAGTTTTTGTATTTGTGATTCAATCATTTTATTAAAGCTATGCTGATTCTTAATGGCATTAGAAAAGCAATCCATTCTATATTGATTGTTTCTAGCATTTTATCATTGGATGCTAATTTCTTAGACAGGTTGTCCATTAATTTTCCTTGATTAAGGACTAACTCCCTTAAAGGTGGTTGATTGAAATTATTAAAAGAATTATTACCTTGACAGTTACCTGAGTAGTTAGGCCTTTGATGTTGATTCCAACCTTAATTTTGTTGAGGAAATATGCTAAGGAAAATAATGCAATGCTAAAAAGGGAAATTTGGATAACTACCAAGTTTATCTCTTGGCATGGTGTTCAGTGATTTAAGTCCTCTAAACAGGACCTCTAGTTCACTCAAACATCCCAGGGCACCTCAGAAGGTTCGAACGGTGCCACCGGCTGCTCTTCTTCTGGTATTATCTCCAAAACTGATTTTACCTTTACTTTCCATACCTATTTTGTTGGTGGGGTTGACCCTGAGGGAGGAGCTTGTTCTTTCTTCTCCACGGTGACTAGTACACTTTTTGTTGGCGCATCGGCCTCCCCCTTAGGAGAAATCTCCTCTTTAGGATATCGGTCTTCATACCTTGATACTTCTCCTTCATAGTCAGCCCATCCATCCTTAGGGGTCTGATTCTTCTAGTTACGGCGCTTCCTCCTTGCTCTGTTCTTCTTGGCATTGCCCTCAATTATATAATTGTCATTGAAATAGCGACATACCTTCTGAGAGGGGAAGTGGAAATGCACTTCTCCTGATCCAATGTAGATGATAGCTTTGATAGTGTTGAGGAATGGTCTTCCAAGGATGATCGGTGGATCATACTCGTCTTCTCTCATATTCAGGACTAGGAAGTCAGTGGGGATGAAGTGGTCATCAATCTATACTGGGACGACTTTCGCTATCCTCTCCACAAATCGAAATGTCTGATCCGCCATCAGTAGCTACGCATAGGTGGGATACAAAGGCATAGTACCTTATAAGAATTCATAAGTTACCTTGGCCATTATATTGACTCCCTATCTTGTGTCACAGACAGCTTTCTGGAAAGGGCATCTATTAATTGTGCATTCAATGGTTAGGGTGCCTGGATCGTCCTTCTTGATCAGATGCGGAGACTTGAGCTGGTGGTCATGCTCCTTGTGGACTGCAGTGATCATGCTCACAATCTCCGTCTGTTGTGGCTTCTTATTCTTGCCCTTGCTTTTGTTCTTTGTTCCTCTTGTTGTTCTTCTTCTTTGGCTCATAAGCATGTTGTGGATGCGCATGGAACTGTAGCACTTGATTCTTGAAGGAGAAAGTTTCTCTCTTCCCTTTGATGTTGAAGCAGATCTTGGTTGTGTTGGCGTAGATGATAGCTCCAGCGGTATTCATGAATGGTCATCCTGAAATAATGGGTGATTTCTCATCACCACCTGTCTCTACCACCACGAAGTCTGCAGGAACATACGAGCTACCAACTCGTACACAGATATCTTCTAGAATTCCTTGGGCGTAGCAGAGTGACTGGTTTGCGAGCTGCAAGCACAGGGTTGTGTACAATAAAGGATAACCAAACTCCTTTTCATAAATTACCTTGGGCATGATGTTGATGCTTGCACCAAAGTCACAGATAGTTTCGTTGAAGTTCACACTTCCAATGGAGATCAGAATGACCAGTCTCCCTGGATCACCTTTCTTGATTGGCAGAGTTTCATCGTTCCATCCTCCGATCGAATGATCACTCTAGTAGCTGCCTGCATTAAAAATGTCTACAAGATTTGTAGATTCTAATTCTTCCGGTTGTCTCAGAATCTTACCTTGGTTAGCGAGAGGAACAATAGTAGCAAGTTGTTGTATTTGTGATTCAATCATTTTATTAAAGCTATGCTGATTCTTAATGGCATTAGAAAAGCTACCCATTCTATTATTGATTGTTTCTAGCATTTTATCATTGGATGCTAATTTCTTAGATAGGTTATCCATTAATTTTCCTTGATTAAGGACTAACTCCCTTAAAGGTGGTTGATTGAAATTATTAAAAGAATTATTACCTTGACAGTTACCTGAGTAGTTAGGCCTTTGCTGTTGATTCCAACCTTGATTTTGTTGAGGAAATATGCTAAGGAAAATAATGCAATGCTAAAAAGGGAAATTTGGATAACTACCAAGTTTATCTCTTGGCGTGGTGTTCAGTGATTTAAGTCCTCCAAACAGGACCTCTTGTTCACTCAAACATCCTAGGGCACCTCAGAAGGTTCGAACGGTGCCACCGGCTGCTCTTCTTCTGGTATTATCTCCAAAACTGATTTTACCTTTACTTTCCATACCTATTTTGTTGGTGGGGTTGACCCTGAGGGAGGAGCTTGTTCTTTCTTCTCCACGGTGACTGGTACACTTTCTGTTGGCGCATCGGCCTCCCCCTTAGGAGAAATCTCCTCTTTAGGATATCGGTCTTCATACCTTGATACTTCTCCTTCATAGTCAGCCCATCCATCCTTAGGGGTCTGATTCTTCTAGTTACAGTGCTTCCTCCTTGCTCTGTTCTTCTTGGCATTGCCCTCAATTATATAATTGTCATTGAAATAGCGACATACCTTCTGAGAGGGGAAGTGGAAATGCACTTCTCCTGATCCAATGTAGATGATAGCTTTGATAGTGTTGAGGAATGGTCTTCCATGGATGATCGGTGGATCATACTCGTCTTCTCTCATATTCAGGACTAGGAAGTCAGTGGGGATGAAGTGGTCATCAATCTATATTGGGACGTCTTTCGCTATCCTCTCCACAAATCGAAATGTCTGATCCGCCATCAGTAGCTACGCATAGGTGGGATACAAAGGCATAGTACCTTATAAGAATTCATAAGTTACCTTGGCCATTATATTGACTCCCGATCTTGTGTCACAGACAGCTTTCTGGAAAGGGCATCTATTAATTGTGCATTCAATGGTTAGGGTGCCTGGATCGTCCTTCTTGATCAGATGCGGAGACTTGAGCTGGTGGTCATGCTCCCTGTGGACTGCAGTGATCATGCTCACAATCTCCGTCTGTTGTGGCTTCTTATTCTTGCCCTTGCTTTTGTTCTTTGTTCCTCTTGTTGTTCTTCTTCTTTGGCTCATAAGCATGTTGTGGATGCGCATGGAACTGTAGCACTTGATTCTTGAAGGAGAAAGTTTCTCTCTTCCCTTTGATGTTGAAGCAGATCTTGGTTGTGTTGGCGTAGATGATAGCTCCAGCGGTATTCATGAATGGTCATCCCAAAATAATGGGTGATTTCTCATCACCACCTGTCTCTACCACCACGAAGTCTCCAGGAACATACGAGCTACCAACTCGTACACAGATATCTTCTAGAATTCCTTGGGCGTAGCAGAGTGACTGGTTTGCGAGCTGCAAGCACAGGGTTGTGTACAATAAAGGATAACCAAACTCCTTTTCATAAATTACCTTGGGCATGATGTTGATGCTTGCACCAAAGTCACAGATAGTTTCGTTGAAGTTCACACTTCCAATGGAGATCAGAATGACCAGTCTCCCTGGATCACCTTTCTTGATTGGCAGAGTTTCATCGTTCCATCCTCCGATCGAATGATCACTCTAGTAGCTTCCTGCATTAAAAATGTCTACAAGATTTGTAGATTCTAATTCTTCCGGTTGTCTCAGAATCTTACCTTGGTTAGCGAGAGGAACAATAGTAGCAAGTTGTTGTATTTGTGATTCAATCATTTTATTAAAGCTATGCTGATTCTTAATGGCATTAGAAAAGCTACCCATTCTATTATTGATTGTTTCTAGCATTTTATCATTGGATGCTAATTTCTTAGATAGGTTATCCATTAATTTTCCTTGATTAAGGACTAACTCCCTTAAAGGTGGTTGATTGAAATTATTAAAAGAATTATTACCTTGATAGTTACCTAAGTAGTTAGGCCTTTGCTGTTGATTCCAACCTTAATTTTGTTGAGGAAATATGCTAAGGAAAATAATGCAATGCTAAAAAGGGAAATTTGGATAACTACCAAGTTTATCTCTTGGCGTGGTGTTCAGTGATTTAAGTCCTCCAAACAGGACCTCTTGTTCACTCAAACATCCTAGGGCACCTCAGAAGGTTCGAACGGTGCCACCGGCTGCTCTTCTTCTGGTATTATCTCCAAAACTGATTTTACCTTTACTTTCCATACCTATTTTGTTGGTGGGGTTGACCCTGAGGGAGGAGCTTGTTCTTTCTTCTCCACGGTGACTGGTACACTTTCTGTTGGCGCATCGGCCTCCCCCTTAGGAGAAATCTCCTCTTTAGGATATCGGTCTTCATACCTTGATACTTCTCCTTCATAGTCAGCCCATCCATCCTTAGGGGTCTGATTCTTCTAGTTACAGTGCTTCCTCCTTGCTCTGTTCTTCTTGGCATTGCCCTCAATTATATAATTGTCATTGAAATAGCGACATACCTTCTGAGAGGGGAAGTGGAAATGCACTTCTCCTGATCCAATGTAGATGATAGCTTTGATAGTGTTGAGGAATGGTCTTCCATGGATGATCGGTGGATCATACTCGTCTTCTCTCATATTCAGGACTAGGAAGTCAGTGGGGATGAAGTGGTCATCAATCTATATTGGGACGTCTTTCGCTATCCTCTCCACAAATCGAAATGTCTGATCCGCCATCAGTAGCTACGCATAGGTGGGATACAAAGTCATAGTACCTTATAAGAATTCATAAGTTACCTTGGCCATTATATTGACTCCCGATCTTGTGTCACAGACAGCTTTCTAGAAAGGGCATCTATTAATTGTGCATTCAATGGTTAGGGTGCCTGGATCGTCCTTCTTGATCAGATGCGGAGACTTGAGCTGGTGGTCATGCTCCCTGTGGACTGCAGTGATCATGCTCACAATCTCCGTCTGTTGTGGCTTCTTATTCTTGCCCTTGCTTTTGTTCTTTGTTCCTCTTGTTGTTCTTCTTCTTTGGCTCATAAGCATGTTGTGGATGCGCATGGAACTGTAGCACTTGATTCTTGAAGGAGAAAGTTTCTCTCTTCCCTTTGATGTTGAAGCAGATCTTGGTTGTGTTGGCGTAGATGATAGCTCCAGCGGTATTCATGAATGGTCATCCCAAAATAATGGGTGATTTCTCATCACCACCTGTCTCTACCACCACGAAGTCTCCAGGAACATACTAGCTACCAACTCGTACACAGATATCTTCTAGAATTCCTTGGGCGTAGCAGAGTGATTGGTTTGCGAGCTGCAAGCACATGGTTGTGTACAATAAAGGATAACCAAACTCCTTTTCATAAATTACCTTGGGCATGATGTTGATGCTTGCACCAAAGTCACAGATAGTTTCGTTGAAGTTCACACTTCCAATGGAGATCAGAATGACCAGTCTCCCTGGATCACCTTTCTTGATTGGCAGAGTTTCATCGTTCCATCCTCCGATCGAATGATCACTCTAGTAGCTTCCTGCATTAAAAATGTCTACAAGATTTGTAGATTCTAATTCTTCCGGTTGTCTCAGAATCTTACCTTGGTTAGCGAGAGGAACAATAGTAGCAAGTTGTTGTATTTGTGATTCAATCATTTTATTAAAGCTATGCTGATTCTTAATGGCATTAGAAAAGCTACCCATTCTATTATTGATTGTTTCTAGCATTTTATCATTGGATGCTAATTTCTTAGATAGGTTATCCATTAATTTTCCTTGATTAAGGACTAACTCCCTTAAAGGTGGTTGATTGAAATTATTAAAAGAATTATTACCTTGATAGTTACCTAAGTAGTTAGGCCTTTGCTGTTGATTCCAACCTTGATTTTGTTGAGGAAATATGCTAAGGAAATAATGCAATGCTAAAAAGGGAAATTTGGATAACTACCAAGTTTATCTCTTGGCGTGGTGTTCGGTGATTTAAGTCCTCCAAACAGGACCTCTTGTTCACTCAAACATCCTAGGGCACCTCAGAAGGTTCGAACGGTGCCACCGGCTGCTCTTCTTCTGGTATTATCTCCAAAACTGATTTTACCTTTACTTTCCATACCTATTTTGTTGGTGGGGTTGACCCTGAGGGAGGAGCTTGTTCTTTCTTCTCCACGGTGACTGGTACACTTTCTGTTGGCGCATCAGCCTCCCCCTTAGGAGAAATCTCCTCTTTAGGATATCGGTCTTCATACCTTGATACTTCTCCTTCATAGTCAGCCCATCCATCCTTAGGAGTCTGATTCTTCTGGTTACGGCGCTTCCTCCTTGATCTGTTCTTCTTGGCAGATTCCTCAATTATATAATTGTCATTGAAATAGCGACATACCTTCTGAGAGGGGAAGTGGAAATGCACTTCTCCTGATCTAATGTAGATGATAGCTTTGATAGTGTTGAGGAATGGTCTTCCATGGATTATCGGTGGATCATACTCGTCTTCTCTCATATTTAGGACTAGGAAGTCATTGGGGATGAAGTGGTCATCAATCTATACTGGGACGTCTTTCGCTATCCTCTCCACAAATCGAAATGTCTGATCCGCCATCTGCAGCTACGCATAGGTGGGATACAAAGGCATAGTACCATATAAGAATTCATAAGTTACCTTGGCCATTATGTTGACTTCCGATCTTGTGTCACAGACAACTTTCTGGAAAGAGCATCTATTAATTGTGCATTCAATGGTTAGGTTGCCTGGATCGTCCTTCTTGATCAGATGCAGAGACTTGAGCTGGTGGTCATGCTCCCAGTGGACTGCAGTGATCATGCTCACAATCTCCATCTGTTGTGGCTTCTTATTCTTGCCCTTGATTTTGTTCTTTGTTCCTCTTGTTGTTCTTCTTCATTGGCTCATAAGCGTGTTGTGGATGCGCATGGAACTGTAGCACTTGATTCTTGAAGGAGAAAGTTTCTCTCTTCCCTTTGATGTTGAAGCAGATCTTGGCTGTGTTGGCGTAGATGATAGCTGTAACACCCCTGGTGTTTGTCACTCATTAAGTAGTGGGATTGAGCTTAAATATGCTAGATTAAGTGGAGGTGACGATGTCAAGATCAAACCTATGGAAATAAGCCCTAACCTAAACTTGGATATTGCACCCTTGCTTACATATAGGCTCAATTAAAAGATATATGCTTGGGTGTTGCTATCAAAGTATCTTCACATGTCTCACCTCAATAACTATCTATATTAATCCCTAGAAAAGTTTCATGGAGTTTGGAATCAAAGAGTCACATGAAATGATAAGTTCCATTCCTATTGGAACTTGCATCATTAAGTGAATGGAATTGTAGATCATCAGCTAAACCATGCAAACTTGCCCAAATGAATCTAGATGAACTCTATAACAAAAGTCATGAAGGGATCATGTTGAGCAAATGTCAAGAAATTGCCCCGATTGGCCTAAAACCCTAGTTTTGGCTTTATCGAGTTGATACTTTGACCAAAGTGAAAGTTTGACTTATGTACCAATTATGAGGTTTGACCTTAAACGAAAGTTGTAGTTCATCTTGTGTAGAACAAACTTTGTTTAATGGTCAAGAGCTAGTTTGGCCTCTAACCTAGTCAAATAGAGATCACAATGTGGAATCAGCTGCTGTTTTCAGCACTTAGAAAAATATTCTAAGTCCTTGTGTGGACAGCAGAAAGTTGACAAGTTGGCAACATTTTATCCTCCAAATTCATATAGTGGCTCAATTAGGTTCCTTAATATGAGTTGGAGTGCTGTTCATGGGGGACACAATGAATCAAGTGTCATTACATTTGGAGTATAATTGGATCTCCAAAATCAATTGCTAAAACAGCATGTTTGCAACTTTGTCGCTCAAAGGATCCTGAGATTGGCATGTCGCGTTCTCCAAAAATTGTTAAGTAACTTGGGTAGGTCCAAATGTAAAAGTTGGAGCTCACATGAAGGGGAAGGCCATGCAAGAAGATGGCATAAGTTGCATTTCATTTTGGCCATAAATTCTTGTAGTTGTTAATCATTGTCAACTCAATGACACTACCGACTTGGAGGTCAATTAGCTGCCAATATAAAGCCCTAATGGCCAAGCACCCTTAACCAAAATTTTAGAGCACAAGTAGTAGAGCAAACTTTGTTTTATGCCCACGATCTAGTTCGGCTTAGAGCTAGCCCAAAATCAACACCCAAGACACCCTGATCTGTGCACACCAACTGCTCGACAGCTGTCCTCTAAGGGATGGGCGTGGCGGCTATGCGTCGTGTGTCTCCTCCATGGACGCCACGCGTCCATTCTCTCTGCCACGCGCGTCCTCCTCCCTGCCGCGTGTGCTGTGCCCTGGATCACTGGGAGAGGCCGAGGCCGAGCTCCCTATATCCCACTCGCCCTCACGCGCTCTCGCTTCCTTCCCCCTCGCTCTCTGGCCGCTCCATGGTCGCTAGCCGCCAGAGCCGCCATTGCCGTGCGTTGGAGCTCCCGCCCCAACTACTGTTGTGCTCTCTTCCCATCCCAATCAAGTGCATCACCATCGTCTCTAGCTCAGGCCGACCCTCTGGCGCCCCTTCCCAGGCCATCCCGCATGCCGCAGCGCCGCCGTGGTGCCGCCATGGCCACCGGTGCCGCGGTCACACGCGGTCAGTGCACCACGAGCCACCTCTGGCCGAGCTGTGGCTGCTCGTGGATGCACGCGGACCCCCTAGTACTCCCCCAGTGCACCACCACCGCCGACGAGCTTTTCCGCCGCCGTAGTCCGCCTCCGCCGGAGCACCAGTCACCGGTTCCGCCCGTTTCCAGGGCCAGTCGGCCTTGGGTCACCTCGCGCGGAGCCGAGCGGTTCCTCGAAGGCGCCTGGACCCACCGGAGCTCGAGCCACCCTTCTCCATCGCCAGCGAGCCTCCTCCAGCTGCCACCGGCCATCTTCCCCCGCCGCCCTCTACTCTCTGCCTCGGGAGAAAGAAGAGGAAGGCCGACACCTCCTCTCTGTTTCCTTGTGTGGGTGACAAGTGGGCCCAATGGTACAGCGGGTCCCGCACGTCGGTTAAATGGTGACTGATTTGGGTGCTTGTTCGGGTGCGTTTAGCGAATTAAGTTAGGGTTGAGTAATTCTGTTTTTGAATTTCAGAAATTTATAAATCTTATAAAATTCATAGCTCATGCTAGTTAATTCCAAAAATAGCAAAAGTGGACTTTTTGGAAACCTTGAGAAAAGATCTATGCAGTAGAGTCATAAAATTTTACACATTTGTAGATGTTTTCTGATGTTTTTATTTAAGCTTTAAAAATGCTCTAAAATGCTTATAAACTTGACCAGAGCCATATTTTAAGTTTTAGAACTCCAAAAATAGTGATTCTTGTTTTGTTAATTTTGTGATGACATGTTCTTGCTAGGAAAAATATTGAACACACTATTTGTTCACTGTTTTCTTAGGGTTTTGATTGGACCTTGATAAATATGGAATTTACATTATATTGCTTGTTATTTTTATATCTTGAGTTGTGCTGCTCCAATTGATGTGAAATTTTTATGGTAGGCTTGTCATGCTATGGATGTACTGTGGTATAAATTCCATGGCCATTGCTTACTGTATGCTAAAGTTATTGAGTAACTTGTTTATGTCTTAATAAATAGCTTATAAATAATACATAAATGATAAAATAGAAAATGTTGTTCCATTAGCTTAGTATGATGTTTATATATCATATTGATTCATGCTATGTCCCTGTGTTCATAGAAAATATTGAGTTTTAGGTTTAACTTGCTCTCACATGAATTATTGCAATATCTATTTGTCTTTTTCATAGAGGTTGATATACATGTCCAAATGACTTGATATTTGGACAGTAGACTATTGAGAGAATATATGGGCCACTTTAATTTTGGTAGAATTTATTGTGCACTTTTGGTAGGTGTTCATAATTCCACCTAATTATCTAAATAAATTAAGAAAATACATTAAAAGAATTTATTTAGGAATGGACACTATGTTTTATGGTGTTCACTGGTCATGTGTGACATGTTGGTAAAGTTGGTTTTACCCAATTATATGTTTGCAATGGAAGTTAATAATTATTTCTTGCAAATGAGGTTTCTGGACAGATCTGGAAACTTGGCAAAGTTCTTAAGGATAATGTCCTTTGTTGTGAAACTTGTTTATACAAAAGTTGTAGATAATTTATATATCTAGCTGCTGTTAAAATTTGGTGGTATTTGGCCATGTGGTTTAGGAATTATAGCTGTTTAAAGTTGAGTTACAGAATTGCTTGCTCTCTGTCTTGTTAGAACAGTTTCTGTGTTTGTATAAATTTGACATGTTAGACTTTGGAATCATGCTGTGATGATTATAAATGAAATGTAGATAATTTCATGAGCTTTTTAGAATGTCTTCTTGCAAGTCATTTGGATTTAGGGATCTCCGGTTATGATTAATTTACTGAGCTACTGTGTGTATGTCTAGAAAGTGACAGATTTTAGTTGTAGTGCTTTGATTAACTTTGCCATGCTAATGTGTTGAAGTGTGACTCATACCTTTGAAAGTACTTGGGTTAGTACCCTGTGATCTTGAGGCTTGTGTCTTGCTTGATGTGCTTGCCATCTTCTATGTTATGCCCTAATGTGGATTAAGTCAATTAGCTCTAGGTGTTTATGAGAACTTTGGTATGCTTGTTTGATTACTCTATTTATTGCACTTCTATGCATTCACACATGTGCATGGTTGCATCTCATATAGGTACGCTAGCAGAAACGTGTGAAGGATGTGGTGTTGGAGCCAAACCCGAAGACGGTGTTTGGTGGATCCATCCTGAAGATAGAAGGATCGGGCAAGTGCTAGATGGGAGGATGCTCGCCAAGTGAATTCTTCTGACATACTCTAACTTGAGTCGGATCCCAGGCAAGCCCCGGAGCATTATAAGCCTCCTATCTTCAAAGCAATTAATTCTATATATGTTATAAGTATTGTTGCATTAAGTGATAGGAGTTGGTTGGAAACTCTTGCTGCATTATATCATTCCTTGTCCAGATATATGAATCCTTGAATCCTACATAGACTAGGATCGAGTAGATGCTTAGCCCTACTTTAAGCGGTAGAAGTCAGGTGATTTCCTGTCACCTGCGAGATATAGGGATATTCATATATGGCACGGTTGGCTATATTTGCTATCGTGGAATGGAACCATGTGTTAATAAAATGAAATGAGACCGGGCGGGATGACGATAGTGAAGCAACAAGGCATGGAGGTCTTGGGTGTGGATCTATCCCCGTCTGAGTCATTTAAGGACCGATTCGTTGTACGTCCTTGAGTCATGTTGAACGCAGTCTAACACTTAGTTGGCCGGATAAGTCCTTCCGACCGCGAAGCCGAGTAATGTGATTCAGGCCAGGAATCGAATGGTAGGTTGCTTCTTGGAGGAGAGAAAGGATGTGCTTGGGGACATTGGCATGAGACCAAGGGGGGGTTAGAGTCCCTATCACCTGGCAGAGTGTCGCCCTTGGGGTCGCGACATCATTCGGACCCACGATTCCTAAATCATATGAAAAGGTGGCTTGTGCGACCCTGGCAGGGGCCTGCGCGGTGAGTGTTAGAAATACCCCTCCAGCTGGATAGGAATTCGATTCGAATCGCCGTCGCTCCCGGTTAGTGAGCACTTGACTTGAGCAGCGGCAACGTAGATTCCATTAAATTGAACTGATGGTTAATTGGATCACGATGGAAAGGTTGCCTCAATTTATACCTGCTATGGTTAATAATGTTTGCTCCTAATAAAGTGAGTGCTCTAGTACAGGTTCTAATATAGATGATAGGTTAATGATAATTAACTTGATGCTTAAGCTTTACTGATTGATCATGTATATTAAGCTTTTATGCAAAATGTTGTCAAGCTAGCCCCACTTCATATCAGCCTTGCATGATCCTTGGTGTCACCTTATTTCTGGTTTCTGACGGGTAAGTCTAGCTGAGTACTTTGTCGTACTCAGGGTTTTATCCCCACTTGTTGCAGGTTGTGATGTATCATGGCGACCGCAAGAGTTGGTTGGCTCCTGCCTTGTGGCGGAGTGTGATCATGGGCATGATCCTTCTTATTACCTTATCTCTAATGCTTTTGTTGGAAGTCGACCGTTGTACTGACATATATTTGAAATAAGATTAATGTTAGTTTCAAATTACTTTGCTTCCGCTACTTTTGAACTTAAGTTGTAATAACTATGTTGAACTCTGATGTATATTGAATTACTTATGAAATGGTTGTAACATGTGACTTGTTATGTTGAATCACTACGATCTTGGCTTGTATGTTGGTTTGTTTGAAATCCCTCGTGATTTCATTGGACTACCGGAGTTATATGGGCTCAAGTGCGAGAATTTGATCATTTCGGTGATTGTTTTTGTACTTGTGCTCTTATAATTTGGACGGTTCTGTTACAGCTGGTATCGGAGCAAGATTCAATATTAAACTTATCATATGTGTATTTAAAACAAAGGTTTTGTTTTATAAAATCAGTTTTATCAACTTATAGCTATATATAGGTTTGTGAAATCTAAATTCTAAACCTAAGTATGCCAGTGGTCAATTTCCTTATGCCCATATAAGGATTATTAGGTGGCTTATATAAGTACTAACTTGGGGGTTTTAATTTTGCATCTACGCCCAGGCCAAGGTATGTATGTTTGATGACTCTCCCACACTATGATACCCGGTGTGTCAGATTAGAGGTAGCCTTCATATATGAAATAGCCATATATGTTGCTAGTTTACTTTTATGCAACATCGCACCTACGCTCAGGTAAGTGTGAGTTGTGAGAGCATGACCGTACAAACGGCGGTCTAGGGGAGAGCTAGTTTTGGTTACTGGATTATTTACATGTTATACACATGTATATATGAAGGTACTTAATTGTGGGAGATTGATGATTCGGGTAGTTTTGGTACTACATGTACGTATACAGGGGTATATGTACATGGGAGTACTTAGAATTTTACTTTCCTGTTTTCATTGTGTGCCTTATAGTGGGGAATTGTTGGGCTGCAATGAAACTTTTCTACAGGTACGCTAACCACGAATACGTAAGTCAAATGTAGCTATCGACTAGCTATATATCGAGAGAGTGCGTGTTATGCCACTGACATAGAACGTGATCGCCACCTTAGGTTGGCAATCTGGTGAGGACGAATAGGACGAAGCATGCATCTTCATGATTGTTGCTTCATGCATAGCTATGCTCCTCTCACCCTTGTTGTAGTGATGTTTTTGTGGTCATAATGGTGTTTTCTTTAGTTATAGAGAATACCAAAGTTGTAGCTAACTTACTTATCTAGCTTGTCCTAAAATTTTATGACCCCAGGTCTTATGGTTTGAGAGTTAGGAATTTTAGAAGTTTACTGTCAAGTTTTGCTTATGCTCTGAATAGATCTGAATGTTTGGTTTGTTTGACCTATGTGCATAGGGAATCATGTCTTGGAGATAATAGAAGAAGTGTAGTACTTTTTCTAAGCTTTCCAAAGTGTCCTATAGCAATAATTTTAGTGGTCGAAATTTCTAGTTATGAGCTTGCCAAGTGGAATGACAGAATCTTTCCACATCTAGGCAGAGATGTCTTCTTTGTCTTGTTTGGCCTTGTTAGCTATAGAATCATCTTAATATGATAATGAGAAAGTTATAGACAACTTAATAAGCTTTACATAAAGTTAAGGCTCAGCCTTGTTGTGTCCTTAGAACTCCAGTTATGCATTTTTGAAGTTCTTGTCAGTTTTCTGTCCATATTGGTACAGATCTGAAACATTAGCATTTTTGGTCATGTTAATCTATGAAATTGCTTTTGGTATGATTAACTAAAGTGTAGTAATCTTCCTAAGCTTTCTAGAAAGTCTAGGATCACCTTTATAGAAGGTCTACAACCTCAGTTATGATTGAAACAAGTAGTTAATATGCTGCTGTCTAGATTCTGTGCACATGTTAAGTTAGTCACCTTAGCTAGCGTTTGTTTTGAGCTAAACTTGTAGTTAGTTCGTGCTTGAGATGAATGCTTATTTTAGGTGAGTCTTGTGATTAGGATTGGTGCTTAAGCCTATTTTTTTGAATTTTCTCAAATGACTGCTTGATTGTGATGTTGTATGTATGCTTGTTATCTAGGTAGGCCATAGTTGTCACCACGTTTGTCCTCGGTGAGCATACGAGGGTCGCATAGCTTTATCCTAGAACAACATTCACGTTACGTAATTGTATGATTGTTGTCTTCAATTAGGTTTCTCTCTTAGGAGCCTGAGCCTGTAGACTTGGTGGTTAGCCTTTGAATGTTTGTATCCATGCCTTTGCTTGGCCGAAAGCCCAAAGTTTAGTTCTCCTATATGTTTGCATAAGCCATGGATATTTTGTAACCCTCTTTGTGAAGACCTTTATCGACTGACCAACCAAGTTAACTTCCATCAACGCTAGCCTTTTACCACGGTTCGTACGTTGCCAGTTGTGGTGATCGTACCCAAATCCATGTTGGACCTTCCGGTTACCTCTCCCAATGGTTAGCTAGTGTGACGCAACATCTCTCCGCTATGGCCTCTAAATCGTGTGCTTGCAAGTTCGTGCATCTACCTTATCAACTCAATCTATGACTACATATCGGTTTTTGCCTTGAAATTTGCTTAATCTGTCCCCAACCTTCTCATGTCTCAAGATGTTTACCAATCTTGATCTCAGGTTGTGGTCCAACATGACCAAATCTCATGGTAATCTTTCGTTTTGTCCTCACTTTGGTGAACGCTAGGCATGAGTGGAATTAAGCAAAAATCTCGTACTCAGTCGCCTTCGGCAATGGAGCTATGTTCTCTTGTGAGGCGTTTTGATCTGCGAATAGCTTCCCTATTGATTCTAAACCTTATGGCTACCTTTGCTTGCTATTCTTTCCTTGTATAATGCTTGTTTTTACCACCCAAATTGTGTCACTTGAAATTTCACCTTGGTGGTGTGATCAGTAATGGTATTATGAGTAGCAACTAACGGTGCCGCAACGAAACCGAGAGCCTCTTGTGGGTGGCCGACAAAAGGTTGTGCTGCTCGGGACGCGTTGGTATCATGGTTTCTAGTCATGATCCATTGCGGAACAACATCAACGTGTTATTCTCATGTGAACTCTTCCTTGGTTATCTCTCCATATCGTATCGTAAGATCCATATCTTAGACCGAAAGTAGTGGAGTTTCCTTCTGAAGTTGCTAAGAGGATAACCTTTGAAGAACATGTTACCGACATAAACATTAACAGACTACAATAGGTGGTAGACAAGTGACTTTGCTTAGTTGTCCCTGTATTGACGGCCATCATCTAGTGAGTAAAGTATCTCATCTCTGTTGGATAAAAAGGACACACAACATTTAATGTTGGACAAGTCATCCGTGGATAAGACTCGATCGTCACATTGTGTATATGACGAAGCTATCTAAGTCTCGATCTTGTATGCATAATGACCAGACCATTGAGATCAACCATCTCTGGTGAGACTTCTTATCTGCTGACTTCGAAGGCAACCCTCTGTTGTAAGTCAACCATAGTTATTGTGGTCAACAGTAAAGAATTGGAATTTTTAGTGTTAAGAGACAACTGAGTAGTTACCAATAGGAAGGTTAATCTCCAACTAGGTAATGACTCCTTGGTAGCTACGAAGGCTATGTCTTACAGAGCAAAAACCAACAAGAAGTTGATCAACTAGCCAACAACTTGAGTGATACTCCATCTTCTAGAGCCATTGTGATCAAGTCAATTCCATCTTGGACAATCACATGGATAGTGCAAGGTGTTCTATCAGCTAAAGTGAAGAAGTAGAGAAAGTATGTGTTTTGCCTTGCAAAAGTAACCCGCAAGTTCAAAGCGTGTGCATCCTCGAATTGGTATGTAAATTAATAGTCAAGATCTGCTGTTGGATGGCCCTTTTGAGGTCCCACAGATACTAGTTTACACTCTTTCGTTTGCTTTTGCGTTCTCGTACAAACAATATACGAGCAGCCTTGGTTTCTGCAAATCAATTTATACCATCGCGAATCAAAAGCAATTTGAAAAGTGTCAAACAATAGATTTCCATCTTAGAGCTTCTGTTTGATCCTAAAAAGGAAGCCTCAAGGTGAAAGGTTGGCCTAACAAAGTTGCTACACTGCAAGTCAACTCAACTTATAGTGCAACTAAGTCACAAAGGAAAATTTTACTCAACCGCTTGGTGGTAGACTACTTCCCGCGGTTTAGTAAATATTACAACTTTTGTTGTCCTTAAGGCCTCGTTACATCTTTCTTTGGGAATTATTTTTCCAATAATGACATACTTTGGTACCTTATACATGTTTTTACCAAGAGGTTGCATCTAATTCAACCCAGATAACTGTTGTCTTTGGATAAGAGAATCTTCTTAGGTAACATTTGACAGAAATACGAAGCCGACAGAGTCAGCTATCACATTCACTAACCCCTCGACAAACTCAGATAAATACAGTGTTGTCATCAGAGGAAGAGACCTGCACGCATGGAATAGTAAGTAGTTTTTCATTAGTTGAGATATGAATGATTGAACCATTACGACCAGTATAGACCTTGTCTATTGGTTAGTTAGTATCATATAACCTGTGAGGATGTTTGTTGTCTATGATCTCACCCCTTTTGGAAGGTTGTACTCAAGCCATTTTGGTAGAGGGATACTTTTCAAACTTTGTGAACATAGAGTCATTTCAACAAGTATACTTCTGAAGATTTCGGTCTAGTGTAAAGTTCATACAAACCATGTTATGTTCATTAAAGAATCGGATACTTGTGAGTGGTCGCTCATGGACCCAATGATCTATGTACATTGAGAACGAAGTACTGCGTTGTCTTGGATTCCTCCCAAAGTAACAATGCTTCATGGAAGTCAATGAAGGAAATTCTTCAGACAAATTTTACCATGAAGAGTAAGTATCAGAAAGTGCCTTTGGCCAAATTGTTCACTGATGTTGAAGCCTTGTAGCCGAATGCTATAGCGGATGATGGGAACTAGATAACGTGCCTCTCTTCCTTAAAAAGGTCTTCCATTTCGAATCTCGGGATGCGATTCTTTTAAGGGGGAGGGCTATAACACCCCAGGTGTTTGTCACTCATTAAGTAGTGGGATTGAGCTCAAACATGATAGATTAAGTGGAGGTGACGATGTCAAGATCAAACCTATGGAAATAAGCCCTAACCTAAACTTGGATATTGCACCCTTGCTTACATATAGGCTCAATTAAAAGATATATGCTTGGGTGTTGCTATCAAAGTATCTTCACATGTCTCACCTCAATAACTATCTATATTAAGCCCTAGAAAAGTTTCATGGAGTTTGGAATCAAAGAGTCACATGAAATGATAAGTTTCATTCCTATTGGAACTTGCATCATTAAGTGAATGGAATTGTAGATCATCAGCCAAACCATGCAAACTTGCCCAAATGACTCTAGATGAACTCTACAACAAAAGTCATGAAGGGATCATGTTGAGCAAATGTCAAGAAATTGCCCCGATTGGCCTAAAACCCTAGTTTTGGCTTTATCGAGTTGATACTTTGACCAAAGTGAAAGTTTGACTTATGTACCAATTATGAGGTTTGACCTTAAACGAAAGTTGTAGTTCATCTTGTGTAGAACAAACTTTGTTTAATGGTCAAGAGCTAGTTTGGCCTCTAACCTAGTCAAATAGAGATCACAATGTGGAATCAGCTGCTGTTTTCAGCACTTAGAAAAATATTCTAAGTCCTCGTGTGGACAGCAGAAAGTTGACAAGTTGGCAACATTTTATCCTCCAAATTCATATAGTGGCTCAATTAGGTTCCTTAATATAAGTTGGAGTGCTGTTCATGGGGGACACAATGAATCAAGTGTCATTACATTTGGAGTATAATTGGATCTCCAAAATCAATTGCTAAAACAACATGTTTGCAACTTTGTCGCTCAAAGGATCCTGAGATTGGCATGTCGTGTTCTCCAAAAATTGTTAAGTAACATGGGTAGGTCCAAATGTAAAATTTGGAGCTCACATGAAGGGGAAGGCCATGCAAGAAGATGGCATAAGGTGCATTTCATTTTGGCCATAAATTCTTGTAGTTGTTAATCATTGTCAACTCACTGACACTACCGACTTGGAGGTCAATTAGCTGCCAATCTAAAGCCCTAATGGCCAAGCACCCTTAACCAAAATTTTAGAGCACAAGTAGTAGAGCAAACTTTGTTTTGGGCCCATGATCCAGTTTGGCTCAGAGCTAGCCCAAAATCGACACCCAAGACGCCCTGATCTGTGCACACAAACTGCTCGACAGCTGTCCTCTAAGGGATGGGCATGGTGGCCATGCGTCGTGCGTCTCCTCCATGGATGCCGCGCGTCCATTCTCTCTGCCATGCGCGTCCTCCTCCCTGCCGCGTGTGCTGTCCCCTGGATCACTAGGAGAGGCCGAGGCCGAGCTCCCCATATCCCACTCGCCCTCACGCGCTCTCGCTTCCTTCCCCCTCGCTCTTTGGCCGCTCCATGGTCGCTAGCCACCAGAGCCGCCATTGCCGTGCGTTGGAACTCCCGCCCCAACTGCTACTGTGCTCTCTTCCTGTCCCAATCAAGTGCACCACCATCGTCTCTAGCTTGGGCCGACCCTCTAGCGCCCCTTCCCTGGCCGTCCCGCATGCCGCAGCGCCGCCGTGGTGCCGCCATGGCCACCAGTGCCGCGGTCACACGCGGTCAGTGCGCCACGAGCCACCTCTGGCCGAGCTGTGGCTGCTCGTGGATGCGCGCGGACCCCCTGGTACTCCCCCACTACACCACCACCGCTGACGAGATTTTCCGCCACCGTAGTCCACCTCCGCCGGAGCACCAGTCACCGGTTCCGCCCGTTTCCAGGGCCAGTCGGCCTTGGGTCACCTCGCGCGGAGCCAAGCGGTTCCTTGGAGGCGCCTGGACCCACCGGAGCTCGAGCCACCCTTCTCCATCGTCGGCGAGCCTCCTCCAGCTACCACTGGCCATCTTCCCCCGCCGCCCTCTGCTCTCTGCCTCGGGAGAAAGAAGAGGAAGGCCGACACCTCCTCTCTGTTTCCTTGTGTGGGTGACAAGTGGGCCCAATGGTACAGCGGGTCCCACACGTCGGTTAAATGGTGACTGATTTGGGTGCTTGTTCGGGTGCGTTTAGCGAATTAAGTTAGGGTTGAGTAATTCTGTTTTTGAATTTCAGAAATTTGTAAATCTTATAAAATTCATATCTCATGCTAGTTAATTCCAAAAATAGCAAAAGTGGACTTTTTGGAAACCTTGAGAAAAGATCTATGCATTAGAGTCATAAAATGTTACACATTTGTAGATGTTTTCTGATGTTTTTATTTAAGCTTTAAAAATGCTCTAAAATGCTTATAAACTTGACCAGAGCCATATCTTAAGTTTTAGAACTCCAAAAATAGTGATTCTTGTTTTGTTAATTTTGTGATGACATGTTCTTGCTAGGAAAAATATTGAACACACTATTTGTTCACTGTTTTCTTAGGGTTTTGATTGGACCTTGATAAATAAGGAATTTACATTATATTGCTTGTTATTTTTATATCTTGAGTTGTGCTGCTCCAATTGATGTGAAATTTTTATGGTAGGCTTGTCATGCTATGGATGTACTGTGGTATAAATTCCATGGCCATTGCTTACTGTATACTAAAGTTATTGAGTAACTTGTTTATGTCTTAATAAATAGCTTATAAATAATACATAAATGATAAAATAGAAAATGTTGTTCCATTAGCTTAGTATGATGTTTATATATCATATTGATTCATACTATGTCCCTGTGTTCATAGAAAATATTGAGTTTTAGGTTTAACTTGCTCTCACATGAATTATTGCAATATCTATTTGTCTTTTTCATAGAGGTTGATATACATGTCCAAATGACTTGAAACTTGGACAGTAGACTATTGAGAGAATATATGGGCCACTTTAATTTTGGTAGAATTTATTGTGCACTTTTTGTAGGTGTTCATAATTCCACCTAATTATCTAAATAAATTAAGAAAATACATTAAAAGAATTTATTTAGGAATGGACACTATGTTTTATGGTGTTCACTGGTCATGTGTGACATGTTGGTAAAGTTGGTTTTGCCCAATTATATGTTTGCAACGGAAGTTAATAATTATTTCTTGCAAATGAGGTTTCTGGACAGATCTGGAAACTTGGCAAAGTTCTTAATGATAATGTCCTTTGTTGTGAAACTTGTTTATACAAAAGTTGTAGATAATTTATATATCTAGCTGCTGTTAAAATTTGGTGGTATTTGGCCATGTGGTTTAGGAATTATAGCTGTTTAAAGTTGAGTTACAGAATTGCTTGCTCTCTGTCTTGTTAGACCAGTTTCTGTGTTTGTATAAATTCGACATGTTAGACTTTGGAATCATGCTGTGATGATTATAAATGAAATGTATATAATTTCATGAGCTTTCTAGAATGTCTTCTTGCAAGTCATTTGGATTTAGGGATCTTCGGTTATGATTAATTTACTGAACTACTGTGTGTATGTCCAGAAAGTGACAGATTTTAGTTGTAGTGCTTTGATTAACTTTGCCATGCTAATGTGTTGAAGTGTGACTCATACCTTTGAAAGTACTTGGGTTAGTACCCTGTGATCTTGAGGCTTGTTTCTTGCTTGATGTGCTTGTCATCTTCTATGTTATGCCCTAATGTGGATTAAGTTAATTAGCTCTAGATGTTTATGAGAACTTTGGTATGCTTGTTTGATTACTCTATTTATTGCACTTCTATGCATTCACACATTGCGTGGTTGCATCTCATATAGGTATGCTAGCAGAAACGTGTGAAGGATGTGGGGTTGGAGCCAAACCCGAAGACGGTGTTTGGTGGATCCATCCCGAAGATAGAAGGATCGGGCAAGTGCTAGATGGGAGGATGCTCGCCAAGTGAATTCTTCTGACATACTCTAACTTGAGTCGGATCCCAGGCAAGCTCCGGAGCATTATAAGCGTCCTATCTTCAAAGTAATTAATTCTATATATGTTATAAGTATTGTTGCATTAAGTGATAGGAGTTGGTTGGAAACTCTTGCTGCATTATATCATTCCTTGTCCAGATATATAAATCCTTGAATCCTACATAGACTAGGATCGAGTAGATGCTTAGCCCTGCTTTAAGCGGTAGAAGTCAGGTGATTTCCTATCACCTGCGAGATATAGGGATATTCATATATGGCACGGTTGGCTATACTTGCTATCGTGGAATGGATCCATGTGTTAATAAAATGAAATGAGACCGGGCGGGATGACGATAGTGAAGCAACAAGGCATGGAGGTCTTGGGTGTGGATCTATCCCCGTCTGAGTCATTTAAGGACCGATTCGCTATACGTCCTTGAGTCATGTTGAACGCAGTCTAACACTTAGTTGGCCGGATAAGTCGTTCCGACCGCGAAGCCGAGTAATGTGATTCAGGCCGGGAATCGAATGGTAGGTTGCTTCTTGGAGGAGAGAAAGGATGTGCTTGGGGACATTGGCGTGAGACCAAGGGGGGGTTAGAGTCCCTATCACCTAGCAGAGTGTCGCCCTTGGGGTCGCGACATCATTCGGACCCGCGATTCCTGAATCATATGAAAAAGGTGGCTTGTGCGACCTTGGCAGGGGCCTGGGTGGTGAGTGTTAGAAATACCCCTCCAGCTGGATAGGAATTCGATTCGAATCACCGTCGCTCCTGGTTAGTGAGCACTTGACTTGAGCAGCGGCAACGTAGATTCCATTAAATTGAACGGATGGTTAATTGGATCACGATGGAAAGGTTGCCTCAATTTATACCTGCTATGGTTAATAATGTTTGCTCCTAATAAAGTGAGTGCTCTAGTACAGGTTCTAATATAGATGATAGGTTAATGATAATTAACTTGATGCTTAAGCTTTACTGATTGATCATGTATATTAAGCTTTTATGCAAAATGTTGTCAAGCTAGCCCCACTTCATATCATCCTTGCATGATCCTTGGTGTCACCTTATTTCTGGTTTCTGACGGGTAAGTCTAACTGAGTACTTTGTCGTACTCAGGGTTTTATCCCCACTTGTTGCATGTTGTGATGTATCATGGCGACCGCAAGAGTTGGTTGGCTCCTGTCTTATGGCGGAGTGTGATCATGGGCATGATCCTTCTTATTACCTTATCTCTAATGCTTTTGTTGGAAGTCGACCATTGTACTGGCATGTATTTGAAATAAGATTAATGTTAGTTTCAAATTACTTTGCTTCTGCTACTTTTGAACTTAAGTTGTAATAACTATGTTGAACTCCGATGTATATTGAATTACTTGTGAAATGGTTGTAACATGTGACTTGTTATGTTGAATCACTACAATCTTGGCTTGTATGTTGGTTGGTTTGAAATTCCTCATGATTTCATTGGACTACCAGAGTGATATGGGCTCAAGTGCGAGAATTTGATCATTTCGGTGATTGTTTTTGTACTTGTGCTCTTATAATTTGGACGGTTCTGTTACAATAGCTCTAGCGGTATTCATGAATGGTCATCCCAAAATAATGGGTGATTTCTCATCACCACCTATCTCAACCACCACGAAGTCTACAGGAACATACGAGCTGCCAACTCGTACACAGATATCTTCTAGAATTCCTTGGGCGTAGCAGAGTGACTGGTTTGCGAGCTGCAAGCACATGGTTGTGTACAATAAAGGTTAACCAAACACCTTTTCATAAATTACCTTGGGCATGATGTTGATGCTTGCACCAAAGTCACAGATAGTTTCATTGAAGTTCACACTTCCAATGGAGATCAGAATGACCAGTCTCCCTGGATCACCTTTCTTGATTGGCAGAGTTTCATCATTCCATCCTCCAATCGAAGGATCACTCCAGTAGCTTCCTACATTAAAAATGTCTACAAGATTTGTAGATTCTAATTCTTCTGGTTGTCCCAGAATCTTACCTTGGTTAGCGAGAGGAACAATAGTAGCAAGTTGTTGTATTTGTGATTCAATCATTTTATTAAAGCTATGCTGATTCTTAATGGCATTAGAAAAGCTATCCATTCTATTATTGATTGTTTCTAGCATTTTATCATTGGATGCTAATTTCTTAGACAGGTTATCCATTAATTTTCCTTGATTAAGGACTAACTCCCTTAAAGGTGGTTGATTGAAATTATTAAAAGAATTATTACCTTGATAGTTACCTGAGTAGTTAGGCCTTTGTTGTTGATTCCAACCTTGATTCTGTTGAGGAAATATGCTAAGGAAAATAATGCAATGCTAAAAAGGGAAATTTGGATAACTACCAAGTTTATCTATTGGCGTGGTGTTCGGTGATTTAAGTCCTCCAAACAAGACCTCTTGTTCACTCAAACATCCTAGGGCACCTCAGAAGGTTCGAACGGTGCCACCGGCTGCTCTTCTTCTGGTATTATCTCCAAAACTGATTTTACCTTTACTTTCCATACCTATTTTGTTGGTGGGGTTGACCCTGAGGGAGGAGCTTGTTCTTTCTTCTCCACAGTGACTGGTACACTTTCTGTTGGCGCATCGGCCTCCCCCTTAGGAGAAATCTCCTCTTTAGGATATCGGTCTTCATACCTTGATACTTCTCCTTCATAGTCAGCCCATCCATCCTTAGGGGTCTGATTCTTCTGGTTATGGCGCTTCCTCCTTGATCTATTCTTCTTGGCATTGCCCTCAATTATATAATTGTCATTGAAATAGCGACATACCTTCTGAGAGGGGAAGTGGAAATGCACTTCTCCTGATCCAATGTAGATGATAGCTTTGATAGTGTTGAGGAATGGTCTTCCAAGGATGATCGGTGGATCATACTCGTCTTCTCTCATATTCAGGACTAGGAAGTCAGTGGGGATGAAGTGGTCATCAATCTATACTGGGACGTCTTTCGCTATCCTCTCCACAAATCAAAATGTTTGATCCGCCATCTGCAGCTACGCATAGGTGGGATACAAAGGCATAGTACCTTATAAGAATTCATAAGTTACCATGGCCATTATGTTGACTCCTGATGTTGTGTCACAGATAGCTTTCTGGAAAGAGCATCTATTAATTGTGCATTCAATGGTTAGAGTGCCTGGATCGTCCTTCTTGATCAGATGCAGAGACTTGAGCTGGTGGTCATGCTCCCTGTGGACTGCAGTGATCATGCTCACAATCTCCGTCTGTTGTGGCTTCTTATTCTTGACCTTGCTTTTGTTCTTTGTTCCTCTTGTTGTTCTTCTTTGGCTCATAAGCGTGTTGTGGATGCGCATGGAACTGTAGCACTTGATTCTTGAAGGAGAAAGTTTCTCTCTTCCCTTTGATGTTGAAGCAGATCTTGGCTGTGTTGGCGTAGATGATAGCTCCATCGGTATTCATGAATGTTCATCCCAAAATAATGGGTGATTTCTCATCACCACCTATCTCTACCACCACGAAGTCTATAGGAACATACAAGCTGCCAACTCGTACACAGATATCTTCTAGAATTCCTTGGGCATAGTAGAGTGACTGGTTTGCGAGCTGCAAGCACATGGTTGTGTACAATAAAGGATAATCAAACACCTTTTCATAAATTACCTTGGGCATGATGTTGATGCTTGCACCAAAGTCACAGATAGTTTCGTTGAAGTTCACACTTCCAATGGAGATTAGAATGACCAGTCTCCCTAGATCACCTTTCTTGATTGGCAGAGTTTCATCGTTCCATCCTCCGATCGAAGGATCACTCCAGTAGCTTCCTGCTTTAAAAATGTCTACAAGATTTGTTGATTCTAATTCTTCCGGTTGTCCCAGAATCTTACCTTGGTTAGCGATAGGAACAATAGTAGCAAGTTGTTGTATTTGTGATTCAATCATTTTATTAAAGCTATGCTGATTCTTAATGGCATTAGAAAAGCTATCCATTCTATTATTGATTGTTTCTAGCATTTTATCATTGGATGCTAATTTCTTAGAAAGGTTATCCATTAATTTTCCTTGATTAAGGACTAACTCCCTTAAAGGTGGTTGATTGAAATTATTAAAAGAATTATTACCTTGATAGTTACCTGAGTAGTTAGGCCTTTGCTGTTGATTCCAACCTTGATTCTGTTGAGGACGGTAGTTGTTGTTGTTGTTGTTGACGTAGTTCACATCCTCTTGTAACTCTGGGCAGTTGTTCCCTAAATGCCTAGTTTCTTCACATTCTTCACAAGTCATGTGAGAATCATGAATGTGCATGACTTTCTTACTCTCACCGGCTCTCTCATCGAGCCTCTTCATTAGCAGGTCCATTTTGGCAGACAACATGTCTACCTCCTTGAGCTGGTGCATACCTCCACCTCTCTTGTGGGTTTGAGTTCTTTCTTCACTCCAACCTTGGTTGGATGCCATCTTTTCTACAAGAGTTGTTGCTTGAGAGATAGTAAGGGATAAGAATGCACCTCCAGCAGCAGCATCCATGGTCTCACGGGTGCTATTGTTGAGCCCATGATAAAAGGTCTGCATGAGTAGCCAATTCTCCATTCCATGATGAGGACATTCTAGGATGTAATCTTAAAAATGCTCCCAAGCTTCTGAGATAAACTCATCATGTTGTTGCTGAAAACTTGATATTTTCCCATGAAGAGCATTTGTCTTGCCCATGGGAAAGAACTTTGCCAGGAAATTGGTGGAGCAGAGTGCCCACATAGTGTTCTTTTCTTTGTTTGCATAAAACCATTGCTTCGCTCTCCCCAAGAGTGAGAATGGGAAGAGGCGAAGTAGTATGAAATCTCTAGGGACATCCTTAATAGTGAAAGTGTTGTAGATCTCTAGAAAGTGTTGAAGATGATCACTAGCATCTTCATGTGCCTTCCCACAAAACTGGCTAGCTTGCACCATGTTGATGATCCTAGGCTTAAGCTCAAATGACCGATCAATGTTCGCAACAGGTCCAGTCCAGATGTTGTCCGTAGTTGGAGCTAAGAACTCACGGAGTGACTTGTTTGCCATGGCGTCAAACTCTGGTGTTAAGCTTCGGAATACGGTCTGAGTGTCTTCTGGGTCAGATGGATCTTCGAGCTAAGAAGATGATGATGACGATTTAACTCTCTTTAGCTTGGCTCTAGTCCTTCTGATTAATGCTTTCTGGATCATCGATGAAATTATCCGGAAGGTCAAACCTATTCATACATTACCCTGCATATGATATATAAATAGACAAAAGACAATGGTAAAGTTGTATGAGTAGAGAAAATGATGGTTTCCTAATCACATTAGTGGATGCAAGTGATGGCTCATTATCCTTTGTGACTAGCTTAATCAACCTTCCCTAGAAACGGCGCCAAAAATGCTTGTCGGCACTTCTTAACACTATCACCAAGAATGAAGGTTTTGACTCCACTCTAGCAATGGCGCCAAGAAATGCCTTAACAACACCTCTAACACCACTTAAGCCAAGTTTTCATCCCCAGCATGGCACTAGAGGTGTGGTACTAAATATTCAAATGCTCCTTTAAAATTAAATATGAAATCCGCAAGCGCACAGATAATACTGATGTAGCATTTTAACCGAGAGTAATCCGGGTATCGTTATTTATATTTTTACCCATGGAAAGGGAAAGCTAAGGATAATGAGCAATGAGCATCACTACATGTGGTAATGGAGAGTGTAGCTGTTATGGAACCGTCCAAATTATAAGAGCACAAGTCCAAAAACAATCGCCAAAGCGACCAAATTCTCAAACTTGAGCCCATATAACTCCGGTAGTCCACGAAATCACGAGAGATTTCAAACCAAACCGAGAGCAACCAAGATCATAGTGATTCAACATAACACAACACTTGTTACAATAGTTCATAAGTAGCTCTCATACATCGGAGTACGAATAATTTATTACACAACCAAAGTAGAGATTAGCGGAAGCAATATAATTTCTGAAACCATTTGAAGTCAAATACAACCAGTACATAGTCACATCCTGCAAAAGCATACCAGAAGAGATACTACAGAGACCATGCCCATATGGTCTAGTCTTCACGTCCACATGGCAAAGACAATACTTGCGGCAACAAGTACGAATTTGCTACCTGCAACAGGTGGGAAATAAACCCTGAGTACGAGAAGGTACTCAGCTAGACTTACCTATCAAAATCAGAAATAAAGTGACACCAAGGAGTATGCAAGGCTTTGTAAAGTTGGCTAGCTTAACTCATCTGCAGAAAAGCTTCATACAGATAAGTAACCATTATTTGCTTAAGCATCAAGTTAATCATCATTAACCTGCTAACTATATTAGCACCTGCACTATAGCAATCACTTGATTAAACTAAGCAAGTAGTAATAACCATATCTGGTTTAATCATGGCTGTCATCATCATCCTTATCATCAATTCTGAATCATCAATATACGCTGGAGATAACTAGTCAAGTTTCTCACTATCCAGGAGAGACGGCGACTCGAATCGATTCCAACTCAGCTGAGGGGATATTCCTGACACTCACCCGACAAACCCCGCTAAAGGCAGCCATAGATAACCTTTGGTAAAACTCAGGGTGGGCCCAAATAGCGCCGCGTTCTCAGGGATACTAGTGGCCAGGATGCTTAGGACTTTTAACTCACCTGCCCTTGGACCCCCCTAGCTCCCTTTCGAGGCGACTTCCACTTTTCGACTTCACAGCCTGAGTTGAGCTACTCGACTTTGTGGTCGGCAACCTTAGGCCAGCTAGCTAAGTGTTAGGCGTGCTTTCAAAACGACATAGAAGGCTCTAGTTCTCGATCCTTAGTCAACACAGGCGGCATCACTACAACCATAAGACCCCGCCCGATCTTTTATTCATATTAACACATGGTTCTTTTCCACGGTAGCAAATATAGCCAACCGTGATCAGGTAAAGCCCTATATCTCGTAGGTGACAGGAAATCACCCGACTTCTACCAGTCTAATTTAGCAAGGCTAAGCATACATATGATCCTGTCTACATAGGATTCAAGGTTCAAATTGCTAGACAAGGAGTGTTATCAATGCAGCAAGGGTTTCCAACCAACTCCTATAACGTAATGCAACAATACATATATAACATATATGTAGATAATTGATTTAAAACTAGGAGGCTTATAATACTCTGGGGCTTGCCTTAACCGAAAGAAGCTAGTTCAAGGTTCGGCTTCACGAACGGTTCCCACGTCTCCTCCGGGTTCGTCGGACTAGACCTCTGGCTCCTGAACGGACTCCAACTTCGGGGTTCACGCCATGTGGAGCTTTGCTCATGACATGATTCTAGGCACACCTATTGCATGTATATGCACCCCATGAATTTCATGTATGCACAAAGGACGACATGATGATTTATGAACTTGTAGGAATGATGCGAAGATGAAAATAATGACATAGCAATATCATAAGCACAAAACAAGTCATGTGGTGCTCTATTCAAATCACTTTAAGCTTAGGTGCAAATCTCCTCTCTGGTATTAACATGTTTACACATCCATAAGTAACCACTAAGTACCACAAGATTCAAACTTAGCACACTTAAACCAATTCTCAGAAATTTCAGCACATTGACATATTGACAGCAGTAACTTATAAAATTCACAACTGGAGTTCTATAACTCCAATGGACATGCATGAGGACATTTTGGAAATCCTATGAAATTTACTATATTTAGTCTTCAGATAGCAAAGCATGATTCATAAGTTTACTAGGTTTAATTCAAACATTCCCAGAATCTATTCTGGGCAAACAGAGAGTAAACTGCAACTGGACACTTCTTAAGCATGCATAGATCCTAAACCATGGGGCCAAATGCCACCAAATTTGAACAGCAGGTACATCATAAAGTTTACTACAACTCTTGTATACAACAGAGAGCATGAAAACAATAATAACATTGCTCAAATTACTCATCTCTGAAATCTATCCAGAAAAGTGACATTTATAGCAATTATAAAAATTTATCTACTAAAAGCTATGTAAAACATCACCAAAGGTGCACCCAACTTACCCAACAGTTGAAACATGCTCAAAGAACAATAAGCATGGCATGTCACTCATAGAAACATTTATTTACTAGCCTTTTTCTTATTTATTTAAATGCAAAGGCATAAAATAATCATTAATTATAAAATGTGTCCAAAAATTCTAATAAAATTACAGAGCCACACACATGGCACCAGGAGGCTACCATAAAAATTCCATCTCAATTTGGCAAGTAGAATTGGAGATATCAAAACAAACAAATGGATAAGCACTATAAAGCATATACAAAATAACATTTATAACTGGAGCATATGTCATCCAAACATGGTGAAAATTTAACAGTAGCAGCACTGTATCATGATAAGCATCCCACAAAAATTTCATGGCCATAGTATTAACACACAGGGAGATATTGATTTAACAAATTCACACAATTAAATAAAGCACTTAGTAAAATTAATTATTAACTCTAGAAAACATAAACTAACATGCCATCATTTAATACACTACTGCAAAGTACACTTCAAGAGAATTCCAAAAAGTCCACACTTTCTATTTTATGATTTTTCTACTAATTTGTATGAATTAACAAAGTTTAGCAATAATAAATCATTTCAGGAAAAGAAAATAGGAACAAAATGCTGAACAAGCCGGAAGCCCAATTGGGCCTTCACTCTGCGCCTGGTCCGGCCCGCACGCTGGCCCAACAGAGCCAAGATAGGGGAGGGGCGCCGACATGCGGGCCCCGTATGCCATAGGGAGCAGAGCAGGGGAGGGGACCGAAACGCTGGAATTTCACCGGCGATGAAGTGATCGGCAGACCGCACCAAGTGATGCCAACTATATGCCCAGCTAATGTTCCAATCGCGCCAGCGGCGAGCATAGCGAGCAGCGGCAATGGCTCCGTGGTTCTCTAGCGCGCTCACCTCGGTAGAGGTGAAGCTCCATGGTGCTCTATGCTCCACGACGTATGGTGGCACGGGAATGGAAACGTAGAGGCACAGAAACGCACCCTACTGAGCCAGCCATGGTGGCGGCCCCACTCCGGTGAAGTCCGGAGTAAAGGCGATGCAGAACTTCAAAATCCGCCCACTCTGGTCACCGATTGACCTAGCTAACAGGTGTGCGAGGTGGTAGGGGTGATGATGAAGTTATGCGCGGGGTGGAGCACTCTACGATGGCGTAGTGGCGGCGTGCGGGTGAGCGGCTTGCTGCGGCGGCCATGAGCGCGCCTGTGCTCCTGGGCCAAGAGCAGAGAAGAGAAAGGGAGTGAGAATGCGAGCAGGAGGGAACGCTTCTAGGGTGTCATGGCGCTTACAACCCTATGAGTAGGACATGGCTTCGATGCATGGAGACCACGCGGCGCCGATATTCTAAAGATGGTCACCACGACCGAAGTTCAAAGCTTCTGAACTTTGAAACTATAGAACACTGATAGTAGTTTAGTGTCGACCTAACAGTCGGTGTTAAGCATCCAAAAACTCTCTAACCAAGCTGAGTTAGCAAAAGTTATAGTAGACTTTTATGTAGAGCTCAGTGAGCTCTTCAATCAAGTCTACTATCACTTGAACTGAATCGGATTGGTTTGCAAGTTACAAGCCTGCAAAGGGGTGCACTTGAAACTGTTTTAGTCAAAAGGTGACTGACAGCCGATATTCATTGAAGCTTAACTTCTAAACCAGCCCGAGTTAGTCAAGGGCATAGTAGAGTTTTGATTAGAGCTACACGAGATCTACCTACAACTCTACTAGCACAAAACCTGGTTTGGCTTCATTTGCAAGTTAGAGAGCTCTGAAGATGTGAACCTGGAAACTAGAAGTCACAACAGACTTAGCTAAAAAAATACTAACTGCTGAAATTGGCCTTCCATGCTCACTAGTAGGCCATGTTAGAGCATGATCCAGCCCTTTTCATGAGATGGCACAAGAACAACTTTTTTCTACACAAAACTTGCTACAAACTTTGTTAAGGTGGCACCCACATGCAAAGTCCCTAGGTTAGCTTTTTGTTAGGTCAAACTAGATAGGTTCTGTGGTCAAACTGGGGTCAAACCTAGTAAAAATGGAATTTGGTCCAAACATGAACATAGACCCTAGCTTATTTTGCTCCACAAACATGTTAAAATGTTTCCAAGCAACAATTTTCACAAATAGCATCTCATATGAGCAGAAGTCACACCAAAGTGCATTGAAACAAAACTAAAAGCACTATTGAAACATTTGTGTTGCATGGGTTAACTAAGCATGTTGCATGTGTTGCATGATCATGTTTCAAGGTGTTGTGGCACACATCATACTACTACAAGTCTAAGGCATACATGAGCTATTACTGCAAGCAAGAATACACATAGCACATACACTCAACATGAATGTTACAGATGTTTCAATGTTATGTTTCAATGACAATGGACATGAAATGAGGGTGCACATGCTCATGTCATGCTCATATGATGCACAGATGCAAGACAAACACTAGGGGTGTTACAACCCTCCCCCTTATAAAAATCTTATCCCAAGATTTGGAAAGCGTACCATTTTTCAAAGAAAGCGGAATAGTTGTCCTTTAAATAATCCTCTCTTTCCCATCTCACATCACGTTCCCCGTGATTACTCCAAACCACCTTGTATAATTTGACTACTCGACTTCGAGGCACCCTTTCTAGAGTATCCAGAACATATACAGGTTTCTCCTCATAAGCAAGATCTGATTTCAGTTTGATGCGCCTTACATCTACTCTTTCCTCCGGAAGGCAGAGACATTTCTTCAATTGAGAAACATGGAAAACTAGAAAGATAGCTCCCAGCTCACAAGGTAGATTGAGCTTATAAGCTACTCTCCCACTTTTCTCAATAATCCGATAAGGTCCAACATATCGAGGCTCAAGCTTTTTTTATTCCAAAACGCTTCATGCCTCTCATAGGTGACACCTTCAGATAGACATGGTCACCTACTTCAAACTCAATAGGTTTCCTCCTCTTATCTGCGTAGCTCTTTTGTCTAGCCTGAGCAGCTGCCATATTTTTCTGTATAGCACGGACTTGCTCCTCAGCTTCTTTTACAAAATCAATACCATAGAACCTTTTTTCTCCCGGTTCCACCCAGTTCAAAAGAGTTCTACACTTGCGATCATATAAAGCTTCTAATGGAGCCATTTTGATACTCTCTTGATAACTGCTGTTATAAGGGAACTCAGCGAGTGGCAACCATTTCTCCCAAGAGCCATTATAAGAGATGATGCAAGCTCTAAGCATGTCTTCAAGAATCTGATTCACACATTCAGTCTGCCCGACGTCTGTGGATGATAAGCAGAACTGCAAATCAAGTTAGTTCCAAGATTCTAATGTAAGCGCTCCCAGAAACGAGCAGTAAACTATAGCCCTTTGTCAGAGACAATAGACTTAGGCACTCTATGAAGACGTACAACTTGTTGGAAGTAAATATCAGCATATTGGTGTGGGTGATAGTTACTCTTCACAGGGATAAAATGAGCAGGTTTTGTCAAATGATCAACTACAACCCAAATAGAATCAAAACCTCTTTATGTGGTTGGTAATCCAACGATGTCGTCCCACTTCCAACCTAGGATAGATAAAGGATGAAGTAAACTAGGCTTCATGTGAATGGCCTTAACTCTACAACAATTATCACACCTAGCGACATAGGCTGCAATTTCCTTCTTCATCTTGGTCCACCAATAATATGGCTTGAGGTCCTGATACATCTTACTACTGCCAGGATGGATGGATAATTTAGAAGAATGGGCTTCAGCCATGATTTGGTTTCTAAGTTCCTTGTCTTTGGGCACAACAATTCTATCATTGAACCAAAGAATTCCTTTGTCATCCACTCAAAAGTGCTTGGTTTCTTGCTCTTTCATTTTTCTCTTGATGTGAAATATACCAGTATCAGTCTTTTGTAGCTCAATGATTCGACTTCTTAAAGAACAATCAACAATGATATGATGGAGTACGACAGGATATAAGAGATGAGACAAATGAAAATCTTCTTCTATTCGAGAGTTGCAATGAGACTTTCTACTCAAGGCATCGGCAACCACATTTGCTTTACCAAGATGATAATGCACTTGAAGGTTATAATCCTTGATTAACTCCAACCACATCTGGTGCATATTTAACTCGGGTTGAGTAAATATGTACTTAAGACTCCTATGATTTGTATAAATATTGCATACATTTCTAAGCAAATAGTGTCTCTAGATTTTCAGAGCATGCACTGTAGCAGCTAACTCCAAATCATGAGTTGGATAGTTGACTTCGTGTTTTCTCAACTGACACGAAGCATATGCAATAACTCGGCCTTCTTGCATAAGTACCCCGCCTAAACCAGTACCCGATGCATCACAGTACACATCAAACGGTTTCTCAGTGTCTAGTTGTGCCAACACCAGAGCTGATGTATATAAAGTCCGTAGAGTGTGAAAGCTTGCTCACACTTTAGAGTCCAATCAAACTTCCTATCCTTCTCAAGTAGTCGAGTCATAGGCTTGGCTATCTTAGAGAAATCTGGAATAAAACGACGATAGTAGCTAGCCAATCTAAGAAAACTCTGAATTTCATGAACTATAGTTGGCGTTTTTCAATCCAAAACTTCTTGTACCTTAGTCAGATCTACTGAAATCCCCTCACTAGACAATATATGACCGAGGAAAGGTACCTTCTTTAACCAGAATTCACATTTACTAAACTTGGCGTAGAGCTTATGTTCACGTAATATAGATAAAATAATTCTCAGATGCTCGGCATGTTCTTCTTCATTTTTAGAATAGATGAGGATATCATCAATGAATATCACCACAAACTTGTCCAGCTCTCGCATAAATACTAAATTCATCAGGTACATGAAATGTGCAAGAGCATTGGTCAGACCAAAAGACATGACAAGATATTCATATAATCCATATCTAGTAGAGAAGGCTGTCTTTGGTATGTCTTCAGGATGGATTTTAATTTGGTGATAACCATATCTTAGATCAATCTTTGAGAATACCTTTGCTTTAGATAACTAATCAAACAAGATATCTGTAACACCCCAGGTGTTTGGCTTCCTTAATTGCATTGCATTTCATAAGCATTAACATTAATCATCTCATTCATGAGTGTGAGCATCATTCATTTCATGCATGAGCTTATGATATGTGAAACATGCTTTCGAAACATTGCAACATGTGTTTATATTTCATGTGTATTAAGAAGTGAGTAGTGTGCAACACACAAGTACCATATGTGCAACTTCCTTTTGAGACATGCAACCACTTTAGTGTAACATAATTAGCAAGTGCTATGCAACACACTCATGCAACATGTGCAACATGAGCTTGCAACATTTGGGTGAAAATATTGAATTACTTGTTTCAAAGTATGTGACACTAGGAATTTTGTGCAACCTATGTGTAGAGTGGCTAATTAGGTCTTATAACACCTTAATTACATTTAGGGTAAGTAGTGGAGCAATGTTCATGTTGACCAAAATTACCAAATTGCCCTTCTAAGGGTTGTTGACTAAGTTTGGACCCTAGAGTGATCTGGTTTGACCAATTAAAAAGTCCAGCTTAGAAATCTTGCATGGAGGAGCAACCTTAAGCAAAGTTGTAGAGAATTTCATAAGGAACAAAAGTTCTAATATGGCCATCTCATGAAAATGACCAGAACATGGTAAAAAATGGCCCACAAGTCAGTCTTAGAAGCTGTTTTGTGACTTAGCCATTTTGATTAAGTGTTGAGTTGTAAACGGTTTCACTGTACCTCACTTTGACAGCTTGTAACTTATAAACCAGGCCGAACTAGTCCAGGCTCCAATTGAAAAAATTGTAGTCCTCATGTAGCTCTACCATTTTGGTATTATCACCATCTGCTAATTCAGGTTTGATTAGGAGTAAAATGGAATCAAAATCACGCTGTCAGTCGATGCCATCGAGCTCTAAAATGAAAGTTTAGTCACCGACAGCCGCAGGCCATCGCCGCCGCGTGTCCTCCACACGCCGCGCGTGACCTGGCTCCTTGGCCAGCTACCGAGCACCTAGAAGAGTGCCTTTGCTGTCATCCCGACATCACCCATCCATTCCCTCCTCCTCCTTCCCTCTCTCGGCTGCTGAGCGGAGAAACCGAGCCGCCATTGCCGCCTCCACTCCGACGTGCTCACGAGCGCTCGCCACCGCATCACCACCGACCAAATTGCGTCCCTCGCTCCGCCTTAAGCCTCGCTACCTCCTCGTCATCCTTGCGCCTCAAGCCGAGCCGTGGTAAGGCGGCAATTTTGATGCAATCGCCGTGGGAGGCTCGTCGGAGCTCCGCCATGCTTGAGCTCGTCGTGGCCGACCCCACTAGCACCTCCATCTCTCTCTTCTTGGTAGCTTAGTGAGTTGCCTAGGTCATCGTGATGCTCACGCTGGCCTCAGGCAGGGTCGCCGTGGTCGGAGTTGGCCGGCGCACACCGCACAACGCCGCCGCAACCGCCATTACCGACGGCGTGCCCTCTGAGCTAACCTTAGGGTCACCAAAGTACCTCACATGGTTCGGGATCACGTGAAGAGCACGACGGTGGTCTCGGCTTCGCCGGCCGACCCACCGGTGGCGAGCTCGGCCGGCACCATCCTTCCCCTGCTCCCGGTCCCTCTGACTAGCGGGTCCCATCTGTCAGCGCGCGCGGGAGACCTTCGCGGGCCGCACGCGAAGGAGTGGGCCGCGCGTGAGATCTAGGCCGCGCTGGCGTATTGAGCCGGCCCAATAGCGGTTTAGGAATTTAATTATGTTTTTCTTTTATTTAATGCACAGATTTGCTTGCTACATGGTAAAAGCCTTATCTCATGCTTTATAGATCCAAAAATTGTGATCTAAATTTTGTTGGGCTCCAAATAAGATGTAGCTTCTAGGAAAAATATCAAATGCTTATGTGATGTTTATTTTCTAGAAGAATTAATTAGGGTTTTGAAAGGTGTTTTAAATTGCATGCAAACTTGTTTAAACCATATCTTGAGCTTATGTGTTCCAAAAAATTATGAAATTTGGTGAGTATGTTCTTTCATGGATATACTAGCTCTGGTAAAAGTTTGGATCCTATTGCTTAAGTAGTTTTCAAGTTATGATGTTATCATTTTATATTAAGAGATACTTGAATGAATTTTCATAATTTTTCTATAGTTCCTGTAAAGGTAAAATATTGGGAGTGCTGTTCTTAGGGTAGAATGATACTAGGAAAAATATGAAATCTGTTGTTTGACACTTTTCAATAGGGTTTTCAATTTATGCAAAAATCAGCCTTTTTGGCTTGTGAATTTTGTGTAAGGAGTTTCTCTGAATAACTTTGGTTCAAATGTTTACAGTAGCCTCCTCGTGGGCCAGGGAGCCTCCTGTAATTTTTATAGAATTTTCTAAGCAGTTTGAATATAAGTTTAATTTCCCACTTAATTAATTAAGTAAATTAAGAAAAGGATGAAAATAAATGTTCTAGGTTGGCACAGCTTACTTTCTGGTGTTTTTATGATATGTGTGAACTATTGGTATCATTGGTTTAGTCATAGAGGAAGTTTGACACATAAATAAATATTTAATCTTCTTATTTCTAGGTTTTCTAGACAGCTAGTAGCATTTTTGGGTTTGACCCTTAATAAAAGTGTTTGCTGGAAAACTTGTGAATACCAAAGTTGTAGTAAACTTGATAAAATAGCTTGTGTCAAAATTTGGAGGCAATTGGCCTTGTGTCAAAATTTGGAGGCAATTGGCCTAGTAACTAGAGAAATGGCTGCTCTCTGTTTGGAGAGGACAGGTTTCTGGAACTCTAGAAATTCGACTAGGAAAACTTAGGAATTAAGTGTTGAAGTCTGAAAAGGATTTGTAGAGCATTTTATAAGCTTTCCAGATTATCTAGGATTATGTCTTTTGGAGTTAGGAATCTCTAGTTACGTTAGAAACATTAAGCTGCTGTTCAGAATGTCTTGCTATGATATTTGTGCTTGGATGTGGTAACTTAAGTAAAATTGTTCTTATGATTGTTAGGTGTTAGGACCTTAACAGAGGAGGAACAACTATACCTTAGGTTGTATAGATTAGGTAAGTACTTCTCTACCGGAGAAGAGATTTGCACGTAAGATTGAAGTAATTTGAATAGAATACTTAAATTTGCTGCAATTCATTCCATTCCGAGCATATTGCATTCATTATGCATCCATGAGATTTATTGTGCATTCATGCAATAGGTGTACCGGAGGGGGTGACACTCCTAGAGTTCGAGGGGGCGATTCCGGAGGAGGACCAGGAGCAGCAGAGGGAGCCCGAGGATCCAGCAGGCGAAGGAGTGCCCACAGACAACCTACCTAAGTGCCTAGATCACCGCACGTCCTCTGTTCTGAAAGGCAAGCCCCGGTGCATGCTGACTCAATCGTTTTAAATATAATTCTTGAGTACTTTTACTTGTTTACTGCATTAAGTTATAGGAGTTGTATGGAAACACTTATTGCATTACACCTGTCCTTGTCCAGATATCATACTTAAACCCTAAATTAGGTTTAGGCCGTGTTAATGCTTAGCCCTGCTTAGTCCGGTAGAAGTCGGGTGATTTCCAGTCATCCGCGAGATATAGGAATGGGTCACGAGTGGCTATGTTGGCTATCATGGATGGAACCATGCCTAAAAATGAATTTGAGACTGGGCGGGAGTTCGATAGTGGAGCCACAAGACACTTCACGTCTTGGGTGTGGAGCTATGCCCGTCTGAGTCGTTTAAGGACCGATTTGTTGTACGTCCTTGAGTCATGTTGAACGCAGTCTAACACTTAGTTGGCCGGATAAGCCGTTCCGACCGCGAAGCCGAGTAATTCGGTTCAGACCGGGAGTCGAATGGTAGGTCGCATCTTGGAGGAGAGTAACGTTGTGCTTGGGGACATTGGCGTGAGACCAAGGGGGGGGTTAGAGTCCCTAGCACCTGGCAGAGTGTCGCCCTTGGGGATGCGACATCATTCGAACCCGTGACTCCTGAATCGTATGAAAGGTGGCTTGTGTGACCCTGGCAGGGGCCTGCACGGTGAGTGTTAGAAATACCCCTCCAGCTGGATAGGAATTCGATTCAAATCGCCGTCGCTCCCGGTTAGTGAGCATTTGACTTGAGCAGCAGCAACGTAGATCTCATTAAATTGAACAGATGGTTAAGAGAATGATATAATGTTGCCGCAATTTTATACCTGCTATGGATATAATAATATGATTGGTTGATTATAATCAAGTGATTGCTTAGTACAGGTGCTAAGATAGATGACAGGTTAATGCTAAAAATAAATGCTAGTACAGGTTAAAAGAGTTTAAATTAATTATGCTTTTCCGCAAAGGTAATGTCAGCCAGCTCCACTTATGAAAGCCTTGCATGATCCTTGGGTGTCTTATTTTCCATTTCGATGGGTAAGTCTAGCTGAGTACATTCCCATACTCAGGGTTTATTCCCTCCTATTGCAGATGACATGCTTTATCAGGGCTTCTGCAAGACCTACCTCCACCCTGCGGGTGACGAGGACTAGATCACTCGGGCGTGATCATCTGCTAGTTCCTTTCCTTAATGCTTTTGTGGGATGGTGATCTGTAATACTGGCAGTAGTATGTGAACTAATGCGTGTGTTATGCTTCCGCTAATTTATGAACTAAGTTTGTAATAATTTGCTACTCCGTGTGTTGTAAGAGAACTTCTGCTCTATTTGTGAAATGTAACGTGTGATGTGTATGTTGAATGATGCGATCTTGGTTGTAAAAGAGTTGGTTTGAAATCCTTCGTGGTTTCGATTGACTACCTGGATTATATGGGCTCAAGTTCAAAATTTGAGCATTTCGGCGCTTGTTTTTGTACTTGTGCTCTTATAATTTGGTCGGTTCTGTTACAATATCAATACGAGGCAATGGATACTTGTTCTTGATAGTGACTGCATTGAGTGGTCGATAATCTACACACATGCGCAGAGACTGGTCCTTCTTCACAAAGATAGCAGGACAACCCCATGGAGAAGAGCTAGGACAGATTAGCCCTTTCTGCAAAAGTTCACCAAGTTTGGTCTTGAGTTCAACTAACTCATTTGACGGCATTCTGTACGGTCTTTTGAAAATTAGTGCAGTACCCGGAATTAACTCAATCTTGAATTCCATGTCACGATCTTGAGGTAATCCTGGCAAATTATCAGGAAAAACATTCAAAAATTCACAGACCACAGGAACATCTGCAATCTCTTTTGCTTTTGCTATGTTAGTGTTAACTGTATTCTAAGGACTAACATCTTAAGGAAGTTGCACTAAAAAAGCTTGTTGATCCTTTGGATCCCTCAACATAACCACTCTCATAGAGGTATCGATCAGAACACCATTTTCACTCATCCACTTCATTCCCAAGATTACATCTAGACCTAATCCAGGTAATACCACGAGATCCAGATCAAACAGACGTCCTTCTATCTCTATCTTTGCTCCCAACACCAACTTGTTGGTTGAAATATTATTTCTGACAGCACTGATATTATAACCACCAGTATCTAAGGTAACCATCTTCATACCATGCTTGGCTGCAAAAGTGGAACTGATGAAAGAGTGAGAAACACCTGAATCGAACAACACAATTACAGGATGTTGGTTCACTAAAAATGCACCAGCAGTGATAATCTCACCCGTAAGAATGGATTCCACAGTGGTGTAGCGAACATGTCCTTTACACACATCTGCATTGTTTTCATTTGGTTTCTTCTACGAGAGAGGATAATCTTTGGCCTAATGACTTGACATCTTGCAATTCCAACACGACCAGTTACTTGGCGGTGCCTTAGACTTTCCTTTCTTAATACTGCTCTTCTTGACCATACCCTTTTTCTGATATGGATGATATCTGGTGGATATGCCCAGCGAATGATATGGAGGTGCAACCACCACAAGAGTATTGGACACAGATGCTTTGGATTCATAAGCTTTCTCGTGGCTCTTAAAAGCAGCATATACAACATTACAGTTCTCTTGAAGGATAGTATCACTGACAAACTCATTGAAAGTTGCACACTTGCTATTGCACATGGCCTTCATCAATTTAGGACCCAGCCCCCTTTTAAAACTAGCGATCTTCTTAACCTTTGTATTAACAAATTCTGGAGCACATCTTGACAAGTTGATGAAAGCATGCAGATATTCTGTTACACTTTTGTCTCTCTGGGTAAGCTTCATAAACTCGGTGTGCTTGATCGCCATGAGACTAGAAGGAATGTAATGTCCCCAAAATTCTTCCTTGAACTGATCCCAAACTACTTCCATATTCTCAGGCAGAGTATTCTGATGATGGCACCACCAAATGCCTGCAGGCCCTTGTAATTGTTGCGAAACATATTATGTTTTCATATCATCTGCCACTTTGAGCACACAGAACTTCTATTCGATAGTGTTCAACCATTCGTCTGCTTGAAGTGGTTCTTCTGCTTCTCGGAAAATAGGAGGCTCGGTATCCAAGAAATCCTTATAGTTGCTATACTGGACAGGCTCAGGTTCCTAATGGACATGGTTTCTGACACTCTCATCCAAGGCACGCTGACTTTCGACAAGCATTTGTAGCAACTCAGCAGAAGTAGGTTGCGGAGGAGACGATGGCGGTTCCATATTGCTACGACTTCGACTGCTAGAGTGAAGCTGATGAGACATCTACAAGTAGGTGAAACTAGTAAGCATTGATGATGTCGGAAGGTTGCTGACGAATATATAAGCATGAGGAAGAGATTGTATCCAACTATCCAAATTCCAATCTCAGAAGAAGAAAATATCTTGATTTGAGGTACTGATCTTCTGACAAGATAGGGAATGATAACCAAGGAAAAAGGTTCATGAGAAGATAACACATTGGTGTAGCTCCATAATGGATCATGACTAGTAATCCTTGATACCTGTGTGTGCCGAGCAACACAACCTTGTGTCACGCGCCACAGGAGGCTCCCGGTTTCATCGCGGCACCATGGGGTACTAATCATAACACCATTACTGAACACACACCCATGAAGAATCCTCATGTGTCATGAATTAGGCATGTAGAGACAACATCATCCAAGATGGGGTAGCAAACAAGGATGGATACAAGGTTAGAATCAATGGAGAGGCGAGTTGTAGATCAAAACACATCCCAACTCGAGGAGATACATCATGAAATTGTGTCTTTCTTTCTTCCACGGCCATGTATGAATTAAGTTTTTAAGGCTCACACTACTAGCCACTCCACTAGGTTGGTTGACTACCACAATTTTTCACAAAAGAAATGTAACCGCTTATGGGAAAACTATTTGGAGGGAACACAATTTTTGAAAGAATGGGTAAGCAATTTATAATGGAGGGAGTAATGCAAAATGCAATGTATGATGAGAACATGGTGCATGCATGAACCGTACGTCCTCACAAACCTAGGAAAATTTTAAAATTCTAGCGTATAGTTTGGTGGCACACACACATTCTCTCAATAATGATAACTAGTCGCTCTATAGGAAACATTGTTAGTGTACCTGCAGAAAATTGCATTTTAGCCCAATAGTTCCCAATATATCAATCAACAAAAGCAGTAAATCTGCACACTTCGCATACACCCGTATGTATACGAAGGTGGCCACACCCAATCATCGTCCAAATGACGTCATCGTCTCCCAAGGGACGGAAACACCCAACATGTTGATACCCTTGTATGAACATGTGTGCAACATGTAAATACTCTAGCACCATATAAGCACTCCCCTAGATTGGTAGTATATCTGATCATGCTCTCACAGCTCACACTTACTTAGGTGAAGCTGCGATGTTGCATAAAAAGTAATCTAGCGACATATATGGCTAATTCATATATGAAGGTTACCTCTACTAATAGACCACAGGGTAACATATTGCGGTCAAGTTATCACACTTCTCACCTTTGCCACAGCTGTAGATGCATAATTTAAAACCCCCAAGTCAGTACTTAAATAAGCCAGCTAATAGTCCTTATTTAGGCATATAGGATACGACCACTGGCACTCTTTAGATTAGAATTAAGATTTTTCACAAAAGCTTTTGTTTAAATACACAAATGATGTGTTTAACCATTGAATCTTGCTCTGATGCCAGCTGTCATGGAACCGTCCAAATTATAAGAGCACAAGTCCAAAAACAATCGTCGAAGCGACCAAATTATCAAACTTGAGCCCATATAACTCCGGTAGTCCACGAAATCACAAGGCATTTCAAACCAAACCGAGAGCAACCAAGATCATAGTGATTTAACATAACACAACACTTGTTACAATAGTTCATAAGTAGCTCTCATACATCGGAGTATGAATAATTTATTACAAAACTAAAGTAGAGATTAGCGAAAGCAATATAATTTCTAAAACCATTTGAAGTCAAATACAGCTAGTACATAGTCACATCCTGCAAAAGTATACTAGAAGAGATACTACAGAGACCATGCCCATATGGACAATACTTGTAGCAACAAGTACGAATCTGCTACCTGTAACAGGTGGGAAATAAACCCTGAGTACGAGAAGGTACTCAGCTAGACTTACCCGTCAAAACCAGAAATAAAGTGACACCAAGGAGTATGCAAGGCTTTGTAAAGTGGGCTAGCTTGACTCATTTGTAGAAAAGCTTCATACAGATAAGTAACCACTATTTGCTTAAGCATCAAGTTAATCATCATTAACCTGCTAACTATATTAGCACCTGCACTATAGCAATCACTTGATTAAACTAAGCAAGCAATAACAACCATATCCGGTTTAATCATGGTTGTATCATCCTTATCATCAATTCTGAACCATCAATATAATTAGTGTATCTATGCTGGAAATAACCAGTCAAGTTTCTCACTATCTGGGAGAGATGGCGACTCGAATCGATTCCAACTCAGCTGATGGGGTATTCCTGACACTCACCTGGCAAACCCCGCTAAAGGCAGCCGTAGATAACCTTTGGTGCAACTCAGGGTGGGCTCAAACAATGCCACGTTATCAGGGATATCAGTGGCCAGGATGCTCAGGACTTTTAACTCACCTGCCCTTGGACCCCTCTGGCTTCCTTCCGAGGCGACTTTCACTTTTTGACTTTGCAGCCAGAGTTGAGCTACTCGGCTTCACGGTCGGCAACCTCAGGTCGGCCAGCTAAGTGTTAGGCGTGTGTTCAAAATGACATAGAAGGCTCTAGGTTTCGGTCCTTAGTCGACACAGGTGGCATCACTACAACCGTAAGACCCCACCCAGTCTTTTATTCATATTAACAGATGGTTCTTTTTCACGATAGCAAATATAGCCAACCGTGACCAGGTAAAGCCCTATATCTCACAGGTGATAGGAAATCACCTGACTTCTACTGGTCTAATTCAGCAAGGCTAAGCATAGATACGATCCTGCCTACATAGGATTCAAGGTCCAAATAGTTGGACAAGGAGTGTTATCAATGCAGCAAGGGTTTCCAACCAACTCCTATAACGTAATGCAATAATACATATATAACATATATATATAGATAATTGCTTTTAAAGTAGGAGGCTTATAATGCTCCAGGTCTTGCCTTAATCGAAAGAAGATAGTTCAAGGTTCGGCTTCACGAACGGTTCCCACGTCTCCTCCGGGTTCATCAGACTGGACCTCTGGCTCCCAAACAGACTCCAACTTCGGGGTTCATGCCATGTGGAGCTTTGCTCGTGGCACAATTCTCGGCACACCTATTGCATGTATATGCACCCCATGAATTTCATGTATGCACCAAGGATGACATGATGATTTATGAACATGTAGGAATGATGCGAAGATGAAAATAATGACATAGCAATATCATAAGCACAAACCAAGTCATGTGGTGCTCTATTCAAATCACTTTAAGCTTAGGTGCAAATCTCCTTTCTGGTATTAACATGTTTACACATCCATAAGTAACCACTAAGTACCACAAGATTCAAACTTAGCACACTTAAACCAGTTCCTAGAAATTTCAGCACATTGACATGTTGACAGCAGTAACTTATAAAATTCACAAATGGAGTTCTATAACTCCAATGAACATTCATGAGGATATTTTGGAAAGCTTATCAAATTTCCTACATTTCTTCTTCAGATACCAAAGCATGATTCATAAGTTTACTAGGTTGAATTCAAACATTCCTAGAATCTGTTCTGGGAAAACAAAGAGCAAACTGCAACTAGACACTTCTTAAGCATGCATAGATCCTAAACCATGGGGCCAAATGCCACCAAATTTGAACAGTAGGTACATCATAAAGTTTACTATGACTCTTGTATACAACAGAGAGCATGAAAACAATCATAACATTGCTCAAATTACTCATCTCTGAAATCTGTCCAGAAAAGTGACATTTATAGCAATTATAAAAAACTTATCTACTAAAAGCTATGTAAAACGTCACCAATGGTGCACCCAACTTACCAAAAGTTAAAACATGCTCAAAGAAAAATAAGCATGGCATGTCACTCATAGAAACATTTATTTACTAGCCTTTTTCTTATTTATTTAAATGCATAGGCATAAATAATCATTAATTATAAAATGTGTCCAGAAATTCTAATAAAATTATAGAGGCACACACATGGTACGAGGAGGCTACCATAAAATTTTCATCTCAATTTGACAAGTAAAATTGGAGATATCAAAATAAACAAATGGATAAGCACTATAAAGCATATACAAAATAACATTTATAACTGGAGCATATGTCATCCAAACATGGTGCAAATTTAACAGTAGCATCATTATATCATGATAAGCATTCCAAAAAAATTTCATGGCCATAGGATTAGCACACAGGGAGATATTGATTTAATAAATTCACACAATTAAATAAAGCACTTAGTAAAATTAATTATTAACTCCAAAAAACATAAACTAACATGCCATCATTTAATACACTACTACAAAGTACACTGTAAGAGGATTCCAAAAAGTCCACACTTTCTATTTTATGATTTTTCTACTAATTTGAATGAATTAACAAAGTTCAGCAATAATAAATCATTTCAGGAAAAGAAAATAGGAACAAAATGTTGAACAGGCCGGAAGGCCAACTGGGCCTTCACTCTGTGCCTGGTCCGGCCCACACGCTGGCCCAACAGAGCCAAGACAGGGGAGGGGCACCGACACGCGGGCTCCGCATGCCATAGGGAGCAGAGCAGGGGAGGGGACCGGAACGCTAGAATTTCACCGGCGGTGAAGTGACCAGTAGAGCTCCGGGCATCAACACACTCCCCTCCGCAGACCGCACCAAGTGACGCCAACTATATGCCTAGCTAATGTTCCAACCGCGCTAGCGGCAAGCACAGCGAGCGGCGGCAATGGCTCCACGGTGCTCCGGCGCACTCACCTCAGTAGAGGTGAAGTTCCATGGCGCTCTACGCTCCACGACATATGGTGGCTCGGGAATGGAAACGTAGAGGCACAGAAACGCAACCTACCGAGTCGGCCATGGTGGCAGCCTTGCTCCAGTGAGGTTCGGAGTAAAGGCGGTGGCAGAACTTCAAAATCCACCCACTCCAGTCACCGATTGACCTAGCTAACAGGTGCGTGAGGTGGCAGGGGTGATGACAAAGCTACGCGAGGGGTGGAGTGCTCTGCGATGGCACGGTGGCGGTGTGCGGGTCAGCGGCTTTCCACCGCAGCCATGAGCGCGCCCGTGCTCCTGGGCCGAGAGCAGAGAAGAGAAAGGGAGTGAGAATGCGAGCGGGAGGGAACACTTCTAGGGCATCATGGCGCTTCAACCCTGCGAGCAGGACATGGCTTCGATGCATGGAGACCACGCGACGCCGATATTCTGAAGATTGTCGGCCACAGCTGAAGTTCAAAGCTTCTAAACTTTGAAACTACAGAACACTGATAGCAGTTCGGTGCTCAACCTGACAGCCGGTGTTAAGCGTCCAAAAACTCTCTAACCAAGCTGAGTTAGGAAAAGTTACAGTAGACTTTTATGTAGAGCTCAGTGAGCTCTCCAATCAAGTTTACTATCACTTGAACTGGATCGGATTGGTTTGCATGTTACAAGCTTGCAAAGGGGTGCACTTGAAACTATTTTAGTCAAAAGGTGACTGACAACCGATATTGATTGAAGCTTAACTCCTAAACTAGCCCGAGTTAGTCAAGGGAATAGTAGAGTTTTGATTAGAGCTACACGAGATCTACCTACAACTCTACTAGCACAAAACCTGGTTCGGCTTTGTTTGCATGTTAGAGAGCTCTGAAGATGGGTACCTGGAAACTAGAAGTCACAACAGACTTAGCTAAAAAAATACTAAGTGCTGAAATCAGCCTTCCATGCTGACTAGTAGGCCATGTTAGAACATGATCCAGCCCTTTTCATGAGATGGCACAAGAACAACTTTTGTTCTACACAAAATTTGCTACAAACTTTGTTAAGGTGGCACCCACATGCAAAGTACCTAGGTTAGACTTTTTGTTAGTCAAACTAGATAGGTTCTATGGTCAAACTAGGGTCAAACCTAGTAAAAATGGAATTTGGTCCAAACATGAACATAGACCCTAGCTTATTTTGTCCACAAACATGTTAAAATGTTTCCAAGCAACAACTTATAGGCCTATCACTCCCTGTAATAGTTGTGTTCTACCGGCCCTATACTCTGGAGATGGACTACAAAGGACTCAACAGGACTGTCACTCCCGCGATCAACCTCACGATCCGGAATATAGGGTGCAATTGTAGGAAAATACGGTATATGCACCACGCCTACACAATATTTACCACTCACCCATGGATCCAATGAGCAAGCACTATATGATCCTATGCATAAACATAATTCTAATCCAACTATGCCAAACATATAATCAAAATAGACTAAGAACATTATAATTGAGAATATAAGCAAATAGAGCAAAGTCATATCCAATATAGTAGAATAGACCAAAGTCATATTCATAGTAGCAATGAACAAGATAAATAATACAAGAACGAATATATAAAAGTAGGACATATAGTGAGGAAATTACCTAGCAATCTTTGACAGATCTGGAAACCAAGCAATGCTTTCCGCCTTCTAGTTCTAATCCTATGTAGCTATGCTCTAAACTATGGAGCTCTAATTGAGATGGTGGCTCTAGGGCTTGATCAGAGGATGAACTCTTCTTGATTATAGACTTGAATGAATCAGGGTTTCTCCTAGGCCAGGGGCCTTGCTTATATAGCCCTTTTTGAGGAATATTGGTCGTCGGATCAAACCAACCTTGATCAACGATTAATATTGAACCTCAAAGGCGGTGGGGGCATGATCCAGAAGACTCAACCTGATTGGTTGAGGGGGCAGGGCACTCACCCTAGAGGCTAGGGTGGCCACCCTAGGGGTCTGCCAGGTGGGCCCCACCTCTAGGGTGTTGTCTTCCCAAGTCTCTTAGAGTCTTCTTTTGTATACGTAGGTGTGTTTCTCTCTATGTAAATCTGACATGTGGACCTCCTTTTGTTTCTTTTCTAATAACCCCCTGTAGAAACAGAATTCACCAAAACTAGTGGAATTCTGTCAGTGTGACCCCTATCTCTAGATGATATTTATATATAAGTCCTTTTTCATGCTAGGTTGATGGTTAAAAATGACACTTATCTACCGTCAACAGAGACCCTGAAGGTCGCCGACCTCCCGGGGCCGGTGTCATCGGGGCTTACCATGTCAGGAGGCTAGCACCGCTGATGGCGCACAGACTCTGGATGTGGGAGATGATGCCCAACTTAGCGCTAGAGGGGACGGTGATGGTCTTCGAGGAGGCGATTACCCCTAATGAGGTGGAGGATCACCTTAAGGATATGCTGGACCACCCAACGAATCAGACGGTGGACCTCATCATAGTGTACCCTATCCTGGGTCATCCCCTGATGCATCTAGATGTGGGGTTCATTGAGCTGGTAAGCTGCATCGCCCCCTCCTTTCCCGCTAACCTCATTACAGATCTAATCATGGTGGTTTGCAGCTCGGTCTTCATGTCCAAGCCTCCAATCCACCACTGCTAGAGGATGCCGAGAGAAGGGCAAAGAACCATGCCACGGGTGAGGCAGTGAAGGCAAAGAAGGACAGGGAGATGGAGAAGAAGCGGAAGAGGCTGTTGAAGCAGTCGAGTGACGATGACGAGGATGATGAAGATGATGATGAGACATGGAGGTGGCCTAGTGATGGCATCGTGCCCCGCTCCATGAAGAGGAGGAGGCAATTGGTTCCATCCCGGCCTCAAACTAGGATGACCTAGAGCAGCAGGAGGAGGAAGACGATGTGCCCCAATGGCTATCGGGTCCCTTCCCACTCTATGCCACCAGGTAGGGAGAGAGCATGAGGATACATGATACCCGCTCACGACGTGGGCTAGCAAGAATAGAGGCAGGCACATAGCCTATGATGACGGTGAAGTGGAGCGCACCAGGAGTGGCGGTGGCGAGGGAACCATCGGTGCTGGTGGCGCCCATGTTGTCGTCGAGGGCGACAGGGAGAGCAATGGCAGTCTAGGAGACAGTGGGCCAGAGAATGATGGGAACACCGACCTCTCATGATTGGACGTTGACGCTGCCTCCACCAACACTGAAGCAGGGCACACCATCAGCCTTGCCTCCTCCGAAGCGAGGAGAGCTAGTACACTGGAGGAAGCGGGGAATGGAGCCGGGTGACACTTCATCGAGTAGAGCTTCATGGGCATGGCCTTAGTGGCAAGTGACGAAGAGGCCGAGTTTGGGACTTTGTGAGGTAAGGTGCGGTTTTTTGTGCAATGCAAGGTGGAATCAAACAATGGGAGCGAGGCTAGGCTTTATGTATACACAAGGTGGACCTTTTGTATGCTATGAAGTATATAGTGTGGTCCAATCCAAGCAGTCACAATAGTGCGGTCCAACTCGGGCGTCTAGGCTAGTCAATTTTACACTGCTCAGACTATGAGACGTGCATACGGTTTATGAGAAATAGGTAAATGTTATTTCAACACCAATGGCTCCTCTATTCTGCATCAAAGGTAAACAATCAAACCTAAAATTGTAAACGACACAGTAATAAGCATCATAGGAAAATGAGGAAAAACTACGGATGATACTATTAGACGCATTCAAATATATGGAGGTCAGACTTTCTTACGTGTGCAATAACATATCAACACCAATGGCTCCTCTGTTCTACATTAGACTAAGGCGAGACTTTCTCCTTACTGCAAGGTTCTTGCTAGTTCAACAAAGATTGCCACAGATATTCATATAAATACTTCATATATTAGAAAGGGTTCATCGTACATGAGCCCAACACATACAATACATGACTTCATGCTATCCCATAGATCAAAGCCAGTCATGGTACTAGTACTACCAATGAACAAGACCAAGCACACAAAATCTCAATGTGGTCCAATCAGTTTGGCCTTATTGAGATATTTGAGGTCTTGAGGATGAAATTAATCTACTAGAACATTCCCAACGCGTGCAGTATTGGAAACTGTTTGACCAACCCCTTGAATCCAGGACAACATTTCCTAGCAGCCATATAAGGTCCTCTACATTCAAAGTGATTCCACTTCTAATTCCATCTCGTAACTATCCCCCTATTCATCCCTGTTGACACCTCTAACGCCACCTAAGCTAGGTTGTCACCCTAGCATGGTGCCAGAGGTGCTGGTATTAATAAATGCAAATGCTCCTCTAGAATGAATATGAAATCTGCAAGCGCACAGATAATACCGATGTAGTATTTTAACCGGGAGTAATCCAGGTATCGTTATTTATATTTTTACCACTGGGAAGGGAGTGCTAAGGATAATGAGCAATGAGCATCACTACATGTGGTAATGGAGAGCATAACCACGTCTTTATCTATATTCTCATATAGGGTGTCACAAGATAAATAGTATATATATAAATGATAAAGAATAACTGATAAGCACATAGCCACATAATAAAAGATAAACATCTCAATAGATTACTCTAAGCTTATAGCACTAGCATGGATTAGGACAAACTACAAAGATAACTCCTAAGTTATTCTAACTATAAGGTCAAAGCTTACGATGATTAGTGCAATTACACTTGGCAATCATAGCAAGAGAAGGTTATACCTATGCATAGTGATATTACGAAGGAAGATGAAGAACATAGCAATCACTTCCCTATAATAGTTGTGTTCTGCCTACCCCATACTCGGGAGGTGGACTACGAATGACTCAATAGGACTATCACTCCCACGATCTACCACACGGTCTAGAATATAGGGTGCAATTGTAGGAAAATACGGTATAGTCACCATGCCTACACAATATTTACCACTCACCCATCGATCTAATGAGCAAGCGCTATACGATCCTATACTTGAATATAATTCTAATCTAACTATGTCAATCATATAATCAAAGTAGACTAAGAATAATATAATTAAGAACATAATCAAATAGAGCAAAGTCATATCCAATATGATAGAATAGACTAAAGTCATATTCATACAAATGATGAACTAGATGAATAATATAAAGAAGGAATATGGAAGTAGGAGAGAATTACCAAGAATCCTCTTGATAGATCCGGAACCCAAGCAATGCTTGCCTCCTTTAGTTCTAATCCTATGTAGCTATGCTACTAAACTATAGAGATCTAATTGAGATGGTGGCTCTGGGGCTTCTCAAAGGAATGCTCTGTATCTTAGAATGAATTAGGGTTTCTCCTAGGGCTAGGGGCCTTGCTTATATAACCCTCTAGGAAGCACCATAGCCCTTGGATCAAACTGACCTTGATGGACAATTATTATTGATCCTCAAAGGCAGTGGAGGCATGATCCGCGAAGTGGCTCTTGATTGGCCACCTAGTTGGGGCGGCCGCCCCTGTCACAGTGACAGGTGGGTCCCACCTCATAGGATTTTGCTTCCCGTGTCTTCTAGATTATTATTTTTATATATGTGGCCCTTTTCTCTCTATGTAAATATGACATGTGGGCTTCCTTTGGTTGTTTCCTGATAACCCCCTGTAGAAATAGATATTCACCAAAACTCGTAGAATTCTGTTAGTGTAACCCCTATATCTAGCTAGTAATTATATTTTAGGTCCTTTCTCATGCTATATTGGCGGTTAAAAATGACACTTATCTACCATCAACAAACTCTCCCAAGCTTACCTTTTGCTCATCCCTAAGCAAAGATAGACTCAGTGATGGATCAGGAGTTGCTATAATGCTTTCACGCCTTTCAGGTACACATGCGTTCAAACTAGAATTCTCCTCTGGATTAGAATGAACTATTCTAATGAAAAAAACTTCCTCATATTACCTTCCACCATTGGGCTTGTAGCAATCACTTGAGAGTCTTGAGTAGTTGAAAGACAGAATGGTCAAGTCAAGCGCCATGTTTCAAGTTCTTTGATTGACTATTATTCTAGAGTTTTACACAATTTTCAAAATAAAACTCAGAGATTCCTATGTATGACCCTTTCAAGTCTCTCCTTTGTGGTATTTTTGGATCCTCTCCAAGGCATTTATGGTCTATGCCTTTTCTCTCCTCTCAAGATATGTGGTTTTTTTGGTATTTTAGGCATAGTAACATTGCCTTCTCTCTCTCACCCTACTTCTAATAGGCTTATGTGGAGCTCATAGGTGGGGAGACAGCGAATACATACTTGCAAACATTTATTGCATAGTCAAACTACGGATCTAGAGAAACAAGTCATACAATCAAATCAAGATGTGCATATGTATAGGCTGGATGGTAGGTGGTGAATAGTAGGTGGTATAGGGGTTAGGAGTGGTGATGTAGGGGTGAAGGAATGGTGATAGTGAATACTTAGCTCCTTTGAGAAACTTTTTTCTCATACCTCTCTTGAAAACTTGAAGATTTTGGGGAGAACTTGGGCTGCTCAATGGATCTTTTCCTTCTCTCTCTTCTTCTTTTTTAGAGCACCCAAGCCTCTTTCTAGGATATAATAACAAGTGGTAGTATAGTTGGATATTTGGAGTTTTATTGGCTAGCAAGGGTAAATAAGGGTGATAGAAATATTTTTGGGTAGTTCACTCTTAGTGTAAGAGTAGAACTATTTTCTGGATGGATCTGAATGGTGTATAGTACTTTGCAGGATAGAAGCAGAATATATAGGTGGATGCATATGGATGCGTACTTCTAGGATAGAAGTAGCATGTATAGGTGGAGAATATATGTGAATCTTGATTTTAACTGCATGACCAGTTCCTAAGGGTCGACACAGGTTGACCACACTCAATGCTTACAAGCAGTAAATACGAATGTAGGGCTTCCTAATCTAGCAAGCATGTATATGACTGTGGTAGGAATTTTAAACTCTCATCATACAGGAACTCATCATGTAGCAAGTTAATTTTTAAAAGATAAATTCTCTAGAACTCTAGTATCTCTAGGAACATGATAAACAACAGCTCAAAATCTTCCCATATCATATCCGTCAACTACCTAGACTTAGATCAAGCATTCGCTACCCACAAGATCAGGTTTAGAGCAAATCTTAAATCAAAACCATTGTATCCAAAACTCGGGAGAATTCAAGGTTGAAAACTAGGTACTTGAAAGGAATTATGACAGAGCAACTATTTATCATTTCCACATAAGAATTTATTCTAGGGGTTCATTTTATCAAGATAAAAACTTAGCACACTCTCCTCTAATTATTTAGCAAACTTAAAGATCATACATAAACATATAAATACAAAGAGAAACATTTATTTGGTTTTCTAAAGGTTATGTATCTTTTTATCAAAGCAGAAATAAATAAGTAAATAGATAGGTAAGGAAATACGTAGCTGGATACAAGGGGGTGCTCTCCCCCAAGCTGGATGTTGATGTAGTCTTGATTGATGTAGCTAACAGACAGTGAAGGTGTATTCCCCCTTGTCAGAGTGCTTATGATGATGATTGTTGAAACAACACTCCGACAGGGGACAGAGCGTCCTTCCATCTGTTAGCTTTTCTTGATCCTTCGAATTATGTGAAGCTCAAATAGACAACAAAGCTTGTGGAACTTGATTAAGTGTTAGTGATAAACCTCTAAGCCTTAGATATCTAGAACCTCTTAATACATGAATCTTTCTAGCAGGATCTTCAAAATAATCTTTTTGTACTTTTATATTATGCAAGGAATTATAAAGAACGATGCATGCTTCTTTATTTTTATTTTTACGCCACCACAACAACTAGACTTATGGGTTTTATGTCACAAATTTATTTGCATGGGGCTTAGCAGTTTTATAATGCAATGCACAACAAATTTATTTTCTTTTTCTATGCTGGAATAAAATGTAACATGCAATTAAGGAAAGTAAACATGATACGAAAAATTAAATGCTGAAAGGGAAATATGATAACTACCAAGTTACCTCTTGGTGCGGTGTTCGGTGATTTTAAGTCCTCTGAACAGGACCTCTTGTTGGTTTACTCCTTCTGAGGCACCTTGAGTGATGCCTCTATCTGATCCTCTTCTTGTATTGAATCTGAAACTGATTTTACCTTTACTCTCCATACTTGTTTTGTTGGTGAGGTCAATTTTGAGGGAGAAGCCTGCTCTTCTGTCTTCTCTTCTTCTTGATTCTTGGTGTCAAGGTCACTCTCTGTTGGTGGTACAGCTTCCTCCTCTAGAGATGTATTGTCTTCAGGGAATAAATCTTCATGTCTTGTTACTTTTCCTTCATAGTCAGCCCAGCCATCCATAGCTGACTGGTTCTTATTGGTGCGAGTACGGCGCCTTCTCCTTTATCTATTCTTCTTAGGTTCTTCATCAATTACATAATTATTATTAAAATGGCAGCATACCTTCTCTGAGGGAAATTGGAAATGCACTTCTCATGTTGTGATGTAGATGATGGCCTTGGTGGTGCTTAGGAATGGTCTTCCTAGGATGATTGGTGGATCGTACTCATCTTCTCCCATGTCGATGACTAGGAAGTCGGTCAGGATGAAGTGGTTGTCAATCTGTATGGGGACGTCTTTCACTAGTCCTTCCATGAAGCAAAACATTTGGTCTACCATCTGTAGCTGCACATATGTAGGTTCCAAGGGCATAGTACCATATAGATATTCATAAGTTACCTTGGCCATTATGTTGACTCCCAATCCAGTGTCACAGATAGCTTTCCGAAAGGAGCTTCTGTTGATGGTGCATTCAATGGTTGGGACACCTGAGTCATCCTTCTTGATCAAGTAGGAGGACTTGTGCTGACAATCATGCTCTCTGTGGACTACATTGATCATCCTTACTGATTCCATCTGTTGTGGCTTCTTGTTCCTATTTCTATTCTTGTTCTTTCGATTGTTCTTCTTCTTTGGCTCATAGGGATGTTGTGAGTGTTCAGGGAACTGTAGTACCCTGTTCTTGAAGAAGAAGGTCGCTTTCTTACCTTTGATATTGAAACAGATCTTGGCAGTGTTGGCATACATGATAGCTCCAGTGGTGTTCAAGAATGGTCATCCCAAAATGATGGGCGACCTCTCATCACCACCTGTCTCTATAACGACAAAGTCTGTAGGAATGTACGAGCTACCTACTCATACACAAATGTCTTCTAGGATCCCTTTGGTGTAGCAGAGTAACTGGTTTGCAAGCTGCAAGCACATGGTTGTATACAATAAAGGATAATTGAACATTTTATCATAGATCACCTTAGACATGATGTTGACGCTTGCACCGAAGTCACAGATAGCCTCATTGAAGTTCATGCTTCCAATGGAGATCGGGATGACTGATCTCCCTAGATCACCTTTCTTAATTGGCAGAGTCTCGTCATTCCACCCTTTTGAGATAGGGTCATTCCAATAGCTTCCTGCATTGAATATGTCTACAAGATTTGCAGTTTCTAGATCTTCTAGTTGTCCCAGAATCTTACCTAGGTTAGCTGGAGGGACAGCACTTGCAAGCTGTTGCAACTAAGACTCTAGCATTTTATTAAAGCTAAGTTGATTCTTAATGGTAGTAGAAAAGTTATCCATCCTATTATTAATTGTCTCTAGCACTTTATCATTTAATCCTAACTTCTTAGATAGGTTATCTATTAACTTTTCTTGATTAAGCACTAACTCTCTCAAAGGCGGTTGATTAAAATTATTATAAGAGTTATTACCTTGATAGTTACCTAAGTAGTTAGGCCTTTGCTGTTGGTTCCAACCTTGATTCTATTGAGGGCGATAGTAGTTGTTGTTGTTAAGGTAGTTCATATCCTCTTGTAGCTCTGCGCAACTGCTTCCTGAATGCCCAATTTCTCCACACTCTTAACAAGTCATGCAAGAATCATGGATATGTATGACTTCATTCTTCTCGCCGGCTCTCTCATTGAGCCTCTTCATAAGTAGGTCCATCTTGGCAGATAGCATGTCTACCTCCTTCAACTGGTGCATAACCCCACCTCTCTTGCAAGTTTGAGTTCTCTCTTCGTTCCAACCTTGGTTGGATGCCATCTTTTCCACAAGAGTTGTGGCTTGAGCAATTGTAAGTGATAAGAATGCTCCTCCAGCGGCAGCATCCATGGTCTCATGAGTGCTATTGGTGAGCCCATGATAGAAGGTCTGCATGAGTAGCCAATTCTCCATTCCATGATGAGGACATTCTAGGATGTAATCTTGAAAGCGCTCCCATGCTTCTGGGACTGACTCATCATGTTGTTGCTGAAAACTTGATATCTTTCCACGAAGAGCATTTGTCTTGCCCATGGGAAAGAATTTTGCCAAGAAATTGGTGGAGTAGAGTGTCCACGTAGTATTCTTCTCCTTAGTTGCATAGAACCACTACTTTGCTCTCCCCAAGAGTGAGAATGGGAAGAGGCGAAGTAGTATGGCATCTCTGGGGACATCCTTGATGGTGAAAGTGCTATAAATCTCCAGGAAGTTTTGAAGATGAGCACTAGCATCTTCATGTGTCTTCCCACAAAACTGGCTAGCTTGCACCATGTTGATCAGCGCTGGCTTGAGCTCAAATGACTTCTCAATGTCCGCAGCAGGACCTGTACGGATGTTGTCCACAGTGGGAGCTAAGAACTCATGGAGTGACTTGTTGGCCATGGCGTCGAACTCTAGTGTTAAGCTTCGAAATATGCTTGGTTGAATTCCCAACTCAGAAGGTGGAGCTTCAAGCTGAGATGTTGATGATGATGCTTCTGTTTGAACTTTCTTTAGCTTGGCTCTCGTCCTTCTAATTAATGCTTCTGGGTTGTCGATGAAATTATCTAGAAGATCAAACATGCTCATACATTACCCTATATATGATATATAAATAGACAAAAGACAAGGGTAAGGTTGTATGAGTAGAGAAGGATGATGGTTTCTCAATCTCATTAGTGGATGCAAGTGATGGCTCATTATCCTTTGAATAGCAATTCAACCTTCCCTAGCAACAGCGCCAAAAATGCTTGTTGACACCTCTAACGCCACCAAAGCTAGGTTGTCATCCCTAGCATGGTGCCAGAGGTGCTGGTATTAATAAATGCAAATGCTCCTCTAGAATGAATATGAAATCCGCAAGCGCACAGATAATACCGATGTAGTATTTTAACCAGGAGTAATCCAGGCATCGTTATTTATATTTTTACCACTGGGAAGGGAGTGCTAAGGATAATGAGCAATGAGCATCACTACATGTGGTAATGGAGAGCATAACCATGTCTTTATCTATATTCTCATATAGGGTAAGTGTCACAAGATAAATAGTAGATATATAAATGATAAAGAATAACTGATAAGCACATAGCCACCTAATAAAAGATAAACATCTCAATAGATTACTCTAAGCTTATAGCACTAGCATGGATTAGGACAAACTAAAAAGATAACTCCTAAGTTATTCTTACTATAAGGTCAAAGCTTACGATGATTAGTGCAATTACACTTGGCAATCATAGCAAGAGAAGGTTATACCTACGCATAGTGATATTACGAAGGAAGATGAAGAACATAGCAATCACTTCCCTATAATAGTTGTGTTCTGCCTGCCCTATACTCGGGAGGTAGACTACAAATGACTCAACAGGACTGTCACTCCCGTGATCTACCACACAGTCTGGAATATAGGGTGCAATCGCAGGAAAATACGGTATAGGCACCATGCCTATACAATATTTACCACTCACCCATCGATCTAATGAGCAAGCGCTATACGATCATATACTTGAATATAATTCTAATCTAACTATGCTAAGCATATAATCAAAGTAGACTAAGAACAATATAATTGAGAACATAACCAAATAGAGCAAAGTCATATCCAATATGATAGAATAGACTAAAGTCATATTCATACAAATGATGTACTAGATGAGTAATACAAAGAACGAATATAGAAGTAGGAGAGAATTACCAAGAATCCTCTTGATAGATTCAGAATCCAAGCAATGCTTGCCTCCTTCTAGTTCTAATCCTATGTAGCTATGCTACTAAACTATAGAGATCTAATTGAGATGGTGGCTCTGAGGCTTCTCAGACGAATGCTCTGTATCTTGGAATGAATTAGGGTTTCTCTTGGGGCCAGGGGCCTTGCTTATATAGCCCTCTAGGAAGCACCACAGCCCTTGGATCAAACCAACCTTGATGGATGATTATTATTGATCCTCAAAGGCGGTGGAGGCATGATCCGCGAGGTGGCTCCTGATTGGCCACCTAGGTGGGGCACCCGCCCAGGGGGTGGGGCGGCCGCCCCTATCACAGTGACAGGTGGGTCCCACCTCCTAGGGTTTTGCTTCCTGTGTCTTCTAGATTATTCTTTTTATATATGTGGCCCTTTTCTCTCTACGTAAATATGACATGTGGGCCTCCTTTGGTTGTTTCCTGATAACCCCCTGTAGAAATAGATATTTACCAAAACTCGTGGAATTCTGTTAGTGTAACCCCTATATCTAGCTAGTAATTATATTTTAGGTCCTTTCTCATGCTATGTTGATGGTTAAAAATGACACTTATCTACCATCAACAATCCCGCAACTATTTAACACCGGGTTCCCTTTTAATTGTCCTTGCTCCAACTCCAAACCAATTCAAATCACAAACTAAGCCTCTAGACCCATAGAGTAGCCATTGCCCTGAGCTCCACCATAGATCCTACTACCCAGTTTTCCACTTTCAAACACCGCATCAAGTGTAGAACGACGTCGAAGAACATCTTCACCATCAAGGATCCATCTGGCGGGAGCGGCATTGAAGCATCATTCTATGTGACCCTAGAATCCATGGTGACCAAGACCCTCAAAGCCAGCGGTCACTGGTAGTCGGTGTACCTCTTCTATTAAGGAGGCAGCGTTACTAGGATCTTGAAGGCGAATCAAGCCGTGGGCATCCTCGATGACAAGGAAGGTGTCCGTGATGTCCTTCGCGGCTTGATGAGGACATTCATGCGGCTCAGCAACTAAACCTCACCAACGAGCAGTGGGAGGACATCCTTCCTAAGCCTAAGGTTCCTGAACTCGTGGCCCTAGTGCATGAGGCCTACTGTGATGGCTGCATCACCCACGCGACGCTTGAGCTTTGGGTCAATGAACAATTGAAGTTCATCACGTCCATGGTGCTCTTGATGCTCTGCGCAGACGCAGAGGCGGCGCCAACGAGGTGTCAAGACTGCAGCATCTGCCTAGAGGATCAAACATCTAATCCTATGGCCAGGCATGGTGTGGAAATGCCTGGCTATGGCCATGCATTCCACCGCAAGTGCATCACTAAGTGGTTCGGCCGGAGATCCACCTGCCCGATGTGCCGATGAGATTTGTCTATGTATCTCGACCCGGTAGCGTAGAGATTTCTCTCGCACTTCACCAAAGAAGATTATTGATTAAGCTCATTGTTTTTTGTTGTATAAAATACTTGTTACACATCATACTTATCTATATATATTTAGTCAAAATTCTGAATCTTTGAGTAAATCTTCGCTTCATCGCTTTCTTCGCTCCGTCGCTCTAACCGCCATGATCTCGTCTGCAGCTCTGCTTGTTTTCCTTCCTTCCCAGAGCTTTCCCATTCCCTCTATAGATATAAACCATGAGGAACATGTGGTTGCATTCTCGTACATGTGCTCAACACATAAAATACATGACTTCATGCCATTAGGCTAGACACCCAAGGCAACAAAAAAATAGAAACCAAATAAGGAAACTTCATCCACTATAGCATCTTCACTTTCTTGATTGTTTAGTAATATTTCAACACCAATGGCTCTTCTATTCTGCATTAGATTAAGGCCAGACTTGCTCCTTGATTCAATGTTCTAGCAAGTATAACAAAGTTTGACACAGACATGCAAATAACACAACATATATTAGCAAGGGTTTGTACTATATGAGCTCAACACATACACTACATGACTTCATGCTATCCCACGGATCAAAGCCAGTCATGGTACTACTACTACTGCTACTGCTGCCGCTGCCGCTACTACTACTACTACTACTACTACTACTACTACTACTACTACTACTACTACTACTACTACTACTACTACTACTACTACTAGTACTACTAATACAGGACAATGAACAGTACCCAAAGCACACAAAATCTCAATGTCATCGAATCGGTTTGGTCTTGTTGAGATAGTTGAGGTCATAAGGACTTCCGATCAAGTTGAGATGGTGAACCATCTTAAAAATGATGCAGTCTCTACTAACATTGACACTATAGTCAGAGAGCCAATGGGCATCCGCAATAGCACTGCGAAACACAAAGATTTCTCCAAAATCATGGTCTTCAACAACTCTGGAATGCATTGTTGCCCAACAACCGCATGAATAGTAGCTTCAACGATTATGCATCACGCAGTTCGATCATGTACATGACACCCCAAGTCAGAAGCAACCTATTCTATTCTCCTGGCTCCACACCTAGCTACCAAAACACATCGTTTGTTGTAGAGTACACATCCATGGTATGGTTACAAGTTGCCATCTATAAACATGATTTCAGTTAGAATAAATGACAATCAAGGGAAGTGGGGAAGCAATGAGGTTAGCAGACATAATAATAAGTTTATACAAATAGAATGGTTTGACATGAAGCACATTACCTTTATCTAGATCGTAAAACCACTAGGGAACGCGATTGGGAAAATGCAAATGGGTGAGGGAAGGGGGAGCAAGCAGATTGATGCAATGCTATAGAATGAGGAAAGGGCGACACTCCTTTCATATAGACCTTGCACGGTTGACGAGAGTGAAGTGAATGCGATGGGAAAGCTTGACACAAGAAGGAATTGAGAAAAGGAGCTTTTGATCACCATGACACGCTTGAGACTTGAATGCCTGGTGCGGTTGTGATGGGTCTTTTCTATACTTATTTGACTCCAATCCAAGCAGTCACAATAGTTGAGGGGCAGACTAGTTGCTATGACATTCAAAACTGATGACCCTTTATACTATGTCCTACGAGATCAAATATATAGTGGCCAGACTTTCTTGTGTTCGTAGTAAAATTCAACAGCTGTGTCTCATTTGTTATGCATTAGATCTAGGCGATAGTTGTTGAGATGAACTCCTCGCTGCATGGTTCTTGCAAGTTTAACAAATTTTATCGAAGACTACTAATACGTGTTTGGTTCTTGCAAGATCAAAGCCTCTCATGACTACTAGTACTACTGATACGTGTTTGGTTCAACAAACCAAGGCACAAAGCAACCCTTGCGCAATTGCGAAGAGTGAATTGAATGCATGAGGATAGCCTCTGTAGTTATTTCACTCCTAGCATTCATAGTAGCTGAGGGGCATACTGAAGAGTGAAGACAAGTTGCTCTTGCTTCTGTAAGCAATTTCTCTTGCTCGGTTTTTTATGACGGTAGTTAACACTCATCATAAACCATCAATATAACTTGTACAAATGCATGAAAATGATCACCAACATAGGTTTAAAGGTTTAAACTAATAAATTCCATGAGTTTTGGTGAATCTATGTTTTCAGCAGGGTTTATTTTAAAAACCATCAAGGTGGACCCAAATGTCAGATTTAATCACGCTCATATGTGATGAAACCCACTCTAGAAGACTCCAACATGCTCCAGAAGGCAAACCATGGAGGCAGAGCACAAGACGCTGCCAAGTAGGGCAGGCTAGCCCCTGGGCCCACATGTCATCCTCCCTTCGCTATGTTGGTTCTCCACTACCTTAAGGATTGCATCTACGTCGTTGCTTTAGGTCGGTTTGATCTGAGGGCTCAGCATTGATGGTTCCCCCTATTACCAGCCCCTACCCCCCTCAGGCATCATTGATCATAATCTTCCTCCATCATCAAGAGAAGAACCCCAGAGCTCCATAAATATTCTAGGGCATAGCTAGCTAGGTTAGATCTAGAGGGAGGCAAGCCATCTGCTTAGATTCCTGATCTTGTCAAGAGCGTGGCTTGGTATAGCCCTTGTATCCTCTCTTGTATCTTTCATATTTCGTGTGTTTGCTACAACTGATATGACATTGTTTGTAATATTATTCATAGTCCTAGTTATCATGTTCATCATCTACTTTGATTATATGCTTAGTATAGCTAGACTGTCTTTATGTTCAAGCATAAGTTCATATAGCGCTTGCCCTAAAGTACAAGGGGTGAGTGGTCAACATTGTGTAAGCGTGGTGCTTATATGTTGTTTACCTGCGGATGCACCCTAGTGTGACACTCTCATTGAGTCCTTTGTAGTCCACTCCCCAAATATAGTTTAAGTAGGATCTAGTTGCGAAGGAAGTCATGCTTTGTTCTTGATCTTCCTTAGTAATATCCCTTATGTATAGATATGAAGTTGATCTTAGCCATGATTATTAAGTGTAATTGCACTAATCATAGTATGCTTTGACTTGTAATTAAGATTGACTTAGGAATTAGTTTCTCTATTATATCTACTTAGTCATGCTAATGCCATAGAAATGAGTACTCTGAGTGTTCAACTATTAATTATCAACTATCATTTACCATATATTTATCCTACCTTGTGACTTACCATGTTGTGAGTAGAAGCTTGGTTATGGTTTATCTCTTATCATACGTATAAGTTATCAATATATTTCCTTTTGCACGTCCTTCCCTGAGGTAAAAATATAAATAACGATACCTAGAATACTCCCGAGTGAAATGCTACAATGGTATATTATCTATGCGCTTGCAGACCCCTTCATTTATATAATCTTTCTAGTCATAATAAAATACCTAAGTACTTCTTAGTGTCATTCTAGTAGTGATGCTAGGAAGTACCAACAAGCATTTTTGGCATCATTGTTGGGGATGACAAAGCATACTATACACCCACGTCCTCCAATCAGAAAGGGTGAACACCGTTAATATAACCAGTTACCAAATGACCAAAGGACCTGAGCTATACCATGCTCGACAGAGTTTAATTAACTTAATACAAAGTTCAACAAAAGTTAACACAGACATGCATGCAAATAAGACTTCACATACGGTCGTCCTACAGACCAAACCTAGTTATGACTGGTGCTACTAATATGTCCCATAGATCAAGGGTCAAGGTAGGCGTGTAGGATGTTGTCATCCACGTTCGCCTTCGCTAAGATAGTGTTGGCGACCGGCTCGAGGCTCACGAACAATGGGAACGTACTCGAGCGATAGAAAGTACAACACTGACTATGACTCCAACGAGGAGGAGGACGATCCGGAGTACCGGTGAGTCAGTGAATCGCAAGAGCGCTAGCAAGGACGATTATGCTTTAATTTTTTCTCTTCTTTGGAAACTCAAAGCACCTTAGAATCCGTGACTATTTTTTTTGGGGTGGAAAATCCATGGGGATATCATTTGAATAATCCATTTAGTTTTTTGGAGGGTTTTTAATCCCTAGGTGTGTCTTCCCCTTGCTTCCTAATTATAGGCCTTAGATCAAACGATCGCAGATGCAGTCACACACACACAAAAATCGCCAGTTGCAGCGCAATAAGCTGCAGCGAGTAGGTTTATTTTTTTTTCTTTTTGGGTACTTTTTAGGTGTCAAATTCATGGATCTTTTAATTGTTTATTATCATCCTCTTTTAGTTTTATGTTTATTTATATTATAAAAAACCAAAAAGGCAACAACTAACTGATCGGATATATAAACAGGTGCACAAGAGAAAAATAAAAAGACGGATATTAGGTAAGTAATATTTTGTCATAATCATTTCCTATTAAAACACGGAATAAATTTAGGTCTCTATTGAGTAGACGGGGCGGTCTGTCCACTCAAAAATTTGATTTCGCACCACGCCGAGCAGTCCCGCCAACATGCACCAAAAATTAGATGTCTCTATGCGTGGAAAATAGGTTTACCACGCCATTGATTTCAGACAAGGGCATTTGTAGTAATGTGATGGCCACATGAAAGCGGAAAGAGTCACAATCTCCACCTCCATCTCCATTCTCCAGCCACCCGTCTCTCCTCCAGCTTCAAATCCTAGTCCCATGGCCTCCCTCTCCACTCTCCAATTGCCTCCTCTACCACCCCGCTCTGAACCCTAGGCACCATCGAAACAACAGCTTGACTCCCTCTCCACTCTCTAGCCACACCCTCTCTCATACATTTCTGAACCCAAGCCGAAGCTAGATCCCCTTCGATTCATCAATAGCAGGTCGATCAGCTGATAGCGGAAGGACCGCCTTGACGATGATACAAGCTAGATCTAGATCCCCTACCTAGCTCAGCACCTGTCATGACTGACTGAATCTAATCCCTAGCCGAAGCCAGATTTAGTACCCCTTCATCAACGCTAGTTGCACAAGCTCCACGACCGCGATGACAAGACGGCAGTGCTATGACAATTCAATGCTAGGGAACACAGAGGAAGAGGTACCTAAATTCCTTTTATGATGTGTGCTCTACTGTAGTGGCTGAACCGAGGGTATGTAGATAGCGATGGGGTTACATATTTCTTATAGTTGAGTGTAGCTAACACATGCTTTATTGGATTAATGACTTCCGTATATGCTATAGTTACTAGTTAGGCGCTTATTTGCATTCTCTTGCTATGTTGTTGATATTTTGTAGAAGCAACTTTAATAAATCCCTTTGTAATCTAGATGAACAGCCATGAGACCAGGATGCACAAATCACAAGGAATCATAGAAAGATGGAAGAACTTGGAATACATGTGGACCTAAAACCTATGTCTCCAAAGGCAAAAAAAGTCAATCACAAAGGGTAGACATGGTGAAGATTTGGAATATATCCCTGAACCCGGGGAGGTAGTTGAGGGACTTGATGATACAGATAAGACAGATTCAGATTTAGAAGATGAGCCAGTGCCCCTATTAATTGAGGTGCTTGTTCTATCTTGTATTTAGTTCGAAGAGGGGTGTAGGTAGCCATGCAATGCTTTACTATTTAGATAGCAATGGAATTTGTACATGCTTGTTGCTTAAATTTGTATCTCCAATTTCAGTGTCTAAGTCGAAGAAGCCATAGAGGAGGCTTTGCCAGCAGGACAAAAGGCAGCACTGCCATGAGTCCTAGGCGAAGGCCCTCCAAGCGAGTGAGGTCAACACCACTAGAATAGTGTCGGTGTTCGGACCGAGGGGGGTCCTAAACCAACGAGTAAATGCTGCGTGACTCTTTCCTGGATGGTGATGCAAGAAGAACACACGGGGGTTTATCCTGGTTCGGGCAAAAGAAGGCCCTACATCCAGCGGGGGGGAGAGGTTTGTATTTCCTTGCACCGAGGTGCTCGTGTAGGGGTTACAAGCAGGCGAGAGAGGATGTCGAGCCCAAGTCTCAAAGAGAAAAAAGGAGAAAGGCGGTTGCTTGAGATGTTGATCTCTTGCTTTTCGTTGTTCGGTCGGGTGGTTGGTTGTTTCGTCTTCTTTTTGTTCGTCTGTTCGTTGGTTGGTTCGTTTGTCCGCCCCCCTCTATCGAACCCTGGCCTACCCTTTTATAAGGCGAGAGGAGGCCAAGCCAAGGGGAGCCTTGAGGTGATGCTTTGTCGATTCCTGTTGAGTTGACTGTAGCGACGTGCCTTCGGAATGGCCGGCCATCCCTGGGTACCCTGACGTTGTGGGAGACAAGATGGCGAAATGACCCAGAGCGCCATGCCATACCGTCCTTCGAACTAAGCCGAGCGTCGAAGCTGGGTCGAGGCCGGGTCGAGGTTGGATGGATAAGGCCGAATCCCTGATATCGCGGGGAACGGACCTTGTCTTATCCTCCCTCAAGGGTGATTGATGGTGAACAGTGTGCGGTAAGGTGGGTACAGTGACGGGTTTCACCTCCCATCACGGGATGGGCGGTAAAACAGTGAGACTCGACGTGGGTATTGTTCCCACATTGGTCCACGCCGCAGCCATGCCGGTAGGTGGTAGTCGGTACCCGCATTGAATGCTATGGCTTTCGTCCTGGGGTAGGTAAAGAAAACGCGTCGAGGAGCCGGGGCGCGGTCAAGGTGCCCCGTCGAGCGGGCCTCGTACGAGTCAGAGCCGGGGCGCGGTCGAGGCGCCTCGTCGAGCGGGCCTCGTACGAGTCGGAGCCGGGGCGCGGTCGAGGCGCCCCGTCGAGCGGGCCTCGTACGAGTCAGAGCCGGGGCGCGGTCGAGGCGCCCCGTCGAGCGGGCCTCGTACGAGTCGGAGCCGGGGCGCGGTCGAGGCGCCCCGTCGAGCGGGCCCCGTACGAGTCGGAGCCGGGGCGCGGTCGAGGCGCCCCGTCGAGCGGGCCTCGTACGAGTCGGAGCCGGGGCGCGGTCGAGGCGCCCTGTCGAGCGGGCCTCGTACGAGTCGGAGCCGGGGCGCGGTTGAGGCGCCCCGTCGAGCGGGCCTCGTACGAGTCGGAGCCGGGGCGCGGTCGAGGCGCCCCGTCGAGTGGGCCCTGTACGAGTCGGAGCCGGGGCGCGGTCGAGGCGCCCCGTCGAGCGGGCCGCGTGATACTCGGCCGAGGTGGGCTATCTTTCATTGCAGTTTCGGTTATGTTAGTGTTTTGGCGATAGCTGTGGGTACCCCCGTACTGTTGGTACCGACAGTAGCCCTCGAGCCTTTGGGTGAGTGTGTGATCACTCTCCCAGAGGTTGGTCAGAACTGGAGTCGTGGCGTCGTGATTTTTTCCGGTGGGGGCGCGCGAGCGCACCCGCCGGGTGTAGCCCCCGAGGCCTCGGTGGAGTATGGAGACTCCTCCGAGGTCTTGTACGCGTTTGATTGGGGAACATTTCGTTGCGGTCAAGCCCCCGAGCCTCGCGCGCGCGAGGTCGATCAGGGTCCCGGCCGTCTTTCGCTGTGCGACCCTCGCGCTCCTTTTTTGAAAAAAGGAGGAGGGGTGGAGAATGTCGTACTACCCTCGTTTGGGCCCGAGTTACGACTATCTCCGGTGAGCTGCTAGCGGGTGAATTCGAGTGAGAACCCATGCCCCGTTCGTTAGGGGTCGGCTAGTGGCCCGGAGGCGCCCTCAAAAATGCCAAGAAGTGGTCGTGTGGATCTCGATTCCCTTCGACAGGATTCGAGGGCTTGATGCCTCCCCCGGAGGGATTCCTACCACAACCTTCTCCTTCGGCCTCGAATACGTCCTAGGGTGCCTCGAGAGCGCGGCTCGAGCCCTTGGCCATGTACGGGCGCACCCTGGGTCGTCCCTAACTCTGTTGCTCGAGGGCAGCTGTCGAACCCCGTTCGAGGGCCAGCTTTCGCTCCCTCGAGACTTATTGCGGGCTTCGCACCCATTTTTGCGGTTGGGACCCTGAGCCTCGCACGCATGAGGTCGATCAGAGTCCTGGCCGTCTTTCGCGACCCTCACGCTCCTTTTTCGAGAAAAGGAGGAGGGGTGGAGAACGTCGTACTACCCTCGTTTGGGCCCGAGTTCCGACGATCTCCGGTGAGCTGCTAACGGGAGAATTCGAGTGAGAACCCATGCCCCGTTCGTTAGGGGTCGGCTAGTGGCCCGGAGGCGCCCTCAAAAATGCCAAGAAGTGGTCGTGTGGATCTCGACTCCCTTCGACAGGATTTGAGGGCTCGATGCCTCCCCCGGAGGGATTCCTACCACAACCTTCTCCTTCGGCCTCGAATACGTCCTGGGGTGCCTCGAGAGCGCGGCTCGAGCCCTTGGCCATGTACGGGTGCACCCCAGGTCGTCCCTAACTCTGTTGCTCGAGGGCAGCTGTCGAACCCCTTTCGAGGGCCAGCTTTCGCTCCCTCGAGACTTATTGCGGGCTTCGCACCCATTTACCACGTACCTGGGGATATTCCGTTGGCCGTGCGTGTTTTTTCGGGAGACGAGATCGGCGCGGTAGCGGCATATGGTTATGACGTGGGGATCGGCCATGTGCCCAGTTCCTGCGAGATATAAGGAAACGGTTAGGTGAGCGCATTTAATGCGGGAAACTGTTCCTACCTTCTCGCGCGGCCGTTGGGCTTCCGTCTGGGCATATAAAGCTAAGGCCTAGGGGTCTACGTTCCCCACCGATCGCTTGCGTCCCTGCAATCCTTTGCCTTAGACATCCCTTGCCACATCGCGTTCTCCGCCCGTATCGCCGCAGCCATCGCATCCTTTCCTTCCATCCCCCCTTCCGACGACATCGATGGTAGGAAAGAGCCAGATCCTCCCCGCCGACGACTGGGCCGCCTCCTCGGTGACAGAGAGGAGGTTGGAGGAGTTGGTCGAGGACGGGCTGCTGCGGCCGAGGACGAACTTGTTGCAGCCGGAGTGGATGGCGCCGCCCCCTGCCCATCGGGAGCCAGCGCCCCCTGAAGGGTACGTGGTGAGCTTCGTCAGCTTTCATGAGCGGGGGTTCGGCGTGCCGGCGTCGGTCTTCATGCGCGCGCTCCTCCACCACTACCGGGTGGAACTTCATCACCTTTCCCCCAACGCCGTCGCGCAGGCCGCCATCTTCGCGGCGGTCTGCGAGGGCTACCTCGGGGTGGAGCCGCAGTGGAACCTGTGGCTTCACCTTTTCAAGGCCGAGCTCTTCGCCAAGAGGGCGGGGGAGAAAGGCGTCCTGTGCGCGGCCCGAGTTGGGAGCTGCATGCTACAGGTGAGATCGAGTCGGACGGATCTATACATCCCGGCCAGCCTCATCTCCTCGAACAGTGGGTGGCACGAGGGTTGGTTCTACCTCCGCAATGATGAAAATCAGTTGCCGAGGTACACTGGCCGCGTACTGACTGCTCGAGAGGAGCATTGGTCGTACGGAGTGCCCAAGGCCGAGAAGACGCGCTTGGACCCGCTACTGGCGGCGCTGCAGCAGCTTCGCCTTCAGGGCCTAACGGCTGCGGCGGTGGCTGCGGCCTTCCATCGCCGCAGAGTGATGCCGTTGTGCCGGCGTCGTCTCCGCCTGGACCAGATGACTCCGGAGGCGAACCTGGAGGGTACCCGGATGTCCCACGAATCCCTCACCCTTGAGGAGGTCCTCCGGCGGGCTCGCCGGATGGTCGGGAACTTCAAGGCGGAGGAGGCCAATCAGGTTCCCATGAGGCCTACCGAAGGGTGCGAATCCGTGGTACGTATCTCGGGGCTGAGGTATTGCTATTCTTGTTTTTCTGTGGATTTTGCTGATGTGGTCGAGGCCGGTGTGTAGGATTTGTCGGCGTTGCGGGAAACGCGCCCACCAGTCCTGGAGGACCGGCCCGCCCGGGAGGCTCGACGCCTGCATGCCTCCCAGAAGAAGCAGACCAAGGAGACGGCCAAGAAGCGGGCGGTCCGCAAGGCCAAAGAGGTGGAGGCGTTGAAGAAGCGCCGGCACCAGCAGACCATGGACGGAGTGTCCCTGTCGCTGTCGCCTTCCGAGACGGTCTCGGGGGAGGACGACGGCAGCAGCGACGAAGATGATGATGCCCTGTCGCGGTATGAGATTGCGACCAGGCTGGGCGACCTTCCCGACATTCGCCCCCTGCTGGAGCCCATCGGGGGGGCGTCCTCCTCGGTTGTCGTGGTCGAGGAGGTCGAGGGGAAGAAGGTGGGGAAGGAAGCCGGGCCCTCGACGGGAGGGGCCGTTTTACCCCCGGTCCCCGGCGAGAGGGGTCGACGGGGACGCCTGCACCAGCCGGGGCCTCGCAAGCTCCGGCAGGGGCGGAAGCGGCGGTACCGGCGTCGTCATCGGCGGCGGCGCCGGCGGGCGTAAGGACCCGAGGCCAGCTAGCCTCGGAAGCACAGAGGGCGCAGGGCGGTGTACCGGCCGGGGCTCCCAGGAGCGCTCGACCTGCTGGTGAGGCCGCCGCGAGGCCACCAGCGGCCGTCCCGGGAGGCTCGAGCCACGCGGGGTCGAGGTACTTGGTGCCGATTTCCGGGTAAGTATCTCAGCTTGGTTGTCCTGCCTTTCCCAAAGTCCGTTGGCCGATAATTCTTCTCACTTCACAGGCTGAAGCGGAAGGCGGAGCCGATGGGGCCTACCCCTGTGAAGTCGCTGCGAGCCGGCGCCGTTGTCCTCAACCGGACGGTGGAGCAGGACGCGGCCTGGGTCCGTCAGGTTGAGGCCGCGAAAGGGTGCCTGCGACAACGGCAGGGGTCAGCCGACGCCGCGGCAGTTGCCGGCCCGGAGCCTGTCGTCGAGGGGTCCGAACCGGTAAAGGCGGCGGCGCTTGACGTAGTCGAGGCGGGACCCAGGTCATCGGGGAAGGCCGAGGCTACCGTCGCGGTCGCGACGGGCGAGGCACCCGTCCACGACGCGGAGCGGGCGAGTGCTGACGTGACCATGGAGGAGGTCGCGTCGGCGTCAGGGCAAGAGACGGCCCGGGCGAGGGGGTCGCGGCCGCAACAAGGCCTGTTGGCAGAGCCAGCGGGCATGGTGGAGGTCGGGGCGGTCGAGCCCCTATCCGGAGCACCGGAAGAAGAAGCGCCGGTTCCGGAGGTGCCAACGATCGAGGCGCGGGCACCGGCGCCGTCGTCGGTCGAGGCGCCGGCTCCAGAAGCGCCGGCGGTCGTAAGTGCCCGCCCTCACGTTCCCCTCGACAACATCCCCCTGGACAAGGGAAAACAAGCGATGGGGGTCGAGGGGGGTGAGGTCGCGGACCAGGCCGGTGTCGCGACGGCCATTGGAGAGGTGGATACCGCGGGCGAGGCTGGTCCTTCCGCGGGACCGGGAGACGCCCCGGCCGGGTCATCTTCGTCGTGGCCCGACATCGCCGCGCTGGCGATAGCGCGGGCAGAGACGGAGCTGCTGAGGTGGGGGGGCCGTCCCTTCAGTTCAGGGACGCTACGAACCCCGACGCCGAGCCCATCTTTGTCTTGAGCGACAAAGATGAAGTGCACCGATGGGAATACCTCGAGGGCGTCCGCCAGCACCTTGACCGGTTGCTCCGAGTGGCATCCGGTGCCGTGCGGAGTATGGGGGATGCCACCGAGGTATGATCGACCCGTCGGCTTTCTTGATGTGTTTTTTCCTCGGATTTGTGACCTTTTCGAATTGCGTTCAGGAGCTGAAGGAGTACTCCCGCCGCAAGTCGCTCTTCATCCGGGACGAGAGTGGCGTGTGGGGCGCGCTGTCCCAGGAACGGGTCCTGGTCGAGGAGGCCCAGAAACAGCTATCCAATCGGAACGCCGAGATGGCTGAGCTGCGCGTCGCATACGCCGTGGTGAAAGAAGAGGCGACACAGGCATGGGCGGCCGAGGCCGTGATGCGCACTAGCCTGGACAAGGCTCGGGAGGAGGCTGCCCAGGTGCGCAGGGACCTCGAGCCCTTGTCTGCGCGGGTGAGGGAGCTCGAGGAGGATGTCTCCCAGGTTGGCCTTCAGCGCGACGCCTTCCACGCCGAGGTCACGACGCTGCAGGGAGCCGTCCAAGAGAAGGACGCAGCTCTCGAGTCTGCTCGGCAGGAGGTCGAGGCGCTAAAGGCAGCCATCCGTGACAAGGACAGCGCCTTCCTAGGGCTCGAGCGAACGTGTGGGGGGCTCCGCGACGAGGTCGTGGGCCTGCAGACCCACATCGAGGGTAAGTGTGGTTGTTATAGTCACGACGTTGAAGGCCCCGCATTGGGCACTAATTTGTTTGTCGTGTTTCAGAGCTGGAGAGAGAGAACCGAGAGGCCTAATCGTGTGCCAACTCCTTCCAGAGCCTCTTCGAAGCCGAGGTCCGGAGGACCCAACTTCTCTAGGGCGCAATCACCACCGTGTGTGATGGCCTAGGGGTCGAGCCCGACGCCGACACCGGGGAAGATGTTCTGGGGAACTCCTTCATCCGACGGATGGTGGCGCTGGGCCGCCTTGCCCGGGAGAAGATACGGAACGGCCTCCATCACGGCGTGAAGAGGGCGCTGGCCGTCGTCCGTTCGGGGTTTGTGTTTGACATGAGGCTCGTTGCCGAGGGCTTCATCACAGACCCCGATCGGACAGACGAGGAGAACGAGGATGCCTGCGTGGAGCTGATCGAAGCCGCCGAAGAACCTAGAAGTCATCTGGCCTCGCTTTTTGAAGCTGAGGTGGTTCCGCCTGCCGACGGCGAAGGCCTGTGAGCCAAATCTGAGAATGAAGGCCCATGTAATAAGTTAGTATTTCGAATTTTGATCGTGGTGGCCGCGGAGGCCTAAAAGACTCGAAACATAAATCGGTTCGTGGTTGATTCAGTTTTACTCGAGCTTTTCTTCCCCTTATCGCACGGATCGTGTTCTCGCGTGATTTACTTAGCGCGCAGCTACATCCTTTGGCGTAAGGGAGCGAGTGGAGATATTGTAGCCTCGGAGGCATAAGTGATCTCGCGGCTCGACTGCCCTCGAGCTTCAGGGTGATGTTGCGGCCTAGTAAATCGTGTGAGAGCCTGATCTAAGCGACAGGGGGTATGTTCTTTTTTAATTTTAGGAACCGTTGTTTAGATCTTCTCAGCGTGAAGGTGTACCTCTAAAAGGCGTAAGGGTTGAGTGGAGGTACCGTAGCCTCAGAGGCGTAGGTGATGCTCCAGACTCGAGAGCCCTTTCGAACCTTAGGGTGCTCTTTCAGCGAAGTCGATCTAAGAAGCGGTTCTTAAATTTAAAAAAGAGCATAAGTTTTTTCGGGGACCGGGGGTTCCCCCCTTGCAGCCCCCAAGGGAGGGTCAACTCTGGGAGTGCAGGGTCGATCCTTCCTCATTACGAAACAAAAAATTTTGAACATCGCTGTATTCTTTATTGACGAAAAAGGAAATACAGAGCCTCGAGGCTTTTTAAGGAAAGAAGCGACGTAGCTGTTCAATGTTCCAAGCGTTGGTGAGGATTTCGCCCTTCTCGTTGGATAGCTTGTAGGTGCCCGGCTTTAGTACTTCTGCGATGATGTACGGCCCTTCCCATGGTGGTGTGAGCTTGTGCCGTCCTTGGTGTTCTGGTTCCGCCGTAGCACCAAGTCACCAACGTTGAGGTCACGCTTGCGGACGTATCTGTCGTGGTAGCGTCGGAGACCCTGCTGGTACCTGGCAGAATGCAACAGAGCCACATCTCGGGCTTCCTCGAGCTGGTCGAGGGCGTCCTGTCTTGTGGCGTCGTTGTGTCCTTCGTTGTATGCCTTCAACCTCGGGGATCCGTATTCTATATCGGTTGGTAGCATAGCCTCAGACCCGTAGACTAAGAAGAACGGAGTGAACCCCGTGGCTCGACTCGGCGTTGTTCTTAGGCTCCACAGGACCGAGGGTAGCTCGGCAGCCCATTTTTTTTCCATGTTTGTTTAGTTTGTTAAAGATTCTGGGCTTCAGGCCTTGTAGAACCATGCCGTTGGCATGTTCCACTTGCCCGTTTGTTTTTGGATGAGCCACGGCCGACCAGAGCACACGGATGTGGTGGTTGTCGCAGAAATCCAAAAACTTTTTGCCAGTGAACTGGGTGCCATTGTCTGTGATGATACAGTTGGGGACCCGAAGCGATGAACAATGTTAGTGAAGAAGAGTACAGCTTGTTCAAACCTGATGCTGGTGATAGGGCGGGCCTCGATCCACTTGGAGAATTTGTCGATTGCGACGAGCAAGTGGGTGAAGCTGCCGGTCGTCCTTTTCAGTGGTCCGACAAGGTCGAGCCCCCAAACGGCGAACGGCCATGTGATGGGGATAGTTTGTAGGGCATGTGCCGGAAGATGAGTCTATCTCGCATAGTACTGACAACCCTCGCAGGAGCGTACTAGCTTGACAGTGTCGGAGACCGCGGTCGGCCAATAGAATCCTTGTCGAAAGGCGTTTCCGACGAGGGTTCGAGGCGTAGCGTGGTGACCGCAAGCCCCCGAGTGAAGATCGTCGAGCAGATCTCTGCCTTGCTCTTTCGTGATGCAACGTTGGAGGATACCGGTAGGGCTACGACGGTAGAGCTCCCTGCTGTCGCCCATGATCACAAAAGTTTTGGCCCGCGCGTGCGATCCGTCGAGCCTCAGTCCTATCCGAGGGGAGGTCCCCTTGGATGAGGTAGTCGAGGTACGGGACGCGCCAATCAGGTTCGAGGTCAGACGGTGGCGTCAAATCTCCCACCTGCATGGCTTGAGCCCCGGTCGAGGGGGCTTCTGCCTCAGGTGGAGGGTCGAGCGACACCCCGTCGACCCCCCCGTCTGGCCTGAGGTCGACGGATGGATGCTGAAGGTCTTTCGCGAAGACGTCCGGTGGAACCGTGGCTCGACCGGACGCGATTTTTGCCAGTTCATCAGCGGCCTCATTATACCTGCGTGCGATGTGGTTGAGCTCGAGGCCGTGAAACTTGTCCTCGAGGCGCCGTACTTCTTGGCAGTAGGCCTCCATCTTGGGGTCGCGGCAGCTCGAGCTCTTCATCACCTGATCGATCACGAGTTGGGAGTCGCCTCGGACGTCGAGGTGTCGGACCCCGAGCTCGATGGCGATTCTCAACCCCGTGACGAGTGCCTCGTATTCAGCGATGTTGTTAGACGCAGGGAAATGAAGCCGGACGACGTAGCGCATGTGAACCCCGAGGGGTGAGACGAAGAGCAAGCCCGCGCCTGCTCCCGTTTTTGTCAATGACCCATCGAAGTACATGGTCCACAGCTCCGCTTGGAGCTGTGCAGGAGGGAGTTGTGTGTCAGTCCACTCGGCCAGAAAATCTGCTAACGCCTGTGACTTGATAGCTTTTCACGGCGCATAGGACAATGCCTCGCCCATGAGCTCGACCGCCCATTTGGCAACTCTACCCGAGGCTTCCCGGTTCTGGGCTATCTCTCCCAAGGGGAAAGAAGAAACCACAGTAATCGGGTGACCCTCGAAGTAGTGTCGGAGCTTGCGCCGTGTCAAGATGACAGCATATAGCAGTTTTTGGATCTGTGGATATCGACACTTTGTTTCAGAGAGCACCTCGCTAACGAAATAGACCGGCCTCTGGACGAGCAAGGTGTGTGCCTCCTCGGCCCGTTCGACAACCAGGGCAGCATTGACTACTTGTGATGTCGCGGCGACATAGAGTAGGAGTGGTTCCCCCGGGGTCGGAGGGACGAGGATCGGTGAGCTAGAGAGGGTGGCTTTCAGTTTCGTGAGAGCCTCCTCAGCCTCGAGGTTCTAGGAAAAATGGTCCGATTTCCTCAAGAGACGGTACAGAGGGAGTGCTTTTTCGCCGAGGCGCGAAATGAAATGGCTGAGTGCCGCCAAGCAACCTGTGACTCTCTGTACGCCTTTGAGATCTCGGATGGGGCCCATCTTGGTTATTGCAGAGATTTTTTCAGGGTTGGCCTCAATGCCACGTTTAGATACGATAAACCCTAAAAGCATACCTCGTGGGACGCCGAAAACACATTTCTCCGGATTGAGTCTGATGTTTTTTTTTGCCCTGAGGCACTTGAATGCAACGTCGAGGTCGCTGACCAGATCGTCGGCACGTTGGGTTTTGACCACGATGTCATCGACGTAAGCTTCGACGGTCGACCCAATGTGCTTCCCGAAAACGTGTTGCATGCATCGCTAGTACGTTGCCCTCGCGTTCCGGAGACCGAAGGGCATCGTAACGTAGCAATACATGCCGAATGGGGTGATGAATGAAGTCGCGAGCTGGTCGGACTCCTTCATTTTGATCTGGTGGTAGCCGGAATATGCATCTAAGAATGAGAGAGTTTCACATCCCGCGGTGGAATCAACGATTTGATCAATGCGTGGCAAAGGGAAGGGAACTTTCGGACATGCTTTATTTAAACCAGTATAGTCTATGCACATCCTCCATTTCCCACTCTTTTTTCTAACTAATACAGGATTAGCTAGCCACTCGGGATGATGAACCTCCTTGATGAACCCGGCCTCCAACAGTTTGTGTATCTCCTCGTCGATGACCCTGCGCTTCTCCTCATCGAAGCGGTGCAGGCGTTGCTTCACCGGTTTGGATCCGGCCCGGATCTCCAAGGCGTGCTCGGCGACTTCCCTGGGTATGCCCGGCATATCCGAGGGACTCCGCGCAAAGATGTCGACGTTCGCGCGGAGAAAGTCGACGAGCACTGCTTCCTATTTAGGATCGAGGGTGGCGCTGACGTTCAGCGTCCTCCCTTTGGGATCAGCGGGGTCGAGGGGTACGAGTTTGACGTCTTCGGTGGGCTTGAAGCTGCCGGCATGGCGTTTTGGGTCGGGAATCGTTTTGGCGAGACCGTCGAGGTCTGCAGCCAAGCTTGCCGACTCAAAAACAGCCTCGCCGTGCTCGACGCACTCGACGTCGCACTCGTAGGCATGTTCATATGAGGGCCCTACAGTGATGACACCGTTTGGGCCAGGCATTTTGAGCTTAAGGTAGGTGTAGTTTGGGATCGCCATGAACTTGGCGTAGCATGGGCGTCCCAGGATAGCGTGGTACGTTCCACGGAATCCGACCACTTCGAAAGCGAGAGTTTCCTTTCGAAAGTTGGCCGGTGTGCCAAAGCAAACAGGCAGATCGACCCGCCCGAGGGGTTCCGCCCGTTTCCCTGGCACGACTCCGTGGAAGCCCCCGACGCTAGGCTGGAGGCGCGCTCTGTCGACCCCCAAGAGGTCGAGGGTCTGAGAGTAGATAATGTTGAGGCTGCTTCCGCCGTCCATGAGCACTTTGGTGAGGCGTGTGTTGGCGATGACGGGGTCAACGACGAGTGGATAGACCCCCGGGTTGGGGACGTAGTCTGGGTGGTCATCACGGTCAAAAGTGATGGCCACCGCAGACCAATCAAGGAAACGGGGTACTGCCGATTGTACGGAGAAGACCTCGCGCCGTTCTCGCTTGCGCTGGCGCGCAGAGAGGCAGGTCGAGGGCCCTCCGTAGATCATGTAGTAGTTGCGGATCTCGGGAAATTCCCCGTCCTTGTCGTCACCCTTAGGGTCCTCCTCCTTGTCGTCCTTCTTGGCACCGGCACCCCCGAAGTACCTGCGCAGCATGTGACAATCCTCGAGGTTATGGTTAGTGAGTCCCTTGTGGTAGGGACATGGCTCTTTGAGCATTTTGTCGAAGACGCCCCCGCCGGGGGGGCCTCGAGGTTTCTTGTGCTCAGTAGCAGCGACGAGCTCGTCGGCCGGGGCCTCGAGCTTGCCCTGCTGGCCTTTCTTCTTCTTGCGGTTGTTTCTCTTGGGGCCTCGGGTGGAACTCGCGGGGTCGTCGACCTTCTGCTCCCCCCTCGCCGGCTCGCCGCCAAAGATTGCACCAACCGCCTCCTCGCCGGCGGCGAAGTTGGTGACAATGTCCATCAATCCATTGGCAGTGAGCGGGGTGTTACGGCCCAACTCCCGGACCAACTCCTTACAGGTGGTACCGGAGAGGAAGGCCGTAATCACGTCGGAGTCGGTGATGTTGGGGAGCTCGGTGCGCTGCCGGGAGAAGCGCCGGATGTAGTCCCAGAGGGACTCATCTGGTTTCTGCTTACAGCCCCGGAGGTCCCACGAGTTGTCGGGGCGCATGTAGGTTCCCTTGAAATTTCCCTCGAACACCCTCACGAGATCGTCCCAGTCGTGGATCTGCCAAGGTGGGAGATCCTCGAGCCAGGCTCGGGCGGTGTCGGAGAGGAACAGGGGGAGTTGCCGAATGATGACCCGGTCGTCGGTGGCCCCGCGCAACTGACACGCCAAGCAGAAATCGGCGAGCCAAAGTTCGGGTTTGGTCTCGCCGTTATACTTGGTGAGAGTCGTGGGGGGACGGAACCGAGCCGGGGGCACCGTCTCACGGATAGCCTTACTGAACACCCGAGGACCTGGGGGTTCAGGTGAAGGGCTACGGTCTTCCGAGCTGTCGTAGCGTCCGCCGCTGTGGACGTGGTAGCCTCGAGCTACACCGTCACCGTGTTTGCGCGTGCGACGCTCGACGATGTTGCCACGGGTGTCTCGAGGCTCGCGGTCATTGGCGATGGGCTTAGGGGCCGGTGCTACCCGGTTTCGCCGGGCAGGCTCGGGATGAACCGAGGCTTCTCTCTCCTGTCGGAAGGCTCGAGGGTCCGCTCCGAGGCTGCTTCGCGCCGCCTCGAGGCAGAGCTCTCGGCCTGCTGCATGGCGGCAGTCTCGAGGAGTCCTCGGATTTCGTCTCGAGCCCGACGGGCGTCAGGGTTTGACGGCTCGGGCATATTGCGCAGGAGCATGGCGGCGGCGACGACGTTTTGGCTGGCTCGAGCGAAAACCGGAGGGTCGACCGCCCGGTCCTCGTCGATGCGACGGTTGACGTCGCGAGCTCTCTCACGAGCTCTCCCGCCAAATACATGTTCCGCACGCTCACGCTCGAGGGTTTGCTGGAGAAGATCCAGGTTTTCCCGTTCCTCGTCAAGCTGGTCCTGCAACTCACGAATCTGTTCGAGCTGCGCTCCTTGATCCGCAAGGAACTGGGGCTCGTTTCGCTCGGCAGGAAGTTTGACATGAGGGGGCGTGTGCCTTCCTTCGACCGACTCTTCGTCCTCTGATTCCGAGGTGCTTTCAACATCGATGCTGAAGCACTCGCGAGTCGGATCATAGGTGTCGTCAGCCGAGTCGGAGTCAGGAGCGCCAAAGTAGTAATATGACGGGGGAATGTGTGGCCGTTGCCAACCGTCACCGCGGTGACGATATGAAGAAGCAGTCACACGAGGCTCTGTTTCCGGTGTCTCGGTAGAGTCCCGATAATCAGAAGCCGGCGTGGACGCAACGAGGTCCAGAGTGGAGCGTAGATGGTGTCCGGGGAGTTCCTCATAAGCGCTCATGCGAGTGCTCACGGAGGATGCATACACCCGGGCAACCGAGTCCAGCCCAAACGGGAATGGTGATGGGGACGTCGCTGCCCATGGCGAAATAGATGCTACGGACAATGGTGTCTCACCGGACGGGGGAGCGGCGGGATTCTTCGTCGGCACGCCACCCTCAGCCAGGCTCGTCCTTCCCAAATCTTCCAAAAGGAGATCTAGGCTGGCGCCTGTCTGGGGGGTGCCGGACCGGGGGATCCCATCGCCCTCCGCGAGGTGGAGACGGTGGTTGTACCGGGCTCGCCGTCGCCGGGCGGCCCGCGCCCGCCTGGAGCGACGGTGCCGGTTGACTGCTCCCCCAGGCTGGGAGAGCTCGTAATCCTCGTCGGTTGGGTGCCTGGGTGGAAGTAGGATCATGTCGTAGCCAGAGCCGAGCGACATGAACTCCAAACTCCCAAACCAGATCACCGTAGCCAACGGGATCGGGCGTTCGGGGTTAGCCATCCAGGAAGAACGGCGACAAAGCAAGGTTTGCACGCAGCGCTCCCCTACCTGGCACGCCAACTGTCGGTGTTTGGACCGAGGGGGGTCCTAAACCAACGAGTAAATGCTGCGTGACTCTTTCCTGGATGGTGATGCAAGGAGAACACACGGGGGTTTATCCTGGTTCAGGCAAAAGAAGGCCCTACGTCCAGCGGGGGGGGGAGAGGTTTGTATTTCCTTGCACCGAGGTGCTCGTGTAGGGGTTACAAGCAGGCGAGAGAGGGTGTCGAGCCCAAGTCTCAAAGAGAAAAAAGGAGAAAGGCGGTTGCTTGAGATGTTGATCTCTTACTTTTCGTTGTTTGGTCGGGTGGTTGGTTGTTTCGTCTTCTTTTTGTTCGTCTGTTCATTGGTTGGTTCGTTCGTCCGCCCCCCTCTGTTGAACCCTGGCCTACCCTTTTATAAGGCGAGAGGAGGCCAAGCCAAGGGGAGCCTTGAGGTGATGCTTTGTCGATTCCTGTTGAGTTGACTGTAGCGACGTGCCTTCGGAATGGCCGGCCATCCCTGGGTACCCTGACGTTGTGGGAGACAAGATGGCGAAATGACCCAGAGCGCCATGCCATACTGTCCTTCGAACTAAGCCGAGCGTCGAAGCTGGGTCGAGGCCGGGTCGAGGTTGGATGGATAAGGCCGAATCCCTGATATCGCGGGGAACGGACCTTGTCTTATCCTCCCTCGAGGGTGATTGATGGTGAACAGTGTGCGGTAAGGTGGGTATAGTGATGGGTTTCACCTCCCATCACGGGATGGGCGGTAAAACAGTGAGACTCGACGTGGGTATTGTTCCCACGTTGGTCCATGCCGCAGCCATGCCGGTAGGTGGTAGTCGGTACCTGCATTGAATGCTATGGATTTCGTCCTGGGGTAGGTAAAGAAAACGCGTCGAGGAGCCGAGGCGCGGTCGAGGCGCCCCATCGAGCGGGCCTCGTACGAGTCGGAGCCAGGGCACGGTCGAGGCGCCCCATCGAGCGGGCCTCGTACGAGTCGGAGCCGGGGCGCGGTCGAGGCGCCCCGTCGAGCGGGCCTCGTACGAGTCGGAGCCGGGGCGCGGTCGAGGCGCCCCGTCGAGCGGGCCCCGTACGAGTCGGAGCCGGGGCACGGTCGAGGCACCCCGTCGAGCGGGCCTCGTACGAGTTGGAGCCGGGGCGCGGTCGAGGCGCCCCGTCGAGCGGGCCTCGTACGAGTCGGAGCCGGGGCGCGGTCGAGGCGCCCCGTCGAGCAGGCCTCGTACGAGTCGGAGCCGGGGCGCGGTCGAGGTGCCCCGTCGAGTGGGCCCCGTACGAGTCGGAGCCGGGGCGCGGTCGAGGCGCCCCGTCGAGCGGGCCGCGTGATACTCGGCCGAGGTGGGCTATCTTTCATTGCGGTTTCGGTTATGTTAGTGTTTTGGCGATAGCTGTGGGTACCCCCGTACTGTTGGTACCGACAAATAGGCTATTCATGGAGTTTGTACTCAGAGGTCTGCTGCTGGCAAAAGGGTAGAGGTAGCAGCAGTAGGTGAACATAATTCTCTATCACGACCGACACCCATACTTAGGGATCAATTCTAAGTTCATTAATTGACTAAAGACATTTGTTGGGATGGCACCCTACCAGCCCTATGAGAGACTCCTCATGGCCAAATGATGATATCCATGCCAAAGAGGAGTCCTCTCGGCAAACTCCCATCACCCCCACCCGTAGAACGATGAAAGTTGCCAAGGTTGGTATTACCTTACAGATGTTTATCAATCAATTTGCACTAGCTATTTGATATCCATGTAACTTTTCTAACAATCTGAATGTATGAAAACTATGTAGTACTATCACAGGGTCAAAACCACGGCAAGCATAGTATTCCAGTCAGAGTATGGGTCTCTGGTGGCTCAGGTGGACTCAAGAACACAAGAATCACATAGAAGACACAACGGTTTATCCTGGTTCAGGTCAATCAATGCCCTACGTCTAGCAGCTGATGATCCTTATACTCAAGAGCACCCAAAATCAGGGGGTTACAATAGAGTGTAAAGAGAAGATTGGTAGGGGGTTAGCTCGATGCTAATTTTTAGGTTGCCTCGCCGCTGGTGGAGCCTTCACCTCGTCGGAGAGAGGAAGATGATGGGATGCGATGGAGGAGCTCTCAACACCCCTCCCTCTAGGTTCCCCTACCCTCGGTGCTAGGTAGGAGTGGATGGAGTGTAATGGAATGATCTATCTTGGATCATCCTCTCCCCTCTAGGTCTGACCTTATCCCTTATATAACAAGATAGGTCGGGTACATGGAAGTTTGGGGAGATGAGTCAATGGTCTACATGCACCGAAGTCTAGGAGGGTCTTGCAGTGGTGCTTTGTGGACCATTGCATTGTCGTAGAGCCAAAGAAGCCTTGGGCGTCGTTCGGCTACTCTGTTCTAACACTCTGCATGTCAGGATGTGTTGGCTTTGACTGACCTCCCCTAGGTGGACCTTATGGAGTCTTCTTGGTGGTGAAGGAGGTCGGCTCTAGGGGCTGACGCATGGGCCTAGGAGCTACCCTGCCCCTAGAGGCCATGGGAAGCTTGTCTTCTTAAGTCACGCCCATGCATGACCCTATCGTGGAAGTGGCTGGCAGGGCCATGCCTAGGGCATGGCGTCTTGGAGCCCCCGAGCCTTGATGGCTTAGGGCTTGTCTTCTTACACCCGGGCCTTGGCTGGCGTCGCAAACCAGGTAGGAGCCAAGGCCCTAGCTCGAGTGTGTCATCGATTGGGAGCTTGAAGCTCGGGCAAGCTTCTAAGCCTTGTCCGGGAGCTTCATGTGCCTAGGCTCAGCTAGGTTGCTTGGTCAAAGGGTTTTCGCAAGCATACCTGATGGGTATAGCCCCTGAGCCCTTAGGTAATCTTGGAGGGGTCGGTCAGGGGGTCTCTTTGGTTGGGAACCATTGATCCAGAGGCTTAATATACTCGTATGTTATGATCTCATTAGGAGCCCTCGCGCCCTTTGTGGCCTCACTTGGCCTAATTCGTGATGGCGACGAGGGCTGAATTCGATCTTCTGGTGATCGAATAGCCATGGCGAAGATGGTTTCTGCTGATGGGAGTGTGTTGCCCTGTGTGGGGCCTTTGCCCTTAGTGTGATAGGGGTGCTTGGCTATCGGGACCAAGTGGTAGTAGTGCTAACCCCTTCTCTATTCCCATGTTGCATAGGTCTGTATCCTAAGCGAGGGTTCGGTGAACTCGTCTAGGAGTTACCGACTTTAAGCCTAGGTGCACCCTTCCTTTTTGGTCAGGACCTACCGTTGGTCGGGTGGTTGAGAGCGTCTGGGCTCTAGCTCAGGGCCACCTGATCACCTAGAGCACCACGCCCTTTGAGGGGCTTCGATAGCAGGCCCCGATCCTCTTGGGATGGCCTTCTAGGGCTGACCTTGTGCAGCCATAGGTTAGGGCACGGGGAGCGCGCTGAGCTCGGGGACCCTCATTGGGTCCATTGCTCAACAGCCCCTGACCCAACTCCGGGGGGTTGATTGCTTTTGGGGGTGTGCCGCCTGAGCCCCCATCAATCGAGGGGTCGAGTTGCTCCATTTAGGGAGCCAGCATAGCCCCCATGGCTGTCTTGGGGCCTCTAAGTCTTTTAGGGGCTCAAATGAGCCTTAACTCAGGGCTGCTATCACCTTAGGGGGGCTGGGCTACTACGACAATAGCCTCATTGGCCTAGATTGCTACACCCGTGCTGCTAGCAGGTAAGTCTGTGAGAACCCCAAGTTTACAGTCGTTTCGTGTCTTGGTCATGTCCCCCAGAGGGGAGATTCTCAGCTTCTCGACCGAGCCACTCATATGGTTCCTAAGCCCATCTATCGGTGCTCGAGGGCTCGTTGCCTCCCTCGTTGGGCCACCAAGAGCAGCTCAAGGTCAATACTCAGACATCGCTCATCCAGATAGTCAGGATGCTTCTAGGCGTCCTAGCTACAGTCGTGTGGGCTTGTCTCCTGAGCATCCCTCACACTTCAGTTTTTCCCTAGGGTGGCCTTGAAGCTCGGGGGAGCCAGCCTTGAACCCTGGGTGGCACCCCCTTCTGGGGGACGTCGCTTCCGCCTCACTGAGGGGTAGGATCCTGCTAGGGGATTAGAGGCATGGTATTGCAATACAAGAAGTAATGAGCTATGGATAGAAATGACGTAGCTATTTGATGTTCCATGCATTATCATGCTCCTTCCCCGCAATGGTGCTGATCTTGTAGGCACCTAGCCGGATCACCCATGAGACATGGAAGGGGCCTTCCCAAGGCAGAGTTAACTTGTGGCCCTTCTTGCACAGGGTGACTCTCTAGAGGATGAGGTCACCTACAACAAAGGAATGCTTGTGTACCCATCTAGCGTGATAGCGGCAAAGTCCTTGCTAGTAGCCGGTAGATTGCACCATAGTTTTGTTTCGTACCTCCTCGAGCATGTTAATGTCCGCCTAATGCTGTTCCTCGGCTCACTACTCATTATAGATGTGGACACATGGGGCACTGTTGGTGGTCCTTAACTACTATTTCTAACCACAATATTTTACATAAAATCTACACAAATGGTCACCAAAATTAGAATTAGGGCTTACAACTCACAAGTTCCACGAGTTTTGGTGTTTAGCCATTTATAGGAGGGCATTTGTGGAAATACACATAAAAAGGGCTAAAAATGTGCAAAAGCGCAAAGTGCAAACACCATTCTACACAAGCCCAAAGAGAGATGCCCAATCACCAGAAGAATCAAGGAGAATGAGCCAAAAGCCCAAGCAACCGAAGCACCTGAGCAGAATACCAACATGGAGCAGTCCAGGCCCAGCCAGCAGCCCACCATGCGAAGGCGATGCTAAGATGGGCCAGGCCTGGTGCGGCCGTACCAGGGGTGCTGCCACATGGCCCCCAGCTTCGCTCGGCCCCACCTTGCACAAGCGGTACAATCAATGCTCCTAAGGGTCGGTTCAGGAGGTTTCCAAATTTATCTCAACTGAAACTGACCTCTAGCCACTATAAAGAGAGGACTAGAGCTCCACATTTAACAACACATAAGAGAAGAGCACAAGATCAAGAGAAGAGCAACACCACTCATGGGCTTAGGCCCTAGCTAGCTCTAGCAACTTAGTAGGGAGAGATGTGAGGGAGAGTTTGGGGAAGAAGTGTCAGGCTTGTCGGTAACATTCACCCACTTGTACCTCGGCGAACACTGGCTTTGTACCTTAATGGGTATCTTAGTAAGTGTTCATGGTTCCTTTGGTTATAAGTCTTTTGATTAGTTAAGCTATACTTCTACTTGTTTGTAGGTTCGTCGTCCATCCCCGTGGCGGATACTCTAGTAGAGGGCTCCTGATAAAGACGGAACAACCCTGATCGACACTAGAGTAGCAGTCGATAGCATAGACATGGTGTCTAGGCTAGAGGCTACCTTCATTTTCCTCATACCCTCTAGTTGAGGGGTAGGCAGCAGGTGGTGATAGCCCTATCCATCCCTTGTAATCCCACACTTTCAGGTACGGCATAGAGCTACAGGCCGATATCGCTTGGCAGACTAGGTGTAAGCCGGTGCCCAAAGTAAACAAGTAGGAGTAAAGTTTATCTATCCTTAGACTCTAAGCCATAGGAATCCTTCTCTATGCTCACCAGCTATTCTTGTGTTGTCCTTGGACAAATTAGCTAGAAGAAATATCTTCATTCCCTGTGGAAATACGATATCCTGAATACTTTCGGGTGAAAGCTATAACGATAATTTTGTGCGCTTGCGGATTCTTTCTGTTTGCGTTAAGAAATACCAATACGCATCACAGTCAAGGTCAGAGGGGATGACCACCTTAGCCTAGTAGATTAGGAAGAATGGCGTGTACCCTATCGAGCAGTTCATGCTCGTCCTCAGGCTCCAGAGCAGGGAGGGAAGCTCGTCCACCCAGCGGTCTATGTGGATCTTGAGCTCATTGTAGATGTGGGTCTTGATCCCTTGGAGGACAAGCCTATTGGCACACTTGACTTGGCCATTGGATTCAAGGTGATAGACCGAGGCCTAATCCACTCAGATTCGCTAGGCATCACAGAAATCTAAAAACTTGCGGCCTGTGAATTGAGTGCCATTATCAGTAATAATGCGATTGGGAACACTGAACCTATGTATGATGTCCTAGATGAACTCAGCCGCCTGTTCTGAGTTGAGTTGATGATGGGTCGGACCTCGATCCACTCGGTGAACTTGTCGATGGTGACCAACAGGTGGTCGAAGCCTCTAGGAACCTTCTTTGAATTCCCCGACCATGTTGAGGCACTAGACCACAAATGGCTAGGTGATGGGGATCATATAGAGCGCTTGGGGGGTAGGTGACTTTGCTTGGTGTAGTACTGATAGCCTTTGCATGTCTTGACGAGGTCTTGGGCGTCGGTGAGGGTGGTTGGCCAGTAGAAGTCGTGCCTAAAGGCCTTCCCCTTGAGGGCTCTTAGCGTCGCATGGTGCCCACAGATGCCGCTGTGGAGGTCAAGGAGCAGCTTCTTCCTATCCTTTGGGGTGACACCGTAGGAGCACCTCGAAGGCGCTCTGGTGATAGAGCTACCCGTAGATGACTCTGCAACTCTTGGCATGTCAGACCAGCCTGCGAGCGTCGGTGACGTCGGCGGGGAGGATCCCCCGCTCGAGGATGTCAAGAAAGGGGGTTCTCCAGTCTTCTGAACCCTTGGGTGACTAGGGGAGCTCTCACCCAGTGCACCCTCAGTGCCCTGGCAGGCTGACTCTGGACTTGACGGTGGCATTTCTTGGAGTTCAGGGGCATCGGCTACCCATTCCGAGGACATCTCAAGGAGCTCAGTAGAAGGGCCACTAGACACCAATTGGGGGTGGCTAACTCTTGTCTCCTGCACTTCACGAGGCATGCCAGTGGGTCAGGGAGGGCACTAGCCAGTGGCTTAGTGCCTCGTCGGCTACATGTGGTGACCGTGAGCATGCATTCCTTTGGGACGATGCCCCTCCAATAATGGTATTCGAGGTTGTGGTGATGCCAGCAGGGGCTGGCGCTTTGGCCCCCTTGAGGTAGATTAAGGGGGAGTCGAGGATGTTAAGGAAGACCCTAGGTGGCAGGGGCTTTCGAGAAGATAGCAGCCTTGCTAGGGCATCGGCTTCCTCGTTGTCCCACCAAAGGACGTGGTGAAGTTTGATGCCATCAAACTTGTCTTCTAGTTTCTAGACCTCCATGTAGTAGGCCTCCATTCTCGCATCATGGTAGGCTGACTCCTTCATGACCTAGTTGATGACCAATTTAGAGTCTCCATGTATGAAGAGGCACTGAACTCCAAGCTCGACGACTGCTCGGATGCTGTGGAGGAGCGCCTCGTACTCTGCAACATTGTTAGTGGCCTAGAAGTGAAGCTGGAGGGCGTACCTTAGCTTGTCTCCACTAGGGGACATGAGGAGGACCCCCGCACCTACCCCCTCAAGGGTGAGGGAGCCATCGAAATACATGGTCTAGTACTCGGTCATAGCAGGGATGGTCGAGGCCTGTTCCTCAGTCCACTCTGCTACGAAGTTAGCGAGGACTTGGACTTGATTGCTGTGCGGAGGGCATAAGTGATGTCGAGGCCCATGAGCTCGAGCCCCACTTGGTAATGTGGCCAATGGACTCCTAGTTGTTGATGACATCCCCCAGGCCACTAGAGGATATGACTACCATGGGGTGGTTGTCAAAGTAATGCTAGAGCTTTCGCTTGGTGATGAGCATGGCATAGAGGAGCTTCTGGACTCTTGGGTAGTGGGTCTTTGAGTCAAAGAGGACCTCGCTGATGAAGTACATTGGCTGCTGGACCTTGAGGGTGTGACCCTCCTCTTCGTGTTTCACCACCAGGGCTGAGCTGATGGTTTGTGGGGTGGTGGCTATCTATAGGAGCATAATTTCCCCCACGGTGGGAGAGGTCAGGACCAAAGGTGTGGTCAGGAAGTCCTTTAGCCTTGTAACCATGTCCTAGGCTTCCTGCGTCCACTCAAAGCACTTAGATTTCTTAAGGAGATTGTACAGCGGCATACCTTGTTCCCCAAGGCAAGATATGAAGCGGCTAAGTGCCGCTAAGCACCTGGTGAGCCTCTGGGTCCCCTTTAGGTTCTTGACCGGCTCCATGTCCATGATCACGGAGATCTTCTTAGGGTTGACTTCGATGTCGTGCTCGGAGATGATGAAACCCTAGAGCTTTTTGGTTGGGACTCTGAACACGCACTTCTCCAGGTTGAGCTTGATGTGGTTGGCACAGAGGATGGAGAAGGTTTCCTCCATGTCATTGATTAGTCATGTGGTTGTGTGGGTCTTGATGATAATGTCATCGACATAGACCTCCAGGTTGCGACCGATCTGCTCCTTGAAACACTTCTGCATGCACTGCTAGAAGGTGGCTCTAACATTCCGGAGGCTAAAGGGCATGGAAGAGTAACAAAAGGCGCCAAACGGGGTGATGAATGAAGTGTCCAGCTGATCAAAGGGGCCCATCATGATCTGGTGGTACCTATAGTACGTTTCCAAAAAGCAGAGGGCCTCACAGCCAGTGGTGGAATCAACCACCTTGTTAATCCGAGGAAGGGGAAATGGATCTTTCGAGCAGGCCTTGTTGAGGCTGGTGTAGTCAACGCATATCATCCATTTCCCATTCTTCTTAACGAGGACTACGTTGGCTAGCCAATCGGGGTGCTAGACCTCCCTGATGAAGCCGACAGCCAAGAGCCTGGTGAGCTCCTCACCAATCGCCTTGTGCTTCTCTTCGTTGAAGCAACAGAGGCGCTGTTACACCAGCTTGGCATCGGCCTTAATGTTGAGTCAGTGCTCAGTGATCTCATGGGGGATGTCAGGCATGTCAGAGGGCTTCCACATGAAGACATCGACATTGTCACACAGGAACTCTATGAGGGCCGCTTCCATGTCTGGGGACATGCCGGCGCACACACAAAGTCATTTCTCTAGATCTTAAGGATGGATCTAGACCATCTTGGTATCATCGGCCAGGTAAAAGGCCACTGTCGAGTTCCACTTTGTGCTTTGAGGAGGCTCTTCTCCTAGTTGATGCCGGATCCAGGCGAAATCGGTGGCAGCGATGTCGGCCCTAGCGAGGGTAGTGCCTTCTTGCTCACAAAGGTACGCATCGGCCACGGAGGGGGCTACTATGATGACCCATGTGGGTCAAGGCATCTTGAGCTTTAGGCAGCCATAGTGTTCCACGGCCATGAACTTAGCATAGCATGGCCACCCTAGTAAAGCGTGATAGGGACTGGCGAAGTCGACCACCTCAAAGTCGAGCACCTCCTTCCGAAAGTTGGAGGGGTCCTTGAATGTGATAGGGAGTTGGATACTTCTAAGAGGAGTGGCCTAGATCAAATGGATGACCCTGAAGAAGGGGGCTCCACTAGGGTGCAGACTTGCCCTTAGGATCCCCATGCGATCGAGGGTGCTTGCGTAGAGGATGTTCAGGCCGCTCCTGTAACACCCCAAGTGTTAGGCTTGCATTTGGCACTTGCATTGCATGAACCTAAGCATCATTGTTCATATATGAGCATGGAATGTATGTGATGCACTAGTGAAACATATGGAACATACTAGTGCAACATGTGAAACATATATATATGGAATGTGCTTGCAACATCTCCTTGAAACATATGCAACATACCTTTGTTATTTGTGTTTCAATGTATGTATGTTTGATGCTCATACCTGATAATGCAAGTGAGTGTTGATGTTACTTCTTTCATGTGTCTCACATCACTCTCTATCTATAGTGATCCCTAGAAAAGATTCATGAAGTTTGGAATCAAAAAGTCACATGAAATGATAAGTCATGTCTTTGTTTCTGTGACTTTGCTAAGTGTTTGGATTGCACCATTAAGTGGATGGAATTATAGACCATCAAGCAAACCTTGCAACCTTGTCCAAATGACTCTAGATGAACTCTACAACAAAAGTCATGAAGGGTTCATGTTGAGCAAATGTCAAGAAAATGCTCCAATGGATCAAAAAGGATAATTTAAGCTTTATCGGGATCCTACTTTGGTCAAAGTAGAACTATAGGTTCTGGGCATGTTTTGATGATGGGACTTAAACAAAAGTTGTAGTACTTATCATGAGGAACAAACTTTGTTTAATGGTCAAGAGCTAGTTTGGTCTCTAGCTTAGTTAAATAGAGCTCACAAGATTTAAAACAGTGCTATTTTGGAGACCAGGAATTTGGCTAAGTCCTAACTGAGGTTTAACTTCGGGTAACCTAGTTTGGAGCTTTTTATCTTGCAAAACATATGGATCCAAACCTTGATCCTATAATTAAAGTTGTAGTACCTGTTAAGGACAACAACTTTTGTTTAAGGACAAAAACTTAGTTTAGCCTCTAAGGTAGCCAAGCAGTAGGTCAAAGTTTGAATCCCAAGCTATTTTCTGGAACCCTGAAATTTGGCTAAGTGTTGGAGCTGATTTTAGTTTTAACGTACCCTCCTTTGGGACAGTATATCTCTCTAACCAAGTCGAACCAAACCTAGATCCTTTAAGAAAAATTGTAGTCCCCATATAGCTCTACAACACTATGGAATTGGTTTAGCTTTTTATTGCTTGGTTTGGGAGATGGAGATGGACGAAAATTGTAGTTTGAGTCGGCTTGAAACTTATTTTAGTTTTCAAGTTTCGTGTACCCCACTTTGGAGCCTCGTATCTCTTGAACCAAGCCGAATCAGACTTTGACACTTAAAGAAAAGTTGGAGATCTCGCGTAGCTCTACAACTTTGGTTACTACAGCTCATGCCAGAACTAAATGGTTTATGAGTTACGAAAGGAGGAAGTTTGATGTTCAGTTGTAATTTCACGGTAGTATTAGTAGCTGCTTCAGAGTTGAACTGTTGGTGTGCTCGTGTGCTCGTCATGGCCGACCGACCCGTAGCCCTTCGCTGCTGCGTGCCTTGTGCGCTCGTTGCATGCTCGCCACGTCGCTCCTCCAAATGGGGAAAAGCCAAGGCCAGGCCCTGCCTCCCTGCTCTCTCCATTCTCTTCCTCCCTCTCAATGTCTCTTCCTTCGCTCGACAGCCATGACCGAGCAGTGCAGCAGCTCGCAGCTGCGTCGCTTCCCCCTCTTCCAATACTAGCCATCCCCTCTGCTCCTCCCCATGTCGTGCTGTTTCCACTACACCGCTTTCCCTGATGCTGGCAAGTCCTGCAGCCACCCGCACCGAGCGCCTCTGCTGCGGCTCGCGGCCAGGCCGCCAGTGCCTAGCTCGGCCCGAGCTAGTGGCAGCCGTGGGAGCGGCCTGCCTTAGCTGAGCCCAGCGTGGCCCTCCTCGCCATTGGCAAGCCGTAGGCCGGCCGTCCCCTCGTCAACTCCTCCGAAGCCTGCTGTGTCTGTCGTGAGGAAGAAGATGGAGGACCCGTGTGTAAATAGAAGTTTTGTTTTAGGTCCAGATGCGAAGTTCATGACTCATATGAACAGTACCGAACAATACAAGCAGAGCTCGGGTTGATTCCTAGAAACTCCAGGGGCAAAAGTGCTTTTCTTTTTTTGGTTTAATATTTTTCTTTTGCAGGAAAAAGGCTGAATCTTTGGAAATTAATATCTCATGCTAGGAAACTCCAAAAATATCAAATGAGAACTTTTTGGAATCCTTGTAAAATTTTCTATGCAGTGGATCTATAATATGTCATGTTTTAGTTTAAAGTTTTAGCTGTAAAAATAGATTTATGCATCTAGGTTTTCAATGCTAGTTTTATTTGTCTTTTTCATAACTTTAGTTGTAGGGCTCCAAATGAAGTGAAATTGTTGTGGCATGCTACTCAGGTGATGTTTGATGTGTTATAATAATTTCATGAATTTTGGGTGTTGTATGAGTGAGTTATTAGTGTATCTTGCTCTCACATGTTTTATTGCATTATCAATTTGTATTTTTCATAGAGGTTGATATACATGTCTACATGGCTTGAAATTTAGATAGTAGACTATTGGGAGCATATTTAGACCACTGTAATTTTGGTATAATTTATTGTGCACTTTTGGTATGTGTTCATAATTCCACCTAATTATCTAAATAAATTACGAAAATACATTAAAAGAATTTATTTAGTAATGGACACTATGTTTTCTGGTGTTAATTAGTCATGTGTGACATGTTGGTAAAGTTGGTTTTGTCCAATTATATGTTTACAACATATGTTAATAATTATTTCTTGGGAATTAGGCTTAGTTACATCTTTTCGACCTATTAAACTTGGGAATCAGGCTTAGTTGATATTAACTTCATTGTAGACAATTTCATAAGATTTCTAGAATGTCTTGTTACACATAATTTGGAGTTGTAGATCTCGAGTTATGATTAAATTACTTAGCTGTTGTTCTGATGTCCAGAAAGTGGCAAATTCTAGTTTTAGTGCTTTGATTCACTTTGCCCTGCTTATGTGTTGAAGTGTGACTCATATCTTTGATGGTACTTGGGTTGGTACCCTGTGATCTTATGAGACTTGTGTCTTGATTGGTGTGCTTGTCGTCTTCTATGTTATGCCTTAGTGAGAATTAAGTTAATTAGCTCTAGGTGCTTATGTGAACCTTGGGTATGCTTGCATGATTACTTTGTTTATTGCACTTCTATGCATTCATACATATGCATTGTTGTATCTCCTTAGGTATGCTAGATGTAACGCGTGAAGGATGTGGTGTTGGAACAAAACCCGAAGACGGTGTTTGGTGGATCCATCCCGAAGATGGAAGAATCCTCAAGTGCATACGTGGAGTGGAGATGTTCCGCAAGACGGTGCAAACTAACTTGACTGATTTGAGTCGGATCCCAGGCAAGCCCCGAAGCATTATAAGACTCCCTACTTTTCAATGCAAATACTATATATGTGTTATATGTATTGTTACATTACGTATAGGAGTTGAGTGAAAACCTTGCTGCATCAATATCACTCCTTGTCTAGATATATGAGTCCTTGAATCCTACATAGACCTGGATTGAGTAGATGCTTAGTCCTGCTTTAAGCGGTAGAAGTCAGGTGATTTCATGTCACCTACGAGATGTAGGGATAGTCATATATGGCACGGTTGGCTATATTTGCTATCATGGTAAAGAACCATGTGCTAATAATATGAAAGGAGACCGGGCGGGATGACGATAGTGAAGCAACAAGGTGTGGAGGTCTTAGGTGTGGATCTATCCCCGTGTGAGTTGTTTAAAGACCGATTCATTGTACGTCCTTAAGTCATGTTGAATGCAGTCTAACACTTAGTTGGTCGGATAAGCTGTTCTAACCGTGAAGCCGAGTAATACAGTTCAGGCCGGGAATCGAAGGATAGGTCGCATCTTGAAGGAAGTAAGGATGTGCTTGGGGACATTGGCGTAAGACCAAGGGGGGTTAGAGTCCCTATCACCTGGCAGAGTGTTGCCCTTAGGGATGTGGCATCAGTCGAACCCGTGACTCCTGAATTGTACCAAAGGTGACTTGTGTGACCCTGGCAAGGGCCTGCGTGGTGAGTGTTAGAAGTATCCCTCCAGCTGGATAGGAATTCGATTCGAATTGCCATCGCTCCTGGTTAGTGAGCACTTGACTTGAGCAGCGGCAACGTAGATTCAATTAAATGAACAGATGATTAATTGGATGATGATTTAAGTGTTTCCTCAATTTATACCTGCTATGGTTAATATTGTTTGCTCCTAATCAAGTGAGTGCTCTAGTACAGGTGCTAATATAGATGTCAGGTTAATGATTATTAACTTGATGCTTAAGCATTAATGATTACTCGTCTATATTAAGCTTTTATGCAAAATGTTGTCAAGCTAGCCCACTTTATATCAGCCTTGCATAATCACTGGTGTCACTTTATTTCTGGTTTATGACGGGTAAGTCTAGTTGAGTACTTTCTCATACTCAGGGTTTATTCCCACTTGTTGCAGGTTGTGATGTATCATGGTTGCTGCAAGAATTAGATGGCTTCTCCTATAGTGGCGGAGTGTGATTACGGGCATGATCCTTCTGAGTTATCTTATCTCTAGTGCTTTTGTTGGAAGTTGACCTTGGTACTGGCATGTATTTGAAATAAGGGTGATGTTAGTTTCAAACTACTTTGCTTTCGCTACTTTTAAACTTAAGTTGTAATAACTATGTTGAACTCCGATGTATATTGAATTACTTGTGAAATGGATGTAACATGTGACTTGTTATGTTGAATCACTACGATCTTGGCTTGTATGTTGGTTGGTTTGAAATCCCTCGTGATTTCATTAAACTACCGGAGTTATATGGGCTCAAGTGTGAGAATTTGATCACTTCGGTGAATGTTTTTATACTTGTGCTCTTATAATTTGGATGGTTCTGTGACAGCTCCCACCATCCATCAGCCCCTTCGTGAGGTGCGCCCGTCCGATGATTGGGCTAACGACAAGCAGGAAATGGCGCAGGCTAGGGACGTGCTGGGGGAACTCTTGGCGATCGAAGGTGATAGGCACCTCCAACCAGTGCAGGCACCATTGAGGCATCCTATTCACCACGTTGACCCCTCGAAGCAGGATCCCAGAGGGCCATGGAGATGGTGAATTCGGTCCTTCCCCAAAGATCATGGGGCAGAGTCACGTCATGTCGAGGGCGAGCTCCCCTATGACCCACCTCCCTATGGGTTGGGGGAGCATCCATCCGTGGTGCCTTGGCGACATCGCAGGACTCCCTGGTAACCAGATGGCGAATGCCTAGCGGACCAGGCACTTCCCGCCTCGATGGGCCCAAGGAGTGAAGGGGGTTCTCCCTTGCCCTATGGGAGAGCCCAGCCCGAGCGTGGGGGGTTTTGCCTACCACGCCTGGTCTGTGGTGGATCCATGGTGGAACCAACAGGGCGGGGCCCCAAGATCAGTTCCTAAGGACCCCGGTGGAGGGGGCGGCGCTAGGAACTCACTGTGCACAGGTGCAAGACCGTTAAGTGAGTGAAGCTTGCTATAGTAGACGGTGACATAGGCCAGGCTCCCAAAGTTGAGGACCTAGCCTAGAGCGAAGGCACTGGCTGTGATGAAGAACTCGCTAGGGAAGCGGACACCACCATATGTGGTGGTGTTGCTTGCTCTGGCGATGAGGTGGGTGGCTCCAGCCATCGTAGAGCCTGAATCACACTTAACGCTGTCGCCTACCTGGCGCACCAGCTGTCACGGGGTCAAAACTATGTCAAGCATAGTTGTTTGAGTCAGCGTCAGAGTACGGGTCTTTGGTGCCTCAGGTGGACTCAAGAACACAAGAGTCACAGAGAAGATGCAATAGTTTATCCTAGCTCGGGCTAATCGATGTCCTACATCCAATAGCTGATGATCCTTATACTCAAAAGCACCCAAAATCGGGGGGTTACAATAGAGTGTAAAGAGAAGTTTGGTAGGGAGTTAGCTTGGTGCTAATCCTTAGGTTGCCTCGCCGCCGGTGGAGCCTTCCCTCGTCAGAGAGGAGGAAGACAATGGGATGTGGAGGAGGAGATCTCGATGCCCCTCCCTCTGGGTTCCCTTGCCCTTAGTGCTAGGCAGGAGCGGATGGAGTGGAATAGAATGATCTGTCTTGGATCGTCCTCTCCCCTCTAGATCTGACCTTATCTCTTATATAACAAGATAGGTCCCATACATGGTGATTTGGGGAGATGAGTCTATGGTCTACATGCACTGAAGTCCAAGAGGGTCTTGCAGCAACGCTTTGTGGACCGTGGCGGTGTTATAGAGCCGAAGAAGCCTAGGGCATCATCTAGCTGCTCTGTTCGGACACTCTGCGTGTCAAGATATGTCAGCTTGGACCCGCTGTTGACATTTCTTAGCATCACTCTTTACTAAGTTGTCATCCCTAGCATGATGCCAAAAATGTGTTATTGGTAATTATTGTTAACACTTATAAACTCAGAGATAATAATATACCATTGTAGCATTTCACCCAGGAGTATGTTAGGTATCGTTATTTATATTTAATCCTTAGGGAAGAGCAATGGGGTTGTTTTGGCATAGAGATATTGAATAATATGCATATTTATGACAAAAACCACTCTTATACTTTAGTAGGGGTAAGTCAAGTGATAAATAAGTAATAAGTGTAAGGTATGTTGGTGCTTCTTAGCGTAAGTAGAAAAGTCAACAAGCGCACGGAAGTACCATTGTAGCACTTCACCCGAAAGTATTTAGGGTATCGTATTTTTCAAAAGGAATGGTATTATAAGTAGCCTCTTAGCTAGTTTACCTAGAGATAAGGATGAAGGGTAACTTGGGTGGTGAGGTTCGTCTAAGGGTAGAAACCTTAAGTGAAGATAACTCTTCTACTACAGACTCACTTTGGGCATCGGAGTGCATGTTGGGTATTTTAAACGCAAATAGAAAAATCCGCAAGCGCATGGATACCGATGTAGCTTTCACCCAAGAGTATTCCAAGGTATCGATTTTCCAAAGGGAACACAAAGTGCACTAGTTGAGGTGTAGATCGCCAGGGATAACTATATGTTTTTGTGGGGAGAGAGAAATTTTCCTAAGAGTTCTATAGATAGATCTAGGAATCAGGGTTTACTTTAGGGTTACTTATTTCGAGACATCAGAACACTAACTACAGAAAGGGATGAGAAGGGATCTAGGAAGCTCTAACTACGATCCTACAAACACCAATCTAAACATGGTGGAATATGTCAGTCGTTAGGGCTGTCACTACCCTAGGGCTACCACAACAATCCACTGGACTAGGTGCAATTCCAGGTAATCACAAGACTAAGCGCCACGCCTAATCTATTAATTACTTCTCTAGCGTTGCAAAGACTATAGCACTTGATTCAAGCAGGAATCTACTAAATAACTTAAAAGTAAATACAAAAATTAAATGAAGAACTCGGGAACTATAAATTGAAGAACCTGGAGATTGCTCAAAGACGAACCGGTTGCTGCAAATGTACAGTGTTGAGGAAGATCCGACAGATCCGGCTCCACCTCGACTCTCTTCTCTTCTCTCTCCCTCTTCTCTAGTTTACAACTCGATGAACTAGAACTAGAACTAGAAGATGAACTAGAAGAACTAGAACTAGAAAATCTAGAGGGACCTCTACTTCTTCTACTTGGATGGAGGGATGAAACCCTAGCTTTTGCTCTGGGTGTAGCTAATGAGAAGGAGATGCCTGAGGGAGGGGATCTGCCCCTGCTTATATAGCCTAGTGGGGTGAACTGCAGCCCTCGGATCAAACCGACTTGAAACAATGGCGTAGATTGAACCTCAAAGATGGTGGAAGGCCGTGAGACGAAGAGTGTTGATAGGTGGGCTCGGAGCAGGCCGGTTGGCCTTACATGTGGGGCTGGCTGGCCTAGCTTAATGCTAGGTGGGCCACTCTTTTAGTGGGCCAATAGATCTCTTCACTAGCTTTTCAAAAAGTCCTAGATCACTAAAAACGGAGTCTAGATGAAGGAGATATGCCTAATTTACTCCGGACTGCTATAGAAGCTCATTTGCAATCTTCCGGAAGGCGTAACTTTATCGTATGGACTCTGATTTGGGTGAACCAAAACTCTATTTCATGTGTCTCGATGAGCTCTTTGCAATGGTGTACTCCAATTCATCACTTGAGATACTTATATTTAGTGATTCTTGTCCTTTTCCAGTTTAACCCCTGTAAAACATAGATTCACCAAAACTCATGGAACTCGTTAGTTTCAACCCCTACAACTATGCTTGGTAGTTCATTTCATGATATTTCATGCAATACTTGATATTTAAAAATAAGAATTAGTGACCGTCAATAAGTTCCCCCAAGCTTAACCTTTGCTAGTCCCTGAGCAAAGCAAGTCTCAACAATGGATCAGGAGTTGCTACAATGCTTTCACGCCTTAAAAGTACACATGCGTTCAAACAAGAATTCTCCTCTAGAATAAATTAAATCATTCTGACTTCAAACTTACCCATTAGCTTCAACTATGAAGATTTTGGCCTTCACTTGGGTCTTGAGCAATTGAAAGACAGAACAATCAAGCTAAGCACTGTGTCTCGAATTCTTTGATCAACCTTCATTCTAGAGTTTTTGTAGGTTTTCAAAATAAAACTCAGAGATTCCTTTTTGTATGACCCTTTCTAGTCTCTCATATGTGGTATTTGTGGATTCTCACCAAGGCAATGATGGTGTTTTGCCTTCTCTCTTTCACTATGTGGTATTTTTGGAATAAGGCAGAGTATCATCATGCCTCCTCTCTCTTATCCTATAACTAATAGGCTTATATGGAGCTGAGGGTATTTCAAGAATGTAGCATACTTACCTTGCATGTATTGCCTAGTCAAAACGGGATCCGAGGAGGAGAGTGTCATACCCTTAGATCAAGATGTGCATGTGTGTGGAAATATTTGGTGGCTAACCTAATTCTACTTTGCTCCTAGAGATGACAATAATGAACTTTGCTGTGGAGGTCTTGGGATATCTTCTTTCTCCTTTCTTTGATGACAATAATGAACTTCTTGGCATAGAGATCATAGACTTCTTTTTTCTCTCTCTTTTTTTCTTTCTTCTTTTTTTCTTCTTTTTTCTTTTTTTAACAAAGGATCTCCCGCCTCTTACTTTAGGATGAACTTGGAGAAGAGATAAATCACAATCTTGGAGCATTTATTTAGAAACCTAATAATCTTTTTGGATCCTCTCCCAGGGTAGGAGATAGATTTTAGGGTGGAAAGTCATGTTTTTGCGTACTCCTAGGGTAGGTGCAGCAGGATATATGTGGGTGTAAGTGATCTTGATCTTGGGAGCATGACCATCCTCTCAACAAGGGTCTTACACAGGTTGACCAAACTCAATACAAAGCAAGCATCTTATGAGCTGGTTTTCCTAGTCTAGCAAACATGTATATGTGGCTATGGTAGGAATTCAAACTCTCGTCATACAAGAACTCATCATGTGGCAATTTTATGTTTTTCAAAAGATAAATCTTCAGAACTCAAGTTTCTCTAGGAACAAGATAAACAGCAGCTCAAACCTTCTCATATCATATCCGTCAATCACCTAGACTTAGATCAAGCATTTGCAACCCACAAGTTTCAAGTTTAGAGTAAACCCTAGGTCAAAATAATTATTTCCAAAACTCAGGAAAGTTCAAGGTTGAAAACTAGGTACTTGAAAGGAATTATGGTAGAGCAACTATTTATCATTTCCATGCACAGAGAATATACTAGGTTCTTTTTATTTACAAACTAATTCAAGCAAACTTGACACACTCTAACTAACACACATTATTATGAAATAACACAATATAGAACAAATACTCGACTAGATAAAGTAGACAGTGAAAACTCCATAGATATATAAAGTGAACCTTCATGTGCTCACATTTTTTATTTTTAGATTAATTTATGTAAAAAGAAAACATAATAGGATAAGGATACTTACCTAGATACATGGGGTGCCCTCCCCTAAGCTAAATGTTGACGTAGTCATTCGATCTTGTGATGTAGCAGACTGGCAGTGGAGCTATACTTCCTCTATCAAAGCATTAATTGATGTTGATGATGGATGAGACAGTGCTCCAACAGTGGATGGAACATCCACTTGCTTGTTAGCTCTTTTTGGTTCTTCAAACCCTGTGAAACAAAACTCCCGGCGAGGGTTCAATGTTTCAAGTCCTCTGAACAAAACTTTTCACCATATTTATTCCTTAGGTGACTCATCTGACCCCAAGGTGGAGACCATGATATGTGCACTTCTTGATATGGTGTCACCCATGTTCTTCATTTGTCCAACAGTTTGAAGTGAAGCATTAATTGTGGAAGCTAGTAGCATCTTGCTTAGTGTGCGTGTTCTTGTAGATTCAGGACCTTCACTTTGCAGAATTTGGGAGTTGACAAATGCCTCATGTTTTGTTCAAAGTGTGTCCTTAGGCATGGTGAACAAGATAAAGTTGAAGTCCATGACATGGGTGATAAGATCATTCTAGTCTTGACATTCTTAACAGTCCTTGTGCTCCCTTCATTATCTTGAGAATTTTCATGATGGTCTTTGTCTTGAAGGGGCTTGGTGGAGATTTGTTCACCCTCCTCCATGGAGTGAGTGCTTGATTGTAGATCCTATCTTGTGGCACTTGTCTTCTTGTTCCATGGATCTCTCCATGATGCGTGAGCTGTGTTACTCTTGTGCAAGGTTGTTCAAGTTCATGTATCTCTTTTCTCTCCATATGAGTTCATCTCAGGACTTCCCAGTTTGACTTTTGAAAGTTTTTCCTGTCGGGGTTAGTCCAACAAAATATACCAATGTCTACACAAGCAGTTTTTAGTTCAATAACCTAACCAGACTCCATGTCTAATCGAATTAAGGAAGGCTATTTAACCTAAGCACCACGCTTAATTTAAAAGCCTTTAGAGCTACTCATGAAGTACTTCCAAACCAAAGCATACTATGGTAGAAAAAGGTGGCATGAAGGAATTATAGAGATTTACTCAAGTGGTGACGAAAGAGAACATGGTTGATGTATAGGAATTTGAGCATGTCTTAAAGGTAGGGACAACCAGGATAGCAACATGGCAGGGATGTTCTTAGAAAGTTATTCCCCCAAGCTTGAATTTTGCAAAAAACTGACATTGGATGAATTTAATTCAATGTTGCATGATGATTGGTTGGACATACCTTGTGCTTGTTATTCCTTCAACCTTTTTGCTCCAATCCTAGAGAGGTTAGTGATAAGAATACTCGAAGGAATATTTTCATAATTAAAACCCTAAGCTCGTTTCACAAGGGCAGCTGAAAGCCCAAGTTTGGTTTTGGTAATTAATGATACCAAGTTGCTAATGCCTTGTGTTAAGTGTATTGAGTTAGGCATAAGCAACACATGTGATGAAGGTGTATGTGGCAAGGAGTGGTGGCCACAAGATCACAAAGAGATGGTGCATGGACATGAAATAATAATCATGGTGGAGATGCACATAAAAGGAAGGACATTATGATCAAGTGAAAGAGAAGGATCTAAGAGCGCAAGGCAAAGGTATAACCATAGGGTTTTTCCTTTTGCCGGTCTAAGATGAGTAGAGAAGTGATTGACCGGGTTTAGGATACATAGCCGACTATCAAGAGGGGCAATCACGGTTAGCTCGGGAATCAAGTGCCACTAGATCATTGTCTTGAGCATATGCATTAGGATCTAGTAAAAGAGCTAACATAAAGCTTTGAGAAATGATTGTGAAATGCTAACACACATGCACATGGTGGTGTACACTTGGTGGCGTTAGCACATTTGCGAAGGCGGTGGAGTTTAAGTGGTAGAGAGGGGCAATCGGCGCTTTTTGGAGAAGTGAAATGCCTATTTTACATTGCGCCGGAAGTTGGAAAAGAAACGGAGGCGAACGGAGGTCACAGAGATGACCGGACGCTGGACCGGACGTGGTCTCTGTATGACCAGACGCGTCCGGTCAGTGTTCAGCGTCTGCGCAGTTTTTAGTTTGATGATCGGACGCGCAGCGCATCCGGTCACTGATGACCGGACGCGTCCGGTCATCCAGGAAGCTTACTGGACTCTAATCGGATGCTGGCACTGTGGCGTCCGATCAGTTCAACAGCGCGTCCGGTCAGTTCTCCTGAGCGAATCAGAGCGCGCGATCGGCGTGTCCGGTCCCTCACGTAACCGGAGCGTCCAGTCAGGCGTCCAGAAGGGCAGAGCGAAGCGGAGTGAGGATCGGACGCGCGGCGCGTCCGGTCACGTGCGATCGGACGCGTCCGGTCTCAACGGGAGCATACTGGAATGCGACCGGACGCGGGCACTGTCGCGTCCGGTCAATCGGTTCAGCGCGTCCGGTCACGGCAACGGCTAGTTCTGACACGCACTATTTCTTGCTGTCGTGTAGTGACCGGACGCGTCCGGTCACCCTGACCGGAGCGTCCGGTCAGTGTGTTTTTCGCTGCGTCGTCTGTAACGGCTAGCTGCGTACCCCTTCATTATAAATAGCTGTTGGCCAGGGTTTGAGGGCATCTCTTGCACATTTTGAGAACTAGAGACATACTTTGAGCTAGAGAACAACCCCTCCACTCATCTCTTTGATTAGTTGCATATCTTGAGTGAGATTGAGTGAGATTCAAGTGCATTGCTTGAGAGTTGCATTCTAGAGGCACTTGATCTTTGAGTTGCTGCGGATTTCTTGTTACTCTTCCGTGTTTCCCGACACGGTAGACGGCTTGGAGCAGCGGAGGTGATTGAGCTCGCAATTGGAGATTGTTGGAGTCATCACCAAGTGTTGTAAGGGGTTCTTGATCCTTCCCCGCGGGAGTTCACAAATTGGATACTCTAGTGGAGCTCGTGGCTTGGAGGATCCCCATCTTGTGTGCGGTTGTGCGGCGCCCGCCGAGGGCTCGACTCTTGATAGTCGATTAGCTCGCGAACCGACAAGTGGGTGTATCGCCACAATGGGGAGTAGCTTGCCGGGAAGCAAGTGAACCTCGGGATAAATTCTTGTGTCATTCTCTTCCCGAGGATTTCTCTTGTATGATTGATTGATTGGTATTTCTCTTCTCTTCACGGCGGTATAATCACTCGAAGCTCCTCTCTCGTATTACTTCTCGTTTCTAGCTTATAGTTGTTGTTGTGTTTAGTGAATAGCCTTGTACTAGACTTGTGTAGGTGGCTTGCTTAATTAGTTAGAGCTAGTGCTTTTGCTTCGCCACCTTTCGTACTAACTCGTGGTTAAGTAATTCTTGTAGAAGTTTTAATTAGGCTATTCACCCCCCCCCCCTCTAGCCTATTTGGACCTTACAAGTGGTATTAGAGCCAAGGCACCGTTTATTTGAGGCTTAACAACCTACGGTGAAAAAGAAATGGCTCAATTAAGCTTGCACATCAACAACACCAAGAAGGCACCTCACTTTGATGGCACAAATTATGCATATTGGAAGGTTAAGATGACCGCACACCTAAAGTCAATCAATAGAGAAGTGTGGAAGGTCACCGAAACAAAATTTGAGGTTGCTAATCCGGAAGCACCTACACCGGTGGAAGAGAAGAAGCTCCAATGCAATGACATTGCCATTAGTGCTCTTCATGAGGCATTAGATGACAAGACATTTGAACAAGTGAAAAACATAGAAGTTGCTCATGATGCTTGGGCCAAGCTAGAAGAAACATTTGAGGGCACCGAAGGCACAAAGACCGCCAAAGCATATATCTTGCAAGAAAAATTTTCAAGCTTCAAGATGCAAGATGATGAGAGTGTACCGGAGATGTTTCATAGGTTGCAAGTCATTGTCAATGAGCTCAAGGCACTTGGTGAGGAGGTCAAGGACAATCAATTCTCTATGAAGTTCTTGAGAAGTCTACCCAAGAGATTTGATACATTGATCACCATGCTAGTAAGGACTACATTGAAGGATTCAACTCCTCAACAAATATTTCAAGAAGTGATGACCGACGATTCATATAGAGAAGATGATGAGAAGGATGAGTTGGTAAAGAAGAAGAAGAAGGAAAATGAGAAGAAGGATGATGAGAAGAAGAAGAGTATGGCATTCAAAGCCACCACATCTAAGGGCAAGTCCAAGATTGAATCATCAAGTGATGAAGACTTAAGCTCTTATGATAGTGATGACATTGATGAGAAGATGGCTCTCTTTGTCAAGCAATTTGGCAAATTCATGAAGAAGAAGGGCTATCGTGCAAGGAGGAGGAAGAACTCATCTAAGAAGAATGAGCATAACATGAGATGCTTTAGATGCCATAGCAAGGATCATCTTATTGCAAAGTGTCCTTATGATAGTGATGATGAAGATGCTATCAAGAAGGAGAGGAAGAAGCAAAAGAAGAAGCAAGAAAAGAAGGAGAGCTCTCATCAAAGGAAGAATGATTCTCATGTTGCTACATGGGATAGTGATGATTCCTCAAGTGATGATGAGGATGACTACAAGAGCAAGAAGAAGGGACATGCTAGCATTGCCATCCAAGAGAAGGTCTCCCTCTTTGACACTCCATCGTGCTTCATGGCTAAGGCCACCAAGGTATCATCCGATGATGAGAGTGATCATAATAATGCTAGTGATAGTGATAGTGATGAAGAAGAATTCACTAAAGATGAACTAATCACCATGCTAGAAGATTGCACTCAACATTTTAAAGAATCTAGAAAGGAGTGCAAGGGCTTGCTTAAGGAAAAGAAAAACCTTATGCAAGAACTTGATGAGCTTAGGGCATCTTATGAGAGTCTAAAGGTAGACCATAAGAAGCTTCAAAAGTCTCACACTAAGCTTGAAGAAGCTCATTCCTCTCTAGTTAAAAAATGTGAAAACATGCCAACTAATGTTGAGAAAGCTAAAACTTGTAACATAGGCATATCATGTGATATAATTGATGAAACTTTTCATAAGCCTATTATTGTTGCTCCTACTAACCCTTCATGTAGCTCATCTACATCATCCTCATCTAGTAGTGATGGTTTCACTTGTGACTCCACACTTATAGTTGAGAATGAAAATCTCAAGAAGGAGGTAAAAGAGCTCAATCACACATTAGCTAAGGCTTATGGTGGTGAGGACCGCTTGCTTATGTGCTTGGGTAGCCAAAGAGCTTCTCTCTACAAAGAGGGATTGGGCTATAACCCCAAGAAAGGCAAGGCCGCTTTTGCTTCTCACAAGACTCGTTTTGTGAAGAACAATGGTAGCTATTGCAAAAGTTGCAAGCAAGTTGGTCACATAGAGCAACATTGCATGAACAAGAAATCCAATGCAAATGTATCCTCAATCAAGTTTAATTCTTTCTATATGCTTACCAAGGGTACAAATGGTGTTCATGCTAAGTTTATTGGTACACCATGGATGGGCTCAAAGAAGAAAGCCATTTGGGTACCAAAGAGCTTAGTCTCTAACCTTAGAGGACCCAAACAAGTTTGGGTACCTAAAAAGAATTGATCTTGTCTTGTAGGTCAATTACAAAGCCGGAGGAAGGCATTGGGTGCTTGATAGTGGGTGCACTCAACATATGACCGGGGATTCTTGTATGTTCAAATCTATTGATACTAGTCAAAATGGTGGTTTTGATGCTATCACTTTTGGCAACAACAAGAAAGGCAAGGTCAAGGGGCTTGGTAAAATTGCTATCTCAAATGACATGAGCATATCTAATGTGTTGCTAGTTGAGAGCTTAGATTTCAATCTTTTATCGGTGGCACAACTTTGTGATCTTGGCTTCAAGTGCATATTTGGTAGTGATGATGTTGAAGTCATAAGTGTTGATGGATCAAACTTGATATTCAAAGGATTTAGACATGGTAGCTTATACTTGGTTGACTTCAATGATAGTGAGACACAATTGACATCATGCTTGCTTAGTAAATCTAGTATGGGTTGGTTATGGCATAGAAGGCTTGGTCATGTTGGAATGAAACAATTGAACAAACTTTTGAGGCATGACTTAGTTAGAGGATTGAAGGATGTCACCTTTGAGAAGGATAAACTATGTAGTGCTTGTCAAGCCGGCAAACAAGTTGGAAATACACATCCTAGTAAAAGTGAAATGAGCACATCAAAGGCATTTGAGTTATTGCACATGGACTTGTTTGGGCCAACAACATACACTAGCATTGGTGGCAACAAGTATGGCTTTGTGATAGTGGATGACTACACTAGATACACTTGGGTGCTCTTTCTTTATGACAAGAGTGATGTTTATGATCTATTCAAGTCTTTTGTCAAGAGGGTACAAAATGAGTTTGAGACTACCATCAAGAAGATTAGAAGTGACAATGGTAGTGAGTTTAAGAACACAAGAATTGAAGATTTGTGTGATGATCTTGGTATTGGACATCAATTCTCACCAACATACACTCCTCAATCCAATGGTGTAGTTGAAAGGAAAAATAGAACCTTGATTGATATGGCTAGATCAATGCTTAGTGAATACAATGTGAGTCATTCATTTTGGAGTGAAGCTATCAACACGGCTTGCTATTGTAGCAACCGTCTCTATTGCCATGGGAAGCTTGGAAAGACACCATATGAGCTATTGAATGGAAGAAAGCCCAACATTGCATACTTTAGAGTGTTTGGTTGCAAATGCTATATTCTCAAGAAACGCACTAGGTTGAGCAAGTTTGAAAAGAAATGTGATGAAGGGTTCTTACTTGGTTATTCTACCACAAGAAAATCATATAGAGTTTGGAATCTCACAAATGGCACCTTGGAAGAAGTTCATGATGTTGAGTTTGATGAAACCCAAGGGTCTCAAAATGAAGCTCAAAACCTTGATGATGTGAGAGGGGATCAATTGTCAAATGCAATGAAGAACATGGACATTGGTGATATAAGGCCGATGCAAGTTGATGATGATGATATTCATGTGATCAACCAAAGTGTGCAAATTGATACAAATCAAGCAAGCTCTAGTGGTTCTCATGATGAAGCTCAAGTTCAAGGTCAAACAAGTGGAAGCAATCAACTCCCAATACTCCAACTTACTAGTATTGCAAGAGATCATCCATTGGACCAAATCATTGGTGGAATTCAAAGTGGTGTTCAAACTAGATCAAGATTAGCATCCTTTTGTGAGCATTACTCATTTGTCTCATTAGAAGAACCAAAGAAGATAGAAGATGCATTGAAGGATTCCGATTGGGTGAATGCCATGCATGAAGAACTAAACAACTTTGCTAGAAATCAAGTTTGGAAACTTGTTGAGAGGCCAAAGAACTACAATGTGATTGGTACTAAGTGGGTCTTTAGAAACAAGCAAGATCAAGATGGCATGGTTGTAAGGAACAAAGCAAGATTAGTAGCACAAGGATACACTCAAGTTGAGGGTCTTGACTTTGGAGAGACATATGCACCGGTTGCAAGATTGGAGGCAATTAGAATCTTATTAGCATATGCTTGTGCACACAACATCAAGCTCTATCAAATGGATGTCAAGAGTGCATTTCTAAATGGCTACATTAATGAAGAAGTTTATGTTGAGCAACCTCCCGGTTTTGAAGATGACAAGAAGCCTGACCATGTTTACAAGCTAAAGAAGGCATTATATGGTTTGAAGCAAGCACCTAGAGCATGGTATGAGAGGTTGAGGGACTTTCTCCTCTCTAAAGGGTTCAAGATGGGAAAGGTTGACACCACTCTCTTCACCAAGAAGCTTGGAAATGACTTGTTTGTGTTGCAAATCTATGTGGATGACATTATCTTTGGATCAACTAACCAAGACTTTTGTGAAGAGTTTGGAAATATGATGGCTAATGAGTTTGAGATGTCTATGATTGGAGAGCTTAGTTACTTCCTTGGACTTCAAATCAAGCAAATGAAGAATGGCACTTTTGTGAGTCAAGGCAAGTACATCAAGGACATGATCAAGAAGTTTGGATTGCAAGATGCTAAGCCAATGAGCACACCAATGGGCTCTAATGATCAATTGGGTATTGATAATAGTGGAAATATGGTAGATCAAAAGCAATACCGGTCCATGATTGGAAGTTTGCTCTATGTCACCGCTTCTAGGCCGGATGTGATGTTTAGTGTGTGCAAGTGTGCAAGATATCAAGCTTCACCTAGAGAAAGTCACTTGAAAGCAACCAAGAGGATATTGAGATATCTTAAGGGCACTCATGATGTTGGATTATGGTATCCCAAGGGGTCTAATTTTGAGTTGATTGGATATTCGGACTCCGACTATGGTGGATGCAAGATTGATAGAATGAGCACAAGTGGCACTTGTCAATTGCTTGGAAGGTCTCTTGTTTCATGGTCATCAAAGAAACAAAATAGTGTTGCACTATCTACCGCCGAGGCCGAATACATTAGTGCCGGTAGTTGTTGTGCACAATTGCTTTGGATGAAGGCCACTTTGAATGACTTTGGAATTAAATTCAAGAATGTGCCTTTGTTTTGTGATAATGAAAGTGCTATCAAGATGACACAAAATCCGGTTCAACATTCAAGAACCAAGCACATTGACATAAGGCATCACTTCATAAGAGACCATCAACAAAAGGGTGATATTAGTATTGAGAGCATTGGCACCGAAGATCAACTAGCCGACATCTTTACAAAGCCACTTGATGAAAAGAGATTTTACAAGTTAAAGAATGAATTGAACATACTTGACTTCTCCAACTTGAAATGAGTGCACCCCCACATTCTTATATGACATGCCTCTCCTCCAACATAGCAAGGTAAAGTTGTTTGGCATATCATTCATACTTTGCTAAGGACATGTTTAGAACATATAGACATATTTGCATGACAAATAGGCTCATTCATGAAAATCAAATAATTTTGATGTATATATGGTACCACTATTGCTTCTATGTTTGATTGATCTAGTGGTAGCATATGACATGTTTGTGGGCTTGCAAACCTAGTGTTGAATCTAGAAAATGAGCTCATGATGTGTAATTCAACATGGTCAAGATAACCCTTATACTTTATGAGGTGTGAAAAAGCTTGTCCTTGGATCGAACTGAATTACATATTCTAGGCAAGTGATCTAGATTAAACCATAATTTGGACTCCCTCATATTGATTGACTTAACTCTCACTAAAATTGGCACCTTTTTTGGTGATTGTTGACAAAGGGGGAGAGAAAAGTCACAAAGATATTGCAAAGAGGGAATAAGATAAAATAAGGGGGAGAGAAAAGTCACAGGGGAGAGAAAAGTTACAAAGGGAGAGAAATCAAGGGATCAATTAAATTTGAGCACATAAGTAGGGGGAGCAAGCTCATGGATTATTTGTTGCATTTGTATGTGCATTAACATGATGAATTGTTGCACAAAGCTTAAATTCATATTAATGATTGAATGGTGAGTGCTAGAAATAGAACTTGAATGATGAATTGTTAAGAATAGCTTTACAAATAGTATCTAGACATCCTTTGCTTATATTGTTGATCTCACGGGGTACTTTAGTGTTTGTGATCTTTACAAGTGATATATTACAAGTGGTGTCTAGCTACATCGATGCTAAGGATGGTATATAAAGGCAACTCCGATTGGTATCACGCTTCTAAGGTCCATTCTATATACCTTAGCATCAATTTGATAGTAGTAACTCTCTCAAATTTCAAATCCATACATATGTGCATAATTGAACCAAACTCATGGAAGCACATATGTAGGGGGAGCTAATACTATCGAAATTGAAAATTGATTTCATTTCATATCTTTGTGATGGTTGTCATCAATTACCAAAAAGGGGGAGATTGAAAGCCCAAGTTTGGTTTTGGTAATTAATGATACCAAGTTGCTAATGCCTTGTGTTAAGTGTATTGAGTTAGGCATAAGCAACACATGTGATGAAGGTGTATGTGGCAAGGAGTGGTGGCCACAAGATCACAAAGAGATGGTGCATGGACATGAAATAATAATCATGGTGGAGATGCACATAAAAGGAAGGACATTATGATCAAGTGAAAGAGAAGGATCTAAGAGCGCAAGGCAAAGGTATAACCATAGGGTTTTTCCTTTTGCCGGTCTAAGATGAGTAGAGAAGTGATTGACCGGGTTTAGGATACATAGCCGACTATCAAGAGGGGCAATCACGGTTAGCTCGGGAATCAAGTGCCACTAGATCATTGTCTTGAGCATATGCATTAGGATCTAGTAAAAGAGCTAACATAAAGCTTTGAGAAATGATTGTGAAATGCTAACACACATGCACATGGTGGTGTACACTTGGTGGCGTTAGCACATTTGCGAAGGCGGTGGAGTTTAAGTGGTAGAGAGGGGTTTGGGTTCCTCTCTCCCTCCCGCCGAGCTTGCGAGGCGGGATTCGGTGCTTTTTGGAGAAGTGAAATGCCTATTTTACATTGCGCCAGAAGTTGGAAAAGAAACGGAGGCGAACGGAGGTCACAGAGATGACCGGACGCTGGACCGGACGCGGTCTCTGTATGACTGGATGCGTCCGGTCAGTGTTCAGCGTCTGCACGGTTTTCAGTTTGATGATCGGACGCGCAGCGCGTCCGGTCACTGATGATCGGACGCGCAGCGCGTCCGGTCACTGATGACCGGACGCGTCCGGTCATCTAGGAAGCTTACTGGACTCTAATCGGACGCTGGCACTATGGCGTCCGGTCAGTTCAACAGCGCGTCCGGTCAGTTCTCCTGAGCGAATCAGAGCGCGCGACCGGCGTGTCCGGTCCCTCACGTAACCGGAGCGTCCGGTCAGGCGTCCAGAAGGGCAGAGCGAAGCGGAGTGAGGATCGGACGCGCGGTGCGTCCGGTCACGTGCGATCGGACGCGTCCGGTCTCAACGGGAGCATACTGGAATGCGACCGGACGCGGGCACTGTCATGTCCGGTCAATCGGTTCAGCGCGTTCGGTCATGGCAACGGCTAGTTCTGACACGCACTATTTCTTGCTGTCGTGTAGTGACCGGACGCGTCCGGTCACCCTGACCGGAGCGTCCGGTCAGTGCGTTTTTCGCTGCGTCGTCTGTAACGGCTAGCTGCGTACCCCTTCATTATAAATAGCTGTTGGCCGGGGTTTGAGGGCATCTCTTGCACATTTTGAGAACTAGAGACATACTTTGAGCTAGAGAACAACCCCTCCACTCATCTCTTTGATTAGTTGCATATCTTGAGTGAGATTGAGTGAGATTCAAGTGCATTGCTTGAGAGTTGCATTCTAGAGGCACTTGATCTTTGAGTTGCTGCGGATTTCTTGTTACTCTTCCGTGTTTCCCGACACGGTAGACGGCTTGGAGCAGCGGAGGTGATTGAGCTCGCAATTGGAGATTGTTGGAGTCATCACCAAGTGTTGTAAGGGGTTCTTGATCCTTCCCCGCGGGAGTTCGCAAATTGGATACTCTAGTGGAGCTCATGGCTTGGAGGATCCCCATCTTGTGTGCGGTTGTGCGGCGCCCGCCGAGGGCTCGACTCTTGATAGTCGATTAGCTCGCGAACCGACAAGTGGGTGTATCGCCACAACGGGGAGTAGCTTGCCGGGAAGCAAGTGAACCTCGGGATAAATTCTTGTGTCATTCTCTTCCCGAGGATTTCTCTTGTATGATTGATTGATTGGTATTTCTCTTCTCTTCACGGCGGTATAATCACTCGAAGCTCCTCTCTCGTATTACTTCTCGTTTCTAGCTTATAGTTGTTGTTGTGTTTAGTGAATAGCCTTGTACTAGACTTGTGTAGGTGGCTTGCTTAATTAGTTAGAGCTAGTGCTTTTGCTTCGCCACCTTTCATACTAACTCGTGGTTAAGTAATTCTTGTAGAAGTTTTAATTAGGCTATTCACCCCCCCTCTAGCCTATTTGGACCTTACAGCAGCGTAGCAGAAAGGTAAACACTCATGTTAGCATCTGAAAAGTGCTTGTTTTAGGACACTAAGCTTGTCCATGGGAAACCTTCAAGATGTGTTTTGGTGAAGTGGTTTTCCCTCCAACACCAACTTATGCGTACCCATCTCAGGATGCAACACAATGAGATTTGCAATATTTATGATAAACATATGCATCGACAACCACCCTTTTGAAGTTTTTGTATATAGAAAGAATAAGGGTGTTGAAAATCTCAAATGTGGAGAGGTTGGAGAGACCAATTGAATTGAGAGATGTCTCATATGAGCATGGCTTTAATGAGATGGTTATGGAGTAATTCCCATTCTCATTGATGTCATCTTCATCGCCAATTTGGATATTTAGAATTTCCCTTGGATTGGTGACTCTTGAGTTGGTCTCATCTAGGGCCTCTTTCATAGATGAATGAGTCTCATCTTCAAAGGGAGTTAAAAACTCACCATTTAAAGCTAAGTCAAGGTTGGATTCCTTTAAGGCTTCTTCCTTGTCCATCCATTCTAAACATTCTAGCCACTGTTGTAGCCTCTCTTGGTCATCCTCATGGTCTTCATGACTCCTATGGTTTGGTTGTATTTGTGGATTTCTAGGATCATCATAAGACTAGAAAGAACAATCATAAAAGGGATTTTCAAAGTCAAGAATGGGTTTAGAGATGGGTCCATGATTTATGTCATTTGTGAGCATACAAGGACAGTAGATAGGATTTTCCTTAAGGCTTAGCTCTCCTTCTTTGGCATTGCTTGACATGCCATCCTTGAATTCTTTTCTAGTGGGAATGCGGATGTTTTCTAAGAGATCCCTTCTCGTGAGGATTTGAATTATATTCCCTTGAAGGTCTCTTATGAATCTGGAAGTCTAAACTATCCCTAGAATTAGCACTAAAAAGATCAGGGCTCTCCAAAGGTGGAATTTCTTCTTCCCTTGGAGGATTTTGCGGGATTAATGGTTTAGAACTGATAGCTAAATCTTGGGATTGGAGTGGTTGTGATTTGACTATCAAAACTTCATTTTCTTGTCCAGGAATTGATTCCTTATCTTTTGGTTCAGGGCTGGGCTTGATTTCTTTTTTTTTCTTCAGGAAACTCATCAAAGATGCTAGTGTAAGGGGTGCTTTCAAGGATTTTCTCAAGAATGACTTTCCCCTCATTTATGTTTTCATGCGAGAATGAACTTCCTGAAGCGGTGTCAAGATGTAGAGCAACTTCCTTGTTAAGTCTTAGATAAAAGTGTTCTAAAAGGACATTTTTAGGCAAGGAAAGGGTCAGACCAGAATTAGTAAGGCTCATGAATCTAGCCCAAGCTACTCCTAGTGTCTCCTTCTCTTTTTGTTCAAAGTTAAGAATTTCTCTACGAAGGGCTACTTTTTTAGAAAGATGGAAGAAAGCATGACAAATTTTGTCTCGAAGTTCATCCCAATTTCCATTGACGCCTCTTACGGAATGAGCATACCACTGTTTCACTCTACCCAAAAGGGAGAACGGAAATAATTTCCATTTAAAGGTCTGTTGTGTCATGCCAGCAATTGTTAGGAAAGAACACAACAGATCAAATTCCCTAAGGTGGGTGTAAGGATCTTCATTTTCTAGCCTAGAGAAGGATTGGTACTGAACCATGGCTATAAAACCAGGACGGAGTTCATAGCTAGAAGCTATGATTGGCCTCGATGATTATGGTGGCTCTAAGAACTCACCCTTTGATACAGAGAATTTATGAATAGGCATAGAATCCATATGGTATGGTGGTGATAAAAAGGTGGTAAAAAGAAAAAGAAAAAGAAAAGGATGAACTTTGGCTCGAAACTAGCACAACTACCATTCCCTGGCAACAGCGCCAGAAAGCTTGTTGGGTATTTTAAACACAAACAGAAAAATCCGCAAGCGCACGGATACCGATATAGCTTTCACCCAGGAGTATTCCAAGGTATCGATTTTCCACGGGGAACACGAAGTGCACTAGTTGAGGTTTACATCGCCCAGGGATAACTATATGTTTTTTGTGGGGAGAGAGGAGTTTTCCTAAGAGTTCTATAGATAGATCTAGGAATCAGGGTTTACTTTAGAGTTACTTATTTTGGGACATCAAAACACTAACCACAAAAAGGGATGAGAAGGGGGCTAGGAAGCTTTGACTACGGTCCTACAAACACCAATCCGAACATGGTGGAATATGTCGGCAGTTAGGGCTGTCACTACCCCAGGGCTACCATAACAATCCGCTGGACTGGGTGCAATTCTAGGTAATCGCAAGACTAAGCGCTACGCCTAATCTATTAAATACTACTCTAGCATTGCAAAGACTAGAGCACTTGATTCAAGCAGGAATCTAATAAATAACTTAAAAGTAAATACAAAAATTAAATGAAGAACTTAGGAATTATAAATTGAAGAACCTGGAGATTGCTCAAAGATGAACCGGTTGCTGCAAATGTATAATGTTGAGGAAGATCCGACAGATCTGGCTCCATCTCGGCTCTCTCCTCTTCTCTCTCCCTCTTCTCTAGTTTACAACTCGATGAACTAGAACTAGAACTAGAAGATGCACTAGAAGAACTAGAACTAGAAAATTTAGAGGGACATCTACTTCTTCTACTTGGATGGAGGGATGAAACCCTAGCTTTTGCTCTGGGTGTAGCTAATGAGGCAGAGATGCCTGAGGGAGGGGGTCTGCCTCTGCTTATATAGCCTAGTGGGGTGAACCGCAGCCCTTAGATCAAACCAACTTGAAACAACGACATAGATTGGACCTCAAAGATGGTGGAAGGCCGTGAGACGAAGCGTGCTGATAGGTGGGCCTGGAGCAGGCCGGTCGGCCTTGCATGTGGGGCCGGATGGCCTAGGTTAATGCTAGGTGGGCCACTCTTTTGTTGGGCCGATAGATCTCTTCGTTAGCTTTCCAAAAAGTCCTAGATCACTAAAAACGGAGTCCGGATGAAGGAGATATGCCCAATTTACTCCGGACTACTCTAGAAGCTCATTTGCAATCTTCTAGAAGGCGTAACTTTATCGTCTGGACTCCGATTTGGGTGAACCAAAACTCTATTTCATGTGTCTCGACGAGCTCTTTACAATGGTGTACTCCAATTCATCACTTGAGATACTTCTATTTAGTGATTCTGGTCTTTTTCTAGTTTAACCCCTGTAAAACATAGATTCACCAAAACTCGTGAAACTCGTTAGTTTCAACCCCTACACTATGCTTGGTAGTTCATTTCATGCTATTTCATGCAATGGTTGATAGTTAAAAATAAGCATTAGTGACCATCAACAGTGCACCTGATCTATCAGGCGATATCGTCATGTAGCTCTACACTGTATCCAGACATGGGGGATTACAAAGGGCGAACAAGGCTGTCACCACCTACTGCCTACTCCTCAACTATGGGATATGAGGCAAACAAAGGTAACATGTAGCTTAGACACCATGTCTACGCTAACCATTACTACTCTAGCGTTGGCTAGGAACTACCATCTTTATCAAGAGTCCTCTACTAGAGCACCCATCACAAGGACGGACAATGAACCCACAAGTAAGTAGTAACAAAAGATAACTTGACTTATGGAATCAAATCAAAAGATGAACATGAACTTCTTACTCCAATTAGTAAGATGATCGTAGAGGTACAAGCGTAGAGGTACCCGACAAGTTTGGCACTCCGTCCACCAGAGGTACAAGGCTTGCCAAGCACTCGAGGTAGAAGCTATCGTTGCTCCACTCTTTTGTCTAACTCTTTTGCTCTCTCACTCCCTACTCTAGTCTAGCTAGAAGCTAATGGAATGTGTGTAGCCCTTCTTCTTCTCAAGTGTGTATGATGCTTTTGAATGTGCAGTGGAGCCCTTCTTATATAGTGTGGGAGGAGGTCGGTTTAGTGTTATTCTTGGAAGGCACCACATGCAACCGCCTCCCCCAGCATTGAATGCATCGCTAGAGCAAGGTGGGCCCGGGCGGCACTGGGGGCGGTGCGCCCGCACCCTAGGTGCAGTCACACCCTAGGCCAGCCCATTGGCCACCGCCTTGCTCTAGTGGGCTACTGGCTAGGCTTGGAGGGTTCCCACGTCGGTGTTCTCAGTCCAATTACAAAGTTGAGTGGTCTTTTGTATTTGTTCTGCATGCATATGTCTTCTAGAAAATGTATTTTGTTGTTCTTTGTGTTTGTGCCTGCAAAACACATTTGTACCAAAACTTGTGGAAATGTTAGTTGTAAAGCCCTATGTCTAAGTTTTGGTAGTCATATTTCCTTTATTATATTCAAATGTTAGCGATATAAATGTGCGTTAAGAACCGCCAACAAGCTCCCCCACACTTAGCCTTTTGCTCATCCTCAAGTAAAGTTCTAAGTACTAAGCGGGTTCATCTCCTTGATTTGAAAAGATCTGCATACAAGTTATTTCAAGCTTCACCTTAACCTGTGAACTTCCATGTGTCTACCAAAGTATCATGGGTAATTGAAAAATGGAATAGCTTAGATTCAAATCTTCTTACTGCCATCATGCTCAGAAACTTGGGTTTTGTATGATTTTGAAGACTTCCATGTGACCCCTATTGAGAGTCATTTCATGCTCACGTTTAATAACTTTCAGGTGGTTAGATGAGCAAGCGCCTTCTTCTTCTCCTTGGTGCCACCTTTAGGCATGTTTGAACGTGTGTTGGCATTTCTTAACGCAATCACCAAGTAAGGAGGTTTTAAGTCCTTTCTAAGCCCTTTTCAAGATAAATGCTTAGGTGGTGTTATTGGACCTATTTCATGTGTCTCACATCAATATCCATCTGTATTGGTCATTGAAAAAGTTTCATGAAGTTTGGAATCAAAAAGTCATATGAAATGATAGGTTTTGTCCTTGCTGGAATGGCCTTATTAAGTGAATGAGAACATGTGTCATCAACCAAACCTTGCAACCTTGCCCAAATGACTCTAGATGAACTCTATAACAAAGTCATGAAAGGTTCATGTTGAGCAAATACCAAGAGGATGCCTCAATTGGCCTAAAACCCTAGTTTTAAGTTTATCGTGATGCTGCTTTGACCAACGTGGAACTGTAGATTATATTCAAGATATGAGGTGTGATCTTTAAGCAAAGTTGAAGATTAGGATGTGTACAACAAATGTTATTTTTGGACCAAGTCATGTTTCAACCTCTAAGTGGTTCAGACAGTGGACACAAGATAGGAAATAATGTTGATTCCTCCAGGCTCCAAATATTTCTAAGTCCCTGAAATAACAGCAGCGAGTTAACTCCTTTGCCACATTTTATCTTCCAAACTCATATGGTGGCTCAATTGGGTTCCTTAATATGAGTTGAAGTACCTTTTGTGGTGGAAACAACGAAACAAGTCTCATCAAATTTGGAGTTAATTTGGATCTTCAAAAATAGCTCCCAAAATAGCAAAGGTTTACTTTATCACTTAACTGACGTTGACATGTTGGCATTCAACGTTCTCTAAATTTTGTTAAGTAACTTGAGTTGACCCAAAAGTAAAAGTTGGAGAATACATGATGAAGAAGAGCATACGAAGAGATGGCACCAGTTGGACTTTGTTTTGACCATCAATTTTGGAAGATTGTTAATCGCTGTTAATGCATTGACAATACTAGTTTGGAGCTTAATTAGCTACTAATTTACTATCCTAATGACCATGGTCACTTAATAGAAAATGTAGAGCAGTTTGTGGGCTACAAACTTCATTTTTGGCCCATTCACCAATTCGACCCGCAGCTGGCTCAAATCGGGCCCCACCATGCCCACGTCACTGCCCACCACGTGCTCGATGGAATGACGGCGTGGCGACCATGCATGAATAGTGCCCCCACCAAGATGTCGCATGTCCATGTTGCTCCCTCTCACTTTTGGAAAAGCCCGGTGCCTCCGCCCTCACTCAGCGCTCTCCCACACTCGCCCCTCTTCGCTCTCCCTCACCTCTGCTGCTCTCGACGCGCCCGCCTTGGCCATGGCCACCATTATTGAGTGGCAGAGCTCCACCCTACCACCACTGCTCCCTCTCTTATGCCTCATCCACCTAGCCAACAGCTCTGTAGCATCTTCCCCCTCCGCCCCGCACGCGTGCCAAAACCCTAGCCACCGAACTCGTCGTCCCTGCTCACCTGCTCACCGCAAGCACGCGTGGCCAGAAGGCCGCGAACTGCAGCTGGCCGACCTGTGGGCCAGGCACAGCCATGGCTCAGCCTTGGTAGCCCTTCCTTGCCACCAGAGGTCGACCATCCCACCGGCTAGCAGCTGCCCCAAGCCCGACCTCCCCATCGATCCCCTGCTCTAAGCACATAAGGAAGGAGGACGGAGTAAAATGAATTAGAAGCTCTTTGCTGGGTCCAATTGTGAAATCCATGACTCATTTCAATAGTGTTATTAGGACTTGATTGCTTGGTTTAATTAAGTTTCTTCCAGGGGCCCTGTTGCAAAGTGTTGTCCTATATGGTTTTTTGTTTTTCTTTTGCAGGAAAATGGCTAAAACTTTGAAAATGCATAGTAATTCATAGAAAAATCATAAAATAGCAAATAAGTAGTTTTTGGAATCCTTGTGAAGTTATCTATGCAGTAGATCTATAATATGACATATTTTAGTTTAAAGTTTTTGCTATAAAAATATATTTGTGTAGTTAGGGTTTTAATGCTAGTGTATTTGTCTTTTTCATAACTGTAGATGTAGGGCTCAAAATGAAGTAAAATTTTTATGGAATGCTATGTATGCAATTTTTTATGTGTGGCACAATTTCATGGTCATTGGTTGAGTTATTGATTTATCTTGCTCTTACATGATTTCTTGCATTAGTGTTGACAACTCTAATGCCACCTAAGCCAGGTTGTCATCCTAGCATGACACTAAAGGTGTTGGTACTAAAATATGCAAATGCTCCTCTGAAATAAATATGAAATCTGCAAGCGCACAGATAATACCGATGTAGCATTTTAACCGGGAGTAATCCAGGTATCGTTATTTATATTTTTATCACTGGGAAGGGATGCTAAGGATAATGAGCAATGAGCATCACTACATGTGCTAATGGAGAGCATAACCATGTCTTTATCTATCTTCTCATACAGGGTAAGTGTCACAAGATAAATAATATATGAATAATAATAAAGGATAACTGGTAATCACATAGCCACATATAATGATAAACATCTTAATAGATTACTCTAGATATATAGCACTAGCATGGATTAGGATGAACTATCAGGATAATCCTAAGTTATTCTAACTATAAGGTCAAAGCATACGATGATTAGTGCAATTACACTTGGCAATCATGGCAAGAAAAGGTTATATCTACGCATAGTGATATTACTAAGGAAGATATGGAACATAGTCGTCACTTCCCCATAATAGTTGTGCTCTACCTGCCCTATACTTGGGAGGTGGACTACAAAGGACTCAACAGGACTGTCACTCCCGCGATCTACCACATGATCTGGAATATAGGGTGCAATAGCAGGTAAATACGGTATAGGCACCACGCCTACACAATGTTTACCACTCACCTATGATATCAATGAGCAAGCGCTATACGATCCTATACTTGAATATAAGTCTGATCGAACTATGCCAAGCATACAATCAAAGTAGACTAAGAACAATACAATTGAGAACATAATCAAATATAGCAAAGTCATATACAGTATGATAGAATAGACTAAAGTCATATTCATACAAATGATGAACTAGATAAATAATATAAGAACAAATACAAAAGTAGGAGAGAATTACCAAGTATTCTCTTGACAGATTCAGAAATCAAGTAATGCTTGGCTCCTTCTAGTTCTAATCCTATGTAGCGATGCTAAACTAGAGATCTAATTGAGATGGTGACTCTAGGTCTTCTCTGAATGGAATGAGATTAATGAATTGAATAATGAATTAGGGTTTCTCCTGGGGCTAGGGGCCTTGCTTATATAGCCCTCTAGGAAGCACCACAGCCCTTGGATCAAACCGACCTTGATGAACGATTATTATTGATCCTCAAAGGTGGTGGAGGCATGATCCACAAGGTTGGCTCTGATTGGCCACCTAGGTGGGGCGGGCGCCTAGGCCCAGGGGCGGCCGCCCCTGTTGCCTGGCCTCCGGGCCCTCCCTTCTAGGGGAATATCTTCTTGAGTCTTCTAGAATATTCTTTTTCATAGTATGGTCGGTCTCTCTCTATGTAAATCTGACATGTGGTCCTCCTTTGGTTCTTTCCTGCTAACCCCCTACAGAAATAGATATTCACCAAAACTCGTGGAATTCTATCAGTGTAACCCCTATATCTAGATAGTATTTATACTTAGATCATTTCTCATGCTATGTTAATGGTTAAAAATGATACTTATCTACCGTCAACAATTAGCATTTTGTATTTTTGTTGACGTTAATTAACTCCAATTTTAAGCCATCAACTAACCCATGGAAAGGTCTGAAATAATGTGTAAAGTAGTGTTATAGGGGTTTATTCTAATAAGTTCCACGAGTTGTGTTGTTCTCACTTGTTTTGTAGGATATGTAGTATTTCATCATATAAAAGTATCTCAAGTGAAGAATCTGAGCACACCATTGCGAAGAGCTTGTCGAGACGATCGAGACGGACATATCATTTGCCATATTTGGAGCACTGGAAAGAAAGTCCTTGATGGGTACAATTTGGAAGACTCTAGAAGATCCTAGAACCATCATCATCACAAGACCAGTGACTAAACTAACAAGATTCCATAGCTTTGTGAAATAATCTTTTCTAAGGATTTATCCAGAAGCTGAGGAAGGAAGGAATCCACCCAAGACACGACTCATTACACGAACGGATTGGAAAGTGGCACTAGAATGATGTAGAAGACACCAGAAGGCACGAGAACGAAGCAGAGGACCAGTGGCTGCCGGTGGGGCCGGCCGACCCCACATGTTAGGCTAGTCGGCCTGGTCCCACCTCCCAGAGAGATCCCCTTCGCGTGGTGGCCTCCAATCGATCTCTACGACGCATCTTGACCATTGTTTCATGTCAGTTTGATCCAAGAGCTGTGGTTCATCCCCCTGGGCTATATAAGCAAAGGCAGACCCCCTCAATGAATCATCTCATAATCAATCCATCATTGTTTAGTTCAGGGTAGTCCCTCGAAAGGATAACCTAGAGCTCCACCAGCTAGGGCACAGCTAGAATATAAGAATAGGACTTAGAGGAGGCAAGCAACACTTGGATTCTGGATCTAGTCACGAGAAGGCTAGGTATAACCTTGTACTTCTCTCTTGTATTCAACATTATTAATCTATTTGTATTATTTTTCTTCTAGTTCATTGTGTTCATCTTCTAGTTCATCTACTTGTTCTTCTAGTTCATCTTGTTTATCTTATAGTTTATCATATTCTTGTCTAGTTCATCGTTCTAGTTCATCGTTCTAGTTCATCTAGTCCATCGTCTTCTTGTCTAGTTCGTGTTGATCCTCTAGTTCTTGTTCTAGTTTGTGTATGAGTCAAATACTTGATAGGACTTGGTATAATTCTAGATTCATAATTATAATGTTTATTGCCTATGTTGATTATATGTTTAGTATAGTTGGAGTAGTTTTGTGTTTATAGTCTTATTCGTATAGCGCTCATTCCGATGATCATGGGGTGGGTGGTAGAAGTTGTGTAAGCATGGTGCTTAGACAATATCTATCTGCGAGTGCTCCCTATGTTCCGGGCCATGTGGTATATCGCGAAGGTGACTATTATATCTTTGTTGAGTCCTCTGTAGTCCACTCCCCGAATATAGGATTAGTAAGGCTGAGTTGCGGGGTAATATCTTGCTCTGTTCTTGATCCACCTTAGCAATGTCTCTTGAGTATAAATATGAGGTTACCTTTGACCATGATTGCTAAATGTAATTGCACTAATTGATGTAGCTCAATGACCTATAGTTAGAATAATCTTAGGAGTTAGTCTCTATTTTTTAGTTCTTTCTAGAGTCATACCAAAGCAGGAAAATGCTAGGTGGAACCCCTTTTTGAATTACCATGATCTGTTATTAATTATCCTTTATTATGATAGATCCCTGTTTTGAGATTGATCTAGTGGAACTCTTATTACAAGTGTAAGATATAGCATTTAATCCTTATACCTTCAAGTGCCTTCCCAGTGGTAGAATTATAAATTACGATACCTGAAACTTTCCTAGGTGAAATGCTACAACAGGTGTATTTTATCTGTGCGCTTGCGGATAACCTTTATTCATATTTTATAAGTGTTATGATCATAACTACAACCACATCTTTTGGTATTGTGTTAGGGATGACAACCTGGCTTAAGCAATGCTAAGAGATGTCCCGAATATTTCTAATGCCTTTGCTAAGGAAGGGTTTGACCTACCTTATTTGTAATCGTGTTAGAGATGTCAACAATTTTGCATAGAGGTTGCTATGCTTATTCAAATGGCTTGAAATTTGTACAATAGAATACTAAGTGTATGTAAAAGCTACTGTATTTTTTGTAGATTTTATTGTGCACTTTTTGGTATATGTTCTTTAATTCACCTTATTATCTAAATAAATTAAGAAAATATATTAAAATAAATTATTTAGTGACGAGCACTATGCTTTCTAGTGTTCATTTAACATGTAATTTATGATGGTTATATTGGTTGTGGCCAAATGTATGTTTGGAATATAAGTTAATATTTATTTCTTGCTATTGATGGTTTCTGGACAGTTCTAGGAGCTTTATAAATAACACCATGTAAATGAAGTTTTCTGAGAAACATGTTTATAACAAAGTGTAGATAATTCATGTATCTAGTTGCCGTCAAAATTTGGTGACATTTGGCCTTTGTGGTTTGTGAGTTATGCCTGTTTCAAGTTGGACTTCAGAAATGGTTGTTCTCTGAAATCTCTAGACCAGATTCTCTACATATGCATGTTTGACTTGGTTAACTTGAGAATCATGCTAATATGATTAAAGATGAATTGTAGACAATTTCATAGATTTTCAATGTCTTGCTGCATGGCTATTGGATTTGTATAACTTTAGTTATTATCCAAACATGCAGCTGTTGTTTGCAGTCTAGAAATAGACAGATGCTAGTTGTGGTTGTTTACTCCATGTGTTGCTAAGTGTGGCTTATGTCCTTGATGATGGTCAGGTTAAGATACTTGTGATCTTATTAAACTTGTGTCATGCTTGATGTGCTTGCCCTCTATAATTGGTTGGGTGATGTTAGTTAAATAGCTATTGGTGTCTATGTCTTGCATAATCTCGTGTTTGTCTTGAATGCTTATGTGATGCATCTTGTGTTACCATTCATCATATTTATACACATGCATCTTGCATCTCATTTAGGTACGCTAGATGAACCACGTGAAGGATGTGATGGTGGAGCCAGACCCCAAAGATGGTGTTTGGTGAACCTATCCTGAAGATGAAAGGACTAATCAAGTGTCGGGATGGGAGATGCTCGCCAAGCGAGTGTCATCTGACCAACACTAACCTAAGTGTTAGATCCTAGGCAAGCCCCAAAGCATTCTAAGCCTCCTACTTTATAAAAGCAATTGACTATATATATGTTATATATGTATTATTGCATTAAGTTATAGGAGTTGATTGAAAACACTTGCTGCATAATATCCTTTCCTTGTCCAGTAAATATGCCAAGAATCCTATTTTGGTTTAGGATCGAAAGTATTGCTTAGCCATACTTAGACCGGTAGAAGTCAGGTGATTCCTGTCGCCTGCGAGCTATAGGTGGATACTTGATCATGGGTGGCTATATTTGCTAGCTTGGGAAATAACCATATGTGGATGAATGAATGGAGACCGGACAGAATGTTAGGCAGCAAGGCATGGGTCTTGTGTGCTTGTAGTTTCCATCTGTGTCAATTAAGGACCATACCATTGTTGGCCCTCAGTCTTTTTGAATGCATGCCTCACATTTAGTTGGTCGGTTAACTCTTTCTGACCATGAAGCCTAGTAGCTCTATTCAGACCGGTGACCGAGATGCTATGCAGAACACCTCGGGTCAGTTGACCGTGGGCAACAATGCACTGACAACCCCGAAGTACAGTGGGCAGGCATGACTTGAGCGACCTGGCACTTGAACAACCCTAGGTGTAGAGGGTTCATGGCGGTCCCGCAGCTATCTGAATAGTACCAATGGTGACCTAAAGCTCACTAGGCTAGTGAGTGTGGTTTGTGTGAGGAATAAATCACCAGCTGGTTAGTAATTAATTTGAATCACCATCGCTCCTAGACAGTGAGCAACTAGACTGAGTTACTTCAGCGTAGTAATGTTACAATTTAACTTGTTTATGGTTATGATGATGAAAAGCCAAATACGATATGGATATTATTGATTGCTATCATACTCAAGTGATTGCTCTAGTACAAGTGCTAATCTAGATGACATGTTTAATAATAATGGTAACCTGATGCTAAAGAATTTAAATATGTTCTAGTATCACTTAAGCTTTTATGCAAAATATTGTCAAGCTAGATCCACTGATAAAGCCTTGCATACTCCTTGGTGTCACTTTATTTCTGGCTTGGCGGGTAAGTCTAGCTGAGTACATTCTCGTACTCAGGGTTTATTCCCACTTATTGCAGGTTGTGAGGTATCATGGCTACTGCAAGAATTGGATGGCTCCTGCCATAGTGGCGGAGTGTGATCATGCGTATGATCCTTCTGAATTATCTTATCTCTAATGCTTTTGTTGGAAGTTGACCTTGGTACTGGCATGTATTTGAAATAAGGGTGATGTTTTTTTCAAACTACTTTGCATCTGCTACTTTTAAACTCGAGTTGTAATACTTATGTTGAACTCCAATTTATGTTGAACTACTTGTGAAATGGATGTAACATATGACTTGTTATGTTGAATCACTATGATCTTGGCTTGTATGTTGGTTAGTTTGAAATCCCTCGTGATTTCACTAGACTACCGGAGTTATAGGAGCTTAAGTACGGGAATTTAATTGCTCTAGCGATTGTTTTTGTACTTGTATTCTTATAATTTGGGCGGTTCCATTACAAACATATCATGATCATAATCCACAAACTATATGCTAGTTCATAAGTCATGAATATAACATGTTGACAACTATACTCTAGTTCATATGCATTGCTATATAGTAAATATGAGAACATGACTAAGGAAGAAATCTTCATATTGTTCATATCAAGATGTCACTCTTTTCTTCCAAGGAGCCAAGCCCTCCTTGATAGCTCTAGCCTTGCTCTTAAGTACTAACACTAAAACTATGAAAAAGAATACAAGAGAGATAGTGAGGTAGAGGCTTCAAATGGTGTGTGTTTTGGAAGAGAGCCCTAGGCCTTGATTTATAGTGGAGTGATAACGGTTTGGCGCTGGTAAATATGGAAACCGCAGGGAACTGCATCCATACACTGCCATGCAACCGCCAGAGCGAGGTGGGCCCGAGAGGCAGCACTGGGGGTACAGGCGCACCTAGGGTGCAGACGCACCCTGGCTGGCCTCGCTCGCCACCATCTCGCTCTGGTGAGTTTTGGGCTGGGCTTGGTCCTTCTCCATGACAGTGCTTTGGTCTAGGTAAATGTGTAGGTGGGCTTTCCTCCGTCTCTCTTGTTTGCGCATTTCTGAAAATGTACCTTCTATTGTGACAGTTCATTTCTCTATTGGGAGGTATAATGATCATGTGGAGTGTGATGTGGTGCCTATGCAAGCATGCCAACTGCTGCTAGGAAGGCCATGGTTATATGATCGTGATGTTCAGATTTTTAGAAGAACCAACAAGCTAGCTTTCATGTACAAAGGAGAGTGAATTTCTTTGCTTCCTTTGACACTAGAGGAGACTTTGAAGGACGATCTAAAAAGAAAATAGCGAGAGAGCGGGAACCACTTGCGAGTGACCCACAAAAATAGTGAGAAATGAACTGTCAAAGAACCATGACAATGGGAAAAGAGGGATTAGTTATGATGGCTAGGAAGGGGGTTTATGTAACACCCGTGTTTTTGCAGCATGTTAAAAACCACTAAAAATTTGAACTTTTAAAATTTACAACAAACTAAAACCTGATTAGTTTATTTCCTACAAAACCATTTTGAAAATCTATTTCCAAAACCCTGCATAAAAAATCCACCATATGCATTTGTGTGTCGCGTAGAATTTAATTGTAGCGCTAGGGATATATTTTATAGGATTAGAAAATCGCTCCGCATTTAAATTCCATTGTCTGCACTTTGGTCGATTGAATGCTTGCGTGTATGTTTGATATGGTTGGATGATTGCTTGCTTGACTGCTTGTGTATGTATGATATGGTTGGATGATTGCTTGCTTGACTGCTTGTGTGATTGTTTTTCTGGAATTTATCTGCAGCACCACAATGACTTCCCTTAATCACCATTTGCATTCCTGAATTATTTAAAACCTCTTCTTTATATTACAGAGGTAGATAATACATCATAGATATAGATAATATTTTATTCTCTTCTTGATTATAATAGACATCGCATTGATAAATTATAAGTTTAATGATTCTTCCTAATATTCCCTTCTTAGTTTACCTTAGTTAATTTCTATACATATGAAATCATTGCTTCTTAATTCTATCATAGTTATAAAGTAATATATCATATTAAATACATAGTTACATTTTCGTAAATATATAGTACTATATCATAATTACAATATATTTATATTACATTTCTTTTTCTAGAAAATACATCATCTATCTATAATACATATAGGAATATATATATTTATTTGTACATGCTTTTCTGGGAACAAAACGTATTCTGTGTACATGGGCCGTAGGCCTCCCCTCTGGACCTCTCCCTTCCGTGCTGCCCATCACGACAGCAGCTTGGCTCGGCCCAAGCCGCAGCGTGTGCATGCGTCTGCGCCGCATCGTCGTCACCCTGTGGAAAAATGAGTCTTTTCCGTGTACGTCGTTACAAAAATTTGCAATTTCTTCTGTGCCACTAAAAAAGTTTAGTGGACTTCAGCGCCATTGCTCTAAACTTTTTTTTGCCTTCCATGCCACTACCGTCATATTAGTCTCTAACGGTGTCAAGTATAGGTGTGAAAAGTCGAAAATACCCTTAGGTCTAAATATGTTATTATTTTTTTAGCATCTTAACGACTTCAAATGAAAAAACTCAAAACTAGAAAGTTGTAGATCTTGTCAAGGTCTACAATTTTCATATAAAAATTATCTTCATTTAATTCTACAAAAAAAGATATGATTTGATATGATTAATATGTCTTAGAAAAATAATATATATTTTTTGCGAAATTAAATAAAGATAATTCTTATATGAAAATTGTAGATCTCGACGAGACCTACAACTTTCTAGTTTTGAGTTTTTTTATTTGAAGTCGTTAAGATGCTAAAAAATAATAGCATATTTAGATCTAAGGGTATTTTTGACTTTTCACGCCTGCTGTTTGACACCGTTAGAGCCCAGTCCAACGGCAGTGGCATGGAGGACAAAAAAAAGTTTAGAGCAGTGGCGCTGAAGTCCACCAAACTTTTTCAGTGATGCAGAAGAAATTACGAACTTTTATAATGGCATACACAGAAAAGCCTTGAAAAATATCGGGGACTACACTGTGCAGCACCACCTCTCTTCCCCGTCGTCTGCCGCGGTCAATCTCATCCGCTCCGAGATTTCCGTCGACAGCTCAACCATGGCTGCCGGCAACGCTCCCTTGACCGCCAAGATATTTCCCCACCGAAACCGACCTACTCCAGCTATAAATAGCTGCCATGGCTGCCATTGACGAGCACCGAGCTCGAGCACAGCTGAGGATGATGGAGCCGCTGCCGCCCCACGTCTGCCGTGCCGGAGTCGCCAAGGCCGCCGCGACCGAAGCTGTCGTGCCGAGGACATCCCTGTCGAAGCCGCCGCGCTCGCCGTAGCCGCGGACTGCCGAGACCGCCGCCATCCCTGCCTCCAGTTCACCTCGCTAGAGCCGAAGCTCCTGCCCTCGAGCCACCGCTGCTGCCCACGCTGTTGCCCTGCTCTCCCTCCTCTGCTTTCTCTCCCTCCTTTGCCTTGCTCTGTGCCGCCGCAGCAAGCATCGCCGCCCCCCTCACCTTGCTCCGTCGCGCCGCACCACTACTGTCCCGCTCTCTCGCTTACGCCGCCATCGTTGCCAGTGCCACGTGCCCCCACCTCGCCCTGCTCGCTCTCCTTCTCCGCCCACGCCAGCAAGCCACCGCTCGCCGTAGGGACTAGGCCGGTGCAGCCCCGACCTGCTGCCGCTCTCCCTCCCTCTCCTCTCTCTTTCCCTCATCTTCTCGCTCTCTCTTGCTCTGTCTCTAGTTCGCTCGTTGACTATGGGGACAAGGACAGACCGACGAGCGATAGCATCTGAGGGCAGGGTTAAAAAAATCACTCGGTAAACCGCGGTTTACCGCTGTTACCGGCCTAACCGGGCCGGACCGGTTCCGGTCCGGTCCGGTTAGGTATTCCCCAAATTCAAATTTAAAATTTAAAAAAAATGCTGAAAAAATTCCTAAAAATAGTTCATGATTTATAGAAGCCAATGGTGTAAAATTTTTTCAAATTCGAGTTCGTTTAGTATTTATTTATACGTATAGAAGTTTGAAAAAAAAGAAAAAAAATCCCGATCCTGACCCGTTAAGGCCCCCAAATTCAAATTTAAAATTTGAAAAAAACAAAAAATGCTGTAAAATTCCTAAAAATAGTTCATGATTTATAGAAGCCAATGGTGTAAAAATTTTTCAAATTCGAGTTCGTTTAGTATTTATTTATACGTATAGAAGTTTGAAAAAAAAAAGAAAAAAGAAAATTCCAAACTCAAACCGAGCGGTTACCGCTCCAAACCGCCCGGTAACCGGTGACAAACCGAACCGAAGGCGTGTTTGAATTCAAATTCAAATTCGACCGGTTACCGACCGGTTACCGGTAAACCGGACCGGTAAACCGGAACCGGAGGCCGGCGGTTTGGGGTGACCGGTCGGTTAAAAAAAACCCTGTCTGAGGGCACCTACACAGGGTTAAAAAAACCGCTTGGTAAACCGCGGTTTACCACGGTTACCGGCCTAACCGGGCCGGACCGGTTCCGGTCTGGTCCGGTTAGGTATTCTCCAAATTCAAATTTAAAATTTGAAAAAAAAATGCTAAAAAAATTCCTAAAAATAGTTCATGATTTATAGAAGCCAATGATGTAAAAATTTTTCAAATTCGAGTTCGTTTAGTATTTATTTATACGTATAGAAGTTTGAAAAAAAAAAGAAAAAAAAATCCCGGTCCCGGCCCGTTAAGGCCCCCAAATTCAAATTTAAAATTTGAAAACAAAAATGCTGAAAAAATTCCTAAAAATAGTTCATGATTTATATAAGCCAATGGTGTAAAAATTTTTCAAATTCGAGTTCGTTTAGTATTTATTTATACGTATAGAAGTTTAAAAAAAAGAAAAAAGAAAATTCCAAACTCAAACCGAGCGGTAAACCGCTTAAACCGAGCGGTTACCGCTCCAAACCGCCCGGTAAACCGGTGACAAACTGAACCGAAGGCGTGTTTGAATTCAAATTCAAATTCGATCGGTTACCGACCGGTTACCGGTAAACCGGACCGGTAAACCGGAACCGGAGGCCGGCGGTTTGGGGTGACCGGTCGGTAAAAAAACCCTGCACCTACACTGCAGGCATACACATGCGTACAACCTCAGGTACACATTGGACTCCACGTTAACAAAGAAAAAATAAAACTAATATTCTCTCTCTAGGACCATTGTCACCCTGTAATTTCACCCTGCTACTAGATAGCAAAAAGAGCAGGCATGCAGCAGACCTTTTCTCCTTTTTTTCCTCCCTGAGACCACCACCATTCGGCCACAACGCGCTCTCTAGTGTTCTCCTCCAGGGTTAAAAAAACTGCTCGGTAAACCGCGGTTTATCGCGGTTACCGACCTAACCGGGCCGGACCGGTTCCGGTCCGGTCCGGTTAGGTATTCCCCAAATTCAAATTTAAAATTTGAAAAAAAAAATGCTGAAAAAATTCCTAAAAATAGTTCATGATTTATAGAAGCCAATGGTGTAAAAATTTTTCAAATTCGAGTTCGTTTAGTATTTATTTATACATATAGAAGTTTGAAAAAAAAGAAAAAAAATCTCGGTCCTGCCCCGTTAAGGCCCCCAAATTCAAATTTAAAATTTGAAAAAAAAAACAAAAAATGCTAAAAAAATTCCTAAAAATAGTTCATAATTTATAAAAGCCAATGGTGTAAAAATTTTTCAAATTCGAGTTCGTTTAGTATTTATTTATACGTATAGAAGTTTGAAAAAAAAAAGAAAAAAGAAAATTCCAAACTCAAACCGAGCGGTAAACCGCTCAAACCGAGCGGTTGCCGCTCCAAACCGCCCGGTAAACCGGTGACAAACCGAACCGAAGGCGCGTTTGAATTCAAATTTAAATTCGACCGGTTACCGACTGGTTACCGGTAAACCGGAACCGGAGGCCGGCGGTTTGGGGTGACCAGTCGGTAAAAAAAACCCTGTTCTCCTCTACTTTTTGTCTGACAGGGCTACTAGCTCTTCTACAAGATAACACAAGCGTCTGTAAGACCACAAGAGGAAGTGACGAGGAGCATTGATGCCGACATGGAGGCTAGGGCAGTACGCCACCCTGGCGTGTTGAAGAAGCCCTGAAGCCGCTCAACCACGTCACGTGAACCAGCTCAACCACGTCACGTGAACCAACAGGAGGAGGCCATCTCACCCTTGGGGGTCCACATGGCGGTGCCCCCTCCTCTCTCCTTTGGGTGGACCAGGTTCACGTGAATGTGAGATACACAGGTGATTAGTCCACAAGCAATGGTGTCATGAAGGAGGCTATTGCACATGAGACATGACATGGAGTCATGTGACCAAGGTGGAGAAGATCAAGATGAGGCTTGGCTTGATGAACCGGTTGCCAGGGTGAAGGACAAGTTGTGATGGCTTGGCGCCGAAGGACCGAGGCAATGGTGTAGATCAAGTGAGGTCAAGATCGATGAACCAATACGGTCACGTGATGATATGAAGTGGATCATATCATTTGTGATATGGTTGGTGCATGTGTTGCATCAACGTCGAAAGAGATGGAGTGGAATGCGCAAGGCAAAGGTATAACCTAGGGCATTTCCATTTCACCGATCATAGGTGTGTAGAGAAGTTTATGACCGGGTTTAGGATAGATGGCCGTACTATCAAGGGGGGCAAACTTGTTTGCATATCGGTCATCTAGTGCCACTTGAGCGATCTAACTTTGCATACGTGTTAGGATCGAGTGGCGAGGCAAGTTGAGTACCTAACCCTTTGAAAATGTTTGTGAAAAGCTAACACATATGCACATGGTGGTGTACACATGGTGGTGTTGGCACATTTGCAAAGGAGAAGGTGTTGGAGTTGGTGTTGATCAACTTAGAGAAGAGAGAAATGTTTTTCGGTGTTCTTCGGACACTAGGATGGCTCTTAGAGTGGAATACTGCTTTGATCCATTGTGAATTGGATCTAGTGCTTTAGTGGGTTGTGTAGCCCTCTGAGTAAGCTTTCCAAAATGTCCAAGATCATCGAAATCGGAGTTCGGAGCTAAGAGATATCGCCGTTTTACCGAAGGGTGGTCTGTGACCGGACTCGTGACCACCGCATCCGGTCAGTTTCAACCACCACGTCCGGTCAGCTGCGACCACCGTGTTCGGTCAGTGTTTTTCGTGGGCAAAAATGACCGGACGCTGCAGCGAGTCCGGTCAGTGATGACCGGACGCGTCCAGTCACTTCGGGAGCTTGCTGGAACCTCTCTCTTCGCTGTTTCGCTGCGACCACCACGTCCGGTCCCGTTAGTGACCATCGCGTCCGGTCAAAACAAGTTTGTACGCGCGAAAACTTGTTGTTGGAGTACGCTACTGACCACCGCGTCCGGTCAGTTTTGACCACCGCGTCCGGTCATCCCGAAAAGGACCCAGTGAAGGGGTAACGGCTCTATTTGACCGTGGGGTTATAAATAGATGCCTTGGCCGGCCGTGGCCGGTAGCTGAGCACACTTTGGCCTTGGTGGCTTATGTGGTAGTGCTTGGAAGCCCTTTAACTCACTTATGCTTGATAGTGTTCATCGGATCGAGTGAGAGAGCGATTCTAGTGCGTTGCATCGAGAGGATTGCATTGAGTGGCACTAGGTGATCGTGTTGCAAGCCGGTGGTGCTTGTTACTCTTGGAGGTTGCCACCTCCTAGATGGCTTGGTGGCTTGCGACTCCGTTGAACCACGCATGGAGATTGTGCGTGGCTCCGGAGGAGAATTTGTGAGGGGGATTGTGCTCACCCCGCGGGGATCGCGAAGAGCAACTCTAGTAAAGCTCGTGGTTTGGAGGATCCCCATCTTAAGAGTGGATGTGCGGCACCCGCTGAGGGTTTGACTCTTGATAGTCAATTAGCTCGTGATCTATCAAGTGGGTGTATCGCCACAACGGGGACTAGCTTGGTGGCAACCAAGTGAACCTCGGTGAAAAACCGCCGTGTCAACATTATGTACATCTTCTCGGTGGTTTGCTTTCGATTCACAAGCTTGTATTTACATTCATATACTTATGCTTGTGTAGTTGCTCTTGTAACTAGTTTCCTTGTGTAGTTAGCTAGTTACCTTCTTGCTTGTGTAGCATAGAAATAGCTCCCGTTGCGTGGCTAATTTGGTTTGTGTAACCTTATTAGTCATATTGCTTAGTTTGTGTAGCTAAGTATTTTGCGCTCTCTAGTTTGGCATTAGTTGCCTTGCTATTGAGCATTGCTAGTGAGCATAGGTGGCTTCGTGCTTTTGCTTACTAGAATTATGTAGGAGCTCCCCGGCTTTGCTAAAGTACTAGTGCATAGGTTTGTGTGACCTTGCTCTAGAATTGTTTAGGAGAGCTATTGATAAGGAAAGCACCTTAGTTACATAATTAGGATCTTTGTGAGGTGCTTGTGAACTTAGATAGAGGGGTGTAGTCTTGGCTAGACCGATAGTTTTAATTCCGCATTTGTTTCGGTTTGCCGACGCGATTATTTTTAGAAAGGACTATTCACCCCCCCTCTAGTCTGCTATCTCGACCCTTCAATTGGTATCGGAGCCCGGTCTCTCATTTGGGGTCTTCACCGACCCAAGAGGATGGCAGAATATGGACTAGATGTTGATTGTCCTCACATGTTTGATGGCACACACTTTGCACTATGGAAAAATTGGATGATATACAATTTTAAGTTTATTTGCCCTCAAATGTGGTGGATGGTAGATGTAGGCTTTTCTCATGTGTTGAATGAAGATAATCTAACTCAAGCACAAGAGAAATGCCTAGATCTTGACATCCAAGCTACTAACATCATGTATAGATCTTTGGATGATAGCATCTTTGGTAAGATCATGGACCTCAAATCCGCTCATGAGATATGGGCCTATCTCAATGAAAAATATGGAGCTATCACCGATGATGACGATGATGTCAAGGAGGTTGCACATGATGATGTTGAGCATGACCACAACACGGTGGTTGTGGAGGATTGCTCCACCTCATGGTCAAGTGATGATGATGATCGATCTACCACAAGTTCACTTGACAAGGATGGTGATGATGCATCAAGTGTTGCAAGTGATGTTTCTACCCCAAGCACACTTGATGGTGACAACGTTGGTTCATGCTCAGGCCTTGAAGATGCTACTACAAGCCCATCCACTACATCACATTGCTTCATGTCACTAGGTGACACAAAGGTATCAAATGATAATGTGATTGATCATGTTGATTCATATGATGAGCTTGTTAGTAGACTTGCTAGCATGAACATGTCTTTAGAAAATGAGAAAGCTAAAACCATGAAATTGGAAAATGAAAACTCATTTCTAAAAACCACATGTGAACAACAAAAGCATCTACTTTATGTTACTACTTGTTCACATGAGGAGCTAAAATTGGCTCATGAGGAACTTAGTGTTGCTCATGATAATTTGGTAAAAGAACATGCTTCTCTCTTTAAGATGTTATTAAAGAAAATTAAAATTAATGAGAGCTCATCACATGGATCAAATGATCAATTGCAAAATGTGACTAACCCATGTGATGTAGAGAGAAAGCATGTATCCACCTCTTGTGATGACTTATTAGATATGCCATGTTCTTCACATATATATGCTTGTTCTACTTCTATGTCTTGTGAGACTAACCTTTTGAAGGAGAACAATGAGCTCAAAAATGAAGTGAAGAATTTGAGCAACAAGTTAGATAGGTGCTATAACTCAAAAGTCACCTTTGAGCACATGTTGAACAACAAAAGAAGCTACGGTGACATGAGCGGCATTGGCTTCAACAAGAGCAATATCAAAGGCAAAAGATGGGGGAAGAGAAGATATGAAAGAGAGATGAAGAAGCAAGAACAAGAGAAGCTCTCTCATTTTATGTGCTTTAAATGCCATAAAATGGGACATCTTGCAATTGGTTGCCCTAATGAAGAAAAGCTCAAGCTGAAGAAAGAAGAAGAGAGGCTCAAGCATGTCAAGTGCTTCAAGTGTCGCACTTGGGGTCATCTCACCTCAACGTGCCCAACCAAGAAACTAGTGAAGCAACAAAAAGAGTCTCAACCAAAGCCACAAGTTGAGCAAGAAACCACACCCCAATCTCAAGTCAAGATCAACCATAAGGATGATGATGGTGACTTGATGAAGAAGAAGAAGAAAATAAGAAGGGGTGGAAGAGGAAGGCATCCAATGCAAATCCAAGATGCCAAGATGATGAGCAAGATTCAAGATAAGAAGAGAGATTTGGCTCACATCAAGTGCTTCAAGTGTGAAGATATGGGACACTTTGCCTTGGGGTGTCCTACCAAGCTTGAGATGAAGGCTCAAGCAACTCATGAGAGGCAAGGCAATGAAAAGCATCACATGAGCAATGAAGAAAAGGCTCAATTAAAGAGAAGATGTTATTCATGCCGGGAAAGGGGACACATGGCACATTCATGTCCCCTAGGTAACATTTCTAAGCATATTTCAATTGATGATACTAATGTGCTTAGAAAGGATGTAAATGGTACCTCTATTGTTGCTATTGCAAAACATCCTGCTATTCATACTAAGGCAATGCCTAAGTATGTTGCACTTAACTTGAGAGGACCCAAACTTGTTTGGGTACCATCAAAGAGTGGATGATTGTTTGTAGGTACCATCGGCATTGGAGGCTTGATTCAATTGGTTTCATTTTGTTCATCATATATTGAGTCAAGTTATGAAGCTCAATGCATATCCAATCCCAATGCCAAGTCAAAATAAGTGAAGTCTAAGTGCTACAACATACAAGTGCAATGTTAAAGATTGTGGTGATTTATTGGATATATTTGATGGCTTGCAAATATTCAAGTTGAAAGCTTGCTATTGGATGATCATGAGCTAACCAAGGTATATCTCTTGTTAATCATTTCACTTGGGTGCATATGAGTTGATTGAATTGGATATATATATATGCAATGTTGCCTGCTATGAGATGTTTGAATGGATTAAATGCTTAAGTAATCAAGTTTGAATTGATTTGTGTTGGATAAATTCATGAGATGACATTTAGTAAGTGGATTGGATGGATATATGTCTTGTGAAAGTATTCAAACAAGTTAGTTTCAAGTTTGATTCATATTTGATGAAGTATTGCTCAATGTATTGAAATCTGTCCAAAGTTGAAAATCTGAGCTAGCAGTGATCAAGTCTGAGTTTGGATGATCAAATCTACTTGGATTGGCATGAATTTTGGTATGCATGCTCTAGATTTATGTTATAAGATGCTGTACAAATTTCATGAGAATTGGATAAATGATGCTTTAGCTTTAGAGTACATCTTGTCAGCTATAGTACAGCAGTTTTCAGCATGTAGCAGTGGTGGAAGATTTGAAATCTGGTAGCAATTTAGTTGTCAAATGAATCTCAAATTTTTACAGCTGCTAGATGACTTAGTGAATCACATATCCACCAAATTTTATGGCATTTGGATCTGTACATTGGGAGATATGAATTATTCTTTGAAGGGTACAGAATCTACCAGAAAAGTAACAATTATTGGATTGATCTAGAGTCACTTTAAGTGAAAGGTCCTCAAGTTGGAAACATATTTATAAGTGTTTAAGGCACCTACGTTTGGTTTTGAATTGATCTAGAAGCATGACAAGAAATGAGTACAAGGACATTGATTGTGGAATGTACTTAGTGTACAAATTTGGTACTCAAATTTGAAAATAAAGATCAAACTGAAGATGAAGATGAGGTTCAAGTTCTAGTAATGATTGGAGATCATTTGGTAGAAAGAAAAGGACTTAAAGAATAATTCAAGGTTACTCATCAAGTTAAGTCCATAGATCAATCAATCAAAGGCAATTCAAGTAAGTGTCAAGGATGATTCTTTGGAGAGAGGTCACTTCTCCTTGCTGAGGGGGCTTCCGCCCATGGGTGGGTAAACCGAGCACCGGCTTGGAAGACTAACATGAAAGTGATGAATTCAAGAGACATTTGAGATGCTTAATTGAAGCAATCAATAGGGTTGTTCAAGAAAAGCAAGCAACACCCAAAAGAGAGCTAGTCATAGTTATAAAATTGGTATCATAAATACTTCTCTGATGCAAGCATTGATCAAAGAGAAAAAGCAAGCCAACCACAACAAGAGATAATGCACTTGATTATTAGTGGTTCTCATTTCATATGGATGAAGAATGGATTTCTCTATAATGATTGGTCTTCACCAAGCTTATAAATTGGACTTCATATTGCTATTGGAGTAATGAATTGGAATCTATGTGACTATCCTCTACTCCAACATAACAAAGGTATCATTGCAATGTGCATGATCATTTCATCCCTTACTAGTATGCGATGAGTGCATATAGTACATGCTTACTAGGATCATGCATAACAAATGAAATGTTTAAATTCATAGCCTACCACTATTGCTTGAATTATTTAAATGATCTAGTGGTATGTGTATAAATTTGTTCATGAGCTAGTGAACCCAAGTACTTGATCTAGTTTGGATTGCTAACAAGTGACAAGTACAACATTGGCAAGATAACCCTTAGTATGAGGAGTGAAGAAGCTTATCATTGAATCAAACCGGACTTAGAATCTTAGGCAAATCAACTTAGTTCAAGTCATACTAGAAGCTCTTGACAATGATATGGGTACAAGCACAAGACAACATTGGAAATGGATATCTAGGGTGTTTCAAATGGTATCTAGACTCAAAGTATTTCTTCAATTGGTATTTACCAGTGGTGTCTAGATCATGATCTACAAGTGATATCCTACAAGTGGTACTCATAAAGATAGAAAATGTTCAAGAAAAGATCATATTGACAAATCCTACAAGTGGTTCCCTGATAGAGGATTCTTCAAATTGGTATCACACACTTATTCGTGGTATTTCTACACATGATATCATTTATACAAGATGGTGGTTCCACAAGTGATCCTCAACTTTAAGTGATCATCAAATGAAGAAAGTTCCCTCACACACAAGAGCTCAAGATTATCAAGTGAATGACCCATGCTATGACATAGGGGGAGGAGCCCCACCTAATGGTATCAAGGTCAAAGATCCTAAGTGGTATCTCAAGAGCAACATACAAGTAATGTCATTCCAACATGTGCGGTGATGTCCATCAACAACGCAATATTCAACTCTCAACCATCTACCCCAATGCAAGCCTTTGCATCAATGAGAAGTACACCCTTTATGGAAATTGATGACAAAGGGGGAGAAGTTGGAACAAAGATATGTCAATACACCAAGAGAGAGAGGTTTGAGAATGAGTTTGGACATGGAGATGGACAAAGAGAGAGCAACATTGAAGAAATGAGAAGGATCAAAATTCTTGGACAAAAGAAGCACACAAGTAGGGGGAGCAAGCTCATGAACATTGTTTGGTTGCATTTGACATGTGCATATTCATGTGCTTGCTTGCATTGAATAAGTTTTATATTTAATATGCATGCTTGAGTGTTGTATGCTAGTTATAGAACTTGAATGATGATATGATAACTAGCATGCATAGGATGATAGCTAGACTTGTGTTTATCATGAAAAACTAGAACCTTGCTTATAATGTTGATCTCATGGGGTTTCTAGTATTTTTTATGTCTAGCTACTCATGATGCTAAGGATGATGGCAAACTTGTGATTTTCAAATGATATCGAGCTATCAAATGGTATCAAACTACAAAGGTTTATTCTATACACCTTAGCATCACTTAGTAGTGCTAACCCTCCCACAAATTTCATATTTATGCATATGTGCAAGCTTGAAACCAAACCATTTGAGCACATATGTAGGGAGAGTTATCACTACCAAGTTGGATTTTATGGTGCTTATCCAAATCCTAACATAGAGCTTAAATGTTGGATAAGTGGCACAAAGTCCAAAAGAACTTAATTTCCATATCTTTGTAGAGTTGTCATCAATTACCAAAAAGGGGAAGATTGAAAGGTCCTTGTTTGGTTTTGGTAATTGAGTGACAACTTAGGTGGACTAATATGTGGTTATGTGAGATACACAGGTGATTAGTCCACAGGTGATGGTGTCATGAAGGAGGCTATTGCACATGAGACATAACATGGAGTCATGTGACCAAGGTGGAGAAGATCAAGATGAGGCTTGGCTTGATGAACCGGTTGCTAGGGTGAAGGACAAGTTGTGATGGCTTGGCGCTGAAGGACCGAGGCAATGGTGAAGAGCAAGTGAGGTCAAGATCGATGAACCAATACGGTCACGTGATGATATAAAGTGGATCATATCATTTGTGATATGGTTGGTGCATGTGTTGCATCAACGTCGAAAGAGATGGAGTGGAATGCGCAAGGCAAAGGTATAACCTAGGGTATTTCTATTTCACCGGTCATAGGTGTGTAGAGAAGTTTATGACCGGGTTTAGGATAGATGGCCGTACTATCAAGAGGGGCAAACTTGTTTGCATATCGGTCATCTAGTGCCACTTGAGCGATCTAACTTTGCATACATGTTAGGATCGAGTGGCGAGACAAGTTGAGTGCCTAACCCTTTGAAAATGTTTGTGAAAAGTTAACACATATGCACATGGTGGTGTACACATGGTGGTATTGGCACATTTGCAAAGGAGAAGGTGTTGGAGTTGGTGTTGATCAACTTAGAGAAGAGAGAAATGTTTTTCGGTGTTCTTTGGACACTAGGATGGCTCTTAGAGTGGAATACTGCTTTGATCTATTGTGAATTGGATCAAGTGCTTTAGTGGGTTGTGTAGCCCTCTGAGTAAGCTTTCCAAAATGTCCAAGATCATCGAAATCGGAGTTCGGAGCTAAGAGATATCGCCGTTTTACCGAAGGGTGGTCTGTGACCGGACTCGTGACCACCGCGTCCGGTCAATTTCGACCACCGCGTCCGGTCAGCTGCGACCACCGCGTCCGGTCAGTGTTTTTCGTGGGCGAAAATGACCGGACGCTGCAGCGAGTCCGGTCAGTGATGACCGGACGCGTCCGGTCACTTCGGGAGCTTGCTGGAACCTCTCTCTTCGCTGTTTCGCTGTGACCACCGCGTCCGGTCCCGTTAGTGACCACCGCGTCCGGTCAAAACAATTTTGTACGCGCGAAAACTTGCCGTTGGAGTACGCTACTAACCACCGCGTCCGGTCATCCTGAAAAGGACCCAGTGAAGGGGTAACGGCTCTATTTGACCGTACAGAGAGGAGGCCGACCAGTCTATAGATCGGCTCATAGCATAGTAAAGACCAGCACCGGTCAGCCCTGACCTATGACTGGACCGACACGTCATCAGTAGTGAAAATGCTACGTGCACACAGGGAAGCGTACATAGAGTATTAAAAGGTAAGTTTATAAAATAAAGGAAAAATTCCTAGAAAATTTATAAATTAACTAGAGACACCCTAGATCATAAATAGATACTTGCCACTCATTTTCATTGGATAAAAATTGTAGAAATAATTTACATGCTCTTTTCCGTTCGTAATTAATCGGTAAACTTCAATAATTTATATCTTCACTGTTTTAATTCCGAATCCCGCAATTCTTTCACATAAATATTCTAAAATAAAACCCTACATATTAAAATTCTTTATCCTAATTTTAGTGTCCATTTAAATTCTTGATATGATTGCTTTTCCTTTACTTTAGTTATATATCAACCCGTATAGTTGCATCCATTAGTTAGCGCCCTTCGCCATAGTAGTAGTTAACCCGTATATTCGCGCGTGTGTGTGTATATATATATATATATATATATACACTCTAACCTGACTAACCCGAGACACATACATGTGCATGTGCATATGTGTCACTAACTCAGTGGACCTGTGGAGACCAGCCTGGTCATTTATGATGACTTGGTCAGGTTTTCTCTTTCATGTTCACATAATATTGGAATATGATAATGTGGTCTGGTTCTCCGCCAAACTAACCACCCACTCTAACCTAACCCGTAGAAGCCCTACCCTATGAATAAAATACCTCTATCCAAATCTTACTTCAGATTGACGTAATAGTGATAACCTTAGATAATGACCCATCACCGAATAGGACCAACCCGTTTAGGATCGTTCCTTTTCTTTGATTGCTTGTGCTCGCTTTACATGCCTTGCTTGTTATTTTCCTTGCTTGTGTTTCTTGCTTGTCGACGCTAGATGGCGTAGGATAGAAGACATAGAGACGACTCGTGGGATCTCAAGAGCATGGCTACACCAGGACAGGAGCAAGAAGCACGAAGGATCAGCAGCCATGGATATACTCGTCAGCAAGTAGAGGCAAGTCCTAACACCCACCTTTTCCCTTCCTGCTACATTTCATGCCATCTTTTAATCACTCCCTTCCTCCACCACCATATTTGCTAGCCTCCACCATAAACCCTCCACCATCCATCTCCACCAATTAATAAACTCAACCAATATTACTTGTAACCCCTTATAAATTAATTATGATAATGAGATTAATGATAATGAGGTAATGGTTACCTTAATATGATATGAGCTCTATAAACCTGATGATAATAATTATGGAACTTGAACTGGTAAAACCTAACTAAACCCTGACATGGGGCGAGTGGGGGTAAATTATGTGGGGATAAATTACCTTAGCAGGAACGCCTGGTGAGGGTTCCTGTGAGAGATACTCGCCTCGGTCACATAAGGACCGGTTCATAGCCTCTCTCGCCTAGTGAGATGTTACTTAGAGCCACATGTCTATATGGGTAGACTTGATCTCACACCCCATTGGATTGAAGTATAATTTCTATTACGAGGCTAGTGTTGGCAGCGGAATACTAGGAGGAGGCACGGATGCTAAGTGATCTTCCAAAGCCCAATTGGTGTGGTTGCTATGTGATCTTCCACTTTAAGCCCTTGGATTATTTTGGCCGCGTTCAAGCCCATGTTATTGTATGAATGGTCGGGTATGAGCCATGTTGTTATATGATTAGCCGGGTACGAGCCATGTTATGATTGGCCGGGTATGAGCCAAGTTACAATATGAATGGCTAGGTATGAGCCCACGATTATTGTTTTGGCCGCGTTCGAGCCCATGATATGGATTATGTAGTCGGATGATCAGGCATGGATGCTATGTGACCTTCCACGTTGTTTGGTGTGGATGCTAAGTGATCTTCCACATTGTTTTCCAACCCTTGAGAAGCCATGGTAGAGTTATATGAAAGTCTACGGTAGCACCCAAGAGGGTACGGGATCTCGTTAGGCCTGTTTCAGTCATCGTGCATGGTTGGGAGCTGTGTCTATCATGTGGGGAAATTGGTACACCTCTGCAGAGTTTTCTCAAATCTATTCGAATAGCCACGTCCTTGGAATGGGTAGATGATAGGAGGGGACACTATGATTATACTTCAACAACTGTGATACTCTAGTAAGACGTATTTATGAATTTGGTAACCTATACTTAACTCGAGAACTGGTGAGGATGCTAATACCCTGCTATGGCCCAACCTATATTTATAACTACTTCACTCTACCACCTTTACCACTAACCACCTCTATATATAGCCTCCATCCACCTCTCCTCCACCCAAAGTTAGGGCTTGCTGAGTACGTATGTACTCAACCCCCTCCACTCTATGTTTTTAGAAATGAAGCTATAGGAGTATATCTGACAATGGAGCTACCAAGGACTACGCTAAGATAGGACATAAGGAGGACACATGAAGACAAAGCCATGTGACTACACAAAGGAACTATGCTAGGACTACGACGACTGGGAGTACGCTAGAGGAATAAGTCTAGGGTTACGTCCACACTCCAAGTTGCCTATAGGAATGGAGCCATGTTGTCATAGAACTGTTGTCTTAGATCTCTAATACACGATGTAAGGCCAGTGGCCCAAGCTATGTAACCCAAACCATGTAATATATTTCCCCATTAGCAATAAATGTATGGTTTTTTATATCATTCTTGTCCGAATTATGTGTATTAGCTACTGATCCTAGGACTGATACATGATGCATAGAGAACCCCAAATTAGGGGCCTGACAATTTAAAAGAATTGAGTGAACCCAATGCAATGTTCTTTGTACTTATGTACAAGGAAACTTTTCTTTCCACTAATGACTTATCCTCTACTTTGCCAAGTGTTGTTTCTAATGTGTTACAGGAATATGAGGATGTATTTCCAAATGAAGTACTGTAAGGTCCAAATAGGCTAGAGGGGGGTGAATAGCCTAATTAAAACTTCTACAAGAATTACTTAACCACAAGTTAGTACGAAAGGTGGCGAAGCAAAAGCACTAGCTCTAACTAATTAAGCAAGCCACCTACACAAGTCTAGTACAAGGCTATCCACTAAACACAACAACAACTATAAGCTAGAAACAAGAAGTAATACGAGAGAAGAGCTTCGAGTGATTATACTGCCGTGTAGAGATGAGAAGTACCAATCAATCAATCACACAAGAGAAATCCTCGGGAAGAGAATGACACAAGAATTTATCCTGAGGTTCACTTGCTTCCCGGCAAGCTACTCCCCATTGTGGCGATACACCCACTTGTCGGTTCGCGAGCTAATCGACTATCAAGAGTCGAGCCCTCGGCGGGCGCCGCACAACCGCACACAAGATGGGGGTCCTCCAAGCCATGAGCTTCACTAGAGTATCCCATTCGTGAACTCCCGCGGGGAAGGATCAAGAACCCCTTACAACACTTGGTGAGAGCTCCAACAATCTCCAATTGCGAGCTCAATCACCTCCGTTGCTCCAAGCCGTCTACCATGTTGGGAAACACGGAAGAGTAACAAGAAATCCGCAGCAACTCGAAGATCAAGTGCCTCTAGAATGCAACTCTCAAGCAATGCACTTGAATCTCACTCAAGATGTGCAACTAAGCAAAGAGATGAGTGGAGGGGTTGTTCTCTAGCTCAAAGGATGTCTCTAGGTCTCAAAATGTGCAAGAGTTACCCTCAAACCCCGGACAACTTCTATTTATAGCGAAGGGGTACGCAGCTAACCGTTACCGGATGACACAGTTCAAAACGAGCTGACCGGACGCACCAGTCAGGGTGACCGGACGCGTCTGGTCACTATAGGACAAGCGTGAACAGTGCGCGTCAGAAGTTACCGTTGCTGTGACTGAACGTGCTCTAGCGATTGACCGGACGCGCTGCACCTGGCGTCTGGTCGGAGTCTAGTAAGCTTCCACCGCAACTGGACGCGTCCGATCGCACGTGACCGGACGCGCCGCGCGTCTGATCAGCACTCTGCTGCTCTCTACCCCTCTAGATGCCTGACCGAACGCTCCGGTTCCGTAAGGGACCAGACGCGCCGGTCACACGTGCTTCTTTTGTGCACAGGTGAACTGACCGGACGTGCTAGTCAGGCCAGACTAGCGTCCGGTCACTAACCCTAGCACCCGCGTGCCTGACAATTGCTGAGAACTGACCGAACGCGTCTGGTCAAACCGCGACCACGTTCGGTGCAGCGTCCGGTCACCATAGTGACCGCCGTTCGCCTCCATTTCTTTTCCGACTTCCGGCGCAGTAGAAAATAGGCATTTCACTTCCCCAAAAAGCGCCGAATCCTGCCTCGCAAGCTCGGCGGGAGGGAGAGAGGAACCCAAACCCCTCTCTACCGCTTAAACTCCACCGCCTTCGCAAATGTGCTAACACCACCAAGTGTACACCACCATGTGCATGTGTGTTAGCATTTCATAAACATTTTTCAAGGCGTTATGTTAGCTCTTTACTAGATCCTAATGCATATGCTCAAGACAATGATCTAGTGGCACTTGATTCCCGAGCTAACCGTGATTGCCCATCTTGATAGTCGGCTATGTATCCTAAACCCGGTCAATCACTTCTCTACTCATCTTAGACCGGCAGAAGGAAAACCCTATGGTTATATCTTTGCCTTGCGCTCTTAGATCCTTCTCTTCCACTTGATCATCATGTTCATCACATTATGTGCATTTCCACCATGATCATCATTTCATGTCCATGCACCATCTTTTGTGATCTTGTGGCCACCACTCCTTGCCACATATGCCTTCATCACATGTGTTGCTTATGCCTAACTCAAAACACTTAACACATGGCATTAGCAACTTGGTGTCATTAATTACCAAAACCAAACTTGGGCTTCCAATCTCCCCCTTTTTGGTAATTGATGACAACCATCACAAAGATATGAAATGAAATCAATTTTCAATTTTGATAGTATTAGCTCCCCCTACATATGTGCTCCCATGAGTTTGGTTCAATTGTGCACATATGTATGGATTTGAATTTTGGGAGAGTTACTACTATCAAATTGATGCTAAGGTATATAGAATGGACCTTTGAAGTGTGATACCAATCGGAGTTGCCTTTATATACCATCCTTAGCATCGATGTAGCTAGACACTACTTGTAATACATCACTTGTAAAGATCACAAACACTAAAGTACCGCGTGAGATCAACATTATAAACAAAAGGTGTCTAGATACCGCTTGTAAAGCTACTCTCAACAAATCATCATTCAAGTTTTATTTTTAGCAATCACCATACAATCATGAATATGAATTTAAGCTTTGCAATGCAACAATTCATCATGTTAATGCACATACAAATGCAACAAATAATTCATGAGCTTGCTCCCCCTACTTGTGTGCTCAATTTTAATTGATCCCTTTCCAATGTCATTTGCTCCCCCTTACTATAACTTTCTCCCCTTTGCAACTTAACTTTTTATCTTGTGACTTTTCAATCTTTGTGACTTGTGAGTTTTCTATCTTTATGACTTTTCTCTCCCCCTTTGTCAACAATCACCAAAAAGGTGCAAATTTTAGTGAGAGATAAGTCAATCAATATGAGGGAGTCCAAATTATGGTTCAATCTAGATCATTTGCCTAGAATATGTAATTCAGTTTGATCCAAGGACAAGCTTCTTCACACCTCATAAAGTATAAGGGTTATCTTGACCATGTTGAATTACACACCATGAGCTCGTTTACTAGATTCAACACTAGGTTTGCAAGCCCACAAACATGTCATATGCTACCACTAGATCAATCAAACATAGACGCAATAGTGGTACCATATATACATTAAACTCATTTGATTTTCATGAATGAGCCTATTTGTTATGCAAATATGTCTATATGTTCTAAACATGTCCTTAGCAAAGTATGAATGATATGCCAAACAACTTTACCTTGCTATGTCGAAGGGAAGGCATGTCATATAAGAATGTGGGGGTGCACTCATTTCAAGTTGGAGAAGTCAAGTATGTTCAATTCATTCTTCAACTTGTAAAATCTCTTTTCATCAAGTGGCTTTGTGAATATGTCGGCTAATTGATCTTCGGTGTCAATGCTTTCAATGCTGATGTCACCCTTTTGTTGATGGTCTCTTATAAAGTGATGCCTTATGTCAATGTGCTTGGTTCTTGAATGTTGAACTGAATTTTGTGTCATCTTAATAGCACTCTCATTATCACAAAACAAAGGCACATTCTTGAATTTAATTCCAAAGTCATTCAAGGTGGCCTTCATCCAAAGCAATTGCGCACAACAACTACCGGCACTAATGTATTCGGCCTCGGCGGTAGATAGTGCAACACTATTTTATTTCTTTGATGACCATGAAACAAGAGACCTTCCAAGCAATTGACAAGTGCCACTTGTGCTCATTGTATCAATCTTGCATCCACCATAGTCGGAGTCCGAATATCCAATCAACTCAAAATTAGACCCCTTTGGAAACCATAATCCAACATCATGAGTGCCCTTAAGATATCTCAATATCCTCTTGGTTGCTTTCAAGTGACTTTCTCTAGGTGAAGCTTGATATCTTGCACACTTGCACACACTAAACATCACATCCATCCTAGAAGCGGTGACATAGAGCAAACTTCCAATCATAGACCAATATTGCTTTTGATCTACCATGTTTCCACTATCATCAATACCCAATTGATCATTAGTGCCCATTGGTGTACTCATTTGCTTAGCATCTTGCAATCCAAACTTCTTGATTATGTCCTTGATGTACTTGCCTTGACTTACAAAAGTGCCATTCTTCATTTGCTTGATTTGAAGTCTAAGGAAGTAACTAAGCTCTCCAATCATAGACATCTCAAACTCATTAGCCATCATATTTCCAAACTCTTCACAAAAGTCTTGGTTAGTTGATCCAAAGATAATGTCATCCACATAGATTTGCAACACAAATAAGTCATTTCCAAGCTTCTTGGTGAAGAGAGTGGTGTCAACCTTTCCCATCTTAAACCCTTTAGAGAGGAGAAAGTCCCTCAACCTCTCATACCATGCTCTAGGTGCTTGCTTCAAACCATACAATGTCTTCTTTAGCTTGAAAACATGGTTGGGCTTCTTGTCATCTTCAAAACCGGGAGGTTGCTCAACATAAACTTCTTCATTGATGTAGCCATTGAGAAATGCACTCTTGATATCCATTTGATAGAGTTTGACGTTGTGTGTGCAAGCATATGCTAATAAGATTCTAATTGCTTCCAATCTTGCAACCGCTGCATATGTCTCTCCAAAGTCAAGACCCTCAACTTAAGTGTATCCTTATGCTACTAATCTTGCTTTGTTCCTCACAACCATACCATCTTGATCTTTCTTGATTCTAAAGACCCACTTAGTACCAATCACATTGTAGTTCTTTGGCCTCTTAACAAGTTTCCAAACTTGATTTCTAGCAAAGTTGTTTAGTTCTTCATGCATGGCATTTACCCAATTGGAATTCTTCAAAGCATCTTCTAGTTTCTTAGGTTCTTCAAGTGACACAAATGAGTAATGCTCACAAAAGGATGCTAGCCTTGATCTAGTTTGAACACCACTTTGAATTCCACCAACGATTTGATCCAATGGATGATCTCTTGCAATGCTAGTAGGTTGGAGTATTGGGAGTTGATTGCTTCCACTTGTTTGACCTTGAACTTGAGCTTCATCATGAGTACCACTAGAGCTTGCTTGATTTGTATCAATTTGCACACTTTGGTTGATCATATGAATATCATCATCATCAACTTGCCTTGGCCTAACATCACCAATGTCCATGTTCTTCATTGCATTTGATAATTGATCTCCTCTCACATCATCAAGGTTTTGAGCTTCATTTTGAGACCCTTGGGTTTCATCAAACTCAATATCATGAACTTCTTCCAAGGTGCCATTTGTGAGATTCCAAACTCTATATGCTTTTCTTGTGGTAGAATAACCAAGTAAGAACCCTTCATCACAATTCTTTTCAAACTTGCTCAATCTAGTGCCTTTCTTGAGAATATAGCATTTGCAACCAAACACTCTAAAGTATGCAATGTTGGGCTTTCTTCCATTCAATAGCTCATATGGTGTCTTCACAAGCTTTCTATGGCAATAGAGATGGTTGCTACAATAGCAAGCCGTGTTGATAGCTTCACACCAAAATGAATGACTCACATTGTATTCGCTAAGCATTGATCTAGCCATATCAATCAAGGTTCTATTCTTTCTTTCAACTACACCATTGGATTGAGGAGTGTATGTTGTTGAGAATTGATGTCCAATACCAAGATCATCACATAAATCCTCAATTCTTGTATTCTTGAATTCACTACCATTATCACTTCTAATCTTCTTGATAGTTGTCTCAAACTCATTTTGCACTCTCTTGACAAAAGACTTGAATAGATCATAAACATCACTCTTGTCATAGAGAAAGAACACCCAAGTGTATCTAGTGTAGTCATCCACTATCACAAAACCATACTTGTTGCCACCAATGCTAGTGTATGTTGTTGGCCCAAACAAATCCATGTGCAATAGCTCAAATGCCTTTGATGTGCTTATTTCACTCTTACTAAGATGTGCATTTCTAACTTGTTTGCCAGCTTGACAAGCACTACATGGTTTATCCTTCTCAAAGGTGACATCCTTCAATCCTCTAACTAAGTCATGCCTCAAAAGTTTGTTCAATTATTTCATTCTAACATGACCAAGTCTTCTATGCCACAACCAACCTATACTAGATTTGCTAAGCAAGCATGATGTCAATTGTGTCTCACTATCATTGAAGTCAACCAAGTATAAGCTACCATGTCTAAATCCTTTGAATACCAAATTTGATCCATCAACACGTATGACTTCAACATCATCACTACCAAATATGCACTTGAAGCCAAGATCACAAAGTTGTGCCACCGATAAAAGATTGAAATCCAAGCTCTCAACTAGCAACACATTAGATATGCTCATGTCATTTGAGATAGCAATTTTACCAAGCCCCTTGACCTTGCCTTTCTTGTTGTTACCGAAAGTGATAGCATCAAAACCACCATTTTGACTTGTATCAATTGATTTGAACATACAAGAATCCCTGGTCATATGTTGAGTGCACCCACTATCAAGCACCCAATGCCTTCCTCCGGCTTTGTAATTAACCTACAAGACAATATCAATTCCTTTTAGGTACCCAAACTTGTTTGGATCCTCCAAGGTTAGTGACCAAGCTCTTTGGTACCTAAATGGCTTTCTTCTTTGAGCCCATCCATGGTGTACCAATGAACTTAGCATGAACACCATTTGTACCCTTGGTAAGCATATAGAAAGAATCAAACTTAATTGAGGATACATTAGCATTTGATTTCTTGTTCATGCATTGTTGCTCTATATGACCAACTTGCTTGCAACTTTTGCAATAGCTACTATTGTTCTTCACAAAACGAGTCTTGTGAGGAGCAAAAGCGGCCTTGCCTTTCTTGGGGTTATACCCCAATCCCTCTTTGTAGAGAGAAGCTCTTTGGCTACCCAAACACATAAGCAAGCGATCCTCACCACCATAAGCCTTAGCTAAGGTGTGATTGAGCTCTTTTACCTCCTTCTTAAGATTTTCATTCTCAACTATAAGTGTGGAGTCACAAGTGAAACCATCACTACTAGATGAGGATGATGTAGATGAGCTACATGAAGGGTTAGTGGGAGCAATAACAATAGGCTTATGAAAAGATTCATCAATTATATCACATGATATGCCTATGTTGCAAGTTTTAGCTTTCTCAACATTAGTTGGTATGTTTTCATATTTTTCAACTAGAGAGGAATAAGCTTCTTCAAGCTTGGTGTGAGACTTTTGAAGCTTCTTATGGTCTACCTTTAGACTCTCATAAGATGCCCTAAGCTCATCAAGTTCTTGCATAAGGTTTTTCTTTTCCTTAAGCAAGCCCTTGCCTCCTTTCTAGATTCCTTAAAATGTTGAGTGCAATCTTCTAGCATAGTGATTAGTTCATCTTTAATGAATTCTTCTTCATCACTATCACTATCACTAGCATTATCATGATCATTCTCATTGTCGGATGATACCTTAGGGGCCTTAGCCATGAAGCACGATGGAGTGTCGAAGAGGGAGACCTTCTCTTAGATGGCAATGCTAGCATGTCCCTTCTTCTTGCTCTTATTGTCATCCTCATCATCACTTGAAGAATCATCACTATCCCATGTAGCAACATGAGAATCATTCTTCTTTTTATGAGAGCTCTCCTTCTTTTCTTGCTTCTTCTTTTGCTTTTTCCTCTCCTTGATAGCATCTTCATCATCACTATCATAAGGACACTTTGCAATGAGATGGTCTTTGCTATGGCATCTAAAGCATCTCATGGTATGCTCACTCTTCTTGGATGAGTTCTTCCTCCTTCTTGCACGATAGCCTTTCTTCTTCTTCATGAATTTGCTAAATTGCTTGACAAAGAGAGTCATCTTCTCATTAATGTCATCACTATCACAAGAGCTTGAGTCTTCATCACTTGATGATTCAATCTTGGATTTGCCCTTGGATGTGGTGGCTTTGAATGCCACACTCTTCTTCTTTTCATCATCTTTCTTCTCATTTTGCTTCTTCTTCTTCTTGACCAACTCATCCTTCTCATCATCTTCTCTATATGAATCATCGGTCATCACTTCTTGAAATATTTGTTGAGGAGTTAAATCCTTGAATGTAGTCCTCACTAGCACGGTGATCAATGTATCAAACCTCTTAGGTAAGCTTCTTAAGAACTTCATAGAGAATTGGTTGTCCTTGACCTCCTCACCAAGTGCCTTGAGCTCATTAACAATGACTTGCAACCGATGAAACATTTCCGGTACACTCTCATTATCTTGCATTTTAAAGCTTGAAAATTTTTCTTGCAAGATATATGCTTTAGCGGTCTTTGTGCCTTCGGTGCCCTCAAAAGTTTCTTCTAGCTTGGCCCAAGCATCATGAACAATCTCAATGTTCTTCACTTGCTCAAAGGTCTTGTCATCTAGTGTCTCATGAAGAGCACTAATGGCAATGTCATTGCATTGGAGCTTCTTCTCTTCCACCGGTGTAGGTGCTTCCGGATTAGCAACCTCAAATTTTGTTTCGATGACCTTCCACACTTCTCTATTGATTGACTTGAGGTGTGTAGTCATCTTAACCTTTCAATATGCATAATTTGTGCCATTAAAGTGTGGTGCCTTCTTGGTGTTGTTGATGTGCAAGCTTAATTGAGCCATTTCTTTTTCACCGTAGGTTGTTAAGCCTTAAATAAACGGTACATCGGCTCTGATACCACTTGTAAGGTCCAAATAGGCTAGAGGGGGGTGAATAGCCTAATTAAAACTTCTACAAGAATTACTTAACCACAAGTTAGTACGAAAGGTGGCGAAGCAAAAGCACTAGTCTAACTAATTAAGCAAGCCACCTACACAAGTCTAGTACAAGGTTATCCACTAAACACAACAACAACTATAAGCTAGAAACAAGAAGTAATACGAGAGAAGAGCTTCGAGTGATTATACCGCCATGTAGAGATGAGAAGTACCAATCAATCAATCACACAAGAGAAATCCTCGGGAAGAGAATGACACAAGAATTTATCCCGAGGTTCACTTACTTCCCGGCAAGCTACTCCCTGTTGTGGCGATACACCCACTTGTCGGTTCGCGAGCTAATTGACTATCAAGAGTCGAGCCCTCGGCGGGCACCGCACAACCACACACAAGATGGGGATCCTCCAAGCCACGAGCTCTACTAGAGTATCCAATTCGTGAACTCCCACGGGGAAGGATCAAGAACCCCTTACAACACTTGGTGAGGGCTCCAACAATCTCCAATTGCGAGCTCAATCACCTCCGCTGCTCCAAGCCGTCTACCATGTCGGGAAACACGAAAGAGTAACAAGAAATCCACAGCAACTCGAAGATCAAGTGCCTCTAGAATGCAACTCTCAAGCAATGCACTTGAATCTCACTCAAGATGTGCAACTAAGCAAAGAGATGAGTGGAGGGGTTGTTCTCTAGCTCAAAGGATGTCTCTAGGTCTCAAAATGTGCAAGAGTTACCCTCAAACCCCGGACAACTTCTATTTATAGCGAAGGGGTACGCAGCTAGCCGTTACCGGATGACACAGTTCAAAACGAGCTGACCGGACGCACCGGTCAGGGTGACCAGACACGTCCGGTCACTATAGGACAAGCGTGAACAGTGCGTGTCAGAAGTTACCGTTGCTGTGACCGGACGCGCTCTAGCGATTGACCGGACGTGCTGCACCTGGCGTCCGGTCAGAGTCCAGTAAGCTCCCACCGCGACCGAACGCGTCCGATCGCACGTGACCAGACGCGCCGCGCGTCCCATCAGCACTCCGCTGCTCTCTGCCCCTCTGGAGCCTGACCGGACGCTCCGGTTCCATAAGGGACCGGACGCGCCGGTCGCACGCACTTCTTCTGTGCACAGGTGAACTGACCAGACGCGCTGGTCAGGCCAGACTAGCGTCCGGTCACTAACCCTAGCACCCGCGCGCCTGACAATTGCTGAGAACTGACCGGACGCGTCCGGTCACCACAGTGACCGCTGTTCGCCTCTGTTTCTTTTCCGACTTCCGGCGTAGTAGAAAATAGGCATTTCACTTCCCCAAAAAGCGCCACCACCTTCGCAAATGTATAGACATCCCATTCCGCTTAAACTCCACCGCCTTCGCAAATGTGCTAACACCACCAAGTGTACACCACCATGTGCATGTGTGTTAGCATTTCATAAACATTTTTCAAGGTGTTATGTTAGCTCTTTACTAGATCCTAATGCATATGCTCAAGACAATGATCTAGTGGCACTTGATTCCTGAGCTAACCGTGATTGCCCCTCGTGATAGTCGGCTATGTATCCTAAACCCGGTCAATCACTTCTCTACTCATCTTAGACCGGCAGAAGGAAAACCCTATGGTTATATCTTTGCCTTGCGCTCTTAGATCCTTCTCTTCCACTTGATCATCATGTCCATCACATTATGTGCATTTCCACCATGATCATCATTTCATGTCCATGCACCATCTCTTTATGATCTTGTGGCCACCACTCCTTGCCACATACGCCTTCATCACATGTGTTGCTTATGCCTAACTCAAAACACTTAACACATGGCATTAGCAACTTGGTGTCATTAATTACCAAAACCAAACTTGGGCTTTCAAGTACCACCGGGGCTACCACCTAAGAGAGAGATCGAACATCAAATTGACCTTGTTCTTGGTGCCTCACTTCCAAACCGAGCTGCATACCGCACCAACCCGGAGGAAACAAAAGAAATTTAGCAACAAGTGGAAGAATTAATCAAAAAAAGGTATGTGCAAGAAAGTCTTTCACCTTGTGTTGTTCCTGTTCTTTTAGTTTCCAAGAAAGATGGTTCATGGAGAATGTGTGTTGATTGTAGAGCTATTAATAACATCATAATAAGGTATAGACATCCCATTCCTAGACTTGATGACATGCTTGATGAACTTAGTGGTGCTATCATTTTCACAAAAATTGACTTCAGAAGTGGTTATCACCAAATAAAGATGCGAGAAGGGGATGAGTAGAAAATAGCTTTTAAAACTAAGTTTGGGTTGTATGAATGGTTGGTAATGCCTTTTGGGTTGACTAATGCACCTAGTACCTTCATGAGATTGATGAATCATGTGCTTAGAGCTTTCATTGACAAGTTTGTTGTGGTTTACTTTGATGATATATTAATTTATAGGAAATCCCTTGATGAACATGTTGAACATATCCAAAGTGTGCTTGTTGTCCTACATGAGCAAAAATTGTATGCTAACCTTGACAAGTGCACACTTTGCACCGACAAGGTAGTATTTCTTGGCTTTATTGTTTCAGGCCAAGGTGTGGAGGTGGATGAGGAAAAGATCAAAGCTATTCATGAGTGGGTGCCTCCACAAAATGTGAGCCAAGTGCGGAGCTTCCTCGGACTTGCTGGTTTCTACTGGTGATTTGTAAAAGATTTCAGCATCATTGCTGCTCCAATCAATAAGTTGACAAAGAAAGAAGTGCCTTTTAAATGGGGAGAAGCATAAGAGAAGGCATTCGAAGAGCTAAAAATGAAGTCAACAACAGCCCCACTCCTTGCACTCCTAGATTTCGCTAAGACATTTGAGATTGAATGTGATGCAAGTGGTGTAGGGATTGGAGGTGTGCTCATGCAAGAAAAGAGGCCAATTGCATACTTTAGTGAAAAGCTAAGTGGTCCAACTCTGAATTATTTAGTTTATGATAAAGAAATATATGCTCTTGTATGGAGTTTGGAAACTTGGCAACACTACCTTTTACCTAAAGAATTTGTGATACATTCAGACCATGAATCTTTGAAACACCTTAAAGGACAACTAAAACTGAACCGAAGACATGCAAAATATAGTGAATACATTGAGTCTTTTCCATACATTGTCAAATATAAGAAAGGGAAGGATAATGTTGTAGTTGATGCTTTGTTTCGTCATCATACTTTGCTTTCACAACTTGATGCTAAAATTCTTGGTTTGGAAAGTATAAAAGATTTATATGCCACTAATTCATATTTTGTTGAGCCATATTCCTAGTGTTGTGGTGGCAAGGGATGGGAAAAATTCAATTTGCATGATGGGTTTTTGTTTCGAGCTAATAAACTCTGCATTCCAGATTGTTCTGTTCGCATTTTTCTTGTGCAGGAAGCTCATGCGAGTGGACTTATGGGCCATTTTGGTGCCAAGAAAACTAAGCAAGTCCTCGCTGATCACTTCTTTTGGCCTAAGATGAGGAGAGACATGGGCATGTTTTTCGCTACGAAACTTGCCACAAAGCTAAGTCCCGTTTGAACCTTCATGGTTTATATACTCCTCTACCTATTCCTAGTGTACCCTAGGAAGATATTTCTGTGGACTTGTTCTTGGTTTACCTCGAATCAAGTGGGGGAGGGATTCAATCTTTGTTGTGGTTGATCGCTTTAGCAAAATGGCACACTTTATTCCTTGCCATAAGAGCAACGATGCTTCACATATTGCTGAATTGTTTTTTAGAGAAATTGTGTGTCAACATGGAGTGTCATGTACCATTGTGTCTAATTGTGATACCAAGTTTTTGAGCTACTTTTGGAAGACCTTGTGGAGAAAACTTGGAACGAGGCTGCTATTCTCCACGTGTTGTCCTCAAACTGATGGGCAAACCGAAGTTGTGAACCGCACACTGTCAACATTACTGTGAGCTATCCTAAAGAAGAATCTAAAACTGTGGGAAGAAAGTCTGCCACATATGGAATTTGCATACAATAGGGCGGTACACTCGACCACAAAATTTTGTCCATTCGAAATTGTATATGGTTTCAAACCCGCTGCTCCCATCGATCTTTTGCCTTTGCCTATGCAGGAACGTATGAACTTTGATGCAAGCAAGCGAGCTGAATTTGTTAAGAAGCTTCATGATCGAGCTAGGGCAAACATTGAAAAGATGACCAAGATGTATGAGAAGCACGCCAACAAGGGTCACAAGAAGATGTCATTTGAACTAGGAGACTTGGTTTGGGTGCATTTGTGCATGGATCGCTTTCCTCAACAATGCAAGGGCAAGCTGTAGCCCCGAGCCAATGGTCTATTCAAAGTGCTTCGCAAGATCAATGACAACGCATATGAAATTGATCTTTCAAGTACTTATAGTGTGAGTACAAGTTTTAATGTCACTGATCTATCTCCATTCTTTGGATTGGAAGAGTCAAGGATGACTCCTTGTTAAGAGGGGGAGGATGATGAGGACATCCCAGCCATGCACGCTAGCTCAAGTCCAAAGGATAAAAATTAAGGACCATTTACAAGAAGCTATGCCAAGAAACTACAAGAGCAGGTGAATTCATTCCTAACTGATTGTAATTTTCACACTTCTGAGAATGTTATACTATCTAAATGTCCTATCTTAATGATGCTTAGGTTTACACATGAAGACATGGAAGGCACATGGCCGAAGGATAAGACATGGTGCTACAAAACACCTCCATCAAAAAAGTAACACGGATGGATGACTGGACCCAGGGAAAAGTAACGCAGATGGAAAGTAGCACAGATGGACGACCGGACCCAGGAAAAAGTGACGCAGAAGGCCAAAGTCTGCCAGGGGCAAAATTTGATACAACTTCTCATGCAAAATTGTACCAATCTACAAAGTTTCATGGTGCATGTAGCATATGGCTAGAAAGCTCTTTGAGTCTACTTTCATCACCCAATAAATGGTTCGTCTTTTGGACTTCCCAATAAGGAGTTATGGCCAAATTAGTGGACACTACTTTGGAGGCCAGCAGTCACGCGAGACCACTTCAGGAATCCATCTCGTGGTGACCTTTCACATAGCCTATCTTCAGAAATTCCATTTCATTTTCACACCCAACTAGGAGGGTTGTTCCTAGTATAAATATCCCCTACCTCTAAGCTTTTAGGCACCTTTTGAAGAATTGATAAACCCCTCATATTGCAACCGAGCTGCTGAGTATCTTACTCAATCCTTTGTTCTTCCTTGTCCTTCTTGGACTTATGAAGAGATCCCTCTGGGTTCCCCTAGTTCGTGATGTACGGTTTCTAGTACAGCTGCACCGTTTTGTGTGGATTAGTTTTAGATTATGGTTCTGTGGTCATTTGGAGATCAAGTCTAAGTCTTCGTGGTTTTGATGCCTCTCTCCCCGTCGCTTGGTTATCTCACTGTTCGCAGCAAGTTATCTTTGATTTGTGACCTAGTGTTGTGAAGATCGGGCCACCCCCAATGATGCTCCTTATCACTAATCATGTCAAGAGCATGGTTTGGTATAATCTTTGTACCCTCTCTTTTGTATCTCTCATTACTTTTATATGTTTGCTACAATTGTTATGACATTCATCTTCATATTTATCATATTCCTAGTTATAGTGTTCGTCGTCTACTTTGATTATATGCTTAGTATAGTTAGATTATCATTATGTTCATGCATAAGTTCGTATAACACTTGCTCCAAAGTACATGGGGTAAGTGGTCGACATTGTGTAAGCGTGGTGCTTATATGTTGTTTACCTGCGAATACACCCTATATTCCGAGCCATGTGGTAGATCATAGATGTGACACTCCCGTTGAGTCCTTTGTAGTCCACTCCTCGAATATAGGTATACAGGTAGTTCTAGTTACGAAGTAGGACAAGCTCTATTCTTAGTCTTCCTTAGTAATATCCCTTTTGTATAGATATGAAGTTGATCTTAGCCATGACTACTAGGTGTAATTGCACTAATTATCGTATGCTTTGACTTGTAATTAAGAATGACTTAGGAATTATCCCTCTAATATTCTACTTAACCATGCTAATGCCATAAAAGGAGTATTCTGAGAGATTAATTATCATTGATCATTACTTATCATATACATTTACCTCTTGACTTACCCCTATTGTGAGTAGAATATTGGTTATGGTTTACTTCTCCATTAATAGTATAAGTTATCATTACATGTCCATGCCAGACCTTCCCTGTGGTTAAAATATAAATAATGATACCTGGAATACTCTTAGGTGAAGTGCTACAATGGTATATTATCTGTGCACTTGCAGATCTTGTTCATTCATATATATTCTTTATAGTCACATAAATTAAAAAAACTACTTAGTATTACTCTAGTAGTAGTAGGCAGCATCCATAAGCATCTCTAGCATGATCACTAGGGATGACAACTTAGTAACAGTAATGCTAAGAGATGTAGACTTACATTCGGTGGCTACCAAAACAAGTGACAAGTTAATAAATACCAACATCTATATATAGTCCAATTTTGGCTTGGTAACTAAATCAATGGTATGTTGAATATTATTAATTTTGCTGCTTTGCATTGTGCAGGTTTTAGAGTCTCAGTGCTTTTGAATGATTTTCCTGTAATGGCTATTTGAGGAAGAAGAGGGGTTCCATGCTACATTGGCTGCCAAGCTAATCAAGGAGTGTCAATCTGAAGGAGCGGAGCACATCTACCTTGTTTTAGTTACGTAAGTCTATAGGGAGCAGAACCTTTATTATGCTATCTATGTACCGCTTATGTTAATTCATCAGTTGAATAGTTGTTATGTTAGTGTTGAGCATTGTTATTATAACAAGTACTCTTCATTGTAGACATGATGAATGATGTATAATGATTATATCTATATGGTGTGTGTTCAGTAAGTTATTAAGGCCCAGCTGAATTAGTAAATACATTGTGAAAACCGAATATAGTTTTATCACCGTCAGATGTAAGGGTCGTTGGTTGTTTTGTCATCACTGTCGTACCACTTGCCTTTGGTGAAGCAGACACCCATCACCACCGCTATTTGTCTGATGCGGCAGGGGTCAATAGTGCATCACCATCGAATTATTTAGTAACCCAACACTGACTAAAGGATCATCATGGGCAGATCGTACTGCAACGCAACGGTGACCATGCCCTATGACCATATGGTTCATACGCTAAAGCAACAGTGATGTTCACCTTGACACAGGCGAGTCACATTCTAATGTGACGGAATAAGGATCTGATCATGGACGGATCATAAGCCATGCAGTGGTGTTAGTGCATACCCACACATGTGGGTCGTGTTCCAATGCAACATAAGTAAGGACCTTATCATAGATGGATGATAAGTCAATACAGCGGTGTAGTGTACACCCCAGTCGGTCTTAGATACCGATGGTGATGGCTATGAGTATCACTGCCGATAGCTTACTGCCGAGGCTGAAATTGGACTGCGATGTGGGTTACAATGCGGCTACGAAAGTTGCTAGTGTAGTAGTGTCCGTCAAGTTAATAGTAAGGATGAAATTACCTAGTGAACTTACCCAAGAGGTCAACAATACTAGGTTCAACATAGTTTCAGGAAAGGCAACAGGAGAGCCATAGGCAGAAGCCCTTACCCTAAGTCCCAGCCAAGACTTGTTCCTAAGCCTTCCTCGGTTACCTTCAACCTCAACCTTTATTCTCTTTTAGGAGCCAAGTAGCGTAAGGAATGCATGCGAGTTGTCGTCTACAACCTCGGAGTCATCGGTAAGATCAGGCAGGCACCCCACTACAATAAACCCTATTTTGGATACTTATCAAGTTTCATTATGAGTCATGCATCACATGTAGTGTTGCCTAGTAAACGTGTTCACCCTACACTTAGAGTCACTCAATAATTTAGTAGAAGCTTCTCATTTAAACAATGGGAATGGAAATGCTTAATTGCCTTTTGCTTACTTATTTAGCAACAATAGAAGTCGAGTATGAGAAGGGAACTCATTCTCGCGCATGTAGGATGCTTCACTTGGATAATTAATTACTAAAACTGATGAGGCTACAACTTGACTTACTTCACTAATCTGGCTAAGGAATAATATCACTAAAGGTTATAAACTTGGATACCACTTTGGTAACTATTGCTCATGCAAGGGGTAGGTCGTTGTGAGTGTGGGATCTCAAATGACGTAGCTCGCGGAGCAGCTAAGGACCATTTATTGGGATACGTGAGTCTGAGTAATTAACCACCCATACAAACCACATGTTGCGGATGGGGTCGACAAGTCGAGTAACTAATTATGACCGGTTTATCCATGAAACTAGAAAGGGGGTGGCATCGGTCAAGAATGTCTGAGACAATGATCAGGCACCAATCGAACCTTTCGTTGGACATTTGGGCTGGATTAGGGAAAGGTTAGAAGATGTGAGGCAACCCTTATCTTATGCACAAGGTATGGAGGTTAGTCCCGTTCTTCCGTGTGGGTACAATTGTACACCTTTGCAAAGTTTGAAAGCCTGAAGTCCCTCGAGACGGATCCATTCAATTGTTCTTACTTTCTATACCCATGGTAGAGAAATGATGGAACATGATGATATTGTGGCATATATGCAATAATCACTCTTTTGAATACTATATTTCTTTAATGATAATACCTTAAAATGGATCATAAGCATGTCATCTAAGAAACTCCATGTACCTTTCGCAAATGTACAAATACCTATTAAATACCCTTTGCATCCACCAAATATCTATATGTTGGAATTAAGTCCTACGAGTACGAAATGTACTCTCAACATTGTCGTTAAGTTGTTTTGCAGGTGTTGTTGCTCCGGTGGATGCGAGGTAGTGCTCTATTCATCGTTGCATAGTAGACCTTGGATTGGATGAATCCAAGATGAACTACGAGTTAACTCTGATAAGAATTCGACAGAGTTATCAAAGAGTTGAGCCTAGGAGGGAGTAAACAATTAAAAATTGTATAAACTCTTAGAATTTGGTACCGATATGATACACCAATCCGGCTTCAGATCTAAAGGCCTGAACCCTGCAACCTTGACACCACGTCTTATCTGGTTATCAACCATGTCACAATCTAGTTGACCTCACCGAGACGGCTAATCCTTCCCTACGAAATGAAGAACACAAGAAAGAACTCGAAAGAAGCAACTCAATTGAAGTGACAAATTGTAGATCTAATATCAAGCACTTGAAGTTGGGGTTTGACAACAGATGACAACGACTATTCGAAGACAAATTGATCTACAGCAAAACCAAAATCCTAACTTAGGGCAATGGCTGTTGAATATATAGTCTAAGGGGCAGCCAAGAACCCCTATTCACGATTCCTAAGGAGTCCCAACATGTAATAAGGCCCAAATAGCCTAAAATACAGTGATAGAGCATCCTGACAGATTCTTGATATCTGCTTGTTTTGACGATTCTCGTTGCTTCCAAAGTAATTTTGATGTGGGACTAGTGACATTGGTTATCTTATCAAATTACCTTTCCGTGCATAGGTAGAACATGGAAAATGGATCTGTATGCGACCTGAGACTCTATTTCATGTGGGTTGTACCTAGAATCTAAGATGAACTCGAACTTGATATAGACTGTGTAACACCTCAAGTGTTTAGCTCCATAATTGTATTGCATAAGCATAAGCATAAGCATGCATTATTCATGTTGTTATTTTATGTGATGCAACACATGTAATTATTATAGGGTTTGTTTGATTTATTTCATGAAGTATTTGATAGTTGGTGTAACCAAAAAGGTAAGGTAGCCAATCATGACCTACAACACCTTAGTTATACTTAGGGTAACATTTGGAACAAGGTTCATGTTGACCAAAATTACAAAATTGCCCTCCAAGAAAAGTTTGACCACCATTTGACCCTAGAAGGCTCTAGTTTGACCAATTAAAAAGTCTAATTTAGAGACCTTGCATGGAAGAGCACCCTTAAGTAAAGTTGTAGAGAATTTCATGAGGAACAAAAGTTCTAATATGGCCATCTCATGAAAATGACCAGAGCATGCTCAAAAATGGCCCACAAGTCAGCTTGAGTGGTGGTCAACACTTAGAAAAATTCTAAGTCTGGAAATTGGACTTTTCAGTTTCACTGTACCTCACTTTAGCAACTTGTAACTCACAAACCAGGCCAAACCAGCCTTTGAGCCAATTGACAAAGTTGTTGTCCACACCTAGCTCTACAACATTGTCAATATCACCATCACCTGGTTCTCAATAGTTTAGGAGATATAGTGTCAAGAAGTTAGGGTTTTAGTCGGCATTGATCTCTGAAACTGCATTTCAGTTTCAAGGGGCACCACTTTGGAGCTCTGTAGTTTCAAATCTAGGCCGAACCAGCCCAAACTCCAATTGACAAACTTGTAGACCTCATGTAGCTCTACAATTTTGGTGTTATCATCTTCTTCTAACTCGAGCTGGATTAGGAGGTGTAGGAGCTCAAACTTCGGCTGTCAGTCGGTCATCGCTGTCGCCATTCAGCCGATTCAGTTTCGTCAGTCGGGGAGTGGCCGACCAGCCGCAGGCCGTCGTCGACGCGTGGACGTGCGGTGGCGCCCGTACGCCGGCCCTGGCCCCACCAGTCAGGCCGCGATGCCTTCAAGACACCACGACGCGCGAGCCGGCCTCCATTCCTCCGCCCCCTCTCTTCCAGTTGCCAAGAACACCGAAACCGAGCCGCCGCTGCCGTTCTTCTCCGGCGAGCTCAAGCGCGAGCCACACCGCATCCCCGGCCGCTAGACCTCGCCAATCCCTCCGCCTCACCACCCTCCATCTCCCTGACCCACCGAAGCCAGCGATTTGACTCAAGGTGAGCCGCATTGCTTTCTTCCCCGTCTCCGAGAGGTCGCCGGAGCCCGCCATGGGACCTCACCGTGGTCGGGGTGCTTCGGGTCTCTCTCCATTCTTCCTTCCTAGCAAAATGGATCCGCCTAGCTTCGGTGAAGCTCGTACCGAGCCTAGACCGCACCGTGCATCTTCACCGGCGACGGCGCGCCGCCACCGGACATCACCGGCCGCCGCTCGCGGTGACAAGCCCCTTCCATCCCATCCCCATCCATTCCACGAGCACCAATCGACGCACCGGGTGACGGAGAACACGAGGTGGTGCTCACTTGGCCGAGCGAGCTCTTCTCCGGCGAGCTCGAGCTCGTCGGAGCTCGCGGGTCTCCGCCTCTCCTGTCCCTCTATCCCTGACTGCGGGGGCCCGCCTGTCAGTTGCCAAGCGCGGGCGGGAGCGCTGAGCGGGCCACGCGCGCGCGAGTGTGGGCCGAGTTCTTCCGGGCCGGCCCAGCTCATCCGAAATGAAATTCGTTTTTATTATTTTGTCACTGATTTTTGTACAAGTTGGAAAAATATAGATCTAGGGTTTTAATGATCCAAAAATCATGAGATAAATTTTGTTAGGGTCTACATGATGTGTAGTATTTTAGAAAAATATAAATATGGAATGTGATGTTTAATTTCTAGGAGAATTTAATAGATCCTTTAAATGTGTTTTGGAATGCATGCAAATTTGTTAAATTTATAACTTGAGCTGTGGTGTTCCAGAAATCATGAAATTTGGTGGGTAGGTTACTCTATGCTAGCCCTAGCTCTGGTAAAAATTTGGGCATCAGTGCTTAACTACTTTTCAAGTTATTATGCTATCTTGTTATTCTAGGAAATATTTAAATGAATTTTTGTAATTTTTCTACATGTGCAATGTTCATATAACTTTTTGGAGAATGTCTTGGTACCCTAGACTGTCTAAGAAAAATATGAAATCTGTTGTTTGACACTTTTCAATAGGGTTTCCTATTTATGCAAAAATCAGCCTTATTAGCTTGTGAATTTTGTGTAGGGAGTTTCTGTGAATAGAACTTGTTAAAATTTTTACTGTGGTCTCTTTTTGGGTCAGAGAGTCCTCTGTAATTTTTGTAGAATTTTAGGAGCAGTTTATATATATGTTTGAAATTTCACTTAATTACTTAAGTAAATTAAGAAATGGGTTTAAATAAATATTCTAGGTGGGCACACCTTACTTTCTGGTGTTTTTGTGACATTTGTGAACTTGTAGTAGTATTAGTTTGGTCTTAGAGAATGTTGGTCACATCAATAAATATTTAACCTTTGTAATTTTAGGTTTTCTGGACAGCTAGTAGTAATTCTAAATTTGGCTTTGATAAAATTGGTTGCTGGAAAACTTGTAAATACCAAAGTTGGAGTAAACTTGATGAACTAGCTTGTGTCAAATTTTGGAAGCATTTAGCTTAGTAGTTTGAGAGTTACTATTGTTTAAAGTGGCAGTTCAAAATCTGCTACTCTCTGTGTTGGAGAAGACAGATTCTGGAACTTGTGAAGTTTGACATGGAAAACTTAGGAGTTTGGAGTTGAGGGCTGAAAATGAATTGTAGTGCATTTCTTAGGCTTTCCAGATTGTCTTAGATCATATCTTTTGGAATTGTAAATCTTCAGTTGTGATAAAAACAAGTAGCTGTTGTCCAGAATGCTTTCTGTGGTGTTTTGCTGATTGATATGGTGTAATATCCTAAGACATGCTACTTTTGTAATTGTTAGGTGTTAGGGCCTTAACTGAGGATGAGCAGCTTTATCTTAGGTTAAGTAGATTAGGTGAGTACTTCTCTACTGGAGAAGAGATTTGCACGTACTAATAAAATAACTTGAATAGAGTATTTTATTCTGAAATGCATTTCATTCCGAGCATGTTGCACCCATTTATGCATCCATTATATTTATTGTGCATTCATGCAATAGGTGCACCGGAGGGGGTGACACTCCTCGAATTCGAGCCTGTGATTCCGGAGGAAGACCAGGAGCAGCAGGAGCCCGAGGATCCAGCAGGCGAAGGAGTGCCCGCAGACAACCTTCCTGAGTGTCCAGACCACCGGCCCTCGACCTTTCTGAAAGGCAAGCCCCGGTGCATGCTGAACCTACTGATTTATAAATTAATCTTGAGTACTTTTAATTGTTTACTGCATTAAGTTGTAGGGGTTATATGAAAACACTTGTTGCATTATACCTGTCCTTGTCCAGATATCGTACTGAATCCTATATTAGGTGTAGGCACGTGTCAATGCTTAGCCCTGCTTAGTACGGTAGAAGTCGGGTGATTTCCGGTCATCCGCGAGATGTAGGAAGGAGTCGCGAATGGCTTATGGCTATCGTGATGGAACCATGCTTAAAAATGAAATCGAGACCGGACGGGAATTCGATAGTACAGCCGCAAGACACTTCACGTCTTGGGTGTGGAGCTATGCCCGTCTGAGTCGTTTAAGGACCGATTCGCTGTACGTCCTTGAGTCATGTTGAACGCAGTCTAACACTTAGTTGGCCGGATAACCCGTTCCGACCGCGAAGCCGAGTAATGTGGTTCAGGCCGGGAATCGAATGGTAGGTTGCTTCTTGGAGGAGAGAAAGGATGTGCTTGGGGACATTGGCGTGAGACCAAGGGGGGGTTAGAGTCCCTATCACCTGGCAGAGTGTCGCCCTTGGGGTCGCGACATCATTCGGACCCGCGATTCCTGAATCATATGAAACGGTGGCTTGTGCGACCCTGGCAGGGGCCTGCGCGGTGAGTGTTAGAAATACCCCTCCAGCTGGATAGGAATTCGATTCAAATCGTCGTCGCTCCCGGTTAGTGAGCACTTGACTTGAGCAGCGGCAACGTAGAACTCATTAAATGAACTGGTGGTTAAGGGAATGATACAATGTTGCCATAATGATATACCTGCTATGGATATAATAATCATGTTGTTTGATTATAATCAAGTGTATGTTTAGTACAGGTGCTAAGATAGATGACAGGTAAATGCTAAAAATAACTGCTAGTACAGGTTATAAGAGTTTCAATTACTTATGCCTTTATGCAAAATGTTACGTCAGCTAGCCTCTTGTGTAAGCCTTGCATAATCCTTGGTGTCACTTTATTTCTGGTTTTCGACGGGTAAGTCTAGCTGAGTACATTCCAGTACTCAGGGTTTATTCCCTCCTGTTGCAGATGACATGCTTTATCAGGGATTCTGCAAGACGTGTCTCCACCCTGCGGGTGATGATGACTAGATCACAAGGGCGTGATCGTCTTTATGTACTTTCCTCATGCTTTTGCGGGTTGTCGATCATCCAGACTGGCAGTACTTAATTAACTAGTGTGTGTTATGCTTCCGCTACTTTCAAACTTGGTTTGTAATAATTGCTACTCCGTTTGTGTAAACTTATTTCAGCACTATTTGTGAAATGTAACGTATGATGTTGTATGTTGAATGATGCGATCCTGGTTGTAAGCGAGTTGGTTTGAAATCCTTCGTGGTTTCGATTGACTACCGGGATTATATGGGCTCAAGTTCGAAAATTTGAGCGCTTCGGTGCTTGTTTGTACTTGTGCTCTTATAATTTGGTCGGTTCTGTTACAGCTGGTATCGGAGCATAATTCAACATTAAACACATCTTACGGGTAATTAAAAACAAAAGTATTTGTTTGCGAAAAGGGTTAAACCCTAAAAATTATTTTATAGGTATGCCAGTGATCACAACCCTTAGCCTAAATAAGGACTCCTAGGTGGCTTATTATAAAGACTAACTTGGGGGCCTTGTTTGTTTCTGTTTCATCGTCCATACGGCGTGAAATTGTATGGATGCCATCCACTTGGGTGGTAATGTATGGATCAATTACCTCGACGCTCTGGTAAGTGTGAGTTGTGAGAGCATGATCGTCCAACCGGCGGTCTAGGGGAGAGTAGTTTTGGTGACTTGCATACTTACGTGTTTAAACCATGTAATTATGTAAGCACTTAATTGTGGGAACCTTATTATCGGGTAGCTTTGATACTGAAGTATATACATCTGGGGATGTGTATATGGAAAGTATTTAAATTACTGCTTTCTTGTGTGCATATATTGGGAATTGTTGGGCTGCAATGAAATTTTCTGCAGGTACACTAACAGCGTAACGAGTAGACCGATAGTTTCGCTTATATGAGAGAACGTATGTATGCCACCGCCTAGCGTTAAAACTTTAGGTTTCTACTAAGGTGAGAGGGCGTACGGAACGTGCATGCATCATGTTTAAATATATCATACATATCATTTACTCCCTCCTTAAAAATTTCTGTACTCCCGACTAAAGTAAATTTCGTATCCCCTAAATGATCCTCACTTTAAGCCGTATCTTATCTTGTTGCTACAGATGGCACGTACCAAGAGGACCGCTCGTAAGTCCACTGGGGCAGGGCACCGCGTCACCAGCTCGCTCCACGTGAGCCCCACCCTGAGCCTACTGAGGTGGAAAGGCTGAGGGCAGAGTTGGCTGAAGTGACTGCCGCCAGGAATGCAGCATGGCAACAACTGGAACAAGTGATTCATGATCGTGATCAAGAAACGCTTGCAGTCCAGAGGTTGACAGTGGCAAACCGCAACTGTCAACGCATGTTGGTCCATGTGATGGAACAGAGGGATGAAGCCTGGCACGAGGAGAACGTGCTGAGAGCTCGTCAGTTTGAGCTCGAGCAACAGTTGGAGAACGCTAAAGAATACAATGATAATCTTCATGAAGAAGTGCACCGCCTGAACAACGAGCTTAATCCCCTGCTGCCTCAAAACAACAACGCCGATGAGGACATGGGTTCGGGAATCTTCATGGCTGAGGATGATGATGAAGTGGAGGTTGATGGACCACAGGATGCCCCACCTGCAGAAGCACCAGAGGAAGAGCCAGAAGAAGAAGAAGACGAGGAGTTAGAGCCTATCAGTGATGAGGACGGCGGGGAGATCCTTGACACTGACTCGGAGGATGATGCTTAGAGTAGTCATCACGTGCCTATAATGTTAGGATCGTCTTTTGTGCCCTCCCTGTGAAGGAGTGAGGCCTTGTAATAACTTGACTTTGGGATGTAAGGTTGAACCGTATGTTTCCTGAATGTAGTTTGAACCCGTTAATTTCGATCACAACTTGATGTCTTATTATGTTGCGTTCGATGATGGTGTCACGATTAGCACCCTTCGGTGCCGCGACGAAACCGAGGGCCTCCTATGGCGCGTGACATAAGGCTGTGCTGCTTGGCACACGCAGGTATCGAGGTGGCTAGTCATGATCCACCATGGAACTCTTCATTGAGAAGTCTCTTGTGGTCAGTTCGAAGTAGCCTTTCACAGTCAACTAAAAATCTGGAGATCGAATCCAAGTACCGTGCAAAAGGTCAAAAATCACGTAGATAGCAACGCAAACGGTCCGGTAACCGTTGTGCTCCCTGTGAGTGAGCCTTTATCAAAGAGCATCTTGTTGGATTACCAAGTATGATCTCGTCAAATGATGCGCTAGAATGGATTGTGCGGTTGTGATGAATTATTGTGCCTTAATTATTATGAGAAATCTATTCATACAGTCAGATTGACATTTCGCAATAATTCATCTACAAATTTCCCACATCGTCAGTGCTCATTGGATATGCATTTTTGCAGATGTCGTACAATCTACGTCGGGGTCGTGGAAATGAGGAGGAGGAATAGCCACCCCCTCCGCCACCACCTACTCCGGCCGAGTTGATGCAGACAGTGGTCGAAGGGCAGCGCATGTTGGCGGATGCTATGCGCCAGCTGGCTAACCGGGAAGCTCGTCCTGGCCGCCAGGGCCCAGAGCCAAATTAGTACAGCGATTTCAAGGACTTTCTGGATACAAAGCCCCCGCTCTTCAAGGAAGCGGAAGAACCACTGCAGGCTGACGAGTGGTTGAATACCATTGAACAAAAGTTTCGTCTGCTACGCCTAACTGATGAGCTGAAAACTGAATATGCTTCCCATCAGTTGCATGGTCCGGCGGGAATTTGGTGGAGCCACTATCGTTCCACACTGCCTGCTAATGTCCCGATTGCTTGGGATCAGTTTAAGGCGGCATTCCGAGGAAATTATATCCCTCCCAGTCTTATGGCAATCAAGCATACAGAGTTCATGAGGCTGTCGCAAGGAAACAAAAGTCTGACTGAATACTTGCAGTCCTTCAACAACCTGGCAAGGTATGCCACGGAGTTTGTGGATACCGATGCCAAAAAGATTGCTAGCTTCAAAAGGGGCCTCGGCCCAAAACTGATGAAAACAATGGGCACTAGCAAATGTACTACTTTCAATGAGTTCATCAGCGATGCTTTGACCCAGGAGAACAACAATACTATTTATTCGGCCTCTAAGAGCCGTAAAAGGGCCCTTGAGGCAAGTGCTTCTCAGTCAAGGGCCTCAGCGACACCGAGGTCTTCCCCTCGCCCTCCTGCCACAAATGCTAAGTTCCGTCCTCCACAAAAGAAGGTGCCAATGAAAACTGGATTTCGTAAGGCATATACAGTGGCTCTGCCAAAGAGTAATGCGGGCCAAGGCAGCTCCAGTGTTCCCCCTAGCAACATGCCTTGCTGGAACTGTAACAAGCCAGGCCATTGGTCCAGGAACTGTCCGTACCCAAAGAAAAATGTCAACCAAGGTAGTCGTCAGGGACACGCCCATTATAACAGCATTGAGAAAATTCCATCTGGTGAGGTGGTCACCGCTGGTAAGTTTCTAGTTGACCAACACCCCGCAGTGGTACTTTTTGATTCAGGTGCTTCGCATTCCTTTATCAGTCCTAAGTTTGCATCTAAATTTGCACACAAGTTGCATACTGTTGAAGGTGTGGGTTATTGTATTAGCGCTGCAAGTGGGAATATTTCCACAAACAAAGTAGTGGGGAACCTTAAGTTTGAGATCGAAGGGCGAAGTTATTCGCTTGCCCTATTGGTTTTACCTGGTTTAGACATAGATGTTATCTTGGGCATGAATTGGATGAGTCAGAATGGGGTACTCATTGACACATCCGCGCGGGTAGTTATGCTCAGAGATCCTACAGATCAAAAGGGTTTTCTAGTACAACTTCCCAGAAAGGTTGAATTGTCAGGGGAAATTCATGCTGTGCAAGCAAAGGCGTTGGCCGAAATTCCAGTAGTAAATGAGTTTCCGGACGTTTTTCCCGATGAATTGCCGGGACTCCCTCCGGATCGGGATGTGGAGTTTAAAATTGAGTTGTTGCCTGGCACGGCACCCATCTCTAGGAGACCCTATAGGATGCCTCCTAATGAACTAGCTGAACTTAAGGTGCAATTGAATGAACTTTTGAAGAAAGGGTTGATTCGTCCTAGTTCATCGCCGTGGGGATGCCCTGCTATCTTTGTAAAGAAGAAGGATCAAACCTTGCGGATGTGCGTGGACTACAGACCTCTGAACGCGGTCACTGTTAAGAATAAGTATCCTCTACCGCGTATCGACATCTTGTTCGATCAGTTGTCCAAGGCTAAAGTCTTTTCCAAGATCGATCTAAGGTCTGGCTACCATCAAATTAAAATCCGCCCGGAAGATGTTCCAAAGACAGCCTTTTCTACCAGATACGGTCTTTATGAGTATCTTGTTATGTCTTTCGGCTTGACAAATGCCCCCGCACACTTCATGTACTTGATGAATTCGGTGTTTATGCCTGAATTGGACAAGTTTGTGGTGGTATTTATTGATGACATCCTGGTATATTCTATGAATGAGGAGGATCATGCTGAACATCTGCGTATAGTCCTCACAAGACTGCGTGAACACCAACTCTATGCAAAGTTCAGTAAGTGCGAATTCTGGCTTCGAGAAGTACCTTTCCTTGGGCATGTGTTGTCCGATGGAGGAATTATGGTGGACCCCGCCAAGGTACAGGAAGTACTGAACTGGAAGGCTCCTATCTCGGTTCACGAGGTCCGGAGTTTCCTTGGGTTGGCTGGCTATTATCGTCGCTTCATCCCGGATTTCTCAAAAATAGCCAAACCCATGACTCGGTTGCTGCAAAAAGACATCAGGTTTGTCTGGACTCCTGAGTGTGATGTGGCTTTTCACCAACTGCGAACCCTCCTAACCTCGGCTCCAGTTTTGGCACAACCGAATATCGAGAAACCATTTGATGTTTATTGTGATGCCTCAGGCGTAGGTTTGGAAGGCGTTTTGATGCAGGAAGGCCGAGTGATTGCATATACTTCCCGACAACTTCAGAAGCATGAGGTGAATTATCCAACGCATGACTTAGAACTGGCTGCAGTTGTTCATGCTTTGAAAGTATGGCGGCATTATCTGCTGGGAAATGTCTGCAATATCTACACCGATCATAAAAGCCTCAAATACATCTTCACCCAACCCGAGTTGAATATGCGTCAAAGAAGATGGCTCGAGTTGATTAAAGATTATAACCTTCAAGTGCACTATCATCCAGGAAAGGCAAATGTAGTTGCGGATGCTTTAAGCCATAAGTCTCATTGTCATTCCTTAGTTGAAACTGATTTTCATCGATCTCGCCTTCTACATCCAGCAGTCTTGTACAACATCACTGTCAGTTGTACTCTCAAAAGCAGAATTATTGAGCTCCAAAAGACTGACACTGGTATATTCCACATCAAGCGTAAGATGAAAGAGAAAGAAACTACACAGTTCAGGATAGATGAAGAGGGTGTACTATGGTTCAAGGATAGGTTAGTTGTGCCTAAGGACCGAGAGCTTCGAAATGATATTATGTCTGAAGCACACTCCTCTAAGTTGTCCATCCATCCTAGCAGCAATAAGATGTATTATGATTTGAAACCGCTTTATTGGTGGACCAAGATGCGGAAAGAGATAGCTGCATATGTTGCTAGATGTGACACCTGTTGCAGAGTCAAAGCTGTGCACATAAAAGCTAGGCTACTTCAGCCACTCTCCATTCCAGGCTGGAAATGGGAAGAGATAAGTATGGATTTCATTGTCGGTCTTCCTCCTACTGTCAAAAATCATAATTCCATTTGGGTAATTGTGGATCGTTTGACCAAATCAGCTCACTTCATTCCAGTGAGAGTGGACTATCGTCCCACTGACTATGCTGAGTTGTACTTCAATCAGATAGTCCGGCTTCATGGGGTACCTCATACTATCATATCTGACCGTGGTCCCCAGTTCACTGCTCGCTTTTGGGAGCACTTGCATCACCTTCTGGGAACCAAGTTAGTGAGAAGCTCTGCTTATCACCCCCAGACATCGGGTCAGACAGAACGAGTTAACCAAATCTTGGAAGATCTGTTGCGAGCATGCGTCATTTCATCCAAGGGTTCTTGGGAAAAATGGTTACCCTTAGCCGAATTCTCGTACAATAACAGTTATCAAGAGAGTATTAAGATGGCTCCATTCGAAGCTTTGTACGGTCGTAGGTGTAGAACCCCACTAAATTGGATCGAATCTGGTGAGAGAAGATTTTATGGTATTGCTTTTGTTGAGGAAGCTGAGGAACAAGTCCGTACCATCCAAAAACATATGGCTGCAGCCCAAGCTAGGCAGAAAAGCTATGCGGATCGTCGTAGAAAACCACTCGAGTTTGAAGTTGGAGACTTCGTGTATTTGAAAGTTTCTCCAATGAAAAGTGTCCAACGTTTTGGTGTTAAGCGGAAACTTGCACCAAGATACGTGGGTCCTTTCCAGATCATAGGCAAGAGTGGAGCTGTTGCGTACAAAATCCAGTTGCCTCCTGAGATGAGAGCCATATTCAACGTTTTCCATGTATCTCAGCTTAAAAGGTGTCTTCGAGTTCCTGAGGAACAAGTTCCTTTAGGTGATATCAGGCTGGAATCCGACCTAACCTATGAAGAAAAGCCAGTCCGAGTGATCGATACTCAGGAACGAGTAACTAGAAGTAAAGTGGTTAAGTGGTACAAAGTGATGTGGAGTAATCAGGGAAGTGAGAGTGATGCTACGTGGGAACAGGAGGATTATTTGCGGGATGGTTATAAAGAATTCTATGAAAAATGGTACGCTTTCCAAATCTCGGGACGAGATTTTTTATAAGGGGGGAGGGCTGTAACACCTCAAGTGTTTAGCTCCATAATTGTATTGCATAAGCATAAGCATAAGCATGCATTATTCATGTTGTTATTTTATGTGATGCAACACATGTAATTATTATAGGGTTTGTTTGATTTATTTCATGAAGTATTTGATAGTTGGTGTAACCAAAAAGGTAAGGTAGCCAATCATGACCTACAACACCTTAGTTATACTTAGGGTAACATTTGGAACAAGGTTCATGTTGACCAAAATTACAAAATTGCCCTCCAAGAAAAGTTTGACCACCATTTGACCCTAGAAGGCTCTAGTTTGACCAATTAAAAAGTCTAATTTAGAGACCTTGCATGGAAGAGCACCCTTAAGTAAAGTTGTAGAGAATTTCATGAGGAACAAAAGTTCTAATATGGCCATCTCATGAAAATGACCAGAGCATGCTCAAAAATGGCCCACAAGTCAGCTTGAGTGGTAATCAACACTTAGAAAAATTCTAAGTCTGGAAATTGGACTTTTCAGTTTCACTGTACCTCACTTTAGCAACTTGTAACTCACAAACCAGGCCAAACCAGCCTTTGAGCCAATTGACAAAGTTGTTGTCCACACCTAGCTCTACAACATTGTCAATATCACCATCACCTGGTTCTCAATAGTTTAGGAGATATAGTGTCAAGAAGTTAGGGTTTTAGTCGGCATTGATCTCTGAAACTGCATTTCAGTTTCAAGGGGCACCACTTTGGAGCTCTGTAGTTTCAAATCTAGGCCGAACCAGCCCAAACTCCAATTGACAAACTTGTAGACCTCATGTAGCTCTACAATTTTGGTGTTATCATCTTCTTCTAACTCGAGCTGGATTAGGAGGTGTAGGAGCTCAAACTTCGGCTGTCAGTCGGTCATCGCTGTCGCCATTCAGCCGATTCAGTTTCATCAGTCGGGGAGTGGCCGACCGGCCGCAGGCCGTCGTCGACGCGTGGACGTGCGGTGGCGCCCGTACGCCGGCCCTGGCCCCACCAGTCAGGCCGCGACGCCTTCAAGACGCCACGACGCGCGAGCCGGCCTCCATTCCTCCGCCCCCTCTCTTCCAGTTGCCAAGAACACCGAAACCGAGCCGCCGCTGTCGTTCTTCTCCGGCGAGCTCAAGCGCGAGCCACACCGCATCCCCGGCCGCTAGACCTCGCCAATCCCTCCGCCTCACCACCCTCCATCTCCCTGACCCACCGAAGCCAGCGATTTGACTCAAGGTGAGCCGCATTGCTTTCTTCCCCGTCTCCGAGAGGTCGCCGGAGCCCCGCCATGGGACCTCACCGTGGTCGGGGTGCTTCGGGTCTCTCTCCATTCTTCCTTCCTAGCAAAATGGATCCGCCTAGCTTCGGTGAAGCTCGTACCGAGCCTAGACCGCACCGTGCATCTTCACCGGCGACGGCGCGCCGCCACCGGACATCACCGGCCGCCGCTCGCGGTGACAAGCCCCTTCCATCCCATCCCCATCCATTCCACGAGCACCAATCGACGCACCGGGTGACGGAGAACACGAGGTGGTGCTCACTTGGCCGAGCGAGCTCTTCTCTGGCGAGCTCGAGCTCGTCGGAGCTCGCGGGTCTCCGCCTCCCCTGTCCCTCTGTCCCTGACTGCGGGGGCCCGCCTGTCAGTTGCCAAGCGCGGGCGGGAGCGCTGAGCGGGCCGCGCGCGCGCGAGTGTGGGCCGAGTTCTTCCGGGCCGGCCCAGCTCATCCGAAATGAAATTCGTTTTTATTATTTTGTCACTGATTTTTGTACAAGTTGGAAAAATATAGATCTAGGGTTTTAATGATCCAAAAATCATGAGATAAATTTTGTTAGGGTCTACATGATGTGTAGTATTTTAGAAAAATATAAATATGGAATGTGATGTTTAATTTCTAGGAGAATTTAATAGATCCTTTAAATGTGTTTTGGAATGCATGCAAATTTGTTAAATTTATAACTTGAGCTGTGGTGTTCCAGAAATCATGAAATTTGGTGGGTAGGTTACTCTATGCTAGCCCTAGCTCTGGTAAAAATTTGGGCATCAGTGCTTAACTACTTTTCAAGTTATTATGCTATCTTGTTATTCTAGGAAATATTTAAATGAATGTTTGTAATTTTTCTACATGTGCAATGTTCATATAAATTTTTGGAGAATGTCTTGGTACCCTAGACTATCTAAGAAAAATATGAAATCTGTTGTTTGACACTTTTCAATAGGGTTTCCTATTTATGCAAAAATCAGTCTTATTAGCTTGTGAATTTTGTGTAGGGAGTTTCTGTGAATAGAACTTGTTCAAATTTTTACTGTGGTCTCTTGTTGGGTCAGAGAGTCCCCTGTAATTTTTGTAGAATTTGAGGAGCAGTTTATATATATGTTTGAAATTTCACTTAATTACTTAAGTAAATTAAGAAATGGGTTTAAATAAATATTCTAGGTGGGCACACCTTACTTTCTGGTGTTTTTGTGACATTTGTGAACTTGTAGTAGTATTAGTTTGGTCTTAGAGAATGTTGGTCACATCAATAAATATTTAACCTTTGTAATTTTAGGTTTTCTGGACAGCTAGTAGTAATTCTAAATTTGGCTTTGATAAAATTGGTTGCTGGAAAACTTGTAAATACCAAAGTTGGAGTAAACTTGATGAACTAGCTTGTGTCAAATTTTGGAAGCATTTAGCTTAGTAGTTTGAGAGTTACTATTGTTTAAAGTGGCAGTTCAAAATCTGCTACTCTCTGTGTTGGAGAAGACAGATTCTGGAACTTGTGAAGTTTGACATGGAAAACTTAGGAGTTTGGAGTTGAGGGCTGAAAATGAATTGTAGTGCATTTCTTAGGCTTTCCAGATTGTCTTAGATCATATCTTTTGGAATTGTAAATCTTCAGTTGTGATAAAAACAAGTAGCTGCTGTCCAGAATGCTTTCTGTGGTGTTTTGCTGATTGATATGGTGTAATATCCTAAGACATGCTACTTTTGTAATTGTTAGGTGTTAGGGCCTTAACTGAGAATGAGCAGCTTTATCTTAGGTTAAGTAGATTAGGTGAGTACTTCTCTACTGGAGAAGAGATTTGCACGTACTAATAAAATAACTTGAATAGAGTATTTTATTCTGAAATGCATTTCATTCCGAGCATGTTGCACCCATTTATGCATCCATTATATTTATTGTGCATTCATGCAATAGGTGCACCGGAGGGGGTGACACTCCTCGAATTCGAGCCTGTGATTCCGGAGGAAGACCAGGAGCAGCAGGAGCCCGAGGATCCAGCAGGCGAAGGAGTGCCCGCAGACAACCTTCCTGAGTGTCCAGACCACCGGCCCTCGACCTTTCTGAAAGGCAAGCCCCGGTGCATGCTGAACCTACTGATTTATAAATTAATCTTGAGTACTTTTAATTGTTTACTGCATTAAGTTGTAGGGGTTATATGAAAACACTTGTTGCATTATACCTGTCCTTGTCCAGATATCGTACTGAATCCTATATTAGGTGTAGGCACGTGTCAATGCTTAGCCCTGCTTAGTACGGTAGAAGTCGGGTGATTTCCGGTCATCCGCGAGATGTAGGAAGGAGTCGCGAATGGCTTATGGCTATCGTGATGGAACCATGCTTAAAAATGAAATCGAGACCGGACGGGAATTCGATAGTACAGCCGCAAGACACTTCACGTCTTGGGTGTGGAGCTATGCCCGTCTGAGTCGTTTAAGGACCGATTCGCTGTACGTCCTTGAGTCATGTTGAACGCAGTCTAACACTTAGTTGGCCGGATAACCCGTTCCGACCGCGAAGCCGAGTAATGTGGTTCAGGCCGGGAATCGAATGGTAGGTTGCTTCTTGGAGGAGAGAAAGGATGTGCTTGGGGACATTGGCGTGAGACCAAGGGGGGGTTAGAGTCCCTATCACCTGGCAGAGTGTCGCCCTTGGGGTCGCAACATCATTCGGACCCGCGATTCCTGAATCATATGAAACGGTGGCTTGTGCGACCCTGGTAGGGGCCTGCGCGGTGAGTGTTAGAAATACCCCTCCAGCTGGATAGGAATTCGATTCGAATCGTCGTCGCTCCCGGTTAGTGAGCACTTGACTTGAGCAGCGGCAACGTAGAACTCATTAAATGAACTGGTGGTTAAGGGAATGATACAATGTTGCCATAATGATATACCTGCTATGGATATAATAATCATGTTGTTTGATTATAATCAAGTGTATGTTTAGTACAGGTGCTAAGATAGATGACAGGTAAATGCTAAAAATAACTGCTAGTACAGGTTATAAGAGTTTCAATTACTTATGCCTTTATGCAAAATGTTATGTCAGCTAGCCTCTTGTGTAAGCCTTGCATAATCCTTGGTGTCACTTTATTTCTGGTTTTCGACGGGTAAGTCTAGCTGAGTACATTCCAGTACTCAGGGTTTATTCCCTCCTGTTGCAGATGACATGCTTTATCAGGGATTCTGCAAGACGTGTCTCCACCCTGCGGGTGATGATGACTAGATCACAAGGGCGTGATCGTCTTTATGTACTTTCCTCATGCTTTTGCGGGTTGTCGATCATCCAGACTGGCAGTACTTAATTAACTAGTGTGTGTTATGCTTCCGCTACTTTCAAACTTGGTTTGTAATAATTGCTACTCCATTTGTGTAAACTTATTTCAGCACTATTTGTGAAATGTAACGTATGATGTTGTATGTTGAATGATGCGATCCTGGTTGTAAGCGAGTTGGTTTGAAATCCTTCGTGGTTTCGATTGACTACCGGGATTATATGGGCTCAAGTTCGAAAATTTGAGCGCTTCGGTGCTTGTTTGTACTTGTGCTCTTATAATTTGGTCGGTTCTGTTACAGCTGGTATCGGAGCATAATTCAACATTAAACACATCTTACGGGTAATTAAAAACAAAAGTATTTGTTTGCGAAAAGGGTTAAACCCTAAAAATTATTTTATAGGTATGCCAGTGATCACAACCCTTAGCCCAAATAAGGACTCCTAGGTGGCTTATTATAAAGACTAACTTGGGGGCCTTGTTTGTTTCTGTTTCGTCGTCCATACGGCGTGAAATTGTATGGATGCCATCCACTTGGGTGGTAATGTATGGATCAATTACCTCGACGCTCTGGTAAGTGTGAGTTGTGAGAGCATGATCGTCCAACCGGCGGTCTAGGGGAGAGTAGTTTTGGTGACTTGCATACTTACGTGTTTAAACCATGTAATTATGTAAGCACTTAATTGTGGGAACCTTATTATCGGGTAGCTTTGATACTGAAGTATATACATCTGGGGATGTGTATATGGAAAGTATTTAAATTACTGCTTTCTTGTGTGCATATATTGGGAATTGTTGGGCTGCAATGAAATTTTCTGCAGGTACACTAACAGCGTAACGAGTAGACCGATAGTTTCGCTTATATGAGAGAACGTATGTATGCCACCGCCTAGCGTTAAAACTTTAGGTTTCTACTAAGGTGAGAGGGCGTATGGAACGTGCATGCATCATGTTTAAATATATCATACATATCATTTACTCCCTCCTTAAAAATTTCTGTACTCCCGACTAAAGTAAATTTCGTATCCCCTAAATGATCCTCACTTTAAGCCGTATCTTATCTTGTTGCTACAGATGGCACGTACCAAGAGGACCGCTCGTAAGTCCACTGGGGGCAGGGCACCGCATCACCAGCTCGCTCCACGTGAGCCCCGCCCTGAGCCTACTGAGGTGGAAAGGCTAAGGGCAGAGTTGGCTGAAGTGACTGCCGCCAGGAATGCAGCACGGCAACAACTGGAACAAGTGATTCATGATCGTGATCAAGAAACGCTTGCAGTCCAGAGGTTGACAGTGGCAAACCGCAACTGTCAACGCATGTTGGTCCGTGTGATGGAACAGAGGGATGAAGCCTGGCACGAGGAGAACGTGCTGAGAGCTCGTCAGTTTGAGCTCGAGCAACAGTTGGAGAACGCTAAAGAATACAATGATAATCTTCATGAAGAAGTGCACCGCATGAACAACGAGCTTAATCCCCTGCTGCCTCAAAACAACAACGCCGATGAGGACATGGGTTCGGAATCTTCATGGCTGAGGATGATGATGAAGTGGAGGTTGATGGACCACAGGATGCCCCACCTGCAGAAGCACCAGAGGAAGAGCCAGAAGAAGAAGAAGACGAGGAGTTAGAGCCTGTCAGTGATGAGGACGGCGGGGAGATCCTTGACACTGACTCGGAGGATGATGCTTAGAGTAGTCATCACGTGCCTATAATGTTAGGATCGTCTTTTGTGCCCTCCCTGTGAAGGAGTGAGGCCTTGTAATAACTTGACTTTGGGATGTAAGGTTGAACCGTATGTTTCCTGAATGTAGTTTGAACCCGTTAATTTCGATCACAACTTGATGTCTTATTATGTTGCGTTCGATGATGGTGTCACGATTAGCACCCTTCGGTGCCGCGACGAAACCGAGGGCCTCCTATGGCGCGCGACATAAGGCTGTGCTGCTTGGCACGCGCAGGTATCGAGGTGGCTAGTCATGATCCACCATGGAACTCTTCATTGAGAAGTCTCTTGTGGTCAGTTCGAAGTAGCCTTTCATAGTCAACTAAAAATCTGGAGATCGAATCCAAGTACCGTGCAAAAGGTCAAAAATCACGTAGATAGCAACGCAAACGGTCCGGTAACCGTTGTGCTCCCCTGTGAGTGAGCCTTTATCAAAGAGCATCTTGTTGGATTACCAAGTATGATCTCGTCAAATGATGCGCTAGAATGGATTGTGCGGTTGTGATGAATTATTGTGCCTTAATTATTATGAGAAATCTATTCATACAGTCAGATTGACATTTCGCAACAATTCATCTACAAATTTCCCACATCGTCAGTGCTCATTGGATATGCATTTTTGCAGATGTCGTACAATCTACGTCGGGGTCGTGGAAATGAGGAGGAGGAACAGCCACCCCCTCCGCCACCACCTACTCCGGCCGAGTTGATGCAGACAGTGGTCGAAGGGCAGCGCATGTTGGCGGATGCTATGCGCCAGCTGGCTAACCGGGAAGCTCGTCCTGGCCGCCAGGGCCCAGAGCCAAATCAGTACAGCGATTTCAAGGACTTTCTGGATACAAAGCCCCCGCTCTTCAAGGAAGCGGAAGAACCACTACAGGCTGACGAGTGGTTGAATACCATTGAACAAAAGTTTCGTCTGCTACGCCTAACTGATGAGCTGAAAACTGAATATGCTTCCCATCAGTTGCATGGTCCGGCGGGAATTTGGTGGAGCCACTATCGTTCCACACTGCCTGCCAATGTCCCGATTGCTTGGGATCAGTTTAAGGCGGCATTCCGAGGAAATTATATCCCTCCCGGTCTTATGGCAATCAAGCATACAGAGTTTATGAGGCTGTCGCAAGGAAACAAAAGTCTGACTGAATACTTGCAGTCCTTCAACAACCTGGCAAGGTATGCCACGGAGTTTGTGGATACCGATGCCAAAAAGATTGCTAGCTTCAAAAGGGGCCTCGGCCCAAAACTGATGAAAACAATGGGCACTAGCAAATGTACTACTTTCAATGAGTTCATCAGCGATGCTTTGACCCAGGAGAACAACAATACTATTTATTCGGCCTCTAAGAGCCGTAAAAGGGCCCTTGAGGCAAGTGCTTCTCAGTCAAGGGCCTCAGCGACACCGAGGTCTTCCCCTCGCCCTCCTGCCACAAATGCTAAGTTCCGTCCTCCATAAAAGAAGGTGCCAATGAAAACTGGGTTTCGTAAGGCATATACAGTGGCTCTGCCAAAGAGTAATGCGGGCCAAGGCAGCTCCAGTGTTCCCCCTAGCAACATGCCTTGCTGGAACTGTAACAAGCCAGGCCATTGGTCCAGGAACTGTCCGTACCCGAAGAAAAATGTCAACCAAGGTAGTCGTTAGGGACACGCCCATTATAACAGCATTGAGAAAATTCCATCTGGTGAGGTGGTCACCGCTGGTAAGTTTCTAGTTGACCAACACCCCGCAGTGGTACTTTTTGATTCAGGTGCTTCGCATTCCTTTATCAGTCCTAAGTTTGCATCTAAATTTGCACACAAGTTGCATACTGTTGAAGGTGTGGGTTATTGTATTAGCGCTGCAAGTGGGAATATTTCCACAAACAAAGTAGTGGGGAACCTTAAGTTTGAGATCGAAGGGCGAAGTTATTCGCTTGCCCTATTGGTTTTTACCTGGTTTAGACATAGATGTTATCTTGGGCATGAATTGGATGAGTCAGAATGGGGTACTCATTGACACATCCGCTCGGGTAGTTATGCTCAGAGATCCTACAGATCAAAAGGGTTTTCTAGTACAACTTCCCAGAAAGGTTGAATTGTCAGGGGAAATTCATGCTGTGCAAGCAAAGGCGTTGGCCGAAATTCCAGTAGTAAATGAGTTTCCGGACGTTTTTCCCGATGAATTGCCGGGACTCCCTCCGGATCGGGATGTGGAGTTTAAAATTGAGTTGTTGCCTAGCACGGCACCCATCTCTAGGAGACCCTATAGGATGCCTCCTAATGAACTAGCTGAACTTAAGGTGCAATTGAATGAACTTTTGAAGAAAGGGTTGATTCGTCCTAGTTCATCGCCGTGGGGATGCCCTGCTATCTTTGTAAAGAAGAAGGATCAAACCTTGCGGATGTGCGTGGACTACAGACCTCTGAACGCGGTCACTGTTAAGAATAAGTATCCTCTACCGCGTATCGACATCTTGTTCGATCAGTTGTCCAAGGCTAAAGTCTTTTCCAAGATCGATCTAAGGTCTGGCTACCATCAAATTAAAATCCGCCCAGAAGATGTTCCAAAGACAGCCTTTTCTACCAGATACGGTCTTTATGAGTATCTTGTTATGTCTTTCGGCTTGACAAATGCCCCCGCACACTTCATGTACTTGATGAATTCGGTGTTTATGCCTGAATTGGACAAGTTTGTGGTGGTATTTATTGATGACATCCTGGTATATTCTGTGAATGAGGAGGATCATGCTGAACATCTGCGTATAGTCCTCACAAGACTGCGTGAACACCAACTCTATGCAAAGTTCAGTAAGTGCGAATTCTGGCTTCGAGAAGTACCTTTCCTTGGGCATGTGTTGTCCGATGGAGGAATTATGGTGGACCCCGCCAAGGTACAGGAAGTACTGAACTGGAAGGCTCCTATCTCGGTTCACGAGGTCCGGAGTTTCCTTGGGTTGGCTGGCTATTATCGTCGCTTCATCCTGGATTTCTCAAAAATAGCCAAACCCATGACTCGGTTGCTGCAAAAAGACATCAGGTTTGTCTGGACTCCTGAGTGTGATGCGGCTTTTCACCAACTGCGAACCCTCCTAACCTCGGCTCCGGTTTTGGCACAACCGAATATCGAGAAACCATTTGATGTTTATTGTGATGCCTCAGGCGTAGGTTTGGGAGGCGTTTTGATGCAGGAAGGCCGAGTGATTGCATATACTTCCTGACAACTTCGGAAGCATGAGGTGAATTATCCAACGCATGACTTAGAACTGGCTGCAGTTGTTCATGCTTTGAAAGTATGGCGGCATTATCTGCTGGGAAATGTCTGCAATATCTACACCGATCATAAAAGCCTCAAATACATCTTCACCCAACCCGAGTTGAATATGCGTCAAAGAAGATGGCTCGAGTTGATTAAAGATTATAACCTTCAAGTGCACTATCATCCAGGAAAGGCAAATGTAGTTGCGGATGCTTTAAGCCGTAAGTCTCATTGTCATTCCTTAGTTGAAACTGATTTTCATCGATCTCGCCTTCTACATCCAGCAGTCTTGTACAACATCACTGTCAGTTGTACTCTCAAAAGCAGAATTATTGAGCTCCAAAAGACTGACACTGGTATATTCCACATCAAGCGTAAGATGAAAGAGAAAGAAACTACACAGTTCAGGATAGATGAAGAGGGTGTACTATGGTTCAAGGATAGGTTAGTTGTGCCTAAGGACCGAGAGCTTCGAAATGATATTATGTCTGAAGCACACTCCTCTAAGTTGTCCATCCATCCTGGCAGCAATAAGATGTATTATGATTTAAAACCGCTTTATTGGTGGACCAAGATGCGGAAAGAGATAGCTGCATATGTTGCTAGATGTGACACCTGTTGCAGAGTCAAAGCTGTGCACATAAAAGCTGGGCTACTTCAGCCACTCTCCATTCCAAGCTGGAAATGGGAAGAGATAAGTATGGATTTCATTGTCGGTCTTCCTCCTACTGTCAAAAATCATAATTCCATCTGGGTAATTGTGGATCGTTTGACCAAATCAGCTCACTTCATTCCAGTGAGAGTGGACTATCGTCCCACTGACTATGCTGAGTTGTACTTCAATCAGATAGTCCGGCTTCATGGGGTACCTCGTACTATCATATCTAACCGTGGTCCCCAGTTCACTGCTCGCTTTTGGGAGCACTTGCATCACCTTCTAGGAACCAAGTTAGTGAGAAGCTCTGCTTATCACCCCCAGACATCGGGTCAGACAGAACGAGTTAACCAAATCTTGGAAGATCTGTTGCGAGCATGCGTCATTTCATCCAAGGGTTCTTGGGAAAAATGGTTACCCTTAGCCGAATTCTCGTACAATAACAGTTATCAAGAGAGTATTAAGATGGCTCCATTCGAAGCTTTGTACGGTCGTAGGTGTAGAACCCCACTAAATTGGATCGAATCTGGTGAGAGAAGATTTTATGGTATTGCTTTTGTTGAGGAAGCTGAGGAACAAGTCCGTACCATCCAAAAACATATGGCTGCAGCCCAAGCTAGGCAGAAAAGCTATGCGGATCGTCGTAGAAAACCACTCGAGTTTGAAGTTGGAGACTTCGTGTATTTGAAAGTTTCTCCAATGAAAAGTGTCCAACGTTTTGGTGTTAAGCGGAAACTTGCACCAAGATACGTGGGTCCTTTCCAGATCATAGGCAAGAGTGGAGCTGTTGCGTACAAAATCCAGTTGCCTCCTGAGATGAGAGCCATATTCAACGTTTTCCATGTATCTCAGCTTAAAAGGTGTCTTCGAGTTCCTGAGGAACAAGTTCCTTTAGGTGATATCAGGCTGGAATCCGACCTAACCTATGAAGAAAAGCCAGTCCGAGTGATCGATACTCAGGAACGAGTAACTAGAAGTAAAGTGGTTAAGTGGTACAAAGTGATGTGGAGTAATCAGGGAAGTGAGAGTGATGCTACGTGGGAACGGGAGGATTATTTGCGGGATGGTTATAAAGAATTCTATGAAAAATGGTACGCTTTCCAAATCTCGGGACGAGATTTTTATAAGGGGGGAGGGCTGTAACACCTCAAGTGTTTAGCTCCATAATTGTATTGCATAAGCATAAGCATAAGCATGCATTATTTATGTTGTTATTTTATGTGATGCAACACATGTAATTATTATAGGGTTTGTTTGATTTATTTCATGAAGTATTTGATAGTTGGTGTAACCAAAAAGGTAAGGTAGCCAATCATGACCTACAACACCTTAGTTATACTTAGGGTAACATTTGGAACAAGGTTCATGTTGACCAAAATTACAAAATTGCCCTCCAAGAAAAGTTTGACCACCATTTGACCCTAGAAGGCTCTAGTTTGACCAATTAAAAAGTCTAATTTAGAGACCTTGCATGGAAGAGCACCCTTAAGTAAAGTTGTAGAGAATTTCATGAGGAACAAAAGTTCTAATATGGCCATCTCATGAAAATGACCAGAGCATGCTCAAAAATGGCCCACAAGTCAGCTTGAGTGGTGATCAACACTTAGAAAAATTCTAAGTCTGGAAATTGGACTTTTCAGTTTCACTGTACCTCACTTTAGCAACTTGTAACTCACAAACCATGCCAAACCAGCCTTTGAGCCAATTGACAAAGTTGTTGTCCACACCTAGCTCTACAACATTGTCAATATCACCATCACCTGGTTCTCAATAGTTTAGGAGATATAGTGTCAAGAAGTTAGGGTTTTAGTCGGCATTGATCTCTGAAACTGCATTTCAGTTTCAAGGGGCACCACTTTGGAGCTCTGTAGTTTCAAATCTAGGCCGAACCAGCCCAAACTCCAATTGACAAACTTGTAGACCTCATGTAGCTCTACAATTTTGGTGTTATCATCTTCTTCTAACTCGAGCTGGATTAGGAGGTGTAGGAGCTCAAACTTCGGCTGTCAGTCGGTCATCGCTGTCGCCATTCAGCCGATTCAGTTTCATCAGTCGGGGAGTGGCCGACCGGCCGCAGGCCGTCGTCGACGCGTGGACGCGCGGTGGCGCCCGTACGCCGGCCCTGGCCCCACCAGTCAGGCCGCGACGCCTTCAAGACGCCACGACGCGCGAGCCGGCCTCCATTCCTCCGCCCCCTCTCTTCCAGTTGCCAAGAACACCGAAACCGAGCCGCCGCTGCCGTTCTTCTCCGGCGAGCTCAAGCGCGAGCCACACCGCATCCCCGGCCGCTAGACCTCGCCAATCCCTCCGCCTCACCACCCTCCATCTCCCTGACCCACCGAAGCCAGCGATTTGACTCAAGGTGAGCCGCATTGCTTTCTTCCCCGTCTCCGAGAGGTCGCCGGAGCCCGCCATGGGACCTCACCGTGGTCAGGGTGCTTCGGGTCTCTCTCCATTCTTCCTTCCTAGCAAAATAGATCCGCCTAGCTTCGGTGAAGCTCGTACCGAGCCTAGACCGCACCGTGCATCTTCACCGGCGACGGCGCGCCGCCACCGGACATCACCGGCCGCCGCTCGCGGTGACAAGCCCCTTCCATCCCATCCCCATCCATTCCACGAGCACCAATCGACGCACCGGGTGACGGAGAACACGAGGTGGTGCTCACTTGGCCGAGCGAGCTCTTCTCCGGCGAGCTCGAGCTCGTCGGAGCTCGCGGGTCTCCGCCTCCCCTGTCCCTCTGTCCCTGACTGCGGGGGCCCGCCTGTCAGTTGCCAAGCGCGGGCGGGAGCGCTGAGCGGGCCGCGCGCGCGCGAGTGTGGGCCGAGTTCTTCCGGGCCGGCCCAGCTCATCCGAAATGAAATTCGTTTTTATTATTTTGTCACTGATTTTTGTACAAGTTGGAAAAATATAGATCTAGGGTTTTAGTGATCCAAAAATCATGAGATAAATTTTGTTAGGGTCTACATGATGTGTAGTATTTTAGAAAAATATAATATGGAATGTGATGTTTAATTTCTAGGAGAATTTAATATATCCTTTAAATGTGTTTTGGAATGCATGCAAATTTGTTAAATTTATAACTTGAGCTGTGGTGTTCCAGAAATCATGAAATTTGGTGGGTAGGTTACTCTATGCTAGCCCATAGCTCTGGTAAAAATTTGGGCATCAGTGCTTAACTACTTTTTAAGTTATTATGCTATCTTTTTATTCTAGGAAATATTTAAATGAATTTTTGTAATTTTTCTACATGTGCAATGTTCATATAACTTTTTGGAGAATGTCTTGGTACCCTAGACTGTCTAAGAAAAATATGAAATCTGTTGTTTGACACTTTTCAATAGGGTTTCCTATTTATGCAAAAATCAGCCTTATTAGCTTGTGAATTTTGTGTAGGGAGTTTCTGTGAATAGAACTTGTTAAAATTTTTACTGTGGTCTCTTTTTGGGTCAGAGAGTCCTCTGTAATTTTTGTAGAATTTTAGGAGCAGTTTATATATATGTTTGAAATTTCACTTAATTACTTAAGTAAATTAAGAAATGGGTTTAAATAAATATTCTAGGTGGGCACACCTTACTTTCTGGTGTTTTTGTGACATTTGTGAACTTGTAGTAGTATTAGTTTGGTCTTAGAGAATGTTGGTCACATCAATAAATATTTAACCTTTGTAATTTTAGGTTTTCTGGACAGCTAGTAGTAATTCTAAATTTGGCTTTGATAAAATTGGTTGCTGGAAAACTTGTAAATACCAAAGTTGGAGTAAACTTGATGAACTAGCTTGTGTCAAATTTTGGAAGCATTTAGCTTAGTAGTTTGAGAGTTACTATTGTTTAAAGTGGCAGTTCAAAATCTGCTACTCTCTGTGTTGGAGAAGACAGATTCTGGAACTTGTGAAGTTTGACATGGAAAACTTAGGAGTTTGGAGTTGAGGGCTGAAAATGAATTGTAGTGCATTTCTTAGGCTTTCCAGATTGTCTTAGATCATATCTTTTGGAATTGTAAATCTTCAGTTGTGATAAAAACAAGTAGCTGTTGTCCAGAATGCTTTCTGTGGTGTTTTGCTGATTGATATGGTGTAATATCCTAAGACATGCTACTTTTGTAATTGTTAGGTGTTAGGGCCTTAACTGAGGATGAGCAGCTTTATCTTAGATTAAATAGATTAGGTGAGTACTTCTCTACTGGAGAAGAGATTTGCACGTACTAATAAAATAACTTGAATAGAGTATTTTATTCTGAAATGTATTTCATTCCGAGCATGTTGCACCCATTTATGCATCCATTATATTTATTGTGCATTCATGCAATAGGTGCACCGGAGGGGGTGACACTCCTCGAATTCGAGCCTGTGATTCCGGAGGAAGACCAGGAGCAGCAGGAGCCCGAGGATCCAGCAGGCGAAGGAGTGCCCGCAGACAACCTTCCTGAGTGTCCAGACCACCGGCCCTCGACCTTTCTGAAAGGCAAGCCCCGGTGCATGCTGAACCTACTGATTTATAAATTAATCTTGAGTACTTTTAATTGTTTACTGCATTAAGTTGTAGGGGTTATATGAAAACACTTGTTGCATTATACCTGTCCTTGTCCAGATATCGTACTGAATCCTATATTAGGTGTAGGCACGTGTCAATGCTTAGCCCTGCTTAGTACGGTAGAAGTCGGGTGATTTCCGGTCATCCGCGAGATGTAGGAAGGAGTCGCGAATGGCTTATGGCTATCGTGATGGAACCATGCTTAAAAATAAAATCGAGACCGGACGGGAATTCGATAGTACAGCCGCAAGACACTTCACGTCTTGGGTGTGGAGCTATGCCCGTCTGAGTCGTTTAAGGACCGATTCGCTGTACGTCCTTGAGTCATGTTGAACGCAGTCTAACACTTAGTTGGCCGGATAACCCGTTCCGACCGCGAAGCCGAGTAATGTGGTTCAGGCCGGGAATCGAATGGTAGGTTGCTTCTTGGAGGAGAGAAAGGATGTGCTTGGGGACATTGGCGTGAGACCAAGGGGGGGTTAGAGTCCCTATCACCTGGCAGAGTGTCGCCCTTGGGGTCGCGACATCATTCGGACCCGCGATTCCTGAATCATATGAAACGGTGGCTTGTGCGACCCTGGCAGGGGCCTGCGCGGTGAGTGTTAGAAATACCCCTCCAGCTGGATAGGAATTCGATTCGAATCGCCGTCGCTCCCGGTTAGTGAGCACTTGACTTGAGCAGCGGCAACGTAGAACTCATTAAATGAACTGGTGGTTAAGGGAATGATACAATGTTGCCATAATGATATACCCTGCTATGGATATAATAATCATGTTGTTTGATTATAATCAAGTGTATGTTTAGTACAGGTGCTAAGATAGATGACAGGTAAATGCTAAAAATAACTGCTAGTACAGGTTATAAGAGTTTCAATTACTTATGCCTTTATGCAAAATGTTACGTCAGCTAGCCTCTTGTGTAAGCCTTGCATAATCCTTGGTGTCACTTTATTTCTGGTTTTCGACGGGTAAGTCTAGCTGAGTACATTCCAGTACTCAGGGTTTATTCCCTCCTGTTGCAGATGACATGCTTTATCAGGGATTCTGCAAGACGTGTCTCCACCCTGCGGGTGATGATGACTAGATCACAAGGGCGTGATCGTCTTTATGTACTTTCCTCATGCTTTTGCGGGTTGTCGATCATCCAGACTGGCAGTACTTAATTAACTAGTGTGTGTTATGCTTCCGCTACTTTCAAACTTAGTTTGTAATAATTGCTACTCCGTTTGTGTAAACTTATTTCAGCACTATTTGTGAAATGTAACGTATGATGTTGTATGTTGAATGATGCGATCCTGGTTGTAAGCGAGTTGGTTTGAAATCCTTCGTGGTTTCGATTGACTACCGGGATTATATGGGCTCAAGTTCGAAAATTTGAGCGCTTCGGTGCTTGTTTGTACTTGTGCTCTTATAATTTGGTCGGTTCTGTTACAGACTGGGCCTCCAAATTGACTTGGACGCCCACGCTGACCTCCTAAGGTGGTTGCCAAGGAGGAGGATGTCCTTGGGAATCTTTGAGGTATTCTCCACATAGTTGGGGTGTGCTCCACCTTGGACTAGGGAACCAAGAGTGCATGTGAAGCCTAAGACGGCGTCATAGTACCAGGCAGAAGCAACGACATGTCTTGATAATTTAAAGGCTTTTCCAATGTGATATTGAGGTGAGATCGGATCCTTTCGAATGCTTGTCAAACAAGCTTTCCATCAAGTGTTTATTGACTCCAATCTTACTTTGTATGCAAGAGTTATGACATTCCTAATGAACTACTGTCAGGCTACTGATGAACCAAATGTCATGCTTTAATGGTCTTGTACCCCAAGATAGGTCTTGAGCATAGTGCATCCATGCCCCATGAGTTATAGAGGCCACGTGAGAAGTTTCTCCAATGTTCATAGCATCCATATTATTCCCTAAATATATTAAAAGTGTAGACATTAGGTAGCAACAAATTCTTACTTTATATCATTATGTAAACATAGAAACAAACTCACCCTACTTTTAACTTTTATGAACATATTCATAGGTGTCATGCCCTCGTCGCTCTCTCTCTCTCTCTCTCTTCCCGTTTCTTAATGTCACGCTTCCCCTCAATTCTTTAGGAACCTTCCGGTAAGATGAGCTCGATCTACTCAGTTTTGAACCGAAGACTGAACCGATAATTTAGGTAACTAAATTGTGGTCCTGGTTTTCTAAAAAAATCAATTTTTAAATATCAAAAACTTTAAATACGAAAGTACCCAACCCGAAATTTCGGCCTAACCAGGACACCCACTCTAGTTAGGGTTGGATGTGACCCGTTACCAAGCCTAGCTTTTGGACCACCTTTTTTTTAGCAAGTTATTTGGTCCAACTTTTGTTAACCTTAGACCTCTGATTATGTGTGGATTGGAAGAAGTTTGTTTTGAATGTGGTGTCTGCGATTTGCAATTCTGACTCAAGTCTTATTCAAATTTGGATATGGTTTTTATTTTTTATTCAAATTCAAATATGAATGCATAGGCTGGAGCGTTTAATATTGTCAGTTCTAATCATTAGCCATCGCAATCAGTATTAATTGATTTTTACCGTCGGTGTTAATTACTTATGGCAATTTCAACAGTCGCATGGTAGTTACATCAGTTTCAGAACTGGAGCTAAAAATCCATCTGGAACCACTGCTGATTGCTAACTGTACTCATGAGCGTTCAGGTAGGACAAAGTGGCGCAGCTTGTTGAGGTGGAAGACGACACAAATCAAGGGAACAATATTAGGATTTAGGAACGTACTAACATATTACGAGTAGCAAGAACACAGCTGTAGAAGCATGCCGGGGATGCGGAACCTATACATCACGCTTGCTGAACCATACATGAGCCACGGGCCCCACTGCGTTGACAACTCGTCTGTCGGTAGCAGAAAATGACGAGTATGAGCCTGTTTGGTTCCCCTTCGCTAAAATTAAGGTACTAAAAACTAGTTATTAAACTTTAACCATTTTTGTTTGATTCTAGTGACTACAAGTGACTAAAGATCATTAAAGCAGTTCAATAAAGATCAAACTACCCCTGATGAATACTCAAATCAGGGTGGGGACTAGCAATAATGAGGAGCAGCCCTTATCCTCTAGGTACTTTACCTCACTTTTAGCTACTCTTAGATGACTAATGTGACTATTTACTTTAGTCCCTTTCTAGTCAGTTTGTTTGACAGTTTAGTAGCTAAAGTGATTAAAGTTTAGTAGATAAGTAAACAGACCCTGTGTCGGTGTCCCGACAGCCCATGTCTATCGGCGAACCTTCCTCCCCCCTTCGGGCGAGCAAAGTGGTTCTTGCAACGCGTGTTTACGTTTGGTCGAGGGCACTGCTTTCGGCTCTAGAAAGTCAGTACATTTTGTGAACAAATCTGAACACACGCCTACTCGTTCTTTTCGAGGCCATCTAAAGCAGAATCTTCAGACGTGGAGATGTGTCAATGCACTACCTCTCCTTTTACAAGTTCGTCATCCATAGAGTTACCGAACTGAACAGCAAAAGTACGAAGAGGGCAACAATAGAGTTTGTACATGAGCAGAACAGAGGTTACTACTACATGAGACATCCATTGCCAAAAGCCCAAAACAGATGGAACTATGAAAAAAAAATCTAGTACTAGTAGCACTTTATAGCTTAGATAGACTCTTGCCGATCATGAATTTCACCCTCCAACAGTCCAACTCTCGAAGGGCTAGAAAATTGCACCCTGCACGGTGGTCCTCTTTGGTGGCTGAAATGTTTCTGATTCTTGTCGCAGTCGGATTCTCCTAAACCTCTACCAAAAGCTAAAAAACAAAAAAAAATATCTTAACGACCTTGAAACATTTCCCATTTTAACATTTTAACAAATGTTATCAAGGGAGAATTACCCCACAAGGTGTTTCTCAACACTTTCGAGTTCATATAGATGTTGTTTTGAAGGAAAATAATACAAATTTGAAACGGCCAGCAGCCAAACAATCTGATTAAGAGATTATATTTTAGTAGAGAAACATTTGTATAAAAGAATCTGGATCTCTCATTTCTACAACATATTTGAGAAAAAAAATATGGATCTAGAACATTTATGAGAGAATCTAGATCCCTAGCAGAGTTCTTAGTGTAATCTTGTACCTGCATGTTTCTTTTCTCGTCGTAACACAACTAATTTGTGCTTACCATGACACTAAAGTGGCGTAATTTTCCATATATGGATAAATTGGTGCAAGTTTACAAGAAATATTGACACTACAAAGTGTACCAAAAGAAATATTGACACGATGGAGCTAATTTTTAAGTTTTGAGACCAAAAGACCATGTAGCATGAACTGGGGTAAGTTTTGTAGGTTCGGCTATAAAAGTAGTATGAAGTTAACAGCAAAATACCGGATACAAATAATTTGAGCAAAGTTAGTGTATGTGTAAATTCAAGAAAGCTGAGCAAGCTTAGTTGGTCTGAGGGTGTGGATACTGCCCAGACCACCGATGTTTAAGACTTTTAAGTTCTCATCGAGACAATTTAGGTGTCTATTTTCTTCTTAATAATAAAATGACATTAGCTAACCAAACAGGCTCAAGTTGGCTCCAGTAAGCCTGACTAGATGATAGCCAGGGAACCAAACAGGCCCATAGATTTTACGTGAAAAACCCTTACAAAAAAAACGGGTGCCAATCGACGAATTTCACTAAGTAGAATTTACAAAACGCAGGGAATACAATGAGTCGTCAGCTTACAAGATGTATATATAGAATGGCAGACTGCAGTCAAACACGAAAACAAATCCACTAATAATATAACTCAGACCAGGGCCCTCCAGGTGTCATGCAAAACTCATGTTAGAATTCAGATCATACTCTAACTACTGGTGATCATTGGTATAATTTTTTTCTAAAAAAAGTAGCGCCTATAATTGCATGTCAAAGACCGTAAAACTAAAAAAATAGCATGAAACAAGACAACTTTTGGCCTTGTTTGGAAAAGGGGTTTTAAGTAAATCCTTGTGATTTAGTAGAAATATGAACTAAATCCTAAAAATTCGTAGAACATTACCCTTTTTCCAAACAGGCCTAGTACTTGGAGAGCTGTGGAAAAAATTCTCCACATTCTGGATTCCTGTGTCTGTTGATCATGGCTTATTCCCATAAATTATGGTTTTGTTATGCTACCTGTGTTGATTCCACGGAACTCAACCTGTAAACTTTGAGTTTTGAGTTCAGGTCAATTAGTCACGAACTTAGCCATTTGTCCGGAACAAACAGCCGACTGGTCTGATAATAGTTGTCAGCAGGCTGTCCTGGTCACCTGGACTGATCTGTGCAGAAAATTACTCTCATAGTTATGTTTTCTTAATAACAAGTGGATGGCTGCTTATCCTCCTGCCTTTTGTCCTGCTTGCTTCCCTAGCCAATGCCAATCTCACTTGCACTCGGCTGCCTTTCTTCCACACCCAGCGCTGCCGCCGCCGGTTACCTGTGATGCGCGTACCGATGATGGCAGCCTCTCATTTGGTGAGCGCTGCCCAGTGGATCGCAGGAGTCATCACGGAGCAGGTCATCACCAGCAAGCTCAAGGAATGGGTTTCCCAGTTCTCCGGCCTGGGCACCGATATCGACAGTCTCAAGGCACAGATGAGCTTCGTGGAGACGGTGCTCAGCATGGCCCAGGGGAGGCGGATCCGGAACAATCACCTGACCAGCCTCCTCGCCAGGTTGCACCAGCTGCTGTACGATGCTGACGATGCGCTCGACGAGATCCAGTACCACCGCATCCATCAGGATGCGCGAAGTCGTGACCAGCAGACCACCAGCGGCAGCATGGTCCGCGCACCGTCAATGGCGGCCACGGCCGTACTACATCTGTTGAGCGATGTGGTGAGCCACCGGCCGTTGGCCTCCTCAACGTTCAGGGACATGTTCATGTACCCCTTTCTTCTTAATTGAAAGACAGAGCTCCTGCCATTACTTTCAAAAAAAAAAAAAATGTTCATGTACCCCTGGCCTTGGGGCCCGAGGAAGCGCAGAAAGCTCGCGCACCTCTCAGCTGACACCAGTGCCTTGGATCTGCCTTTGGCAGAGCTTGACTGGGGTGCTCTTGGGCGGAGGATCAGAGAGACTACATCCCAGCTGCGGGTTGTCAGCGAGCAGGTGAACAAGACGCTGCAGCTAGAGGAACTGAAGTCTATCAGTCAGGCGGCTCACAGCCAGCTTAACAATCCACGATTGACGACCTCATACCCCGCCGGAGAGCACAAGATGTTCGGCAGAAATGGCGAGAAGGACAGCATCATTGAGGTGCTCACCGACATCAGATGCTGCAGCCAAAGTAGGCTGCTGGTGCTCCCCGTCGTCGGCAACGGCGGCATAGGAAAGACTACTTTGCTGCAGCACGTGTACCACGACAAGAGAATCCGGAGCTTCTTCCACACCAGGATGTGGATCTGTGTATCCCACTGTCACAGTTTCAGTGTCTTGCGGCTAACGCGTGAGATGCTGGAGGCAGCCACCGGTAACATGCAGAACAGGGGAAGCAAGAACTTGGACAGCCTTCAAAAAAGTCTAGTCAAAAGGTTGCAAGGGAAGAGGTTTCTGCTTGTCTTTGATGACCTTTGGACTGTCGATGAGAAAAAATGGGAATTGCTATTGGCTCCATTCAACTATATCAAGGCCTCCACCAATTGTACCATCTTGGTGACCACCCGAGACCCGCCGTGTCGCAGATTTGATCAGCACAATGTCACCGATCAATTTGAGTGGTCTGGAGAGAGAAGTATTCTGGGATTGCTTTAGAGCTTACATATTTGGTGATGAGAAGCATGACGGGCATCAACATTTACAGCCCATTGGAAGAGAAATTGCTAGAAAATTGAATGGTTATCCCTTGGCAGCAAAAAGTGTAGGGGCATTACTGAGGAAGGACCTCACCATTGAACATTGGAGTAGAATTTTAGAGAGCAGGGCATGGGAAGAGCAGAATGGAACTGATGGTATCATGTCTATTCTAAGGCTTAGTTATGAGTACCTTCCATTTCATCTCCAGAGGTGCTTCTCATATTGCTCGTTGTTTCCAAAGGGCTACCGGTTCCTTGAGAAAGATCTGGTGCTCATTTGGAACTCACAAGGTTTCATTGATACTAGATTTGATAGGAAGCCAGAAGAAGTTGGTCATGAATATATGAACCACTTGGTGTGTTTGGATTCTTTCAGAAGGAGGTCAATCCAGCAAATTGTGAAACCTGGTACCTTATGCATGATATAATACATGACTTGGCAATTAATGTATCTTCACAATATTGCTTGACTATTGATCGCATCTCCACATTCAATATGCACCCATCAGCAACCATTCGTCATATGTCCATAATTACAGAGACTATGTATCATGAGGATATATCCAGTAACGTGGCACGTAATGAGGACATTGAAAAGGTAGTAGTCAAGGTAGCCAGTTTGCTGCAGAAGAAATACCTGAGGTCCTTGATGTTGTTTGGCAGATATGATTCCAACTTTGCACATGTTTTTCGGCTGGCCTTCAGAGAAGCAACAAATATGCGCTCAATAATAATGTGCATGATGTCCTATCATGAAGGTTCTCTGTTGTATGACCTAAGCCAATGCATTCATCTTCGCTACATCAAAATTATTGCTTATGATCAAGTGCAACTCCCGGAAGCCTTGGGTAGGCTCTACCATTTGCAAGTGCTGGATGTAGGAGGAACCACTGGTGATCTGACAAGAAATGTCTCTAGTGGATACAGTGAAGCATCAGCTCCAGCATGGTTGGCAAAACATATGTTCCTCACTTCCCCTGCGCTGTCTCTATCTTGATAACTGCAAGGGATGCAAAGATCTTCCATCATTTTCACTGTTTCCCAGCACTTAAGAAACTGCATTTAATCAGCTTGCTTGATATTACAGAGTTGCAAAGTGCTTCTTTAGAGGAAGTGATATTATCTGATATGCCAAAACTAGAGAAATGGAGTTCCTCTGAAAAGTACCAACTAATAGATGATCTACAGGTACTTGAAATATGCAATTGCCCCATACTGAGATACTTGCCTTTATCACCTACATGTAATTCTGCAGTAGCAAAGTACCGCCAACTCCAAAGTGTGGTGATTAAGGGTTGCCCTTGCCTGATAGGATTACCACCACTTCCTCTGGGTCCCAAAATTAAGCTGTTGGTTGAGGATGTACAATCATTTCCATGTAGCCGCATGTCCTACAGTGCAGATACCAATCCAAGCTTGCTCTTAATGGGGAAGGATGATCTGAGAGTACTTGATGGAAATGTTATATCATTTCAAAATCTAGCTTCTTTGCAAGAGCTCTCCATTGATACATGTCCAAGCCTCACAAGCATCTCATGGCAAGGACTTCACCAATTTAGCATATTGAAGGATCTGACAATATATCATTGCCCAAACCTGCTCTCAGTGCAGATGACAGAAACAGAGCAAATGCTTGCTAATGCTAAGGGACTTCTTCCATCACTCCAGAGGCTTGAAATCTGGTCGTGTGGTATCACTGGAAAAAATCTATCTTGTTTACTGTCACATGCACCAAATCTTTCTTTCCTGAAGCTAAAAGAGTGTCGGCGGATCAGAAGGTTGACTGTACACCAACATGCAGATCAAGGCAGCCCAATTTTGGTACCTGATGGTGCAGCAGCTGATGGGTTGTTGCACATCCATCCACGTTCAGTGTCATCACTCCAAGAGTTGTGCTTTGACAGCTGCCCAACAATATGTGAAAATGGGGAGGGTCTCCGGGGACTCATCACACTAAAAAAATTGGAGATATATGAGTGCCCAAGGTTCCTTTCTTACGTAGTGTTTCAAAATGAAGATATCCATCATGTTGAAGGTACATGTCTCCTTCCATCATCACTGCAAGTGCTCAAGATAACCAAGGCAGAGTGGAAATCAATGTCGCTCCATGGACTCACTGCCATGGAGAGCTTATCCATTTGCCACAGCGAACTAGAAGCTCTTCACATGGAATCCTCTACAAAATTGAAGTACATTCAAGTTCTTGGATGCACAGAGCTCACCTCCATACAAGGTTTGCAATTATGTGTTGAGCTCAAAAAATTGGAGGTAGTCTTTACCCATGGGTTTTGGAGAGCTTGGGATCTTGAGCTGCAAAGAGAGGGACAAAGCAACAAATTACTGTTTCCAGTGGAACTCATCCACACGAGTGATAGTTCAATGCTTACTTTGTCAATATGCAAGCACCTTGATCACCTTAGGAGGTTAGAGTTTCATTGCCTATCCAATAAACTAGAAACAGAGCAGGCGAAAGCACTTCAACAGCTCACCTCACTCAATGAGCTACAATTCTTTGAGTGTGATTGTGACTTCTCCGTACCAGCAGAACTACATCAGCTTACATCCCTCAAGAAGTTAGAGCTCATGAACTGTTCGACTATTTCATCATTTTCCGAGAGAGGCCTGCCGCCTCGCTTGGAGCATTTGGTAATTATTGATTGCAAATATCTCGAGTCATTACCTGCTGGAATATATGAAAATTCCTTTCTGAAGAAATTGGAGATGAAGTCCTGTCCACGAATTCGGTCACTGCCAAGAGGGGGCCTGCCAGTTTCTCTTCGAGAATTGAGGTTTGAAAAATGCAGCAGTAAGCTGCAGGAGCATCTCCAGAGTATGGATAAAACTGACATGGTCATAGTATGGTCATGAGATGATTTCAGTGGCATAGAAGATACTAGAGCTTTTATTTCCTCAAGAGCCACCTAGCCAGTGAGCTGTTATCCTGAAAGCCAGGTTTGATTTTATAACTCGATCATGTTTTTATGCTTAGCAAATCATCTACATTATAACATGGGAATTCATTATTAGTAGAAGTAGAATAACATCAATGACATGAAGTCCAATGCACCAACTAGATGTGTGCTCTTCAGATTGATAAACCAGCGGGTAGCAAACAATTGCAGGCTTCAATTATTTGCCATATCTTTACTTCTTTAGTAGAAAAAACATTTATCAGATTACCTTTCCTATAAAATATCCTTGAGATTAACTTTTCATATGAAATGCCATTGACAAATATATCATAATAATGGTTAAAAGATTTGTATCAACTATCTATGGACCTACTGGCTAATAGAACTTGTTTTGATCAGTGTTGCACAGGTGTGGGGCTGTAACAAGACGGTTAAGTACTGTGGAATTGAAATTTTTGGCACTAAATATGTGAAGACCTGAAATCTTGAATATCTGAATGTGAATGCCTTGTGTTAACCAGGCCTGATTAAGTTATGTTGAAGGTGCAGGGAACCTTTATTATTTCCCAATATATGAAATATCTGGCCTTGGAAAATCAACAACAATGACAAGATCTTATATGCACATACGGAGCATTGTACAGAAAAAAAAAAAAGCTTACTTCAGTGCTCCTGTATACACAAGAAAGCTGTGATACTAACTACAACAATGAGAGGAAAGGTTCGGTGTCAGAACGAGAAATTGCATCATTGCTTTATTCTGCCAGATAATAGTAAGTGTTCAATAGCAAACCTGACGTAGTTTCCTTGGAATTATATTGCAGAAGATGGGATTGTGGCGGCGGCAAGGCGAACAAAGTGTCGGCTTGCGGCGGCAGGTGGTGAGCGGCACCAATGGTGGATGGCAAGTGAACGCCGGCGTTCAGAGACGATACCACCGGCAAGCTGGCGCTCAGGTCAGGAAAGTTATGGGGGTCGGTGGTCCACCTGCAGCAAGATGTGGCGTCACTCGGCCACTTGGTCCGACGAATAACCAGGACGCCGCTGACGCCCACGGCCGGGAGGGGGCCGCTGCAGATGAGGCGAACGCCCATCGGCGAACAACATGGTAACTATTCACAGAAGGTTAGGGAACGCCCTTGTCGCCGACAGGCAAGCGCGGCGGCGCTTATAGGGGAAGAAAATCTGATGGAGACCGGATGCAAACGACGAGCTGTGCATCCCTGCTCCAGATGTCCTACACCTACAGGATCCAACGGCGCTGTCGGCTTGGCTCCCACCCCACCCAATGCCATGTCGAAACTCGCCACACGTGCTATATGTACTAGTACCATCTTCCTAAGTAGGTTTTTATTTCTCGTATATATAGGTGCAGACCCGTGCACAAGCATCTTATTTACGTCGAAGGGAGTAATAGCCGTCTGCTTTGTGAAAGTTTGATTCTTTTTTTTTTGAACATGTGAAAGCTTGATTCTAAGTGAGCAAAACCTCACTTGGACTAGCTTACCTTTCCAGTGCTACCGAGCTGATTCGCTTGCCGGTGGAAGCAAAGCAAAACGCTCGCTAGCAAAGCCTCACCTAGGAACCCAATAACCGTGTTTCACTGATTTCTGATTTGGCAAGGCTGTACAGTACTTGTCAAGAGAACTGGTTGGGAGGAAGGTGGGGTAGGATAGACTCTGGTTTCAGGTATGGAATGTCCAAGATAGCCCTATTTTTTGTTTAGCTGAAGAGGGATGGGACGGCTCCGTTTCTTGTTCGGTTCCGAGGCATAAAAGAAATGAGATCAACCACCTGACAAGTAGGGCCCACATGCCATTCTTTTTTTTAAATTTTCTTTCCTCTTCTTCCTCCGGATCTCCATACAGATATCGCCTCCATGCCCATGGAGGTCGCATGCCTGGAGCCGCGGGCTCGCACGGCGCCTCCCATGGATGTCGGCCCGCGCGCCACCGCGCATGGCCATTGGGCCCGCTCGGCGTTGCTAGTGGTGCTCGCCATGCCTCGAGCTCGCCCAGCCGCGGCCTGTGGCCGTCGATCACCGTGCCTCGAGCTTGCCCAGTCGCCACACCTCGAGCGAGCGGCACCTCGAGCTCGCCCTGCCACCGCTCGCTTGTGCGGGAGTTGCTTAGCTCGCCCGGCCGCCGCCCATGGACATCGCTTGCCCATGTTGAGTGGGACAAACTCCGTCCGTTGTTTTTCAGGGATGAGTGCTGCCCTATTTTTCTGAATATGTTGTGAATATTCCTCAGGACGTCCTAGTTCTACTTAACTCCCAACCAAACAGCTCCAGAAGAAGACTATCCCATCACATCCCATCTAATCCCACCAACCAAACACACGGTTACTCCATACAATGAAATGAGAATAATCTTGTCTTTTGTTCATAAAGTTTTGAAAACGCTGATATTAATATTTATAACACATAATTAGCATTATTGGATATATCGTTGTACCCTTTTTATAATAGATTTTAAAGATATTGCTAATATTTATTCGAAACTAGTCAAACATACCTTAGTGATACTTATATAAAGAAAGAGAGTAAACATTTGAGTACAACTCCAAATGCAAAGGTAAAAGTCAGATGATTACATCTAAAAGCTCATAAATACGTGGGACGAAGTTGCGTGGCTATACTTGAGCTACTACTCAAGATGGTTTATGTGAAACATTCAAATAGGAATTTATGGACAGCCAAATAGTACTCAGTAGTCAAATTTACCCTCTCACCCGTAGCTATTAGAATTTTATTTGTCCTGTTTTCGAAACTTTATCTATTTTAGAATATAAATAATTTTGCTACATGCTTACATATACATTATATTTAGAAATATAATTAAGATTATATATAAAAAAAAGGTGAAATGACTTATAATTTAGAATAGAGTGAATAAGGGTCAGTAATATGACGAGTATATAGTACTTAACTACTTTCTTTCTCTTTTGCTTTCACTTGGCTCTTTTTTTCAGAAAATATATTCAAGCTTGACCACTTGTGTGCCTTTTGATTTATTGATTCGAGGTTTTGAACGTAGTGCGACAGTCCATTTTTCCACTTTGCGCCCGGCCACCTGTGAGCTCCATGCTCACCGCAACTGACTTCCTTTCAAGATTCATTAAAAAATGATAAAAATAAAACATAAAAAAAGCAAAATTAGACGGCACAAAATCGGAAAAACGCAATTTCTCCCTATCCCTTCATCGCTGTTGAAAATCAAAGTCTTTTGCAAGACTAAAAACAGTGTGTGAACAAAGACTATAAATAGTGGCCAAATTAATGGAAAGGAGGAAGAAGTTCAAGCTTTTCACATTGTAATTCTCAGTCCTCCTTCTATAAATAGGAGGTCATTTTCACCATTGTAAAGATCAGAGAAGTGAAAGTGAAACAAAGAAAAGCCCTCTTCCTCCCCCATCTCTGTGTTCATCTTGTGCTTGTGTATCACCAATAGAACTCGATTTCTAACACGTTATCAGCATGAGACTCTACCGAGCTAAGGTACAGTAGGTAAGAAATCAGTTCTTTGATAGCTTGTTCATACATCATGTGTTATACGAACAAGCACAAACACATCATGAACTCATCACCTGTGGGTGTGCTTGCAAGCACCACAGTGGTTCTTGAGCATGGCCTGAGGCCGTAGCTTACACGGTTGCTCGAAGCGACCTTACAATGGCCCTGAAGTGCTAAACAAAACGAGTACCTCGCCGCCATCCTAAAGATGCGCGTGCGGGCCGAGGTGTCGCCGTCCTGAAGACGTGCGAACAGAACGAGGCCACCCCCAGAAGGGGTTGCCGAGGGGAGCACATAGCCGTCGTTACCTTGACTGCGTGGGAGCCGCGAACCCCACCAGAAGTGCGAATGAACCGCCGCCCCTGACTGCTGTGGACGCGAACGAGCAGGCCTCATAGGCCGCCGCCACAAGCACGGATGAGCAGGCCTTACAGGCCGCCGCCGCAGCCACCTGGCCGTCAAGAGGCGCGCAGGCGTAGGCTTGTCGCTGCTTGGCCTCCGGTCAACCGTTGTCGCTGCGCACCGCGCGCGAGCAGCACGCGAGGGCGCGACTCTCGTCGACCATCCAACGCTCGCCCCCGAGCGCGGATCGCGAGGCCACGGGAACGGCGCGGCCTGGCATGCGGCCGCCACGGCCTGGCGCGGCACGCCGTCCCCGGCGCAACCAGCGCGGCCCCCGGCGCCGGCGCGCAGACCGGCCGGCCGTCCCCCGCAGCCGCCGCCGCCGCCGAGCCGCGGGCGCAGGGGCCCAGCAGGCCACGGCATGGGCGAACACGGGCGCAGGCGCGAGACGGCCCTGACCGTCCGCCGCTCCGGCACGGTGCACGCGTGCGAGCGCCTCTAGCCCCGCCGCCGCTGCATCCGGCTGCCGAGTGGGCAGGCCGCAGCCGTAGAGCGACGCCGCGAGCGCACAAGGGGCGCGGAGACGAGCCCCTGTCTGAAGGCCGCGGGCGTGCGGGCGCGGACGCAGGGGCGAGCCAGGACCGACGCCCTTCTTTCCTTTTCCACGTGCTCCTTCTCTTCTGTGTTTCCTAAAACAACGAAAGGATAAGGGTGGGAGCAGGGGAGAGAAACGAGAGGTTAAGGATTGGTTGGCTGATGCATGTGACGGCTCGTGTGTTCAGTCCTGCTGTACTGCTGCATGTCAGCTCCCCATGGTCTTGCACGAGAAAGGCCTGAAGCCTTGGGTTATGAGCGTGTCAGCGTGGTTTTGTTTGGGATGAGCGAGAGCTCATTTCCTTTGCAGCACAAAAAAAAAAAAAAAAATTGTGACCCGCAGTCACAGCTGCACGAATGCAAGCCATTTAGTTGCGTCGCGACCAGAAATCGTATATACAGATAACACGGCCTGAAGCTCGTGGAAAATAATAGTGGCCCGAAGCCCACTATATTATTGTATATATTATTTATCGCAATTTACTTTCCCGTATTTAAATCTTTTAGATTTAATTACTTGCAGTTTATTATTTATATTTACTGCAACTTATTTTTGCAATCATTTAAATCCTGAAGATTTATTTATTGCAAGTTATATTACAATCTATTGCAATCATTTAAATCTCATAGATTTATTTATTGCAATTTGTATTATGAGATATTTCGAATAAAAGTAATCCTGAAGATTACACCTGGGAAATTTGCGCATAGTCCCTGAAGACTATGTTAAGTCATAATCCGAAAGATTACGCACCGACACTAAATCCTGTATATTAAATTGTGCAGGCATGTCGGACATCGTAAAGAGGGATTTCGAGATGCTCGCCGTGGACGGCAGCAACTACCTCACCTGGGCTACCGACATCGAGATCAGGCTCGATGGCATGAGCCTCGATCATACCATTGTCCAGCCTGAAGCCGGCAATGATGAGCGCACTAAGCCTGACAAGGCGAAGGCGTTGCACTACCTGCGGCACCATATTCACCCTGACTTGAAGTGTGAATATATGACGGAGAAAGATCCATTTGTCCTATGGCAGTCCGTGAAGGACCGCTTCAGCCAGCAGCTGACGATTGTGCTCCCGAGAGCACAACAGGACTGGATCAATTTGCGCTTCCGAGACTTTAAGTCTGTGGCAGCGTACAACTCCGCCTTGCACAGGCTTGCGACCAAACTGCGTCTATGTGGCCAGAAGATCACTGACGCTGACATGATCGAGAAGACTCTATCCACCTTCCACCCCCGGCAACATAGTATTGCAGCAGCAATACAGGAACTCAAAGTACCCGAAGTACTCTGAGTTGAGTGAAGTGCTATCACTTGCCGAACAACAGAATGAGGTTCTCATGAACAACCATTCTGCCCGACCCACTGGTTCCTTGGCTGTGCCTGAAGCACATGCCAATGTTGCTGAGAGTTCTCGCAACCGCCGTAGGGGTCGTGGAAAGGGGAAATGGAAGGGGAAGAGAGGCGCCATGTTCAAGGGCAAGGGAAATCCCAAGGGTAGGCTCGGACCCAAGAAGGGGAAAAGTGCCTATGATGGGGAAGAGCAAGGTGAATGCTTCCGATGCGGAGTGAAGGGACATTGGTCCCGTTCATGCCGCACCCCCAAGCACCTTGCTGATCTTTACCAACAAAACAAGGGCAAAGGTAAAGATCAGCATGAGTCTCACTTCACCATTGAGCCTGAAGCTCAACCTGAGAAGTGCGACAACGTGCCCGTTGGCGCAAGTGGTGGTGACGTCCAAATGGACAATAGTGATGACGACCTTCTTAGGAGTGACTATGATATATTTGGAGACCTGCAGTAATCTCCAACATATCATGTTAAGTCAAATACGATGCCCACATGTATTAGTTTAAAGGTTCGGCCATGCATGCTCCTGAAGAGCATTTGTAATATGGTAGACGGCTCAAACCTTGGTATGTTTTCCAGGAACCATGTTTATCTCATTATGTATGCTCTGTGTTAAATTTCTGTTATTTCTTCCATGGTATTTAACAGAGCCTGTGGGAACCCTATGGCTGAGGCGGAAATCTGTCTAGTAGACAGTGGCACCACCAATACGATACTAAGGGAAACAAGATATTCCAAACACTGGCTAAGAAAAATAAAAATATTATGACCATTGCCGGAAGCAATGCTCATATTATGGGCATCGAAAGTGCCACACTGGTTCTCCCTTTGGGTACCCAAATCTTTATGAAGGATGTACTGTTGTATCCTGACTCAAAGCGCACGCTTTTGAGTTTCAAAGATATACGTGTGAATGGTTTTCATGTTGAAACCGAAATTGAGCAAGGTACTGAATACCTGCTCATCACTAAATTCGATGGGTACCAAAAGAGAGTGGTGGAGAGACTCCCTTCATCGCCATCGGGTTTGTACTATACGTACATAAAACCCATGGAAGAATATGTTGCGATGAAGACCATATTCGGAAACACAGAATCGTTTCGAATATGGCATGACCGTCTGGGTCATCCTGGGTTGAGTATGATGAGAAGAATCATCAACAATTCTGCTGCCCATGATGTCAAAAGTTTCTCTAATCCTAAAGATTTTATTTGCACTGCATGTGCAAAAGGGAAACTAATAACTAGACCATCCCTCCTGAAGATTAGGGATGAGTCACATGTGTTCCTGCAAAGGATACAAGGTGACATTTGTGGACCTATTCAGCCCCTGTCGGGCCCGTTTAGGTACTTTATGGTACTAATTGATGCATCTACAAGATGGTGCCATGTGGACCTATTGTCCACCAGAAACCATGCTTTCTCTAAGCTTATTGCCCAGATCATCAGGCTAAAGGCAAGTTTCCCTGATAACCGCATTCAATCCATTCGGATGGATAATGCTGGTGAGTTCAGGTCGAAAGCCTTTGATGATTATTGCTTAGCCATGGGCATTAAGGTAGAGCACTCAGTACCACATGTCCACACACAAAATGGTCTAGCTGAATCCTTGATCAAGAGGATCAAGTGGATTGCCAGGCCATTGTTGCAGAATTGCAAGCTGCCAACCAGTTGTTGGGGGCATGCAGTGCTACATGCTGCAGCACTGATTCAACTCAGGCCAACTGCATACTATGATACCTCCCCCTTACAGCTGGTGCGTGGAAAAGAACCAAGTATTTCCCATCTGCGTGTATTTGGAAGTGCGGTATACGTGCCAATACCACCACCTCAGCGTACAGCAATGGGACCCCCACCGGAAGTTGGGGATATATGTTGGTTATGAGACTCTGTCCATAATCAAATATTTAGAGCCTATGACTGGGGATCTTCATACGGCTCGGTATGCTGATTGTGTCTTCGATGAAGACCATTTCCTAGCATTAGGGGGAGATAGGCATCCAGAAGAATGCCGGGAAATTGAATGGAATGCATCTGGGATGCAATCCTTAGACCCGCGCACCAGTGAATCTGAACTAGAAGTTCAGAGAATCATACATTTGCAAGGTCTTGCAAATGAGCTGCCAGATGCCTTCACTGATCATAAAAGAGTAACAAGGTCGCATATACCTGCAGTAAATGCGCCGGAGAGAGTTCAGGTACCCCTGAAGGCTACCAACTCTACTGTCTCCCCTAATCCTAGGAAGAGGGGGAGGCCTCTGGGTGCTCAGGACAAGGTTCCGCAGAGACGTCCGCAGAAACGGTTTGAGCCACTTGCATCACTTAAGGAATTAGTTGAAGAAGCTCGACCTGAAGTCGGGAATGCCCCTAAAGTGGCAACTCAACTTGAAGTTGAGGAAGTCCCTGAAGGACACCATCCTGAAGATGGAAATCTCAATGCGTCGTGCGCGCACTATCGCATTGGTAGATCGGAACGCCCCAACTCAATCGTTATGGGAAATCACGATGAGTGGGAGGACGATCATGAGGAGATTGCCACTAATTATGTGGAATCAGGAGAGTCATATCATAGAAAGACCACTGTTGTCGACATATACTTTGCCTCAAAAATTGCTGACTCAATGGATCCGGATCTAGAACCAAAGTCCATGATAGAGTGCCGAAAGCGCTCAGATTGGGACAAATGGAAAGCAGCAATTGAGGCAGAGTTGCGCTCGCTTTGCCACAGAAAGGTTTTTGGGCCTGCAGTCCCAACACCTCCAAAAGTCATCCCTGTAGGATGCAAATGGGTCTTCCTCCGGAAGAGGAATGAACATGGCCAGGTGGTGAGGTACAAAGCGAGGCTAGTGGCACAAGGGTTCACGCAGAGACCCGGTATCGATTATGATGAGACTTACTCTCCTGTTATGAGTGGCATAACGTTCCGATATCTAATATCTATGGCAGCTAACTTGAATCTTAAAATGCAGTTGATGGATGTCGTGACCGCATACTTGTATGGGTCAATTGATTTGGAGATCTATATGAGAGTCCCTGAAGGACTCAAGATCCCTGGACCGAATCAAAACCGCAACATGTTCAGCGTCCGCCTGCAGCGGTCGTTGTATGGTTTGAAACAATCCGGAAGGATGTGGTTCAAGCGATTGAGTAACTTTCTCCTGCAGAGAGGTTACATCAATAATGATGATTGTCCCTGCGTGTTTATCAAGAAATCCCTGAAGGGTTTCTGGATCATCTCAGTCTATGTCGATGATTTGAATATCATCGGGACTACATGGGACATTGAGGAAGCGATGGCTTGCCTCAAGGCAGAATTTGAGATGAAAAGCTTGGTAAAACCAAGTTCTGTTTGGGCCTGCAGCTCGAACATCTCCCTGAAGGAGTCTTCATACACCAGTCTACCTACACTAAGAGGGTACTTGAAAAGTTCAATATGGGCAGTGCCACCCTCTTAAAACCCCCATGGTGGTCCGATCCCTAGAAGTGGATAAGGACTTGTTCCGACCCAAGGACGATGATGAGAAAGTATTGGGACCTGAAGTTCCATACTTAAGCGCTATTGGAGCATTGATGTACCTTGCGAACTGCACAAGACCTGATATTGCGTTTGCAGTAAATCTGTTGGCAAGGTACAGTGCAGCTCCAACAAGGAGGCATTGGATTGGTGTCAAGACCATTCTGAGGTACCTACGAGGTACCCAGGACCTTGGTCTATGGTTCCCGAAGAACCAAGCTTCAACCATGGTGGGTATGTAGATGCTGGCTATATGTCTGACCCACATAATGCCAGATCGCAGACTGGATTTGTCTTTCTCTGTGGTGGTGCAGCCATCTCTTGGCGGTCTGTAAAGCAGACCCTGGTTGCCACATCGACCAACCACTCAGAGATAATTGCTTTGTACGAAGCCGCAGCAGAGAGTGTGTTTGGTTGCGACGAATGATCAATCACATCCAGAAAATCATGTGGATTGAACATCGCTGACACCCCACCATTATCTATGAAGATAATGCAGCTTGTGTTGCACAGATGCATATGGGCTATGTCAAGAGCAATCTCACGAAGCACATTGCTCCAAAATTCTTTTATCCCCACGAGCTCCAGAAGAGCGGGGAGATAAATATCCTGCAAGCAAGATCATGTGAGAATCTTGCAGATCTGTTCACAAAATCTCTGCTCGCCTCTAGCTTCATAGGTGCGTCCATGGAATTGGCATGAGGCGGCTCAAAGAGTAGCAGGGTTCATGGGGAGAAGGCTCCCTGATATCATAGCCCACAATTGTGATCCCGAAGATCACAAACTGATCCTGAAGATCAGTAGGTCCTGAAGACCTAAAGATCGCATGTTGGTCCTGGAGACCAGATCCTGAAGATCGAAACTGTTGTACTCTTTTTTTTCCTTGGTGAGTTTTTCCCACTGACTTTTCTCACGCAAGGTTTTTAATGAGGCAACAGGTGCAACACGGCTAGCGCATGTGATGTACTCTTTTCTCCTACCTTTTTTCCCACTGGATTTTTGGGGGAGTTTTTAACGAGGCATACATATAACATAAATTTGGCCAAAGGGGAGTGTTGAAAATCAAAGTCTTTGCAACACTAAAAACAGTGTGTGAACAAAGACTATGAATAGTGGCCAAATTAATGGAAAGGAGGAAGAAGTTCAAGCTTTTCACATTGTAATTCTCAGTCCTTGTCTGTAAATGGAAGGTCATTTTCACCATTGTAAAGATCAGAGAAGTGAAAGTGCAAAGAAAAGCCCTCTTCTCCCCCATCTGTGTTCATCTTGTGCCTGTGTACCCAATAGAACTCGATTTCTAACAATCGCGACTTCCTCCTCCGCTCCAACTCGCGTCCGCCCACGCCGCGAACCCAGCGAAGCAGCTCGTTAGGTACCTCTCCCGGCGTTGCTGCCCCGCCCCCCCCCCCCCCCCCCCCCCCCCCCCCCCCCCCCCCCCCCCCGTGGATCTGCGGCGGAACCCCCCTACCCGCCTACCGCGCCGTGCCGAGCCGGCTGCGGAGGGGAGCGATGGCGACGCACGAGCGGAAGACGATCGATCTGGAGCAGGGGTGGGAGTTCATGCAGAAGGGCATCACCAAGCTCAAGAACATCCTCGAGGGCAAGCCCGAGCCGCAGTTCAGCTCTGAGGACTACATGATGCTCTATACGTGCGTATGCTGCCGCGCCTCTCCCTCCTCTGGCTTTTAGACACGCTCCTAGTCAGATTTTGCTTGCTTAGTTGTTGCTTCGCTAATCTAATCTAGGCTCTGTTCTGATGCGGCAGGACGATTTACAACATGTGCACGCAGAAGCCGCCGCATGACTACTCCCAGCAGCTCTACGAGAAGTACCCGCGAATCATTCGAGGAATATATCACATCCATGGTGAGAGTCTCTTTGTGCTGATTCTTTGGTGAACTAGCTCGGTTCGTGTTTCCATTTTGCTAGATTAGTGTGGTTTGTTGAGTTTAAGCCCAGTCCAAAGACATTCATGGAAATGCTGCTTCTTGCTTGTTGCACAGAAAGCAGTGGGATGGATAGACATCACACATTGCAGAGTTATATAGATACAGATGCCTGGAACAAGAATCCTAATCCACTGAAAATCAAGAATAGAACTGTAGAGGGCATAATTAAAAAAAAAAAGGGCAGGCCCAGTGCTGGAGGCTCCCACATGAGTGGGGTCTGGGGGAAGGGAAAAACCGAGGCAAGCCTTCCCCCTGCAAAATCTGCAGAGAGGCTGCTTTGAACCCATGACCTGGTGACTCACTAAGACATCTGGCATCGGCTAAGGATGGGAAGTTTTCCGTTTGACCATGAAAGTATGTGACCTAGGTCTTCTGTAGGATTCATGCATGTGCGAACTGTGTACCATCACTATGTAGTTGATTTCAATGTGATAGCTTCAATCCTTGTACCTTCACCATTCAGAAACATATGATGTTTTAGAATTTGAGTAGACAAATTTCATTGAAAAGTTTGATCTCTAATATATAAAAAGAAACAACACCCGTGCCCTTTTCAGTACACCCCCTTTTACATAGGTACATGAATTTTGATGTTAACTAAATGGTGGAAATTAAGGGATAGTCTTCATGAGGCCATTTTCACATTAAGAGTTTAGCCATTTCAGTTGTCTGCCATCAGGCCCAAACCATTAACTTTGGATCTGAACTCTCAAGTGTTCTACTTGATTGGGGTCTTTATTCTATGAAAAAGATGAGCATATTGTCAAATGAAATTGTTGAGCAGTGTGAAGGATGTCATCTTTGCAAGATCATAGAAAATACCATTGCTGTGGCAGCCATGGATTGTTCAGTGCAGGGAAAGGAAGCATATGGGCATGTCAACCTGCTTCATTGCATGGAGGCCAGCTCCTAGCAGTATTTGGATTTCCTTCAAAGCATCCGTCATTCTTACAGGCACAGAATCATGAGCCACTCATATCATGCCCAAAAAAGTCGCGTATGCTCTTGGGTGTGGTAATCACACTCCCCTCCAATAAAACATATTTTTTCTGTCGTTCTGCTGATATCATTTTTAAAAGCATTCATAGTAGGGAAGGAATGAGTTGGCTTAAACTCTCATGCTAAAACTGTGTTTTATTACTAATACAATGAAATTACATAGGTACCCTCTTTAAGAGGCTCTACTAGGCTTTGTGCACTTTTCCCCATTGGAAGGGTTAATGAAGCAGCCCCAAATTACTTAGATTAGTCATGACTAAATAGTACTACACTAGTAAGTACTAATAGATTTGTTGAGTACTTGAATGTTACAGTCATTAGTAATAATGTAATGTAATCTTTTGTACTCCTCACTAACATAACCATGAAAATTTGTGGTCATAGTTGCCTATAGGCGTATTGGAGACCCTATTTAGTTTTTTTTTTGGAGGAATCAGGAGGAGCCAGCAGCTTCTACTGTAATTTATTAAGACAAAAAAGTACCAATACAGAGATTACAAAGCAAGGATAAGCAACAAAGAAAGAAAAACAGGGGAGGGATTCAGGAAACATAAAAAAAAAGAAAATTAAAGAGATTACAGGTGAGACTGAATCCATGCGACCCTATTTAGTCCAAGGTGTCATATTCTTTCAATGGAGGGCTAGTTGTGATGAAATGCGTTCTACTGGATACATTTAACAATTTGACGATTTTGTTGATTGTATGTTTTTGTTTGTTTATTAGCGTTTAACACCCCTGTTTTGGACATCCCTCTCGTTCGGTAAGTTATATGTAATAAAATACAAGGTTGCCACTGCATGAAAATGTACATGCTTTTATTTAATAGTAATCATGCTGAAGGCAAGGAATACTTACATTGAAGACCTTTCCAGCGGTTCGATTCAGATAACTTATTGCCCTATGTTTTGTTATTTTTTATGTCTGAAGATAAACCTTCAATTATATTGGAAATGAGTGTATCTTGCTTCTAGGAAAACCTTGAATTGCTATAATGAAGCACTGAAGTGTCGGTTCTGTGAAGAGCATTTGAATCTTGATCTAGCAATTCAAATTGTCGATAGTAAATCTTTAATCTGTATGAGAAAAAAAATGTACTTTGATATAAAACCTTTTGCCTTTTCTCCTTTGACAGAACATCCCTTTTTTTATAAAACTTTGGTCAGAGGAATTGTTACTCTTACTAAAACAAATCACCATGATTTAACCACATTCATTTTTCTCTATAGTTGCCCTTGCCCTTGTTCAGTAATCAGTAAAATTGATCCAATTTCATGCAGGTCTTACCTTCACTTAGGGAGAAGCATGACGAGTTTATGTTGAGAGAGCTTGTAAAAAGGTGGTCAAACCATAAAGTAATGGTTCGGTGGCTGTCACGCTTCTTCCATTATCTTGATCGTTACTTCATTTCCCGAAGATCACTGCCACCGCTTAGAGAAGTCGGGCTTAGTTGTTTCAGAGACTTGGTAACATAACTATTTAATTTGGATTAATCTTGTTCATTTTATTAAACTGAGCTACGGGGTCTCTTGTCACTGTAATGTTTTTGTATTTTAACATTTTCACTTCTGGTAACAGGTATATCAAGAGATCAAAGGAAAAGTAAAAAGTGCTGTGATATCTTTGGTTAGTTTTTTATTTACATCTTTTCATGTGACTTAATTTGTTGTGTCTGATTGGTTATGGAAATATCTTTCTTCAACAGATTGACCGAGAACGTGAGGGTGAACAAATAGATAGGGCACTATTGAAGAATGTCCTCGATATATTTGTTGAAATTGGTTTGGGTAATATGGAGTGCTATGAAAATGATTTTGAAGATTTCTTGCTCAAAGATACTGCCGATTACTACTCTATCAAAGCCCAATCCTGGATCCTTGAGGATTCTTGTCCAGATTACATGCTAAAGGTATCTTCAACTTAAACAGGCTTTTGCAAACATTTTTATCTGTGGGTGAGCACATTCTGATGGATGTTTCTTTCATTAGGCTGAAGAATGCCTGAAAAGGGAAAAGGAACGAGTTTCACACTATTTGCATTCTAGCAGTGAGCAGAAGTTATTGGAGGTTAATGGAAAGCCCTATTTTATTGTTGTAATTTGAAGTGCCATAGGATTCCTGGTAGAACGCTAGTCACATTATCTTTCCCTGCATGACACAATTCATCATGCTTTGGTTTTCGCAGAAAGTGCAGCATGAACTGCTAACTCAGTATGCTAGCCAACTCTTGGAGAAGGAGCATTCTGGATGTCATGCACTACTTCGTGATGACAAGGTTCAATGGGAGATCTATCTTCATTAGCAAGATATTTATGTTGTAAGAAATATCTTGACATCATATTTGTGCAATCTTACTGCAGGTTGAGGATCTGTCTAGGATGTATAGGCTCTTTTCCAGAATAACACGTGGCCTAGAACCCGTTTCTCAGATATTTAAGCAGGTATCTTTTGCTTCAAACATGTACCTTTTCTTTGTAAATATGTTCGATGCTCTAATCTGACTGTATTTCTCTTCAGCATGTTACTAACGAGGGCACAGCTTTAGTCAAGCAAGCAGAAGATGCTGCTAGTAATAAAAAGGTGCAGCATTTTTGCTTTCTACATTCAATAGTTGATTTTTGTGCTTCCTTTGTTTTCCTTGTTTTTTTCCATTAGGGCATGGTTCGTATCATGCTTTTGCATCAAACCTTAAGAGTTTGCATCTGACTCGTGCTGGAAAGTCTATATTGCATATCATATGTAAACTGTCGTGCTGCATTTTTTTTCTTTTTGTCATGTGTAGGTAGAGTGAGATTCCAATATATTTTGTGCTTAAGCTTTATTTCATATGTTCCTTTTGTTAGTTCTTTTTTAAGAGTTAGATACACATGCATTTATATACATTTTTTTTCGATCTGCATTGTGGACATTTTGTATGCTACAAGTGAAAATATTGCCTAGTTATAGTGATAGATTGAGGCGGATTGAGAAGGCTCCGTCTCTAGACCTCCCTTCCCCTCTGAGTGCTCCACCACTACCCTCCTACAGGTGGCTACTCTGGCCTTGGTGGCCACCTTCTTCCCCAATCTGAGCGCTGGTCTCTCCACTGTCCACTTGCCGAGCTGTTCTTGAAAGCAGGAAGGATTGGGTATAATGCGTGGGATAGATTGCATTGAGCTTCTCAGGAGGTATGTATAGGAGACTTCGGGGGCAAAGACACCTTCCTAGCTACATGTGGAAATACCGGGTACAGAAAAGTACTATATATATACCGCCTCCTCCCACAGCGCAAACCCCAGCCTCCTGCTTGCAAACCTTGGCGCCGCCCCTCCCACGGTCGTGCCCAAAACCCAAGCTGGTGGCACTGGCTCCTGCCACGCCGCTGCCACCTCCCCTTCCCACCATGTCGATGGACTCCTCTAGTTCCTCCAGCTCCAGTGGCATGCTCCACTCCCTCAGTTCGGGTTCCCAGCCACCTTGATCGAACATGGCGTCGTCGATCTTCGTCGCTCCCTACGCGACAATCGCCGTCAAGTTCCATGTTCGGATGACCCTCAAGTGGAAGCACCCCAACTTCAAATGCTGGCCACCCTTCTTTCTCTCCCTATGCGGCAAGTTCAGCCTTCACTTGCACTTGATGACACTGCTCCGGCAAACCCTGCCGATCTGTAGTGGGCCATCACTGACTCCTGCGTCCACAATTGGCTCCTCTCGTGGACGTCCCAATCTCAGATGGGTAGCTTGCGCCCCGTCGATTGCTTCAACCTCTCCGCCACGTCGTCGTCACTGATCCCAGTGAACTACTGCAGGGCGCTTGCCGGCCCTAAGTTCCTAACTGGTGTGCTGGATGGCGGAGAAGTACAAGGCCCTCACAGACAACGGCACCTAGCAGTTGGTCCCTCACCCTCCCAGTGCTAACGTTGATGGGCAAGTGGCTGTACAAACACAAGTTCTACTTTGACAGCTAGCACGGCACAAGGCCCATTGGGTGGTGCAGGGCTTCTTCGAGCAGGCTGACGTGGACTACAATGGGACCTTCAATCCAGTTATCAGATCGGCAACGATTAAGACTCCTCAGCATCGCCGCCTTGCTCTTGGCCGATTCACTAGCAGGATATGAAGAACACATGCCTTCATGGCCACCTGGAGGAGATGGTGTTCTGCTAACCGTCGCTGGGCATCGTCGACTCCGCCGCTCTGTCTTCTGCAGAAATCATTGTACGGTCTTAGGCAAGCTCCGCGGGCTTGGAATTAGCGCTTTGCCACCTAGATCTACAACATCAGCTTTATTGCTTCCAAGTCCAGCACGTCTCTCTTTGTTTACAAAGATGGAGACCGTGTTGCCTACGTGCTGCTCTACGTTGATGACATCATCCTCATGGCGTCCTCTCCGTCATTGCTCCATCACATGACCGCGCACCTCTACTCAGAGTTCGCCGTGATCAACCCATACCACTTCCTTGGCATATCCGTGACGCACGACAGAGTACACCGTCGACCTCCTCCAACGGGCTGGCATGTCCGAGTTTCATCTGACTAACGTGGCCCAACCTGGTGTATGCTGTCGAGCAGCACTAGGGCAGGTCCGTGTGCTTCATGTCCCTTCGGTGTACCAGTTTGTAGATATCATGACCAACGGTCTCCCTGTACATTTTTTTTTTTGACTTTCGGACCAGTTTGTGTGTCTGTGATCCTACTGCTATGACTGTTTGTACCACAAGTTGTACTAGCCCTATGCGTGGTTATATATATATATATATATATATATATATATATATATATATATATATATATATATATATGAAAGGCACCCCCCAATGGACATGGTGATTTCCTTAATACCTTTCAACATTGTTGAGTGATGGAATCCGGTTGGACTGCACAGGTGAGCAGCACCTCACTCAAAGACACACACACACACACACACACACACACACACACACACAGAGAGAGAGAGAGAGAGAGAGAGAGAGAGAGAGAGAGAGAGAGAGAGAGAGAGGGAGGGGGAGTTGAGAACAGAGCACACACACGCACAGCAAGTGCAGCAACTGAAGTAGACTTTTGTTGCCAAGCAAATTGGGTATATACAACTCTAGCTACCAACTACAAGGTACACTAGTACCACTACTACTATAGCCACTACTTGCTACAGCTATCTACTATTGGGCTGAGATCAGCCACTACTTGGCACTATTGCCATACTGCTATAGTAGAAAGGGACAGCAGAGTTGACCTATTGTCTAACTCTGCTACAGCAACACAACAGGAACAAGCAGCAGATTATCTTACAATTCTTCCCCAAATCCTGCTGCTACTCGTTGAGCTTGAGATCCACCATTCCAATCTTGCTCCTCAACTCCAAGAACTGAAGGCACCGTGGTTTGGTGAGGATGTCCGCGAGCTGTTGGCTGGTCTAGACGAACTTGAGGATGATTTGTCGTCCATCAACTTTATCACGACGAAAGTGATACTTGATGTCGATGTGCTTGCTCTGGTCGGGGAGGACAGGGTTCTTGGCGAGGGTGACGGTGGGCTGACTGTGCACCATCAACACCGGTGGCAAGCTTCTTTCTCGACGAGCTCGCCCAGCAGTCGGCGCAGCCACACTCCTTGGCACACCGCTGTGGCCGTTGCGATGTACTCTGGTTCGCACGTCAACAGCGCCACCACCTTCTACTCCTGCGATTGCCAAGCGACCGCGGTCAAGCCAAGGATGACGAGCACGCCGGAGGTGCTCTTCTGCGGTTCTGCCCATCAACTTTGCCCGCCATATCTGCGTTGCTGAAGCCCTTCAGCTCCAGTCTTGCTCCGCTGGTCTTGGGGAATATTACGCCTTGATCAGTCGTCCCCTTAATGTAGCACATCAGGTGAAGCAGCCCAGATCCTCTTGAGGATCCTCCATGAACCCGCTCACATACCCGACGGCGAACGAGATGTCTGACCGCGTGTGAGTCAGGTAGCGCAGCCCGCTGATGATGCTTCGGTAGCACGTCGTGTCCACCATCACCACAGTGCTTGCCTTCGATGGCTTCAACCTCTCCTCCATCAGCGTTGCGCACAGCTTGCAATCCGCCATGCCACTCCGATCCATTAGCTTCCCTGTGTACGCCCGTTGGCACAGGGTGATGGAGTCCCTCCCCTGCTTCACCTCAATCCCGAGGTAGTAGGTGAGCAAGCTCAGATTGCTCATGCGGAATCGAGCTGCCATCTTGCGCTTGAAGCCGTCGATGTCTTCTTCCCACGCTTTGTACACGTCAACGATGAGATGCTCCTTCCCCCGTCGTCGTGTGTAGAGCACGTGCTCGGGGGCACACTTGGTGAAGCCGAGCTCGCTGAGCGTTAGTGTCGAGCTTGGCGTTCCTGGCCCGCGGAGCCTATCACAACCTGTAGAGAGCTTTGCGCAGCTGCATCACCTTGTGCTCCTACCCCTCGATGATGAACCCTGGTGCCTGCATGATGAAGACCACCTCTGACATCCATGTGATGGACCCGCCAAACCTTCGCTGCCGCCACCACCATTGCCAGCAGGAGCCGGATGGATTCCATCTGCGCCACCGGCATGACGACTTCCTCAATGTCAATGCCTTCCCGCTAGACAAAGCTCCTAGTGACAAGCTGCACCTTGTGCTTGGCAATGGAGCCGTAGTCGTCGCGCTTCACCTTGAAGACCCACTTGAGCCCAATTGGCTAGCACCCGAGCGGCGGATCTATTAGATATGTGTCGAATGTTATGTACGAGTTTCGTTACGCTAGGACTCAGAGTATAGGGTAGAATTGGAGTAGGACTCTGTAACCGGGCCTCCTCATAAATTGAGAGGAGGGCTGCTGTTGTAACCATGACGACATAGCCACAGGTCCGTGGGAGGGTGGCGGCTTGCTGCCGGGACCTTGGAGCGGCTGGTGTTGCTGGTATTGGGGAGGAGCGCTTATAGTCATGCCCCGGGATGTAGGCTTCGGCTGAACCTCGTAAACAAATATTGTGCCTCTTGTGTCGTCTGTTATCTTGCATGTTCATCTCGGTAGATTCAATTGACGCTTCCGCGCGTGTGAGATTAGTAGACAACTTGTCGTTGTGGGGGCTAATTTCTAATAGGATGAACAAGCACCCACATCTTGTTCTCCTCGATCGCCTTCATCTCGAGCATGGCCAATCGCCATTGCTGATTGCGCTCTGCGTCGGCCAACGTGGTCATCTGATGGATGTGGGCCTGAGGGTGTGGTAAATGAGTCACAGGAGGAGGGCGACGAGTCTCGTGCATGGATACTGCCTTAGTTTGCTGGCGACGAGTCTCGTGCACGGATACTGCCTTAGTTTGCTGCTTGGCTGCTGCCTTGGGTCCTCTGGTTGTAGGGCTGATTTAGTTCTCTCTCCGTGGTTAGCTTGTTTTCGCTTGGTCGTCCTTTCTCCATCCCTGGTGCATCGGTTCCTTTTCAGATTGTGGTGTGTTGTCCCGGTCTAGTTTGATGTGTGTGTGCTTAGTTTTGGTGTTGTGTGTGGGTTTTTTCATTGTATGTTTACCTTCTTTAATGAAATGATACACAGCTCTCCTGCATGTTCTAGAAAAAAAAATCTTTGTCTTGAGTGTTATCTAAGATTATCCATTGTATTACAGCCAGAGAAGAAGGACATGGTTGGTTTACAAGAACAGGTTGGTGTCTTAATATAATATTGCTGTTGGCTTCAATTTTTTTGTCTGTTACCTACTAAGCTTTTCTTGATTTTAGATTTTTGTTCGGAAAATTATTGAGCTTCATGACAAGTATGTAGCATATGTTACAGAGTGTTTCCAGGGCCACACGCTCTTTCATAAGGTTTGTAAGCTTGTACTTATCTGAAACTGTTAATTCTCTCGATTCTTTTGACCGTGATATTGAAATGTTGGCTCCTATTTCGTGGTTTGTTTGTACAGGCCCTTAAAGAGGCTTTTGAGGTTTTCTGCAACAAAGGTGTTTCTGGTAGTTCAAGTGCTGAATTGCTAGCCACCTTTTGTGATAATATATTAAAGAAAGGTGGCAGTGAAAAGCTTAGCGATGAAGCAATTGAAGATACCCTTGAGAAGGTATAGCCATCAAATTGTTGTGTTTGTACTGCTAACACCCTTTTACAACTATTAAGATCTAGGACCCTAATCCTGAAATTGTGCACTTACCAGGTGGTAAGGCTGCTTGCGTACATTAGTGATAAGGATTTGTTTGCTGAATTTTACAGGTAATTTCCAGTTATTTTGCATAGTAATCTTAATGGCCTTTAAGTTCTGGGATTATTGGAATATTCATTCATTGACTTATGGTGCTAATTTGCAGGAAGAAGCTCGCGAGGAGATTGCTTTTTGACAAGAGTGCTAATGATGAGCATGAAAGAAGCATCCTGACCAAACTAAAACAACAGTGCGGAGGGCAATTCACTTCAAAAATGGAGGGCATGGTTACTGATCTCACTGTTGCAAGAGACCATCAAACAAAATTTGAAGAGTTCATAAGCAGCCATCTGGAGCTGAATCCTGGAATAGACTTAGCTGTCACTGTTCTGACAACAGGATTTTGGCCGAGCTACAAATCTTTTGATATAAATCTGCCTTCTGAAATGGTAAGTTCTTTTCCTTCATGTTTACTGAAGGCCTGTCATCGTGCTTGACTGCTTGCCAAACTTGATCGATAATTTAAAGCTACATATGGCTTGCCTTACTTTCTTGAGTATTTATTGCTGATACCTACTCTGCACAGGATAATTATTTGCATTCTCAATTTTTTTTTCAGGTGAAATGTGTAGAGGTTTTCAAAGAGTTTTACCAAACGAGAACAAAGCACAGGAAGCTTACCTGGATATATTCCCTTGGAACCTGTAATATCAGTGCTAAGTTTGAAGCCAAAACTATTGAGCTCATTGTTACAACTTATCAGGTATTCTGACTGCATTTCAGTGAGGATTCGCGGCATGTGTTAGTTGTTCTCTGATATGTCTTTATCTATGTTGGTAGGCTGCATTGCTGCTACTATTTAATGGGGCTGACCGGCTTAGCTATTCTGAGATTGTGACACAGCTAAATCTCTCAGATGATGATGTTGTTCGGCTTCTCCATTCACTTTCTTGTGCAAAGTACAAGATTCTTAACAAAGAACCAAACAACAGATCTATAGCACCAAATGACGTCTTTGAGTATAATTCAAAATTTACTGATAAGATGCGAAGAATAAAGGTATCTTCTTCTTAACATTTCTCAATTGGGCAATTTACTTTCCTGATTTTGTTGTTTTTTTATATGTTGTTTCATGCCAATTTTAGATACCTCTTCCTCCAGTTGATGAGAAGAAGAAAGTAGTTGAAGATGTTGACAAGGATCGTAGATATGCAATTGATGCATCCATTGTCCGCATTATGAAAAGCCGGAAAGTTTTGGGCCATCAACAGCTTGTAATGGAATGTGTGGATCAGCTTGGTCGCATGTTCAAGGTATGGAACATTTGTTCAACACTGTAGTTTAATATATTAGCAGTGAAAACTTTCCTTGCCCTCTCTTTAAGTGATCAGTTCAATCAGCTCTGGGGGCTGTGAATTTTGTTCTTCTCCCAAAGACTTGTCGCAATTTTAGTTTGTTAGAGTTGAGATATTGCCTGGTGCAGTTGGTGAGTGCTAGCTCGCCGAGTCACCAGGTCCTGGGTTCGAAGCCGTCTCTCTGCAGAATTTCTGCGGGGGTAAGACTTTGCTTCGGTTATTCCCTTCCCCAGACCCCACTCGTGTGGGAGCCTCTGGCACTGGGTCTGCCTTTTTTAGAGTTGAGATATTGCATTCGATTACCTGGGTTGTCTTTGATTACATATCATAAATCCTCTTAGCACTCATTTTGTAGCTCTGTGTATGGCTTTCTACCTCTGCCTAGCCTCGTCATCTTTCTGTTTTGTGCAATACAGTTTGTTATATATGGTTAATGGAGTATTTATGAATTGAGTTGCTTGTTCATTCGATTTCCTTATAATGACTTGCCATTCTTTTCTCTGTAGCCTGACTTCAAGGCAATAAAGAAGCGGATTGAGGACCTTATCACAAGGGATTATTTGGAAAGGGATAAAGATAACCCGAATGTGTACAGATACTTGGCTTGATCAATCCGCTGCCTGTGGACCAACCCGAGCCTGATTTGTTTGTCCTACGGTGTTTCCACGGTTTATCACAATGTTTATCTCTTGTGGTCATCATGGGCATTTCTCTGCTGCACATCCAGGTTGCTTGGTGGTTAGCCTGTCAATGAAGAGAACAGGGATGAAGATTCATGGATGGGAATGCATCCAAGGCATGCCAGCTATGATGCAAGTTGTAGCATCATCTATCAGATCCTGTACCATTTGTTGTATTTTCACCATTGCATATAGCCTTGTTTCATTTCATTCAGTTGTTTAGATAAATGGAGATATGTAGTCATGAATTGGTAGCACTCCATCTTGCTCTGGATGGAAGATGTCAATGTATGTTGTATTTGTTGTGAGTCGTGTTCTTGTATAGTTTGCCCGATATGCTGTTCTAACGGTCAAACGCATGGCCTCTAATTCTTTCAAATACCTTGTCTACACTCTATAGTACGAAGAGTTGAGAATGAATTGGATGACTGTATTGAGGCCCATGGCAAGGTCTGTTTGGTGTGACCCATGAGTTGTGGAAAAGTTGTTGTAAGTTATGTGCCAGAAAAAAGCTATAAACTGTTCGGTTGATACAAATATGAAACCTACCCCTTTCCTTATCTCACTTGATACAGCTGTAAAACATAGCACAAAGCTATAAGTTGTGTTGTGAAAATTGTACTATGAGAAAGCAGTTGTTTCTAGAAGAACAATTTCAGGTTCCATTCGTTTGGTTGGTGTCTTACTTTTTGACAACATAAGCACTTCTGAGATATTGAACTAAACACAGCCGTGGACGTGGACACACAGAGAATCGCAGGCTAGCAGACTATACTAATATGTTTGAGTATTATATACTCTTAGGACCCCTCAAATGTAATGTTAATGTAAATTTGTTACATTTAGCACATACTTCAAGAAAACATAAAAAGAAGAAGGAATATGAAACTGATACATCTGAAGTCCAAAGTTAAAGAATTTAAAGCTTGCAACTCTTGAAATGTGTCTTATCACATGTGGAAATAGATTTACATCAAAAGTTATTACTATAGACATAGATTTACATCAAAAGTTAAAGATTCACATAGGAAGATACTGCCATAGAAATAGATCAAACATAGAAGGTATTGCTATCAGAAGTTGGTTGGAGCAATTGAAAGGAGGAAATGAGGGTTTATAGATAGGAGTTTAGATATCTTTTGTTTGTTCTGCGGGATTGGGAGTTTTGATGAGAAGAGGAATGGAAGTTTAGAGGGCAAACTCCCACTAATCACTTCTCTAGAGAGGAGTGGGAATTGTGCTTTAATAAAAGATAAATACCTCACCGTTCATCATGATTTGTCCTATAATTTTCCACTCAAAAACCCTCACACCAAAAGGGGATATGAATTCTCTCTTCGACCCCCTCTCTTAGTTTCCTCCATGAACTAAACAAGGGATTGGAACTAAAAACCAGATGTCTATTAACTCTCACCACTAATTCCATGCTATCTCTTCTCACATAATTGCCAAACATGCCACTAATCTTCAACAAATAGTACTTCGACTCTTCAAATGTGTTCCTTTCTTTGTAAACTTTTGAATTCAATTAGAATAGTGTGATATGTCAAATCAAGCCTAAGGGGGAACAAAGAGATCATTACTTCAAAAAGACAATATAGTAGTTACGGTAAATAAATGGGGGAAAAGTCCATTCTACCTTACTAAACTATCATTGCGGTCTAATTTTCCTCAAACTCTAAAACCAGACATTTTACCCCATAGACTTTCAAAACCTTCAAATTACCTCCCTATCCTAGTTTAGAGTGGTTTTTGAAGGTTGTTTTTACCTTTTTTTTAGTTCAAAAAATCTAGTAAATACTTGGTAAGTTCTTCTAAACCACAACTCTTTTAAAATTTTCTAAAAAAATTCTAGAGATAGATTGTGTCACGGCCAGATCATGACATGGTCATTTTCATCATCATCATGAGCATCATATGCATTGCAATCTCATTTTTTTAGAACTAGTTATGCATAAAATTGTACATTTTTTGGCTCAGTTTGTTCCCATGGACAGTCGGGCACACCCCTGGACCGTTCGAGAGAACAATAACACAGACTTAGTTTTTTCACCTAGTTTATGTTCCCATGGACTGTTTGGTGATCACCCGGACCGTCCGCCAGAACACCTCATGCACAAAGTTGACCTGTCACCACTAGAGCCTTCTTGGCCCTACTGGTCAGGCCAACTGCTCCATCTCGTGGAGAGTTGAAACATCAAGACCCTCTCACTCACTCTCTCACTCTCCACTCACTCTCACTCACTCTCTCTAGTTCATCCTCCCACTCTCTCTACACACCCAAGCAAGGAGAAGCAAGGGGAGGGGAAGGAGAAGACAAGATTGGAGATCACCACCAACGAGAAGACTATGGAGATCAAGTGAAGTGTTGATCACCAGACTTGGGGATTGAAGAGGGAGGAGCCCTCTCTCCCCAACACTTTGGAGCAAGGAGAAGGAGATTTCAAGAAGGCAAAGAACAAGGGAAGGGAGGTGGATCCAGCTTCTCCACTGTTTTGAGAAGCCTAGCAACACTCTCTAGCTTCCCTTGGTATGTTGGATTCAAGCTCAATCATCATTTTCATGAACTAGATGTTCATCACCTAGAAAACATCCCCTATGCCCTAGATGTTGAATTGATATTGTAATGTAGCTAGATTGGACTAGCTAGATATGCTTTAGAGGACCCTAGAAACACCCCACAAACATAGGTTAGACATGCACAAACCCTAGATAAAGATTTCAATTTCGAGATCTTATACTACATAGACTTTGTTCCCGTGGATCGTCCGCCTACATGTCGGACCCTCGTGAGAACAGCCACAGTGTCAAACACTTAGCCACTACGGTCGATGTTCCCATGGACCATCCGCAAGAACAAGGAACCAATTAGTAAAAATTCAAATATTCACTTCTAAGAACACCATGTTCTGGTTGAATTTCCTAGACCGACCGGTGCGCTGGTGACGAGAGTCAAACATAGTGCCCGGGAGGGAGGCTCCCGACTGACAGAACCCCTGATTGATCTCACTAGGATCGCTCAGGGGCTATACCCATCGGGTATGCTCATGCATTCCTTCTGATTAAAGATTGGGCAGAGCCCGAGTGCACCCACCGCCTCCGCTCAAGGCTTGAGGGCATGGGGGCTTGGCAAGGCCCCAAGCTCCGAACCAAGAGGAGACAAGCCTAGCCACAACTTGATCCCCAGCCCATGCTACTGGCTAGGCTAGCAACTAGTGCCCCAAGCATCAGCCACCTCTTGAGCGCTAGCTAGCCTGCCAAGCATCCAAGGCTCGGGGGCTCCTGGGCATCCGCCCGACCAACGGGCACAGGGCACTATCACCCACTCCTCCGACAGAGTCATGCAAATGGCATGAGACAACAAGACAAAGCGCTCCACTAGCTCTAGAGGCGTGGGGCTCTCGGGCCCACTCATCAGCCCCTGAGCCAGGGTGCCTTCGCCACCAAGGAAGCCATAGGAATGTTCACCTGGGGAAGGTCGATCCTTAGTAGACAGCCCTTCGCAATCAAGAGCTAGGGCCATAGCGATGTCAGGCGGCCCCCGTAACTCCCTCGACTCCATGACAACATTGAGGTCCATCCACGTAGCAGCAGCGTCCTCCTAGACCCTAGTGCATGAAGGCTATAGATTGTAGCCCCCAAACCACCTTGTACCCGACCTTCTCTAGGATATAAGGGGAAGGTTGGCTCCTATAGGCGAGAGGAGGATCTTCTACCTTCCCTCATTCGCTAGGAGGCTGAGCAGCCAAGCTTGACCAAGAATAGAGCAACTGAGAGGAATAGCAGAGTGTTCCTCCCCCTGACAACCTAGCAAGAGAGAGGAGCATTTCCCTTACTCGCTAGGGAAGCTACCTTACCACCAACAAGCTGTAGGATAGCACCAAGCGATCCCCTGCCAAACTCTATTTCTCCTTCGTTGTAACCTCCCAATTTGGGTGCTCTCGAATACAAAGACTACTCACTGCTAGACTTAGGGCCATGAAAGCCTAAACTAGGATACATCATCATGTCTCCCTTGTGTTCTTGAGTGCCCGAGCCACCGGAGACGCACACTCCTGACATCCAATGAACAACGATGCTTGCCGCGATAATGAACCGATGACAACTTGATAAGGCCATGGGAAGTATGTATATTTCATGGCTTGCTGGTATTAATATTTATAGTTTCAGCACTCATTTGCTATATCAATGGAAATATATACGAGTCTATTTTCCAACACAACAAATCAGTGCATCTTTTGGACTTTCGAGCTAGGAGTTATGGCTATTTTAGTGGAGGCTACACAAGTTGTTGGTGGCTGCGCAAGAATGAAAGAAGACTCTTCACTTTCACTACCAAGATGATCTTTCAGTAGCTTTTATTTATGCTTATGTTGACACCCAACTAGGAGGATGTTCCTAGTATAAATAAACCATGTAATTCATCATTTGAAGGGAGTTGATATTGATATGATGTGAGAATTGAGCATGACTCTTCTTTGAGAAACCCGTAGAGTAATCTCCGGTGCTAGATGATATTGTTGAGTGACTCTGAGTGATTCTAGCCTTATCCAATCTGCCACCACATACCTTCCATGAGTTGATCCTCATCAGTTGGTAATAAGAGCTTAAGGTTATGGCTAGTCGTCAACATCGTCGAGCGAACTCCGGTAGCGACAACATCAACCAAGAGCATGATCACCTTGATGTGATCCTTGAAGGCCTAGGACTTCACCAAATTGAAGAACACATGGAGTGTCATGAAGCACTTCATCAAGAGATGGAGAGCCCTTTTGGTTATGATTGTGTTGTGGGGTCAGAACCGTGACAAGCATTACTGTTCGAGTCGGTGTCAGAGTGCGTGTCTTCGGTGGCTTGGGTGGACTCAAAAACACAAGAATCATAGAGAGGAGCAATGGTTTATCCTGGTTTAGGGCAATCAATGCCCTACATCTAGCGCTAATGATCCTTATACTCAAGAGCACCCAAAATCAGGGGGTTATAACAGAGTGTATAGGAGGTCCATGGCTCGGAAGTGAGTCAATTTTTAGCGGGGTGAGCGCATCTCCCTCCCAGCAATGATCTAGAGGGCAAGGAATGAACGATAAAGGACTCAAAGGCATGAGGACTTAGCTGTCTGTCGAGTTCATGTGTCGATTTCTTTGCCACATCGTTCTTCCTTTCGTGTAGTGCTTCAGTGTGAGGAGACCCCGAGGGCGCGTCACCACACGTGTGGCATTCGCCCAGGAGTGGGTCATCAACCGCCGCATGGGACTTCTAGCGCTAGCTCGTCAGGGTAGGACGTAGGCTTGAGCCATGATGGACCCATCGAGCTAGGAACGCGAGATGTGCCCCTAGAAGGCTCAATGGTGGGGACGGCGCCGGGGGCCCGGTGCCCACCGGTGCGGCCCCATTGGGTGGACAAAGCTTGCCATAATAGTCGACGACGTAGGCCAGGCTCCCAGAGTTGAGGACCTGGCCTAGGGCGAAGGCGCCAACTATGATGAAGAACTCGCCAGGGAAGCAGACACCGCCATCTGGGGCGGTGCCGCTTTCTCTGGCGACGAGGCAGGTGGCTCCAGCCACTATAGAGCCTGAATCACACTTGACATAGCCCTCTACCTAGTGCACTAGCTGTCGCGGGGTCAGAACCGTGGCAAGAATTATTGTTTGAGTCGGTGTCAGAGTGCATGTCTTCGGTGGCTCGGGTGGACTCAAGAACATAAGAATCACAGAGAGGATGCAATGGTTTATCCTAGTTCGAGCCAATCGATGCCCTACGTCTAGCAGCTGATGATCCTTATACTTAAGAGCACCCAAAATCAGGGGTTACAACAGAGTGTATAGGAGGTAGAGAGAGATTTGGTAGGGTGTCGGTTTGTGACCAAACCAACTTAGCCGAAGGGAGAGAAGGGAGGAGGGAGCAACACAAATCACTAGCTTCCAGCCCCTCTCCACCTCCCCCTCTTCCCCTTTTATAGGGGAGGTAGGAAAGAGGAGGTTCTCTTTATGCCCCTCGGTAGGGTTTGTATTTACACAAGCACACTAAGGGCTACAAATAGAACCCAGGAGTGGGTTTGTATTTACAAAAATGCCATTAAAGTCTACAAAGGGTTGAAAGGTCTTGATAGCTAGAGGGGAGGGGTGAATAGCCTTTTAAAATTTTCTACAAAGACAAGCTAAACAAGTTTATCAATATAACAAATAGCGAGATGCGAGTTTTGCTTAGCCTACGGGGTGTTTGTAAGCCACCTAACCAATTCACAATTCTAGTATTTGCACTCAACCGCACAAGTCAAACCGAGAAGGTAACTACAACTACAACTAGCAAACTACACAAAAGAGCTACTAAAGCAAAGCTAACTAGCTAGCAAAGATAACTAAGAAAGTAATGCGGAGTTGAGTTGCAAGAGTTTCACCGAGGGGTGAAGTAATGAGACAACCAATATGATCAACAATGAATACCAAGATAACCGAACACCGGGATCAATCAATCACAATATAAAAGTGATGACACGAAGATTTATCCCGAGGTTCATGTGCTTGCCGACACGCTAGTCCCCGTTGTGTCCCTCTTCACCACGTGGTTCGATGGCTAATCGGTCTCACGCCGAGCCTCTCAAAAGGCGGCACAAGAACCTACCAAATGGCAAAAGGTTGCAATGACACGAGCAATTTACTAACGTTGCCTTTGGCGCTTCGCCGAGGTAGGCACAAACCCCTCACAATCACCGGAGGTGGCTAAGAACAATCACCAACTCTTGCCAACGCCTCCAAGCTGCTCCAAGCCATCTAGGTGGCGGCAACCACCAAGAGAAATAAGAATCCCGTAGCAAATCAACCACCAAGTGCCAACTAGATGCTATCTCACAATGCAAATGCACTTGGATCACTCAATCTCACTTCGAATATGCAAAGAAGGAAGAGAGATGAGTGGGAGGGGAGTTGCTTAGCTCAAAGTGCTCACAAGTATGTCAAATGTTCGAGAGAGAGAGCCTTGAGCCGGCCAACGAGTATTTATAGACGTACCCCTTCGAATAGAGCCGTTAGAAAGTTAAACAGCCGAAATCATGCTGACCGGACACGCTGGTCCAACTGACCGGATGCGCCGGTCGCACAACGGCTAAGTCGCGAAGCACTGACTGGACGCGTCGGTCACACAACGACTAACTACGAAGCAACGACCGGACGCGCTTGACACGCAGACCGGACGAGCTGCAAACGACCGGACACGCTGGTCCCGTGACTGACCGGACGCGCTGGTCATGCCTGAGCAGCGCACAACGAAACAGCGACCGGACACGCTGAAGAACTAACTGGACGCCACAGTGCCAGCATCCGATTTGAGTCCAGTAAGCTCCCTGAACGACCAGACGCATCCGGTCGATAGTGACCGGACACGCTGCGCGTCCGATCATCAACCTGAAAAACGCACAGATGCTGAACGTTGACCGGACGCGTCCGGTCACAGAGACCGCGTCCGGTTCAGCGTCCGGTCACCTCTGTGACCTCCGTTTTCCTCCGTTTCTTTTCCGACTTCCGGCGTAGTGGAAAATAGTCGTTTCAACTCCTCGAAAACGCCTGAATCCCGCCTCGCAAGCTCGGCGGGAGGGAGAGAGGATCCCAAACCCTCTCTACCGCTCAAACTCCACCGCCTTCGTAAACGTGCTAACACCACCAAGTGATCTCGTCATGTGTGAGTGTGTTAGCATTTTCATAATCAATTTTTTTGAGGCGATATTAGTTCTATCCAAATGCATATGATTATGAAATGCACATCTAGAGGCACTTAGGAGTTCAATAGCCATGTCATTGCCCTCTTTATAGTACGGCTATCTATCCTATAATGTAACCACACCCACTAGGTGTCTTGGTTACTAAAACACAACCCTTAAGCATATACCTTTGCCTTGATCACGTAGGGTTGCGTCCAAATCCAAGTGTGGCTATCATGATCACCATGTCCATCTTTCCACCAACCTTGGAATGTACTAATCCTCATATGCTACATACAACTTAGGTATAGGATTAGTACTTAGGCATTGTCGCTAATTACCAACACCAAACATAGGACTTTCAAGGGTCCCCAAACATTATTTTGTAATCCACAGGCCATGTAATTGGGCCCGAAACATGATAGTGGGGGTCACCAACATATAATACACCCCCAACAGTAGCCCCTCAGCTATTCGGTTTTGATCCAAAGCTCAAAACCCAATAGCTGAATACAACAAGGTTGGTCCCAATTATAACTCATATTCGGCACACAATTTTTCATGTATACATAGATATTTTAAGGACTACTTTATCTCTAGATAGTCTTCGGCTTGTCTTCAGCTAATCTTCGATAGAGCCCTTTGCTCGCGCCTCCGTGGCCAGGTCCATAGCGGCTTGCTCCTCGTAATGCAGTTGAGCCAGGCAAAGCAGTTGGTGTAGGCAAAATAGTAGTAGATGATCATGACATGTCTTCAAACCTTCATTCATGGGTGCCAGGCAAAGCTTCTATCTTTGGGCAGATTGCTTGTCCAATGCACTCTGTGCCAACCCCTCTTGGCTAGCGCTTGTAAGATTCTTTCAAAGATGTTGATGGGGATCACTTTGCTCCAAAATATTAGCGAGGATGAAGTCGAAGATGCCGATGATGGATCCTCGACCCGGAAGTGGTGGCGAAAGTGTCAAAGGTGCCGATGGGGACCTCTTCTCAAAATACTAATGATGCCGAAAATACTGATGGCAAGGTGGGGGTGCCGAAAGGGTGTATCACCCCTAAACAGTAGCCCTCGGCGCCTTTGTTTGTCGCAAGCGATGAAAGAAGCGCTATTACTTCTTCACGTTTCGCACCCCTAAAAGGTCCTAATTGGCTAGAGGCAGGTGAATAGCCTAATTTACAATCTACAAAACACTAGGCAAACTTGTTAGACAACTAATTAGCTATAAAGCTTTTTGCACTAGCTCTAACAAGTGTTACAAGACACCTATCCCAACAATTCTAGTTGCTATAATCTCTAAGTCAATCAAGGGCTAAGTCACTACAAGCTGTCAAAAGCTAGCTACACTAAAGAGCTCAACTAGGTGAGAAGCTACACTAGCAAAGGTAAGACAAGCTCTCAAAAATAATTACACTAAAGAGCTTGTTACAACTAGTTTGTGTGAATGTAAATAAGAAGAATGTGATTTTATACCGCCACATCTAGGAATGAATCAGTCATAATAAGATAAAGACCAATCACTAGGAGAGATTCAATGAATCAATCACAATGGAGACATGATTTTTCTCCCCAGGTTCACATGCTTGCCGACACGCTAGTCCCCATTGTGTCGACCAACACTTAGTGTTTCAGCAGCTAAGAGGTGTTGCACGAACCTAGTCCACATAATTGGACACCGTAAGAACCTACCCACAAGTGAGGTAACTCAATGACATGAGCAATCCATTAGAGTTACCTTTTGGCTCTCCGCCGGGGAAGGTATAAGACCCCTCACAATCACCGGAGCCGACCACGAACAATCATCAACACGTGCTGGATCTCCACCACTGCTCCAAGCCATCTAGGTGGTGGCAATCACCAAGAGTAACAAGAAATCCAAAGCCACAACGATCCTGTAAGTGCAATCAAGCCCTATTTGTGGGTTTTGGTGATAATGACCACACGGTTAGAGGACTAATGAGATTTGTTGAGATGACAAGCAGGTAAAATAAGAATGAGGATAATACTTGATATGGTGGAGCCCAAATTACAAAATGACGCGGTGATGGACTCAAAGGCGTTTAAATTCTTTGATATTTGATTTTGCATCTAGGCATGCCGTACTATAAAGAGGGATGCAGGTTTAGGTGGTCTGAGGAAGATAGAGTGCTCAAGCATAAATTTAAAATCAAAAGAGAGATACAAAATCACCTCACGAACACTTAGTTGCACTTTGCAGACTTTCGCCTGTCGGAAATTCCGAAAAATGTTGGAAGTTCCGGCTCGCAAAGTTGCTGGAAGTTTCAGAAATTGCTGGAAGTTCCAGCTCGCAAAGATGCTAGAAGTTCCAGCTCCCTTTGTGAGCAAGCCCCGCAGACTTAGTTATGAACAGTGTTTTGGTGTAGAGCTGGAAGTTTCGGCAATCTGCGCCGGAAGTTCTGACTCAGATCTGAACGATTAGATTTCAGCTAAGAGTATAAATAGCTCTCTCCTCATTTCTAACCATTGCCACCCATTCCACTCGATCAAACCTTCAGCAAAAGTGCTCTCTAGCTCTCAAGCTCCCCTCTTCTTCTCCTCTTTGCTCCTAGCTTCAAATCTTGCAAGAGATTGAGTTGAGAAAAGGGATTTGGTGAGAGAAACATTGATTCAAAGCTTGAGCACTTGATTTCTTTATCAAGCCGGTTAAATTTGCATCTATTACTCTTGGGTTCTTGGAACCCTAGCTGGCTAAGCGTCGCCCAAGAGCTTTTGATCTGTGGGAGAACCTTGGGAAGTTTATATTACCCTTGATTTTCTAGTGAAGAACTCAAGTTTACCTTTGTGGTTGCTTGAGAGAGGCAGGGAGGTGAAAGAGACTCTGACCTTAGTGGTCACCTCAACAACGAGGACATAAACAAGCCTTAGTGGTGAGTTGAATCTCGGGATAAATCCTTGTGTCTCGCGTGCTTATTGTTGTTGGAAATTTGTTCTTGCATATTTGTTTTGTTGTCTCTCCTCCTCTCCAAAGCTCCTCTTAGGGTTTGGACTTGATCTACAGAGTGGTGACCTTTCGACGTCAAAAGACCAACCCCAACGCTTCACCTTACCACTAGGAAGTGGGGTTGTAAGTTATCATTTGCTCAAAGTTCAGATTCTAGGTTGTAGTGGTTTTGACGTAGCTGCTGGAACTTTCGGCAGTTTGTGTTGGAACTTCCAGTTTTGGCCCAAACTGCCAAAACTTCCAACTATCACTAACATTTGCCTTTGAGTTTGTGTAGAAATTTTTTAGATACACCTATTCACCCCCCTCTAGGCTCATCAGAGATCCTTACAGATCCCCAAGTGCCACTAGATGCAATTACTCAAGCAAATGCACAAGGAATCACTCCCAATCTCACTATGATGATGAATCAAGGATGAAGATGAGTGGGAGTGTTTGCTTAGGCTCACAAGGATGTGAAGTATGTCATAGTGCCAAGAGAGTGAGCCCTAAGCCGGTACCTTTCTATTTATAGAGCCCCAATAAGCAGAAAGCGGTTGGGAGCTCACGGGGTGACCGAACGCACCCTAGTGTCCGGTCGCCCTTGGCTGTCCACATGTCCTGTTTTAAATCTCGTTCATTCGATTTCAACGGTCAAAACACCGAGCCCGTGCCATTAAAGATTGACTAGACACACTAGAGGGCGCGACCAAACTCTCCACCATGTGGAGTCTGATCGATTACAAAGAGCATCTAGAGCGGCGAAAATGCAACTGGACACGTCAGGTCAACACCGACCTGACGCGTCCCAGTGTCTGGTCCTCTTATTGTACACGCGCGCGAGCCAAGGTGACATCAACGTACGTTAGCCTTGACCGGATGCACCGCCTGTGAGTCCGGTCACAAGTTGATGCTAGTGTCTGGTCGAAACTTGGACTCCTCGGCCGTGCTCAACACTTACCGGATGCACCCGGGGTGAGTCTAGTCACCTTGGGCCAATGTCCGGTCATGTACCTTTGCCACCTTTTCTTTTTCTAAGTGCGCATTTGCTTTACCCTTGCTTCCAACTCGCTAACCACAAAGTGTAGAACCTGTGTGCACGTGTGTTAACATTTTGAAAGTATTTTACAAGGGTCACATGTTAGCACACTAGGTTCCTAAATGCAATGTATGAATCATGTCACCTAGTGGCACTCGATAAACTATTTAGCCAAAGATTTCCCCTCTTTATAGTACAGCTATCAATCCTAAGTCACTCACACCCTCTATAGTGTCTTAAGTGCAAAACAAAAATGGTCCTATCACATATACCTTTGCCTTGAGCCTATTTTTGTTTTTCTCTTCTTTCCAAATGATAAGCTCTTGATCATCTATGTCCATCATCACCTCCATGGACCATCTTCTAGCTTCCCACTTGGAATGTACCAACCTTATCTAATTCATACACTTAGCATAAAGGTTGGTACTAGATTTCATCAATTATTCAAAACCAAACTAGAGCTTTCAACCCCCAGCTCCGTCCCCATTTTCGGTGAGGGGATGGCCAGAATGAACGCACAAGAAGACTTCGCTACCAGCCCCTTGGCATGACTTAGAGAAAAGCGATGCCTTCCCCTCAACCTTTTTAGTGAGGGGATGGCTGAAATAAACGCTAAAAAAGGCTTCTCTACTGGTCCCTCGGTGTGACTTAGAGAAAAGCAACGCCTTCCCCTCAACCTTTTCGGAGAGGGAATGGCCAAAATAAACGCTCGAGAAGGCTTCACTACCAGCCCCTCAGCATGACTTATCAAAAAATGACACCATCCCCAAACCTTTTTGGCGAGGGATGATGAAACATGCGTGATAGGGTTTCTTTGCCAGCCCCCCGGTGCGACTTAGTGAAAATCAGCGCAATCCCCCAACTTTTTCGGCGAGGGATGGCAAAACACATGCAATAGGGCTTCGTTGTTAGCCCCTCGACATGACTTAGCACCGATCCGACTTCATATCACAAAGTCCTGAACCCTGCAACCTTAGCACCACGTCTCCTCTGGTTATCAACTGTGTCACACTTCGGTTGACCTCACCATGAAGTCTAATCCCTGCTGTGAATCGAAGAACACAAGTAAGAACACGATAAAACACAACTCAAATAAAGTGACAATTGCGGATATATGGTTAAGCACTAGAAGTTGGGGTCTTACAAATCGATAACGGTGACTCTTTAATGATAGATTAATCTTAAGCAAAACCCAAACCCTAACATAGATGGCGGCTACTGATTATATATCCTAAGGTACATACAAGGACCCCTACTCGCGTCCTAAGGAGTCTCAACACGTTACAAGGCCCAAATGGCCTAAAAGACGGCGACACAGCGTCCTGATAGATTCTAGATGTCAAATAGTTTCGATGATTTCTATTGATTCTGAATGGATTTTGATGTGGAACCACTTCCATTGATTTCCTTATCAAATTATCTTTCCATCCATATATGGATCGTAAAAAACAGAGTCCGTATGCGACCAATGCGTCCGTTTTACTACACGCTACTCCTGAAGCCCGAGATGGACTCGAACTTGACTTGTATTGAGCCTCCAACTTGGCTTAGATGCCCTTGCATGCCTCCTAAGGTGTTGGCTAGGAGGACGTCCTTGGGCATCTTTTAGGTGTTCTTCATCTTCTTAGGGCGTGCTCCAACTTGGGTCTAGGTACCAAGTGTGAATAACAAGCCTGCGACGACATCGTAGCACTCAACAGAAACAGCGGCAGAATATCTTGATGATTTGGAGGCCTTGCCGAGATGATATTGAGGTGAGACTAGATCTATTTGAAAGCTTATCAAATAAGATTTCCATCAAGTGCTCATTGACCTCGATCACACTCCGAATGGATGAGTTATGGCCTTTCTAATAAAGCACTGTCAGGCTACTGACAAACCAAAAGTTCAACTTTGATGAACTTGTACTTTAAGACACATTTGTACCTACAATCAAATAATGACATGTACATATGGAACCAAGTGAATTGTATCTAAAATCACTATGCAAACGTAGGAACGAGCACACCTTATAATCAATGGGCATATCCGATGGTTTTGAGGCCCGAACAGAAAGAAGACGATGAACACACAGAGGAGGAGAAAACCACAAAATCGAAGAGAACTCAGCCAAAACAAAAGGAATTGCTCCCAAACTTGGCACAAATGCAATTCAACTAACAATGAACTTATTTCCCAAAAATCATTACCTGGGATTGACCCAAACTCTGGGAAATCAAGTTCGAAGCCATGAATGAAAATGGAGAAAAATTCAAGAACACAGTGACGAAAATCACAGCCAAAGTAAATGAATTCCAGAGGACAAATGGAGGATTCAGGCCTCCATCCCTACTCTAAAATCTCAGGTTTGTTGCACAAATTTGAAATTTGTGGACCTCTCTCAAGAAACCTAAGGGAAGTGGAAAACCTCTGGTGGAATAAAGAAAATGAAAGAGGTGAGGGAGATAGGAGCTCCCTTATCCTATTTAATAGAGCTATTACAGAATCCCAGTTTTGTCCTTAGATATTTTGAGTCGAACCACATAACCCAAGGGCGTTATCGTCCAACCCGAGGTAATCTTCATCTGACGGCCACCACGCCCTTCATGAGATAGCTTCACATCGATGCGAACTCCTCGATGCCGCCACATGCCGTACGTTCATCCTCGGAAGCTCCACCCGGTTTTTAGGCCCAAACCCGTAAACCCATTCACCCAATGGTTTTAAGGCCCAAACCACCAAACCGTCGCGAGTAGCGTACTCCATACGCGTCCCTCGCCACTCGACACGTGTCACCGCCGTCTTCGATCGGTCGTCCGCCAAGTCCTCCTGAGCCCTGCTCGACTCGCACGTCTGCCGTCTTGACTCGGTCAACACGGTCACTCCTATGTACACTTGCACTTGTCGATGTCCCATATGTGAGCCATCACGGCTGGTCACCCGGCCTCCTGGTCCCTCGGTCCAAGCCTCACATCCGCCTTTCACCGCTCCCGGTCCATCGGCACGGCACGTCCCTACTTGACCTTGACCTGGCTATCGACCACCGCCTTCGAGCTCCACACCTACACACCACAAGCCAAGAGACATGTTGCATAACCCAACTCACGCCATGATTAGTCACAAACTCAACCTAGGTCATAGATCACGTTGACAATCACTCATCACAAAATAAACTACAAGGGCATATATCAACCTTGTATTCTCAAATAGAGATTTGAAGATCAACTTTACATTGCAGCTTCATAATATCTAAGGTTAGTGCTGGTCAATCATTCTTGATAGAATATCAGCAATGTGCGTAATAAGCTTCTCACGGGCGCGGGAGTGGCACGTGGCCCTGCGGCGGCTGATGAATGCAAGGCATGCGGCCGAAGTAGGAGGCCAGCGCTACTAGTGTATGCATTCGTGGCTGGCAGGCCCCGACTAGGCCATCGTCTCCGGCGCTCCTCTACTCCTGTGCCCGAATCACCGTCGGCGCTCGAGTTGTTGTGGCGACATCGAGGATGAAAGCAATGGAGATGGGTCCGAGGCTCATGGGTCTGCGCTGGTGCTCGGCGTAGAGCGTCGAGGAGAGGTCACCGTCTTAGCGAAGGATGGTTGGGGTAGTTGAGATAGCTACTGCGGTCAAAAACGGCGGCGTCGATGCTGGTGACGAGCGACCGAAGATGGAGACAGGTTGCGCTGTGCCTCCAGTTTGTCCGCGTGAATGACGGGTGCCTGATGGCGGCAGTGTTCCTGGACACGATGGTGGCTGCTGCTTTAGGAGGTGGCGGCACCTTGGGAGAGCGAAGGCGGCCTTGATGAAGATGAACTTCCCGCCGGCTGGGGAGCTTTCGCCCTGCTAGCGAAGTAGGATGTCTTTGGTCTTGCTTGCAGCGTGCTCACCGATGGAAAGCACGGGTGAGCGAGATGGCCACCGGGTGAAGTGCGACTGTCGGGTGTGCCGTGTCCACCGGTGGGGGGCTTTCGCTCTTCAAAAATTGTGGCTCTGAAATCCAAATCAATGGTCTGGGCTGGTAGTTGGAGTTGATGTGATCTGCCCGTGGGTTCCAAAATGACGAATGACAATTTGCTCTGCAAGTTGACTGAAATGACAGAGTTTGATCAAGTTAGCGAAATGACAAAAAGACAGATGAGAGAAGTCCCCTAAAGTCTGAGGAATGCGAAATGTGATGGAGTTAGATTTTCACGCGCGAAATGCGTTGCTGCTGGTCCAAAGGTGCTCCGACGACGGTCTAAACATGGTTACTTTTGCCGATCCGAGCTGATGAAAACTCAAGATGGTTTTTTTGAGGGAAACAGGAGGGGTTGCCCCCTACTGAGCTTTTATTAAAAAAAACTTTGTATAGTTCTTGGAAGATATAAGTCAAGAAACAAAGAAAGTGAGAAAGAAAAACAAAAGGATTACACAAAGTTGTCTAGCCGTAGTTGCAACTGGAAGCTTAAATCTCTCTTAGCCCTGAGCTTAACCCAAGCTAATTCCTGTTTGAAGACCAACTTGCAGGCTTGCAAAGAGTGGCTTTGATTCCTGAAAATTGTATCATTGCGAGTAGTCTAGATTCCCCAGAACATTGCCACAATTATTTCCATGAAAAAAGGCTTGTTAATTTGGTTCCTGAAAAGAGGGATTGTGTCCAACAAATTGTCTTGAATCAGCTGAGCTAGACCTAGCATATTCCAGCAAGACATAGCAAAAGGGCACTCTAGGAATAGATGGTTTAAAGATTCTTCAACATTCAAATAACAGAGCACACAATTATAGTTTGCCAAATCCATATTTCTTCTTTTCAAGAGCTCCCTGGTGCTTAGACGGTCTTTGATTGCTAACCAAAAGAAAACTTTCCTCTTTGGCAGACAGCTTGAGTTCCACAGCCACCTATAAATAGGTGACACAACAACATAGCCCAACAAATGTGAGTAAGCCTTACTTGACATAAACATAGAAGACCCCCAAATATAGTTCCATGTATCCTTATTGTGACTGAGATGAATAGGTTCCAATTCAGAGAGTAGAAGTTGGTTCTGATCATGTGCTTCAACAGAAAGAGGTAAGTGGAAAAAGCTTGATTTGTCTTCAGTACTAATGAAAAGCTGAACTGAGATGTGATTCATCCTAACAAAGGAGAACAGTTCTGGCCATTGAACGCTCAGAGGTGGTCCATGCCAAGCATCTGACCAAAACAAACATGTTGATCCATCACCAATTGTAACAGAGGCCATAACTTTGAATTTGTCAAGCAGCTTAAGAACATCCTTCCACCAGAAGGAACCCTTCCTGTTATTTGCAGGGATATTGACACCATTATAATGAGTATTCCACACAAGATGAACCCAAGGAACATCACACTTATTGAAAAATTTGTGGAGATGTTTGAGAAGTAAACTTTCATTCTGAATTTAAAGGTCATGAACTCCTAGACCACCATTCTCTTTTGAATTACATACCAGTTTCCAAGCAGCCTTTGGTGGCTTTTTTGAATTTAGATCAGACCCCCTCCAGAAACAATGTTTTCTGTATTTGTCAATCTGTTTGATCATAGTCTTTGGCATGAGATATGTACACATAGTGAAAGTTGGCAGAGCACTAATAACTGCATTAGTCATTTGTAACCTACTAGCTTGACTCAGGAAGGAAGATATGTTCACTAATCTTCTTTCACACTTGGATACCAAAGGCCAGAAATCAGCCATAATAGGTTTTGTAATACTCAGAGGCAAGCCAAGATAGGTAAATGGTAGAGAGCCAATGGAGCAACCAAATGTATTAGCTAGATTATTAAGCTTCTGCTCACTAACATTAACAGGCACCATCATGGACTTAGCATAATTAACTTTCAAACTAGTGGAGTCTACAAAGGAGTTGAGAATAGCTTTCAAGAAGAAGAGTTGCCTTGCATCACCTTGCATGAAAATAAGAGTGTCATCAGTATATTGAAGAATAGGAAAGTCCTAGTCATGAGGGAGGTCCACTGGCAAAGATAAGATCCCTTGTTGCTTAGCTGCATTTAAAATGGTCTGGAGGAAATCAGCTGCTAGAACAAATAGAAGAGGTGATAAAGGGTCACCTTTCCTAACACCACGCTTACAATGGAACACCTTGCCAGGAATACTATTTAGGAGGACAACAGAAGTACTAGATTCAAAAATCATCTTCATCCAGTTGATCCATCTATCAGGGAGCCCTTTATGCTGCATTATTTGGATCATAAGCTGATGCTCAACTTTGTCAAATGCTTTTTCAAAATCCAATTTAAGAATGATAATTTCACTCCTTGACTGATGACAGAGGTGTAAGTATTCCAAAGACCAAGCTAAATAGTCTTGTATTGTTCGGGCTTTAAGAAAACCATACTGATTTTTATGAATGAGTCTAGGCATTGCTCTTTGCAACCTATTTGCCAAAAGTTTGGTCATGACTTTGATAGAGGTGTTTAGAAGTGATATTGGCCTAAAATCTGAAACTTTCACTGCATTGTCATGTTTAGGAACCAAAGTGATGTGAGTCCTATTCAAGCTCTGTAAACAAACACTGCCATTATAGAAAGCATTACAGAGCTGATATAATTCATTGCAAATTATAGGCCAACATTTCTTTACAAAATCAGTATTAAAGCCATCTAGTCCTGGAGCTTTGTCAGATGGGAGGTGTTTGGCTACATTGTCAATTTCCTCCTTCTGAAAAGGAGTAGCTAGAAATGTGAGATCATGATTAGCCTGTAAAAGAGAGGTTAGGTTAAACTGAATGCCCTAGAATGAAGAGACTCCAAGCCTCTCTTTAAAGGATTCCCAAATCAATAAGGCTTTAGCATTATGATCGGTAACCATTTCTCCTGCAACATTCTCTAGAGAAGTGATAAGATTTCTTCTAAATCTGATAGAAGCATTAGCATGAAAAAATTTAGTACTAGCATCACCCAATGTGACCCATTTGATGGAGCCCCTTTGCTTCCAGTAAATGTGCTGCTGCCTGAGTAAAGAAGTTAGTTTTTGCTCAAGAATCTTTTTGAAATTCCATTCAGGAACAGATAAATCTCTGAACTCTTCCAAAAACAGAAAGAAAGTGAGCACCAACTTACATTATGAATTGCTACTTTGAGACTAGATAAGTTTCTTTGCCAGTCCTTCAAAACTTTTCTCAAGTTCTTAAATTTTCTAGTGATAATTTTTGTAGCATCAGTTTCAAAAGTTGGTGCAGACCAAGCATGCTGCACTAGAGGCAAGAAATCTTGATGTTCCATCCAATAGTTTTCAAACCTGAAAATGCTCTTTTTGGGAATGACAGTTGAAATAGAAATAACACATGGTGTATGATCAGATGTTTCCATTACCAAAGAAGAGGCAAAAGTGTTAGGATAAGCAACTATCCAAATGGGGGATGTAAAAAACCAGTCTAACCTTTCCAAAAGGGGAGGAAATTGCTTATTAGACCAAGTGAATCTTCTACCTTTAAGTGGCAATTCTACTAAACCAAGGGCACTAATAGCTTCATTAAACAAGTACATCTCCAGATTATCACCCCCAGGCTTGTTCCTGTCATCCGGAGATCTATAGAGGTTAAAATCACCCACTATCAGCCAATTGACAAAGTCTGGCATTTGGATATTTTTAAACCAGTTAAGAAAATCTCTCTTGCCAGCAGCAGTACATGGGACATATATATTAGAAAGGATCCAGAAGTCATTATTGTGCTTGGAAGTGAACTCAACAGACATGCATAAATTATTTTCAAAGATTTTGGTTCCAGAGAAAAGAAAGGATTTCCAAATCACAATTGTACCACCTGAAGCACCCACTGAGGGAATGAATTCAAAAGCATCAAAAGAAGTAGGGCAAATCTTCTTAATGAACAAAATATCAAAAGATTGTTTCTTTGTCTCCTGGAGACAAACTATATCACAATTGCTATTCATAACACGGTCTCTGACAGCATCCCATTTCTTATCAGTGTTTATACCCCTAACATTCTAGCTAAGAATAGACCAAGTTCTGTTTGACATTGATAAGACTAATAATAAGCAAAAGATAGAAACCCTATATCACTAGGAACTAGGGTGTGCATCTCCCTTCTTGGAGCTTTGGCCAGCAGTGGAACTAGCAGCATCAGTCTTGTTGCTAGTGATCTGGCCTGAAGAAGAGGGGGCTTGATCAACTCCAGAAGTGGAACCTGTCTTTTTCTTACTCACTGCCTTGCTCTTTGTCTTCTTCTTTTGAACAGGTTTGGCATTGTGCTTGGAGGGAGAAAGATCCTGAGGGTCAATGCCACAAAAAGAAGCTCCTAAATTTCTGATGATCTTGGGTGAAACTATTGGGGGGCAGAGATGAACAACCAAGGCAGTTTTTGTCCTTGCAAGAGGATGATTTGAACCCCTTGTGGATCTTCTTTAATCTGAGGCTTCTTCTCACATCTGCTTCAGATAGGGGGGCCTTGAGCTTGGCCTTGCCTTTGTCTTTGCATTTATTCTTGGGAGTGACAGGTTCTTTAGGAGCCTTGGGCTGAGGACTCAGATCCTGATCTTCATCTAGAAGCTCTAGGACAATAGTAGAAGAATGTTCAAAATTGGAGCAGTGAGATAAAATAACCTCTGGGCTTGAATTAGGCAAAGAGAAAAGGGTTGAATTACCATCCATGTCAGTGGTCAAATGAGTCCAAGCTTTGGACTGAAGAAAGTATTTAGCCCAGTCAAAAGTAGGGGACTGTAACAGCCAAAAGGAGAAAAAAATTAACCCAAGGATCAGGAATTAGTACTGAAGGAAAAGTACTAGGGGGATGAGAAAAATGTTTTACCCAATTTCTGATAGCTTCAGGGCAGGGAGCAAAAGGAAAATGCTGGGGCCAAGAATCTTGTAACTGCATAAAGCCAAGGTGGGTGTTCTGATTGACTTGTTGAGGGGGCTTAGGAGCATTATCAATACCATTGATCCACCCAAGAAGGTCAGCTTCCTGGATCTCTTCAGGCAATAGGGGCTGCAAGTTGTTGGAGTCTGGGAAAGGTTCAATTTCCACTAGTGGGATTGGAAGCTGAGCCTGTGGAAACCCCTCAGAGTCTGTATCTGTGAAATCATCCATAGTAGGCACTTGTTCTTTAGGTATTGGGGAAAAATCTTATATGCCCTGATTGTTCTGAATAACTTCTTCAATAGGCATAGCTATATTCTCAGGGACATCAATTGCTACAGGTTGAAGTGGAATTAACAGAGGAGCTTCATCCACAATGGGCTGATTCTGGGCAGGTTGCCCTAAACCAAAATGGTTTCCCAGTTGTTGGGCTGCATTCTGTCCTGCATTTGGATCCCATGGAGCCCAAACCTGATTACCCAAGTCCGCAATAAAAGGAGCATTTGGTTGGTTAGGGCCATTGGGTGGTGGCAGCCCCTGATCAGGTTGACCAAAACTGAAGAATTCAAAGTTGTGAGGGTTGACATCATCTGGATCATCAGGTGGACAATCCTCAGCCTGAGGTTGGGCACCTAGCATCCTTGTTAGAATGATCTCACACTGGATAGTCCAGCTGTCAGACTCAAGCTCCTCTCCTTCAGAGAAATTGAAGAAACATGGTACAACATCCAAGCTAGTGACTCTAACGTTGACCAAAGATCTAGCCTGATGATTATGATCCTCCTCCCAAATCATCAGTTTACCAAACTTAGAAACAACTTTTTGAACTAAAGAATAAGTCCAAAGGTCTAAGTTGAGTCCAATCATCATTAACCAAACCTCATGGGTATAGACTGTTGTTCTATTGTTCCATGCACGATCATGGGGAAAGATGCTGGGAGAATGGCCTATATATACCAAGGCAGAGTCGAGACGGCAACAGCGGCCATGTCATGATGGCATGGTTCGACATCTGCGTGGTGCTCTGGCTCGTAGTCACGGTGAGAACGGGGAGGTGGAGCAGGTCGTGGCCACGTTCGGGGACATCGTGGCATGGCATAGGTCTTCGGCCGCCTGTTGGAGGCGAAGAGGTGCCGGTGTCGGCTGCAGGCGCGCGGTCGGGGTAAAGACGATGTCTGACTTGGAGCGACAACAATACGCTGCCTGGGCGTCATCGGTGGATGCCGTCCCTGGACTTTTCGTTGGTGCAACGAAACGAATAAGCACCTACGGAGGTGTAGGAGGAGCTCGCTGAGGCCCCGGTGACTTCCGCGAGAAGGGGTGGAGGTGTTAGTTCTTTAGGATCACCTAGTTGTAGATCAGATGGTATAAACTTAGGAAACACGTAGTTCATCCTATGACTTGAACGAGAGATAGAGAGAGGGGAGCAGAGGTACAGACTGTCGGGCTTGATGAAGGAGGAAGCCATGGCGACGGTGGTGAGGTAGCCCTGGTCGGTGGCAGCATGGTGTCGGTGAAGACAGGTGGCGAAGGAGTAGCAGTGGAGTCCGGCGGTGGTGTGGACATTGAGCGTGGTGCAGAGACGACGGTGAAGCTTCCCGTCGCTGCAATGTCCCCTCTTGATCGGTCTAGGGTATGTAGGTGGGGTTTGTGGTGGCGATAAACCTCGTACCTAGTGCCCCGGCGCCCACTTTGTTTTATATGGCACTGTGCGACGGGAGCCCACCAACCATGTATGGTCGGGCGCCTCTGATCAGGGCATGGGATCAAGGCCTGACTCGGTCGTTGGACTGAGTCAGAGGAGATCAACCTAACATTCTTCCCCTTGATTTCAACTTATAACTTAAACTTAAAATACTTATCTATTTTCCTATTCCATCACAGATTAGCGCACCACGGTTAGTACCGTTAGATTAACAGCTACAATACACCTCTTCGTTTTGAAATAGATTCTCAACTAGACCCTTATTGTCCAGGGATTATAGGCTTTTCTGTAAATCCGTGCTGGCTAAGTGTTCTCTGAACACATTGCGCGGTAATCCTTTTGTAAGCGGATCCGTAAGCATTTTCTTTGTACTTATATGCTTGAGACTAATAGAATGATCCTAGACTTTGTCTTTCACAACATAAAACTTTATATTAATGTGTTTGATATCACCACTTGACTTATTGTTGTGAGCATAACATACTGCTGGCTCATTGTCGCAATACAACTTGAGTGGCCTATGAATGTCGTCGACCACTTTCAACCCAGGCAAAAATTTCTTTAGCCAGTTCACCTGGCCCGTGGCTTCATAACATGCCACAAACTCGGCATACATCGTGGATGATGCAGTGATGGTTTGTTTGGAGCTTTTCCATGATATAACTCCCCTTGCGAGAGTAAATACATAATCTGATGTGGATTTTCTATCATCTACATCTCCTGTAAAATTTGAATCTGAATACCTCTATATGTAGGGAATCAGATCTTCTGTACGTTAGCATGAGACCTTTTGTGCCTTGCTAATAACACAAAGCTTTCTTTACCATTCTCTAGTGTTCTATTCCTGGATTACTCTGATATCTGCCAAGTATCCCGGTAACAAAAGTTAAATCAGGGCGTGTACATACTTGAACATATTGTAAGCTTCCCATAGCTGACGCATATGGAATCGCTTTCATTCGATCGATCTCATATTGGTTCCTAGGACATTGGAATTCCCCAAAACTATTGCCCTTGACTATAGGGGCAGGTGAAGGATTACACACATGCATACTATATTTCTTTAGAACCTTTTCTAAGTATGCATTTTGTGATAATCCTAAAACCCCCTTTCTCTATCTCGGTGAATCTCTATTCCTAAAACAAATGAAGCTTCACCAAGATCTTTCATATCAAAATTTAAGCGCAAGAACTTCTTTGTCTCCGGTAGTAGATTAACATCACTACTAGCGAGTAATATGTCATCCACATACAAGATTAGGAAAATGAATTTCCCATTCTTAAACTTTGTATAAATGCAATTGTTCTCTACATTCTCTTTAAACTCAAACTTCCTTATTGTTCTATCAAACTTTAAATACCACTGTATAGAGGCTTGTTTTAATCCGTAAATGGATTTCTTCAAGCAACACCCCATACGTTCTTTTCCTTTCACGATAAAACCTTTTGGTTGTACTATATAAACATTTTCATTCAAATCCCCATTAAGGAATGCCGTTTTTACATCCATCTGATGTAATTCTAAATCGTAGTGTGCCACTAACACCATTATGATTCTAAAAGAATCCTTGCATGAGACTGAAGAAAATATCTCATTATAATCTATTCCTTCTCTTTGCGTAAAGCCCTTCGCCACAAGTCACACTTTAAATCTTTTCACATTCCCTTTGGAGTCATATTTAGTTTTGTAGGTCCATTTATAGCCTACTATTTTGGCTCCTTTAAGAATTTTTTCTAAGTCCCAAACATTATTGGTACTCATTGATCTCATTTCTTCTTGTATGGCTTCAAGCCACTTTGACAAGTGAGCGCTTCTCATGGCTTCTTCAAATGATGTGGGATCACCCTACATTTAAAATTCTTCATATTCATAGACTTCGTAGTCATCAGGAATGGCTGGTTTTCTAGCTCTTTGAGACCTTCTAGGGGCCGAATTAGTTGGCACTTGTTCCATATGGGGTTGTTGTTGCTCTTCCTCATGTGTGACAACGGGTTCTATAGGATCCTGAAGGACAGGTTCCTCATATTCATTTACTATCCCACGGGAGAACTAACAACAGGTAGCAAGAAAAATGACTCCTGAACTATCGAAGTGGGCACGTATACCTGCTTCTCCTCAAGGTTAATTTCTCATGCTACCATGCTCCCGTGACCATGTCATCCTCCAAGAACATAGCGTGTCTTATTTCTATAAACTTCATATGTCTGTCAGGACAATAGAAACAATAACCTTTCGACTTATCTAGATAGCCAATGAAATGACAACTGACTGTCTTGGAGTCTAGCTTTCTAATGTTTGGGTTAAATACTTTAGCCCCAGTTGGACAAGCCCACACATATAGATGGTTAAGTGAGGGTTCACTTCCTGTCCACAACTCATATGGTGTTTTGGGCATCGAATTGCTTGGTACTCGATTGAGAATGTGAATGGCGGTTTTAACACCTCCATCCACAAACTTATCGGTAAAGTGGAGTAACTTATCATACTTCTCACCATATCTATTAATGTACGGTTACATCTTTCAGCTACTCCATTCTACTAAGGCTCGCCCGGTGTAGAGTACTGGGTGAGTATGCCTTTTTCCTATAAGAACTTTGCAAAAGGTTCAGAAACTTGGCCATATAGGGTATGTCGACCGTAGTACTCCCTCCCACAGTCGAATCTTACTATCTTAATCTTTAAATTGTGCTGATTTTCTACTTTAGCCTTAAATATCTTTAATTTATCCAATGCTTCTGATCTTTTCTTAATTGGATAAATATAGCCATAACGAGAATAATCATCTGTGAATATTATAAATGAATCATAACCATCCACACTTTCCACAGGAAATGGACCACAGATGTATGTGTGAATTATTTCCAAAATTCCTACACTTCGTTTAGCGTCTTTCTCTATTTTTCTTAACATACTTTCCTTTAATGCAATCAATACATTGTTCTAAGTCTAAAAATTCTAACGGAGGAAGAATTGATTTTTTAATCAATCGTTCTATTCTCCCCCTCGAAATATGGCCTAAATGATAGTGCCATAATTTCGATGATACTTCATGAATTCTCTTCTGCTTATTACTTATATTCATAGACGAGGAGGCATTCTCATTATTAGTGCTCACAACATTCACATTCTCATAAAGTGATAATAAATAAAGCTTGTCTTGTCGGAAGGCAAGACCAACACACTTATTATTAAACATAATCTTACATTGGCCATTGCCAAAATGGCAATCATATCCATCATCGTCTAAACGTGAGACACTTATTAAGTTTCTACGTAGAGAGGGTACATAAAGGACATCTGTAAGCTTAAGTACAAAGCCATTATTTAATTCTAATGGGAATTCTCCAATGACTTCTACTTTAGCTTTGATTCCATTTGCCACCTTAATGTGTCTTTCTCTTCTTTGCAGGGTCCTCCTCGTATGGAATCCTTATAATGAATTTGTAGCATGAATAGTTGCACCTGAATCAATCCACCAAGTAGATTTTGCATAACTTAAATACAAGGACTCATCTACAAATGTAATAATGTCCTCACCTTTTCTCATCAGGTGCTTTAGGAACTCTAGACAATCTTTCTGGTAGTGTCTAGTCTTGTCGCACCATCTGTAGGTGTCCTTGTCCACTTGAACATAGTTAGATTTCTAATGGTGATCTTTCTAAGGGGCCTTTCCTTGTGACTTAGAAGAGGAGCTATTGTCCCATTGAGGTTTCCCTTGTAGTTTAGCATTCTTATTGTTAATGTTCTTCTTTTTATTTTCCTTCACATGGTTGACGGTGTCACCATGTGAGCACTTAAGCCTCTCCTCTTCTTGCACACACATTGCAATGAGCTTCTCAATGTCCCACTTGGTTAGCTGTAAGTTGTAATTAACAATAAAGGTTTCATACTCTTTGGGCAAAGAAGCAAAAATCAAATGAATTCGGAACTTATCCTTGAGCCCCAAGTCCATTGGCTTGAGCTTGGATGTCGTGTTGCTCATCCTCAATATGTGCTATCTTATCCCTCCACCAGTGTATTTCTCATTGACTAACTTCTTAATTAGAGTCCTTGCATAAGCCTTTGAAGAGCTAGCAAATCGACTCTCTACCTTCTTGAGATACTCAGTGGCGGTGGTACATTCTGGGATTTAACCCTTTATTGGATCCTCAATGGAGCCCTTAATCACCATCAAACACTTATGGTTTGAACTATCCCACTTCGCACGATCAAGGTCGTACGTCATTCTCACTGATGCATGGTCACAGTACCGAGCAGTGAAAGCTGCATCAATCTCATTTTCTACTCTCACCGGGTCCTTGGGCTTAGTGGGACATGGAGAGATAAGTGCTAGATCATTGTCTGACAACGCAAGTGCTATCTCAAGCTTCTCTCGCCATACGTTGTAGTTGTTTTCGTTGAGAGGCAAAATAGACGAGATAAAGATCATTGGGTTGTATGCTAAAAACAACATCAGAAAAAGTGAGAAACATTTGACATAATAATTGCATGCCGTAATTTAATGTTGGTCAAAATTAAAACATACAATGTGCTTCTACATTAACTCTACGTCCCCATTGGGTAGAAATAGAATGAATGCTTAAAACTCAAAAATAAAATTTATAATATTGCTATCATCAACTTTGGTCAGAAAAATAGCAATATCATAAATACAATATTCTTCTACATTAATTCTACATCATCGTTGGACAGAAAAGAACTAATGCATAAGACTCATAAATAAACTTATAGTATTGTTATCATCAACGTTGGTCAGGAAAATAACAATACCATAATTTAACTTAAACAAATATGACTACTCCTCTAATTAAAAATTCCAGTTGGTTCCAATTTAATTAGAGGATGAACATATTCATAGTAGCGGAAACATGAAAAACTTGAAAAAAAGATAATTCTTGATCAAAAGCATCTTAGTGTACTCATCTACTCTCTAAACAAATTATGCCGTTGGTTCAAATTTGAGCAGAGATTGAAAACTAAGCCAAAATCGTCAAAATAACATATGAAAAGAATAAAACAAATTCAAAAACTATACTATTCATTTGGCCCAAAATGTCTTTTGGCCTAACTTAGAGCACCGCAGGCCAGCCAGGTCGCAACCTAGGCCTGGGCCGCACAAGCCACTACGAGGCACTTCTCCCCGCAGTCCTAGCTAATTCGTGAGCCGATCTAGGCTATCGATCAACATCGGACAGCTGCCCTTCATTTTCGGCTGAACAAAAACTAGAGAGGTAGCCGATTCCAAACCCTAGCTCATTTCATTTTCCCCACCCCTTTCTTTTCACAGCACTGCAAGTAGCCGCGGTTGCCATTGGCGCCAGTGAGGGAATGGCGCCGTCAGAGCTTGTCCTGGTCGGCTCCCCCTCCTCTTTCCTTTCTCTTCCCTTTCCTCTTTTCACTCTCTCGCGTGCGGCACCCGAAGACGATGGAGTAGCAGTGGCGACCACACATGGTGGCCGGAGGAAGGTGCAGCGCCACTGCATGCCCCCTCGCCAGTGTGCGTGCTCCCCCAGAGGGTGAGCACGCCGCCGTCGAGCAGTTATGTGGCGGTGCTCTTAGCTTCCCGAGCTCGCGCGCCAACGGGCGGTGTGAAACGACAACTCGGGTGGTCTGCCCCCGCCATCAAGGCAATGACCGATAGTGGTGACGGTGGCAGGGGCCCTAGGTGGGTCCTCCCCTCTCCATCCTTTCTATCTTAGGGTTAGGGTTAGGGTTTCTGCAGACTTGAAATTCGTTTCATCTCCTTCTTTATTCTTCTGCCCCGATCTAGATCTACACAATAGGGTTAGGCTAACTGATACCATTGTTAGTTCTTTAGGATCACCTAGGTGTAGATCAGAGGGTATAAACTTAGGAAACACGTCATTCATCCTATGACTTGAATGACAGATAGAGAGAGGGGAGCAGAGGTATAGACCATTGGGCTTGGTGGAGGAGGAAGCCATGGCAACGGTGGTGCGGTAGCCTTGGTTGGCGGCGCGCGGTGTCAGTGAAGACGGGTGGTGGTGAAGGAGTAGCAGTGGAGTCTGGTAGTGGCGTGGACGTTGAGCGCAATGCAGAGGCGGCGATGAAGCTTCTCGTCGTTGCAGTGCCCCCTCTCGATCGGTCTAGGGTATGTAGGTGGGGTATGTGGCGGCGATAAACCTCGTACCTAGTGCCCTGGCCCCCACCTCCTTTTATATGGCGTTGTGCAATGGGGGCCCACCAACCATGTACGGTTGGGTGCCTCGGATCAGGGCGTGGCATCAAGGCCCGACTCAGTTGTTAGACGGAGTTAGAGGAGATCAACCTAACAGGAGGAGCTTCAGGTAGCACAGTCCTAATTTTTGATAATCCGAAAGGTTGGACCTCAGTCCTAGGCTCATGCAAAGCCCCACTTTGGCTTGGGCGGCAAGAGGAGGTCCTACTTTGGCTGTGAGCACGAGGCGAAGGATTCAAAGAAGGCCATGATGCTAGATTTGCATAGCCGACCGTGAAACCTACGCGTTGTCGTTCTTTCTTTCGCTCACTACTACTTTGCTCTTTTTGCTCCCTCACTACTCTTTCGCTCGGTTGTGAAAAAGATTCAGACCGAAATGGTGGGTGCTAGTGTCGGTTTGTGACCAAACCAACTTAGCCGAAGGGAGAGAAGGGAGGAAAGAGCAACACAAATCACTAGCTTCCAGCCCTCTCCACCTCCCCCTCTTTCCCCTTTTATAGGGGAGGTGGGAGAGAGGAAGTTCTATTTATGCCCTTGGTAGGGTTTGTATTTACACAAATGCACTAAGGGCTACAAATAGATCCATGGAGTGGGTTTGTATTTAAAAAATACCATTAAAGTCTACAAAGAGTCCCCAAACATTATTTTGTAATCCCTAGGCCATGTAATTGGGCCCAAAACATGATAGTGGGGTTCACCAACATATAATACACCCCCAACATAGGGGGTTAGCTTGGTGCTAATCCTGAGGTTGCCTTGTCATCGGTGAAGCCTTCCCCTCATCGGAGAGGAGAAAGACAACGGGTACATTGGAGGAGCTCTCAATGCCCATCCCCCCGGGTTGCTCTGCTCTCGGTGCTGAGCACGAGCGGATCGATGAGGAATGGAATGATTTGTCTAGGATTGTCCTCCCCTCTAGGATCTAATCTTATCTCTTATATATCAAGATAGGTCAGGTACATGGCTGTTTGGAAGTTGAGCTTATGGTCTACATGCACCTGAGTCCAAGAGGGTCTTGCAGCAGCGCTCTGTGGACCGTGGCGATGTCGTGGAGCCAAAGAAGCCCTAGGCGTCATCCGGCTGGCCTATTCTGACACGCTAAGTGTCAAGCTGTATCGGCTTGGACCGGCCTCCCCTAGGCGTGCCTTCTGGAGTCTTCTTGGTGGCGAGGAAGGTCGGCTTGAGGGGCTGACATGTGAGCCTAGAAGCCCTTGAGCCCCTAGAGGCTGAGGAGGAGCTTGTCTTCTTGTGTCATGCCCCATGCGTGACCCTATCAGGGGAGCGACAGGCGGAGCCATGCCCAAGGTGGAGCATCAGGGAGCCCCTGAGCCTTGATGGCCCAGGGCGTGTCTTCTTATGCCCGAGCCTTGGCTGGCGTCGTAGGCCGGCAGGAGCCAAAGGCTAGGCTCGGGCTTCTCGTCGATCGGAAGGCTAGGGCTCGGGCGAGCCCTGAGCCCTGGGCACAGGCCATGGCGTGCTTAGGCTCAGCTGGGTTTCTTGATTTGAGGGTGCGTGCAAGTGTGCCCGATGGGTATAGCCCCCGAGCCCATAGGCGATCTTGGAGGAATTGGTCGGGGGTTGCTATTGGTATAAATTAAATGCACACAAGAAAATATGGTATCCGCAAGCGCAGAGATAAAACTACCATTGTAGCACTTCACCAAGATTATTCTGGTTTTAATATCGAACCCAAAGAAATAGTAGGTGAGGATAACTAAGTCTATAAACTTAACCCAACTTCACAACCAAGGTTAGAAAATGGGGAGTATAAAGGAGACTACTAAGGACTGTCTAGTTTCAATCTCGATAAACTTTGCCTTCTATCATTCTATCATGGGCGATGTCTCATAAAGAACAAAATCAGAGTTTCTTCCCTACAAGCACCATTTGGCCTATCAAGTCCTATTAATGGGAGGTAGACTTTGTAGGACTCAACAAAGCTATAAAAGGCACCTTTGCGATCTACCACTTATCCAAAAAATAGGAGGCATTCACAAGTAACCCTAGTCTAAGCACCATGCTTACACTGCGAATATTACTTCAATCAAGGAGCTACCAAGATCAAAGCACTCAAAAAATAGTTACAAACTTGAAGAACAATATAAACAAATTGCTTACTTGAATCAGAAGTCGATTACCAGAGAATCTCAGAAGCAAGCTCTAGAAGAACTTGATCCCATAGAGTATAATCCATAGAGAAGCACCGATAGGCCGGAACTCCTTCAAAACTCTCCTCTCTCTCTATATCTCTATCTCTAATACAAGACTAAATCCCATGGAGGACTAATCTTCTCTTGATTGCTGGCCTAGATCCTGGTGGGGGATAGGAATTAGGGTTTCTGGCTCTTCAGCTATTAGGATCTGACTTGGCTTTAGGGAGGGGGTGTAGCCCTGTATTTATAGCCCTAGGAGTTGAATACGAGCCCTTAGATCAAACCAACTTGAGGTACGGTGGAGATGCATCCTAGGAGATGGTGGAGGAAGACTCTGGAAGCTCGTGGGCATTTCTCACCATGGCAAGGCTGGGCGGCCTGGGGGTGGGGTTGGCTGGCCCCACCTAGCAGGGTCTCATGCCCTGCCTTGACATGGTGTCCTCTAGAACATTCCTGCGTAGTAGCCATGAAATTATGCCGAGAGTTACATCTTTCTTTTTATTCCTACAACTTCAAAGTCCATATTCCATCGCTTGATAGCCCAGTGAGCCTTGAACTCTAGCTCAATAGGAAGATGGCAATTCTTTCCATATACTAACTGATATGGTGACATACCCAATGGTGTCTTGTAGGCCGTACGATAGGGCCAAAGTGCCTCGGGTAGTCGATCTTTCCATGCACTTCCCATCTCATCAACCATCTTCTGTAGAATATTCTTGATTTGCTTATTCGACGTCTCTTCCTGGCCACTTGTCTGAGGGTGATATGGAATAGCAACATTGTGACAAATCCCATGATTCCTCAGATATGCATGAAACTTCCTATCAGTGAAATGAGTTCCTCCATCACTGATCACCATCCTTGGGACTCCAAATCTTGGAAATATTATTTCATGAAACATCTTCTTGGAGTTCCTTGCATCGACATTTCTGCATGTCATGGCTTCAACCCACTTGGAGACATAATCGACTACCACCAAGATGTATTCACAGTTCTTTGACTTTGGAAATGGTCCCATAAAGATTTTGATATTGAACTTGATATCTGCTAACCTAGTTTACCACTAGCTTTTGTGGGATTATACTTGCCCTATTGAAATGTGGAATAAATAGGGCAATACCAGCAGTTCGACCTCCTAGCACATTTCCACAAGAAAAAAATCATCACGAGCCCAGGGTGCCCGATCATTCATGAACAATCAACACCTCCACCTTGCCATTTCATAGAAAGGTATACTAATCATGTGCATATAAAGAGAAGGTCATCGTCAAGAGAAAACAAGACCATCATATGTGACGGAACAACTGCATTGCATCACTCACAATTCAATCACAAATTGTGAGTGATGAATCGATCAAGGTATGAGAGAACCAACCCAAAAGCATTTTATCTTTCCAAATTTTATTTTCACCACTGCATATTTGCTTGATTCATCAAATATCTAGTGCTTTATTCGGGTGGCTCCTAGACTGAGCTGTATTCGGGCACCATGCCTAGTCTAGGTAGATGGCAATTTTTTTGTTATCTATCTATTCAGTGCTCTTAGTCTAGCTTCGTAGTAGATGGATGTTAAACAGGACAATCAGATTCATATGTTGGCTTTGCTAGTTGGTATGATATCGTCAGATGGTCCACACTACGAGAAAAGGCTAAAGCCTAGATTCTCATGCATATCACTCGTTTAATTTCCTTGTTTTCAAAACCATGGCATGTTTGCTTAATCACATTCATCCACCCCGTTTGCATTGCTTGCATATAAAAAATGGTTCTCTGTTTTATCATTCAAAGTTCATACATCTATTTATATCATGGAGTCACGGTTGTGCAAGAATTGGGTACAAGGCAAGAAAGAAAAGAAATGAGAAAGGTGACTGGAATGAACATTTCAAAATCCCAAGCTGGTGTTGTCATGCAGCAATATTAGTTGGGTTACACCACCAATATATTATGTGTAAAGGATCTTGGAGGCTTCTACTAAATGTATCAGGCCATATTTGGTACAAATAGAGGAAAAACCGATCAGAGTAAGTTGGTCTCACAAATTTATATATTTAAGTATAAACGGGGCTGTGAAAAATTGGCTATAAAAAGCCATAGAAATACGTGATATTTGGTTTTTAGTTTCAGCTTATTTTATATTTTTGTTCATAAGAAGATTATAAGATGTAACTAAATACTCCCTCTCTCCTGTAAAAAGTGAATTCTAGGAATTTTAAGACAAATTAAGAGAGAATATAAAAGACATATATATCCTCATTTTATTTCCTAATCAGCCGCTATCATCAATGTGATTAATGGTGATTGGTTGATAAATGGAAAGTGTTTAATGTAAAATTGGTTTTTGTCCTCTAGAATGCATTATATTTAAGGACAAATTTTGAATGCTGCAATGCACTTGGAGGGAGTAGCCGCGTAAACTGATGTTGATTACACATGTCATGCTGTTTCCAGAGGAATCAACTACTTACGAGTCTATATTGGCCCTATTTAGTATAGTCTTAAGAAAAAAATCCCTAAAAAGTTAAACAAACAAAAGAGAAGTACTGTTAAAAAGTTGTTCTGGTAAAACTTATGCATTTTAGTACCAATGAGGGTTACGTGGAAAAATGTAACAAGAAAAGCTAATAAAAGTGTCCTAAGAACCAATGAGGTTGATGGAGGTTTGTATCAGGCTATACATTTTATTTATCCCACTTTTGATTATTATTATTATTATTATTATTACTATTATTATTATTATTATTATTATTATTATTATTATTATTATTATTATTATTATTACTACTACTACTACATGAATGGTGTTTATAAACCAAGATTGAGCACAGTAACTTTCTTTGGAACTTAAATTATTAGACTGGTGTAACAAAAAATACTTACAGGATGTGCAAGGAGAATTGCTAGCTAGGCATATAGAGCAAATTCTGAGGAAACAAAACTCTGGATGCAAAGTGTTGCTTTGTGATGAAAAGGTTTGATAGATAGAATCACATGCCTATATATGCCAGGAGTTGATGGGGGTTATAATCTTACTGAAATTTTTATGATATGTTTGTTACTGCAGGTTGAAGATCTTTCAAGGATGTTTAGTCTCTTCTCTAGGATTAATGGTGGCCTGACTCCAGTATCTAAAATATTCCAGGAGGTATTTCCCAACTCATTATGCATTTATGTCTGCATTGCACTTTTAAACAGGTTCCATTTTCTTAGTACAAGTCTGCTTCTTTACAGCATGTCAATGAAGTAGGCATGTCTTTGTTGAAACAAGCAATAGATGCTACTACCAGTAAAAAGGTAATTCATATATTTTTAGATATTGCCTACTTTTTTTCTTGTCCATTTGTATCAATTGTAACTTTACATTGAATGCACGTATTCAAAATTCTTTGGATGTTTTTTCCTGCAATTTTGCTCTGTGGAAACCAGTTTCTTATTATTTGTGCACCCATGCTAATAGTTGTAGTGACTTTCTCTACTTTTGAACTCTTTTTCTTTAATCGACCATTTATTGTCCAAATGTGAAAAATCATGAACAGATATTCCAGATGGATTTCATGATGCGAAAACAATTTGGAGTCACGCATAAAATTATTATCATAAAATTAATATTAAAGGAAAAATTGGCTACAAAATATGGTAAGTGATGTTGTGCGGCGATGTCACACCCATTTATCGACCAAATGGAATGCATACCCTTATGTGCGCCCAGAGATCAATCACACATAAGTTCACAAATTATAACAAAAGTATCATCACAAATGTTATTACATCACGATATTTAAATACATAGTCTTAACACAAAATGTAGCGGAAGTATAAATAAAAATCTCTCGTGGTAGCTCCAGTCATAGGTACATTGACTGGTTGACAGCAAGACTAGTAATCTTCAGGAAAGTAGGCGTAGTAGTCACTATTACCTCCATCTGTTACCCATCCGGGATTTTTATCCAAGTAAAAGAAATAAACAAGCGTAAGTACATCTCGTACTCAACAAGTGTAACATGGGGTTCATGAGGCTCAAAAAGGCATATTCATTGGTTTATCAGCATGTAGCTTTTAGTTAGCATGATTTTAGCATAACGATAGCATCAAAATGTCTCAATATAAACATTAAACATATGATCCATGTGAAATGATTAACGAATAGCAAAAACATAATCATAAACAATTATTCAACTATTCCATAAGGGTCCAAGGCCACTCGTGACCGTGAGCACGGCTGTTATAACAGTTTTACACTCTGCAGAGGTTGTACACTTTCACTGTGAGTCGTGTTACCTAAATGCCCGGGTTAATTACTCCCAAAACACTACCAAGGTGAGCAGGCAGGGTAAACACTATGAAGTCTTTCGAAGGTTCGTCTAACAAGTTAGGGTCATTAGATTTCACTCGGCAAACAGATGTAGAGCCCCCCTTCCTGATGGCACAATAACACGCAGCCTATACACATGAGGACAGAGGCCGCACTATACCCGATTCGTCAAGCCATTCTTACGCCATAAAGGAATACCTCTAACAAGCTAGAAAAGGTCCTTCTATATGACTAAAGCCAGAGCCATATAGCCCCCACAGTTGTACTGTAAATCCCGGATTGTCGCTTATAGATGAGTCCTTATGGAGAGCAATTAAAGCATCAAAGTAACCCCATGCTCTAGTACCCTTAAACAGTAATAAAATCATCTTTTAATGTTTATTGCATATTCCATTAGTCAAATTACATGATCATAGTCCATGTTTAAGCACTAGCCAAAATACTCAATGCAATTTAATAGGTACCAAGGTAAAGGATCAATCGCTAAGTCATCCTTAACAAGGAATAAATGCATAATGATATTAATTGCATAAGGTGAATAGGACAACAAGGATAATCCCATGCTATACTTGCCTTGCTCAAACTGGTCCTGAAGATCTTGCTCGTAGTAAAGCTCTTGATCTCCAACGAATTTCTCACCGTCTATACTCGATCAACCATATCAACAACACACATCCAGAGGCAATCATGCATAGACAAACAAGACTATAATTAGAACAATACACCAACAGTAAGAAAATAAAATAAAAAGTCTTTAAAATGAATCTACAACTCGCTAGGATCACACAGACGCGAAGATCACGAAAATCGGATCTAAAACGACAAAGTTATGAATTTCCAAAGATTTCTTATAGAAAAATAAATACTTTAATATAAACTTGAAAATAAATTATCTCAAACCTACTGTACAGTTCTATCATCATGTAGAGCTCGCAAATATGAATCTAACGCAATTTGAATGGATCAAATCGGAGCTAAAACAAAAATTCTACAACTAAAACAATCTGAATGGCAAAACTGTAAATATCAGAAAGCGTATTTTTCATTTACCGAGACGAAATACGTTTTCAACCGATCAAAGCGTACTCTGAGCTTTACGTTTTAGGACTGCGGGTTCTATACTTAAAAATCACAGGGACTCTTTTACAATTTTACAAACGAACCGGTATCTTCTAATTCTAGCCGTTGGATTTAGATCGGACGGTCCAGATCGGATCGAGGAAATAACCGGCGGTGCTCCGGTCGGAATCAGCCGACGGCGAGCTTCCCGCGGCGGCGCCATGGCCGGGTGGAGCCTATCTCACTCTGTGGTGCACGAAATCGCAAAGCAAAGGTACCGGCAGGTAGATAACTTCAACGCGAACTCACCTAGGGCAGAATCATGGCCGAGGATGAAGCAAGGAGCGCGTGCGGCTTTGAGGGGCGGACGGTGGATCTCGTGCTCGCGGTGACCTAGCTCCCGAGCTCCAAATCGGCTACCGATGAGACGGGATGAGGGCGGAATCACGCGGGGCTCCGTTTTTATAGTCCGGAGACGTCGCTAAGTAAGGAAAGAACGAAGATACGCGGTGGATTTGATTCACCGAATCGGAGAAGAAAGAGGGAAGCTGCGTTCGGCCGGAGGAAGAAGAAAGGAAAGGTGAAAGTGTCAATGACAGGCGGGACCCACAAGTCAGCGACTCAGGCGGGAGACGCGGCCGCTGCGGAACGCGAGCGCGCGCGTGAGTTGGGCCGGCTGCTGCGGCTTGGGCTCGGCCCAGGAGGAGAAGACCGGCCGCGGGAGAGAAGCGGGCCGCATGCTAAGCAGGCCGAGACGGCGGGCTGGACCAAAATCCGAATGAAAATGAATTTCCTTTCTTTTTCTTTTTCCAATTTTTCAAAGCAAATTTTCAAAAGATTTTCAAATCCAATTTTGAATTTAAATCAAACCACTCATCTCAAAAATTCAAATGCAACAGCATGAGTGCACAAACATGTTTCTACCCTTATATTTAATTTTAAATTTATAAAAATTATTCTTATTCTAAATTTTGCATGCTTCACAAAAATAAATGTAAAAATCAGGTTTTTCCTATTTTTCTTCTTTTCAAATTTTTAGGGTGTTACAATTCTACCCCCCTTAAAATGAATCTCGTCCCGAGATTCGACCGATGCTTACTCAAACAATTGCGGGTAGGTTTTTCTCAGATCCTCTTCTCGTTCCCAAGTAGCCTCTTCTGCTGTGTACCGATTCCATTGTACTTTACACATTTTGATTGTTCTACTTCTTGTGACTCTGTCCGCAGTCTCTAAAATTTTAACCGGAAACTCTTCATATGTAAGATCTTCCTTAACAGTAAGTTCCTCTAATGGAATCTGCTCCTCTGGTACTCGTAAACATTTCTTCAATTGAGACACATGGAACACATCGTGTACACCTGCCAAACTTTCAGGTAATTCCAACTGATATGCCACTTCACCACGTCTCTCTATAATCTTGAAAGGTCCAATATATCTTGGTGCCAATTTACCCTTCATGTTGAACCTCTTCACACTCCTCATGGGTGACACTTTCAAGTATACATAATCTCCTACCTCAAAGGTCAACTCCCTTCTACGAGTATCAGCATAGCTTTTCTGTCTGGACTGTGCTATTTTTAGATTATCTCTAATCATTCTCACTTTCTTTTCAGCATCCTTTAATACATCAGGCCCATACACTTGACTCTCCCCTGTCTGATTCCAGAATAACGGGGTCCTACACTTTCGTCCATACAGAGCCTCAAACGGTGCCATTTGAAGACTCTTCTGATAACTATTGTTATAAGAGAACTCTGTATAAGGCAAACTCTTATCCCAACTAGTTCCATATTGTAAAGCACAAGCTCTCAACATATCTTCCAATATCTGATTAATTCTCTCCGTTTGACCATCTGTCTGAGGATGATAAGCTGTACTAAAATTTAATTTGGTTCCCAATGATTCATGTATCTTTTGCCAATAATGAGATGTAAACTGAGTACCTCGATCAGACACAATCTTTTTAGGTACTCCATGTAGACTCACTATTCTTTCCATATACAATTCTGCCAACTTCGCACTGCTGTATGTAGTCTTCACAGGCAGAAAATGAGCAACCTTAGTCAGACGATCCACTATCACCTAAATTGAATCATATCCTCTTTGAGTCCGTGGCAACCCAACTATAAAATCCATACCAACCTCTTCCCATTTCCATTCGGGTATCTGCATAGGCTGTAACAATCCTGCAGGTCTCTGATGTTCCGCTTTCACCCTTTGACAAGTGTCACACAAAGCAACATATTCGGCAACATCTCTCTTTAAACCATACCACCAATATTTCTCTCTCAGATCCAAGTACATCTTAGTACTCCCCGGATGTATGGAATAAGCTGACTCATGAGCTTCACGCAGAATTGCCATTCTGATATCCTTATCTTCGGGCACACACAGCCTTTTTCCAAACCATAGCGTACCATTATCATCCTTACGGAATCCTGGAGATTTACCTTTCGCTATGTTTTCAGCTATCTCTCTCAACTTTTCATCCTTCTGCTGACCTTTACGGATCTCTTGCTCTAGAGTAGGCTCTAATACTAATTCCACTGCATTGGTAGTAAATCCTAAATTCAGATGCTTGCACTCGGCACACAATTCCTTTGGCATAGGCATTACTTGTATTTCATTTGCATAACTTTTCCTACTAAGAGCATCAGCAACAACGTTGGCCTTTCCTGGATGATAATGCACCTCTAGATCATAGTCTTTTATCAACTCCAACCATCTACGCTGCCTCAAGTTCAGATCCGTTTGAGTGAAGATATACCTTAAACTCTTGTGATCAGTGTATATATCACTCTTGTGTCCAATCAAATAATGTCTCCATATCTTTAATGCATGAACTACTGCAGCTAATTCCAAATCATGAGTAGGGTAATTTAACTCATGCTTCCTCAACTGCCTTGATGCATATGCCACAACTCTACCTTCTTGCATCAGTACACATCCCAAACCCAATCGAGATGCATCACAATAGATAGAGAAAGGTTTACTCAGATCTGGCAAAACTAAGACGGGTGCAGTCGTCAATCTCTTCTTTAGCTCCTCAAAATTGGCCTGACACTTCTCGGACCACACAAACTTGGCATTCTTCTCCAATAATGCAGTCATTGGTTTTGCAAGCTTTGAAAATCCCTCTATAAATCTTCTATAATAACCAGCTAATCCCAAGAAGCTACGGATCTCACTCACATTGATGGGTGGTTTCCAATCCAATACATCTTTCACCTTGCCAGGATCTACTGATATTCCTCCATTAGAGACAATATGACCCAGAAAAGAAACTTCCTTCAACCAAAACTCACATTTACTCCTCTTTGCATAAAGTTGGTGTTCTCTAAGCTTCTGTAAAACCAACCTCAAATGTTCAGCATGTTCTTCCTCAGTCTTGGAAAATACTAGAATATCATCGATGAATACCACTACAAACTTGTCCAGATATTCCATGAATACCTTATTCATCAAATACATAAAGTATGCAGGGGCATTAGTCAGACCAAAAGACATCACTGTATACTCATACAACCCATACCGTGTAGTAAAAGCTGTCTTTGGTACATCACTAGCACGAATCTTCAACTGATGATATCTAGAACGAAGATCAACCTTGGAAAATACACAAGCTCCTCTCAACTGATCGAACAGGTCATCAATCCTAGGTAATGGATACTTGTTCTTAATAGTAACCTCATTAAGAGACCGATAATCTACACACATCCTCTGAGTTCCATCTTTCTTATCCACAAAAATCACTGGTGCTCCCCATGGTGAAGAACTAGGACGAATAAAACCCTTATCCTGCAACTCCTTAATTTATTTCTTAAGTTCTTCTAATTCATTTACTCCCATTCTATATGGACGCTTAGCTATAGGTGCAGTTCCAGGTAATAATTCAATAATAAATTCAATGTCACGGTCTGGTGGCATACCTGGCAATTCCTCTGGAAACACATCTGGAAACTCCTCCACAACTGGATCTTCCTGGTTGGCCCCATCATTGAGCTGGTTCACTGTAGCAGTCTCTTGTTTTTGCACTTTTACTTCAACCCTGATTCTATCACCCTTTGGTGTTGTCAGTACAACTGATTTATCCTTACACTGAATCTCTGCTTGTTGTTGCATCATCCAATCCATTCCCAATATAAGATCAATCCCAGCTGTTCTCAATACTATAGGGCTAACTGTAAACTCTACCCCCCTTAAATTGAGACTAATCGGAAGACAGCGATAAGATGCTGGCATGCTTCCACCAGGTGAGTTTACTAAGATAGGGTTCTTCATGGCACACAAATGGATTCTATGTATTCTAACAAATGATTGTGATATGAAAGAATGTGATGCTCCAGAATCAAAAAGAACAGTGGCGGGAGTAGAGTGAACATCGAACGTACCAAGCATAACTTCTGGCTCCTCCACTGCAGTTTCCTGGGACAAGTGATTCACCCTTCCTGAGTTAGGTGGGGTCTTCTGGTGGCTGCTCTGTCTCTGGGGAGTCTGCTGGTTAAGCTTCTCCGGGCAATTGTAAGACAAGTGACCTTCTTTTCCACATCGGAAACACTTGTTGGGAGTATTGGGAGCACTAGTCTTCATAGGAGTGTTATTGGAAAGACCCTGACGCTGTGCTTGATTTCCTTGCTGCTGCGGTGGACGTTGGTTGCTATTCTGTGGCTGGAATGGGGGACGTTGCGGGAACTGTCCACGGAATGGGGCCTGACCACGATTCCACTGTCCAGAGAGAGGCCTCTGCTGAGTATTCTGCTGAAAACCAGTACGCAGACGGGTGTTGCTATTAGAGGCTTGTCCCTGTAACCTCTTCCTCTTTGCATCCATTTCCTTGCGCTTGCTATCCACCACAATAGCGCGGTTTACAAGCGTCTGAAAATTAGGGTAGGTATTGGACATCAACTGCAATTGTAGTCCATCATATAATCCCTTCAAGAAGCGGCGCTGCTTATCACTGTCATTGGCCACCTCATGTGGAGCATATCGTGACAATTGAGCAAACTTGTCACGGTACTCAGCTACAGTCATTGACCCTTGGGTCAGGTTCCTGAATTCCTCCGCCTTCAACTCTATCATTCCTTCAGGTATATGGTAAGCCCTGAAGTTCTCCCTAAACTCCTGCCAGGTGACTGCAGGAGCATTGGCAGGACGACCATACTCATATGACTCCCACCAATCCTGAGCTTCTACCTGAAGTTGCCCAGAAGCAAACAACACCTTCTGTCGGTCATCACATTGGGCAATAATGAGTTGTTTCTCCACAGCACGAAGCCAATCATCGGCCTCCAAAGGATCAGCAGCATGTGTGAACACTGGGGGACGACCTTTCAAAAACTCACCACGCTTATCACGTGGTTGAGCCCCAATAACTGGCTGATTTTGCTGATTTTGCACTAGTTGCTGCATCAACTGCGTCTGTACCGCCAACAGTTGCTCAATAGTTGGTGGCGGTGGTGGTGGTGGATTTGGGGGAATGTTACCACGACCTCTGCCTCTTCCTCTTCCGGCCATCTGCCACCCATAAACATGCAAACTTTAATAATTCCATGATTTCAACCACTTATAAGATTAAGAAGGAGATCTGAAAATTTTCTGGACGAGTAGCAATGTTGACAGTTCAGTATTTCAATCATATCTCGAGTTACAGAAATCCAAAAGAGGCGTGCCTTATATGGTTGGAAAGCTTATGAAATTATCCACAATTTCTATTCAGACCTCAAGATCAGATTCTGTCGTTAATTCTATGAAAAATAAGGCGTAACAGAAACTGTTCCAGATTCCAGTCTGTGCGGAAACTTTAACTTGTAAAAATTATATCTCTCGAACCAGATCAGATAAAAAGGTGATTCCAGTGGCATTTGAAAGATGCTTGAGTCTAGTTTCTCTCATAAAAATTTCATAAATGTTGCACGAACCGTTTTTAAACTATAGCAGAAACATTGAAGACTGCTCCAGAAAACAGCAAAGACAGAAACGTGATAATATCAAACCCAACTATTATTCCTTGACTATTAAACTTATTATTCTTAAGAATGGAACTTGTAGACATGCCTACAAGTCCCGACACTCAAACAAAGATCCAACTCACACATAAGCATAATAATAAAGCAACTAGCACACCAAGGTTCAAACCACACGACAGACCCGACTGACTCAACTGACGTTACTAAGAACGTTCTTATTACATAAAGGACTCCTACTTCCTAAGGAAGTGGCTCATGCTCTAATGTCTCATAAATCTTGGGCATGCCTTGGTTTGCTCGGAGCTCATCAATGGTTGCTTGGCACCTCTTGATAGTCTTCCCTTGTGCCTTCACCATCTCTTCTAGCTGCAGTTTCCTATCCATCATATCATATACAAAGTCCACCATTACCCGAGGTAGTGGCTCTAGCTGCACTGGATCTGTCATAGCCCATCCAAGTTCGGGGTGTGCACGAGGAAAGAAGCGATGAATGTCATGCTTCATAAGGTTAAAGCGAAGATAGCGGAGACCCATACATGCTTCAAAAGCAGCATCTTCAATGCTATCCTCTATAGTAGCTCGATGCCCCACGTGAGAGAACATCCTGTCCAGCTGATATGCTCCCTTGTCTTCCTTATGGGCAAAGATGCTTGCCCTTGCCTTCCAATACGTGTCCTCCAGTGGATGAGTGTACTCCCAGCAGACGTACTCCACAGCTGGATGCCAATCAGCGAAGTAAGCAGTGAGCATCCCCACCAGGCGAAGATGAGAGACAGCATTCCCTCCATTCCTGTGGTAGATCCTCACAGTCCACCCCATTAGAGCAGGTGGCATCTCTTCAGAAGCTTCATGTGATGGAGGTGGTGGTTGTACTCCTCCATTAGCTTCCTCTTCATCATCTTCAATCTCGACGATTTCTGGATCTTCTTCAGACTCAGGCTCTTCCTGAGGAGGTGCTGGTGCTTGGACTGGTGTTACAGGAGTCTGCTCCTGTTCCTGAGGTTCTGGCTCTTGTGGCTCTTCAGTTGCATGCAGGGCACGAGGTGGGTAGTATCCTCCAGAGCTAATGCGGGCAGTCTTACGGTCACGGGCCATCTACAGAATTTTTAGATGAAGTTAGAATAGAGGCAAATTTCATAATAGAATGTGACATAAGAAGCATAAAAATTTATCAAATAACAAGAGCAAGATAGTGAGCATAAAAATAGTGTAAAGATGATACTAAATCGACCATTCCTAGCTAGGCTTGCGTCCTACAGTCAACAAGAGCTCTGATACCAATTTGTCACACCCATTTATCGACCAAATGGAATGCATACCCTTATGTGCGCCCAGAGATCAATCACACATAAGTTCACAAATTATAACAAAAGTATCATCACAAATGTTATTACATCACGATATTTAAATACATAGTCTTAACACAAAATGTAGCGGAAGTATAAATAAAAATCTCTCGTGGTAGCTCCAGTCACAGGTACATTGACTGGTTGGCAGCAAGACTAGTAATCTTCAGGGAAGTAGGCGTAGTAGTCACTATTACCTCCATCTGTTACCCATCCGGGATTTTTATCCAAGTAAAAGAAATAAACAAGCGTAAGTACATCTCGTACTCAACAAGTGTAACATGGGGTTCATGAGGCTCAAAAAGGCATATTCATTGGTTTATCAGCATGTAGCTTTTAGTTAGCATGATTTTAGCATAACGATAGCATCAAAATGTCTCAATATAAACATTAAACATATGATCCATGTGAAATGATTAACGAATAGCAAAAACATAATCATAAACAATTATTCAACTATTCCATAAGGGTCCAAGGCCACTCGTGACCGTGAGCACGGCTGTTATAACAGTTTTACACTCTGCAGAGGTTGTACACTTTCACTGTGAGTCGTGTTACCCAAATGCCCGGGTTAATTACTCCCAAAACACTACCAAGGTGAGCAGGCAGGGTAAACACTATGAAGTCTTTCGAAGGTTCGTCTAACAAGTTAGGGTCATTAGATTTCACTCGGCAAACAGATGTAGAGCCCCCCTTCCTGATGGCACAATAACACGCAGCCTATACACATGAGGACAGAGGCCGCACTATACCCGATTCGTCAAGCCATTCTTACGCCATAAAGAAATACCTCTAACAAGTTAGAAAAGGTCCTTCTATATGACTAAAGCCAGAGCCATATAGCCCCCACAGTTGTACTGTAAATCCTGGATTGTCGCTTATAGATGAGTCCTTATGGAGAGCAATTAAAGCATCAAAGTAACCCCATGCTCTAGTACCCTTAAACAGTAATAAAATCATCTTTTAATGTTTATTGCATATTCCATTAGTCAAATTACATGATCATAGTCCATGTTTAAGCACTAGCCAAAATACTCAATGCAATTTAATAGGTACCAAGGTAAAGGATCAATCGCTAAGTCATCCTTAACAAGGAATAAATGCATAATGATATTAATTGCATAAGGTGAATAGGACAACAAGGATAATCCCATGCTATACTTGCCTTGCTCAAACTGGTCCTGAAGATCTTGCTCGTAGTAAAGCTCTTGATCTCCAACGAATTTCTCACCGTCTATACTCGATCAACCATATCAACAACACACATCCAGAGGCAATCATGCATAGACAAACAAGACTATAATTAGAACAATACACCAACAGTAAGAAAATAAAATAAAAAGTCTTTAAAATGAATCTACAACTCGCTAGGATCACACAGACGCGAAGATCACGAAAATCGGATCTAAAACGACAAAGTTATGAATTTCCAAAGATTTCTTATAGAAAAATAAATACTTTAATATAAACTTGAAAATAAATTATCTCAAACCTACTGTACAGTTCTATCATCATGTAGAGCTCGCAAATATGAATCTAACGCAATTTGAATGGATCAAATCGGAGCTAAAACAAAAATTCTACAACTAAAACAATCTGAATGGCAAAACTGTAAATATCAGAAAGCGTATTTTTCATTTACCGAGACGAAATACGTTTTCAACCGATCAAAGCGTACTCTGAGCTTTACGTTTTAGGACTGCGGGTTCTATACTTAAAAATCACAGGGACTCTTTTACAATTTTACAAACGAACCGGTATCTTCTAATTCTAGCCGTTGGATTTAGATCGGACGGTCCAGATCGGATCGAGGAAATAACCGGCGGTGCTCCGGTCGGAATCAGCCGACGGCGAGCTTCCCGCGGCGGCGCCATGGCCGGGTGGAGCCTATCTCACTCTGTGGTGCACGAAATCGCAAAGCAAAGGTACCGGCAGGTAGATAACTTCAACGCGAACTCACCTAGGGCAGAATCATGGCCGAGGATGAAGCAAGGAGCGCGTGCGGCTTTGAGGGGCGGACGGTGGATCTCGTGCTCGCGGTGACCTAGCTCCCGAGCTCCAAATCGGCTACCGATGAGACGGGATGAGGGAGGAATCACGCGGGGCTCCGTTTTTATAGTCCGGAGACGTCGCTAAGTAAGGAAAGAACGAAGATACGCGGTGGATTTGATTCACCGAATCGGAGAAGAAAGAGGGAAGCTGCGTTCGGCCGGAGGAAGAAGAAAGGAAAGGTGAAAGTGTCAATGACAGGCGGGACCCACAAGTCAGCGACTCAGGCGGGAGACGCGGCCGTTGCGGAACGCGAGCGCGCGCGCGAGTTGGGCCGGCTGCTGCGGCTTGGGCTCGGCCCAGGAGGAGAAGACCGGCCGCGGGAGAGAAGCGGGCCGCATGCTAAGCAGGCCGAGACGGCGGGCTGGACCAAAATCCGAATGAAAATGAATTTCCTTTCTTTTTCTTTTTCCAATTTTTCAAAGCAAATTTTCAAAAGATTTTCAAATCCAATTTTGAATTTAAATCAAACCACTCATCTCAAAAATTCAAATGCAACAGCATGAGTGCACAAACATGTTTCTACCCTTATATTTAATTTTAAATTTATAAAAATTATTCTTATTCTAAATTTTGCATGCTTCACAAAAATAAATGTAAAAATCAGGTTTTTCCTATTTTTCTTCTTTTCAAATTTTTAGGGTGTTACAGGCGAGCAGACATAAAAAGACAATTGGCTGCCTGGTACACTATTGATTTGTTAATTTGCTAAAAAACACTGCCATTTTTAGACAAGTGGAGAGAGAATAATCTTGTCTTTTGCTAATATTAAATACTATAGTCAGTTTAAATTTTATCTATTTGTAATATAATTCTTTTGGAAGGAGTTTCATGTATTTTCTCTCTTCTCAAATGATAGATAGATGTATTAATCAGTAGTTATTAAGCTGCTTTAGTGTGCTTTCTAGTTGAAGTAATTTTTAATCCTAGTACCTACTTAAATGTGGACTTATTCATTTTGTTTTTTCCTAACTGCTTTCAAAAATCTATTCTAACGAATCGAACGTTCTTCTATTTTTTTGATTTGACTCTGCATATCTGCAGAATGAGAAGAAAGATGTAGTGAGTACGCTGGAACTGGTATGGATCTTGCATACTTCTATGTGCTGGAGGCCTTTTTTTTGTTGGTTCTAATTGCCAGCTTATTACAGGACTATGTGCGGAAAATCTTAGATCTGCACGACAAATACATGGCATATGTCATCAACAGTTTCCAAAACCATACACTATTTCACAAGGTTTGCTGGCTCAGATATTTCTTTCGTCAGTGGACCTGAGCTAGTGTTATCTCCCTCACTTGCTATACTATACTGTTTCAGGCACTTAAGGAGGCCTTTGAAGTTGTTTGCAATAAAACTGTTGCTGGTTGCTGTAGTGCTGAATTGTTCGCAGCATACTGTGACAGTATTCTTAAAAAAGGTGGATGTGAAAAACTTGGTGACGAAGCAATTGAAGAGAACCTTGATAAGGCATGGTTACTGCATCACTATTTGAATCCACAGCAGTTACACTCTTGTTTTCTCAACTTTTAAACTAATTATTGTCAGGTTGTGAAGCTGCTCACATTCATCAGCGATAAGGACCTCTTTGTTGAGTTTCATAGGTTTGTGTGGTATCAGCTCTGATTTTAAAATTTTATCGATGGTATCACATAGTCGAAGCTTGACATCTACCATTTTCCCCTCTGAAAATGTACTGCAGGAAAACGCTAGGAAGGAGATTGATCTTTGATAGGAGTGGCAATAGTGATCAAGAGCGAAGCTTGCTGTCCAAGCTAAAGCAGTATTTTGGAGCGCAGTTTACTTCAAAAATGGAGGGCATGATCAATGATGTCACAGTTGCAAAAGATAAGCACACAGACTTAGAAAATTACATAAGAGCGAACCCAGAATTAAATCCTAGAGTAGACCTGAGTGTTCAGGTTTTGACAACAGGATACTGGCCAACTTACAAAAGCACTGATATAAACCTTCCTTTAGAGATGATATGTATATCCATTGCTTCTGCACCCTGCATTGCACTGCTGACTACTCCATCCATTCTATATTATAAGTCATTTTTGGCTTTAATCGTAAGTCAAACTTCTATAGCTTTGACTATGTTAATAGAAGAACGCACCAACATCTACAATTAGTTTTACTAAATTCTCCATGAAATATCTTGATAGTGCACATATTTGAACTTGTAGATGTTGGTGCATTTTTCTTGGTCAAAGATAGAAAAGCTTGGCTTAGGACAAATCTATTGTGATAAATTTGGAATGAAGGGAGTAGTTAGCTATTATTTGAAGTTTGCAGTACTGTGATAACACACGTATTGATCTAACATAAAGTCGCATATTTAGGTTAAATGTGTGGAGATTTTCAGTAAATTTTATCATTCCAACACGGATCGAAAAAGAAAGCTTAATTGGATTTATTCCTTGGGTAATTGCACCGTTGTTGAAAATTTCAAAGCCCAAAAAATTGATCTGATTGTTACAACTTATCAGGTAGGTTTCAATTGATACAGCAAGGATCCTCCAGTGACAGTGATCCAAAGAGCATTTTTCATTGATTCAAAATTGAACTAATGCCACTGGAACCTGCTAAAGACCCTGAATACACCCAACTAATGCTACTAATTTGTTGCTTTAGTTGCGCAAAAAATAATTAGACCCTCGTAAACTGATTTCCTTCCTAGAAGAAATATTGTGAAGGAGCTATTATTCTTCATGAAACAATTCATGAGATTCATAGGAAAAACAAGATGGTTTAATTTTAAGATTTATTTTGAGAAAGTTTGATAAAGTTAAATAGGATTTCCTCCAACGAACCTTAAGAATGAAAAAGGATTTTCACCGACCTTTGTAGCTGGATACAAACCTTTGTTCAGGGAGGAAATGTTGGTGTGGTCCATGTTTCCAAACAAGAAAAGGTCTATGGCAAGGTGATCTTTTATCTTTGATTTTATTTAATATCATTGTAGACATGTTGGCGATCATCATTGCCCGGGTTAAAGAGAATGGACAGTTCAAGGGGGTTGTTCCACACTTGGTCGAAGAGGGTCTATCTATTTTGCAGTATGCGGATGACACAATGCTCTTCCTAGATCATGATATTAACAATGCAATGAACATGAAATTATTACTTTGCACTTTCGAGCAATTATCGGATGTGAAAATTAACTTTGACAAGAGTGAAATCTTCTGCTTCGTGCAAGCTAAACATTGTGAGATGCAATTCTCACAATTATTTGGCTGCAAAACTACCACATATATCCCTTTTCGGTACCTTGATCTACCAATGTACTATAGGAAACCTAATAACAATGATGAGAATGGAATTGCAAAAAAGAATTAAAAAATTTCTTCAGTTGGAAATAAAAAATTGGGAGGGAGCATGTGTTGGTGATATCCAGTTTACCATGTTTATGTTGTCTTTTTTTTTGAGATACCTTAAAGGGGTTTTCAAGGAAATTGAGAACTACAAATTGATTTATACTAAGGAAAAGGTTTCTTCTTGCAATACTAAAGAAAAATATATTTTCTTGTCCATATTTTTAATTTTCTTTCCCTATTTTTCTGTTCTCCTCGAAGACAAAATATATTTTATTCCCATATTTTTACTTTTGTTTCCCTATTTTTCTGCTCTCCTCGTTTACATGCTTCGAATCAACTGCACTTTTTTCTGCTCTCCTCGTTAACACTGCACTAACCTCGGTAAATTTTGTACGCGGCCCTTATGTGCTCAACCAATACAAGCATGGATCCTCCAGTGATAGTGATCCAAAGAGCATTTTTCGTTGATTCAAAATTTCTCCATGGAACTGTATGATAACGTTAAAGAGAAATACAGAAACCAAACGGTGGAGCACACGATTCGAGATTAGCATATAATGAAAGAGCTAACCAAATTTCTGAAGAACCAACCGAGATAGCTATTCATAAAGAGCATTTAACAATTCCACTGTATCAATCGAACTAATGCCACTGGAACCTGCTAAAGACCCTGAATACACCCAACTAATAAGTTGAGTCATCAGTCATCCTCAATAATTCCTTGCTGTATCACTACCATTCTATGCCTGTCTTTTGTGTATTTGAGTGTGTCATCAGTCATCCTCAATAATTCCTTGCTGTATGGAGATCTTTTTCTTTTGGAGAAAATACTATGATATATATTGACGCTGGGTTCTCCCTGCTGCAGCCTGATATCAAAATGATCAAGAGAAGGATTGAGGACCTTATCACCAGAGAATACCTGGAACGTGATAGAGACGTGCCGAACTCATATCGATACTTAGCTTGATTGGGCGATGGACTTGCTGACTGCTGCAAGCCTCACGTTTTGCCACTTGCACATTCTTCGTACCTCTAGATTAGAAGGTTTCAGTAGCATTAGTTGGGTGTATTCAGGGCCTTTAGCAGGTTCCAGTGGCATTAGTTCGATTGATACAGTGGAATTGTTAAATGCTCTTTATGAATAGCTATCTCTGTTGGTTCTTCAGAAATTTGGTTAGTTCTTTCATTATATGCTAATCTCGAATCGTGTGCTCCACCGTTTGGTTTCTGTATTTCTCTTTAACGTTATCATACAGTTCCATGGAGAAATTTTGAATCAATGAAAAATGCTCTTTGGATCACTGTCACTGGAGGATCCATGCTTGTATTGGTTGAGCACATAAGGGTCGCGTACAAAATTTACCGAGGTTAGTGCAGTGTTAACGAGGAGAGCAGAAAAAAGTGCAGTTGATTCGAAGCATGTAAACGAGGAGAGCAGAAAAATAGGGAAACAAAAGTAAAAATATGGGAAGAAAATATATTTTGTCTTCGAGGAGAACAGAAAAATAGGGAAAGAAAATTAAAAATATGGACAAGAAAATATATTTTTCTTTAGTATTGCAAGAAGAAACCTTTTCCTTAGTAGAAATCAATTTGTAGTTCTCAATTTCCTTGAAAACCCCTTTAAGGTATCTAAAAAAAAAAGACAACATAAACATGGTAAACTGGATATCACCAACACATGCTCCCTCCCAATTTTTGATTTCCAACTGAAGAAATTTTTTAATTCTTTTTTGCAATTCCATTCTCATCATTGTATTAGGCTTCCTATAGTGCATTGGTAGATCAAGGTACCGGAAAGGGATATATGTGGTAGTTTTGCAGCCAAATAATTGTGAGAATTGCATCTCACAATGTTTAGCTTGCACGAAGCAGAAGATTTCACTCTTGTCAAAGTTAATTTTCACATCCGATAATTGCTCGAAAGTGCAAAGTAATAATTTCATGTTCATTGCATTGTTAATATCATGATCTAGGAAGAGCATTGTGTTATCCGCATACTGCAAAATAGATAGACCCTCTTCGACCAAGTGTGGAACAACCCCCTTGAACTGTCCATTCTCTTTAACCCAGGCAATGATGATCGCCAACATGTCTACAATGATATTAAATAAAATCAAAGATAAAAGACCACCTTGCCATAGACCTTTTCTTGTTTGGAAACATGGACCACACCAACATTTCCTCCCTGAACAAAGGTTTGTATCCAGCTACAAAGGTCGGTGAAAATCCTTTTTCATTCTAAAGGTTCGTTGGAGGAAATCCTATTTGACTTTATCAAACTTTCTCAAAATAAATCTTAAAATTAAACCATCTTGTTTTTCCTATGAATCTCATGTATTGTTTCATGAAGAATAATAGCTCCTTCACAATATTTCTTCTAGGAAGGAAATCAGTTTACGAGGGTCTAATTATTTTTTGCGCAACTAAAGCAACATATTAGTGGCTACTTTGGTAAAATTTTTGAAACTTACATTAAGGAGATTAAAGCAAATAGATTGGTCTATATTGTTGAATTTGCTATGTCTCACTACTCTTAGGTATAGCAAGGTGATAGTTCCAAAATTTAGGCTGTGAAGTGGAAGAACCAATATGAAAATCTTCAAATAAGGCCAATAATTCCTCTTTGATTACATTTCAGATTCAATTGGAAATCCATTTGGTCCTGGAGCTGAATTATGATTCATCTAAAAAATGGCACCACTCAAGTCTCAAAGAAGTTTTGTACTAAGATTTCATTTTTCTTGTTCAAAGACTTGAGGGATATCCCCATTTGGGTCTTATCAATTGACACAAACCATGTCTCTAGTGGCCCAAACAGGTTTTTGTAGTATTTGCTCATATACTTTTTCAAATCAACATCACTGCTAATCACACCCTTCTCTTTTTCCAGTTAAATTTTTTGAGTTTTTGCTAATCACACCCTCCTCTTTTTCCAGTTAAAATTTTTGAGTTTTTCTATGTGTTTTGTTAGCCACTATCTGAAAGTGCTTTGTGTTTCTATCACCCTCTAATAACGTTTTTACTTTTCCCCATTGATTCCATTTGATCTCTTGTTCGTTTAACAAGCACGTGAGTTTCTCATGTAAACCATGCTTAAAATTTAATTCATCAGAAGATAAGCACCCAAACTCTGCTAATTTATCTAGCACATCTTATTCAATAACCTTTTCTTTTCTTTCCCACTAATGTTTTTAGCCCATCCGATCCTCTTAAATGTTGATGAAGGAGTCTAATTTTGGCTTGCCAACATCCCTAGGGGGTGCGAACATTTGTTACCTCGGACCAAACATCGTCCCTGAGTATAACAAAAAATGCATCCCATAGCAACCACCCCATCTTGAATTTGAAAGAGTGCAGGTTGTTTGACATCACCGTACCCGAATGCAAGAACAGAGGAGTGTGGTCTGAAACTTAGTGAAAAGGGCTTCGTCTCCCAACCTTTTCAGTGAGGGATGGGGAAACATGCTTGATAGGGCATCATTGGTAGCCCTTCGGCATGACTTAGTGAAGAACGGCGTCGTCCCGTAACCTTTTCGGCGAGGGATGGTGAAACACGCGTGATAGTGCTTCGTTGCCAGCCCTTCAGCGTGACTTAGTGAAAAATAGTACCATCCCAACCTTTTTGGACAGGGATGGTGAAACGCGCGTGATAGGGCTTCGTTGATAGCCCCTCGGCACGATTTAGTGAAAAACGACGCCGTCCCCCAACCTTTTCGGCGAGGGATGGCGAAAAGCGTTCCTCGGCATTTTTTGGCAGTGCAAGGTCATTGGGCTCATTTCATATCATTGTGCTTCGTTTGCATGTATCTTTGACAACACAAAAACATTGAGTTTTTACCATTTCTTTGTGTACGAAGAGATCAAAAAGGATGCGTGCAGCGATTTACGACCGTGGATGTTTTGATCTCATCAAGTATGTTTCTACCGATATTGGGATGCCTTATGATGCTAAGGTGCCCCTTACGGCTTATGTGAAAGGCTTATACGATGAATGGCTATCATGATGCAGATGGATGTTGATGGGGACGTGATTCCTGATCTTTCGTCAAGTTCAAGATAACTATCGATTTGGTCGGAGAGCGACACACCGATCCGGCTTCAGATCACAAAGACCCAAACCCTGCAACCTTAGCACCACGTCTCCTCTGGTTATCAACTGTGTCACACTTCGGTTGACCTTGCCATGAAGTCTAATCCCTGCTGTGAATCGAAGAACACAAGCAAGAACACGATAAAACACAACTCAAATAAAGTGGCAATTGCGGATATATGGTTAAGCACTAGAAGTTGGGGTCTTACAAACCGATAACGGCGACTGTTTAATGATAGATTAATCTTAAGTAAAACTCAAACCCTAACATAGATGGCGGCTACTGATTATATAGCCTAAGGGACGTCCAAGGACCCCTACTCGCGTCCTAAGGAGTCTCGACACGTTACAAGGCCCAAATGACCCAAAAGACGGCGACACAGCGTCCTGATAGATTCTAGACGTCAACTAGTTTCGACGATTTCTATTGATTCTGAATGGATTTTGATGTGGAACCACTTCCATTGATTTCCTTATCAAATTATCTTTCCATCCATATGTGGATCGTAAAAATGGAGTCCGTATGCGACCAATGCATCTGTTTTACTACACGTTACTCTTGGAGCCCGAGATGGACTCGAACTTGACTTGAATTGAGCCTCCAACTTGGCTTAGACGCGCTTGCATGCCTCCTAAGGTGTTGGCTAGGAGGACGTCCTTGGGCATCTTTTAGGTGTTCTCCATCTTCTTAAGACGTGCTCCAACTTGGGTCTAGGTTCTAAGTGTGAATAACAAGCCTGCGACGACATCGTAGCACTCGACAGAAACAACGGTAGAATATCTTGATGATTTGGAGGCCTTGCCGACATGATATTGAGGTGGGACCAGATCTATTTGAAAGCTTATCAAATAAGCTTATCAAATAAGATTTCCATTATGTGCTCATTGACCTCGATCACACTCCGAATGGATGAGTTATGGCCTTTCCAATAAAGCACTGTCAGGCTACTGACGAACCGAAATTTCAACTTTGATGAACTTGTACTTTGAGACACATTTGTACCTATAATCAAATAATGACATGTACATATGGAACCAAGTGAATTATATCTAAAATCACTATGCAAACGTAGGAACGAGTACACCTTATAATCAATGGGCATATCCGATGGTTTTGAGGCCCGAACAGAAAGAAGACGATGAACACACAGAGGAGGAGAAAACCACAAAATCGAAGAGAACTCAGCCAAAACAAAAGGAATTGCTCCCAAACTTGGCACAAATGCAATTCAACTAACAACGAACCTATTTCCCAAAAATCATTACCTGGGATTGACCCAAACTCTGGGAAATCAAGTTTGAAGCCATGAATGAAAATGGAGAAAAATTCAAGAACACAGTGACGAAAATCACAGCCAAAGTAAATGAATTCCGAAGGACAACTGGAGGATTCAGGCCTCCATTCCCACTCCAAAATCTCAGGTTTGTTGCACAAATTTGAAATTTGTGGACCTCTCTCGAGAAACCTAAGGGAAGGGAAAACCTCTGGTGGAATAAAGAAAATGAAAGAGGTGAGAGAGATAGGAGCTCCCTTATCCTATTTAATAGGGCTATTATAGAATCCTAGTTTTGCCCTTAGATATTTTAAGTCGAACCACATAACCCGAGGGCGTTATCGTCCAACCCGAGGTAATCTTCATCTGACGGCCACCGCGCCCTTCATGAGATAGCTTCACCTCGACGCGAACTCCTCGATGCCGCCACATGTCGTACATTCCTCCTCGGAACCTCCGCCCGGTTTTTAGGCCCAAACCTGTAAATCCGTTCACCCAATGGTTTTAAGGCCCAAACCACCAAACCGTCGCGAGTAGCGTGCTCCATACGCGTCCCTCACCACTCGACACGTGTCACCGCCATCTTCGATCGGCCGTTCGCCAAGTCCTCCTGAGTCCCGCTCGACTCGCACGTCTGCCGTCTTGACTCGGTCAACATGGTCACTCCTATGTACACTTGCACTTGTCGATGTCCCATATGTGAGCCATCGCAGCTGGTCACCCGGCCTCCTGGTCCCTCGGTCCAAGCCTCACATCCGCCTTTCACCGGTCCGGGTCCATCAGCACGTCATGTCTCTACTTGACCTTAACCTAGCTATCGACCACCGCCTCCGAGCTCCACACCTACACACCACAAGCCACGAGACATGTCGCACAACCCAACTCACGCCATGGTTAGTCACAAACTCAACCTAGGTCATAGATCACGTTGACAATCACTCATCACAAAATGAATTACAATGGCATATATCAACCTTGTATTCTCAAATAGAGATTTGAAGATCAACTTCACATTGTCAGCTTCATAATATCTAAGGTCAGTGCTGGTCAATCATTCTTGACAGAATATCAGCAATGTGAGTAATAAGCTTCTCACGGGCGCGGGAGTGGCACATGGCCCTGCGGCGGCTGATGAACGCAAGGCACGCGGCCGAAGCAGGAGGCCAGCGCTACTGGCGTATGCATTCGTGGCTGGCAGGCCCCGACTAGGCCACCGTCTCCGGCGCTCCTCTACTCCTATGCCCGGATCGCCGTCGGTGCTCGAGTTGTTGTGGCGACGTCGAGGACGAAAGCGATGGAGACGGGTCCGAGGCTCATGGGTCTGCAGCTGGTGCTCGGCGTAGAGCGTTGAGGAGAGGTCACCGTCTCGGCGAAGGATGGTCGGGGTAGTTGAGATAGCTACTGCGGTCGAAAACAGCGGTGTCGATGCTGGCGACGAGCGGCCGAAGATGGAGACAGGTTGCGCTGCGCCTCCAGTTTGTCCGCGTGAATGACGGGTGCCTGATGGCAGCGGTGTTCCTAGACGCGATGGTGGCTGCTGCTTTAGGAGGTGGCGGCACCTTGGGAGTGCGAAGGCGGCCTCGATGAAGATGAACTTCCCGCCGGCTGGGGAGCTTTCGCCCCTGCTAGCGAAGTAGGATGTCTTCGGTCTTGCTTGAAAAGCAGTGCACGATCACCGATGGAAAGCGCGGGTGAGCAAGATGGCCACCGGGCGAAGTGCGACTGTCAGGTGCGCCGCGTCCGCCGGTGGCGGGCTTTCGCTCTCCGAAAATTGTGGCTCTGAAATCCAAACCAATGGTCTGGGGCTCTGGGCTGATAGTTGGAGTTGATGTGATCTGCCCGTGGGTTCCAAAATGACGAATGCCAATTTGCTCTGCAAGTTGACTGAAATGACAGAGTTTGCTCAAGTTAGCGAAATGACAAAAAGACAGATGAGAGAAGTCCCCTAAAGTCTGAGGAATGCGAAATGTGATGGAGTTAGATTTTCACGCGCGAAATGCGTTGCTGCTGGTCCGAAGGTGCTCCGACGACGGTCTAAACATGGTTACTTTTGCCGATCCGAGCTGATGAAAACTCGAGATGGTGAAAAATCATCTGTTCGAAATGATTGTGAATGGAAATTTGCTGGGGTTGTGCGAGACTGTCCAAAATGATGGGCTCCAGAGATGCTTTGATGAAGTTGTGCTCCGGTGTTCGCCTGCTGCGAGTTGTCCGCAAGGGTCGGAAATGAATCTGAAATCCATGCGAAAAGGAGTCCGAAAAGAACCTGGAATCACAAGTGAATGGGGAATGGACGACGTGATAGAGCATAGGTAGCGAAATGGCTCTTTTTGTGAATTATTGTTAAAAACAAACATGTGATCAGGATGAAACTGATCTGGTGAAAGCTGCTTCCGAACAATAGCAATGAAACGTTCAAGACGGAGTCCCTTTCGCACAGGCCAGGGCGGAAAGTTGATGCTAACGGCCAGCCGAAAAGGCGATGTTGTTTTTGATGCTCTGAAGGTAGCTGATGAAACCAGCGATCGAATCCTTCTTGAATAGTGTGTGAAACCTTGCAATGAAACAACAATGGCGAAGGGGTTAAAATAAGATAGGTGAGCATGTTACTTAAAATGAAATGGTTAGCCTATATATGAAGGGAAAGACAGAGTGGCTAAAGCTAGAGGCTAAGCTGCCCTAAGTTAAAACCCAAGTGAAACGCCCATCTCTATTCAGATATGTGATTAGAAACATTCAAAAACAGACGAAGCTATGAAAAACTGAAAGTTTGACACTTTATCTGAACGTGCGAACAACCGAAGTGATCCGGGCTGAGTTAAGAGGTCGAAAAAGAGGATGATGTGCTTTCGCATAAACATGTTAATACTTTAAAGCGAAAGATGCTAGGAGAATGGGCTATATATACCAAGGCGGAGTCGAGACGGCAGCAGCGGCCCTGTCGTGACGGCAGGGTTCGGCATCTGCGTGGTGCTCCGGCTCGTAGTCGCGGTGAGAGCGGGGAGGTGGAGCAGGTCGCGGCCACGTTCGGGGACATCGTGGCGTGGCGCAGGTCTTCGGCCGCCTGTTGGAGGCGAAGAGGTGCCGGTGTCGGCTGCAAGCGCGCGGCCGGGGTGAAGACGACGTCTGACTTGGAGCGACAGCAATACGCGGCCTGGGCATCGTCGGTGGATGCCGTCCCTGGACTTTTCGTCGGTGCAACGAAATGAATAAGCACCTGCGGAGGTGTGGGAGGAGCTCGCTGAGGCCCCGGTGACTTCCGCGAGAAGGGGTGGAGGTGTTAGTTCTTTAGGATCACCTAGTTGCAGATCAGATGGTATAAACTTAGGAAACACGTAGTTCATCCTATGAGTTGACCGAGAGATAGAGAGAGGGGAGCAGAGGTACAGACTATCAGGGCTTGGCGAAGGAGGAAGCCATGGCGACGGTGGTGAGGTAGCCCTGGTCGGCGGCAGCACGGTGTCGGTGAAGACAGGTGGCGAAGGAGTAGCAGTGGAGTCCGGCGGTGGTGTGGACGTTGAGCGTGGTGCAGAGACGGCGGTGAAGCTTCCCGTCGCTGCAGCGTCCCCTCTTGATCGGTCTTGGGTATGTAGGTGGGGTTTGTGGTGGCGGTAAACCTCGTAACTAGTGCCCCAGCCCCCACTTCGTTTTATATGGCGCTGTGCGACAGGAGCCCACCAACCATGTATGGTCAGGCGCCCTCGATCAGGGCGTGGGATAAAGGCCTGACTCGGGAGTCAGAGGAGATCAACCTAACATTCTTCCCCTTGATTTCAACTTATAACTTAAACTTAAAATACTTATCTCTTTTCGTATTCCATCACAGATTAGCGCACCATGGTTAGTACCGTTAGATTAACAGTTACAATACACCTCTTCGTTTTGAAATAGATTCTCAACTAGACCCTTATTGTCCAGGGATTATAGGCTTTTCTGTAAATCCATGTCGGCTAAGTGTTCTCTGAACATATTGCGCGGTAATCCTTTTGTAAGCGGATCCGTAAGCATTTTCTTTGTACTTATATGCTCGAGACTAATAGAATGATCCTGGACTTTGTCTTTCACAACATAAAAGTTTATATTAATGTGTTTGATATCACCACTTAACTTATTGTTGTGAGCATATCATACTGCTGGCTCATTGTCGAAGTACAACTTGAGTGGCCTATGAATGTCGTCGACCACTTTCAACCCAGGCATAAATTTCTTTAGCCAGTTCACCTGCCCCGTGGCTTCATAACATGCCACAAACTCAGCATACATCGTGGATGATGCAGTGATGGTTTGTTTGGAGCTTTTCCACGATATAACTCCCCTTGCGAGAGTAAATACATAACCTGATGTGGATTTTCTATCATCTACATCTCCCATAAAATCTGAATCTGAATACCTCAATATGTAGGGAATCAAATCTTCTGTACATTAGCATGAGACCTTTTGTGCCTTGCTAATAACGCAAAGCTTTCTTTACCATTCTCCAGTGTTCTATTCCTGGATTACTCTGATATCTGCCAAGTATCCCGATAACAAAAGTTAAATCAGGGCATGTACATACTTGAGCATATTGTAAGCTTCCCATAGCTGACGCATATGGAATCGCTTTCATTCAATCGATCTCATATTAGTTCCTAGGACATTGGAATTCCCTAAAACTATCGCCCTTGACTATAGGGGCAGGTGAAGGATTACACACATGCATACTATATTTCTTTAGAACCTTTTCTAACTATGCATTTTGTGATAATCCTAAAACCCCCTTTCTCTATCTCGGTGAATCTCTATTCCTAAAACAAATGAAGCTTCACCAAGATCTTTCATATCAAAATTTAAGCGCAAGAACTTCTTTGTCTCCGGTAGTAGATTAACATCACTACTAGCGAGTAATATGTCATCCACATACAAGATTAGGAAAATGAATTTCCCATTCTTAAACTTTGTATAAATACAATTGTTCTCTACATTCTCTTTAAACCCAAACTTCCTTATTGTTCTATCAAACTTTAAATACCACTGTATAGAGGCTTGTTTTAATCAGTAAATGGATTTCTTCAAGCGACACCCCATACGTTCTTTTCCTTTCACGATAAAACCTTTTGGTTGTGCTATATAAATATTTTCATTCAAATCCCCGTTAAGGAATGCCGTTTTTACATCCATCTGATGTAATTCTAAATCATAGTGAGCCACTAACACCATTATGATTCTAAAAGAATCCTTGCATGAGACTGAAGAAAATATCTCTTTATAATCTATTCCTTCTCTTTATGTAAAGCCCTTCGCCACAAGTCACGTTTTAAATTTTTTCACATTCCCTTTGGAGTCATATTTAGTTTTGTAGGTCCATTTACAGCCTACTATTTTGGCTCCTTTAAGAATTTTTTCTAAGTCCCAAACATTATTGGTACTCATTGATCTCATTTCTTCTTGTATGGCTTCAAGCCACTTCGACAAGTGAGCGCTTCTCATGGCTTCTTCAAATGATGTGGGATCACCCTACATTTAAAATTCTTCACATTCATAGACTTCGTAGTCATCAGGAATAGCTGGTTTTCTAGCTCTTTGAGATCTTCTAGGGGCCTCATTAGTTGGCACTTGTTCCATATGGGGTTGTTGTTGCTCTTTCTCATGTGCGACAACGGGTTCTATAGGATCCTGAAGGACATGTTCCTCATATTCATTTACTGTCCCACGGGAGAACTAATAACAGGTAGCAAGAAAAACGACTCCTGAACTATCGGAGTGGGCACGTATACCTGCTTCTCCTCAAGGTTAATTTCTCGCGCTACCATGCTCCCCTGACCATGTCATCTCCAAGAACATAGCGTGTCTTATTTCTATAAACTTCATATGTTTGTCAGGACAATAGAAACAATAACCTTTCGACTTATCTAGATAGCCAATGAAATGACAACTGACTATCTTGGAGTCTAGCTTTCTAATGTTTGGGTTAAATACTTTAACCTCAGCTGGACAAGCCCACACATGTAGATGGTTAAGTGAGGGTTCACTTCTTGTCCACAACTCATATGGTGTTTTGGGCATCAACTTGCTTGGTTCTCGATTGAGAATGTGAATGGCGGTTTTAACGCCTCTATCCACAAACTTATCGGTAAAGTGGAGTAACTTATCATACTTCTCACCATATCTATTAATGTACGGTTACATCTTTCAGCTACTCCATTCTGCTGAGGCTCGCCCGGTGTAGAGTACTGGGCGAGTATGCCATTTTCCTATATGAACTTTGTAAAAGGTTCAGAAACTTGGCCATATAGGGTATGTCGACCGTAGTACTCCCTCCCACGGTCGGATCTTACTATCTTAATCTTTAAATTGTGCTGATTTTCTACTTTAGCCTTAAATATCTTAAATTTATCCAATGCTTCTGATCTTTTCTTAATTGGATAAATATAGCCATAACGAGAATAATCATCTATGAATATTATAAATGAATCATAACCATCCACACTTTCCACAGGAAATGGACCACAAATGTATGTGTGAATTATTTCCAAAATTCCTACACTTTGTTTGGTGTCTTTCTCTATTTTTTTTAACATACTTTCCTTTAATGCAATCAATACATTGTTCTAAGTCTGAAAATTCTAACGGAGGAAGAATTGATTTTTTAATCAATCGTTCTATTCTCCCCCTCGAAATATGGCCTAAATGATAGTGCCATAATTTTGATGATACTTCATGAATTCTCTTCTGCTTATTACTTATATTCATAGACGAGGAGGCATTCTCGTTATTAGTGTTCACAACATTCACATTCTCATAAAGTGATAATAAATAAAGCTTGTCTTGTCGGAAGGCAAGACCAACACACTTATTATTAAACATAATCTTACATTGGCCATTGCCAAAATGGCAATCATATCCATCATCGTCTAAACGTGAGACACTTATTAAGTTTCTACGCAGAGAGGGTACATAAAGGACATCTGTAAGCTTAAGTACAAAGCCATTATTTAATTCTAATGGGAGTTCTCCAATGACTTCTACTTCAGCTTTGATTCCATTTGCCACCTTAATGTGTCTTTCTCTTCTTTGTAGGGTCCTCCTCGTATGGAATCCTTATAATGAATTTGCAACATGAATAGTTGCACCTGAATCAATCCACCAAGTAGATTTTGCATAACTTAAATACAAGGACTCATCTACAAATGTAATAATGTCCTCACCTTTTCTCATCAGGTGCTTCAGGAACTCTGGACAATCTTTCTGGTAGTGTCTAGTCTTGTCACACCATCTGCAGGTGTCCTTGTCCACTTGAACATAGTTAGATTTCTAACGGTGATCTTTCTAAGGGGCCTTTCCTTGTGACTTAGAAGAGGAGCTATTGTCCCACTGAGGTTTCCCTTGTAGTTTAGCATTGTTATTGTTAAAGTTCTTCTTTATATTTTCCTTCACATGGTTGACGGTGTCACCATGTGAGCTCTTAAGCCTCTCCTCTTCTTGCACACACATTGCAATGAGCTTCTTAATGTCCCACTTGTCTAGCTATAGGTTGTAATTAACAATAAAGGTTTCATACTCTTTGGGCAAAGAAGCAAAAATCAAATGAATTGGGAACTTATCCTTAAGCCCCAAGTCCATTGGCTTGAGCATGGATGCCGTGTTGCTCATCCTCAATATGTGCTATCTTATCCCTCCATCGGTGTATTTCTCATTGACTAACTTCTTAATTAGAGTGCTTGCATAAGCCTTTGAAGAGCCAGCAAACCGACTCTCTACCTTCTTGAGATACTCAGTGGCGGTGGTACATTCTGGGATTGAACCCTTTATTGGATCCTCAATGGAGCCCTTAATCACCATCAAACACTTATGGTTTGAACTATCCCACTTCGCACGATCAAGGCCGTACGTCATTCTCACTGATGCATGGTCACGCTACCGAGCAGCAAAAGCTGCATCAGTCTCATTTTCTACTCTCACCGGGTCCTCGGGCTTAGTGGGACACGGAGAGATAAGTGCTAGATCATTGTCTGACAGTGCAAGTGCTATCTCAAGCTTCTCTCGCCATACGTTGTAGTTGTTTCCGTTGAGAGGCAAAATAGACGAGATAAAGATCATTGGGTTGTATGCTAAAAACAACATCAGAAAAAGTGAGAAACATTTGACATAATAAATTGCATGCCGTAATTTAATGTTGGTCAAAATTAAAACATACAATGTGCTTCTACATTAACTCTACGTCCCCATTGGGTAGAAATAGAACGAATGCTTAAAACTCAAAAATAAAATTTATAATATTGCTATCATCAACTTTGGTCAGAAAAATAGCAATATCATAAATACAATATTCTTCTACATTAATTCTACATCATCGTTGGACATAAAAGAACTAATGCATAAGACTCATAAATAAACTTACAGTATTGTTATCATCAATGTTGGTCAGAAAAATAACAATACCATAATTTAACTTAAACAAATATGACTACTCCTCTAATTAAAAATTCCAGTTGGTTCCAATTTAATTAGAGGATGAACATATTCATAGTAGCGGAAACATGAAAAACTTGAAAAAAGATAATTCTTGATCAAAAGCATCTTAGTGTACTCATCTACTATCTAAACAAATTATGCCGTTGGTTCAAATTTGAGTAGAGATTGAAAATTAAGCCAAAATCATCAAAATAGCATCTGAAAAGAATAAAACAAATTCAAAAACTATACTATTCATTTGGCCCAAAATGTCTTTTGGCCTAACTTAGAGCACCGCAAGCCAGCCAGGTCGCAACCTAGGCCTGGGCTGCACAAGCCGCTACGGGGCACTTCTCCCCGCAGTCCTAGCTTATTCGCGAGCCGATCTAGGCTATCGATCAACATCGGACAGCTGCCCTTCATTTTCGGCTGAACAAAAACCAGAGAGGCAGCCGATTCCAAACCCTAGCTCATTTCATTTTCCCCACCCCTTACTTTTCGCAGCACCGCAAGCAGCCGCGGTTGCCGTTGGCGCTAGTGAGGGAATGGCGCCGTTAGAGCTTGTCCTAGTTGGCTCCCCCTCCTCTTTCCTTTCTCTTCCCTTTCCCCTTTTCACTCTCTCGCGTGCGGCACCCGAAGACGATGGAGTAGCAGCGGCGACCGCACATGGTGGCCGAAGGAAGGTGCAGCGCCACCGCATGCCCCCTCGCCTGTGCGCGCGCTCCCCTAGAGGGTGAGCATGCCGCCGTCGAGCAGTTGTGTGGCGGGGCTCTTAGCTTCCCGAGCTCGCGCACCAATGGGCGATGTGAAACGATGACTCGGGTGGTCTACCCCCGCCATCAAGGCGACGACCGATAGTGGTGACGGCGGCAGGGGCCCTTGGTAGGTCCTCCCCTCTCCATCCTTTCTATCTTAGGGTTAGGGTTAGGGTTAGGGTTTCTGCAGACTTGAATTTCGTTTCATCTCCTTCTTTATTCTTCTACCCCGATCTAGATCTACACAATAGGGTTAGGCTAACTGATACCATTGTTAGTTCTTTAGGATCACCTAGGTGTAGATCAGAGGGTATAAACTTAGGAAACATGTCATTCATCCTATGACTTGAACGATAGATAGAGAGAGGGGAGCAGAGGTACAGACTATCGGGCTTGGTGGAGGAGGAAGCCATGGCAACGGTGGTGAGGTTGCCTTGGTTGGCGACGCACGGTGTCAGTGAAGACGGGTGGTGGTGAAGGAGTAGCAGTGGAGTCTGGTAGTGGCGTGGACGTTGAGCGCAGTGCAGAGGCGGCGGTGAAGCTTCTCGTCGTTGCAGTGCCCCCTCTCGATCGGTCTAGGGTATGTAGGTGGTGTATGTGGCGGCGATAAACCTCGTACCTAGTGCCCTGGCCCCCACCTCCTTTTATATGCCGCTGTGCAATGGGGGCCCACCAACCATGTACGGTTGGGCACCTCGAATCAGGGCGTGGCATCAAGGCCCGACTCGATCGTTAGACGGAGTTAGAGGAGATCATCCTAACAGGAGGAGCTTCAGGTAGCATAGTCCTAATTTTTGATAATATGAAAGGTTGGACCTCAGTTCTAGGCTCGTGCAAAGCCCCACTTTGGCTTGGGCGGCAAGAGGAGGTCCTACTTTGGATGTGAGCACGAGGTAGAGGATTCAAAGAAGGCCATGATGCTAGATTTGCATAGCCGGCCGTGAAACCTACGCGCTGTCATTCTTTCTTTCGCTCACTACTACTTTGCTCTTTTTGCTCACTCACTACTCTTTCGCTTGGTTGTGAAAAAGATTCGGACCGAAATGGTGGGTGCCAGTGTCGGTTTGTGACCAAACCAACTTAGCCGAAGGGAGAGAAGGGAGGAGGGAGCAACGCAAATCACTAGCTTCTAGGCCCTCTCCACCTCCCCCTCTTTCCCCTTTTATAGGGGAGGTGGGAGAGAGGAAGTTCTATTTATGCCCCTTGGTAGGGTTTGTATTTACACAAATACACTAAGGGCTACAAATAGATCCATGGAGTGGGTTTGTATTTAAAAAATACCATTAAAGTCTACAAAGAGTCCCCAAACATTATTTTGTAATCCCTAGGCCATGTAATTGAGCCCAAAACATGATAGTGGGGTTCACCAACATATAATACACCCCCAACATAGGGGGTTAGCTTGGTGCTAATCCTGAGGTTGCCTTGTCATCGGTGGAGCCTTCCCCTCGTCGGAGAGGAGAAAGACAACGGTACATTGGAGGAGCTCTCAATGCCCATCCCCCCGGGTTGCTCGACTCTCGGTGCTAAGCACAAGCGGATCGATGAGGAATGGAATGATTTGTCTAGGATTGTCCTCCCCTCTAGGATCTAATCTTATCTCTTATATATCAAGATAGGTCAGGTACATGGCTGTTTGGAAGTTGAGCTTATGGTCTACATAAACCTGAGTCCAAGAGGGTCTTGCAGCAGCGCTCTATGGACCGTGGCGATGTCGTGGAGCCAAAGAAGCCCTAGGCGTCATCCGGCTGGCCTGTTCTGACACGCTAAGTGTCAAGCTGTATCGGCTTGGACCGGCCTCCCCTAGGCGTGCCTTCTGGAGTCTTCTTGGTGGCGAGGGAGGTCGGCTTGAGGGGCTGACATGTGAGCCTAGAAGCCCCTGAGCCCCTAGAGGCTGAGGAGGAGCTTGTCTTCTTGTGTCATGCCTTGTGCATGACCCTGCCAGGGGAGCGGCCGGTGGAGCCACGCCCAAGGTGGAGCGTCAGGGAGCCCCTGAGCCTTGATGGCCTAGGGCGTGTCTTCTTATGCCCGAGCCTTAGCTGGCATCGTAGGTCGGTAGGAGCCGAAGGCTGGGCTCGGGCTTCTCGTCGATCCGAAGGCTAGGGCTCGGGCGAGCCCCTGAGCCCTGGGCAGAGGCCGTGGCATGCTCAGGCTCGGCTGGGTTTCTTGGTCTGAGGGTGCGTGCGAGTGTGCCCGATGGGTATAGCCCCCGAGCCCATAGGCGATCTTGAAGGAATTGGTCGGGGGTTGCTATTGGTATAAATTAAATACACACAAGAAAATATGGTATCCGCAAGCGCAGAGATAAAACTACCATTGTAGCACTACACCAAGATTATTCTGGTTTTAATATCGAACCCAAAGAAACAGTAGGTGAGGATAACTAAGTCTATAAACTTAACCCAACTTCACAACCAAGGTCAGAAAATGGGGAGTATAAAGGAGACTACTAAGGACTGTCTAGTTTCAATCTCGATAAACTTTGCCTTCTATCATTCTATCATGGGCGATGTCTCATAAAGAACAAAATCAGAGTTTCTTCCCTACAAGCACCATTTGGCCTATCAAGTCCTATTAATGGGAGGTGGACTATGTAGGACTCAACAAAGCTATAAAAGGCACCTTTGCGATCTACCACTTATCCAAAAAAATAGGAGGCATTCACAAGTAACCCTAGTCTAAGCACCATGCTTACACTGCGAATATTACTTCAATCAAGGAGCTACCAAGATCAAAGCACTCAAAAAATAGTTACAAACTTGAAGAACAATATAAATAAATTGCTTACTTGAATCAGAAGTCGATTACCAGAGAATCTCAGAAGCAAGCTCTAAAAGAACTTGATCCCATAGAGTACAATCCATAGAGAAGCACTGACAGGCCGGAACTCCTTCAAAACTCTCCTATCTCACTCTATATCTCTATCTCTAATACAAGACTAAATCCCATGGAGGACTAATCTTCTCTTGATTGCTGGCCTAGATCCTGGTGGGGATAGGAATTAGGGTTTCTGGCTGTTTAGCTATCAGGATCTGACTTGGCTTTAGGGAGGGGGTGTAGCCCTATATTTATAGCCCTGGGAGTTGAATACGAGACCTTAGATCAAACCAACTTGAGGTACGATGGAGATGCATCCTAGGAGACGGTGGAGGAAGACTCTGGAAGCTCATGGGTATTTCTCACCGTGGCAGGCCGGGCGGCCTGGGGGTGGGGTTGGCTAGCCCCACCTGGCAGGGTCTCATGCCCTGCCTTGACATGGTGTCCTCTAGAACGTTCCTGCGTAGTAGCCATGAAATTATGCCGAGAGTTACATCTTTCTTTTTATTCCTGCAGCTTCAAAGTCCATATTCCACGCTTGATAGCCCAGTGAGCCTTGAACTCTAGCTCAACAGGTAGATGTCAAGTCTTTCCATATACTAACTGATATGGTGACATACCCAATGGTGTCTTGTAGGCCGTACGATAGGCCCAAAGTGCCTCGGGTAGTCGATCTTTCCATGCACTTCCCATCTCATCAACCATCTTCTGTAGAATATTCTTGATTTGCTTATTTGACGTCTCTTCCTGGCCACTTGTCTGAGGGTGATATGGAATAGCAACATTGTGACAAATCCCATGATTCCTCAGATATGCATGAAACTTCCTATCGGTGAAATGAGTTCCTCCATCACTGATCACCATTCTTGGGACTCCAAATCTTGGAAATATTATTTCATAAAACATCTTCTTGGAGTTCCTTGCATCGGCATTTCTGCATGGCATGGCTTCAACCCACTTGGAGACATAATCGACTACCACCAAGATATATTCATAGTTCTTTGACTTTGAAAATGGTCCCGTAAAGATTTTGATATTGAACTTGATATCTGCTAACCTAGTTTACCACTAGCTTTTGTGGGATTATACTTGCCCTATTGAAATGTGGAATAAATAGGGCAATACCAGCAGTTCGACCTCCTAGCACATTTCCACAAGAAAAAAATCATCACGAGCCCTGGGTGCTCGATCATTCATGAACAATCAACACCTCCACCTTGCCATTTCATAGAAAGGTATACTAATCATGTGCAAATAAAGAGAAGGTCACCGTCAAGAGAAAACAAGACCATCATATGTGACGGAACAACTGCATTGCATCACTCACAATTCAATCACAAATTGTGAGTGATGAATCGATCAAGGTATGAGAGAACCAACCCAAAAACATTTTATCTTTCCAAATTTTATTTTCACCACTGCATATTTGCTTGATTCATCAAATATCTAGTGCTTTATTCAGATGGCTCCTAGACTGAGCTGTATTCGGGCGCCATGCCTAGTCTAGGTAGATGGCAATTTTTTTGTTATCTATCTATTCAGTGCTCTTAGTCTAGCTTCGTAGTAGATGGATGTTAAATAGGACAATCAGATTCATATGTTGGCTTTGCTAGTTGGTATGATATCGTCAGATGGTCCGCACTACGAGAAATGGCTAAAGCCTAGATTCTCATGCATATCACTTGTTTAATTTCCTTGTTTTCAAAACCATGGCATGTTTGCTTAATCACATTCATCCACCCCGTTTGCATTGCTTGCATATAAAAAAATGGTTCTCTGTTTTATCATTCAAAGTTCATACATCTGTTTATATCATGGAGTCACGGTTGTGCAAGAATTGGGTACAAGGCAAGAAAGAAAAGAAATGAGAAAGGTGACTGGAATGAACATGCCAAAATCCCAAGCTAGTGTTGTCATGCAGCAATATTAGTTAGGTTACACCACCAATATATTATGTGTAAAGGATCTTACAAAAATGGGACTCATAACTTAAGAAACTATGGCCTCAATATCACCATGGTTCCAATTCATACAAACTCGAGGACAAGTTCATTTTTCAACAGGGGGAGGATGATAAGGCCATGGGAAGCATGCAGAATTACTCCTATATTTCGTGACTTGCTGGTATTAATATTTAGGCCAGTCTTAATGGTGGGTTTCATGTTCTAGTTTCCAAGACTCAATGTGTTGGACAGTGTAGATGAGTCTCATCCTCATGAAACTCATTTCATCCCATGAAACTTTTATCATCTCTCTTCATTTATTCCATGCCATGTCAGCTTATTTAATGACATGGAACTCTTATGAAACTTCCATTGAGACTAGCCTTATGGTTTCAACATTCATTTGCTATATCATGGGAAAGATATATGAGTCTATTTTCCAATGCAACAAATGGTGCATCTTTTGGACTTTCGAGCTAAGAGGTATGGCTATTTTAGTGGAGGTCGCACAGGCTGTTGGTGGTTGTGTGAGAATGAAAGAAGACTCTTAACTTTCTCCACCAAGATGATCTATGTTGTTACACTATACACATATGTTATATAATATTATAGCCCATATGTTGTAAATCATTGCAAAGCATGTCATGTCATTTAATTCAATGCATTGTACTCATCTCGCGTCATGCATTCAATAGGTGACAAGGTCTCCGAGGAGGCCCAAACACTCGACGTGACTGACGAGCCACCTACCTAACCATCACAAGGAAGGCACCTAAGCATTTCTAATTTTTTGCAGATTGCATAAAATGTGCCTAAAGCACTAATGAGAGGGAGGTCCAGCCTCAGTCGCAAAGGAACCCCATGCAAGGCTGAGGACCTAGAAGCAATCGCCATCTACTCTTGATCTATACTCATTCAAATGGCATTTAAAGCATGAAAACCTCAAATTTCTCTATTTCTAAACCATGAAATGAGCTATATATACTCTAGCAATGAAAGGTAGATTCTAGTTTTGATGAACTAATATAAGCTTTCTTCATCTACATACACAAACTATCAAGTGAGTTTGAGCTCAAATGGCGTATAAATAAAAAATCCACCATTACCCACAATCTAAAAAACCACAAATTTCTCTATTTCTAAACCACAAAATGAGCCATACTAGCATTAAAACAGGAGAGGATGAAGGTGATAACCTTTAGAACCCAAGAATAGACGACGGAGGAAGTCTTCACAAATCCCGCAAGCACGAACTCCTTCCACAAGTAAGAACAGAGCCCAAGTAGGGAGCGAGCTTGAAATGGCTTAGGCTATCCCGGTTGGTAGCCCCAACCGGAAACAGAGGTCATCTTCTAGTCCCGGTTGGAGCAACAAATCTGAGATCGAAGGTTTAGTCCTAGTTGGTGACTCCAATCGGGACTAGAAGGTGACTATATTAGTCCTGATTGGAGCCACCAACCGGGACTAGAGGTCCCCTCCTACAAAAGCTTGTGCAAGCCTGCGGTGTTAGCCGCTGGGCATGGAACTTTAGTCCTGTTTCGTGGCTTCAACCGGGACTAATGCTCCCTTTAGTCCCAGGCACAAATCCAGCCAAGACTAAAGCCAAAAACCGAAAGCTTGTTCTCTACTAGTGAAGTTTAAGTATATGCATTGCTATGTTACCATATGGCTAGTATGCCTATATCTACCTATTTGAGCTCCCATTCCTTGAATGTTACTGCACCACTGAAACATCAATTGTTTACTCTTGTTCCTCAAATAATTCATGCTTAGTTTGCTTAGACGGTAGAAGTCGAGAAGCTATTGGGTTCCTCATCACCCCACGCATTGTAGAGCAATGTTTGTCCACTAAGCAACATATATGGAGTTATGATCTAAAACTTGACCATGATGAGATCGAATGTTAATGGTTAGTGAGGGGTGGGACCATGGCAAAACGGATGATGCCTTGAATGGTATAGCTCGCTAACCGGTTAAGGACCGTGTATCCATGGTAGCAAGGCATGAACATACTTGTACAAACCACTTGTCATACATGGGTGTGGCAATCCAAGTACTTATTTGTGACCGGTTTTCTTGTGGATTCAACGCGGGGGTGACGCGAGGTAGTTGAGATGTTAGTACCTTGGTGCCCTTCAAACCGTTTGTGGGCATCTTTGGCCAAACTTCAAAAAGGTTGAACATCAAGGTATCCTTTATGTATCAAAGGTTCATATGAGTGATATCCCTTGTCTTTGGTAGGGTTAATGTGTACCCATCTATAGAGTTTGTCTTATTGAATGCCATAAGTTCTGTGCTTCTAGATACGGACTAGGGTTGGAACAAGGACTTGTGGAAGATTGAGATCCGTTTGCAAGTTTCTTATATTTACTTTAAACCAGGCTATGCTTGTCAAAGCTTGATAAGAGGGCCGTAGATGTAAGTCTACATATGCTCTGGTACCCGCTGTGCGGGTCCACCATGTCAATTTACCTAAACCAAGTGCCATCCACTTGGCCAACCCGTTTTAGACTAAACCTACACAGAGGATCCCCATGAAAGTGACATATTTGGTATATCCTTTGTAGCTTTTTTAGCACTTGGAGGCTTCTACTAAATGTATCAGGCCATATTTGGTACAAATAGAGGAAAAACCGATCAGAGTAAGTTGGTCTGACAAATTTATATATTTAAGTATAAACGGGGCTGTGAAAAATTGCTATAAAAAGCCATAGAAATACGTGATATTTGGTTTTTAGTTTAAGCTTATTTTATATTTTTGTTCATAAGAAGATTATAAGATGTAACTAAATACTCCCTCTCTCCTGTAATAAGTGAATTCTAGGAATTTTAAGACAAATTAAGAGAGAACATAAAAGACATATATATCCTCATTTCATTTCCTAATCAGCCGCTATCATCAATGTGATTAATGGTGATTGGTTGATAAATGGAAAGTGTTTAATGTAAAATTGGTTTTTGTCCTCTAGAATGCATTATATTTAAGGACAAATTTTGAATGCTGCAATGCACTTGGAGGGAGTAGCCGCGTAAACTAATGTTGATTACACATGTCATGCTGTTTCCAGAGGAATCAACTACTTACGAGTCTATATTGGCCCTATTTAGTATAGTCTTAAGAAAAAAATCCCTAAAAAGTTAAACAAACAAAAGAGAAGTACTGTTAAAAAGTTGTTATGGTAAAACTTATGCATTTTAGTACCAATGAGGGTTACGTGGAAAAATGTAACAAGAAAAGCTAATAAAAGTGTCATAAGAAGTTGTACAAATGAAAGAAAAGTACTGTAAAAAATAAGTTGTTCTGATAAAACCTTATGTATCTTAAACTCCTATAAAGCAAAACCCCACTGGCCTATTTTTCTCAATCCACAGCCCTCCACGTCATCGTTCCCTCCTGGCCCACGCATCCACCATCTCAATTAGTAGTCCTTTTGATTTCATCGACTAGCTAAATCTCTGCCGTTCATACTAGACCCCGTTTTGATCCCACTACCCTTCCACTATGCACTTATGTGGTCCCACTACCCTTTCACTATGCACTAATATGTATGCAGTTATGCTACGTACATACTCCTAACATTCTGTCATGTGACTTCCTCCCTTCCTCTTCAAACATCAATGTTCCACTCTGCATTTGTTTCAGGTGACTTTCTCTCTTCCTCATCTAAAGCTGACTACTAATAATCAAGCTATATGTAGACGACGCAATGGACGAGAGCCACGAGTAGTACACAGTGAGGCACCAGATGAGATGTTCTCCGAGCATTCTCTGATCCTCTTCCTCTGACAGCAGCACATCTCGGCATCTATATATATGGCCACATTCTGCAGGTTAAATTGACGAGGTTTGTCGAAGATTACAGGTGCTCTTGCTCCTCCATGCAACATGTGTAGATCTTTATTAATGTGCATGTTGATAATTATGAAGCTGTGCGGGGGAGCACCTAGAGGCTAGCAGAGTTCAAGATGGTTGCATGTACTGACTCTGATTTCCTGGCCGCCTATCTTTTTTCTTCTGATTACCTTGCTTTTGTGCACCTAGGATTGATATTCTATGGAGCACTTGCTGGCCGTTTGGATAGTTTTTCATGCTAGAAGTATGTTTGTCATATAAACTATGATTGGCAATTAAGCAATAGTCTTTATTGTATTTTTATTCCCATATAAAAACCAGCTAGCAAATACTTCTTAAAAAATTTCCGCAGCAACGTGCGGGGAATCACCTAGTTTTTAGTACAAACGAGGGCTACGTGGAAAAATGTAAAAAAACTTAAAAAGTGTCCCACTTATATAGTTACTAGCAAAATATGCCCGTGCGTTGCAACGGGATATGTACCATATGATATAAGGCCATGGCACTCGAAGATTTATTTTGCTCCATCTCTATATGTGTGCGGCCATCGTACTACCACCACATCTGTTACTTTATTTTAGTTTAAAGAACTACTAAGATATAAATTTTTTTAAACTTGTTCGTGGATTGCTACGGATGAGTACCAAATTATACGATTCGATATGTATATTTTATGCCATTTTTTTATAATTGAATGTATATAAAAGGTTTATGGTTGTTTTGGATGAACAATATCGTGCTATGACCATCAGAACAAAGATTATAGTACAATATGTATATATGTATCTTAACTACTACTTAGTACAAATCTGTTAAGTGAAATTAATTTAGACTTGTATCCTAGCAGCTATTAATTTAAGCTTACTTAGACAGAATCTAAATATAGCTTTGAAATCACTTTTATTGTTTTTTTACTTGAAAACCACCTTTTATCGTAAAAGATCAGTTTTATAGGTGTAAGATCACTCCATAAAGAAATAAGCCATCAGATGAAAAAACTCACCTCACAGATGAGGTTTGTTTTTGTTTGTTTTGATGAATCAAGAGGGGATGAGGAGGGATAGATAGATTGCACCCGTTAACTAACACCGTTATCAATAGGTAGCGGACCCCACCTAGCATCTTATCTTCTCCCGAACCGCACTCGCCTCCGACGGAGAACTCGCTGCCGCCTGCCCCGTGCTCCACTCCCGGTGCTGCTGCTCATCCTCCCCGGCCTCCCCACGCCGAGCTGCGACTTCCTCGCCTGTGCGTCGCCGAGCCACCGCTAGCGCACACCTCCCCAAGCCACGTCCATGGAGGTCGCCAGTGCTGCATCCATGGAGGTCACCTCCCTCAGCCATGGCGGTGCATACAGGTAGGAGAAGAATGGAGGACGATGAATCTTGGCAAGGTCCACACGCTGGAGAAGCCCGGAGGTAGGAGAAGCGCTGATGGAGAGCGGCGCGGTCGGGCGAGGACGACTCCGTCCCCTCGATTTTGAGGGACGGCTCAGTCGAATATCACAGGATGTCCTCTTCAATTCTTTGTCTGATTTCGTCGATTCAAATTCTTTTTCTGATTTGGTCTTTCTATTGATTCGTGTATGGATGGAGGAGGAATCGATTTTTGTTGATTTTTGGTGATTGGTATGGAGGTCGACAGATGAAACAACAAAATTTGATTTTATGAGTTAGTCTTCTAGAGTTAGTCTGATTTGTGTTTGATTAGGATCGATGGGTGGTTTCGATTCAGTCTCGGTACCACTTGCAGATTTGGAAAAACTTCGGTATAAATTTGGGGGTTCGGAGAAAAACGAGTTGGTTACGGGGAGTGGGGAGATATGGGAAAAGACCGTGACTGAAGAACGAGCAACTGGCGGACGTACAAACCAAAATCAGATGGAATACGGAAAGAAATTAGCTGGACAAAAAAAGTTGAGCCAGAAATTTTGGCCTCAGTGATTGCCGGCATAGACGCATCGCCGGAGGCAGCCGCCGCCGCCCACGGCAGAGGACTCATCGCGTCATCGCCTTCTGCAGTTCGCAATGGGCTCGTCGCAGAAACGTTTATGGGAGGGAGACCGAGATGATTATTATTTTTAACCATATATAAACAAGTTATTATTATAATAAACCCTACCGATAGTAGAGATCCATCCAATCATCCAAACACGACCACCGTCTCGCGCGCGGGCCTCGCTCCTCCCCTCCTATTTATTTCCGATCGCCAACGCCGAACCCCAAACCCCAGAACCCTCGACTCGCGTCGCCGCACACGTCGCTTCTCTCGACTTCCCATTGCTTGCTCCGGCAAGAAGGCAATCTGCCGGGCGCGGCATGGCACACAACCGCAAGACAATCCTCCTCGATGAGGGGTGGCCACATATGATGGCCGGCTTCGAAAAGCTCAAGCTCATCCTCGCCGGTGAACCCGGCGTCGCCTTCGCCTCCGACGAGTACATGCACCTCTACACGTGCGTCGCATGCTGCATTGGTTCTATCTCTGCGCTGCTCCCATAGCTGGTTTGGCCTGACTGTGTTAGTTTTAGGGGCTCGGTTTTAGGGTATAATATTTATATATGATCATTCCTTCCGATCTCATCGGCTTCTCTGTTGCTTGATTTGATTGTGATGTTTGCCGGCAGTACAATATACAATATGTGCACGCAGAAGCCTGCGAATGATTACTCGCAGCAGCTCTACGAAAGGTACAAGGAGCTTTTGGACGGCTACATCACTGTCACCGTATGTTCCCTCTACTTTTTAGTCTCAATTTCACTTTTTTTTTTTGGGGAATTGTTTATTTATTTTCTTTGCGTGCATTCAGATTATATCTCTTAGCAGATCTGTTATTATATATGTAAATAAAATTATGGACGGCTAGTTGGTTTTTCTGTAATAGCTGTATGCTCGAGTTTATCATCCAAGTAGTTGTGTTTTTAATTAAAATGTATTCTTATGCATATTTAGTGGTTATATATGAAATTCAGATCGGTCTTCTAGTTCTGTATTTTTTTGCTAAAAAAAGTCGATATTGCAAGCTAAGGTTAGTCGTGTGTATCGTGTCGTCTTATAGATTATTTGCTCCCGTCGTCTATGGTTGATGAGTTGTTTTATCTTGACAAGCTTGATTGTTTGCTCATGTGAAACCTTCTTTGTGGCATTGATTAATTTTTTTTCTTTTGTGATCGAGCATGTAGGTGCTGCCGTCCCTGCAGGACAAGCACGGTGAGTTCCTGTTGAAGGAACTGGTGTTCAGGTGGAAAAACCATAAGCTAATGGTCAGGTGGCTCAGCAGGTTTTTCTACTACCTTGACCGCTACTTTATTACACGGAGGTCACTCATGCCCCTTAAAAAAGTTGGTTGGGATTCCTTCAAAACTCGGGTAGGGTCTTTGTTCCCATTTGATGGTTTTTATTTGTGTACTAAGTCTGAACAACCTTGTTAGTTGCTTTCATGAGTTTGAATTCATGCCTTTGTGACAGGTTTTTGACAACCATAAAGCAACAGTGACATCGATTCTGATTGCCATGGTTAGTCTTGCAATTTTCTGCTTCTTGTTTCACATTTTATAGAGGTGGCTTGATAACAATATTTCTTTGTTGTGGAATTCCTTGATTTGACACGTTGACGAGGATAGGGAGGGACAGATTATAGATCGTACTCTTGTCAAGAATGTTCTTGACATCTATATTGAACTTGATTCTGATTCTGGGTCAAAACTTTACAACGAGGACTTCGAAGATGCCTTTCTGAAGGCTACAATAGATTACTATTCTAAGAAGGCCCAAGCCTGGATTGTGGAGGACACTTGCCCTGAATACATGGTTAAGGTAATTGAGTTCTCTTGAAAATTCCGTTTCATAGTGTAAGGACACATGCTGATTAGTTTTCCATTACATAGGCAGAGGAGTGTTTACAAAAAGAGAAGCAACGAGTTGCACAATATTTGCATGCTAATACTGAACCGAGGTTGATGGAGGTTTGTATCAGGCTATACATTTTATTTATCCCACTTTTGATTATTATTATTATTATTATTATTATTATTATTATTATTATTATTATTATTATTATTATTATTATTATTATTATTATTATTATTATTATTATTATTATTATTATTACTACTACATGAATGGTGTTTATAAACCAAGATTGAGCACAGTAACTTTCTTTGGAACTGAAATTATTAGACTGCTGTAACAAAAAATACTTACAGGATGTGCAAGGAGAATTGCTAGCTAGGCATATAGAGCAAATTCTGAGGAAACAAAACTCTGGATGCAAAGTGTTGCTTTGTGATGAAAAGGTTTGATAGATAGAATCACATGCCTATATATGCCAGGAGTTGATGGGGGTTATAATCTTACTGAAATTTTTATGATATGTTTGTTACTGCAGGTTGAAGATCTTTCAAGGATGTTTAGTCTCTTCTCTAGGATTAATGGTGGCCTGACTCCAGTATCTAAAATATTGCAGGAGGTATTTCCCAACTCATTATGCATTTATGTCTGCTTTGCACTTTTAAACAGGTTCCATTTTCTTAGTACAAGTCTGCTTCTTTACAGCATGTCAATGAAGTAGGCATGTCTTTGTTGAAACAAGCAATAGATGCTGCTACCAGCAAAAAGGTAATTCATATATTTTCAGATATTGCCTACTTTTTTTCTTCTCCATTTGTATCAATTGTAACTTTACATTGAATGCACATATTCGAAATTCTTTGGATGTTTTTTCCTGCAATTTTGCTCTGTGGAAACCAGTTTCTTATTATTTGTGCACCCATGCTAATAGTTGTAGTGACTTTCTCTACTTTTGAACTCTTTTTCTTTAATCGACCATTTATTGTCCAAATGTGAAAAATCATGAACAGATATTCCAGATGGATTTCATGATGCGAAAACAATTTGGAGTCGCGCATAAAATTATTATCATAAAATTAATATTAAAGGAAAAATTGGCTACAAAATATGGTAAGTGATGTTGTGCGGCCAGCAGACATAAAAAGACAATTGGCTGCCTGGTACACTATTGATTTGTTAATTTGCTAAAAAAACACTGCCATTTTTAGACAAGTGGAGAGAGAATAATCTTGTCTTTTGCTAATATTAAATACTATAGTCAGTTTAAATTTTATCTATTTGTAAGATAATTCTTTTGGAAGGAGTTTAATGTATTTTCTCTCTTCTCAAATGATAGATAGATGTATTAATCAGTAGTTATTAAGCTGCTTTAGTGTGCTTTCTAGTTGAAGTAATTTTTAATCCTAGTACCTACTTAAATGTGGACTTATTCATTTTGTTTTTTCCTAGCTGCTTTCAAAAATCTATTCTAACGAATCGAACGTTCTTCTATTTTTTTTGATTTGACTCTACATATCTGCAGAATGAGAAGAAAGATGTAGTGAGTACGCTGGAACTGGTATGGATCTTGCATACTTCTATGTGCTGGAGGCCTTTTCTTTGTTGGTTCTAATTGCCAGCTTATTACAGGACTATGTGCGGAAAATCTTAGATCTACACGACAAATACATGGCATATGTCATCAACTGTTTCCAAAACCATACACTATTTCACAAGGTTTGCTGGCTCAGATATTTCTTTCGTCAGTGGACCTGAGCTAGTGTTATCTCCCTTACTTCCTATACTATACTATTTCAGGCACTTAAGGAGGCCTTTGAAGTTGTTTGCAATAAAACTGTTGCTGGTTGCTGTAGTGCTGAATTGTTCGCAGCATACTGTGACAGTATTCTTAAAAAAGGTGGATGTGAAAAACTTGGTGACGAAGCAATTGAAGAGAACCTTGATAAGGCATGGTTACTGCATCACTATTTGAATCCACAGCAGTTACACTCTTGTTTTCTCAACTTTTAAACTAATTATTGTCAGGTTGTGAAGCTGCTCACATTCATCAGCGATAAGGACCTCTTTGTTGAGTTTCATAGGTTTGTGTGGTATCAGCTCTGATTTTAAAATTTTATCGATGGTATCACACAGTCGAAGCTTGACATCTACCATTTTACACTCTGAAAATGTACTGCAGGAAAAAGCTAGGAAGGAGATTGATCTTTGATAGGAGTGGCAATAGTGATCAAGAGCGAAGCTTGCTGTCCAAGCTAAAGCAGTATTTTGGAGCGCAGTTTACTTCAAAAATGGAGGGCATGATCAATGATGTCACAGTTGCAAAAGATAAGCACACAGACTTAGAAAATTACATAAGAGCGAACCCAGAATTAAATCCTAGAGTAGACCTGAGTGTTCAGGTTTTGACAACAGGATACTGGCCAACTTACAAAAGCACTGAATAAACCTTCCTTCAGAGATGGTATGTATATCCATTGCTTCTGCACCCTGCATTGCACTGCTGACTACTCCATCCATTCTATATTATAAGTCATTTTTGGCTTTAATCGTAAGTCAAACTTCTATAGCTTTGACTATGTTAATAGAAGAACGCACCAACATCTACAATTAGTTTTACTAAATTCTCCATGAAATGTCTTGATAGTGCACATATTTGAACTTGTAGATGTTGGTGCATTTTTCTTGGTCAAAGATAGAAAAGCTTGGCTTAGGACAAATCTATTGTGATAAATTTGGAATGAAGGGAGTAGTTACCTATTATTTGAAGTTTGCAGTACTGTGATAACACACGTATTGATCTAACATAAAGTCGCATATTTAGGTTAAATGTGTGGAGATTTTCAGTAAATTTTATCATTCCAACACGGATCAAAAAAGAAAGCTTAATTGGATTTATTCCTTGGGTAATTGCACTGTTGTTGGGAATTTCAAAGCCCAAAAAATTGATCTGATTGTTACAACTTATCAGGTAGGTTTCAATTAATGGAAGTCGATACATACATACACTTTTCGTATGTCATAACTGCATCTTACTTATCTCAATCTGTTTGTCAGGCTGCACTCCTGTTGATATTCAACGAGTCTGAAAGACTAAGTTTCCCTGAGATCGTGACACAATTAAACCTTTCTGAAGATAATACTGTGCGTCTGCTTCATTCACCGTCATGTGCAAAGTACAAGATTCTCAACAAAGAGCCAAATAGCAGAACAATTTCCCCAAAGGACGTCTTTGAGTTCAACCACAGATTTACCGATAAGATGCGCAGGATAAAGGTGCTATTTGTAGTTCAAACTGGCATTGTTATTTTGGATCTCTGTTGCTAACTTCTTCAGAGACATGACAATAAGGTGCTTTGCATTGCAGGTACCACTTCCTCCATCCGATGAGAAGAAAAAAGTAATCGAAGATGTTAACAAGGACAGGAGGTTTGCGATTGACGCAGCACTAGTGCGTATTATGAAGAGCCGCAAGATCATAACCCACCAGAATCTCGTTGCGGAATGTGTGCAACAGCTCAGCCGCATGTTCAAGGTACGTATCACTACCATTCTATGCCTGTCTTTTGTGTATTTGAGTATGTCATCAGTCATCCTCAATAATTCCTTGCTGTATGGAGATCTTTTTCTTTTGGAGAAAATACTATGATATATATTGACGCTGGGTTCTCCCTGCTGCAGCCTGATATCAAAATGATCAAGAGAAGGATTGAGAACGTGATAGAGATGTGTCGAACTCATATCGATACTTAGCTTGATTGGGCGATGGACTTGCTGACTGCTGCAAGCCTCACGTTTTGCCACTTGCACATTCTTCGTACCTCTAGATTAGAAGGTTTCAGTAGCATTAGTTGGGTGTATTCTGGGCCTTTAGCAGGTTCCAGTGGCATTAGTTCGATTGATACAGTGGAATTGTTAAATGCTCTTTATGAATAGCTATCTCTGTTGGTTCTTCAGAAATTTGGTTAGCTCTTTCATTATATGCTAATCTCGAATCGTGTGCTCCACCGTTTGGTTTCTGTATTTCTCTTTAACGTTATCATACAGTTCCATGGAGAAATTTTGAATCAATGAAAAATGCTCTTTGGATCACTGTCACTGGAGGATCCAAGCTTGTATTGGTTGAGCACATAAGGGTCGCGTACAAAATTTACCGAGGTTAGTGCAGTGTTAACGAGGAGAGCAGAAAAAAGTGCAGTTGATTCAAAGCATGTAAACGAGGAGAGCAGAAAAATAGGGAAACAAAAGTAAAAATATGGGAAGAAAATATATTTTGTCTTCGAGGAGAACAGAAAAATAGGGAAATAAAATTAAAAATATGGACAAGAAAAAATATTTTTCTTTAGTATTGCAAGAAGAAACCTTTTCCTTAGTAGAAATCAATTTGTAGTTCTCAATTTCCTTGAAAACCCCTTTAAGGTATCTAAAAAAAAACATAAACATGGTAAACTGGATATCACCAACACATGCTCCCTCCCAAATTTTGATTTCCAACTGAAGAATTTTTTTAATTCTTTTTTGCAATTCCATTCTCATCATTGTATTAGGCTTCCTATAGTGCATTGGTAGATCAAGGTACCGAAAAGGGATATATGTGGTAGTTTTGCAGCCAAATAATTGTGAGAATTGCATCTCACAATGTTTAGCTTGCACGAAGCAGAAGATTTCACTCTTGTCAAAGTTAATTTTCACATCCGATAATTGCTCGAAAGTGCAAAGTAATAATTTCATGTTCATTGCATTGTTAATATCATGATCTAGGAAGAGCATTGTGTCATCCGCATACTGCAAAATAGATAGACCCTCTTTGACCAAGTGTGGAACAACCCCCTTGAACTGTCCATTCTCTTTAACCCGGGCAATGATGATCGCCAACATGTCTACAATGATATTAAATAAAATCAAAGATAAAAGACCACCTTGCCATAGACCTTTTCTTGTTTGGAAACATGGACCACACCAACATTTCCTCCCTGAACAAAGGTTTGTATCTAGCTACAAAGGTCGGTGAAAATCCTTTTTCATTCTAAAGGTTTGTTGGAGGAAATCCTATTTAACTTTATCAAACTTTCTCAAAATAAATCTTAAAATTAAACCATCTTGTTTTTCCTATGAATCTCATGTATTGTTTCATGAAGAATAATAGCTCCTTCACAATATTTCTTCTAGGAAGGAAATCAGTTTACGAGGGTCTAATTATTTTTTGCGCAACTAAAGCAACATATTAGTGGCTACTTTGGTAAAATTTTTGAAACTTACATTAAGGTGATTAAGCAAATAGATTGGTCTATATTGTTGAATTTGCTATGTCTCACTACTCTTAGGTATAGCAAGGTGATAGTTCCAAAATTTAGGCTGTGAAGTGGAAGAACCAATATGAAAATCTTCAAATAAGGCCAATAATTCCTCTTTGATTACATTTCAGATTCAATTGGAAATCCATTTGGTCCCGGAGCTGAATTATGATTCATCTAAAAAATGGCACCACTCAACTCTCAAAGAAGTTTTGTACTAAGATTTCATTTTTCTTGTTCAAAGACTTGTGGGATATCCCCGTTTGGGTCTTATCAATTGACACAAACCATGTCTCTAGTGGCCCAAACAGGTTTTTGTAGTATTTGCTTATATACTTTTTCAAATCAACATCACTGCTAATCACACCCTTCTCTTTTTCCAGTTAAATTTTTTGAGTTTTTGCTAATCACACCCTCCTCTTTTTCCAGTTAAAATTTTTGAGTTTTTCTATGTGTTTAGTTAGCCACTATCTGAAAGTGCTTTGTGTTTCTATCACCCTCTAATAACGTTTTTACTTTTCCCCATTGATTCCATTTGATCTCTTGTTCGTTTAACAAGCACGTGAGTTTCTCATGTAAACCATGCTTTAAATTTAATTCATCAGAAGATAAGCACCCAAACTCTGCTAATTTATCTAGCACATCTTATTCAATAACCTTTTCTTTTCTTTCCCACTAATGTTTTTAGCCCATCCGATCCTCTTAAATGTTGATGAAGGAGTCTAATTTTGGCTTGCCAACATCCCTAGGGGGTGCGAACATTTGTTACCTCGGACCAAACATCGTCCCTGAGTATAACAAAAAATCCATCCCATAGCAACCACCCCATCTTGAATTTGAAAGAGTGCAGGTTGTTTGACATCACCGTACCCGAATGCAAGAACAGAGGAGTGTGGTCTGAAACTTAGTGAAAAGGGCTTCGTCTCCCAACCTTTTCGGTGAGGGATGGGGAAACATGCGGTCTCCCAACCTTTTCGGTGAGGGATGGGGAAACATGCTTGATAGGGCATCATTGGTAGCCCTTCGGCATGACCTAGTGAAGAACGGCGCCGTCCCCCAACCTTTTCGGCGAGGGATGGTGAAACACGCGTGATAGTGCTTCGTTGCCAGCCCTTCAGCGTGACTTAGTGAAAAATAGTACCATCCCAACCTTTTTGGACAGGGATGGTGAAACGTGCGTGATAGGGCTTCGTTGACAGCCCCTCGGCATGATTTAGTGAAAAACGGCGCCGTCTGTGGCAGAATCGCCTAATCTAATGCCCTCCCAAGAGTACTTGTCTTCCATTAGACACTAAGTACCCAAGAGAGAACACTAAACTACGCGATTCCGTCGAGCACACCGCAAGGGAGAACTCGAAAATCCACATTTTTACATCAGGATCACAAATGAGAGAGTAAAGCTTACAACATCCTTACCATTTCTTATATCCCTTTTAGTACAACATCAGAGTAATTTACTATGTAGATAAAACAGCGGAATATAAAACATTATCAGAGTTCGGCAGAAGTGAAACCATTTAATGACTAGTTAAACATTTACATGAAGAACATTTAAATGCATGAAATGATATCAGATTAATAGTATTTTCCTTGTAAAACTTTTAGTGAGAGTTTTAATAAATAAACTCTACTCCGCATCGCAAAGGAACTCCTCGCTGAGCCCACCAGGAGGTTTCCACACATAAATGTCAGTTCATCAGCACCTGCTACATGCAACAGGGTAGAACAAACCCTGAGTACTCAATTGAACTTCGCAAGACTTACCCGTCAGGAGAAAGCAAAAAGACTCCAAGGATTATGCAAGACTTTTTGGCTTGTGGGTTTCTTATTTGCGAGAAGCAGCACTAAGAGTGTGTCCTTAATTTCTTATTTTTAATAGCCATATTTCATTTCTTATCCAACCTTCTATGTAAGCACCTAGTTTAAAATCAAGCAGGGTTGAGCAAACAGAACCATTTCTTCATCTTTCAACTGCCAGTTCTTACTGCGATGCCAGAGCGTAGTCAAGCCGTACCGTCACGCAGAAACGGCGATTCACGAATTAATATGCCCAACTGGGTATCCCGAAAAACACACGCCTCGCTTGTACCCCAGGCACAAGCAAGACCAACCCGTTCCCCTCCTGTCACGGGTTTCCAGGTCCCCGTCCAAACTTGGACTCCTAGCTCTCGTACTTGAGGCCCGGCCTCAATACGGTGCTAAGACCTCCACCTATCCCCGCCTCCAATCAGTCGGTCCGGAAAGAGCCGAAGCCCATGACAAGAGAGTAACAAGTCTTCCTAGCCCCCATCCGCTAGTATATGCTCGGGATAAGAAGATCTGTGACTTGACCAGGGTCTATGCAACGAACGGTCCTTAATTGACACAGGCGGAACAAATGCAACCAGAGCCTCACTCTGTTGCCCAACCAGGTCCAAGTCCATCCAATCCGTTCCGCCCGATCTCTAATTATCCATGTACATTTATATTCCATGTGATAGTGGCATGATAAATAGTAACAATATTATAAATCCTATCTCTCGTGAGTGACAGGCAATCACTCGACTTCTATCGGAGTCCTGTAGCATAGCAATCTATACGGGCCTGACACACTAGTAAAACTCATGGGATTAGGATATATATATGCAAGTGGGTTTCATTCAACTCCTTAAAACTTAATGCACAAGCAAAAAATAAAGTGCAGAATAATAGGGGTTATGCACCGGGGCTTGCCTGGATAGAATTTAACCAAGTTAGCATTCCATCGCGATGATACGATCATCAAGACACCACCTTTCTGCTACTCCAGTCGACTCCACGAACCATCGTCGTCCCTATAATGATATATGCAGATGCAACCTAGAGACGTGAATAATCAACGGAAATCACAACGCTTAAAGTACGATTTCATTTTCTAAGCTAACGGCTAGCTCTACCGGCTAACGTACTAGGCCATGTATCCACGTTGTCGATTTAACGTTATTTCTCAACGAGTGTTTAGTTATACAAACCCGAGATGCCGTGTTATTCCTTTTATCGGCTTACTACAAGATTCATACTAGGGCTTGCTAATTATCCTAGCAACTAATTATGTTGGAACTACAAAGATCACAGTGAACATATAATAATACTTGGAGTCTACTGTACAATTTTTAGAGTCCACACTATCGCCATCATCTCCCAACAAGTCTTTTAGTGATAGAAACCCAAGTGTTTTAGTTATACGAACCCGAGTCGTCGCGACATTCGTTTCATCGATATACTACAAGCTTACATCTAATAATTTTGAGCGTCTCAAAATAATTAGAGCAAGTCTAGGATATTAGGAAACTGCATGAACCAAATACACCCTTAGATAGATCATGATTTTAGAAAACTAACAAAATTGGTTTCATGATTTTTGGATTTCCATACTACTTTATATTGATTTTACAAGTTTTATCCTAGAACCAATTAGGAAATACTTTAGATAGCTAAAGGGCCGGTGGTAGCCAAAATGGCCCAGCAGCCTAGCGGAGGACGCGGCCGCGCATGCGCTCAGGCGGCCCAACCGGACAGGGCGGTGCGCCGACCCGACGGCCCAACTGGCCTGAGACACGAGCGCGGGCCAACGCAAAGCAGGCCGGCCCAGCTGGCCCGACCCAGACGCGAGCCGCGCAAGTTACAAAAACACCCCTTGGTTTAACCCAAACTAACCCACCGTCCAAACTACTATTCATATGAGTCTACGGTTTTGCATTGTGAACCCTAAAAGGAATTCTATCCCATTTTTTCTGATGAGGACATCCTCCACTATTACCCGCTGGCAAAGACGCAACAAAAAAAAGGCCAAGTGGTCTAGTTATAGTCGGGCGGCGACCGTGTGAGCCTCTGAATAATCCCACCTTGCTTACCTTGGGAGGAGGAAGCCACCTTAAAAGAGAGAGTCACCCTTCCCCTATCAGACTAGTCTTTTAGGGACATTGGACCTTTCCCCGAGTGAGTGTGCATAAGAACTGTTGGGGTCCGGGCAACCTTAATTTATTGGGCCTCGGCCAACCCCACCTGGGTCGGACGTATCATTTGGTATCAGAGCTGGGCCCTTGTTTAAGGGGGTGGGAATGATGAGGACATCCTCCACTATTACCCGCTGGCAAAGACGCAACAAAAAAAGGCCAAGTGGCCTAGTTGTAGTCGGGCGGCGACCGTGTGAGCCTCTGAATAATCCCACCTTGCTTAGCTTGGGAGGAGGAAGCCACCTTAAAAGAGAGAGTCACCCTTCCCCTATCAGACTAGTCTTTTAGGGACATTGGACCTTTCCCCGAGTGGGTGTGCATAAGAACTGTTGGGGTCCGGGCAACCTTAATTTATTGGGCCTCGGCCAACCCCACCTGGGCCGGACGTATCATTTTCTCACCTGCTTCTTCTCTGTTCGCAGCGATGGAGCAGAGGAGGACCGCGGCCGAGCCGAACAGGCTGGGCTAGGCGCGCCGGCGGCGGGGAGGCCACGCTCGGGCGCACCTGGGCCAGCGCGCACCGAGGAGGGGCGCGGCCCGGTCGATGGCGTGCTGAGGCACTGAGACCACATGGTCGCAACAGGGAAAGCGGCACGCCGATTGTTCCGGCCGGAGGCGGCCACGACAACGGCGAAAGGCCGACCAACGAGCTTCGTGGGACCCCGGTGGGCCAAGGGGTGGCCACAACACGGCCTGAGTTGGCCGGTGGCATGTTGTGGCGCCCTGGCCACTCGCGCCCATGGCTCGGCGGCGGGGCGACAGCGGCTCCGGGGCACGGGTTGTTACGCAGTGGCGCATCGCACACGCAAGAGGATGGCGCGGCCGGTGCGGTGCGGACGGTGGCGACCGAGCTCGAGCGACGGCATGACGCGGCCATGGCGGACACGAGCAGAGCAGGCGCACCGCCGGCCGGGGATCGGCCGATTCGGCCAGGCTAGGTGCAATGTGCGGAGTTGCGGGGGCGGCGTGGGGCTAGGGAGGTCCAGCGCGGGCTGAGGAAGGCCGTGGCGACGTCGGCTTGGGCGGAGGAAGGCCAGAGGCAGTGCGGCAGGGCACGACAGCCGCCGAGGGAAGAAGAAGGGCAGGGAGTGCCGGCCTGGCCTTGGCCATGACTGCGCACGGCGCCTGCTCGGCCAGCCGGCAGCAGCCAGCAGAGGCGCCCGCGGGAGACGCAGCAGCGGCAGCGGCAGCAGCAGCAGCACAAGGAGGAGGGAGGGTGTCGAGGGGAGAAGCTGGGGAGGCTGCAACGCTCGGCCTGCTCGAGCTCGAGCTCGAGCTCTGCTCTGCCCGTGCTCTGGGAAGACAGGGAGAGCGAGGACGAGCTGAGCTCGGCCTTGGCTTAAAGGCGCACGCGCACTGCCCCATCACTGCAGCCGGGAACAGAGGAACAGCAGGGCTGTGATGCCGAGCCGGGGCCGACAGCGGGTGCAGAGCCACTGGGGCGCAGATGCGACGGCGATGGCAGTAGCAGCATAGAGCGAGGCAGCAGCATCGCGCGGCATCGGGGCGGCACGGAACGGCAGCGGGGCAGCAAACGCAAACACAGCACGGCAGCCGCAGCAGGACAGCGGGACAGCGACGCATGCAAGCAGGCGTCTTGACTTTGGAGTGCATGCGTGAGTGTGATGTGGCGTGTGTTTTGGTTTTCCTTTTTTTTATTATATATATATATTTTTACCAGCACATATAGATAATTATGTTATTATTTCTTTGTCACTAATATTCCTACACACATGCATATATTGTATGATTAAACGTATATACTTATCTATAGAGATACACTCGGAAAGAAACAAATTGGCACACTACTTTTAACTACTTTAGCAACACGCTTGTCAAGACGAAATACGTGAGTGTATACCTCTCTATATACTTTTATTTGTTTATTAAATTGTACTGAGTAAATTAACTTATATATTTATTTGATTTCTCTTAATCATAAGCGTGAGTCGCATAATATTTGTTTATCAATTCAAGTGACTTGTAAATCTAAAAATCCGAGGAACTCATTGCCGTAATTTCTCTCCGTCCTTAAACCTGCGGTTAAGCGAGCTCGTAACACCAGGGGTGTTACAACCAACCCCCCTAAAAAGAATCTCCTCCCGAGATTCAGGGCGAGAGTCTGAAACGGGAAAACATGATTTCCCTTCTTAGATCCAAAATTACAAGGGAGATTAGACGACTTCGAAACTACAACACTCAAGGACCTAGCGGCAGCACGGCTAAGAACAAACTGATACAACTCACAACCTCTCTAGAAACGACGAAGGCGGGGACAGTGGAAGAGCAAAAGGAAAACGATTATCCAGAACATGGCGTATACCCAGCAGATCCAGAAATAAGAGACTGAGAACTCGAACATCGCGAACCCTAAAACCTAACTAGCTCGAGAAGAACTTGAACTTCTTCGATAGAAACCAGATCCATTCTTCTCGAGTTACACCATCACCTCTGACTAGCGGCCCTAGATCTTCCAGCAACGGCTAGATCTCGAAGCTCGGCCTCCAACTACTTCAGATCTAGAGGTGGAAATGGAGGAGAGGCAAACAAGGTGGCACTTATAGCTAGTGAACGAAGAAGGTGGTGCAGCGCACCGGTAGTGGGGGTGGCGTGGAGGCGAATCACCAGTGAGTCACTAGGTGGGGAACAATGTCGCCATGGTGCGCCCCCCTGTGCAAGCTTGAGTGGGGGAAAGGAGAAAGGACGGGATGGGGTTCGTTCGGCAAGGGGGTGCACGAGCGACGGTGCCGGCAAGAAAAGAAACGAGAGGGAGGGTTTGGTACGGGGACGAGGGTGAAAAACGAGAGCCGACAACGGTGCCGGGAAAAAAAGAGGGACGTACTGTGCAAGGGAGCGAGACGAGTGCGGTGCCATGCCGTGGCCACGCGAGCGCAACACACGTGGGCCCCGCCACCGATGGCTTCCGCAGAACACAAAGTGACGGCGACTCGGCAAATGTAGAGCGATCACCGGACATAGGGGCAACGTCCCATCGGTGTTCCAATTATTTCAAACTACTTCTTTTCCCTGTCGCTCTTCTCTTTCTGCTTTTTCCTTTGGGATCCAACTTGCACCGGCCTTTCGTGTAGACTGAGATCAGGACATACGTGCTTCTTCCAAAACCCCGCTATCTCGGTCACAATTGTGAGAGCACTACTCCATCAACTCACTGTGGGTTTCCCGTTAGAACACAAGGATATTTTTACCAAGGAGAATGTTTATAGCAAGGGCGGTACTACGGTGTAGCTTGGTAAAAGTGCTTGGTCAACAACCTCGATACTAGCACGTGCCGAGCGGCACAACCATGCGGTCGCGATCCACAGGTGGCCCTCGATTTCGTCGCGGCACCATAAGCTATTAACCAGGCAACTATTACCAACTTACCGCAGTAAAAGTAGTGGGGTCATAGGTAGACCACAGAATTAGGAAAGTAAGGCCAAGAAATTCAGACAACAAGGGTCCCTTTTCAAAATAAGGAACAAGAAAAAGAAATCCCAAGGCGGATTTAAATCAAGGGGATTCAAGTGTTCTACTGGGACATCCACAATTAGTTGATACAGTGTCCTCTGACATTCAATCGTGACTTATCTGTTGTATCTGAAAAACTGTTCCACTTGCAGCCCTCGTGATGTCGTCTCAAGGACCAAAAGCAATCTATGAAGCTTAAGGAAAACATCGGAACAACACAATAGATAAAACAATTACTCATTCCAAATAGCCTTACACAGGTGCAACAGACAGGTATTCACTCGCTCACTCTCGACACATCACTTGCATCCTATGACTTGACGATCATAACAACTACGAATGGAACACAACATAAGGATTACAAAAATGGAGGACAGTGATAAAAACACTACCAACTATAGTTACATCGCCTCTAGGATGACTAATCCACTTCATCGGGGCGAACGGCTTCTCTCCGTCCTTAAACCTGCGGTTAAGCGAGCTCATAACACCAGGGGTGTTACACCGTCCCCCAACCTTTTCGGCGAGGGATGGCGAAAAGCGCTCCTCGACATTTTTTGGCAGTGCAAGGTCATTGGGCTCATTTCATATCATTATGCTTCGTTTGCATGTATCTTTGACAACACAAAAACATTGAGTTTTTACCATTTCTTTGTGTACGAAGAGATAAAAAGGATGCGTGCAGCGATTTACGACCGTGGATGTTTTGATCTCATCAAGTATGTTTCTACCGATATTGGGATGCCTTATGATGCTAAGGTGCCCCTTATGGCTTATGTGAAAGGCTTATACGATGAATGGCTATCATGATGCAGATGGATGTTGATGGGGACGTGATTCCCGATCTTTCGTCAAGTTCAAGATAACTATCGATTTGGTCGGAGAGCGACACACCGATCCGGCTTCAGATCACAAAGATCTGAACCCTGCAACCTTAGCACCACGTCTCCTCTGGTTATCAACTGTGTCACACTTCGGTTGACCTCACCATGAAGTCTAATCACTGCTGTGAATCAAAGAACACAAGCAAGAACATGATAAAACACAACTCAAATAAAGTGGCAATTGCGGATATATGGTTAAGCACTAGAAGTTGGGGTCTTACAAACCGATAACGGCGACTGTTTAATGATAGATTAATCTTAAGCAAAACCCAAACCCTAACATAGATGGCAGCTACTGATTATATAGCCTAAGGGACGTCCAAGGACCCCTACTCGCGTCCTAAGGAGTCTCGACACGTTACAAGGCCTAAATGGCCTAAAAGACGGCGACACAGCGTCCTGATAGATTCTAGACGTCAACTCGTTTCGACGATTTCTGTTGATTCTGAATGGATTTTGATGTGGAACCACTTCCATTGATTTCCTTATCAAATTATCTTTCCATCCATATGTGGATCGTAAAAATGGAGTCCGTATGCGACCAATGCGTCCGTTTTACTACACGCTACGCCTGGAGCCCGAGATGGACTCGAACTTGACTTGAATTGAGCCTCCAACTTGGCTTAGACGCCCTTGCATGCCTCCTAAGGTGTTGGCTAGGAGGACGTCCTTGGGCATCTTTTAGGTGTTCTTCATCTTCTTAAGACGTGCTCCAACTTGGGTCTAGGTCCCAAGTGTGAATAACAAGCCTGCGACGACATCGTAGCACTCGACAGAAACAACGACATAATATCTTTATGATTTGGAGGCCTTGCCGACATGATATTGAGGTGGGACCAGATCTATTTGAAAGCTTATCAAATAAGCTTATCAAATAAGATTTCCATTATGTGCTCATTGACCTCGATCACACTCCGAATGGATGAGTTATGACCTTTCCAATAAAGCACTGTCAGGCTACAGACGAACCGAAAGTTCAACTTTGATGAACTTGTACTTTGAGACACATTTGTACCTATAATCAAATAATGACATGTACATATGGAACCAAGTGAATTATATCTAAAATCACTATGCAAACGTAGGAACGAGTACACCTTATAATCAATGGGCATATCCGATGGTTTTGAGGCCCGAACAGAAAGAAGACGATGAACACACAAAGGAGGAGAAAACCACAAAATCGAAGAGAACTCAGCCAAAACAAAAGGAATTGCTCCCAAACTTGGCACAAATGCAATTCAACTAACAACGAACCTATTTCCCAAAAATCATTACCTGGGATTGACCCAAACTCTGGGAAATCAAGTTCGAAGCCATGAATGAAAATGGAGAAAAATTCAAGAACACAGTGACGAAAATCACAGCAAAGTAAATGAATTTTGGAGGACAACTGGAGGATTCGGGCCTCCATTCCCACTCCAAAATCTCAGGTTTGTTGCACAAATTAAAAATTTGTGGACCTCTCTTAAGAAACCTAAGGAAAGGGGAAAACCTCTGATGGAATAAAGAAAATGAAAGAGGTGAGGGAGATAGGAGTTCCCTTATCCTATTTAATAGGGCTATTACAGAATCCTAGTTTTGCCCTTAGATATTTTGAGTCGAACCACATAACCCGAGGGCGTTATCGTCCAACCCGAGGTAATCTTCATCTGACGGCCACCACACCCTTCATGAGATAGCTTCACCTCGACGCGAACTCCTCGATGCTGCCACATGCCGTATGTTCCTTCTCGGAACCTCCGCCCGGTTTTTAAGCCCAAACCTGTAAACCCGTTCACCCAATGGTTTTAAGGCCCAAACCACCAAACCGTCGCGAGTAGCGTGCTCCATACGCGTCTCTCACCACTCGACACGTGTCACCACCGTCTTTGATCGGCCGTTCGCCAAGTCCTCCTAAGCCCCGCTCGACTCGCACGTCTGCCGTCTTGACTCGGTCAATACGGTCACTCCTATGTACACTTGCACTTATCGGTCACCCGGCCTCCTGGTCCCTCGGTCCAAGCCTCACATCCACCTTTCGCCGCTCCGGGTCCATCAGCACGTCACGTCCCTACTTGACCTTGACCTGGCTGTCGACCACCGCCTCCGAGCTCCACACCTACACACCACAAGCCAAGAGACATGTCACACAACCCAACTCACGCCATGGTTAGTCACAAACTCAACCTAGGTCATAAATCACGTTAACAATCACTCATCACAAAATGAACTACAAGGGCATATATCAACCTTGTATTCTCAAATAGAGATTTGAAGATCAACTTTACTTTGTCAGCTTCATAATATCTAAGGTCAGTGCTGGTCAATCATTCTTGACAGAATATCAGCAATGTGAGTAATAAGCTTCTCATGGGCGCGGGAGTGGCACGTGGCCCTGCGGCGGCTGATGAATGCAAGGCACGCGGCCGAAGCAGGAGGCCAGCGCTACTGGCGTATGCATTCGTGGCTGGCAGGCCCCGACTAGGCCACCGTCTCCGGCGCTCCTCTGCTCCTGTGCCCGGATCGCCGTCGGCACTCGAGTTGCTGTGGCGACATCGAAGACAAAAGCGATGGAGATGGGTCTGAGGCTCATGGGTCTGCAGCTGGTGCTCGGCATAGAGCGTCGAGGAGAGGTCGCCGTCTCGGCGAAGGATGGTCGGGGTAGTTGAGATAGCTACTGCGGTCAAAAACGGCGGCGTCGATGCTGGCGACGAGCGGCCGAAGATGGAGACAGGTTGCGCTGTGCCTCTAGTTTGTCCGCGTGAATGACGGGTGCCTGATGGCGGCGGTGTTCCTGGACGCGATGGCGGCTGCTGCTTTAGGAGGTGGCGGCACCTTGGGAGCCCGAAGGCGGCCTCGATGAAGATGAACTTCCCGCCGGCTGGGGAGCTTTCGCCCCTGCTAGCGAGGTAGGATGTCTTCGGTCTTGCTTGCAAAGCTGTGCGCGCTCACCGATGGAAAGCGCGGGTGAGCAAGATGGCCGCCGGGCGAAGTGCGACTGTCAGGTGCGCCGCGTCCGTCGGTGGTGGGCTTTCGCTCTCCGAAAATTGTGGCTCTAAAATCCAAACCAATGGTCTGGGGATCTGGGCTGGTAGTTGGAGTTGATGTGATCTGCCCGTGGGTTCCAAAATGACAAATGACAATTTGCTCTGCAAGTTGACTGAAATGACAGAGTTTGCTCAAGTTAGCGAAATGACAAAAAGACAGATGAGAGAAGTCCCCTAAAGTCTGAGGAATGCGAAATGTGATGGAGTTAGATTTTCACGCGTGAAATGCGTTGCTGCTGGTCCGAAGGTGCTCCGACGACGGTCTGAACATGGTTACTTTTGCCGATCCGAGCTGATGAAAACTCGAGATGGTGAAAAATCATCTGTTCGAAATGATTGTGAATGGAAATTTGCTGGGGTTGTGCGAGACTGTCCGAAATGATGGGCTCCAGAGATGCTTTGATGAAGTTGTGCTCCGGTGTTCGCCTGCTGTGAGTTGTCCGAAAGGGTCGGAAATGAATATGAAATCCATGCGAAAAGGAGTCTGAAAAGAACCTGGAATCACAAGTGAAAGGGGAATAGACGACGTGATAGAGCATAGGTAGCGAAATGGCTCTTTTTGTGAATTATTATTAAAAACAAAAATGTGATCAGGATGAAACTGATCTGGTGAAAGCTGCTTCCGAACAATAGCAATGAAACGTTCAAGACGGAGTCCCTTTCGCACAGGCCAGGGCAGAAAGTTGATGCTAACGGCCAGCCGAAAAGGCGATGTTGTTTTTGATGCTCTGAAGGTAGCTGATGAAACCAGCGATCGAATCCTTCTTGAATAGTGTGTGAAACCTTGCAATGAAACAGCAATGGCGAAGGGGTTAAAATAAGATAGGTGAGCATGTTACTTAAAATGAAATGGTTAGCCTGTATATGAAGGGAAAGACAGAGTGGCTAAATCTAGAGGATAAGCTGCACTAAGTTAAAACCCAAGTGAAACGCCCATCTCTATTCAGATATGTGATTAGAAACATTCGAAAACAGACGAAGCTATGAAAAACTGAAAGTTTGACACTTTATCTGAACGTGCGAACAACCGAAGTGACCCGGGCTGAGTTTAGAGGTCGAAAAAGAGGATGATGTGCTTTCGCATAAACATGTTAATACTTTAAAGCGAAAGATGCTAGGAGAATGGGCTATATATACCAAGGCGGAGTCGAGACGGCAGCAGCGGCCCTGTGACGGCAGGGTTCGGCATCTGCGTGGTGCTCTGGCTCGTAGTCACGGTGAGAGCGGGGAGGTGGAGCAGGCCATGGCCACGTTCGGGGACATCGTGGCGTGGCACAGGTCTTCGGCCGCCTGTTGGAGGCGAAGAGGTGCCGGTGTCGGCTGCAGGCGCGCGGCCGGGGTGAAGACGACGTCTGACTTGGAGCGACAACAATACGCGGCCTGGGCGTCGTCGGTGGATGCCGTCCCTGGACTTTTCGTTGGTGCAACGAAATGAATAAGCACATGCGGAGGTGTGGGAGGAGCTCACTGAGGCCCCGGTGACTTCCGCGAGAAGGGGTGGAGGTGTTAGTTCTTTAGGATCACCTAGTTGTAGATCAGATGGTATAAACTTAGGAAACACGTAGTTCATCCTATGACTTGAACGAGAGATAGAGAGAGGAGAGCAGAGGTACAAACTGTCGGGGCTTGGTGAAGGAGGAAGCCATGGCAACGGTGGTGAGGTAGCCTTGGTCAGCGGCAGCACGGTGTCGGTGAAGACAGGTGGCGAAGGAGTAGCAGTGGAGTCCGGCAGTGGTGTGGACGTTGAGCGTGGTGCAGAGACGGCGGTGAAGTTTCCCGTCGCTGCAGCGTCCCCTCTTGATCGGTCTAGGGTATGTAGGTGGGGTTTGTGGTGGCGGTAAACCTCGTACCTAGTGCCCCGGCCCCCACTTCGTTTTATATGGTGCTGTGCGACGGGTTTCCACCAACCATGTATGGTCGGGCGCCCTCGATAAGGGCGTGGGATCAAGGCCTGACTCGGTCGTTGGACCGAGTCAGAGGAGATCAACCTAACATTCTTCCCCTTAATTTCAACTTATAACTTAAATTTAAAATACTTATCTCTTTTCCTATTCCATCACAGATTAGCGCACCACGGTTAGTACCATTAGATTAACGGCTACAATACACCTCTTCGTTTTGAAACAGATTCTCAACTAGACCCTTATTGTCCAGTAATTATAGGCTTTTCTGTAAATCCATGCCGGCTAAGTGTTCTCTGAACACATTGCGCGGTAATCCTTTTGTAAGCGGATCCGTAAGCATTTTCTTTGTACTTATATGCTCGAGACTAATAGAATGATCCTGGACTTTGTCTTTCACAACATAAAACTTTATATTAATGTGTTTGATATCACCACTTGACTTATTGTTGTGAGCATAACATACTGCTGGCTCATTGTCGCAGTACAACTTGAGTGGCCTATGAATGTCGTCGACCACTTTCAACTCAGGCATAAATTTCTTTAGCCAGTTCACCTGGCCCGTGGCTTCATAACATGCCACAAACTCGGCATACATCGTGGATGATGCAATGATGGCTTGTTTGGAGCTTTTCTACGATATAACTCCCCTTGCGAGAGTAAATACATAACCTGATGTGGATTTTCTATCATCTACATCTCCCGTAAAATCTGAATCTGAATACCTCTATATGTAGGGAATCATATCTTCTATACGTTAGCATGAGACCTTTTGTGCCTTGCTAATAACACAAAGCTTTCTTTACCATTCTCCAGTGTTCTATTCCTGGATTACTCTAATATCTGCCAAGTATCCCGGTAACAAAAGTTAAATCAGGGCATGTACATACTTGAGCATATTGTAAGCTCCCCACAGCTGACGCATATGGAATCGCTTTCATTCGATCGATCTCATATTGGTTCCTAGGACATTGGAATTCCCCAAAACTATCTCCCTTGACTATAGGGGCAGGTGAAGGATTACACACATGCATACTATATTTCTTTAGAACCTTTTCTAAGTATGCATTTTGTGATAATCCTAAAACCTCCTTTCTCTATCTCGGTGAATCTCTATTCCTAAAACAAATGAAGCTTCACTGAGATCTTTCATATCAAAATTTAAGCGTAAGAACTTCTTTGTCTCCGATAGTAGATTAACATCACTACTAGCGAGTAATATGTTATCCACATACAAGATTAGGAAAATGAATTTCCCATTCTTAAACTTTGTATAAATGCAATTGTTCTCTACATTCTCTTTAAACCCAAACTTCCTTATTGTTCTATCAAACTTTAAATACCACTGTATAGAGGCTTGTTTTAATCCGTAAATGGATTTCTTCAAGCGACACCCCCATACGTTCTTTTTCCTTTCACGATAAAACCTTTTGGTTGTACTATATAAACATTTTTATTCAAATCCCCGTTAAGGAATGCCATTTTTACATCCATCTGATGTAATTCTAAATCATAGTGTGCCACTAACACCATTATGATTCTAAAAGAATCCTTACATGAGACTGAAGAAAATATCTCATTATAATCTATTCCTTCTCTTTGCGTAAAGCCCTTCGCCACAAGTCACGCTTTAAATCTTTTCACATTCCATTTGGAGTCATATTTAGTTTTGTAGGTCCATTTACAACCTACTATTTTGGCTCCTTTAAGAATTTTTTCTAAGTCCCAAACATTATTGGTACTCATTGATCTCATTTCTTCTTGTATGGCTTCAAGCCACTTCGACAAGTGAGCGCTTCTCATGGCTTCTTCAAATGATGTGAGATCACCCTACATTTAAAATTCTTCACATTCATAGACTTTGTAGTCATTAGGAATAGCTGGTTTTCTAGCTCTTTAAGACCTTCTAGGGGTCTCATTAGTTGGCGCTTGTTCCATATGGGGTTGTTGTTGCTCTTCCTCATGTGCGACAATGGGTTCTATAGGATCCTGAAGGACAGGTTCCTCATATTCATTTACTATCCCACGGGAGAACTAACAACAGGTAGCAAGAAAAATGACTCCTGAACTATCAGAGTGGGCACGTATACCTGCTTCTCCTCAAGGTTAATTTATCGCGCTACCATGCTCCCCTGACCATGTCATCCTCCAAGAACATAGCATGTCTTATTTCAATAAACTTCATATGTCTGTCAGGACAATAGAAATAATAACCTTTCGACTTATCTAGATAGCCAATGAAATGACAACTGACTGTCTTGGAGTCTAGCTTTCTAATGTTTGGGTTAAATACTTTAGCCTCAGGTGGACAAGCCCACACATGTAGATGGTTAAGTGAGGGTCCACTTCCTGTCCACAACTCATATGGTGTTTTGGGCATCGACTTGCTTGGTACTCGATTGAGAATGTGAATGGCGGTTTTAACGCCTCCATCCACAAACTTATCAGTAAAGTGGAGTAACTTATCATACTTCTCACCATATCTATTAATGTACGATTACATCTTTCAGCTACTCCATTCTGCTGAGGCTCGCCCGGTGTAGAGTACTGGGCGAGTATGCCATTTTCCTATAAGAACTTTGCAAAAGGTTTAGAAACTTGGCCATATAGGGTATGTCGACCATAGTACTCCCTCACACGGTCGGATCTTACTATCTTAATCTTTAAATTGTGCTGATTTTCTACTTTAGCCTTAAATATCTTAAATTTATCCAATGCTTCTGATCTTTTCTTAATTGGATAAATATAGCCATAACGAGAATAATCATCTGTGAATATTATAAATGAATAATAACCATCCATAGTTTCCACAAGAAATGGACCACAGATGTATGTGTGAATTATTTCCAAAATTTCTACACTTCGTTTGGCGTCTTTCTCTATTTTTCTTAACATACTTTCCTTTAATGCAATCAATACATTGTTCTAAGTCTGAAAATTGTAACGGAGGAAGAATTGATTTTTTAATCAATTGTTCTATTCTCTCCCTCGAAATATGGCCTAAATGATAGTGTCATAATTTCAATGATACTTCATGAATTCTCTTCTGCTTATTACTTATATTCATAGACGTGGAGGCATTCTCATTATTAGTGCTCACAAAATTCACATTCTCATAAAGTGATAATAAATAAAGCTTGTCTTGTCGGAAGGCAAGACCAACACACTTATTATTAAACATAATCTTACATTGGCCATTGCCAAAATGGCAATCATATTCATCATCGTCTAAACGTGAGACACTTATTAAGTTTTTACGCAGAGAGGGTACATAAAGGACATATGTAAGCTTAAGTACAAAGCCATTATTTAATTCTGATGGGAGTTCTCCAATGACTTCTACTTCAGCTTTGATTCCATTTGCCACCTTAATGTGTCTTTCTCTTCTTTGCAGGGTCCTCCTCGTATGGAATCCTTATAATGAATTTGCAACATGAATAGTGCACCTGGATCAATCCACCAAGTAGATTTTGCATAACTTAAATATAAGGACTCATCTACAAATGTAATAATGTCCTCACCTTTTCTCATCAGGTGCTTCAGGAACTCTGGACAATCTTTCTGGTAGTGTCTAGTCTTGTCGCACCATCTGCAGGTGTCCTTGTCCACTTGAACATAGTTAGATTTCTAATGGTGATCTTTCTAAGGGGCCTTTCCTTGTGACTTAGAAGAGGAGCTATTGTCCCACTGAGGTTTCCCTTGTAGTTTAGCATTCTTATTGTTAAAGTTCTTCTTTTTATTTTCCTTCACATGGTTGACGGTGTCACCATGTGAGCTCTTAAGCCTCTTCTCTTCTTGCACACACATTGCAATGAGCTTCTCAATGTCCCACTTGTCTAGCTGTAGGTTGTAATTAACAATAAAGGTTTCATACTCTTTGGGCAAAGAAGCAAAAATCAAATGAATTGGGAACTTATCCTTGAGCCCCAAGTCCATTGGCTTGAGCTTGGATGCCGTGTTGCTCATTCTTAATATGTGCTATCTTATCCCTCCACCAGTGTATTTCTCATTGACTAACTTCTTAATTAGAGTGCTTGCATAATGTAACAGAACCGACCAAATTATAAGAGCACAAGTTCGAAAACAAGCACCGAAGCGCTCAAATTTCCAAACTTGAGCCCATATAATCCCGGTAGTCAATCGAAATCACGAAGGATTTCAAACCAAACTGCTTACAACCAGGATCGCATCATTCAACATACAACATCATACGTTACCTTTCACAAGTAGTGCTGAAATAAGTTTACATAAACGGAGTAGCAATTATTACAAACCAAGTTTGAAAGTAGCGGAAGCATAACACACACTAGTTAATTAAGTACTGCCAGTCTGGATGATCGACAACCCGCAAAAGCATGAGGAAAGTACATAAAGATGATCACGCCCTTGTGATCTAGTCATCATCACCCGCAGGGTGGAGACACGTCTTGCAGAATCCCTGATAAAGCATGTCATCTGCAACAGGAGGGAATAAACCCTGAGTACTGGAATGTACTCAGCTAGACTTACCCGTCGAAAACCAGAAATAAAGTGACACCAAGGATTATGCAAGGCTTACACAAGAGGCTAGCTGACATAACATTTTTGCATAAAGGCATAAGTAATTGAAACTCTTATAACCTGTACTAGCAGTTATTTTTAGCATTTACCTGTCATCTATCTTAGCACCTGTACTAAACATACACTTGATTATAATCAAACAACATGATCATTATATCCATAGCAGGTATATCATTATGGCAACATTGTATCATTCCCTTAACCACCAGTTCATTTAATGAGTTCTACGTTGCCGCTGCTCAAGTCAAGTGCTCACTAACCGGGAGCGACGGCGATTTGAATCGAATTCCTATCCAGCTGGAGGGGTATTTCTAACACTCACCGTGCAGACCCCTGCCAGGGTCGCACAGGCCACCGTTTCATATGATTCAAGAATCGCGGGTCCGAATAATGTCGCGACCCCAAGGGCGACACTCTGCCAGGTGATAGGGACTCTAACCCCCCCTTGGTCTCACGCCAATGTCCCCAAGCACATCCTTTCTCTCCTCCAAGAAGCAACCTACCATTCGATTCCCGGCCTGAACCACATTACTCGGCTTCGCGGTCGGGACGACTTATCCGGCCAACTAAGTGTTAGACTGCGTTCAATATGACTCAAGGACGTACAGCGAATCGGTCCTTAAACGACTCAGACGGGCATAGCTCCACACCCAAGACGTGAAGTGTCTTGCGGCTGTACTATCGAACTCCCGTCCGGTCTCGATTTCATTATTAAGCATGGTTCCATCACGATAGCCATAAGCCACTCGCGACTCCTTCCTACATCTCGCGGATGACCGGAAATCACCCGACTTCTACCGTACTAAGCAGGGCTAAGCATTGACACGTGCCTACACCTAATATAGGATTCAGTACGATATCTGGACAAGGACAGGTATAATGCAACAAGTGTTTTCATATAACTCCTACAACTTAATGCAGTAAACAATTAAAAGTACTCAAGATTAATTTATAAATCAGTAGGTTCAGCATGCACCGGGGCTTGCCTTTCAGAAAAGTTGAAGGCCGGTGGTTAGGGCACTCGGGTAGATCTTCTGACGGAGCTTCCCCGACGTTGGGTTCTTCTGCTAATTCCTCCGGTTGACTCAGCACCTCCTCCGGTATCGCTTGTTCGAATTCGAGGAGTGTCACCCCCTCCGGTACACCTATTGCATGAGTGCATAATAAATCCCATGAATGCATAATGAAAGATGCAATATGCTCGGAATGAAATGCATTACAACAATTTAACGCTCTACTCAAATCACTTCACAAGAGTAGGTGCAAATTTCCTTTCCGGTAGAGAAGTACTCACCTAATCTACTTAACCTAAGATAAAGCTGCTCATCCTCAGTTAAGGCCCTAACACCTAACAATCACAAAAGTAGCATGTCTTAGGATATTACATCACATCAATCAGCAAAACACCACAGTAAGCATTTTGGACAGCAGCTACTTGTTTTTATCACAACTGAAGATTTACAATTCCAAAAGATATGATCTAAGACAATCTGGAAAGCCTAAGAAATGCACTACAATTCATTTTCAGACCTCAACTCCAAACTCCTAAGTTTTCCCTATTAAACTTCACAAGTTCCAGAATCTGTCTTCTTCAACACAGAGAGTAGCAGATTTTAAACTGCCACTTTAAACAACAGTAACTCTCAAACTACTAAGCCAAATGCTTCCAAATTTTAACACAAGCTAGTTCATCAAGTTTACTCCAACTTTGGTATTTACAAGTTGTCCAGCAACCAATTTTTACCAAAGCCAAATTTAGAATTACTACTTAGCTGTCCAGAAAACCTAAAATTACAAAGGTTAAATATTTATTGATGTGGCAAACATTCTCTAAAACCAAACTAATGCTACTACAAGTTCACAAATGTCACAAAAACACCAGAAAGTAAGGTGTGCCCACCTATAATATTTATTTAAACCCATTTCTTATTTTACTTAATTAATTAGGTGGAATTTTAAACATATATGTAAACTGCTCCTAAAATTCTACAACAATTACAGGGGACTCTCTGACCCACAAAGAGACTACTGTAAAATTTTGAACTCAATTTATTCACAGGAACTCCCTACACAAAATTCCCAAGCCAAAAAGGCTGATTTTTGTATAAATAGGAAACCCTATTGAAAAGTGTCAAACAACAGATTTCATATTTTTCTTAGACACTTTAAGGTACCAAGACATTCTCCAAAAAATTATAAGAACATTGCACATGTAGAAAAATTACAAAAATTCATTTAAATATTGCCTAGAATAACAAGATAGCATAATAACTTGAAAAGTAATTAAGCACTGATGCCCACATTTTTACCAGAGCTAGGGCTAGCATAGAGTAACCTACCCACCAAATTTCATGATTTCTGGAACACTACAGCTCAAGTTATAAATTTAACAAATTTGCATGCATTCCAAAACACATTTGGAAGATCTATTAAATTCTTCAGAAAACTAAACATCACATACCAGATTTATATTTTTCTAAAATACTCCACATCATGTAGATCCTAAAAAAATTTATCTCATAATTTTTGGGCAAGTAAAACCCTAGATCTTCATTTTTCCAAACCTTACTTAAAACTGTGACAAAAATCAAGAAATGAAATAAATCCAAAGTGACACTGGGCCGGCCCGGCTTGCTAGCGCGGCCCAGCCAGCGCGCGCGGCCTGTGTCGGCTTCCGCCCACGCGTGCGACTGCCAGGCGGGACCCGTGTGTCAGCGGCACAGGGCAGGGGAGGCGGACGGTGGTGGTCGGAGCTCGCCGCCGGTGGGTCGGCCGGCGAAACCGAGGGCACCAGCGCGATCTACGTGACGCGGGGAATCGATTGGTGCTAGTGGCACGACCTATGACCTAGCGGAGGTGGCACGTCGCCGGTGATGGCGGCACGGCAGGGCTCCGGTGCGAGCTGCCGGCGACGGCAACCCATGGCTGGCTCAACCGAACACGGTGTGAGCTACCTGAGGTCGTCACGGTGCTAACACCGCAAAGAACAGGGACGGAATGATTCCTAGCTACCCCGGCCACGGCGGCCTCATCTCCGGCGAGGTCATGCCCATGGCGGAGACGGCGAAAATGGTCACTGTGACCTTACCAAAGCACGAATGGCGCAGCTGGGAGGTGGAGAAGGTAGAGGAGAACACGGCGAAGCTATGGTGAAGACGGAGTTCGCGTTTTTTTTTGCGGTGGTTCGTGAGCTCGTGATGGCGAAGCTTGCTCGGCAGCAATGGCGGGCACTGAGATCGGTCGCTGCTTGCGGTGGAGGCGATGGAAATGAATTTCTTGGCTACGAACCATTCGGGTAGGCGCGGGTGAGTGTGCACGTCGTGGCCGGCCTTGCCAGGGCGTCCGCGACGCGTGGCAGCGCGATCAGGCGGCCGGCGACGGGTGTCACCACGCGTCGGCTGTTTTCTGAATCGAGGACACTGTCGATGTCTGAACGTTTCGTTTCAGAGCTCAAAGGTATCGACTGACAGGGCAAGTTCAACACCGATTATCTCCCAAACCAGTTCGAATTAGTCGAAAATGATTACACCAATTTTGTAGAGCTACATGAGGTCTACAAGTTTGTCAATTGGAGTTTGGGCTGGTTCGGCCTAGATTTGAAACTACAAGGCTCCAAAGTGGGTCACCTGAAAACTGAAACTTAGTTTCAGTCACTATGTCGACTAAAACCCTAACTTCAAGACATTATATCTCCTAAACTATTGAGAACCAGGTGATGGTGATATTGACAATGTTGTAGAGCTATGTGTGGACAACAACTTTGTCAATTGGCTCAAAGGCTGGTTTGGCCTGGTTTGTGAGTTACAAGTTGCTAAAGTGAGGTACAGTGAAACTGAAAAGTCCAATTTCCAGACTTAGAATTTTTCTAAGTGTTGATCACCACTCAAGCTGACTTGTGGGCCATTTTTGAGCATGCTCTGGTCATTTTCATGAGATGGCCATATTAGAACTTTTGTTCCTCATGAAATTCTCTACAACTTTACTTAAGGGTGCTCTTCCATGCAAGGTCTCTAAATTAGACTTTTTAATTGGTCAAACTAGAGCCTTCTAGGGTCAAATGGTGGTCAAACTTTTCTTGGAGGGCAATTTTGTAATTTTGGTCAACATGAACCTTGTTCCAAATGTTACCCTAAGTATAACTAAGGTGTTGAAGGTCATGATTGGCTACCTTACCTTTTTGTTACACCAACTAGCAAATACTTCATGAAATAAATCAAACAAACCCTAGAATAATCACATGTGTTGCATCCCATAAAATAACAACATGAATGATGCATGCTTATGCTTATGCAATGCAATTATGGAGCTAAACACTTGAGGTGTTACAGCCCTCCCCCCTTATAAAAATCTCGTCCCGAGATTTGGAAAGCGTACCATTTTTCATAGAATTCTTTATAACCATCCCGCAAATAATCCTCCCGTTCCCACGTAGCATCACTCTCACTTCCCTGATTACTCCACATCACTTTGTACCACTTAACCACTTTACTTCTAGTTACTCGTTCCTGAGTATCGATCACTCGGACTGGCTTTTCTTCATAGGTTAGGTCGGATTCCAGTCTGATATCACCTAAAGGAACTTGTTCCTCAGGAACTCGAAGACACTTTTTAAGCTGAGATACATGGAAAACATTGAATATGGCTCTCATCTCAGGAGGCAACTGGATTTTGTACGCAACAGCTCCACTCTTGCCTATGATCTGGAAAGGACCCACGTATCTTGGTGCAAGTTTCCGCTTAACACCAAAACGTTGGACACTCTTCATTGGAGAAACTTTCAAATAAACGAAGTCTCCAACTTCAAATTCGAGTGGTTTTCTACGACGATCAGCATAGCTTTTCTGTCTCGCTTGTGCTGCAGCCATGTGTTTCTGGATGGTACGGACTTGTTCCTCGGCTTCCTGGACAAAATCAATGCCATAATACCTTCTTTCCCCAGCTTCTACCCAGTTTAGTGGAGTTCGACACTTTCGACCGTACAAGGCTTCGAATGGGGCCATCTTAATACTCTCTTGATAACTGTTATTGTACGAGAATTCGGCTAAAGGTAACCATTTTTCCCAAGAACCCTTGGATGAAATGACGCATGCTCGCAACAGATCTTCCAAGATTTGGTTAACTCGTTCTGTCTGACCCGATGTTTGGGGGTGATAAGCAGAGCTTCTCACTAACTTGGTTCCCAGAAGGTGATGCAAGTGCTCCCAAAAACGAGCAGTGAACTGGGGACCACGGTCAGATATGATAGTACGAGGTATCCCATGAAGCCGGACTATCTGATTGAAGTACAACTCAGCATAGTCAGTGGGACGATAGTCCACTCTAACTGGAATGAAGTGAGCTGATTTGGTCAAACGATCCACAATTACCCAGATGGAATTATGATTTTTGACAGTAGGAGGAAGACCGACAATGAAATCCATACTTATCTCTTCCCATTTCCAGCCTGGAATGGAAAGTGGCTGAAGCAACCCAGCTTTCATGTGCACAGCTTTAACTCTGCAACAGGTGTCACATCTAGCAACATATGCAGCTATCTCTTTCCGCATCTTGGTCCACCAATAAAGCGGTTTCAAATCATAATACATCTTATTACTACCAGGATGAATGGACAACTTGGACGAATGTGCTTCGGACAGGATCTGATCCCTAAGCTCTCGGTCCTTAGGTACCACTAACCTATCCTTAAACCACAGCACACCTTCGTCATCTAACCTGAAATGCTTAGTCTCTCCTTCATTCATCTTCCGTTTTATGTGAAAGATACCCGGATCAGTCTTTTGGAGCTCAATGATTCTATTTCTGAGAGTACCACGGACAGTGATGTTGTACAGGACTACCGGATGTAACAGGCGAGATTGGTAAAAATCAGTTTCAATTAAGGAATGGCAATGAGACTTACGGCTTAAAGCGTCCGCAACCACATTTGCCTTGCCTGGGTGATAGTGTACTTGAAGATTATAATCTTTAATCAACTCGAGCCATCTTCTCTGACGCATATTCAACTCGGGTTGGGTGAAGATGTATTTGAGGCTTTTATGATCGGTGTAGATATTGCAGACATTTCCCAGCAGATAATGCCGCCATACTTTCAAAGCATGAACAACTGCAGCCAGTTCTAAGTCATGCGTTGGATAATTCACCTCATGCTTCCGAAGTTGTCGAGAAGTGTATGCAATTACTCGGCCTTCCTGCATCAACACACCTCCCAAACCTATGCCTGAGGCATCACAATAAACATCAAATGGTTTCTCGATATCCGGTTGTGCCAAAACCGGAGCTGAGGTTAGGAGGGTTCGCAGTTGGTGAAAAGCCGCATCACACTCAGGAGTCCAGACAAACCTGGTGTCTTTTTGCAGCAACCGAGTCATGGGTTTGGCTATTTTGGAGAAATCCGGGATGAAGCGACGATAATAGCCAGCCAAACCAAGAAAACTTCGGACCTCGTGAACCGAGATAGGAGCCTTCCAGTTTAGTACTTCCTGTACCTTGGCGGGATCCACCATAATTCCTCCATCGGACAACACATGCCCAAGGAAAGGTACTTCACGAAGCCAGAATTCACACTTACTGAACTTTGCATATAGTTGATGTTCACGCAGTCTTGTGAGGACTATACGCAGATGTTCAGCGTGATCCTCCTCATTCACAGAATATACCAAGATGTCATCAATAAATACCACCACAAACTTGTCCAATTCAGGCATAAACACCGAATTCATCAAGTACATGAAGTGTGCGGGGGCATTTGTCAAGCCGAAGGACATAACAAGATACTCATAAGGACCGTATCTGGTAGAAAAGGCTGTCTTTGGAACATCTTCCGGGCGGATTTTAATTTGATGGTAGCCAGACCTTAGATCGATCTTGGAAAATACTTTAGCCTTGGACAACTGATCGAACAAGATGTCGATACGCGGTAGAGGATACTTATTCTTAACAGTGACCGCGTTCAGAGGTCTGTAGTCCACGCACATCCGCAAGGTTTGATCCTTCTTCTTTACAAAGATAGCAGGGCATCCCCACGGCGATGAGCTAGGACGAATCAACCCCTTCTTCAAAAGTTCATTCAATTGCACCTTCAGTTCAGCGAGTTCATTTGGAGGCATCCTATAGGGTCTCCTAGAGATGGGCGCCGTGCCAGGCAACAACTCAATTTTAAACTCCACATCCCGATCCGGAGGGAGTCCCGGCAATTCATCGGGAAAAACGTCCGGAAACTCATTTACTACTGGAATTTCGGCCAACGCCTTTGCTTGCACAGCATGAATTTCCCCTGACAATTCAACCTTTCTGGGAAGTTGTACTAGAAAACCCTTTTGATCTGTAGGATCTCTGAGCATAACTACCCGAGCGGATGTGTCAATGAGTACCCCATTCTGACTCATCCAATTCATGCCCAAGATAACATCTATGTCTAAACCAGGTAAAACCAATAGGGCAAGCGAATAACTTCGCCCTTCTATCTCAAACTTAAGGTTCCCCACTACTTTGTTTGTGGAAATATTCCCACTTGCAGCGCTAATACAATAACCCACACCTTCAACAGTATGCAACTTGTGTGCAAATTTAGATGCAAACTTAGGACTGATAAAGGAATGCGAAGCACCTGAATCAAAAAGTACCACTGCGGGGTGTTGGTCAACTAGAAACTTACCAGCGGTGACCACCTCACCAGATGGAATTTCCTCAATGCTGTTATAATGGGCGTGTCCCTGACGACTACCTTGGTTGACATTTTTCTTTGGGTACGGACAGTTCCTGGACCAATGGCCTGGCTTGTTACAGTTCCAGCAAGGCATGTTGCTAGGAGGAACACTGGAGCTGCCTTGGCCCGCATTACTCTTTGGCAGAGCCACTGTATATGCCTTACGAAACCCAGTTTTCATTGGCACCTTCTTTTGTGGAGGACGGAACTTAGCATTTGTGGCAGGAGGGCGAGGGGAAGACCTCGGTGTCGCTGAGGCCCTTGACTGAGAAGCACTTGCCTCAAGGGCCCTTTTACGGCTCTTAGAGGCAGAATAAATAGTATTGTTGTTCTCCTGGGTCAAAGCATCGCTGATGAAATCATTGAAAGTAGTACATTTGCTAGTGCCCATTGTTTTCATCAGTTTTGGGCCGAGGCCCCTTTTGAAGCTAGCAATCTTTTTGGCATCGGTATCCACAAACTCAGTGGCATACCTTGCCAGGTTGTTGAAGGACTGCAAGTATTCAGTCAGACTTTTGTTTCCTTGCGACAGCCTCATAAACTCTGTGTGCTTGATTGCCATAAGACCGGGAGGGATATAATTTCCTCGGAATGCCGCCTTAAACTGATTCCAAGCAATCGGGACATTGGCAGGCAGTGTGGAACGATAGTGGCTCCACCAAATTCCCGCCGGACCATGCAACTGATGGGAAGCATACTCAGTTTTCAGCTCATCAGTCAGGCGTAGCAGACGAAACTTTTGTTCAATGGTATTCAACCACTCGTCAGCCTGTAGTGGTTCTTCCGCTTCCTTAAAGAGCGGGGGCTTTGTATCCAGAAAGTCCTTGAAATCGCTGTACTGATTTGGCTCTGGGCCCTGGCGGCCAGGACGAGCCTCTCGGTTAGCCAGCTGGCGCATAGCATCCGCCAACATGCGCTGCCCTTCGACCACTGTCTGCATCAACTCGGCCGGAGTAGGTGGTGGCGGAGGGGGTGGCTGTTCCTCCTCCTCATTTCCACGACCCTGACGTAGATTGTACGACATCTGCAAAAATGCATAGCCAATGAGCACTAACGATGTGGGAAATTTGTAGATGAATTATTGCGAAATGTCAATCTGACTGTATGAATAGATTTCTCATAGTAATTAAGGCACAATAATTCATCACAACCGCACAATCCATTCTAGCGCATCATTTGACGAGATCATACTTGGTAATCCAACAAGATGCTCTTTGATAAAGGCTTACTCACAGGGAGCACAACGGTTACCGGACCGTTTGCGTTGCTATCTACGTGATTTTTGACCTTTTGCACGGTACTTGGATTCGATCTCAAGATTTTTAGTTGACTGTGAAAGGCTACTTCAAACTGACCACAAAGAGACTTCTCAATGAAGAGTTCCATGGTGGATCATGACTAGCCACCTCGATACCTGCGCGTGCCAAGCAGCATAGCCTTATGTCGCGCGCCATAGGAGGCCCTCGGTTTCGTCGCGGCACCGAAGGGTGCTAATCGTGACACCATCATCGAACGCAACATAATAATACATCAAGTTGTGATCGAAATTAACAGGTTCAAACTACATTCAGGAAACATACGGTTCAACCTTACATCCCAAAGTCAAGTTATTACAAGGCCTCACTCCTTCACAGGGAGGGCACAAAAGATGATCCTAACATTATAGGCACGTGATGACTACTCTAAGCATCATCCTCCGAGTCAGTGTCAAGGATCTCCCCGCCGTCCTCATCACTGACAGGCTCTAACTCCTCGTCTTCTTCTTCTTCTTGCTCTTCCTCTGGTGCTTCTGCAGGTGGGGCATCCTGTGGTCCATCAACCTCCACTTCATCATCATCCTCAGCCATGAAGATTCCCGAACCCATGTCCTCATCGGCGTTGTTGTTTTGAGGCAGCAGGGGATTAAGCTCGTTGTTTAGGCGGTGCACTTCTTCATGAAGATTATCATTGTATTCTTCAGCGTTCTCCAACTGTTGCTCGAGCTCAAACTGACGAGCTCTCAGAACATTCTCCTCGTGCCAGGCTTCATCCCTCTGTTCCATCACACGGACCAACATGCGTTGACAGTTGCGGTTTGCCACTGTCAACCTCTGGACTGCAAGCGTTTCTTGATCACGATCATGAATCACTTGTTCCAGTTGTTGCCGTGCTGCATTCCTGGCAGCAGTCACTTCAGCCAACTCTGCCCTCAGCCTTTCCACCTCAGTAGGCTCAGGGCGGGGCTCACGTGGAGCGAGCTGGTGACGCGGTGCCCTGCCCCCAGTGGACTTACGAGCGGTCCTCTTGGTACGTGCCATCTGTAGCAACAAGATAAGATACGGCTTAAAGTGAGGATCATTTAGGGGATACGAAATTTACTTTAGTCGGGAGTACAGAAATTTTTAAGGAGGGAGTAAATGATATGTATGATATAATTAAACATGATGCATGCACGTTCCGTACGTCCTCTCACCTTAGTAGAAACCTAAAGTTCTAACGCTAGGCGGTGGCATACATACGTTCTCTCATATAAGCGAAACTAGCGGTCTACTCGTTACGCTGTTAGTGTACCTGCAGAAAATTTCATTGCAGCCCAACAGTTTCCCAATATTAGCACACAAGAAAGCAGTACTTTAAATACTTTCCATATACACATCCCCAGATGTATATACTTCAGTATCAAAGCTACCCGATAATAATGTTCCCACAATTAAGTGCTTACATAATTACATGGTTTAAACACGTAAGTATGCAAGTCACCAAAACTACTCTCCCCTAGACCACCGGTTGGACGATCATGCTCTCACAACTCACACTTACCAGAGCGTCGAGGTAATTGATCCATACATTACCACCCAAGTGGATGGCATCCATACAATTTCACGCCGTATGGACGACGAAACAGAAACAAACAAGGCCCCCAAGTTAGTCTTTATAATAAGCCACCTAAGAGTCCTTATTTGGGCTAAGGGTTGTGATCACTGGCATACCTATAAAATAATTTTTAGAGTTTAACCCTTTTCGCAAACAAATACTTTTGTTTTTAATTACCCGTAAGATGTGTTTAATGTTGAATTATGCCCCGGTACCAGCTGTAACAGAACCGACCAAATTATAAGAGCACAAGTTCGAAAACAAGCACCGAAGCGCTCAAATTTCCAAACTTGAGCCCATATAATCCCGGTAGTCAATCGAAATCACGAAGGATTTCAAACCAAACTGCTTACAACCAGGATCGCATCATTCAACATACAACATCATACGTTACCTTTCACAAGTAGTGCTGAAATAAGTTTACATAAACGGAGTAGCAATTATTACAAACCAAGTTTGAAAGTAGCGGAAGCATAACACACACTAGTTAATTAAGTACTGCCAGTCTGGATGATCGACAACCCGCAAAAGCATGAGGAAAGTACATAAAGATGATCACGCCCTTGTGATCTAGTCATCATCACCCGCAGGGTGGAGACACGTCTTGCAGAATCCCTGATAAAGCATGTCATCTGCAACAGGAGGGAATAAACCCTGAGTACTGGAATGTACTCAGCTAGACTTACCCGTCGAAAACCAGAAATAAAGTGACACCAAGGATTATGCAAGGCTTACACAAGAGGCTAGCTGACATAACATTTTTGCATAAAGGCATAAGTAATTGAAACTCTTATAACCTGTACTAGCAGTTATTTTTAGCATTTACCTGTCATCTATCTTAGCACCTGTACTAAACATACACTTGATTATAATCAAACAACATGATCATTATATCCATAGCAGGTATATCATTATGGCAACATTGTATCATTCCCTTAACCACCAGTTCATTTAATGAGTTCTACGTTGCCGCTGCTCAAGTCAAGTGCTCACTAACCGGGAGCGACGGCGATTCGAATCGAATTCCTATCCAGCTGGAGGGGTATTTCTAACACTCACCGTGCAGACCCCTGCCAGGGTCGCACAGGCCACCGTTTCATATGATTCAGGAATCGCGGGTCCGAATAATGTCGCGACCCCAAGGGCGACACTCTGCCAGGTGATAGGGACTCTAACCCCCCCTTGGTCTCACGCCAATGTCCCCAAGCACATCCTTTCTCTCCTCCAAGAAGCAACCTACCATTCGATTCCCGGCCTGAACCACATTACTCGGCTTCGCGGTCGGAACGACTTATCCGGCCAACTAAGTGTTAGACTGTGTTCAACATGACTCAAGGACGTACAGCGAATCGGTCCTTAAACGACTCAGACGGGCATAGCTCCACACCCAAGACGTGAAGTGTCTTGCGGCTGTACTATCGAACTCCCGTCCGGTCTCGATTTCATTATTAAGCATGGTTCCATCACGATAGCCATAAGCCACTCGCGACTCCTTCCTACATCTCGCGGATGACCGGAAATCACCCGAATTCTACCGTACTAAGCAGGGCTAAGCATTGACACGTGCCTACACCTAATATAGGATTCAGTACAATATCTGGACAAGGACAGGTATAATGCAACAAGTGTTTTCATATAACTCCTACAACTTAATGCAGTAAACAATTAAAAGTACTCAAGATTAATTTATAAATCAGTAGGTTCAGCATGCACCGGGGCTTGCCTTTCAGAAAAGTTGAAGGCCGGTGGTCAGGGCACTCGGGTAGATCTTCTGACGGAGCTTCCCCGACGTTGGGTTCTTCTGCTAATTCCTCCGGTTGACTCAGCACCTCCTCCGGTATCGCTTGTTCGAATTCGAGGAGTGTCACCCCCTCCGGTACACCTATTGCATGAGTGCATAATAAATCCCATGAATGCATAATGAAAGATGCAATATGCTCGGAATGAAATGCATTACAACAATTTAACGCTCTACTCAAATCACTTCACAAGAGTAGGTGCAAATTTCCTTTCCGGTAGAGAAGTACTCACCTAATCTACTTAACCTAAGATAAAGCTGCTCATCCTCAGTTAAGGCCCTAACACCTAACAATCACAAAAGTAGCATGTCTTAGGATATTACATCACATCAATCAGCAAAACACCACAGTAAGCATTTTGGACAGCAGCTACTTGTTTTTATCACAACTGAAGATTTACAATTCCAAAAGATATGATCTAAGACAATCTGGAAAGCCTAAGAAATGCACTACAATTCATTTTCAGACCTCAACTCCAAACTCCTAAGTTTTCCCTATTAAACTTCACAAGTTCCAGAATCTGTCTTCTTCAACACAGAGAGTAGCAGATTTTAAACTGCCACTTTAAACAACAGTAACTCTCAAACTACTAAGCCAAATGCTTCCAAATTTTAACACAAGCTAGTTCATCAAGTTTACTCCAACTTTGGTATTTACAAGTTGTCCAGCAACCAATTTTTACCAAAGCCAAATTTAGAATTACTACTTAGCTGTCCAGAAAACCTAAAATTACAAAGGTTAAATATTTATTGATGTGGCAAACATTCTCTAAAACCAAACTAATGCTACTACAAGTTCACAAATGTCACAAAAACACCAGAAAGTAAGGTGTGCCCACCTATAATATTTATTTAAACCCATTTCTTATTTTACTTAATTAATTAGGTGGAATTTTAAACATATATGTAAACTGCTCCTAAAATTCTACAACAATTACAGGGGACTCTCTGACCCACAAAGAGACTACTGTAAAATTTTGAACTCAATTTATTCACAGGAACTCCCTACACAAAATTCCCAAGCCAAAAAGGCTGATTTTTGTATAAATAGGAAACCCTATTGAAAAGTGTCAAACAACAGATTTCATATTTTTCTTAGACACTTTAAGGTACCAAGACATTCTCCAAAAAATTATAAGAACATTGCACATGTAGAAAAATTACAAAAATTCATTTAAATATTGCCTAGAATAACAAGATAGCATAATAACTTGAAAAGTAATTAAGCACTGATGCCCAAATTTTTACCAGAGCTAGGGCTAGCATAGAGTAACCTACCCACCAAATTTCATGATTTCTGGAACACTACAGCTCAAGTTATAAATTTAACAAATTTGCATGCATTCCAAAACACATTTGGAAGATCTATTAAATTCTTCAGAAAACTAAACATCACATACCAGATTTATATTTTTCTAAAATACTCCACATCATGTAGATCCTAAAAAAATTTATCTCATAATTTTTGGGCAAGTAAAACCCTAGATCTTCATTTTTCCAAACCTTACTTAAAACTGTGACAAAAATCAAGAAATGAAATAAATCCAAAGTGACACTGGGCCGGCCCGGCTTGCTAGCGCGGCCCAGCCAGCGCGCGCGGCCTGTGTCGGCTTCCGCCCACGCGTGCGACTGCCAGGCGGGACCCGTGTGTCAGCGGCACAGGGCAGGGGAGGCGGACGGCGGTGGTCGGAGCTCGCCGCCGGTGGGTCGGCCGGCGAAACCGAGGGCACCAGCGCGATCTACGTGACGCGGGGAATCGATTGGTGCTAGTGGCACGACCTATGACCTAGAGGAGGTGGCACGTCGCCGGTGATGGCGGCACGGCAGGGCTCCGATGCGAGCTGCCGGCGACGGCAACCCATGGCTGGCTCAACCGAACACGGTGTGAGCTACCTGAGGTCGTCACGGTGCTAACACCGCAAAGAACAGGGACGGAATGATTCCTAGCTACCCCGGCCACGGCGGCCTCATCTCCGGCGAGGTCATGCCCATGGCGGAGACGGCGAAAATGGTCACTGTGACCTTACCAAAGCACGAATGGCGCAGCTGGGAGGTGGAGAAGGTAGAGGAGAACACGGCGAAGCTATGGTGAAGACGGAGTTCGCGTTTTTTTTTGCGGTGGTTCGTGAGCTCGCGATGGCGAAGCTTGCTCGGCAGCAATGGCGGGCACTAAGATCGGTCGCTGCTTGCGGTGGAGGCGATGGAAATGAATTTCTTGGCTACGAACCATTCGGGTAGGCGCGGGTGAGTGTGCACGTCGTGGCCGGCCTTGCCAGGGCGTCCGCGACGCGTGGCAGCGCGATCAGGCGGCCGGCGACGGGTGTCACCACGCGTCGGCTGTTTTCTGAATCGAGGACACTGTCGATGTCTGAACGTTTCGTTTCAGAGCTCAAAGGTATCGACTGACAGGGCAAGTTCAACACCGATTATCTCCCAAACCAGTTCGAATTAGTCGAAAATGATTACACCAATTTTGTAGAGCTACATGAGGTCTACAAGTTTGTCAATTGGAGTTTGGGCTGGTTCGGCCTAGATTTGAAACTACAAGGCTCCAAAGTGGGTCACCTGAAAACTGAAACTTAGTTTCAGTCACTATGTCGACTAAAACCCTAACTTCAAGACATTATATCTCCTAAACTATTGAGAACCAGGTGATGGTGATATTGACAATGTTGTAGAGCTATGTGTGGACAACAACTTTGTCAATTGGCTCAAAGGCTGGTTTGGCCTGGTTTGTGAGTTACAAGTTGCTAAAGTGAGGTACAGTGAAACTGAAAAGTCCAATTTCCAGACTTAGAATTTTTCTAAGTGTTGATCACCACTCAAGCTGACTTGTGGGCCATTTTTGAGCATGCTCTGGTCATTTTCATGAGATGGCCATATTAGAACTTTTGTTCCTCATGAAATTCTCTACAACTTTACTTAAGGGTGCTCTTCCATGCAAGGTCTCTAAATTAGACTTTTTAATTGGTCAAACTAGAGCCTTCTAGGGTCAAATGGTGGTCAAACTTTTCTTGGAGGGCAATTTTGTAATTTTGGTCAACATGAACCTTGTTCCAAATGTTACCCTAAGTATAACTAAGGTGTTGTAGGTCATGATTGGCTACCTTACCTTTTTGTTACACCAACTAGCAAATACTTCATGAAATAAATCAAACAAACCCTAGAATAATCACATGTGTTGCATCACATAAAATAACAACATGAATGATGCATGCTTATGCTTATGCAATGCAATTATGGAGCTAAACACTTGAGGTGTTACACATAAGCCTTTGAAGAGCCAGCAAACCGACTCTCTACCTTCTTGAGATACTCAGTGGCGGTGGTACATTCTAGGATTGAACCCTTTATTGGATCCTCAATGGAGCCCTTAATCACCATCAAACACTTATGGTTTGAACTATCCCACTTCGCACGATCAAGGTTGTACGTCATTCTCACTGATGCATGGTCACACTACTGAGCAGCGAAAGCTGCATCAGTCTCATTTTCTACTCTCACCGGGTCCTCGGGCTTAGTGGGACACGGAGAGATAAGTGCTAGATCATTGTCTGACAGCGCAAGTGCTATCTCAAGCTTCTCTCGCCATATGTTGTAGTTGTTTCCGTTGAGAGGCAAAATAGACGAGATAAAGATCATTGGGTTGTATGCTGAAAACAACATCAGAAAAAGTGAGAAACATTTGACATAATAATTGCATGCCATAATATAATGTTGGTCAAAATTAAAACATACAATGTGCTTCTACATTAACTCTACGTCCCCATTGGGTAGAAATAGAACGAATGCTTAAAACTCAAAAATAAAATTTATAATATTGCTATCATCAACTTTGGTCAGAAAAATAGCAATATCATAAATACAATATTCTTCTACATTAATTCTACATCATTGTTGGACAGAAAAGAACTAATGCATAAGACTCATAAATAAACTTACAGTATTGTTATCATCAATGTTGGTCAGAAAAATAACAATACCATAATTTAACTTAAACAAATATGACTACTCCTCTAATTAAAAATTCCAGTTGGTTCCAATTTAATTAGAGGATGAACAAATTCATAGTAGCGGAAACATGAAAAACATGAAAAACTTGAAAAAAGATAATTCTTGATCAAAAGCATCTTAGTGTACTCATCTACTCTCTAAACAAATTATGTCGTTGGTTCAAATTTGAGCAGAGATTGAAAACTAAGCCAAAATCATCAAAATAGCATCTGAAAAGAATAAAACAAATTTAAAAACTATACTATTCATTTGGCCCAAAACGTCTTTTGGCCTAACTTAGAGCACCGCAGGCTAGCCAGGTTGCAACCTAGGCCTAGGCCGCACAAGCCGCTACGGGGCACTTCTCCCCGCAGTCCTAGCTTATTCGCGAGCCGATCTAGGCTATCGATCAACATCGGACAGCTGCCCTTCATTTTCGGCTGAACAAAAACCAGAGAGGCAGCCAATTCCAAACCCTAGCTCATTTCATTTTCCCCACCCCTTTCTTTTCGTAGCACCACAAGCAGCCGCGGTTGCCGTTGGCGCTAGTGAGGGAATGGCGCCATCAGAGCTTGTCCTGGTCGGCTCCCCCTCCTCTTTCCTTTCTCTTCCCTTTCCCCTTTTCACTCTCTCGCATGCGGCACCCGAAGACGATGGAGTAGCAGCGGCGACCGCACATGGTGGCCAGAGGAAGGTGCAGTGCCACCGCATGCCCCCTCATCGGTGCGCGCGCTCCCCCATAGGGTAAGCACACCGCCGTCGAGTAGTTGTGTGGCGGGGCTCTTAGCTTCCCGAGCTCACGTGCCAACGGGCAGTGTGAAACGACGACTCGGGTGGTCTGCCCCCGCCATCAAGGCGACGACCGATAGTGGTGATGGTGGCAGGGGCCCTAGGTAGGTCCTCCCCTCTCCATCCTTTCTATCTTAGGGTTAGGGTTAGGGTTTCTGCAGACTTGAAACTCGTTTCATCTCCTTCTTTATTCTTCTGCCCTGATCTAGATCTACACAATAGGGTTAGGCTAACTGATACCATTGTTAGTTCTTTAGGATCACCTAGGTGTAGACTAGAGGGTATAAACTTAGGAAACACGTTATTCATCCTATGACTTGAACGACAGATAGAGAGAGGGGAGCAGAGGTATAGACCATCGGGCTTGGTGGAGGAGGAAGCCATGGCAACGGTGGTGAGGTAGCCTTGGTTGGCGGCGCACGGTGTCAGTGAAGACGGGTGGTGGTGAAGGAGTAGCAGTGGAGTCTAGTAGTGGCGTGGACGTTGAGCACAGTGCAGAGGCGGCGGTGAAGCTTCTTGTCGTTGCAGTGCCCCCTCTCGATCGGTCTAGGGTATATAGGTGGTGTATGTGGCGGCGATAAACCTCGTACCTAGTGCCCTAGCCCCTACCTCCTTTTATATGGTGTTGTGCAATGGGGGCCCACCAACCATGTACGGTTGGGTGCCTCGGATCAGGGCGTGGCATCAAGGTCTGACTCGATCATTAGATGGAGTTAGAGGAGATCAACCTAATAGGAGGAGCTTCAGGTAGCACAGTCCTAATTTTTGATAATCTGAAAGGTTGGACCTCAGTCCTGGGCTCATGCAAAGCCCCACTTTGGCTTGGGCGGCAAGAGGAGGTCCTACTTTGGCTGTGAGCACAAGGCGGAGGATTCAAAGAAGGCCATGATGCTAGATTTGCATAGCCGGCTATGAAACCTACGCGTTGTCGTTCTTTCTTTCGCTCACTACTACTTTGCTCTTTTTGCTCACTCACTACTCTTTCGCTCGGTTGTGAAAAAGATTCGGACCGAAACAGTGGGTGCCAGTGTCGGTTTGTGACCAAACCAACTTAGCCGAAGGGAGAGAAGGGAGGAGAGAGCAACGTAAATCACTAGCTTCTAGCCCCTCTCTACCTCCCCCTCTTTCCCCTTTTATAGGGGAGGTGGGAGAGAGGAAGTTCTATTTATGCCCCTTGGTAGGGTTTGTGTTTACACAAATGCACTAAGGGCTACAAATAGATCCATGGAGTGGGTTTGTATTTAAAAAATACCATTAAAGTCTACAAAGAGTCCCCAAACATTATTTTGTAATCCCTAGGCCATGTAATTAGGCCCAAAACATGATAGCGGGGTTCACCAACATATAATACACCCCCAACATAGGGGGTTAGCTTGGTGCTAATCCTGAGGTTGCCTTGTCCTTGGTGGAGCCTTCCCCTCGTCGGAGAGGAGAAAGATAATGGGTACATTGGAGGAGCTCTCAATGCCCATCCCCCCGGGTTGCTCTGCTCTTGGTGCTGAGCACGAGCGGATCGATGAGGAATGGAATGATTTGTCTAGGATCGTCCTCCCCTCTAGGATCTAATCTTATCTCTTATATATCAAGATAGGTTAGGTACATGGCTGTTTGGAAGTTGAGCTTATGGTCTACATGCACCTGAGTCCAAGAGGGTCTTGCAGTAGCGCTCTTTGGACCGTGGCGATGTCGTGGAGCCAAAGAAGCCCTAGGCGTCATCCGGCTAGCCTATTCTGACACGCTAAGTGTCAACCTATATCGGCTTGGATCGGCCTCCCCTAGGCATGCCTTCTGTAGTCTTCTTGGTGGCGAGGGAGGTCGGCTTGAGGGGCTAACATGTGAGCCTGGAAGCCCCTGAGCCCCTAGAGGCTGAGGAGGAGCTTGTCTTCTTGTGTCATGCCCCGTGCGTGACCCTATCAGGGGAGCGGCCGGCGGAGCCACGCCCAAGGTGGAGCGTCAGGGAGCCCCTGAGCCTTGATGGCCCAGGGCGTGTCTTCTTATGCCCGAGCCTTGGCTGGCGTCATAGGCCGGCAGGAGCCAAAGGCTGGGCTTGGGCTTCTCATCGATCGAAAGGCTAGGGCTCGGGCGAGCCCCTGAGCCCTGGGTAGAGGGCGTGGCGTGCTTAGGCTCGGCTGGGTTTCTTGGTCTGAGGGTGCGTGCGAGTGTGCCCGATGGGTATAGCCCCCGAGCCCATAGGCGATCTTGGAGGAATTGGTCGGGGGTTGCTATTGGTATAAATTAAATGCACATAAGAAAATATGGTATCCGCAAGCGCAGAGATAAAACTACCATTGTAGCACTTCACCAAGATTATTCTGGTTTTAATATCGAACCCAAAGAAACAGTAGGTGAGGATAACTAAGTCTATAAACTTAACCCAACTTCACAACCAAGGTCAGAAAATGGGGAGTATAAAGGAGACTACTAAGGACTGTCTAGTCTCAATCTCGATAAACTTTGCCTTCTATCATTCTATCATGAGCGATGTCTCATAAAGAACAAAATCAGAGTTTCTTCCCTACAAGCACCATTTGGCCTATCAAGTCCTATTAATGGGAGCTAGACTACTAGGACTCAACAAAGCTATAAAAGGCACCTTTGCGATCTACCACTTATCCAAAAAATAGGAGGCATTCACAAGTAACCCTAGTCTAAGCACCATGCTTACACTGCAAATATTACTTCAATCAAGGAGCTACCAAGATCAAAGCACTCAAAAAATAGTTACAAACTTGAAGAACAATATAAACAAATTGCTTACTTGAATCAGAAGTCAGTTACCAGAGAATCTCAGAAGCAAGCTCCAGAAGAACTTGATCCCATAGAGTACAATCCATAGAGAAGCACCGACAGGCCGGAACTCCTTCAAAACTTTCTCTCTCACTTTATATCTCTATCTCTAATACAAGACTAAATCCCATGGAGGACTAATCTTCTCTTGATTGCTGGCCTAGATCCTGGTGGGGATAGGAATTAGGGTTTCTGGCTCTTCAGCTATCAGGATCTGACTTGGCTTCAGGGAGGGGGTGTAGCCCTGTATTTATAGCCTTGGGAGTTGAATACGAGCCCTTAGATCAAACCAACTTGAGGTACTGTGGAGATGCATCCTAGGAGACGGTGGAGGAAGACTCTGGAAGCTCATGGGCATTTCTCACCATGGCAGGCCGGGCGGCCTGGGGGTGGGGTTGGCTGGCCCCACCTGGCAGGGTCTGATGCCCTGCCTTGACATGGTGTCCTCTAGAACATTCCTGCGTAGTAGCCATGAAATTATGCCGAGATTTACATCTTTCTTTTTATTCCTGTAGCTTCAAAGTCCATATTCCATCGCTTGATAGCCCAGTGAGCCTTGAACTCTAGCTCAACAGGTAGATGGAAAGTCTTTCCATATACTAACTGATATGGTGACATATCCAATGGTGTCTTGTAGGCCGTACGATAGGCCCAAAGTGCCTCGGGTAGTCGATCTTTCCATGCACTTCCAATCTCATCAACCATCTTCTCTAGAATATTCTTGATTTGCTTATTCGACGTCTCTTCCTAGCCACTTGTCTGAGGGTGATATGGAATAGCAACATTGTGACAAATCCCATGATTCCTCAGATATGCATGAAACTTCCTATTAGTGAAATGAGTTCTTCCATCACTGATCACCATCCTTGGGACTCCAAATCTTGGAAATATTATTTCATGAAACATCTTCTTGGAGTTCCTTGCATCGGCATTTCTGCATGGCATGGCTTCAACCCACTTGGAGACATAATCGACAACCACCAAGATGTATTCACAGTTCTTTGACTTTAGAAATGGTCCCGTAAAGATTTTGATATTGAACTTGACATCTGCTAACCTAGTTTACCACTAGTTTTTGTGGGATTATACTTGCCCTATTGAAATGTGGAATAAATAGGGCAATACCAGCAGTTCGACCTCCTAGCACATTTCCACAAGAAAAAAAATCATCACGAGCCCAGGGTGCTTGATCATTCATGAACAATCAACACCTCCACCTTGCCATTTCATAGAAAGGTATACTAATCATGTGCAGATAAAGAGAAGGTTGCCATCAAGAGAAAACAAGACCATCATATGTGACGGAACAACTGCATTGCATCACTCACAATTCAATCACAAATTGTGAGCGATGAATCGATCAAGGTATGAGAGAACCAACCCAAAAGCATTTTATCTTTCCAAATTTTATTTTCACCACTGCATATTTGCTTGATTCATCAAATATCTAGTGCTTTATTCAGGTGGCTCCTAGACTAAGATGTATTCGGGTGCCATGCCTAGTCTAGGTAGATGACAATTTTTTTTGTTATCTATCTATTCGGTGCTCTTAGTCTAGCTTTGTAGTAGATGGATGTTAAACATGACAATCAGATTCATATGTTGGCTTTGCTAGTTGGTATGATATCGTCAGATGGTCCGCACTACGAGAAAAGGCTAAAGCCTAGATTCTCATGCATATCACTCGTTTAATTTCCTTGTTTTCAAAACATGGCATGTTTGCTTAATCACATTCATCCACCCCATTTGCATTGCTTGCATATAAAAAAATGGTTCTCTATTTTATCATTCAAAGTTCATACATCTATTTATATCATGGAGTCACGGTTGTGCAAGAATTGGGTACAAGGCAAGAAAGAAAAGAAATGAGAAAGGTGACTGGAATGAACATGCCAAAATCCCAAGCTGGTGTTGTCATGCAACAATATTAGTTGGGTTACACCACCAATATATTATGTGTAAAGGATCTTACAATAATGGGACTCATAACTTAAGAAACTATGGCCTCAATATCACCATGGTTCCAATTCATACAAACTCAAGGACAAGTTCATTTTTCAACAGAGGGAGGATGATAAGGCCATGGGAAGCATGTAGAATTACTCCTATATTTCGTGACTTGCTGGTATTAATATTTAGGCCAGTCTTAATGGTGGGTTTCATGTTCTAGTTTCCAAGACTCAATGTGTTGGACAGTGTAGATGAGTTTCATCCTCATGAAACTCATTTCATCCAATGAAAGTTTTATCATCTCTCTTCATTTATTCCATTACATATCAGCTTATTTAATGACATGGAACTCTTATGAAACTTTCATTGAGACTGGCCTTATGGTTTCAACATTCATTTGCTATATCATGGGAAAGGTATATGAGTCTATTTTCCAATGCAACAAATGGTGCATCTTTTGGACTTTCGAGCTAAGAGGTATGGCTATTTTAGTGGAGGCCACACAGGCTGTTGGTGGTTGTGTGAGAATGAAAGAAGACTCTTAACTTTCTCCACCAAGATGATCTATATTGTTACACTATACACATATGTTATATAATATTATAGCCCATATGTTGTAAATCATTGCAAAGCATGTCATGTCATTTAATTCAATGCATTGTACTCATCTCGCGTCATGCATTCAATAGCTGACAAGGTCTCCGAGGAGGCCCAAACACTCGACGTGACTGACGAGCCACCGACCTAACCATCACAAGGAAGGCACCTAAGCATTTCTAATTTTTTGTAGATTGCATAAATGTGCCTAAAGCACTAGTGAGAGGGAGGTCTGGCCTTAGTCGCAAAGGAACCCCATGCAAGGCTGAGGACCTGGAAGCAATCGCCATCTACTCTTGATCTATACTCATTCAAATGGCATTTAAAGCATGAAAACCTCAAATTTCTCTATTTCTAAACCATGAAATGAGCTATATATACTCTAGCAATGAAAGGTAGATTCTAGTTTTGATGAACTACTATAAGCTTTCTTCATCTACATACACAAACTATCAAGTGAGTTTGAGCTCAAATGGCATATAAATAAAAAATCCACCATTATCCACAATCTAAAAAACCACAAATTTCTCTATTTCTAAACCACAAAATGAGCCATACTAGCATTAAAACAGGAGAGGACGAAGGTGCTAACCTTTAGAACCCAAGAATAGACGACGGAGGAAGTCTTCACAAATCCCGCAAGCACGAACTCCTTCCACAAGTAAGAATAGAGCCCAAGCAGGGAGCAAGCTTGAAATGGCTCAGGCTGTCCCGGTTGGTAGCCCCAACCGGAAACAGAGGTCATCTTCTAGTCCCGGTTGGAGCAACAAACTGAGATCGAAGGTTTAGTCCTAGTTGGTGACTCCAACTGGGACTAGAAGGTGACTATATTAGTCCTGGTTGGAGCCACCAACCGGGACTAGAGGTCCCCTCCTACAAAAGCCTGTGCTAGCCTGCGATGTTAGCCGCTGGGCATGGAACTTTAGTCCCGTTTCATGGCTTCAACCAGGACTAATGCTCCCTTCAGTCCCAGGCACAAATCCAGCCAAGACTAAAGCCAAAAACCAAAAGCTTGTTCTCTACTAGTGAAGGTTAAGTATATGCATTGCTATGTTACCATATGGATAGTATGCCTATATCTACCTATTTGAGCTCCCATTCCTTGAATGTTACCGCACCACTGAAACATCAATTGTTTACTCTTGTTCCTCAAATAATTCATGCTTAGTTTGCTTAGACGGTAGAAGTCGAGAAGTTGTTGGGTTCCTCATCACCCCACGCATTATAGAGCAATGTTTGTCCACTAAGCAACATATATGGAGTTATGATCTAAAACTTGACCATGATGAGAACGAATGTTAATGGTTAGTGAGGGGTGGGACCATGGCAAAATGGATAATGCCTTGAATGGTATAGCTCGCTAACCGGTTAAGGACCGTGTATCCATGGTAGCAAGGCATGAACATACTTGTACAAACCACTTGTCATACATGGGTGTGGCAATCCAAGTACTTATTTGTGACTGGTTTTCCTGTGGATTCAGCGCGAGGGTGACGCAAGGTAGCTGAGATGTTAGTACCTTGGTGCCCTTCAAACCGTTTGTGGGCATCTTTGGCCAAACTTCAAAAGGGTTGAACATCGAGGTATCCTTTATGTATCAAAGGTTCGTATGAGTGATATCCCTTGTCTTTGGTAGGGTTAATGTGTACCAGTCTACAGCGTTTCTCTTATTGAATGCCATAAGTTCTGTGCTTCTAGATACAGACTAGGGTTGGAACAAGGACATGTGGAAGATTGAGATCCATTTGCAAGTTTCTTATATTTACTTTAAACCATGCTATGCTTGTCAAAGCTTGATAAGAGGGCCGTAGATGTAAGTCTACATATGCTCTGGTACCCGTTGTGCGGGTCCGCCATGTCAATTTACCTAAACCAAGTGCCATCCACTTGGCCAACCCGTTTTAGACTAAACCTACACGGAGGACCCCCATGAAAGTGCCATATTTGGTATTCCTTTGTAGCTTTTTGTAGCACTTGGAGGCTTCTACTAAATGTATCAGACCATATTTGGTACAAATAGAGGAAAAACCGATCAGAGTAAGTTGGTCTGACAAGTTTATATATTTAAGTATAAACGGGGCTGTGAAAAATTGGCTATAAAAAGCCATAGAAATACGTGATATTTGGTTTTTAGTTTCAGCTTATTTTATATTTTTGTTCATAAGAAGATTATAAGATGTAACTAAATACTCCCTCTCTCCTGTAATAAGTGAATTCTAGGAATTTTAAGACAAATTAAGAGAGAACATAAAAGACATATATATCCTCATTTTATTTCCTAATCAGCTGCTATCATCAATGTGATTAATGGTGATTGGTTGATAAATGGAAAATGTTTAATGTAAAATTGGTTTTTGTCCTCTAGAATGCATTATATTTAAGGACAAATTTTGAATGCTGCAATGCACTTGGAGGGAGCAGCCGCGTAAACTGATGTTGATTACACATGTCATGCTGTTTCCAGAGGAATCAACTACTTACGAGTCTATATTGGCCCTATTTAGTATAGTCTTAAGAAAAAAATCCCTAAAAAGTTAAACAAACAAAAGAGAAGTACTGTTAAAAAGTTGTTCTGGTAAAACTTATGCATTTTAGTACCAATGAGGGTTACGTGGAAAAATGTAACAAGAAAAGCTAATAAAAGTGTCCTAAGAAGTTGTACAAATGAAAGAAAAGTAGTGTCAAAAATAAGTTGTTCTGATAAAACCTTATGTACCTATAAAGCAAAACCCCACTAGCCTATTTTTCTCAATCCACAGCCCTCCACGTCATCGTTCCCTCCTGGCCCACGCATCCACCATCTCAATTAGTAGTCCTTTTGATTTCATCGACTAGCTAAATCTCTGCCGTTCATACTAGACCCTGTTTTGATCCCACTACCCTTCCACTATGCACTTATGTGGATGCAGTTATGCTACGATGTACATTGATCCCACTACTCTTCCACTATGCACTAATACGTACATACTCCTAACATTCTGTCATGTGACTTCCTCCCTTCCTCTTCAAACATCAATGTTCCACTCTGCATTTGTTTCAGCTGACTTTCTCTCTTCCTCATCTAAAGTTGACTACTAATAATCAAGCTATATGTAGACGACGCAATGGACGAGAGCCACGAGTAGTACACAGTGAGGCACCAGATGAGATGTTCTCCGAGCATTCTCTGATCCTCTTCCTCTGACAGCAGCACATCTCGGCATCTATATATATGGCCACATTCTGCAGGTTAAATTGACGAGGTTTGTCGAAGATTACATGTGCTCTTGCTCCTCCATGTAACATGTGTAGATCTTTATTAATGTGCATGTTGATAATTATGAAGCTGTGCGGGGGAGCACCTAGAGGCTAGCAGAGTTCAAGATGGTTGCATGTACTGACTCTGATTTCCTGGCCGCCTATCTTTTTCTTCTGATTACCTTGCTTTTGTGAACCTAGGATTGATATTCTATGGAGCACTTGCTGGCCGCTTGGATAGTTTTTCATGCTAGAAGTATGTTTGTCATATAAACTATGATTGGCAATTAAGCAATAGTCTTTATTGTATTTTTATTCCCATATAAAAACCAGCTAGCAAATACTTAAAAAATTTCCGCAGCAATGCGCGGGGAATCACCTAGTTTTTAGTACAAACGAGGACTACGTGGAAAAATATAAAAAAACTTTAAAAGTGTCCCACTTATATAGTTACTAGCAAAATATGCCCGTGTGTTGCAACGGGATATGTACCATATGATATAAGGCCATGGCACTCGAAGATTTATTTTGCTCCATCTCTATATGTGTGCAGCCATCGTACTACCACCACATCTGTTACTTTATTTTAGTTTAAAGAACTATTAAAGATATAAATTCTTTTAAACTTGTTCGTGCGTTGCTACGGATGAGTACCAAATTATACGATTCGATATGTATATTTTATGTCATTTTTTATAATTGAATGTATATAAAAGGTTTATGGTTGTTTTGGATGAACAATATCGTGCTATGACCATCAGAACAAAGATTATAGTACAATATGTATATATGTATCTTAACTACTACTTAGTACAAATCGGTTAAGTGAAATTAATTTAGACTTGTATCCTAGCAGCTATTAATTTAAGCTTACTTAGAATCTAAATATAGTTTTGAAACCACTTTTATTGTTTTTTTACTTGAAAACCACCTTTTATCGTAAAAGATCAGTTTTATAGGTGTGAGATCACTCCATAAAGAAATAAGCCACCAGATGAAAAAACTCACCTCACAGATGAGGTTTGTTTTTGTTTGTTTGTTTTGATGAATCAAGAGGAGATGAGGAGAGATAGATTGCACCCGTTAACTAACACCGTTATCAATAGGTAGCGGACCCCACCTAGTATCTTATCTTCTCCCGAACCGCACTCGCCTCCGACGGAGAACTCGCTGCCGCCTGCCCCGTGCCCCACTCCCGGTGCTGCTGCTCATCCTCCCCGGCCTCCCCAAGCCGAGCTGCGACTTCCTCGCCTGTGCGTCGCCGAGCCACCGCTAGCGCACACCTCCCCAAGCCACGTCCATGGAGGTCGCCAGTGCTGCATCCATGGAGGTCGCCTCCCTCAGCCATGGCGGTGCATACAGGTAGGTGCACACGTCGCTTCTCTCGACTTCCCATTGCTTGCTCCGGCAAGAAGGCAATCTGCCGGGCGCGGCATGGCACACAACCGCAAGACAATCCTCCTCGATGAGGGGTGGCCACATATGATGGCCGGCTTCGAAAAGCTCAAGCTCATCCTCGCCGGTGAACCCAGCGTCGCCTTCGCTTCCGACGAGTACATGCAGCTCTACACGTACGTCGCATGCTGCATTGGTTCTATCTCTGCGCTGCTCCTTCCGATCTCATCGGCTTCTCTGTTGCTTGATTTGATTTTGATGTTTGCCGGCAGTACAATATACAATATGTGCACGCAGAAGCCTGCGAATGATTACTCGCAGCAGCTCTACGAAAGGTACAAGGAGCTTTTGGACGGCTACATCACTGTCACCGTACGTTCCCTCTACTTTTTAGTCTCAATTTCACTTTTTTTTGGGAATTGTTTATTTATTTTCTTTGCGTGCATTCAGATTATATCTCTTAGCAGATCTGTTATTATATATATAAATAAAATTATGGACGGCTAGTTGGTTTTTCTGTATGTATGCTCGAGTTTATCATCCAAGTAGTTGTGTTTTTAATTAAAATGTATTCTTATGCATATTTAGTGGTTATATATGAAATTCAGATCGGTCTTCTAGTTCTGTATTTTTTTGCTAAAAAAAGTTGATATTGCAAGCCAAGATTAGTCATGTGTATCGTGTCGTCTTATAGATTAATTGTTCCCGTCGTCTATGGTTGATGAGTTGTTTTATCTTGATAAGCTTGATTGTTTGCTCATGTGAAACCTTCTTTGTGGCATTGATTAATTTTTTTTTCTTTTGTGATCGAGCATGTAGGTGCTGCCGTCCCTGCAGGACAAGCACGGTGAGTTCCTGCTGAAGGAACTGGTGTTCAGGTGGAAAAACCATAAGCTAATGGTCAGGTGGCTCAGCAGGTTTTTCTACTACCTTGACCGCTACTTTATTACACGGAGGTCACTCATGCCCCTTAAAAAAGTTGGTTGGGATTCCTTCAAAACTCGGGTAGGGTCTTTGTTCCCATTTGATGGTTTTTATTTGTGTACTAAGTCTGAACAAGCTTGTTAGTTGCTTTCATGAGTTTGAATTCATGCCTTTCTGACAGGTTTTTGACAACCATAAAGCAACAGTGACATCAATTCTGATTGCCATGGTTAGTCTTGCAATTTTCTGCTTCTTGTTTCACATTTTATAGAGGTGGCTTGATAACAATATTTCTTTGTTGTGGAATTCCTTGATTTGACAGGTTGACGAGGATAGGGAGGGACAGATTATAGATCGTACTCTTGTCAAGAATGTTCTTGACATCTATATTGAACTTGATTCTGATTCTGGGTCAAAACTTTACAACGAGGACTTCGAAGATGCCTTTCTGAAGGCTACAATAGATTACTATTCTAAGAAGGCCCAAGCCTGGATTGTGGAGGACACTTGCCCTGAATACATGGTTAAGGTAATTGAGGTGCTCTTGAAAATTCCGTTTCATAGTGTAAGGACACATGCTGATTAGTCTTCCATTACATAGGCAGAGGAGTGTTTACAAAAAGAGAAGCAACGAGTTGCACAATATTTGCATGCTAATACTGAACCGAGGTTGATGGAGGTTTGTATCAGGCTATACATTTTATTTATCCCACTTTTGATTATTATTATTATTATTATTATTATTATTATTATTATTATTATTATTATTATTATTATTATTATTATTATTATTATTATTATTATTATTACTACTACTACATGAATGGTGTTTATAAACCAAGATTGAGCACAGTAACTTTCTTTGGAACTGAAATTATTAGACTGTTGTAACAAAAAATACTTACAGGATGTGCAAGGAGAATTGCTAGCTAGGCATATAGAGCAAATTCTGAGGAAACAAAACTCTGGATGCAAAGTGTTGCTTTGTGATGAAAAGGTTTGATAGATAGAATCACATGCCTATATATGCCAGGAGTTGATGGGGGTTATAATCTTACTGAAATTTTTATGATATGTTTGTTACTGCAGGTTGAAGATCTTTCAAGGATGTTTAGTCTCTTCTCTAGGATTAATGGTGGCCTGACTCCAGTATCTAAAATATTCCAGGAGGTATTTCCCAACTCATTATGCATTTATGTCTGCATTGCACTTTTAAACAGGTTCCATTTTCTTAGTACAAGTCTGCTTCTTTACAGCATGTCAATGAAGTAGGCATGTCTTTGTTGAAACAAGCAATAGATGCTGCTACCAGCAAAAAGGTAATTCATATATTTTCAGATATTGCCTACTTTTTTTCTTCTCCATTTGTATCAATTGTAACTTTACATTGAATGCACATATTCGAAATTCTTTGGATGTTTTTTCCTGCAATTTTGCTATGTGGAAACCAGTTTCTTATTATTTGTGCACCCATGCTAATAGTTGTAGTGACTTTCTCTACTTTTGAACTCTTTTTCTTTAATCGACCATTTATAGTCCAAATGTGAAAAATCATGAACAGATATTCCAGATGGATTTCATGATGCGAAAACAATTTGGAGTCGCGCATAAAATTATTACCATAAAATTAATATTAAAGGAAAAATTGGCTACAAAATATGGTAAGTGATGTTGTGTGGCCAGCAGACATAAAAAGACAATTGGCTGCCTGGTACACTATTGATTTGTTAATTTGCTAAAAAACACTGCCATTTTTAGACAAGTGGAGAGAGAATAATCTTGTCTTTTGCTAATATTAAATACTATAGTCAGTTTAAATTTTATCTATTTGTAAGATAATTCTTTTGGAAGGAGTTTAATGTATTTTCTCTCTTCTCAAATGATAGATAGATGTATTAATCAGTAGTTATTAAGCTGCTTTAGTGTGCTTTCTAGTTGAAGTAATTTTTAATCCTAGTACCTACTTAAATGTGGACTTATTCATTTTGTTTTTTCCTAACTGCTTTCAAAAATCTATTCTAACGAATCGAACGTTCTTCTATTTTTTTATTTGACTCTGCATATCTGCAGAATGAGAAGAAAGATGTAGTGAGTACGCTGGAACTGGTATGGATCTTGCATACTTCTATGTGCTGGAGGCCTTTTTTTGTTGGTTCTAATTGCCAGCTTATTACAGGACTATGTGCGGAAAATCTTAGATCTGCACGACAAATACATGGCATATGTCATCAACTGTTTCCAAAACCATACACTATTTCACAAGGTTTGCTGGCTCAGATATTTCTTTCGTCAGTGGACCTGAGCTAGTTTTATCTCCCTCACTTGCTATACTATACTGTTTCAGGCACTTAAGGAGGCCTTTGAAGTTGTTTGCAATAAAACTATTGCTGGTTGCTGTAGTGCTGAATTGTTCGCAGCATACTGTGACAGTATTCTTAAAAAAGGTGGATGTGAAAAACTTGGTGACGAAGCAATTGAAGAGAACCTTGATAAGGCATGGTTACTGCATCACTATTTGAATCCACAGCAGTTACACTCTTGTTTTCTTAACTTTTAAACTAATTATTGTCAGGTTGTGAAGCTGCTCATATTCATCAGCGATAAGGACCTCTTTGTTGAGTTTCATAGGTTTGTGTGGTATCAGCTCTGATTTTAAAATTTTATCGATGGTATCACATAGTCGAAGCTTGACATCTACCATTTTCCCCTCTGAAAATGTACTGCAGGAAAAAGCTAGGAATGAGATTGATCTTTGATAGGAGTGGCAATAGTGATCAAGAGCGAAGCTTGCTGTCCAAGCTAAAGCAGTATTTTGGAGCGCAGTTTACTTCAAAAATGGAGGGCATGATCAATGATGTCACAGTTGCAAAAGATAAGCACACAGACTTAGAAAATTACATAAGAGCGAACCCAGAATTAAATCCTAGAGTAGACCTGAGTGTTCAGGTTTTGACAACAGGATACTGGCCAACTTACAAAAGCACTGATATAAACCTTCCTTCAGAGATGGTATGTATATCCATTGCTTCTGCACCCTGCATTGCACTGCTGACTAATCCATCCATTCTATATTATAAGTCATTTTTGGCTTTAATCGTAAGTCAAACTTCTATAGCTTTGACTATGTTAATAGAAGAACGCACCAACATCTACAATTAGTTTTACTAAATTCTCCATGAAATATCTTGATAGTGCACATATTTGAACTTGTAGATGTTGGTGCATTTTTCTTGGTCAAAGATAGAAAAGCTTGGCTTAGGACAAATCTATTGTGATAAATTTGGAATGAAGGGAGTAGTTAGCTATTATTTGAAGTTTGCAGTACTGTGATAACACACGTATTGATCTAACATAAAGTCGCATATTTAGGTTAAATGTGTGGAGATTTTCAGTAAATTTTATCATTCCAACACGGATCGAAAAAGAAAGCTTAATTGGATTTATTCCTTGGGTAATTGCACCGTTGTTGGGAATTTCAAAGCCCAAAAAATTGATCTGATTGTTACAACTTATCAGGTAGGTTTCAATTAATGGAAGTTGATACATACATACACTTTTCGTATGTCATAACTGCATCTTACTTATCTCAATCTGTTTGTCAGGCTGCACTCCTGTTGCTATTCAACGAGTCTGAAAGACTAAGTTTCCCTGAGATCGTGACACAATTAAACCTTTCTGAAGATAATACTGTGCGTCTGCTTCATTCACTGTCATGTGCAAAGTACAAGATTCTCAACAAAGAGCCAAATAGCAGAACAATTTCCCCAAAGGACGTCTTTGAGTTCAACCACAGATTTACCGATAAGATGCGCAGGATAAAGGTGCTATTTGTAGTTCAAACTGGCATTGTTATTTTGGATCTCTGTTGCTAACTTCTTCAGAGACATGACAATAAGGTGCTTTGCATTGCAGGTACCACTTCCTCCATCCGATGAGAAGAAAAAAGTAATCGAAGATGTTAACAAGGACAGGAGGTTTGCGATTGACGCAGCACTAGTGCGTATTATGAAGAGCCGCAAGATCATGACCCACCAGAATCTCGTTGCGGAATGTGTGCAACAGCTCAGCCGCATGTTCAAGGTACGTATCACTACCATTCTATGCCTGTCTTTTGTGTATTTGAGTATGTCATCAGTCATCCTCAATAATTCCTTGCTGTATGGAGATCTTTTTCTTTTGGAGAAAATACTATGATATATATTGACGCTGGGTTCTCCCTGCTGCAGCCTGATATCAAAATGATCAAGAGAAGGATTGAGGACCTTATCACCAGAGAATACCTGGAACGTGATAGAGACGTGCCGAACTCATATCGATACTTAGCTTGATTGGGCGATGGACTTGCTGACTGCTGCAAGCCTCACGTTTTGCCACTTGCACATTCTTCGTACCTCTAGATTAGAAAGTTTCAGTAGCATTAGTTGGGTGTATTTAGGGCCTTTAGCAGGTTCCAGTGGCATTAGTTCGATTGATACAGTGGAACTGTTAAATGCTCTTTATGAATAGCCATCTATGTTGGTTCTTTAGAAATTTGGTTAGCTCTTTCATTATATGCTAATCTCGAATCGTGTGCTCCACCGTTTGGTTTCTGTATTTCTCTTTAACGTTATCATACAGTTCCATGGAGAAATTTTGAATCAATGAAAAATGCTCTTTGGATCACTGTCACTGGAAGGATCCATGCTTGTATTGGTTGAGCACATAAGGGTCGCGTACAAAATTTACCGAGGTTAGTGCAGTGTTAACGAGGAGAGCAGAAAAAAGTGCAGTTGATTCGAAGCATGTAAACGAGGAGAGCAGAAAAATAGGGAAACAAAAGTAAAAATATGGGAAGAAAATATATTTTGTCTTCGAGGAGAACAGAAAAATAGGGAAAGAAAATTAAAAATATGGACAAGAAAATATATTTTTCTTTAGTATTGCAAGAAGAAACCTTTTCCTTAGTAGAAATCAATTTGTAGTTCTCAATTTCCTTGAAAACCCCTTTAAGGTATCTCAAAAAAAAGACAACATAAACATGGTAAACTGGATATCACCAACACATGCTCCCTCCCAATTTTTGATTTCCAACTGAAGAAATTTTTTAATTCTTTTTTGCAATTCCATTATCATCATTGTATTAGGCTTCCTATAGTGCATTGGTAGATCAAGGTACCGGAAAGGGATATATGTGGTAGTTTTGCAGCCAAATAATTGTGAGAATTGCATCTCACAATGTTTAGCTTGCACGAAGCAGAAGATTTCACTCTTGTCAAAGTTAATTTTCACATCTGATAATTGCTCGAAAGTGCAAAGTAATAATTTCATGTTCATTGCATTGTTAATATCATGATCTAGGAAGAGCATTGTGTCATTCGCATACTGCAAAATAGATAGACCCTCTTCGACCAAGTGTAGAACAACCCCCTTGAACTGTCCATTCTCTTTAACCCGGGCAATGATGATCGCCAACATGTCTACAATGATATTAAATAAAATCAAAGATAAAAGACCACCTTGCCATAGACCTTTTCTTGTTTGGAAACATGGACCACACCAACATTTCCTCCCTGAACAAAGGTTTGTATCCAGCTACAAAGGTCGGTGAAAATCCTTTTTCATTCTAAAGGTTCATTGGAGGAAATCCTATTTAACTTTATCAAACTTTCTCAAAATAAATCTTAAAATTAAACCATCTTGTTTTTCCTATGAATCTCATGTATTGTTTCATGAAGAATAATAGCTCCTTCACAATATTTCTTCTATGAAGGAAATCAGTTTACGAGGGTCTAATTATTTTTTGCGCAACTAAAGCAACATATTAGTGGCTACTTTGGTAAAATTTTTGAAACTTACATTAAGGTGATTCAGCAAATAGATTGGTCTATATTGTTGAATTTGCTATGTCTCACTACTCTTAGGCATAGCAAGGTGATAGTTCCAAAATTTAGGCTGTGAAGTGGAAGAACCAATATGAAAATCTTCAAATAAGGCCAATAATTCCTCTTTGATTACATTTCAGATTCAATTGGAAATCCATTTGGTCCCGGAGCTGAATTATGATTCATCTAAAAAATGGCACCACTCAACTCTCAAAGAAGTTTTGTACTAAGATTTCATTTTTCTTGTTCAAAGACTTGAGGGATATCCCCAGTTGGGTCTTATCAATTGACACAAACCATGTCTCTAGTGGCCCAAACAGGTTTTTGTAGTATTTGCTCATATACTTTTTCAAATCAACATCACTGCTAATCACACCCTTCTCTTTTTCCAGTTAAATTTTTTGAGTTTTTGCTAATCACACCCTCCTCTTTTTCCAGTTAAAATTTTTGAGTTTTTCTATGTGTTTAGTTAGCCACTATCTGAAAGTGCTTTGTGTTTCTATCACCCTCTAATAACGTTTTTACTTTTCCCCATTGATTCCATTTGATCTCTTGTTCGTTTAACAAGCACGTGAGTTTCTCATGTAAACCATGCTTTAAATTTAATTCATCAGAAGATAAGCACCCAAACTCTGCTAATTTATCTAGCACATCTTATTCAATAACCTTTTCTTTTCTTTCCCACTAATGTTTTTAGCCCATCCGATCCTCTTAAATGTTGATGAAGGAGTCTAATTTTGGCTTGCCAACATCCCTAGGGGGTGCGAACATTTGTTACCTCGGACCAAACATCGTCCCTGAGTATAACAAAAAATCCATCCCATAGCAACCACCCCATCTTGAATTTGAAAGAGTGCAGGTTGTTTGACATCACCGTACCCAAATGCAAGAACAGAGGAGTGTGGTCTAAAACTTAGTGAAAAGGGATTCATCTCCCGACCTTTTCGGTGAGGGATGGGGAAACATGCTTGATAGGGCATCATTGGTAGCACTTCGGCATGACTTAGTGAAGAACAGCGCCGTCCCCCAACCTTTTCGGCGAGGGATGGTGAAACACGCGTGATAGTGCTTCGTTGCCAGCCCTTCAGCGTGACTTAGTGAAAAATAGTACCATCCCAACCTTTTTGGACAGGGATGGTGAAACGCGCGTGATAGGGCTTCGTTGATGCCCCTCGGCACGATTTAGTGAAAAACGGCTGAAAGGTCCTTGTTTGGTTTTGGTAATTGAGTGACAACTTAGGTGGACTAATATGTGGTTATGTGAGATACACAGGCGATTAGTCCACAGGTGATGGTGTCATGAAGGAGGCTATTGCATATGAGACATGACATGGAGTCATGTGACCAAGGTGGAGAAGATCAAGATGAGGCTTGGCTTGATGGACCGGTTGCTAGGGTGAAGGGCAAGTTATGTGATGGCTTGGCGCCGAAGGACCGAGGCAACGGTGAAGAGCAAGTGAGGTCAAGATCGATGAACCAATACGGTCACGTGATGATATGAAGTGGATCATATCATTTGGTGATTGGTTGGTGCATGTGTTGCATCAACATCAATGGAGATGGAATGGAATGCGCAAGGCAAAGGTATAACCTAGAGCATTTTCATTTCACCGGTCATAGGTGTGTTGAGAAGTTTATGACCGGGTTTTATGATAGATGGCCGTACTATTAAGAGAGGCAAACTTGTTTGCATATTGGTCATCTAGTGCCACTTGAGCGATCTAACTTTGCATACGTGTTAGGATCGAGTGGCGAGGCAAGTTGAGTGCCTAACCCTTTGAAAATGATTGTGAAAATACTAACACACATGCACATGGTGTTTTACACATGATGGTGTTGGCACATTTGCAAAGGAGAAGGTGTTGGAGTTGGTGTTGATCAACTTGGAGAAGAGAGAAAGGTTTTTTGGTGTTCTTCGGACACTAGGATGGCTCTTAGAGTGGAATACTGCTTTGATCCATTATGAATTGGATCAAGTGCTTTAGTGGGTTGTGTAGCCCTCTGAGTAAGCTTTCCAAAATGTCCAAGATCATCAAAATCGGAGTTTGGAGCTAAGAGATATCGCCGTTTTACCGAAGAGTGGTCTGTGACCAGACTCGTGACCGGACGCGTCCGGTCAGCACCTGCGCGTCCGGTCAGCACGTCCGGTTAGTGTTTTTCGTGGGCGAAAGTGACCGGATGCTGCAGCGAGTCCGGTCAGTGATGACCGGACGCGTCCGGTCACTTCGGGAGCTTGCTGGAACCTCTCTGTTCGCTGTTTCGCTGCGACCTGCGCGTCCGGTCCCGTTAGTGACCACCGCGTCCGGTCAAGTCTGAGTTTGGATGATCAAATCTACTTGGATTGGCATAAATTTTGGTATGCATGCTCTAGACTTATGTTATAAGATGCTGTACAAATTTCATGAGAATTGGATAAGAGATGCTTCGGCTTTGGAGTACATCTTGTCAGCTATAGTGCAGCAGTTTTTAGCATATAGCAGTGGTGGAAGATTTAAAATCTGGTAGCAATCTAGATGTCAAATGAATCTCAAATTTTTACAGATGCTAGATGACTTAGTGAATCACATCTCCACCAAATTTTATGGCATTTGGATCTGTACATTGGGAGATATGAATTATTCTTTGAAGGGTACAGAATCTACCAGAAAAATAACAATCATTGGATTAATCTAGAGTCACTTTAATTGAAAGGTCCTCAAGTTGGAAACATGTTTACAAGTGGTTGAGGTACCTAAGTTTGGTTTTGGATTGATCTAGAAGCATGATGAGCAATGAGTACAAGACTTTTGTATTGTGAAATGTACTTGGTGTACTTATTTGGTACTCAATTTGAAGATCAAGATCAAACTTAAGATGAAGATAAAGTTTAAGTTCTAGTGATGATTGGAGATCATTTGGTAGAAAGAAAAGAACTTAAACATGTAGGAAGAGTTGGACTCAAATGTAGATTCAAGGATTATTCATCAAGATTGAGTTCATCATTTGGATCAATCAAACTATATCATTTCAAGTGAGTATCAAGAGTGGTTCTTTGGAGAAAGGTCACTTCTCCCTAGTGAGGGGCTTGCCGCCTTGTGTAGGTGAAACCAAGTTTAGGACTTGGAAGGCTAACATGGAAGTGGTGATCCGAGGAACTTGTGATGCTTAGTTGAAGCAATCAAAAGGGTTGATCAAGAAAAGCAAGCAACACCCAAAAGAGAGCTAGTCATATATTTCAAGTGGTATTCTAAGTAGTTCTCTTATGCAAGCATTGATCAAAAAGATAAAGCAAGCCAACCACAACTCAAGAGATAGTGCACTTGATCATAAGTGGTTTTCATTTCATATGGGTGAAGAATGGATTTATCTATGATGATTGGTCTTCACCAAGCTTATAAATTGGACTTCACATTGCTATTGAAGTAATGAATTGGAATCTATGTGACTATCCTCTACTCCAATATAGCAAAGGTATCATTGTAATGTGCATGATCATTTCATCCCTTACTAGTATGCGGTTAGTGCATATAGTACATGCTTATTAGGATCATGCATGACAAATGAAAATTTTAGATTCATAGCCTACCACTGTTGCTTGATTGTCTAAATGATCTAGTGGTATGAGTATGAATTTGTTCATGAGCTAGTGAACCCAAGTACTTGATCTAGTTTGGATTGCTAACAAGTGACAAGTACAACATTGGCAAGATAACCCTTAGCATGAGGTGTGAAGAAGCTTGTCATTGGATCAAACCGGACTTGGGATCTTAGGCAAATCAACTTAGTTCAAGTCATACTAGAAGCTCATGATGATGATAAGAGTACAAAAAAACAACAATGTAATCAGATATCTAGTTTTCACAGTATTATCTAGACTCATTTGATTTCTCACATGGTATTCACAAGTGGTGTCTAGATCAACTTACAAGTGATATCTTACAAATGGTACTAATGAAGATAGCAAATGTTCAAGAAGTGAATATTATTGCCAAATCCTTCAAAGTGGATCCACACTAGAAAATTCTTTCAAATGGTATCACATTCCTACTCATGGTATCTTCACGTGGTATCATTCATGCAAAACGATGGTTTCACAAGTGATCCTCACCTTTAAGTGATCAAATCAAGAAATGCTACCCTCATCTTCAAGTGGTATCTCAAGTGAATGACACATGCTATGACATAGGGGGAGGAGCCCCACCGATTGGTATCAAGGTCAAAGATCCTATGTGGTATCTCAAGAGCAACCATAAAGTTTGTCATTCCAACATATGTGGTAATGTCCATCAAAAATGCAAGATTCAAGTCTCAACCATCTACCCCAATGCTAGTCTTTGCATCAATGAGAAGCACACCCTTTATAGAAATTGATGACAAAGGGGGAGAAGTTAGAACAAAGATATGTCAATGCACCAAGAGAGATTGATTTGGGGAGAGATAGACTTGGGGAGAGATAGATGATATTGGACATGAATATGGACAAAGAGGGAGCAATCAAAATTCTTGGACAAAGAAAGCACACAAGTAGGGGAGCAAGCTCATGAACTTTGATTGATTACATTTGATATGCGCATAATTCATGTGCTTGCTTGCATTGCATAAAGTTCTTAAATTTAATATGCATGCTTGTGTGGTGTATGCTAGTTATAGAACTTGAATGATGATTTGATAACTAGCATGCATAGGATGTTAGCTAGACTTGTGATTATCATGCAAAAACTAGAACCATGCTTATAATGTTGATCTCACGGGGTTTCTAGTATTTTTGATGTCTAGCTACTCATGATGCTAAGGATGATGGCAAACTTGTGATTTTCAAATGATATCGAGCTATCAAATGGTATCGAACTACAATGGTTTATTCTATACACCTTAGCATCACTTAGTAGTGCTAACCCTCTCACAAATTTTATATTTATGTATATGTGCAAGCTTGAAACCAAACCATTTGAGCACATAACTACCAAGTCGGATTTTATGGTGCTTATCCAAATCCTAACATAGAGCTTAAATGTTGGATAAGTGGCATAAAGTCCAAAAGAACTTAATTTCCATATCTTTATAGAGTTGTCATCAATTACCAAAAAGGGGGAGATTGAAAGGTCCTTGTTTGATTTTGGTAATTGAGTGACAACTTAGGTGGACTAATATGTGGTTATGTGAGATACACAGACGATTAGTACACAGGTGATGGTGTCATGAAGGAGGCTATTGCACATGAGACATGACATGGAGTCATGTGACCTGTAACAGAACCGACCAAATTATAAGAGCACAAGTACAAAAACAAGCACCGAAGCGCTCAAATTTTCGAACTTGAGCCCATATAATCCCGGTAGTCAATCGAAACCACGAAGGATTTCAAACCAACTTGCTTACAACCAGGATCGCATCATTCAACATACAACATCATACGTTACATTTCACAAGTAGTTCTGAAATAAGTTTACACAAACGGAGTCGCAATTATTACAAACCAAGTTTATAAAAGTAGCGGAAGCAAACGCACACCAGTTGTTTAACTACTGCCAGTCTTAATGATCAACAACCCGCAAAAGCATGAGGAAAGTACATAAAAGATGATCACGCCCAAGTGATCTAGTCTTCTTCACCCGCAGGGTGGAGACAAGTTTTGCAGAAGCCTTGATAGAGCATATCATCTACAACAGGAGGGAATAAACCCTGAGTACTGGAATGTACTCAGCTAGACTTACCCGTCGAAAACCAGAAATAAGATGACACCAAGGATTATGCAAGGCTTTCACAAGAGGCTAGCTGACATCACATTTTTGCATAAAGGCATAAGTAATTGAGACTCTTATAACCTGAACTAGCAGTTATTTTTAGCAATTACCTGTCATCTATCTTAGCACCTGTACTAACACATGCACTTGATTATAATCAAACAATTATCATCATTATATCCAGAGCAGGTATGAATTGTGGCAACATTGTATCATTCCCTTAACCACCAGTTTATTTAATGAGATCTACGTTGCCGCTGCTCAAGTCAAGTGCTCACTAACCGGGAGCGACGGCGATTCGAATCGAATTCCTATCCAGCTGGAGGGGTATTTCTAACACTCACCGTGCAGACCCCTGCCAGGGTCGCACAGGCCACCGTTTCATATGATTCAGGAATCGCGGGTCCGAATAATGTCGTGACCCCAAGGGTGACACTCTGCCAGGTGATAGGGACTCTAACCCCCCCTTGGTCTCACGCCAATGTCCCCAAGCACATCCTTTCTCTCCTCCAAGAAGCAACCTACCATTCGATTCCCGGCCTGAACCACATTACTCGGCTTCGCGGTCGGAACGGCTTATCCGGCCAACTAAGTGTTAGACTGCGTTCAACATGACTCAAGGACGTACAGCGAATCGGTCCTTAAACGACTCAGACGGGCATAGCTCCACACCCAAGACGTGAAGTGTCTTGCGGCTGTACTATCGAACTCTCGCCCGGTCTCAATTTCATTTTTAAGCATGGTTCCATCCACGATAGCCATAAAGCCACTCGTGACTCCTTCCTACATCTCGCGGATGACCGGAAATCACCCGACTTCTACCGAACTAAGCAGGGCTAAGCATTGACACGTGCCTAAACCTAATATAGGATTAAGTACGATATCTGGACAAGGACAGGTATAATGCAACAAGTGTTTTCATATAACTCCTACAACTTAATGCATTAAATAATTAAAAGTAATCAAGATTAATTTATAAATCAGTAGGTTCAGCATGCACCGGGGCTTGCCTTTCAGAAAGGTCGAAGGCCGGTGGTCAGGACACTCAGGTAGATCTTCGGCAGGAGCTTCATCGCCGGCTGGTTCCTCTAGCTGCTCCGGCTGGTCCTGGACTTCCTCCGGAATCACCGGCTCGAATTCGAGGAGAGTTACCCCCTCCGGAACACCTATTGCATGAGTGCATAATAAATCTCATGGATGCATAATGAAAGGTGTAGTATGCTCGGAATGAAATGCATTTCAGAAATAAAATATAATAATCTAATCAAGTTACTTTATCAGTACGCGCAAATCTCTTCTCCGGAGGAGAAGTACTTACCTAATCTACCCAACCTAAGATATAGTTGTTCCTCTTCGGTTAAGGCCCTAACACCTAACACACAAGAGTAATATTACTTAGGTTACCACAGTAAGTTATTCTGGACAGCAGCTCAAAGATTCTAACATAACTGAGGATTCCTAACTCCAAAAGATATGATCTAAGACAATCTGGAAAGCTTATGAAATGCACCACAAAATGTTTTCAGACCACAGCACTTAATTCCAAAGTTTACCTAATCGAAACTCCAAAGTTCCAGAATCTGTTCTCTCTAAACAGAGAGCAGTCAATTCTGGACTGGCACTTTAAACAGCAATAACTCCCAAACTACTAAGCCAAATGCTCCCAAATTTTGACACAAGCTCATTTACAAATTTTACTACAACTTTGGTATTTATAAGTTTTCCAGCAACCACCTTTATCCAAGGTCAAACCTAGAAATACTATCAACTGTCCAGAAACCTAAAATTGCAAAGATTAAATATTTATTGATGTGGCAAACATTCTCTAAGACCAAACTAATACTACTACAAGTTCACAAATGTCACAAAAACACCAGAAAGTAAGGTGTGCCCACCTAGAATATTTATTTAAACCCATTTCTTAATTTACTTAAGTAATTAAGTGGAATTTCAAACATATATGTAAACTGCTCCTAAAATTCTACAAAAATTACAGGAGACTCTATGACCCAAAAAGAGGCTACTGTAAAAATTTGAACTCAATTTATTCACAGGAACTCTCTGAACAAAATTTACAAGCCCAAAAGGCTGATTTTTGTATAAATAACAAAGCATAGTAAAAAGTGTCAAACAACAGATTTCTTAATTTTCTTGGACAGTCTAGGGTACCAAGACATTCTCCAAAAATTTATATGAACATTGCACATGTAGAAAAATTACAAAAATTCATTTAATTATTTCCTAGAATAACAAGATAGCATTATAACTTGAAAAGTACTTAAGCACTACTACCCAAATTTTTACCAAAGCTAGAGCAAGTATACATTAGCCTACTCACCAAATTTCATAATTTTTGGAACACTGAAACTTAAGATATAATTTAAACAAGTTTGCATGTGATTTAAAACACATTTCAATGACCTATTTAAATATCCCAGAAAACAAACATCACCTAGCAAATTCATATTTTTCTAAAATACTACACATCATGTAGATCCTAACAAAATTTATCTCATGATTTTTGAGCAAGTAAAACCCTAGATCTATATTTTCTAAACCACCACAAAAATCTGTGACAAAAATGAAAAGAAAAACAAAAAAAAACAAACCCAACTCGCTACTGGGCCGGCCCGGCTTGCTAGCGTGGCCCAGCCAGCGCGCGGCCTGCCCCGAACTCCCGCCCGCGCGCACGTGGTGCTGACAACGCGGGCCCGCAGGCCAGAGAGAGAAGAGCGAAGGGGGAAGACGGCCGCGACTCCGGCGAGCTCAAGCTCGCCGACGACGGCGCCTCCGGCGACAGGAAGAGCACCAACGGCTTCCCCGTGACCCTCCGCAACGACCAAACCTAGCTTGGCTGACCCTATCCCAACCTAACTACGACGGCCATGGTGACCGTGGCTCGGAGGCGGCACCCGGTGGCGGTCCGGCGAGCTCCGGGAGCCAGGGACCTAGGTTGGGCGTGCTACGGCTTCCAGAGGGGATGGCGGACCTATCCAAGCTAAGGATAAGGACAGAGGTATGGCGAATGCGGCTGACCGCGTGAGCACCGCGTCGGTGATCATGGCGCGGCAGCGCACGACCGTGTTCCGGCGTGTACCGTCCACCCTAGCCGGTAACATCATCGCCTAAGCTTCTCTACCCGATCCGGAACCCAGAACAGGAACTAGCAAGAATGGAGGGCGACAGTAGGGAGCTGGCCACGGTGAGCCACCGTGCGAACAGTGCGCCGGCGAGGACTTACGGTGGCGGAAACCGAAATTCGCCCTCACCTCGACACAATCCGGTCAAGCCACGGGTGGCGGAGGTGGAGGGGATTCAGGTGGGGCGGTGGACGGGATTTGGAGGACGGGGTGCGACGGTGAGCTTGCACGAGCACAGAGCGGGCTGCGGCGGCAATGGCGCCTCCGTTTTCTGCCTCGGTGAACCCGGCCAGAGCGAGAGGGAGGAGGAAGGAGAGTGAGCGCGAGTGATGGGGACTGAGGTGTCGACTCCCACTTCACTCACGCGCGCGAGCTTGCGACGTGGAGGCGATGGCAGGGCGCGAGCTCCACGTGGCCCCCTTGCTCTGCACGGCCGCCACGACAGCGTAGCTGTCTGTCCGACTGAATGGAGCCCGACGTGGTGGTCTGACAGCGGTATTTTGTCGTTGATTATCTCCCAAACCAGTGAGAACCAGGCGTGGTTGATGTTAGCAATGTTGTAGAGCTACATGAGGACTACAAGTTTGTCAATTGGAGTTTGGACTGGTTCGGCCTGGATTTGAAACTACAAGGCTCCAAAGTGGTGCCCCTTGAAACTGAAACTTAGTTTCAGTCACTAAGCCGACTGAAACCCGATTTTCTAGACACCATATCTCCTAAACTATTTAGAACTAGGTGATGGTGATATTGACAATGTTGTAGAGCTATGTGTGGACAACAACTTTGTCAATTGGCTCAAGGACTGGTTTGGCCTAGTTTGTGAGTTACAAGTTGCTAAAGTGAGGTACAGTGAAACTGAAAAGTCCAATTTCCAGACTTAGAATTTTTCTAAGTGTTGATCACCACTCAAGCTGACTTGTGGGCCATTTTTGAGCATGTTCTGGTCAATTTCATGAGAGGGTCATATTGAGACTTTTGTTCCCCATAAAATTCCCTACAACTTTGCTTAAGGGTGCTCTTCCATGCAAGGTCTCTAGACTAGACTTTTTAATTGGTCAAACCATAGCATCCTAGGGCCAAAGAGTGGTCAACCACCTCTTGGAGGGCATTTTAGTAATTTTGGCCAACATGAACCTTGCTCCAAGAGTTACCCTAGGTATAACTAAGGTGTTGTAGGACATAATTGACTACTCTACCTTTTTGTCACACCAACTATCAAGTATCACATGATGTGAGCCAAATAAAACTTCTAAAACAATCACAGTTGTTGCATCACATAAAATAATATGCCTGATGCATGCTTATGCTTATGCAAATGCAATGCAATTATGGACTAAACACTTGAGGTGTTACATGACCAAGGTGGAGAAGATCAAGATGAGGCTTGGCATGATGGACCGGTTGCTAGGGTGAAAGGCAAGTTGTGTGATGGCTTGGCACCGAAGGACCGAGGCAACGGTGAAGAGCAAGTGAGGTCAAGATCGATGAACCAATACGGTCACGTGATGATATGAAGTGGATCATATCATTTGGTGATTGGTTGGTGCATGTGTTGCATCAACATCAACGGAGATGGAATGGAATACGCAAGACAAAGGTATAACCTAGGGCATTTTCATTTCACCGGTCATAGGTGTGTTGAGAAGTTTATGACCAAGTTTTAGGATAGATGGCCGTACTATTAAGAGGGGCAAACTTGTTTGCATATTGGTCATCTAGTGCCACTTGAGCGATCTAACTTTGCATACGTGTTAGGATCGAGTGGCGAGGCAAGTTGAGTGCCTAACCCTTTGAAAATGATTGTGAAAATACTAACACACATGCACATGGTGTTTTACACATGATGGTGTTGACACATTTGTAAAGGAGAAGGTGTTGGAGTTGGTGTTGATCAACTTGGAGAAGAGAGAAAGGTTTTTTGGTGTTCTTCGGAGACTAGGATGGCTCTTAGAGTGGAATACTGCTTTGATCCATTGTGAATTGGATCAAGTGCTTTAGTGGATTATGTAGCCCTCTGAGTAAGCTTTCCAAAATGTCCAAGATCATCGAAATCGGAGTTCGGAGCTAAGAGATATCGCCGTTTTACCGAAGAGTGGTCTGTGACCGGACTCGTGACCGGACGCATCTGGTCAGCACCTGCGCATCCGGTCAGCACGTCCGGTCAGTGTTTTTCGTGGGCGAAAGTGACCGGACGCTGCAGCGAGTCCGGTCAGTGATGACCAGACGCGTCCGGTCACTTCGGGAGCTTGCTGGAACCTCTCTGTTCGCTATTTCGCTGCGACCTGCGCGTCCGGTCCCGTTAGTGACCACCGCGTCCGGTCAATACAAGTTTATACGTGCGAAAACTAGCCGTTGGAGCACGCTACTGACCTACGCGTCCGGTCAGTTCGACAGGCGTGTCCGGTCAGTTCGACAGGCACGTCCGGTCAGTTCGACCGATGCGTCCGGTCGACCCGAATCTTGCCCAGTGAAGGGGTACAACGGCTATATTCGTGTGGGGGCTTATAAATAGCCCCTTGGCCGGTCTTGGCTGGTGCTTGGCACCCTTGGGACTTAGTGTCCATGCTTTGGGAGTGCTAGGAGAGCCTCTAACTCACTTGTGCTTGCTAGATTGTGAATCAATAAGCGAGTGAGTGATTCTAGTGCAATTGCATTGTGAGATTGCATCGAGTGGCACTAGGTGATCGTGTTGCAAGCCGGTGGTGCTTGTTACTCTTGGAGGTTGCCACCTCCTAGACGGCTTGGTGGCTCGTGGCTCCGTCGAAGCTCGTAAGAAGATTGTGCGAGGCTCCGGAGAAGCTTTGTGAGGGGGATTGTGCTCACCCCGCGGGGATCGCGAAGAGCAACTCTAGTTGAGCGTGTCATTGAGCTACCACACTTGATGGTGAGTTCTTGCGGTGCCTTTTGAGAGGCTCGGTGTGTGACCGATTAGCCGCCGAACCACGAAGTGTTGGTCGACACAACGGGGACGTAGCTTGGTGGCAACCAAGTGAACCTCAGGAGAAAATCACCGTGTCAACATTGTCTACTCTTCTCGGTGGTTTGCCTTCATGCAACACAAGCTTGTATTTACTTTCATATATACTTGTGCTTGTATAGTTGCTCTCGTAACTAGTTTGCTTGTATAGTTTGCTAGTTGTCTTCTTGCTTGTGTAGCTAGAAGCTTCCCTTTGCGTGACTAATTTGGTTTGGGTAACCTTATTAGTCACATTGCTTAGTTTGTGTAGCTAAGTGTTTTACGCTCTCTAATTTGGCATTAGTTGCCTTGTTATTGAGCTTTGCTAGCGAGCTTAAGCTTTGTGCTTTTGCTTCACTAGTTGTGTAGGAGCTCCCTCGTTTGGCAAAGTACTAGTGCATAGGTTTGTGTGACCTTGCTCTAGAATCGATTAGGTGAGCTCTTGGTAAGCTTAGAACCTTAGTTGTTTAATTAGGATCTTTGCAAGGTGCTAGAGAACTTAGATAGAGGGGTGTAGTCTTGGCTAGACCGATAAGTTTAATTCCGCATTTGTTTTGGTTAGCCTACGCGTTTAAGTTTTAGAAAAGACTATTCACCCCCCTCTAGTCCGCCATCTCGACCCTTCAACGGCGCCGTCCCCCAACCTTTTCGGCGAGGGATGGCGAAAAGCCCTCCTCGGCATTTTTTGGCAGTGCAAGGTCATTGGGCTCATTTCAAAACATTGTGCTTCATTTGCATGTATCTTTGACAACACAAAAACATTGAGTTTTTACCATTTCTTTGTGTACGAAGAGATCAAAAAGGATGCGTGTAGCGATTTACGACCGTGGATGTTTTGATCTCATCAAGTATGTTTCTACCGATATTGGGATGCCTTATGATGCTAAGATGCCCCTTACGGCTTATGTGAAAGGCTTATACGATGAATGACTATCATGATGCAGATGGATGTTGATGGGGACGTGATTCCCGATCTTCCGTCAAGTTCAAGATAACTATTGATTTGGTCGGAGAGCGACACACCGATCCGGCTTCAGATCACAAAGACCCGAACCCTGCAACCTTAGCACCACGTCTCCTCTGGTTATCAACTGTGTCACACTTCGGTTGACCTCGCCATGAAGTCTAATCCTTGCTGTGAATCAAAGAACACAAGCAACAACACGATAAAACACAACTCAAATAAAGTGGCAATTGCGGATATATGGTTAAGCACTAAAAGTTGGGGTCTTACAAACCGATAACGGCGACTGTTTAATGATAGATTAATCTTAAGCAAAACCCAAACCGTAACATAGATGGCGGCTACTGATTATATAGCCTAAGGGACGTCCAAGGACCCCTACTCGCGTCCTAAGGAGTCTTGACACATTACAAGGCCCAAATGGCCCAAAAGACGGTGACACAGCGTCCTGATAGATTCTAGACGTCAACTAGTTTCGACGATTTCTATTGATTCTGAATGGATTTTGATGTGGAACCACTTCCATTGATTTTCTTATCAAATTATCTTTCCATCCATATGTGGATCGTAAAAACGGAGTCCGTATGCGACCAATGCGTCCATTTTACTACACGCTACTCCTGGAGCCCGAGATGGACTCGAACTTGACTTGAATTGAGCCTCCAACTTGGCTTAGACGCCCTTGCATGCCTCCTAAGGTGTTGGCTAGGAGGACATCCTTGGGCATCTTTTAGGTGTTCTCCATCTTCTTAGGACGTGCTCCAACTTGGGTCTAGGTCCCAAGTGTGAATAACAAGCCTGCGATGACATCGTAGCACTCGACAGAAACAACAGCAGAATATCTTGATGATTTGGAGGCCTTGCCGACATGATATTGAGGTGGGACCAGATCTATTTGAAAGCTTATCAAATAAGCTTATCAAATAAGATTTCCATTATGTGCTCATTGACCTCGATCACACTCCGAATGGATGAGTTATGGCCTTTCCAATAAAGCACTGTCAGGCTACTGACGAACCGAAAGTTCAACTTTGATGAACTTGTACTTTGAGACACATTTGTACCTATAATCAAATAATGACATGTACATATGGAACCAAGTGAATTATATCTAAAATCACTATGCAAACATAGGAATGAGTACACCTTATAATCAATGGGCATATCCGATGGTTTTGAGGCCCGAACAGAAAGAAGACGATGAACACACAGAGGAGGAGAAAACCACAAAATCAAAGAGAACTTAGCCAAAACAAAAGGAATTGCTCCCAAACTTGGCACAAATGCAATTCAACTAACAACAAACCTATTTCCCAAAAATCATTATCTGGGATTGACCCAAACTCTAGGAAATCAAGTTCTAAGCCATGAATGAAAATGGAGAAAAATTCAAGAACACAGTGACAAAAATCACAGCCAAAGTAAATGAATTCCGGAGGACAACTGGAGGATTCGGGCCTCTATTCCCACTCCAAAATCTCAGGTTTGTTGCACAAATTTGAAATTTGTGGACCTCTCTCAAGAAACCTAAGGGAAGGGGAAAACCTTTGGTGGAATAAAGAAAATGAAAGAGGTGAGGGAGATAGGAGCTCCCTTATCCTATTTAATAGGGCTATTATAGAATCCTAGTTTTGCCCTTAGATATTTTGAGTCGAACCACATAACCCGAGGGTGTTATCGTCCAACCCGAGGTAATCTTCATCTGACGGCCACCGCGCCCTTCATGAGATAGCTTCACCTCGACGCGAACTCCTCGATGCCGCCACATGCCGTACGTTCCTCCTCGGAACCTCCGCCCGGTTTTTAGGCCCAAACCTGTAAACCCGTTCAACCAATGGTTTTAAGGCCCAAACCACCAAACCGTTGTGAGTAGCGTGCTCCATACGCGTCCCTCACCACTCGACACGTGTCACTGCCGTCTTCGATCGGCCGTTCGCCAAGTCCTCCTGAGCTCCGCTCGACTCGCACGTCTGCCGTCTTGACTCGGTCAACATGGTCACTCCTATGTACACTTGCACTTATCGATGTCCCATATGTGAGCCATCGCGGCTGGTCACCCGGCCTCCTGGTCCCTCGGTCCAAGCCTCACATCCGCCTTTCACTGCTCCGGGTCCATCAGCACATCACGTCCCTACTTGACCTTGACCTGGCTATCGACCACCGCCTCCGAGCTCCACACCTACACACCACAAGCCAAGAGACATGTCGCACAACCCAACTCACGCCATGGTTAGTCACAAACTCAACCTAGGTCATAGATCACATTGATAATCACTCATCACAAAATGAATTACAAGGACATATATCAACCTTGTATTCTCAAATAGAGATTTGAAGATCAACTTTATATTGTCAGCTTCATAATATCTAAGGTCAGTGCTGGTCAATCATTCTTGACAGAATATCAGCAATGTGAGTAATAAGCTTCTCACGAGCGCAGGAGTGGCACGTGGCCCTGCGGCGGCTGATGAACGCAAGGCACGCGGCTGAAGCAGGAGGCCAGCGCTACTGGCGTATGCATTCGTGGCTGGCAGGCCCTGACTAGGCCACCGTCTCCGGCACTCCTCTAATCCTGTGCCCGGATCGCCGTCAGCGCTCGAGTTGTTGTGGCGATGTCGAGGACGAAAGCGATGGAGACGGGTCCGAGGCTCATGGGTCTGCAGTTGGTGCTCGGCGTAGAGCGTCGAGGAGAGGTCGTCGTCTGGGCGAAGGATGGTCGGGGTAGTTGAGATAGCTACTGCGGTCGAAAACGGTGGCGTCGATGCTGGCGACGAGCGGCCGAAGATGGAGATAGGTTGCGCTGTGCCTCCAGTTTGTCCGCGTGAATGATGGGTGCCTGATGGCGGCGGTGTTCTTGGACGCGATGGCGGCTGCTGCTTTAGGAGGTGGTGGCACCTTGGGAGCGCGAAGGCGGCCTCGATGAAGATGAACTTCCCGCCGGCTGGGGAGCTTTCGCCCCTGCTAGCGAAGTAGGATGTCTTCGGTCTTGCTTGCAGCGCGCTCACCGATGGAAAGCGCGGGTGAGCGAGATGGCCGCCAGGCGAAGTGCGACTGTCGCGTGCGCCGCATCCGCCGGTGGGGGGCTTTCGCTCTTCGAAAATTGTGGCTCTAAAATCCAAACCAATGGTTTGGGCTGGTAGTTGGAGTTGATGTGATCTGCCCGTGGGTTCCGAAATGTCGAATGACAATTTGCTCTGCAAGTTGACTGAAATGACAAAGTTTTCTCAAGTTAGCAAAATGACAAAAAGACAGATGAGAGAAGTCCCCTAAAGTCTGAGGAATGCGAAATGTGATCGAGTTAGATTTTCACGCGTGAAATGCGTTGCTGCTGGTCCGAAGGTGCTCCGACGACGGTCTGAACATGGTTACTTTTGCCGATCCAAGCTGATGAAAACTCGAGATGGTGAAAAATCATCTGTTCGAAATGATTGTGAATGGAAATTTGCTGGGGTTGTGCGAGACTGTCCGAAATGATGGGCTCCAGAGATGCTTTGATGAAGTTGTGCTTCGGTGTTCGCCTGCTGCGAGTTGTCCGAAAGGGTCGGAAATGAATCTGAAATCCATGCGAAAAGGAGTCCGAAAAGAAGCTAGAATCACAAGTGAAAGGGGAATGGACAACGTGATAGAGCATAGGTAGCGAAATGGCTCTTTTTGTGAATTATTATTAAAAACAAAAATGTGATCTGGTGAAAGCTGCTTCCGAACAATAGCAATGAAACGTTCAAGACGGAGTCCCTTTCACACAGGCCAGGGCGGAAAATTGATGCTAACGGCCAGCCGAAAAGGCAATGTTGTTTTTGATGCTCTGAAGGTAGCTGATGAAACCAGCGATCGAATCCTTCTTGAATAGTGTGTGAAACCTTGCAATGAAACAACAATGGCGAAGGGGTTAAAATAAGATAGGTGAGCATGTTACTTAAAATGAAATGGTTAGCCTGTATATGAAGGGAAAGACAAAGTGGCTAAAGCTAGAGGCTAAGCTGCACTAAGTTAAAACCCAAGTGAAACGCCCATCTCTATTCAGATATGTGATTGGAAACATTCGAAAACAGACAAAGCTATGAAAAACTGAAAGTTTGACACTTTATCTGAACGTGCGAACAACCGAAGTGATCCGGGTTGAGTTAAGAGGTCAAAAAAGAGGATGATGTGTTTTCGCATAAACATGTTAATACTTTAAAGCGAAAGATGCTGGCAGAATGGGCTATATATACCAAGGTGGACTCAAGACGGCAGCAGCGGCCCTATCGTGACTCGTGACGACAGGGTTCGGCATCTGCGTGGTGCTCCGGCTCGTAGTCGCGGTGAGAGCAGGGAGATGGAGCAGGTCGCGGCCACGTTCGGGGACATCGTGGCATGGCACAGGTCATCGGCCGCCTGTTGGAGGCAAAGAGGTGCTGGTGTCGGCTGCAGGCATGCGGCCGGGGTGAAGACGACGTCTAACTTGGAGCGACAACAATACGCGGCCGGGGTGAAGACAACGTCTGACTTGGAGTCGCGGTGAGAGCAGGGAGGTGGAGCAGGTCGCGGCCACGTTCGGGGACATCGTGGCGTGGAGCAGGTCTTCGGCCGCCTGTTGGAGGCGAAGAGGTGCCGGTGTCGGATGCTGGCGCGCAGCCAGGGTGAAGACGATGTCTGACTTGGAGCGACAGCAATACGTGGCCTAGGCGTCATCGGTGGATGCCGTCCCTGGACTTTTCGTCGATGCAACGAAACGAATAAGCACCTGCGGAGGTGTGGGAGGAGCTCGCTGAGGCCCCGGTGACTTCCACGAGAAGGGGTGGAGGTGTTAGTTCTTTAGGATCACCTAGTTGTAGATCAGATGGTATAAACTTAGGAAACACGTAGTTCATTCTATGACTTGAACGAGAGATAGAGAGAGGGGAGCAGAGGTACAGACTATCAGGCTTGGCGAAGGAGGAAGCCATGGCGATGGTGGTGAGGTAGCCCTGGTCGGCGGCAGCATGGTGTCGGTGAAGACAGGTGGCGAAGGAGTAGTAGTAGAGTCCGGCGGTGGTGTGGACGTTGAGCGTGGTGCAGAGACGGCGGTGAAGCTTCCTGTCGCTGCAGCGTCCCCTCTTGATCGGTCTAGGGTATGTAGGTGGGGTTTGTGGTGGCGGTAAACCTCGTACCTAGTGCCCCGCCCTCACTTCGTTTTATATGGCGCTGTGTGACGGGAGCCCACCAACCATGTATGGTCGGGCACCCCCGATCACGGTGTGGGATCAAGGCCTGACTCGGTTGTTGGACCAAGTCAGAGGAGATCAACCTAACATTGTTCCCCTTGATTTCAACTTATAACTTAAACTTAAAATACTTATCTCTTTTCCTATTCCATCATAGATTAGCGCACCATGGTTAGTACCATTAGATTAATAGCTACAATACACCTCTTTGTTTTGAAACATATTCTCAACTAGGCCCTTATTGTCTAGGGATTATAGGCTTTTCTGTAAATCCATGCCGGCTAAGTGTTCTCTGAACACATTGCGCGGTAATCCTTTTGTAAGCAGATCCGTAAGCATTTTCTTTGTACTTGTATGCTCGAGACTAATAGAATGATTGTCACACCCGGTTTTTTAAAGAACAAAACCAGGCTAATCATATGTGTGCCTAGGAAGTCCACACATATGTCAGAATGAAAAAGTATCAGAAACAATGTTAGTATATAATGTATACATAGCTATATTAACACTTACATCAGAGTATCACGGAACGGTGACTAAACTTTAGGCTCCATTCTTCTCAGGGATGACTGACTGGTGGCTCCGTTTGCCAAACACTTCTAAAAAGACTTTTGGAAACTCCACTACCTCTTTATCCTTCTTCTGAGAAACACCTTACTACACACTGGAGTGTGGTGGAAATAGCAAGAGTGAGTCCATGTTGAACTCAACAAGTATAACATAGGGTTCATGAGGCTCAAAAAGGCTAGACACTGTTTGACTGCGTTTAGCTTTTAATCATTATATAATTAGCAATTGAGTAGCATCAAGATGAACCAATTCTCATTAATGAACCAATGATCAATTGTAATAAGGATAATGAATAGCATTAACATGAGCATAATAATAACAACAGTAATTAAGCATGATATAACAATGGTGATCAACTATCTGTAGATGTTCCAAGGCCGCCCGTATCCGTGGGCACGGCTAGTATACCAGTTTTTAACTCTGTGCAGAGGTGTACACTTTCACTGTGAGTCATGATTTTTAAATGTGTGGGGAGATCAAACCCAAACACCGGAGAACCATATAAAGCCATTCAAGAGTTTGTCTAACAAGTTAGGGCCACTAGGTTTCATCAGTCAGTCTGTGTGATACAACCAGTCCCAGGGATCCACAGTCTGCTTTTCTCCATTTATGCCACAAGGGTAACCTCTAACAAGCTAGAAAAGGTCTCTTAAACAAATAGAGCCAGAGCCATATAGCCCTCACAGCTGTACTGTCAATCCTGGATGATCACGTACAGATAAGTCCTTATGGAGAGAAACCAGAGCATCAAAATTGTAACAGAACCGTCCAAATTATAAGAGCACAAGTATAAAAACAATCACCAAAGTGATCAAATTCTCGCACTTGAGCCCATATAACTCCGGTAGTCCAATGAAATCACGAGGGATTTCAAACCAACCAACATACAAGCCAAGATCTTAGTGATTCAACATAACAAGTCACATGTTACAACCATTTCACAAGTAAATCAATTTACATCGGAGTTCAACATAGTTGTTACAACTTAAGTTCAAAAGTAGCGGAAGCAAAGTAATTTGAAACTAACATTATTCTTATTTAAAATACATGCCAGTACCACGGTCGACTTCCAACAAAAGCATTAGAGATAAGGTAAATAAGAAGGATCATGCCCGTGATCACACTCCGCCACTACGGCAGGAGTCAACCAACTCTTGCAGCCGCCATGATACATTACAACCTGCAACAAGTGGGGATAAAACCCTGAGTACGAGAAGGTACTCAGCTAGACTTACCCGTCAGAAACCAGAAATAAGATTGACACCAAGGATCATGCAAGGCTGATATAAAGTGGGGCTAGCTTGACAACATTTTGCATAAAAGCTTAATATAGATGATCAATCATTAATGCTTAAGCATCAAGTTAATTATTATTAACCTATCATCTATATTAGAACCTGTACTAGAGCACTCACTTATTAGGAGCAAACAATATTAACCATAGCAGGTATAAATTGAGGCAACCTTTCCATCGTGATCCAATTAACCATCAGTTCAATTTAATTGAATCTACGTTGCCGCTGCTCAAGTCAAGTGCTCACTAACCGGGAGCGACGGCGATTCGAATCGAATTCCTATCCAGCTGGAGGGATATTTCTAACACTCACCATGCAGACCCCTGCCAGGGTCGCACAGGCCACCTTTTCATATGATTCAGGAATCGCGGGTCCGAATGATGTTGCGACCCCTAGGGCGACACTCTGCCAGGTGATAGGGACTCTAACCCCCCTTGGTCTCACGCCAATGTCCCCAAGCACATCCTTTCTCTCCTCCAAGAAGCAACCTACCATTCGATTCCCGGCCTGAATCACATTACTCGGCTTCGCGGTCGGAACGACTTATCCGGCCAACTAAGTGATAGACTGCGTTCAACATGACTCAAGGACGTACAGTGAATCGGTCCTTAAACGACTCAGACGGGGATAGATTCACACCCAAGACCTCCGTGTCTTGTCGCTTCACTATCATCATCCTGCCCGGTCTCATTTCATTTTATTAACACATGGTTCCTTTCCACGATAGCAAATATAGCCAACCGTGCCATATATGAATATCCCTATATCTCGCAGGTGACAGGAAATCACCTGACTTCTACCGCTTAAAGCAGGGCTAAGCATCTACTCGATCCTAATCTATGTAGGATTCAAGGATTCATATATCTGGACAAGGAATGATATAATGCAGCAAGGGTTTCCAACCAACTCCTACCACTTAATGCAACAATACTTATAACATATATAGAATTAATTGCTTTGAAGGTAGGAGGCTTATAATGCTCCGGGGCTTGCCTGGGATCCGACTCAAGTTAGAGTATGTCAGATGAATTCACTTGGCGAGCATCTCTCAATCTATCACTTGTTCAGTCCTTCTATCTTCGGGATGGATCCACCAACTCCATCTTCGGGTTCAGCTCCACATCTTGCCATCCACGTAGTGCATCTAGCGTACCTAAATGAGATATGACGATGCATGTGTATGAACATGATGAATGGCAATAAGAATGCATCACATAAGACAAGCACAATATTTAAACAAGATACAAGCCCTCATAGCCACTCACTGACTATAGCACACCAACCATTCCATGCATAATAAGTAAAGCATAATCATCACAAGTTTTAGGTGTACTAACTTCATCACCAATGACATGAATCACACTTAGCAACATGCAAAGCAACTCAAGGTGAAGCAACAACGATAACTGGAATATGCCAATTTCTGGACTAGCAAACAGTAGCTTCATAAATCAATCATATCTGGAGTTTTATAAATCCAAATGACTTGCAAGAAGACATTATGGAAAGATTATAAAATTATCTACATTTCATATAATATCATCACAGCATGATTCATAAGTTAAACAAGTCAAAAATACAAAGTTCCAGAATCTGTTCCTGACAAACAGAGAGCAAGCAATTCTGTACCCTAACTTTAAACAGCTATAACTCCTAAACCACATTGTTAAATGCCACCAAATTTTAACAAAAGCTAGATACATAAATTAGCTACAACTTTTGTATAAATAAGTTTCACAACAAAGCACATTATCATGAAGAACTTTGCTAAGTTCCTAGATCTGTCCAGAAACCTCATTTGCAAGAAATAATTATTAACTTCCGTTGCAAACATATAATTGGGCAAAACCAACTTTACCAACATTTCATACATGACTAATGAACATCAGAAAACATAGTGTCCATTCCTAAATAATTTCTTTTAATGCATTTTCTTAATTTATTTAGATAATTTGGTGGAATTATGAACACATACAAAAGTGCATAATAAATTCTACCAAAATTACAGAGGCCTACACATGCTCCCAAAAGTCTACTATCCAAATTTGAAACCATTTGGACATTTATAACAACCTCTATGAAAAAGACAAATGGCTATAGCAATAAATCATGTGAGAGCAAGTTAAACTTAACACTCAATATTTTCTGTGAACACAAGGCCATATTATGAATCAATATGATAGAGAAACATCATACTAAGGTAATGGAACAACATTTTTTATTTTATCATTTATATATTATTTATAATCTATTTATCAAGATATAAAAAAGTTAAATCAATAACTTGAGCATACAGTAAGCAATGACCATGAAATTTATACCACAATACATCCATAGCATGACAAGCCTACCATAAAAATTTCACATCAATTGGAGCAGCACAACTCAAGATATAAAAATAACAAGCAATACAATGTAAATTCCTTATTTATCAAGGTCCAATCAAAACCCTAAGAAAACAGTGAACAAATAGTGTGTTTAATATTTTTCCTAGCAAGTACATGTCATTACAAAATTAACAAAATAAGAATCACTATTTTTGGAGTTCTAAAACTCCAGATCTGGCTCTGGTAAATTTCAAAGGCATTTTTAGAGCTCTTTTCCACCTTAAATCAAAACACTAGAAATTTTCTACAAACAAGTAACATTTTATGATTCTACTGCATAGAGGTTTTCTCAAGGTTTCCAACAAGTCCACATTTACTATTTTTGGAGTTCCCTAGCATGCGATATGGATTTTAGAAAATTTAATAAGAAATCTGAAATTCAATTTACTACAAAACCGGTTTCTTCTTAACTGCTAGGCGCACCCGGCTGCTTACCCAACTCAGCCACTCCTTAAACCGACACGAGGGGCCATGGTTGGGCCAGGCCCGCCTGTCATATAAGAGAGAGCATACACAAAATTTTCCCTTTCTCCTTCCTCTCGACGCCGAGCAGGGGAGGCAGTGGTCCGGCTCGGCCGGTCTCCGGCGAGGGCGACGCCGCCGGCGATTGGCTGCGGTGCGGCCAGCCTAGGCCACACGTGCACCCGAGCAAGGGCTCAGCTCGTCCAGGGGCGGCCCACAGCGGTGTGACCACGCGCACCCGTGTCCATGGCGGTGGTTGCAGGCGACGCCGACGATGCAGCGGCGGCCGGAACCGGGGAAGAGGCGCGAGAGGGGCGATGAGGTGAGAGGAAGATGGTGCGGTGGTTTGATTTTGTAGTAGGGCTCTTGGTGGTGGCCGGCCACGGAGCTCCGTTCGGCTCAGCAATGGCGGACACTTGGCTTGGCAGACAAGGGCAGAGGGATGCGATGGCACAGCCTAGCAAGGGCAGGCAGGCAAACGCGCGGTGCCGGGGTGCCCTTGTGACGACGGTGGCACGTAGCTAAGGCAGCGGCAGTAGAAGCTTGAGCTCCGCTCGGCCATTCATGGTTGTGGACGGCCATGGCAAGCTAAGAGCGAAGGCGAGCTCTGGAGCGCTGGAGGAGTGACCGTGGGTAGCTCGGTCTCCCCCCCATTGGCTTAGCCAGACGGAGGCGCGTGGCGAGGTGGAGGACGCGCAGCATCCATGGTGGAGGCGCGCGGTGCATGGCTGCCACGCCCTTGTCCACGCGTCGTCTTTGGAGCAAAAACGCGAACAGGTGGCGGGCAGCGAAGTGGACCATTTGGAGCTCCAATTTGGGCCTGATCTGGGCCAATCTAGGTCTTGGACCTAAAAGCAAAGTTGTAGCCCGTACCATGCTCTACATTTCCTATTTAATGGTCATGGTCATTAGGTCAATAGATTAGCAGATAATTAACCTCCAAGTTGGCAGTGTTAGTGAGTTGACAGTGATTAACAACTACAAGAATTCTTGGTCAAAATGAAATGCTACTTATGCCATCTTCTTTTATGAGCTTCCCCCTCATGTGATCTCCAACTTTTACATTTGGACCTACCCAAGTTACTTAACAAATTTTGGAGAATGCGACATGCCAATCTCAGGGTCCTTTGAGCGACAAAGTTGCAAACATGCTGTTTTAGCAATTGATTTTGGAGATCCAAATATACTCCAAATGTAATGACACTTGATTCATTGTGTCCCCCATGAACAGTACTCAAACTCATATTAAGGAACCTAATTGAGCCACTATATGAAATTGGAGGATAAAATGTTGCCAACTTGTCAACTTTCTGCTGTCCACTCGAGGACTTAGAATATTTTTCTAAGTGCTGAAAACAGCAACTGATTCCACATTGTGATCTCTATTTGACTAGGTTAGCGGCCAAACTAGCTCTTGACCATTAAACAAAGTTTGTTCTACACAAGATGAACTACAACTTTTGTTTAAGGTCAAACCTTATAACTAGCATAGAAGTCTAACTTTTACTTTGGTCAAAGTATCAACTCGATAAAGCCGAAACTAGGGTTTTAGGCCAATCGAGGCAATTTCTTGACATTTGATCAACATGAACCCTTCATGACTTTTGTTGTAGAGTCCATACAGAGTCATTCGGGCAAATTTTCATGGTTTGGTTGATGATCTATAGTTCCATTAACTTAATGGTGCAAGTTCCAATAGGAATGGAACTTATCATTTCATGTGACTTTTTGATTCCAAACTTCATGAAACTTTTCCAGGGATCAGTATAGATAGGTACTAAGGTGAGACATATGAAGATATTGCCATAACACCACTCAAGAATATATCTTGAAAATGTCCTATATGCAAAGCAAAGGAGTAACATCCAAGTTTAGATTAGGCTCACCTCCACTTAATCTATCATGTTTGAGCTCAAACCCACTGCTTAGTGAATGACAAACACCTGGGGTGTTACAGCCCTCCCCCCTTAAAAGAATCGCGTCCCGAGATTTGGAATGGAAGACCTTTTAAGGAAAAGAGGCGCGTTATCTAATTCCCAACATTTGCTATAGCATTCAGCTACAAAGCTTCAACATCGGTGAATAATTTGGTCGAAGGCACTTTCTGATACTTGCTCCTCATGGTAAAATTTGTCTGAAGAATTTCCTTCATTGACTTCCATGAAGCATTGTTACTTTGGGAGGAATCCAAGACAACGTAGTACTTCATTCTCAATGTACAGAGATCCTTGGGTCCATGAGCTAACCACTAACAAGCATCTGATTCTTTAGTGAACACAACATAGTTCGTATGAACTTGACACTAGACCGAAATCTTCAGAAATATACTCGTCGAAATGACTCTATGTTGACAAAGTTTGAAAAGTAGCCCTCCACCAGAATGGCTTGAGTACAACCTTCCAAAGTGCTGAGATCATAGACGACAAACATTCTCTGAGGTTATAGGATACTGACTAACCAATAGACAGGGTCTATGTTGGTCGTAAATGTTCAATCCTTCTGATATCAACTAATGGAAAACTACTTAAGGTTCCATGTGTGCAGTTCTCTTTCTTTGATGACAACACTGTATTATCTGAGTCTATCGAGGGGTTAGTGAATGTGATAGCTGACTCTGTCGGCTTTGTATTTTTGCCAACAGCTAGCTAAAAGATTCTTTTATCCAAAGACAACAGTTATCTGGGTTGAAGCAGATGCAACCTCTTGTTGGCTATTGCTCTGTAATACATAGCCTTCGTAGCTACCAAGGAGTCATTACCTAGTTGGAGATTAATCTTCCTAATGATAACTAATTAGTTGTCTCTCAACACTAAAAAGTTCTAAATCTTCATTCTTGATCACAATAATTGTGGTTGATACAAAGCAGATGGTTGTCATCGAAGTCAGCAGATACGGAGTCTCACCAGAGATGGTTGATCTCAATGTTATGGTCATTATGCATACAAAGGTTAAAACTTGCTTAATGTGATGATCGAGTCTTATCCAACGGATGACTTGTCCAGTATTAAGTGTTGTGTGTCCTTTTTATCCAACAAAGATGAGATACTTTACTCACTAGATGACGTTTGTCAATACTGGGACAACTAAGTAGAGTCACTTGTCTACCACCTATTGCAGTCTGTTAATGTTTATGTCGGTGACATGTTCTTCAAAGGTTATCCTCTTAGCAACTTCAGGAGGAAGCTTTACTACTTCTGGTCCAATATAAGGGTCCTTTGACAAGATATGGGAAGACAACCAAGGAAGACGGTCACATGAAAATCACATCAGTGTTGTTCTGCAATGGATTATGATTAGAAACCATGATACTAGCGCGTGCCGAGCAGAACAACCTTGTGTGTGCACCCACAGGAGGCTCTCGGTTTTGTCACAGCACCATTAGTTGCTACTCATAACATCATTACTGAACATACACCCGATGAGAAATTTCAAATGGCATACATTGGGTTGTCCGAATAAGAACCCTACCAAGGAGGGATAGCAAGTAAAGGTAGTTACAAGGTTTAGAATAAACGAGGAGGCAAATCCAAAATTAACACACACCACAAGGGAACATAGCTCAATTCCTAAAGACAACTGAGCAATGGACTCTTGCTTAAATTCTATACACGACTTGCATCCACCGAGGTGAGTTCCAGATAACAGATTAATAGGAGATTCATTCATGTTGGGCAACAATATGAGATCAAGACTGATAAACATCCCGAGACTTGGGAAGGTTGGAGACGAATTAAGCAAATTTCAAGGCGAAAACCGATATGTAGTCATAGATTGAGTTGATAAGGTAGATGCACGAATTTGCAAGTACACGATATAGAGGCCATAGCAGAGAGACATTGCGTCACACTAGCTAACCTTTGGGAGAGGTAACCGGAAGGTCCAGCATGGATTTGGGTACGGTCTCCACAACTAGCAACGTACGAACCATGGTTAAAGGCTAGCGTTGATAAATGTTAACTTGGTTGGTCAGTCGATAAGGGTCTTCCCAAAAATAGTTGCAAAACACCCATAGCTTATGCAAACATATAGGAGAACTAAACTTTGGGCTTTCGATCAAGCAAAGGCATGGATACAAACATTCAAGGGCTAACCACCAAGTCTACAGGCTCAGGCTCCTAAGATAGAGAACCTAATGGAAGACAACAACCATACAATTACGTACGTGAACATTGTTCTAGGATAAGGCTATGTGGCCCTCGTATACTCACCGAGGACAAACGAGGTGACAACTAGGGCACTACCTAGATAACAAGCATACATACAACATCATAGTCAAGCAGACATTGGAGAAATTTCAAACAAATGGGCTTAAGCAACCAATACAAGGCACAAGGCTCACCCCAAAAATAAGCATTCATCTCAAGCATGAACTAACTACAAGTTTAGCTCTAAACAAACACTAGCTAAGGGAGCCAACTTAGCATGTGCACAGAATCTGGACAGCAACATAGTAGTTACTTGTTTCAACCATAACTGGGGTTATAGACATCCCACAAAGGTGATCCTAGACTTTCTAGAAAGCTTAGGAAGATGACTAAACTTTAGTTAATCATACCAAAAGCAAATTCATAGATTAACATGACCAAAATTGCTAATGTTGCAGATCTATACCAATATGGACAGAAAACTGATAAGAACTTCAAAAATGTACAACTGGAGTTCTCGGGACACAACAAGGCTGAGACTTCACTTTATGTAAAGCTTATTAAGTTTTCTATAACTTTATTATTATCATATTAAGATGATTCTATATCTAACAAGGCCAAACAAGACAAGGAAGACATCTCTGCCCAGATTTGGCCAGATTCTATCATTCCACTTTACAAGCTCATAAGTAGAGATTTAGACCACCACAATTAGTGCTATAGGACATTTTGGAAAGATTAGAAAAAGTACTACACTTCTTATATTATCTCCAAGACATGATTCCTTATGAACATAGGTCAAACAAATCAAATATTCAGATCTACTCAGAGCATAAGCAAAACCTGATAGTAAACTTTTAAAAGTAATAACTCTCAAACCATAAGGCCTAGGGTCATGAAATTTTAGGACAAGCTAGATGAGTAAGTTAGCTACAACTTTGGTATTTTCCATAACTACAGAAAACAACAATATAACCACAAAAGCATCACTACAACAGAAAACATTCTAGCAGCCAACATTCGACAAGCAAAACAAAGCTTGCCTTTGTTCTACTTAACAAGAGAGCGTACAAACATGTTATTCTAGTAGCTCTAAATTTTGTTACCTTAGACCAACCCCATTTAATTCACTCATGAGAATCCAATTTACTTAAGTGAGGTCTACAACATTTTCAAAAATTTGTAGGAACAACATATCCACCACTTGGCTAAACTAAAGGGCATCTATAGGTTCAAACATGTAACCATAATTATTTCTAGCAAGGCTAAACACACACTTTTCTCAAGCACTTTCTATTCAAGTAACATTGAACAAGGCATTCATGTCTAACTCCACACAAGGAAGATAGTACATAACATCAATCACAAGTTACTTAATATAGAATAAGGGTGAGAGGAGCATAGCTATGCATAAAACAACAATCAGGATGATGCATGCTTCATCCTATTTGTCCTCACAAGATTGCCAACCTAAGGTGGCGATCACATTCTATGTCGGTGTTATAACACGCACTCTCTCGATATATAGCTAGTCGTCAACTACATTCGACTTATGCATTCGTGGTTAGCGTACCTATAGAAAAGTTTCATTGCAGCCCAACATTTTCCCAATATAGCACACAGTGAAAGCAGAGAAGTAAAATTCTAAGTACTCCCATGTACATATACCCCTTTATACGTACATGTAGTACCAAAACTACCCGAATCATCAATCTCCCATAATTAAGTACCTTCATATATACATGTGTGTAACATGTAAATAATCCAGTAACCAAAACTAGCTCTCCCCTAGACCGCAGGTTGTACGGTCATGCCCTCACAACTCACACTTACCTGAGCGTAGGTGCGATGTTACATAAAAGTAAACTAGCGACATATATGACTATCTCATATATGAAGGCTACCACCAATCTAACACACCGGGTAGCATAGTGTGGGAGAGTCATCACACATACATACCTTGGCCTGGGCGTAGATGCATAAATGAAAACCCCCAAGTTAGTACTTATATAAGCCACCTAATAATCGTTATATGGGCATAAGGAAATTGACCACTTGCATACTTAGATTTAGAATTCAGTTTTCACAAACCTATATATAGCTATAAGTTGATAAAACTGATTTTATAAAACAAATCCTTTATTTTAAATACACACACAACAAGTTTAATATTGAATCTTGCTCCGATACTAGCTGTAATAGAATCATCCAAATTATAAGAGCACAAGTACAAAAACAATCACCGAAGTGATCAAGTTCTCGCACTTGAGCCCATATAACTCCGGTAGTCCAATGAAATCACGAGGGATTTCAAACCAACCAACATACAAGCCAAGATCGTAGTGATTCAACATAACAAGTCACATGTTACAACCATTTCACAAGTAAATCAATTTACATTGGAGTTCAACATAGTTGTTATAACTTAAGTTCAAAAGTAGCGGAAGCAAAGTAATTTGAAACTAACATTATTCTTATTTAAAATACATGCTAGTACCACAGTCGACTTCCAACAAAAGCATTAGAGATAAGGTAAATAAGAAGGATCATGCCCGTGATCACACTCCGCCACTACGGCAGGAGTCAACCAACTCTTGCAGCCGTCATGATACATCACAACCTGCAACAAGTGGGGATAAAACCCTGAGTACGAGAAGGTACTCAGCTAGACTTACCCATCAGAAACCAGAAATAAGGTGACACCAAGGATCATGCAAGGCTGATATAAAGTGGGGCTAGCTTGACAACATTTTGCATAAAAACTTAATATAGATGATCAATCATTAATGCTTAAGCATCAAGTAAATTATTATTAACCTATCATCTATATTAGAACCTGTACAAGAGCACTCACTTTATTAGGAGCAAACAATATTAATCATAGCAGGTATAAATTGAGGCAACCTTTCCATCGTGATCCAATTAACCATCAGTTCAATTTAATTGAATCTACGTTACCGCTGCTCAAGTCAAGTGCTCACTAACCGGGAGCGACGGCGATTCGAATCGAATTCCTATCCAACTGGAGGGGTATTTCTAACACTCACCGTGCAGACCCCTGCCAGGGTCGCACAGGCCACCTTTTCATATGATTCAGGAATCGCGGGTCCGAATGATATCGCGACCCTAAGGGCAACACTCTGCCAGGTGATAGGGACTCTAATCCCCCCTTGGTCTTACGCCAATGTCCTCAAGCACATCCTTTCTCTCCTCCAAGAAGTAACCTACCATTCGATTCCCGGCCTGAATCATATTACTCGGCTTCGCGGTCGGAACGACTTATCTGGCCAACTAAGTGTTAGACTGCGTTCAACATGACTCAAGGACGTACAGCGAATCGGTCCTTAAACGACTCAGACGGAGATAGATTCACACCCAAGACCTCCATGTCTTGTCACTTCACTATCATCGTCCCGCCCGATCTTATTTCATTTTATTAACACATGGTTCCTTTCCACGATAGCAAATATAGCCAACCGTGCCATATATGAATATCCCTATATCTCGCAGGTGACAGGAAATCACCTGACTTCTACCGCTTAAAGCAGGGCTAAGCATCTACTCGATCCTAATCTATGTAGGATTCAAGGATTCATATATCTGGACAAGGAATGATATAATGCAGCAAGGGTTTCCAACCAACTCCTACCACTTATTGCAACAATACTTATAACATATATAGAATTAATTGCTTTGAAGGTAGGAGGCTTATAATGCTCCGGGGCTTGCTTGGGATCCGACTCAAGTTAGAGTATATCAGATGAATTCACTTGGCGAGCATCTCCCAATCTATCACTTGTCCAGTCCTTCTATCTTCGGGATGGATCCACCAACTCCATCTCAGGTTCAGCTCCACATCTTGCCATCCACGTAGTGCATCTAACGTACCTAAATGAGATATGACGATGCATGTGTATCAACATGATGAATGGCAATAAGAATGCATCACATAAGACAAGCACAATATTTAAACAAGATACAAGCCCTCATAGCCACTCACTGACTATAGCACACCAACCATTCCATGCATAATAAGTAAAGCATAATCTTCACAAGTTTTAGGTGTACTAACTTCATCACCAATGACATGAATCACACTTAGCAACATGCAAAGCAACTCAAGGTGAAGCAACAACGATAACTGGAATATGCCAATTTCTGGACTAGCAAACAGTAGCTTCATAAATCAATCATATCTGAAGTTTTATAAATCCAAATGACTTGAAAGAAGACATTATGGAAAGCTTATAAAATTATGTACATTTCATATAATATCATCACAGCATGATTCATAAGTTAAACAAGTCAAAAATACAAAGTTTCAGAATCTGTTCCTGACAAATAGAGAGCAAGCAATTCTGTACCCTAACTTCAAACAGCTATAACTCCTAAACCACATTGTTAAATGCCACCGAATTTTAACAAAAGCTAGATACATAAATTATCTACAACTTTTGTATAAATAAGTTTCACAACAAAGCACATTATCATGAAGAACTTTGCTAAGTTCCCAGATCTGTCCAGAAACCTCATTTGCAAGAAATAATTATTAACTTCCGTTGCAAACATATAATTGGGCAAAACCAACTTTACCAACATTTCATACATGACTAATGAACATCAGAAAACATAGTGTCCATTCCTAAATAATTTCTTTTAATGCATTTTCTTAATTTATTTAGATAATTTGGTGGAATTATGAACACATACAAAAGTGCATAATAAATTCTACCAAAATTACAGAGGCCTACACATGCTCCCAAAAGTCTACTATCCAAATTTGAAACCATTTGGACATTTATAACAACCTCTATGAAAAAGACAAATGGCTATAGCAATAAATCATGTGAGAGCAAGTTAAACTTAACACTCAATATTTTCTGTGAACACAAGGCCATATTATGAATCAATATGATTGAGAAACATCATACTAAGGTAATGGAATAACCTTTTTTATTTTATCATTTATATATTATTTATAAGCTATTTATCAAGCTATAAACAAGTTAAATCAATAACTTGAGCATACAGTAAGCAATGACCATGAAATTTATACCACAATACATCCATAGCCTGACAAGCCTACCATAAAAATTTCACATCAATTGGAGTAGCACAACTCAAGATATAAAAATAACAAGCAATATAATGTAAATTCCTTATTTATCAAGGTCCAATCAAAACCCTAAGAAAACAGTGAACAAATAGTGTGTTTAATATTTTTCCTAGCAAGTACATGTCATTACAAAATTAACAAAACAAGAATCACTATTTTTGGAGTTCTAAAACTCCAGATCTGGCTCTGGTAAATTTCAAAGGCATTTTTAGAGCTCTTTTCCACCTTAAATCAAAACACTAGAAATTTTCTACAAACAAGTAATATTTTATGATTCTACTGCATAGAGGTTTTCTCAAGGTTTCCAACAAGTCCACATTTACTATTTTTGGAGTTCCCTAGCATGCGATATGGATTTTAGAAAATTTAATAAGAAATCTGAAATTCAATTTATTACAAAACCGGTTTCTTCTTAACTGCTAGGCGCACCCGGCTGCTTACCCAACTCAGCCACTCTTTAAATCGACACGAGGGGCCCACGGTTGGGCCAGGCCCGCCTGTCATATAAGAGAGAGCATACACAAAATTTTCCCTTTCTCCTTCCTCTCGACGGCGAGCAGGGGAGGCGGTGGTCCGGCTCGGCCGGTCTCCGGCGAGGGCGACGCCGCCGGCGATTGGCTGCGGTGCGGCCAGCCTGGGCCACACGTGCACCCGAGCAAGGGCTCAGCTCGTCCAGGGGTGGCCCACAGCGGCGTGACCACGCGCACCCGTGTCCATGGCGGTGGTTGCAGGCGACGCCGACGATGCAGCGGCGGCCGGAACCGGGGAAGAGGCGCGGGAGGGGCGGCGCGGTGAGGGGAAGATGGTGCGGTGGTTTGATTTTACAGTAGGGCTCTTGGTGGTGGCCGGCCATGGAGCTCTATTCGGCTCGGCAATGGCGGACACTTGGCTTGGCAGACAAGGGCAGAGGGATGCGATGGCACAGCCTAGCAAGGGCAGGCAGGCAAACGCGCGGTGCTGGGGTGCCCTTGCAACGACGGTGGCACGTAGCTAAGGCAGCGACAGTAGAAGCTTGAGCTCCGCTCAGCCATTCATGGCTGTGGACGGCCATGGCGAGCAGAGGGCGAGGAGAGGGGAAGCTAAGAGCGAAGGCGAGCTCTGGAGCGCTGGAGGAGTGACCGTGGGCAGCTCGGTCTTCCCCCCCCATCGGCTCAGCCAGACAGAGGCGCGTGGTGAGGTGGAGGACACGCAGCATCCATGGTGGAGGCGTGTGGTGCATGGCCGCCACGCCCTTGTCCACGCGTCGTCTTTGGAACAAAAACGCGAACAGGTGGCGGGCAGCAAAGTGGACCATTTGGAGTTCCAATTTGGGCCTGATCTGGGCCAATCTAGGTCTTGGACCTAAAAGCAAAGTTGTAGCCCGTACCATGCTCTACATTTCCTATTTAATGGTCATGGTCATCAGGGCAATAGATTAGCAGATAATTAACCTCTAAGTTGGCAGTGTCAGTGAGTTGACAGTGATTAACAACTACAAGAATTCATGGTCAAAATGAAATGCTACTTATGCCATCTTCTTTTATGACCTTCCCCCTCATGTGATCTCCAACTTTTACATTTGGACCTACCCAAGTTACTTAACAATTTTTGGAGAACGCGACATGCCAATCTCAGGGTCCTTTGAGCGACAAAGTTGCAAACATGCTGTTTTAGCAATTGATTTTGGAGATCCGAATATACTCCAAATGTAATGACACTTGATTCATTGTGTCCCCCCATGAACAGTACTCCAACTCATATTAAGGAACCTAATTGAGCCACTATATGAAATTGGAGGATAAAATGTTGCCAACTTGTCAACTTTCTGCTGTCCACTCGAGGACTTAGAATATTTTTCTAAGTGCTGAAAACAACAGCTGATTCCACATTGTGATCTCTATTTGACTAGGTTAGCAGCCAAACTAGCTCTTGACCATTAAACAAAGTTTGTTCTACACAAGATGAACTACAACTTTTGTTTAAGGTCAAACCTTATAACTAGCACACAAGTCCAACTTTTACTTTGGTCAATGTATCAACTCGATAAAGCCGAAACTAGGGTTTTAGGCCAATCGAGGCAATTTCTTGACATTTGCTCAACATGAACCCTTCATGACTTTTGTTGTAGAGTCCATATAGAGTCATTTGGGCAAATTTTCATGGTTTGGTTGATGATCTATAGTTCCATTAACTTAATGGTGCAAGTTTTAATAGGAATGGAACTTATCATTTCATGTGACTTTTTGATTCCAAACTTCATGAAATTTTTTCAGGGATCAATATAGATAGGTACTAAGGTGAGACACATGAAGATATTGCCATAACACCACTCAAGATTATATCTTGAAAATGTCCTATATGCAAAGCAAAGGAGTAACATCCAAGTTTAGATTAGACTCACCTCCACTTAATCTATCATGTTTGAGCTCAAACCCACTGCTTAGTGAATGACAAACACCTTGGGTGTTACAGCCCTCCCCCCTTAAAAGAATCGCGTCCCGAGATTCGGAATGGAAGACCTTTTAAGGAAAAGAGGCGCGTTATCTAATTCCCAACATTTGCCATAGCATTCAGCTACAAAGCTTCAACATCGGTGAATAATTTGGTCGAAGGCACTTTCTGATACTTGCTCCTCATGGTAAAATTTGTCTGAAGAATTTCCTTCATTGACTTCCATAAAGCATTGTTACTTTGGGAGGAATCCAAGACAACGCAGTACTTCATTCTCAATGTACAGAGATCCTTGGGTCCATGAGCTAACCACTAACAAGCATCTGATTCTTTAGTAAACACAACATAGTTCGTATGAACTTGACACTAGACCGAAATCTTCAGAAATATACTCGTCGAAATGACTCTATGTTGACAAAGTTTGAAAAGTAGCCCTCCACCAGAATGGCTTGAGTACAACCTTCCAAAGTGCTGAGATCATAGACGACAAACATTCTCTGAGGTTATAGGATACTGACTAACCAATAGACAGGGTCTATGTTGGTCGTAAATGTTCAATCCTTCCGATATCAACTAATGGAAAACTACTTAAGGTTCCATGTGTGCAGTTCTCTTTCTTTGATGACAACACTGTATTATCTGAGTCTATCGAGGGGTTAGTGAATGTGATAGCTGACTCTGTCGGCTTCGTATTTTTGCCAACAGCTAGCTAAAAGATTCTTTTATCCAAAGACAACAGTTATCTGGGTTGAAGCAGATGCAACCTCTTGTTGGCTATTGCTCTGTAATACATAGCCTTCGTAGCTACCAAGGAGTCGTTACCTAGTTGGAGATTAATCTTCCTAATGATAACTAATTAGTTGTCTCTCAACACTAAAAAGTTCTAAATCTTCATTCTTGATCACAATAATTGTGGTTGATACAAAGCAGATGGTTGTCATCGAAGTCAGCAGATACGAAGTCTCACCAGAGATGGTTGATCTCAATGTTATGGTCATTATGCATACAAAGGTTAAAACTTGCTTAATGTGATGATCGAGTCTTATCCAACGGATGACTTATCCAGTAGTAAGTGTTGTGTGTCCTTTTTATCCAACAAAGATGAGATACTTTACTCACTAGATGACGTTTGTCAATACTGGGACAACTAAGTAGAGTCACTTGTCTACCACCTATTGCAGTCTGTTAATGTTTATGTCGGTGACATGTTCTTGAAAGGTTATTCTCTTAGCAACTTCAGGAGGAAGCTCTACTACTTCTGGTCCAATATAAGGGTCCTTTGACAAGATATGGGAAGACAACCAAGGAAGACGGTCACATGAAAATCACATCAGTGTTGTTCTGCAATGGATTATGATTAGAAACCATGATACCAGCGCGTGCCGAGCAGAACAACCTTGTGTGTGCACCCACAGGAGGCTCTCGGTTTCGTCACGGCACCATTAGTTGCTACTCATAACATCATTACTGAACATACACCCAATGAGAAATTTCAAATGGCATAGATTGGGTTGTCCGAATAAGAACCCTACCAAGGAGGGATAGCAAGTAAAGGTAGTTACAAGGTTTAGAATCAACGAGGAGGCAAATCCAAAATTAACACACACCACAAGGGAACATAGCTCAATTCCTAAAGACAACTGAGCAATGGACTCTTGCTTAAATTCTATGCACGACTTGCGTCCACCGAGGTGAGTTCCAGATAACAGATTAATAGGAGATTCATTCATGTTGGGCAACAACATGAGATCAAGACTGATAAACATCCCGAGACTTGGGAAGGTTGGAGACGAATTAAGCAAATTTCAAGGCAAAAACCGATATGTAGTCATAGATTGAGTTGATAAGGTAGATGCACGAATTTGCAAGCACACGATTTAGAGGCCATAGCAGAGAGACGTGGCGTCACACTAGCTAACCTTTGGGAGAGGTAACCGGAAGGTCCAACATGGATTTGGGTACGGTCTCCACAACTAGCAACGTACGAACCATGGTTAAAGGCTAGCGTTGATAAATGTTAACTTGGTTGGTCAGTCGATAAGGGTCTTCCCAAAAATAGTTGCAAAACACCCATAGCTTATGCAAATATATAGGAGAACTAAACTTTGGGCTTTCGATCAAGCAAAGGCATGGATACAAACATTCAAGGGCTAACCACCAAGTCTATAGGCTCAGGCTCCTAAGATAGAGAACCTAATGGAAGACAACAACCATACAATTAAGTACATTAACATTGTTCTAGGATAAGGCTATGTGGCCCTCGTATACTCACCGAGGACAAACGAGGTGACAACTAGGGCACTACCTAGATAACAAGCATACATACAACATCATAGTCAAGCAGACATTGGAGAAATTTCAAACAAATGGGCTTAAGCAACCAATACAAGGCACAAGGCTCACCCCAAAAATAAGCATTCATCTCAAGCATGAACTAACTACAAGTTTAGCTCTAAACAAACACTAGCTAAGGGAGCCAACTTAGCATGTGCACAGAATCTGGACAGCAACACAGTAGTTACTTGTTTCAACCATAACTGGGGTTATAGACATCCCACAAAGGTGATCCTAGACTTTCTAGAAAGCTTAGGAAGATGAATAAACTTTAGTTATTCATACCAAAAGCAAATTCACAGATTAACATGACCAAAATTGCTAATATTGCAGATCTATACCAACATGGACAAAAAACTGATAAGAACTTCAAAAATATACAACTGGAGTTCTAGGGACACAACAAGGCTGAGCCTTCACTTTATGTAAAGCTTATTAAGTTTTCTATAACTTTCTTATTATCATATTAAGATGATTCTATATCTAACAAGGCCAAATAAGACAAGGAAGACATCTCTGCTCAGATTTGGCCAGATTCTGTCATTCCACTTTACAAGCTCATAAGTAGAGATTTAGACCACCACAATTAGTGCTATAGGACATTTTGGAAAGATTAGAAAAAGTACTACACTTCTTCTATTATCTCCAAGACATGATTCCTTATGAACATAGGTCAAACAAATCAAATATTCAGATCTACTCAGAGCATAAGCAAAACCTGATAGTAAACTTTTAAAAGTTATAACTCTCAAACCATAAGGCCTAGGGTCATGAAATTTTAGCACAAGCTAGATGAGTAAGTTAGCTACAACTTTGGTATTTTCCATAACTACAGAAAACAACAATATAACCACAAAAGAATCACTACAATAGAAAACGTTCTAGCAGCCAACATTCGACAATCAAAACAAAGCTTGCCTTTGTTCTACTTAACAAGAGAGCATACAAACATGTTATTCTAGTAGCTCTAAATTTTGTTACCTTAGACCAACCCCATTTAATTCACTCATGAGAATCCAATTTACTTAAGTGAGGTCTACAACATTTTCAAAAACTTGTAGGAACAACATATCCACCACTTGGCTAAACTAAAGGGCATCTATAGGTTCAAACATGTAACCATAATTATTTCTAGCAAGGCTAAACACACACTTTTCTCAGGCACTTTCTATTCAAGTAACATTGAACAAGGCATTCATGTCTAACTCCACACAAGGAAGATAGTACATAACATCAATCACAAGTTACTTAATATAGAATAAGGGTGAGAGGAGCATAGCTATGCATAAAACAACAATCAGGATGATGCATGCTTCATCCTATTTGTCCTCACAAGATTGCCAACCTAAGGTGGCGATCACATTCTATGTCGGTGGCATAACACGCACTCTCTCGATATATAGCTAGTCGTCAACTACATTCGACTTATGCATTCGTGGTTAGCGTACCTGCAGAAAAGTTTCATTGCAGCCCAACATTTTCCCAATATAGCACACAGTGAAAGCAGAGAAGTAAAATTCTAAGTACTCCCATGTACATATACCCCTTTATACGTACATGTAGTACCAAAACTACCCGAATCATCAATCTCCCACAATTAAGTACCTTCATATATATACATGTGTGTAACATGTAAATAATCCAGTAACCAAAACTAGCTCTCCCCTAGACCGCAGGTTGTACGGTCATGCCCTCACAACTCACACTTACCTGAGCATAGGTGCGATGTTACATAAAAGTAAACTAGCGACATATATGACTATCTCATATATGAAGGCTACCACCAATCTAACACACCGGGTAGCATAGTGTGGGAGAGTCATCACACATACATACCTTGGCCTGGGCGTAGATGCATAAATAAAAATCCCCAAGTTAGTACTTATATAAGCACCTAATAATCCTTATATGGGCATAAGGAAATTGACCACTGGCATACTTAGATTTAGAATTCAGTTTTCACAAACCTATATATAGCTATAAGTTGATAAAACTGATTTTATAAAACAAATCCTTTGTTTTAAATACACACACAACAAGTTTAATATTGAATCTTGCTCTGATACTAGCTGTAACAGAATCGTCCAAATTATAAGAGCACAAGTACAAAAACAATCACCGAAGTGATCAAATTCTCGCACTTGAGCCCATATAACTCCGGTAGTCCAATGAAATCATGAGGGATTTCAAACCAACCAACATACAAGCCAAGATCGTAGTGATTCAACATAACAAGTCACATGTTACAACCATTTCACAAGTAAATCAATTTACATCGGAGTTCAACATAGTTGTTACAACTTAAGTTCAAAAGTAGCGGAAGCAAAGTAATATGAAACTAACATTATTCTTATTTAAAATACATGCCAGTACCACGGTCGACTTCCAACAAAAGCATTAGAGATAAGGTAAATAAGAAGGATCATGCCCGTGATCACACTCCGCCACTACGGCAGGAGTCAACAACTCTTGCAGCCGCCATGATACATCACAACCTGCAACAAGTGGGGATAAAACCCTGAGTACGAGAAGGTACTCAGCTAGACTTACCCGTCAGAAACCAGAAATAAGGTGACACCAAGGATCATGCAAGGCTGATATAAAGTGGGGCTAGCTTGACAACATTTTGCATAAAAACTTAATATAGATGATCAATCATTAATGCTTAAGCATCAAGTTAATTATTATTAACCTATCATCTATATTAGAACCTATACAAGAGCACTCACTTTATTAGGAGCAAACAATATTAACCATAGCAGGTATAAATTGAGGCAACCTTTCCATCGTGATCCAATTAACCATCAGTTCAATTTAATTGAATCTACGTTGCCGCTGCTCAAGTCAAGTGCTCACTAACCGGGAGCGACGGCGATTCGAATCGAATTCCTATTCAGCTGGAGGGGTATTTCTAACACTCACCGTGCAGACCCCTGCCAGGGTCGCACAGGCCACCTTTTCATATGATTCAGGAATCGCGGGTCCGAATGATGTCGCAACCCTAAGGGCAACACTCTGCCAGGTGATAGGGACTCTAACCCCCCCTTGGTCTTACGCCAATGTCCCCAAGCACGTCCTTTCTCTCCTCCAAGAAGTAACCTACCATTCGATTCCCGGCCTGAATCACATTACTCGGCTTCGCGGTCGGAACGACTTATCTGGCCAACTAAGTGTTAGACTGCGTTCAACATGACTCAAGGACGTACAGCGAATCGGTCCTTAAACGACTCAGACGGAGATAGATTCACACCCAAGACCTCCATGTCCTGTCGCTTCACTATCATCATCCCGCCCGGTCTCATTTCATTTTATTAACACATGGTTCCTTTCCACGATAGCAAATATAGCCAACCGTGCCATATATGAATATCCCTATATCTCGCAGGTGACAGGAAATCACCTGACTTCTACCGCTTAAAGCAGGGCTAAGCATCTACTCGATCATAATCTATATAGGATTCAAGGATTCATATATCTGGACAAGGAATGATATAATGCAGCAAGGTTTTCCAACCAACTCCTACCACTTAATGCAACAATACTTATAATATATATAGAATTAATTGCTTTGAAGGTAGGAGGCTTATAATGCTCCGGGGCTTGCCTGGAATCCGACTCAAGTTAGAGTATATCAGATGAATTCACTTGGCGAGCATCTCCCAATCTATCACTTGTCCAGTCCTTCTATCTTCGGGATGGATCCACCAACTCCATCTTCGGGTTCAGCTCCACATCTTGCCATCCACGTAGTGCATCTAACGTACCTAAATGAGATATGACGATGCATGTGTATGAACATGATGAATGGCAATAAGAATGCATCACATAAGACAAGCACAATATTTAAACAAGATACAAGCCCTCATAGCCACTCACTCACTATAGCACACCAACCATTCCATGCATAATAAGTAAAGCATAATCTTCACAAGTTTCAGGTGTACTAACTTCATCACCAAGGACATGAATCACACTTAGCAACATGCAAAGCAACTCAAGGTGAAGCAACAACGATAACTGGAATATACCAATTTCTGGACTAGCAAACAATAGCTTCATAAATCAATCATATCTGGAGTTTTATAAATCCAAATGACTTGCACGAAGACATTATGGAAAGCTTATAAAATTATCTACATTTAATATAATATCATCCCAGCATGATTCATAAGTTAAACAAGTCAAAAATACAAAGTTCCAGAATCTGTTCCTGACAAACAGAGAGCAAGCAATTCTGTATCCTAACTTTAAACAGATATAACTCCTAAACCACATTGTTAAATGCCACCAAATTTTAACAGAAGCTAGATACATAAATTATCTACAACTTTTGTATAAATAAGTTTCACAACAAAGCACATTATCATGAAGAACTTTGCTAAGTTCCCAGATCTGTCCAGAAACCTCATTTGCAAGAAATAATTATTAACTTCCATTGCAAACATATAATTGGGCAAAACCAACTTTACCAACATTTCATACATGACTAATTAACATCAGAAAACATAGTGTCCATTCCTAAATAATTTCTTTTAATGCATTTTCTTAATTTATTTAGATAATTTGGTGGAATTATGAACACATATCAAAAGTGCATAATAAATTCTACCAAAATTACAGAGGCCTACACATGCTCCCAAAAGTCTACTATCCAAATTTGAAACCATTTGGACATTTACAACAACCTCTATGAAAAAGACAAATGGCTATAGCAATAAATCATGTGAGAGCAAGTTAAACTTAACACTCAATATTTTCTGTGAACACTAGGCCATATTATGAATCAATATGATAGAGAAACATCATACTAAGGTAATGGAACAACATGTTCTATTTTATCATTTATATATTATTTATAAGCTATTTATCAAGCTATAAACAAGTTAAATCAATAACTTGAGCATACAGTAAGCAATGACCATGAAATTTATACCACCATACATCCATAGCATGACAAGCCTACCATAAAAATTTCACATCAATTGGAGTAGCACAACTCAAGATATAAAAATAACAAGCAATATAATGTAAATTCCTTATTTATCAAGGTCCAATCAAAACCCTAAGAAAACAGTGAATAAATAGTGTGTTTAATATTTTTCCTAGCAAGTACATGTCACCACAAAATTAACAAAACAATAATCACTATTTTTGGAGTTCTAAAACTCCAGATCTGGCTCTGGTAAATTTCAAAGGCATTTTTAGAGCTCTTTTCCACCTTAAATCAAAACACTAGAAATTTTCTACAAACAAGTAACATTTTATGATTCTACTGCATAGAGATTTTCTCAAGGTTTCCAACAAGTCCACATTTACTATTTTTGGAGTTCCCTAGCATGCGATATGGATTTTAGAAAATTTAATAAGAAATCTGAAATTCAATTTACTACAAAACCGGCTTCTTCTTAACTGCTAGGCGCACCCGGCTGCTTACCCAACTCAGCCACTCCTTAAACCGACACGAGGGGCCCATGGTCGGGCTAGGCCCGCCTGTCATATAAGAGAGAGCATACACAAAAATTTCCCTTTCTCCTTCCTCTCGACGCCGAGCAGGGGAGGCGGTGGTCCGGCTCGGCCGGTCTCCGACGAGGGCGACGCCGCCGGCGATTGGTAGCGGTGCGGCCAGCCTAGGCCACACACGCACCCGAGCAAGGGCTCAGCTCGTCTAGGGGTGGCCCATAGTGGCGTGACCACGCGCACCCGTGTCCATGGCGGTGGTTGCAGGCGACGCCGACGATGCAGCGGCGGTCGGAACCGGGGAAGAGGCGCGGGAGGGGCGGCGTGGTGAGGGGAAGATGGTGCGGTGGTTTGATTTTGCAGTAGGGCTCTTGGTGGTGGCCGGCCACAGAGCTCCGTTCGGCTCGGCAATGGCGGACACTTGGCTTGGCAGACAAGGGCAGAGGGATGCGATGGCACAGCCTAGCAAGGGCAGGCAGGCGAACGCGCGGTGTCGGGGTGCCCTTGCGACGACGGTGGCGCGTAGCTAAGGCAGCAGCAGTAGAAGCTTGAGCTCCGCTCGGCCATCCATGGCTGTGGATGGCCATGGCGAGCAGAGGGCGAGGAGAGAGGAAGCTAAAAGCGAAGGCGAGCTTTGGAGCGCTGGAGGAGTGACCGTGGGCAGCTCGGTCTTCCCCCCCCATCGGCTCAGCCAGATGGAGGCAAGTGGCAAGGTGGAGGACGCGCGGCATCCATCGTGGAGGCGCGCGGTGCATGGCCGCCACGCCCTTGTCCACGCGTCGTCTTTGGAGCAAAAACGCGAACAGGTGGCGGGCAGTGAAGTGGACCATTTGGAGCTCCAATTTGGGCCTGATCTGGGCCGATCTAGGTCTTGGACCTAAAAGCAAAGTTGTAGCCCGTACCATGCTCTACATTTCCTATTTAATGGTCATGGTCATTAGGGCAATAGATTAGCAGATAATTAACCTCCAAGTTGGCAGTGTCAGTGAGTTGACAGTGATTAACAACTACAAGAATTCATGGTCAAAATGAAATGCTACTTATGTCATCTTCTTGTATGACCTTCCCCCTCATGTGATCTCCAACTTTTACATTTGGACCTACCCAAGTTACTTAACAAATTTTGGAGAACGCGACATGCCAATCTCAGGGTCCTTTGAGCGACAAAGTTGCAAACATGCTATTTTAGCAATTGATTTTGGAGATCCAAATATACTCCAAATGTAATGACACTTGATTCATTGTGTCCCCCATGAACAGTACTCCAACTCATATTAAGGAACCTAATTGAGCCACTATATGAAATTGGAGGATAAAATGTTGCCAACTTGTCAACTTTCTACTGTCCACTCGAGGACTTAGAATATTTTTCTAAGTGCTGAAAGCAGCAGCTGATTCCACATTGTGATCTCTATTTGACTAGGTTAGCGGCCAAACTAGCTCTTGACCATTAAACAAAGTTTGTTCTACACAAGATGAACTACAACTTTTGTTTAAGGTCAAACCTCATAACTAGCACAGAAGTCCAACTTTTACTTTGGTCAAAGTATCAACTCGATAAAGCCGAAACTAGGGTTTTAGGCCAATCGAGGCAATTTCTTGACATTTGCTCAATATGAACCCTTCATGACTTTTGTTGTAGAGTCCATCTAGAGTCATTTGGGCAAATTTTCATGGTTTGGTTGATGATCTATAGTTCTATTAACTTAATGGTGCAAGTTCCAATAGGAATGGAACTTATCATTTCATGTGACTTTTTGATTCCAAACTTCATGAAACTTTTCCAAGGATCAATATAGATAGGTACTAAGGTGAGACACATGAAGATATTGCCATAACACCACTCAAGCATATATCTTGAAAATGTCCTATATGCAAAGCAAAGGAGTAACATCCAAGTTTAGATTAGGCTCACCTCCACTTAATCTATCATGTTTGAGCTCAAACCCACTGCTTAGTGAATGACAAACACCTGGGGTGTTACAAAAATAACCCACATGCTCTAGCCCCTTTTCAACAGTAAATAAAATCATCATTAAAGGTTGATTTCTTAATCCATTAATCAAATTACAAGATCATTGTTCATAATTAAGCACTAGCAATAGCTACCCAAATGCATTCCCAAGGTTGACAAGGAATCAAGGTAACAATAGCTAAGTTATAATCTTTATGGTTGTCAAGGAGGACACATGCATATGTATTATGATTCTAGTGAATAGGATAACAAGGATGGTCCCATGTTATACTTGCCTTAGTCTTGCTTTACACCCAAAGCAACTTGCATCAGAAGCCTCACTCTATCTTCCATTCTGCAACTTCTGTAGCTTCGGTACTCAGCTTATGATCACCGGCGCTCACGGATAGTTTTTCTTCTACTCGTAGATCATAGCAACCCAGCACACTAACAGACATACGAGCAAACAAATAGGGATAACTAAGAACAATACACCACACCGGAGAAAAACAACGTACTAAAAGAGAGCTACCGACTACGGTCACGAGAACACAAGAAACGTCGATAACGGAACTATCGTTAAAAAGAAAAAGACTATCAGAATACTTATATTATAAAAGGAACCACTACATGCTTGATTTATTTTAACTAACAAGATCATAGAAAAGTAATGAGTTCAGATTAGACAAATCATATTTGGACTCAACACTGAGTTGAAACTAACCGTAGTTTATATATTTTATAAATATTTCCACACAATATTTTATTAAGCAAGTTATGCTTTTATATTTGCAAAAGAAATAATTTTGTGAGAGCATCCAAACACACGTCAAAGTGCTAGCCTAAGCAATTTACAAATTAAAAATATATTTATGTTAGTAGCTAATTATTTTAACATTTAGTTACATATACAAAATCGAAATGTACCTCCATGTTATTTTTAGATAGAAAACTGGTTACGTACATATTAATCGAATTAATATTTAACAATGAACACAAGAAGTGATGTAGCGGCTATCGGGAGTTTTATGTATTACAATAGAAAAGAAAAGGCTACATGCTTAATTCATTTTAATTAAACAAGACCACGTGAAATACATTAATTTAGATTAGTCACTATACAGTTTAATTAGAAACCGAGCTAAATCTAGTCAGGCTTTACTTCTATAAATATGTCTTATATTTATTTAAGTCATTCAAACTATAGCTTGCAAAAGAAATTAAAATATGAGAGCATCTACTATAACTGCATATGACGTGAGTTCAGCTAAACAAATTATAATTTAAAACACATTGATGATGAAAATAAAATCATATTAATATCTACATATAAAATATCCAAGTGTAACTACTATAGTGTTTTTAAATTAGAAAACTAATTACATGCATAATAACCGAACTATTATTTTAATTATATACAGAAAAACATATGACATCATGAACATCGGTACTACCATGTAGATCATGTGATACAAATCTAACGCAGCAAGCAAACTAAATCGGAGCTAAATCGAATAAGTGGCTAATTCCATCTCGGTGGCAACCTGTGAATACCTCATCATCTTCGTTGGTCCATCTACGTTCAGAATATGGCCACCATGAAAGCTCTGATCGTGGAGCTTCTTGCGGCAGGGGAAAAAGGTTCGGCATCCAACATGTCGCACCCTTCAATCTCCAGATCTTCCAACGCATGACAACCATCCAGGTTTATGCAACGACAGAACCATATGCCTGTGAGCTCTAGCCTAGTCAAGTGCCGCGAGACGAGGAGGGGCATGTTGCTCATCTGCAAATAGCCCTCATAGCACCCACCAGTATCTATGTCGATCCGGAGCATCTGGATTTGACATTCTAGGACACTGTGGATCCAACTGTTGATGGTGGTCATGTCCCCATCGTCGAGAATGCGCTCAGGATCTGGCCCAAACGGTAACGCTTCGAACCTGATCTCGCTCATGTCGAGGCACGCGACCTCGAGGCCATCGTGGCGGACGCGAAGCAGGCGATCCACGAATCCACAGACCTCCTTCACGGACTTGGTCGTGATGAGCAGGCGTCTGGTGAACTTCCAGACGTGGCGCCATGTCCGCGCGACGATGCACGTTCGCACGGCCTCCTGCGCCGGCAGGCATGACAGGATCTGCGCCTGGATCTCCTCTGGAAGCTTGCTGAGGCAGTCAACGGGGTCGATCCCTGGAGGTGGAGGCGCCGCGGCAACAAAGCACGACAGACATGACAGTTTGGATCGTGCGAGCGGCCGGTGATGCAAGACGAGACCGCGGCGGTGACGGCGGCGCACGTTGAGCAGGACTGCTGGAGCCGAAACTCCAGGGTCGATGGGCAGCCTGCGACGGTGGCAGGTAACTAGGGCAAAACCGATACTTATAGGGAGAAAAACTCCCCATCTTCACATCAACCAGTAATATGGTACTAATTGATGTTGCACCGTCCACCTCCACTAACAGGCCTAAATAGACATTAAGGCCCATTAGTAAATAAAGACATAAGCCTTTGGGCATGAGGAAATCTGAGATATTTTATTATTTTCAGAATTAATTAATTTCATGAATAAAATAATTCTACAAAAGTCCAGAATTGAATTTTAAGCCACGAAAAATACTCCGAAGGCTCCGAAAATTCAGGAAAAATTCTCAGAGATATTTTAGAATGAGACGAACCCAAATAAAGTATTTGGAGCTCATGATAAAATAATTTGGAGCATCTAAAAATTAGATTGTTCTCCATAAAAAAATAGGAAAAGGTTCCAGACAAAGCCCGAATAATTCCGAGAATATTTCAGAGATACCCTGATGAATGATGAAATGAAATGAGTGATTTCGAGTGGAAAAAAGGATTTTGGAGAAACTCAGAATGAAATGATTAGGACCGAGACAGAGACAAGATGGATAACTAATAAAAGGCATACTAAACACGCTTTAAAACTTTTCACAATCACAACACATAGTAATGCAACAAGCAAACATTACATCAGGCAAGAGTCCACCAAATTAATATGGAAAAGTTTTAAACCACAGTTTTCTACATTTAAATTAGCAGCAACTCAGTTTTCTACATTTAAATTAGCAGCAACTTAATTTATCGGATAAGTTTTATTCAAATATTAAAATCATTTATTTTATTTAGTGTTTTTCATGCACAACTCAAAATACGAATTTTTGGGTGTGACAATGATCCTGGACTTTGTCTTTCACAACATAAAACTTTATATCAATGTTTTTTATATCACCACTTGACTTATTGTTGTGAGCATAACATACTGCTGGCTCATTATCGCAATACAACTTGAGTGGCCTATGAATGTCGACGACCAATTTCAACCCAGGCATAAATTTCTTTAGCCAGTTCACCTGGCCCGTGGCTTCATAACATTCCACAAACTCGGCATACATCGTGGATGATGCAGTGATGGTTTGTTTGGAGCTTTTTCACGATATAACTCCTCTTGCGAGAGTAAATACATAACCTGATGTGGATTTTCTATTATCTACATCTCCCGTAAAATCTGAATCTGAATACCTCTATACGTAGGGAATCAGATCTTCTATATGTTAGCATGAGGCCTTTTTTGCCTTGCTAATAACGCAAAGCTTTCTTTATCATTCTCTAGTTTTCTATTCCTAGATTACTCTGATATCTGCCAAGTATCCCGGTAACAAAAGTTAAATCAAGACGTGTACATACTTGAGCATATTGTAAGCTTCCCACAGCTAACGCATATGGAATCGCTTTCATTCGATCGATCTCATATTGGTTCCTGGGACATTGGAATTCCCCAAAACTATCGCCCTTGACTATAGGGGCAGGTGAAGGATTACACACATGCATACTATATTTCTTTAGAACCTTTTCTAAGTATGCATTTTGTGATAATCCTAAAACCCCCTTTCTCTATCTCGGTGAATCTCTATTTCTAAAACAAATGAAGCTTCACCGAGATCTTTCATATCAAAATTTAAGCACAAGAACTTCTTTGTCTCCAGTAGTAGATTAACATCACTACTGGCGAGTAATATGTCATCCACATACAAGATTAGGAAAATAAATTTCTCATTCTTAAACTTTGTATAAATGCAATTGTTCTCTGCATTCTCTTTAAACCCAAACTTCCTTATTGTTCTATCAAACTTTAAATACCACTGTTTAGAGGCTTGTTTTAATCCGTAAATGGATTTCTTCAAGCGGCATCCCATACGTTCTTTTTCTTTCACGATAAAACCTTTTGGTTGTACTATATAAACATTTTTATTCAAATCCCCGTTAAGGAATGCCGTTTTTACATCCATCTGATGTAATTCTAAATTGTAGTGCGCCACTAACACCATTATGATTCTAAAAGAATCCTTACATGAGACTGAAGAAAATATCTCATTATTCTCTATTCCTTCTCTTTGCGTAAAGCCCTTCGCCACAAGTCACGCTTTAAATCTTTTCACATTCCCTTTGGAGTCATATTTAGTTTTGTAGATCCATTTACAGCCTACTATTTTGGCTCCTTTAAGAATTTTTTCTAAGTCCCAAACATTATTGGTACTCATTGATCTCATTTCTTCTTGTATGGCTTCAAGCCACTTCAACAAGTGAGCGCTTCTCATGGCTTCTTCAAATGATGTGGGATCACCCTACATTTAAAATTCTTCACATTCATAGACTTCGTAGTCATCAGGAATGGCTGGTTTTCTAGCTCTTTGAGGCCTTCTAGGGGCCTCTTTAGTTGGCACTTGTTCCATATGGGGTTGTTGTTGCTCTTCCTCATGTGTGATAACAGGTTCTATAGGATCTTGAAGGACAAGTTCCTCATATTCATTTACTGTCCCACGAGAGAACTAACAATAGGTAGCAAGAAAAATGACTCCTGAACTATCGGAGTGGGCACGTATACCTACTTCTCCTCAAGGTTAATTTCTCGCGCTACCATGCTCCCCTGACCATGTCATTCTCCAAGAACATAGCGTGTCTTGTTTCTATAAACTTCATATGTCTGCCAGGACAATAGAAACAATAACCTTTCGACTTATCTAGATAGCCAATGAAATGACAACTGACTGTCTTGGAGTCTAGCTTTCTAATGTTTGGGTTAAATACTTTAGCCTCAGCTAGACAAGCCCACACATGTAGATGGTTAAGTGAGGGTTCACTTCCTGTCCACAACTCATATGGTGTTTTGGGCATCGACTTGCTTGGTACTCGATTAAGAATGTGAATGGCGGTTTTAACGCCTCTATCCACAAACTTATCGGTAAAGTGGAGTAACTTATCATACTTATCACCAAATCTATTAATGTACGGTTACATCTTTCTGCTACTCCATTCTGTTGAGGCTCGCCCGGTGTAGAGTACTGGGCGAGTATGCCATTTTCCTATAAGAACTTTGTAAAAGGTTTAGAAACTTGGCCATATAGGGTATGTCGACCATAGTACTCCCTCCCATGGTCAGATCTTACTATCTTAATCTTTAAATTGTGTTGATTTTCTACTTTAGCCTTAAATATCTTAAATTTATCCAATGCTTCTGATCTTTTCTAAATTGGATAAATATAGTCATAACGAGAAAAATCATCTGTGAATATTATAAATGAATCATAACCATCCACACTTTCCACAGGAAATGGACCACAGATGTCTGTGTGAATTATTTCCAAAATTCCTACACTTTGTTTGGCGTCTTTCTCTATTTTTCTTAACATACTTTCCTTTAATGCAATCAATACATTGTTCTAAGTCTAAAAATTCTAACGGAGGAAGAATTGTTTTTTTAATCAATCGTTCTATTCTCCCCCTCAAAATATGGCATAAATGATAGTGCCATAATTTCGATGATACTTCATAAATTCTCTTCTGCTTATTACTTATATTCATAGACGAGGAGACATTCTCATTATTTGTGCTCACAACATTCACATTCTCATAAAGTGATAATAAATAAAGCTTGTCTTTTTGGAAGGCAAGACCAACACACTTATTATTAAACATAATCTTACATTGGCCATTGCCAAAATGGAAATCATATCCATCATCATCTAAACGTGAGACACTTATTAAGTTTCTACGCAGATAGGGTACATAAAGGACATCTGTAAGCTTAAGTACAAAGCCATTATTTAATTCTAATGAGAGTTCTCCAATGACTTCTACTTCAGCTTTGATTCCATTTGCCACCTTAATGTGTCTTTCTCTTCTTTGCAGGGTCCTCCTCATATGGAATCCTTATAATAAATTTGCAACATGAATAGTTGCACCTGAATCAATCCACTAAGTAGATTTTGCATAACTTAAATACAAGGACTCATCTACAAATGTAATAATGTCCTCACCTTTTCTCATCAGGTGCTTCAGGTACTCTAGACAATCTTTCTGGTAGTGTCTAGTCTTGTCGCACCATCTGCAGGTGTCCTTGTCCACCTGAACATAGTTAGATTTCTAATGGTGATCTTTTCGAGGGGCCTTTCCTTGTGACTTAGAAGAGGAGTTATTGTCCCACTGAGGTTTTCCTTGTAGTTTAGCATTCTTATTGTTAAAGTTCTTCTTTTATTTTTCTTCACATGGTTGACAGTGTCACCATGTGAGCTCTTAAGCCTCTCCTCTTCTTGCACACACTTGGCAATGAGCTTCTCAATGTCCCACTTGTCTAGCTGTAGGTTGTAATTAACAATAACGGTTTCATACTCTTTGGGCAAAGAAGCAAAAATCAAATGAATTGGGAACTTATCCTTGAGCCCCAAGTCCATTGGCTTGAGCTTGGATGCCATATTGCTAATCCTCAATATGTGCTATCTTATCCCTCCACCAGTGTATTTCTCATTGACTAACTTCTTAATTAGAGTGCTTGTATAAGCCTTTGAAGAGCCAGCAAACCGACTCTCTACCTTCTTGAGATACTCAGTGGCGGTGGTACATTCTGGGATTAAACCCTTTATTGGATCCTCAATGGAGCCCTTAATCACCATCAAACACTTATGGTTTGAACTATCCCACTTCGCACGATCAAGGCCGTATGTCATTCTCACTGATGCATGGTCACGCTACCAAGCAGCGAAAGCTGCATCAGTCTCATTTTCTACTCTCACCGGGTCCTCGGGCTTAGTGGGACACGGAGAGATAAGTGCTAGATCATTGTCTAACAGCGCAAATGCTATCTCAAGCTTCTCTCGCCATACGTTGTAGTTGTTTCCGTTGAGAGGCGGAATAGACAAGATAAAGATCATTGGGTTGTATGCTGAAAACAACATCAGAAAAAGTGAGAAACATTTGACATAATAATTGCATGTCGTAATTTAATGTTGGTCAAAATTAAAACATACAATGTGCTTCTACATTAACTCTACGTCCCCATTGGGTAGAAATAGAACGAATGCTTAAAACCCAAAAATAAAATTTATAATATTGCTATCATCAACTTTGGTCAGAAAAATAGCAATATCATAAATACAATATTCTTCTACATTAATTCTACGTCATAGTTGGACAGAAAAGAACTAATGCATAAGACTCATAAATAAACTTATAGTATTGTTATCATAACGTTGGTCAGAAAAATAACAATACCATAATTTAACTTAAACAAATATGACTACTCCTCTAATTAAAAATTCCAGTTGGTTCCAATTTAATTAGAGGATGAACATATTCATAGTAGCGGAAACATGAAACACTTGAAAAAAAGATAATACTTTATCTAAAGCATCTTAGTGTACTCATCTACAATCTAAACAAATTATCCCGTTGGTTCAAATTTGAGCAAAGATTGAAAACTAAGCCAAAATCATCAAAATAGCATCTGAAAAGAATAAAACAAATTCAAAAACTATACTATTCATTTGGCCCAAAATGTCTTTTGGCCTAACTTAGAGCATCGCAGGCCAGCCAGGTCGCAACCTAGGCCTGGGCCGCACAAGCCGCTATGGGGCACTTCTCCCCGCAGTCCTAGCTTATTCGCGAGCCGATCTGGGCTATCGATCAACATCGGACAGCTGCCCTTCGTTTTCTGCTGAACAAAAACCAGAAAGGCAGCCGATTCCAAACCCTAGCTCATTTCATTTTCCCCACCCCTTTCTTTTTGCAGCACCACAAGCAGCCGCGGTTGCCGTTGGCGCCAGTGAGGGAATGGCACCGTCAGAGCTTGTCCTAGTCGGCTCCCCCTCCTCTTTCCTTTCTCTTCCCTTTCCCCTTTTCACTCTCTCGCGTGCGGCACCTGAAGATGATGGAGTAGCAGCGGTGACCGCACGTGGTGGCCGGAGGAAGGTGCAGCGCCACCACATGCCCCTCGCCGGTGTGCGTGCTCCCCCAGAGGGTGAGCACGCCACCGTCGAGTAGTTATGTGGCGAGGCTCTTAGCTTCCCGAGCTCGTGCGCCAACGGGCAGTGTGAAACGACAACTTGGGTGGTCTGCCCCCGCTGTCAAGGCGACGACCGATAGTGGTGACGGCAGCAGGGGCCCTAGGTAGGTCCTCCCCTCTCCATCCTATCTATCTTTGGGTTAGGGTTAGGGTTTCTACAGACTTGAAATTCATTTCATCTCCTTCTTTATTCTTCTGCCCCGATCTAGATCTACACAATAGGGTTAGGCTAACTGATACCATTGTTAGTTCTTTAGGATCACCTAGGTGTAGATCAGAGGGTATAAACTTAGGAAACACGTCATTCATCCTATGACTTGAACGACAGATAGAGAGAGGGGAGCAGAGGTACAGACCATCGGGCTTGGTGGAGGAGGAAGCCATGGCAACGGTGGTGAGGTAGCCTTGGTTGGCGGCGCACGGTGTCGGCGAAGACGGGTGGTGGTGAAGGAGTAGCAGTGGAGTCTGGTAGTGGCGTGGACATTGAGCGCAGTGCAAAGGTGGCAGTGAAGCTTCTCGTCACTGCAGTGCCCCCTCTCGATCGGTCTAGGGTATCTAGGTAGGGTATGTGGTGGCGATAAACCTCGTACCTAGTGCCCTAGCCCCCACCTCCTTTTATATGGCGCTGTGCAATGGGGGCCCACCAACCATGTACGGTTGGGCACCCCAGATCAGGGCGTGGCATCAAGGCCCGACTCGGTCGTTAGACGGAGTCAGAGGAGATCAACCTACTAGGAGGAGCTTCAGGTAGCACAGTCCTAATTTTTGATAATCTGAAAGGTTGGACCTTAGTCCTGGGCTCATGCAAAGCCCCACTTTGGCTTGGGTGGCAAGAGGAGGTCCTACTTTAACTGTTCATTCTCTTTAACCCGGGCAATGATGATCGCCCAAGATAGACCCTCTTCGCCAGTATGCGGAACAGTTCTGGTAGCACTTTAACTGCTCATGCAAAGCCCCACTTTGGCTAGGCGTGCCTTCTGGAGTCTTCTTGGTGGTGAGGGAGATCGACTTGAGGGGCTGACATGTGAGCCTGGAACCCCTGAGCCCCTAGAGGCTGAGGAGGAGCTTGTCTTCTTGTGTCATGCCCTGTGCGTGACCCTATCAGGGGAGCGGTCAGCGGAGGCATGCCCAAGGTGGAGCGTTAGGGAGCCCCTGAGCCTTGATGGCCCAGGGTGTGTCTTCTTGTGCCCGAGCCTTGGCTGGCGTCGTAGGCTGGCAGTAGCCGAAGGCTGGGCTCGGGCTTCTCGTCGATCGAAAGGCTAGGGCTCAGGCGAGCCCCTGAGTCCTGGGCAGAGGCCATGGCGTGCTCAGGCTCGGCTAGGTTTCTTGGTCTAAGGGTGCGTGCGAGTGTGCCCGATGGGTATATCCCCCAAGACCATAGGCGATCTTGGAGGAATTGGTCAGGGGTTGCTATTGGTATAAATTAAATGCACATAAGAAAATATGGTATCCACAAGCGCAGAGATAAAACTACCATTGTAGCACTTCACCAAAATTATTCTGGTTTTAATATCGAACCCAAAAAGAAACAGTAGGTGAGGATAACTAAGTCTATAAACTTAACCCAACTTCACAACCAAGGTCAGAAAATGGGGAGTATAAAGGAGACTACTAAGGACTGTCTAGTTTCAATCTCGATAAACTTTGCCTTCTATCATTCTATCGTGGGCGATGTCTCATAAAGAACAAAATCAGAGTTTCTTCCCTACAAGCACCATTTGGCCTATCAAGTCCTATTAATGGGAGGTGGACTACGTAGGACTCAACGAAGCTATAAAAGGCACCTTTGCGATCTACCACTGATCCAAAAAATAGGAGGCATTCACAAGTAATCCTAGTCTAAGCACCATGCTTACACTGCGAATATTACTTCAATCAAGGAGATATCAATATCAAAGCATTCAAAAAAGAGTTACAAACTTGAAGAACAATATAAACAAATTGCTTACTTGAATCAGAAGTCGATTACTAGAGAATCTTAGAAGCAAGCTCCAGAAGAACTTGATCCCATAGAGTACAATCCATAGAGAAGCACCGACAGGCCGGAACTCCTCCAAAACTCTCCTCTCTCACTCTATATCTCTATCTCTAATACAAGACTAAATCCTATGGAGGACTAATCTTCTCTTGATTGCTGGCCTAGATCCTGGTGGGGATAGGAATTAGGGTTTCTGGCTCTTCAGCTATTAGGATCTGACTTGGCTTTAGGGAGGGGGTGTAGCCCTATATTTTATAGCCCTAGGAGTTGAATACGAGCCCTTAGATCAAACCAAGTTGAGGTACGGTAGAGATGCATCCTAGGAGACGGTGGAGGAACACTCTGGAAGCTCGTGGGCATTTCTCACCGTGGCAGGCAGGGCGGCCTGGGGGTGGGGTTGGCTAGCCCCACCTGGCAGGGTCTCGTGCCCTGCCTTGACGTGGCGTCCTCTAGAACATTCCTACGTGGTAGCCACGAAATTATGTCGAGAGTTACATCTTTCTTTTTATTCCTGTAGCTTCAAAGTCCATATTCCATCGCTTGATAGCCTAGTGAGCCTTGAACTCTAGCTCAACAGGTAGATGGCAAGTCTTTCCATATACCAACTGATATGGTGACATACCCAATGGTGTCTTGTAGGCCGTACGATAGGCCCAAAGTGCCTCGGGTAGTCGATCTTTCCATGCACTTCCCATCTCATCAACCATCTTCTGTAGAATATTCTTGATTTGCTTATTCGACGTCTCTTCCTGGCCACTTGTCTAAGGGTGATATGGAATAGCAACATTGTTATGAATCCCATGATTCCTTAGATATGCATGAAACTTCCTATCAGTGAAATGAGTTCCTCCATCACTGATCACCATCCTTGGGACTCCAAATCTTGGAAATATTATTTCATGAAACATCTTCTTGGAGTTCCTTGCATCGGCATTTCTGCATGGCATGGCTTCAACCCACTTGGAGGCATAATCAACTACCACCAAGATGTATTCACAGTTCTTTGACTTTGGAAATGGCCCCGTAAAGATTTTGAAATTGAACTTGATATCCGCTAACCTAGTTTAACACTAGCTTTTGTGGGATTATACTTGCCCCATTGAAATGTGGAATAAGTAGGGCAAAACCAGTAGTTCGACCTCCCAGCACATTTCCACAAGAAAAAAATCATCACGAGCCCAGGGTGCCTGATCATTCATGAACAATCAACACCTCCACCTTGCCATTTCATAGAAAGGTATACTAATCATGTGTAGATAAAGAGAAGGTCGCCGTCAAGAGAAAACAAGACCATCATATGTGATGGAACAACTACATTGCATCACTCACAATTCAATCACAAATTGTGAGTGATGAATCAATCAAGGTATGAGAGAACCAACCCAAAAACATTTATCTTTCCAAATTTTATTTTCACCACTGCATATTTGCTTGATTCATCAAATATCTAGTGCTTTATTCGGGTGGCTCCTAGACTGAGCTGTATTCGGGCGCCATGCCTAGTCTAGGTAGATGGCAATTTTTTTGTTATCTATCTATTTGGTGCTCTTAGTCTAGCTTCACAGTTGATGGATGTTAAATAGGACAATCAGATTCATATGTTGGCTTTGCTAGTTGGTCTGATATCGTCAGATGGTCCGCACTATGAGAAAAGGCTAAAGCCTAGATTCTCATGCATATCACTCATTTAATTTCCTTGTTTTCAAAACCATGACATGTTTGCTTAATCACATTCATCCACCCCATTTGCATTGCTTGCATATAAAAAAATGGTTCTCTGTTTTATCATTCAAAGTTCATACATCTGTTTATATCATGGAGCCACGGTTGTGCAAGAATTGGGTACAAGGCAAGAAAGAAAAGAAATGAGAAAGGTGACTGGAATGAACATGCCAAAATCCCAAGCTGGTGTTGTCATGCAGCAATATTAGTTGGGTTACACCACCAATATATTATGTGTAAAGGATCTTACAATAATGGGACTCATAACTTAAGAAACTATGGCCTCAATATCACCATGGTTCCAATTCATACAAACTCGAGGACGAGTTCATTTTTCAATAGGGCGAGGATGATAAGGCCATGGGAAGCATGCAGAATTACTCCTATATTTCATGACTTGCTGGTATTAATATTTAGGCCAGTCTTAATGGTGGGTTTCATGTTCTAGTTTCCAAGACTCAATGTGTTGGACAGTGTAGATAAATTTCATCCTCATGAAACTCATTTCATCCCATGAAACTTTTATCATCTCTCTTCATTTATTCCATGCCATGTTAGCTTATTTAATGACATGGAACTCTTATGAAACTTCCATTGAGACTGGCCTTATGGTTTCAGCATTCATTTGCTATATCATGGGAATGATATATGAGTCTATTTTCCAATGCAACAAATGGTGCATCTTTTGGACTTTTGAGCTAAGAGGTATGGCTATTTTAGTGGAGGTCGCACAGGCTGTTGGTGGTTGTGTGAGAATGAAAGAAGACTCTTAACTTTCTCCACCAATATGATCTATGTTGTTACACTATACACATATGTTATATAATATTATAGCCCATATGTTGTAAATCATTGCAAGCATGTCATGTCATTCAATTCAATGCATTGTACTCATCTCGTGTCATGCATTCAATAGGTGACAAGGTCTCCGAGGAGGCCCAAACACTTGACGTGACTGACGAACCACCGACCTAACCATCACAAGGAAGGCACCTAAGCATTTCTAATTTTTTGCAGATTGCATAAATGTGCCTAAAGCACTAGTGAGAGGGAGCTCCGGCCTCAGTCGCAAAGGAACCCCATGCAAGGCTGAGGACCTGGAAGCAATCGCCATCTACTCTTGATCTATACTCATTCAAATGGCATTTAAAGCATGAAAACCTCAAATTTCTCTATTTCTAAACCATGAAATGAGCTATATATACTCTAGCAATGAAAGGTAGATTCTAGTTTTGATGAACTACTATAAGCTTTCTTCATCTACATACACAAACTATCAAGTGAGTTTGAGCTCAAATGGCGTATAAATAAAAAATCCACCATTATCCACAATCTAAAAAACCATAAATTTCTCTATTTCTAAACCACAAAATGAGCCATACTAGCATTAAAACAGGAGAGGACGAAGGTGCTAACCTTTAGAACCCAAGAATAGACGATGGAGGAAGTCTTCACAAATCCCGCAAGCACGAACTCCTTCCATAAGTAAGAACAGAGCCCAAGCAGGGAGCGAGCTTGAAATGGCTTAGGCTGTCCCGGTTGGTGGCCCCAACCGGAAACAGAGGTCATCTTCTAGTCCCGGTTGGAGCAACAAATTGAGATCGAAGGTTTAGTCCTAGTTGGTGACTCCAACTGGGACTAGAAGGTGATTATATTAGTCCTGGTTAGAGCCACCAACTAGGACTAGAGGTCCCCTCCTACAAAATCCTGTGCAAGCCTGCGGTGTTAGCCGCTGGGCATGGAACTTTAGTCCCGTTTCGTGGCTTCAACTGGGACTAATGCTCCCTTTAGTCCCAGGCACAAATCCAGCCAAGACTAAAGCCAAAAACTGAAAGCTTGTTCTCTACTAGTGAAGGTTAAGTATATGCATTGCTATGTTACCATATGGCTAGTACGCCTATATCTACCTATTTGAGCTCCCATTCCTTGAATGTTACCGCACCACTGAAACATCAATTGTTTACTCTTGTTCCTCAAATAATTCATGCTTAGTTTGCTTAGACGGTAGAAGTCGAGAAGCTGTTGGGTTCCTCATCACCCCACGCATTATAGAGCAATGTTTGTCCACTAAGCAACATATATGGAGTTATGATCTAAAACTTGACCATGATGAGAACAAATGTTAATGGTTAGTGAGGGGTGGGACCATGGCAAAATGGATGATGCCTTGAATGGTATAGCTCGCTAACCGGTTAAGGACCGTGTATCCATGGTAGCAAGGCATGAACATACTTGTACAAACCACTTGTCATACATGGATGTGGCAAGCCAAGTACTTATTTGTGACCGGTTTTCCTGTGGATTCAGCGCGGGGGTGGCGCGAGGTAGCTGAGATGTCAGTACCTTGGTGCCCTTCAAACCGTTTGTGGGAATCTTTGTCCAAACTTCAAAAAGGTTGAACATCGAGGTATCCTTTATGTATCAAAGGTTTGTATGAGTGATATCCCTTGTCTTTGGTAGGGTTAATGTGTACCCATCTACAGAGTTTCTCTTATTGAATGCCATAAGTTCTATCATTCTAGATATGGACTAGGGTTGGAACAAGGACTTGTTGAAGATTGAGATCCATTTGCAAGTTGCTTATATTTACTTTAAACCATGCTATGCTTGTCAAAGCTTGATAAGAGGGCCGTAGATGTAAGTTTACATATGCTCTGGTACCAGTTGTGTGGGTCCTCCATGTCAATTTATCTAAACCAAGTGCCATCCACTTGGCCAACCCGTTTTAGACTAAACCTACACAGAGGATCCCCATGAAAGTGCCATATTTGGTATATCCTTTGTAGCTTTTTTGTAGCACTTGGAGGCTTCTACTAAATGTATCCGGCCATATTTCGTACAAATAGAGGAAAAACCGATCAGAGTAAGTTGGTATGACAAATTTATATATTTAAGTATAAACAGGGCTGTGAAAAATTGGGTATAAGAAGCCATAGAAATACGTGATATTTGGTTTTTAGTTTCTGCTTATTTTATATTTTTGTTCATAAGAAGATTATAAGATGTAAGTAAATACTCCCTCTCTCCTGTAATATAGTGAATTCTAGGAATTTTAAGATAAATTAAGAGAGAACATAAAAGACATATATATCCTCATTTTATTTCCTAATTAGCCGCTATCATCAATGTGATTAATGGTGATTGGTTGATAAATGGAAAGTGTTTAATGTAAAATTGGTTTTTGTCCTCTAGAATGCATTATATTTAAGGACAAATTTTGAATGCTGCAATGTACTTGGAGGGAGTAGCCGCATAAACTGATGTTGATTACACATGTCATGTTGTTTCCAGAGGAATCAACTACTTACAAGTCTATATTGACCCTATTTAGTATAGTCTTAAGAAAAAAAATCCCTAAAAAGTTAAACAAACAAAAGAGAAGTACTGTTAAAAAGTTATTCTGGTAAAACTTATGCATTTTAGTACCAATGAGGGTTACGTGGAAAAATGTAACAAGAAAAGCTAATAAAAGTGTCCTAAGAAGTTGTACAAATGAAAGAAAAGTAGTGTCAAAAATAAGTTGTTCTGATAAAACCTTATGTATCTTAAACTCCTATAAAGCAAAACCCCACTAGCCTATTTTCTCAATCCACAGCCCTCCACGTCATCGTTCCCTCCTGGCCCACTCATCCACCATCTCAATAATTAGTAGTCCTTTTGATTTCATCGACTAGCTAAATCTCTGCCGTTCATACTAGACCCCGTTTTGATCCCACTACCTTTCCACTATGCACTTATGTGGATGCAGTTATGCTACGATGTACATTGATCCCACTACCCTTCCACTATGCACTAATGTGTATGCAGTTATGCTACGTACATATTCCTAACATTCTGTCACGTGACTTCCTTCCTCTTCAAACATCAATGTTCCACTCTGCATTTGTTTCAGGTGACTTTCTCTCTTCTTTGTCTAAAGCTGACTACTAATAATCAAGCTATACGTAGACGACGCAATGGACGAGAGCCACGAGTAGTACACAGTGAGGCACCAGATGAGATGTTCTCCGAGCATTCTCTGATCCTCTTCCTCTGACAGCAGCACATCTCGGCATCTATATATATGGCCACATTCTGCAGGTTAAATTGACGAGGTTTGTCGAAGATTACAGGTGCTCTTGCTCCTCCATGCAACATGTGTAGATCTTTATTAATGTGCATGTTGATAATTATGAAGCTGTGCAGGGGAGCACCTAGAGGCTAGCAGAGTTCAAGATGGTTGCATGGAGTGACTCTGATTTCCTGGCCGCCTATCTTTTTCTTCTGATTACCTTGCTTTTGTGCACCTAGGATTGATATTCTATGGAGCACTTGCTGGCCGTTTGGATAGTTTTTCATGCTAGAAGTATGTTTGTCATATAAACCATGATTGGCAATTAAGCAATAGTCTTTATTGTATTTTTATTCCCATATAAAAACCAGCTAGCAAATACTTTTTAAAAAATTTCCGCAGCAACGCGCGGGGAATCACCTAGTTTTTAGTACAAATAAGGGCTACGTGGAAAAATATAAAAAAACTTAAAAAGTGTCCCACTTATATAGTTACTAGCAAAATATGTCCATGCGTTGCAACGGGATATGTACCATATGATATAAGGCCATGGCACTTGAAGATTTATTTTGCTCCATCTCTATATGTGTGCGGCCATCGTACTACCACCACATCTGTTACTTTATTTTAGTTTAAAGAACTACTAAAGATATAAATTTTTTTAAACTTGTTCGTGCGTTGCTACGGCTGAGTACCAAATTATACGATTTGATATGTATATTTTATGCCATTTTTTATAATTGAATGTATATAAAAGGTTTATGGTTGTTTTGGATGAACAATATCATGCTATGACCATCAGAACAAAGATTATAGTACAATATGTATATATGTATCTTAACTACTACTTAGTACAAATCGGTTAAGTGAAATTAATTTAGACTTGTATCCTAGCAGCTATTAATTTAAGCTTACTTAGATATATATAGTTTTGAAACCACTTTTATCGTTTTTTTACTTGAAAACCACCTTTTATCGTAAAAGATCAGTTTTATAGGTGTGAGATCACTCCATAAAGAAATAAGCCACCAGATGAAAAAACTCACCTCACAGATGAGGTTTGTTTTTTGTTTGTTTGTTTTGATGAATCAAGAGGGGATGAGGAGGGATAGATTGCACCCGTTAACTAACACCGTTATCAATAGGTAGCGGACCCCACCTAGCATCGTATCTTCTCCCGAACCGCACTCGCCTCCGACGGAGAACTCGCTGCCGCCTGCCCCGTGCGGTGCCCCACTCCCGGTGCTGCTGCTCATCCTCCCCGGCCTCCCCACGCCGAGCTGCGACTTCCTCGCCTGTGCGTCGCCGAGCCACCGCTAGCGCACACCTCCCCAAGCCACGTCCATGGAGGTCGCCAGTGCTGCATCCATGGAGGTCGCCTCCCTCAGCCATGGCGGTGCATACAGGTAGGTGCACACGTCGCTTCTCTCGACTTCCCATTGCTTGCTCCGGCAAGAAGGCAATCTGCCGGGCGCGGCATGGCACACAACCGCAAGACAATCCTCCTCGATGAGGGGTGGCCACATATGATGGCCGGCTTCGAAAAGCTCAAGCTCATCCTCGCCGGTGAACCCGGCGTCGCCTTCGCTTCCAACGAGTACATGCAGCTCTACACGTACGTCGCATGCTGCATTGGTTCTATCTCTGCGCTGCTCCTTCCGATCTCATCGGCTTCTCTGTTGCTTGATTTGATTTTGATGTTTGCCGGCAGTACAATATACAATATGTGCACGCAGAAGCCTGCGAATGATTACTCGCAGCAGCTCTACGAAAGGTACAAGGAGCTTTTGGACGGCTACATCACTGTCACCGTACGTTCCCTCTACTTTTTAGTCTCAATTTCACTTTTTTTTGGGGAATTGTTTATTTATTTTCTTTGCGTGCATTCAGATTATATCTCTTAGCAGATCTGTTATTATATATATAAATAAAATGATTACTCGCAGCAGTTGGTTTTTCTGTATGTATGCTCGAGTTTATCATCCAAGTAGTTGTGTTTTTAATTAAAATGTATTCTTATGCATATTTAGTGGTTATATATGAAATTCAGATCGGTCTTCTAGTTCTGTATTTTTTTGCTAAAAAAAGTTGATATTGCAAGCCAAGGTTAGTCATGTGTATCGTGTCGTCTTATAGATTAATTGTTCCCGTCGTCTATGGTTAATGAGTTGTTTTATCTTGATAAGCTTGATTGTTTGCTCATGTGAAACCTTCTTTGTGGCATTGATTAATTTTTTTTTCTTTTGTGATCGAGCATGTAGGTGCTGCCGTCCCTGCAGGACAAGCACGGTGAGTTCCTGCTGAAGGAACTGGTGTTCAGGTGGAAAAACCATAAGCTAATGGTCAGGTGGCTCAGCAGGTTTTTCTACTACCTTGACCGCTACTTTATTACACGGAGGTCACTCATGCCTCTTAAAAAAGTTGGTTGGGATTCCTTCAAAACTCGGGTAGGGTCTTTGTTCCCATTTGATGGTTTTTATTTGTGTACTAAGTCTGAACAAGATTGTTAGTTGCTTTCATGAGTTTGAATTCATGCCTTTGTGACGGGTTTTTGACAACCATAAAGCAACAGTGACATCGATTCTGATTGCCATGGTTAGTCTTGCAATTTTCTGCTTCTTGTGTCACATTTTATAGAGGTGGTTTGATAACAATATTTCTTTGTTGTGGAATTCCTTGATTTGACAGGTTGACGAGGAAAGGGAGGGACAGATTATAGATTGTACTCTTGTCAAGAATGTTCTTGACATCTATATTGAACTTGATTCTGATTCTGGGTCAAAACTTTACAACGAGGACTTCGAAGATGCCTTTCTGAAGGCTACAATAGATTACTATTCTAAGAAGGCCCAAGCCTGGATTGTGGAGGACACTTGCCCTGAATACATGGTTAAGGTAATTGAGGTGCTCTTGAAAATTCCGTTTCATAGTGTAAGGACACATGCTGATTAGTTTTCCATTACATAGGCAGAGGAGTGTTTACAAAAAGAGAAGCAACGAGTTGCACAATATTTGCATGCTAATACTGAACCGAGGTTGATGGAGGTTTGTATCAGGCTATACATTTTATTTATCCAATTTTGATTATTATTATTACTACTACTACTACATGAATGGTGTTTATAAACCAAGATTGAGCACAGTAACTTTCTTTGGAACTGAAATTATTAGACTGTTGTAACAAAAAATACTTACAGGATGTGCAAGGAGAATTGCTAGCTAGGCATATAGAGCAAATTCTGAGGAAACAAAACTCTGGATGCAAAGTGTTGCTTTGTGATGAAAATGTTTGATAGATGGAATCACATGCCTATATATGCCAGGAGTTGATGGGGGTTATAATCTTACTGAAATTTTTATGATATGTTTGTTACTGCAGGTTGAAGATCTTTCAAGGATGTTTAGTCTCTTCTCTAGGATTAATGGTGGCCTGACTCCAGTATCTAAAATATTCCAGGAGGTATTTCCCAACTCATTATGCATTTATGTCTGCATTGCACTTTTAAACAGGTTCCATTTTCTTAGTACAAGTCTGCTTCTTTACAGCATGTCAATGAAGTAGGCATGTCTTTGTTGAAACAAGCAATAGATGCTGCTACCAGCAAAAAGGTAATTCATATATTTTCAGATATTGCCTACTTTTTTTCTTCTCCATTTGTATCAATTGTAACTTTACATTGAATGCACATATTCGAAATTCTTTGGATGTTTTTTCCTGCAATTTTGCTCTGTGGAAACCAGTTTCTTATTATTTGTGCACCCATGCTAATAGTTGTAGTGACTTTCTCTACTTTTGAACTCTTTTTCTTTAATCGACCATTTATTGTCCAAATGTGAAAAATCATGAACAGATATTCCAGATGGATTTCATGATGCGAAAACAATTTGGAGTCGCGCATAAAATTATTATCATAAAATTAATATTAAAGGAAAAATTGGCTACAAAATATGGTAAGTGATGTTGTGCGGCCAGCAGACATAAAAAGACAATTGGCTGCCTGGTACACTATTGATTTGTTAATTTGCTAAAAAACACTGCCATTTTTAGACAAGTGGAGAGAGAATAATCTTGTCTTTTGCTAATATTAAATACTATAGTTAGTTTAAATTTTATCTATTTGTAAGATAATTCTTTTGGAAGGAGTTTAATGTATTTTCTCTCTTCTCAAATGATAGATAGATGTATTAATCAGTAGTTATTAAGCTGCTTTAGTGTGCTTTCTAGTTGAAGTAATTTTTAATCCTAGTACCTACTTAAATGTGGACTTATTCATTTTGTTTTTTTCTAACTGCTTTCAAAAATCTATTCTAACGAATCGAACGTTCTTCTATTTTTTTATTTGACTCTGCATATCTGCAGAATGAGAAGAAAGATGTAGTGAGTACGCTGGAACTGGTATGGATCTTGCATACTTCTATGTGCTGGAGGCCTTTTTTTTTGTTGGTTCTAATTGCCAGCTTATTACAGGACTATGTGCAGAAAATCTTAGATCTGCACGACAAATACATGGCATATGTCATCAACTGTTTCCAAAACCATACACTATTTCACAAGGTTTGCTGGCTCAGATATTTCTTTCGTCAGTGGACCTGAGCTAGTGTTATCTCTCTCACTTGCTATACTATACTGTTTCAGGCACTTAAGGAGGCCTTTGAAGTTGTTTGCAATAAAACTGTTGCTGGTGCTGTAGTGCTGAATTGTTCGCAGCATACTGTGACAGTATTCTTAAAAAAGGTGGATGTGAAAAACTTGGTGACAAAGCAATTGAAGAGAACCTTGATAAGGCATGGTTACTGCATCACTATTTGAATCCACAGCAGTTACACTCTTGTTTTCTCAACTTTTAAACTAATTATTGTCAGGTTGTGAAGCTGCTCACATTCATCAGCGATAAGGACCTCTTTGTTGAGTTTCATAGGTTTGTGTGGTATCAGCTCTGATTTTAAAATTTTATCGATGGTATCACATAGTCGAAGCTTGACATCTACCATTTTCCCCTCTGAAAATGTACTGCAGGAAAAAGCTAGGAAGGAGATTGATCTTTGATACGAGTGGCAATAGTGATCAAGAGCGAAGCTTGCTGTCCAAGCTAAAGCAGTATTTTGGAGCGCAGTTTACTTAAAAAATGGAGGGCATGATCAATGATGTCACAGTTGCAAAAGATAAGCACACAGACTTAGAAAATTACATAAGAGCGAACCCAGAATTAAATCCTAGAGTAGACCTGAGTGTTTAGGTTTTGACAACAGGATACTGGCCAACTTACAAAAGCACTGATATAAACCTTCCTTCAGAGATGGTATGTATATCCATTGCTTCTGCACCCTGCATTGCACTGCTGACTACTCCATCCATTCTATATTATAAGTCATTTTTGGCTTTAATCGTAAGTCAAACTTCTATAGCTTTGACTATGTTAATAGAAGAACGCACCAACATCTACAATTAGTTTTACTAAATTCTCCATGAAATATCTTGATAGTTCACATATTTGAACTTGTATATGTTGGTGCATTTTTCTTGGTCAAAGATAGAAAAGCTTGGCTTAGGACAAATCTATTGTGATAAATTTGGAATGAAGGGAGTAGTTAGCTATTATTTGAAGTTTGCAGTACTGTGATAACACACGTATTGATCTAACATAAAGTCGCATATTTAGGTTAAATGTGTGGAGATTTTTAGTAAATTTTATCATTCCAACACGGATCGAAAAAGAAAGCTTAATTGGATTTATTCCTTGGGTAATTGCACCGTTGTTGGGAATTTCAAAGCCCAAAAAATTGATCTGATTGTTACAACTTATCAGGTAGGTTTCAATTAATGGAAGTTGATACATACATACCCTTTTCGTATGTCATAACTGCATCTTACTTATCTCAATCTGTTTGTCAGGCTGCACTCCTGTTGCTATTCAACGAGTCTGAAAGACTAAGTTTCCCTGAGATCGTGACACAATTAAACCTTTCTGAAGATAATACTGTGCGTCTGCTTCATTCACTGTCATGTGCAAAGTACAAGATTCTCAACAAAGAGCCAAATAGCAGAACAATTTCCCCAAAGGACGTCTTTGAGTTCAACCACAGATTTACCGATAAGATGCGCAGGATAAAGGTGCTATTTGTAGTTCAAACTGGCATTGTTATTTTGGATCTCTGTTGCTAACTTCTTCAGAGACATGACAATAAGGTGCAACAGCTCAGCCGCATGTTCAAGGTACGTATCACTACCATTCTATGCCTGTCTTTTGTGTATCTGAGTATGTCATCAATCATCCTCAATAATTCCTTGCTGTATGGAGATCTTTTTCTTTTGGAGAAAATACTATGATATATATTGACGCTGGGTTCTCCCTGCTGCAGCCTGATATCAAAATGATCAAGAGAAGGATTGAGGACCTTATCACCAGAGAATACCTGGAACGCGATAGAGACGCGCCGAACTCATATCGATACTTTGCTTGATTGGGCGATGGACTTGCTGGCTGCTGCAAGCCTCACGTTTTGCCACCTGCACATTCTTCGTACCTCTAGATTAGAAGGTTTAAGTAGCATTAGTTGGGTGTATTCAGGGTCTTTAGCAGGTTCCAGTGGCATTAGTTCGATTGATACAGTGGAATTGTTAAATGCTCTTTATGAATAGCTATCTCTGTTGGTTCTTCAGAAATTTGGTTAGCTCTTTCATTATATGCTAATCTCGAATCGTGTGCTCCACCGTTTGGTTTCTGTATTTCTCTTTAACGTTATCATACAGTTCCATGGAGAAATTTTGAATCAATGAAAAATGCTCTTTGGATCACTGTCACTGGAGGATCCATGCTTGTATTGGTTGAGCACGTAAGGGGCGCGTACAAAATTTACCGAGGTTAGTGCAGTGTTAACGAGGAGAGCAGAAAAAAATGCAGTTGATTCGAAGCATGTAAACGAGGAGAGCAGAAAAATAGGGAAACAAAAGTAAAAATATGGGAAGAAAATATATTTTGTCTTTGAGGAGAACAGAAAAATAGGGAAAGAAAATTAAAAATATGGACAAGAAAATATATTTTTCTTTAGTATTGCAAGAAGAAACCTTTTCCTTAGTAGAAATCAATTTGTAGTTCTCAATTTCCATGAAAACCCCTTTAAGGTATCTCAAAAAAAAAGACAACATAAACATGGTAAACTGGATATCACCAAGCTAATCAACACATGTCTCCCTCCCAATTTTTTATTTCCAACTGAAGAAATTTTTTAATTCTTTTTTGCAATTCCATTCTCATCATTGTTATTAGGTTTCCTATAGTGCAATGGTAGATCAAGGAACCGGAAAGGGATATATGTGGTAGTTTTGCAGCCAAATAATTGTGAGAATTGCATCTCACAATGTTTATCTTGCACGAAGCAGAAGATTTCACTCTTGTCAAAGTTAATTTTCACATCCGATAATTGCTCTAAAGTGCAAAGTAATAATTTCATGTTCATTGCATTGTTAATATCATGATCTAGGAAGAGCATTGTGTCATCCGCACACTGCAAAATAGATAGACCCTCTTCGACCAAGTGTGGAACAACCCCCTTGAACTGTCCATTCTCTTTAACCCGGGCAATGATGATCACCAACATGTCTACAATGATATTAAATAAAATCAAAGATAAAAGATCACCTTGCCATAGACCTTTTCTTGTTTGGAAACATGGACCACACCAACATTTCCTCCCTGAACAAAGGTTTGTATCCAGCTACAAGGGTCGGTGAAAATCCTTTTTCATTCTTAAGGTTATCAAACTTTCTCAAAATAAATCTTAAAATTAAACCATCTTGTTTTTCCTATGAATCTCATGTATTGTTTCATGAAGAATAATAGCTCCTTTCACAATATTTCTTCTAGGAAGGAAATCAGTTTACGAGGGTCTAATTATTTTTTGCACAACTAAAGCAACATATTAGTGGCTACTTTGGTAAAATTTTTGAAACTTACATTAAGGTGATTAAGCAAATAGATTGGTCTATATTGTTGAATTTGCTATGTCTCACTACTATTAGGCATAGCAAGGTGATAGTTCCAAAATTTAGGCTGTGAAGTGGAAGAACCAATATGAAAATCTTCAAATAAGGCCAATAATTCCTCTTTGATTACATTTCAGATTCAATTGGAAATCCATTTGGTCCCGGAGCTGAATTATGATTCATCTAAAAAATGGCACCACTCAACTCTCAAAGAAGTTTTGTACTAAGATTTCATTTTTCTTGTTCAAAGACTTGAGGGATATCCCCATTTGGGTCTTATCAATTGACACAAACCATGTCTCTAGTGGCCCAAATAGGTTTTTGTAGTATTTGCTCATATACTTTTTCAAATCAACATCACTGCTAATCACACCCTTCTCTTTTTCCAGTTAAAATTTTTGAGTTTTTGCTAATCACACCCTCCTCTTTTTCCAGTTAAAATTTTTGAGTTTTTCTATGTGTTTAGTTAGCCACTATCTGAAAGTGCTTTGTGTTTCTATCACCCTCTAATAACGTTTTTACTTTTCCCCATTTATTCCATTTGATCTCTTGTTCGTTTAACAAGCATGTGAGTTTCTCATGTAAACCATGCTTTAAATTTAATTCATCAGAAGATAAGCACCCAAACTCTACTAATTTATCTAGCACATCTTATTCAATAACCTTTTCTTTTCTTTCCCACTAATGTTTTTAGCCCATCCGATCCTCTTAAATGTTGATGAAGGAGTCTAATTTTGGCTTGCCAACATCCCTAGGGGGTGCGAACATTTCTTACCTCGGACCAAACATCGTCCCTGAGTATAACAAAAAATCCATCCCATAGCAACCACCCCATCTTGAATTTCAAAGAGTGCAGGTTGTTTGACATCACCGTACCCGAATGCAAGAACAGAGGAGTGTGGTCTGAAACTTAGTGAAAAGGGCTTCATCTCCCAACCTTTTCGGTGAGGGATGGGGAAACATGCTTGATAGGGCATCATTGGTAGCCCTTCGGCATGACTTAGTGAAGAACAGCGCCGTCCCCCAACCTTTTCGGCGAGGGATGGTGAAACACGCGTGATAGTGCTTCGTTGCCAACCCTTCAGCGTGACTTAGTGAAAAATAGTACCATCCCAACCTTTTTGGACAGGGATGGTGAAACGCGCGTGATAGGGCTTCGTTGACAGCCCCTCGGCATGATTTAGTGAAAAACGGCGCCGTCCCCCAACCTTTTCGGTGAGGGATGGCGAAAAGCGCTCCTCGGCATTTTTTGGCAGTGCAAGGTCATTGGGCTCATTTCATATCATTGTGCTTCGTTTGCATGTATCTTTGACAACACAAAACATTGAGTTTTTACCATTTCTTTGTGTACGAAGAGATCAAAAAGGATGCGTGCAGCGATTTTACGACCGTGGATGTTTTGATCTCATCAAGTATGTTTCTACCGATATTGGGATGCCTTATGATGCTAAGGTGCCCCTTACGGCTTATGTGAAAGGCTTATACGATGAATGGCTATCATGATGCAGATGGATGTTGATGGGGACGTGATTCCCGATCTTCCATCAAGTTCAAGATAACTATCGATTTGGTCGGAGAGCGACACACCGATCCGGCTTCAGATCACAAAGACCCGAACCCTGCAACCTTAGCACCACGTCTCCTCTGGTTATCAACTGTGTCACACTTCGGTTGACCTCGCCATGAAGTCTAATCCCTGCTGTGAATCGAAGAACACAAGCAAGAACACGATAAAACACAACTCAAATAAAGTGGCAATTGCGGATATATGGTTAAGCACTAGAAGTTGGGGTCTTACAAACCAATAACGGCGACTGTTTAATGATAGATTAATCTTAAGCAAAACCCAAACCCTAACATAGATGGCGGCTACTGATTATATAGCCTAAGGGACGTCCAAGGACCCCTACTCGCGTCCTAAGGAGTCTCGACACGTTACAAGGCCCAAATGGCCCAAAAGACGGCGACACAGCGTCCTGATAGATTCTAGACGTCAACTAGTTTCGACGATTTCTATTGATTCTGAATGGATTTTGATGTGAAACCACTTCCATTGATTTCCTTATTAAGTTATCTTTCCATCCATATGTGGATCGTAAAAATGGAGTCTGTATGTGACCAATGCATCCGTTTTACTACACGCTACTCCTGGAGCCTGAGATGGACTCGAACTTGACTTGAATTGAGCCTCTAACTTGGCTTAGACGCCCTTGCATGCCTCCTAAGGTGTTGGCTAGGAGGACGTCCTTAGGCATCTTTTAGGTGTTCTCCATCTTCTTAAGACGTGCTCCAACTTGGGTCTAGGTCCCAAGTGTGAATAACAAGCCTGCGACGACATCGTAGCACTCGACAGAAACAATGGCAGAATATCTTGATGATTTGGAGGCCTTGCCGACATGATATTAAGGTGGGACCAGATCTATTTGAAAGCTTATCAAATAAGCTTATCAAATAAGATTTCCATTATGTGCTCAATGACCTCGATCACACTCCGAATGGATGAGTTATGGCCTTTCCAATAAAGCACTGTCAGGCTACTGACGAACCGAAAGTTCAACTTTGATGAACTTGTACTTTGAGACACATTTGTACCTATAATCAAATAATGACATGTACATATGAAACTAAGTGAATTATATCTAAATCACTATGCAAACGTAGGAACGAGTACACCTTATAATCAATGGGCATATCCGATAGTTTTGAGGCCCGAACAGAAAGAAGACGATGAACACACAGAGGAGGAGAAAACCACAAAATCTAAGAGAACTCAGCCAAAACAAAAGGAATTGCTCTCAAACTTGACACAAATGCAATTCAACTAATAACGAACCTATTTCCCAAAAATCATTACCTGGGATTGACCCAAACTCTGGGAAATCAAGTTCGAAGCCATGAATGAAAATGGAGAAAAATTCAAGAACACAGTGACGAAAATCACAGCCAAAGTAAATGAATTCCGGAGGACAACTGGAGGATTCGGGCCTCTATTCCCACTCCAAAATCTCAGGTTTATTGCACAAATTTAAAATTTGTGGACCTCTCTCAAGAAACCTAAGGGAAGGGGAAAACCTCTGGTGGAATAAAGAAAATGAAAGAGGTGAGGGAGATAGGAGCTCCCTTATCCTATTTAATAGGGCTATTACAGAATCCTAGTTTTGCCCTTAGATATTTTGAGTCGAACCACATAACCCGAGGGTGTTATCGTCCAACCCGAGGTAATCTTCATCTGACGGCCACCGCGCCCTTCATGAGATAGCTTCACCTCAACGCGAACTCCTCGATGCCATCACATGCCGTACGTTCCTCCTCAGAACCTCCGCCCGATTTTTAGGCCTAAACCTATAAACCCGTTCACCCAATGATTTTAAGGCCCAAACCACCAAACCGTCGCGAGTAGCGTGCTCCATACGCGTCCCTCACCACTCGACACGTGTCACCGCCGTCTTCGATCGGCCGTTCGCCAAGTCCTCCTAAGCCCCGCTCGACTCGCACGTCTGCCGTCTTGACTCGGTCAACACGGTCACTCCTATGTACACTTGCACTTGTCGATGTCCCATATGTGAGCCATCGCAGCTGGTCACCCGGCCTCCTGGTCTCTCGGTCCAAGCCTCACATCCGCCTTTCACCGCTCCGGGTCCATCAGCACGTCACGTCCCTACTTGACCTTGACCTGGCTGTCGACCATCGTCTCCGAGCTCCACACCTACACACCACAAGCCAAGAGACATGTCGCACAACCCAACTCACGCCATGGTTAGTCATAAACTCAACCTAGGTCATAAATCACGTTAACAATCACTCATCACAAAACGAACTACAAGGGCATATATCAACCTTGTATTCTCAAATAGAGATTTGAAGATCAACTTTACATTGTCAGCTTCATAATATCTAAGGTCAGTGCTGGTCAATCATTCTTGACAGAGTATCAGCAATGTGAGTAATAAGCTTCTCATGGGCGCGGGAGTGGCACGTGGCCCTGCGGCGGCTGATGAACGCAAGGCACGCGGCCGAAGCAGGAGGCCAGCGCTACTGGCGTATGCATTCGTGGCTGGTAGGCCCCGACTAGGCCACCATCTCCGGCGCTCCTCTGCTCTTGTGCCCGGATCGTCGTCGGCGCTCCAGTTGCTGTGGCGACGTCAAAGACAAAAGCGATGGAGACGGGTCTGAGGCTCATGGGTCTGCAGCTGGTGCTCGGCGTAGAGCGTCGAGTAGAGGTCGCCGTCTCGGCGAAGGATGGCCGGGGTAGTTGAGATAGCTACTGCGGTCGAAAACGGCGGCGTCGATGCTGGCGACGAGCGGCCGAAGATGGAGACAGGTTGCGCTGTGCCTCCAGTTTGTCCGCGTGAATGACGGGTGCCTGATGGCGGCGGTGTTCCTGGACGCGATGGCGGCTGCTGCTTTAGGAGGTGGCGGCACCTTCGGTCTTACTTGCAAAGCTGTGCGCGCTCACCGATGGAAAGCGCGGGTGAGCAAGATGGCCGCCGGGCGAAGTGCGACTGTCAGGTACGCCGCGTCCGCCGGTGGTGGGCTTTCGCTCTCCGAAAATTGTGGCTCTGAAATCCAAACCAATGGTCTGGGGCTCTGGGCTGGTAGTTGGAGTTGATGTGATCTGCCCGTGGGTTCCAAAATGACGAATGACAATTTGCTCTGCAAGTTGACTGAAATGACAGAGTTTGCTCAAGTTAGCGAAATGACAAAAAGACAGATGAGAGAAGTCCCCTAAAGTCTGAGGAATGCGAAATGTGATGGAGTTAGATTTTCACGCGCGAAATGCGTTGCTGCTGGTCCGAAGGTGCTCCGACGACGGTCTGAACATGGTTACTTTTGCCGATCCGAGCTGATGAAAACTCGAGATGGTGAAAAATCATCTGTTCGAAATGATTGTGAATGGAAATTTGCTGGGGTTGTGCGAGACTGTCCGAAATGATGGGCTCCAGAGATGCTTTGATGAAGTTGTGCTCCGGTGTTCGCCTGCTGCGAGTTGTCCGAAAGGGTCGGAAATGAATCTGAAATCCATGCGAAAAGGAGTCCGAAAAGAACCTGGAATCACAAGTGAAAGGGGAATGGACGACGTGATAGAGCATAGGTAGCGAAATGGCTCTTTTTGTGAATTATTATTAAAAACAAACATGTGATCAGGATGAAACTGATCTGGTGAAAGCTGCTTCCGAACAATAGCAATGAAACGTTCAAGACGGAGTCCCTTTCGCACAGGCCAGGGCGGAAAGTTGATGCTAACGGCCAGCCGAAAATGCGATGCTGTTTTTGATGCTCTGAAGGTAGCTGATGAAACCAGCGATCGAATCATTCTTGAATAGTGTGTGAAACCTTGCAATGAAGGGTGTGTTTAGTTGGTAAAAAGTAGGTGAAAAGTTACCGTAGCACTTTTCGTTTTTATTTGACAAATATTATCCAACCATAAAGTAACTAGGCTCAAAAGATTCGGCTCGACATTTACAGACAAACTATGCAATTAGTTATTTTTTTACCTATATTTAATACTTCATGCATGCGTTCAAAGATTCGATGTGATGGGTGGAAGAGGAAATATTTTGGGTTTGCATGGGAAGTGAACACAGCCGAAACAGCAACGGCGAAGGGGTTAAAATAAGATAGGTGAGCACGTTACTTAAAATGAAATGGTTAGCCTGTATATGAAGGGAAAGACAAAGTGGCTAAAGCTAGAGGCTAAGCTGCACTAAGTTAAAACCCAAGTGAAACGTCCATCTCTATTCGGATATGTGATTAGAAACATTCCAAAACAGACGAAGCTATGAAAAACTGAAAGTTTGACACTTTATCTGAACGTGCGAACAACCGAAGTGATACGGGCTAAGAGGTCGAAAAAGAGGATGATGTGCTTTCGCATAAACATGTTAATACTTTAAAGCGAAAGATGCTGCGAGAACGGGCTATTATAGCCAAACGAAAAGCAATAGGTGTCTGCAAAAGTTAATAGTAATTATGCTTGCTAACCGAAAGGATTTTTTACTTTTTGCGGAAAAAGATGCGAGTTACTTGGCTTGCGAATAGACTTGGGAGCCCCCTTTTTTTTCTGAAAGTGACGAAAGCAGAGGGGAGATTTGCCTCTTGCGGAGCGAATAGGTAGCATGTTTCAAAAAGAATTTCCGATGTGTTGGAGGCGAATAGGTTGCAGGTGGCGTTCTCCTGGAAACAGAAATTTTCCAAAATGTTCCGGCGGTCGACCTGAGACTCATTCGCTACATGGCCATTCGTGCCCTTGTAGGAAGCGAAAGCTGCTGTAACTTTGGGCGAGTAATCCTTTATTGCAGGAAGCGAAAGCTGCTGTAACAAGCGACGACGTAAGGCTGGTCCCAGCGAAATGCGAGAGTGAATGGAGAGGGGACTTATCCTGCGAAGAATCCTTCGTGGCGTGCTTGGAACGGGGCACCGTGGAGGAACCATGGCTTGATTCCGCTGCTGCTGTTTGTCGTCGTGGGCGCAACGAGGACGGAGAGGACCAAGGCGGAGTCGACACGGCAGCAGCGGCCCTGTCGTGACGGCAGGGTTCGGCGTAGTGCAGGTCGCGGTGAGACTGGGGAGGCAGAGCAGGTCGCGGCCACGTTCGGGGACATCGTGGCGTGGTGCAGGTCTTCGGCCGTCTGTTGGAGGCGAAGAGGTGCCGGTGTCGGCTGCAGGCGCGCGGCCAGGGTGAAGACGACGTCTGACTTGGAGCGACGGCAATACGCGGCAAGGGCGTCGTCGGTGGATGCCGTCCCTAGACTTTTCGTCGGTGCAGCGAAACGAATAAGCACCTGCAGAGGTGCGGGAGGAGCAAGCTGAGGCCCCGGTGACTTCCGCGAGAAGGGGGTGGAGGTGTTAGTTCTTTAGGATCACCTAGTTGTAGATCAGAGGATATAAACTTAGGAAACACGTAGTTCGTCCTATGACTTGAACGAGGGATAGAGAGAGGGGAGCAGAGGTACAGACTGTCGGGCTTGATGAAGGAGGAAGCCATGGCGACGGTGGTGAGGTAGCCCTAGTTGGCAGCAGCACGGTGTCAGTGAAGACAGGTGGCGAAGGAGTAGCAGTGGAGTCCGGCGGTGGTGTGGACGTTGAGCGTGGTGCAGAGACGGCGGTGAAGCTTCCCGTTGCTGCAACGCCCCCTCTCGATCGGTCTAGGGTATGTAGGTAGGGTTTGTGGCGGCGGTAAACCTCGTACCTAGTGCCCCGGCCCCCACTTCCTTTTATATGGCATTGTGCGACGGGAGCCCACCAACCATATATGGTCGGGCGCCCTCGATCAGGGCGCAGGATCAAGGCCTGACTTGGTCGATGGACCGAGTCAGAGGAGATCAACCTAACATTGTTCCCTTGATTTCAACTTATAACTTAAACTTAAAATACTTATCTCTTTTACTATTCCATCACAGATTAGCGCACCACGGTTAGTACCGTTAGATTAACAGCTACAATACACCTCTTCGTTTTGAAACTGATTCTCAACTAGGCCCTTGTTGTCCAGGGATTATAGGTTTTTTTGTAAATCCATGCCGGCTAAGTGTTCTCTGAACACATTGTGCGGTAATCCTTTTGTAAGCAGATCCGTAAGCATTTTCTTTGAACTTATATGCTCGAGACTAATAGAATGATCCTATACTTTGTCTTTCACAACATAAAACTTTATATCAATGTGTTTGATATCACCACTTGACTTATTGTTGTGAGCATAACATACTGCTGGCTCATTGTCGCAGTACAACTTGAGTGGCGTATGAATGTCATTGACCAATTTCAACCTAGGCATAAATTTCTTTAGCCAGTTCACCTGGCCCGTGGCTTCATAACATGCCATAAACTCGCCATACATCGTGGATGATGCAGTGATGGTTTGTTTGGAGCTTTTCCACGATATAACTCCCCTTGTGAGAGTAAATACATAACCTGATGTGGATTTTCTATCATCTACATCTCCCGTAAAATCTGAATATGAATACCTCTATATGTAGGGAATCAGATCTTCTGTACGTTAGCATGAGGACTTTTGTGCCTTGCTAATAATGCAAAGCTTTCTTTACCATTCTCTAGTATTCTATTCCTGGATTACTCTGATATCTGCCAAGCATCCCGGTAATAAAAGTTAAATCAGGGCGTATACATACTTGAGCATATTGTAAGCTTCCCACAGCTGACGCATATGAAATCGCTTTCATTCGACCGATCTCATATTGGTTCCTAGGACATTGGAATTCCCCAAAACTATCGCCCTTGACTATAGGGGCAGGTGAAGGACTACACACATGCATACCATATTTCTTTAGAACCTTTTCTAAGTATGCATTTTGTGATAATCCTAAAACCTCCTTTTTCTATCTCGGTGAATCTCTATTCCTAAAACAAATGAAGCTTCACCGAGATCTTTCATATCAAAATTTAAGCACAAGAACTTCTTTGTCTCTAGTAGTAGATTAACAACACTACTAGCGAGTAATATGTCATCCGCATACAAGATTAGGAAAATGAATTTCTCATTCTTAAACTTTGTATAAATGCAATTGTTCTCTACATTCTCTTTAAACTCAAACTTCCTTATTGTTCTATCAAAATTTAAATACCACTGTTTAGAGGCTTGTTTTAATCCGTAAATGGATTTCTTCAAGCGGCATCCCATACGTTCTTTTCCTTTCACGATAAAACCTTTTAGTTATACTATATAAACATTTTCATTCAAATCCCCGTTAAGGAATGTTGTTTTTACATCCATCTGATGTAATTCTAAATCGTAGTGTGCCACTAACACCATTATGATTCTAAAAGAATCCTTGCATGAGACTGAAGAAAATATCTCATTATAATCTATTCCTTCTCTTTGCGTAAAGCCCTTCGCCACAAGTCGCGCTTTAAATCTTTTCACATTCCCTTTAGAGTCATATTTAGTTTTGTAGACCCATTTACAGCCTACTATTTTGGCTCCTTTAAGATTTTTTTCTAAGTCCCAAACATTATTGGTACTCATTGATCTCATTTCTTCTTGTATGGCTTCAAGCCACTTCGACAAGTGAGCGCTTCTCATGGCTTCTTCAAATGATGTGGGATCACCCTACATTTAAAATTCTTCACATTCATAGACTTCGTAGTCATCAGGAATGGCTGGTTTTCTAGCTCTTTGAGGTCTTCTAGGAGCCTCATTAGTTGGCACTTGTTCCATATGGGGTTGTTGTTGCTCTTCCTCATGTGCGACAACAGGTTCTATAGGATCCTGAAGGACAGGTTCCTCATATTCATTTACTGTCCCACGGGAGAACTAACAACAGGTAGCAAGAAAAATGACTCCTGAACTATCGGAGTGGGCACATATACCTGATTCTCCTCAAGGTTAATTTCTCGCGCTACCATGCTCCCCTGACCATGTCATCCTCCAAGAACATAGCGTGTCTTGTTTCTATAAACTTCATATGTCTGTTAGGACAATAGAAACAATAACCTTTCGACTTATCTAGATAGCCAATGAAATGACAACTGACTGTCTTGGAGTTTAGCTTTCTAATGTTTAGGTTAAATACTTTAGCCTCAGCTGGACAAGCCCACACATGTAGATGGTTAAGTGAGGGTTCACTTCCTGTCCACAACTCATATGGTGTTTTGGGCATCGACTTGCTTGGTACTCGATTGAGAATGAGAATGGCGGTTTTAACGCCTCCATCCATAAACTTATCGGTAAAGTGGAGTAACTTATCATACTTCTCACCATGTCTATTAATGTACGGTTACATCTTTCAGCTACTCCATTCTGCTGAGGCTCGCTCGGTGTAGAGTACTGGGCGAGTATGCCATTTTCCTATAAGAACTTTGCAAAAGGTTCAGAAACTTGGCCATATAGGGTATGTCGACCGTAGTACTCCCTCCCACGGTCAGATCTTACTATCTTAATCTTTAAATTGTGCTGATTTTCTACTTTAGCCTTAAATATCTTAAATTTATCCAATGCTTCTGATCTTTTCTTAATTGGATAAATATAGTCATAACGAGAATAATCATCTGTGAATATTATAAATGAATCATAACCATTCACACTTTCCACAGGAAATGGACCATAGATGTCTGTGTGAATTATTTCTAAAATTCCTACACTTAGTTTGACGTCTTTCTCTATTTTTCTTAACATACTTTCCTTTAATGCAATCAATACATTGTTCTAAGTCTGAAAATTCTAATGGAGGAAGAATTGATTTTTTAATCAATCGTTCTATTCTCCCCCTCGAAATATGACCTAAATGATAGTGCCATAATTTCGATGATACTTCATGAATTCTCTTCTGCTTATTACTTATATTCATAGATGAGGAGGCATTCTCATTATTAGTGCTCACAACATTCACATTCTCATAAAGTGATAATAAATAAAGCTTGTCTTGTCGCAAGGCAAGACCAACACACTTATTATTAAACATAATCTTACATTGGCCATTGCCAAAATGGCAATCATATCCATCATCATCTAAACGTGAGACACTTATTAAGTTTCTACGCAGAGAGGGTACATAAAGGACATATGTAAGCTTAAGTACAAAGCCATTATTTAATTCTAATGGGAGTTCTCCAATGACTTCTACTTCAGCTTTGATTCCATTTGCCACCTTAATGTGTCTTTCTCTTCTTTGCAGGGTCCTCCTCATATGGAATCCTTATAATGAATTTGCAATATGAATAGTTGCACCTGAGTCAATCCACCAAGTAGATTTTGCATAACTTAAATACAATGACTCATCTACAAATGTAATAATGTCCTCACCTTTTCTCATCAGGTGCTTCAGGAACTCTAGACAATCTTTCTGGTAGTGTCTAGTCTTGTCGCACCATCTGCAAGTGTCCTTGTCCACTTGAACATAGTTAGATTTCTAATGGTGATCTTTCTGAGGGGCCTTTCCTTGTGACTTAGAAGAGGAGCTATTGTCCCACTGAGGTTTCCCTTGTAGTTTAGCATTCTTATTGTTAAAGTTCTTCTTTTTATTTTCCTTCATATGGTTGACGGTGTCACCATGTGAGCTCTTAAGACTCTCCTCTTCTTGCACACACATGGCAATGAGCTTCTCAATGTCCCACTTGTCTAGCTGTAGGTTGTAATTAACAATAAAGGTTTCATACTCTTTGGGCAAAGAAGCAAAAATCAAATGAATTGGGAACTTATCCTTGAGCCCCAAGTCCATTGGCTTGAGCTTGGATGCCGTGTTGCTCATCCTCAATATGTGCTATCTTATCCCTCCACCAGTGTATTTCTCATTGACTAACTTCTTAATTAGAGTTCTTGCATAAGACTTTGAAGAGCTAGCAAACCGACTCTCTACCTTCTTGAGATACTCAGTGGCGGTGGTACATTCTGGGATTGAACCCTTTATTGGATCCACAATAGAGCCCTTAATCACCATCAAACACTTATGGTTTGAACTATCCCACTTCGCACGATCAAGGCCGTACGTCATTCTCACTGATGCATGGTCACGCTACCGAGCAGCGAAAGCTGCATCAGTCTTAGTTTCTACTCTCACCGGGTCCTCGGGCTTAGTGGGACATGGAGAGATAAGTGCTAGATCATTGTCTGACAGCGCAAGTGCTATCTCAAGCATCTCTCGCCATACATTGTAGTTGTTTCCGTGAGAGGCGGAATAGATGAGATAAAGATCATTGGGTTGTATGCTGAAAACAACATCAGAAAAAGTGAGAAACATTTGACATAATAATTGCATGCTGTAATTTAATGTTGGTCAAAATTAAAACATACAATGTGCTTCTACATTAACTCTACGCCCCCATTGGGTAGAAATAGAACGAATGCTTAAAACTCAAAAATAAAATTTATAATATTGCTATCATCAACTTTGGTCAGAAAAATAGCAATATCATAAATACAATATTCTTCTACATTAATTCTACATCATCGTTGGACAGAAAAGAACTAATGCATAAGACTCATAAATAAACTTATAGTATTGTTATCATCAACGTTGGTCAGAAAAATAACAATACCATAATTTAACTTAAACAAATATGACTACTCCTCTAATTAAAAAAATCCAATTAGTTCCAATTTAATTAGAGGATGAACATATTCATAGTAGCGGAAACATGAAAAACTTGAAAAAAAGATAATTCTTGATCAAAAGCATCTTAGTGTACTCATCTACACTCTAAACAAATTATCCCGTTAGTTCAAATTTAAGCAGAGATTGAAAACTAAGCCAAAATCATCAAAATAGCATCTAAAAAGGATAAAACAAATTCAAAAACTATACTATTCATTTGGCCCAAAACGTCTTTTGGCCTAACTTAGAGCACCGCAGGCCTGCCAGGTCGCAACCTAGGCCTAGGCCGCACAAGCCGCTACGAGGCACTTCTCCCCATAGTCCTAGCTTATTCGCGAGCTGATCTAGGCTATCGATCAACATCGGACAGCTGCCCTTCATTTTCAGCTGAACAAAAACCAGAGAGGTAGCCGATTCCAAACCTTAGCTCATTTCATTTTCCCCGCCCCTTTCTTTTCGCAGCACCGCAAGCAGCCGCGGTTGCCGTTGGTGCCAGTGAGGGAATGGAGCCGTCAGAGCTTGTCCTGGTTGGCTCCCCCTCCTCTTTCCTTTCTCTTCCCTTTCCCCTTTTCACTCTCTCGCGTGCGGCACCCAAAGACGATGGAGTAGCAGCGGCGACCGCACGTGGTGGCCGGAAGAAGGTGCAGCGCCACCACATGCCCCCTTGCCGGTGTGCACGCTCCCCCAGAGGGTGAGCACGCCACTGTCGAGTAGTTGTGTGGCGGGCCTCTTAGCTTCCCGAGCTCACGCTCCAACGGGCGGTGTGAAACGACGACTCGGGTGGTCTGCCCCCGCTGTCAAGGTGACGACCGATAGTGGTGATGGTGGTAGGGGCCCTAGGTAGGTCCTCCCCTCTCCATCCTTTCTATCTTAGGGTTAGGATTAGGGTTTCTACATACTTGAAATTCGTTTCATCTCCTTTTTTATTCTTCTGCCCTGATCTAGATCTACACAATAAGGTTAGGCTAACTGATACCATTGTTAGTTCTTTAGGATCACCTAGGTGTAGATCAGAGGGTATAAACTTAGGAAACATGTCATTCATCCTATGACTTGAACGACAGATAGAGAGAGGGGAGCAGAGGTACAGACCATCGGGCTTGGTGGAGGAGGAAGTCGTGGCAACGGTGGTGAGGTAGCCTTGGTTGGTGGCGTGCGGTGTCGGTGAAGATGGGTGGTGGTGAAGGAGTAGCAGTGGAGTCTGGTAGTGGCGTGGATGTTGAGCGCAGTGCAGAGGCGGCGGTGAAGCTTCTTGTCGCTGCAGTGCCCCCTCTTGATGGGTCTAGGGTATGTAGGTGGGGTATGTGGTGGCGATAAACCTCGTACCTAGTGCCCTGGCCCCCACCTCCTTTTATATGGCGCTGTGCAATGGGGGCCCACCAACCATGTACGGTTGGGCACCTTGGATCAGGGCGTGGCATCAAGGCCCGACTCGGTTGTTAGACGGAGTCAGAGGAGATCAACCTAACAGGAGGAGCTTCAGGTAGCACAGTCCTAATTTTTGATAATCCGAAAGGTTGGACCTCAGTCCTGGGCTCATGCAAAGCCCCACTTTGGCTTGGGTGGCAAGAGGAGGTCCTACTTTGGTCGTGAGCATGAGGCGTAGGATTCAAAGAAGGCCACGATGCTAGATTTGCATAGCCGGTCGTGAAACCTACGCGCTATCGTTCTTTCTTTCACTCACTACTACTTTGCTCTTTTTGCTCACTCACTACTCTTTCGCTCGGTTGTGAAAAAGATTCGGACCGAAACAGTGGGTGCTAGTGTCGATTTGTGACCAAACCAACTTAGCCGAAGGGAGAGAAGGGAGGAGAGAGCAACGCAAATCACTAGCTTCCAGCCCCTCTCCACCTCCCCCTCTTTCCCCTTTTATAGGGGAGGTGGGAGAGAGGAAGTTCTATTTATGCCCCTTGGTAGGGTTTGTATTTACACAAACACACTAAGGGCTACAAATAGATCCATGGAGTGGGTTTGTATTTAAAAAATACCATTAAAGTCTACAAAGAGTCCCCAAACATTATTTTGTAATCCCTAGGCCATGTAATTGGGCCCAAAACATGATAGTGGGGTTCACCAACATATAATACACCCTCAACATAGGGGGTTAGCTTGGTGCTAATCCTAAGGTTGCCTTGTCATCGATGGAGCCTTCCCCTCGTCAGAGAGGAGAAAGACAACGGGTATGTTGGAGGAGCTCTCAGTGCCCATCCCCTCGAGTTGGTCTGCTCTCGGTGCTGAGCACGAGCGGATCGATGAGGAATGGAATGATTTGTCTAGGATCGTCCTCCCTTCTAGGATCTAATCTTATCCCTTATATATCAAGATAGGTCAGGTACATGGCTGTTTGGAAGTTGAGCTTATGGTCTACATGCACCTGAGTCCAAGAGGGTCTTGCAACAACGCTCTATGGACCGTGGCGATGTCATGGAGCTAAAGAAGCCCTAGGCGTCATCTGGCTGGCCTGTTCTGACACGCTAAGTGTCAAGCTGTATCGGCTTAGACCAGCCTCCCCTAGGCGTGCCTTCTAGAGTCTTCTTGGTGGCGAAGGAGGTTAGCTTGAGGGTCTGACATGTGAGCCTGGAAGCCCCTGAGCCCTTAGAGGCTGAGGAGGAGCTTGTCTTCTTGTGTCATGCCCCGTGCGTGACCCTGTCAGGGGAGCGGCTGGCGGAGCCATGCCCAAGGTGGAGCATCAGGGAGCCCCTGAGCCTTGATGGCCTAGGGCCTGTCTTCTTGTGCCTGAGCCTTGGCTGGCGTCATAGGCCGGTAGGAGCCGAAGGCTGGGCTCGGGCTTCTCATTGATCGGGAGGCTAGGGCTCGGGCGAGCCCCTGAGCCTTGGGCAGAGGCCATGGCATGCTCAGGCTCGGCTGGGTTTCTTGGTCTAAGGGTGCATGCGAGTGTGCCTAATGGGTATAGCCTCCGAGCCCATAGGCGATCTTGGAGGAATTGGTCGGGGGTTGTTATTGGTATAAATTAAATGCACACAAGAAAATATGGTATCCGCAAGCGTAGAGATAAAACTACCATTGTAGCACTTCACCAAGATTATTCTGGTTTTAATATCGAACCCAAAGAAACAGTAGGTGAGGATAACTAAGTCTATAAACTTAACCCAACTTCACAACCAAGGTCAGAAAATGGGGAGTATAAAGGAGACTACTAAGGACTGTCTAGTTTCAATCTCGATAAACTTTGCCTTCTATCATTCTATCATGGGCGATGTCTCATAAAGAACAAAATCAGACTTTCTTCCCTACAAGCACCATTTGGCCTATCAAGTCCTATTAATTAGAGGTGAACTACGTAGGACTCAACGAAGCTATAAAAGGCATCTTTGCAATCTACCACTGATCCAAAAAATAGGAGGCATTCACAACTAACCCTAGTCTAAGCACCACGCTTACACTACGAATATTACTTTAATCAAGGAGCTACCAAGATCAAAGCACTCAAAAAAGAGTTACAAACTTGAAGAACAATATAAACAAATTGCTTACTTGAATCAGAAGTCGATTACCAGAGAATCTCAGAAGCAAGCTCTAGAAGAACTTGATCCCATAGAGTACAATCCATAGAGAAGCACCGAAAGGCCAGAACTCCTCCAAAACTCTCCTCTCTCACTCTATATCTCTATCTCTAATACAGGACTAAATCCTATGAAGGACTAATCTTCTCTTGATTGCTGGCCTAGATCCTGATGGGGATAGGAATTAGGGTTTCTAGCTCTTCAGCTATCAGGATCTGACTTGGCTTCAGGGAGGGGTGTAGCCCTATATTTATAGCCCTGGGAGTTGAATACGAGCCCTTAGATCAAACCAACTTGAGGTACGGTGGAGATGTATCCTAGGAGACGATGGAGGAAGACTCTGGAAGCTCGTGGGCATTTCTCACCATGGCAGGCCAGGCAGCCTGGGGTGGGGTTGGCTGGCCCCACCTGGCAGGGTCTTGTGCCCTGCCTTTGACGTGGTGTCCTCTAGAACATTCCTACATAGTGGCCACGAAATTATGCCGAGAGTTACATCTTTCTTTTTATTCCTGCAGCTTCAAAGTCCATATTCCATCGCTTGATAGCCCAGTGAGCCTTGAACTCTAGCTCAAGAGGTAGATGGCAAGTCTTTCCATATACCAACTGATATGGTGACATACCCAATGGTGTCTTGTAGGCCGTACGATAGGCCCAAAGTGCCTCGGGTAGTCGATCTTTCCATGCACTTCCCATCCATCAACCATCTTCTGTAGAATATTCTTGATTTGCTTATTCGACGCCTCTTCCTGGCCACTTGTCTGAGGGTGATATGGAATAGCAACATTGTGACAAATCCCATGATTCCTCAGATATGAATGAAACTTCCTATCAGTGAAATGAGTTCCTCCATCACTGATCACCATCCTTGGGACTCCAAATCTTGGAAATATTATTTCATGAAACATCTTCTTGGAGTTCCTTGCATCGGCATTTCTGCATGGCATGGCTTCAACCCACTTGGAGACATAATCGACTACCACCAAGATGTATTCGTAGTTCTTTGACTTTGGAAATGGTCCTATAAAGATTTTGATATTGAACTTGATATCCGCTAACCTAGTTTACCACTAGCTTTTGTGGGATTATACTTGCCCTATTGAAATGTGGAATAAATAGGGCAATACCAGCAGTTCGACCTCCCAGCACATTTCCACAAGAAAAAAATCATCACGAGCCTAGGGTGCCCGATCATTCATGAACAATCAACACCTCCACCTTGCCATTTCATAGAAAGGTATACTAATCATGTGCAAATAAAGAGAAGGTCACCGTCAAGAGAAAACAAGACCATCATATGTGACGGAACAACTGCATTGCATCACTCACAATTCAATCACAAATTGTGAGTGATGAATCGATCAAGGTATGAGGGAACCAACCCAAAAGCATTTTATCTTTCCAAATTTTATTTTCACCACTGCATATCTGCTTGATTCATCAAATATCTAGTGCTTTATTCGGGTGGATCCTAGACTGAGCTGTATTCAGGCGCCATGCCTAGTCTAGGTAGATGGCAATTTTTTTTGTTATCTATCTATTCGGTGCTCTTAGTCTAGCTTTGTAGTAGATGGATGTTAAATAGGACAATCAGATTCATATGTTGGCTTTGCTAGTTGGTATGATATCGTCAGATGGTCCGCACTACGAGAAAAGGCTAAAGCCTAGATTCTCATGCATATCACTCGTTTAATTTTCTTGTTTTCAAAACCATGGCATGTTTGCTTAATCACATTCATCCACCCCATTTGCATTGCTTGCATATAAAAAAATGGTTCTATGTTTTATCATTCAAAGTTCATACATCTGTTTATATCATGGAGCCACGGTTGTGCAAGAATTGGGTACAAGGCAAGAAAGAAAAGAAATGAGAAAGGTGACTGGAATGAACATGCCAAAATCCCAAGCTGGTGTTGTCATGCAACAATATTAGTTGGGTTACACCACCAATATATTATGTGTAAAGGATCTTACAATAATGGGACTCATAACTTAAGAAACTATGGCCTCAATATCACCATGGTTCCAATTCATACAAACTCGAGGACGAGTTCATTTTTCAACAGGGGGAGGATGATAAGGCCATGGGAAGCATGCAGAATTACTCCTATATTTCGTGACTTGCTGGTATTAATATTTAGGCCAGTCTTAATGGTGGGTTTCATGTTCTAGTTTCCAAGACTCAATGTGTTGGACAGTGTAGATGAGTTTCATCCTCATGAAACTCATTTCATCCCATGAAACTTTTATCATCTCTCTTCATTTATTCCATGCCATGTCAGCTTATTTAATGACATGGAACTCTTATGAAACTTCCATTGAGACTGGCCTTATGGTTTTAGCATTCATTTGCTATATTATGGGAAAGATATATGAGTCTATTTTCCAATGCAACAAATGGTGCATCTTTTGGACTTTTGAGCTAAGAGGTATGGCTATTTTAGTGGAGGCCGCACAGGCTATTGGTGGTTGTGTGAGAATGAAAGAAGACTCTTAACTTTCTCCACCAAGATGATCTATGTTGTTACACTATACACATATGTTATTTAATATTATAGCCCATATGTTGTAAATCATTGCAAAGCATGTCATGTCATTTAATTCAATGCATTGTACTCATCTCGCGTCATGCATTCAATAGGTGACAAGGTCTCCGAGGAGGCCCAAACACTCGACATGACTGATGAGCCACCGACCTAACCATCACAAGGAAGGCACCTAAGCATTTCTAATTTTTTGTAGATTGCATAAATGTGCCTAAAGCACTAGTGAGAGGGAGGTCTGGCCTCAGTCGCAAAGGAACCCCATGCAAGGCTGAGGACCTGGAAGTAATCGCCATCTACTCTTGATCTATACTCATTCAAATGGCATTTAAAGCATGAAAACCTCAAATTTCTCTATTTCTAAACCTTGAAATGAGCTATATATACTCTAGCAATGAAAGGTAGATTCTAGTTTTGATGAACTACTATAAGCTTTCTTCATCTACATACACAAACTATCAAGTGAGTTTGAGCTCAAATGGCGTATAAATAAAAAATCCACCATTATCCACAATCTAAAAAACCACAAATTTCTCTATTTCTAAACCACAAAATGAGCCATACTAGCATTAAAACAGGAGAGGACGAAGGTGCTAACCTTTAGAACCCAAGAATAGATGATGGAGGAAGTCTTCACAAATTCCGCAAGCATGAACTCCTTCCACAAGTAAGAACAGAGCCCAAGCAGGGAGCAAGCTTGAAATGGCTCAGGCTGTCCCAGTTGGTGGCCCCAACCAGAAACAGAGGTCATCTTCTAGTCCTGGTTGGAGCAACAAACTAAGATCGAAGGTTTAGTCCTAGTTGGTGACTCCAACCGGGACTAGAAGGTGACTATATTAGTCCTGGTTGGAGCCACCAAACGGGACTAGAGGTCCCCTCCTACAAAAGCCTGTGCAAGCCTGCGGTGTTAGCCGCTGGGCATGGACTTTAGTCCCGTTTCATGGCTTCAACCAGGACTAATGCTCCCTTTAGTCCCAGGCACAAATCCAGCCAAGACTAAAGCCAAAAACCAAAAGCTTGTTCTCTACTAGTGAAGGTTAAGTATATGCATTGCTATGTTACCATATGGCTAGTATGCCTATATCTACCTATTTGAGCTCCCATTCCTTGAATGTTACTACACCACTGAAACATCAATTGTTTACTCTTGTTCCTCAAATAATTCATGCTTAGTTTGCTTAGACGGTAGAAGTCGAGAAGCTGTTGGGTTCCTCATCACCCCACGCATTGTAGAGCAATGTTTGTCCACTAAGCAACATATATGGAGTTATGATCTAAAACTTGACCATGATGAGAACGAATGTTAATGGTTAGTGAGGGGTGGGACCATGGCAAAACGAATTGTAACACCCTAAAATTTTGGGATATTAAAAAGTAGGTAAATATAATTTTTATACAATTTTGTGAGCATACAAATTTAGAGTAATAATAATTTTTATTAACTTAAAATAAAATATAAGGGTAGAAATATGTTTGTGCACTCATGTTGTTGCATTTGAATTTTTGGTTGGAGTGGTTTGATTCAAATTCAAAATAGGATTCAAAATCATTTGAAAATGCTTTGAAATAATTGAAAAAGAAAAAGAAAAAAAGGGATTTCATTCTCCCCGGCTTTCGGCCTGTGAAGCCCAGCGGCCCATCCCTCGCCCGCAGCCCACCACCGCGCGCGGCCGCTTGCTTCTCCGCGCGTGGGCTGTCTCCGCGCGACCCGCTTCCCCGTCTTGGGCCGAGCCTGGCTAGCCCAGCTCGCGTGCGCTGCCGTGGTTCCCTTCATGGCGCGTCGCTGACACTGTGACCCCATCTGTCAGAGGACGTCTTCTTCCTTCCCACGACGCGAGTTAGATTTCTTTCCATCGTTGCCACTGACCGAATCCGAGTCCAAATCCTCCCCTTTCTTTCTTGGAACCGCCTTCGGGCTATATAAACGAGATGCCGCACCCCTCCGTTCCATCCTACCTCGAAGCGAAGCACCGAAGCCGTTCCGAGGAGTCTCCGCTCGAACCACCGTCGGAACCGTCTGCCATCCCGAGCACCGCACCGTCTTCGGGTCAGCTCCGCCTTCGTATTCTACCTTGGTGAGCTCGCCTTGTTCTCTACTTCATCCCGGTGTTCTTCTTTCGCGAGGTAACGCGGTAAATCACGAGATTGCACACTCTGGCGATGGCGCCGCCGCGGAAATCGCCGTTGGGACTGTTTTCCGGCCGGAGCGCCGCCCAGCTTTCCCCGATTCAATTCGAACCATCCATCTCGTATCCAACGGTTGATATTAGACGATACCGGTTCGGCTGGACGTTTTGCTAAAGAGTCCCTGCGCTTTTTAAATATGTAACCCGCAGTCCAAAGCGTATTCCCGTATCGCGTTTTATTCTTTTGAAAGCGTAGTTTGATCTCAGTCAATTCAAAATACGTTTTCAGCTATTTACAGTTTTGCCACTGGGTTTGTTTTAGCCATAATTTATCCGTTTTAACTCTGATTTGACCCGTTCAAATTGTGTTAGGTTCGTATTTGAGAGCTCTACATGTTAGTAGTACTGTACAGTAGGTTTGTGACATTTTATTTTCGAGTTTGAATTAAAGTATTTATTTTTCTATAGGAAATCTTCGTAAATTCATAACTTCGTCGTTTTAGCTCCGTTTTTCGTGATCTTTGTGTCTGTGTGATCCTAGCGAGTTGTAGATTCGTTTTAAAAACTTCTTATCTTATTTTATTACTGTTGGTGTACTGTTCTAATTATAGTCTTGTTTGTTTATGCATGATTGTTCTGGATGAATGTTGTTGCTATTGTTGATCGAGTATAGACGGTGAGCAATTCGTTGGGGATCAGGAGTTTTTCTACGAGCAAGATCACCAGGACCAGTTTGAGCAAGGCAAGTATAGCATGGGATTATCCTTATTGTCCTATTCACAATAAGCAAATAATATCATTATGCATATATTCCTTGTTAAGGATGACTTAGTGTTGATCTTATTCCTTGATACTTATTATATTGCATGGATTAGTATCGCTAGTGCTTAACATGAACTATGATCATGTAAATTGACTAATGGAATATGCAATAAACATTAAAAGATGATTTTTATTACTGTTTAAAGGAGACTAGAGCATGGGGTTATTTTGGTGCTCTCGTTACTCTCCATAAGGACTTATCTGTAAGCAAACATCCGGGATTTATAGTACAACTGTGAGGGCTATAATGACTCTGGCTTTAGTCATATAGAAGGACTTTTTCTAGCTTGTTAGTGGTATTCCTTCATGGCATAATAATAGCTTGACAAATCGGATATAGTGCGACATTTGTCCTCATGTGTATAGGCTGCGTGTTATTGTGCCATTTGGAAGGGGGGCTCTACATCTATTTGTCGTGTGAAATCTAATGGCCCTAACTTGTTAGATAAACCTTCGAAAGACTTCATAGTGTTCCCCTGTCTGCTCACCTTGGAAGTGTTTTGGGAGTAATTAACCCGGGCATATGGGCAACACGACTCACAGTGAAAGTGTACAAGCTCTGTAGAGTGTAAAACTGTTATAACAGCCGTGCTCATGGTCACGAGTGGCCTTGGACCCTTATAGAATAGTTGATCATTAATAATGAATATGTTTTTGCTATTCGTTAATCATTTCACATGGATCATATGTTTATGGTTTACATTGAGACATTTTGATATTATTGATATATTAAAATAATGCTAATTAAAAGCTACATGCTGATAAACCTATGTTATGCCTTTGAGCCTCATGAACCCCATGTTACACTTGTTGAGTACGAGATGTACTTACGCTTGTTTATTTTTCTTACTTGGAATAAAAATCCCAGATGGGTAACAGATGGTGTAAATAGTGACTACTACTACTTCCCTAAAGATTACTAGACTTGCAGTCAACCAATCAATGTGTCTGTGATTGGAGCTACCACGAGAGTTTTATATTTTTACTTTCTCTACAATTGTGTAAAGACTATGTATTAATAATCGTGATGTAATAACATTTGTGATGATACATCCTTTATAATTTGTTAACTTATGTGTGATTGATCTCTAGGCACACATAAGAGTATGCACTCCATTTGGTCGTTAAATGGGTGTGACAAATTGGTATCGGAGCTATTGTTGACTGTAGGACGCAAGCCTAGCTAGAAATGGTCGACTTAGTATCTTCTTTTCACTATTTTTATGCTTACTATCTTGCTCTTGTTATTTGATAAATTTTATGCTTCTTATGTCTCATTCTATTATGAAATTTTGCATCTATTCTAACTACATCTAAAAACTCTGTAGATGGTTCATGGCCGCAAGACTGACCGTATCACCATTGGAGGACACTACCCACCTCGTGCTTTGCTTGCACCTGAAGAGCCACATGAGGAAGTACCCCAAGAGAAGGAGCAGACCCCTGAAGCACCAATCCAAGCGCCAGCACCTCCTCAGGAAGAGCCCGAGCCTAAAGAAGACCCTGAGATCATCGAGATTGAAGATGATAAAGAGGAGGAAGCCAATGGAGGAGAGCAACCCCCGTCTCCACCACATGATGAAGCTGCTGAGGATGTGCCACCTCCTCCAATGGGTTGGACTATGAAGATCTACCACAAGGCTGGAGGAGATGCTGTCTCTCACCATTGACTTGTGGGAATGCTCTCTGCCTACTTTATTGATTGGCACCCAGCTGTGGAGTACGTCTGTTGGGAGTACACCCATCCGCTGGAGGACACTTACTGGAAGGCAAGAGCGAGTATTTTTCCTAAGGATGAGGAAAAAGGGGCGTACCAGCTAGACAAGATGTATGCTCACATGGGTCGTCGAGCTACCATGGAGGCTAGCATTGAAGACGCCGCTTTTGAAGCATGTATGGGCCTTTGCTACCTTCGCTTTGACAGCATGAAGCATGATATTCACCGCTACTTCCCTCGTGCACACCTTGACCTTGGATGGGCCATGATGGATCCAGTGTAGTTGGAACCACTTCCTCGGGTGATGGTGAACTTTGTCTATGATATGATGGAGAGGAAACTGCAGTTAGAGGAGATGGTAAAGGCACAGGGGAAGACCATCAAGAGGTGCCAAGCAATGATTGATGAACTCTGAGCAAATCAAGGCATGGCCAAGATTTATGAGACATTAGAGCATAAGCCACGTCATTAGAAAATAGGAGTCCTTTATGTAATAAGAACGTTCTTAGTAACGTCAGTTGAGTCTTCGAGTCTATCGTGTGGTTTGAACTTTGGTGTGATAGTTGCTTTATCATTATGCTTATGTGTGAGTTGGATTTTGTAATGAGTGTTGGAGCTTGTAGGCATGTCTACAAGTTCTATTTTTAAGAATAAAAAGGTTATTAGTAAAGGGAATAATAGTTGGGTTTGGTATTGTCACGTTTCTGTCCTTGCTGTCTTCTGGAGCAGTCTGCAATGTTTCTGCTATGGTTCAAAAACGGTTCGTGGAACATTTATGAAATTCTTATGAGAGAAACTAGGCTTAAGCACCTTTCACATGCCACTGGAATCACCTTTTTATCTGATCTGGTTCGAGAGATATAACTGTCACAAGTTAAAGTTTCTGCACAGTCTGGAATCTGAAATAGTTTCTGTTACGCCTTATTTTTCATTAATTTAACGACAGAATATAGTCTTATAGTCTAAATAGAAGTTGTGGAGAACTTCATAAGCATTCCAACCATATAAAGCACGCCTCTATTGGACTTCTGTAGCTCAAGATATGATTGATTTACTGAACTATTAACATTGATATTCGCCCAGAAAACTTTCAGATCTCATTCTTTATCTTATAAGTGGTTGATAACATGGAAATCTCAAAGTTTGCATTCTTATGGATGGCAGATGGCCGGAAGAGGAAGAGGCAGGGGTCATGGAGGTATTCCCCTAAATCCACCACCATCACTGCCACCAACTATTGACCAACTTTTGGTTGTGCAGACACAACTTATGCAACAACTGGTGCAGAACCAACATAATCAGCCAGTTGCTGGGGCACCACCATGTGATAAGCGTGGTGAGTTTTTGAAGGGTCATCCCCCGGTGTTCACGCATGCCGCTGATCCATTGGAAGCAGATGATTGGCTTCGTGCCATGGAAAAGCAACTCAACATTGCACAATGTGATAACCGGCAAAAGATGTTGTTTGCTTCTGGACAACTCCAGGGAGAAGCTCATGATTGGTGGGAATCGTATGAGTATGGTCGTCCCGCCAATGCTCCCGCGGTCACTTGGCAGGAGTTTAGAGAGAACTTCAGGGCTTACCATATACCAGAAGGGATAATAGAATTGAAGGCAGAGGAATTCCGGAACTTGACCCAAGGGTCATTATCTGTAGCTGAGTATCATGATAGGTTTGCCCAGTTGTCACGATATGCTCCACATGAGGTGGCTAATGACAATGATAAGCAACGCCGCTTCTTGAAGGGATTATATGATGGACTACAATTGCAGCTGATGTCCACTACTTATCCTAATTTTCATACGCTTGTGAACCGCTCTTTCGTGGTGGACAACAAGCGCAAGGAGATGGATGCCAAGAGGAAAAGGCTTCAGGGACAGACTTCTGGTAGTAAAACTCGCCCGCGTACTGGTTTCTAGCAGGGTAATCAACAGAGGCCTTCTTCTAGTTAGTGGAATCGTGGTCAGGTCCCTTTCCGCAATCAGTTCCCGCAACATCCCCCATTCTAGCTGCAGAATGGCAACCAACGCCCTCCGCAACAGAGTGGGAATCAACCTCAGCGTCAGGGTCCTTCCAATAACACTCCAATAAAGATCAGTGCTCCCAATACCCCCAACAAGTGTTTTCGATGTGGGAAAGAGGGTCACTTGTCTTACAATTGCCCTAAGAAGCCCAACCAGTAGACCCCCCCAGAGGCAGGGTAGTCACCAGAAGCCTACACCTAATACTGGAAGGGTGAACCACTTGTCCCAGGAAATAACAGTGGAGGAACCAGAAGTTATGCTTTGTACGTTCGATGTCCATTCCACTCCCGCCACTATTCTTTTTGATTCTAGAGCATCACATTCTTTCATATCACAATCATTTGTTAGAATACATAAAATTCATTTGTGTGCCATGAAGAACCCTATATTAGTAAAGTCACCTGGTGGAAGCATGCCAGCATCTTATCATTGTCTCCCGATTAGTCTCATTCTAAGGGGGGTAGAGTTTAAGGTGAGTCCTATAGTATTGAGAACAGCTGGGATTGATCTCATATTGGGAATGGATTGAATGATGCAACAACAAGCAGAGATTCAGTGCAAAGGGAAATCAGTAGTGCTGACAACACCAAAGGGAGATAGGATCAGAGTTGATGTGAAAGTGCAAAAATAGGAGACCGCTACAGTGAACAAGCTTATTGATGGTGCCAACAAGGAGGACCAGGTTGTGGAGGAGTTCTCCGATGTGTTTCCTGAGGAATTGCCAGGTATGCCACCAGACCATGGCATTAAATTTATTATTGAATTATTATCTGGAACTGCACCCATAGCTAAGCGTCCAAATAGAATGAGAGTAGATGAATTAGAAGAACTTAAGAAACAAATTAAGGAATTACAGGATAAGGATTTCATTCGTCCTAGTTCTTCACCTTGGGGAGCACCAGTGATTTTTGTGGATAAGAAAGATGACACTCAGAGGATGTGTGTAGATTATCGGTCGCTCAATGAGGTAACCATCAAGAATAAGTACCCGTTGCCTAGAATTGATGATCTGTTTGATCAGTTAAGAGGTGCTTATGTATTCTCCAAGATTGATCTTCGTTATGAATATCATCAGTTGAAAATTCATGCTAGTGATATACCAAAGACAGCTTTTACCACACGGTATGGGTTATATGAGTATACAGTGATGTCTTTTGGTCTGACTAATGCCCCTGCATACTTTATGTATTTGATGAATAAGGTGTTCATGGAATATCTGGACAAGTTTGTAGTGGTATTCATTGATGATATTCTAGTATTCTCCAAGACTGAGGAGGAACATGCCGAACATTTGAGGTTGGTCTTGCAAAAGCTCAGAGAACACCAGTTATATGCCAAACAGAGTAAATGTGAGTTTTGGTTGAAGGAAGTTTCTTTTCTTGGTCATGTTGTCTCAAATAGAGGAATATCAGTAGATCCTAGCAAAGTGAAGGATGTATTGGACTGGAAGCCACCAACTAATGTAAGTGAGATATGTAGTTTCTTGGGATTAGTAGGCTATTACAGGAGATTTATAGAGGGATTTTCTAAGCTTGCGAAGCCAATGACTGCACTATTGGAGAAGAATGCCAAGTTTGTGTGGTCTGAGAAGTATCAGGCTAATTTTGAGGAATTGAAGAAAAGATTGACCACTACACCAGTATTAGTTTTGCTAGATCTGAGTAAACACTTTTCTATCTACTTTGATGCATCTCGTTTGGGTTTAGGATGTGTTCTTATGCAAGAAGGTAGAGTTGTGGCATATGCATCAAGACAATTGAGAAAGCATGAATTAAATTATCCTACTCATGACTTGGAATTAGCTGCAGTGGTTCATGCACTAAAGATATGGAGACACTATTTGATTGGACATAAAAGTGATATATACACTGATCACAAGAGTCTGAAGTATATCTTCACTCAATCAGATCTGAACTTGAGGCAGCGTAGATGGTTGGAGTTGATAAAGGATTATGATCTAGAGGTGCATTATCACCTAGGAAAGACTAACGTCGTTGCTGATGCTCTTAGTAGGAAAAGCTACGCTAATGAAGTGCAAGTAATGCCTATGCCAAGAGAGTTGTGTGTTGAATGTGAGCATCTGAACTTAGGGTTTACCACCAATGCAGTAGAATTGGTACTAGAACCTACTCTGGAGCAAGAGATACGCAAGAGTCAGATGAAAGATGCAAAATTGAGAGAGATAGCGGAGAATATAGCGAAGGGTAAATCACCAGGATTCCATAAGGATGATAATGGTACGCTATGGTTTAGAAAAGGTTGTGTGTGCCAGAGGATAAGACTATCAGAGAGGCCATTTTGAGTGAAGCTCATGAGTCAGCTTATTCAATACATTCTGGGAGTACTAAGATGTATCTGGATCTGAAAGAGAAATATTGGTGGTATGGTTTAAAAAGAGATGTTGCTGAGTATGTTGCTTTGTGTGACACATGTCAGAGGGTGAAAGCTAAACACCAGAGACCTGCAGGATTGTTACAACCTATGCAGATACCCGAATGGAAATGGGAAGAAGTTGGTATGGATTTTATATTTGGATTGCTACGTACTCAGAGAGGGTATGATTCAATTTGGGTAATAGTAGATCGTCTAACAAAGGTTGCTCATTTTCTGCCAGTTAGGACTACATATAGCAGTGCAAGGTTGGCAGAATTGTATATAGAAAGAATAGTGAGTCTACATGGAGTTCCTAAGAAAATTGTGTCTGATCGGGGTACCCAGTTTACATCTCATTATTGGCAAAAGATACATGAATCACTAGGAACCAAGTTGAACTTTAGTACAGCCTACCATCCATAGATAGATAGACAGACGGAGAGAATTAATCAGATATTAGAAGATATGTTGAGAGCTTGTGCTTTACAATATGGTACTAGTTGGGATAAGAGTTTGCCTTATACAGAGTTCTCTTATAACAATAGTTATCAGAAGAGTTTTCAGATGGCACCGTTTGAGGCTCTGTACGGATGAAAGTGTAGAACCCCGTTGTTCTGGAATCAGACAGGGGAAAGTCAAGTGTTTGGGCCTGATGTACTCAAGGATGCTGAAAAGAAAGTGAGAATGATTAGAGATAATCTGAAAAATAGCCCAGTCCAGACAGAAGAGTTATGCTGATACTCGGATGAGAGAGTTGACTTTTGAAGTAGGGGATTATGTATACTTGAAAGTATCGCCAATGAGGAGTGTGAAAAGGTTCAACATGAAGGGGAAATTGGCACCAAGGTATATTGGACCTTTCAAGATCATAGAAAGACGTAGTGAGGTGGCATATCCGTTAGAATTACCTAAGAGTTTGGCAGGTGTACATGATGTGTTTCACGTGTCTCAACTTAAGAAATGTTTGCGAGTACCAGAGGAGTAGATTCCGTTAGAAGAGCTCACTGTTAAAGAGGACCTCACATATGAAGAGTTTCCAGTTAAAATTCTAGAAACTGCTGAAAAAGTCACGAGGAGTCGAACTATCAAAATGTGTAAGGTTCAGTGAAATTGGTACACTGAGGATGAGGCCACCTGGGAAAGAGAAGAGGATCTGAGGAAAATCTACCCGCAACTGTTCGAGTAAGCACCAGTCGAATCTCGGGACGAGATTCATCTTAAGGGGGTAGAATTGTAACACCCTAAAATTTTGGGATATTAAAAAGTAGGTAAATATGATTTTTATACAATTTTGTGAGTATACAAATTTAGAGTAATAATAATTTTTATTAACTTAAAATAAAATATAAGGGTAGAAACATGTTTGTACACTCATGCTGTTGCATTTGAATTTTTGGTTGGAGTGGTTTGATTCAAATTCAAAATAGGATTCAAAATCATTTGAAAATGCTTTGAAATAATTGAAAAGGAAAAAGAAAAAAAGGATTTCATTCTCCCTGGCTTTCGGCCTGTGAAGCCCAGTGGCCCATCCCTCGCCCGCAGCCCACCACCACGCGCGGCCGCTTGCTTCTCCGCGCGTGGGCCGTCTCCGCGTGACCCGCTTCCCCGTTTCCCCGTCTTGGGCCGAGCCCGACTAGCCCAGCTCGCGCGCTGCCGCGGTTCCCTTCACGGCGCGTCGCTGACACCGTGACCCATCTGTCAGATGACGTCTTCTTCCTTCCCACGACGCGAGTCAGATTTCTTTCCATCGTTGCCACCGACCGAATCCGAGTACAAATCCTCCCCTTCCTTTCTTGGAACCGCCTTCGGGCTATATAAATGAGATGCCGCACCCGTCCGTTCCATCCCACCTCGAAGCGAAGCACCGAAGCCGTTCCGAGGAGTCTTCGCTCGAACCACCGTCAGAACCATCCGCCATCCCGAGCACCGCACCGTCTTCGGGTCAGCTCCGCCTTCGTATTCTACCTTGGTGAGCTCGCCTTGTTCTCTACTTCATCCCGGTGTTCTTCTTTCATGAGGTAACGCGGTAAATCGCGAGATTGCACTCTCCAGTGATGGCGCCGCTGTGGAAATCGCCGTCGGGACTGTTTTCCAGCCGGAGCGTCGCCCAACTTTCCCCGATTCAATCCGAACCATCCATCTCGTATCCAACGGTTGATATTAGACGGTACCGGTTTGACTGGACGTTTTGCTAAAGACTCCCTGTGCTTTTTAAATATGTAACCCGCAGTCCAAAGCGTATTCCCGTATCGTGTTTTATTCTTTTGAAAGCGTAGTTTGATCTCAGTCAATTTAAAATACGTTTTCAGCTATTTACAATTTTGCCACTAAGTTTGTTTTAGCCATAATTTATCCGTTTTAACTCTGATTTGACCCGTTCAAATTGCGTTAGGTTTGTATTTGAGAGCTCTACAGGTTAGTAGTATTGTACATTAGGTTTGTGACATTTTATTTTCGAGTTTGAATTAAAGTAATTATTTTTCTATAGGAAATCTTCGTAAATTCATAACTTCGTCGTTTTAGCTCCGTTTTTCGTGATCTTTGCGTCTATGTGATCCTAGCGAGTTGTAGATTCATTTTAAAAACTTCTTATCTTATTTTATTACTGTTGGTGTACTGTTCTAATTATAGTCTTGTTTGTTTATGCATGATTGTTCTGGATAAATGTTGTTGCTATTGTTGATCGAGTATAGACGGTGAGCAATTCGTTGGGGATCAGGAGTTTTTCTACGAGCAAGATCGCCAGGACCAGTTTGAGCAAGGCAAGTATAGCATGGGATTATCCTTGCCCTATTCACAGTAAGCAAATAATATCATTATGCATATATTCCTTGTTAAGGATGACTTAGTGTTGATCTTATTCCTTGATACCTATTATATTGCATGGATTAGTATTGCTAGTGCTTAACATGAACTATGATCATGTAAATTGACTAATGGAATATGCAATAAACATTAAAAGATGATTTTTATTACTGTTTAAAGGAGACTAGAGCATGGGGTTATTTTGGTGCTCTCGTTACTCTCCATAAGGACTTATCTGTAAGCGAACATCCGGGATTTACAGTACAACTGTGAGGGCTATAATGGCTCTGGCTTTAGTCATATAGAAAGACCTTTTCTAGCTTGTTAGTGGTATTTCTTCATGGCGTAAGAATGGCTTGACGAATCGGATATAGTGCGGCCTCTGTCCTCATGTGTTTAGTCTGCGTGTTATTGTGTCATTTGGAAGGAGGGCTCTACATCTGTTTGCCGAGTGAAATCTAATAGCCCTAACTTGTTAGACAAACCTTCGAAAGACTTCATAGTGTTTCTCTGCCTGCTCACCTTGGAAGTGTTTTGGGAGTAATTAACCCGGGCATATGGGCAACACGACTCACAGTGAAAGTGTACAACCTCTGCAGAATGTAAAATTGTTATAACAGCCGTGCTCACGGTCACGAGTGGCCTCGGACCCTTATGGAATAGTGGATCATTAATAATGAATATGTTTTTGCTATTCGTTAATCATTTCACATGGATCATATGTTTATTGTTTACATTGAGACATTTTGATATTATTGATATACTGAAATAATACTAATTAAAAGCTACATGCTGATAAACCTATGTTATGCCTTTGAACCTCATGAACCCCATGTTACACTTGTTGAGTACGAGATGTACTTACGCTTGTTTATTTTTCTTACTTGGAATAAAAATCTCGGATGGGTAATAGATGGTGCAAATAGTGACTACTACTACTTCCCTGAAGATTACTAGACTTGCAGTCAACCAGTCAATGTGCTTGTGATTGGAGCTACCACGAGAGTTTTATATTTTTACTTCCGCTACAATTGTGTAAAGACTATGTATTAATAATCGTGATGTAATAACATTTGTGATGATACATCCTTTATAATTTATTAACTTATGTGTGATTGATCTCTGGGCACACATAAGAGTATGCACTCCATTTGGTCGTTAAATGGGTGTGACACGGATGATGCCTTGAATGGTATAGCTCGCTAACCGGTTAAGGACCGTGTATCCATGGTAGCAAGGCATGAACATACTTGTACAAACCACTTGTCATACATGGGTGTGGCAAGCCAAGTACTTATTTGTGACCGATTTTCCTGTGGATTTAGCGCGGGGGTGACGCGAGGTAGCTGAGATGTCAGTACCTTGGTGCCCTTCAAACCGTTTGTGGGCATCTTTGGCCAAACTTCAAAAAGGTTGAACATCGAGGTATCCTTTATGTATCAAAGGTTTGTATGAGTGATATCCCTTGTCTTTGGTAGGGTTAATGTGTACCCATCTATAGAGTTTCTCTTATTGAATGCCATAAGTTCTATGCTTCTAGATACGGACTAGGGTTGGAACAAGGACTTGTGGAAGATTGAGATCCATTTGCAAGTTGCTTATTTTACTTTAAACCATGCTATGCTTGTCAAAGCTTGATAAGAGGGCCGTAGATGTAAGTCTACATATGCTCTGGTACCCGCTGTGCGGGTCCGCCATGTCAATTTACCTAAACCAAGTGCCATCCACTTGGCCAACCCGTTTTAGACTAAACCTACACAGAGGATCCCCGTGAAAGTGCCATATTTGGTATATCCTTTGTAGCTTTTGTAGCACTTGGAGGCTTCTACTAAATGTATCAGGCCATATTTGGTACAAATAGAGGAAAAACCGATCAGAGTAAGTTGGTCTGACAAATTTATATATTTAAGTATAAACGGGGCTGTGAAAAATTGGCTATAAAAATCCATAGAAATACGTGATATTTGGTTTTTAGTTTCAGCTTATTTTATATTTTTGTTCATAAGAAGATTATAAGATGTAACTAAATACTCCCTCTCTCCTGTAATATAGTGAATTCTAGGAATTTTAAGACAAATTAAGAGAGAACATAAAAGACATATATATATATATCTTCATTTTATTTCCTAATCAGCCGCTGTCATCAATGTGATTAATAGTGATTGGTTGATAAATGAAAAGTGTTTAATGTAAAATTGGTTTTTGTCCTCTAGAATGCATTATATTTAAGGACAAATTTTGAATGCTGCAATGCACTTGGAGGGAGTAGCCGCGTAAACTGATGTTGATTACACATGTCATGTTGTTTCCAGAGGAATCAACTACTTACGAGTCTATATCGGCCCTATTTAGTATAGTCTTAAGAAAAAAATCCCTAAAAAGTTAAACAAACAAAAGAGAAGTACTGTTAAAAAGTTGTTCTGGTAAAACTTATGCATTTTAGTACCAATGAGGGTTACGTGGAAAAATGTAACAAGAAAAGCTAATAAAAGTGTCCTAAGAAGTTGTACAAACGAAAGAAAAGTAGTGTCAAAAATAAGTTGTTCTGATAAAACCTTATGTATCTTAAACTCCTATGAAGCAAAACCCCACTAGCCTATTTTTCTCAATCCACAACCCTCCACGTCATCGTTCCCTCCTGGCCCACGCATCCACCATCTCAATTAGTAGTCCTTTTTGATTTCATCGACTAGCTAAATCTCTGCCGTTCATACTAGGACCCGTTTTGATCCCACTACCCTTCCACTATGCACTTATGTGGATGCAGTTATGCTACGATGTACATTGATCCCACTACCCTTTCACTATGCACTAATGTGTATGCAGTTATGCTACGTACATACTCCTAACATTCTGTCACGTGACTTCCTCCCTTCCTCTTCAAACATCAATGTTCCACTCTGCATTTGTTTCAGGTGACTTTCTCTCTTTCTCGTCTAAAGCTGACTACTAATAATCAAGCTATATGTAGCAATGGACGAGAGCCACGAGTAGTACACAGTGAGGCACCAGATGAGATGTTCTCCGAGCATTCTCTGATCCTCTTCCTCTGACAGCAGCACATCTCGGCATCTATATATATGGCCACATTCTGCAGGTTAAATTGACGAGGTTTGTCGAAGATTACAGGTGCTCTTGCTCCTCCATGCAACATGTGTAGATCTTTATTAATGTGCATGTTGATAATTATGAAGCTGTGCAGGGGAGCACCTAGAGGCTAGCAGAGTTCAAGATGGTTGCATGTAATGACTATGATTTCCTGGCCGCCTATCTTTTTCTTCTGATTACCTTGCTTTTGTGCACCTAGGATTGATATTCTATGGAGCACTTGCTGGCCGTTTGGATAGTTTTTCATGCTAGAAGTATGTTTGTCATATAAACTATGATTGACAATTAAGCAATAGTCTTTATTGTATTTTTATTCCCATCTAAAAACCAGCTAGCAAATACTTCTTAAAAAATTTCCGCAGCAACGCGCTGGGAATCACCTAGTTTTTAGTACAAACGAGGGCTACGTGGAAAAATGTAAAAAAACTTTAAAAGTGTCCCACTTATATAGTTACTAGCAAAATATGCCCGTGCGTTGCAACGGGATATGTACCATATGATATAAGGCCATGACACTCGAAGATTTATTTTGCTCCATCTCTATATGTGTGCGGCCATCGTACTACCACCACATCTGTTACTTTATTTTAGTTTAAAGAACTACTAAAGATATAAATTTTTTTAAACTTGTTCGTGCGTTGCTACGGATGAGTACCAAATTATACGATTCGATATGTATATTTTATGCCATTTTTTTATAATTGAATGTATATAAAAGGTTTATGGTTGTTTTGGATGAACAATATCGTGCTATGACCATCAGAACAAAGATTATAGTACAATATGTATATATGTATCTTAACTACTACTTAGTACAAATATGTTAAGTGAAATTAATTTAGACTTGTATCCTAGCAGCTATTAATTTAAGCTTACTTAGACAGAATCTAAATATAGTTTTGAAATCACTTTTATTGTTTTTTTACTTGAAAACCACCTTTTATCGTAAAATATCAGTTTTATAGGTGTGAGATCACTCCATAAAGAAATAAGCCATCAGATGAAAAAACTCACCTCACAGATGAGGTTTGTTTTTGTTTGTATGTTTTGATGAATCAAGAGGGGATGAGGAGGGATAGATAGATTGCACCCGTTAACTAACACCGTTATCAATAGGTAGCGGACCCCACCTAGCATCTTATCTTCTCCCGAACCGCACTCGCCTCCGACGGAGAACTCGCTGCCGCCTGCCCCGTGCTCCACTCCCGGTGCTGCTGCTCATCCTCCCCGGCCTCCCCACGCCGAGCTGCGACTTCCTCGCCTGTGCGTCGCCGAGCCACCGCTAGCGCACACCTCCCCAAGCCACGTCCATGGAGGTCGCCAGTGCTGCATCCATGGAGGTCGCCTCCCTCAGCCCTGGCGGTGCATACAGGTAGGAGAAGAATGGAGGACGACGAATCTTGGCAAGGTCCACGCGCTGGAGAAGCCCGGAGGTAGGAGAAGCGCTGATGGAGAGCGGCGCGGTCGGGCGAGGACGACTCCGTCCCCTCGATTTTGAGGGACGGCTCAGTCGAATATCACAGGATGTCCTCTTCAATTCTTTGTCTGATTTCGTCGATTCGAATTCTTTCTCTGATTTGGTCTTTCTATTGATTCGTGTATGGATGGAGGAGGAATCGATTTTTGTTGATTTTTGGTGATTGGTATGGAGGTCGACAGATGAAACAACAAAATTTGATTTTATGAGTTAGTCTTCTAGAGTTAGTCTGATTTGTGTTTGATTAGGATCGATGGGTGGTTTCGATTCAGTCTCGGTACCGCTTGCAGATTTGGAAAAACTTCGGTATAAATTTGGGGGTTCGGAGAAAATGGAGTTGGTTAGGGGAGTGGGGAGATATGGGAAAAGACCGTGACTGAAGAACGAGCAACTGGCGGACGTACAAACCAAAATCAGATGGAATACGGAAAGGAATTAGCTGGACAAAAAAAGTTGAGCCAGAAATTTTGGCCTTAGTGATTGCCGGCATAGACGCATCGCCGGAGGCAGCCGCCGCCGCCCACGGCAGCGGACTCATCGCGTCATCGCCTTCTGCAGTTCGCAATGGGCTCGTCGCAGAAACGTTTATGGGAGGGAGACCGAGACGATTATTATTTTTAACCATATATAAACAAGTTATTATTATAATAAACCCTACCGATAGTAGAGATCCATCCAATCATCCAAACACGACCACCGTCTCGCGCGCGGGCCTCGCTCCTCCCCTCCTATTTATTTCCGATCGCCAACGCCGAACCCTCGACTCGCGTCGCCGCACACGTCGCTTCTCTCGACTTCCCATTGCTTGCTCCGGCAAGAAGGCAATCTGCCGGGCGCGGCATGGCACACAACCGCAAGACAATCCTCCTCCATGAGGGGTGGCCACATATGATGGCCGGCTTCGAAAAGCTCAAGCTCATCCTCGCCGGTGAACCCGGCGTCGCCTTCGCCTCCGACGAGTACATGCACCTCTACACGTACGTCGCATGCTGCATTGGTTCTATCTCTGCGCTGCTCCCATAGCTGGTTTGGCCTGACTGTGTTACTTTTAGGGGCTCGGTTTTAGGGTATAATATTTATATTTGATTGTGATGTTTGCCGGCAGTACAATATACAATATGTGCACGCAGAAGCCTGCGAATGATTACTCGCAGCAGCTCTACGAAAGGTACAAGGAGCTTTTGGACGGCTACATCACTGTCACCGTATGTTCCCTCTACTTTTTAGTCTCAATTTCACTTTTTTTTGGGGAATTGTTTATTTATTTTCTTTGCGTGCATTCAGATTATATCTCTTAGCAGATCTGTTATTATATATGTAAATAAAATTATGGACGGCTAGTTGGTTTTTCTGTAATAGCTGTATGCTCGAGTTTATCATCCAAGTAGTTGTGTTTTTAATTAAAATGTATTCTTATGCATATTTAGTGGTTATATATGAAATTCAGATCGGTCTTCTAGTTCTGTATTTTTTTGCTAAAAAAAGTTGATATTGCAAGCTAAGGTTAGTCGTGTGTATCGTGTCGTCTTATAGATTATTTGCTCCCGTCGTCTATGGTTGATGAGTTGTTTTATCTTGACAAGCTTGATTGTTTGCTCATGTGAAACCTTCTTTGTGGCATTGATTAATTTTTTTTTTCTTTTGTGATCGAGCATGTAGGTGCTGCCGTCCCTGCAGGACAAGCACGGTGAGTTCCTGCTGAAGGAACTGGTGTTCAGGTGGAAAAACCATAAGCTAATGGTCAGGTGGCTCAGCAGGTTTTTCTACTACCTTGACCGCTACTTTATTACACGGAGGTCACTCATGCCCCTTGAAAAAGTTGGTTGGGATTCCTTCAAAACTCGGGTAGGATCTTTGTTCCCATTTGATGGTTTTTATTTGTGTACTAAGTCTGAACAAGATTGTTAGTTGCTTTCATGAGTTTGAATTCATGCCTTTGTGACAGGTTTTTGACAACCATAAAGCAACAGTGACATCGATTCTGATTGCCATGGTTAGTCTTGCAATTTTTCTGCTTCTTGTGTCACATTTTATAGAGGTGGTTTGATAACAATATTTCTTTGTTGTGGAATTCCTTGATTTGACAGGTTGACGAGGAAAGGGAGGGACAGATTATAGATCGTACTCTTGTCAAGAATGTTCTTGACATCTATATTGAACTTGATTCTGATTCTAGGTCAAAACTTTACAACGAGGACTTCGAAGATGCCTTTCTGAAGGCTACAATAGATTACTATTCTAAGAAGGCCCAAGCCTGGATTGTGGAGGACACTTGCCCTGAATACATGGTTAAGGTAATTGAGGTGCTCTTGAAAATTCCGTTTCATAGTGTAAGGACACATGCTGATTAGTTTTCCATTACATAGGCAGAGGAGTGTTTACAAAAAGAGAAGCAACGAGTTGCACAATATTTGCATGCTAATACTGAACCGAGGTTGATGGAGGTTTGTATCAGGCTATACATTTTATTTATCCAATTTTGATTATTACTACTACTACTACATGAATGGTGTTTATAAACCAAGATTGAGCACAGTAACTTTCTTTGGAACTGAAATTATTAGACTGTTGTAACAAAAAATACTTACAGGATGTGCAAGGAGAATTGCTAGCTAGGCATATAGAGCAAATTCTGAGGAAACAAAACTCTGGATGCAAAGTGTTGCTTTGTGATGAAAAGGTTTGATAGATGGAATCACATGCCTATATATGCCAGGAGTTGATGGGGGTTATAATCTTACTGAAATTTTTATGATATGTTTGTTACTGCAGGTTGAAGATCTTTCAAGGATGTTTAGTCTCTTCTCTAGGATTAATGGTGGCCTGACTCCAGTATCTAAAATATTCCAGGAGGTATTTCCCAACTCATTTTGCATTTATGTCTGCATTGCACTTTTAAACAGGTTCCATTTTCTTAGTACAAGTCTGCTTCTTTACAGCATGTCAATGAAGTAGGCATGTCTTTGTTGAAACAAGCAATAGATGCTGCTACCAGCAAAAAGGTAATTCATATATTTTCAGATATTGCCTACTTTTTTTCTTCTCCATTTGTATCAATTGTAACTTTACATTGAATGCACATATTCAAAATTCTTTGGATGTTTTTTCCTGCAATTTTGCTCTGTGGAAACCAGTTTCTTATTATTTGTGCACCCATGCTAATAGTTGTAGTGACTTTCTCTACTTTTGAACTCTTTTTCTTTAATCGACCATTTATTGTCCAAATGTGAAAAATCATGAACAGATATTCCAGATGGATTTCATGATGCGAAAACAATTTGGAGTCGCGCATAAAATTATTATCATAAAATTAATATTAAAGGAAAAATTGGCTACAAAATATGGTAAGTGATGTTGTGCGGCCAGCAGACATAAAAAGACAATTGGCTGCCTGGTACACTATTGATTTGTTAATTTGCTAAAAACACTGCCATTTTTAGACAAGTGGAGAGAGAATAATCTTGTCTTTTGCTAATATTAAATAGTATAGTCAGTTTAAATTTTATCTATTTGTAAGATAATTCTTTTGGAAGGAGTTTAATGTATTTTCTGTCTTCTCAAATGATAGATAGATGTATTAATCAGTAGTTATTAAGCTGCTTTAGTGTGCTTTCTAGTTGAAGTAATTTTTAATCCTAGTACCTACTTAAATGTGGACTTATTCATTTTGTTTTTTTCTAACTGCTTTCAAAAATCAATTCTAACGAATCGAACGTTCTTCTATTTTTTTGATTTGACTCTGCATATCTGCAGAATGAGAAGAAAGATGTAGTGAGTACGCTGGAACTGGTATGGATCTTGCATACTTCTATGTGCTGGAGGCCTTTTTTTGTTGGTTCTAATTGCCAGCTTATTACAGGACTATGTGCAGAAAATCTTAGATCTGCATGACAAATACATGGCATATGTCATCAACTGTTTCCAAAACCATACACTATTTCACAAGGTTTGCTGGCTCAGATATTTCTTTCGTTAGTGGACCTGAGCTAGTGTTATCTCCCTCACTTGCTATACTATACTGTTTCAGGCGCTTAAGGAGGCCTTTGAAGTTGTTTGCAATAAAACTGTTGCTGGTTGCTGTAGTGCTGAATTGTTCGCAGCATACTGTGACAGTATTCTTAAAAAAGGTGGATGTGAAAAACTTGGTGACGAAGCAATTGAAGAGAACCTTGATAAGGCATGGTTACTGCATCACTATTTGAATCCACAGCAGTTACACTCTTGTTTTCTCAACTTTTAAACTAATTATTGTCAGGTTGTGAAGCTGCTCACATTCATCAGCGATAAGGACCTTTTTGTTGAGTTTCATAGGTTTGTGTGGTATCAGCTCTGATTTTAAAATTTTATCGATGGTATCACATAGTCGAAGCTTGACATCTACCATTTTCCCCTCTGAAAATGTACTGCAGGAAAAAGCTAGGAAGGAGATTGATCTTTGATAGGAGTGGCAATAGTGATCAAGAGCGAAGCTTGCTGTCCAAGCTAAAGCAGTATTTTGGAGCGCAGTTTACTTCAAAAATGGAGGGCATGATCAATGATGTCACAGTTGCAAAAGATAAGCACACAGACTTAGAAAATTACATAAGAGCGAACCCAGAATTAAATCCTAGAGTAGACCTGAGTGTTCAGGTTTTGACAACAGGATACTGGCCAACTTACAAAAGCACTGATATAAACCTTCCTTCAGAGATGGTATGTATATCCATTGCTTCTGCACCCTGCATTGCACTGCTGACTACTCCATCCATTCTATATTATAAGTCATTTTTGGCTTTAATCGTAAGTCAAACTTCTATAGCTTTGACTATGTTAATAGAAGAACGCACCAACATCTACAATTAGTTTTACTAAATTCTCCATGAAATATCTTGATAGTTCACATATTTGAACTTGTATATGTTGGTGCATTTTTCTTGGTCAAAGATAGAAAAGCTTGGCTTAGGACAAATCTATTGTGATAAATTTGGAATGAAGGGAGTAGTTAGCTATTATTTGAAGTTTGCAGTACTGTGATAACACACGTATTGATCTAACATAAAGTCGCATATTTAGGTTAAATGTGTGGAGATTTTCAGTAAATTTTATCATTCCAACACGGATCGAAAAAGAAAGCTTAATTGGATTTATTCCTTGGGTAATTGCACCGTTGTTGGGAATTTCAAAGCCCAAAAAATTGATCTGATTGTTACAACTTATCAGGTAGGTTTCAATTAATGGAAGTTGATACATACATACACTTTTCGTATGTCATAACTGCATCTTACTTATCTCAATCTGTTTGTCAGGCTGCACTCCTGTTGCTATTCAACGAGTCTGAAAGACTAAGTTTCCCTGAGATCGTGACACAATTAAACCTTTCTGAAGATAATACTGTGCGTCTGCTTCATTCACTGTCATGTGCAAAGTACAAGATTCTCAACAAAGAGCCAAATAGCAGAACAATTTCCCCAAAGGATGTCTTTGAGTTCAACCACAGATTTACCGATAAGATGCGCAGGATAAAGGTGCTATTTGTAGTTCAAACTGGCATTGTTATTTTGGATCTCTGTTGCTAACTTCTTCAGAGACATGACAATAAGGTGCTTTGCATTGCAGGTACCACTTCCTCCATCCGATGAGAAGAAAAAAGTAATCGAAGATGTTAACAAGGACAGGAGGTTTGCGATTGACGCAGCACTAGTGCGTATTATGAAGAGCCGCAAGATCATGACCCACCAGAATCTCGTTGCGGAATGTGTGCAACAGCTCAGCCGCATGTTCAAGGTACGTATCACTACCATTCTATGCCTGTCTTTTGTGTATTTGAGTATGTCATCAGTCATCTTCAATAATTCCTTGCTGTATGGAGATCTTTTTCTTTTGGAGAAAATACTATGATATATATTGACGCTGGGTTCTCCCTGCTGCAGCCTGATATCAAAATGATCAAGAGAAGGATTGAGGACCTTATCACCAGAGAATACCTGGAACGTGATAGAGACGTGCCGAACTCATATCGATACTTAGCTTGATTGGGCGATGGACTTGCTGACTGCTGCAAGCCTCACGTTTTGCCACTTGCACATTCTTCGTACCTCTAGATTAGAAGGTTTCAGTAGCATTAGTTGGGTGTATTCAGGGCCTTTAGCAGGTTCCAGTGGCATCAGTTCGATTGATACAGTGGAATTGTTAAATGCTCTTTATGAATAGCTATCTCTGTTGGTTCTTCAGAAATTTGGTTAGCTCTTTCATTATATGCTAATCTCGAATCGTGTGCTCCACCGTTTGGTTTCTGTATTTCTCTTTAACGTTATCATACAGTTCCATGGAGAAATTTTGAATCAATGAAAAATGCTATTTGGATCACTGTCACTGGAGGATCCATGCTTGTATTGGTTGAGCACGTAAGGGTCGCGTACAAAATTTACCGAGGTTAGTGCAGTGTTAACGAGGAGAGCAGAAAAAATGCAGTTGATTCGAAGCATGTAAACGAGGAGAGCAGAAAAATAGGGAAACAAAAGTAAAAATATGGGAAGAAAATATATTTTGTCTTTGAGGAGAACAGAAAAATAGGGAAAGAAAATTAAAAATATGGACAAGAAAATATATTTTTCTTTAGTATTGCAAGAAGAAACCTTTTCCTTAGTAGAAATCAATTTGTAGTTCTCAATTTCCATGAAAACCCCTTTAAGGTATCTCAAAAAAAAAGACAACATAAACATGGTAAACTGGATATCACCAAGCTAATCAACACATGTCTCCCTCCCAATTTTTTATTTCCAACTGAAGAAATTTTTTAATTCTTTTTTGCAATTCCATTCTCATCATTGTTATTAGGTTTCCTATAGTGCAATGGTAGATCAAGGAACCGGAAAGGGATATATGTGGTAGTTTTGCAGCCAAATAATTGTGAGAATTGCATCTCACAATGTTTATCTTGCACGAAGCAGAAGATTTCACTCTTGTCAAAGTTAATTTTCACATCCGATAATTGCTCTAAAGTGCAAAGTAATAATTTCATGTTCATTGCATTGTTAATATCATGATCTAGGAAGAGCATTGTGTCATCCGCACACTGCAAAATAGATAGACCCTCTTCGACCAAGTGTGGAACAACCCCCTTGAACTGTCCATTCTCTTTAACCCGGGCAATGATGATCACCAACATGTCTACAATGATATTAAATAAAATCAAAGATAAAAGATCACCTTGCCATAGACCTTTTCTTGTTTGGAAACATGGACCACACCAACATTTCCTCCCTGAACAAAGGTTTGTATCCAGCTACAAGGGTCGGTGAAAATCCTTTTTCATTCTTAAGGTTCATTGGAGGAAATCCTATTTAACTTTATCAAACTTTCTCAAAATAAATCTTAAAATTAAACCATCTTGTTTTTCCTATGAATCTCATGTATTGTTTCATGAAGAATAATAGCTCCTTTCACAATATTTCTTCTAGGAAGGAAATCAGTTTACGAGGGTCTAATTATTTTTTGCACAACTAAAGCAACATATTAGTGGCTACTTTGGTAAAATTTTTGAAACTTACATTAAGGTGATTAAGCAAATAGATTGGTCAATACTGTTGAATTTGCTATGTCTCACTACTCTTAGGCATAGCAAGGTGATAGTTCCAAAATTTAGGCTGTGAAGTGGGAGACAACCAATATGGAAATCTTCAAATAAGGCCAATAATTCCTCTTTGATTACATTTCAGATTCAATTGGAAATCCATTTGGTCCCGGAGCTGAATTATGATTCATCTAAAAAATGGCACCACTCAATTCTCAAAGAAGTTTTGTACTAAGATTTCATTTTTCTTGTTCAAAGACTTGAGGGATATCCCCATTTGGGTCTTATCAATTGACACAAACCATGTCTCTAGTGGCCCAAACAGGTTTTTGTAGTATTTGCTCATATACTTTTTCAAATCAACATCACTGCTAATCACACCCTCCTCTTTTTCCAGTTAAAATTTTTGAGTTTTTCTATGTGTTTAGTTAGCCACTATCTGAAAGTGCTTTGTGTTTCTATCACCCTCTAATAACGTTTTTACTTTTCCCCATTGATACCATTTGATCTCTTGTTCGTTTAACAAGCACGTGAGTTTCTCATGTAACCCATGCTTTAAATTTAATTCATCAGAAGATAAGCACCCAAACTCTGCTAATTTATCTAGCATATCTTATTCAATAACCTTTTCTTTTCTTTCCCACTAATGTTTTTAGCCCATCAGATCCTCTTAAATGTTGATGAAGGCGTCTAATTTTGGCTTGCCAACGTCCCAAGGGGGTGCGAACATTTGTTACCTCGGACCAAACATCGTCCCTGAGTATAACAAAAAAATTCATCCCATAGCAACCACCCCATCTTGAATTTGAAAGAGTGCAGGTTGTTTGACATCACCGTACCCGAATGCAAGAACAGAGGAGTGTGGTCTGAAACTTCTCTAGATAAAGCTTGAACGATAAAGCGAGAATATTTTTGTTCCCAGTCGGCAGCGACCAAAATCCTGTCCTGTCTACTTTTTCAAAGGTTGGCACTTGTAAGATTATTAGCTCAAGTAAATTGCTTCTGACATTTGGACTTCTCTAAGATCAAAAGAATCAATAATTGTGGTCAACACAATTTTAGACATTTGTGGGACACGTTCAAGGTTGTCTAGAGTTTAGTCTCAAATTTTTAGACCCGAGGCCATTTACGTAATCACCCTATGTGGTCAAATCATGTTGAGGTTTTGGTTGTGGGGACACTTGCATTGTCTCTATGGAATCCCACAATGGTGACTTTGATATGTGAGAGAAGGGACTTCACTTCATACAATGTTCTGTACGTTTATTCACACTGAAGAATATAATCCACCCTCATACATAGTGATCCAGAGTACAACTGATTGATCAAATATATACTAGTAAAGCATGCATGGATCATCTTACGTTGTGCAGAGTTAATCAAGCATTCCCAAACCTAATTAAACTAGCCTCAGTTCAAACAATTGAATCATCTGATGAACACATAAAATAAATTTAAGTGGGCTAGACGTAGTAGATCATGCCAACCTCGATGAGGCTGATGTGCGGAATGTTGAGCGCCACGGCAGGTCCCCTGCAGTTCTTGCGGAGGAAGGTGTAAGCCACGTCGATGGCCAACTTCTTGATGATCGACGAGCTCTTCCTTGCCTTGATGTAGGAATGCCCCATGATGTAGGCGACGCCGGCGTGCTTGGCCTCCACGAGCGCGCTGAGCTCCTCCTTCACCGCCGGGTCCATGCTCTCACTCGTGGAGTCGTCGATCTCGAACCGGATGCGCCGCCGGATGGCGAACCCCGGCGACTCGGCCTCGTACATGGTCTGCAGCGACTGGATCGTCTCCGTCTTGCTGCTGTCAGCAGCGGTGGTGGCGGCGGCCGTGGCCGCGCGCACGACGACGCTGTCCTCCGGGTTGGGGAGCGGCGCCCGCATGAGCAGGCCTGTCCGGGACAGGTTGAACGGGCGGTTGACGACGGCCATGCGCCCCTCGACGGAGGCGTCGCTGTTGCGTGGGTCGTCGGCGTTGGCGGCGGCCTCGGCAGCCTCCATGTGCACGAACTCGGCGATGCGGACGACGAGGTCGTTCTCGAAGTCGTTGTCGTCGCCCGGGACGTCCTTGTAGCCGTGCCTGATGACGCAGCGGTACATGCGGAACTCGCGCGGGCCGATGCGCCCGATGAGGTGGCGCTCGTAGCAACGGACGTGCGGGATGGGCACGGCCTTGACGCAGACGAAGACCAGCACCTGGTGGAATGCCGGCAGGTTGGTGACGAAGTGCGAGAAGATGGCCGGCACGCCGGTGGCGAGCTCGGAGTAGATGAGGCCGATGCCCGGGACGCGCACGATGCCCAGGCTGGGGCCCAGCGCGTGCAGCCACTTGAGCGACACCTTGTTCTGGACGTCGAAGAGGTGCCTCCGGCGCGTGCCGTAGTGCCACACGTACATGACGGCCACCACCACCAGCGAGAGCGCGAGCGGCAGCCACCCGCCCTGGGGCACCTTCATGAGCGCCGCGGACAGGTAGACGCACTCGACGGAGCCGAAGGCCAGCAGGAACATGGCCGCGAGGATGAAACCCTGCTGCCACACGAAGATCATGACGAGTGCCATGAGGAGCGTGGTGACCACCATGACACCCGCGCACGCCATCCCGTAGGCGTTGCCGATGAGGTCGGTGTCGCGGAAGCCGACGGTGACGCCGAGGCAGACAAGCATGAGGATCCAGTTGATCTCGGGGCTGTAGATCTGCCCGTGGATGCGGTTGGAGGTGTGCACGATCTTGACGCGCGGGAAGCAGCCCAGCGCGGTGCACTGGCGCACGATGGAGAAGGTCGCCGAGATCACCGCCTGGCTGCCCACGATCGCCGCCAGCGTCGCGATCACCAGCACAGGCCAGAAGATGGGACCTGCAAGCATGCGGATCATCGATCATCCATGCAATGTATATATAGTTTACCGGAACAAGCTCGATCACAACTTCACATCACATACGGGGGATGGACTCGAAGAAGATGAAGTGGATGTTGCAGTCTGGAGACTTGGACAGGAAGGCCGCCTGCCCCATGTACTGCAGCACCAGGCACGGGTAGATGAGGCCCACGAAAGCGACCTGTTGAATTTGCGCAAAACAAAGCATCCACACGTCACAATGCAAGTGATGAATAATAACATGTGCATATATATATGACAAGCAAACAATGTATATATACCCACCCTTATGGATGCAGCAGTGAAGTGGCCAAGATCTGCATACATAGCTTCTGTGCCAGTCATGGAGAGCAGCACTCCTCCGAGCGAGATCCAGCCGTCCTTGCCGGTGCGCTGGAAGAACCTGACAACGTAGTAGGGAGACAGCGCGCGCAGGACCCTCGGGTTCCACACGGCGATGTTGTAGATGCCGAGCGCCGCGAGCAGGAGCAGCCAGAGGACGACGACGGGCGCGAACAGGAAGGCCACGCGGCGCGTCCCCCAGTGCTGCAGGGTGAAGAGGCACACCAGCACGATGCACGACAGCAGCACCACCTCACCTGTCGATGTTGTTTCAAATCTGCTTGTTAAATGATGATGATCGGCCGGTGCATATATGCATATGGCAATGCATCAGCCGGTTACGTACCGTGTGTCAACGCACTGGAGTGGACCTGGAGACCAGAGAAGGACGACAGCACTGGGACAACAACGACATCAAATCAAAATGCATCAGACGACGATGATCGAGACCAGACAAGTACTAACACCAAGAGGTAGCGAAGCAGGTGATAGCCAACAGCACGTACCTGACATTGCCGGCGTGAGGACGCCGTCGCCAATGACGAGCGATGCGCCGAAGAGGACCATGAGGAGCAGGAACGTGCGCGACTTCCTGTGCTTCTCGAGGAAGTTCCTGAGCGCCTTGAGGATGGGCGTCTCCTCCGTGGAGTACCCGGGCCTGTAGTACGCCGACAGCTCCTCGTCGGCGGCCTGCTGGTTGGGCATCAGGCTGAACTTGGCGTGCCGCACCAGCAGCGAGTAGAGCGCGAAGGTGCCGCCCTCGCCGTTGTCGTCGGCGCTGAGCACGATGAACACGTACTTGAGGAGCGGGATGAGCGTGACGGTCCAGAACACCACGGAGAAGACGCCGAACACCGTCTCCTCGTCCAGGAACCGGTGCAGCGACCCGGAGAAGGTGCCCTTGTACACGTACAGCGGCGACGTGCTCAGGTCGCCGTACACCACGCCGCAGCTCTGGTACGCCAGCACCAGGAGGCTCGTCCAGTGCAGCTGCATGCATTAATCATATCACCCATCATATCTATCCGTCATCATTCACGATTTCACATACTTCGGCGATCTAACTTAGGGGGTGTTTAGACGTAAAAAAATTTAGAATTTTTCCTACTGTAGCACTTTCGTTTGTATTTGGCAATTAGTGTCCAACCATGGACTAATTAGGCTTAAAAGATTCGTCAGATGATTTACAACCAAACTGTGTAATTAGTTATTTTTTTACCTACATTAAGTGCTCCATACATACGCCTAAAGATTGATGTGATGGAAAGAAAGTGTAAAAATTTAGAATTTGGAGGGAAAGTAAACAAGGGCTTAGTACTAAGATCGAGGAGGGAAACTGCTAACTAGTTGAGTGAACAGTGTGCATGCATGATCCTGGATTAATTTTGAGTACTCCATAGTGGCTGACTCAGTCGCCAACTATCTTTAGGGAGTGTTTGTTAGCAATCAATGGCGGAAAAGCAAGATAGTTCAAAACTCTTCATGTGAATGTCAGGCATATCATTCCATTTTCCATCACCGAATTAAAAAAAGAAAATTCGTTTGACGTATGCTCATTAATTAATTACAAACAAAAGCCATTCCTATATATGCAGTGCGTATATACAATCGCTCCAATGGTCAATTCATTCTGGAAAATTCAGCAGTTAATCTACAGCCAGCACAAAAGTGGACATGAAATTTCACGTAATAAATCCGCAGTCAATTAGTATTACTTATTTATTTATCGACAAGAGACAGAGAACAAATCGTTGCCCAATGTGGTCAAGGGGGAGGATCATCGGAGGTGACTCACCGGTGGAGGGTTGTACACATCGATGCCGATGGTGTTCTTGGGAGAGAGGCCATACTCGGGGTCCGTCGGCCACATTTTATTGGGAGATGCAAGGATCGGTGGCGAGAGTAAGATCGAAGGGGGGCGCATCGGCGGCACGGATCATGACGGCATTTTATTACTATAGTCGAGCAACCGGCGATTCTTGATCGGATCGGGGCTTCTGCCGATGGTTTTGTGTCCTTGGAGAGAATATGTGGCCAGAAGGAGAGATAGATGAGAGTGAGGGGAAGGAGAGAACTCCGAGGAAGACGCTGACAGTTGTTTCGTTAGCAACGTGTAGATGGGCGGTGTAGCTTCCTCTCCAAACACTCTTCGCTGTGTCACCTTTGTCCATGCGGCTGGAGCGTGCACTACACACCATGCATGCAACATGTCTAACCTACTTTTTTTTTGTTCCGGTTGTATTACAAGATAACCCGCAAGTATATTGCAGTATTTTCACTCGGGACACTCTCCTGTTTTCTTTTTAGAGTAACTAGCAAAAGTGCTCGTGCGTTGCAATTGGAGAAAAGATTAGCATCATTCAAAATTTTGACATCTGTGTTTATTTTGTCTTGAAAGCTATAGTTTTTCATTTACATCGTTATAATTTTATTGTACTTGACATTATGCTAAAAAACATATATATAAATAATTTTGACTCCATATATTTTCTTCTACTTATGTAATCAATTACATCTATGCCATAGTGCAGGTGAACACGAAGGACCAGGGGCACACGTTTTCACCTCCACTTGCAATTATAGCATCAAAGAATCAACAAATGTACCAGTGAATTTACACAGAGTGTAAACACTTCATTGTGCAATTTTTTGTTAAAGTCAATACCAATAAAACACAATTAATCAACGAGGAATATCACCAGTGAGGCAACTTTTTTATCTCAGCTCCACGAGCAGCTCCGGTGATGGAGATAAAGCTGTTTTGGTGAAACGTTTGATTAAACGACTCTTTATGGTAGTTAAAAACTGTAAATTGTCTATAATACCCTATCTTTTGTTTTCTTTCTTTTTTGCTCTCTTCATTCTTTTTTTATTTTTTCTCTCTTCTTTCTCATCCATATTTGCTAGCTCAGACTCGGTGCCATGGGGTTTCATCCACTCGCACCCTATGGCCTCCAACTTCATTCACTTGAAGGCTTGTGTTGACACTTCTTAGCGTAGCTACTAGGTTTATATCCTTAGCAATGGCACTAGAAGTGTTTGTTGGTATTTCTTAGCGTCATCACTAATAATTAGCAATGCCACTAAGTAATAGGCTTGATAGTTCCTTAACAATTTTAGATATTTATCCGCAAGCGCACGGAGCTATCATCGTAGCATTTCACCCGGAAGTATTCAGGGTATCGTTAATTTATATTTTTCCAAAGAAAGGCATTGATTAAAAGTATAGTATGATATCAACTTAAATAATAATGCTTGCAATATAACAGGGGTAAGGACGGTGATATTCAAGATAGTGGACACATACTTGGCATACCTCAAAGGATAAAATAAAGAGAAAGGATAAAAGAATAATCCTAAGTCAAACATGCATTGGTCTAGTATAGTCATACAAAGATTAGTTAATAATCATACAAATTACATAATTAGTACTAGAGCTAAGTGTGAAGTAGGTCGGGAGGCCACCGAGTACTGGTTTGCCAGCAACCTCGTGTGACAATTTAGACTTCTACACCCCAGTCGAACGTGGGGGAATATAAAGGACGAACAGGGCTGTCACCACCTGCCGCCTACCCCTCAACCGTGGAAAGGGACAATGCAATCACCTGTCTCTCCATACCCAAGCACCATGCTTGCGTGTATAGAAACTACCCAAATTCCCCTGGTCCCTAACTCTACGGATGGACAGGTAAAGAACTTGGGCACATCTAACAGCACGATGAACCGCCACCTCAACTTTATACTAAGTCTGATTATATAAGTTATATGATTGGTTAAGCATAAAGTTAAGTGTACTATTCTCATGATACATAAACTCTGCACTAGTTCATATATCATGATCATAATACAATAACCATACTTTAGTTCATAAGTATGACTATAATTATCATATGAGAGCATAGCTTTTGAAGAACTCATAATTCTATTCATACCCAAGAGTCACTTTTTTCAAGGAGCCAAGCTCTCCAAGGTAGCTTTGCCTTGCTCTAAACAACTAAGAAAGTAAAAACTACAACTAGAGAATGAGATAGTGGTGTGTGAGGAGTAGCTCAAGTTGAGTGTGTGTTTAGAGAGGGGGTACCCCTCTACTTATACTAAATCCAAGGCGGTGCTTTTGGCTATCTTTGGCGTGGAGGCACGACATGCACCGCCTCAGCATGAAGTCATGCCACCGCCAGAGGAAGCTAAGGCTAAGATGCACCAGGAAGGCGTCGGTCGCCCATAGGATTGGCCGGTCCATGACCAAGCCGCCTCGGCGTCGCCTTTACGTGGTAGGCCTTGGGCTGGACATGGATCAATGCCCCGAGGTGTCTTGCCCATTTTGAGTTGATTTGGTGAGCGTCTTCCTTATTCTTTTGCGCAAATCAGCATTAGAATGCGCCTTTCAGTGAAATCTTCCATGTATTTGTGTTTGTGACCGGTAAAATAATATGCTCCAAATACATGTGGAACTTGGTTAATAGTAAATGCATATATGATTAAGTTTGCCAAATTTTTTTCTCTTTTTGTAACTTAGTTGGCAGTTGGATTTGATCGGTAAAGACCTCCAACAAGCTCCCCCAAGCTTAACCTTTGCACGTCATGAGCAAAAAGCTAAGTTATTGGTTTTTGATCGGTAGTTGCTACAATGACAAATATAATTCACAAGTGTCGTGCCTATAACAAAGTATTCTTCCTTAATTTAAATAAGTTGGCATTCTATCCACTCATTTAACTTAATCCCTGTGGGGCTTATTGCTTTTCTAAGTCTTAGGAGGTTGCAAGATAGAATGATTTTAACAGAATTACTAATCATTCATTCTTCGATCAACCGGAGGTTTTATGAGTTTGCAAAATAAAATGTAAGTTCCTCAAATGATTCACTCAATCGCTCAATGTGTATGATCCTTGCCAAGGCATTGATTGTTCTGCCTTCTTTTTATCCTATCTCTATAAGGATTTGAGTGGAGTTTTAGGTAGGTATGAATGAAAGGCATACTTGCATCACATATATTGTTAAGTCAAAAACTAGATTCAAGGAGATACAAGGCATACATTTTGATCAAGATGTGCAAGTGTATGGAATATTTTCTAATCCTAATATTTTTTAATACTCCTTTGATCATGACTTTCTCTCTTTTTGATAATTGCCTTGGAAGTAGAGGCTATATTTATTTCTTTATTTTCAATACCTTGGAACCTTCATGTGTTTCATTCTCTTTTTTTCTTCTTTTCTTTTGCTATTTTGAGAGCTTCATATGTCTCTCTTTTTTTAACATAGCCCCATACTTCTCTTTTTGGTATATGAAAACTTTGGAGAGAAAGACTCATAACACACTGTTGGAGTATTTATTTTTGGTGGACGGAAAGCATGTTTTTGCGCAACTCTTAGTGTAAGAGTTGGCATTTTATTTGTGAGTGTACGTGAATCTTGATCATGGGTGCATGACGAGAATCTCTACAAGGGTCACAACAGTTTGACAAAACTCAATGTGAATATAAGTACCATATGACTAAGGTTTGCATTTGAATCATGTTATATGGCTATGCTAGGAATTCTTATCATTGAGGAACTTTTGATTTTAGCATTTTTGAAAGAAAACTCCGGATGTCAAGTTTCTCTTAGAATAAAGTCATAGCATATTCTTTTTACCATATCATAACTTACAACAACTTAGAAAAGGATCATGCTTTTGCAACCCACAAATTTCAAGTTTTAGAATGAGACATTCTAGCCAACAAACTTAAATTTTGGAGAATACTAAGTTACAGCCTAGGCACAGATAAATTATAGACAGAGCAACTATTCATCATTTCAATAAAGGAGAAACTAAACATTCTTAATTTAAATATGTGGAGTGGAATAAATACTTTTGTTGATTTTGTCATATTTAATTTTTTTAGATTTTATATTTTTTTGAAAGCTACTAGTAAATGCAGAAAATAAATAATGCAGAAATTAAAATGTAGAAATTAAAGGATACTACTTACCTCTGCGGGGTTCTCCCCCAAGCTTGCTCGTTGCCTATGGTCCGGAGTTTGCTTGGTGACGTCTCCGAAGAGGGTATATTATTTATATATTATATAAATATATATTTACTCTTTTTATTTCATCCATGTTTATACTCAGTAGTTTTGGAACATTGATCAAACTAATCATGTTTAATTTGATCAAGCTAGACTAATCAACCTAAGCACCATGCTTAGTTTGAAAAGTCTATGAAAGTATGGGCGCTAGATATCATATTTCAAACCAAAGCATACTTATATAAAACATGGAAGATAGTGATTATTTTTTTGAAGGTAAAGTTTTTATGCCTTGGTTTTATCATTCGGAGTCTACACTTAGCAATTTTAGTACAATAATCAAATTTAACATTTAATCAAGGTAGGCTAGTTAATCTAAGTACCATGCTTCAAACCAAAGCATGCTTTGTGTAAGAACTTTGAAGAGAAACCAAGATTTTAAAAGTGTTTATTTATGTTTAGCAGAATTTATAATTTATTATGTAAGTAAATATAAAGGATAACTACATATTTACCTTTGGCAAGGGCTCACCTTTTATAGTCCACTGAGTAGGACTCTTCTCTATTCATTTGCTTGATGAAGGTACACCCGTGCCCGGAGAAGTGGACATGGATGTCGATCCTTTCACTTGCCACACCTGTTTGATCCCTTTACGTGGTTGTTTCTTGGGCTGGTTTTTAATATGTTTGTTCATGTTATACGTACTCATTAAATGGGCATTTTATTGTAGCACCCGGTTTTAAGAACTGTCACATTCCAAAATTTCTGATTTTGGGTTGTGCATAGAAAACACTAACTAAAATAAATATTTTAATATTTGAATAGAACTTGTTATTAGTTTAGATTTCATATATTTTTATTAAAGAAAAATGGTGCTTTTCGATTATTTTAGAATTAACCTGACGTGCATTGTTTGATGTGATGTTTGCTTGTTAACTCTTGTGTGTTAAGAGCGAACAAAGTCTTTCAAAATGCGTTTAGTGGATCGATCTTTCTTCTCCAACACGTCTTTATCTTTTTCCGCAATCAATATTCCTTGTTTCTCATCTTAAGTTCTCATTGAGAGTTTCCTAAAGTCTTTTCTTTATAACGCAAATTATTCCTTTTAGTTCCTCGTGTGTCGATCAATCTCCGTGAACTCTTCGGGAATTGTTCTGGCTTTTTCTGGAGCTAGTTCACCCTTTTCTGCGAGCGTTATCTAATTTGTAGATGCTCTAAAATATCTTATCATGAGCTCCAAATACTTTATTTGGGTTCCTCATATTCCCTAATGTCCCTGAAAAATTTCCCTGAATTTTCGGAGCTTTCGGAGTATTTGTCGTGGCTTAAATAATAATTCTGGACTTTTCTAGAATTATTTTATCCACGAAGTAATTAATTCCGAAAATAATAAATCTCTCATTTTTCCCAACGCTCAAAGCCCATGTGCAATAATCCTAATAAATCTCAAAGGCCCATACATTTATTTACTAATAGGCTTTAATAATTAATTAGGCCTATTAGTAAAAACGGAGGGTGTAACATCAATTAGTACAATATTGCTAGTTGATGTGAAGGTGGAGAGTTTTCCTCCATATAAGTATGTACCTACCCCATGGGCAAAGCACACCAAAACTACCGTAAGAGGAGCCCCTAGTTTGGAAAATCTCTTGTGTAGTAAATTAAAATTTTCTCCCTTCTTATCGTGTCGCCGCCGGCGGTCAGGTCATTTGATTTGTGTCCGGTTAGTTCGTGCTCCCATCTTCATCTCTCAGGTCAACGTTCTATGCACTTATTTTCACTATCAAATTTGTCTGCTTTGTTTCAGGCCGTTCCGGCCCTGTTCCATGGTCCTGTGTCGCCGCCGCCTCGTCGAATTTGCGCATCACGTCATCCATGTCGTCTGTGTCCTCACGAAATCCTGGCGTGGGCTGCTCTTGCCGTGCGGACTGCAGCAGCCTTTGTCAGCCTCGGCTCTGGCTAGCTCCACAGCCGAACTGGCTCTACGTCTTGTTGCCTGGTTGCCTGCTCGACTCTGGAATCATGGCTCTCTGCATATGGTGAGTATCTCAGCGTTGCCTCTCTTTCTCTTTTCATTTTATTTCCACAATTCCAAGCTACCCTCGCTAAAGCGCCACCACATCGTCACTGATCTCGTTGTGCCCTGCACATTACCGCCGCTGTTGTGCTGCTTGTTGCCCTGCCGAGCGGCATTCAACAAGAGCAGCTGCTGCCTTCTGGTTATCTGAAACCCAGATGTCCCTGCAACATAGCCAGGCCTGCTGCTTTGCAAGCCTGCATCCAAACCTGATCATATCGGCGTAGGTCCTGTGTTGCATGCTAATGATCGTTGCATTATTCTGCTGGTCGAGTATATTGAACCTTGCCATTGTCCATCGCCATCTGTTTCGATCGGTTTGAGCGCGCTCAGTTGCCTTGTTACCAAAACATGTCATGTATAAGTCTACGTATAGCACACAAGCAATCAAGTGCCATATGGATGTCTCCGTGCATATGAGCCATCAGAATCAGTGCCTTATATGCATAGTATAATCCCTCCGATATATACTATATATATATACACCCAGTTTTCTTATTCAAACCAAATCTAGTTTTTTCTTACATCGAACTATCCATGCTTTATCCAGACCACTTTATTGCCTATGTTTCTTAGTTACTTGCTTCGAACATCTATCGCCCTGTCATTTTAGCATTATTTCAATCCATTCTTCTACGGTAGATCCAACGTTGTCTAAGTGTTCGTAACGATGTTTACCACATAATATGTTTACAAATTCTACAAAATAAACGTCAACTATAATTAATGTTTATGCAACTAGTTTTTAATTAAAAACAATACAGGTTAGGTGAATGGTTCTTTTACAAATAAATGTTAATTTTATTAATACCAATTTACCTATGTTTTCTATAAATATAATTTGCTTATTTTAAACTCGAATATATAACTGAAATAGGTGCTCTCACAAGTTTATTTATTGTGCAGAATAGTTAAGTGACTTTAAATAATAATGGGGCATTTATAAATAAAATATGAATAAGGTAAACTTCATCTTTTATAATTCAATGTAAGTTGGTTAATTCAACTTTAGGATAATTCTTTAGAAGTCTATGACCTTAATTCATTAACTAAAATAAATCAAATATATAATTTGTCTTCTCTGATATGTTGTAATCGTCTCGATAGTCGTGTGTCCTCTTTAATGGTAGCTCCGTTATCCGTTGTTCTTGCGTTTTCGTGACTGAAACAACGTACCGTGTCGTTTAGTGCGCTCTCTTTTAAAACGTTTCTTTTGTTTGATGCATGTTCTTAGTTGTGTGTATTGTTTGTCTTTTTATGTTGCTTGGTTGCTGCGAGTAGAGGAAGTGTGGTTCGTTAGCGCTGAAGACTAGGAGCTGAGGACCGACAGTTAAAGCAAAAGTGGAAACTGAAAGATAGCAGCTAAAGATTCTGAGCAGCTTAACTTTGGGAAAAAGGCAAGTATAGCATGGGATTATCCTTGTTTCCTATTCACTTTTAATACACTTAATTCATGTGCATGTGTCTTCCTTGTTGCCACTAAGGATATCCTAGCTTTTGTATCTTGTACCTTGACATCCATGGGACATTGCATTGGGTAGTGATGCTAGTGCTCTTTTTGAATAACCATGATCTATAACTTGACTAATGGTATATGTAATAAACATTTAAAAGATGGTTTATGGAAACATGGCTCAAGAGGGCTAGAGTATTGGACTGTTTTTATGGTGCTCTAGTTTCTCTCCTTAAGGACTTATCTGTAAGCGAACATCCGGGACTTACAGTACAACTGTGAGGGCTATATGGCTCTGGCTTTAGCTCAGTATGAGGATCTTTTCTAGCTTGTTAGAGGTTACCCTTGTGGCGCAAATGGGGAAAAGCAGATTGTGGATCCCTGGGACTGGTTGTATCACACAGACTGACTTTGGAAACCTAGCGGCCCTAACTTGTTAGACGAACCTTTAAAAGGCTTCATAGTGAACCCTGCCTGCTCACCTTGGGAGTGTTTTGGGGATTGGTCGCCCCAAGCATATGGGTAATCACGACTCATAGTGAAAGTGTACAACCTCTGCAGAGTGTAAAACTGTTATAACAGCTGTGCTCACGGTCACGAGTGGCCTTGGACCCTTACAGAATAAATGATGAACACTGATGATAATGATAATACTGATGATATTGATGCTCACTAATGATTATTGTTTCTTGCTATACATTATTCTCGTTTGCATGATCATGAGGTTATTTGGGCTTACGTAACTTGTCGCTACTCAAATGCTAAAAAGATGACTCACTAAAAGCTATTGCAGTAAACCCGTGTCAAACCTTTTGAGCCTCATGAACCCCATGTTATATTTGTTGAGTTCGACATGGACTCACTCTTGCTATTTCCACCACACTCCAGTGTGTAGTAAGGTGCTGCTTAGTAGAAGAATAAAGGTGTAGTTGAGTTTCCAGAAGTCTATAAGAAGTGCTTGGCATAAGGAGCCCCCAGTCAGCCGTCCCTGTGACGTTGGAGCCTGAAGAAAAGATTAGTGACCGTTCCGCGACACTCTGATAGTTATAAGTGTTAATATAGTATGTTTCCCGCTTTATATAAATATTGTTTTGATATTTTTATTCTGTTATTATATGTGTGGACTTCCTGGGCACACATATGACGAGCCTAGTTTTGTTCTTTGAAAAACCGGGTGTGACAAGAACAAAACCAGATACACATCATATGTGTGCCTAGGAAGTCAAATCACACATATGGCTACAATTAAGAGTAATATCAAAAAGACAATGCTTATTATATATCGTACTTACCATAAAAGATATAACCTTAGACAGCATACAGCGGAAGATCAACTCTGATCTTCAGGTGAAGACTCCAATCCACAGGGACAACTGACTGGTTGATCACAAGTGTAACTCCTCCAGATTAGCAATCTGGTACCATCATGAGGTGTGGGGGAGGTAGCAAGGGTGAGCACATGTCGTACTCAGCAAATATAATATGGGGTTCATGAGGCTCAAAGGCATTGACATTAGTTTAATAGCAGGTAGCTTTTAGTTGGCATAGTTTTAGCATATTAGTAGCATCAAGTTATCTCAACTTAAACAATAAACATATGACCAATGTAAAATGAATAGCGAATAGAAAAAACATTTTAATCATTAGTGATCAACTATTCCGTAAGGATCCAAGGCAGCTCGTGACCATGAGCACGACTGTTATAACAGTTTTACACTCTGCAGAAGTTGTACACTTTCACTGTCAGTCGTGTTGCCTATATGTCTGGGTTAGTTACTCTCAAAACACTTCCAAGGTGAGCAGGCAGGAAAACACTATGAAGTCTTTCAAAGGTTCATCTAACAAGTTAGGTCCATTAGATTCATTCGGCAAACAGATGTAGAGCCCCCCTTCCATATGGCACAATGACGTGCAGCCTATACACATAAGGACAAAAGCCACGCTATACCCGATTCGTCAAGCCATTCTTACGCCAAAAAGGTTATCACTAACAAGCTAGAAAAGGTCCTTCTATATGACTAAAGCCAGAACCATGTAGCCCTCACAGTTGTACTATAAGTCCCGGATGTTCGCTTATAGATGAGTCCTTATAAAGAGAAACCAGAGAACCATAAGGTAGCCCAATGCTCTAGCCCCCTTTAAATATGTTACTAAAAAGTCATCTTTTAATGTTTGTTGCGTATTCCATTAGTCAAATTACAAGATCATAGTTCATGCTGAGCACTAGCAAAGCTACTCAATGCAATTTCATGGGTGCCAAGGTAATGGATCAAAACTAAGTCATCCATAACAAGGAAATACATGCTTAATGAATTTAGTTATTTATTGTAAATAGGACAACAAGGACAATCTCATGCTATACTTGCCTAAAACTATAATCCTTCTTCTAGTCTAAACCTTCAGAAGAACTTCTTGATCAACACGTAAAGCTCACCGACTAGACAAGATTATAAAGCACCACACAAGCATCCGAACAGACATGCATAGCATACAAATATAACTAAATTAGAACAGTACACCAATCAATAAAAATGCTTGAAAACTAATCTATGCATTACTACGAACACATAGATGCGAAAAGCACTCTAATCAGAGCTACAATGAAAAAGAAACGACCACCGTAAGATTCACTCTATACGAGAAAAAAAACTACAAGCTTCATTGATTTTAATAATTATATAAAATATGTATAAGATACTTTAGAGAAATACCTAAATTGAATTGAGTTAAATTATATTTTGAATTATAAAAACAAGATAAAACTAATCATATTCTATTTATAAAGGATCGAGACAGAAAACCTATGTTGCTCTTAATTGGAAGACTAATTGCATATAGATTAATATTTTATTTGAACGCATAAATTAAAACATGCTAAACCATAATACTATCGAGAGTTCTTAATTAAGAAAAACTATGTGAATAATATTAATTCAGATTAATCAAACATGTTTAGTTTTTATAGCTAATCATGTATATCTTATAAATATTATCACATATATATGAAACTTGTTTGAACTAAGCAACTTATAATTTAGAAACATATTTTTGTTAGCATTTACTCATGAAAGATCAATTCTGTCCTATGTTCCTTTTACATTAAAAAAACAACTAGTTAGCCTTAACATTAAACAATTCAATATTTAAATTATTTACAAAAGTTATAAACACATGTCATGATGAACGTGGATTCTAACACGTAGGTCCTGTCCGCACAAAGTTAACCCAAAAGAAACGAACTAAAATACACTATGAAACGGTGGTATAAGATTTAACTACTTAAACGATAAACTAGATATGATATATACTTGTACTGATATGGTGAAGACATTAGCTCGTGAGGAAGTAAAGCTAACAGATGCATGTCAGATTGTAAGCTCCAAAAGACACGAAGAACAATGAATGGATTACAAAGAAAGAGGGACCTAAAATGCAAGGTGATAGAAACTCACATGCAACGGTGATTTTGGTTGGAGTTCTGTGCTGATCAGACGTGGCACCTGTGGATTTGATCGATCTTACAAGCATGAAGAAGATAGGAACGCAGAGTCTTTGCTGTCTGAACTTCATGGCCGATCGACACTGCTGCTGGAGTAGGGGGTTGGATGGCAGCTATGCTACTGGGGCTCGCGGAGCGGTGGAGCAGGAAGGTTGTCGGCCCCATGGACAGAACAGATATCCACTGGAAGGACAAATGCAAGATCACGTAACCTGGCTAAAATCCTCTCTGACGATGGATGTCGCCAGTGCCAGCATGTACGGGTGGCGTGGCGCCGGGTGATTGCCCTAGCAACGGCCACGTGCGGAGGTCAACGGGGCTGGTCAGGCGACGGCGACCGGGCCTTGGAGAGCGGGAGCGGGGCGTGCGCATGGTTTGAAGGAGAAAGCTTCATTAGCAATGGAGGTGGTGGCCGCAAAGTTCACCGAAAAACAAGAAATAAATAGGAAATGGTCAAAGGGTGCCAGATTGATGCAAATAAGGACGCTACAGCATAGGAAACGATGAAACAAACCTCATGATGACAGTGGCGCATTTGAGACATTGGAGACGACGTAGCTGAGAAAGAAGGAAAAAATCTAATTTACTACCTTAGGGATTCCTAAACCAGTGGCTCCCTTTACGGTAGTTTTGGTATGTTTTGTCTAAGAGGTTATATATATATATATATATATATATATATATATATATATATATATATATATATATATATATATATATATATATATACACACTCGCCATGTATACATCAATTAGCAATATGGTACTGATTGATGTTGTACCCTCCATCTTTAATATTAGGCCTAATTAATTAAAGCCTATTAGTAAATAAAGACATAGGCCTTTTGAGAGTTATTAGCTTTTATTACACACGGCTATGGTGGAAGATGAGATATATTTTATTATTTTTGAAATTAATTAATTTCACAGATAAAATAATTCTAGAAAAGTCTAGAATTACTATTTAAGCCACGACAAATACTCCGAAAGCTCTAAAAGTTCGAGGAAAATTCTCAGAGACATTAAATAAAGTATTTGGAGCTCATGATAAGATAATTTGAAGCATCTAAAAATTAGATTATACTCACAGACAAGTGGAAACAAACTACAGAAAAGTCAAAAAAATTCCCGAGAAGATTGTATAGATTGATTGATGGACGATGAATGAAAAGGAGTGATTTGTATTACAAAGAAAAGATTTTAGCAAGCTCCCAATGAAAACTTGAGCTAAGAAACAAGGAATTTTATTGAGAAAAAAATAAAGACGTGCTAGAGAAGGAAGATCGACCTACTGAACGCATTTTAAAGATTTTGTTCACTCTCAACACACAAAGGAGAAACAGACAAATATCACATCAAATCATATGCATCAGCATGTATACACACAATGTTGCTAAACCCTATGATAAATTTTAATTTAATGAAAAATATTATTTTCCTATGTTTTCATGAGCACTATAATACAAAATTAAATCACTTTGCATCTATTTTGAAAGGAGCAAATTTTAAGGTGTTACATTTATTGCTCGACCTTGAATATGAAAGTTAACATGCCCTGATCCCACATGGATGTTTGCATTAGTTGTGTTAAGAAATGGTGTCCCCAGGAGGAGGGGAACTTCCTCATTGTGGCCCATATCCAGAACAACCAAGTCCATGGGGATGTAGCTGTTTTGAATTTTTACCAAGATGTCCTTGGCTAATACCTCTGGATTCCATGTAGATTGGTTCGCCATCTGCAATAAAAAAACGTGCTATGGTCAAAGGTCCACCTAGTATTTTATCATATATTACCTTGGACATGATGTTAATATTTGCTCCAAGGTCACAAAAAGCGTTGTCAAAGACTTTTGGACCGATCGAGAATGTGATTGTCGGGCGGCCAAGATCTTCTTTCTTGGCAATGAATGTCGGATCTAGGAGATAATCATAGTTCACCCGATGTAGAGACTTACCGAACCTCGTTGAGACCATTTTAACAGATTCGAGAGAAGTTTCAGATTGCCCAGGAATCTTTCTCGAATAAAAAAAACAGGTATAGCAGCAACAATTTGAGCTAATTGTGTTTCTATCATTTTATTAAAGCTTAGTTGATTTTTAACAGGAGAAGTTAACCCTTCAATTTGAGAATTTATATTTTTGAGCATTTTATCATTTGACATTAATTTCTTTGTAATATTTTCATTAATTTTAACTTGGCCTAGTACCAAGTCTTTGAAGGAAGGTTAATTCGAATTGTAATTGGAGTTGTAGTTCGAATTACCTTGCGAGCGGGATTGATTATTCCACCCGGTATTACCTGATTGGCGAAACCCGTTGTTGATGAAGCTTGCTTCTTCGTGGGTTTCGAGGCAATCATTCCCCGAATGGTCAACATTTCCATAGATCTCACACATCATGTGTGAGTCCATGGCCTGGACAGTGCCCATCATGGCTTCTTTGTCTTGGGCCCGTTCATCTAGTCTTTTCATCAACAAATCTATTTTTGTGAAAAGCATGTCTGTGTCCTTCACGGTATGCATTCCTTTTTGTATTTTTCTTTCCTCCCCCAGCTTTGATTTGCCATCATTTTATTGATAAAGAGCCGTAGTTTCATCAATGGTGAGGGAAAGGAAAGCACCTCCAGCAGCAGCATCGATATGGCCCCAAAGACATAGGTATTAACCCAAGACATATGGCCTCGGGAATGGTTTTCATGGAGCTTTGCTAGAAGTTAGAAATTCGTCCCCTTAGGGCATTGGTTTTGCCCATGGGAAAGAATTTGGCGAGGAACACTGTAGAACATTTGTCCCATGACTTGACAACTTCTTTTTCTTTGTAGAACCACTATTTCGCCTTCCCCAAGAGAGAGAAGGGAAACAAGGGGAGCCTAATGCTCTCGAGTGCGATGTCTTTGATGACAATTGTGTCGCACAATTCATGAAAGTGTTGGAGATGTGCGTTTGCGTCCTCGCTAGGCAAACCATGGAATTGGTTTGCCTACACTATCATGATGAGGCTGGTATGGAGCTCGAAGTTTCCCTCCCCAACATTAACAGCGGACCCAACGGGCACGTTGGCAACGGCGGGGGTGTAGTCACGGAGTGTTTTGGCCATGCTTGGAGTAATAGATGGTGTGGGGGTGACTAGTTTGACTGTCAGAGGAATGGCAGGGGAAGAAGCGGCATGAGACTATTTCTTTCTTCGGAGTGCCTCTGGATTTTCAATGTAGTTGTTTGGCAGGTCCTAACCGGTCATACACTATCCCTGTTTTCATCCACAACAGGAGAAAACAAGCAAAGTTAGCTTGCATAAATAATGGCTACCTTACATGCATATTATCATGAACATGTCCTACTAGATTCTTTAATCAAAATGCCTTCCGTAGCAACGGCGCCAGAAATGCTTGTTGACACTTCTTAGCGTAACTACTAGGTTTGTATCCCTAGTAATGGCGCGAGAAGTGTTTGTTGGTATTTCTTAGTGTCATCACTAATAATTAGCAATGCCACTAAGTAATAGCCTTGATAGTTTCTTCACAATTTTAGACATTTATTCGCAAGCGCACGGAGCTATCATTGTAGCATTTCACCCGGATGTATTCAAGGTATCATCAATTTATATTTTCCTAAAGGAAGCCATTTGATTAAGAGTCTAGTATGGAAATGAACTTTGAATAATAATGCTTGCAAGTACACCAGTTATTTATAACAGGGGTAAAGACGGTGATATTCAAGACAATGGACACACACTTGGCATACCTCAAAGTATAAAATAAAAGAAAGGCTAAAAGAACAATCCTAATTTGTGCAGGCATTGGTCTAGTATAGTCATACAAAGATTAGTTAATAATTGTACAAATTACATAATTAGTACTAGAGCTAAGTGTGAAGCAGGTCAGGAGGCCACCGAGTACTGGTCTGCCAGCAACCTCATGTGACAATTTAAACTCCTACACCCTAGTTGAACGTGGGGGAATACAAAGGACGGATAAGGCTATCACCACATGTCGTCTACCCATCAACCGTGGAAAGGGACAATGCAGTCACCTGTCTCTCCATACCCAAGCACCACGCTTGCGTATACAGAAACTACCCAAATTCCCTTGGGAACCCCGACCCTACGAATCGATAGGTAAAGAAATTGGGCACATCTAACGGCACGATGAACCGCCACCTCAACTTTACTCTATGTGATAGAACCGCCCAAGTTATACAAGATTAGGTATGACTGTTCCCATTAAACATGTTGGTAAGCGCATACCGTCACTTGTATAAACCTGGTAGTCCGTCGAGTACCACAAAGATCTCGATAAATCAACTTCACAACCAAGATCATATTTGATTAAGCGAATACATATCACATACACAAAGTTTACAACGGAAATAATATTACAATATTGAGTTCAAAACTTGATTAGGTAAAACAAGAGAGCTTCAAAATGCTTACAATAACATAAGTTTGAAATCATATTGCTAGCTCAGATGACAACCTTCAACAAAAGCATAGATGAGAAGCAAATACAGAATAGTCGAGCCCACCGACACTTAGTCACCACCTTCAGCAGACATAGCACTTCACCTGCAATAGGGTGGGATAAAACCCTGATTACTCAATTGTACTCAGCAAGACTTACCTGACAGGAGAAAAATGAAGACTCCAAGGATATGCATAGTTATATATGGTGGTGTGAGTTGGATAGCAACACTTGCAAAAGAGCTTACTAAAGTAATCATTACTTTCAAATTTTAGCTTCAAGTTCAGTGGAGCCAATTATATCTAGGTTTGCATCTATCCTGTAACAATCATTTGATTAATAAGAATCACATTAGTAACCATATTCTATTATCATGATCAACATAACCATCATGTTTCATCGGTACTATGACTGCCGGACAATGACTAAGTTTCTCACTAACCGGGAGAGATGACGATTCGAATCGATTACATCCAGCTGGGCAATCCCAAACACACACCCATACGAGCACACGTTAGCTCGCACGGGTCACCGTTCACTCCATTCGACGGTGAGTCTGGACTGTTTCACAAAACTCATGGTCCTGCATCCACACATGAATTACCCGAAGCTCGTAGCAAACATGGTCTTAGATCAGTCCCCTTCCTTTAGGCTCCCCTCCTAGCAATGCTAACGGTCTAATACCTCAACCCCAATGAGCTAATCGGCTTCACGATTAACTATAACTTAGGCCCCTATTATGTGCTTGGTACCTTCAATCTTAACCAAGGTCCAACAATGAAACGATCCTTAAATGACACAGATGGTATCAAAGAATACATGCCTAGCCGGCATCAACAATAACCATAGTATCATCGGATCCCGCCCGGTCGCTAGTTATCCATTATCACATGGTTTTTTTCCACAATAGCAAATATAGCCAACCATGTCTGAGTAGCCACCTAAATCTCGTGGATGACAGGAATCACCCGACTTCTACTGGTCTAAGCATAGCTAAGCATAGAGTGACTTACACATACTAGTAAGGTTGCAGGTACATATATTGTGGACAAGTTATGTAACACCTCTAGGTGTTAAGCAGACATTCACATCCTAAATCATGAACATTTGCATTTCATGCATGATCATCATCACATGTAAATTAAGTTAGAATTTATTTAAAACTGTGATAATCATGTTTGAGCTCTAATTTGGTAAAAGTACCAGGTAAAAGTGGTAAAAAAATTGGTGGAGCTATAACTTTAAACAACTTAGAAATAATTAGCATGATTTTTGGAGCAAGTTTTGTATTCAAAATCTTCCCAAATTTTGCTTCTAAAAATATTTCAGAAAATTGAGTTTTCATTTAAAAATTTGACTTTAAATCATCAATTTAAAATCTATTTATAATTTTGAAAAGTGCCCTAAATGAAAGTTGTAGAGAATAAAATTTTGAACAACTTTTGTTTTGGGGGCAATTTGTGAAAATGTCTTTTTCATCTTCAAAATTTGAATTTAAATCAAATTATAAAATCTGGAATTTATTTAGAAAAGAAAATCATTTTTTAGCCTTATCGGGCCGCCGCCTCCTTTCCGGCCCAAGCGCCGAAGCCGGCCCGACCTGCTCACGTCCGCGCCCGCGCTCACACCCGCGCCTGCCCCGCCCCCGCTGAAAGGTCCTTGTTTGGTTTTGGTAATTGAGTGACAACCTTAGGTGGACTAATTGTGTTTATATGAGATACACAGGGAATTAGTCCATAGATGATTGTGTCATGAAGGAGCTCATTGTATATGAGACATGACATGGAGTCATGTGACCAAGGTGGCGAAGATCAAGATGAGGCTTGGCTTGATGGACCGGTTGCAAGTGTGAAGGGCAAGTCGGAGGCTTTGGAGCGATGGACCGCGTGACGGTGAAGCTTGAGCATGACTTGGCGCCGATGGACCGACGCAACGGTGAAGAGCAAGTGAGGTCAAGATCGATGGACCAAGGTCACATGATGATATGAAGTGGATCATATCATTTGTGATATGGTTGGTGCATGTGTTGCATCAACGTCAAAGGAGATGGAGTGGAATGCGCAAGGCAAAGGTATAACCTAGGGCATTTCCATTTCACCGGTCATAGGTGTGTAGAGAAGTTTATGACCGGGTTTAGGATAGATGGCCGTACTATCAAGAGGGGCAAACTTGTTTGCATATCGGTCATCTAGTGCCACTCGTGTGATCTAACTATGCATCGTTGCTAGGATCGAGTGGCGTGGCAAGTTGAGTGGTTAACTCCTTCGGTAAAATGTTTGTGAAAATGCTAACACACGTGCACAAGGTGGTGTTCACTTGTTGGTGTTGGCACTTTTGCGAAGGCGTTGAAGTTTAAGCGGTAGAGAGGATTTGGGTTCCTCTCTCCCTCCCGCCGAGCTTTGCGAGCGCGGGATTCAGGCGTTTTTGAGGAGTTGAAAAACCTATTTTCTACTGCGCCGGAAGTCAGAAAAGAAACGGAGGCGAACGGAGATCACAGAGGTGACCAAACGCTGCACCGGACACGGTCATGGTATGACCGGACGCGTCCGGTCAGTACAGCGCAGACGCGGGTGTTAGGGTTTGTAACCGGCGCGTCCGGTCACTCGCGGGACCGGTGCGTCCGGTCAGGTGTCCAGAGGAAACTAAGTACGATCGAACGTGAGGCGCGTCCGGTCACACATGATCGGACGCGTCTGATCGTTGAAGGTGCTTACTGGACTCTAACCGGACGCTGACACTATCGCGTCCAGTCATTGCGAGGAGCGCGTCCGGTCGTTGTTTCGCGGGCGCGGGTGCTGTGTGGATCGGCGCGTCCGGTCGTTGCGAGGAGCGCGTCCGGTCGTTGCTTCGCGCGTGGTGCTGTGCGACCGGCGCGTCCGGTCGGTTGAGCAGCGCGTCCGGTCATAGCGTTTGACCGTTGGCGCGCAGTGACTGTTGGAGGATCTAACGGTCGCATTTGAAATTTGAGGGACACGTGGACGTCGCAGGGCGACCGGACGAGGTTGAGCGCGTCCGGTCAGTTACGACCGGCGTGTCCGGTCGTCCCGAAATCTGCCCAGTGAAGGGGTAACGGCTCTATTTGACCGTGGGGTTATAAATAGATGCCTTGGCCGGCCATGGCCGGCAGCTGAGCACACTTTGGCCTTGGTGGCTTATGTGGTAGTGCTTGGAAGCCCTCTAACTCACTCATGCTTGATAGTGTTCATCGGATCGAGTGAGAGAGCGATTCTAGTGCGTTGCATCGAGAGGATTGCATCGAGTGGCACTAGGTGATCGTGTTGCAAGCCGGTGGTGCTTGTTACTCTTGGAGGTTGCCACCTCCTAGACGGCTTGGTGGCTTGCGACTCCGTTGAAGCACGCGTGGAGATTGTGCGTGGCTCCGGAGGAGGATTTGTGAGGGGGATTGTGCTCACCCCGCGGGGATCACGAAGTGCAACTCTAGTAAAGCTCGTGGCTTGGAGGATCCCCATCTTGAGAGTGGATGTGCGGGACCCGCTGAGGGTTTGACTCTTGATAGTCAATTAGCTCGTGATCCATCAAGTGGGTGTATCGCCACAACGGGGACTAGCTTGGTGGCAACCAAGTGAACCTCGGTGAAAAACCGCCGTGTCAACCTTGTGTACTTCTTCTCGGTGGTTTGCTTTCGATTCACAAGCTTGTATTTACTTTCATATACTTGTGCTTGTGTAGTTGCTCTTGTAACTAGTTGGCTTGTGTAGTTTGCTAGCTACGTTCTTGCTTGTGTAGCATTGAAGTAGCAACCGTTGCGTGGCTAATTTGGTTTGTGTAACCTTGTTAGTCATATTGCTTAGTTTGTGTAGCTAAGTAATTTGCGCTCTCTAGTTTGGCATTAGTTGCTTTGCTTTTGAGCATTGCTAGTGAGCATAGGTGGCTTCGTGCTTTTGCTTACTAGAATTGTGTAGGAGCTCCCCGGCTTTGCTAAAGTACTAGTGCATAGGTTTGTGTGACCTTGCTCTAGAATTGTTTAGGAGAGCTCTTGCTAAGGAAAGCACCTTAGTTACATAATTAGGATCTTTGTGAGGTGCTTGTGAACTTAGATAGAGGGGTGTAGTCTTGGCTAGACCGATAGTTTTAATTCCGCATTTGTTTCGGTTTGCCGACGCGATTAATTTTTAGAAAGGACTATTCACCCCCCCTCTAGTCCGCCATCTCGACCCTTCAATTGGTATCGGAGCCCGGTCTCTCATTTGTGGTCTTTACCGACCCGAGAGGATGGCGGAATATGGACTAGATGTTGATTGTCCTCACATGTTTGATGACACACACTTTGCACGGTGGAAAAATTGGATGATATGCAATTTTAAGTTTATTTGCCCTCAAATGTGGTGGATGGTAGATGTAGGCTTTTCTCATGTGTTGGATGAAGATAATCTAACTCAAGCACAAGAGAAATGCCTAGATCTTGACATCCAAGCTACTAACATCATGTATAGATCTTTGGATGATAGCATCTTTGGTAAGATCATGGACCTCAAATCCGCTCATGAGATATGGGCCTATCTCAATGAAAAGTATGGAGCTATCACCGATGATGACGATGATGTCAAGCCCAAGGAGGTTGCACATGATGATGTTGAGCATGACCACAACACGATGGTTGTGGAGGATTGCTCCACCTCATGGTCAAGTGATGATGATAATCAATCTACCACAAGTTCACTTGACAAGAATGGTGATGATGCATCAAGTGTTGCAAGTGATGTTTCTACCCCAAGCACACTTGATGGTGACAACGTTGGTTCATGCTCGGGCCTTGATGATGCTACTACAAGCCCATCCACTACATCACATTGCTTCACGTCACTAGGTGACACAAAGGTATCAAATGATAATGTGATTGATCATGTTGATTCATATGATGAGCTTGTTAGTAGACTTGCTAGCATGAACATGTCTTTAGAAAATGAGAAAGCTAAAACCATGAAATTAGAAAATGAAAACTCATTTCTAAAAACCACATGTGAACAACAAAAGCATCTACTTTATGTTACTACTTGTTCACATGAGGAGCTAAAATTGTCTCATGAGGAACTTAGTGTTGCTCATGATAATTTGGTACAAGAACATGCTTCTCTCTTTAAGATGTTATTAAAGAAAATTAAAATTAATGAGAGCACATCACATGGATCAAATGATCAATTACAAAATGTTACTAACCCTTGTGATGTAGGCAAGAAGCATGTATCCACCTCTTGTGATGATTTATTAGATATGCCATGTTCTTCACATTTAAATGCTTGTTCTACTTCTATGTCTTGTGAGACTAACCTTTTGAAGGAGAACAATGAGCTCAAAAGTGAAGTGAAGAAATTGAGAAACAAGTTAGAGAGGTGCTACAACTCAAAAGTCACCTTTGAGCATATGTTGAAAACTCAAAGAAGCTACGGTGACATGAGCGGCATTGGCTTCAACAAGAGCAATATCAAAGGCAAAAGATGGGGGAAGAGAAGATATGAAAGAGAGATGAAGAAACAAGAACAAGAGAAGCTCTCTCATTTTATGTGCTTTAAATGCCATGAAATGGGACATCTTGCAAATGGTTGCCCTAATGAAGAAAAGCCCAAGTTGAAGAAAGAAGAAGAGAGGCTCAAGCATGTCAAGTGCTTCAAGTGTCGCACTTGGGGTCATCTCACCTCAATGTGCCCAACCAAGAAACTAGTGAAGCAACAAAAAGAGCCTCAACCAAAGCCACAAGTTGAGCAAGAAACCACACCCCAATCTCAAGTCAAGATCAACCACAAGGATGATGATGGTGACTTGAAGAAGAAGAAGAAAACAAGAAGGGGTGGAAGAGGAAGGCATCCAATGCAAATCCAAGATGCCAAGATGATGAGCAAGATTCAAGATAAGAAGAGAGATTTGGCTCACATCAAGTGCTTCAAGTGTGAAGATATGGGACACTTTGCCTCGGGTGTCCTACCAAGCTTGAGAAGAATGCTCAAGCAACTCATGAGAGGCAAGGCAATGAAGAGCATCACATGAGCAAGCAAGAAAAGGCTCAACCAAAGAGAAGATGCTATTCATGCCGGGAAAGGGGACACATGGCTCATTCATGTCCCCTAGGTAATAATTCTAAGCCTAGTTCAATTAATGATACTAACATGCTTAGAAAGGATGGCAATGGTACCTCATTGGTTGGAATTGCAAAACATCCCGCTACCCATACTAAGGCTTTGCCTAAGTATGTTGCACCTAACTTGAGAGGACCCAAACTTGTTTGGGTACCATTAAAGAGTGGATGATTGTTTGTAGGTACCATCGGCATTGGAGGCTTGATTCAATTGGTTCCATTTTGTTTATCATATATTGAGTCAAGTTATGAAGCTCAATGCATATCCAATCCCAATGCCAAGTCAAAATAAGTGAAGTCCAAGTGCTACAACATACAAGTGCAATATTAAAAATTGTGGTGATTTATTGGATATATTTGATGGCTTGCAAATATTCAAGTTGAAAGCTTGCTATTGGATGATCATGAGCTAACCAAGGTATATCATTTGTTGATCATTTCATTTGGGTGCATATGAGTTGATTGAATTGGATATATATGCAATGTTGCTTGCTATGAGATGATTGAATGGATTAAATACTTAGTAATCAAGTTTGGATTGATTTGTGTTGGATAAATTCATGAGATGACATTTAGTAAGTGGATTGGATGGATATATGTCTTGTGAAAGTATTCAAATAAGTTAGTTTCAAGTTTGATTCATATTTGATGAAGTATTGCTCAATGTATTGAAATCTGTCCAAAGTTGAAAATCTGAGCTAGCAGTGATCAAGTCTGAGTTTGGATGATTAAATCTACTTGGATTGGCATGAATTTTGGTATGCATGCTCTAGACTTATGTTATAAGATGCTGTACAAATTTCATGAGAATTGGATAAGTGATGCTTCGGCTTTAGAGTACATCTTGTCAGCTATAGTGCAGCAGTTTTCAGCATGTAGCAGTGGTGGAAGATTTAAAATCTGGTAGCAATCTAGATGTCAAATGAATCTCAAATTTTTACAGCTGCTAGATGACTTAGTGAATCACATCTCCACCAAATTTCATGGAATTTGGATTCGTAAATTAGGAGATATGAATTATTCTTTGAAGGGTATAGAATCTACCAGAAAAGTGACAATTATTGGATTGATCTAGAGTCACTTTAAGTGAAAGGTCCTCAAGTTGGAAATATATTTATAAGTGTTTGAGGTACCTAAGTTTGGTTTTGAATTGATCTAGAAGCATGACAAGAAATGAGTACAAGGGCATTGATTGTGGAATGTACTTAGTGTACAAATTTGGTACTCAAATTTGAAAATGAAGATCAAACTCAAGATGAAGATGAGGTTCAAGTTCTAGTAATAATTGGAAATCATTTGGTAGAAAGAAAAGGACTTAAAGAATAATTCAAGGTTACTCATAAAGTTAAGTCCATAGATCAATCAATCAAAGGCAATTCAAGTAAGTGTCAAGGATGGTTCTTTGGAGAGAGGTCACTTCTCCCTGCTGAGGGGGCTTGCCGCCCATGGGTGGGTAAACCGAGCACCGGCTTGGAAGGCTAACATGGAAGTGATGAATTCAAGGGATATTTGAGATGCTTAATTGAAGCAATCAATAGGGTTGATCAAGAAAAGCAAGCAACACCCAAAAGAGAGCTAGTCATGGTTATAAAATTGGTATCATAAGTACTTCTCTCACGCAAGCATTGATCAAAGAGAAAAATCAAGCCAACCACAACAAGAGATAATGCACTTGATTATTAGTGGTTCTCATTTCATATGGGTGAAGAATGGATTTCTCTATAATGATTGGTCTTCACCAAGCTTATAAATTGGACTTCACATTGCTATTGGAGTAATGAATTGGAATCTATGTGACTATCCTCTACTCCAATATAACAAAGGTATCATTGTAATGTGCATGATCATTTCATCCCTTACTAGTATGCGATTAGTGCATATAGTACATGCTTACTAGGATCATGCATAACAAATGAAATATTTAAATTTATAGCCTACCACTATTGCTTGAATTGTTTAAATAATCTAGTGGTATGTGTATGAATTTGTTCATGAGCTAGTGAACCCAAGTACTTGATCTAGTTTGGATTGCTAACAAGTGACAAGTACAACATTGGCAAGATAACCCTTAGTATGAGGAGTGAAGAAGCTTGTCATTGGATCAAACCGGACTTAGAATCTTAGGCAAATCAACTTAGTTCAAGTCATACTAGAAGCTCATGACAATGATATGGGTACAAGCACAGACAACAATGCAAATGGATATCTAGGGTGTTTTAAATGGTATCTAGACTCAAAATATTTCTTCAATTGGTATTTACAAGTGGTGTCTAGATCATGATCTACAAGTAATATCCTATAAGTGGTGCTCATAAAGATAGCAAATGTTCAAGAAAAGATCATATTGACAAATCCTACAAGTGGTTCCATGATAAGAGGATTCTTCAAATTGGTATCACACATTTATTCGTGGTATTTCTACACATGATATCATTTATACAAGACCGTGGTTCCACAAGTGATCCTCAACTTTAAGTGATCATCAAATGAAGAAAGTTCCCTCACACACAAGAGCTCAAGATTATCAAGTGAATGACCCATGCTATGACATAGGGGGAGGAGCCCCACCTAATGGTATCAAGGTCAAAGATCCTAAGTGGTATCTCAAGAGCAACATACAAGTAATGTCATTCTAACATGTGCGGTGATGTCCATCAACAACGCAATATTCAAGTCTCAACCATCTACCCCAATGCAAGCCTTTGTATCAATGAGAAATACACCCTTTATGGAAATTGATGACAAAGGGGGAGAAGTTGGAACAAAGATATGTCAATGCACCAAGAGAGGGGTTTGGGGTTTGGGGACATCATGAGAAGATGGGGTTTGGACATGGAAATGGACAAAGAGGGAGCAACAATGAAGAAAAGAGAAGGATCAAAATTCTTGGACAAGAGAAGCACACAAGTAGGGGGAGCAAGCTCATGAACTTTGATTGATTACATTTGATATGTGCATATTCATGTGCTTGCTAGCATTGCATAAGTTTTTATATTTAACATGCATGCTTGTGTGGTGTTTGCTAGTTATAGAACTTGAATGATGATATGATAACTAGCATGCATAGGATGATAGCTAGACTTGTGTTTATCATGAAAAACTAGAACCTTGCTTATAATGTTGATCTCACGGGGTTTCTAGTGTTTTTGATGTCTAGCTACTCATGATGCTAAGGATGATGGCAAACTTGTGATTTTCAAATGATATCGAGCTATCAAATGGTATCGAACTACAAAGGTTTATTCTATACACCTTAGCATCACTTAGTAGTGCTAACCCTCCCACAAATTTCATATTTATGCATATGTGCAAGCTTGAAACCAAACCATTTGAGCACATATGTAGGGAGAGTTATCACTACCAAGTTGGATTTTATGATGCTTATCCAAATTCTAACATAGAGCTTAAATGTTGGATAAGTGGCATAAAGTCCAAAAGAACTTAATTTCCATATCTTTGTAGAGTTGTCATCAATTACCAAAAAGGGGGAGATTGAAAGGTCCTTGTTTGGTTTTGGTAATTGAGTGACAACCTTAGGTGGACTAATTGTGTTTATGTGAGATACACAGGGAATTAGTCCATAGATGATTGTGTCATGAAGGAGCTCATTGCATATGAGACATGACATGGAGTCATGTGACCAAGGTGGCGAAGATCAAGATGGGGCTTGGCTTGATGGACCGGTTGCAAGTGTGAAGGGCAAGTCAGAGGCTTTGGAGCGATGGACCGCGTGACGGTGAAGCTTGAGCATGACTTGGCGCCGATGGACCGACGCAACGGTGAAGAGCAAGTGAGGTCAAGATCGATGGACCAAGGTCACATGATGATATGAAGTGGATCATATCATTTGTGATATGGTTGGTGCATGTGTTGCATCAACGTCGAAGGAGATGGAGTGGAATGCGCAAGGCAAAGGTATAACCTAGGGCATTTCCATTTCACCGGTCATAGGTGTGTAGAGAAGTTTATGACCGGGTTTAGGATAGATGGCCGTACTATCAAGAGGGGCAAACTTGTTTGTATATCGGTCATCTAGTGCCACTCGTGTGATCTAACTATGCATCGTTACTAGGATCGAGTGGCGTGGCAAGTTGAGTGGTTAACTCCTTCGGTAAAATGTTTGTGAAAATGCTAACACACGTGCACAAGGTGGTGTTCACTTGTTGGTGTTGGCACTTTTGCGAAGGCGTTGAAGTTTAAGCGGTAGAGAGGATTTGGGTTCCTCTCTCCCTCCCGCCGAGCTTTGCGAGCGCGGGATTCAGGCGTTTTTGAGGAGTTGAAAAACCTATTTTCTACTGCGCCGGAAGTCGGAAAAGAAACGGAGGCGAACGGAGATCACAGAGGTGACCAAACGCTGCACCGGACACGGTCATGGTATGACCGGACGCGTCCGGTCAGTACAGCGCAGACGCGGGTGTTAGGGTTTGTAACCGGCGCGTCCGGTCACTCGCGGGACCGGTGCGTCCGGTCAGGTGTCCAGAGGAAACTAAGTACGATCGGACGTGAGGCGCGTCCGGTCACACATGATCGGACGCGTCCGATCGTTGAAGGTGCTTACTGGACTCTAACCGGACGCTGGCACTGTCGCGTCCGGTCGTTGCGAGGAGCGCGTCCGGTCGTTGTTTCGCGGGCGCGGGTGCTGTGCGGATCGGCGCGTCCGGTCGTTGCGAGGAGTGCGTCCGGTCGTTGCTTCGCGCGCGATGCTGTGCGACCGGCGCGTCCGGTCAGTTGAGCAGTGCGTCCGGTCATAGCGTTTGACCGTTGGCGCGCAGTGACCGTTGGAGGATCTAACGGTCGCATTTGAAATTTGAGGGACACGTGGACGTCGCAGGGCGACCGGACGTGGTTGAGCGCGTCCGGTCAGTTACGATCGGCGCGTCTGGTCGTCCCGAAATCTGCCCAGTGAAGGGGTAACGGCTCTATTTGACCGTGGGGTTATAAATAGATGCCTTGGCCGGCCATGGCCGGCAGCTGAGCACACTTTGGCCTTGGTGGCTTATGTGATAGTGCTTGGAAGCCCTCTAACTCACTCATGCTTGATAGTGTTCATCGGATCGAGTGAGAGAGCGATTCTAGTGCGTTGCATCGAGAGGATTGCATCGAGTGGCACTAGGTGATCGTGTTGCAAGCCGGTGGTGCTTGTTACTCTTGGAGGTTGCCACCTCCTAGACGGCTTGGTGGCTTGCAACTCCGTTGAAGCACGCGTGGAGATTGTGCGTGGCTCCGGAGGAGGATTTGTGAGGGGGATTGTGCTCACCCCGCGGGGATCGCGAAGAGCAACTCTAGTAAAGCTCGTGGCTTGGAGGATCCCCATCTTGAGAGTGGATGTGCGAGACCCGCTGAGGGTTTGACTCTTGATAGTCAATTAGCTCGTGATCCATCAAGTGGGTGTATCGCCACAACGGGGACTAGCTTGGTGGCAACCAAGTGAACCTCGGTGAAAAACCGCCGTGTCAACCTTGTGTACTTCTTCTCGGTGGTTTGCTTTCGATTCACAAGCTTGTATTTACTTTCATATACTTGTGCTTGTGTAGTTGCTCTTGTAACTAGTTGGCTTGTGTAGTTTGCTAGCTACGTTCTTGCTTGTGTAGCATTGAAGTAGCAACCGTTGCGTGGCTAATTTGGTTTGTGTAACCTTGTTAGTCATATTGCTTAGTTTGTGTAGCTAAGTAATTTGCGCTCTCTAGTTTGGCATTAGTTGCTTTGCTTTTGAGCATTGCTAGTGAGCATAGGTGGCTTCGTGCTTTTGCTTACTAGAATTGTGTAGGAGCTCCCTGGCTTTGCTAAAGTACTAGTGCATAGGTTTGTGTGACCTTGCTCTAGAATTGTTTAGGAGAGCTCTTGCTAAGGAAAGCACCTTAGTTACATAATTAGGATCTTTGTGAGGTGCTTGTGAACTTAGATAGAGGGGTGTAGTCTTGGCTAGACCGATAGTTTTAATTCCGCATTTGTTTCGGTTTGCCGACGCGATTAATTTTTAGAAAGGACTATTCACCCCCCCCTCTAGTCCGCCATCTCGACCCTTCACCCGCGCGCGCGCACGCGCGACGTCATGGCGCAGCAGCAGACGCCGGCCGCCGCGTGGCCGTACACCGCCGACCCGCGCGCCACGCGCCCTCCCGGTGGCCACGCGTCCTCCTCCGCGCCCGCCTACTCCCTCCACGTGCTCCCCCGCCTTCACTCGCGCTCCATTCCCTTCCTCTCCTCCTTCCGAGCCGCCACGAGAGCTCCACCACCATCCGCCATCGCCCGCCACTGCTCGCCGGCATCCCCAGCCGCCGGTGGGTCGCCCTCGCCTGCGCTTCGCGCATACGGAACCTCGCTAAGCCGATTGCCGCACCTTCCGTCCCTCGCGGTGATCGGATTTCGTCCACCGCCGTACGCCGTCCGCCCAAGCTCGCCGGCGACCACCGCTGCCTTGCCAGGGTGCTTTTCCCACCTCCATTCTTCCACCTTCGCCTCCGCCTTGCCATAGGGAATCACCGAGAGCCGCTCGCTTCACCGGGAACCTAGCCACCGGTGAGAATGCCGGCAGCGGAGCTCCTCTCCTGCTCTCGGGTCGCTGACCCGTGGGGCCACGGGGTCAGCCGCAGCGGCAAGGCCCGTCACCTCGGCCGAGTTGGGCCAGGAAGGCCTTGGGCCGCAGCCCAAACCGGGCAGCGCGCCTGTCTTCCCGCGCGCGCTCACCTGCCGAAAGGCCGTAGCTGGCCGGTTGGTCTCGCTGGGCCGGCCCGTTAGCGATAAGAAAATTGATTTTTCGTTTTTCTTTTATTATTTGAAAATGGAAATGGTTTGGAAAATGTTTGACTACTCAAAATTGCTCCAAATCTGTTCAAATAAATTTTTCTAGGTTCCTTATCATCAGATCTACTTGAGAAAAATATTGCATGTCAAGGTTTAAATACTTTGCTGTAGAGTTTTTATTTAAGCACTAAAACTGTTGTTTTCTTATTAAATATGTAGTAAATCACAGAGAGCTCAGAAAAATATGTGTCCACTTGCTATAATTTTCTTTTGTGATGTACTTTCTAAGAAAAAGATATGTCATGCATGTTCTGTAGAAAAATCTTGAGGTGTAGTACAAGTGTTTAATATTGTTAATAATTGTTATTTTTGCTAGAGAGAAAAATATGAATAAAACATGCATGTAATAATTTTTCTATAGTGATTGTTTATTGTATATAATGAAGGAAAAATGTTAAATCTATTGTTTGATACTTTTCATAGTATAAAGTATTTTTATGCTCATTTTTAGGTCCTAGCTTGTTATTTTTGTGTAGGAAATTCTAGTAATCCAAATGCAATGAAAATTTTGTGGCATGCTAGACTAGATGATAGAAAGCTACTGGAATTTTCTCAGATTTGTCTATGCTACTAAAATAGGTGTTGTTGTTCAAACCTAGTTACATTTGGGGTTTTATTTAAACTTTTTAATGCATGACTAGTGAATAAGATTTTGCTTTGGTGTATCTTTGAAGCATTTAGTAAAATATGCTGGCTTAGCATGGTAGTAGTAGAAGAGAATGCAGTAGATGACATGTGCTTGTAGTCTGTATTCTTGGATGATGTTGACTACCTTGTAGAAGAAATGTATTCCTACTTTATGAAACAAAGTGAACCTATTTATCTACATTTCATGCATCATGACCATTTTATGTCATCTCCGCAATGCATCTAGGCATAAGCACTTATACGATTGCATCATACAGGATCGCAGGAAGTAACGCCGATAGCCGTTCCTGAGGAGCCGGAAGAGCAGCCTGAGGAGCAGGAAGTGCCCGAAGCTGACGAGGAGGTCGGTGAGGATCTTCTAGAGTGCCCAGACCACCGTCCGAGCTCTTTCGAGAGAGGCAAGCCCTGGAGCATTTCTCTCCCCCGGTTTGCAAATATTTTATGAATGCTTTACTTTAACTGCTGCATTATGTTTAGGAGTTGTTTGCAACCGTTGTTGCATTATACCTTGTTTACTCCGTTCTACCCTATCCTTGTCACCCTATTATTCACAGTCAAGTAATTGCTTAGCTTGCTTAGACCGGTAGAAGTCGGGTGATTTCCTATCACCTGCGAGCTATAGGTGTTTACCTGGATCTGCTTGAGAAAAGATGTCGTTAGGAAATAATTAAGTGTTAAGGTGAAATTGAGACCGGACGGAAACTTGCAGGGTTTCGGACTGTAGTGTTTTTCGTCTGTGTCGATTAAGGACCGACCGTTGTTGGACCTCGGGTCATGTTGAACGCATGCCTCACATTTAGCTAGCCGGATAAAGTACCTTCCGACCGCGAAGCTGGGAGATTATTCGGGCCGAGTGGATTGCCCGCAACGCACTGTACCAGAGTAATAGTGGCAGGATACGGGGGCGCGATGATAAGGCCAAAGAGCAGTCGGGCGGCCCCCGGGTACATGTGGTTCCTGGCAAGCTCGCGACTTTACCTGAATGGTTGACTCGGTGACCAACACCTCACTTTAGCGGGTGAGTGAGGTTTGTGTGAGGAATAACTTACCAGCTGGTTAATAATCGATTCGAATCGCCATCGTTCACTGGATAGTGAGCACTTGACTTGAGCTACTTCATCGTAATATTGATGGAACACTTGGACAGTTATATGAAATATGACATAATGGAAGTTGTTAGTGATCATTGGTTATCATTACCTGTTTAATTACATGTTACTCTAGTACAGGTGCAAATGTAGTTGACAGGTTAATAAAGATTTAACTTGATACAAAGCTTTTGTAAAGATTCTCTAAATACTAAAAATGCTTTTTGGCAAATGAGTCAGCTACCCCACTAGAAAGCCTGTCATGATTCCTTGGTGTCTTTTATTTTTGGTTCTGTCGGGTAAGTCTAGCTGAGTACCTTCTCGTACTCAAGGCTTTGTTCCCACTTGTTGTAGATGGGTAGATGTATTACGGCTACTGTATCAACTGCCTTTATCCTGCAATGGGAGAAGCTTAGGACCATGGGCAATGGTCATTCACTACATCTCGTCTGATGCTTTTGATGGAAGATAATCCTGAACTGGTACTGTACTTTGAACTCTGTGTGCGTGTGTGATTTGAACTAAATGCTTCCGCTACTTTCATTCGAAACTGGTTTTGTAATAACTATGTTTAAACTCTGATGTATTTGTGACGCGAACTTTTATGTAACTTGTGATGGTGACCGCTGAACTTATTACGATCTTGGCTGGTATGCAAGTTGGTTTGAAATCCGTCGTGATTTCACAGACTACCGGGTTATACGGGCTTAAGTTTGCTAAATCATCTGCTCGGTGGATGATTTTCTTACTTAATCTCGTATAATTGGTCGATTCTGTTACAAGTTAAGTCATGCAGCAACGAGTTTCAAATCAACTCTTATAACTTAATGCACAATACAAAAGGTATACTCGAGTGAATTTTAAAAGAGAGGTAGGAGGTTTGTAATGCTCTGGGGCTTGCCTAGGTAACTTAACATCACATTAAGTTAGTAGGTTCCATCTTCAGCGAGCGATCAACCATCATCATTAGGAAAAGTCACCAAAACACCGTCTTTTGGTTCGGCTTCAACATCCTTCCGTCGATCCATCAACGACCATCGTTCCTAGATGATATGCATGGATGCAATGCATGTTTGAGTGAAAAACACAACAATGACATTACAAACATGAAGGACAAGTAACACGCTGAAGGGTGAACTAAGGTAACTAATCATTAAGAAGTTCGACTCTCATCCTATCTTAGCGACTTACTCACAAATTGGTTACCACAGCATTACCCAAATTACCAAAACAACTACTTTGGCATATAACATATTAGTTCATGGATGAACCTATTCAAGATTAGCAAACTTGAGTACAACTTTCCTTCACTAAGAACTATGTTACACTTCACAAAGCGTTTCAATTATTTAACTAACAAGTTGATTATGTGTTCAACAAGGAAGCAACACAATTCACATTATACTAGTCGAACAAGACAAGGAAAGGTCATATCATGTTGACTCAAGTACTAGTGACCAAGTTATCTATCTAAAACATCAGATGAACTTTTCATGTTAAGATAGAAAGCATCTCAAGTCTAACATACGATTTATAAGATTGGTCTAAGCAAAACATGTAGCTGTGAAAGGTAATTAACATGAGAATCACAAAAGAGCACCAGGGATGCTATGGTTCACTTAGCATAAGCAAGCAAAGGAACATTACATGATGTAAGTACATCTACTTTTGTATAAACTTACATTAGCAATACACTTACCACTTATTATATTATTATTATATTAATAAGAGTTCATATATACATACTTATCCAAAAAGGTTTAAACTATTATTGGCATACTTGAGCCATCACCTTAGACTTTTGCATAATAACCACCACAAGACTTATACACATGCATTCACTAAGTAATTGAGTAAATTATTTTAATTATTACCAGTAAGTGAATTACCTATTATAAAGAAAGAACTAACTTCCAAGGAACAGCAGGGGTAAATGTGTTCCAAGGTTCATAATCAACTCCACCGCTTATTCAAGTCATTTCATGATCTATGTTATTCCTTTTGATAATTATAAACTAATAATTAAAGCATATAATTAAGGACATAATCAAACAGTACCACATAAATCCCAAATTTTTTGTGAAGGTTAATATTAGCATATAACAGATACACAAAAAGTTTCATGATTATTGGATATTTATTTTAGCCCATAAAAATCATGGAAGTTTAATTTATTAATTAAATGGGTTTAATTTTGAAGCATAGGAAAACTACTAAAAAGGATCATTTCATATTTTTTCTACATATAGCACATCATGGAGAGGCTATACAAAAATTTTCATCATTTTATCACACTCCTATAATTACTTATGAAATTCACAAAAATCAGCACATTTTCGATAATTAACAAAATGCATAAAAAAGGAAAAGGACCGCTTGGGCCGAATCTGGCCTAGCTCGGCTAGGTCCAGCGGGAAGGCCAGCCCATGTGCAAGGCAGGCCGGCCCACGCGGCGTGGCCCAGGCGAGGGCGCGCGCTTTTACAAAAAAAAGCCCGTCCACTTTCTTGAAACTAAACCGCACTCCAAATACTGTTTGGAACTATTCCCTTGAGTCATGGAATTCATGATTAACACCCTCGACTCCTTTCTATTTACACTCCTTCGTCCTTACCTCCTCCATAGAGCAGAGCACGTGGTGGGGTCGGTCGACTGGCACCGCGGCGGCTAGAGCGGTGCGGCGGCGGCAACGGTCGACGAGCATGCGCAAGAGCACCTAGGGGCTCGGGCGGACACGACACAAGCACTAGGAGGGAGAGAGGCGGCCAGAGATGGCCTGGCCACACTGAGCTTGAGCTTGGTGGCCATGGTTGCGCTGACACGACGGAAGCGGCGTGCGTAGCCATTCTCGACGACGAGAGCTGGCGCAAGTGGTCAAGGAGGTGCGTGAGGGTGAGGCGCATGAGCAATTTGATGGAGATGGATTGATGGTGATGAATTTGGTCAGCGAAGGGAGGCGGCCGGTGATGGAAAGGGAAGGAAAAAGGAGAAAACAATGGCCAGCATCTGTTTTTAAACGGTGACAGTGAAGCGGGAGAGGACGCCAGCATCTTCTAGAGTCGGCCACGTGGTCGATGTCGTGGCCACGCGCGTTGGCACATCGCGAAGGCGCAGTGGATAGCGCATGGCAGTGACGTAGGTTAGCAGCTCTCCCCGGCGACACTGTATCGACTAACAACCTAACTTCCTCTCCCTCGTTCTCCCAATTCTATGTAGAACCTTGACAATCACCCTTAACAAAAGTTGTTTATCTATGAGGGATCTCCAAATTCTATTAAGGGTTCAACACCAAAAGATCAACAGATTGGGAGATCAAGAGGATTGAACACATGCACATGAAACTAAAAACTGAAATTTCAGTTTCAGTTTTGAAACTAATTTTGATTAGCTACTTTAAATAATTAATTAGAGGCTAATTACTGTTCAAACATCACAACCAATGACACAATTTCAAGGTACAAACATCACACCAATTCATAGAAACAAGGTTGCACAAACTTTATTTATGAAAATTGATTAAATAAATTCTCAACATTTAAATTTGATAACTGCTATTTCCAAACTTAGAATTATTTTAAAGCCTAAAACGACATCACATTCAAACTTGAAGCTACTATTTGGACATGTTAGAAATTGATTTAGCCCTGGGTCCTTAAACAAAGTTTGTAGTACACAACTAATACTTCAACTTTTATTTATGGCAAAACTTCAGAACTAGAATAGAAACCAAAGTTCTATATTGATCAAAGAAGTATGAAGAAAAGGTTTAAACTAGAGTTTTAGCCATTTTTAAGCATTTTCTTCACACTTTTCCAAAAGAAACCCTAAATAACTTTTGTTCAAGAGTTAAAATATAGTTGTTTAAACATGAATGCAAGGTTTAATTAACATCACATGTTCCTACTCAATTAGCAAAAATGTTTTTAAGCAAAGTTGAAACTATCATTTCATATAACTTTTTAATCCAAATCAACATGCAAATTTTCATTTTCCCAAGATATGTTCATGATTAGGTGATGCACATAAAAAGACATGATTAAAACTACTCATGCATGGTTTGAAAAATACAAACATACAAGCAAAGTTTAAGTTAGGGCTTATGTTAGAAGAGTTAAACTCAACACCTTGTCACCACTTGTCAGGTGTTAACTAAAACTCTTAATAATTCGCTGACTTGTTTGGATTAGCCTTAATCCACTGCTTAACTTAAAGTTAACACTAGGGGTGTTACACTCTAAGTCCGATTATATAAGTTATATGATTAGTTAAGCATAAAGTTAAGTGTACTAGTCTCATGACACATAAACTCTACACTAGTTCATGTATCATGATCATAATATAATAACCATACTCTAGTTCATAAGTATGACTATAATTATCATATGAGAGCATAGCTTTGCAAGAACTCATAATTCTATTCATACCCAAGAGTCACTTTTTCCAAGGAGCCAAGCTCTCCAAGGTAGCTTTGCCTTACTCTAAATGTAACACCCTAAAATTTGCACCATTTTAAAAATAGGAGAATTGGATGTATTTGCGCAATTTTGTGAACATTTTAACCTAGGGAAATAATAATTTTCAATAAATAAAATCAACTATAAGGTTAGATATATGTTTGTGCATACACGCTGCTGCATATTTTTATTTGTGATGATTGGTTTTATTTCTAGAAGGAAATGATTTCAAAAACCATTTGAAAATGTATTTGAAATATTGGAAAAAGAAAATGGAAATTTTCTCTTTCTTAACTTCTGGCCCGAAGGCCTATTTCCTCTTCTCCTATTCCCGGCCTGCTCGGCCTTTTCTCCTCCTCTCTCAGCCGAAGAAGCTAGCCCGGCCTGTATTCCACCGCTGGTCCGCTTCACAAGCCGCTGGCCCACTCGGCATCATCGACCGGCAGCCCCGCTTCTCTGGTTCACGCGTCGTGAATTGGGCCGGCCCAGCCAAAGCCGCAGGCCGCCTCGCCCCGGCTGCCTTGCCCTTCTCTTCTCTCCATGTCGCTGCCACCCCAGGCCCGCTTGTCGGTGTCGTCGTCATCTTCTTCCTCTTGCTCGTAACCGAGTAGGACTCGATGATGTAATCCGCCTCCGCCCCGACGCCTTGTTGCCTTGCACCGCACGCTGAGCCTCCCCTCATAAGTAGCCATGCTCGCGCCACCTCTCTACCCACCCCTAGCTGCGAGCCATTGCCCTCCAGTCAAGCTCGCAAGCCACTGCCACCCTAATTCGCCGCCGTTCGAGCCAATCCGTCGAAATCATCAAATTGGTCATCTCCGTAAGCCGTCGTGGGGTTTCGAGTCATCCACACGAACTAGTTAAGCTTTATCCTCTCTCAATTTTCAATCTAGTTGGATAATTAGCCTTGCTACCGTGCACAGGAGGTTCGCCGCCGCCTTTGGAAGCCGCACGCCCTCCTTGATCGATTTCCGCCGCTCCAATCCAGCTAGGTGAGTTCGCCATTGTCTGCTCTTGCTTCTCGTGCTTGTTCCGTCCCCAATGGTGCCCGGAATCGCCCTGGCGATGAACTCCGGCGAGGGTAAGCCGATTCCGACCATGGCGCCGCCACCCAGCTCGCCGTCGGCCACCTTCCTATTTCCCCCTTCTGATCTGAGTCGCACGTTTTAGATCCAACAACATAGAACACGTGATACCGGTTCGGCTATCGGATTTGCAAAAGAGCCCTCCGGTTTTCTATAAATCTAACCCGCAGTCCAAAACATGTTTACAAATTTCGTTTTCTTCATTTGAAAGCGTATTTTGTTTCGGTTAAGAATAAATTACGTTTTCGGATATTTACAGAATTGCCACTGATTTTGTTTTAGCCATAACTTCTCCGTCTTAACTCCGATTTGACCCGTTCAAATTGCGTTAGGTTCGTAATTTCATAATCTACATGATAGTGCTACTGTATAGCACGTGAGTACCACAAGCCTACCAGCCTAACATTATATAATACTAGTGGGGGCTAATATGAAGTTTGATCCTGTTACCTTCTGTAAGGTGCAGGTGGGAACTTTCCTCTAGATAAGACCTTCCGCACCGGGTACTGGAAAAGCATCCTCCAGTACCGTGGTAGCGGAAAATTCGCTGCAGCGGATACTGGAAGCCGTCCGCTACCCAAGCGTACAGGGCTCGTGTTCGCCATAGGTAGCGAGCGTCCCGGACGTCCGCCATGCATCAGCGTGGCGTGGGGCCCACGCTTGCCATTTGTCCGCGCCATGACCAGGAAGAGGAGAGAGAAGGGGATGGCTATGGAGGTCCGCCACGGAATCCACCTCGTTGGAGCCGCGCTCGCCAAAGCCGCCCTGACGTCGAGATGCTGAAGTCGTGCCTCCCCGCGTCCGGCGAGGGAGGAGGAGGAGTGGGCCGCCGGGCGCGAGATGCGGAGGCGGAGGCTGCCATGGCCACCACGAGATGCCGAGGTGCGCCTCGGGCTTGCAGGGAGGGCTCTGCCGCCGGATCCGGCCCCACCACGTCCTCCTCGGCCTCCCCATCCCCGGCCACCTCCTCGGCCTCCCCGTCCCGGGCGTGAGCCGCCGCGTGGGGCGCATCGCCTGGGCGCCGCCTGCACCCGCTCGCTCCAGCAACGCGGACCCGCCATGGCCGCCCGAGCTCCGTGCCGAGGCCTGGACGAGCTCCGCCGCCCGCCATGGCTGCCCGAGCTCCGCGCCAAGGGCCGAAGCCGTGCCATGGCCGCCTGGGCGAGGAGCAGGGGAGACAGAGGGGGAGGCGGAGGGAGCAAGGGAGGCGCCGGGCGCAGGAGCAGGGGAGGCAGAGGGGGAGGCGGAGGGAGCAGGGGAGGGCTGCCGGTAGAGGGAGCAGGGGAGCGAGGGAGTAGGGGAGGCACGAGGGAGAAGGGGAAAGGATAAGGAGAGAGAAGAGAGAGAGAGGAGAGAGAATAGGGAGGGAGGGTGGCCGGTGGGAAAAAAAGAAAAAAAAAACTGACGTGTGGGTCCCATTGATGTAGAGTAGATATATAGAGGATGGATGGGTGCGGAAGAAAATGATATAGAGGAGAGATTCTCGGTGACCAGGAGGGAATATTCCTTTTAGAGGATGGATTTAGAGTACGACGAGTGCGGGTAGTCTGACCTACGTATTTTCGTTCGCACAGATCCTATTCGACGTCTAGTTACAATATTCTTAACCAAAATCAATAATGTCGGCCACATAAAAAAAACACCCAAAATTCATGAATACTGGCCGAAATTTTGCCAAAAGTTTGAACCCTGATGTACGCAGAAAATGAGTTAATGGCAGCTCTGCCAAGTTCCATCCGCCCGAAGCTAATATCAGGTTCCTAGTGTCTTTGCTGCTGTGTTTTGGGATAATACTTCGCAATTACAAGGAACCATTTTAAAGCTGAGCAAGTATAATAATGGCACACTGAACTGTAGGCTGCACAAGCGCTGGAGATTTTTGTTTGGATGAATGTGTTCTGGCTTGAACAAATATATTATGATTCCTTCCAAGCAAAACTACAGCAGGTCTAGCAGAAAAATCGCACGCAGGTATTCAAGATTGTGATGCCAAAACTTTAGCGAATGCCTTCATAAAAGCATAGTACTCCTTTTATCTATAAAAGAATACAATTATAACATAGTATCCAAGTAAAATATTCTAAATTTGAGTAAGTATTACATAGAAGAATATCAGTATTTTATGATATCAACTAAGTACCATTGAATTTGTCATGAGGCATATTTTCGTAGCATATATATTTATTTGGTATCATGGACATTAAATTTTTATCTATATATTTTGCTTGAACTTTAGATACTTAAACAAGGAATGTTCCTGGAATTGTATTTCTTTTCCTACAGAGGTAGTAAGTCATTGGTTCAATGGCATGTCAAACCATATTTTCCTCTAAAACATTAAGTATTTGTTGGAGCAAGGGTTTTTTTTGCAGAGATATGACTTCAAAATCTCCATGGGTACCCAAAAAAAGAGACCAAAATCTTGTTTTGGCCTCGGCAAATATCTCATGCAAAATATGCTTCATAATTATATTTGAATATCTGTAGGATTTAGTAATACACCAAAAGAAAAGTGGGCAAAGCTGCACTTGACAAATGCCTAATAAATTAGGGCAGCATAATACTCTGTCCCGTTCATAGAAGGATGCAATTTTTGAGTTTTGAGGACTTAAACAATTTGAATTTTGACCCGAGTTATATAAAAATAGTAACAATTCTGGTACATAATAGGTACTATTATAATAATTATGAAATCTAGTTTTGCAGTTCATTTGCTGGAAACCTAACATGGTAATAATGTTTACTACACATATGGTGAAAGTAAAGTTGGTTTCGTTTACATAAATTATATAGTTCCATCCTTTTATGGATTGTTACATGTACCAATGCAACTGGTGCAGCAGGGTCTCCAAACTCCAGCTTGGCCCCTGATTGATAGCAGGGAAAGCCTTATCTGTAGATTGGAAACAATGGATACAACAGAGGAAGGAATATTTATTAACAAAAAGAAAAGGACAAACCAAAGGGATGGTCCCTCTCAATATTTCCTAGGCAGATAAAAAACAGTCTTCTGAGTAAACACTCCTAACCATCAATGGGATTCTTTGAGTGTGGAGTGCAAAATAGAGGAGGGCTCTGGTCCCGTATCCAACAAGTCATTTGGGTTGCAGGAGATCACACACTTAGTAGTGGCCATGAAGTCTCCATCCATGTTCTTCTCGGTGTTACCATGATGGTAATCAGTTATGGTGGTTGCCTCAGCGCCGGCGGTGGCAGCAGCACCACCATCAGTAGCGGCGATAGCGCTGTTGGTAGTGTAGGGAACACGAGCGGTGCAAGGAAGCCACACCTTCGGTCGTAGTCCGCAGCGATTGGGCATTGTGAGGTGGATGCGGAGGTGTTCAATGATGATAGGACACTGCATGGCCGGGAAGTTGAACTTGCGCTGGTTGGGGAGGTGCTCACCATAGAAGCAGAACATAATAGCATCACCGCCTGAAGGCCATGCTGAAACCTGCCGATCCACAGCCTGAATCGGGTGCGTGGATGCGGATCTCTGTAGCACACACTCCCTAGAGCCACTCTCTTACGCCCGTCCAGGCTAGGCCCTTTTGCATGCGACGGTGAGCAGACATTGTTGTTACCATAGTAGGACATGGACGCCCCCCACGGTGCTGCTAGCAACGTCCCCTCACTGCTGATGCCACGCTGCTACTTGCCGCGTGTGGCAGAACCACCTAAATTATATGGCCCACATGTGCCTACTATTGTCTTTCAGACTTCTAATAGCTGCACATGCAAGCCAGACAACTCCGGTAGTCTGTCGGGTGTCCTCGGGGAAACCTGAATCATCCATGTTTTATAACTCATACAGGATCAACAAAGGAGTTATTACAACATTACATCATTTGATATAAAATATCTTACATTGGAGTGCGGAAGAATTATAACATTAGTTTACAAAGCTTGTAGAAGTTAAACTTTAACCTAAGCTCCAAAAGATAAGTAGACAACGGAAGCATCTGAGAAGAAACATCTAAGGTAGAAGAGGTAGCCAGACCATGTTGAGCCCACCAACATGACCTCACTAAGCTGCTCAAGTTAGATCCTGCAACAGGGGTTAACAAACCCTGAGTACTTGAGGATACTCAATAAGTCTTACCCGACTAAAGAAAAGACTCCAAGGATATGTAGGATTTAAGGTAAGGTAGAAGCAAGAAGTATCTTTTGCAGAAAAGCTTACTATGTGTGGATCCTTACTTTCAATATTTTAGTTGTGTACTAAGTTTCTCAGTAGTATCCAGTTTGTATCTGATCTAAATCAATCACTTCATTAAGCATCTCATCTTATCTCAACTTATACCATCTCATGTCCATCAGTAACCATGTTCCATTGATTAACTACGATGTATGGTCAGAGGGTCGAGTCTTCTTCTCCGAGAAGCAACGGCGATTCGAATCAATTTAGCCTAGCTGGGGTTTCCTTACCCATGACATATGCAGGTCTAGGTTTGTAGACCCAAACCTACATATATCAACCCTCACTCGGATCCTCCAAAATGTGAACCGGTCTAGCGCTACCTGAGAGCACAGTACACCACCTCCCTGCGCCACTCCTGGTGGATTCACAGGATGGGTACACACTACTCTCACCATCTCCACACTCCCAGTGTGCGGTTTTCATTTCACATAATAGAATAGCCAAGATATATTGGGCTTACCGGAGTATGTGGCCAGTACTAGCAAAGTCTCAACCACACACAGGCCTACAACGAACGGTCCTCAACCGACACAGGCGGGGTCACTACGTCAAGCCTCAAACTTGACGCAAGCCAAGATTTCGCCCGGTCTCAATTTAAATAACATCATGTTATTCACAACCCCTAAATAGAGTTGAGAAGAGCCAGGTGAAACTATTACACTCGAACGATGAAACCATCGTTCGACTTCCATCGCAGACTAAGCATTACTAAGCATAAGAGGTACCGATCTTTTCATACTAATAGGGTATGACTGAGGATAGCTGTAAAACAAGGTAATCATGTAGCAACGGTATAGATCAACTCCTAATTACTTAATGCACATCTCACTAGACTTAAAATGTAATAAAGATTTTATAAAAGCTATAGAAGGGTGTTATGCACCGGGGCTTGCCTTCATTACAGAGAAGGTTAGTTTCTTCAGAGAGATCCAATAGACACCAACACCTTGGTGGATGGACCTACTCCGAGACTTGATCAACCCGAGTACACTACACGTAATAATGATGATTTGCTTAATATGATGGACTACATGCCATGATGCATGATGTATGATTCATAATGAGGGATACCAGTACATTAACAAAAGTTAAATAGGTTAAGGAAGTTGAGTACAACTTCCCTTCACAAATTAGCAAGTTAACTATTTCATTAAACCATATTATCATTTCATGTTAACAAGGTGTTTACTTCATCTAAGAAACATTATATAACATGATGAATGATCTTACTCAAACATACAAAATAAGTGCCACGGAATAGCAAGTGTGGGGGTGTCCCATGGTCCTCAATCAATTCCAAATTCACACTCAAACCAAGTTATGATTTATTCTAATCAATTAAGCATTTATTATCTAATAAATAAAGGCATATAATTAAGTATGCAATTTAAAGTGGTCCAAATAGTATCATGATTTTTTTGGAGCTAGATATAATCATGTAAAAGATTATCACCAAGTTTCATAATTTTTGGATAATTATTTTAGCCTACAAAAATCATAGAACATGCATTTATTAATTAAAAGAGTTATTTTTATATCATAGCAAAAATACTGGAAATAACTATTTCATATTTTTCATGGACAAATAATATCATTATTGGGCTACAGAATTAATTTTATAATTTTATCATGCCTAAATATTTTATTACAAATTTTACAAGATTCAGTTTTATTAGTATTTTCAGAAAAGGGAAAAGAAGAACACAGGCCTCTTCTTCCTCGAACCGGGCTGGCCCAAAGCAGGCGGCCCGCTCTCTCTCTTTTTTTCCCTTGGCCCGACTAGAGTCGGCCCAGCACGCGGCTGCGGCCCAAAAGCCGAACTGGCCTAGGCCGGGCTAGTCACTACGGCCGGCCGGCCAGAGCTCGATGCCGGTGAGCTCTCCGGCGAGTCGGCTACGGCTGACGGTGGTATCTCCGGTGACTCTACTCACGTCTACGCACTCCTCTCTACTTCGCGAGCCCTCCCGAGGGGTTAGTTGGGCGAGATAGGGCGCGGAGCTCACTCCTCCGCAGTCATGGCGGCACGACCAGGCGGTGCACGTCGCCGCAATGAAGTTCCGGCCGCTAGAGCACGGTAGCGGCTAGAATCACGACACGAGAGCACTCAGGGACTTACCAAGGCTAGCAAACGGTGGCTGGTTGCCATAGGCACGCAACTGAGATGGTCGTCGATGTTGAGGACGGTGGCGGCGGCTGAAACTCACGATGACGACGGCGTTCCAACTCATCCTGTGCGGTAGAGATTAAAACAAAGAGCCAATGAGGATCGGGGCATAGTGAGGAGTTCAAGACAGTAAGAGAAGAAGATGGAGAGAGTCCGTGCAAGACTAGTGGCGGTGAGAGGGCACTCGGCAGTGCTTTGACCGCTGCCGAAGAAGATGCCGGCGCCCAACGTGCTCCGGTGGTTAACACTGGCGCAAGCGATCTCAGCAGATGCACCAGGGGATTACGAAACTGAGGGCAAGATGAATTGATCAGGGACACAACGATGGCGGGGAATTTGACAACGAGCCAAGGGCTCGATGACGACGGTGAATAGAGGAGGGGAAAGGAAGGGATGACCGCTCGACTTAAGATGGGGATGGCTAACTCGATAGAGACTTCTAGGCCGGGACAACAACTGTTCTCATGCAGCCAGGCAAGCAGGTGCGCGTCCCCGCGAGAACAAGCGGCATGGTAAGCGGTGGGAGGGCGGCAAGCTGCTGTGTGGCATGGTCGGCTCGGTAGCAGGGGAAAGGAACAGAGAGGGTAAGGCTTGAAACATTGAAACATGTTTCAATGTTTCAGATCAAAAATAGGAACTCCCCTTCTCAAATTGATCAAGATTTTGACAGAATTTGGAAAAGCTCCAAGAATGAAAGTTGATGCTCATGTCCCATACTCCAACTTTGCTTGAGAAGAGAAGAAGTGAAACTTGATAGTTTTGAAGATAGAAGAAGGATTAGATTATAGAAAGAAGGAAACATCATGTTTCACCCGTGAAACATGGATACAAGAACTAGGGTTTCAAAATAATTACTTAATTACTATTATTAATTAATTGATGATTAATTAGGGAATGCACTAATCAACATAAAAGACATCATTTCAAGACATGTAAAACATGGCATAAGCAATATATAAATGAAACATGTGAAACACTTGTATGCAACATGCGAAACATATCATGATCAACATATAAAACATAGGCATGCTACTAATGAAACATTTCATTGCAACATGGACATGGTATATGAAACATTACTCCACAATATACACTGAAACATGGCATAATCAACATATGAAACATTCTAAAAGCATTACTAGAAACATATGCAACATTGACATGTAATAATGCAACATTTCAATGTTATAAATGCAACATGGAGTGCATCTATTCCTTAATGCTTGGTGATTATGCTTCATGATGCACATGGCCAAGTTTTAGTTGCTTTTAACATCTAGGATGTTACACCGCGGCCATAGCTCATCACCTGCAGCGTGCAAGAAACAACAGCGAGGACAGAGCGATGGTGCGGTGTAGAGATGAATGGGATAGAGGGTGTGATTTTAAAGGCATAGCCAGAGAGTGATGTGATACTACCTGGCAGTTCAATTAGCAAAGTATAAAGCATTCATCCAGCCACTTGTTACAAGCATAATCAAGCGCCAACTCAGTAAGTGCACGTTCAAAGTATAAAATCATCTGTTCGTGCGAGTTCGCAACATAGACACCTATCACGTAGTCTTTGTTATGCAATCTGTTCTTGCTAAAGGTGTTTCTTGTGTAAACAAAGACCAACACCAACAACACAAACCACTGATTCCTCAGGTATGAACTACAATGAGGACACAACCAATCATTCCTCAAATATGAACTACAATAAGGACACATATAAACACGGGGAGGGGTGACGGATGAGCGGTGCGATGAGCTCATAGTGAGGACACAACAACTGATTCCTTAGATATGAACTACAACAAGGACACAAGAAAACATTGGGAGGGGTGAGAGGTGCGATGAACCAACGAATGGCACATACTTATATAGGCAAGATAAGCCTCGGTAGGCATGCAAAGTTGTAGGAGGAGCGGGTGTCTCTACGTGTGTGAAAAATCTCTGCATGTAAAAGAGAGGCATTAAATGTGTCCACCTTCTTTCGACCTACTTCACGCATGTAAAAAATCTCTGCATGTAAAGGATGGCATTAAATGTGTCCACCTTCTTTCGACCTACTCCGAACATAAAAAAAAATATATTGTCATGCATGGTGTAAAGTAAGTACTATTAGTTTAGTTATAGAATATATGTCTCTCGTGAATTTAGCTGGAGAGATGTGTGGTAATACTATGATCCTAAAAGTCATGACCTATTTTTACTTACTAATAATACATTTTTATTTTTTTGGACTTATTGATAGTAAATTTCTATTTGTACAGGACAACAAGCATTAAATGTTTATCCACCTGCTTACACCAAAGTGGTGGACGGTGGCGGTAGATGGCCTGCAATACATGCTCTTCTCGTTTATCCACCCGCTGCATTCAATGCGCATGCGCCCACTTGGATGAGTTGTTGGTTCATCTACCAACGTGAATGGTTGAATGCATGCAAGGACAACAGGGTGATTCATCTAGGCCGTGCAGTTTCTATCCAACGTACCACTCAAATGAAGCTTACGTGGACATGTTCGGAAGCCACCTAGGAGGTGCGGCCTCATATCTCTAATAATATCCTTGACTATATGGCGTTCCTCCTCCCCTCCCTGCAGCCGCCGACGTCATCATCCACCAGCTCCTCTTACCGTGCTTTGTCAGTAGCTCAGTGCTGAGTTGGCCCCTTGGCCTGTCATCCTGTCTTCCCCAGCTGCCCATGTCTCGATGCATTGTCTTCCTCGGCCCCTAGCACCAAGCCCCATCTACCCGTCTCATTGGCCCTTGGCGGGCGCGGCCAAACCGGCCCTCCTCTACCTGAATCAACCTGAGGCACCAGCATGCACCTTGCAATGGCCAACCATCCGATCTACCAAGCTATTCAGACAACATGCAGCATGGAAGAGAAAAGGGCGATGGAGGAGGCACCGAGGTAGAGACTATGCTGCCATCGGGTCAAGCCATGGGTAGGCTCAGGCAAGAAACGTTAGGTTTTTTTTTGGCTTGGCCAGAACATGCCCCGGGCTAGTGTAGGAGCACACATTTGCCGGCCTAGACATGTCCCCACCACAATGCAGTGCCACTGGACAGGTCTCACTGTGGCATGCATGCCTTGCCGAGGCCACCCACATCTGCCCTGCAATCGTGCGCCTGAACCCAACCACTACGCCTTCATGCACCAAGTTGCCTTGCCTGGCCAGCACACCCATGGGCCTCGTACCAGTTACCTCACCATCACCGTCATGCCCGACCAATCGTGCAGCCATGTGCCCCATAACCCACTATGGAATTCAGCTGCAACAATGTTGTCATCCCCATGCATCGTCCTCATTTGGTCTTTTGATATGAAACTAGATCGGTGTGTCACTCTCCAACCAAAAGGATTGTTATCTCCACCTGATGGAAGATCGACAACCCATCCTCATCAAGTGGTAATCAAAGATTTAGGTGATACCATTAGGTTCACATCTTTCACTTGCTCGAGTGTTTTTGCCTTCATCCCATAGTCCACCGCCATATTTGTTTTCCTCTCCTAGAACCTTCAGCATCATAGCATTTGCATAATTTAGTTTTAGAGTCCATTGTATTGCATTTTTGTCCTAGTTCAAGGTGTTCTTGCTGGTTAGATTGTGTTTGAGTCAATACCTTTTCCCCCACTGTTTCTATCAAACGTAGCATCCACCAATTTTCCACACTTTCTTCCTACTTTGTCCTTGTAGTCTATTCATAAAACAACTTTTGCATACGGACTTGAAACAGGGAAAAATCTATATGTTTCAGTCATAATTTTTTGCATCCGTTTGGCCCCACCTTTGGTGGATTCAACAAATTTATTTTTTTCGTAAAACAATCTCACAGATAGTACCTCCGAGACCGAAAGATTTTAGTCACTTTTGAGTGCACCTTCTGAATATTTCACAGACCATGTCTTTCACTTGTTTGAGCTCAAATTTTCTATGATTGGTCCTTGTGTACTCCTAAGTCAATCAAAATGTGAAAAATCAAAAAAATAAAAAATAGAAATTCCCTAAAAACAATGACATCCCAAAGATAGAGAAAAAAGAGAAGAGCAGAAGAACAATAAGAAGGGGAGCACATAGAGAACCCCAAGGTAAGATATGTGACATGTGCTATCTTGTGCCTTGTTTCTTATACTCTTATTGTTTATCATATTTATTTCATTTCCTTGTTTTCCACACCTGATACTTGGAATACCTTTCGGCCAACAACCAGAATATGTATTTGTGTGCCTTCCAACCTACACGTACATATTCTTCGGATTAGTACAGAAAAGACCCTAGCAATCTCGGTGCCACTCCCTCACAAGTATCATGAACCACCTATTGGTTGTACCATCCACTACTTTTCATTGGTAAGAACATGGTATAAGACGTGTGTGAGAGTATGATTCCATCGACCCATAAATAGTTGGTAGGGCATTGTTGTATAACTAACCATGCCAAACAACGTGCCTGTTATGAAAAATGAATCGTAGGATCTAGAGGAGATGCTAGAGGATGCGACCAAGGTAGTCAAAGCCACCATGGGCAACTTCACCCATACACTTGAGAGCGTGGACAAGCTGAATGTCCATGCTGACCGGGAGGATCGATCAGCTTGAGACCAACCGCCCAAAGACCAATGATGCAAACAAAGGCGAGGAAGAAGTTGAGATCCTAGACAACGATTATTTTGTGTACAGAGATGGCGACATTAATGAAAGGGTGACCTGCGAGCGTACCCTGCATCGACGTATTCAACACAGTCATATAGGTATGGATGGTAATGTTAATAACGACAACCATCGCAATCGTGGTAATGTTAATAATGATGATCCTTAAGCTAAAATTAAATTCACTATACCATCATTTCATGGTAAGTATGATGCTGAGGAATATCTTGATTGACAGATGATGGTAAAATAAAATTTCGCTTCCTACCTTGTTCCTAATCATCATAAGCTTAGACAAGCTACAAGTGAGTTTAAAGATTTTGCTATAATCTGGTGGCAAGAATTAGCTACTTTACATCTACAACCTGAATCATGAAAAAGATAAAAAAAAACAATGTGTGATAGATTTATTCCTCGTGCTTACAAATTTGATTTGTGTAAGAAATTATAGCATCCTGCCTCCTCTAGTTCTTAGATTCAGTCGCTCGCCCTTCAACCATCTCACCTGTGCACCTCACATATTCTCCTTAGTTTCTCTCATTTATCCTCATCTTGGCGTCCTATAGGGACCACTTGGCACTGGCTCTCTATCTCTGCAACATTGCCATTTCACGAGATTGCTACTGTGCTATGCACCTGTGGAGATGCACCCTATGGAGATGCGCGTGTGATTGTTCACTCTCTCATGGTGAACGCAACATTAATCATGGTGGAGGGCTCCATGATGGCATGACTGGCTCGGATTAAGTTGTGGTGGAGGAGGCAAGGATGAGCATCTGCTATGCTCGATCTTGACGGGGAGAGATTGGAAATGATGGCGCATGCTCTTTTTCTGTGTTTAGGAAGGAGATAAACATGGAAGGGGAATCAAGAGAGGAAAGAAGAAATCGAGAACTGCTAGTCCCTGCTTTGTTTTGGTGCCAATGAGAGTGATTAGAGGTATTTAGTTTTCTATTGGTGATGACAGTTTGGAGATGGACATGACGTTGAGGGATAATAGAGAGGATGTGCTGAAGCAGCTGGCCGCTATGCTTGGTGGAGAAAACTAGAGAGGTATAAGCTGTTGAACTGAGAAATCGAAGAGCTATTTTATAGAGTTGCCCTGATGTTTTTGAAGGGACAGTTGCCCTGATGTTTTTGAATTTGGGGATACAGTTGCCCTGATGTTTTTGAATTTGGGGATACAGTTGCCCTGATGTTTTTGAATGGACAGGAGGGGCTTGTGCCCCTACTGAATTTTATTGAAAAAATAATAGAAACAAAACAAAAGTTACAAAGCTCAAAGCTCAAGGCTCAAGGGTCTTAAGCAGTTTAGGAGACATAAAAGGAAATGAAAAAAATAAGCTTAATTACACAATCTGATCTAGCCATGAACTGATTCTTGGGAAGTACTTTTTCTTTGCACAAAGTATAACTAAGCCGAAGACATTCCTGAAGACATGCTTGCACCCTTGGCTAGTTGCTTCTTGTCCTCTGAAAATCAGATTATTTCTTACAGCCCAGATGCTCCAGCACATGAGGATAATAACTTCCATGAAGAAAGGGACATTCAGCTGAGCTTTGAAACTTTCTAAGATTTGGAAGGGCCCAAGTGATTGTGGAACTGTCAGGACAATGAGTTGCCAGCAGGCTCTTGCAAAATCACAATGCAAAAAGAGATGTTCTACAGTTTCTTCCACTACATCTTCACAGAGAGCACAATTGTAGGACTGCAAATGCATGCTTTTCTCCTCAAAATATTCCTTGTACTCAATCTGTCCTGGGCAAATAAATAGAAAAACACCTTGTGCTTATGTTGACAAGAGGACTTCCATAACTAGCGAAATACCAGGTGCAATAATGCTGAGCCAGAGAGCTGCTTGTATGCCTTTGCACATGAAAAATCATGACTTCCCAAATATAAGACCAAGTATCATTTAGTTCTGACGGCTAAAAATTATTGATTGTTCCTTCCAACTGCAGATACTGCTGATAAGCTTTTGTTGATAATGGTAGACTAAAACTTTGGATC